>CM060938.1:22151628-27151628 GCA_030765085.1 Allium cepa | reverse complement strand
ATAGGTTATTAAATTACCTTTGTTTTAAATTTCGGGGACGAAATTCTTTTAACGGGGAAGGAATGTGATATCCCGTAATTTTTAACAATATCAATTTAATAATCTTTATATAAAATTAAATTGATATCGACAATATTGATTAAAAATGACATGATTTAGTTTAATAATCAGAATAAAATAAATATTTAATTTGTGATTTGTCTTTTAAAATGCTAAAATAAATGTTTAAATTATAATGTATATATATATATTTGTATATATATTATAGTTTATCTTTGTTTTGGAATTTAACTTACATGAAAATAAATAAATGAGTTTTGTTTTTTAAATTCTAATAAAATATTGAGTAATTAGGAAATTATGTTTTAAATTAATATTAGGCTTTTAAAAATCTATTTAAACTAGTAATTATATGGTTTGATAATATTTAAAATAAATATTAAATTGTTTAAAATTTGTCTTAGCTTAATTTTTTTTTTAAATTTAAATAAAAGTTGATTTTATTTCTTTTAAAATATTATTTGATTAAATATGAATTGAGAATATTTTATATAAGTCTAAATATAAAATAGCATATGATTTAAATTCATTTGATAATAAAAGTGATTCATAATTTCTTCATAAATCATATAAAAATTGTTAAATTATTATTTTAAGCCATATTAATAAATATACTATTTTTCATAAATATAAAGAAGAATTAAAATAAGGAAATAGAGTCTTCATTTTTAAATTGAATAAATTGATTTTAATTTTGATTTCAAAATTTTAATTTGAATTGGAATTGTTTTTGAAATTCAAATTAATTGATTCTTTAAAATATTTGTATAAGTTTTAATTTATAAATTATTTTATTTACATTTACTTTAATAGGAAAATCATATATATTTACATAAACATAAAATAAATTAAAGAAAACTCTTTTTAAACATTTAAAAGTATAACTAAATTATATAAAAGACAAGTGTTAAGTCTTAAACAAATCTAAGCTACATGTGTTAATTATAAAACAAACAAAATGACAAGTGTCATTTGATCTTTTCTTTATTTTTATTAAAATATTTTCAGCCTTTTAAAAAAATTTCCACTTTTCTTTATTTTCTTTTAAAAAAATCAACTGCTAGTTGAATCAAAGAAAACACTTCACTTAAAATCTGAAAACTCAAAATCCCTCAAACATAAAATCTGTAATTCACTCCCCGAACAAAAATACAAATCTGGAAACAGAAAGAAAAAAAACATATCTACAAGTAATTTCAAGTCTGCATTTTTTTACTGATGATCACTGCAAATTTGAGCAAATCAAATTGACCTGCATGCATCTATGTTGGTCAGAAGTTCAAATGCAAGCAACCTGGAGGCCTGCATGCATATATTTTACAAGTTTTCAAAAGGGCAAGAAGCATTTCAGTTTCTAGATTGGGAATTTGTGCTCTGTTCTTCTGAATAACAAGTGAGTAACATTTTTGATTTAATAATTTAAGTTAGCATGGTTGCGTAATTTATTTCTGTGAATAATCATGAATGGTGATCAGTAAGTTTATGTATATATATATATATATATATATATAAGAATAATCTGTGGAAATTGAGGTAAAATGTGTGATATGGTTGAATTTGTACTGCCTGTATAACATCCCTGCTCTAAAATTTCAATCCAGTTCCCTATTTAAATTCATCTTGCTTTATCTATTAAATCTTAAGACTTAGGATTTAAACAATATTTGTTTGTTTGGTTATAAACTAGATTTTAAAAATTTATTTAACTTAATTAGAAATTGAATTGCTCTGGAAGACCAGTTTAAAAATGAAACTCAAGACTCTGTTTAAAATTCAAACTTGTTGATTTTGCAATTCAGTTATACAAATCAATACTTTAGACAAATTCATGATTTTTAAATGTAAAATCATAAATTCTAAATAGGGTTTGACTGTGCATTGCTGTTTTAACCCAAAATTGGGTTTTGGAGTGTCTCTGATGTTTCAGGTGAATGTGGGGTTCGTGTTTTTGTATGATGATAGATGGGTGGTCAGGGAATCAGTGAAAAATAGTTGTACGGTGATCAAATTGATATAGAGACAATGGTGGTCAAATTTGTTTTGTAACCTTAAAGTTTGAGTCAGTTAGCAAATAGGATCGTTCCCCGTAAATATTGGATCGAGTGTTTAGCAATTCAGGGAATTGGTTGCTGGGTCATAGAGGAGGAAGTGGCCGGAATTGTAGCTTGAACGATGGTCGGAGGGAGGAGAATTGGCCGTTGATAGGTTTTGGGTTTGGGTTTGCGTTGTGTTTCCAGGTTTGTGAAGAGGGGCTGGATTTGAGATGCAGGTGTTTGGGATTTGTTTGATGATGGTGTTGAGGAGTGAGGTTGTATTCTGGTATGTTGAAGCTGTCGGAGTTGATTAGAGGAGGGCAGAGCCACCGTGCATGTGCACGGTGCTCTGTTTTTTTTTTTGATGATCTGAATTTAGGTGTTTTTGTTAGTTTGGGAAAAATGCAGAATTTACTCGAGTAAGTACTCGAGTCAATTGAGGATTTGCCCGAAGATAGATGGTTCATGACTCGAAGTAAAATGAGTCGAGCTCGGGTTATTTTGTTTCCGGTTTGATTTCTGTAACCTGAACTGTTTCAGGTTTTTAAATTTTTAAAACTAAATTTAAAAAAAATAGTAAGGCAAGTTTAAATCAAAACTTAAAGCAAGATTTAAATTATGAATTCAAATAGATTTGAATTCCAGATTTCAAATAGAAAATTTGCAGAAATAAAATATTTAGAAAAACTGAAACCTGCACAGTTTTTATATGAAGTAATTTATAAATCTGAAAATAAGATTTTAAACAAGATTTAAATTTTAAGTTAAAATCAGGATTTGAAAACCTGCGTCCAAATTTGAAATTTGAATCTGAAAGTTTTAAAAAGGAAATAAGTTGATAAATTCAAATGTTATAATCAAGTTTGAATATTTTAGTATTTTATAACATATGTTTTATAAATATGAAATGAAATTTAAAACAGGATTTTAAATTTAAATTTTTGAATTTGAAAACTGAAGCACAATTTAAATTCTAGTTGTAATATAAATAAGATTTTGAATTTAAATGTTTCATTATCACTTGAATGTTTAAAGTATAATATAAATTTATTTAAATGGATTTTGGGTTAAACCATTTTTAAATTTTACCTTAGGTAATTCTTTTAACTGAAATTTAAAAGGCTTTGGAATACTTAAACCTTGTTTAAGTTTAAACTTGATTTCATTTTAGTCTAAATGGAATTTAGATGAAATTTGAAAGCAAATTGTTTTTAAATTACTTTTATAATAATAATTTAATCATTTATGAGATTAATGATTTTCATAAAAATTGTTTTGAACTTAATAATCTATTATTTGATCAAGGTAATTAAGTTTGTAGTTAATTAAGTTAATTAATTAATAATTAGGTTAATTAATCAAAAAAAAATTAAGGTCTTTATTTAATTAATTAAAAGGGTTAGTAAGTTAATTAAATTTGATTAAATAGTAACTAAGAAATCAATTAATTAAATAATATTTGATTTAATTTGATTAATGATTTAAATTATATTAATCAAGTAATTAATAATTAACTAAGTTTTGATTATCACTTGATTTATTTGATAATTAGAAACTAATTAATGAATTTATAGATAATTAAATTTGTAATTAATCTTGATTAATTCAGTTAATTACTTTGGAAAAGTAATTAAAGATTTGTTATTCGTTAATGAAGGTCATTAGCTTAATATTATTTTATAATTAATTAATGTAATTAATTTTAATAATTAATTGATTTAATTAATTTAAAGATAATCATTTGAGAATTATTTAAGTATAATTACTTAATGAAAGTAATTAAGGAAATTAATTACTGAATTGTAATTAATTAAGTTGTTGATTAATTAAGTTAATTAATTTAGTTTTATTAATTTAAAATAATCACTGGTTGATTTGAGGAGTAATTACCAATGTAATTAAAAGTGGATAATTACATAGTGAAGTAATTAAGAAAGATAAGTTACTTGATGTAATTTTAATTGAAGGATACTTGGATGATGGAGGAGTTTTGGAATTCAATTACTTTGTGTAATTAATATGTAATTAGTATGTTGAATAATTTCTTAAAGTAAGTAATTAATAATTAATTACTTAGTGTAATTAATTTTGGGTTTTGATAATTAAGTTATTTAAAGATAATTCAAGATGGAATTGATATAGTTAATTACTTAATGTGATTGATTAAGAGTGATTAATCAATATGGATAATTGAAAATTAATTTAATAAGGTAATTATAAATAAAATAAATCGAAATCATTAATTTAAATAATTAATTATATAATTAAGGATTGATTAACAAGAACAATTAATCAATGAAGGAATTAATTAATGTAATTAATTAAGGATTAATGTAATTAATTATAATTAATTAACGAAGTAATTACAGGTTAATTACAGATTTGGTTTGGAATAATTAATTTGTGAAATTAATTAGAGGTTAATTACTTGAATGTAATTAAAAGATAATTAATCTAGATGATTAATTAGGGTAACTTGTTAAGAGTAATTAATTAAGGAATGCGTAAGCAAGATTTATATGGATAAATAATTACTTTAATTTATATTAAATTAATTAAGGAAGATGTAATTAATTTCATTCATTTTAAATTAATTATAGGATGGTGATTTAATAAGTCATTGCTTATGAATGATGATTGATATTTTTTACACTGAATGGTTGAAATCTCAGTTATGAGATAAATGATGTTGTGTGATTTGGATGCTATGGTTGCATTGAGTTGATAATATGAATTATCTGTTTGAGTTGATAATATAGATTATCTGATGTGATGATAATATTGATTATATATTATGATGTTGTGAATTGTCTATCTGTGTGTATATAGATAATATTGAATTGAATTGTTTTGAACTTTAAAACAACTTGGACCTAAAAGACACGCTTTGGATTTCGATGAGACCGGGATCGGGTTTCCATATTTGGATATCCGAAAACCACATCGATCCAAATTAACGATAGGTCGTGAATCTTATGTGAAGAGTGAAGACTCGAGGTGTAAGGACTATACGTCAGTATAACTCTAGGGGTGATTCCGTGATGAGTTTGACGAAAGTAGTCCTTATAGGTTTGAGATGAAGATCCAGAGTGCAAGGGTTATCGTCGTTAACTCTGAGGGTGATTCCAAAAATGAGTGTAACGAGATAATGCCTTCGGTTTCGTTCGAACCTGGAACGAACTTGTATGGATTGAATGCTTTCAGAACATCGTTAGGTGGACGATGAGCATTCTAAGAGATGTGTCCTCTAAAGGTAATCGTAGCCTCAAGCCTCATCAACCGGGAATGGCTAAAACAGGGGAGGTGCGGCAAGGCTTCGTGGGTAGCTCCCACTGGAGAGCGAGATTGATCCCTGTCTAGAAGTCCCTTTATTTTCGGCTATGTGGGCAGTTGATTGCAACAACTGTCGGGGTTGTCTTGTTCGAAACTGTTCAGTAAGGAATGGTTCCGGCCTTGTGTTGCAGGGGAGCGGGTGTACTCCTCGGTACGGTGATCTAGGCCACGTACTGTGACGGGCGGTACTCCAGTAGCCCTGCCATTGTATGGAATCCACAATCCAATAAGTGCCAACGGCTTTGATTGTATTACCCACTTTTGTGGCAGTAGCTGGAATTTAATCATGTAACAATTTCAGCTATTTCATATTTACTGGAAAACTCTAGACACTATTATAATATCACCGGATTTCCTATCAAAAGTTTTGGTTAGCGTAAGGTAAAAACTTTTCCATGTTTATGTGTGGGAAGTCTTACGTGATACCTTTCTTTTCAAAGGTTTTTAAAGTTAAGCAACCTTAACCTGTTACTCACACCAGACCCATGTCTGACCCGGAGTTTATCTTTGTTTTCTTAAACTCTTGGTTACTCAAATTTTTACGAGTAGCCAAGGGATTCAGGTTAGCTTTGACGAATAATGGAGGAGCAATGGAGCAGGAGGCTTCCGCGTTAGATATAGCTTTCCGCTGTGTGTTCTCTGTGTTGTGTTTGTATTGAGTTGTAAATACTAGACAGGTGTTTATAACTGTCTAGTATATGTGATGTGTATGCTGTGTATCTCTGATTGGTATTGTATATTATGTAAATACTTACGTTATTAATATAATTTATTCATTCCGCTGTTGAGATTCTAGTGTTGTTTCTTCTTTCTCTCCTTTCTTTTCTTCTTCTATAACTTTCTTTCTTAATTGATGGTGCGATTTTATGGGAGAGGAAAGTCGGGTTGTCACACTATTCGCTATTTATCCTAAGGATTTCCCGATAGGATGTGGTAGGAAAGTACCTTCAGTTTGTCCTGTTCCTGGACAACATGTATGGATGTTTGTCTGACATTGTATTTCTATAGATTACGTACATTGGTTTTTACAAACGTACATCAGAGGTGGCGGAGAAGGCAACTTCTCTTAGTTAAACACCCTCCTTGAGACGTATGAGCTTAAGGGTTGTATTTTTGTGGAAGGTAATTAGTATTCAACGGAAATGGCCGTGTGGCATTCAAAGTGATGTGATTGTGATTTGTGAAAGGTAATCGTTACCTTAGGCCTCATCAGTAGAAAATGACCAAAACAGGTTTAGATGCGGCAAGGCTAAGTGGGTCGCCCCCATTAGGGTATGATCATCCTCTTCTAGATGTATTTTTGCACGCTATGACGTCGTGTATCTGATTATTCTGGTTTGTATGTTAGAGGGCCCTCGGTAAAGGTCAGTAACGACTGGAGGATGATATACTCGGTACCATCTAGTTATAGAGGTGGGTCGGTCTTGTGTTGGTAGCAGATCCTTAGTGATGGTCCTCGGTACATTTTTCTAGAGATGTACTGCCAGATGGTAGTCCCTTCATCTGGTCATTTGTATGGAAATCCAAACTCCACTACGTGTTTTCCATTTTGATTGTATTACCCAATTGGGCTATATGATGGAATTTAATCGATGTAACCATTTCGGCTATGATTAATACTATTTTTATATAGTAGACACTACTATAATATAAGAGGATTTGATATGATATGTTTTAGTTATCGTAAGGTAAAAACATGTCCATATTTATGTGTGGACTTGTCTTACGAGATACTCTTGTTTTGAAAAATAAGGAAAAGTTTGGTAATTTAATAAATCCAGTTGAGTGTGTTTCTCACGCTGGTTTACCAGACTGATCCGGGCGTTCTTCCTTTTCAATGCTCGGGTCAGACCGAGTATATTTACAGGTTTAGATTTGGTGCTTTTAGAGCTTTAGCAGGAGAGCTGGAGGTCTTCATTTTTGTATACACGTACTTGGTTTTATTATCCGCTGTGTTTAGTTGTTGTTTTATATTATCAGCAATTGTGAGGACAGGTAACTGTTCAGGCTGATAACTATTGATTGATTGTTGAACTCTGATTGATGTTTGTATATACAGTTTCTGTTTTGTAAAGATCATTGATATGATATCATATATTTTCGGCTGTGATGTGAGATTCTGTATTGTTTTGTTCTATCTTCTCTCTTTCCTCTCTTCTCTTCTTCTCTCTTCTTTTCTTTCTCTTGACTTTCCGTCGGTTTGTGCTTTTTGGGTCGGACATGTGTGGATTATTGTCGATTCAAAGGGTATTGGATTTGTTTGATTATGTTCAGCATGATAGGGGGTTCTCGCTTTGTGAACAGTGACGAAGCTTCGACTCTTACCCCTACATGTCCCTAGTGTGAAAGGGTTGGTTGATAGTCGAGAGGCTTGCCGTAAAAGCAGATCCGAGGTACCACATGTCGTCACCTCCATGTTGAAAAGCAGGAGTGCCCCATGTTGAAAAGCAGAAGGGTAGCGGGATGGTTGAAAAGCCTACCGGGGCGGGTCCAAAAAAGCCCGTTCGTTACAGTTGGCATCAGAACTTAGATTTTGTATATTCCTAAGCTTTGATTTGCACTCATTATAGATAGAGACAGTAGCACCCTAGATTGAACTTGAGTGTATTATATATATGAGCGCGTATTTGTTAGTTATATAAAATGTTTTATATTGTGTTTGCTTATCTGTTGAGCTGTTTGTGAATTCTGGTCGGTATGTGGGACGCCATATTATATCGATAGGGATTTCTAAACACTTAAACGAGGCAAGTCGACATAGTATTATTTTAATTGGGTAAATGAAATAATTTTACCTTGATTATATTTTATATATAAAGGCATAATTTTTCAAGAATTATTAAAGTGTATATAAATTGATTGTTTGGTTGTTTGAAAATGTAAATATATAAAAGTTAATAAAGATGTTTGAATAATCTAAATAAACGCAACAATTGTAAAAGGATAAATTATATAAGCAAATGAATTATAAAGATGGAATTATAATTAAAATGATTTACAATTGTGAATAATCTTATATATAAGAAATGAAACTATTTGAGTTATAAAAAAAGGGATTTAAATTAAGAATTTGGAGAATTTGAATTTCATTTATTTTGAAAGATACTTTTCAAAGTTAAAGAGGTTATATTGTTATAACTATAAGTAAGATAAATAAATTTGGAATGAATCTTATATAAGTAAAGTGAAATAAGTGAAATTATATAAGTAAAAGATTTTATAAATTTGATTTATAAATAAAAAAAGAATTTTTAAAAGGATATAAAGCACTGAATTCACTATTGTTGCTGGAAAATAATAATGGTAATGACTGCATCATCCTCAGTATCGTTTTTGAGTTTCTATGTGATGGATTTGCTACCAATAGTAAATTGAAATTGAAGTTTTGTTTTGATAAACGAATTTGAATTTAAAATCCAAGTTGTAATTGATAAATATAAGTAAAATGAGTTTTGGACTTATAATATGAAATAAAATGTAACTTGGTTAAGTTGAAAGAAATTTGATTTAGCATAATAAATATATGATTTGAAATTTAACTAAAGGAAGGTTAAATAAATTGAATTGGATTAGATAAGATATTGAAAGGGGAAATTAAAGTTAAGTGGTAAGTGATTATAATATGAATTTGGAAGTTTAAATAAACCTAAGTGTAAAGCGATTATATAGCCATGATTTGAAATTACAAAAATGTGAATGAAAGTATACTTAGGTCAATGTTTATGGAAGTTAAATAAATAAGTTGTACAACTTATAAAATGGGAAAAGGTAAGTAAAACCAATTGTTAAAATGGTTATTGTTAAGTAAAACAAGATATGAATTTGAATAAGTGAAATGAAATTTGCCTTAAGTAAAAGTTAAATAAAATATAATTTGAAATGATTTAGAGATGAACTTAAGTTGTATAGTGAAAGTGAAAGTAAATGAAGTTGATTTTGGTATCGAAGTAAATTAATAAAGTAGTTAAATGAATATGAACTTGAGTTATGTTATGAAATTCAACTTTAATATGTAAAATGAATTAGCATTAAAAAGGTTGTTGTTAAGAAGTTGTCAATTAATAATAATATTGGAAGTGTTGTATAAAAAAATATGATTATAGTGAATACTAGAATTCAATCTAAATTGAATGTTAAACCAATTGGAATTAAAAGTGTTAAACCAAATTGAATGTAAGCGAAGTAAATAAATTTGGTAATGTAGGTTATATGTTGGATGTTAGTTGGATGATAGTTGTTTGATGGTTGGATTTGTTGTTTTGATTGCATTGCCATATTGGCATATATATATATATATATATATATATATATATATATATATATATATATATATATATATAGTTGTTGTATTAGTATATGTTGTATATTGATATTACTTTCATATATACATGTTTCTCATGGTTTGTTGAGTGTTTAGTAGATGCGGATGGCGCTTGCTTCGCTTTTGGAGCTTGCTTTCGCGCTATCTTAGCCGTATATGCTCGCTAATAATATATAAGGTACATATCTCGGATTACATATCGTACTTTTACACTTTTTTCCCTGCGGGATGCCTCATTCTCGAGGATGAGATGTATATTTGTGATACTTATATTGTTTTTTATTTTTCTGGATCGAATCGCGCAAAGGAGACCATGGAGAATTTTTTTGAAAATTTAAGTGTTAGAAATTTTTGGAAAAGTTGGACAAATTTGTGAAAACTAAAGTTTTGGTTTTTGAGTAAAAAGTTAAAAGATATAGTTGATTTTGAAAAGATAACTAAGTATGGATTTGAAAACTTAGTAAAGTTTTATAAGAAGTTGAACTAATAGATTTTGGGAAAGGCTAATATGTTAAATTGGATTTGATATCTAGTTTTAACGAATTGTTTTGAAAATTTAATGGATTTTGTGACTTTTTATTACTTAGTAATTTCGAGGACGAAATTCTTTTAAGTAGGGGAGAATGTAACGACCTAGAATTTCCATCATTTGAAATCCGTTTATTTAATTGATTTTAAATATGAAAAAGTTAAATTTATAAGCTGAATAACTTATATTTTGAATATAGTGAGTTAATTGGATAATTAAATTGTTAATTTAATATTTGAAATTGCGTAAATAATTGGAAATTGGATTTAATGTGAATAAAAATGATTTATAAAGATGTAATAAATTTTAGTTGAATTAGAATGATGTTAGAGAACTTTTAAAATTGGATTAAAAGTTAAATTCTAGAAATTGAATATTTTAATATTTAATTGACGAGTAAAAATAGCCATTTTTCATACAGTCTCGAATTTCGGCGGAACCAGTTTCATTGGATCCGTAATGCTATATTATTGTAATATTTCAAATTTTGTGTCAATCGGATTTACGGTCTGTCCGGGCCAAGCTAAAACGCGTTGAAATCTATTTAAGTGAATTTTAAATTTAAATAGTCGATTTGAAAACCCATCTTTCAAATATGATCGAATTGGCTCCCGATATATATTCCATTGCGTTCGGAGTAAGGGTAAAACACTAAAAATGCCAGGCGGCAATTCGAAAAAAATCGGATGAATAGTGTGTGCGAATTTTCTATAAAAGGACGTTGTAATCTTCATTTTACCAAAACCCTAGAATACTAGGTCTTACCGCCAGTTTAATTTTGATGGCCATGAACATTGGAATCTTTCCCCTCTAATTTCTCTCAATCCATAAACCATTTCAATATACTATCAACTACAAAATTGGAGATCTAAACGAGATCTTCAAATCCATACGGTCGAGATTGGATTCCATGCATTGGATCGTCGGCAATTTCGGTTCAAATGTCGATGGTTTGCGCACGTTTCTCGAGCAGTAGAGATGACCGAGCATCTCGTGGTTCTGGCCGATGGTCTTTCTCACGATGGGATAGGATTTGTTGGTGTCTGATCATCGTCTTGATGATCGTGGTTGGAGTGGCCATCAAGAAATACGAACGGCCATGGGTTTGTGCGTACGAATTAGAACCTGATGGAGAAGAAATAGGATCGATGGCCTGGGTTTTGATTTTGGTGATATGCGGCCTTGATTTTTTTGGCAAATAAAAAAATTAGAAATAGAAATTAATTATTATATTTATAATTCGTAGAATCTTTAAAACTGTATAACTTGTTCATACGAGGTTAAAAATTGACGGAACAAATCGCGTTGGAACCATATTCACGAACACTACGCAATGGAGCTGGTTTGGAGTTGATTGGAGCTAGTGTGAATTTTGGGTAAAATTAAACGGTGGTTTAATTTTTCGGAATAAAACGCTGAAACCGCTATTGCAAGCAATGTGAGTACAACCCACTCTTTCTGACTCACTGATATTTTATATAAGTGAGGAATAATTTATTATATGATGATTAATGATTGTTTGGATGATATATGATATATTGATTTATATTTGGATATATACCAGTCTAGTGGAGTAGATGACCCTATACGTTCGTGTGTATGAGCGGATGACCCTATATACGCGCGTCTGCCTTGAAGCGGACGTTGTATACATATTCTAATATGTATACTTGTTGCAGGTGACAGGATGAAGGGATCCAAATGGATTCCTCACCAGTATTGATTTGTTTACAGATATTGTGATATATGATGTTATCGTATGATATATGATGTTATCGTATGATATATGATGTTATCGTATGATATATGATGTTTTGCATGTCGTGATTGTTGTATTTAGTGTTGTTGCAGCATTGGGCCTATTTTTGAGTTTTAAAAATGTTAAAGTAACGACTTCAAATTTAAAGAATTTTAAAAGTGATTTTGAAAATAAATGTTTTATTGAATTTTTGAATCGTTAAGAATTGAATTTATTTTTAATAAATAAATATTATAATTTTTATGTTATAAAAATTATGATTTTAGGTGAAATACACTTAAGTATGATTTTTGGAGTTATACAAGTTTTAATAATGATTTGTAAATTATTAAAAGAATTCGTTTATTTAAATTGGTATTTTTGAATTTATTATAAAAGGTTTATATATAAGATTTACAAAAATTGATATTTTATAAATCAGAAATGATGGCATTATAAAGGAGTTTTATAAGGGTTAAAATGAGGTTATAAATGGAGTTTATAAGTGAATAAGATTTACGAATTGCGAAGTTATAAAATAAATGAACTTGTAAAATAAATGATTTATAAGTAATTAACTTATAAATTGGATTTTGCCATATAAATGAGATAATGGAATGGGTTAATAAAAGAATTTTATGAATAGAAGTTTTTGTAAAATATAAATGGAATTTATAAACAATGTTTTATAAATCCGAAATCAATTGAATTTGTTAAGTTAAATATAGAAGTTTATTAAAGGAGATATATCCACGATTTTGGACAGTGGATTATCCTTTGATAAAATGTATAGATGAATTTGGGTTAGAGAAGTATATTCACGATTTTGGACAGTGAATAATCTTTTGAAAATAAATAAATGTTTTGGGAAGTGATATTTTAAATGGAATAAAATGATTTAAAGTTGTTTTAAAATGTGTTAAGTATCGAAACCATAGATTCAACATTCATTGTTGAAATAGACTTTTTCGAAAAGCATAAGGAAATGATGGACTATATCATTGTTGTTATAGTAAATGATTTTTGAAAGAAAATGTTTTGTATAGTATATGGGATTTATATATCTATCTTATTTTCGAATCCCGATACTAGTGATTTTGGGTTGTCCTAACGATGTTTTACGCAGCATTCGTTTTGACCCGAATAAATGTGTTTAAAGAGAACGTTTTCTTATAGAATAAAATATATACTTAATCGTGATTTAAGTATATGGAATATTTTCCAAATGTTGAAAATATAAGTGATTTGTGAATTACTTATTTTTAAATAAGTATTTGGAAATGTTTTCCAAGATTTAAATATTGAAATGCTTTTGAGATTATATCTTTTTAAAAGATAGTTTGAAGTGAATATTTGGCAATGATTCAATTAATAAAAGATTAATTAAAAGGGCCTAGTTATTGTTATGGTGTTGAATATTTGTTTGTTTGTTTTGATAGTTAAATAATCGACTATCAAACTTTGCCAAATTTTAGTTCCTCGACTTGATGTGGGAACTATTTAGTCTTACACTTAGTACGTGGCCATCTGTGTAGGCTTGATTATCCTTTGTGCTGAGGAAGTTGATTTGTATAGTGCGGAGTATTACTCCAATCTATCGAGCTTCCTTCTTGGCTCGAAGGATAGCATGTTGAAAGTTGAAGACGTGATAAGTTTATGAGACTTAGTTGCTGTGTGAGGTTGAAAAACGCTTTTGCGTTGTTAGTGCGAAGTGACCGGGATCAGATTTATCTGAAAACCACTTCGGACCAACGTATATGCGACGATTGTGCATGTTGCTTGTGATGATATTGATATTCTGGAGTTTCATAGTGGGGGACTGCTTGTTGATCGTTTGGGGTTAAAATCCCAATATACATCCAGTAGCAGTAGTCTCTTCATTATGAAATATCCAATGCGAGGACTATTCGCTACTAATCCTAGGGATTTCCCGATAGGATGTGGTAGGAAAGTACCTTCGGTTTGTCCTGTTCCTGGACAACTTGTATGGATGTTTGTCTAACATTGCATTTCTATAAATTACGTACATTGGTTTTTACAAATGTACATCAGAGGTGGCGAAGAAGGCAACTTCTCTTAGCTTAACACCCTCCTTGAGACGTATGAGGTTAAGGGTTGTATTTTTGTGGAAGGCAGTTAGTAGTCAACGGAAATGGCCGTGTGGCATTCAAACTGATGTGGATTGTGAAAGGTAATCGTTACCTCATGCCTCATCAATCGAAAATGACAAAAACAGGGTTAGATGCGGCAAGGCTAAGTGGGTCGCTCCCATTAGGGTATGATCATCCTTTTCTAGATATATCGTTGCACGCTATGACGTCGTGTATCTGATTATTGTGGTTTGTATGCTAGAGGGCCCTCGGTAAAGGTCGGTAACGACCGGAGGATGATATATTCGATACCATCCAATTATAGATGTGGGCCGGTCTTGTGTGGGTAGAGGATCCTTAGTGAT
Organism: Allium cepa; assembly: GCA_030765085.1. Lineage (NCBI taxonomy): Eukaryota > Viridiplantae > Streptophyta > Magnoliopsida > Asparagales > Amaryllidaceae > Allium > Allium cepa. The sequence continues at coordinate 27,137,159 of CM060938.1, read as the reverse complement.
GGTCTCAGGTCTCGGTACATTTTTCTAGAGATGTACGGCCGGAAGGTAGTCCCTTCACCTGGTCATTTGTGTGGAAATCCAAACTCCGCCATGTGTTTGCCATTTTGATTGTATTACCCAATTGGGCTATATGCTGGAATTTAATCAATGTAACAATTTTGGCTATGATTAATATTATTTGTACATAGTAGACACTACTATAATATAAGAGGATTTGATATGATATGTTTTAGTTATCGTAAGGTAAAAACATGTCCGTGTTTATGTGTGGACTTGTCTTACGAGATACTATTGTATTGAAAACTGAGGCAAAATTTGGTAATTTAATAAATTCAGTTAAGTGTGTTTCTCACACTGGTTTACCAGACTGATCCGGGCGTTCTTCCTTTTCAATGCTCGGGTCAGACCGAGTATATTTACAGGTTCAGATTTGGTGCTTTTGGAGCTTCAATAGGAGAGCTGGAGATCTTCGTTTTCGTATACACGTACTTGTTTTGATTATCCGCTGTGTTTAGTTGTTGGTTTATATTATCAGCAATTGTGAGGACAGGTACCTGTTCAGGCTGATAACTATTGATTGATTGTTGAACTCTGATTGATGTGTATATATACAGTTTTCTGTTTTGTAATGATCATTGATATGATATTATATATTTTCCGCTGCGATGTGAGATTCTGTATTGTTCTATCTTCTCTCTTTCTTCTCTTCTCTTCTTCTCACTTCTTTTCTTTCTCTTGACTTTCTGTCAGTTTGTGCTTTTTGGGTCGGACATGTGTGGATTATTATCGATTCAAAGGGTACGGATTTGTGGGTCGTTACACGCACTACAACAAAAAGTGTCTTTTGTAGCGGCATATAGCCGCTATTAATCACAACCATAGCGGTTTGATAAGCGCTGTATATCGACATGTTATAAAAAATTGTTGAATATTTATAACACAAAATATGCCGCTATGGTTGAGCTTAGTTTTATAACGCAAATTCGCCGCTATGGTACGTTAATTCAATAGCTCATTATAGCCGCTATAATACAGCTAAATCTCAATGGAACTGGAAATATTTATAGCACCATTTTGCCGCTATAAAATCAACATGTTATAGTATTGATAAATTCTTTTACAGCTCATATATGCCGCTATAAAAATCGTAGATACACTTTTCAAGAGCTATGCCTATATATTACATATTAATAATAGCAATAAACTAAATCTTCATAAACGAACAAAGATTATAATCAACAAATATAACACAAGAGCATGCTCAGAAAGAAATGTGATATATTTTTCATTACAGTGTACAAACATTAAAGCAAGTGCATTCCCTTTCATTTCTTACAGCAGAACCATTATCAACAGCAAATTTCTTACAAATTTACAAGCATTTGTCCCATGATATATAACTTTAATTACAGGAGCTTCACATACAACAAAGTTTACTTGGTCTGATAACTTACATAACACATCATACATGCTGCTATTTACTCCACATCCAATCCCTTTTAGGTCACTTTACCTGCTGAACCGATTAAAAAATTAGCATAGCTAACTTATTAACACCACATGTAACCATGTTTTCATGCAAATAAAAAACGATGAACTTCAAACTACTACATAAAAACGTTGAACTCATCTATTGATACTGCTAGGCTCAGGCTAAAATTGAAGCACCATATTATCCTAATCCAGTTACATCAATAATCCAAATCCAATCAGATTGCTAACAAAAAATATTTATCTTTACAAAATCGATAGATACCATTTTAATTCAAAGTTTCAAATGTAATCCAAACCCAGTTGTATGTTCAAATTTTACTCCAATTCATTATCCAAATCTCAGTCAGCTTTCCTAAATTAAAATATTAACAAAAGTTGTTTGTCAAAGTTCAAAATTTTCACGATAATTATTTAAAACTGGTGCATGGACAATAAATTTAGTGAAAATGATTGGTGTTCTGAAGAAAATATCCGTATAATATCCCGCCAAACCATATATATGCCTAAATAGATGTAGGTATATATGCAACTTTATAATAATTCAGATTAGATACACATCCTAACTATTTTGAACAAGCATGGGTCATCTAAATCCTCAAATTTAGGGTACATACTTGCATTCCTCACTCAATACAGGCCACAAAATATATGCATGCAGAACATTTGTTGAAAGAAGCATATATAGAGGGAGTTAATGCAATAAACATAAGAATCATACTGAAGTACTTGCCACATCCTCCAGAAGCTCTTCTTTGCATGTTCTACTGACATCATCATTGACTTTTCTGTTTTCTGGGTTGAATTTACTCAACAGAATAACTGATAGATCATGTAGCGATAATCCATCAGGCAGATATATATGATGATACCCGAATAAATAGCATCATACATATGTCATATTGAAAGAACACTAAGAAAATGTGTGAAACATTTCAAACATCAACTCACGGTTTCCGCCTTTGACTGTGACCAGCATGATCTTCAAACTGTGAAGGACTGATCTGGTATTCAAAATTTTGAAATATTAAATGAACATTGGCTACAATCTAGCTAGGAATACAAAATGAGGTATTTGGAGAAGGAAAAATATAGGAAAATGAAAGACAAAAATCATTATACCACTTCCTTGCAGCAAAAACAGTAAATTCCAGAATTCCGAAGTTCACCCTGAAGCAATGTCTGGAAAATGAAAGGGAATTACAAATTAAACAAAGAAAACAGAACTTGCAAACAACAAGCTAGATCCTTCTTTTGATTGTTTTCACGCTGTAGCATTCCGTTGTGCTTTTGGAGTTAGTGGAAATCAATTGAATTTTCGCACAACGGTCTTCTATCTATTTTCTTATACATTCATTGGTTGATTAAACCAGATGTTTATTTTATATAGAATATGTATTAGATTCAGTGAATTCATATGAAATATACATCCAATTTCAGCCATGGTTGGTGATTTTGAGGTAACTTAATATAGAGCAACAAATTTTCTTTTCCAATACTAGACAAACCACGTGCTATCTGTAAGCATTTGAGTAGTGTTGTTGATATTCATATTATTATCCATTTGCCCGGAAGGAACAATATTGTTGTAGGCACTGCAAAAACAATAATTGCACATTTCAAGAAATATTCATTTGCTATATTGAATATAAGGGGAGTAGCCAAAGGGACTTCCATTTAGGAAGTGGTCTTCCAACTTGAGGTCCGTGACACCTTATTCTATACACACACACATACACAAACACACACAAATATGTAAGATATTATTATGACTGATGTCTTTATATTTTGGTTGGCGCTTAAACTGTTGTTTGTTGTATGTATATTAATATATTATGTATCAATCTACAGCAAGCAACTGGGGAAGTGCTTGTTTCACGAGAGCCCAATAAAGTAATTTTATACCACAGTTAGGGAATGAGATGACTAGCAAGATAAGAGACGTGTTTTTTTCCTTTCTTTTTCTACTACCACATCATTTATTTATTCAGAGTATGCAACATACCTGTGCAGCCATTTTTGCAATCTTACACTAACTGCCTCATCACCCTCCTCGTCGTCATCTCCCATTTCTTTGTCATCATCATCCATGTCTGATTGGAAGCCATTCATGTCATCTTCTTCTTCCTTGTATTCCTTTTGAGATTATGCTATGCAGACATGGCCATGAAATTAATAAAACTTGAATCAAGAAAATTTTGTATGATTAATTTATCAATCAATGTCACCAATCGTGATGGTAAACCTTTAGATTGCACTTGTGTGCATGCCAATAAGTTTCTCAAAACAAGATTTCGATTTGAAGCTTGTACCTTTTTGCACTTAACAGCTTTCTACCGTAAAAAAATACATCAGTCTATTATATGCTACATGAAAATTAAATGCAATGGGATGGAGTTGACAAAAAAAAGTCTATTAAGATTATCTTAGAGTAAAGGGAAAAAGGAAACACTGACCACATCTTCAGGGTCATTAGGTTCAATATGAAATTTTGCAAGTAAGGCCCGTGGTTGTCGACTACAGTAGTGATGGACACATATGCCAGAACAATGACAAAGCATGCAAATAGCCATAGCAGAAGTCACCTTATGGAAGTTTAGTATCCTATTTCACGTGCTAAAAATAGATAGTGCTTTACCCAAACAGTTGCAGCAACTTGCTAGTATGAATTATATCTTCATTAACTATGATAAATAGAGTTTTAACCATATGAGATACGACTGTTACCTGACATAAACCATCAGCTCGCTACATAAAGCTATCTCACACTAAACTAAGGAGAACTCAATTTTAGTAAATCATCATCTCTTACATTTATTTATAAAATTTAACTTACAATCCAAAATATTAAGAACTTAAAAAATAAAAAATAAAAATGGGGTACAATTGTGGAGGAATAAAAGCCCATTCACTTGTTATATATTGTCAACAATGCACTTTAAACATACCATTCACTTGTTATTTCTAGCTACAATCTATAAATGTAGCTAATATAATTGTCAGCTCAGGTTAAAGGATTGTCATTGTCAAATACAACCATTCACTCATTCATTGTCGACAATGCATCCCAGAATAATGGATCATTGTCACAAACGAGTCATTTTAAAATGCATTTTAAAGACCAATAGACCAAAAACATTTCGAGTGTTTCAGAAAACTAACGTTTCCAAAATGATAAACCAAACATGCTCTTTTAAAGGGATCCAAGAAAGTTCGGCTAACTGATGAATTATCAAACCCAAAAAAAACAAAATTATGAGCAATGTAAGTTGCTTCATAAGTCCATTAAATAACTCTACCACTCAACAAACCATCATGTTAAATTGCGTATATATCTCATGTAAATATGATTAAATCATCCACTTCTATTTTTATTAATGATAGCTGATGCAAATGCTCTCTTTAATTTGACTGCTTTGCTGCTCAACTTTAAGTGCATTGTAAGTAGAGTTCAATAAGTTCATTAAGTCTATTTACAAAATTATGAGCAATGTAAGTTGCTTCATAAGTCCATTAAATAACTCTACCACTCGATTGTTCAAGTGCATGCTCGATTTTGCAACACTCTGTTTTGCAAAACTGAGTCTGCAAACTCAAACTTGCAAAACTGAGTTTGCACTTAGTTCTACAAACTCGGTTTTGCAAATAGAGTTCGTAGACTCAGTTTTGCGAACCGAGCTTGGATGCTTAATTTGCAAAATTGAGTTTACAGGCTCAATTTTCCAAACTAATGCAAACCGAGTTTGCAAATGCTAGCCAAGTTTGTAAACTCGGTTCATATGCGCAAACACAGTTTTATGAATTCATGAGTACAAAAAAAGTAGGCTTGAGTCGTAACTAAGTTTTCAACCTCTTGATTTTGAAGTTAAATGTTTTTATTGGGTGTTTATATTAAATGCGGGAACTTGTGGAAGAAGATAGATGAAGTGTATGGTATGTTTGTATATGCACAAAAGTGACGATTTGAAATAAATAATCCAATGACAAAATTAGCAGCTATTAATACCATCAACTATCACTGATGCGTGGCCAATATCAGCAATCTTTGAACAAAGCTCTGCAAGCCTACAAACAAAACCGTATAAAATAAACCTTTGACTATAACTTTATCCAAAATAATGGAAAAAAGTATGATTGTAGGATATAATTTTCCTTAATACCGACAAAATTGGTACTGTGTATTAGGTGGCTCTAAGCTGCGGAAGCAAGCTTTATAGCCTTCAAGCATGCTCCTGAAATAATTCATCTGAAAGGACAAATTTACCTTCATATATAGCCTTTACATAAACCATATCATAGGAAGAAAAAACAACCAATTTGTTTAAAGCATGCATATGCTTGCTGATTCCCCTAATAGCCCTTAATCGCATGTATCAGTTCCTCGGTAAATGTCTATTCTGTCGAAGTCCTACAGGGAGCATCTAAGCAATCCAGGACATTACGCACACCTGCACTTTACCTCATTCTGAAATTTGCTATATCTCAGTTTCTGGCCTATCTGAGTGCATTGTTTACATTTGAGCACCAAAGCATGTAAAACCTTCCAATTAATTGAAGGCACTCATTCTTAGCTTCAGCTCGTGTGAGCCTACACTGACTTGTCATACTAATATGCCTCAGCATGCTCAGTCCGTGCATGTCCTGGTATCATCATGTTCCAGCTCGCCTCAATATTGTTGGTCTTGTATTTTAGTTCGTGCATCCTCCAGCTCGTTTGGTATCGGCCTTTGTACGTGCATATCCTATTTATAGGATTCCTGGTTTCATCATGACGTAGTTCACTTGTACTTTCCACGTATAGTCCTTTACTTGAGCATGCTTCTGCTACTAATTTGGGTTCAGCTACGTCCTTTCGTGCTCTTTTATGCATATCCAAAGCCATTCTTCATCTTATTCAACATGATCTTTTGTGCATTGCCGTTTAGTGTTTGCCTTAGATGTTCCCTATAGGACTTTGATAGAATAGACGTTCATTGAGGGACAGAGGCAAGCAACTGAGGGCTGCTGAGGGAATTAGCAGGCATATCAATTTGCTAAAAAAAAACAACCGAATTCATATAGTGACATTAAAGTCCTTCTTTAAGCATGCATCTCTAATAACCGAAAAATTTCTAATACAAAATGCATAAGTTCAATCATAAAGAATAACATTAAGGGATAGAGTGAAAAGTTAGGCAGACATAATCAATTAAAGTAAAAAGTCAGGTAGACATGAATAAGTAAAAAAAAAGTTGATCTGCATACACCTGACAAAAGATAAAGATTAATACACTTTTGGTCATTATAGGATTCAGAGCTTTGACGGTTTTAAATTTCCTTTTTTAGCTTTAATATGAGAGTGTCATGGATAAAAGCTAGAAAATGAGTGCATTGAAAGGCATGCATCACGATTACTATGACTCATATTAGGCAGCATGGGTTATATCATCAGAATAATTTAAAATGCATAATAAATTTGGTTAAGTCCGACTAAAGTATAAATCATCATTTGTATTGGAACATGAGTCTGATTAAAGCTATAATTTGCACAAAAATAGGCAACCTAATTCCGTGAAACACAACTAAATTTATATGACATAATCACATTAAGGATAAAGATAATATATTTGCCTATTCGATGTATTTCCTTGAATATAAACAGAAAGACCTCATTTTTCATACTTTCTGTTGTAAAGCACTAGTAACATATGTGTTTTAAAAAAGCTCATTTAGCTATAAGTGTAACATTGAGCTGTCAAATTTACAAAATGGTTCCTCACTGCAGTATAGTGTTTAACTTCTACCGTGATAGTGGGAAACCAAAAAAATTAAGCTAACTAGGGTAAGCAAAAATATAGCATTATTAAACGTAGACACAACATCTACCGCTAATATGTTCTGTCATAGCTAATAAAGGATGCAGTTGAATAACCAATTCAGAAAAGGAAGAGAAAAAACTCGTTGTTCATCTAATTAATGACAACTACTATATGCACTCAAGGGGAGAATAGCTCATTATGCTAACAGTTAACCATATTCTGTATTTTGTAGAAACAAAGTATGTTGTTAATGTTTCCATCAACATATTATTTGCATTAGGAAACAAATTATGTTTTCCCAAGTTACAGTACTATTTCATTAGGAACCAAATTAACTTGCTCCAACTTTATGCACTATATTCATGTTTCACGAGCCAACGCTAACTATGACTTTTAAGTAATCAACGAAATAGTTGTAAATTACATGTTCAGAAGTTGTGGTCAAATACAGCACACACTATTGGAGCTTTTAACAAGAATGATTAGTATTTTGGTACCATAAACTATGCATCAAAAGGTTAACAACGATGAATAATGATGCCATATGAATTACTACGACAATAAGAAACAATAATTCATCCAATAAGAACAAAAGGATTACTTAACTTCAGCTCAAAAAACCAATTATCCATAAGCTATCAAAAGCAAACATGGAGTATTTAACTAAAATTTTAAAAATATATACCTAAAAGTGGTCGAAGTTGCCACGGTTGAGGAATCGAAGCACAATATTGCGTGGTGTAGCTCGCAGATTGGAGCAGCGGCGAAGTTGAGGAATCAGAGCAGCAGTAAGCAGTTGGATTGAGGAACAACGAGTAGCGAATTTGAGGAAACGATAGCTGATGCAAATGCCGTATGAATCCCCTAGATCACTGTAAAAGCTGATGTAAATTGGAACGAAATGAAAGAGGAAAGAGGGAAAGGGAAATAATTTGAGAAACCCGCGGCCACGAAATAATTAGGAGATTTGGCGCTTTGTGAAGGCGTTATACGTGAACGGTACAAAACAAATAGTGAAAAAAAGCAAATTATTAAAGGCAAACAATAACGCTTTAGAATAATGCGTTATTAAATGGCGTTATTAATAGTATATTTTCTTGTAGTGCACGCAGCTCCATTAGACCAATTTAAAAATTAAAAAGTGATCCATGATTTATTACTTTTCAAAACTTACTATGAATTATATATTATATGCATAACCTTGAAGAAATATCTGTAAATATTCTCACGAAGAGGTAGTCTATATGTCGTATTATATGTCCTGAAAGATATAAATACTGTCTTACAGAGATTTGTATGTGTAACTAATAAAACTTAACAACTTGAAGTTGTATATATAATTTATTTGTACCAAAAGTTCAGTATGGTTCCAAATCAGATGTTTTGAATGTTATCATGTAGTCTTGAAGGATTCACATTGGCATTGATCTATAAACAAAAAAAAATAGTTTAGATCCTTGTAATAGTTTGTTCTAAAAATCACTAACTTTTTTTTTTTGAGAAAAATGTGTGATCCTCTATCATGAGAGGAGAGCACACATGGAATACTATATATATAACTAAAAAATGGAGCTGCCAACATGCCTGACAGGTGGCAAGTCTAAAACAACAATAAAAATAAAGCAGTAGAAACCCCTCGAATGAGCTCCGGCAAAGCCACCGCCCATTACACCCTAGTATCGAGCTCCGGCAAGGCCACCACCCAATACTAAAGTGTTAGAGGTATCTAACAAAAGGAAGAGCACCAAACTGAAAATCAGAAGAAGACCAAGAGACAAGACAGGAGCAATCCGCGTCTCTGAGAAGAGTCATCCAGCAAGTCTGAAAAAGCTAAATGCTATCCAGCAAACCTGATAAGAGAAGAACCCGCATCCAACCTAAACAACACCTGAAATAGAACTAGCAAACAAATAAGAGAGAAACACATATATGTATATAAATAAAATTTATATACATATATGTGTGTATAGAAACCAAAAGAGAGAACAAACTCTAATTAGTAATATCAACTGATTGCATCTTATGAACCAATAAAAGAATTATCCTCCTATAATTAATATGTATGATATATTTGCTAGTAGTAATATCATAATGGATCAAAATGAGAATCCAAATAAGATTATTATTAAATGAGACAATGTTCGTCAACATTGAGAGGGAAGATAAAAGGGATATAAGTTCATTTTGATTATCAATATTAAATATTTGTTATATACAATGATGTAAAATATTAAGTAACTTGAATAAATCATTAATAATATCCTTGTTAAACTTTCTCCAGCATAGATCTAAATTCTTGAATGATCAAAAAGTAGACCACATCTGAAGTGTGGTACAAAAGTCCGTTTAAAATACTTTTGGAGTAAGTAATAAAGATATCAAATAAAGGAGGCAGGTGTTCTTGAAGAAACACTTAAGGGTGCTCTTGAAGAGACTCAATAACTCTAGAAGTGGTTTAGGTACCTAAAACATGATAAATAAAGAGACATTAATAAATCGTCTCTAGAACTAAAAAAAATCATCGATGATAAACTTGTGAATAATAAAGCGCTTATGTTTATAAATGGACTAAAAATCCTGGATTAGAGAAAAACATGATTGTCCATCATGAAATTCTCCTAAATAAGAAATGTGAACCTATAGTTCGCTATATATATATATATATATATAATAGAAAAACACACTGAAATTGCTGAAACGTGTGTAGTGCTGCATCGTGTTAAATTGCTGAAATTCATGATGAGTGGATTACTTTCTGTTTTTAAGCGTTGTTGTAATGAAACTTTAATTTCCGTTGAAGATGTAGTTGTAATAAGCAAAACTGATATGATGCGTCAAAATGAAAGCACATGAAGTGTGTTAACCCGCCTTTTTACCAGGCCATGGACATGCGGGTTTAACTTAATCGGTTGCACGTTCGTCAAGGCTGGTGTACGATGGATTCAGTCGACTGGATGGATGGATGACGCAACGTGCTTAGGAGATGGAAATATGACTGGATAAAGATGGATCAACTATAGTTTGGGTCTTGGAAATATGGTTCGGCATTGGCAATCATTCGGCATGGTAGGTCGACCGGCACGATGGATCGTTCGGCATACGAGGTCGCTCGGCACGTTGGATCGTTCGGCATTGGTAGGTCGCTCGGCATCAGGGATCGTTCGGCATGGTAGGTCGTTCGGCAGGATGGATCGTTCGGCATCAGGGATCGATCGGCATTAGATGTATCGCTCGGCATCCTAGCAGCGTTCGGCATGGAAGTAGCGTTCGGCATTAGACTAGCGTTCGGCATGATGGCATCGTTCGGCATTGGACGAGTGTTCAGCATGGAAGCATCATTCAACATCCATCCTCGTTCGGCATCAGACATCGTTCGGCATCGGGGTAGTTCGGCACTCATTAGTGGCTCGGCCTTTGGATGGTTCGGCATCCGATGGTGGCTCGGCATAAGGAGGAGGACGGCAGATGCCGCTCGGCATAAGGTCCTGGTTCGGTATTAGGAGGTTGGCTCGGCATTAGGAGGTAGGTCGGCCTGAGGGTTTAGCAAAGGATGGTACGGCCATGGTTGTTTGTGACGACCCGGAATTTTCTAGCAATATCAATTTAATAATCTGCATTAAATATTAAATTGATTTGATAATAAAATTTGAATTGATACTTTTCTTTTAATAAATATTCAACTGGTAAATTTTATTTGTTATAAATTAATTAAATTGTTTTCTATTTATATATGTACATATTTGTATCATTGTAAATAAAGATGAATTTGTTTTAAAATTTAACTAATAAATTTTGTTTTAAATACTAATATATATTTTAGTGAATTAGAAATTATGTTTTATTTAATATAAACTTTTCAAAGGTTAAATAAATAAATATATAGTTTTAAATATATAAGTAAATGTTTAAATAGTTCAAGACTCATTTTAACTTAAGTTTAAATTTAATTTATTAACAAAGGATTTGTTTACTTTTCTTTTAGTATAGTTTGATTTAAAATATGAATTTAAAAATATATATGAGTTATATATATAATTTTGTAAATCAATACATTAACATACACTAATAAATATGTAGTTTATAATAGAAAGATTATTCATTTTATTTATCATTTCAAAGTGATAAATATGTTTTTATAAAATAAATAAAATTAAAATATGCATATAGAAATATAAGTAAGTACATAAGTTAAATTATAATAGCATAACAACTATCAAGTCATTTAGTTTCAAACAAACAAACATAGAAATAAAACAAAATATACATAAAGCTATAAATTGGAAGTTAACATACTATATGTAATAAGTTAAATAGAAGTAAACATATAGAATACATTCATAGATTAAAGCTAAGTATAGATACATTTCAAATTTACAGTAACTAGTCAACAATTAAAACTAGAAACAAAATCATTTTTTTTTAAGTTTGAATCTATCAAAGGAACTGCAGTATACATATGTACATGTTTAAGCATCAAGACAGTAAAAAAATAAAGATAAAAACAATAGCAAAATAAAGTGTGACTGTACAGACAAAAATTAGTAACAATAGTGTATGCAGGCCGAATTGTATGAAATAAAACAAAGACAGCAACAAAATGAAAGATATAAAAATATCTATGTGTGCAGGCCAAATAAATAAACAAACTCTGTATATGTGTATGAAGCTTGTTTAGGAAGATGGTATTAAATATCTTAAGCTAACAAACAAAAAGTAATTAATGAAAAATCTTCTAGTACACAATTATATTCATATCAGCCACCCTTAATAAAATATCTCTGGAAACATCTGTACAAACAAAGATTTTATGCACATATCTGTTTCAGATTGTTGAAACATAATCATATGACCTGTCTGCATATACTATGTGTATTTGTTTATAAATTAGCTTCATCTGCATATCAGTTCGAACTAGGTAAAATCTAGAATAAACTTCATTTTTAAAAATAAAACTAGCTTCAGTTTAAACAACAACCAAGAATAATACAACAGTAGATCAAACAGAGGAGATTTTCAGTTGCTTCAGGTTTCAAATTTAAGGCCTGTTCCAAATTTGTAGCCTCTGTTCTTTTTTTTGCAGGTGAGTAACTTTTAAATCAAACTAAATAAGTAGATTTCTGTTGCTAAAAAAGCTCTGGGATGGATGATTCTTGTTATGCATATATAGTGATGATTCAGTAATAAGAATATCTGAAACATGAATGTCTGAACTGTTTTTTTTGGGCTTTGACAGCCTCTGTTCTTTCACAGATGAAAATGAGTAACTTTATTTTATAAAAAAATATATATCTATTTAAGAAATGAATCTGTAGTATATATGTCTATGGATAGTATAAGTATATATCTATTTATATACATATTGAAGCCTCTGCCTATGCCTGTAGGGTGTGGTGGTGTGCAGGCTGTAACATGTGTTCACAAATTTGAGTTCTAAAACAACATTGTTTCCAAAACACAATCTACTTGGAATTTGGAACTAGAGTATAAACAAAATATTGTTGTTAGACATTGTACTAAATTTTTTAAAATATGTTCAAATTAAAGAACTCAGCAGCAACTCTGGAAAGCTAAATGCATAAGCACAACTCCAGGTTAATCAAAATTTTAACTTTTTAAATTTTGGAATTTAGGAATACAAGATGAATCAGTGAACCATAACACGATTTTTAAAGGTTAAAGAATTTTTTTTAGCCGTAGGTGTTGAGTGAAGTTTGTACCTTACTGTTTGAGGCATTTTGAGTTGCCATGGAAGAACGCGTGGATGGGAGAGGTCGTGACTGGAACTGGAGATGCGGGGGTGATCGTGGGGTCTGAAAAAAATTGTGGGTGACGGCGAATTGGGTTGTAGAAGCGTCGGCATGGATTTTAAGTTCCTAAACCTAAATTATACCGTGCTTTGAAGTTTTGATCGACGCGGCCATTGCAGGCGACCGAGTGCTACAGGGTTTTGAGGGGAGGTAGAGGGGAGATGGAAGGTGTCGCGACCGGAGTTTGGTGACCTCCGGTGGTGGAGGCACTGCGCGCGTGCCGTTGACAGGTTTGGAAGAGGGAGGTGTTTGTGTTTGCCAGGTTTTGTTTTCTTGATTTCATTTTCCCGCGTGCGCCTGGGAAACTCGAAGCATTTCTGTTGTTTTATCGGGGAACCTCGTATATTACTCGAAGTAAAATAAGGGGGTGCTCGGGTTTTTTTTTTTTTTTTAGTGTACAGGTTGTAAACCTGAAACTGTTTTCAACAGTTTCAACTGATTTTTGAACCGGTGTTTAAACTGATTTTGAACTAGTGCTAAAATGAAGTTTAAATAGTGAATTTAAGATAGTTTTGAAATATGGTTGTAAGTAATTAAGTTTCATAATTTAAATTATTTTATTAATTCAAAAGTGCTAAATATTTAAGTAAATTCAAAGGAGTTGAATTTCAAGATAAAGATTGTTAAGAAAGTATTTAGTCAAGTTAACTCCAAGGAAATCAGGACTTAGTTATGAAAAGCTAGATTTGGGAAATAAAATAAAGTTTTGTAATTTAAATTTATTCAAATAAATTTTAGGTGTAACTAAATACGTAAGTTTAAAAAGGGGTTTTGAAAATAAATTAGTGTAAACATTTTATTAAGATAAAATTTATATTATTGAAATAAATGTTTAAACATATTGGAAGTGAGAATTTAAATCAATTATAAGAACAATTTACTTTAATTCATGAAGTTTTGGAATTTTATATGTTTTAATCTTTAGGTTAATTAGGCAAGAATACTTAATGATGAATATTAGTTAATTTAGTAATTATAAGGTAAAGGTAGTAATTAAAGTTAATTAATGAATTAATTAACTAATATGAGATTAAGAATCATAAATTAGATCTTTATTTGAATTAATAAATTTTTATGATGAGTAATACAAGTTAATTATTTTAGAAGAAAATAATTAAATAAGTGTTAATGAAGATCATTAACAAGATTATTTATAATTAATTAAAGTAATTGATTTTTAAATTAATTGGATTAATTAATACAATAATAATCATTGTAATAGTTTAAATGTGAATTATTTATTTGAAAGTAATTAAGAAATTAATTACTTATTTACTGAGTAAATTGATTTGATTTGAGTTAATTAATTTAGTTTAATTAACTGATATTTTGGAATTGAATTACTTAGAAAAGTAATTGAAGGATAATTACGGGATGAAATTAATTGGGTGATGTTGTTAATAGAAGTAATTGAAATATAATTACTTAAAATTAATCAGGGGATTAATTAAGAGTGTTATTGAGAAGTAATTAATTATGAATAATTAATTACTGTTTGTTATTAATCAAGAGGATTAATATGTGTAATCTGAAGATTTGATTTCTTAATGTAATTTACAAATGAAATGAAATTAGAAATCATTAATGATGGGATTAGATAGTGGTTTATTGAGAATAATAAAGCAATAAGATAAGTAAATGGTAATAAATCAATAAATGTAATCAATTAATGGATTTATTTAAGATTAATTTACTGTAACTAAATTAAAGAAAAATTTGGAATATAGTCAAGTATACTTAAATCAAAGATGATTAATTTGAATATATAAGAAATTGATGACTCGGTATGTGTAATTACTTAGTGTAATAAATGAAGCATAATTACTCAGAATAGTAATTGGATGATCATTACTTGATGAAGTTAATACAAGATGATTTGTAAGTAAAGTAATGTGAGTAATTTCTTTTGTAATAAATCAAAGGATTGATTTATGAAATTAATTAATCATGGATTGATATATATGTAATTAGGGGTAGTTAATTACTGGTTTGTTATTAATCAAGGGGTGATTAATAATTGTGTTTAAGTAAAGATTAATCACTTAATTAATTTAAATAAGTAATTTAATATAATTGGAGATCATTAATTAATATAATTAATGATGTAATTAAGAATTGTAAATTAAGGAATAATTAAATAAGGGAAGTAATTAAATGTTAATCTATTATGAATAATTTAGAATAATTCATTTAAGAAATTAATTAAAGACTAAATTATTCTTGTAATTAGAAAATGGTTAATTAATTTGATTTATAACTAATTAATAATTGTGAGAGCAGGATTTATGGAATAAGAAATTAATTTAAATGGAAGTAGTTAATTTAATTCATTTTAAATTAACTATAGCTTGTGATTCATAAATCATTGCTGATGGATGATGTTGATATTTCATTGTTTGATTGTGATCTCAGACGTGAGATGGATAATGTTTATGTGATATGGATGAATGTTTTAAGTATGATAATGTTTAATTATTTGTTTGGATGATGATATTAGTTATCTGTTTATTTTGATGATGTGATTATCTATTATGAGATGTGAATTATCTATCTGTGTATATTGATAATATTGAATTCACTGTTAAGACTAAATAGACAACTTGTCCCTAAAAGATACGCTTTGGATTTCGATGAGACCGGGATCGGTTTTCCGCATTAGGAATATCCGAAAACCACATCGATTCCAAATTAATGATAGGTCGTGAATTTGAAGTGAAGATGAAGGTTCAGAATGCAAGGGTTATCGTCGTTAACTCTGAGGGTGATTCCAAAATGAGTATAACGAGATGATGCCTTCGGTTTCGTTCGAACCTGGAACGAACTTGTATGGATTGAATGCTTTCAACACATCGTCAAGCGGACGATGAGCATTCTAAGAAATATGTTCTATAAAGGTAATCGTAACCTCAAGCCTCATCAACCGGGAATGGCTAAAACAGGGGAGGTGCAGTAAGGTTAGGTGGGTCATGCCCAAGCAGGACAAGGATATTCCCCTGTCTAGATGTCCCTTTTTATTCGGCTTAGTGGGCAGTTGATCTGCAGCCAACTGCGGGGTTTATCTTGTTCGGGACTGTTCAGTAAGGAATGGTTCCGGCCTTGTGTTGCAGGGGATGAAGGGAGTAATCCTCGGTACGTTGATCTAGGCCACGTACTGTGACGGACGGTACCCCAGTAGCCCTGCCATTGTATGGAATCCAAAATCCAATAAGTGCCTACGGTTTTGATTGTATTACCCACTTTTGTGGCTAGTAGCTGGAATTTAATCATGTAACAATTTCGGCTATTTTCTATTTACTTGAAAACCCTAGACCTATTATAATATCACTGGATTTCCTATCAAATGTTTTGGTTAGCGTAAGGTAAAAACTTTTCCATGTTTATGTGTGGGAAGTCTTACGTGATACCTTTTGTTTTCAAAGGATTTTTCAAAATTAAGCAACTTTAACCTGTTACTCATACCAGACCCATATCTGACCCGAAGTTTATTTTTGTTTTTCATAAACTCTCGGGTACCCAAATTTTTACGGGTAGCCAAGGGATTCAGGTTTAGCTTTGACGAATTTTGAAGGAGCAATGGAGCAGGAGGCTTCAGCGGTTTAGATATATATTTAGTTCCGCTGTGTGGTATCTCTGTGTTGTATTGTGTATTGTGTTGTATTAACTAGACAGGTGTTATAACTGTCTAGTATGTGATGTACTATATGTAGCACTCTGATTGATGTTATATACTATGTAAATACTTATGTGATTATTATATTTTATTCGTTCCGCTGTGAGATTCTGATGTTGTTGTTCTTTCTTCTCTATCTTTTCTATTTTCTCACCTCTTTCTTTCTTATTAACGATGCTACTTCCTGGGAGTAGGAAGTGGGGTCGTTACAGTGGTATCAGAGCGCTAGGTTGAGTGAATACCTAGGCTCTTAAGTGATTTCTTTCCTGAGAGAGCGTATTTGTAATTTTAATATATATATACATATATATATTTCTATCTATTTGATGGATTACCTGTTCGGGTTTTCCAATATAAGTACAAGTGTAAATTGAATAGTGGTGTGTGTAACACGACTACCTATGGTTGGAAGTATATTTGACGAGACTGTAGGCCTAGTACCGTCTCGAGTGAATTCATGGTGTAAGGATTTCACCTAATCTCTTGAGGAAAATTGTTAAGATTTGGAGTCCATTTTGTTGTACAAGAGTGGATGAGTAGAATTTGGATTTTTGTGAGTTGAGCAGAAGCTTGAATATTATCTTGGTAACTCAAGAAGTAAATAGTTGTGTGTTGAGATGCAGTAGCGATGGATTGTTTCCGAAGTAGTTCTCAAAGATCATTGGATAAGGAGGTGTGTCTGCATTAGTTTTGAGTTTGAGTTCAGCTAAATGTTGTGTTTGGCATTGAGGCCTGAGTTTTTCGAGGAATTCTGGATTAGGAATTTTCGGCATCAGTAGCAGTGTTGCAGCTCAGATTGTTCTGCCGGCAATCGAGGAGGTCATCTGTCAGTAGTTCTTTAGAAGAGAGTCCGGAGGCAGTTTGTGAATCCATTTCTTCAATGGATTGGCTGGATAAGTTTAAGCTGTTCAGATGGGTAAGGAGAGAGAAGTTTTCTTTGGATATTAGCCTGGGTAGATCGCAAAAGAGACTTGCGATAGTTAAGTGTTCTCAGGGATGGCAGAATTTTTCTGGACATCTTTGAAAAGTCGGTGGTTTGTCTTAGCATCTGAGGAGTTGAGTTTGATATCGAATGGATTTCATAAAAAGCGTCGATGGTTCAGCTTAGTAATAGAATGGTTTCTAGAGAGAGAAATTGGTAAAGCAGCTCAAGTTTTGGAGGAACTTCTAAGTTTTATTATGGATCTGCTGAATCATATTTTTGTAATGTGTTGTCCAGTTTGTGCTTATGTGCATCATTAGCATTTTCATCCATCCAGATCAGAGTTGTGCAGCGGAAGCAGTTGGAAGTGCATCTGTTTTTCTTTTCTGGAAAAGAGAAGTTGTTTTCTACTGAGGATAGAAAAGGTTGAGTTCTTGGTTGGTTTTGAGAAAATTATTCTACTGGATTGTTTTTGGATTCAGATTGTTTTAGGAGTTATTAGCGAAGGTTGAGCTAATCAGTATGACGAAGGCAGCTCTGAATTGTCAGAAGTAATTGGTGGATAAGAGACTAAGGAATTTGGATTTGGGAGTTGGAGATTTCATTTTGTATGAATTTTCTCTGATTCAAAGGAGTTCTATAGATTAGGAGTATAGACTGTTTAGATTCTATAGATCGAGTATTCCGGTATTATACTGGGAAACTCTAGGGAGCTCTATCCGGAATTTTATCTGGATAGTTTGCTTTGTTGATTGAGTAAGTTCGTTGTGATGATTGTTAGCATGTGATTGATATATGCTTATGGTTTAAAATTAGTTTAAAATCATAAATATATTATTAAATTACCTTTGCTTTTAAATTTCGGGGACGAAATTCTTTTAAGGGGGGAGAAATGTGACGACCCGGAATTTTCTAGCAACATCAATTTAATAATCTACATCAAATATTAAATTGATTTGATAATAAAATTTGAATTGATACTTTTCTTTTAATAAATATTCAACAGATAAATTTTATCTGTTAGAAATTAATTAAATTGTTTTCTATTTATATATGTACATATTTGTATACATTGTAAATAAAGATGAATTTGTTTTAAAATTTAACTAATAAATTTTGTTTTAAATACTAATATATATTTTAGTGAATTAGAAATTATGTTTTATTTAATATAAACTTTTCAAAGGTTAAATAAATAAATATAGAGTTTTAAATATATAAGTAAATGTTTAAATAGTTCAAGACTCATTTTAACTTAAGTTTAAATTTAATTTATTAACAAAGGATTTGTTTACTTTTCTTTTAGTATAGTTTGATTTAAAATATGAATTTAAAAATATATATGAGTTATATATATAATTTTGTAAATCAATACATTAACATACACTAATAAATATGTAGTTTATAATAGAAAGATTATTCATTTTATTTATCATTTCAAAGTGATAAATATGTTTTTATAAAATAAATAAAATTAAAATATGCATGTAGAAATATAAGTAAGTACATAAGTTAAATTATAATAGCATAACAACTATCAAGTCATTTAGTTTCAAACAAACAAACATAGAAATAAAACAAAATATACATAAAGCTATAAATTGGAAGTTAACATACTATATGTAATAAGTTAAATAGAAGTAAACATATAGAATACATTCATAGATTAAAGCTAAGTATAGATACATTTCAAATTTACAATAACTAGTCAACAATTAAAACTAGAAACAAAATCATTTTTTTTTAAGTTTGAATCTATCAAAGGAACTGCAGTATACATATGTACATGTTTAAGCATCAAGACAGTAACAAAATAAAGATAAAAACAATAGCAAAATAAAGTGTGACTGTACAGACAAAAATTAGTAACAATAGTGTATGCAGGCCGAATTGTATGAAATAAAACAAAGACAGCAACAAAATGAAAGATATAAAAATATCTATGTGTGCAGGCCAAATAAATAAACAAACTCTGTATATGTGTATGAAGCTTGTTTAGGAAGATGGTATTAAATATCTTAAGCTAACAAACAAAAAGTAATTAATGAAAAATCTTCTAGTACACAATTATATTCATATCAGCCACCCTTAATAAAATATCTCTGGAAACATCTGTACAAACAAAGATTTTATGCACATATCTGTTTCAGATTGTTGAAACATAATCATATGACCTGTCTGCATATACTATGTGTATTTGTTTATAAATTAGCTTCATCTGCATATCAGTTCGAACTAGGTAAAATCTAGAATAAACTTCATTTTTAAAAATAAAACTAGCTTCAGTTTAAACAACAACCAAGAATAATACAACAGTAGATCAAACAGAGGAGATTTTCAGTTGCTTCAGGTTTCAAATTTAAGGCCTGTTCCAAATTTGTAGCCTCTGTTCTTTTTTTTGCAGGTGAGTAACTTTTAAATCAAACTAAATAAGTAGATTTCTGTTGCTTAAAAAGCTCTGGGATGGATGATTCTTGTTATGCATATATAGTGATGATTCAGTAATAAGAATATCTGAAACATGAATGTCTGAACTGTTTTTTGGGCTTTGACAGCCTCTGTTCTTTCACAGATGAAAATGAGTAACTTTATTTTATAAAAAAATATATATCTATTTAAGAAATGAATCTGTAGTATATATGTCTATGGATAGTATAAGTATATATCTATTTATATACATATTGAAGCCTCTGCCTATGCCTGTAGGGTGTGGTGGTGTGCAGGCTGTAACATGTGTTCACAAATTTGAGTTCTAAAACAACTTTGTTTCCAAAACACAATCTACTTGGAATTTGGAACTAGAGTATAAACAAAATATTGTTGTTAGACATTGTACTAAATTTTTTAAAATATGTTCAAATTAAAGAACTCAGCAGCAACTCTGGAAAGCTAAATGCATAAGCACAACTCCAGGTGAATCAAAAATTTAACTTTTTAAATTTTGGAATTTAGGAATACAAGATGAATCAGTGAACCATAACACGATTTTTAAAGGTTAAAGAATTTTTTTTAGCCGAAGGTGTTGAGTGCAGTTTGTACCTTACTGTTTGAGGCATTTTGAGTTGCCATGGAAGAACGCGTGGATGGGAGAGGTCGTGACTGGAACTGGAGATGCGGGGGTGATCGTGGGGTCTGAAAAAAATAGTGGGTGACGGCGAATTGGGTTGTGGAAGCGTCGGCATGGATTTTAAGTTCCTAAACCTAAATTATACTGTGCTTTGAAGTTTTGATCGACGCGGCCATTGCAGGCGACCGAGTGCTACAGGGTTTTGAGGGGAGATGGAAGGTGTCGCGACCGGAGTTTGGTGACCTCCGGTGGTGGAGGCACTGCGCGCGTGCCGTTGATAGGTTTGGAAGGGGAGGTGTTTGTGTTTGCCAGGTTTTGTTTTCTTGATTTCATTTTCGCGCGTGCGCCTGGGAAACTCGAAGCATTTCTGTTGTTTTATCGGGGAACCTCGCGTATTACTCGAAGTAAAATAAGGGGGTGCTAGGGTTTTTTTTCTTTTTTTAGTGTACAGGTTGTAAACCTGAAACTGTTTGCAACAGTTTCAACTGATTTTTGAACTGGTGTTTAAACTGATTTTGAACTAGTGCTAAAATGAAGTTTAAATAGTGAATTTAAGATAGTTTTGAAATATGGTTGTAAGTAATTAAGTTTCATAATTTAAATTATTTTATTAATTCAAAAGTGCTAAATATTTAAGTAAATTCAAAGGAGTTGAATTTCAAGATAAAGATTGTTAAGAAAATATTTAGTCAAGTTAACTCCAAGGAAATCAGGACTTAGTTATGAAAAGCTAGATTTGGGAACTAAAATAAAGTTTTATAATTTAAATTTATTCAAATAAATTTTAGGTGTAACTAAATATGTAAGTTTAAAACGGGGTTTTGAAAATAAATTAGTGTAAACATTTTATTAAGATAAATTTATATTATTGAAATAAATGTTTAAACATATTGAATTGAGAATTTAAATCAATTATAAGAACAATTTACTTTAATTCATGAAGTTTTGGAATTTTATATGTTTTAATCTTTAGGTTAATTAGGCAAGAATACTTAATGATGAATATTAGTTAATTTAGTAATTATAAGGTAAAGGTAGTAATTAAAGTTAATTAATAAATTAATTAACTAATATGAGATTAAGAATCATAAATTAGATTTTTATTTAAATTAATAAATTTTTATGATGAGTAATACAAGTTAATTATTTTAGAAGAAAATAATTAAATAAGTGTTAATGAAGATCATTAACAAGATTATTTATAATTAATTAAAGTAATTGATTTTTAAATTAATTGGATTAATTAATACAACAATAATCATTGTAATAGTTTAAATGTGAATTATTTCTTTGAAAGTAATTAAGAAATTAATTACTTATTTACTGAGTAAATTGATTTGATTTGAGTTAATTAATTTAGTTTAATTAACTGATATTTTGGAATTGAATTACTTAGAAATGTAATTGAAGGATAATTACGGGATGAAATTAATTGGGTGATGTTGTTAATAGAAGTAATTGAAATATAATTACTTAAAATTAATCAGGGGATTAATTAAGAATGTTATTGAGAAGTAATTAATTATGAATAATTAATTACTGTTTGTTATTAATCAAGAGGATTAATATGTGTAATCTGAAGATTTGTTTTCTTAATGTAATTTACAAATGAAATGAAATTAGAAATCATTAATGATGGGACTAGATAGTGGTTTATTGAGAATAATAAAGCAATAAGATAAGTAAATGGTAATAAATCAATAAATGTAATCAATTAATGGATTTATTTAAGATTAATTTACTGTAAATAAATTAAAGAAAAATTTGGAATATAGTCAAGTATACTTAAATCAAAGATGATTAATTTGAATATATAAGAAATTGATGATTTGGTATGTGTAATTACTTAGTGTAATAAATGGAGCATAATTACTCAGAATAGTAATTGGATGGTCATTACTTGATGAAGTTAATACAAGATGATTCGTAAGTAAAGTAATGTGAGTAATTTCTTTTGTAATAAATCAAAGGATTGATTTATGAAATTAATTAATCATGGATTGATATATATGTAATTAGGGGTTGTAATTACTGGTTTGTTATTAATCAAGGGGTGATTAATAATTGTGTTTAAGTAAAGATTAATCACTTAATTAATTTAAATAAGTAATTTAATATAATTGGAGATCATTAATTAATATAATTAATGATGTAATTAAGAATTGTAAATTAAGGAATAATTAAATAAGGGAAGTAATTAAATGTTAATCTATTATGAATAATTTAGAATAATTCATTTCAGAAATTAATTAAAGACTAAATTATTCTTGAAATTAGAAAATGGTTAATTAATTTGATTTATAACTAAATAATAATTGTGAGAGCAGGATTTGTGGAATAAGAAATTAATTTAAATGGAAGTAGTTAATTTAATTCATTTTAAATTAACTATAGCTTGTGATTCATAAATCATTGCTGATGGATGATGTTGATATTTCATTGTTTGATTGTGATCTCAGACGTGAGATGGATAATGTTTATGTGATATGGATGAATGTTTTAAGTATGATAATGTTTAATTATCTGTTCGGATGATGATATTAGTTCTCTGTTTATTTTGATGATGTGATTATCTATTATGAGATGTGAATTATCTATCTGTGTATATTGATAATATTGAATTTACTATTAAGACTAAATAGACAACTTGGCCCTAAAAGACACGCTTTGGATTTCGATGAGACCGG
The DNA here is from genome assembly GCA_030765085.1 of Allium cepa. Classification (NCBI taxonomy): domain Eukaryota; kingdom Viridiplantae; phylum Streptophyta; class Magnoliopsida; order Asparagales; family Amaryllidaceae; genus Allium; species Allium cepa. The sequence goes on along the minus strand of CM060938.1, from coordinate 27,113,717 downwards.
GATCGGTTTTCCGCATTAGGAATATCCGAAACCATATCGATTCCAAATTAACGATAGGTCGTGAATCTGAAGTGAAGATGAAGGTTCAGAATGCAAGGGTTATCGTCGTTAACTCTGAGGGTGATTCCAAAATGAGTGTAACGAGATGATGCCTTCGGTTTCGTTCGAACCCGGAACGAACTTGTATGGATTGAATGCTTTCAACACATCGTCAAGCGGATGATAAGCATTCTAAGAAATATGTTCTATAAAGGTAATCGTAACCTCAAGCCTCATCAACCGGGAATGGCTAAAACAGGGGAGGTGCAGCAAGGTTAGGTGGGTCATGCCCAAGCAGGACAAGGATATTCCCCTGTCTAGATGTCCCTTTTTATTCGGCTTAGTGGGCAGTTGGTTTGCAGCCAACTGCGGCGTTTATCTTGTTCGGGACTGTTCAGTAAGGAATGGTTCTGACCTTGTGTTGCAGGGGATGAAGGGAGTAATCCTCGGTACGTTGATCTAGGCCACGTACTGTGACGGGCGGTACCCCAGTAGCCCTGCCATTGTATGGAATCCAAAATCCAATAAGTGCCTACGGTTTTGATTGTATTACCCACTTTTGTGGCTAGTAGCTGGAATTTAATCATGTAACAATTTCGGCTATTTTCTATTTACTTGAAAACCCTAGACCTATTATAATATCACTGGATTTCCTATCAAATGTTTTGGTTAGCGTAAGGTAAAAACTTTTCCATGTTTATGTGTGGGAAGTCTTACGTGATACCTTTTGTTTTCAAAGGATTTTTCAAAATTAAGCAACTTTAACCTGTTACTCATACCAGACCCATGTCTGACCCGAAGTTTATTTTTTTTTTCATAAACTCTCGGGTACCCAAATTTTTACGGGTAGCCAAGGGATTCAGGTTTAGCTTTGACGAATTTTGAAGGAGCAATGGAGCAAGAGGCTTCAGCGGTTTAGATATATATATTTAGTTCCGCTGTGTGGTATCTCTGTGTTGTATTGTGTATTGTGTTGTATTAACTAGACAGGTGTTATAACTGTCTAGTATGTGATGTACTATATGTAGCACTCTGATTGATGTTATATACTATGTAAATACTTATGTGATTATTATATTTTATTCGTTCCGCTGTGAGATTCTGATGTTGTTGTTCTTTCTTCTCTATCTTTTCTATTTTCTCACCTCTTTCTTTCTTATTAACGATGCTACTTCCTGGGAGTAGGAAGTGGGGTCGTTACATTGTTGTTCGGCATGAGTAGTTCGGTTACAATGGGAAGCACGGTTCGGCATATGGCCTTGGTGGGCCGGAATCATTCAGAGAGCCCAACATCTACCTGAACGTGTCTATAAATAGAGCACGTAGAGCTTCAGAAAAAGGGACTTCATTTTTATCTTCTTCTTCTTCTTCTCCTCTGCTTTCGGACTTTCTATCCCCTAAGGCTAAGGCTAGCCTATCACTGTGTAACTGTAATCGATTGTTACAGCAATAAAAAAGAAATTACTGGAGTGGACGTAGGCCAGAGTTAGCCGAACCACTATAAATTCCGTGTCTTTACCGCTTTAATTTTAATTTATGTTATTCTTCATATTAATACTCTCTACACACACTCTATCTGTTATCAGTAACTGTTAATTGGTGCTTTGACTTGGATTTGGGTGTTAGTGACCAATTTTGACGCTAACATTTTGGTGCTTTCATTGAGAACTGAACTCAGGAATTTTGGAGTTAGAAACTTGGATTTAAAAGAGCAATGGCTAGACCATCAGTAAGGAAGCAAGTAATGGAAAGGAGCAATCAGGAGGGAAGTCAAGAGGCTTCCTCTGGAGATGGAGCAGGTGGAGCATCCATTTACATCACTAGAGAGAAAATGGAGGCGATGATGAAAAGGCAAGAGGAGATGATGCAGACTCTTCTCAGACAATTTGCACAAACAGAAAATGCAGGAGCTCAGATCCGTGGAGCTGGATCAGAAGAACCCAACCAGCAAGCAGAGAGAATAGCTCGGCAAGGGGCAACCCCCAATCAGCAAACAACTATCAATCCAGATGGATCTAGACTTGGGGGCATACCACCAGGAAATGTTGGACCAACCCATGGAGGGATACCAGACGATGTTTGTGTAACCCGACACCAGCAGGAGTGCAGGAGTGCGAGATGAGGAGTATGTGCCAGAATTCCCTCATAAACTCGGGGGGCAGACCAGAGGCGATGGACAAGGATTACATCTTGGGGGCAACGACAGATTAGCGGAGATGGAACTAGATCTGCGCAACGTCAGCTCATTATCAACTAAACAGGTTCATGGTTTTGAATAAGTAATAGAACTCAAAGTAATACGGCTAGGTCACTTACACACGTACGGGATTGAGGATGGTCCCTAGGCGTGCTCTGAGATAACTGAAAACCGTACTACTTGAGTCTATGAAATTCTGCTTTCTTTCTAGTTTTCTGCAAACTTTGGTTCTCTCTTTCGTATTTCGGACATTTACTTTTCTTTGGTATGGTTTTGGAGTTTGGATTGAACTCCCGATTTGGTTGGTTTTTTCTTGGTTTCCCATTCTGGTTTGGATGTTTGATTTTTTGATACGGATTTCTGGTTTTATATTTGGTTTTGGATCGATGTAATAAACAGTTCAGGTTTTATAATTACTGCCCCGACCGGAGAGACGGGGCAATGGTTATAAGTTACGAGTTCCTTCGCCGGAGAGCGAAGAAATGGACTCGGGCAGAATATAAAAAGTCCTTGACCGGAGAGTCGAGGCCGGAGAATATAAAAAGTCCTTGACCGGAGAGTCGAGGCTGGAGAATATAAAAAGTCCTTGACCGGAGAGTCGAGGCTGGTGAATATCAAAGTCCTTGGCCGGGGTGCCGAGGCTGGAGAATATCAAAATCCTTTGCCGGATTGCTGAGGCCGGTGAATATCAAAGTCTTTGACCGGAGAGTCGAGGCCGGAGAACATACAAGCCCGTGATGGAGAAGTCAAGGCTGGAACAGGATAACACGGCCCGGCGAGGTCTACAAAATCAAGATTAAGCCCGGAGAGGTCATGGATTTGATGATATGGTTACAAAAAGGATGTGGACTTTGGATATCAGATTTGAGGCTATTCAAAACACACCTTCCAATAGCAAGGCATGTTTTGGGGGGCAAGTGTTAACCCGCCTTTTTACCAGGCCATGGACATGCGGGTTTAACTTAATCGGTTGCACGTTCGTCAAGGCTGGTGTACGATGGATTCAGTCGACTGGATGGATGAATGACGCAACGTGCTTAGGAGATGGAAATATGAATGGATAAAGATGGATCAACTATAATTTGGGTCTAGGAAATATGGTTCGGCATTGGCAATCATTCGGCATGGTAGGTCGACCGGCACGATGGATCGTTCGGCATACGAGGTCGCTCGGCACGTTGGATCGTTCGGCATTGGTAGGTCGCTCGGCATCAGGGATCGTTCGGCATGGTAGGTCGTTCGGCAGGATGGATCGTTCGGCATCAGGGATCGATCGGCATTAGATGTATCGCTCGGCATCCTAGCAGCGTTCGGCATGGAAGTAGCGTTCGGCATTAGACTAGCGTTCGGCATGATGGCATCGTTCGGCATTGGACGAGTGTTCAGCATGGAAGCATCATTCAACATCCAACCTCGTTCGGCATCAGACATCGTTCGGCATCGGGGTAGTTCGGCACTCATTAGTGGCTCGGCATTTGGATGGTTCGGCATCCGATGGTGGCTCGGCATAAGGAGGAGGACGGCAGATGCCGCTCGGCATAAGGTCCTGGTTCGGTATTAGGAGGTTGGCTCGGCATTAGGAGGTAGGTCGGCCTGAGGGTTTAGCAAAGGATGGTACGGCCATGGTTGTTGTTCGGCACGTGTAGTTCGGTTACAATGGGAAGCACGGTTCGGCATATGGCCTTGGTGGGCCGGAATCATTCAGAGAGCCCAACATCTACCTGGGCGTGTCTACAAATAGAGCACGTAGAGCTTCAGAAAAAGGGACTTCATTTTTATCTTCTTCTTCTTCTCCTCTGCTTTCGGACTTTCTATCCCCTAAGGCTAAGGCTAGCCTATCACTGTGTAACTGTAATCGATTGTTACAGCAATAAAAAAGAAATTACTGCAGTGGACGTAGGCCAGAGTTAGCTGAACCACTATAAATTCCGTGTCTTTACCGCTTTCATTTTAATTTCTGTTATTCTTCATATTAATACTCTCTACACACACTCTATCTGTTATCAGTAACTGTTAATTGGTGCTTTCACTTGGATTTGGGTGTTAGTGACCAATTTTGGCGCTAACAAAGTGCTTTTCATAAAAGTAGCATACAAAGTGCATAAAATGCAAATAATATTTGAAAGAAATAATCTTAGAAAAATTGATCGTATTAAAAGGCAACTATTTATAAATGATGAAAAGAGGAAAAGAAAAATTATCGTCTCCTGGTTTTAATTTTCTTAATGCTTGTCCAAACTATGATACACATATGGATCAAGAATATTTGTAGTTGATTTGGATTATCAATACATGTATTCAAACTTAAATGGAAAAATATAAAATCAGGGGGAGCATACAGAAGTATATCATAATGTACTCTTTTTCCTTCACTAAGATTTTTTCCATTGGGTTTTTTTAGTAAGGTTTTAACGAGGCATTAGTTTAATCTTGAAGTATCAAACTTCATTTGATGAAATGAGATAATAAAATATGTCATTGTACTCTTTTTCCTTCACTAAGCTTTTTCACATTGGGTTTTTTTAGTAAGATTTTAATGAGACGTTGTTTTGATTCCGAAGTATTAAATTTTTTAGAAAGAATATCATTTTTAATATGATTTTACAAATTGCACTATTTTTCTCCTTCAAGTTTTTCCCACTAGTTTCTTAATAGAAATTTTTAATGAGGCAACAGAGACTAAATGGATAAATGCAAGCAAAATAATAATGAGGGGAGCAGTCACACACGTTTCAAAAAAGATAATTTCAAGTTATCAGAACATTCAAGATTTTGAAGACGCATATTCTACGGCGAGTGTTATAATATATGTAAATCATGAAGTGAATATGTTTATATATTATTCTGTTTAGTCCTACATAGTGGGATAAATTCAATCCTTGACCCTAAAGCCTTTATACAAAGTAGGCTATGTAATATAAATATATTACAAATCTTTGAAGAATAAATAATATTTTTTCTGCATCTTTCTCTAGTTGCTTCTGAACATATATTTTTATTTATAACATATTTTTATTGTTTATGTTTTGTCAGATTCTGCAGTTTCAAACGTTTTGGAGGATGCAGAATTGAAAATTTGAAACGACTTTAACAACCCCTGCTATGAACAATCTACACTAAATTGCAGCAAATACCCGAAATGACAACAGGGTAAACTAGCACGGTCCAAAATGGTTTTGTCAACCGATTCCGCTTAGGAAAAATGTATGCACTGAAAAGAAAATTATGGACTTTGCTACTTGAGCGAGGCTGGAAAGCCCACAATATCCGAAAAAAGATGGAAGTGAAGGAAATCAGGGTAGAAACGTGTATTAAGCTTCTATCGATTCAATTCCTTGGACTAGATCGGAAGATGGAGGTTAAGCTTCTATTGATAGTTGAGACGTATTTGATTTGCTTATTTAATGGAAGAAGGAAAGACGATTGGGATGAGACGTGGTTTGATTTCTTTTCAGTGATTCTGATTAATAGTCCATTCACAATACTTTTAAATGAAGTAAAGGTGAACAAATATACCGAATTTATTGAAATAGTTCTTAATACAGAATATATGTAATGTGATATTCTTGATCGTTTGATCCATATATGATGCTATTAACCTGTTTAATGATGCACCCACTAATAACATCGCTTTCTTGTGTACCATTGTATATGTATTGCACTCTACATCTTTACTGGAGTTAGGATAGAAAATTTACTCTTGCAACAATTACTTCATGCTATTGCACTTTATTCATTGTAAACATGGGATCAAACCCTGTGTACCCAAATTTTCCTTTTTAAATTCATCATATGGTTTCATTATTAAGTGACACATTAAATTACATCAAAGGCGGATGATTGATATATTAATGGTTGAAATCAAGTGCGCACAAGCAGAGACGGGAGCACATTGTGATTGGGTAGAGCAATGACCACGTCAGAAATTTTGAGTATGTTGAATAAAGTGAAGATACTCGCGCCTTTCCATGCTTTCTTACCATAAACTCATCTTTTTTATTTAGTTAAGATGCTTTCTTACCGTTAATTCATTCATGGGTTTGAAATTATATTTAGTTGGAAAATATCAAAATGTTTGTAACACAAATCATATGTTCTTTTTTTCTAATAAAATATTGCATTCTTATTATTTAAATTGGTTTGTAACATTAAAATTATTATTTGATAAATTATTATATCAGCATTTAAGTTATGATTGTTCGATAATCTGTTGTGGATTATTTACTGCTATAAGCATTGTTTTGATTAGTTCTTTTTTTTAGCTGTTTGAATTAAAGGCTAAAATAACCGTAGGTATCGTCCATGAAAGCTCCAGTTTTGTTTTATTTATGACTCGGCTAGGTTGGAATCTAGGCTACGCGATTGGGCACATGAGTACAGAGAACGTAGGAAAAAGGAATTTCATTTTTGCAAATATATGTTGTGAAGAGATGAAGGCCCCTTTTTGTTTGTGCTTTAAGTTTTGAGTTTCCGTCCAAACAAAAATTTGCTCCGTACGTGTATTTTTGAAAGATAATTAATTTGGAAGACTAAGTTAACGTATAAAATAGAAAACAGTTTTTTTTTCTTTCCGTATTACGGGAATAACAAAAACATGAAAACCAATCAATTCTCTTCGTCGTTCCTCCATCGTGGTATTTGCTTAGATTTTTACTTACTTGCCTTCCTCCATCGTTGTAATGAAAACACTGAAAACGTCGATTTGGAAAATGCTTTAAACATATAAAATTAAAAATGAATTTTTTTCTGTTTGTTAGAGAACCATATATTATCACAAAACCAATTCGTTATGTGAAGTGAGATCTCTTAGTATTTATGCATGATTTGTATTGTAAATTGTCCGATGTGAGACTAATCTCAATACGCCTCCGCACGTGTGGCGTATCATCAATCAAACACGTGAAAATTCATTGAGGCTACGTGTGATACAATTAAACCCGCTCTGATACCATGATAGAAAACCATATATTATTACAAAACCAATTGGTTATGTGAAGTGAGATCTCTTAGTATTTATGCATGATTTATATTGTAAATTGTCCGATGTGAGTCTCAACACTGTTTTTCGCCTTTTGAGAAATATAAAAAATTATCGTCTTCTTTCCTTTCGAAAACACAAAATATATAATTTGTTTTCAAGTCAAACATCACCTACGTTTCTCCTGCTTATAAGCAAAACTAATTCTACTTGCTAATTTGATATACTCTTCAAAGTGAAAATAATACAATATCGGTGTAGGCCTTGTAAAACCAAATAAACATATGACTTTGTATCAGATAACCATAGTTCTGTCATTACACAAGCAATACAAGTAAACTTCAGAAATGACTTAAACATGAAAATTGATATAAACATGGAACAAGACATAACTAGAATTTGCAGTTGTATGCTTAGAACCTGTATTTAGTTGATTTCACTTTTATTATATGTTGAATTAAGTAATTGGTTTTATGTATACATGTTAAATTGTTCAGAGAGTTTCCTACGTTACTTTATTTTTTATTAATCTGTGTATCTTAGTCTGTCATATGCTTTTCTTGTAAGGTAAAGGAACTAAGATATATTTTCATTAATGCCCGCATTTTAATTTGTTAACACAGAGTTGATTCCATTGTTTTGCTTGTTTATTAAGGTTATATTTCTTAAACTGTTCTTAGTCTGGTTTCTGTACTTCCATGGCTTGGAGTATAGTTCTACATGAATTGTGTGCTTATTACTTGATACCATTGTGTGATTTGTTAGTCATTGTGTGGTTTGTAAGCATGCAATAATAGCTGTATAGTGACATAATAAATTAAATGAACCAGTGGTTAGCATTTAAGGTTATGCAAGTCTGCTTCCCAAGATATATGTACGATTGTTTTTTAGGTAGCCTTGATTCATAAGCTAATCAATTGTTTTTCTTCCTACATGATTATCTACCCTGTTCAGTTCCCTTATGTAATCAATCTATCAGTTTAATATGTTACTATAAAATAACTCAAAGTACTTATTGGAAATGTTTTTCTAGGTTGCTTCGTTCGTTTCTTATTTTGATGTCTTGCCGGATGGGCTGTGTCGGCGTCATTTTCTGTATGTTATATCATGTATTTTAAATATATATTTCTTTGAAAACTCATGCATTCATCTTTCTTTTCAATTCTACTTCCAAAAGAGTGGTCATAACTCATAAGCATATGTATGTTAAGTCAATTGATTCAATTATACAAGTTTTTCATAAACATCTTATATATACATAGCCACCCACCACCGTAAACAGATTTGTTGAACTTGAATGCAGACTTCTAATAATTCAGTACTTATATATCCTTTTTTCCCTTTTATTTCAGAAAACAACCCCAGAAATTTCTAGTTTTCCATATTTCCTAGACTAAATGGAAAATCCCACACATAGTAGAACATTAAAAAAATAGTTTGTGGATGTATTTACCTAGGTATCAATAATTGGACCCAGGCTAAAGCCCAGGATATTTCCGTCATAAATCTACCACTTCTTTTAGGACCCTTGGATGTATATGGGTATCCTAGGATACACAAAATGATATACATGAGAATAACAACTGCTATACCCAATGACCTGTAGAACTGAACAAACCATTTTTATTTCAAATGAACTGACTTGTGCATCAAAGATGCCATGAAATGGCAGTGGCATTATCATCATGTCTAACCATTTTAAGTCCATAATGGTTAAGTCATGATCACCTGACATGCATGCAGCATTACTAAACAATACATGTCTGATGTCTCTGTTTTAATAGTAGATACATCCTCCCAGTAGCGCTGTACCTATTCTACGCTTTCCCAGAATTCTGTATTTATTGCTCATTTTTACATTTAGGTAAATGTTGTGCATAAATCATGTGCTTCATTTTACTGGAAATATTTTTACAGTACGTTGGTTGTTTTTACCTTCTGTATCGTTCTTCTTGGATTTGGATCGATTGTTCTGACGAATGAAAGCACCACAAAAAAAAAGGAAAAAAAATTAACGTTTATCCATCCATCTGCTTTTTAGATCAAAAGCTAAAACAACAGGTGATTCAGTTCCAATAACACGCACTTAGATATCAAAAACCATGCAAATTTTGTATTATGAATTAATTAACTGCATTTACTTTTATGTTTACATCATCTTAGTTTTTATTCTTTTAGTGTGACAAGTGTACAAAATTATAATCAAATAAAAGATAGTAAAGCAAGACAGATAGATATTACAGGAGAGTAAATGACAAATTCAGGTATTTAAGCTTTTTATGCTTTATGCTTTCTTCCTCCCCACCCCACCCCACCCCACCCACAATGAAGAAATATGTTAACAAAACGCGCTTGCATTTATAACCTTAAATATCACTACCTCAATTTAATGCTTTACAAATTACTCTTGACACGTTTACAAGGCATAAATGAACCTATCCTGTAAAAATGTTGCATAATATGTAGACAAAAGTTGCTCTTTTATGGTTCATATCTTATAATATTTGTACATATTTGACTATGAATTTAAAAATTCAACTGTCATTTGAAATACGGTTTGATAGGTTTGATATAGTTGCAAACAGTTACCGAATTAAAGTCCCAGGCGCAAATAGTATTTTTTTACCAATAAATATTATGTGATATTATTCAACTTGGGTGTTTTGAGCAGTTGATAGAGAAAAATGTAAAGTGAGGCGGGGTCCTTTAATTAAAATCTTTTCCTTCTTTTTATGCAGGAAGAAAGTCATGGATGTAACAGTTGATGTGCATTTGATTCCTCAGTAACTGCTGGTTTATTTAGTTACTATGGGACAAAGGAGAATCAAAAGGTTATTTAGCTTGGTCCTACTTCCACTTTTACTACATCCTTGTGTTCCTTGAACTTATTTCTTTTCCGGATACGGCGTGATAATCAATTTATATTTGAAGCTTTTATTGTGAGCTTAGTCTATTATTGCCATTTAAGATAAGGTGTAAAGTTAGAAATATGCGTTTATCATTGATTGACAGACTCAACACACATGCTTCACTATTCCAGAAGCTCAAGTTACTCGAATGTAGCGTCACAATTGATATGTACCATATATATAACACTGTTTTAATATCATATCCTCTGAATTATAAAGCCTTTAATTGCGTTCCTTAACTATGCAAATCAAGGTACAGTCGAAGTAATTTTCCAAGTCTCTTATTTGATGGTATGAAAGTTGAAAAGACTGAACATTAATTTGATGAGACTACTAGTTGCTAAACGTCGAATACCAGCATAAAGATGACTCTGTTCAGATAATGAAACGTGCAAAAGAATTGCTAAACTAATAATTAAAAGCATATGCAAATCTAGCTTGCATGAATGGATCTCTAACAAATAAAAGAATTGTGCTTGATAAAAAGGGACAGTTTCCTAAAAATGGTATGTATTAGATGGTGAAGTTCAAAAAACGCAGGCATTGGATGGCTCTTGTTTGGCAGACGGTAGAAATATTTATTGTACTTTCTTGAATGATTGTGAGCATTCTTAGGTCCTACCTACTAGGATAGATCCTAGTTTAGATTTGTATTTTATGGTTTTTATTTAACACATAATTAACCTAGCTAAATAGTTTTATAGACTTAGACCATGTAATGAGGTTCGGTTTGTCACTTGAAAATGACAGTTTGAGGTGGGCAAATGGTTGTCATTTTGAACACTCTCATGTTAGTCTACTTTTCATTGCCAAAGAATGATTGCTACAGGAATAAGCTGTATGACACTATGAAATATTGAATAATCTCATGATAAGCATTTTTTACTGATTATTTTACCAAGTCATTAAGTGCATCCATGCGTATGAAACAGTTTTAGATGAACTTCATCATGTTTAACTAAGAATCTATCAAGATTCTGTTGAGTTCGAGTTGGTTCATTTAAGCCCTGTTTTCATGCCATTTGCACATCCTTATACAAATCAACCTTCTTGAAATGCATGCTTTTGTATCTTCATGTTTCTGTTACATAAAGATATAAATCTACAAACCAATGCACAATGATCCTAATGTTTGTCAAATTTATCGTAGGTAGTTTCTAAAATGCAGAACTCTTATGTTATACAGTGGACGGTGGGATTGAAAGGAGAAAAACATGTAACAATAGGGCAGGGTTAGTTGGTAGCTTGTTTAAACTTCTTCATGATACCATGATCCATCGATTTCAAAATTAAGTAGCTTAAAAGCAATGAACACATATCATCTTGTAGTAATCGATAATGAATTTTGCTTTGATCGTTTTCTAGTCTTAAGTGAAAGTGAGTGTTTGATTGGACTAAGCTAAAAGGCTAGAGGTAGGTTCAACTGTGAGAAATCATGTCATCATTCATTGATCATTAGCAGTTTTACTATTTGAAGCTCAAAACAAATACGAAAGGATACGGCATTTTCACCAGGAGCCACCCAAAAAGTAAGGGCTTCACTTCATTCCATGTTACACGTGCTGCACATTTATTGCAGGCCCATAAAGAGTGCGACCGATAGGTGGGTTTCTGGATCCTTGTGAAGTTGGAATGGATTATGTGCTCTGCTTGAAAATGAAAACAGAGGTTGACCGATTGAGAGATTCGGTACCTAGTGAAAAGGATCGTGTTAAAAAAGTAGTAGCAGCCAAGATTGGTAGAATGAAAATTTTCAAATTTTTTATAAAAATAAAGCACAGTTATTGTCTTATTCTTACATCAATTTTCCTTTCCGTCTCCTTTTAAACTTACCATTATTTCCATCACACTCAAACACTTTCATTGCAATTTTAATACCAAAACCTTGTTTTTTAATTCAATAATTTCAATTTTTATTTCAAGAAAACAAAAATAGCACTAAAGACGATAGATGAAAACTTATTTCAGTTCCCACGAATGCAATATAATATTGCATATTGGCTTGATACTGGAATTAGTTATGTAGTTTGATCGAAACTAGATTTTATAGGTGATACAATGGTTCAAGGATCTAGTCGAAGAGAAGGAAGCAAGAAAACGAGAATATAAATTAGGAGGGGTGCCTGTATGTTGAAAGGAAGGGATGAGGGTATTTTGGAGATCATAGTGTATACAAAACAAGCATGCATCCAACTATTTTCTCGTTTATGCATTCCACCCATTTTATCTTATTGTTCCCTTATCCAATGGACCGTTTAACCATTTGACTTTCAATTTAGCAATTCTCATTAAAAAATGTCTATGTTAACATATATAGGGCAAAAATACAAATTAATAGAAGTACATATTAACAAATGCCTCTCCATAAATAGGTACCTCTTATAATATTAGAGGACAATGTGGCCATAAAAAAGTACCTGTAATAATGTTAAAGGAGAATGTTGCAATTGTTGTTGTTAATGCTACAGAGGACATTCCAATTCATTGAAGATACTCTAAATTTTCTAACTTGAGTATGAAGCTAATTAATAATATCTACAAATAATTGATGTTGGTCAATAATACCATGAGTCTTCTCCTTGGAGACACCATGGTCAAAGTAAAGAACGTCATGTTAGCCAACATGAAATAAGTCGTTGAGAACACTCTCACAAGCAATAGAGACATTGGCTTTATGAAACCGACCATCGATCTTTGGGCAACGATCGTTAAGGTTAACCTTACGATTGAGGGCTAGGTTAGGATATTGGATAGTGGCCATGTTCATGGAAAAAATATGCCGCTTTTGAATAATGAATGCTGATTTGACAAGAGAATACTTGCATCGAGAAGAGGTACAACACAGTGCACAGGGATTGAGTCAATGCTCGTTTACACCTGCAATGTAATTTGATGAGAATGCTCCAGAGTCCAAACTACCAACCATGCAGCCTTAGAACATCTAATCCACTAGTGCATTTCAACGAATATGAATAACTTACGATAGTAGTTTGGGTCGATGAGGCATTCAAACGCCATGCTTTTCGCTTTTCCTAACCGATGAAGCTACATTCCAGTTTTGTAGACTCGAGCATGGTTCCATTGATTCATGGCCAGTGCTCGTTGAAAAATTCAAAATTCAATTAAAAATGTATATTGAACAATCATGAGAAGTTATCTCATTGACTGATATCAAATAGAGAGATGAAGAATCTAGTAATCTAAGAAGATTTGATAATGTAGAGACAAAGGTAAGTCGGTTATATGAGGAGCTTGTGCATATGGCAGTCATGGCCGAAGTAAACAATAGAACCAAGCTCTTAAGTGAGTCAGCTAAAGAGAAGTTCAAGAATCTAGGGAACACGTACTAGAGGCTTGCAAATTTCTACGATTAGAAGCAGTGTAACAACTCGTACCTCTGGATACACCGATCCAAAACCTAATATGACGTTCGAACACGTTATGTCCATAAATACGAGCTGTTGGGATTATAAGACATTACAGAGCATAATTATAAGGGTGGAGTTTTAAAACATTCTACACTTTCAGATCTTACAGCGGAAGGAATTAAATATAAATAGACATTTCAAGAAAACAATTTCCAAAGTTCTTAATTTACATATACACTATTTTCCAAAATCCAATATAAGTTTGAAAACATTTTATACAATAGGAAACTACACGAAGAACAATAAATGAGATGAAAAACTCTAACGAGAAGCTCTTTCCTCCATATACTATGCTTAAACAACCGCTAACCTATCATCCTGCGGTGAAGGAAAAATGAAAAGAAGGTGGCGAGTCAGACAAAAGTCTGATGAATGAGTACATGTTTAATACAATGACCATACAACCAACTTGGAAAACAACCCAAAGTGATATAGGGTGTGTAACAAGTGTTCATGCATTCATAAGGTCTAATACCTAAGGATTTTAAAGGACGAACCTATTGATCGAACCTCACACTAACGATTGACCAAAACATGAACTACTATCCCATCATAACTACATCAACACTACAAATGGAGAGAGAGAACCTCGAAAAGGCAAACTCGATAATGACTCATCGCATGCATCCATGTTCTTCTCTCAATCGTAGTAGTAAAATGCCTCTTAATATATTGCACCTGGGTCATCTTATAGGAATTCCCTTTGATATCAGGCCCCAATTTACTAAATACCTATTGCATCTTAAGCCCTTCTTCTGAATCTTCCTTTCTTAGGTCCAAATCCTCTATTCTTCTTACCCTTCTATTGCCTCTTCTCCACAACCTTTGGAGCCTCCTACTTCACTTCATTCTTGGAGACGATGTTTAGCAAGGCCATCTCCTATAGCCTTTCATAGGTAGCACCCATCGAAATATGAGTCACAGTTAAATCCTGAAGAGGCTGATTCAATCCCTTAGCGAATTTAAGAGTTTTGTTATATGGTGTCAAATAAACTCCATACCAAACCTAGCCAGCTCATTAAATTGGTTCACATACTCCTTGGTTGTCATATCTCCCTGTTTGAAATTGATAAACTTCTCTAGCTACTCGCCTTCCTCTGCTCTAGAAAGGAACTTCACCTCAAACCCCCTACAAAACTCATATCAAGAAATATCTACCACTGTTACTATTATCATCATCATCAAAGATGTTTAAAGAAATAGCGCCGAAGAATAGCGACGTTGCATGAAATCCATTAGCCTCGATAAATCCCAAAACTACGAAGCATGAAAATTGTTTTCCATGAATTATGATTGCCGAATGGTACGATGACTAACGTCAAGAATCATGATTAACGTTGAATAGGATGCGGTCAGTGTCATCCATGCTTAGCACCGTGTATAATCAAAGTTGTTAAATAATGATAATATATTCATTGAGACATCGTCGTTCATTAAAGTCATTTTGAAAGAGGAACCACAAAATATGAAGGTCACCAAAAATCATTATTGTTATAGCATCAATTCTTATATATTCCCTCAGAAGACGCCGCAAACCTACATATGCGATGTTGATGGCTATCGTCCTCATTGTCCACAAGTGTTGTTAATGCCGCATTTTGTAAGCTACTTAATATCAATATCGAGGGTCATCAATGTCGTGGTTGTTCAACGCCACCAACCATCAACTAAAGAAGATCTCAAGATATAGAGTCATCGCCGCCGGTATTCATTAGCCATACCGAGAACCATTAATACATCCAAAAGGGTTGTATAAGCCGCTTTTACTAATGTCGTCTTTCATCAATGTTAATATATGGGGGTAATGAAAGTTGATCAACGAAGAAGAGACTATCACCGTCGAGTTTAGAGATTCTGGGTATCAACCTTATTGAACCAATTTCAAAGTTTAGCTTTGTGAACACTAGAATTTTGGCTTTGATGTTAGACGATGCTGCTAATGTCGAAGCCAATAAAGTACCAACCTTGATGATTGATGATGTTGCTAATATAGAAGCCAATGGATGCCAAAGCCCCCCACTTGCGAAACCCTATAAATATGGACTTACGGGCTTTGTGGAAGGGGTCGAATTCGCTTTTTTCATTTCTTACTCTTTTTAAACTTTGTAAACCCTAAATTGAATTGGGGATTTTTCCTATTGTAACACTTGAACAGTTATACGCATAAGGATTTGGATATTAAACAAGGACATAGCCTTTTGACTCGATTTGGACTATGACTTGCATATTTGTTTGACTCTGCACATTGATTTACTTGGACTTGTGACTTTCATAGTGTTACCTGGGTTTTTAACCCAACAGAATTCAGAAGGAGTTAGAACATTCAAATTGCGCCAAGATAACTCGTTGATCGGAAGACCTAAAAGTACATGACAAAGAAACCATAGAAGTTTGGACCAAAAATATGCCAAGAATTTGGATCGACACCGATCCGACCCAGTTGGATCGATATCGATCCAAATTATTGACATGTGGATCCACATGCGTTATATTCCTACATCTCTTCTAAACTTATCTAACAAGTTTGATAAATTTTCAAGCATCTGAGTTGAAGAAACCAAGACTTATTCGATTCAGATTATCGTTCAATTTAATTTACAAGTGAACCATCGTCAAAACAAGTCAACAAGCTATGAACACATGAGAAATCTTGTATGCAAGAAAAGAAGCTAATGAAGAAAGATTTGTGCAAAAATTGCACAATAGTTTGGATCGGTATCGATTCGATCCAATTGGAATGGTAGCGATCCAAAAAGTTAGTTCGAAAATGCCACAGACTTTACGTGCCTTCTCCTATGGATAACTACAGGCTTCTGGTACTTTGGTTCTGATCCATCTACTATCTAAATCCTAGAAATACCATCTACCTTCAAAAGGGAGGGGGTTAAGATGCTCTGATCACTGGAATAACTCTACTACTAAGATTCTTCAACCTTCTTCCTCACTACAATGGCTATCTTGGGACCATTGAGATCCTTCCTTTTGTCTCCATCAATGGTGGTTTGATCTTTCCTTATTCAATTATTAGAATGGTAAAAAGCTTGTACTTGTGATTAACAGTCAATCTATCAATAAAATCTATAAAGTGGACGTAGGCTTCGTTAACAGTCAAACCACTATAAAAATCTTATGTTTCATTACTCTATTTTGTCTTTTCTACCATTTGGAGAGTGCTTAGCTCTGCTTTATTTGTCCTGATAAAAGGACTGGTGCTTTCACAATCTATCAGGGTGTTGATCCATTTTTTAGGTTAATGTTTTGCTGCTTTCACTGAGAATTGAACTCAAGGTTTAAATCTAGTTATCTACTTTTGATCAGGTAGGTTCAAAAGTTAGATCCTCAATCTTTGCTCAGAAGATCCGTTGCTGAGAATAAATGACACCTGGAAGAAGGAGAACTATTTATGGAAGATCCATATGAGTTGTAATTGCTGGAGAAGAGATTAATCCTCCGCAAATTGAAGTAAATGGCACCAACATAGGGGATCAGGTGTTGGGATCCTCTATTCAGCGTGAAGTCATCACTAGAGATGAATTAAATAAATTGATGAAATTAATTAGAAGATGGAAAACAGACAGAGAGATCTTATGGAAAAAATAAATGCACTATTGACCTTGTAGTCACATGCCGCTCCAAGAACCATGCAAGAGCCCGTGACTGATATGGAATAATAAAATTCTTCCATCTTTGGCCTGAACAGGAGAAATGGAATGCAGAATTAGAAAGGAATAATAGGTGAAACCATAGGAATTAATATGGAAGGAAACACAAACACTTCACCAACTGCGAGGCAACCAGCTACAAACTTGAATATAAGATAGAAAATCATATGGGAAGATATAGCTACGGATCTCTCCGACTCAGAAGATGGTGAACGACTTGATGATGACAAGTTTGAAGGAAATACCAATGCATTCGATGATGCCAAGGAGATCCAAACTGCCCCTACCAAACCAACCGCAAGCCAATGGAACTTTGAGGGAATGTCTCTTCTGAAGATAGGAGAGCCTAGTCTTCAACCCACTTACCAAGATCGTTTGAAAAATCAAATACTTGGTGTAGTCACTGACGGCCAACCTGCAGATTACCGAACATCTAAGGCATATATCGCGGACATGGTCAAGCGACTAATGGATGAAAGTAAAGATAGAAGGGGTGATAAATGGGGATACGCTCCAAGTCATACTCCCTTCACTAATGACATTCTGAATGAGCGGTACCTTGAAAAGTTCACTATGCTAACTATTTCATCTGATGATGGAACGAGAGACCTGAAACCCCACTTGTATAAGTTTAGTTGGTACGTGGACGAAGCAAATGCTTCAAATGCCGTTCGATGTGGATGCTTCTCGATTTTCCTAGAGGGAATTGCTTCCATGTGATTCACCAATCTTAAACCAAGCCCTTTTGACTGCATATAAAGGTCTGCTTCATTAAGCCTACAATGCAAATGCAGTCAAAGCATACTCTCTTGACGGAACACCTAGAGTTACAGCTTTGTTAGGCCAACCCAGAGGGCCACGTCCCATTGAAGTCTCTACTTCCTTGAAGCCCAAAACTTCCAAGTTGGACGTGATTCTCCCTTGCTTGAATCCGTGATGAACTGCTTCGTTAGGTGCTTCATCCTTTGGGCTGCTCCAAACAAAATTCGATTCTTTTATTAGACCACAAGTCTAATCTTTTAATTTGCGTTTAGTTTGCTTTCTTACTCTATTGGCTACTTATTTAACTTAATCAACATATTCTTGCCCTCGTCTCACTTCTAATTATTGTGAGATTACCATAGATCTAATAGGTAATGTTGTTAGTATAAGCCATATTCGTTATCTTGCTTATTTTACTTAATATATAAATCCTTAAGTTTAATAATATAAGCCGCTTTTTACCATTTCTGTTTTATTTGCTTGTTGACTCAATATAAGATGTTTAAACAAGCTTCTACCCTTATTCTCTACTGCCATTGCTTACCTATTTATTATATGTCTCACGATCAGCTTTTCCTTACTTATTTCATAATTATAACCTATGTTATAATGCTACTTGTAATTGTTACTTTTTCTTCTTTTATAGTCCGTTATAATTACAAACGTTTCTTGTCTGTTCTAGTCTGCCTTCCTTTATTATAATATAGAACTTTCTTTAATTCTCTAATATTACATAATTCACTTATCACAATAATTGCCTATTTGAATAGTCTGTGCAATAAATGCAGACTTAGGAGCATTAATTTTTACAGCTTCAAATTCTTGATTGATAATTTTCTTTTTTCAATTCATACTTTACTTTATTGTCTTCTATTTTAGAAATAAATTCTATATTATTTGGTTGATTATGAAAAGTATATAATCCATTTCCAAATCTTAATATTGGATAATGCTACAAACAATAATCTGTAACTACAAGATATTTCTTTTACTATTTTTGAGTAGTGTAAAATACAGCGATTTCTCTATTTTACAATAGCTCCCCTTTATATTTCTTTAATTATTTCCGTTACGTTTATTGCTATCTTTTAGATGTTAAGTTATATAAAATATCCGATTTTCTAAACCGTCCAATTAATCTAATAATTACTTCTAAATTAACTTTTCCCGTTTTAATGCATTTTATTATAATAATTCTATTCCTTAAACTTTTATTATTTTACTTCGTTGTTTAAAGATAGGCTGGTCGTTGTTTATCTTGAGGCGTCTGAGACTTAATCGCGCTTCCAAAGAGCTGTGAATGAAGCTTCCCGAACTCTCTCTCAGCTCAGCTTAATATAATAGTTGCCCGCACTCTTGAATCAGCACCCCTCTCGTCATTTCAGTATTCTAAATTATTTAATCCATATTCGCGTTTAATCTATTCTAATCCATATGCGATGAAATGGAGGGGATAAAAGAAAACTGATGCTTGCATAAAATGCAAAACGTAGAAAAAATGTTAATAAGGCATAGAAAACGGTATATAAATACTAATACTTTAAATAAACTGCAAGTTTTCTGATAGTTCAGCATAATTTAATTAATATGGTTAATTACTGAATAAAATTTTCTAAACGGGATTCTAAAGATAATATATCTTAAACTTAAAAGATATATAAGTAAATCCACTCACCTTTTGTCCTTAGCTTCACTTGTGCTCCACTTGGCTCCACAGTCCTTCTGGATCCCCTTCTTGCAAGGTGTATAATATTTTAATTATATAAAAATACGGGGTGTTACAATTTAGGCTTCACATGTCACAACCAAAAGATGTGATGTTCTTATCCGGACTATTCCAAGGATGGAATGAATCTTTAAAGTCCTTTATGAGCCGGTCCAATATCGTGGTGACTGAAGTAAGTAATCCAAGCGAGGATATGGTTTCATAGCCTCGGTTCGTGCTATCCACTCCGAAACTAAATTTAGAAAATGGATCAAAATGAAACAACCTACTAGTAGGAAGGACTTTAATCGAAAAGCGAGTCGGTATTTGAGATTGGAAGAGGCACAAGAATTAGAAAGGAAATCTGCTAACTTATAAACAACCATTGGGCAGAGTGGTACGGTGAAAAACCAAGACATAAATACCTTCGGTACAACTGGAGGAAATGTAGGAAAAAATGAGAATCGGAAATGGAAGAACCAGAACTCCAACAAGCTAAACGAAAGTAACAAGCGACTTAAAGGTTTGAAGCTCGAAGAATACACCCCGCTAAACGGCCGGTACTACAGAAAAAATCTATTTCGTAACACAGGGGATGGAAGAATACAAGTAGCTGTATAGAAAGGGATCAATTGAACAACAAAAGCGTTTTGGAAAGTGTTGCCGCTTTCATGAGACATATGTCCACAACAAAAATGAGTGTCGTCACCTGAAGAACTTGATTGAGGAGCTGATTCGAGAAAACAAGCTTCAGTGGTATGTGAGGATACCACTAAATCCTGACCAACCCATAGCGCCCCAAGCTTTTAGAAATCAAGGGAATCAAGCTTGCGCCAGCAAAGAGGAACCCAGATAGACTGACCAAAGACTTATCATTGGAATGATATTTGGAGGGCCTCATCCCACGCAGAAGAGGTGGGTAGAAATGGAGCGGTATGCAAGCTTATTAAAGCATGCTCCTAAAGATTCATGCTTTGCAATCGAAGATGGAACCCCTGCTAAACAGTAGAGTACCCTGAAGGATGACATAATATTCTAGAATCGAGACACTGAAGGGATAGAAGCTCCAACTCCCGACCTCATGGTTGTGACAGTAGGAATTAGACTAGCCATGGTCCGACGAGTATTGGTAGACAGTGGCGGTTCTGTGAACAACCTTTTTAAACTCACCTTTAATCAGATGAGGACCACTGTGAAAGATGTATCCGCCTGCCGAACAAAGATTCAGAGATTCACCGGTGAATCTAAACAACCCGTTGGAATGATTGACTTACTCGTAGAACTCGAAAAAAGCAGCGAAAGAGTCAACCTCATCCAAACCTTTGTGATCTTAGATGAAATTTCCGCTTATAATTCCTACTTGAGACGGCCCACCTTGGTAGATTTTAGGATTGCTTTAGATTGAAGGATCGAAAATTTTAGAACTCTCCACATTCATGAACCCACCGAATAGCAACTACAGAGCCGACCCTGGCTTGGTGACCATAGCCAATTTGATACGACTTTGGACCCTAGAAAGAAGAGCTTAAGAGAGGAATGGGCATCACCGGTAGAACTGACAGTGTCTGTAACATCCTGTATCTAGAGGCCAAAAGCAAAGCACTGCAGATGCTGCAATCATCCATAGTATTAACTTCTAGTGACAAAATACAGTAATGATAATGGTATCTATAATATCAGAAGGACATAATTATGAACAAAATCACATATTTCAAAAAAAACATTTTGCTGTTTACTTTTCAAAACAATAATTCATATCCATGTTACATAATCCCTTAACATTTCCCAGGCAAAGATTAAATATATCATTATAAAAATATGCCAGGAGCGACATAAGATGATGCCCCGTTGGTTGATCAAAGCAATAAGTCATATATGACTTATATATAATAGAAATAAAACAAAAAGAAATGGAAAATTCTAATTAGCTATCCGTCAGCCATCTGCTCGTCTTCGGTTACTTTATTGTACAAAAGACAAAAACCTGAAAACCTCAACACCCAACCTACACAAATCAATTTTGATTACTCGAGAGTTTAAGGGAAAACAAAAAAATTGAGTCGGACATAAAGCCTGGTGTGAATGATTCAGTCACATCTTGGCTTATTGATATTGAGTGAGACCACGACGCTTAGTGGAACGAGTTTCCCCTCACTAATATCCTTTTCAAAACATATATATTTTACAATCCTTTCTTGCAACCAAATTGGTTAATCAAACTGATTATATCATATCCTTTATGATAATAAATGGACTATTTGTCCATAAAACCAGCAATTTGTTAAATATCTACCCACATATAATAGTGAGGTTCGTTATGCAACAAATGGACTTTCTATCCATACAATTGGGCTGACTGCCCGCAAATTGGCCTATCTGAAATCTAGGCTGACTATCTATAAAATGGACTAATTGTTCGAATTATTTTCTTAGGGTTAACTCCCTTTAAATTTTTCCTTGAAAACCTTTTCAAAATGATTTAGTCCTTCAAATCATATACATGTACAAGGAAAATATAACTTTAGCTTTACTCTAAGCCATTTTTCCATGTTATATATATTCTTTACTCAAAATAATGTTGATGGGATTAAATAAGGATTAATTATCCTTACAAAACAAGTCAAAACCCTATTTAACTTGAAAATACTTAGGCTACATTTCCTATTTGTTACATTCGAAACCTTTGTTTAAAACCGTTTAAACAACCCTTACGAAATCCTTTAATTGAAACCACTGAAAACCTTTCGAAACTATTAAATATTGCCTTTTGAAAATATTGGAAAAACCTTTCGTTTCTTTTCGCCAAAAGATTCAAAATAATAGACATCCCCCTTTAAAACCTTTTAAATATTGCCTTTCGAAAACATAGGAAAGTCCTTCCTTTCAATCCTTTCGAAACCCTAGGGAACCACCCTTTTCGAGACCGTTCATTAAAACCTTTCAAAACAATCAAATTCAATCCTTTCGAAAGCACTTTGGGTTCAATTAACACGTGGAAACCCTTCGAAATCATTCAAAAACATCTTATTCGAAACCATTTGGATTCTTCCTTCAAATAGGGCAAAAGGATGAGAAATCCATTACATTTGAAAGCATAAGTTTCGAAACCTTTTAAAACTATCTCTTTCGAAACCATTTGGGTTTTAATTTATTTGTAGAAAAAGGGTCTTAAAAACATTTAAGTCGAGAGCAACTCCTTTGAAACCAATTCTTAAGTAATGAAGTGATGTTGTCAAAACCATCCCTTCGAAAGTATCGGAGAGGTGGCCAGGTTTTAAGAAAACCACCGTTTTGAAAATATCTAGGATGAAAGGTAGAAAGGCGCTAGCAAAAGGGTCTCGACTTAGTCGAAACAAATTATTTAAAACAAATGAGTAACCCAATAGAAATCATTTTCTTTAAATCATTTGACTTGCTCGAAAGGTACTTAGTCGAAAGCCACTTGGTCGAAAGCAAGCAAGTGTATTTCTTTAATTTAAAAACAAAGGACTGCCTCAACCCCTTCGAAAACCCTGGCTTCGACTCCATATCTTCCACCCTAATCCAATTCATTAATACAAGTTGCTTGATATCATATGCATTAGTTTTGACTATGTCGGAGGCGATAGTACGGAGGAGGAACCTGGTGTCGAAAGAGACGAAACGGTGAAAAACTTGTGGCAAATAGTTCTTTTCACCTAACATGTCTTATGTGTCTAATTGTGATTGGTTGCCTCTTTCTTTACCAATAAAAGGTACTACACTTTGTCAAAAGGGCTTTCGACTTGTCTGATTTAATAATTTAAATCATTTTACAAAAAGCCCCTTCTCCTCTTTTAATAATATAAAACATTTAAGTCTCATACCATAAATAATTTTATATAACCATTAAAACACTTAGGAATTTTCTAGAAAATTCCAAAAAATGCATTATATATGTTTTATAACATATAAAAATTTCAAACCCAAATAGTTAATTATTTACCCGTAATTAATTTATAACCTAAAATACCATTTTCTTTACTAGAAAATTCATATAAATTCCACGAAAATTCAGAAAAATCTGAAAACTGAACCCAATCTTTAAAATAATCTTTATGATCTTCATAAAAATTCGCAACCCATTTGGGTGTCATTTTATAGGGTTTTCGCCTTAAAACATATCATAAATTTAATATGAATTACCATAATTCACCCACAGGTATATATATTTATTCAATCATTCAAAAACATGGAAAATTATTACAAGTTATTCGAAATCATGTTAGAATCGAAAACATAATAAAAAATGAGATGCAAATATTATTCACCTTAGCTTTAGAGATTATGGAGATTGAGATGTGAATAGAGTTTATTTGAATTAGCATATTCCTAGATTTTCTTCTTTTCTTCCTTGTTAATGGTGGCCAGACTCTTAATTTGAAAATTTGAAAATGAAATTAACATGTAAAATTTTACACGGCCAAGGTTTGTAGGATATAGGAATGGCCTCTTTCCTATTTTATCCCTTCACTATTTCATTTTAACTCTTCTTTAGTTCATTGTTAAATGGCACGGCTACCCTTAATTAAAAATCAAATATCAATCTCCTAATAAACACGTTATTTTATTTAATTCAACTAACCAAATATCGTAAATAATGTTACCAAAAATCTGGGGTGTTACAGACTCCCCTCTTTAAAGAGTTTCATCCTTGAAATTACGGTAAGGTACATAACAAATCAAACAATAAGGTAAAACATACCATCAAACATGTCGGGATAAGTATCTCTAATCCTGCTCTCAATCTCTCAAGTACAGTACCTATCATCCTTGCTCCACTGGACTTTGACTAATCTGACCATCTTGGTACTAAGCCTCTTCTCATCTCTTGCAACTGTGCAAGCTGGCTTCCTCACTATGGTCAAATCTGGCTCTACCACTAAATCATCTAGCACAACGGTGCAATAGCAGTCTCCGGGTCTCTAACACACTTCCTGAGACGAGAAACATGAAAAACATCATGGACTCCTTCTAAACTGCTCGGTACTCTACTCTGTATACAAGTTTCCCGATCCTCTCAATAATAGAAAAAGGTCTAATGAATCTCGAAGCTAACTTCCTCGATTTTTCAAGTCTTATTACGCCCTCCATCGATGACACTTTGATGAAAACCTGGTCACTAACTGAGAACTCTAGATCTTTCTGTCTCTTATATGCATAACTTTTCTGCCTAGACTGAGCCTCCTTCATTCTAGCCCGAATGACATCAATTTTATCTGCAGCTTCTCGGACTAAATCTGGACCAAGAACCAACGTATCCCTAGTGTCTAGCTAACAAATGGGAGATTTGCATGGCCTTCCATACAAATCTTCAAACAATGCCATCCCAGTACTAGCATGATAACCGTATTTATGTGAAAACTCGACTAAATGCAGATGGTCTTCCCAAGATCCCTTGAAATCCAGAACATATGCTATTAACAATCCTTCCAAGATCTTGTTAACCCTCTTTGTTTTCCCATCAGTTTAGGTACTCTTCTTGAGCTTGGTTCCCAAAGCTTCCTACACATTCTTATAGAATTCACCAGTGAACAAAGGATCTATATAACTAACTATGCTGCTAGGAACTCCATGCAGTGTAACTACATTCTTCAGGAATAACCTCGCCAAAACAGGTGCCGTTCAAGTTGATCTAACTGGAATGAAATGGGCACTCTTGATCAATCTGTCCACTATGACCCATGTACTATCATGTTCCTTATTCGACCTTGGTAACCCATCAATAAGGTCCATGGAGATAGAATCACACTTCTACATAGGAATATCCAATGGCTGAAGCAACCCACTTGGTTTTTGGTGTTCAGCCTTTTTCTGATGGCAAATCATACACTGCTTCACACATGACCCAATATCTCGCTTCATGCCTTCCCAGAAGAAACTTCTCTTCATATCTTGATACATCTTAATATCTCCTTGGTGAATAAAGAACTTCGAACGATGACATTCCTCCAAGACTTGTTTCCTTATGTTTCCTACACTCGGAACACATAATCTTCCTTTCTTTCTCAACCTCCCATTCCGGTCAAACTGAAATCTTTCAAGTCATCGCTCTCAGTTCCTTCTCTTAACTTCCTAATCTGTTCAGCTAACACTGGATCCTCTATCTATTTAGAAGAAATTCTCTTGATCATCACTGGTTGAACTTTCAAACAAGAAAATACAACAATAACTCCACTAGACCCAACTTCGGATCTCCACTGCACTCTGCAATTTGCTAATACTTCTAAATCCTTCCACCAAGCAATCATTGCTAAAACTGCATTCTGATGTTTTCTGCTAAGTGCATCTGCAACTTTGTTGCCTTTTCCTGGTGTGTACTCAATCCTAAAATCATAAGCAGCGATAAACTCTAATCACCTTTGCTATCTCATGTTCAACTCCTTTCGAGAGAACAAATACTTCAACGACTTATAATCTGTATATAGCTCAAACCTTTCTTCCAAAAGGTAATGTCTCCACATCTTCAAGGCAAAATCATTGCAGTCAATTCTAAATCATGCATTGGATATCTAACCTCATGCGGTCAAAGCTATCTAGAAGCATAGGCAATCACTTTACCCCTCTCCATCAGCACAACTTCTAGTCCTTTTTCACACGCATCAGTGTAAACCACCAAATCTTGATTCCTTTCCGAGACAACTAACACTGGTGCATGGGTCAATAAGTGTTTAAACTCTGGAATGCTTCCTCACACTTATCGGTCCATACAAACTTAATATCCTTTCTTGTCAGCTAGGTCATCGACGCTATTATCTGATAGAAATCCTCAATGAACATCCGATAATAACCAGCCAACCTAAGGAAACTCTTTATCTCCATCACTCTCTCGGTTCTCTTCTAATTATCACTGCTTCAATCTTAGTCGGATCTACTGATAACTCTTCCTCTGAGACTACGCGAGCTAAAACTTCACTTCTTTCTTCTAAAAATGACACGTCGAAAACTTCGCCTTCAGTTGATGTTGGTTTAGCATCTCAAGCACCACTCTAAGACAAATTTCATGCTCTCTTTCATCGTTAGAGCAATCAAAATATCATGCATGAAAACCAATGCGAACCCATCCAGATACTCTCAGAAAACCCAATTCATCAAATCTACAAAGAAAACTGGTGTATTAGTCAGTACGAACGCATAACTAATCATTCGTATGACCTATACATGGTCCTAAATGCCGTCAAAGGTATACTATCCTCCGCTACCCTGAGCTGATGGAAACCTATTGCCAAATCCAACTACGAAAATACCTTGGCTCCACTCAACTGGTCGAATAAATCGTCGATCCTAAGCAATGGATATTGATTCTTTTTCGTCCTCTCATTCAATTTATGATAATCGATATATAGCCTTAACGATCCATCCGTCTTCGTAGCAAACATCATGGCTGCTCCCCAAGGCGAACTACTCAGCCTGATATAATTCTTGCCTTCTAAATCAACCAACTGCACCTTTAACTCCCTCATTTATGAAGGGGTCATCCTACTTGCGACTACTCACTGATTCTGCTCTCGAAACTAAATTTATCCAAAACTCAATGGCCCGTTTCGATGACAATCCAACTATGGGCTCAAAAACATATGCAAATTCTCTAGCCACGAAAACTCAACTCATCATCCAATTCCATAGCATCCAACAAGGCATACATCTCCTTGCAAGAATCTTCTTCAGTATAAACTACCCGATCACTACAATCTGCGTGTCTAAGAGATATTTACCTATCCTGAAAGAATATCCTAACATCGTACTCACTTAACCAATCCATACCAAGAATAATTCCAAACCCCACAAATCAAACACATGCAAACTGCAAACAAAGGTATGACCTAACAGGTCAAACTCTAACTGATCACATCTCATCCCTAGAGTTGCATACCCTCCTATTGAATTCGCAATCGGCAAGGAAGTAACTAAATAAGTGGGTTCTAAGTTGAGTTTATCTATCAAACATCTTAATATAAAAGAATGAGAAGCACCGGTATCAAATAGAAAGCTAACATTCATACTATGAATCTAAAGTATACCTCCCAAAACAGCATTTCATTTTTCCTGAGCTGTCGGCTTAGAAGCAGCATGCTCCAATCCATATACCTTGCCTTTTCCATCCTTAGCGGACTCCTTGCACTAGCTCTTATAGTGGCTAATCTGGTCACAGTTATAGCACCTGACATTCTTCCTCCCAACCACTTTCTTATCCTTCCCGGCACGACACTCATTACATAGTACCTTTTCTTATCACACTTGAAACAGATAATCTCAGACTTCCTCTTCTTAGCTGCTCTATCCTTTTAATCACCTTTCTTTGGAAAGAACTTCCTCTTCTGATTATGTCCGACCTGGACATTTTAGCATTATCCTTCTTCAGAGAATCATGCAACTCCTCATGCCTTAAGGCCATCTCTATAACAAAGTCATAAGGATCTCTAATAAGAGGTAATGTATCCCTGGCCAACTCTGTCTTCAACCCAATAATGAACTTCTCATTCCTCTTCATGACTGTGTCCACTGAAGCACACCCATATTGGGCCAACTCCTCAAAATTCCTTGCATACTCTTGAACTGACATATCCCCCTGCTCTAGTTTAGCAAACTTCATGATCAGATCCGACTATGCCATTGCTAACATAAACCTTTCCTAGAACCTTCCATTGAAATCTTCCTAAGTCTTAATTTCCTCATCCACCACCGCAGTCACACTATTCCACCAGAACAGAGCTAACCCTTGAAGCTGCCTAGATGCCAACCTCCTCTTCTTCTCATCATTGAGCACCAGATCTACAAAAATCCTTTCGCAATGCATCTCTACCTCAATGGCATCTTCCGTTCCAAAAAATGGCTTCCCTCAAAGCTTGGTGTAATCCCCAATCAGCTTTGCATAATGGTTGACTACTGAAACTTCCAAAATCCCTACTCCTACAACATTTCCTCCTAAGACTCTAGCTACAACTTCCGCTTGCACCATATTCCTGAAAAATAGATACATAGCCTCCATTCCAACTTGTTGGACTTCAACACCCACATTCTTTGCTTGTGCCTGACCTTGACCTTTTCTCACATTAGGCCTGAGATTCCCTTCGGTGCCCTCCCCTCCTTGGTTGACTTTTCATCTTCTACCTTCCATATCTGTATTTAAACCTCATGGATATAGGAAAATATCCTAACAAAGATAAGACACTAGAGATAAAGCGTATACTTATATATAGAAAATACAAGTACGTTATTATGGCGTTATCCCATACTCATTCTTACTCTAATTCCTTAGGATTATGCTTTAAAATCATTTTTAGTTTAAAGTTCTTCATAAACCATGCTCTGATACCAAGTTGTAACATCCTGTATCTAGAGGCCAAAAGCTAAGCGCTACAGATCCTACAGTCGTCCACAGTATTAACTTTGGTGACAAAATACAGTAATGATAATGGTATCCATAATATTAAAAGCACATGAATATGAACAAAATCACTAGTTTCAAAAACAACATTTTGCTAATTACTTTTCAAAACAATAATTCATATACATGTTACATATAACGTTTCCCAAGCAATGATTAAATATATCATTACAAAAATACACCAAGAGCAACATATGACGATTCCCCTTGGCTGATCAATGCAATATAGTCATATCTGACTTATATGCACATCAGAATCAAAACAAAATGGAACGGAAAATCCTAATTAGCTATTCATCATCCACTTGTTCGTCTTCGGATGCTTTATTCGCCAAAAGAAAAAACCTGAAAACCTCCACCCTCAACATACTCAAATCAATTTTGGGTATCCGAGAGTTTAAGGGGAACAAAAACTTTGAGTCAGACATAAAGCCTGGTGTGAATAATTTTGTTACATCTCGGTTTACTGATATTAAGTGAGACCACACCGCTTAGCGGAACGGGTTTCCCCTCACTAATATTCTTTTCAAAACATATATATCTTGCAATCCTTTCCTACAACCAAATTGGTTAATCAAACTGATTATATCAAAATAGCAATATCCTTTATGCTAATAAGTGGATATCTGTCCATAAAACAAGCAATATGTGAACTATCTGCCTGCATATAATAGCAAGGTCAGTAATGCAACAAATGGACTTTCTGTCCATACAATTGGGATGACTGCCCGCAAACTGGACCGACTATCCGAAATCTAGGCTAACTGCCTATAGAATGGACTAATTGTTCGAATTATTTTCTTAGGGTTAACTACCTTTTAAAATTTTCCTTGAAAACCTTTTCAAAATGATTTAATCCTTCAGATCATATACATATATAAGGAAAATATATCTTTTGCTTTACTCTAAGCTATTTGGCTATGTTATATATATTATTTGCTCAAAATAATGTTAATGGGATTAAATATGGATTAACTCTCCATCCAAAAACAAGTCAAAACCCTTTTTAACTTGAAAATACTTAGGCTACATTGCCTATTTATTACATTCGAAACCTTTGTTTACAACTGTATAAACAACCCTTTTGAAATCCTTTAAGGTACCCTTTTGAAACCATTGGAAAACCCTTTCGAAACTATTAAATATTGCCTTTCGAAAATATTGGAAAAACCTTTCCTTTATTTTCTCGGAAAGCTTCAGAATAATAGACATCTCCCTTTAAATCCTTTTAAATATTGCCTTTCGAAAACATAGGAAAAATCTTCCTTTCAATCCTTTCGAAACCTTGGGGAACCACCCCTTTCGAAAACATTCATTAAAACCTTTCGAAATAGTCAAACTCAATTCTTTCAAAAGTACTTTGGGTTTAATTTAAAACACATGGAAACCCTTTGAAACCATTCAAAAACTTCTCAATTGAAACCATTAGGATTTTCCTTCAAGTAGAGCAAAAGGATCAAAAACCCATTAAAGTCGAAAGCATAAGTTTCGAAACCTTTTAAAACTATCTCTTTTGAAACCATTTGGGTTTTACTTTACTTATAGAAAAAGGGTCTTCAAAGCATTTAAGTCGAGAGAAACTGCTTTGAAACCATTTCTTGAGTAATGAAGTGATGGTGTCGAAAGTATCCCTTCGAAAGTATTGGAGAGACCAGGTTTTGGAAAAACAAAACAACCCTTTCGAAGATATACGGGTCGTATGGTAAAAAGGCAGCAGCAAAAAGGCCTCGACTTGGTCGAAAGAAATTATTTAAATTGAGGTGCAATCCAATCGAAACCATTTCCTTTAAACCTTTGACTTGCTCGAAAGCTACTTAGTCGAAAGCTATTTGGTGGAAAGCACGTAAGTGTATTTCTTTAATTTAAAAACAAAGGACTGGCTCAACTCCTTCGAAAACCCTTGTTTTGACTCCCTACCTTCCGCCCTCATCCAATTCATTACGTACAAGTTGCTTGATATCAGATGCATTGGTTTCGATTGTGTCGGAGGTGATAGTATGGAGGCGGAACCTGGTGTCAAAAGAGACGAAATGGTGAAAATCTTGTGGAAAATAATTCTTTTCACCTAACCCACCTTACGTGTCTAAATGTGGTTGGTTGCCTCTTTCTTTACTAATAAAAAGTACTACACTTTGTCAAAAGGGCTGTCGACTTTTCAAATTTAATAATTTAAATCATGTTACAAAATTCCCCTTCTTCTGTTTTAATTATATAAAACATTTGTCTCATACCATACATAATTTTATATAACCATTAAAACACTTAGTAAAATTCTAGAAAAATTTCGGAAAATCACATTATATATGTTTTCTAACATATAAAAATTTCAGACCCAAATAATTAATTATTTACCTGTAATTAATTTGTAATCCAAAATACCATTTTCTTTACTAGAAAATTTAAATTAATTCCACAAAAATTTAGAAAGATCTAAAAACTGAAACCCATCTACAAAATAATATTTATGATCTTCATAAAAATTCACAAGGCATTTTGAAGGCAAGTTATAGGGTTTTCACCTTAAAACTTATCATAAATTCAATATGAATAGCCATAATTCATCAACAAGTATATATATTCATTCCATCATTTAAAAACATGGAAAATCCTTAAAAAATACTCGAAATTCAAGTTAGAACCGAAAACACAACCAAAAATGAGATGTAAACATTATTTACCTTAGCTTTAGGGATTATGGAAATTGAGATGTGAATAGATTTAATTTTAATTAGCTTCTTCCTAATTTCTTCTTCTCTTCCTTGTTAATGGTGGCCATCCTCTTAATTTAAAATTTTTAAAATGAAATGAATGTAAAATTTTACACGGCCATGGTTTGTAGGATATAGGAATGACCTCTTTCCTATTTTACCCCTTCTCTATTTCATTTTAACTCTTCTTTAGTTTATTGTTAAATGGTACAACTACCGTTAATTAAAATCAAATCTTAATTGGTAATCAACACATTATTTTATTTAATTTAACTAATTAAATATCCTAAATAATGTTATCAAAAGTTTGGGGTGTTACAGTGTCTGTCCCAGTTGTTATGGAAGACCCAACACGGGTCCTGAAAATCGGATCACACCTTGGAAACATGATGCGATTGGAATTCATCAAATTTCTTTTCGCCAATCTGGATGTATTTGCTTGCACACATTCTGATATGTGCAAGGTGTCGTCGAAGATCGCATGTTATGCACTTAACGTTGATCCAAGTATATGCCGGCAAAGCAGAAAAGGCACAGTCTAGGACTCAAGCAGTCCAAATTGTTGAGAGAAGAAGTGGACAAACTGATGGTGAATGGTTTTATCCGTGACGTAGTCTACCCCGAATGGGTATCCAACCCGGTCTTAGTCAAGAAGTCTAATAGAAAATGGCGAACCTGTATTAAATACTCGGATCGAAACAAAGCTTGCCTAAAAAGCAACTTTCCTCTACCCAGAATCGATTAGCTTCTGGACAAGACGGCTGACATGAATTGCTATCATTTATTGATGCATACTCAGGGTACAACCAGATCATGATGCACGAACCCAATCAAGAAAATACAAACTTCATTACCGATATGGGACCATACTGCTACAAAGTGATGCTATTTAGCTTAAAGAATGATGGGGCGACCTACCAATGACTAGTAAATGACATGCTTAAACATCATATTGGGAGGACTATGGGAGTTTATGTAGACGATATGTTGGTTAAATCGTGCATAGCTACAAATCACTTGGGAAACATCGCCAAAATGTTTGAAGTTCTCGACAAATAAGGAATGAAGCTCAATCCACTTAAGTGTCATTTTAGGGTAGCCTCTGGAAAGTTCTTGGGATTCATCGCAAGCGCTAGAGCCATCAAAGCAAATCTCGAACATATAACAGCTTTAAGGGAAGTCAAGGCCATGGGGAACATGAAAGAGTTACAAAGCTTGAATTGAAAGGTCGTAGCACCGAGTTGTTTATTTAAAAAACAATCGATAAATGTATGCCATTCTTTGACGCGCTAAAAAAGGGAATGAAGAACTTTGAATAGTAACAAGCTTGTCAAACAGCGTTTGAAGAGCTGTGCGACATATGGAAACCCAACCAATCATGTCCAAGCCAGTAGATGGTGAAGATTTGTACATATACTTAGCAGTCTTCTCCCATGCATTGAGTGCCTCACTCGTAGGAGAAGAAGCCAAGATCCAGCGATCTATGTATTACCTCAGTGAATGGTTCACTAGAGTAGAAAAGAACTATCCAAAATTGGAACAACAGGCATATTGCCTCTTGACTGTATTCAAAAGTTACGACAGTACTTCCAGGCACACCTGATCGAAGTACTGACAGATCAACCCTTGAAGCTACCTCAAAAACTCTAGACGGCTTATCAAATGGAACATCGAATTAAGTTAGTACGAAATAAAGTACCATCCAAAGGCGATTAACGGGTAGGCACTGGCCGATTTCATTGCTGAGATTACAATACGAGACAACGAAGAAGAAATGACTCTGGAAGTGGAGGCACGTTGGAAGTTGTTCGTTGATGGTGCATCTTACAACTTCTACCCGGGGAGCAAGAGTAGTGCATGAAACTCTCAGAGGACAATCTGTTTGTTGTGCCTTGTGCTTGGAATTCCCTGCAACAAATAATGGGTAAAATACAAAGCATAGATAGCCTGGCCCAAAGTTGTGAAGGAACTCGGGATAAAGCCCATGCACATCTATACTGACTCTCAACTAGTCGTCTGTCTAGTGAAAGGTGAATACCAGGTTCGAAGGGACAACCTCGAACCATACGTATCCAAAGATCAGGAATTACTGAACGACATTGAGAATTGCACCATAACTCATATCCTAAGGGAATAGGATATGAAGGCAGATTATCTAGCCAAACTGGCCAGTTCTTGAGAAGCTCAACCATCGGGGCTAGTTCCGGTTGAAACCCTGACCACTTCAAGCATAAGCAAAATGATATTGATTGGATTTTTGAAACAACCAAAGAACCAGAGTCATGAATGAAGCCAATCAAGGACTATCTGCTCAGGAACCCTCCCTGCATATAGTAATCAATGGAAAAAGCTTCTCCGAAAGGCACCACGATTCATAATACATGATGAGATACACTACCGTAGGGGATTCACTACCTCCTTGCTTAGATGTGTGACCAACGATGAAGTTCAAGGATCCTAAGAGAAGTTCATGAAGGCGACTGCAGAGATCATACCGAGGGGAAAAACCATGCAAAGAAAGTTCTCCGATACGGGTATTTTTGGCCAAAAGTAAACCGCGATGCAACAGATTACGCCAGACAGTGCGACCAATGCCAAAGATTCAACAAGATAAAAAGAACTCCTTCGACGGAGCTAGCACAAATGGTTAGCCCATGGCCATTCGTAATCAAAGAATCGATCTGATTGGTGTATTATCAATGGCTAAAGGAGGAGCCAAATATCTTATTTTTGCTGGTGACTATTTCACCAAATGGGCCGAAGCGGAACCGCTAGCCACTATTAGAGCAAAGAAAGTTATTAACTTTTTTACTATAAACATTATTTGCAAGTTTGGTGTGTCACAGAAAATCATCATGGATAACGGGACTTAGTACAAAGTGTTGAATTCAATGACTTTTGCAATTGCTTTCGAATTGAGAAAAGCTTTTCTGTTATCGCATATCTGTAAAAAAACGAGCAAGTGAAATCAATAAACAAGATCATCAAGTCCAGCATCAAAAAGCGGCTAACTAAAGCGAGAGGAAATTCGATCGATGAACTTCCACTCACACTATAGGCTTATAGGACCACGCACAAATCTACAAGTGGGCACTCTCCTTTCACCCAAGCATATGGTTCAGAAGCAATAATTTCGGTCGGGCTAGAAGACCCTTCTCATCGAAGGCAAAATTTCTATCAAAGGTAAAATAAGCAGCTCCTACTCGAGTCGCTCGATATGGTCGACGGGACAAGGGTAGAAGCCGAATTAAGGACTACCGCTCACCAAAAAAGGGTAACACGGTACTTTAGCTCCACAGTTCATAACCATACCTTCAAAGTAGTAGACCTTGTCCTTAAGAGGGTCTACCCTATACCAGAAGCACTCGGAATAAACTGGGTAAGACCTTATGTGATCGATCTGAAGCTAGGGGTTGGCACATTCAAGCTAACAACCATTAATGGAATCCAAATTCCTTGAGCATGGAACAACGAATCACCACGCAGTTACTTTGTCCAAGACTATTTTATGAACTTCCAATTTCCAAAAATTAAGCTATCCTAGAATACCGAAGGCATTGTAAATAAGCAAAACTTGTCCAACTTTTATTAATAAAACCGCTTGGCTTTCTGAACCAATAAAACCGTGTTCACACAAGTAACCTCGTGAGTCGACAGGGTCAAATTGACTTAAAACTATCCAATCGCTGTTTGAGACAGTGGAATCATGCTCAAGTACGCCTCACCTACTGGTCGGATTGACGGAAGCAAATCGAATCGAACCGTTGAATTGGCAGAACCCGATCCCTACCTTCTAAGAACCGGTAATAGCTATGAGATATTGCAGGGTTATGGTGGGGTAATAGCTAGGTATTAACTGCACGGTTATAGACATCCGGGGGATCACACGGATCGACTGGTCAAGTGTTTAAAGTAAACAGCCCCGTGAACAGGAGGGGCACACATACCAATAACTAACCAAAAAAACCAAGCACTTCAGAGTTCTATTACTCCAAACAAGAATTTTGGCAGTTATTACAGGACTAGATATTATAGTGATAAATAAAATTAGCATAAGTGCGTGAAAGATGGATAAGTAGACAAATAAAGTTACAATCAAAATATCAACATTGTATTATGTATAATGTTTTCAATGTACAACAATAAGAAAAGTTCTTAGTGCAGACTCTGCAATTGTATAAAAGTTGATCAAAAAAACAAAAGGAGGAAAAGACAAATCAAGACGTCTTCTCACAGCTTCACCGGTCTCCTTTCTCACCTCTAATTTGCAATTTCTCGAGCTTATCCTCTCCCAGGGAAATCTCACTCTCTAAAGCATGGCTGCTGTAACATCCCATACTTTGTGGCCCGAAGTTAAGCGCTACGGATGTTGTAGTCATCTATAGCATTAACTTCCGGTGACAGAATATGGTAATATTAATTGTATCCATAATATCAGAAGCATATGAATATGTAATAAAATTAATACAGATTTCATAAAACATCTCCGATTACATTTCAAATCCATATTTCATATTCAGGAATATAATCCCAAAATGATTCCCATGTTTTGATCAAATAATTATTGCAAGTTACGCTAAGAGTGACATATGAAGATGCCCTCTGGATGATCATAGTACTAAGAAGATAGACATATCAGTCATAAATTCATCACAACAAAAATAATACTAAATAAATCCTACATAGCTAGCGTTGCCTCCTGCCCGTCTTCGGAAGATTATTCATCCAACCTACTAAACCTAAAAAGTACTAAACTCTAAATCTACTCAAATGAAATTTTGAGCACCCGAGAGTTTAAGGGAAAACATAAAGTTCAAGTTAGACATAAAGCCTAGTGTGAATAATGCTATTACATCTTGGTTTACTAATATTAAGTGAGACAACGCCGCTTCGCGGAACGGGTTTCGCCTCTCTAATATCCTTTTAAAAAATTATCTTTTGCAAATCAAAATCCTACAATCAAACTTATTATAACAACAATAGAAAATACATATATATGTAATAATCAAAAAAATAAATGGACTATCTGTCTGCCCTATAGTTTTATTTGGCTAATTATTAACCACTGGCTGACTCGGGTCTACCAGATATAATAAATAATCTAACTTCTGTTAGACACAATACCGGGCTATCTGCCCTTAACTATCTTCTTTTATGGTCAACTGATCCAAATGGTTTTGCGGGCTCACCGGTAACCTATATTTACTCTGTATGTTCCCTTTTGTGTATAACATTATTTAGTCCCATTTGATAAAGCCCTATACATTGGAATTTCGGACTTATATTAGCTAAGGGCTATATGCTAAAGTATAGGGCGCGACTATATAGAATTCCTATCTGGTCTTCTAATATCCGAGTCATAAACTTAGGCTTAACTACCCTATTTAAATTTCATTTCCTCGTAAACAATCTTTGCAAATGATTTACCCATGAAATTATACTTTTATGAAACAAGGAAATCATACTTTTTTCTTTACTCAAAACACTTATGCCATGATATATGCTTTAACAAAAAAATGTTGATGAAATCTAATCAATGGGATCATCTATCCCTTCAAAATCAATTAAAGCGTCCTTTTAATGTTGAAAACTTTAGGCTATAAAGCCAAAACAATGCCTTCGAAACCTTTGTTTAAAACCTTAAAAATTCCATCAAAATTCATTAGAAGTACCCATTTTAAAATATGTTAACTACTTTAACATTGAAAACATTAGGCCGAAAGGCCAAAATGTACCTATCAAATGTATTGAAAATGGGCCTTTCGAAATCATCACTTTCACTTTAGACATCCTCTTTTGAAACTATTAAAATAACCCTTTCGAAACACTTAGAATTAAACCTTTCAAAACACTTAAAATAAACCTTTCAAAAGCATAGGAATCCTTCCTTTCGAAACACTTAAAACGTACATTTCGAACGTATTGGGTTCAAATAAGAATTTTTAGAAACATAGCTTTGAAACATTTAAAAGTATCTATTTCGAAACCATTAGTTTTAACATATAGTACAACATAGGGTCAAAGAAAACAGAAGCAAAAGTAACCCTTTTAAAAGCACTAATCTTAATTAAAAGAATTGGGGAAGAGGTTGGTCTAGAAACCATTGCCTCCGAAACCATTCACTAAAAGCGGCTAAATGGACCCTTTCGATAGCATTGGTAAGCCGACATCAAAATTTAAAAGACAAAAGCTCCTCTTTCGAGTACATTGTCGTAAGGCTATAAAGAAAAGCAGCCCATAATTAATTTAAAAGGTACGAATGTGGCAACTAGCTATCAAATAAATTCAAAAAAGGGACTAATTCGAAAGCTTCTAAAACAAAGGTAAGTAATGGATTCGAAAGCTTATAAGAAAAACTTCAACCCCTCCTTAGACATGGTCCCTTTTGCCTTTCTCCAGTACATTACGTATCAATTGCTTGATACCATATGGATTAGTTTTGAATAGATGCAAGTGGACTTTTGGGCATGTTGAC
The DNA here is from genome assembly GCA_030765085.1 of Allium cepa. Lineage (NCBI taxonomy): Eukaryota > Viridiplantae > Streptophyta > Magnoliopsida > Asparagales > Amaryllidaceae > Allium > Allium cepa. The sequence continues at coordinate 27,075,448 of CM060938.1, read as the reverse complement.
AAAAGCATGCAATAGAAGTGGCAAAGTTGTAATTAGAAACAAAACTTGTTTTATGCTCTTAAAAGTGATTCCTTTTCACCTAACTTGCCTAATTTGTCAAAATATGGTTTTTTTACAATTCTTTATCAAAATCTTTTCTAAAAAGGCTACCGAATTCTATAATTAACAATTAAAATCATTTTAACAAATAAGTCATTCCCTTAAACAAAACATTTAAATCCTCCAGCTTAAATAATTTAATAACCATATTAAAGCCCTTAGGAAAAATCTGCAAAAATCATCGTAATTCAATTTAATATGCTTTCTGACATATATAAATTTCAGTCCCAAAAACAATGTTTAACTGCCTTAAATAATTTAAATCCAATATTAACTATTTTCCTCATAGAAAATCCAAAATAAATCCATGATCACTTAGAAATTATGAAACTTGGGACCCACTTCTAATATAATGGTCTTGATTGTATATCAAAAATGCAAATCTTATGGATGTCATTTTATAGGTTTCTAATCTAACTATCATAAAATCTACATGAAACAATATAAATAACCAACAAGCATATATATATATATATATATATATATATATATCCGTTTAAACAAATACAACATGACATGTAACTTGCAAAATTAATTCGGATCTAACTTGAAACCTAAATAAATATCAAAAGTGACATGTAAATTGACTATTCACCTTGGCTTGTGTTAAGAAGGTTGAGATTTTCCCTTAGATTGATTTGATTAAGCTTTCTACTTGATTCCTGGCTTGTCTTCCTTTTGAATCCTCTTAATGGTGGTCGATCGAGCTTAGTAAGTCTTTTAGTTTTGTTTATGAATGTAAAAATGAACAAGTAATGGAGAGTGGAAGGGTTTAGGGTATTAGAATGAAGGATGTTTCCATTTTACCCTTACCGCAACCCTCCTAGTTACTTACTTTCAATCCTCTTTGGCTTATACATTCATCAATGCACAACCCTTATTAATTAACAAATCTCAACCCCTTAACTACTAACATTATTTTATTTAACTTATCCGATTAATTATTCTATATAAGGTTAGTCAAAACTAGGATCATTACAGACTCCCCCTCCTTAAAGAATTTCGTCCTCGAAATTACGATAAGGGACCCAAACAATCAAACATAAAGGTATAACATACCATGAAACAAGTCAGGATAAGTGTCTCAAATCCTTCTCTCGGTTGCCAAATTACAATCACCCTGTTCATCACTCCACTGGACTTTGACTAACTTGATTGTCTTGTTCCTTAGTCTCTTCTCATCTCTCGCAACTATACGAACTGGTTTTCTAACTATAGTCATATCCAATTCTAATACTTGATCATCTAACAATAGTCGGTGCAATAGTAGTTTATGGACCTCGAATACACTTCCTTAGATGAGAAATATGATAAACAATGTGGACTCCTGCCAAACTATTTCGTAACTCTACCCTATACATGAGTTTCCCGATCCTTTATATAATAGAAAATGTCCCAACGAATCTTGGTTTCAATTTTCTAGATTTTCTAAATCTGATTACACCTTTCATATGTGTGATACCTTGATGAAAACATGATCTCCAACTGAGAATTTTATGTTTTTCCATCTCTTATCAACATAATCCTTCAGCCTAGATTAGGCTTCCTTTATTCTAGCCCGAATTAACTCAATCTTTTCTACAGCTTCTATAACCAAATCCGAACCAACGATTAATCCATCCCTAGTCTCAACCAATAAACTAGAGATTTGCATGGCCTTCAATATAATGCTTCAAATGGTGCCATCCTATATTAGTCTAATAGCTATTGTTATAAGAAAACTCGACTAAGTGTAGATGGTCATCCCATGATACTTCAAAATCTAGCACACAAGCTCTTAACAAATCCTCTAAGACTTTGTTAACTCCTTCTGTTTGCCCACCTGTCTGCGGATGGTAAATGGTACTCATCTTGAGCTGGTACCTAAGGTCTTCTGTAGACTCTTCCAGAACTCACTAGTGAATAAGGAGTCTCTATAACTTTCTATACTACTAAGAATTCCATGAAGTCTAAGTATATTATTTATGAATAACTTAGCTAAATTTGGTGTTGTCCTGGTTGACTTAACGGGTATAAAGTGTGCACTCTTAGTCAATCTGTCCATTATAACCCATATACTCTCATTTCCTCTATTCGACCTTGGTAACCCATCTATGAAATCCATTGAGATAGAATCCCATTTTCAGATTGGAACATCCAAAGGCTCAAGTAACTCGCTTGGTTTTTAATGTTCAGCTTTTACCTGTTGATAGTTTAAACAATGCCTCACCCATAAGCCTACATCTCTCTTCATACCTTCCTAGAAGAAACTCATTTTCATATCCTGATACATATTAGTTTCTCGTGGATGAATAGTGAACTTTGAACGATGACATTCTCTAAGAACTTCCTTCCTAATGTTTCCCAAATTTGAAACACATAGTCTAACTTTCTTCCTCGACCATCCATTTTGGTCAAGACTGAAATCTTTCAAATAATCGCTCTCTATTCCATTTCTTAACTTCCTGACCCATTCATCTAATAATGAATCCTCCTCTTGTTTAGAAGCAATCCTTTCGATCATCATAGGTCGAACTTCTAAACACGACAACATAGCAATTTCTTGACTAGAACTACTCTTAGATCTCTATTGTATTCCGTATGTAGTCAATGCTTCTAATCTTTCAACTTAGCTATCATTGCAATATTGCATTTTGATGTTTCTTGCTAAGCGCATCTATAACCTTATTGCCTTTTCCTGGTGTTACTCAATGCCAAAGTCATAAGCGGCTAAAAACTCTAACCATCTTTATTATCTCATATTCAACTTCTTTTAAAAGAATAAATATCTCAGTGGCTTATGATCCATATACAAATCAAATCTATCTCCCAAATGTAATGTCTCCACACCTTTAATGTGAAAATTACTACAGTTAATTCTAAATCATGAGTTGGATATCTAACCTCGTGTGGTCTGAGCTGTCGAGAAGCACAAGCAATCACTTTACCTCTTTGCATTAACAAAGCTCCTAACCCTATTCCACATGCGTCCATGTATATCACTAAGTCTTGATTCCCCTCTTAAATACTAACATAGGTGCATTAGTTAATAAATGTTTCAGTTTTTGGAATGCCTCCTCACACTTTTTAGTCCAAATAAACTTCACATCTTTTCGAGTTAGCTTAGTCATTGGTGTCGCTATCCGTAAAAATTCTTAATGAAACTTCAATAGTAACCAGTTAAACCAAGAAAAATCTTTATATTAGTCACTGTCTCTGGTCTCTTCCTATTATTCATTGCCTCGGTCTTAGCTGGGTTTACTTACAGACTCTTCTTTGAGACAACATGACCAACAAACTTCGTTTCTTCCAGAAATGACACTTCAAAAATTTCGCTTTCAGTTGATGCTACATCAGCATCTCCAGCACCACTCTAAGATGAATCTCATGCTCTCTTTCATTCTTAGAGTACATAAAAATATCTTCGATTCAAGATAGCTTGAACTACGGTGGCACTCTAGCAGCGGCATGTGATGGATCAATGAAAGATTTGTGAGTTTTGGCTCGGATCGGCTGGAAAATGTAAAGTGAGAAAAATGGAGACCTGATCCCTCTTATAAAAAAAGGAGAAGATAAAGGCTAAAATTTTGCCAAATACTTGGATCGGTGCCGATCGGATCCAATCCGAGCAGTACTGATTCGATTTATTTCCCCTTAATGACCTCAAGCTTTCCTTGTTTTCCCAACTTGATGTTCATATAAATTTTGGAGGTTATCAAGTCAGCATCACTCCGTAATTACGACTAATGAAGATTTTCACTAAGGACTGGGTAGTTAGCAAGAACATCATAGGTAGCTACTCAAGGATGCTAGATCGAGCTAAAGCTCCATGAAATGGTAACCGAAAGATGAATAATTCCAGAGCATTCCATGTTTCCAATTAAAGCATGCTCTAGGGGATAAATGTTAACAGGATTTTTAACCCAACAGAATTTAGAAGAAGTTAGAAAATTAAAATCATGCCAGGATAATTCAAAACTTGATCGGAAGACCTAAAAGTACATGACAAAGAAACCCTAGAAGTTCAAACAAAAAATATGCAATGAATTTGGATCAACACTGATCCGACCCAGTTAGATCAGTGTCGACCCAAATTATTGACCTATGGATTCTCCAATCCACATGCGTTATATTTCGACATCTCTCCAAAACTTATTCACCAAGTTTAATAACATTCCAAGTATCCGAGTTTAAGAAATCAAGACTTATTCGATTCGTATTACAATTCAATCTAATTTACAAGTGAACCATCGTCAAAACAAGTCAACAAGCTATGAAATCACATAGGGAACCTTGCATGCAAGAAAAGAAGCTAGAAGAAGTAGTTATGCAAAAATTGCACAACATTTTGTATCACTACTGTTCCGATCCAACTGGATCGGTATTGATCCAAAAAGTTAGTTCAAAAATGCCCCAAACTTTACATGCCTCCTCCTATGGATAACTATAGGCGTCTGGTATTCTGGTTCTAATCCAAATGCTATCTAAATCCTATAAATACCATCCTATCTTCAACAGAGATGGAGCAGGCTGCTCTTATCACTGGAATAGCTTTGCTACGAAGATTCTTCAACCTTTCTCCTCCTCTTAATGGCTATCATAGGATAATTGAGATCCTTCCTTTTGTCTCCATCAAAGATTGTTTGATCTTTCCTTGTTCAATTGTTAGAATTATAAATAGCCTGTACTTGCGATCAAAAGTCAATCTATAAATAAAATCTATAAAGTGGATGTAGGCTTCGTTAACAGTCGAACCACTACAAAAATTATGTTCTTTTTTACTATACCTTTTCTTTTCTACAATTTGGAGAGTATTTAGCTCTACTTTATTTGTTAGTGCCAAAATTGGTCACTAACCCCAAATGCTTGAAAGCACCAATATCTACGTAGATCCAATCACAGATCCTATGATAGTTATATGTACAGAGTAATAAAGCGAAGAAACAATAAATAAAATAAAAGCAAGTAAGTAAAGATTACAAGAAGTTTATAGTGGTTCGGCTATCTTTGGCCTATCTCCACTTCAAGAGTTTTCTATATATTCCTTTATACTGTGATTACAGTTACAATGGCGTGCTATTCATAGCTACGATGGAAGAGTTTAGCCAAGCTTGGAGATAAAGGAGAGCAGAGATAAGAAGATCCCTTTTCTTAAGCCATGCTCTCCCTATTTATAGGTGGGGATCTGCAAAGGTCATGCTGAAAGTTAGGCATGAAAATCTCTTGGTCTATGTGGGCCCATATGCAGATCGGTAGTGCCCACCTCCACGTTTGGGATTGATCAATAAGTCCTTCGTATTGATAATCGCCATATTAGAATCAACTGAGATCGATCATGGTGAAAGATGGCAGTGCAAAGTCCATACTCCCGAAATTTCATGCAGTTCCAACATGTAGATTATGAGATATGATAGACCCAAGTTTGAGTTTGCAAGTTTAGGCTGATGATTTCGTATCCATAGGTTTGTATCCATCGGTTCATACCTGTAAGATTACCATTCATTCGAGTCTTGCGCTATGATCCATATGAAGCACTCCATTCTTTGGCTGCTTCTTTTACATCGATCGATATGAATATGCGATACGAAATACTTCCAAGTGCAGTTGCCTCTGTATCCTTCGGTTGCTTTACTTCTTGTATCGATCCCAGCTTTGATTGATATGAAGTGTATTGATCGAAACCATTTTCCTCAAGTCGCAGTCAAATCCTTATCGGGTCTTCAACATGCTTTCCATATCCATATGATTGATACACATGTATCGATACGAAAACAACAATCCACATCCATCAACCTATAACCTTCCTAGAGCTTCCTGATCGATACGAATTGTATCGATACGAATATCGATCGATCTAAACCAAATGTAAAGCGCTCGTGTTCATCCAAATCCATATCCATAGTGGTTGATAAGAAAGTATTGATAAGAGGCAGTTTTTCATGAATATTGATCCATCTATTACTCGAGCATATGAACTCCGATTGACCTCGAAGTGTAGCCTCACCGAGCCTTGTTTATCATTCTCGATCGATGCCACCATGATCAGAACTTAGTCCAATTTTGACGGTATTGATCATAGCCTTGTTTCCAATCAATATTCAATCCCGATATCAATCCTTTTTTAACCAATATGTTGATATCCCGGCCTTGACCAAAAGGCGGAGTTACATTTGCCCCCAAAACATGCCTTGCGATAGGAAGGTATGTTTTGAATAGCTTTAAATCTGACATCAAAAGTCCATAATCCATCCATATCCATATCATTCGATCCATAATCCAATTCATTATCAAACCATTCTATCCAAGTGCCATAGCCATATCCTTAGCTGCTCAAAGCCACTATCCTAATCCATGACCTCTCCGGGTCATTAACTGAATCCTAGAATGCTCCGGGTCCATGTCCAATCCTTAGCCATTCAAAGATGAATAAATATCCATTTCACATCTTGGAAAACATTAACCGAATCCCATTGAAAGCCTTATACAGACCCTTGCCAAGCTCGATCCAAGCGTAACAATTGAATAGGCAGATCCTGTCATTCTCCGGTGAAGCAACCTATCCCTTGCGCTCCAGCCCCAGTGGGGGCATATAGCAATGTCCGGGTCCTCCAAGCCCAATCATAGCATCTCCGAGCTCTTGTTGGATCCCATCCTATCGCTTTTCGGTGAAGGGGAAACAACATCGATCGAGCCAATCCTATCGCTCTTCGGCGAAGCGGCATCACTTCCTACACTCTGGTTCAGTATCCCTGAATATTAAGTGATGTCGTGGCCTAAATCCTACACCGGTTACAACCACTCCGGTCTCTTGTTGAAACCCGATCCAATCACACTCTGGTGAATGGGAAGCAATGTCAAGTGAGTCGATCCTGTTGCTCTCCGACGAAGCGACCCACTTCTTGCGCTCCGGTCCCTATCTCTTCGGACATGTCATAAAGCGATTAATTTCGTATTGACTTCCAGTATCCATCCCTTAACTCTTCGGTCAAGGATTTGTTTCATAAAATCCAAATCCATTTATTAAATCCAAATTCCAAATGTCCAATGAAAAAACAGAAAAAGCTAATGTGGCCTCTTCGGGCAAAGTGGTCTATTACCATCTCAAAGCATGCCTGGGAATCGCTCCAGTTCCCTTACTTGTGCAAGTGGCATAGCTACTTTATTTTTAGAAACAAAACCATAAATATTATTTGATGACCAAAGTTCAAATCCTGAACTCGGCCCTTGCCATCACGATCAGCTGATAATGAGTCATGACCCCGATCCAGGGTCATTCCTGTTTGGTACAGGCGGTAGCTGCTCTTGTTCTACCGCTATTGTCTAGTTCCTTACATATAATGGAAATTTGCCACTCCTAATGTGTTCTTCCACCATGTCCTCTAAGTGGCAGCATTCATCTATGGTATGCCCCTCCAGCTCATGGAATAGGCAGTACCTCCAACTCCTGCGCTCCTGCTCTATGGGATTCCTTCAGGGTGGTTTTTGATAAGGGAGTTGCCCCCTTGTTTCCAAGTAAATCCATTCTAGATTCTTTGTCAATTCTGTGTATGTGGAGAATTAGGGTTGATAGTCTATCCTCCATTTGTTAGAACTATCATATCAATCATCATGCTTTCGCTTTCCTTTATCCATCCCAAGTCCTTCATTTAGACATTCCTTCACCTTGCGTGGCGTTTACCTCCTGCCAATCGGCGCGTGCATCCTTTGATCATATAAACCTTTCTGCCTCGTGGTAGAACTCTGTGAGATCCAGTGGTGGATCCCGTGACGATGAATCTTTGAACTCGGTTCCTTCTGCAATTCCTACTACCTCCGCCATCAAAATCATTGGTGGATCCGGGCGATCCACCAAAGCCACGGCTGCATTGAGCCGCATTAGAAAATTCCCTACTAATTCTCCTATCCTCTGATTCATCGATGCCAATATCATTACGTTCTTAGGTCGCGTTACGTGGACCTAGAATTGTCTCATGAAGCGTTCCACTAGTTCACCTCATGTCCTGATCGATCCATTCTCTAGCTGTCTAAACCAGAGCGTAGCCAAATCCATTAAGTATAAAGGGAAGCATCTTGTCATAACCTCCTTAGATGCCCTCAGCACTTCCATATTCCTGATGTATCTGAGTACTTGCATAGTAGGGTATGACTTCCCATCATTGGCCTCCAACATTAGTAGTTTGAATTCTGGAGGATTCCTTGCGTTTTTGATATTTTGAGTGACCAGACTCCTACTAACTTCTTCCAAGCCTTTGCTTGGTAGCCCTCCTCTCATAATCCTTCTTATTAATCCAACCATCCGCTCGTCTCCATCCGTGGGTGGCCTCCTATATGCATTTCTATCTGCCTCCATGTCTTGGAGGGTATTCTGGGTAGTACTCTTCATGTTGCTCATTCAAATTTGCGTTCGCCCTAGCTTGCTGAACTACATTCACGAGCCTTCCAGTATATGATCCTGAGAGTCTGCCCCCAGGTCTTTGCTGCTTCCCTTCATCTTCGCCGTTCTAATTTTGGATCTGACCTCCTGAGATTTCTATAGCTCTGACTCCTTGTTCTACATTGCCAGCAGTCGTAGTTGTTCCATTTCCTAGGTTTTGCATCCCAGTTGTTTCCATTTTCTTGAAGAGATTCTGCATCATCTCTTATTGGCTCTCTTATAATCTCTCATGCATAGAATCAATCATTGTTCCCATCTCATCCCTTGTGATGTAGATGGATGCCTGATCTGCTCAAGCTTCAAAGGAAGCCCGTTGACTTTCCTTCTGATGGCTCCTTTTTGGTAATGTCCTTCAAGCCGATTGCCTAACCATAGCTTCAGATCCAATCCTGTTCCAAAGCAGCTGCTGCTAGATTTCTCGGTGAAAGCACCAAAGTGTTAGCACCAAAATTGGTCACTAACCCCAAATGTGTGAAAGCACCAATATCCAAGTAGATCCAATCATAGATCTTATGATAGTTATATGTAGATAGGAATAAAGTGAAGAAACAGCAAATGAAAATGGAAGCAAGTAAGTAAAGAATACAATAAGTTTATAGTGGTTCGGTTATCTCTAGCCTACGTCCACTTTAAGAGCTTTCTTTATATTTCTTTATTTTGTGATTACAATTACAATGGAGTTCTACTGTAACGACCTGCTATTTTGAACTATTCAAATTGACAATCGTTCACTCATGTCAAACTTGAATTGCTCAAAACAACAGATTGTTAATTTATATTTTGAAAAACTTAACATATACAATAAATAAATCAATCACCGAATCACGGACATAGAGTAATATAACAATATGCAGCTAAATAGATAAATAGTATTTCATGAAGCTAGTATATAAACATCAGAGTTTAAAGTAAAATAAATCAATCACCGAATCACGGACATAGAGTAATATAACAATATGCAGCTAAATAGATAAATAGTATTTCATGAAGCTAGTATATAAACATCAGAGTTTAAAGTAAAATACATCAAAAATATCAAATACACAGAATTAACAAATTCAAATGCCAATGACAAGTTTAAACAAAACAACTATAATAAACTGAAATAACAAGAAAGCTGAATAGATAACTCCGAGCAGATTTCTAAGCTCCAAAGGTGAGTCAATGTTGTACTCTCAGTCTGACCCAAGCATAAAGAAAAAACAAAACACTTGAGTCAGGATTAACATTCTTATACTAGCAAATCAACTCAAGTAAAATGTCCAAGTGAAATACAATATAACTTAAAGGATGTTTGGGATTTCCATCCTCTAAGGATCCGTGGAACTATCTACCATGTAGTAATATACACTATAATATGTCTATCAGTAAAGTATTGAAATAGCATTAAGGCGTTACCCATATCCCCCTTAACACAATTTACATATTTTCGTAGTCTATACAGTACCGTAAGCTCTACCAAACTGGTGGTTTGCCCAGACGGTACTACATAGGCACGATACAATCCATTTTAATTCCACAATTCAATTTAAATCAATTTCAGCTTAACAATTGCAATTGTGAGGTTCCATTCAAAATCTCATTAAAATCATCTTTAATTTATATCGATTTCAAATCCAAGTTTGGACTACAAATTTAAATCACTTTCAATTCGATAGGTTTCGAAGTTAAATATTCAAACAATTACAATAAATTACTTTGATAAATTCATTTATATAGTCTTATTTAAATTTGAAAATATTCACTTAATCATTTTTTTCAAAATATCAAATTATAAATTTAAATCAAAATTAAATATTCAAATATTTAAATTATTTTCTTTCGGTTTAAATTATATCCATTTAATCTTCCTTAATCAGAATCAAGTTATAAAACATTTCTTTAAATCTCAAAATCAATAAGTTCCAAATCAATCTTGATTTAAATTTAATTATTAACCAATTTAAAATTTCAAGTCAACTTTAATTTATCTTTCCAACCTCTTTTTTTAAAGTTATTATAAAAACATAGTTTGAAATATTAATATAGTTTTAAATAATTACTTAAACATAATATATATATTAATTAAATTAAATTTTATAAAATTAAATCTTATTATTAAATATATTTTATATTAACTCTTATTTTATAAACATTTAAAAATAATAAAAATTATAACCAAAATCTTAAAATTTATACTTTCAAAACTAACTTATAAATTTAAAATTTTCAAATGTATAATTTTTTAAAATCTAAATTTACACATATATTCAAACTAAAATCTTTACATTATATTTAAAAATTAATATTTATTAAAACCCATATATTTTATTTTGAACTTTAGAAATCATTTTAAAATATATAACGGTGTCCCTATATAATTTTCTATCCCATGGTCAAGAGATACATTTATTTATCATTTTAATTCGCAATTTAAATTTAATATTTGCGGGTATATATCATTTCAACCCGAAAATCCCAAAATTTCAAAATCAATAAAAATCGCTTGGGTTTATCATTTCAACCCATAACGATTTTTCCTTAATCTATAAGATCGCTCGAGCATGTACTATTTCAACCCATTGGGATTTTCCTAACCAACAGAGAACTTGTAGAGTGAGGACAATAAAATAGTATTATAAAATGACATGCATATCAATAGTAGATATATATTATAATTAATAATTTAAATATATTATATATTCAACAAGTTGTTGTGTCATTTATCAATCAATTAACATCGATGAACAAATGCAAATAATAACAGATCATATTTAACAATTAAATAAAAAATTCAAATTTAACAATATATTTCAATCCTCATTTCATGTGAATTGAATTTAATAAATATAGGAATGTTAACAATGAGTGATTGCTTACATTTCGAGGCTAGAGAAATTAGACACACAATAAGCTACGAATCCCAGCACAAATTCCAAAGCATGGCACGATGAACACGAACACGATTGCGATAAAAATACAAAATATATACATAAAATATATATCTCCTTTATTATTAAATCTATTTTAAATCTTATTTTATATATTTAAAAATAGTAAAGTTATAAGTAAATTTTAATAATTTGCATTTTAAATCTTAACTTAAAATTTTTAAATTTCTAAAACATATAATTTTAAAAATATTAATTTTATACATACATACAAAGTAAAATATATTTATATTAGTACATATATTAAAATAAAGGTATATATATATATTAAAATCAATATTTAATTTCAACCACGTATTTAAAATTCAAAATATCAATGTATATTGTGTTTTTAAAAACAATACTTAAAATTTGTATTTTTAACATAATATTTATATAAAAAGAGACAAATAGACGAGCTCAAGCAGGCTCTTCTCAAACATGAGCTAACTAATATATATATATATATATATATATATAGGCAACATATTAAATTTTATATATTTATCTCTTTCAAAAATCAAAGAAAGGAGGGGAAGATGCTTAGCGATAGAGGTTCGGGTGATGGGGTTGGAAACAAAGATGGAGGGTTTTCATGGGCATTGTTGCAGTCAAGGGTGTTTGGCATCACGGTAGGGTGAGAGGTTGAGTTGGCTGCACTATCAGGTAGAGAAAGGATGGGTTCAGGCTTTGGTAGAGAGTGGTACGGGTGCTGACGTGGTAGAGGCTGAGTAGGTGGGTTGAATGAGTGGACGACACGACAAAGGTGGTTGTGGGGTTACTCGGTTAATGGATTTGTGGGTTTTTTGGGTGCAGAGAAGAGGAATAGTGGAAAAATGCTTACCTAAATGGTAGGTTAATGGTGCAAGATGAGGGAGAGGCCTGTGCTGAGTGAGGCAGGGAAAAGTGCATCCGATCAAGGAGGATTTGTGGTTGGTCCAGGCTGTGTTGATGGAATGGCTTGACATGGGTGGTAGGAGGAACCGTGATGGGGTTTGACGACGGGTGATTAGTTAAGGAAAGATGTGAGCACGAGGTCTTAGGCAAAAATATAAATACAAGCTTTTCACTCCTTATTTTATTTATTATATATAAGAGGCAAGCTTTTAAATATTGGATTTCGGTCATGTTTCGTCTTGGAATTTTTACACAAGTTATATCGTATCGGGGGAGATTTCGGACGAGATGAGTACATGTCGGGTGTAAATATTGGGTTGACATCTTGGGTCTTATAATGCATCTCAGGAATATCTCGGATGCACTTATGTGTCTAAAATTGATGCGTTAAAAATTTATTTAACGGTTATAACTTTGCTAGTAAAAATAAAAATGGTAACAGACTTGATTTACATGGAAGAAAGAATATTTTTAGAAGTGTAGTGGCATGATTAGCTTAATTGATATGGTAATGATTGAATAATATTCTTTTATTTGAACATAATAAAGAAGTGAAACCTTTCGCTATGACTCATTAAGATAAAAAGTAAAGAATATGTTCAAGAAGTTGGTAAATTATAATTAAATTGAGTAGTTTCTTTTGAATCAATATGAAAAAACAAAATATTATGGAAAATAAGAAAAATGTATAATTTCTGGTGAGATCTCGGATTGAGATTTTGATCCATATTTCGAGTGAGATTTGAATTTCTCGGACGAGATGAGTGTCGAGTGAGATATGGAGGAGATTTGATGTCTCGTCTCGTTTAAGTGTGAAAAGGAGATCTCTGATCTCGGGTGATGTATATGAGATTTAAAACCATGATTAGAGGAGAGAAGGAAATATTACAAATAGAAAGAAGGGACAGGTTTACAGAATGAAATAGAATAGAATGAAAATAAATATATGAGCTTATATGAAACAAATATTATATTATAAAATTTGACAGTTTGGAATAAAAAAAGTCATGGGAATAAAAAAAGTTAAATGCGTGAGTTTCTGGGAATATAAAACAAGTTGCCATTTGTTTTCACGGTGATCAACTGAATGGTCACAGAGAAACCAAAAGGCTCAAACAAGTACCGATATGGCTAATCGTCTCGCAGATCTCGTCATGTAACAGGCACCGAAATACGAAAATGAGTATACTATAGAGATCAGCATGGTGAGTTGAACAAAATGAAACACAGAAATGAGTTATACGACCCACCTGTCAAAACTCGAATTTCGCTGTGAAAACTGCTGCTAAAACGCCGAAAATAATATAAACGGAGCTAAAGCAGTCCAAATTTGGTGAAAAAAATATGAATTCTCACTCAGAAAATGGTTTACATTTTTATTATACAAAAATATTCAGATTTCAAAAATATTTTATTTCCAGCAAATTTAACGGATTTAAATTGAAATTTCACAACCAAACAAACTTCCATATTTTCTAATGCAAATCTACCATTTGCTATGTTTAAATAGACGCATACCAAATATCAAATTTTCATTACCAAATTTGATTGTTATATTTTCAAGAAAAATTTCGTTAGTTACATTATAAAACTCTTTAAAATTAACAGGTCATTACGGCTATTCAATAGCTAAGATGTAGAGTTTAGCCACGCCTAAAGATAAAGGAGAGTAGAGAGAAGAAGATCCCTTTTCTTGATCCATGCTCTCTCTATTTATAGGTAGAGATCTGCAAAGATCTTGCTGAAAGTTAGGCATGAAAGTCACTTGATCCATGTGGGCCCATATGCAGATCGATGGGGCCCACCTCCATGCCTTGGGATCGATCAATAAGTCCTTCGTATCGATAATCCCTATGTTAGAATCAACTGAGATCAGTCATGGTGAAAGATGACAGCCCAAAATCCTTGCTCTCTAAATTTCATGAAGTTCCAATGTATCCAATAGTTCGTATCCATCAGATTACCATCTGTAACAACCCACCATTTTGAATGGTTTCAGTCGAAAATAAAACACATATGTCAACTCAAACATTAATAAGAGAGGATTTTTAATGGGGTAAATAAGAAAATAAGAGAAAAGAAGTAAAAAAAACACAATCTCATAGTGGAATGACAAAATATAATAATCAAATAAACAGTTCATGAAGCTGTTTTATAACATACATTTGATTACATAATTTTTTTTACAACAATCAAAGTTAAACATACAACAGATATAATAGGATAATGCAGCGGAACAACATGATACAGTGGGATAAATATAATAAATAGTATTAATATGCTAAATCTTCATCTTCATCCTCCAGAACAATAGTCTTCAATACTGAATAGCTCAGGTTGACCCAAGCGTAATGAAAAGAAAAAAACTCGAGTTAGAACTTAAAGATCTTATATATGTTAAATCAACAACAAATAAACATGAATGTAATGGCTTCAGAGATTTTTATGGGATTTTACATCTCCTATCCAGCGTATATCGTGTGTGCAATAACTTAAGTGATGTTTCAGGATTTCCATCTCCTAAATATCCGTTAAAATATCTATATTAGTAATATATATATATATATATATAGTTTCTATCAGTAAAGTATTAAAATAGCGTTAAGGCGTTACCCATATCCCCTTTAACACATTTTATAAATACCGTAGATTATACAGACTATAAACTCCACCAAACTAGTAGGCTATCATGGAGCACTCCATAGGTACGATACTAACCAAAATCGTAGTGGGCTCGATAAGGCATATGACAAGGCATGCGAGGCAATGCCTAGGGTAGGATTCTATCGTTTTGCACTGCCAGACCGGTGGTAATGCATTACAGCTACTACCACCCTTCTTCGAATATACTCCCATAATCAAATCAAGGGTGGCCACCAAATCAATCACTAAGTAACAAATATGGTATCGAATAAATGTGCCCGATCGAAGGAGCGACCACAGTTAGCCTAGCATAGCTCCTGTTTTATTCATATCAAGCTGACCCGAGGGGGTCAGGGCTGCATTCATACCTCATACAGTAGCATTCGCTAAACCATTCTACTTCGTTATGGATTCTCCACCACGTGCATAGTTGTTAAAGTGTTTTGGAATTGGTAGAGAGTACGACAATGTCCGATCCAGGTTTCTTTAACAACCAATCGTTATATTTTACACCGTAATGATTTTATGAAACATTTATATAGCAGATCCATAAAATAGTTCATACGCTCATATCAAGCTATCCATATACTTATTCCAAAAGTATAAATATAATCAAAAATATCGAGGAAGATTCTTTCAATCAGTTTTGAAAATAATCTATAAATCTCCCTTAAACCATTTGTAAACTATTTATATGCTTTAAAACCATTTATAAAGCTATTAAATAAATTCCAAAACAGTTTACACTCTTCCTCTTTCATAAACTTCTACGCAAATTTCTTTTAAACGCCTCCAAATCCCTTTATACAAGTTCTTTTATTAAACCCTTTATAAAATCCTTTAAACCTTTATAAAATTCTTTATAAAACCATTATAAATCTTTTGTAAAAATATTTTATAAAAATCCTTTTATAAAATCCCTTATAAAATCTCTTACAAATTTTTTATAAATTCCTTACAAACCTTTTACAAAATTATAAATCTTTTACAAAAATCCTTTTTCTATTAAAGTTATGATAAAAGTCTATATTTGTTATCTTAAATCAAAACTATATTTATTTCATTAAATTAAATTTAAAATATATATATTAAAACTGTATTAAATATTTTACTAAACTAAATTTTAAACTAAATAAAATTATAAGTTAAAATCTTAGATTCACATTTAAAACCATATATTAACTTATAATTTGAAAATTTAAAACATATAAAATAAATTATTTTCCAAATATAATTTTTAAAATAAAACCATTAAATTAAATTCAAATTCAAATTTATAAATCTAACATACTTTACCATATAGAAAATAATTTAAAACCGACCAATGATGTTTGTATATAAGTACAACCATCATATGCAATAAAAGAAACTATCAAACAATCCATAGCACCCAAACTAATGGTTTGTACAGCTTCAAAAACTTTTCATTATCTAAGAGTGATAAATAAACTACCAAATGTACCTTATGCTCAACAACCCT
The DNA here is from genome assembly GCA_030765085.1 of Allium cepa. Classification (NCBI taxonomy): domain Eukaryota; kingdom Viridiplantae; phylum Streptophyta; class Magnoliopsida; order Asparagales; family Amaryllidaceae; genus Allium; species Allium cepa. The sequence continues at coordinate 27,059,007 of CM060938.1, read as the reverse complement.
TAGGTAATTTCTTAATAGATTATTCATACAACCTTAAACAATTTAACATATCATTCCCCAAACATCCCATAAGCCAAACACAAAGGATTTTGAATATTGTTTAAGTTTATTCGATTGGTTTCTTTTCACGTCATTTACTTTTCATTTATTTTCATTAATTCATATAATGTCATCCTTTATTAATTTACCTTCATTACATACTTAAATTATTTCCCATTCAATTATTAGAATATCAATAAATCAATTGAAAGGATTATATAAGTTACTTGCATTTTAATTCATATTTATGATTTACTTATGTAACTTGATTAATAGTCATTAATGAATTATTATTCAAGTTCATCTAAATTTAATTCACATTTATTCCTTATATATAGTATTATTGAATATTAAATCTATTTCTGAATCACTTCAACATTCCTTAAGTTTATAGTCATTTACTGAAATAACATTCACCTTTTACTATTTAATTTAACTACTAGCATTTCAAAATATTAACTTATGCTTAAAGTATTTCTTATACATCATAATTCTTATTTGTAGACATAATTCCATTACTAAAGTTTTACTTGTCTAAAATTCTATTACATATTCATATTAACATTTCAACTTTTAAACATTTCTGGTAAATTTTACATAAGTTTTTAGAATGTAACTGAATGTTATAGAAATTTATCTTATTCATTTTAGTTAAGAAAAATGTTCAATAGATTACATCTTCTAAATTTTTATTATCTTATAATTTACACGTGACAAAATCTCCAATTTCTTACATTTTCATTGATCACTTAGCTTCTAATTTCTTATTTTTTCATTTAGATGTTGTCAACTATTAAAATTTTACTTTATTTCTACAGCCGAATAATTTAACAGGAACTTAAGAACTAAATACTGGTTCATTTCAAATCATTTTGAAATAATATGTATTCATATTTTTTATATATATATCAAATCATACTTAAGAAAATAAAATAAATTTAGAATCTGTTTGTCAAGGTAATTGTGTAGCAAAGCTACTACAGTGGTCTTCCTACTTCGAAACTCGTAGATGAATGCGATGATGCCACGGTCATCACCTAAATTATTTTCCAGCGAAAGAAGAGGGAAGTATATAATTTATTTCCTATTAAAATTCTTCTGAAACATTTTTTCAAATAAATATTTCTATCAAAATACTTCCAAATAATACTAATATTATATTCCAAAATCTTTGAATACCAATTTCAAAACTCCGAAACTTATGTTCTCGAATTTCCAATTCATTTTAACTTTATTTGTAAATCCTAATTTGCAACCAATATTTACAAAATTTCACTTCCTAACAAACAAACATGTCGCATACAACTATATCAATTTATAAAAATTACTCCTTTATATGTAAAATAAGTACTAGGTAAAATTATTTCATTTACTTATATTTCAAAAACAATATGGTGTCAGTCTACCCTATTAAGTGTTTAGAAATCCCTATCAATGCCATAGCATCCTATGTACGGATCAGAATTTATAATTACTAAACAGAACAAATTAACGCAATACAAAAACATTTTTATAACACTAACATAGCTCTCTCATATAATCTAACAACTCATTGTAGTGTATTACTACCCTATCTTTAATGAGTCAAAACCTACAAAGCTAAGGTTATCACTAAACCAAAGCTCTGATACCAACTGTAACCACCCACTATCTTTGACGGTTTAAATCGATAATAAACCCCATATGTCAACTCAAACCATTAAAAGGAGAGGATTGTTAATGGGATAGATAAGAAAATAAGATAAAAGAAGGAAAAAACAAAACATAGAATCTCACAGCGGAATGACAAAATATAGTAATCAAATAAACAGTTCATGAAGCTGTTTTATAAAATACATTTGATTGCATTTTTTTTTATACAACAATCAGAGTTATACATACAAAAAGTATAATAGGATAATGTGACGGAACAACAGGATGTAGTGGGATAAATATAATAAATAAAAATATGCTAAATCTTCGTCTTCATCCTCGAAAGTGATAGTCTTCAATACTAAAAAGCTCAGGCTAACCCGAGCTAAATGAAAAGGCAAAACATTTGAGTCGGAATTAAAAGATTTCATATATGTTAAATCAAAAATAAATAATTATGAGTGTAATTGCTTCAGAGATGTTTACGGGATTTTACATCTCCTATCCAGTGTATAACATGCGTGCAATAACTTAAGAGATGCTTCGAGATTTCCATCTCCTAAGGATCCGTTAAACTATCTATATGTAGTAATATACGCTACATATACAGTGTCTATCAGTAAAGTAAAGTATTAAAATAGCACTAATACGTTACCCATATACCCCTTAACACATTTTATAAATGCCATAGTCTATATAGTACTGTAAACTCTACCAAACTAGTAGGTTATCAAGGAGCACTCCATAGGTACGAAAAAAAACCAAAACATAGTGGGCTCGATAAGGCATCTGACAAGGCACTCGAGGCAATACCTAAGGTAGGATTCTACCGTTTTGCACTCTCGGACTAGTGGCAATGCGTAGTTTCTACATACTCCCGCAATCAAATCGAGGGTGGCCACTAAACCAATCACAAAGTAATAGATATGGTATCCAAGAAATAAGCCCGATCGGAGAAGCAATCTCACTTCCGGTATAGCTCATGTTTTAGTCATATCAAGCTGACCCAAGGGGGTTAGGGCTGCATTCATACCTCATACAATAGCGTTTACCAAACCATCCTACTTCGTTCTGGATTCTTCACCACGTGCACAGTTGTTAAAGTGGTTTCAGAATTGGCAGAGAGTATGACAATATCTGACCCTAGTCTCTTTAACAACCAATCATTATATTTTTCACACCGTAGTCATTTTATAAAACATTTATATAATAAATCCAGAAAATTGTTCATACCTTCATATCAAGATATCCATATACTTATTCCAAAAGTACAAATATAATCTTAAATACCGAGGAAGATTCTTTCAATCAATTTCAAAAATAATTTATAAATCTCTCTTAAACCATTTATAAACTATTTATACGCTTTAGAACCATTTATAAAGCTGTCAAATAAATGACAAAACAATTTACTCTCTTCCTCTTTCATAAATTTCTATGCAGATTTCTTTTAAACGCTTCCAGATCCCTTTATACAAGTTCTTTTACGATACCCTTTATAAAATCCTTTAAACTACATAAACTTCTTTATAAAACCATTATAAATCTTTTATAAAAATCCTTCTATAAAATCCATTATAAAACCTCCTACAAAACTTTTATAAATTCCTTACAAACCTTTTACAAAATTCTAAATCTTCTACAAAAGATTTTTGTCTATTAAAATTATTATAAAAGTCTATATTTGTTATCTTAAATCAAAACTATATTTACCACATTAAATCAAATTTAAAATATATATATATATATTAAAATTATATTAAATAATTTACTAAACTAAATTTTAAACTATTTAAATTATACATTTAAAATAAATAAAATTATAAGTTAAAATCTTAAATTTAAATTTAAAACCATATATTAACTTATAATTTGAAACTTTCAAACATATAAAATAAATTATTTTCCAAATATGAATTTTTAAAATAAAATCATTAAATTAAATTTAAAATTCAAATTTATAAATCAAACGTACTTTCCCATTTATAACATAATTTAAAACCGACGAACGGTGTTTATATATAATTTTCTACCATATGGTCAAGTGATAGGGTATGCATCATTTTTACCCTAAAATAGTTAGATTTTCGTGTATATATCATTTCAACTCGTATCCTGAATCAATAATTCCAGTCAATAAAATCTCTTAGATTTATCATATAAACCCATAATGATTTTCCCTAATCTATAAGATCATTGGGGTACGTATCATTTCAACCCACAGTGTTAACAGGGATATAAACATCTAGTCATCCAAATTGTCAACAAACAAACATTCATCACAATCAACATCCAAATCAGCCAATAAATCATAATAATTAACTAGTTGTCATTATCAGTTGTTTAAATTACAATTTAAATTCAATATTAATTTAAATGGCAATTCAATTCAACAAAATTAAATTTCAATTAAAATGTCAAATTAAACCGCCAAATTGCAACCGATAATAATCTTATCACATCTTTAATTTAATTTAGCCAACATAAGATGGTTTAATATTTGTGAGTGGGTCAAATAACTCACCTTCGATTTCTAGTCGATTTAAAATCCAAATAAAACCCAAAATATAAATAGCCTCAGAATTCTACCAAACCTGTTCCATATTGTCTGAACGTTCGATACGATCCCAATGCAAGAAACTGCATCCAAATCAAAGCTCATATGAAAAAGTAATTCAAGATAGAAGTTTTAAAATTTAAATTATATTAAATAAAAGAGTATAATTGTAAATTTACGTTACGTCAACCGAACCCTAATCGTGATGAATAGAAGTCACCGCTTCTCATTTTTCAGCCGCCACCAACACAAGCATGCCAAGCCTCCCTCCGACCACGTCGTGACCATCTGACCTTGCCGTTGGCCACCCCACCTCATGCCACCTCCAACCATGGTGGTGATACCACCTATCACGCCTTTTAGAGCCGTCTGCCGCCGCTGTTTCTAAGCTCGATTTCTGGTGAATCTGGCTATCACTGAAACGAACGTTGGCCATGGATGAACGCTGCTACAACTCATCTTTCAGAAGCCGCTCCCCGTTGTCGATTGATCGACGATCCACCATCGATCACCAAGCCCTAGAAACAGATAACCGAGAAAGATCGCCAATTTTTGGCCAAATCATGCCTCTAATCGAAAAAATTACAGAAAGAGATTACATTCGTTGAGAGCTTTCCAACGATATATTATATGACAAAGTTTGAGGAGTTTGAATTTTTTGATTTTTGATTTGAAATTGAAACTAGGGTTAGGATTGCCTGCCATTGGAAAGAGAAGATGAGAAAGAAATGTACGACGGACAATATAAAATAAAACGACTACTAGGGTTTATAACAGCCTATATATAGGCAACGATGGATAAAAATGGATGGTACATATCGAATTGGTTGAATGATTATGCGAACCCGAAAAGCCAGTTCCATTCCTGAAACGAAAATATGTCATCCACTATATCAAAATATAAGTCTTCAATATTTTTAAACTCAATGGAACTAGTTTAAAAACCCAAATTCCATTGTATGAAGAAGTTAGCTTTTAAAATCGACTTATATTCGTTTAAATTCCATTAATCGATTCCTACGCATTTCGAGCTCGCATGATCAAACAATAAGTCTGATCGTTACGAAACTTGAAATGTATAATAATTCACTATTACGGATCCGATGAAATTAGTTTCATCGAAATCCGTGACAGTAGTCAAAATAGCTAATTTTCACGTTAATTAAATAAATTAATATTAAACCGATTTAATCACCTTTAAATTCAAATTTAAAGTTAACAATTTTATCGTTCTTGATTACATAGAAATTTATAATCTTCAAAAATAATTTTCCATGTTAAATTCAATATTTAAATATTGCACAAAATTTCAGCGTTCAATTACAACTATAAAAAAATCCCAGTTAATCATAATCTAAATTCAATCAAATTCTTTTCTTTTGATTCTCACTCTAATTATTCAGTCAGCTGTTACCTTATGAATATAATTAATATTAGCTTACATTTTATTGCATTCATATTCTATAATTATCATCTTAACTCATATTAACTCGAATATTGAATTCCCTTAATTACAAATTTAATTCCTTATTTTCAATTATAACCAAATTAACTTTACAATTATTTCAATTAATTGAAATAACATTAAAATAGTTGTCAATAACATTCAAACAACATTATTAAATCAAATTCTAATTATTTTCTCATTAATAAATCACAAATTTTAATTTCTTATAGTATTTAATTTCAAAAATATTATTTAATTTAATAGTTTTTAATTATCAAAAATACGGGTCAGTTACACCATCCATGCGAGTCTTGCGCCATAATCCATGCGATGTGCTCCATTCTTTGACCGCTTCTTTTGCATTGATTGATACGAATGATCGATACGAAATACTTCCAAGTGCAGTTGCCTCCGTTTCCATCGGCTGCTTTATTCCTCGTATCGTTCCCAACTTTGATCAATACGACGTGTATCGATCAAAATCATTTTCCTCGAGTCGTAGTCAAATCTCTGCATCGGGTCTTCAACATGCCTTACCGTATCCATTCGATCTTTATGCATGTGTCGATACGAAAACGACAATTGTAAAGCGTATGTGTTAATCCAAATCCATATCCATAGTGATCGATACAAGAGTACCGACACGAGATAGTTTTTCATGAATATTTATCCATCCATAAGTCAAGCATATGAATTCCGATTGACCTTAAATTCAAAATGTAGCCCTATTGAGCCTTTTTTATAATTCCTGGTCGATCCTACCTTGATCGGAGCTCGGTCCAATTTTGATGGTATTGTCGTAGCCTTGTTTCCAATCGATCTTTAATCTTGATATCCATCCTTTTTAGCCGATATGTTGATATCCCGGTCTTGACCAAAAGACGGGGTAACATTATTTATCCTAGTAAACAGGGCCGGTGCTTTCATAATCAATCAGGATGTTGATTCATTTTTGGTTTAACATATAGCATGTTGAATTTCTTGAACTTGCGCTTTGGCTATTACAGTGCATATTGACTTGAACACGACCTTCATATTAACTTGAACATCAATCTTCATATTGACTTATACTTAGATTTTCATGCTGCATCAAACCCTCAATGATGTTGATGACTAAACAAAGAGCCAACATGAATGCATACTTCTCCTCGACGACTTCACCGTACCTCTATAAAGCCTCTCTTTGAAGTTATTCTGCTTTCCACAAACTTTTAGGGTTGACGAATTCATCCGTTAACAGCCCCATTAGCCTCAGCCTCAATAACCTCCCACCATCTCATTGCTTCCCCATGCAGCTGCCAGGTTGCTAGATGCCTCCTTACAATACCAGTTAAATCCGTTAGACCAAATATCCTCTCACAAGCACAGATCCATGCTCTCCAATCCATGTAAAACTCAATCGCCAAATATAGCTTGCCTATGAGAGTAGAAAAAATCTTTGCATGATTTAGAAAAATCTAAAGAGGCAGGCGGACGGGCAAGAACCTTGCCCATTACTCTCTCCACAAGCTCTCTAGTGGGATTGAGCTCGACCTTTCCCCTAATGTAAAGATACCAGTGGAACCATTCAGGAATGTGCACACTAGGGATCTCGATTGCATTACCAGAGCCAGAGCCTACTGGAACACCATAAATGGAAAGAATACCTTGAACCACCACACTCTTTCCTTTCTCTTCCACAGTAGGAGCTTTCAAAGATGATGGAACAACCCCCAAAGCATAGGCTTGCACAATCTGCTTGTCCTTCCTCGGTTCCGGACAATCCTTCCTAAAATGCCCCGGTTTGTCACAGTTATGGCACTTCGCCGGCACTTTCGGTTTCTTGCAATCCCTGGAGAGATGACCCTTCTGCTGACAGTTGTAGCAGGTCACTTCACCCTTCGGCTTCTTCTGGCCATCCTTACCCTTCTGCTGCTGTTGCTGCTTCCTCTTCTTGTTTCCATTTTGCTCCTTGGTCACAGCAACAACAGATCCTTCTTTAGGAAACAAATTCTCATGCCTGAGTGCTTTCTCCACAAGCTTCTCAAATGGATCATCCAGATGATCCACCAACTGCCTCCCAAGATAAGTGTCCAAGCCTGTCACAAACTTCTCATTCTTCTAATAAGGGGATTCAATATACGACCGAGCATACTTGGACAAAGCTTCAAACTCAGAAACATACTCAAGAACTGGTCTTCCACCTTGCTTGAGCTCCACAAACTTCTTAAACAGAACAGATTTCTGAGTTGTAGAAATGAACTTAGCTTCAAATCTAGCTTGGAATTGCTCCCAAGTAATCTCTTCTTCTGGAGTATCAATGGTGATAGAGTTCCACCAATCAGAAGCTCTCCCTTGAAGCTGTCTTGATGCAAGCTTCCTCTTAGTTGCATCCTCAATTCCCAAATCACCAAATATCCTTCTACAAGCATCAATCCATCTCTGCACTTCAATGGTTGATTCTGTTCCCAAGAAAACCTTTCCCCCAAGAGAAGTATAGTCTTTGCACAACTTAGCAAAATCCACTGGTCTTGGAGCTTGAACTTGAACTCCAACATCTACTGATGGTCCCGGAGCTGGCATCCTTTTCATGATCTAAGTCATCATAGCCTCGAACATAGAAGCATAATCAACAGCCCCCTCAACAGCACGGCCTTCCCTAGCAGCTGGTCTCCCTCTTCGGCTCATTCCTAATATCTATAAGAAATGATTAATATACCCTGAGAAACAACTGCATAAGAAGTTCAAATCCTTCTAAGCTACTATATTATATATAGTAATCATCCATCAAAATACAATTACGTCTCTCATACGTAGTTACGTCAGCAAGCGTTGGCTAAAATCGATTAACCAAAGCTCTGATACCAAATGTGACGACCGCCCAAGACTCTTGCACTTAAACAAGGAATAATGCGCTGAAAAGTGTGCCAGGCCGCCATGGACGATCATCAAGGTAGGGTAATACCATAATGGTCTATCGTATTACTCACAGCGCATGGATAAAATACAATAGAAAAGTATACATAGTGAAGCTTATTGAACAGAATCTTATCATATAAACTCATAGTAGTTTATTACAAACATCTGAATAGTCAATACATCAAGCCTCACTACATAACACTCAGAGTATCAAACAAACAGCGGAACATCCATTACATATAGTAAGAAAATAATATGCAAAAGCCTCTAGCTCGTCTTCGTCACCAACAACGTTGATTACTAAGAACAGCACCTGTCACCCGCTACCTAGTCTGCCCATCCCAACATGGATGAACAGCCCAAGGTAATAAGAGTTAAACATAAAACATTGAGTCAGACAAAAGTCTTAGTGAGCAGTAAATCAACTATCAAACACACCAAAAGAGCATAAAGGGTAAAAGGATTAGGAACCCAACCATCCCACTCCACCTCTTTCTACAGTGATAGCCCCCAGACACACTAAGCAGAAACAAACATAGCAAAGCAGGCAATTAAAGTAAAGCAATTATCACTCGAGTCAAGGTCGATGTTTTCCAAGTACAAACCCCCAAGGCCTAAACCAAGATCAGATAAGCACCCACAAAACATCGCTCTTGAGACCGAGTGACGATATAACCAAACATCCATGACTCTGGCTATCACTGTTATCATTGCCTCGATACCATCGTTAATTGAATGACCGGCACATTCTTTCAGCCGTCAGTCAAGGGCTAATGGCAACCCCGGTTCTAGACACAACTCCGCACGTCGTCGCAGCCCGTGCCTAGGAAATTTTGCAACTACCCAGAGTACTAGCACGTCGTCGCAGCCCGTGTCTGGGACGTCGTCGCAGCCCGTCCCAACGTACTTTTGCTTTGAGCATGCTAAAACCTTCAACAATGATGAAATCTCAGCCTCCTAGTCATCCTTCTCGACGACTATTCTCATTCTAGCCCAAGCGCCTCTCGAGCCCACCATTATCAACAAACTCGAACCGCATCATCGAGTTATCAACATGCTTGGGATGATCCCGTCTGGATTAAACCAAGGCTATCTCACATCATGCTTTGCTTCATCGCATCATAGCAAAGTCCCGTCTCAACATCATGCTTTGCTTCCTCTCATCATAGCAAAGTCTCATCCCAACATCACACTTTGCTCTATCGCATCATAGCAAAGTCCATCATCATCATCGAATCTATCCATATGAGCTTTAACATCCGCTTCATATGCCACAAGTAGCTTTCACCATTCAAGAGCCTCTCCACTTAGCTTTTGAATCATCTTCGACCAACTTGTCCAAATCAACTATTAGCTAATTCACAACAATTTATCAATCAAATCAATCATTAATCCAAGCAATCAAACATTCAAACAAGATCTAATAAGCAATTATACAAGAATGGCAATTTTGTAATTAAAATGTCCAAATCTAACAAGTATGAATTATAGGCAAATATCTCTACAACTTGATGAATAAACTTATATAAGTTAACATGTAGCAAAATGGGTATCCAAAACTTCATAGACCATGGATCTACATGCAGACTTAAGGAAAATGCAAGAAATCTCTATCTTTAACACATAAATAAGCCACCCATCCAATATACTCCTTTGGGTCCGTGTGAGAGATAACTACCACTCACCGAATCACCTAAACACCTCAAAAGCAACTAACTCCAGATCTGGACAGCAAAGGATCTAGCTTGATCCAAAAAGATTTCGATTCAATCGATGAAATCTCTCTTCAATAGATGGAGATCTTCAACTTTGGCTCTTGGATCTTCGATTTGATCTTCAATCTAGATGGAAGGAATCACAAGATTAAAGTGGAGAAAAGAAGTGAAGAAGTGTTGTAGTCGAGCTCTCAAAATGGAAGCACTTCGTCGCTTCAAAATCCGGTGCCAAAAAGTGAACCAAACCCCTCTATTTATAGGCTGGAAATCCCGATGAGTCGTCCCCCCCTAAGTCGTCGCCGACCCAACTGCCCCGACCTACGACTTAAGCCCAAGGCCGACCTAACTACAAAGACGACCCAACCAATCACACACCCTGCCGACTTAACAACTAAACCAGACGCGACTCACGACCTAACACTCATGCGCATCTCCTCCTGAGTCGCCTAGACGACCTAATGACCTAACACTTACACGGTCCAACGACTCAACGACTTAACTACCCTGCCGACCTAACGACCTATCAGGGATGCCGACCTAACTCGTACGCGACTTAACTAAGACGCGACCTGATGACTTAACACTAAGCCCAAGTCCTTACGACTTACGACTTATATCATAACAAACTTAAGTCTTAGGTCGTTCACGACCTGACTACAACCCAGCTAAATCTTAGGTCGCTCCATCCCCTATACGACCTAAGCCCCAATACGACCCAACTATACTAAGTCGCACGAACGACCTTCCTACCTTAAGCCGTTAACCTACTTAGGTCGACCAAACCCTTAGGTCGGTCAAATCTTAACCCGTTAACTCGTGGGTTTTCTAACCCGCTAACTGCCTTAACTCGCCTGTCCTAAAAGCCGTTAACTCACCTAGTCTCTTAAGTCGCTAACTACTATAAGTCGCCTAATACCCTTAGGTCGTTACTTCTATAAGTCGCTCCACCCGACCTATCTTCCTCACGACCTAACTATTACACGGCCTAACCCCTTAAGCCGTAAACCCTACAACTTAGACTCAAAACGACTCAAGCAATACTAACGACTTGATGGCAACTATTTTACGATATGTCGACACGTAAAATACGGGTCGTTACAGAAATCTACCTTGAAAACCATTTTTTTTTAATTTTCAAAATACGACTCTCAATATGATCCTAATCCTAAGAAGCATTGAACCTATGCTCCAACACCAACTGTAATAGCCCGCACTTCCTGACACGCTCCAAATGCGTTGCGTCGAAATGTACAGATCATCGACTTTTTAAAACTTTAATATCTCAAAGACTAAGATCAATAAATGTAATCTATGATAAACTAACTATCATATACGTACCACGGTCGAAGAAATAAGACATGTAGAATCACAAAAAATATCGGTCTTAGAAAATATCAAATCATAGTCCTAGAATAATATCAGTACAAGATTCAAATAAGAGTACATAACAAAATATCCCCTAAGTCTAATACAAGAAAATAACCACACTGATATGATAAAATGATACATGTAGAGAAGATGCAGTAATAGCAGCCTCTAAGAAAATCATGACTTTCTCTCTAAGTATCCGAAATGGGCAAATCACTTGCTACCTGGCCACTTGTGGTGGGGAAAAAGTGTGGAAAAGGAATAGGTCAGACAAAAATTTGGTGCATGAGAATAATTTTAATAAGTGACGATTAATAACAATTAACTTTCAAGTTACTCTATGTGAGATAGGATGTAAAGCAAGTGTCCGTGAACTCCTTAGGTCGATACCAAGGGATTCATATCTAACTCAATGGGTCGAACTTATTAATCGAACCTCACACTAATGATCAGCTAAAATGGAAACTACTTTCCCATCATAACTATACAAACATGCTTCTTATTGTACTGCACTAGGGTTCATTTCATAGGAGCTCCCATTAGTAACGGGCTCCAATTTGATCGATACATATAGCCACTTATTGTAGTACACTGACGTCCACATGTACAACGTTGCGTTAGAAAACATGCGTACCAGGATCTCTCGTAAGTACTAGACTCTCTCAAAAAGCGCCTTTAACAAAGCCGTATTTACCCGTAATGAACACCCTTAAGCTTATGAGAAATAAATCGCCCTAATAACCTATGTTTATGCGATATGCATTGCCTGTACCAAATTAACTATTGTGAAATATGTATTTTCCAATACCAATATCAAACATTGCAAAATACTTAGCCCAAATTAGTTAAGTCAATAATACATGGCTCATATAATTTCCAACTGAATTATACAAATTTTATTATTAAATTCGGGCTTTAGGCTAGGGTTCGATTTGTGCATTTTCCATTAGAACGGTCGATCTAGACAAACCCCAAGTCGACCTCTATCGGTGGACCCAGAATTCCCAAGATTGACCGTTCACGTATAATATTTAGGATTTTGTCCAGATGGTTGATTTTTAGTTAACTATCTATAATCCCATTTGATTAATGATTCAAGTTAACCCTAATTTCCAATTACTTAACCGTAATTTATCTAATCTCATCTTAGTGTCCAATTTCTATTCAATTAGGGTTTATAATCTAGGGTTCCCGAATTTAGAATTAACAAGTATCAAATTAACATTAAGTATGTGTTCAATTTAACTAATTAAATATCTATTTAATGTAAATTGGTTTCTAGGTTTTTATGGATCAAATTAGGGTTTAGACAAATTTAAATTAAATTTAACAAGTTTAAATCTAGGGTTTCTAGAATTCTAATCATTTACAATAATTTAAAATCAATTACACTAATCAAATAATTATCGGTACCCACTCATCTTTAGCATAAGTTTAGATCTTGAGAAATCTAGCGTCCAATCGGTAGCTCTTTCCCTAATAGTTCTCCTTTGATTACTTCCCCTTAATACTAGTTGGATTAAGATTTGATTTTAATTTAAGGGTTGAGAAAATTAGGGGTTACAGTAGAAAAAAAGACAAAGTTTCCCCCACTGTTCATTCAAAACGAGGACTAGGATTTGGTTTATTACATTATTTATAGGGTTAGGTTACACATAGTGCCATTGGATAAATTCAGCTAACAATCCAGTCCACCTATTAGCTACTTCAGAAGCAAATAATCAATCACTACCGTTCATTCACATCGCTCTTGTTCGCAAATTGCTTGAAAGGTCTCACGTCTTGTCCACCGGCCCTATGCCTTAGTTGACCTCTATCGGTCGATTTAGGACCTTCTTGGTTTAACCTAGCCTAAGTTAAAATTGTTCTATTTTCATTCGGACACCTGTGACTCTCTCATACTAACTCGGATTATGACAAGTTATATACGTAAGTCGTTCGGAAAATCGCTACAAACACAATGGCGCAAATTTTATAGCCAAATTCAGAAGTCTATGAAAATTTTGTTTTAAGTCCTTATTTTACTTTTAATTAAATTCTCTTATTGAATTGACCTTAATTTTCGGGGTGTTACATTCTCTCCCCTGAAAAGTATTTTGTTTCCGAAATCACCAAGGATGGAAAAACGTTACTTACACATAGCATCCAATAACTACCATCCATCCACTCATCCATCACTCATGTCAATCATAGTCCTTAAAAGAATTTTTTAATGCAGTATATTCACATATATGAAACGTCAAATGCATGTGAACCTATGCTATGTGAAAGAGTAGTCGGTCCACTGATTCAGTCGACCTCCTATTATGCAAAACTGCTCATGCTATGCATTTGAATGTATGCAACATGGTAAGTAATATACTTATGATTCTATATGCATGCACCACCATTCATAGATATGCAACATCCATACGCTTAACATACACTAGCATCCAAGAGTCAAGAAATGACACGCAACTAGGTATAAGTATGTGTGTGTATCTAAAAGATATATTGTCCTAACATGAAAAAGAGTACCATATGAACAATGCATCACTAAGCATCCATATTCATCCATTAGCATTCATCATCCATAAGATGTCCTATTGACGCATTTACAACCATCACTAGCATCAAAATTCTCTAGTTATAAGGGTATACCACCTAAATCTTATCATAAAATTTCTAAGTTAAGGAAAGATTACAAATTAAAGACGTACCAAAAAAGGGTCGTGGGTGGGAAGCTCGGATCATTTCCTTAGGCTCTCATGCACTCCTATGCATTTGTACCACGCCCTAGAATACATGTAGGTGCATGGAGAACAAGTGATTCCATAATAAAAGGAATAGATTTGTCAAAGTTTAATGGCGAGAGGATCCAACGGAGAGTACATGAGAGCCTAAGGAGTTGATCCAATCTTTCCACCCATAACTCTTTTCTAGCACATCTTCAATTTGGAATCTTTTATTAGTTTAGAGTATGATATGACCTAGGTGGTATACCTATATAGGTAGAGACCTTCGGATGATAAGAACGGTTATAAACATGTCGACAAGACATGTTGTGGGTGATGAATGCTAATGGACGAATATGGATGCTTAGGGATGTATTGTTCGTATGTTACTCTTTTTCATGTTAGGACAGTATATCCTTCAAATACACACAAGCATGCTTATATCTAGTTTTATGTTATATCTTAATTCTTGGATGCTAGTAGATGTTAAGCATGTGGATGTTGTAGATGTTTGAATGGTTGTGCATGCATATAGAATTACAAGTATATTACTTAGGATGTTGCATACATTCGTATGCATAGCGTGAGCATATTTGTATAATAGGAGGTCGACCGAATCAATAAATCAATTACCCTTTTTCATAACATAGGTCCACATGCATTTCACATTGCATGTATATGTACATTTTGCATTAGAATTTTTTTTCTTTTAAGGATTATGATTGCAAGTGGATGATGGATGAATAGATGGATGGTAGTTATTGGTAGTTGTACATGGTTATATATTTTTTCGTCCTTGGAGATTACAGAGATGAAATCCTTTTAAGGAGGAAGAATGTAACACCTCAAAAATTAAGCCAAATTAAATAAGAATTTTTTTAAAAGTAAAATTTGGACTCAATTTTTTTTTCATAAACATCCGAATTTGGCTATGAATCTCGTAACATTGTATTCATAGCGATTTTCCAAACGACTTTCATATATAACCTGTCGTAATTAGAGTTAGAACAAGAGAGTTACGAGCGTTAGAACAATAATGGAATTTAAAATAAAATTTAAAATTTTAACATAGTCTAGGTCGGCTAAGTCGACCCAAGAATGTCCTTGGTCGACATGGGACTTTTCGTGTAAGTAACGAAGTGGAGCGATGTGAATGGACAATAGTGATTGATTAGTTGCATCAGAAGCAGTTGAAGGGCGAACGGGATTACTAGCAGAATTGATCCAATGGCCCTAAGTGCTAACCTAACCCTATAAATAACATACTAAACCAAACCCTAAATCTAGTTTTGAATGAACGTTAGGGAAAACTATGTCAAATTTTCTACCACAACCCCTAACTTTCCCAAACCTAAAATCAAAATCAAATCTTAATAAAACAAGGAGCAAGGACAAGCAATCATGGAGAACTAGGGGATTTAGGGAAGGAACTACCAACTTAAGGCTAGATTTCTCAAGATCCAAAGCTTAGGCAAAAGTGAGTGGGCATATATTTATAATTTGATTAAAGAAATTAATTTTAAATCATTCTAAATGATTAGAATGCTAGAAACCCTAGATTCGAACTTGTTAAATCTAATTTGAATTTTTCTAAATCCTAATTTGATCCCTTAAACCCTAAAATAAATTTACAATAAATTGAAATTTAATCGTTAAATTGGACACTTATTTAATGTTATTATGATATATTTAATGCTAAAAACCCTGGTTGAATTAAATTTGAACATTAAAAAATTAGGGTTAATTAATTGGAAATTAGGGTAAACTGGAATCCTTAATCGATTGTAATTAACGACCATTAATTAAAATTAATCAATGTTTAAAATCTAGATAAAATCCTAAGTATTATACACAAATGATCGACCTTGGGAATTCTAAGTCGATTGGTAGCGATCCACTTGAGGTTTGTTTGGGTCGACCATTCGAATGAGAAATGCACAAATCGAACCTTAGTCTAAGGCCCAAATTTATAATAAAATTTGAATAATTCAATTATAAATTTTTTAAATTAAAGACTATTAATTTAGTTAATTTAGGTTAAATATTTCGCAATTTTTGATATTGGTATGGACGAATACATATTTTGCAACAGTTAATTTGGTATAGGCGATGCATATTTCATAAATGAAGTTGATTAGGATGATTTATTTCGCATAGGCTTAAGGTTGTTCTTTACAAGTGAGCATAACAATGTTGATGATGCTTTCTGAGAGAGTCCGCTACTAATGGGAAATCCAGGTATGCATATTTTTTGATACAACGTAGTACGGGTAGACGTCAGTGCAGTATAATAAGTGGCTATATGTATTGATTAAACTGAAGACTGGTGTAACGGGATTTCCTATGAAATAAACCCCGGTGTAGTACAATAAAAGGCATGTTATCATAGTTATGATGGGATAATAGTTCCAATTTTGGCCGATCATTAGTGTGAGGTCCGATCAGTAAGTTTAACCCATTGAGTTAGGTAGAATCCCTAGGCATTGACCTTATAAGTTCACAGACACTTGTTTTACATCCTATATCACTTAGAGTAGGTTCAAAATTAATTGCACTTAATCATCACTTATTAAACTTGTTCTCATTTAGTGACTTTTGTCTGACCCATTTCTTTCCATACTTTTACCATACCATAGGTGAACTGGATAATAGAAGATCTGCGAGTTTCGCATACTTGGAGAGAGAGTTATGCTATTGTTCGAGGCTGCTTTTACCACATCTTCTCTCCATGTGTAATTTTATCATATCAGTACAGTTGTTTCCCTGTATTGGATTTTAAGGGATATTTTGCTATGTACTCTAATTTGGATCGCATACTAATATCTTTCTAAGACCATGATTTGATATTTTTTAAGCTGATATTTTCTTTGATATCTACATGTCATATTTCTTCCGCTTTGATACGTATTTGATAGTTATTTTATCTTAGATTATATCTACTGATCTTAGTCTTTGAGACATCAAAGTTTTAAAAACTCGATGATCCGTATTTCTAAACTCGATGCATTTGGAGCATATCGGGAAGTGTGGGTTGTTACGAGCAATAAATGGTGAATTGAGGATGGTGAAACCTATCCAAGTAGAAGAGTCATCTAACGCTAAGATTGGGAAAGGTGATGGAAACATAATTAATGGAAGGAGAAAAGGAAATTTCTAACGTGGAAAATGAAATATTGTAAGAAAATGTACATAGGAGGAACATCATATACGTACCTCGTGGATTCGCTTGAGAACCACTATCTTGTCACCAAAGGAACTACTTGCATAATAAGACAGCCCTGAAGGAGGCTCTTAAACTAGAAAAGAGATCTGAAAAATAGTGGAGGTTTCATGAGACATGTGAACACATTGCTAATGTGTATTGCAACCTAAAGAACCTTATAAAAAATATTTGGAAGAAAACGCTTTTAACTTTATGTAAAGACTCATCTGAGAATAGAGACACACGTTATTGGTCAACCTATTCGACGACCTCCAATTGGTAAAGCGGAGTTGGTCCGAGTAGAAGTTTTCATCAATGTGATGGCCCGCAAATCCGTACCTCTTTGAACTAACCAAATTCACCACAGTTCAATCCAAAGAGGCACAAAAATACGAGTCTTCGGGTAAAAGAAGAAAGAGGTAGAAGAAGAAGAACTAAAAACAAACATCAGAATCTCACATCGCAGCGGATCAAAATATAATATATAATAACAGCTTTTAAATACAAAGAGTCCGTACTGTCATATATACATACATACCATATCAGAGTACATCAATCAATCATACATGTCAACTACAATATGATCATACACAGCGGAATAATAGACAAATACGTAGATACGCTCTGTTATCAGCTAGTCTCCTGAGCTCCAGCATATAACCTGAACCTCTTTTAACTCGGTCTGACCCGAGCATCATATAAAACAACACCCGAGTCAGTCTGGAATACCAGCGTGAGAAAATCACACTCAATTGGATTATTAAAGTTTCAAAATTCCCTTGAAAACAAAAGCATCTCGTAAGACCACGCCACAAATAAACATGTCGGGTTTTTACCTTACGATAGCTAAAACAATTCTTATTAAAGTTCTCTGATATTATAATAGTGTCTATAGAAAGTAAAATAGAATCTAGCTGAAATGCTTGCATCTCACGTTTCAGCAATAGTTGGGCACAATCAAAACCGTACTGGCGCTTATTGGAGTTTGGATCCCATACAATGGCAGGGCTACTAGGGTACCGCCCGTCACAGTACGGGGCCTAGATCACCGTACCGAGGATTACTCCCTTCATCCCCTGCAACACAAGGCCGGAACCATTCCTTACTGAACAGTCCCGAACAAGATAAACCCCGTGGTTGGCGCGACCAACCACCCACTAAGCCGAATAAAAAGGGACATCTAGACAGGGGAAATATCTTGTCCTGCTTGGGCATGACCCACCTAACCTTGCTGCACCTCCCCTGTTTTAGCCATTCCCGGTTGATGAGGCTTGAGGTTAAACGTTACCTTTTAAGAACGCGTTACTTAGAATGCTCATCGTCCACCTGACGATGTTATGAAAGCATTCCATCCATACAAGTTGCCCTGGGTCTGGACAAACCGAATCACCGTCTTCAACTCTTCACGGTCTTCATTCGTAAACGTACAAACCGGATCGAAGTGGTTTTCGAGAAATAAATCTCGATCCCGGCTCTTCGAAACGATCAGCGCATTTGTCCAATATTGATAGTCGGTTATTTAACTATCAATTAATCACACACAAGCAACCACCAAATAATTCCCACAATTATTTACTTCAAATATCACCCAGATATTATTTCCATTTTATAATTCATTTGAAATAAATTCAAAGTCCTTTATTTCCATGAAATCACTTATCTGATTTCTTATACTCACTTACAATTGATTTACCCTTTGAAAATATCCTTTATTTTCTTATTCCTTTCTCAAAAATCAATTCACACTTTTCTTAAAATTTCTGAAATTCACTTTCTCCTCTTAATAAGATTTCTCCTAAATCTTATCTCATTTAAATTAATTCGCTTGCCATCACAAGAGGATTTTAATTGGATTTTTAAAAATATTTTGAAAACATATAGATTTATAAAATAAGAAGTAATATTAAATTTTTAAATTTATATCTAGTTATTTGTAAGATTCAAAGCTGGTTTTAGAAAACTTAGAGTTTATAATAAATAATAGCTAAACCTTCAAAATAACTAATTCGAAAATATTTTACATTCAAATAATAGTTTATAAAAAGATCTATATAGTATAGTAATTCAAAATATTCTTTTTTTAAAATAAATTATAATTTTAGAAAAATCCAATATCCATTTATAAATACCTCTTGTCCACATTCACCTTTGGAAATATACTGTTATTTCCATTCAACCAATTTCATATCTCATTTATAAATTCCATTCATGAATTTATAAAAATCTCCTTGGGTTTCATTTATTATCAGATAGTTTGATTTTTTAAAAAAAAGTCATCTTTATAATTTATTTCTTTCTATAAAGTCCCATATTGTCCCAATTTAATAAATTCCATTCATTATTAAATAAAATTTCTTTTTGGCTCTTAACAGGACTTCTTATTCGTATTTCTTAATAACATCTTCTATATTTCCTAATAAATTTTCCTTACTTTCCTTATTAATATTTCTTTTTATTTCCTTAATAGACCTTCATTTTTATTTCCTCATATAATTCCATTTTCTTTAATTCACTTATTGATTACAACGTTCTTTTAAGTATAAATTTATAATTTAAATTCCCAAAACTCAACTTTTTCACATTAAAGTTTAACTTAAGTAGAAAATATATTTTTATTTCTTTTCTTTATTCTCAATTAAAGTAGATTTAAATTTCAAATAAATATTCTCTATTTGAGTTTTATTTAACTTCTTCAAATTAATTTATCAACAATAATAGAAATTCCAAATTTTCAACTTCTCTATTATTCACAGATGATAATTCAATTATCTATAAAACTACCCAAATCAATATAACATCCTGTCACAGAACAGCATATATACGAAATAAAATAAATAGTTTTGAGGAATCCTGTTGGATCCCTCCAACCTGTTTCCCTGCATCCACAGATGTTAGCACAATAAAGTAATAGTTTCACTTCAATGGTGAAATATTTCAGCATATGGGTTAAAATATTAACCAGTGAATGAAATAAATCAACCAATCAATCACATCCAATAATTTAAATTTAACATTTTAATTTAGGTATCCAAATGAGTGAGAAAATCTCACCTTTGCTTTTAAGTTGCAATCATTCCCAATCTCGACTCGTTTCCATACTTTTGACCTTGAATATCAATTTATGAACTTTATTAATATTCGAACAAGTTGAACAATTATTATCGTTTAAATAAATTTTCCTTTAACTCTAATTATTTAATTTTAACTGGTGGTGAACTTTAAGAAAATAAATAAATTTTTAAACTCATTCTCCCTTTAGAAATCTTTTAGTAACTAAAATAGATTAAATAGGTTTATTAAACAAATTATTCTTCCAATCCATATACTTATTATTATTTTTGAAGCTATATATATTACTTTATAAAAAAATAAGTTATAGATCTGAAAAAACAAAAATAACTTCAACCCTTTAAAATTCCCGTTATTATTATTATTAGTTTTAGTAATTTAAAATATGTATATTTATCTTATTTTTTTTGAAAATACATATATATAAACTTATGGAAATAAATAATAGTTTTGAAAGATCAAATTTTTATATAAATGCTCAAATATTTAAAATTTCTGTTTACTTACAACATCTTATATATATATATATACACACAAATATACTATTTTACTTATTTAAATTAACTAGAAATGACTTAAGTTATAAACTGCATAACAGTAATTTAAATTAAATTTTCAACTTAAAAAAAAATTAAATTAACAGACTATACAATTATACCTCACTGCGCAGCCTTCCTCCTCAACAGTAGCTACCAGAGCTTCCACTGTGCACGCGAGCACTCCCCAGGTGATGCCGACCTTGCCACGCCTCGTGAAACGCTCGCGCGAATAACCCATGACCAACGTCGCCTCGGTGTTCCCGTCGCTCGCGTGAGCTCGAAGCTCCACCAAATCGAACGCGCGCGACCACGAGTGCAACACCCAGCCACTGCTACACCAACGCCGCCTCCGAAGATGTCGCACCACCATCCACGACCTCAAAACCCACTGCGCAACCACCGAGCGACCATCAGGACTTCAATCCCCTCGCGCGCGACCACATCGAGATCGCCTTCCCTTGATTTGCAGTAACGTCGCCCTGAGCTTCGCGCGGTCGCAGCCGAAGCCCCGTGTTCTACTCGCGATTAGAAATCGATCGCGCAAATAGATTTAGGTTTTTTTTCTTTTTTCTCTGCCGTTGGATTCGGCTTGAAGGAAAGGGAAAGAAAAGGGTTTCGGAATTTAAAGAGAAAGGGGGTTATCGCGATTGTGAAGAAGCCATTATTTTACTCGATTGAACTGATTTGCTTTTTAGTTTTCAGAGAGTAAGTAAGAGAAAAGAACGTGATAATAAAGAAGATGGAAGCGTATTCAGGAAGACGTAGTAAAAGTGTGTTGAAGAAGCTATACGAATTATTTTAATTTAAACGTTATATTTAAAAATATTCTCGAATTCAACTATAGCGCGTTATCTTATCGTACAATCACCCAGTCACTCCAAAAATCACGAAATTTGAAATCCGACAATAATTTAATATTACGGATCCAACGTCACTGGTTTCGTTGAATTCCGAGACTGTGCCTCGGAAAGCTATTTTCAATTGTCAATTTAAACAATGTAAATTTAAAATTGAACAATTGGTAGCTAAGTTCAATTTTAATCCATCTATTATTCTCAGTATTATTAATATAAATTTTATAAGCCGTTAAAATACTTCTAACAAACTCACAATTCCAAGTTTAAATAATTTACCCAATTGTCAATTACTATGTAATTTATTCAATTAATGATTATATTTCACTTTTATATTAAATAAAACCAAACTATATATATTATAATCAAATTAAAGTTCAAATTAGATATTTAAATCCAATTTAAATATTATAAATTAGCCGTCAAAAATCCGGGTCGTTACAATCAACCTATAACTCTTATAAAGACTATAGGTAGACTTAATATGAGGGGGTTTCATTTTGATGAACAATAGTTAGAGAATGATTAAGAGGTACAGTAGACCACTAAGGTACAGGCTTGTAACTGTAGATGTTATTGTATGGGAGGAAACATTATATTTGAAAAATAAAATGATGGTGTGGAATATGCTCATACAAATCTCAATAATGTGTAGGAACAGGCTAGTCAGAAATAGGGTAGTCAGGTAAATTTCAAAAATCCCTTTGGGTATGTTTTGGGGCTTTGAACTCTAAATTCATTTAGAACTTTCTAAATTTTCTTTTAAATAGTGTTCATCTTTTTATAATTATTTAAAATTAGTTTGATTTGATTTTAAATTGTTTATGTCATTATTTTTTATTTATTTGATGAGCGCATCAAATGCACTAATGCGTGAATGTGTAAGTATTACATATAGAATGTGTGCATAACAAATGTGAATGTTTTAGGTGTTTGGATTTACACCACAACGGTCAGATATTCCTTCCATATACACCTTTGTCGTCCAAAGAAGATATTTTTTTATTTGTTTACACGTGCATATGTATATAGACGGAAATAAATGTATAATGCAAAATATAGAAGGCAATCTAAAATTGACTTTGATTTAATTAAAAGGTAGTTAAAACATCATTATATTACTTTGAAGCAAATTTTGTAAACTTTAAAATTCATATGCATATGCGTGTATGTATATATATATATGTATGTATATAAACATACATATGTATGTATATATACATACATATATATGTATGTATATGTAAATACACATGTATTTACATACACATATACATGTATATGTATACGAATTGAATTAACATTTCGAAACAAAATAACGCACAGTTATACTTGACTAATTTGCAATTAAAGACCATATTTTCAAAACAAAATAGCTTACCATAAGTCCAAACATTAAATTAAGAAACAAGTCAAGAAAAATATATAGGTTTCCCTCTTTGTCTTTTTTTGGAAGCAACATATGAAATTTAAATTCAGTTGATCTACATGTAAACAATACTCAAAAAATTTCAAAAAATTATCAGTCTGAATTGGCTGGCCAATATTGTTGGCAAATTTAAGTGTTTTGATGCTAAAACTTTAGCTTGAGATTGGCTAAGGCCTTTATTGAAATATCTTAGGATAAACTTTTGCCTTCCCAAATATCTTTTCGTACTGCAAAAGGACATGTCATGGTTGTCGATGTTCGTTACTGTTGAAAACCTAATATTTGCATAGCTTATCAGACCTTCAGTCATCTTAAGGAGTCTTATACTCTTCGGATTGATATCCCGCTTCTTGATAGGATACAACTTCCTCGTCCGATCCTGAAGTGGGTTTCTAAGCCTCACCCAGCTATTATTTTTTTGTCTGAGCCGAAGGTTACTATTTCACCTCTAGTGGTGGTTGTGGATCCTCCTTCCTCTATCCTAGATGTTGCTAGTGTTGTGAATGTAGCGGTTCTAGCACCACTGCTAACCGTGTTATTGTCTAGAATTGTAGTGAGCATGCTTGGGTTTATGCACCTTCTGAAATGAGATTCAACCCAAAGACTAGCAACTACCATATGTATGTAGGAGGTGATCATGAAGAGCGTTTCCTGATATATCATGTTGAGGGGGATGGATTTCTCTCATCTATGGATTCTGATGATGAGGAATGTGACAAGTTTATCATAGAGGATGACACATGGGAAAGGAAATATTTATACTCCCCTAGTTTTGAAAGTTATGTGCCTGATCGGGCTTCGATCTTTTCTAGGTATTCTCATGTCATGGTGCCTGTTGATGATAGTTATAATGATTACCTTTTTAGATGGTTATCGATGATAAATCACACATATCAGACTCAAACCATTCAAAAGGGAGGATTGTTATGTGATAAATAAGAAAAAGGAGAAAAAGAAATAAAACAAATAGAGAATCTCACAGCGAAATGATAAAATATAATAATCAAATAAACTGACCATGAAGCTATTTTACAAATAACTTTTGATAATACATCTATAATATAGATCAGAGTTACATACAATAGAAATAAATGAATAATGCATCGGAACAACATGATGCATTGGAAATAATAGAAAATAGAAAATAATAGTATACGATCTTCGTCTTCGTCGTCTAGTAATAAATGGTCTTTAGTACACTAAAAAGCTCAAACTAACCCCAGCGAATTGAAAAGACAAAACATTCGAGTCAGAACTAAAAGATCTTATGTAATTTAAATCAATAGTAAATAAATATGATTGCAACGACGTCGGAGATGTTTATGGGTTTTGACACCTCCTATCCAGCGTCAAACATGAGTGCAATAACTTAAGAGATGTTTGGGAATCCATCTCCTAAGGATCCGTTAAACTATTTACATACATAGTATAATATCCCATTATGACAGTGTCTACGGTAAAGTAAAATATTAAAATAGCGTTAAGGCGTTACCCATAACCCCTTTAACACATTTTATATATTCATATAGTCTATATAGTACTATAAGCTCCTCCGTGAGGTTTACTCAGAAGGAACTCCATAGGTATGGTATAAAACTAACTCATAGAAGGCGCGATAGCGCATGTAAACACGGCACTCGAGGCAATGCCAAGGTAGGACTCTACCGTTTCGTAGAACCTGGTTGGTGGTAATGCATAGCAGCTACTACCGCCTACCTTGGAACATACTTCTAAATAAAAATCAAGAGGTGGCCACCAAATCAATCATAAAGTCATAATATGGTATCGAAGAAGCATGTCCGATCGGAGGTACGACCTCATTTGGCCCAGGTATAGCTGTTATTTTAGTCACATCTAAGCTGACTCACGGGAGTCAGGGTCACATAAATACCTCATACAGAATCGTTTGCCAAACCATCATACTTCATTTCTAGAATTCCACCATGTACATAGTTGTTAAAGTGATTTTCGGTTTGGCAGAGAGTATGACAATATGCAATCCCGGTCTCTTTGACAACTGAATGCTTATTTCACATCAGATGTTCTTTTAAATTTGCAAAAACTGTTTCATGATTGATATCAAAATATCAGGTTCAATTTCGAACCATATCACTTTCAAAATCATATCCGCTTTCAAAATTATATTCTTAAGATAGGTTAATTAAATTTTCATTCAAATCATCATATTGAATAAAATATACCATTTCACTAAAAATATCATTTAAATCTCATCTTTGGTTATAACATCATTTAACCGTGTTCATTTTTAAACCGGGATTTAAATATAAACAATTCCGCCTTGCACGGTTTATTTTTAGGAAATGGTTTAGCTAGTTCAAAATGGTTAAAATAGTTTAAAATACTTTAAAATAGTTAAATATATTGAAGATAGTTTAAATAGATTTAAAATAGATTAAATAGATCTAAAATAGATTTAAATAGATTAATCAGATTTAAAATAGATTAAATAGATTAAAAATGAGTTAATTAGTTTAAAATAGATTAAATCGAGTTAAGTAGATTTAAAATAGATTAAAATAAATTGACATAGTTTAAAATAGGTTAAAATAATTTAATATAGTTAAAATAGTTTAAATAGTTTAGTAATTTGAAAATATTAATAATTAGAATCTTTTTAAAATAATATATTTTTAAAACAGTTTATATTAAAATAATAAATTTGAGATTAATATCAATTTAGATAATTTATTTCACTTCAACACATTTGGACCATTTTCAATTTCCAGATCAACAAAACCCAGTTTAAAATCTTTCACTCAAATTCTCAATAAACTATTAAATTCTATATCGATTTCAATCAATGTTGAAATATCAACTTAAGCTACTCCAATTTCAGTATATCCCAATGTCATATTCAAACAATTTCAAAAACTCAATTTCGATAAATTCCATTTATACTTCAAAATTGAACTTTGTAATTTCCAGTTTAATTCTTTAACCCGTTCATAAAATCAATTCCAATTTTAACATTTAACGCTTCGATTTTTGAAAGTAATTTAGTTTACATAAATTGAATTTTAGTTCAAAAAATCATTTAACTGGATTCAAAATTTAAGGATATAAAATCATATAATTTAACCATACCGGTGTCCATATATAATTTTCTACCCGATGGTCAAGTGATACAGACACATATCATTTCGATCCGTAATAAATTCAAATTTACGGGTATATATATATCATTTCAACACGCAATCCCAAATTAAAATTCAAAATTCATAAAATCGCTCGAGTCTATCATTTCTGTAACGATTTGGATTTTTCGTTGCCAAAAAACCGAAATGTTATGGGTTTAAGAAAGAAGAAAAGATAAAAGAAAGAAGTAGCAGAGAGAGAGAAGACAGATAATAGAGAGGAGAGAAAATAGAAAGAACAGAAAGAAAACAACAGAACAACATCAGAATCTCACAATTCGCAGCGGAACAACATATAATAATAAATGAATAATCTTTAAACAAAGAACTATATCAGTTATTACATTTTATACTTTACATTTCATTACGTCATATCATCAGAGTGTACAACAACAACAACATCAAACAATGCAGCGGAAAAAGAAATACTATATACAAGTAATACGCCATGCCATCCATCTTGCCTCTAGCAACTCCTGAATATCCAGAATATCCTGATAAACCTTAACTCTTGACTGCCCGTGTGGAAATTGGTGGGCACCCAGAGTTTAGGAAGGAAAACAATAAACTCCGAGTCAGTCATGTGACTGGTGTGAGAACTCAAAACAGTTCATTTGTCTTTGAAACAAAATAGAGGAATATTTTTAAAGTCAATTCGCAATGCTTTTAAAAATGAGACTACCATAAGACCTCCCGCCACACACACAATGCAAACGCAGACTTGGAGGAGATTTCTCCTTATGATAGTCAAAGATGCTTGATACGCATTAAAAGAAACATTTGATATTATTATTAGTGCATAGTGTATAAAACGATTTCGAAAGTAGAATATAAATCTTAGCCAGCATAAGTACCATTATAGTATGCTTACTATAGCTACCATATTAGATGGCAGGTTCTACAACTAAAACCGTACAAGTCTCGTATTGTTTCTTTGGATTTCCAACGAATGATCAGGCCAAGGAACTTCCCATTGCCACATGAGAATGCCTCTGGATGGACATCCCCGAGAACCAAACCGGATCTCTACCAACACAAGGCCGGGTTACCTCTAACTGAGTAACAACTGACCGAATATGCCATCCCCCGGTCCTTTGGGACTTTTCAACCGAGCGCTCGTAATCAATTCACACAATCATAAAGTGTTTTCAACATGAGTAAGCATCTGGGCTCCATACCATGATACCACCCTTTTCCAGAAGGAAATGCACATATCCTAAAGGGCGCTACCCCTCATAACCTTGCCGCATCTTTCCTGTTTTGACCATTCCCCAGGTGTGAGGCTCGACGAAGTCACGTCCACAAAAACATACTTTATACAAAAGCCATGCTTTGGGTCAACAAATGATCATAGAAATGATCACCAAGATAGACGATCAAATAAACGATCCTATCACAAATAATCAACACAATGATCATTTCACAGCAACACTCAGCATGTCACATTACCAAATTGGGAATATATCGCTGATAACATTCAACTACATAACCTCTGAGCTCGTACGTCTCAGAGAAGGGTGTTAAGCTAAAAGAATAAATTCTCCGCCACCAACAGAAATATATTTGAATGAAATCGGCTTTATATCTCAATTTGTAATGTCAGACATACAATCCATACAAGTCTGTTCCAGGCTCGAACAGAACCGAAGGCACTTACAAAGAAGTCCTTGCAATCCGGATATCCACAATCCTGATCGGATTTCCCATCACATATGGAGAACTCAATACCGGAGCAACTCGGTGCAGAGTCAATCGACAGGTCATCCTATCGCTCTCGCAAATATCCGGTCTTCAACACCGATCTTCAAATGCAATTCACAAAGACGTATCACATATTCAGAATGGGTTATACGACCCCGTGGTCCTTTCCCGGTTAACCCGAATAGTGAGCGCTTATTCAAAAATAAGTGTGGCATTCAAATTCAAACAAATCACATCAATTACCCATTCAATGGGAAATATTGATAGTCGGTTATTGTACTATCAATGGATATGCACAACATCACCAGATTCCAAATAATTTTCCAAATTATTTATTTCCCAAAATATCTTTACTAGATATATAATTTCACACTTCAAAAATAAATCAATATTTATCTTTAAACAACTTCCCTTTTCATTTATAAATTCCATAGTGAATTTATATTTCACAATATTTATGAATAACGATTTCAATTATTCATTTCAATTTATCTTCAAAAAGATAAATTCTTAAGATATTCACTTTATATTGGAAAACATTTCCATACTTACTTATTAAGTAATTCTCAATCCATTTATTTTCAACACTTGGAAAATATTCAATATACTTAAATCGAAATTAAGTATATATTACATTCTTTAAGGAAATCATTCTCTTCACATATTTATTTGGGCCAAAACGAATGTTGCGTAAAACATCGTTACGACAACCCAAAATCACTAGCATAGGGATTCGAAATTAATATAGATATATAAATCCCAATACTATACAAACATTTCCTTTCGGAAAGCATTTACTATAACAACAGTGTTATAGTCCACCATTTCCTTCTATTTCTCGAAAACATCTATTTCAACAATAAATGTTGAATCTATGGTTTCGAATCTTAACACATTTTAAAACATCATTAGATCGTTTTAATTCAATTTAAAACATCACATTCAAAACAATTTCTTTAACATATTATTCACTATTCAAAAACGTGAATATACTTCATTAACAAATTTCATCAATTCTATACATTTTGTTTCAAAGGATTATTCACTATCTAAAATGTGAATATAACTTCATAAATAAGTTATAACAATTTACTTATCAAAATAAGTCGTTTGCGAATTTTATAAAACAACGTTTATAAATTCCATTTCTATTTATTTTATAATAACTTCCTTTTTATACATCTCCTTTATTAACCTATTCGATTTACAACTCAATTATAAACCAAAAGTTCACTTTATAAGTTAAATGCTTATAAAACGATTATTTTACAAAATCGTTCTTTTAAACTTCATAATTATAAATCTTATAACTTATAAGATTCAATTATTTATCCAAATATATTCTTTAATAACTTCACAAAATTTATAAATCTTACTATTTATAAATTTCATTTATAACTTCACCATTTATAATTTTATAAATTCCATTCACTTATGCAATCCATTTTCACTTCATTCAAACACTTATAAAAACTCGTTTTATAATTCAAATGTTTTAATTTATAAATATCAATTTATAAATCCTTTATAAAATCAATTTATACTATTATTTTAAATCATCTTTAATCTCCTTTAAAATTTTACTATTTTGATTTATAAAATAATCAAATTTTATAAATCCTATATTTTCAACTTTTTATAATAAATTCAAAAATCCAATTTAATTATTTTATAAAAACATTAACCCATATTTCTCAAAAATCAATCTTTAATCGTATTTCTCAAAATCATAATTTTTATAACTTTAAAAATTATAACGTTTATTTATTTAAAATGGATCAATTCCAAAAATATTTTATAAACGTTTTCTTTCAAAAATCACTTTGAAATCATTTTAAAATTCCAAATTTGGTCCAATGATGCTACATACCAAATAGTCAATCACGACAACAACGACATCATATATCGATATGATAATCAACGAATATCAAAATATCCATAATCAAATAAATACTGTTGAGGAATCCAGTTGGATCCCTCCAACCTGTTTTCCTGCATCCAAAAACATTAGCACAATACCAATTCCGTTCCAGTACGAAATTATCGCGGTATATGGGATTTAAAATATTATCCGCTTAATAGACGGCGCAATAGGGTCTCATCCGCTATACAATGCGGGAAATCACAACTCCAATATATACATATGCCAATATATATATATATTGCTATCATATATAATACCAATTTCACTGTTTATGAAATATTCACGGTATATGTTTCTAATAAATAACATCCGCTTACTAACGGCGCATAATGTCTAATTTAACAATCAATAGATAACAATCATCATTCAAACATGCATTCAAATATTTTAAATATAACTATTTAAAATAAAATCGAAACTGATTCGATTGAGTGAGAAGTTCTCACTTTGATTTCAATTTCGTTTTAGCGATTTATTTCGAATACGTTTAATTTTACCCGAAAATTCTCACTAACTCCAAACGACTCCAATCCAATTCCATCGCGTAGTGCTCATCCATACGATTCCAACGCAACTGGTTTCGCGCGTTTTCGACCTCGTATGAAAAAGATATGAATTTATGAAGTTTACTCGATTTTTATAAACAAATTACAACATTTTCTTTATAATTTAAACCTAAACTATTATCTACCGTTCGATATGCTTTCTGAAATCTCGGCCACACGCGCGCTACTCCTTCTTCCTCGTTCTCAGGCCGACAAAGAACCCATCTACACATAATTAGGGTTTAAATTCGCACGCAAATCAATCGCCTTTGCATCGATCAAGCAACTTCATTGCGAAGCTCACCACACTAGCTCCCCACGGCCAGAAGAACTTCGAGCTCGGCCCCCTCCTTGACGCGAAAATCGAGAACGAACGCAACTCGTTCCAACCCCAATAGCCACCAATCCATTTCGAATTAAACGATCTTGACCGTTGAAATCCAAGATCTCTCTATGCTCTATGCTTTTGTAGTTGGAGATTTCTTGAATCGATGAACGAATTTGGAGTTTTCGAGGGGAGAAGATCGTTAAATTTCGGCCATTGGTCTGTTGGTGACGGCGGCTGTAGGATTAGGGTTTAGTTTATTTTCTTATTTTTTTTTTGTGAATTTAGGTGTATTTATAGGAAATTTTTCAATCACTATTCATCCGGGATTTCCAAACTCCGATTCACGCGCCGAAACTGACGTCTCTAGGGTTTACCCCGTGTTCCGGACACAATGGAACAGGTTTCGGAAGCTAATTCGGACATCTGTGCGAGTTATGGCTATAAACGTTCAATTTAAATTAAACCGATTTAAACGATTTTCTAGGCATTTTAATTTGTACCGGACAAACGGTAAATCCAATTGGCACGAAATTTGAAACCATACAATAATATCACATTACGGATCCGATGAAACTTGTTTCGTCAAAATCCGAGACTTTTTGAAAAATGGCTATTTTAACTCGCCAAATTAAAATTAAAAATAATTTGATGCGTTTCGAGCTGCCACGATCA
This sequence comes from Allium cepa, assembly GCA_030765085.1. Taxonomy (NCBI): domain Eukaryota; kingdom Viridiplantae; phylum Streptophyta; class Magnoliopsida; order Asparagales; family Amaryllidaceae; genus Allium; species Allium cepa. Next base: position 27,027,219 of record CM060938.1, on the reverse strand, counting down.
AACGATAACTCCGATTGCTACGAAAATTGAAATCCGGTAATAACTAACTATTACGGATCCAATGGAACTGGTTTCGTTCAATTCTGAGACTGTTCAAAAATTGACTATTTTCACTAGTCGATTTAATATTAAAATATTCAATTTTCACAAATTAACTTTTAATTCGATTTTAAAAGTTCTAAAATATCATTCTAACTCCAATATGATAAAATAAAATTTTACAAATCATTTTCAATCATATTTAACTCGATTTTCAATTATTTCCATAATTTCACATATTAAATTATCGATTTAATTATCCAATTAAATCCAATTATTCGAAATAAAATTTATTCGACTTATAAATCCACTTATTAATATTTAAAATTAATTAAATATTCAAATTTAAATTAATTAAAATTCTGGGTCGTTACAATTTCAACCCATAAAAATAGTTCCCTAATCTATTGATCGCTCAGGTATATATCATTTCAACCCATGGGGAACTTGTAGTGTTATAACAGTATAAAATATAATAACCAGTCATCCAATATCAGTCAATCAACATCCATCACAATCATCATCCAAATCAACCAATAAATAGCAATAATTGACTAATCATCAACAATGGGTATTAACAAGCAATTTAATATTAAATACTAAATTAAATAGAAATTAAATTCAATAAAGATCAGGTTTAACTAGAATTACAATTTAAATATACCAAACATCAACCAATCAATTTCTAATTACATCATAAATTCAATTTAACTAACATAAGATAATCTAGCAGTTGTGAGTGGGTTAAAACACTCACCTTTGATTTCAACTCAATTTGAAATCAAAAATAAGGAACAAAATTGAATAGTCTTAGAACTCGACCAAACCCGTTCTATAATGTGCGGAATTTCGACACGATCCCAACGAAACAAACTGCGCGTGAATCCAAAGTGGTATTAAGTAGTTCTGAAGGTTAGAAGATATAATATTAAAATAATGCTTGGTCCATGTTTTAACTAAAAATAAAATAAATAAAACAATAAATGATAACACGTAGGAAACATCTCACGTAAGATCTCCAGCCTCTACCGTGAACCCATCACGTCGATTAGCGCTTACACACGCGCCACCCCATGGACCATTGGAGTTAGATCCGATATCGCCACGATGACAGCCATCGCCGAATCCACTAACATATAAAATTGTGCCGCCTTCAATGCCTCATCAAAGCCAGAAAATGGCTATGAACGTGCCAACTTTATTCGCAGATTCTGGCAAACTCCGATGCAACCAGCTCAAATCCACCGCACATCTCGTAGATCTCATCGAGCACTACAACTTTCCTTTTGTAGTCGTTGCGATCCGATGAGAGGCGAGAGATCTAAGCGAAAGAAGATGGAAAATTTCTCGCCGTCAAAAAGGTGGCGACTGCCATGAAAGAGAATTAGGGTTTCTAAATATTTTCATAATATTTCATCTCGATTTGCGTGCCTATTTATAGCGTAAGGTCCAAAACAGCCCGATTTCCAATCGAGGCATTCTTACCGGCAATCTTAATATATAAAAAGCCTTCTGAACACATAGAACTAGTTTGAAGGCCTAATTCTATCGTATAAAAAAGTTAACATTTCATTGTTTGATAATTTTAATCTAAATTATATTCAAATAGTTTACCAATTCACAAATATGGACAAATACAATATTTTTAATTTGCAAATACGTTAATACAAATTATAACATTCATTAACAATATTATTTTTATTATTATTCCTAATATTTGAATCAATTTGAAAAATTTCATTTCAAAAATAATATTTTCTTTTGAAAATAAATCGATTGGGTCAAAAAGGCACGAAAAGCCTGTTTCGTTCCCGGAACGAAACTACGCCATCCCATATATCAAGATATAGGTTTTTGATATTTTTAAACTCGATGGAACAGGTTTCAAGTCCTAATTCCATTGTATGAAGAAGTTAGTTTTTAAAATTAGCTTATTTCAAATTGATTTCAATTAAATTTATTTCTACGCGTTACGAGTCTGTGCGATCAAACGATAAGTCTGATTGCTACAAACCTTGAAACCTTGAAATATTTCACTATTATTGGATCCGATGAAACTGGTTTCGTTGAAATCCAAGATAGTGCCCAAAATGGCTATTTTCATGTTATATAAATAAATTATTATTAAATTGATTAAATCACTTTTTAATTTCAAATTTAATGACTAACAGTTTTTTTTCTTCATTTTTGATTACCTAGGCATTTACAATAATTTAAAACTAATTTAGATGCCACTTCAATGTTAAATATTACACAAATTACAGTGTTCAGTTTCAAATGTAAATAAAATCCAATTAATTGTATTTTAGTTACAATAAATCGATTTAATTGATTTCAATCTTTTTATCCAATCAATCACTACTATAAGGGCATTGTTAACATTGGTTTATATCTTATTACACCAATACTCTACAATTATTTTCTTAATTTACATTAACACAATATTTAATTACATTTAATTGAAATTGATTTCCAGTTTAATTCAACAGATTAAATAAATATGTAATAAATAACAATTATCACCTTCTACTTAATTTAATAACATTTACGGGTATATTATTTAGGAACATATGTTATAAATTCTTACACAACACTGATTTTATCTAATTACAATTAACTACATATTTTCTCACCAATTAGTATAAAATTTAAATTATTTCCTTGGTTATAATCTATAACCAATTATCACTTTTAATCGTTGCAATTTATTGGAATTACGTTTAAAGTAGTTATCAATTACCTTGAATTTATGCTATTACATATCATTATAGTCATTTATGACATTAAATTTACATTATTAAACTAAACTTTAGTTAGTTTATCATTCCAACATCATAAATTTTATTTCCTTCCAACATTAAGTTGTAAAATCTTCCTAAATTCAATATTTTAATTATTGAAAATTATGGGTCATTATACTTCCCCACACTCAAAACTTTTCGTCCTCGAAAAGGAAAAGAAGAGAAAAGAAGGAATGAAGGAATTAATATATCTTATTCAAAGTATTCAATTATAAACAATGAATTCGCGTAATTAAATAATTTAAATAAAATGTACTAATTTATAAGAAATTAAATCCTTTCTTATTCAAGTTCAATAAAAGTTGGAAAACATCTTTACTTTTCAAAAAATTTCTAAGTCAAAAATTCACGAAAATTTTCGGCAGAGTCTCCTTTGTACGGAGAGGTCCGAGAGAAATAATAATATCAATAATAAAAATATATATATCGTATTTCAAAATAGAATAGCCCAAACCACAGGAAAAACAATATAATGTCATTAGAAAATCGGAATCCAAAAATGTACCTATTTGTCGGGCAACAACGCTTATTTTATGAAACCAAAAGCAGTAACTATTGCTTCCATAACCTATATTTCACTTATATAATCCAAAGAAGTTAATAATTAAATAAAAGGGAAATTTATGCTGTTTCAATTAATAACAAACAAAACAACACAACATAACAATAGTTACTTGCAAACAAACCATACAATCATCACATGAAATCAAAGCAATCAACCATCCATCCATAATAACCAAGACAAATGGTTTGTTCGGGTTCAGAAATTTTAATCATAAAAAATGATAAATAAACTACTAAGTATAACATACACTCAACAGTCTTAGATAAGACTTAGTAGATTATTTATACATTCTAAATAATTTAAAGTATCACCACACCAAACATCCCATAAGCCAAACAACCAAGAATTTCAAATATTATTAAGTTTATTCTTATAAATCACGTTTCACATCATTTACTGTTCATTATTTTTTTAGTCATACAATGATAATTTTCTTAAATTTACATTCATTACTTTCAAAAACTCATTTCCTATTCATGTATACAATACCTATTTTTTTTCTTTTCATTACTTTACATTCATTTGCTTACAAAAGTTGTTACCATTTTAATTATTAGACTAACCATTATTATGTAAGCATTTTTAAAATTTAATTCACCATTAATAGACTATTTCTTTTTCACATTCATTTCTTCCATATATACTATTATTGAATATTAAATCCATTTCTAAATCATTTCAAGGTTCTTTGAAGTTATAATCATTTAATTCATATAGTACTCACTTAAATTATAAATGGCTTCAACATTAATTTAAGTTTATAATTATTTACTTATAGTATTCACTCTTTCTATAAATTTAATTAGCAACATTTCAAATTATTAACTTAATTTTATAACATCAGAGTTCTTATTTAGAAGAAATTCCATTGAACACTTTCATTACTTAAGTTTTACTTGTATAATATTATATACATATCCTTATTTAACATTTAAACTATTAATATCTTGGTAAGTTATATATATATATATAAGTGTGTGTGTGTTTTTTTAAGAATGCAATTGAAAGTTACAGAAGTTTATCTTATTTATTTTAATTAACCAAATGTTCAGTAGTTATCATTTCCTGTTTTCATATCCTTTTGATTTACAGTTTACAAAATTTCAATTTCTTATATTTTCATTAATCATTTAGCATCTAGTTTCTAATTACACATATTAAAAGTTTCCAGTTATTAAAATATTCAAGATTTCATTTAATTATAATAATCAAAAATTCCCAATTTGCAGAAACTTAAGAGCTAAATACCGGGTTCCCTTTCAATCCATTTAAAATAATATCTGTAATAATATCGTTTATATATCCAAATCATATTTATAAAATTTTAAGATTCTTAAGCAGTAAAATTACTACAACAGTCTTTCCACTTTGAAACTCAAAAATGAACGTTAGTGATGCGTGCACTCATCGGCGAAATTAGTTTTCAACGACAGAGAGGGGAGTACAGAACTTATTTCCTTTTAAAATTCCTTTAAGCATTTCTTTAAAATCATATTGAAATATTTATATCTGAAAATACTTCCAAATAGTACAAATATTATATTCCAAAATCTTTTGAAAGAAATTTCCAAAATCCTAGAACCTAAGTTCTCAAATTTCAATTTATATTCAATTTATTTATAAATCTTATTTTTCAATCAATGTTTATAAAATTTCCCAACCTAACAAACAACATATTACATCCAACTATATCATTTATAAAATTTATTGTTTTATGTACAAAATATACGATAAGCAAAATTATTCCGTTTACCTATATTTCAAAACAATATTGTGTCGATCTGTCCCGTAAATTGTTTAGAAATTCCTATCGATGCCACAACATCTGATGTACCGACCAGAAATTTTGAATACTAAACAGAACAAATTAACCATATAAACCTTTTATAACACTAACAAATGCGCTCTCTCATATATGCACTCAACGACTCATTCTAGGGTATTCCTGCCCTATCTTTAATGAGTTAGACCCCACAAAGCTAAGGTTATCGCTAAACCAAAGCTTTGATACCGAATGTAATGACCACCTTTTTGGATGGTTTAAATCGAAGATAAACCACACACGTTAGACTCAAACCATTCAAATTGGAGGATTGTTAGGGGGTAAATAAAAAAAAGAAGACAAAGAAAAAAACAAAAATAGAATCTTACAGTGGAATTACAAAATATAATAATCAAATAAATGGTTCATGAAGCTGTTTTACAAATAATGTTTGATAAATTAGTTTTACAATATAGTTCAGAGTTACATACAACAGAAATAAATAAATAATGCAGAAGAACAACATGATGCAGTGGTAATAATAGAAAATAGAAAATAATGGTATATGATCTTCAGCTTCGTCCTCCAGAAATAAATAGTTAGCGATACACTGAAAAGCTCAGACAGACCCGAGCGAATCGAAAAGTCAAAACACTCGAGTCAGAACTAAAAGATCTTATGTAAGTTAAACCAACAATAAATAAATACGAGTGTAACGACATCAGAGACGTTTACGGGGTTTGACACCTCATATCAAGTGTCAAACGTCAGCGTAATAACTTAAGAGATGTTCGGAATTCCATCTTCTAAGGATCCTTTAAACTATCTACATACACAGTATAATACTCTATTGTAATAGTGTCTATAGTAAAGTAAAGTATTAAATAGCATTAAGGTGTTACCCATATCCCTCTTAACACATTTAATATATTCCTATAGTCTATAAAGTACCGTAATCTCCTCCATGAGGTTTACTTAGAGGGCACTCCATAGGTATGGTACAAAACAAACTCGTAGAAGGCGCGATAGGGGATGTGGACATGACACTCGAGGCAACGCTTAGGTAGGATTCTATCATTTTGCAGAACCGAGCCAGTGGTAACGCATAGCAGCTATTACCGCCCACCTCGGAACATATTCCCGAATCGAAATCAAGAGGTGGCCACCAAATCAATCAAAAAGTCATAATATGCTATCGAAAAAGCATTTCTGATTGGACGTGTGACCTCCTTTGGCCCAAGTATAGCACATGTTTTAGTCACATCTAAGCTGACTCACGAGAGTCGGGGTTACGTAAATACCTCATACAGAATCGTTCGTCAAACCATCCTACTTCATTTCTAGAATCTCCGCCACGTACATAGTTGTTAAAGTGATTTTCAGTATTGGCAGAGAGTATGACAATATCCGATCCCGGTCTCTTTAACAACCATGCTTATTTCACACCAGATGGTTCTTTTAAGTTTTCAAAAAACGTTTTATGATTGACATCAAAATAACATGTTCAATTTCAAACCATATCACTTTTGAAATCGTATCCACCTCCAAAATCATATTCATACGATGGTTAATTAGATCCTTATTCAAATCATCATATTCAATCAAATATGTCATTTCACTAAAAATATCATTTAAATCTCAACTTTGGTTATAACATCATTTAACCATACTCATTTTTAAACCAGGATTTAAATATAAACAATTCAGCCTTGCACAGTGTATATCTATTAAATAGTTTAGATGGTTTAAAGTATTTAAAATAGTTTTAAATAACTTAAAATACTTTAAAATAATTAAATAGATTTAAGATAGTTTAAATAGATCTAAAGTAGATTAAATAGATCTAAAATAGATTTAATAGATTTAACTAGATTAATTAGATTTAAAATAGATTAAATAGATCTAAATAGATTAAAATGGGTTATTTTGTTTAATATAGATTAAATCGGGTTATGTAGATTTAAAATAGATTAAAATAAATTAACATAGTTTAAAATAGGTTAAAATAATTCATTATAGTTAAAATATGTTAAAATAGTATAATAATTTGAAAATCTTAATAATTAGAATCTTTTTAAATAATACATTTTTAAAACAGTTTATATTACAATAATAAATTTGAAATTAATGTCAATTTAGGCTATTTATTTCATTTCAACATATCTGAACCATTTTCAATTTCCAGATCAACAAAACCCAATTTCAAATCTTTCATTTAGATTCTCAACAAATTATTACATCTATATCGATTTCAATCCATGTTGAAATATCAATTTGAGCTACACCAATTTCAACATATTTCAATGTTATATTTAAACAATTTCAATAACTCAATTTCGATAAATTTCATTTATACTTCAAAATTCAACTTTGAAATATCCAATTTAATTCTTTAACCGATTCATTAAATCAATTCCAACTTTAACATTTAACGCTTGGATTTTGAAAATTAATTTAGTTTATATAAATCGAATTTTAATTCAAAAAAATCATTTAACTGGACTCAAAATTTATGGATTTAAAATCATTTAATTTAATCAATCCGGTGTCCGTATATAATTTTCTGCCCTATGGTCAAGTGATACAACTATATACCATTTCAACCCGCAATAAATTTAAATTTATGGCTATATATCATTTCAACTTCAATCCCGAGTTAAAATTCAAAATCCATAAATTTGCTTGAGCCTGTCATTTCAACCCATAACGATCTATTAATCGTTCCGGTATGTATCATTTCAACCCACAGGGAACTTGCAGTGTTATAACGATATAAAATATAATATCCAGTCATTGTATGTCAATTAATCAAACATCCATCAAAATCATCATCCAAATCAACCAATAAATAACAGTAATTGACTGATCATCAATAACGGGTATTAACAGGCAATTTAACATTCAATACTAAATTAAATAGCAATTAAATTCAATAAAGGTCAGATTTAATTAGAATGGCAATTTAAATATAACAAACATCAGCCAATCAATTTCTAATCACATCATAATTTCAGTTTAACTAACATAAGATAATCTAGCAGTAGTGAGTGGGTTAAAACACTAACCTTTGATTTCAAATCGATTTCAAATCCAAAATAAGGCCCAAAATTGAAAAGTCTTAGAACTCGAGCAAACTAGTTCCATAAAGTCTGGAATTTTGATACGATCCCAATGGAACAAACCGCGTGTGAATCTGAACTCGTATGAAGAAGTTATGAAGGTTAGTAGATATAATATTAGAATATTAGTCCATGTTTTAATTAGAAAAAGTGAAAATAAGGGACACATCCCTATAATAAACTTAATATACAATACATCCTTCTCATAAAAAAGATTTAAATTACATCCCTATTTTCAAGTACTACAATTCTTCCCTACAACACCCGTCTTCTCCATTGCATCAATGTTGATTCTTCATAGGCTTTTATTCTCACATCCATAATTAAAATTTGCACACCATTAATTATTAATCTTTAAAATGCAATAACTTATTATAGAGACAATAGATTAATGAACCGTTTTCACCAATAAATCATAAATTTTATTATCTTTCTAAAGAGTGGCATTCTGCATATGTAAAAACAACGGCATGACAAACCATAAGCAATACCATATAATTGCAGATATGTCTGCAATTATATGCAATAGTTGCAGACATTTCTGCAACTATATGAAATAATTGCAGACATTTCTGCAATTATACCATATAATTGCATATATGTCTGCAATTATATGCAATTATTGCAGATATTTCATAGTTGCAAAAATTTCTGCAATTATATCATATAGTTGCAGAAATGTCTGCAATTATATGCAATTGTTGTAGACATTTCTACAATGCAATAGTTGTAGAAATTTTTGCAACTATATGTAATAGTTGCAAACATTTCTGCAATTATACCATATAGCTGCAGAAATATCTGCAAATGTATGCAATTATCGTAGACATTTCTGCGACTATATGCAATAGTTGCAGAAATTTCTATAACTATATGCAATAATGCATATAGTTGCAGAAATTTCTGCAACTCTATGCAATAGTTGCAGACATTTCTGGAATCATATCATATAGTTGCAGACATGTCTGCAATTATTGCAAATTTGAAGAAAAATCGAAGATGTTTAAAATTTACTGAATTATTCGAAAATATATGGAATAATTGCATCTTACTACAAATATGGTTTTGTGGTATCAACAATGGATCTCATTTTAAAGATCATATTTTTTTTGATTTTTTGGTGAGAACGGTATGCTGATCCGATATTTCTACTGAAAGTTATACGCGTTTGAAATGTTAAAAACGTAAAGGGTATTAGGGTCTATGCGTGCATGTGAATTTGAAAATAGGGACTAAAAACTTATTAAAAAACCGGAGGGATGTTTTGCGTATTTTCAAACCTTATCGGGGATGTATGCCAAACGTTCCTTAAAAAATATAAATAAAACGACAAAAGGCAACACGTACGCGACATCTCATGCAACATCTCTAGCTTCTACCATGAACCTCGTCACGCAAATCAACGCTTCCACACGGGTCACCCCACTGACCACCGGACATGATCTGACGTCGGCACGATAATGATCATCATCGACTCCACTAAAGTCAAAAATTGCGCCGCCTTCATTTGATTTAATTTCAACTACAAAAAAATCCATAGTGTTCAGTTTCAACTATAAAAAAATTGCGCCGCCTTCAATTGATTTAATTTCAACATCGATAGTGTTCAGTTTCAACTATAAAAAAATCCAATTAATTATATTTTAATTACAATTAATTGATTTAATTTCATTTCAATCTTTTTATCCAATTAATCATTACTCTAAGGACATAGTTGACATTGATTTATATCTTACTACACTAATACTCTACAATTATCATCTTAATTTACATTAACGTAATATTTAATTACAATGAATTCAGTTTAAATTAACAGATCAGATAAATATGTAACAAATAACAATTGTCACCTTTTACTTAATTTATTCACATTTACGGTTTTATTATTTACAAACGTGTGTTATAAATATTTAACAATATCGATTTCATCCAATTACAATTAACTACGTATTTTCTCACCAATTAATATAACATTTAAATTATTTCCTCGGTTACAATCTATAAACAATTATAACTTTTAATCATTGCAATTTAATGGAATTACATTTAAAGTAGTTATCAATTACCTTGAATTTATACTATTACATTTCATTCTAGTCATTTATTACATTAAATTTACATTATTGAACTTAATTATAGTAAGTTTTATCATTCCTACGTCATAAATTATATTTCCTTCCAACATTATGTTACAAAATCTTCTTAAATTCAATATTTTAATTAACAAAAATTACGGGTCGTTACAATAGCACTAGTGATGACGAGGTCTAGTGTTCCTAGTATTTTAGTAGCATAGGTGCTTTTGCCCATTTCCTGTATTTTTCTTTTCTTAGTTGTTCCATCGTTTGTGCCAAACACCTGTTATTAATGTTTATCAATAAAAATGGGCAGCCCACTTAAAAGCTGGTCAACCTTATTAGAAAAATATATTTCAAAATATTTGTATAACATACTTCAATCCATAACTTTGTAATTTGTAATATCATCCATTAATGTAATGATTCTAAAATTTTATTCTACCGGTGTTTCTTGGCGTAAAAGGATTAAATGAATTAGGCATATACGAATTCCTGACAATCGGATCTTGATCTAAATGAAGTGTATACATAATAGTCAAATAAATGATAGCAAAAGAGAATCTATGATTGATATGATTAATGTCACACAGCTAATCAATATAAAGAAAGTCAAATTCAACATGATGGCAAATTATTGATTCAAAGGTAGCATGTTAATAATATTACATAATCCAAAAACATATAAATAGAAGAAATATAAGACGTGGAGAATCAAAGGCATGTTGTTACACTATAATTTTATACTAGTACAAATTACGAATATTCAAAAGGAAAGCTCCTTGGCTTGTAATTCCAAGACCCATTATTTATTTTCCACCAAGAGCTTAAGCACCAAGATCAATATCTAAGAACTCAAGATCTGAAAGCAAGTGCAAAGACATCTATTAAGATCAAGACCATTGTTCTGTTAAGACAATAAGCTTAGTCGACATGGCAACTACCGAGACCAAGGCATTTCAATAAGTATTGATAATGAATGGCTTGGATATCCCTGGACCGAAATCAATGGCCAAGATAAACAGAAGGAATTAATGGAACTATATATAAAAGCGACATGTCCACAATCCACGTCAAAGTACTCTCAACAAGGTGATGTAAAGTGTTTAAATCTAAGCCGCATATAGCCAGTCAGGTCATTAATCCACATGAAAGCCCCTGCATCAATAGGAGAACCTTAAATTTACTATAAATGGTGAGACACGTGCTACTGAAAAGGGGCTGAGAGGAAATTTTCTGACATTCTGCAATCATTCCATATTCCTTATTCTATTTAGAAAGCTTTAATCAAAAGATAAGTTATGGCAAACTTTGTAATAGAAGTACTTGTACATCGGATTATGGAATAAAAGCTCAGGGTAGAACCTTCAATGTGGACGTAAGGATCTCAGTCCCGAACCTCTATAAATTTCATGCCTCTTCACCTTTTGATGCTTATTATCTGCATAGTTTTAATGTTCATTCAATTTGTCTACATCCTTTCGAAACAAAATTCCAAAATCCTTGTAGTGTTATTCAGACGAAAAATCCTTGTAACATTTTGGACGCTAGAAGGAGGACTCGAACATACGTCTTTTGCTCCATTTCGAAAAAAAATCCACTGACATCACCTCTCCAGTAATGATCAACTTTGAAAATAAGGAACCAACCCTAGAGTTACCCCTCGACCACCTCATCCAACTTGATAATGATGAGCACTTGGCTACCTTCATCTTGGAAAAAGACCAAGACCGAAAGTATGATCCCGTTTATAAACTTCATGTTCTCCAGATCAAACAGCTTTGGAGCATCTTTAGGAGTCTCTCCAAGAGTTTGATCAACTCCGAGGGATAGCTAACTCTATTGCAAAAAAAAATCAAGAGCTCAAGTATCGTAATAATATCAAGTAAAGTTTCATCTCATTCTACTAAAAGAGCATTTTTGATTATCTCTACTCTTCAATCTTGGAAAAATATAAGACCAAGTTTTCACTTCGCTCAACCAAAATCTGTCTTGAATCCCTCCAGAAACTTGTGAAGAGCTCCGTTAATTGGGATATCCCACATCCAGCAAAGAAGATTAAAAAGCAAAGAGCTGTTATGTTTACCGTCAAGTTAATGGACATGAAAGAGATGGATGTTTAAGACCTCCTTAGGCTACAGTAAACTTCATACATTATGGGAGATTGACTGAATTTCTTAAATTGTTAGCTTGATATCTCATTTTTATAAATATCTAACTTTTCCTCTGTGTTTCTGGAGAAATTCATAGTATAAAAGCCCATTCAGCCGAATACATACATACATACATACATATTTCCTGATGAAGAGTACTATACGGATCTCTATTTTGAAGGAGTCTCTATTCTCTCCGAAATGCTTCTTTTCGGTTTAACTCATCCCCTTTTCGGTGGGCACAATTCAATCTCAGTATGCATAAAATTTTATCTAGTTTACCAAACTATGTAATGCCAAAATCTTTTACAAAACAATCGCTAAGAAACCCTTAAGAATTCTCCAAGGCAAGAAGATTAAAACGTCAGAGAATTAATCTACATATCAAGCTATTAAAGAGAATATAATAAGATAGAATGAGGGAGAGGTAGTAAGTCTTTTGGGAGAAAGAAAAAGATTGTTCACATTGAATAAAAAGAAGATCAAATTAATCTTTACCCTAGAAGAAGTGTGCCTCGATGAGAGTGACAAGTCTATGACAGTTAACGTAGGGAATTATTTCCATTCATCCAACAAAAAAGAGCTAATTTTCTTTCTCAAGCATAACCAAGATGTGTTCATATGGACTCATGATGACACGATAGGAATCAACACCTCAATTATTTGCCACTGATTGAATATAGATCAGAAGTTTACTCCTATAAGGTAAAAGAAGACCACTGGACAAGAATCGATATATGGCTCTATAAGAAGAGGTCGACATGTTATTAAAGAATAATTTCATCCAAAACATATATTACCTGAAGTGGAAAGCTAATTTGGTGTTACTAAAGAAACCAAATGAAAGTGGAGGACTTATATTAACTTCATTGATTTCTGCAAACTTTTCCAATGGATTGCTTCCCTCTACCGAGGATCGATCAGTTTGCGGATGTTACCAGTGACCACTAATTGCTTTCATTTATGGATTCTTATTCCTGGTAAATCCCTTTGATCTTGAGACTACAATGGCAATATATATCAGAGTCAAAATTAAATTTCAAACCTAGGCGTGACATTCGAGGCTCTTCAAAAATATCAAATGATATTGAACCCTTAGAACTGGACCTTTAGAATAAAATCCAAAAAATTCCTAGGATTTATTGTAAGTGAGATAGACCTGGATCAAATAAAAGCTATAACCAACATGAAGTACCTAACTAATGGAAAGGAGATAGTGATCTTGAATGGAAATATTTTCTTTGAACAGATTTATAAATAGATCAAACAACAAGTGTGTTCCCTTCTTCAACCTCTTAAAGAAGCATGTTACTTCCAAATGGGCAAAAGAACGCCAAAAGGCATTCGAGGAACTGCAAAAGAACCTAAATGTCCACCATTAATGTTGTCAAAACCTGTATATGGCGAAACTCTGTTCCTTTATTTGGCAGACTTGGACCAAGCCATAAGTTCAGCCTTAGTTAGAGATAATGATAGAATCTAGAGACTGGTATAATATGTAAGAAAAAGGAGAGGTCCAGTTGAGAAGCAGTACCAAGAAATTGAAAACATCACATATAGCTTGGTATTTAAAACAAGAAAACTTCGGCTTTATTTCCAGGTCCATCCCATTGAAGTCCTTACAGATCAACCGCTTCGGAAAGTTTTTAATAAACCCTAAACCATAGAAGATTAATTAAATAGGCAATAGAACTTAGTGAGTATGAGATACCTTCTATTCCTTGGAAAGCAATCGAGGATCAAGCGCTAGCCGACTTCATTACCAAATGCACTGGTTTCAGAGTTGAAATGGGAAAAGAAGATGGCAAGGGTAAACTACTCTCTTAGAAACTTTATGTATATGGAGCCTCAAATGAGTTAAGGGTGCCAGTTATATCTTGGTAACCCCTAATAATTATCAAATTTACTACAAGATTAAGCTCACCTTCCCGGTAACCAACAATGTAGGCGAGCATAAGTCCTTGATTACTGGATTAAGATGGCTATCTCCATTAACGTGTCGGTGATCCGGATATACATTGATTCTACAGTCGTTAATCTAGTTATTGGCCATTACCAAGCCCGAGATTCTAGGTTTTCTCTCTATGCTAACAGGTACCTAAGAAAGTGTTAGTTACAGCCTATGCTCAAGCTACCCAAAGTCAAACTACAACACCAACAATAACCGAGAACAGCTATCAATATTTGAGGCGTAACTTAAGTACGACGACCCCAATTTTTTGGATATTTGAAATTAGAATATTTAATTGATTTTAAATATTTGAAAGTCAGTTTAACTTGAATTTCAAATATCACTATTTATTTGATAATTAAATTATTAAATTTAATAAGTGGAAATTGGGTAAAGTATTTAATCTGGAATTTGAAGCTTGTTAAAAATATTTCAAAGGCTTGGAAATTTTTTATTTATAATATTGGAGATAATAGAAGTTTTAAATTTGAGTAGAAAGTGTTTTATTCAGTTTTAAAAATATATCGTTTAAATCGATATTTAAAAAAATAGCCTTCCGAGGCAAAGTCTTGGAATTTGACGAAGTTAGCTCCATTGGATCCATAATAGTGTAATATTATCGAATTTCAAATTTCGTAGTGTTTGGAGTTGTCGTGAGGTCGTACGATATGTAAATGCACTGAAATCTTTATCAAAAATTAAATATAATAACTGGGTCCAAAAAGCTATCTTCTCCCTGCGATCGAGTTAGGACTCAAAACCTTTTCCATTGCTTTCGAAATAGGAGTTTAACATTATAAATGACTAGCTACACGCCTCGATAGGGATTCAAAATTCTAGAGTGTGTAAACCGAGACGATTTGAATTTGAATTTGAATTAAATATATATTCATAAATTTGAAACGTTTATAACCTTAGAACGCGTGTCTACTATTTTTTTTTCCACGCTCCAAATGTCCTTCTTTCTTTTTATAAAGATATAATATATATATATATATATATATATATATATATATATATATAATAAAAAGAAGAAGAATGGAGGAACGTAAATTCATAGTAGCGTACTATTTTTTCCTGCTTCTTTTTTCAATTCAAGTGTTATAGAGAAGAAAATAAGAATAAAAATGAAATTATAAGTTTCACCTCTTCTCATTTCTAAAACCCAGATTTTTCCCCTTCTAAAATTCAGACGAAATCGAACTTCGATAATGAAGAACGAATTCGAAACCAAATCATGAACCCTTTCACCTTCCAGTTTATACACGTGAATCAAAGAAGGGAGGGCAGGCGGTAATCAAGCGTAGTATAATCTAAATCAAGATTGCCAGTTCTTTCAAATCGAGGCTATGGAAGCTCGTCGAGCGAGATGGCGTCGAGGCGAGTCGCAAGGGGAAGATCAACCTGAGGGTCATGGTAAATCGCTATGAGATGGTTGATAGCATTGTAGGGTTCGTGATCGTTGACCAAGGGATGGCGGATCGTGCGAGTGGTAGGGAAGCTCTCGAGCTTTTGGAGTGATTGCCAAGACGAGATCGAGATTTGCATAATTACGGTAAGGTATAGCCTGTTTAGTTTAATATTGGCATATATATTCGCATAGCAGATTTGATTTAAATTTAAATTTAGTACATATATATGAGTGCATGCATATAAGTTAGGAAAGAAAATAAAATAAATATATTTATAACTCAGTATTTGATTTTTACAGTAAGATGCAAAAAGCCTTTCTGTTTTTAATATAAATATAGATTGGAAATTATATATATAGGTAGAGATGGGAATTTTTAAAGCTAGAATTTATTTGTTCAAAATATGTATATTAAAATTCGTACAGTAAAGAAGATTTCTGTTTGTTTATTTACCAAAAAGGAAATATAAAATAGATGTACGCCTACACATTTAAATCTACTAGTTTATTTTAAAGTAATTTATTATGGAGATTAATTTGTTTAACTTGCTTATCTAATTATTTTAGTTACCAAAATCATTTTATAAAAGGAATTAGATTAAAATTTAATGATAAATTTAAAATAAAATCATTAGTTAACTAAATTTGTTAAATGGAAATTGATTGTTCGATTTATTTAAAATATAATAAACTGTAAATGTTTATACAATGTCAATAATAATGGAGAAACAAGCCGGTTTGGATCAGATTGCAAATTGAAAGTCAAAGGTGAGTTAATTCTCACTCATTTGGATTACCATTTAAATTTAAATAGTTAAATTTAAATTATTGATTGAATGATTGAATTGACTGAATGTGATATTATATATGGTAGTATATTTATATTGGAGTGATTGATTTTCCGCATTATATAGCGAATGAGACCATATGTGCCCAGCATAATAGCGGATGACCCTTTATACCGCGATATCCCCCTCGAAGTGGGATTGGTATTTTACATTGTGCTAACTTCTATGGATGCAGGGAACAGGTCGGAGGGATCCAAATGGATTCCTCAAAATGTTAGAATTTATTTTCATATTCTTTGATATGTTTTATTTGATAATCCATGATAGATTATATTGATTTTATTGGGAATTGAAAATATTGGATGCTATGGTTTAATTGAATATATTTGGGTATATTGAGTTATCAAAAGTATAAAGATTGGATTTTCGAAGGAAAATACAAGAGACAATTTTTTAAGTAAAATAATTATTGAAAATTCGTATAATTAAAGAATGAATCAGAAAGGATAAAAGTTGATTTTTGAATTCTAATAAATAAATCCCGAGTATGGGGAAAGAGCTATTTGAATAAATGGAAATAAATGAATTTTGAGGGCTTAAGTGGTATTGTTTAAAAATTAAAGAAACTATTTTTAAATTCAGGATTTAAATGGTTTGGGAAGAAAAAAAAGAAGAATTTTGAAATAAGTATGAAATTGGCATTTTCAGTTTAAAAAAAGATTTAAATCATATATATAGAAGTAAATTGTGGCGACCCAGAAATTTATGGATATTTGATATTGAAATATTTAACTAATTTTAAATATTTGAAAGTAAGTTTAACTTGAATTTTAAATATCGCTATTTATTTGGCAATTAAATTATTGAATTTAATTATTACAAGTTGGGTAAAGTACTAAATCTGGAATTTAAAAGCTTTTTAAAAATATTTCAATAGCTTATAAAATTTATATTATTAGTACTGAAGATAATGAAGCTTTAGAATTGAATTTGGAAGTGTTTTGTTCAGTTTTAAAAATATATCATTTACATCGATATTTAAAAATAGCCTTCCGGGGGGCACAATCTCAGAATTCGATGAAACTAGTTCCATTGGATCCGTAATAGTGTATTATTATCGAATTTCAATTTTGTAGTGTTTGGGGTAATCGTTTGGCCCTGCGGTAGATAAACGCGCTGAAATCTATATCGAAAATTTAATATAATAATTGCGTCTGAAAGCTATCTTCTCTATACGATCCAATTAGGACTCGAAACATTTTCCATTGCGTTCGAAATAGGGGTATAACCTTATGAACGCGGCACGCCTCGATAGGAGGTCGAGATTTTGAGTTGCGTATTTGGGACGATTGACATTTAAATTTAAATTCAAATATAAATAAATATATATATTCTCTTTTCACAACAGGGCTTTCTACCACTTATTTGCAAGGTTACTGTAGCAATTGTAACACGTAGAGAAAATTTTAGAATTTGTCCTTTTTAACACACGTTCGTTTTAAAAAAGATCTGTCTTCGTTCAAAATCAATTCAAAGCAACCCTTGCTTCATTTATCTCTTCCCTCATTCAAATCGAAATTCCTTAGTATAAAAAGATATAATTAAAATAAAGAGAAATATGAGTATATATCGAATCGATCGAAGGCGCAACCTGATGGTGAAGCATGCATGCGAGGTCGGCATTGATCTCTTGTAGCCGCGACTCGACGAAGCGACCTTGAGGCGATATCGAGTTCAGACGAAGCGACGTTGAGGCGAGGTGGAGTGGAAGTATCGAACTGGAGGGCAGTACTGGTTTGGGGCACTCGCGAGGATGGAACTAGAGATAGTAAAGGATCGCGAGCAGCTTTACGATGGTGATAGCAGTGGTTGAGGGCATCGTGCGATGGCATGGTTAAGAGGGCCGATCGAGCTCTGGCAGACCGTGGTGAGTGTGCATTCGATTTATTTTATTTATTTATTTATTTATTGATTTCTCAATAAAGATTTAAATTGAATTTATGTATGCATGAATAGTGTAGCAGAAATTATTTTACAGTAAGGTTATATGTGGATAAAAAGAAATATATATATATATATAGGGTTTGGAAATATAGGCATTTTAAAATGTTATGGAATTTATATAAAAATTAGATTTTTATTTTTAATGTATATAGATTATTTTTGTATATGTAGTTTCAAATGAATAAAAATGAGATAAAAATACATATGTACATATTTCCACTTACTAGCTAATTTTATATTATAGAGATTTATTTGTCTAATAAACTTATTTAATTATTTTAGTTGCTAAAAATATTTTATTAAAAAGGAAATTAGTTTAAAATTTAATTACTAATTTAAAATAAAATCGTTGGTTAATTTAATTATCAAGTGGGAATTTAATTGTTCGATTTATTTGAATATCAATAAAAATCATCTAATATTTATACAAGGTCAAAAATCGTGGAGAGACATGCCGGAATGGAATTGGATTTGCAAACAGTAAAATCAAAGGTGAGTTAATCTCACTCATTCGGATTACCTGTTTTAAATTTAAATAGTTAAATTTAAATTATTGGTTGATTTTATGAATGGTCTAGATGTGAAATTATATATAGTAATATATATATATATATATATATATATTGGAGTGATTGATTTCCCGCATTATGTGGTGGATGAGGCCCTATGCGCCCTGCATAATAGCTGATGACCCTATTACCGCGATATTCCACCTTGAAATGGAATTTGTATTTCTGGATGTTTGAAATTGAAATATTTAAATTCTAGATATTTGAAATTGAAATTGAAATATTCAATTAATTTCAAATATTTTAAAGTTAGTTTAACTTGAATTTCAAATATCGCTATTTATTTGGCAATTAAATTATTGAATTTAATTATTAAAAGTTGGGTAAATTATTAAACCTGGAATTTAAAATCTTGTTAAAAATATTTCTATAGTTTATAATATTTATATAATCAGTACTTAAGATAATGAATCTTTAGAATTGAATTTGGAAGTGTTTTGTTCAATTTTAAAAATAAATCGTTTAAATCGATATTTAAAAATAGCCTTCCTAGGTACAATCTCGGAATTCGATGAAACTAGTTCCATTGGATCCGTAATTGTGTATTATTATCATATTTCAATTTTCATAGTGTTTGGGGCGATCGTTTGGCCGTACGGTAGATAAACGAGCTGAAATCTATATCGAAAATTAAATATAATAACTGGGTCCGGAAGCTATCTTCTCCATACGATCGAACTTGGACTCGAAATCTTTTCCATTGCGTTCAAAATAGTGGTCGAACCTTATGAACGCCTACCGGCATGCCTCGATAGGAGGTTGAGATTTTGAGTTGCGTATTTGGGACGATTTAAATTTAAATTTAAATTCTAATATAAACAAGTACATATATTCTCTTTTCACATCAGGGCTTTCTACCACTTATTTTCAATGTTATTGTAGCAATTGTGAGATGCAGAGAAAATTTTAACATTTGTCCTTTAATTTATTACACGCGTTCATTTAAAAAAAAGGGTGATCTGCCTTCGTTCAAAATCATTTCGAAGCAACCCTTGCTTCATTTATCTCTTCCCTCATTCAAATAAAAATTCCTCAGCATAAAAAATATAATAAAATTAAAGAGAACCGCGAGTATATCTCGAATCGATCGAAGGCACAACCTGATGGTGAAACACGCACACGAGGTCGGCGTTGATTTCTTGTAGCCGCGCCTCGATGAAGAGATGTTGAGGCGATGTCGACTTCAAACGAAGCGATGTTGAGGCGAGGTTGAGTGGAAGGATCGAACAGGAAGGCGGTACTAGTTTTGGGCACTCGCGAGGATGGGACTAGCGATGGTAATGGATCGCGAGCAGCTTCACGATGGTGATGGCAGTGGTTGAGGGCATCGTGTGGTGGCATGGTTACGTGGGCCGATCGAGCTCCGGCAGACCGTGGTGAGTGTGCATTCGGCTTATTTTCTTTGTTTTTATTTATTTATTTATTCATTCATTTCTCAATAAAAATTTAAATTTAATTTATGTATGCATGAATAGTATAGAATAAATTATTTTACAGCAAGGTTATATGTGGATAAACAGAAATATATATAGGTAAGGTTTGGAAATATAGGCATTTTAAAATATTGTGGAATTTATATAAAGATTAGATTTTTATTTTTAATGTATATAGATTGTTTTTATATATGTAGTTTCACATGAATAAAAATGAGATAAAATACATATGTACATAATTGCACTTACTAGCTAATTTTGTATTATGGAGATTTATTTGTCGAATACACTTATTTAATTATTTTAGTTGTTAAAAATATTTTATTAAAATGGAAATTAGTTTAAAATTTAATTATTAGTTTAAAATAAAATCATTGGTTAATTTAATTATCAAGTAGGAATTTAATCGTTCAACTTATTCGAATATTAATAAAAATCATCTAATATTTATACAAGGTTGAAAATCATGGAGAGACAAGCCGGAATAGAATTGGATTTGCAAATAGTAAATCAAAGGTGAGTTAATCTCACTCATTAGGATTACCCTTTTTTAATTTAAATTGTTGAAGTTCAATTATTGGTTGATTGTTTGAGTGGTCTAGATTTGATATTAGATATAGTAATATATATATATATATATATATATATATATATATATATATATATATATATATATATATTGGAGTTGAAGTGATCCAACTAGATTCCTCAAAATATTTAGATTGTTTTAGTATTATGTGATATGATTTATTTGATAATCTGAGATAGATTAAACTAGTAATTAAAATATTGGATGCTATGGTTTAATTGAATATATTTGGGCACTGAGTTATCACATATAAGGATTGGATTTTGAAAGGAAGTAAAGGAGAGAATTCTTAAGTAAATAATTATAGAGAATTTGGATAAATGAAATGGAAGAGGATAAAAGTTGATTTTTAAATTCTAATAAAAAATATTCCAAGTATGGGAAAGGAGATTTTTGAATAGATGGGAATGAATGAATTTTTAAACTTAAGTGATATTATTTAAAAGAATAGAGGATTTAGCTTTAAATTCAGGGTTTAAATGGTTTGGGAAGAAATAAAGAAGAATTTTGAAATAAAGAATGAAATTGGTGTTTTCAGTTTAAATATGATTTTAAATCATAATAAAGGATTGAAATCTGGAAATTTGTGGATTTTAAAATAAATTTGGGTAAGTAAAGGAATTTATTTTTAAAATGGAGTTAGTTTTAAAAATCGATGTGGGAAACTGATTAAGTGTTTGAAACTGTGATTGAAAAGGAGGATGAGACTATGTAATTTATAAACTGGGTTTATAAAGTGAAATAAGATTTTAGTGGATATTTGGAGGTATAAATTCACGATGGGAATTTATAAAGGAATGGGTAATTTTTTTAAAAGCAAATAGTGGTTTATTTTTAAAGGTGTGAAAGAAAAGTGTATTCCTTCAAAAGCCAAGTACGTTTTCAAGCAAATTTTTAAGTATAAGTTATAAGTTTCAAAGTTGTTTTAAAGAATGTTTTTTTAAGAAATTATTATTTAAGTTGTTTAAAATTTGAAATGTAAATATTTATTAAATTTGTTATAGTAGTAACAATTTTAAAAGGTTAATTGTAATAATGATTTAAAAAGATAATTATTAATATTTATATTTTATAAAGTAGTTTTATTTTAAAGGTTGTTTTGGCTACAGTTTTTATTGAAAATTTCTATAGAATTACGTAACTTTTATTTTAAAATTTTGTTCTGGGCTTATGTTTTACATGGGAAGTTATTATAAATTTTAATAACTAGTAATTTAGATAAAGTCTTTTAAATGGTTTTATTTTAAATATTTTAAAGTATATATTTTGGGTAACGCAATTTTAAATTATTTTAAATCTAAAGTATTTAGACTTGGTAATTTTCAGTGGAAATAAGCAATATTCGAGAATTTATTCTACGATAGGAAAGTGATTTGAAAACTGTTTTCAAAGGGTTGAAGTTTGGAAAATATCCTACGAAGATATTTTGAAAATAAATAATTTGGAAAATTATTAATGTTTGATGGTTATTTGTGGATGTTATATGATAGTTAAACAACTGACTATTAATATTGGCCAACGCGCTGATCGTTTCAAAGAAACCAGGATCGAGATTAATTTTTTGAAACCACTTAGATCCGATTTGAATGTTTTCATGAGGAAGACAAGAGCTTGGAGTCGAGGATGGAGCAGTGAAGTGCAAGGGCTAATCGCTACTAATCTTGAGGGTGATTCCAAAATGGATGTAGTAGGAGTAGTGCCTTCGGTTCCATTCGGACCTGAAATGGACTTGTATAGGCAAATGCATTTAGAACATCGTCACGGGGACGGTGAGCATTAAAAGTGCATGTGTGCTAAAAAGGTAACGCATATCCTCGAGCCCCATCACCGGGAATGGCTAAAACAGGGGAGGTGCACACAAGGCTAAGTGACTAGCAACCAATTAGGGTAAGGTCATCCCTATCTAGAGGTCCCTTTTATTCGGCTATGTGGGCGGTTGCTGATCCCAACCGTGGGGTGAACTTATTAGGACTATCCAGTATGGGGTAGCTTTGGTCTTGTGATGCAGGGGATCAGGGTGGATCCTCGGTACAGTGATCTATACCATGTACTCTGACAGGCGGTACACCAGTAGCCCTGCCATTGATGGAAATCGATTCCTCCTACATGCCTTTGCGGTTTTGTTTGTAGAACCTAGTGCTGCTAGAATTTAATAATGTAACAATTTCGGCCATTTGAATAAGTATTTGTATGTAGACACTACTATAATATCAGAGAATTTTATAAGAAATGTTTTGGTTATCGTAAGGAAAAAACCCGACATGTTTATTTGTGGCATGGTCTTACGAGATACCTTTGATTTCAAGGGATTTTCGAAAACTTTAATAATCCAATTGAGTGTGTGTTTTCTCACGCTAGTTTTCCAGATATACTAAGGTGTTATTTAACTACAATGCTTGGGTTAGACCCAGTATTATAGATACAGATTCTGAACGGACGGCTATGGAGCTCAGGAGACGAGCTGGATGGTGAGTCGTATCACACGAATTTGAATTATTATCCGCTGTTTATGTTTACTGCATTCAATTTCTATGTGGACAAGTTATCATAACCGTCCGGTGTTGTATTTTGTTAATGCTGTACTCTGATGATGTATATATAAAACTATTATAGTTTTCCTTTGTATAAAGATAGGTCATTCATCTATTATATATTGTTCCGCTGTGTTTGTGAGATTCTGATGTTGTTTTCTATTTCTTCTCCTACCCCTTCTTCTTTAACCCTAATGGTTCGGTTTTTTCGGCATTCTGTAACAACCCTGTATTTTCTGATTATTGTAATTGTATATTTTAATCATTTTAATTTAAATTCCTAATTTAAAAACTTTATTTTATTTATTAAAATGAATATATTTTGTTAATTGAAATATAAATGTTGATTTTGATGTGGATTAGAATTTCAATCATGCATAAATTGAATATTTCCAAAAAAGTGAATTTTGGTCAAAATGGTCAAACTTTGACTTTTAAATTTAAAATTAAAAAGTTTTAAAATTTAAAATTTATATTTTATTATGAAAGTAAATAAAATTTTAAGAACACTGCTTTTCGTTTTGTTGAAATCTGATTTATAATGTGAAAGTTATGCCTTTTTAACTATTGTGTGAAATTTGCTGCATTTAACAAAATTGTTTATTTTAAATTTTATAAATAATCTTTTTAATTGTCATATCTTATTCTATATTGTATTATATGCTATGTTACATATATTTTTACCTTTTAAATATTTTTAAAGTGATGTTTGAATTTTTCCAAAGCTCATTGAATTTATTTTCTATTTTTAAAGGTTAGTTTCCATTTTTCTGTTATTTTCTTTATTTAAATTATATTTAATTAAAATTTATTTATTAATTTTATGTATGCATTTTATTTTTATGTTTTTATCTTTATTTATAAATATGTTTCATGTACATACAATTTTTCCAAAGTTCATTTCATTTATTTTCAAATTTTCAAGCCTAGTTTACATTTTCTTTGCAATTTTCTTAATTTAATTATATTTAATTACTATTTATTTATTTATTTATTTTTATTTACTATATTTTCGTGTTTTATCTGTATTTATACATATTTTACATGTATTTAATTTTTAAAAGAAATTAGAAATTCAAAGAGACTAGACCTTTCATTTTCTAGTCTTTTCATCTCCTTGTCTCTTCATTTTCTTTTGGCTTTTACTCTCCTTT
Organism: Allium cepa; assembly: GCA_030765085.1. NCBI lineage: Eukaryota > Viridiplantae > Streptophyta > Magnoliopsida > Asparagales > Amaryllidaceae > Allium > Allium cepa. The sequence goes on along the minus strand of CM060938.1, from coordinate 27,002,275 downwards.
CTTTTGGCCGTACACTACTTACCTATAGCCATGTGTTTTCTCCAGAAATTCACGTGAAAATATTCTTCCCACCATCAAAAACTCACGGCATTTGAATTTGAGAAAAAAATGGCAAGTTCATGGTCTTCTTCTTCTACTTTTCCTTCTTCTTTTCATTGTTTTGCCTAGATCTCTACCTAACTTTGCTTGGCCTCTACCACCCACCATCACCACCATAATCTCCACCATCACTAGCAGCATCAACCACCACCTATCCCCTCCTCCAGATCAGGCCGTGACCATTGGATGAAGCCATAACCACAAAACTCCACAAAACATTGCAACACTCCTTGAAAACATTGTCTAGCCAAGCCTATCTTCGCTATCTCCTCCATATCTTGCCTTAGCCACCCCTACATCCACCACCACCTGCCTACATCACCTCTGACCATCAGCCACTCCACTACCTGACCTGAAACAATGCATGGCCGAGCCAAATATTGACATAGGTCGAGTCTATGTTGCTCCAAAACCTTCCATCCATTGACCCTTTGCTTACCTTTGCCTCTCCATGCCTTTGCCTTCCATTTTCATGTACATAACCATATCTCATGACTCATGGCCGAGCACACATGACCTAGACCAAGACTAGGTGTGATGAGATCAAGCCCTTTTGCATTTAGGCCAAGCCTATGTGTCTTGTGCAAGTCTGTTGCTTCTAAGGTTCGATTATCTTTCATGTTTTGCCATTGTTTTGCAAACTTAAGTTGTTGATTATATTTGTATGTAAAATATTTATATTTTGCACTTATGTATGTTATATTTTGTGTATTGTTTACAAGGCTCTCCATCCATTCAAATTAAATCGTGCTTTTCATGCCTTTGGAATCGCTCTTGTGTGTGTTGTTTGTCTCTAGCTTCGTAAAAGGTGAGTCTTTCTCACTCTGACATTTATACTTATGAAATAGTGAATTGATGACAAGTGTTTAGTAATATAAAATGTTATGCAATTTAATGTTGATCATATGATATGCTATACCATGTTATTACCATGTTCAAACTGTTAATTATCACCTGACATCTGATATATGACATTATATTGTGACATTGACATTGTTTATATTGTTTATGCATAAATTCACACTACAAGTTCCCTGTTAGAATAGAATCACTATGGGTTGAAATGATACATACCCGAACGGACTTTAGAATAGTGAAAAATTGTTATGGGCTGAAATGATAGGCCTGAGCGATTTTTATTGTATTTTATTTGACTTGGGATTGCGGGTTTGAAATGATAGAACCCGGGTTTTCTTTGTAAACTGCGGATTGAAATGATATATATCCGTATCACTTGACCTAGGTTAGAAAATTATATACAGACCCCGTGGTATAATTTTAAATGATTTTTATTAAAAATATGTATTTTCAAAAGTATGAAATTTTGATTTAAAAATATATATATTATGGTTTTAAGAAAGTTAAATATTAAATCTTGAAATTGTGAATTTAAGTGAATTTAAGTATGTAAATTTGGAGTAAATGTGACGTTTGACTTTAAATTTTATTTTAAGATGTAAATAAATAATGGAAACTAAATTTAAAGTTTTGAAATGATATTTGAAGTAAAATTTTAAGTTTATTAAATTTATAAATTAATAAACAGTGAATTTTGACTTAATAAATAAATGGAGTTTGCAAAATTGAATATTTGATCTTAAAATTTTATTGTGTTAAATTATATGTTAAAATGATTTTAAATGTGAAATTTTGAAGTCTAGAAATATGATTTTTAAGTTGTAATAATAAAAATTTAGAGTTTTATTATTATTTTTGAAAAGCTAAAATGAAACCTGGAATTTTATAGCATTTTCAAAATGCTTTAGTCTTTTGACAGCATTTTAATGCTATTGTTTTGAATCTAACAATGTTTGAAATAACTAAATATCTATTACGACATTTTATAAATGTCGTTTTTCTTGAAATAAACCATTTTGGAAAATATAAGCTACGATAGCACTTTATAAATGCTGTCGTTGCTATAATTTGACAATGTTTTGAAATGTTATAGATTTTAACACTGTTTGGGCTATATTTTAAAGTGTTAAATAATTTAACTTTTGAAATGGATTATCTGTGAAATTTTAGAAGTTTTGAATATTTAAATTTGAATTTTTAAGGAATTTAAATTGAATTTGAATTTAAATAAAGTTTACTTGGATATGTGTTAAACGGAATGAAATGTAATATAATAAATGAATTTTTGAATGGAATTTTGAAACGTATTTTGGTAATAATGTTTGAAATAATAAATGAATGACATATTTGATTTTTAAATGATATTTAACTTTGAATATTTGGATTTGAATTCAAATAATGATTTGATCATGAAGTTTTGAAAGGATGTAATCTTTTAATGATTTTGAAATGGTTTGGAAATGATTTGATCTTTATTTTAATAAAGAATGTGAATGTTGAATGATTTTTGATTTTGCTTTATTTGATAAAGGAATATTTAAAGTTTATATTTATATGAAAAGATATTTGGTTTAATTGTAATTTAAGTTTATTTTAATAATATTGGATTTATGAAATGAATATTTCAAAACTACATAATAATGAAATTAGATTTGAGATATGAATATATGGAATTATAAAGTTTAGTTTTGAAATGTGGGATATTAAAGTTTGGAAACATATTAAAATTGGATAGCTTATTTTGTATATCAAATCTATATTTGAAATTATAAGATTTTAAATGTTTTGTTAGAAAACTGAATAGAATTGAAATTGATGGTTTGATTTGAATTAAATTAAAATTTGAAATTTTGAATTAAATTGGAAATAAATTTGTAAAATGTAAAGAATTAAATGAATGTTTCATGATTTCAAATGTATGATTTCAGAATGTTATGATTTTCAAAGTGTAATGATTTCAAGTATTTTGGTTTCGAAAGAGGTATAACTTTGAAAGTATTATGATTTTTGGAAGTGAATATAGGTTTGAGATAGAAATGATAAAGTATAAACTATTTTGATTTGAATATAGTTTTGAAATAAAAATGATTTTGGTTTCGAAGTATAAACTATTTTGATTGAATAAATAGTTTTGAAATAAAAATGATTTTGGTTTTGAAGTATAAACTATTTTGATTGAATAAATAGTTTTGAAATAAAAATGGTTTTGGTTTTGAGGCGTAAACTATTTTGAAAGGAATATAGTTTTGAAATGAAATGATTTGATCCTTTTGAAATATAAACTATTTTGAAATGACCACGGCGTTATAATAACGTTTGGTTGTTAAAGAGACCGGGATCGGAAGTTGTCATACTCTCTACCAACTCCGAAAACCACTTTAACAACTGTGTATGCGGTGGAGATTCCAGAATGAAGTAGGATGGTGGCGACGTTCTTGAGGTATATTACGTGGACCCAACTCCTGTGAGTTGGCATAAGGTGGCTAAAACAGGAGCGATCTCGGGCCAAAGGAGGTAGCACCTCTGGTCGGACACATTCCTTCGATACTATACTCTTACTGGTGATTGATTAGATGGCCATCCTCCGATTTTGATTGGGAGTGTGTTCCGAGGTGGGCGTATGTGGCTGCTGCGTTACCACCAGCCCGTGTGCGTAATTGGTATATCTACCCTGGCATTGCCTTGTGTGCCATGTCACCTGCCATACCGAGCCTTTACTACGAGTTTGTTTTTCTCCCGTAGCCCGTGTGGTATCCTCTGACAGTCACCCAGAGTGGAGATGGCATGATATTGGATGGACTACTGGGAATATTATGCGTGAAGGGTAATATGGGTAGCCCGGAACGCTATTTAAAAGTATGTTTATTTTACTGTAGACATTATTATAGTAGTGCAATATTACTACATAGTAAATAGTTTAACGGATCCTTAAAGGATGGGCGATCCCAAGCATCCTTTAAGTTACTGATGCATTTTTGTTACTGTTCACTTGAGTTTATTTACAGTTCATAAGTATTTATGTCCTGACTCGAGTGTTTTGTATTTTGCTTTACGCTCGAGTCAGATTGAGTGAGTTAGCATTCAAGATTCACCTTCGGAGTTGGAGCTTTCCTTGAAGATCCAGCCATCTATTTTGCTTGCTGTATCCAGTGATTTCAGTGATGTATTCTGATTTGTACCTGATGTATCTTGTTACTTTTTGTTGTATCATGTTTAACTCCGATGTCTCTTATTTTATATAGTAGCTTCATGAACTACTATTTATTTTAAATTCCGCTGCATTATTAAATACTCTGTGTCTGTGATCTGTGATTATGTATTTACTGTATATTCTGAGATTTGCCAAATTTTATTTACAACGCGGTATTTTGAGCAATTCAAGTCCGACATGTGCGGATGCGAATGGTTGAAAATATTGGGTCATTACAGTTGGTATCAGAGCTTTGGTAGCTCTAGGCAAAACTCAGCATATAGAGTAGATGCATTTACAGAATCACTTTCATTCGAGTTGAATCTCTTTCTTTTGACTCGATTCCTTGGAATTTTGGAACGTTCCCTGCGGTTCCAAAATCCAATCTTATTCCCCACTATTCATCTTCATTTGATTTCGGAGTATCCCATAACTCCACTTCGAATGATCATTATAGTGAATTGGCGGTCTCACCAGTGTTCTAATTTTCTTGTAAAAGGGGTGAAACTCCTTTACAATTAGCATCGATTCATCAGAGATTTATATTTATCCTCGGTTTAGATGCTAGTATCTCCTATTATCCCAAACTTTATCTCTTGAGGTCGAATGTAGATTTACCCAGAAAATCCACATCGATCTTATTCTTTAAGTCACGGTTGACCCGGTTAAGGTTGCCCGCGGTTTATTTCAGCTTATCCACCTCCCTACTCTGTATTTTATCATCCTGTCTTTTGTTTCCAATCTATTCTTCCAAACATTTTGAATTGTACTTATAAATCTATATTTTGTTTTATATATTGTGTTGTTTGAGTTGTTGATGTTAGATTGGGTTTCTGATCGATTCGTCTGATCAACGCTATCGATAAGATTTACAAAACACTTTGACAGAACAAACTGACACAATATTATTTTAAAAATTTGGGAAATGAAATAAATTTTGATATATAAGTAAATTTATGGAACTTAATAAACTGATTTAAATTGATAATTTGAAATGATAATACTTGATTTATCATTTATTGTTCTACAAATGAATTTATAAATAGTTGTTTATAAATTGATTTGGGAACTGGCATTAATTTAAATCAAGAATTTGAGAATTTAATTTCCGATGGATTTCAAACCTTATGTTTAAAATTTTAAAAGGATATATTATTTAAAGTATTTTCAAGTAGAAATTTGTTTCCAAAGAATTTTATATTTAAATTTAGTGCTCTTCTCCTTGTCGCTGGAAAATAATTTCGGTGATGACTGCAGCATCATCGACATTCATTTTTGAGTTTCGAAGTGAACAGACCATTCTGTAGTCTTGCTACAGTTTTGTTTTGGAAAATTTAATTGATTTTAATTTCTAAAATAAGAATGGATTTAAAACATATGCTGATATATGATTTAAATTTAAATGGATATATATATATATTTATATATATATATAGTATATGAGCATTTATTTATCTCCAAATAGTTTGGAATTTATCGGAAATTTAATTCCTAAATTTTATCTTCAAAGATAATTTCTAAGTATTATTTAAAGATTTGGATAAATATTCAAGCTTGAAATAATTTAATTAGAAATTTTTATTTGTATAATACACAATTTCATTCCAATATAACTTACCTTAATTTTCAGAAGTTGAATATGTAATTGGATAATGTACAATATATAAAAAAAGATTTTATAAATAAAATTTGAGTGGTTATTATAAATGTTATATACTTAAATTTTAGTTATAAAAGGGATTAACAAAGGTAAATAAAGAAAATGGTAATGGAATAATTTACAATATAAAATGATGTTAAAGAAACTGAGAATAAATTATAGCAGTTATAATTAGTATAAATATATTTAACATGGGTGATAAGATGTATTGAGAGAAATAAACTTAATTTTAATTAGAAATGAGGAAGAATTAAATTTTATTTGGTACATTTTGAGTATAATAAAAGATTTTTCAAATACATGATTTTAGGGATTTGTTAATTTAAGATAATTGGATGATAAGATAATGAAATTATAGATGCTTAAGATTTATTTGGCTTATGTAAAATTAATTTTCAGTTGAAATTTTATGGTTTCAAATTTATTATTTTATTTTGTTTTTCAAACTATCTTTTGGTTGTCCTAATTTCCCTTATCTTGCTACAGAATGGGAGGCTATTGCATATACCAGTCTGTTTAGAAATCTTTCTATAATCTTTAATAATCTTTGGCACTCATCTTTGAATTTAAGCACTGCTTGCCATCCACAGACCGTCGGTCAAACGGGAAGGGTGAATCAGATTCTAAAAGATTTTTTTTCATGCTTGTGTTCTTGAATTCTGGAAGATCTTGGAAAGATCATCTCCACATTGTTAAACTTACCTATAACAACAGTTATCAGGTATAATTTTAATCTTCTTGTCATCTTTTCTTAATACTATTTCATTCTTTTTCTGCGCTTTTCCGTACCTCATTCCTTTTCGGGGACGAAAAGTTTTGAGTGGGGGATAGTGTAACAACCTTGTATTTTCTAATTATTGTAATTGTATATTTTAATCATTTTAATTTAAATTCCTAATTTAAAAACTTTATTTTATTTATTAAAATGAATATATTTTGTTAATTGAAATATAAATGTTGATTTTGATGTGGATTAGAATTTCAATCATGCATAAATTGAATATTTCCAGAAAAGTGAATTTTGGTCAAAATGGTCAAACTTTGACTTTTAAATTTAAAATTTGAAAGTTTGAAAATTTAAATTTTATATTTTATTATGAAAGTAAATAAATTTTTAAGAACACTGCTTTTTGTTTTGTTGAAATCTGATTTATAATGTGAAAGTTATGCCTTTTTAACTATTGTGTGAAATTTGCTGTATTTAACAAAATTGTTTATTTTAAATTATGTAAATAATCTTTTTAATTGTCATATCTTATTCTAAATTGTATTATATGCTATGTTACATACATTTTTACCTTTTAAATATTTTTAAAGTGATGTTTGAATTTTTCCAAAGCTCATTGAATTTATTTTCTATTTTTAATGGTTAGTTTCCATTTTTATGTTATTTTCTTTATTTAAATTATATTTAATTAAAATTTATTTATTCATTTTATGTATGCATTTTATTTTTATGTTTTTATCTTTATTTATAAATATGTTTCATGTACATACAATTTTTCCAAAGTTCATTTCATTTATTTTCAAATTTTCAAGCCTAGTTTACATTTTCTTTGCAATTTTCTTAATTTAATTATATTTAATTAATATTTATTTATTTATTTTTGTTTATTTACTATATTTTCGTGTTTTATCTGTATTTATACATATTTTACATGTATTTAAAATTTTAAAAGAAATTAGAAATTCAAAGGGACTAGACTTTTCTTTTTCTAGTCTTTTCATCTCCTTGTCTCTTCATTTTCTTTTGGCTTTTACTCTCCTTTCTTTTGGACGTACACTACTTACCTATAGCCATGTGTTTTCTCCAGAAATTCATGTGAAAATATTCTTCCCACCATCAAAAACTCATGGAATTTGAATTTGAGAAAAAAAATGGCAAGTTCATGGTCTTCTTCTTCTACTTTTCCTTCTTCTTTTCATTGTTTTGCCTAGATCTCTACCTAACTTTGTTTGGCCTCTACCACCCACCATCACCACCATACTCTCCACCTTCACTAGCAGCAGCAACCACCACCTATTCCCTCCTCCAGATTAGGCCGTGACCATTGGATGAAGCCATAACCACAAAACTCCACAAAACATTGCAACACTCCTTGAAAACATTGTGTAGCCAAGCCTATCTTCGCTATCTCCTCCATATCTTGCCTTGGCCACCCCTACATCCACCACCACCTGCCTACATCACCTCTGACCATCAGCCACTCCACTGACCTGACCTGAAACAATGCATGGCTGTGACGCCCCACCTCTATACCCACGCTAGCCAAGAACACTCCGGAGAAGTGCTGTCAACTAGCACGGAGAATAAGGCTGTTGAGGAGCGACCATCCATGTAATTGCTTATCACACGGTGGCTATAAATAATCTTCAGAAACAAACATAGAAATAATCATATCATAAATCAGTCACAGATATCCATATCACAAAGGCGGAAGAAGATATGAATATATAACTAACACATGAAAGTGTACATCAGAGTAGTGGTCAATAAGATCCACGATAATACAAAAGAATAGCAACACGTGCTATACAAAAGAATACAACTATGAGTCTATATCTCAAGTGTATACAACAAAAACTGCTAATCTAAACAGTTAGCCAAAAGTCAGAGTGATGAATCCCTGGGAAGAAGTCAAGCAGAAGCACCTGTAACATCTCGGTCTGATCCGAGTATTATTTAAGAAAATAATAAACGGATCAGTCTAGCTATAAATATCAGATGACATGATATAACATAAAAGATATGGCATAAACATAAACATCCATAACGACATACCACTATAAGTATGTAAATAATGATCAACAGAAGATCAATCAATAAGAGATAATCAATATCACAAGAATCTTCTCAAAGATTCGAAGGGGGCATCATACCCTAAACTTGTACTCATAACAAGTCAATGACATAAATTCCAGAAATCAACACGAGAAATCCAGAAATCATAAAAAGGGAAAGAGGCCTATCACATGACGGTCCGAAGACCATGGGGAGCTACCCCACATGTGTGAATGGAATCACACAAGTGGTGTCTAGTCTAACCTTGCAATGAAAGAGACATCGCGCAATTGCTAGTCTAATTCATAAAGCGATCATCAAGATCAACGAGAAGTGTCAATTACACTAAGCTAGTAAATATAGAAGTTTAGCTTCATGTCCCATAACCACTTGCTTAACTTAAATATTTACGAACAAACTGTAAATCTTCACTAATAAAATTGTCACAAGAGGTTCAATCGAACAAGTCCAAGAATTAACCGACGAAGTGAACGCAAGCGTTTCATACCACTTGTTTTACTAAGTCGTTTAATTAGATTTATCATCCGAGTGAGGTAAAGGCTTGTATATACTAATAGATTGGAAAACGGTTTAAGAAAAGAGCTTTGTTATTAAAAATAGAGTTGAAATTGTTTGTTAAAAGAGTTTTGATATTTACTACTAGTATTGAAACCTTTATATTATAAAGTGACAAAACACAGAAGCAATTGTAGAAACAATCAGTCACAAAAATCGCATACGGAGATGTGAATAAAATCCAGGGAAATCATCTCAATGTTTTTCAGATAAGATCCCCTACGGAGGGGGGGTCCAGGGGGGGTGGCAACCCCCCAAGGTGGGGGTGCGGGGGCAACGCCACCGCTTACGGGGTTCGACCTGCCCGGTCAGGTCGCGGGGGTCCAGGGGGCAGCGCCCCCGGTGGGGTGCAGGGCAGCGCCCCGACCAAAACGGTACGACCTAGTGAAGATAAAATGAGGTCTAACGACCTAAGGACTCAAGGGTCTAACGACCTAACGACTCAAGGGTCATACGACCTAAGGACTCAAGGGTCTAACGACCTAACGACTCAAGGGTCATACGACCTAACGACTCAAGGGTCTAACGACCTAACGACTCAAGGGTCATACGACCTAACGACTCAAGGGTCTACGACTCAGCGACTCAAGGGTCCAACGACTCAGCGACTCAAGGGTCCAACGACTCAGCGACTCAAGGGTCCAACGACTCAGCGACTCAAGGGTGAACGACTCAGCGACTCAAGGCTCCAACGACTCAGCGACTCAAGGCTCCAACGACTCAGCGACTCAAGGCTCCAACGACTCAGCGACTCAAGGCTCCAACGACTCAGCGACTCAAGGGTGAACGACTCAGCGACTCAAGGCTCCAACGACTCAGCGACTCAAGGCTCCAACGACTCAGCGACTCAAGGCTCCAACGACTCAGCGACTCAAGGCTCCAACGACTCAGCGACTCAAGGACGAACGACTTAACTCCGAACGACCTAAAAATGGCCAGAACGACTCAAGTGCAGAAAATTCAACAAAACGCTAAAAATTGGAGTTTTTTGCCAATCCAATCCAAACCAAATGCTAACATGCATGCAAAAATGATAGGGAATCATTCCCAACAGTCCAATATAATTATAGGCTAGAATTGTGAGATAAAAATCTCACCTTTGCACTAAAGTTTATGAAGATGAAACTTGAAAGCAAGGAGAAGCAATCCAAAGCTTGAATCCAATATCTTCTACTTGAATTTGGAGTTGAATGTTGGATTTGCAATTGAATTTGTGCTTGGAGTTTTAATTTCCCATTCCCTCCACCATTAATGCCAAAGCTTGATTAGTTAGGAAATTTATGAAGAGTGAGGAGAAGAGGGTTGGAACTTGGGCTTAATAGGCTAAACTAACCCAAAGTCCAAAGCGGGAAAAGTTAGTAAAATTTCACTAACTCCAAACCTATCGATGTTTATACTTAAAAAGTTGTAAACGACATTTCGAACTCAATGGAAGTGGTCTCGAGTCCTAATTTGACCGTTTGCAAAAAGTAGCTTTTCGGACCAAAATCCGATTAACGAGTTAATATTTAAATAAAATATTTAAATACAAACTCGATAAATATGCGGGTTGTTACAATGGCCGAGCCAAATGTTGACATAGGTCGAGTCTATGTTGCTCCAAAACCTTCCATCCATTGACACTTTGCTTACCTTTGTCTCTCCATGCCTTTGCCTTCCATTTTCATGTACATAACCATATCTCATGACTCATGGCCGAGCACACATGACCTAGGCCGAGACTATATGTGATGAGATCAAGCCCTTTTGCATTTAGGCCAAGCCTATGTGTCTTGTGCAAGTCTGTTGCTTCTAAGGTTCGATTATCTTTCATGTTTTGCCATTGTTTTGCAAACTTAAGTTGTTGATTATATTTGTATGTAAAATATTTATATTTTGCACTTATGTATGTTATATTTTGTGTATTGTTTATAAGGCTCTCCATCCATTCAAATTAAATCGTGCTTTTCGTGCCTTTGGAATCGCTCTTGTGTGTGTTGTTTGTCTCTAGCTTCGTAAAAGGTGAGTCTTTCTCACTCTGACATTTATACTTATGAAATAGCGAATTGATGACAAGTGTTTAGTAATATAAAATGTTATGCAAGTTAATGTTGATCATATGATATGCTATACCATGTTATTACCATGTTAAAAATGTTAATTATCACCTGACATCTGATATATGACATTATATTGTGACATCAACATTGTTTATATTGTTTATGCATATATTCACATTGCAAGTTCCTTGTTAGAATAGAATCACTATGGGTTGAAATGATACGTACCCGAACGGACTTTAGAATAGTGAAAAATCGTTATGGGCTGAAATGATAGGCCTGAGCGATTTTTATTGTATTTTATTTGACTTGGGATTGCGGGTTTGAAATGATAGAACCCGGGTTTTCTTTGTAAACTGCGGATTGAAATGATATATATCCGTATCACTTGACCTATGTTAGAAAAATATATACAGACCCCGTGGTATATTTTTAAATGATTTTTATTAAAAATATGTATTTTAAAATTTTGATTTAAATATATATATAGTATGGTTTTAAGAAAGTTAAAAATTAAATCTTGAAATTGTGAATTTAAGTGAATTCAAGTATGTAAATTTGGAGTAAATGTGACGTTTGACTTTAAATTTTATTTTAAGACGTAAATAAATAATGGAAATGAAATTTAAAGTTTTGAAATGATATTTGAAGTAAAATTTTAAGTTTATTAAATTTATAAATTAATAAACAGTGAATTTTGACTTAATAAATGAATGGAGTTTGCAAAATTGAATATTTGATCTTAAAATTTTATTGTGTTAAATCATATGTTAAAATGATTTTAAATGTGAAATTTTGAAGTCTAGAAATATGATTTTTAAGTTGTAATAATAAAAATTTGGAGTTTTATTATTATTTTTGAAAAGCTAAAATGAAACCTGGAATTTTATAGCATTTTCAAAATGCTTTAGTCTGTTGACAGCATTTTAATGCTATTGTTTTGAATCTAACAATGTTTGATATAACTAAATATCTATTACGACATTTTATAAATGTCGCTTTTCTTGAAATAAACCATTTTGGAAAATATAAGCTACGATAGCACTTTATAAATGCTGTCGTTGCTATAATTTGACAATGTTTTGAAATGTTATAGATTTTAACACTGTTTGTGCTATATTTTAAAGTGTTAAATAATTTAACTTTTGAAATGGATTATCTATGAAATTTTAGAAGTTTTGAATATTTAAATTTGAATTTTTTAGGAATTTAAATTGAATTTGAATTTAAATAAAGTTTACTTGGTTATGTGTTAAACGGAATGAAATGTAATATAATAAATGAATTTTTGAATGGAATTTTGGAATGTATTTTTGGTAATGATGTTTGAAATAATGAATGAATGACATATTTGATTTTTAAATGATATTTAACTTTTAATATTTGGATTTGAATTCAAATAATGATTTGATTATGAAGTTTTGAAAGGATGTAATATTTTAATGATTTTGAAATGGTTTGGAAATGATTTGATCTTTATTTTAATAAAGAATGTGAATGTTGAATGATTTTTGATTTTGCTTTATTTGATAAAGGAATATTTGAAGTTTATATTTGTATGAAAAGATATTTGGTTTAATTGTAATTTAAGTTTATTTTAATAATATTGGACTTATGAAATGAATATTTCAAAACTACATAATAATGAAATTAGATTTGAGATATGAATATATGGAATTATAAAGTTTAGTTTTGAAATGTGGGATATTAAAGTTTGGAAACATATTAAAATTGGATAGCTTATTTTGTAGATCAACTCTATATTTGAAATTTATAAGATTTGAAATGTTTTGTTAGAAAACTGAATTGAATTGAAATTGATAGGTTGATTTGAATTAAATTGGAAATTTGAAATTTTGAATTAAATTGGAAATAAATTTGTAAAATGTAAAGAATTAAATGAATGTTTCATGATTTCAAATGTATGATTTCAGAATGTTATGATTTTCAAAGTGTAATGATTTCAAGTATTTTGGTTTCGAAAGAGTTATAACTTTGAAAGTATTATGATCTTTGGAAGTGAATATAGGTTTGAGATAGAAATGATAAAGTATAAACTATTTTGATTTGAATATAGTTTTGAAATAAAAATGATTTTGGTTTTGAAGTATAAACTATTTTGATTGAATAAATAGTTTTGAAATAAAAATGATTTTGGTTCCGAAGTATAAACTATTTTGATTGAATAAATAGTTTTGAAATAAAAATGGTTTTGGTTTCGAGGCGTAAACTATTTTGAAAGGAATATAGTTCTGAAATGAAATGATTTGATCCTTTTGAAATATAAACTATTTTAAAATGACCACGGCGTTATAATAACGTTTGGTTGTTAAAGAGACCGGGATCGGAAGTTGTCATACTCTCTGCCAACTCCGAAAACCACTTTAACAACCGTGTACGCGGTGGAGATTCCAGAATGAAGTAGGATGGTGGCGACGTTCTTGAGGTATATTACGTGGACCCAACTCCCGTGAGTTGGCAGAAGGTGGCTAAAACAGGAGCGATCTCGGGCCAAAGGAGGTAGCACCTCTGGTCGGACACATTCCTTCGATACTATACTCTTACTGGTGATTGATTAGATGGCCATCCTCCGATTTTGATTGGGAGTGTGTTTCGAGGTGGGCGTATGTGGCTGCTGCGTTACCACCAGCCCGTGTGCGTAATTGGTATATCTACCCTGGCATTGCCTTGTGTGCCGTGTCACCTACCATACCGAGCCTTTACTACGAGTTTGTTTTTCTCCCGTAGCCCGTGTGGTATCCTATGACAGTCACCCAGAGTGGAGATGGCATGATATTGGATGGACTACTAGGACTATTATGTGTGAAGGGTGATATGGGTAGCCCGGAACGCTATTTAAAAGTATGTTTATTTTACTCTAGACATTATTATAGTAGCGCAATATTACTACATAGTAAATAGTTTAACGGATCCTTAAAGGATGGGCGATCCCAAGCATCCTTTAAGTTACTGATGCATTTTTGTTACTGTTCACTTGAGTTTATTTACAGTTCATAAGTATTTATGTCCTGACTCGAGTGTTTTGTATTTGCTTTACGCTCGAGTCAGATTGAGTGAGTTAGCATTCAAGATTCACCTTCGGAGTTGGAGCTTTCCATGAAGATCCAGCCATCTATTTTGCTTTCTGTATCCAGTGATTTCATTAATGTATTCTAATTTGTACCTGATGTATCTTGTTACGTTTTGTTGTATCATGTTTAACTCTGATGTATCTTATTTTATATAGTAGCTTCATGAACTACTATTTCTTTTAAATTCCGCTGCATTATTAAATACTCTGTGTCTGTGATCTGTGATTATGTATTTACTGTATATTCTGAGATTTGCCAAATTTTATTTACAACGCGGTATTTTGAGCAATTCAAGTCCGACATGTGCGGATGCGAATGGTTGAAAATATCGGGTCGTTACACATTCAATTGTTAGGAATTTGACATAGTGGACATATTGATGTCGATTTTCGGGCGTCAAATAAATCGGGTCGTTATAGTTGGTATCAGAGCTGAAGGTTAAGCGAGAACCTTGCCTCCAGTGGGGATTACTCATTGAAATAGAGTCCGTAGTACTCTAGAATGTGTTTGAGTGTATTAATAGTTTTGAGCGCCTATTTGTTAGTGAATATAAATTTTTTTATGTTGTGTTGACTTATCAGTTGAGTGTTTACAAATTCTGGTCGGTGTAGTCTGGCCAACTAAATCGACAGGGATTTCTAAACTCTTAAACTAGGAAAACTGACACAATATTGTTTTTATAGTGGGCGAATGAAATAATTTTGCCTAAATTATTTTCGTACATAAAAGAAATAATTTTTTCTAAATTATTATAGTATATGGTTCCTTGGTTGTTAATGAATGGTAATATTAAATTATTATTACTATTGTGTAGAAATTTAATAAGAAATTGAAAATCATAACTAAAAGCTAAGTAATAAATTCATATAAAAATAGAGTTTGTAAATGTGAAGTGTCAATGTGATTTGTAATTGAATATGAATGGAATGAATTTGGAATTTTGGGAAAAAGTTTAAATTCCTTTGGGTTTGATATTTGTTTTCAAAGATTTTGGAGAAATAATAGTGATATTATTTGGGCACTACAGTTGAATTGGATTTGAAATCTAGTGATATTTGGAATTTAAAAATATTTGGAAAATGTTTTCGAAGGGATAAATGCATTGAACTCACTTCGGCCGCTGTAAAATAGTTTCAGTGATGACTGTAGCTTCATCGATGTTTATTTTTGAGTTTTCAAGGGAGTAATTTCTACTAAATGTTTTGAGTTTGTTGTTTGCAAAAATTGGGTTTGATTTTGAAATAAATTGATTTAGATGTATATGTTTTCAAAATTTATTTTGAATGTTAAAGTAATGATTTAAACTCTGAATCTTATTCAAAATATTTATGAAACAAGTTTGGAAACTTATAAAACTTGAAAATTTGTTTAGAATAGAATTTAACTTGAAGAAGAGTTAAACTAAAATAAATATGAACAAAATAAAGTGGTAAGTAAACCAATTAAATAAAATAAATTAAAAGCGACTAGTAGTTGGAATATAAATAAGCTGGAAAAGTTATAGAAGTTAGAAATTCGAATGAAAATGGGATGTAATTGAATCTAGTAAATAGAAGTAAAAATTTATTTTGTCGGAAGTAAATTTGTGGGAGAACAAGTTTATTTAAATTTGTTAGTAATAGAACTAGAATTAAAGTTGAATAATGGAATCAATTTAAATTGTGTCAAGAAAGGTGAATTGTAAATTTATTCGAAGGAACTAAAAGAAGTAAAAGTTTAGAAATAAACTTTTTGTTGAAATTTGAAATTAAATTTGAAAATGAAGTGATAAATAAAACTAATAAGTTAAATTTGATTGAAAATGGATTAAGCTAGGGAAGTAAACCAATTAGATGAAATAAATTAGAAAGATTAGTAAATGAATGGAATTAAGTTGGAAAACTTATATAAGTCTAAAAATTTGAATTAAATTAGAATGTAGTAGAAATTAAGTTAAATAAGAATGAGCTTTGAGGAAGTAATTATTGAAAGTAAGTTTATTAAAATGTAAACAAATGTATGGAGGAACAAATTAATTCACATTTGTAAGCAAATAATTTAAAATTTGACTATTGGATTCAACCTCAATTATATTAAGTGAAGAGCAATTGAAATAAATTAGCAAGTATGACTAATTAAAGAAATGATAATTAAATATGGTTTGACATGAATTGAATTCCATATTTTAAAATGAAAGGTGAATTGAATTCAGAGTGGAATTGAAAATTTAAAATTAAATGAAATTAGACATGAAAGCTTAAGTGGTGAGGAGAAAATAAATACAAGAAGTGGTTAAATGTTCATATTGGACTTTAGAAATAAATGGTAGAATACTTAAGTAAATTTGGTATTAGAAATATACAAGTTAATAATTGAGTGAAGATTTAACTTGAAGTTCTGAAGTGGTAAAATTGTGAATAAGTAGATAGAAATCAAAATGAATGTGAATAAAAGAGAATTGTTATAGCTAATAATCAATTGGAATAAATACGTAAGATGTACGTATATTATTTTATTCGCATAATAGTATAATCCAGATTCGAGCACAGAATTTCAAGATAATTATATCAATTCGAGTTGGGATTTTTCACTCGATTTTCGACGGCGAACCCTGGATATGGATTTTTGATTGGTTCTGAAATTCTCTATCATAGCTTAGAACTATACAAGGAGAATGACGGTTTCTAATCAAGAAACTAAATCTGAGTTCGCACTAGAGAATCAGGTGAATGACACTAGTTCGGAAGTGGAATTGTGTGATCGGGTGAGCAATCAAAATTGATATTGCGTACGAATGATATGTGTACATCGTACAAGCTTAAGTAATATAAATGTTGGAGCTTTTGTAAAGAAATGTATAAATGAATTTGATTTTATGATTGGATATGATTGCTTAGTAAGATATACAGGTGTTTAAAAAGAAAAGGGAAATGAGGATTTTTGATTGCAGAAGATAAATTTGAATTGTCTGACAGAAGGTATGTATTAAAATTCTGTATGAAATTTAATGATTTTCTGGTCTAGCCACTTGGATTTATATTTTCTTTTTGAAATCTGGGGGCCGGTAGAGGCATTTTGTAGTCGTACCAATTTAGCTGCGCAAAGGAGACCCATGCGAAATTTTACGAAAATTTAAGGAGTTAGAATTTTTTTAAGGAAAGTTTGGTAATTTAAAATCTGGTTTTAAATTTAATTTGAATTATTGGGTAAGTGATAGCGCGTCTTAATAAAAAGATTGTATAGAGAATTTGTTGAAGCTGTTTGGTTTTGGGAGTTGTTAAAAGCTGCTGGTTTTGGGAAAATAGTTATTGGGTTATGAAGCATTCTTCTTAACTAGCAATTTCGAGGACGAAATTCTTTTAAGTAGGGAGGAATGTGACAACCCCAAAATTTCTAGATATTTGAAATCGAAATATTTAATTAATTTTAAATATTTGAAAGTTAGTTTAACTTGAATTTCAAATATTGCTATTTATTTGGCAATTAAATTATTGAATTTAATTATTAAAAGTTGGGTAAATTATTAAATCTGGAATTTAAAATCTTGTTAAGACAGCGGTAATAAATCCAGACCTGATAATTGTTTCGGGTATATCTTTTGACTTGTAAGTCCGAATCAGGTGATTCTTTTTTTAAATTATAGCTATGAAAATGATCTTTGACTTTTCTTTCTATGGGGTCTTTCAGACAACCTCGGATCCATCTACCCAGGGGATAAACCCCGGGTAGAACGATCCTCTATAAGATGGATTAGGTTAGTAATCCAGTAACCCGTTAATCATGCTATGGAAACGAGGCTATGTGTCATCATCGAGACTGAGTTGCCTTCCTCCTTAAGTTATAAGGATAAAATAGTACGATCTTTCTTGAACAAGATCTGTTCTATAGGATTGTACTACTTTATCCTTATAATTTAACGAGGAAGGCAATGTTTGCGCCAAAACTAGTCACAAACACCCAATATCGTGAAAGCACCGTTTATGAACACAAATCAACAACAATCAATATAGAACACAGATCTAAACAATAACAATCACAATAATTCTCGAATAACAATTACAAATACAGGATTTATAGTGGTTCGGCGATCTTGCCTACGTCCACTTTGAAGCTTATGTCTTTATTGATTCACTTAATGATTCCAATCGATTACAGCAGATTACAATTGATGATAACTTTCAAATCTGATTACAACAGCGATAATGAAGTGTGGAATTGAATCCGGCAGAGTCTGGACATTTAATGGCAGAAGATCCCCTTTTCTGAATGACCAGGGGCTCTATTTATAGGCGTAGGAGTCCCAAATCTCGTTCAAACTTCAGGAGACTTTTTCTGGCACGTGAGTGGGCCCACGCGACCGACCCCACCAAGTTTCGACTCGATCTGAGATCGATACGAAGTGATTTCGAATCAATCAAAAAATGATCCAATCGAGTTGAAACTTGGCAGGAACAACCTTTACCTTGTATGGAAGCTACAGTGAAAATTTCGTTGCATTTGGATCAGTGGTTTGGGAGATATGATCGATTCAAGTTGTGGTTTTTCGTGAGGGCTGTTGCATTCGAATCCATTGCTTCGAATCCACTCCCTTCGACTCGATCGGTCAAGTGGTTCTTTGGTGACGTGGCGCGCACTCCTCTCATCGATCCTATTTTTTCTCCGAGTCGACCGCTTCGCATCCATGATCTTCACTTCGTTTGTATCGTTGAATGACACGTCATCCCAGCTAGCTGACTTGGTTCGAATCTGATGGATGCGAAGACGATCGATACGAAGCAGTGCATGGGCACGAGACCGATCGATTCGAAGTAGGGCATACTGATTGTGATGGATTCGAAGTTCTCTGGACTCGATGGATACGAAACAGTGCTCTAGCATGGATGCGAACTTGCTGAGGGGATGCCCATCTGATGGATTTGAACCGATCGATTTGAAGTGATCAATATCATGCCTGATCGGTTCGAACTCGATCGACTCGAAGCGTATGCAAACCGATGGATTCGAACAAGATGGGTTCGAATCCTGTGGGTTGGAAATGAGCATCACCTCCACTTTTTGATGGGTTCGAACGACATTCTTTGGCTAACTTGCATCGATCATATCTCATTCATACGACCTCCGATTAACCTGAAATTTGGAACACTGGCTTTCATGGCTTTGCTCGTCATGTCCTATCAACTGTAGCCTGATCCGGGCTCGGACATAATTCATCGATATCCATAGCGAAGTGAAGTACAACCAATCTCTGAGACGAACTATCTTTTGTTTTTGACCGATCTTTTGGTATCACGGCTTTGCCAAAAAGCGGGATAACATTTGCCCCCAAAAATATGCCTTGTGGTAGGAAGGCGTGTTTTGTAATGCCATGAGCTGGATGTTCATATCCTATTGATGTCCTGCAAAGGAATTCACGGTTTTATGTGACCTCAAATAACGACCTTTCGGGATCGAGATATTTGAGATGAAGGGCGACCGTTGATGGTCAAGCGACTAACTTCAAATGACGATCGTTCGGGCTCAAGCCATTTGAGGTGAAGTGCGACCGTTGGCGGACCCCAAATGACGACCGTTTGCGATTGAGCCATTTGAGGTGAAGTGCGATCGCGCGCGGTCGAGTGGCGGACCTCAAATGACGACCGTACGCGATCGAGCAATTTGAGGTGATGTGAGTTGTACCGTTCGAGGCGAGTTGTGATCGTTCGAGGTCGGGTGTCGTTCGAGGCGAATTGTGACCGTTCGCGGTCGGATGTCGTTCGAGGCGAGAAAGTATGCCCGGGAGGGCTTGGTATTATCGATGCCAGGGTCACGTTCGGGTGAGTTCCTAGATCGTTTGTGTGCCTATTGGAGGTGAATAAGTGTGCCCGGGGGGGCTTGGTATTGTTGATACCAGGTTCACGTTCGAGTGGATCCCTGGATCGTTTGTCAGGGAGGTTTATCGCCATCTCAGAGCACGCCTAAGGACCGTTCGCGACCCCGTACATGTGTAAGTAGCTTAGCCATTTCAGAATTATCAGAATCAAATATCTATTCAACAGATGAGTTTTAAAATAGAAATGTCCAAACAAACCAGGTCTAAATGTCCAAATCAAAACGAAACAAAAGCAAAGCAAGGACGTCAAAGTGTAAGTTCCCACTACGAAATGGTCAACGATCATTCAGAGCATGCGTAGGGATCGTTCGCGATCGCATACATGTGTAAATGATTTAATTGTGTTAGTAGGAAGCTTACGACTTGTCCATCGTTATTTCAATCAATTCATAATCAAACGGTGCCTTGATTCAGGGTCGCCTCTAGCTGATGTAGACGGTGGTCGCTCTGGTTCCACTGCCGGAGCTCGCCTCCTCACATACTGAAGGAGCATGCCATTCCTGATGTGTCCTTCCACCTCATCCTTCAGATGCCTAGAGTCGTTAGTGTTATGACCGTTTAATTCATGAAATACACAAAACTTATCTGACTTTCTTTCGTTAGAGGTTGGATCCCTTCGCATTGGTCTACGATACGGAACCTGCTCCTTGGTATTCTGATAAATTTGTTCCAGACTCTCATTCAGCTCAGTGTAAGTGGTGAATCGCGGCTCCCTCCGTTGTCGCTTTGACCTGTCATTATTATCCTCAGCCTTTCGTTTTCCCTTGCTAGTTTCTGCACCTTTCTCGGGGGGATTTCCACCTTTGACCGTATAAACATTAAGTTCATCTCCTTCTTCTCACTCTGCAGTTGCGTCTTCCAGTCGTAGGAACTTTTCTGCTTCGTGATAGAATTCTCCTAGATCCAAAGGTGGATCTTTAATTAACGAATTTTTGAACTCTGTTCCGTCAGCTATTCCGGACACAACTGCCATCATAACGATAGATGGATCTGGTCGATCCACCGAAGCTGCTGCCGCATTGAATCGCGTGAGAAAGCTCCTCAAAGTCTCTCCAGCCATTTGTTTTAGAGTTGCCAAAGTCATTACATTCTTGGGTCTTACAATGTGAACCCTGAATTGCCTCATAAATCTTTCAGTTAAATCATTCCATGTTCCGATAGATCCACTCTCTAGTTGTCTAAACCATAATGCTGCAATATCCGCCAAGTACAATGGAAAGCACTGGGCCATAACCTCCTCTGATGCCCCCAGCACTTCCATATGCCTCATATACTTCGTTAGATGAACCGTGGGGTCCATTCTCCCGTCATACATGTCCAACGATGGTAACTTGAAATCCGGTGGGTTTCTAGCTCGTCTGATTGCTGGAGTAAAAGGACTCCTATTGACATCCTCTAAATATTTGTTTACCAAACTGCCTCTCATAGCTCTTCTAACCATCTCTGCTAATCTATCATTGTCTCCGAGATGCAATCTTCGTTCCACACTCTCAACCTGCCCCCAAGTTCACGAGGGAACTCCTGGATTTGCCCCCTTGACTGAGCGTTCACTCCTCTGGTACTCCTAGGTTGCGCAGATGTACCTCTCTCTTTCTTAGAGATTGGATCAACATTCTCCATGTGCGTGCCCCCTAGTTCAGGTGCTACGCCGGACGGTCCTGCTACATTTTGAACTCCATCTGCTTCTCTATTCGGTACTCCAAGTTGTCCTATCTGTTGAAATAAACTCTGGATCAACTCCTCTTGTTTCTTCATCATCGTCTCCATCTCGTCTCTAGTGATGAAGACTGAAGCTTGGTTCGCTCCTGCGGAAGCCTCTTGACTTCCTTGATGTTCACTTCTCTCTGGCCTTTATTTCTTACTTGTTTGTCTCGTCATGGTTCTTGGATCTAAATCCTTAAGTCTTCAAATTCAAATTATCTTGAGTTCAATTCTTAGTGAAAGCACCAAAATGTTTGCGCCAAAACTAGTCACAAACACCCAATATCGTGAAAGCACCCGTTTATGAACACAAATCAGCAACAATCAATATAGAACTCAGATCTAAACAATAACAATCACAATAATTCTCAAATAACAATTACAAACACAGGATTTATAGTGGTTCGGCGATCTTGCCTACGTCCACTTTGAAGCTTATATCTTTATTGATTCACTTGATGATTTCAATCGATTACAGCAAATTACAATTGATTATAGCTTTCAAATCTGATTACAACAGCGATAATGAAGTGTGGAATTGAATCTGGCAGAGTCTGGACGTTTAATGGCAGAAGATCCATAAGATCCCCTTTTTTGAATGACCAGGGGCTCTATTTATAGGCGTAGAAGGCCCAGATCTCGCTCAAACTTCGGGAGACTTTTTCTGGCACGTGAGTGGGCCCACGCGACCGACCCCACCAAGTTTCGACTCGATCTGAGATCGATACGAAGTGATTTCGAATCCATCAAAAAATGATCCAATCGAGTTGAAACTTGGCAGGAACAATCTATACCTTGTATGGAAGCTACTGTGAAAATTTCGTTGCATTTGGATTAGTGGTTTTGGAGATATGATCGATTCAAGTTGTGGTTTTTCGTGAGGGCTGTTGCGTTCGAATCCATTGCTTCGAATCCACTCCCTTCGACTCGATCGGTCACGTGGTTCTTTGGTGACGTGGCATGCACTCCTCGCATCAATCCTATTTTTTCTCCGAGTCGACCGCTTCGCATCCATGATCTTCGCTTCGTTTGTATCGTTGAATGACACGTCATCCCAGCTAGCTGACTTGGTTCGAATCTGATGGATGCGAAGACGACCAATACGAAGCAGTGCATGGGCACGAGACGGATCGATTCGAAGTAGGGCATACTGATGGTGATGGATTCGAAGTTCTCTGGACTCAATGGATACGAAACAGTGCTCTGGCGTGGATACGAACGTGCTGAGGGGATGCCCATCTGATGGATTCGAAGCGATCGATTCGAACTGATCAATATCATGCCTGACCGGTTCGAACTCGATCGACTCGAAGCGTATGTAAACCGATGGATTTGAACAAGATGGGTTCGAATCCATCTCCTCCACTTTTTGATGGGTTCGAACGACATTCTTTGGCTAACTTGCATCGATCATATCTCGTTCATACGACCTCCGATTAACCTGAAATTTGGAACACTGGCTTTCATGGCTTTGCTCGTCATGTCCTATCAATTGTAGCCTGATCCGGGCTCGGACAAAATTCAACGATATCCATAGCGAAGTGAAGTACAACCAATCTCTGAGACGAACTATCTTTTGTTTTTGACCGATCTTTCGGTATCACGGCTTTGCCAAAAAGTGAGATAATAGGCAACTCAGTCTTGATGATGACACGTAGCCTCGTTTCCGTAGCGTGATTAACGGGTTACTGGATTACTAACCTAGTCCATCTTGTAGAAGATCGTTCTACCCGGGGTTCATCCCCCGGCTAGATGGATCCGAGGTTTCTGAAAGACCCCATAGAAAGAATAGTTAAAGATTTATTAGTACTGAAGATAATGAATCTTTAGAATTGAATTTGGAAGTGTTTTGTTCAGTTTTAAAAATATATCGTTTAAATCGATATTTAAAAATAGCCTTCCGAGGAACAATCTCGGAATTTGACGAAACTAGTTCCATTGGATCCATAATTGTGTATTATTATAAGATTTCAATTTTCGTAGTGTCTGGGGTAATTGTTTAGCCGTACGGTAGACAAACGCACTGAAATCTATATCGAAAATTAAATATAATAACTGGATCCGAAAGCTATCTTCTCCGTACGATCGAATTAGGACTCGAAACCTTTTTCATTGCATTCGAAATAGTAGTACAACTTTATGAACACCTGGCGGCATGCCTCGATAGGAGGTCAAATTTTGAGTTGCGCATTTGGGACGATTTAAATTTAAATTCAAATATAAACAAGTACATATATTCTCTTTTCACATCAGGGCTTTCTACCACTTATTTGCAATGTTACTGTAGCAATTGTGATACGCAGAGAAAGTTTTAACATCTGTCCTTCAATTTATAACACGCGTTCGTTTGAAAAAAAAGTGATATGTCTTCGTTCAAAATCAAATCGAAGCAACCCTTCCTTCATTTATCTCTTCCCTCATTCAAATCGAAATTCCTAAGTATAAAAAATATAATAAAAATAAAGAGAAACGCGAGTGTATCTCGAATCGATCGAAGGCGCAACCTGATGGTGAAGCACGCACATGAGGTCGGCGTCGATCTCTTATAGCCGCGCCTCGAAGAAGCGACGTTAAGGTGATGTCGAGTTCAAACGAAGCGATGTTGAGGCGAGGTCGAATGGAAGGGTCGAACAGGAAGGCGGTATTGGTCTTCAGAACTCGTGAGGATGGGACTAGCGATGGTAAAGGATCTTCGAGCAGCTTCGCGATGGTGATGGCAGTGGTTGAGGGCATCGTGTGGTAGCATGGTTACGTGGGCCGATCGAGCTCCGGCTGATCGTGGTGAGTGTGCACTTGGTTTATTTTCTTTGTTTTTATTTTATTTATTTATTCATTTCTCAATAAAAAATTTAATTTAATTTATGTATGCATGAATAGTATAGAAGAAATTATGTTATAGTAAGGCTATATGTGGATAAACAGAAATATATATAGATAAGGTTTGGAAATATAGGCATTTTAAAATGTTGTAGAATTTATGTAAAAATTAGATTTTTATTTTTAATATATATAAATTGTTTTTAATGTGTAGTTTCAAATGAATAAAAATGGATAAAATATATATGTACATATTTCCACTTACTAGCTAATTTTATATTATGGAGATTTATTTGTCTAATAAACTTATTTAATTATTTTAGTTGCTAAAAATATTTTATTAAAAAGGAAATTAGTTTAAAATTTAATTATTAGTTTAAAATAAAATCATTGGTAAATTTAATTCAAGTGCGAATTTAATTGTTCAACTTATTTGAATATTAAAAAAAATAATCTAATATTTATATAAGGTCAAAAATCATGTAGAGACAAGCCGGAATGGAATTGGATTTGCAAACAGTAAAATCAAAGGTGAGTTAGTCTCACTCATTAGGATTACCCTTTTTAAATTTAAATAGTTAAAGTTAAATAATTAGTTGGTTGTTTGAACGGTCTAGATGTGATATTATATATAGTAATATATATATATATATATATATATTGAAGTGATTGATTTCCCTCATTATATAGCGGATGAGACCCTATGCGCCCCGCATAATAGCGGATGATCCCATATACCACGATATTCCACCTTGAAGTGGAATTGGTATTTTATATTGTGCTAACATCTGTGGATGCAGAGAATAGGTTGGAGGGATCCAACTGGATTCTTCAAAATATTTAGATTGTTTTAATATTCCGTGATATGATTTATTTGATAATCTGTGATAGATTATATTGGCAATTGAAATATTGGATGCTATGGTTTTATTGAATATATTTGGGTACTGAGTTATCACATATAAAGATTGGATTTTGAAGGGAAGTAAAAGAGAGAATTCTTAAGTAAATAATTATAGAGGATTTAGATAAATGAATTGGAAGGGGATAAAAATTGATTTTTAATTCTAATAAATAAATTCCAAGTAAGGGAAAGGAGATTTTTGAACAAATGGTAATGAATGAATTTTTGAACTTAAGTGATATTATTTAAAAGAATAAAGGATTCATTTTGAATTTAGGGTTTAAATGGTTTGGGAAGAAATAAAAGAAGAATTTTGAAATAAAGTATGAAATTTGTATTTTCAGTTTAAATAAGATTTTAAATCGTAACAAAGGAGTGAAATCTAAAAATTCATGGATTTTAAAATAAATTTGGGCAAGTAAAGAATTTATTTTAAAAATGGAGTTAGTTTCAAAAATCAATTTGGGAAAGTGATTAAGTGTTTGAAACTGTGATTTAAAAGGAGGATGAGATTATGAAATTTGTAAACTGGATTTATCAAGTGAAATAAGATATTAATGAATATTTGGAGGTATAAATTCACGGTGCGAATTTATAAAGGAATGGATAATTTGTTTTAAATATAAATATTGGTTTATTTTCAAAGGGGTGAAAGAAAAGTGTATTCCCTTAAAAGCCGAGTATGTTTTCAAACAAATTTTTAAGTATAAGTTATAAGTTTCGAAGTTGTTTTAAAGAATGTTTTTTTGCGAAATTATTATTTAAGCTGTTTAATATTTTAAAGGTAAATATTTATTAAATTTTTTATAGTAGTAATAATTTTAAAAGGTTAATTGGTATTATGATTTAAAAAGATAATTATTAATATTTATATTTTATAAAGTAGTTTTATTTTAAAGATAGTTTTGGCTAAAGGATTTTTTGAAATTTTTTATAGAATTTCGTAACTTTTATTTTAAAATTTTGTTTTGGGCTTTAGTTTTACATGAGAAGTTATTATAAAATTTCATAATTAGTAATTTAAATAAAGTCTTTTAAATGGTTTTATTTTAAATGTTTTAAAGTATATATTTTGGGGTAAAGCGACTTTAAATTATTTTAAACCTAAAGTATTTAGACTTGGTAATTTCAGTGGAAATAAGCAATATTCGGGAATTTATTTTATGAGAGGAAAGTGATTTGAAAACTATTTTCAAAGGGTTGAAGTGTGGAAGATATCTTGCATAGACATTTTGAAAATAAATAATTTGGGAAATTATTAAATTTTGATGGTTGTTTGTGGATGTTATATGATAGTTAAATAACGGACTATAAATATTGGCCATGCGCTGATCGTTTCGAAGAGACCGGGATCGGGATTAATTTTTCGAAAACCACTTTGATGCGATTTGAACGTTTCGTATGGAATACAAGAGCTTGGAGTCGAAGATGGATCAGTGAAGTGCTAGGGCTAATCCCCACTAATCTTGAGGATGATTCCAAAATGGATGTAGTAGGAGTAGTGCCTTTTGTTCCATTCAGAACAGGAACGGATTGTATGGATGAATGCTTTCATAACATCGTCGGGAAGATGGTGAGCATGCAAAGTGTATTTGTGCTAAAAAGGTAACGCGTTGCCTTGAGCTTCATCAACCGGGAATGGCTAAAATAGGGGAGGTGCACACAAGGCTAAATGGCTAGCAACCAATTAGGGTAAGGTCATTCCTGCCTAGAGGTCCTTTTTATTCGGCCGTGTGGATGGTTGCTGATCCCAACCGCGGGGTGAACTTATTTGGACTATCTAGTAACGGGTAGCTCCGGTCTTGTAATGTAGGGGAATAGGGTGGATCCTTGGTACGGTGAACTAGACCACGTACTGTGACGGGAAGTACCTCAGTAGCCCTGCCATTGATGGAAATCCATTCTCCCTATGTTCCTTTACGTTCTTGTTTGTAGAACCTTATACTGTTGGAATTTAAAAATGTAACAATTTCGGCTATTTGGATAAGTATTTGTATATTGGCACTACTATAATATCAGAGGATTTTATTAGAAATGTTTTGGTTATCGTAAGGTAAAAACCCGACATGTTTTTTGTGGCATGGACTTACGAGGTGCCTTTGATTTCAAGGGATTTTAGAAAACCTTGATAATCCAATTGTGTGTGTTTTCTTATGCTGGTTTTCTAGACATACTCGGGTGTTGTTTAACTATAATGCTCGGGTCAGACCGAGTATTATAGAGTACAGGTTCTAGATGGACTGCTATGGAGCTACGGAGACGAGCTGGATGGTGAGGCTTATCACACGTATTTGATGTATTATCCGCTGTTTATGGTTTGCTGCATTCAGTTTCTATGTGGACAAGTTATCATAACTGTCCAGTGTTGTATTTTGTTAATGCTGTACTCCGGCGATGTATATATAAAGTAATTACAGTTTTCCTTTGTATAAAGATAAGTCATTCATCTATTATATATTGTTCCGCTGTGTTAGTGATATTCTGTTGTTGTTTTCTGTTTCTTCTTCTACCTCCTTCTTATTTAACCCTAATAGTTCAGTTTTTCCTGCATTCGATTGTTAGGCATTTGATACAGTGGATGTATTGATGTCGATTTTTGGGCGTCGAAAAAATCGGGTCGTTACATAAATATGGAACTAATGGGTTTTAAAAATAAATTTGGGTAAGTAAAGGAATTTATTTTAAAATGGAGTTAGTTTTGAAAGTCGATTTGAAAACTGATTAAGTGTTTGAAACTGGGATTAAAGGAGAATGAGGTTATGGAATTTATTAAAGGGGTTTGTAAATAAAGTGAAATATTTATTATAGGATAATTTGGAAGCATAAATTCAGGATGTGAACTGAAACGACCCTGACTCGACCTTCGAAAATCGGCACCGAATACGACACTCGTATTTCAATGCCGTAGATCCAAATGTCGAATCTGGTTCGCCGGAGCTTATAAAACATTAAGTATAATAATATAGCGGAAGAAAGAAATGAATATTAATATATACAACAATGATGCAATATCCAGATACAATGATGATTCAATAGAATGATACGATACATATCAATACTATCAGAGATACAAGACACAGCGGAAAGAATATCGTCAATAGAACGTATCTCCAAAATCAAATGCTCCAATCCAAAGCTAGCTCGAACTTCAGATCATGATGCACAAAGCTAAGCAAGGCCAGTCGTCGGAATCCAAAGACTAAACTAGCTCCAGATAAGCTACTAAACTCGACTATCTGAAAAAAAACTAACTCTAGACTGCCCGTGTGGAAAATTGTGGGCCCCAGAGTTTAGGAAGGGAACAATAAACTCCAGGTTAGTCGTGGGACTGGTGTGAGCAAACAAAAATAGTTTTATTTTTAGAAACAAAAAAAGAATTTAAATTGAAATCCACAATGCTTCTTAGAAAATGAAACTACCATAAGGCCTCCCGGCACACACACAATGCAAACGCACACTTGGGGGAGATTTCTCCTCATGATAGTCAAATATGCTTTATACGAGAAACTGTTTGATATTATTATTAGTGCATTGTATAGAAAACATTTTCGAAAGTATAATATTAATCTTATCCGGCATACGTACCATTATAGTATGCCTACTATAGCTACCATATTAGATGGCAGGTTCTACAACTAAAACCGTACAAAGTGCGTATTGGATGATTTGATTTCCAACAAATCGTCAGGCTAAGGAACTTCCTATTGCCACATGGGAACGCCTCTGGAGGGACGCCCCGAGAACCTACCCGGCTCTCTACCAACACAAGGCCAGTTACCCCCTTTCCTGGAAGTAAAAACTAAGATATGCCACCCCCATTCGTTTGCGACCTTTATCTGAGGGCCCTTCATCAACAACATCACACAGTAATAAATGTACTACAGTTCCCACATGAGTAAGTATCCGGGCTCTATACCATGATACCACCCTTTTCCAGAAGGAATGGTCATACCCTAGGGGAGCTTACCGTGAAACCTTGCCGCATCTTTCCTGTTTCGACCATTACCGGTTTGTGAGGCTCGATGATGAAACGACCCGCAGATCCGTACCCCTTGAGTTAACCCTATTCTACAACAATCAACTCAAGTTGCACAGAAATACGAACCATTTTAGTTAAAGAAGAAGAGGTGGAAGAAGAAAATATAAAACAATAACAGAATCAAACCATCGCAGCGGAATAAAATATAATAGGTAATAATGCTCTTTACATAAAACAAAACTATGTATGTTTATAGATACATCATCAGAGTACATCAATCACAACTCAGCATCAATAACATACAACTGGATACACAACTACTCAACACAGCGGAATATATATAAAGCAAGTACGTGAGTACGTATCGCCCTCCAGCTCGTCTCCTGAGCTCCACAACATCATATCCTGTATCCTATAATACTCGGTCTGACCCGAGCATTACAGTTAAATAACACCCGAGTCAGTCTGGAATACCAGCGTGAGAAAATCACACCCAATTGGTTATTAAAGTTTCAAAAATCCTTTGAAAACAAAAGCATCTCGTAAGACCACGCCACAAATAAACATGTCGGGTTTTTACCTTACGATAGCTAAAACAGATTTATATAGAAATCCTCTGATATTATAATAGTGTCTATATAAAGTAAATAGAATCTAGCTGAAATGCTTGCATCTCACGTTTCAGCAATAGTTGGGCACAATCAAAACCGTACGGGCGCGTAGGGAAAATGGATTTCCAACAATGACTAGGCACTGGGGTACCACCTGTCACAGTACGGGGCCTAGATCACCGTACCGAGGACTACTCCCTTCATCCCCTGCAACACAAGGCCGGAACCATTCCTTACTGAACAGTCCCGAACAAGATAAACCCCGTGGTTGGCGCGACCAACCACCCACTAAGCCGAAATATATAAGGGACATCTAGACAGGGGAATTATCTTGTCCTGCTTGGGCATGACCCACCTAACCTTGCTGCATATCCCCTGATTTTCAGTCATTCCCATTTGATGAGGCTTGAGGCTAAGCGTTACCTTTAGAACGTATCACTTAGAATGCCCATCGTCCACCTGACGATGTTTTCGCAAGCATTCATCCATACAAGTCCGTCCCGGGTTCGAACGGAACCGAAGGCACTATTCCTACTACATCCATTTTGGAAATATCCTCAGGATTAGTAGCGACTAGCCCTTGCACTACACTGCTCCATCTTCGACTCCGAACACGTTTTTCGCACGAAACGTACAAACCGGATCGAAGTGGTTTTCGAGAAATAAATCTCGATCCCAGTCTCTTCGAAACAATTAACGCATTTGGCCAATATTGATAGTCGGTTATTTGACTATCATTTAATATTCACAACATCCATCACACAATAAATAATTTCCCAAATTATTTATTAACTTCAAAATATCTTCACAATATATATTCATATTTTCAATCCCTTGAAAACAGTTTCAAAACCCTCATTCTTTTCAGAATCAGCTTCCCAAATATTTATATTTCCTCTGAAATCACCAAGCATAAAAATAGATTTTTTTTTTAAATAATTTAAAACACTTTACTTTGAAATATATACCTTTAAAATACTTAGGATAAAGCTACTTAAATAATTTGTTAAAAATACATACTATATGAATTTGAGAAAATAAGGTTACTTTATAAAATATAAAACCAGGTTTTTCACTTTTAAAACAAATACTAAGTCACTTTTAAATAATTAGTGCTATAATATATTAAAAAGAAATACCTGCTTTAGAAATTACATATTAGAAATAATAATTTTTTCAAAACTTGCTTTCTTTTAAAAAAAACTTTAAACCTTTAATTTATATTTACAAATTTACTTTAAAAAAAAACGTGTACTTGGCCATCCAGAGAAAAATTCCAATTCAAACACTTAAATCAATTTCCCGAATTGATTTCCAATTTATTCTGTTGAAATAAATTTCTTTACTTACTTGGTTCATTTCAAAATTTATTAATTATGGACGCTATTTTTATTCTTATGATTTCCTGTTTGATTTTAAATCCTTTAACTGAAATATCCAAATTTCATACTTTTCCCCATTTTCTTCTTTGTTCCTTTCAAAATTTAAAATCTTAAATTTAACATAAATGTCTTGATCCTTTAAACAATAACATTGAAGTTTAAGTTTCATTAACTTTCTGTTTATTTAAATATTTATTTTCATATACAGAATTTATTAGTTAGCATTTTGAAACACTAATATTCTTATCCAATTCATTTTAATTATTTACATTCTTTGAAATTGTTTCCTTGAAAAATCATTCTTTTTATTATTTATTCCCACCGATCCAATGCTATACAAATTTGATAATTCAGGGTACCAGAATAATCCCAAACAACTATAGCATTCAATATTCAATATAATCCATCACAGAATATTCACAAAGTATAACAGGGAATAGTAAACAATATATATATATATATATGTTGAGGGACCCAGTTGGATTCCTCCAACCTGTTTTTCCTGCATCTACAGACGTTAGCACAACATAATATACCAATTTCAAATATCACATCAATCAATTTCAACCATTCAAACAATTATTTAAATTTAATCATTTAAATTTAAATTTAAATTTTAAACTGAGTGAGATTAACTCACCTTGCATTTGTTTGGCAATCTACTTCAATATTTCCTTGGATTTCCAGGTGTTTGACCTTAAATAACCAATTATATAATTTTATTAATATTTGAAATAAATTGAACTATTAATTTTCCTTTTACATATTTTAATTCAATTTAATAATTTGTTCTTTAACTCAGACAAATTTAATGGACTAAAAATCAACAGATTAAACTCATGTTCAAACTTGAGTAATATCAATTTAGAAATTCCTAAACTAATTTACCATTTCATCACAACTTATTAATTTGTAAATATTCGTTGTAATATGATATTATACTATATAAATCACTTTAACATTTCTTTAAAAATTTAAACAGCAAGATTAAACATGTATGTATATAATTAATTTTTTTTTTTTATCTAACAAACAAAATTCCATAAACCTATATAATCTACAATTCTGTTAAATTAAAAGTAGGGCTTGTTTTTATATATATTTACAGTAATTTAATTTAATTTTTTTTTTTGTTGCTTCTATCGTAAATCAAATTTAAATAGAAAGATAAAAATCTTATACCTA
The DNA here is from genome assembly GCA_030765085.1 of Allium cepa. Taxonomy (NCBI): domain Eukaryota; kingdom Viridiplantae; phylum Streptophyta; class Magnoliopsida; order Asparagales; family Amaryllidaceae; genus Allium; species Allium cepa. The sequence goes on along the minus strand of CM060938.1, from coordinate 26,969,552 downwards.
GCAGCAACTCGCGAATCTAGGCTAGCCGCTTCCCCTGCATCGCGACCAATCCCTTCGCCTCGACGATCATAAAAACCCAAACGGCCGCGACATCTGCACGCGATGCTCCTCACTGCCTCATCGACTCTTCGAACGCGACCACCTCCATCACTCGCGCAACCACCGTGCCTTGCTGCGCTTGCAAGCCCTCTTCCTCGCGACAATCCCCTAATTTGATTTCGAAACCCCTCAGACCAAATCGAATACTGTAATCTCTCTCTCTCCCCTCCCGGCCGCCTTCGAAGGCGAAGCTATGATTCCTCCTCACAGCGATGCCGACGTCACAAGATTCGCGGCCTTAAAAATCGCGAGTACCCTTCCCCCCCAAAAATGAACGCGTCTGAATTCCATCGTTTCCCCCTTTTTTTTTTTTTTTTTTAAAGACAGACGAAGGGTTGGAAGGCATAATGAACACGGGTTTTTGTTTGAACGAGGCCACGCGAATTATAATTTTCCCCCTTTTTCATATATTCGGCCATTGATTTTCTCCGGCTATTGATTTGAATAGAGAGAGATAGGAAGCCTCGGCTTCGAATAGAAGGGAAAAACGAAAAAGAAAATTCGCGAGTTCGTGCTGTCATATAGAGAAGTGGCTTCTAACGAAAGATAGCTGCCTTAGATATTTTATTCTGCTTTGATTTGAACGATGGGAAATAAAGTTTGACGTGATATTAATCTGACTGGTTAACTAACATATTAATTTGATTTAAATTTGAATTAAAATTGACTCGAATTACACAACCTAAGATCTCGACCTCCTATCGCAACGTGCCGCTAGGCGCTTATAATGTTATATCCCTATTGCGAACGCAATGGAAAAGGTTTCGAAGCCTAACTCGATCGTATAGAGAAGATAGCTTTTTGAATCCAGTTTTTATGTTAAATTTCAATTAAATTTTCAGCTCGTTTTCCTATCGCACTGCCAAACGATCACTCCAAATACTACGAAATTTAAAAACGATAATAATATAATATTACAGATCCAATGGAACTGGTTTCGTCGAAATCCAAGACTGTGCCTCGGAAGGCTATTTTTAAATTCAATTTAAACAATAAAATTTTAAAACTGAACAAACCACTGTTAATTTCAATTTTACAACTTCTATTATTCTCAGTACTATTAATATAAATTTTTCAAGCCTTCAAATTATTTTTAATAGGCTTAAAGTTCTAGATTCAATAAATTCCCAACTTCAAATTATTTAATTCAAAAATTTAATTATCAATTAAATCGTGATATTCGTAATTTAAGTTAAAATTTCCCTATTGAATATTTAAAATCAATTAAATATTCTGATTTTAAATGCTCGAAAATTACGGGTCGTCACATTCCTCCCCCCTTAAAAGAATTTCGTCCCCGAAATTACTAGTTAGGAAGAATGATCCAATACCCGTTTACTATTCCTAAAACCAAACAGTTCAACATCTTACTAACTATCTTTTTATAAAAGACCCATTATCATTCTTATTAACTTCCAAACCTTTCCCTAGTTCAGACTATACCTTTTGTTTAACCATTCAAGTTTCAATTTAAAACCAAATTTTGAATTCTCAAAATTTTCTCAAAATTTTTCCTACTCCCTAAATTCCCGAAAAATTTCGCCAGCGTTTCCTTTGCACGGCTGACTCGGTACAACTACAAAATGGCTCTACGGCCTCCCAAATCCAAAAAGAAAACAAAAAGGCCAAGTGGCTCAATCCAAATCCAAACCCCAATCAAATTCCATACCAAATTTAAATACATACCTTTTTGTCGGGCAATTCAATTTATCTCTCGAATCAAATCCAATTTCCTTTTTCCTTTATATTACCTGCATATCCTGCTTAGCACTAATATCCAAACACAATATTCCAAAACATTTTATCAACTTTCTCACCAATGCCAATATCTATTCATTCAAATATCAACTTAGAATCTATTTGCAATATTAAATTTTCAATTTAGAATGCACCATTCATACTTAAGTTAGTATAAGTATTTTTTATGTTTCTTATATTCATTTTCATCTCACTACTTTAGTTTATATCCATTCCTATTCCAATTATTTTCTTTCATTTCCATATGAATTCAATTTATCTTAACTCTGCATATAAATTTTATTTGTCATTCATCACTAATTTATATCATTATTCCAATTAGTTTTATTTACTAACTTATTTTAGTTTCCAAGTTGAAATCGTTTTGTCGTTAACAAAATTTTCCAAAATTTTCAAAAATTTTCTAACTCCCAAAATTTCTGAAAAATTTTGGCAGAGTCTCCTCTGTACGGAGGAGCTTTTGCAATTTGACAAAAGAGATAAATATATATACATCGACCCACACGGTCGGAAAAACCAAAAACAGTTCATATTTCCTATTTTAATCGCGTAGGCGTACCTTATTTAGCATTTTAAGCAAGCGGCTTATTATTTTTAGCAAATAGCCCAACCCAAATCCATCCATACGGCTTCCAGGTACCTGTACTTACTCAATTTAAACATGTAAGTGTCAAATATATGTAGTTTAACTACATTTCGCTTATTTATAATAGTTAAAACATGAATTCTAAAAGAAATTCACTCCAAACATTTCTCCATAAGTAACTCATATAATTGCATACTAATTCCACTATTCCAGTTAATTTACAAACCATTTCATTCAATTTGAATGGTTTAAAACCCAATTGTTTACATAATTTATTTATTTTTAAGCAAACTGAACTCATATTTCGTTCAATTGCTCTCAAAATCAATTTATTTTACTTCTATCAACTCATAGAATTTTAATTACTTCCATTTACATCCAATGATAATTTATTCTTTGCAATTTGACAAGATCTATGTGAATAAATAAGTACTTGAGTTTTATAATCAATTTTAAATGGATTTCAACTCAATTTATATTCAATTTTATTTCATCTTAAATTTATTCACAATCCATATATCCTCATTTTCATTGCATTTCAAATTTTAATCCATTCACTTGCATTTCATTCCATGTTAGTTTATTCCAAACTATTTTATTTAGCTCAAAGACAATCCAAGCTATTTCATTCAATAACCATTTCTCAACTTATTTAAACTATATTTCATTTGATACTTACTTATTTCATCATTTATTTACTCAATATAATTAGTTTATCCACATTCACTTAAACCATTCTAATAAACTCAAAACATTCTATTTTCCCTATTGTCTCAAGTTATTTCAATTCCTTAATAATTTTAAATGATTTACAATTATTTATTCTCGAATTCCATTCCATTAATATTACTTATAACTCATCGAATTTTATTTCGATTAAAAATTTATCTTCACTTGATTTAAAACCAATCCAATATTATTAAACTTAATTTTAAGTTGAATTCAATTCAACTCCTTTCCATCCTTTGGCTTAAGTTTATTCACTCTAATTTATACTTAAGCTCATTCTTATTTTGCAAACAAAGTTCTCCTTTCCAATTTTAACTAGATTCTATTTCAATCCAATCTCATTTCAAACTACACATTTATTTGATCGGTTATTATACATTTTAACTTTCTAGATTCAGCTCATTCAATTTATTACAAAGCCATTTCCAACTTATTTTCACTGATTCGGATTTTTATTTGCAATTCATACCATTATTATTTTAATCCATTTCCGTTTTTATTCTTTACATTTTCAATTATATTTAATTTATTACCACTTCAAGTTAAATTTAAATTTTTAACTCAAGTTCTGAATCCACTATCCATTGTCAATTTACCACCCAATTTTATGAACTCACAGTTCAAATTTCATTTGACCAAAAAATTAAGTCGAATTTAATTTATCACTTGAGTTTATTTCCAAACTTCATCTTAAACTCATAATTCAACTTTACTTAACTACATTGGGTTCTCAATACATATTTCATTATATAATCCATTATCTAAATAGTCGTTTCCTAACTTATATTTCAGAACTTGATTTTAAGTCTCAAAATCTCTTCATTTAAATTTGCTTAAGTCCAATTTACTTTAAAATTTCAAGTTTTGATCTTCAATTTATTTTTCCATTCATTAAACAATTTTCATTTTGGATTTTGTATCCCATTTTCAAATTTTATAAGCCACAATTTATTATTTTATACAATCCCATTCATCATAAACTTATTATTTACACCTATTTATAAATCAAGCATATTTTTATTCCATGCATTTTTAATTCTTTTATATGCTATTCTGATTTATTTAACTCAATCAAACTCTTACCCACTTTATTTCTTATCCAACTTATTTTCCAGTTATCCAGGTAAGAATTTTAAATTTCATTCACTAATTCAATTGAATTCCCATTTCAATCCAATTTTGCTAATTCAAATTTACTTAACTCAATTTCAACTTGATTTCGAATACAACTGGATATTAATTTCAGCCCATCCAATTAATTTCAATCCAGTTATATTTTTATTTCATCAATCCAAGTTAATTTCATTGTAACTCTTCACTTAAGATTTATATTCTATTATCCAACGCTTAAATTTCTTCCTGATTTAAGAATCATTTCAAAAACTTTGGTTTCAAATTATTTTGAAATCCCCAACATTTCAAATCTCGTTTTCTCAAAAATTTAAACCAATCCTGGTTTTATTTTCAACAAATTTCCTTTGAGATTTTCAAACAAACCACTAGCTTTCAGAACAAATCAATTTGGTAGCAATCCGTCACTTAGAAATTCGAAAATGAATACTGATGATGCGGCCGTCATCATCAGAATTATTTTCCAATAATCCAAGTGATTTCAATGCTATATCATTTTCAAAATCCCTTTAAAACAAATTTCATTTCAGAAATATCTCCAACAATTGTGCTATTATTTATCTTCAAATCACTTCCCCAAAATCTTCGGGATTTAAATTTCCAAACCCTGCTTATATCAATTTTACCATAATTCATTTGCATAGCTTAAGCTCATACAAATTCTTATTTGATTATATTTCAGTTTATAAATCTCATTTATAATTCACATTTATGAATTTCATTTTAAATTTAAATTTATTCCCTTAACCTTTAGTTATATATTTCAATTTCTTGTTGAATTTTCGTTTTTATGATCTTATGTGTCCAAAATATTATCATCCAAACATCCATATATATATTATTTAAGAATATATTTCTTTTATACTAAAATATACTTTAGGTAAAATTATTTCATTTACCCACCTTTAAAACAATACTGTGTTAATTGTTCTATTCAAGAGTTTAGAAACCCCTTCGATACAGTTGTCCAGACTGCGCCGACGAAGGTTCATATGCCACTCAATAAACCAATCAACACAATATAAAACCATTTTTATATCCACTAACAAATACGCGCTCTTAATACGCTCAAACTCATTCTAGAGTACTATTGACTCTATTGATAATGAGTAATTCCCACCAGAGCCAAGGTTATCACCAACCTAAGCTCTGATACCAAGTGAAACGACCCGCAGATCCGTACCCCTTGAGTTAACCCTATTCTACAACAATCAACTCAAGTTGCACAGAAATACGAACCATTTTAGTTAAAGAAGAAGAGGTGGAAGAAGAAAATATAAAACAATAACAGAATCTAACCATCGCAGCGGAATAAAATATAATAGGTAATAATGCTCTTTACATAAAACAAAACTATGTATGTTTATAGATACATCATCAGAGTACATCAATCACAACTCAGCATCAATAACATACAACTGGATACACAACTACTCAACACAGCGGAATATATATAAAGCAAGTACGTGAGTACGTATCGCCCTCCAGCTCGTCTCCTGAGCTCCACAGCATCATATCCTGTATCCTATAATACTCGGTCTGACCCGAGCATTACAGTTAAATAACACCCGAGTCAGTCTGGAATACCAGCGTGAGAAAATCACACCCAATTGGTTATTAAAGTTTCAAAAATCCTTTGAAAACAAAAGCATCTCGTAAGACCACGCCACAAATAAACATGTCGGGTTTTTACCTTACGATAGCTAAAACAGATTTATATAGAAATCCTCTGATATTATAATAGTGTCTATATAAAGTAAATAGAATCTAGCTGAAATGCTTGCATCTCACGTTTCAGCAATAGTTGGGCACAATCAAAACCGTACGGGCGCGTAGGGAAAATGGATTTCCAACAATGACTAGGCACTGGGGTACCACCTGTCACAGTACGGGGCCTAGATCACCGTACCGAGGACTACTCCCTTCATCCCCTGCAACACAAGGCCGGAACCATTCCTTACTGAACAGTCCCGAACAAGATAAACCCCGTGGTTGGCGCGACCAACCACCCACTAAGCCGAAATATATAAGGGACATCTAGACAGGGGAATTATCTTGTCCTGCTTGGGCATGACCCACCTAACCTTGCTGCATATCCCCTGATTTTCAGTCATTCCCATTTGATGAGGCTTGAGGCTAAGCGTTACCTTTAGAACGTATCACTTAGAATGCCCATCGTCCACCTGACGATGTTTTCGCAAGCATTCATCCATACAAGTCCGTCCCGGGTTCGAACGGAACCGAAGGCACTATTCCTACTACATCCATTTTGGAAATATCCTCAGGATTAGTAGCGACTAGCCCTTGCACTACACTGCTCCATCTTCGACTCCGAACACGTTTTTCGCACGAAACGTACAAACCGGATCGAAGTGGTTTTTGAGAAATAAATCTCGATCCCAGTCTCTTCGAAACAATTAACGCATTTGGCCAATATTGATAGTCGGTTATTTGACTATCATTTAATATTCACAACATCCATCACACAATAAATAATTTCCCAAATTATTTATTAACTTCAAAATATCTTCACAATATATATTCATATTTTCAATCCCTTGAAAACAGTTTCAAAACCCTCATTCTTTTCAGAATCAGCTTCCCAAATATTTATATTTCCTCTGAAATCACCAAGCATAAAAATAGATTTTTTTTTTTTAAAATAATTTAAAACACTTTACTTTGAAATATATACCTTTAAAATACTTAGGATAAAGCTACTTAAATAATTTGTTAAAAATACATACTATATGAATTTGAGAAAATAAGGTTACTTTATAAAATATAAAACCAGGTTTTTCACTTTTAAAACAAATACTAAGTCACTTTTAAATAATTAATGCTATAATATATTAAAAAGAAATACTTGCTTTAGAAATTACATATTAGAAATAATAATTTTTTCAAAACTTGCTTTCTTTTAAAAAAAACTTTAAACCTTTAATTTATATTTACAAATTTACTTTAAAAAAAAACGTGTACTTGGCCATCCAGAGAAAAATTCCAATTCAAACACTTAAATCAATTTCCCGAATTGATTTCCAATTTATTCTGTTGAAATAAATTTCTTTACTTACTTGGTTCATTTCAAAATTTATTAATTATGGACGTTATTTTTATTCTTATGATTTCCTGTTTGATTTTAAATCCTTTAACTGAAATATCCAAATTTCATACTTTTCCCCATTTTCTTCTTTGTTCCTTTCAAAATTTAAAATCTTAAATTTAACATAAATGTCTTGATCCTTTAAACAATAACATTGAAGTTTAAGTTTCATTAACTTTCTGTTTATTTAAATATTTATTTTCATATACAGAATTTATTAGTTAGCATTTTGAAACACTAATATTCTTATCCAATTCATTTTAATTATTTACATTCTTTGAAATTGTTTCCTTGAAAAATCATTCTTTTTATTATTTATTCCCACCGATCCAATGCTATACAAATTTGATAATTCAGGGTACCAGAATAATCCCAAACAACTATAGCATTCAATATTCAATATAATCCATCACAGAATATTCACAAAGTATAACAGGGAATAGTAAACAATATATATATATATATATATGTTGAGGGACCCAGTTGGATTCCTCCAACTTGTTTTTCCTGCATCCACAGACGTTAGCACAACATAATATACCAATTTCAAATATCACATCAATCAATTTCAACCATTCAAACAATTATTTAAATTTAATCATTTAAATTTAAATTTAAATTTTAAACTGAGTGAGATTAACTCACCTTGCATTTGTTTGGCAATCTACTTCAATATTTCCTTGGATTTCCAGGTGTTTGACCTTAAATAACCAATTATATAATTTTATTAATATTTGAAATAAATTGAACTATTAATTTTCCTTTTACATATTTTAATTCAATTTAATAATTTGTTCTTTAACTCAGACAAATTTAATGGACTAAAAATCAACAGATTAAACTCATGTTCAAACTTGAGTAATATCAATTTAGAAATTCCTAAACTAATTTACCATTTCATCACAACTTATTAATTTGTAAATATTCGTTGTAATATGATATTATACTATATAAATCACTTTAACATTTCTTTAAAAATTTAAACAGCAAGATTAAACATGTATGTATATAATTAATTTTTTTTTTTTTTTATCTAACAAACAAAATTCCATAAACCTATATAATCTACAATTCTGTTAAATTAAAAGTAGGGCTTGTTTTTATATATATTTACAGTAATTTAATTTAATTTTTTTTTTGTTGCTTCTATCGTAAATCAAATTTAAATAGAAAGATAAAAATCTTATACCTAGCAGCAACTCGCGAATCTAGGCTAGCCGCTTCCCCTGCATCGCGACCAATCCCTTCGCCTCGACGATCATAAAAACCCAAACGGCCGCGACATCTGCACGCGATGCTCCTCACTGCCTCATCGACTCTTCGAACGCGACCACCTCCATCACTCGCGCAACCACCGTGCCTTGCTGCGCTTGCAAGCCCTCTTCCTCGCGACAATCCCCTAATTTGATTTCGAAACCCCTCAGACCAAATCGAATACTGTAATCTCTCTCTCTCCCCTCCCGGCCGCCTTCGAAGGCGAAGCTATGATTCCTCCTCACAGCGATGCCGACGTCACAAGATTCACGGCCTTAAAAATCGCGAGTACCCTTCCCCCCCCAAAAATGAACGCGTCTGAATTCCATCGTTTCCCTTTTTTTTTTTTTTTTTTTTTAAAGACAGACGAAGGGTTGGAAGGCATAATGAACACGGGTTTTTGTTTGAACGAGGCCACGCGAATTATAATTTTCCCCTTTTTTCATATATTCGGCCATTGATTTTCTCCGGCTATTGATTTGAATAGAGAGAGATAGGAAGCCTCGGCTTCGAATAGAAGGGAAAAACGAAAAAGAAAATTCGCGAGTTCGTGCTGTCATATAGAGAAGTGGCTTCTAACGGAAGATAGCTGCCTTAGATATTTTATTCTGCTTTGATTTGAACGATGGGAAATAAAGTTTGACGTGATATTAATCTGACTGGTTAACTAACATATTAATTTGATTTAAATTTGAATTAAAATTGACTCGAATTACACAACCTAAGATCTCGACCTCCTATCGCAACGTGCCGCTAGGCGTTTATAATGTTATATCCCTATTACGAACGCAATGGAAAAGGTTTCGAAGCCTAACTCGATCGTATAGAGAAGATAGCTTTTTGAATCCAGTTTTTATGTTAAATTTCAATTAAATTTTCAGCTCGTTTTCCTATCGCACTGCCAAACGATCACTCCAAATACTACGAAATTTAAAAACGATAATAATATAATATTACAGATCCAATGGAACTGGTTTCGTCGAAATCCAAGACTGTGCCTCGGAAGGCTATTTTTAAATTCAATTTAAACAATAAAATTTTAAAACTGAACAAACCACTGTTAATTTCAATTTTACAACTTCTATTATTCTCAGTACTATTAATATAAATTTTTCAAGCCTTCAAATTATTTTTAATAGGCTTAAAGTTCTAGATTCAATAAATTCCCAACTTCAAATTATTTAATTCAAAAATTTAATTATCAATTAAATCGTGATATTCGTAATTTAAGTTAAAATTTCCCTATTGAATATTTAAAATCAATTAAATATTCTGATTTTAAATGCTCGAAATTTACGGGTCGTCACAGATGAGGTCTCGATGAGGTCTCATCCACACAAAGCTATGCTTTTTCACAAAGCCATGCTTTGATCAACAAATGATGAGCAGCACTTTGTATGCCACATTACCAAATTGGGAATGTATCACTAGTAACCATCAACTACATAACCTCTGAGCTCGTACGTCTTAGAGAAGGGTGTTAAGCTAAGAGAATATGTAACGACCCGTAAATCTTGACTAATAAATTGGTTAGTTTAATTTAATTTTTGCTATTAAATTTAGGAAGAAATAAAATTTTTAGAAGTTATAATGAAGCAAATGTTAGAAATTTAAGTGTAGCAATGAAATTAAGATTTACAATTCAAAATGTAATTGCAATTAATTGAAATTATGAAAATTGTCATACTTGGTTATAAGTTTAATATAAGAAACAAATGGGAATATTGAAATAACTAATGAAATGTTATAATCAGAGGTAGTTGAATGAATTCAATATTATGTAAGATATTTTAGTAATTGGTTGGAAATATACACTTAAGTGGAATAGACCATGAACAAGAGAGAATAATGGATTTATGGAAATAAATTGGTCAACATAAATAAAGATGAAAAATTTGGGTGTATTAAGGTAATTTGAAACTGTAACCTATGAAGCAAAGAATAATATTATTGAACATTTAGTTAATTAAAAGAAATAGAAATAAACTTGGGTAACTTTCTATTACATCCTTAAAAACATATATATAACTTACCAGCTATAAAAAGTTAAAATGTTATAAGAAATTGTAATAAAATATTATACAAGTTGATAAATAATAAATGTAGTGTAATCCGTATTGATTTAAACAATTGTGAAGTTTTAATTGATTGAAAATAGTAGATTTGGGGAATAGATTTAAAATTTTATCCATTGATACAATAATACGTAATAAATGGAAAATTTATACAATCAATGTTAGATAATTGATCATAATGTTTAATAATTGTTAAAATAATAATGGAAGTGGGAATGTAAGTTTAATAGAAACATGAATTTATTAGAAGGGAAATAATTGGTAAAAAGGACTTGGACTAAGGAAATTTTATTAATTGTTTTAAAACCTAATTAATACGGGTAATAGACAAGATTTCACATTTGAATTATAGCCATTTAAACAAATCTAAGATGAATATAGGAATATTGGGTAATCTATTACTTAAATAGGAAAGGAGAATCCAGGGCATTGCTTGATTTACACGTGTCCCTTTACTTCGAAGTTAGTTCTTTTTCCTGTCCGTTCGTTTTATTTGCCAGCCAACAGTTATCTTCCCCAATTCTAACATCGTTTCCCAACCAAACATCGATAATTCCTCTTCTGCTACTCACAATTCCACTATGAATTTTGAAAATTAAAACTCAAGGTTTGATATCATTAACCCTTACCACTGTATAATCCACAGCCACCTTTTAACTCACAAAATGACAATTCATCTTTTCATTCCTATTTTGCAGATTTTCCATTCACCGCTTCTCGGCTACAACAAATCCTTTCGATTTTGGAGATGACGCATGTTTTTGATTTGGAGTTGTTGCTATCTTTCGGAACAGATGGATTTTACCCATTTCTCCCTCGTAATAGCTCTTCCAATAATTAATGCCTTTCCGACCAGCGCCTAGAGACGCTAATCCAAAATTAGGGCAGATATCAAAAGAGGTACAGGATGTCTACGAGACAAAAAATAATCCCTACCAGGTACGATTGCTACATCCTCAACCAGTACAACCTACACTTAGTCATATTTTGCGATAATTTTTCCTCTGATTTATCTACGTTTTGAAAATAGGATATGTATAATTGTTTATATGTTCAGAAGTTAATGAACAAAGTTAGATCTTTGTTTAGATTTACTTGAGAACATTGATACATCCACTACTATAATCTCTGTTCTGTTTTACTAAGTTTTATATGAGTCTACTACTAGCAAAATTAATGTTCTTTGAAATGCTATGACTTCCTAATTAACAGTAATAAAAATATGGTTGTCGTACTACATTGACAGTGTTTAATATTTTTGAGTTCTTAATCCAAACTTCTGATATGATTTTGTGTTAACTACATGTGCGACTTTTGGTTTGAGCAACTTGATGTCTCCAGTTTACTGTTTGTACGAAAATACAACTTTCTATAAGTTAAGTTCTACATCACTTAACACTGATCGCATCGGATTGGAGAATTAAAATAGAAAAGTTAGACTTAATTCATTTTTCCCATTTTATATCACTGTATCAATTGTGTATTGTTCAAACATGAATTTTAGTGTGGTAAAAATTATGCAACAACAATTTTGTATTAACCTCTAATACAATCGTCCAATGGGATTACTTAACCAATAAGCTATTGATATTGTTTAGGGAAAATTATCCACTGCAACTAAAATAATACTTTATGATTGATCGTCTGCATATTGGTTCACTTATACATGTGAGGCCATAGTTAGCCTGTATTGTAATAAACATCTTCAAATCACCACATACATATATCCAACTGCATGTAACATCAATTAAATTCATATCAATATGTACATAACTTATTTTTGTACCACTGCCTCTATGATTATTCAGTAAGCGAAAGTTTTATTTAAAAAATGAATGATTTTCCACCTTTGCTGGTGCTAAGAAAGTGATGATTGGGCCTACGACCAAGTCAGAATTGGATTTCTGTTTCGCTGTGATAAATTCGCCTTTTTATAGTAAAACTGCCACCTTGATTACTACTGATAAGTTCCGTTTTGAATCATATATAAAGTAGCTTCAGGCAATACATAGTAAACTCATTCTGTCTGTTCTGCTTTGGAATCTGTTTATACTGATAATTGAGCAAATTATTTTATTTGAATGTGCATATTATATGTATTTTTCAGTCTCAACAAAATTGGAATAATGCCAACCATTATTTAAATAGGAAAAGAGAAATCAAACATCTAATAGGTTGCCATATGGAAAAACATTATACCGTGCTGATGTTGATATGGCAACAAATGGGTTTATTTTCTCACTGCATTATCACCTCTTATCAAAATTTCAACAACCGCTACAGCCTCATCTTCCCTAAATCATTAGCCTGAGTTTTAAATGCTCAATTCCATTGATTATTCCTTGCATTTCTAACCTGGTGCTGTGGATTTTCTTATTAGCACTATTTTTGAAATCAAAGAGAATGTTGTTTCCATATTTCTATGAAATCTAGAGTTCCCGTTCTCGATCGATTCCATATCCTTGGTCCTGGGTATATCAATGGCCAATTTTATTCATGTCATTTTGCAGTCATATCCTTATGCTCTTATGGAATACCCCTTCTCTTACAAGCGATGTCCCAAGTTTCTTATTTTTATTCGAATTTGTGCAAATTTGTTAGTATTTTTCATCTTTGTATTCAATTCACTTATTTATAATTTGTTATATAGTAATTTAAGAGATTGTAGCAAGATAACATTGACTGTATTTTAAACCACAATCCAATAACATAAATCTACTAATCGGATTATTTATTGTTGGAAGTCAATGGTTATGCTGATAGGATGTCCTATAAATTTTCTCCTACACAGATAGGTGTTAAGTATGAACAATTTATATCTCATTTATTACATAATTCTTTAATCCACAATATTAGTTTATGTGCAGATTAGTTGCGTTTCTAGGTGCTTTATATATGAAATTAGCTAGATCTTGATTTTTCTGAAATTATCACAGTTTCACTGAATGAGCAGCTGGGTGGTGGAGTACATCTTCATGAAGTATTTATAAGGAAGGACCTCTTAATTGATTACTTACTTATAGTTGGTTAGAATTTTCATTTATTTCTCCTTTTATATACATATTTATGTCTCAAAAGATAAATTAGTGGTAAACGAACTAACTAATTTTAGGTATGTATGTAGCGGATTGCAATAAAAAAGAAATTAATAGGCTTTAATTTTTTTTCACAAATCTAAAGAGGATTGAAGAATTTTAGCGTTTTAGTTACATTTGGTTCATTAGTACTACAAACAAAGCATATATTTATTATCTTCAATAGTAAATTTTAAGTCTCCATAATAGGAGATTTGATTTTAGGCTTGAATTTAGTGTCGAAATGATGATTCCAGTTTGTTGTAAAATTCCACTTGATTTTTAACCAAGGAGAGCTAACAAAATTTCTCTTTTAATAGCCATATTAGCTAATACCAATAATCTAGATGAGAAGATAGGATCCTAGAGGAATTGCAATTTTTTCCTACATACGTAGTATTTTATATATATCTTATATATAAAGCAAACACTTGGTTAATGTGGTCAAAGTGAAGCCTTTTTTGATTTCTCTAAAATAACTTCTTTGTTAAAACTTTTCAAACAGTATTGTATGGCTATTTTCGTCTATTAAAGTAAAGGTAGTGGAGGTTGATTCACATCTGCACGTTCTCATTCATTTATCATAAATGCAAATGCCACTTCTTCCTATATCAATCGATTGGTTAATAGCATACTGGGTTATTTGTGTTAATTCCAAAAACAGTGTAGTAACTATTCATAACACATGTTCACGTTCTCATCTGTAACACATGTTGTTTTCTCTCCCAAATGATAATAACTGCAAGATGAAATCAATGGCGGAAAATTATTGGAAAAACTGCAGAAGTGCTCTAAGGTATTTCTCCAGCATAAGATCTCTAGCTTACTTTACTAATTCATTTTATAGGGCTTTGTTTTCATCCGTTTAGGATCGAATTCAGTTTTTTGATTTTCTATTTGGAGAATTATGTGCAAACTTGACTCATTTTAGTTCATTTCACTCTTTTTCAACTTTCAATCCCTGACAAAGGCAGAGTATATAAGCTATTGGAAAACCAGCCGATGACCTCAATGTTGCTTATCGAAGGTGAACATTTCATTTTTTATAGGTTTATTTTCATATTTTAAGACTTGGCATCGATTTGTCTTTTAATTCAATAATATTTATGTAATTGATATTATGACAATTATCTTATGTTTAGCTCCTTTGATGATTAAGTTATCTTCAATATTAATTGTGTTTTCATATTCATGCCTACTAACATTAAAAATTGTGAAAAATACCATACGAAAGTGAAGCAATGGTTGGTTTGAAGTTAAATCTGATTCAAAATCTAAGTACTGTTTATTTTTGAAGTACTTGCTCTCTAGTGGTTGATTGATTGGGGGCAGAAGGTTTGTGGAAGATTTTCTGAAATACTTTTATTTAATTTCAATTTATGAACTCCTTTGGTTAAATGTGTATTAAAGGCCTCTGCTTTTCACTGGCATCAAACGTGCTCTTTATTCCCTGATTTGTCAATTATTTTTTATTCACTTAATACCTACTCTGCTTCGAAAAAGTCATTATTTCAAATTTTTTTAGATTATTCATCGTATAACATTTGCTTTTTAAGTGTAGCTCCAACAATCCATGGAGGAGGAGGAATTACACATTGAAGGATTTCAGAACCGATGGCTATTCTGATATATACAATGCAGATGGTTGTAAGCTACAATTCATGCTCAAATTCATTCTCAAAAAGTAAATGATGATGCTAAATTCATTTTCCATATGCACACAAAATGTATCCGTATCTAACTTGGTTTTAACTCCATATTTTAGAATATAATTATGAATATGCATTCGAAAAAATAGGTGGGCTTATAAAGTTTAAGACGAGTTTCATGAAGGGAGAGTATATAAATAATTTCAATACCTTCAATAGGATTTGAATCATGATTCAAATTGGGAAAGTTACAATATAAAAACAGCTTGGGTTGCAAATTCAATTTTATTTACCAATAAATGGACAAAACATCAAAATAATTGTCTACATTCCGTAAAAGCTCAAATATTGAACCTAAGAGTATACTAAGAATATATTTATTATAAGTTAAGTTTTTAAAATGGTTAAAATGTAATCTGTTTCCAAATCAAGAAGTCTTGGATATAGGGTGTTAGAAATCAAATTCTACAAAAAACTGTTTTACTGCTTAGTTACTTCGCTTTTAACAACTTTTATTTCAGTCATTTAAAGGTGCTATCTACAAGTACCCATCCTTATACATAGTGAAAAAGTTTTTTAAAATCTAATTCTTGGCTGATTCAATCAATGACGTGATTTAGAAAATTAATTGGAAGAACTGTACTACCCGGCTAACGTTCATTTATAAACATATAACTGTACCTTATCATTCCACAAGAACTGAAGAACATATGTAAATCCAATTAGCTTATGAATCAACCATGACAAACAATGAATATTCAGACCCAATGTGAACAAGAATATTTAAAGAAGAAAAATTCAACGTTTATTGCCAAAAAGAAAGAGAAAGTATGTATGTTGTGTGCATTCATACTATATGTCATCTTCTACAATACTATAACATCTGTATATTTTTTTTGTTTTAGATGAGGAAATTGTAAGTCTTCTTTAGATAATGACTATATTTTTCTTTCCATACATGTAATAAATGATATGCTGCATATCCTTTCGCATGACAAAGTTGATAATACGCCTGATATAGCAGAACTTATTATTTTGAAAAAGTTTCATGAAAGATCACAACATAACTAAGATTTGCTGATGCAAGTAACAATTCCCACTGTGTAAAAAGGATAAAGTAGAAAGTAATAGAAACTGTAATTGTTTCCTTTATTTTAGATGTGGGAACATGAACATTAAAATGTTTTTAATCAATTATTGATTTAAATTATTATTTTCTTTTCTTACACTATATTATTTATATAGCAACATTGAATGCATGTTATTCCAAATAAGCCACATGCAAAGTGTTGCATTATATGCTTGGGTGATGCCCAGGCTGTAGGTATAAAGAGAGCCGAAGAGAAGGGAAATTGTAACTTGGTTTTGTTAAAGTTACATTATGGAGTAACTCAAATACTAGATGATGCTGCCTCTATTTTAACTGCAAAACCAAAAGAACTTGATGATTTGTCATCTAGGGTCAAGGAAATTGTCTCCACCTGCAAAGTGTTGCACAATTTGAGAAGCCAAATGCATCTAGCCGACGACTTAAGGAGCAAAGAGCAAATCGGGTTGGCCATATTAGTTCTTCGCCAAGCCATGTCTACACTTAAAAAGGCGGCTAAACCAAGAGTGGAATCTTACTGCTCAGCGTTCAGTAAAGAATACAAAAATGCAGGTGAAATGCTGAGAAAGTTTGAAAGCGAGAATGTCTATGTGTGTGGCATGAAAGGGTTCCTGGCCTTAATATGTTGCCTACACTCCAAGGTGCAAAGATTGTAACTGCTGTTCCTTTTCAGATTCAAAAATGGGAAGGAGCACCCATTTCTTTCATCATTTAACGATGCATTGTGTGTGTGTGGGGGCACATGTATGTACCTATGGACAAGCGTGTGTGTGTCTATGTTAATAGTGAGCTTCTCTTCAATAATTCAAGTGTGTGAATTGGATTGAGGGGGGGAAATATTATAAATTTTGGAGTTGTATGTTTGTATGTGCCCTGATAATTATCCGCAATGGGCATTTAAGTAGTGCTGAAAGTATGCTTACAGCAAAACCGTGTTGTATCAGAACTATTAAGCAGTTATTTATTTATAATTATTTTGCTTTGAGTTTTCAAAAAGAAAAAAATTGTTATTCCAAATAAGCATTTAGGAAGCAGAGCTTACTTGAATATGCTTGATTAATTACCATAAAGGACTACGGCCATACGCCGATAGATTCTAAACAATTCTTAGTGAGCGCAATAACAATGTTTCTCATAAATTTAAGTACATAATACATAACTATTAAACAGTAACAGAGCCATTTTCATGATGCTAGGACATTTGGTCAACGTGCTAGATTTGGTAGATTATTTTAATATTTTTTGCCCATTAATGTTAGTAAAGCAGTAAATTATGTAACAGAAGTTCATGTTAAACAATTGGAAGAAAAATTTATTTTTTAGTGCTCAAGCCATATCAAATTGAAAATGTCAACAACTCTGAATGTTTTGTACAAAACGAGGCTAGAAATAGTAGCAACCATTGGATTTAAGCAAAAAGAATATCCTAACCCTTTACTTCTCCCGCACACATATTCTTTATGTACTTCGTCGCCTGGTAGCACTATCCATATCAATCTTTGTAATTTTTTCAAAGGTTGTGTTGTCATCATCAGTCAATATGTTAGTTTCTTATGATATTGTGTTAAGCTTAAGGATCTTCAAAATTATACTGGCAAATAATAAATGGTTAGCATTCAAGTATTATTTTGTATTAATACAAGGCCAAGGCAACCGACGGAATTTTTTTTGATATCAAATGCCATAATAAATTTGACACTTTATCATTGTTAGCAAATGAAAGCATTATTAGTAGGGACAGTAATTCAGATCCGAATTTGGAAATTTCTAATGATATGAGATTGACGGCTTATGAATCATTGCAGACCCAAAAAATTGGTTGCCCAAGCCCATATAAACAATTTTGAAAGAAAACAAAAAGCGGAAGTTGAATTGTTACCCCCAGATTTGAACCAGTATCACCTAAGCTTATTCCAATTCACTTACCATTAAACTATGCTTCAGCGCATTTTGTTTACAATTCATAAATAAACGGTTTATCAGAATAATAAAAAAATAATTTTATTTTGTTGCCCGGACATAGTGGGCTGCTCTAGCCCAAGGGCTTGGTGGGCTGTTCTTTAGGCCGGGCATGCTTATGATTATAGAGAGCAATGCATCATATGGTTGTTTTTATCCCTGCATTAATGACTGATAATATGTTTTGTATTGAAATGTTGGAAAGAATGTTGATTTGACTACATAGAGTAAATTATATGATTTGCAATCCAGATTGACATGTGATAAGATGAATGTAAAGAGAAAACATGGAGTTCCAATATTCGTAGTTGTGGTTCACGGGATGCCTTTATCGCTGTTTTTGAAATGCCTGAAGATGGACAAAGTAGTAAAATAGTTGAATATGATTATCAAATGGCGTGTGAAGGTAAAATGGATATTTAAGTATTGAAGGCCTCGGGATGTAAATGGGAGGAGAGGAAGTTTGATAAAATAATTGATACTATGAATATATGCGCATGGTGAACGGACGTACAAGTTCAGGATGTTTTGGAATTGTGGATATTATCCATTTTTATATCTCTGCATTATTGGAAGAACTGATACATGATTTGTAATATTTGAAAACGATATGCTGGTTGTTTCTATTCACTCAATTATGTTTACATATATGGGTGTTATGTTGCAATTTTATGTATTCAAAGTTCAAGGATATCTAACTCAATTGTGATAATAATACATCATATATTGTTTAAATAATTACCATGTACCATCCTTAATGTCTATTTCAGTCATTAGGTGCACAAAATCAACTTACATAAAAATTCATTGTGCATTATGCCTTTTTAACTTATAATCTCTTATAAGTAGTAAGAGAAATGAAGTTTTGGTACAAAATTAATTAATGCAATCATACTTGATACATGTGATAAATAGAACGAAAATATTAAAAATAGTTCTACGATAATGGAAATAGCATAATAAATATAACAAAACGTTTGATATAGCTTTGTTATTGGGTATAACAAGAATGCTACCATAATTAGTCACACTGGAAGTAGCTATGCTCCTATTTTATTTATTATTGGTTGGTTATTAATAGTGGATCCTACACTTATTTTTAAGTGAAAAATAAAATTGGATCTACCCAAGATGGGTTAAACATAGACGACCACAAAAGTTCAACGATTTTGTTTAGTAGCCTTCTATCTTATTCCTGCATTTTTATGATGGTTAGACTCACTGAACCTCTTACCCTCCTTTTTACTATAAATATTAATGATAATTTGCATTTATTACAAACTAAACTTTCGTGAGCAGTTACTTACTGGCCGCTATCCATTTTTCCACTAATAAAAGTATTCTCTGTTCAAACTGTTAATTTCAAGCTGTATAGATTGAAAACATATGTAGACTGCAATCCTGCCATTAATTTTATAGGAAAATTGTAATATAAATCAACTCCTCTCAACTAGCAACTTTTATTTTACTGCATAACTCTACACAGCATCAAAGTTTCGTTCTGCTTTTCTTCCTCTGGCCACTACATATAGTTTAATATAATCAAAACACCAATTTCATCATTATTTTTCCATGCTTTTGAAAAGCAAATGTAAATAATTAAGGTACTTGTAATAACCGTAGAATTAAAATTAGCATTGGAGTTGAGGAGTTTAGTAAAATTGTTAGAATTTGTTAGATATATGTTCTATTACGCATATGGTAAGACTATATCATGTTATACTTAGGGTAATGTTATTACATGTTTTACCAAATTGCCATTTCTTTCACTCTTTGCGACTGAATCGATTTGGAAGTAATATCGTGAAAAAATTGACAATGGTGAAAAATGAGATGGAGTATAAATGCAATTGAAATATCTCAAATTAGTCCTTAAATTTTCCTATGATTTAGAGCTACGCTTGCTATCATATTTTATTTGATCTGATCAATCCTATTAACTAGGAAATTAATAATTTTCGATCCGATGAGATAAAATAAATTCAGCCCAATTTGAGCAATTTGTTTAGATTAGTAATAAAATAAAATTAGCCCAATATGCATACAATTTATTCTAGTTATGTCTATCCATGCTGTGATCTTTACACCCTAATTCTAATTGAATCTATGTTGTTTCATGTTTAAATACCGAATATAATACCGTTATCTACTTTTTTTTAAATTTTATATCAACAAACAGGTCTTCAAATGGGAGCAGTCAATATCATTATAGTGTGCAAAAGCTAGATGGATTCTTATTCAAAAGAACGAGATGTTGGAAGCTTTATAAAGAAAGCAAAAAAAAAATTATGATTAAATGGACAAATTTAGCATGGAAAGCAATGAGTTTATATTCTTTACCATATAAACTACTATTGTCTTTAGTATGGTTTTTTACTTTAGTTAGTTTATCAAAGTGAATTCACCGTACTAGAGCTATGAGTTGTTTAATCTCATTAGTTAACAATCAGTATTAACATTATCACATTTAGATATGTTATACTTATACTACACTCTTCATAGATTACTGAAAGAGTTTCTGGAGTAACTTAAAATTTGTTTTAAATATACAATAGAGGGTTGATTGTTTTCCTAAAATCAAGAAACATGGTGCCATGAATGATTTTAAATCGCTAGCCCTTTACCAAGTCTCTTACTTTCTATGCTAAATGAACATACCATATGCAAAGTTTGATTGAATTCTCTTTTTTATTGGTACTTATATTTAGTTGTTCAGTCACTTTTCTTTCCTTCTGGAATTTTACGATGATTGCATGAATGGTCATATTTATATGAATATTAATTTTGTTATCCTTTTTACATTCTAACATTGTCCAAACTTGAAATCTCAACTGTGCTTTTATAAGGAATACATTAAATTCCTTTTTAATATTTATTGTTTGCATAGTATATCTGCTGTTACTTAATTACTGTCTAACTCCTATTACATTTGTAAAAAATATTGATGTTCTTATTCTTACTTGAATATTAAGATACAGACCTTTACAAAAAATGTATTTCAATTTAGAGAATATATGAATGTTTAACTTATGTTTTGATACTAATTTGTCAATTTTAGAAATATAATTATAATTTCATAGTATGCTATTTTATATCTTTTGGACATATTGTAATAATATTCTACAGAATGAGCTTCTCACATGTAGTATTCTTATTGTTTCAGTCGGTGTCTAAGGGAAGTGCGCTAAACAAAATACAGAACTATTAATTAATTGACATAGAAATGCAAAAAACTAGAATACATTTGAGTGTACTCGATAATTATTTCCTTTTACCAATCTTATTAGTTTTTTTAGGAAATGAATCAAATTGATCAAGAAGTGTATTAGCGGTAACTATATTTCATTTTTTATTAAATCAACTTTTTTGGTCATATTTGTATGAAGCATAAATTTTGTTATCTTTTTTACATATTAGTTATTTCAGGTTGATTGTACAAACATTAATTTAAAATATGGATTTTTTGGTCATATAAGGATTTCATGTTTTCCGCATGAAGTTGCATATTATGTTTGTACTTGCATTTCTACCATGAATAAGTGTTGTTTGTTCTTTGTGTTTTCATGCATTTTTTGATGAAAACATGTGGGTGCTGGGTATTCAGGAAAGTAATAGATCACAGAATCAAAAAGAGTAGTAATATATAACAGCAACAGGGACTACATGCGAAAGCAATAGAAGAAAGTAGTAGCCCATGTTGCATAGGAATTTAATGCGAAGACTACGCAAATAAATAGCCACGGTGACATTAATTAATTTTACATGACGACCTTCAATAGTTGAACCAAATTATATGCGAAGACCCCTATAAATTAAATGCGACGGCTCTGAACCATTTTTATACGTGACGACCTATATTATGATGCGCGATAGCCATACAAGTGAGTGTTAACTGTTTAGCATTACTTGGGTAATATAGCTGTCAAAACCCAACCTCAAAAGTATGTGGATAATTCATCCATTTAATCTTCCATAAATTATTCATTTAGTCCCATATAAGAATATGTTGCTTATTTTAAACCTTTTGCTCAAGGTTTATACAAAAACCTTCTTATTGAGTTTAACAACATTAACTAAGTTTCAAGTTTTTAATTATACCTCCAACTTTGAAGAAGTTTATGCTAATAGGGATGACAATTTATTGACTTACTTGGTTAATGTCGTTTGATTGTTTTAGTTAAAAAGTTTTATACAATGCATGATTCATAAACAATAGCTATCATGCAACATTAAAGTTCAAAATAAATTATGCATACCATTATATATGAACCATAATATATTTTTATTGCAAAATACATAAACAAGTTATATTTTATAATATTCTTACAGTCACACTTTTGAATTATACAATAGCCCGTGTGCGTAGCACGGGCCACACACTAGTAAATTTAATATAAGAAAAACCAATGAAAATATTGAATTAACCAGTGAAGAAATAATAATAAACAGTAATTAATTCAAAATTTGTAAGTTGGGAATAATTTTGATTAATATACGTTAGTTATTTAGGGTAGTGACTAAAAATTGGTAACCCATTTTCAATTAATGGTAATAGTGTTGATATAAGCTAATAAATTTAAATGTCAATGCAATACCAATTAATGGATTGAATGTGATTACGAAATTGGAATTAGATAAATGCAGTAACTAATTTTGGGCAAATAAATTTATGGAAAAATTATAAGATCTTAACTGATGGTAATTAATAATTGGAGATAATGTAAATTCCATTTATAATATGACTATTGGTTAATGAAAAGATTGTAAATCAAGATTTGTTTATTTATTTTAATATAAAGAACTAAGGAAATTGAGTTTATTGCAATTAAGTAAAATTAAACATTTATTATCACGTTAATTGAAAATTTAGTTGAAATTGGAAAATATTTATGTATGTTAATTTCATCCATTTGGCTATAATGGATTGAATAAGAATGAATAGTGAATTCATTGGAATTTTTGAAAAGTTAATTTATAATTGATGAATATAATGAGATTTAAATTTTACGCTGAAATTTATGATTGAATCAACTTTTAATTGACGTCTAAATTTGGTTTAAATCATTGAGATTGTTTAAGAATAACAAAACTGATAAGATTTGTTAATTTTGGAAGTGGAAGTGAAAAAGGTGATTTAATTAATGAATTTTAGTTTATTGAATTAATATAAAAATAGCCAATTCGGCCACTGACTCGGATTTCGACGAAATGAGTTTCATCGAATCCGTAACGGTGAATTATTGTAGGATTTCAAGTTACGTATCGATCGGACTTGTCGTTTGATCGTACGGACTCGGAATGCCTTAAAATCGATTAATTGAAATCAATTTGAAAATATTGATTTTAGCATAACTTCTTTATACGATGGAATTTGGATGTGAAACCTGTTCCATCGCGTTTAAATTTTTTTAAAACATCTATTTTGATATATGGATTGACCCAATTTCATTCCGGAGTCGAAACGGGCTTTTTGAGCCACTTTTGAGTTAGTGCGTATATCCAACCTTATCCATCCATTCTAATTTCTGACCTACCTATATAAACCCCGTTATAAACCCTAGCAGCCTCTATTCCTCATCTCTATACGTACAGAAACTTCTGTGCACCTCTTCTTCAATGGCTGCAAACCCTAGATCCAATTGCAAATTCAAAAATCTAATGTAAATTCAAACTCCTCAGAAAAGTTCAGAAAAAAATTTATGTTGAAGCCCTCGAAGTGCGTAATCTTCTGGTGAAATTTGTTTTTCGTTTTGGATTATTGTTTGACCGGTAAAAATCGAAGAAGTCTCGGCCGTTCATCGCGCGTCGATGAACGTTGTCGGATCGTCAAATCGTTTCTGGGTATTGTAGAGTGGACCAATGGGACTGCATCTATGCAGTTTATTTGGCAAATCGACGGTTGGATTTTGCCCATAATTCAACTAGGATTTATACCCTAAAGGCGGGGGTTGTGTATTTTTGGCAATGCGATCGACGTCGAGCGCCATCTGCGGCGAGGAGGAGGTTGACGTGCGTTGGGGTTGCATAGCGTGGTGATACGCATTTCACGGAGGCGAGCATCTCGTCTGCGATGGTGATTTTCTGTAGCAGTGTTAACGCGTGCGTATGGTTCTTTGCTGTGCAAGGAGGTAGTGACGTGGCTTTGAAGATGTGAGTGTTGTTTTCTATTTTGTTGTAATTTAAATTTAATTTTGAATTGCTCAAACTGATATAACTTTTGCATACGAACTCAGTTTCACGCGCAACTTTCTCTGCTAGGTTAGTATTGGAATTTCGGACACTTTGGCGCTTGTTTGGATGAATTCTAAGACTATCCAAAATTTGAGTTTAAATTGGATTTGAATTCAATTTAAATTCAAAAGGTGAGTGTTTTAACCCACTCACAACTTCTAAGATTTCTTATGTTCGTTAAATTTATTTATAATGTGATTTTAAATTTATTTATAGCTGTTTGGCATATATTTCATCATTATCTCAGTTAATTCGCATTTATTTAATTTACTTGTTATTTAACTCATTATTCCATATAAACTGGCAGTTAAATTTTTAATTAAATTTATTATTGCATATAAACTGATAGTTAAATTGCCTGTTATTTATTACATGTTATATATTGATGTTATATATTGATGTATTGTTTTAATTGGATGATGATTGTGATAAATGGATGTATGATTTTATGATGGATGAATGGATGTTTATTTATATCATCATAAATTGCAAGTCCTTATGCATTATATTGCACTCGGGATTGCGGTTTGAAATGATACATAACCGTAAAATTTTATTTTTAAATTCTGGATTGAAATGATAAATATCCGTATCACTTGACTATAGGATAGAAAATTTTATGCAGACACTGCGGTATATATATATATAAATATTTTGAAATGATTTTCTATGGTTTTGTAAAGAAATATATATATGGTTTTATGAGATATTGATTTCGGATATTTGATAAAGGTTATTTTATGTATAGTTAAATTCTTGGTTTTAAGCTATGTATAAAATTGTTTAAAGTATGAAGTAAGTTTAATAATAAAGTTTATTTTATTAAAATATACCATGGATAAGTATTTACTTAAATTATATTCTAATGTTGAGTTTATATTGATTTTTTTAATCAAAGTTGAGAAGATAGTTTTGAAATTGATTTGACATTTTATTTAATTAAGATCTTACTAAAATTTAGATTTAAAAAGAATATGGAATTATAACTAAATTCGGGTTTAAGATGATTTAAGTGAATATATCTAGTCTAAATAAATTGAGGAATATTCAGTTATTGAATTTGAAATTTTTATTTAAAGGATACAGGATTTAAATAATAGTAAAGTGAATTTGGCATATATATATGAATTAAAAATTTAGTTTTGAAATGGTGGAATATTTAAAACTTTGAAATATATGGAAATTTAAATGGTTTATTTGTGAATTCAAATATGTATTTGGAATTTATTTGAGAAATTAAAAAGCTAATTTACTTTATAAAAATAATTTATTATTAAACCATTTAAGTATTGAATATTATCTTTCGAAGCTATGGTTTTAAGGTATATATATTTGAAAGTACTATGATTTTTGAAAAAGGATATATTTGAAATAAAAATGATATTATATTGATGTGGGTTTTAAAATAGAAATGAGTCATATTTATATGGTTTTGAAATGGATATTTTATTCTGGTTTTAAAGTATAAACTATTTTGAAAATGACCGCGGTGTTATAATTACGTTTGGTTGTTGAAGAGGCCGGGATCGGAAGTTGTCATACTCTCTGCCAACTCCGAAAATCACTTTAACAACCATGTACGCGGTGGAGATTCCAGAATGAAGTAGGATGGTGGTGGCGTTTCCTTTGAGGTAAATACGTGGACCCAACTCCTATAAGTTGGCATAAGATGACTAAAACAGGAGCGATCGACGGGTTAAGAAAGTAGCACCTTTTATCGGACACATCCCTTCGCTATTCTACTCTGACTTTGGATTTTTCGGTGGCCACTTTTGATTTCTTTGATTTGGGGGTGTGGCTCGAGGTGGGCGGTAGGTGCGGCTATGCGTTACCACCGACCCGGAAGCGTAATTGGTATATCTACCCTGGCATTTCCTAGTTGTGTCGTGTCACCTACCCTAGCGCGCCTTGTACGATTTTGTTTTGTACCATACCTATGGAGTGCCCTCTGACGACGCCCAGTACAGGGGAGATTACGGTACTGTATAGACTATGGGAATATATAAATGTGTTAAGGTGGAAAATGTAAAGCCTTAACGCTATTTAAAAGTAAGTTTATTTTACAAGTAGACACTACTATAATAGCGAAATATACTACATAGTAAATAGTTTAACGGATCCTTAAGAGATGTAAATCCCGAGCATCTCTTGAGTTACTGCACTCGTATTTATTACCGTTGATTTAACTTACATAAGATCTATTATTTCTGACTTGAGTGTTTTGTCTTTTCAATTCGCTCGGGTCAGTCCGAGCATTTCAGGATTTGAAGATTTTATTCTGGAGGACGAAGACGAAGATTTGCATTACTATTATTTATTATAGTACTCCACTATATTCAAAATATTATGGTGCATTGTATTATTCTTTGGTATGTGTAACTCTGATATATATTGTATAAGTAAAATCAAATGATTTCGTAAAATAGCATCATTAATTATATATTTGATTATTATATTTTATCCTTCCGCTGTGACATTCTGTTTTGTTTTATTTCTTTTTTGTTTTTCTTATTTACCCCATAACAATCCGCCCTTCCGTATGGTTTGAATTGGCACATGTGTCGATTTAAAGCGTGCGAAAAGGTTGGGGGTTACAGAATAAATCACCGCCATAAAACAGAAATGTATTTGATAGAAACCAACTTTACATCTCAAAGTGTAACATCAGACACACATCCATACAAGTCTGTTCCTGGTTCCAACAGAACAAGAAGGCACTTCCAAAGAAGCCCTTGCAATCCAGGTATTCACAATCCCGATCGGACTTCCCATCACTTAGGGAATCTCTATACCGTAGCTACTCAGTGCAGAGACAATCGATAGGTCATCCTATCGTTCTCGCAAATACCCGGTCTTCACCACCGGTCTTCAAATGATATCCATAACGACGTATCATTATTCGGAATGGGTTATATGACACAAGGTCCTCTCCTGGCTAAAATGAATAACGAGCGCAATATTTAAAAGAACATATGGAAATTGGGGGTCAGTTAAATCATAGCTTAAAGCCCAAAACCTTTCATTCAAATGGTTAAAAAAAATTACCATTTCCAATCTTTTAACCAAAAGATTTATTTCGAAAACCTTCAATGGTTTAAGCAATTTCCACACTTAAATCTTTTAAACAAAAGATTCACTTTTAAGACCCCTTTTAATTTAAAACAAGGTTCACCAATCTTTGACAAAGATTCATTCGTAGCCTTTCAAAACAATTCCATTTCAAATTGGATTAACCCATCCGATCTTTAAATCAAAGACTCATTTCATAGCTTTCAAAATAATTTTCAAAGATTCATTCATAACTTTCAAAACAATTCCCGTTTCAATCTTTTATATAAAAAAGATACACCATTTAAAATCCTCTTCAATTTCAAAATAGGGTTCAACTATCTTTCACAAAGATTCAATTATAGCTTTCAAAACCATTCCATTTCAAATTTGAAATCTTTTCATCATAATTTGGAAATTCTTTCCTTTTATAAAAGCTATTATTATTTGAAACCACTTGTTTCCATTTCGAAAAAACCCGATTATATTTGCACGAGTTAAGTCCTTTCAAATATAAACTTGGGTTAAATTCAAATTCTCAAAACCATACTTTTAAAATGGTTTAAAAACCCATATAAACACATTTATAGCTTGTATAACCTTTTTACACCATAAATTCTCAATATAGAATTCAATTTCAAATTTTGAATTCAAATTTTAAATCAAATTTCTAAACTAAATCAAGTTATTCAAAAATAAATTTTATCTTTGAAATTCCTTTTCAAAAGCTTTTCACTTTAACCCCAATCAATATCCAAACCATTTGGATTTAAAAATTCAATTTTAAAATTATTTGCAAAAATCTATGACTTAACCGATTTCCACATGCAATCCATATTTGTGTGTGTATAGTGTAGTTCAGGGGTTTTACCCAGTAGTGCAACATCATCAATCATCATAGAATTCTAACACAGCAATATTGATAAGCGGTATAATCTATAACGCTTATCTTCATTCACAGATCATAGATAAATAGTATAAATTCATCGCAGATAAATAAGTTACATCACAGACGAATAAATTACATCACAGTTCACAGCTCAAATCAATTCGTATCTTAATAGCAACACACTTCAAGGATAACAAACATTTTCAATATTCAATAGGATTCAAACATCCATAAGTAAGATCAATTAGTTATCTGATTAATTTAAATCAGATTTGTCACTAATCCTGGTTAATTAATATTAATTAATTACAAGTCATTTTAATTAATTATTCTTTAATAATAAATTAATAACCTTTAATTATTAATTAATCAACCTTAATCATTAATTTATTACCTTTAATTAAGTAATTGTCTTTAAGTAATTAATTTCTTTTAATTACTTCATCACATAAATCAATTATCCTTTAACGTAATTACACCAAGTAATTACCCCTTATTATCATTAAGTAACTGATTCCATTGCGTAATCATACCTTAATTACTTACATTGATTAAATTAATGTTTTATATAAAAAAAGCATTTCATCTTTAATTACCCATAACATTAAGTTTATTTAGAATAAACTTTTAAAATAAAAGAGATATAGATTAAACACTTTAAACTTAATTAATTTGAAATAACTTTTTATTTGAAAACCTATAACAAATTCAAAACTTAGGTAAACCTTCATTATTTACAAAAGAGGCGGTTTAAACAAAATTGTATTAAGTAAAACTTGATTTTTGTTTTTAAAGTTTAAAACTGTTTTTATACCAAATTTCCAGACCCAAGGAGAAACCATAAAATCCGAAGAAAAATTTAAATCTTCCCAAGCAAAGTCATTACTTACTTCGAGTTATCTTGTGTGTTTTCTTTTCCTTTGTTTTAAAACTTAAAAATTCTAAAAACTGTCATACTAGTAACCACTAAAACAAATCTGAGCATTAACCCGAGTCGAACCATCATCTACCCGAGCAATTCCCCGAGTACTTCTTCTTCTTCCCAAACACCCCATCTAACCCAGACACACAAGTACGCGCATGCACGTGCACACGCTGCCTGGTCGATTCCGACCGTCACCATGAGCTCCAACAAGTTGCCAACAACCTTCCCTAGCCATCTGATAACCCCGATTTTCGAATTCCACCGAGAATCAAAATCGAGCAGATTAGCTTCCATCAGAACCCAAACTTCGAGCAACTAAACCCATCATCGACGACCATCCCAATCGCCAACCACCTCACCATCTTACCCAAGACTGCACCAGACCACGACGCATCCATTCCCCAAAGTCACGACGACTCCGATGCTACCTTGCCTTCGAACGACCCACCCTTCCAACATCAACCAAAAACCATCTCAAAACCTTAAATCTGCATCGCTTATCCACCACGATGAACCGGAACTCCTGCGAACATTTTTTCCATGACCATCAATGTCCCGGCTACATATAGACTCAAAATCGACGAACAGTTCATCGTCGTTGGTCGGGGTTTGATGAAAATGCAAATTTTAATAAATTCGAGATAACTCGCCAATTACTTACTTAAAAATCTTGAAACCATTACCTAAATTCATCATTTTTCAATACAATTTTTTTATATAACCAAATCCTAATTTCCAGATGGTTAAATATTTGACCTTTCATTGATTTCCTCTGTATTTTCAAAATTTTGAATTATTTATCACATATTTTTACTTGTGATTATTTTTAAAAATAAGTTTATGTTGTTATAAACAATTCCTCTTCAAAGTTCAAAGCCTAATATTGATTTTACAAAGTGAATTTGAATTTAAAGCTTGGATTTGGAACCCAATAACTAAGAACATGATCTATTTTCATATATACAAGCATGTACACTCAGTCATTCGCATATATATAGACATGCAAGCAAGTACACACCATCATTCAACCACATCTCATTATCACACTTCAGGAATCATCAAGGTAAAATCAGGGTAAAGTGAGTTTGCTCTCCAAAGGGATGAAGAACAGAGGGAAGCTTTTGAGTTTCTTGTTTCCAGACTTAAAAAATAGGAAAGGATCTGAGAATTTGGTACTTGTATTTCTGCTTAGCATGATTCAGATTTTTGATTCTAGATTGAACTTTTACTTGTTGAATTATCTTGTTTTTTTTTTATTTTGTTGCTCTGATTTCTGCATTGTCTTAAATTTCCTAAAGCTTCAAACCTGATGTTGATTTGCTATTTGATTTGCATTGCAATTTAAGTTTGAACTTGATCTTGGCTTTGCAAGTTTGAATAAGGTTGATTTTGTTGAATTTAGATCTGAAGCTTGAATTTAATCTGCTGAGTTGTTGAATTTGCTTGTAACTGGGTTTTAATACTGAGATGCTTCAGTTTATTTTCTTTAGTTTTGGTTTCCTCATTTTTGATTCTTCTTTTGGTTTCTTTTCTGATTTTACTTTACATGTTTGTGTTTTGTAAACTTTTAATAGAAATGAGAAAGATGCATAAGTATATACTCTTGTTTTAATTCATATTTTTGAAAATACAAAGACAAAGGACACTTGTTAAATTTATGATGAGATTATTACACTTGTATTATTGCTTGACAAAAATGTTTACAAATGTAAATTTTTATTGTAAATATGCTTACACATGTAAATTTTTGTATATTTATGTTTAAGTGCTTTAGTTCAATTAATTTTAAAATTTAGTTTTAAACCCTTACTTTTAAATTAATTTATACATTTTGTTTTTAAACCTTATTTTATTTTTTATTTACAAATCATGTTTCCGTGTTTTCTTCTTTATTTTCAAAAGATAATTTCAATTACTTATACTTATATATCTTTCACACCAAAATGCACATTTACAAAAATTAAGAAACAAGATTTTATTAGTTACAAATATATGACGTTTATTTTAAATTTTATACTTTCAAAATATACATTCTTATCAAAGCTTTGTATTTATTTACCAACCATATTTATTTTCAAGTGTATAAGACAAAAGCATTTTAAATCTTTTATTTAACCTTGTTTAACATCATATTATATTTACAATTCTAGTCATATACCTACATATTATATATATTAAAATTTAGAAAACAATTTCTTACTATCTTTAAAAATATAGCTTTTAAATCCAATGTATTTCCTAAGATATTTATTCTTTAATTTCAATCTCACGATTCAATTTTAAAAAAAAATTATGTACGAATATCTGATTAAATTTGGAAAAATTCACATTTATTCACAATTTGATTCCAAAAATTAAATTAATTCTCAAATTAAACTTGTTCAAAATTCGGTAATGTTACAGATTCCCCTCTTAGAAAATTTCGTCCTCGAAATTTGAAAGTACGGAGACTACCAAGGATGGATACACAAAGACAGAGAGACAGTTTCCAAATCAAACTGGGTATCGAAATTCTTTCCTTATATAAAAGCTATTATTATTTGAAACCACTTGTTTTCGTTTCGAAAAAACCCAATTATATTTGCACGTGTTAAGGCCTTTCGAAAAATCTGTGACTTAACCGATTTCCACGTGTAATCCATATTTGTGTGTGTATAGTGTAGTCCAAGGGTTTAACCCAATAGTGCAACGTCATCAATCATCATAGAATTCAAACACAGCAATATTGATAAGCGGTATAATCTATAATGCTTATCTTCATTCACATATCGTAGGTAAAAAGTATAAATTCATTGTAGATAAATAAGTTACATCACAGACGAATAAATTACATCACAGCACAAATCAATTCAATTCGCATCTTAATAGCAACACACTTCAAGGATAACAAACAATTTCAACATCCAATAAGGTTCAAACATCCATAAGTAAGATCAACTAATTATCTGATTAATTTAAATCAGATTTCTCACTAATCCTGGTTAATTAATATTAATTAATTACAAGTCATTTTAATTAATTATCCTTTAATAATAAATTAATGAACCTTTAATTATTAATTAATCAACCTTAATCATTAATTTATTACCTTTAATTAAGTAATTGTCTTTATGTAATTAATTTCTTTTAATTACTTCATCACATAAATCAATTATCCTTTAATGTAATTACACCAAGTAATTACCCCTTATTATCATTAAGTAATTGATTCCAATGAGTAATCATACCTTAATTACTTACATTGATTAAATTAACGTTTTGTATAACAAAAGCATTTCATCTTTGATTAATTATAACATTAAGTTTATTTTAAAATAAAATTTTAAATTAAAGTGATATAGATTAAGCATTTTAAACTTAATTAATTTGAAATAATTTCTTATTTGAAAACCTTTAACAAATTTAAAACTTAGGCAAACCTTCATTATTTACCAAAGAAGTAGTTTAAACAAAATTGTATCAAGTAAAACTAAATTTTTGTTTTTAAAGTTTAAAACTGTTTTTATATCAAATTTCCAGACCCGAGGAGAAACCACAAAATCCTGAGAAAAATTTAAATCTTCCCAAGCAAAGTCATAACTTACTTAGAGTTATCTTGCGTGTTTTCTTTTCCTTTGTTTTAAAAATTAAAAATTCTAAAAACTGTCATACTAGTAACCACTAAAACGAACCCGAGCATCAACCTGAGTCGAACCATCATCTACCCGAGCAATTCCCCGAGTACTTCTTCTTCTTCCCAAACACCCCATCAAACCCAGACACACAAGTACGCGCGTGCACATGCACAAACTGCTTGGTCGATTCCGACCATCACCACGAGCTCCAACAAGTTTCCAGCGACCTTCCCTGGCCATCTAATAATCCCGATTTTCGAATTCGACCGAGAATCAAAATCGAGCAGATTAGCTTCCATCAGAACCCAAACTTCGAGCAACTAAACCCATCATCCACGACCATCCCAATCATCGACCACCTCGCCATCTTACCCAAGACTGCACCAGACCACGACGCATCCATTCCCCAAAGTCACGACGACTCCGATGCTACCTTGCCTTTGAACGACCCACCCTTCCAACATCAACCAAAAACCGTCTCAAAACCCTAAATCTACATCGCTTATACACCACTATGAACTAGAACTCCTGCGAACATTTTTTCCATGACCATCAACGTCTCGGCTACATCCAGACTCAAAATCGACAAAAAGTTCATCTTCGTTGGTCGAGATTTGATGAAAATGCAAATTTTGATAAATTCAAGATAACTCTCCAATTACTTACTTAAAAATTTTGAAACCATTACCTAAATTCATAATGTTTCAATACAATTTTTTTGATATAACCTAATCCTAATTTCCAGATGGTTGAATATTTGACATGTCGTTGATTTCCTCTGTATTTTCAAAATTTTGAATTATTTATCACATATTTTTACTTGTGATTATTTTTAAAAATAAGTTTATGTTGTTATAAATATTTCCTCTTCAAAGTTCTAAGCCCAATATTGATTTTACAAAGTGAATTTGAATTTAAAGATTAGATTTGGAACCCTATAACAAAGAACAGGATCTATTTTCATATATACAAGCATGTACACTCGGTCATTCGCATATATATTGACATGGAAGCAAGTACACACAATCATTCAACCACGTCTCATTATCACACTTCAGGAATCATCAAGATAAAATAAGGGTAAAGTGAGTTTCCTCACCAGAGGGATGAAGAACAGAGAGAAGCTTTGGAGTTTCTTGTTTCCAGACTTAAAAACTGGGAAAGGATCTGAGAACTTGCTACTTGGATTTCTGCTTAGCATGATTCAGATTTTTGATTCCAGATTGAACTTTTACTTGTTGAATTATCTTGTTTTTTTGATTTTGTTGCTCTAATTTCTGCATCGTCTTAAATTTCCTGAAGCTTCAAACCTGATGTTGATCTGCTATTTGATTTGCATTGCAATTTAAGTTTGAACTTGATCTTGGCTTTGCAAGTTTGAATCAGGTTGACTTTGTTGAATTTAGATCTGAAGTTTGAATTTAATTTGTTGAGTTGTTGAATTTGCTTCTAACTAGGTTTTAATACTGAGATGCTTCAGTTTTTTTCTCTAGTTTTGGTTTCCTGGTTTTTGATTCTTCTTTTGGTTTCTTTTCTGATTTTATAGGTTTGTGTTTTGTAAACTTTTAATAGAAATGAGAAAGATGCATAAGTATATACTCTTGTTTTAATTCATATTTTTGAAAATACAAAGACAAAGGAGACTTGTTAAATTTATGATGAGATTATTACACTTGTATTAATGCTTGACAAAAATGTTTACAAATGTTAATTTTTATTGTAAAAATGCTTACATATGTAAATTTTTGTATATTTATGTTTAATTCCTTTAGTTCAATTAATTTTAAAATTTAGTTTTAAACCCTTAATTTTAAATTAATTTATACATTTTGTTTTTAAACCTTATTTTATTTTTTATTTACAAATCATGTTTTCATGTTTTCTTATTTAATTTCAAAAGATAATTTCAATTACTTATACTTATATACCTTTCACATCAAAATGCACGTTACAAAAATTAAGAAACAAGATTTTATTAGTTTCAAATATATAGAAATTTCAAATTTATGTTTAGTCCTTCTTTTTAATTTATTTACAAATCATGTTTTTAGCCCTTATTTGATTTCAATTTATAAAACATATTTATCTATTTTATATTTACAAATATATGACGTGTATTTTAACTTTTATGCTTTCAAAATATACATTCTTATCAAAGCTTTGTATTTATTTATCAACTATATTTATTTTCAAGTATATAAGACAAAAGCATTTTAAATATTTTATTTAACCTTGTTTAACATCATATTATATTTACAATTCTAGTCATATACCTACATATTATATATATTAAAATTTAGAAAACAATTTCTTATTATCTTTAAAAATATAGCTTTTAAATCTAATTTATTTCCTAAGATATTTATTCTTTAATTTCAAGCTCACGATTCAATTTAAAATAAATTTTATATACAAATATCTTATAAAATTTGGAAAAATTCACATTTATTCATAATTTGATTCCAAAAATTAAATTAATTGTCAAATTAAACTTGTTTAAAATTCGAGATATTTATTCACAAGTGTTTAAATAGTTTTTATTTTAAGCGTTTAAAAGTATATATTTTTAGAATATATTTTTAGATAAAGTGATTTAAATTATTTGAAAAACTAAAGTATTAAAACTTAGTGATTTTCAGTGGAAATAAAATAAATAGGTGGAAACTTATTTCCATGAAAGAAAAGGTGATTGGAAAGGGTTGAAATATAGAAAATATCTTGTGAAGATATTTTTAAATAAATAATTTGGAAAATTATTATGGCCTGATGGTTGTTTATGGATGTTATATGATAGTTAAATAACCGACTATCAATATTGGCCAATGAGCTGATCGTTTTGAAGAGACCGGGATCAGATTTGCTTCATTACAGCATGATAGGGGTTCTCGCTTCGTGTTTGGTGGCAAGCAGAAGACTCTTACCCCTACATGTCCCTATGAGGGTTGGTTGCGAGTCGAGAGGCTGGCCGTAAAATAAAATTCATGGTACTAATATGTGCCACGGTGGGTCTGGGCTGGTTGAAAAGCCTATAGGTCGCCACTGGCTCGACCTATTACATTTGGTATTAGAGCAGAAGGTTAAGCGAGAACCTTGGCTCTGGTGGGGATTACTCTAGAATGAGTTTGAGTGTATTAATAGATATGAGCGTGTATTTGTTAGCAAATATAAAAAAAAAAATTATATTGCATCGACCTATCGGTTGAGCGTTTTTAAATTCTGGTCGATGCAGTTTTGACAACTGTATCGATAGGGATTTATATGCTCTTAAACTAGGCAAATCGACACAATATTGTTTTTAAAAGTGGGTGAATGAAATAATTTTGCCTAAATTATTTTTATATATAAAAGGAATAATTTTCAGAAACTATTATAGTTGTATATTGTTAATTAGTTGTTAGGAAGTGATAATGTTATATTATTATCATTGTGCATAGTAATTGGATAAGGGCAAAATAAAAATTTATAACAAAAGTTAAGAGATTTATAGAATGGAAATTGTAAATGTGAATTATAAATGTGATGTATAATTGGATTGGAATAAAATTCCAGAGTAATATTTGAATAAATTGATGGGATTTGAAATTTGGATTTTTAGGAAAATTTAATTTCATTTGAGTTTGAAAATTATTTTCAAAGACTTTGGAAGAATAATAGTGATATTATTTCAGAAATATTTTTGAATTTGGAATGAAATCTGGTGGAATTTGGAATCAAAAGTATTTGAAATGTTTTTTAAAGAAGGTGAAAGCATTGAACTCTTTTCGGTCGTTGGGAAATAACTTCGATGATGATTGCAGCATTATCGATGTTCATTTTTGAGTTTCCAAGAGAGAAATTGCTGCCAAAATGTTTTAAATTGGAGTTATTTGCAAAACTGGGTTTGGTTTTGAAATTAAAAGAAATGATTTGGGTTGATATTTTTGATTTCAAAAATGATTTTGAAATGTTGAGAATTGTTTAGAAGACTCTGGAATCTTATTGTGACGCCCCACCTCTATACCCACTCTAGCCAAGGACACTACGGTGTAGTGCCGTCAACTAGCGCGGAGAATAAGGCTGTTGAGGAGCGACCCTCCATGTAATTGCTTTGTGCGAGCATTGATATGTCAGATAGTACAACATGCATTTGGTTTAAGGAGAAAATCCGATATACCGATACAAACTCAAAGCTACTACACAGTGGCTATATATATTCTTCGGAAACAAACATAGAAATAAACATAACACAAATTGGTCATAGATATCCATATCACAAAGGCAGAAAAATATATGAATATAACACATGTAAGTGTACATCAGAGTAGTGGTCAAACAAGATCCACAATTTAACAAAAGAATAGTTACAAGAGCTTCACAAAAGAATAAGTATACATCAATGAGTCTATTCTCGAATGTATACAACCAAAACTACTAATCTAAGTAGTTAGCCAAAAGTCAGGGTGATAATCCCAGATGTGAAGTCAAGCAGAAGCACCTGTAACAACTCGGTCTGACCCGAGTATTAGTTAATAAGAAAATAATAAACGGATCAAACTAAATATAAATATCGGATGAAATGATATAGAATAAGAGATATGACAAAAATGTATGATAACCATAAAAGCATACCGTGATAAGTATGTAATTGAAAATCAACAAGAGATTAATCAATATCACAAGAATCTTCTCAAAGATAAAAAAGAATGTCATACTCTTTATTTTTATTCACTAAAACCATAAGTATTGATCATTATATCAATGCCAATCACAAAATTAATGACACACAAATTCACCAATTCACAAATATCGATAAAACTTATCAATGTAAATCACGAAAATTGGTGAAACACAAATTCTAGAAATCAATCAATAGAAATCCAGAAGTCACAAAAAGGGGGAGGCCGATCACAAAACGGGAGCATGAAAACTCACCAACACGTGTATCACAAAATGGAACGCTATTCCCTGGTTGCTAACCATTAATTTTGAGCCGAAGCTCCACAAAACGGCCCGAAGACCATGGGTCGCTACCCCACCAAATTGACTCGAAGCTCCACAGAAACGGGGTTTAGTCTCCCTCGTAGACAAAGAGACATCGCACATTTGCTAGTCTAAATCAAAAAAATGATCATCAACGATCATCAAAAAGTGTCAATTACGGCCACGACTTACGACTTAACACAATACAACACAAGAAATCATCGGCTCAACTCATACGACCCCACGGCATACGACACAAGGGATCGGCGACTTAAGAAATAGCATGCGGCCTAACAGAGCAACTTAACATGGCGCGACCCATACATGGCGCGACCTAAGTTGGTGCGAGATATAGTAGCAGGCCAAGCGACCTATATTGTTGCGACTTAAACCATGACGCGACCCATAGCAGCAGCGCGAGCGACCTAAGTGGTGCGACCTAAGGGGTGAGAGTAGGCCGAGCGACTTAAGTAATGGAACGACCTAAGGGATGCGGCTTAACATGGCGCGACCTATAGCAGGTGCGACTTAATGGCCAAGCGACTTAACACATGGCCGAGCGACTTAGGTAATGGAACGACCTAATGGCCGAGCAACTTAACACATGGACGAGCGACTTAAGTAATGGAACGACCTAAGGGATACGGCTTAACATGGCGCGACCTATAGCAGGTGCGACTTAATGACCGAGCGAATTAACACATGGCCGAGCGACTTAAGTAATGGAACGACCTAATGGCCGAGCGACTTAAGTAATGGAATGACATATCCCATGGCACGGCCTAAGCATGGCGCAACCTAAGTATGGCGCGACCTAAGTATGGCACGACCTATGTTGGTGCGACCTATATGCAGGCCGAGTGACTTAAATGTGCAGGCCGAGCGACCTAGGGGATAGAAGTGCAAATCTCCCTCAAATTTGCAACCTGTCGAGTGCGGACGCTAGGGGATTACGCCCATCGGCTGCCCGGTCCTATTGGCTACTCGATGCATCACCAAAAACATGTTCAAAACATCAAAGTTAAGATTTTTAAAGATTTGAACCCAAAACACTAAAAATTAGGATTTTCACCAATTCAATCCAAACCAAAAGCAAATGCACATGAATAAGTGTTAGGAATTCATACCTAACAATCAAAGATAATTATAGACAAAGATGTGAGATAAAAATCTCATCTTTTCACAATATCAATGAAGGAGAAGCTTAATAACAAAGGAAGAATCAACCGCACTTCAATCTCAACACAAGAAGCTTGAATCAACGGCTTCTCTTTGGATTTGGAGTTAGATGTTGGATTTGCAAATGAATTAGGGCTTGGAGTTTTAATTTTCCATTCCTCTCTCCATTTTTGATGAAGCTTGAGTGTTAAAGTGAAGTAATGAAGGGAAGAGGGGGTTGAGCTAGAGTAAATAGTTTAGGCTAATGGGCTAAATCAAACCCAAAGCCCAAAGTGAAAAAGTGGCAAAATTCCACTAACTCCAAACATATCAAAGTTTATACTCAAAAAGATCGCAAACGGCGTTTTGGACCCAATGGAAGTGGTCCCGAGTCCTAATTCGACCTATGAAAAAAATAACTTTTCGAACTAAAATCTAACTAACGATAAAATATTTAAATATTCAATCGTAAAATATGCGGGTTGTTACAGACTCCCCTCCTGAAAGAAATTGCGTCCACGCAATATTTAAGAAGAAAATATAAGGTAACAACCATGAAAGCATATCAACACAAAAGAAATTTGAAATAAGAAATTCACCTCAAAGAGCATGGGAAAGTAAGTCCGGATGTGTTCGCTTGATGAACTCTCTAGATTCCCAAGAGCAATCCTTAGGATTTGAGGACCATTGAACTTTAACAAGCGAAACATCTTTATTTCGAAGGCGTTTGACCTCCGAAGCAATAATACGAATAGGATGTTGCTCATAAGTTAAATTAGGCGAAACTTTAATTTCTTCCACAACACCGGGCTGATGAATAGAATCGGAATCTCGAAGACATTTCCGTAATTGAGAAACGTGAAACACGTCATGAATAGCAGAAAACTGAGCCGGTAATAAAAGGGATAAGCCATAGAACCAATACGTTTGGTGATGGGAAATGGACCAATATATCGAGGAGCTAACTTTCCCGATCGACTGAAACGTACAACACCTTTCATAGGTGAAACACGAATAAACACAAGATCTCCCACAGAAAATTCTAATTTCCTTCTCTGGTTATCGGCATAGGATTTTTGTCTACTCTGGGCTTCTTTCATCCTATGACGAATAAGATCAATCTTTTCTGTGGAATCACGAATAAAATCTGGACCTAAAACCAGCTTCTCACCGGCCTCAAGCCAACAAGAAGGAGAACGGCATGGCCTTCCATAGAGTGCCTCGAAAGGTGCCATACCAATACTAGATTGGAAGCTATTATTATAGGAAAACTCAACAAGAGAAATATGATCTTTCCAACTTCCACCAAAATCAAGAACACATGCACGAAGAAGATCTTCAAGAGTTTGATTCACACGCTCAGTCTGTCCATCGGACTGGGGATGATAAGCGGTGCTAAAATTAAGCTTCATTCCCAAAGCTTTTTGAAGACTCTTCCAAAATCCACTAGTAAACAATGGATCACGATCACTAACAATAGAAGAAGGAACTCCATGCAATTTAACAATTTCTTTGATAAAGAGTTTGGCCAAAAGAGGAATGGTTCGATTGGACCGAACGGGAATAAAATGGCGGATTTAGTAAGTCTATCGACTATCACCCATAAGCTATCATGACCCGAATGAGAACGGGGAAGGCCGTCTATAAAATCCATGGAAATTTGGTCTCACTTCCAAATTGGAATTTCTAAAGGTTGCATTAACCCACCGGGCCTTTAATGTTCGGCCTTAATGAGTTGGCAAGTCATGCAACACTTAACAAAGTTAGCAATATCAGATTTCATTTCCTCCCAATAATAAAGTCGCTTCATATCCGCGTACATTTTACTACTACCGGGATGAATGGTAAATTTAGAACGATGAGAATCTTCTAAAATGTCGTTACGAAGATCACTAATATTTGGCACGATAAGTGTATCGAATTTTCGAATAACGCTACGAGAATCAATATCAAAGTCTTTCAAACCTTCAATATCAATTTTATCCCTAAAATTTTGGCCAAGAAGAGCCAATTTGGGATCAAGCTTTTGAGCTTCAAGAATGCGGTCTAAAAGAGAAGGATGAGCCTCATGACTACATAAAACAAGAGATGAACACAAATTGAATAAATGATCTTTAATCTCACAAGTGGATAAAATCTCGAGATCGCTCCATTCGGATATCATCATAGAAACAACCGCTTGTTGCTTACGACTATGTGCGTTCGCAACACGATTTCCCTTTCCGGGAGTATAAAGAATATCAAGATCATTAGCTGCAAGAAATTCGAGCCAACGTTGCTAACACAAATTAAGTTCCTTTTGAGAAAATAGATACTTCAAAGATTTATGATTGGTGTAAAGAATAAATTTTTCTCCCAAAAGATAATGACGCCAAATACGAAGGGCAAAACAATAGCCGCGAGCTCTAAATCATGAGTGGCATATCTAGTCTCGGCTGGCTTTAATTGCCTAGAAGCATAAGCAATAACACGTTCTCTTTGCATAAGAACGACACCCAAACCAATGCGACTAGCATCGGTATAAACAATAAAATCTTGATTCCCCTAACAGGAATAGGAGCATCAGAAAGGAGTTCTTTTAACTTTTGAAAAGAAATTTCACATTTGACCGACCAAATGTATTTAACTCCCTTCTTGGTCAAACTAGTAAGAGGCACGACGATTTTAGAAAAGTCCTTAATAAAACGATGGTAATAGTCCGCCAATCCGAGGAAACTACGGATTTCCGTCACACTCTCCGGTCTCTTCCAATTTTGAAATGGTTCAATCTTTGAAGGATCCACGAAAATTCTGAATTCGGAAATAATATGACCGAGAAACTTCACACGAGATTGCCAAAAGTGGCATTTAGAAAATTTTGCTTTCAATTGATTGCTCCTAAGAGTTTCCAACACAATTCTAAGATGCTTTTCATGCTCCTCCTCGGTTTTTGAATACACAAGAATATCCACAATGAAGATGAGAACGAACCGATCGAGGAAACCTTTGAAAACTCGGTTCATAAGGTCAACGAAATAAGCCTGAGCATTCGTTAAACCAAATGGCAAAACAAGCCATTCATAAGATCCATAACGAGTACGTAACGATGTCAAAGGAATGCTATCCTCTGCAATACGAAGCTGATGAAAACCGATAGCTAAGTCTAATTGTGAAAAGACTCTAGCACCACTAAGTTGATTGAATAGATCATCAATCCATGGTAAAGGATATTTATTCTTGATAGTAAGATCATTAAGCTTGCGGTAGTCAACGCAAAGCCTAAGTGTACCATCGGATTTCTTCACGAAAATAGCTGAAGCTCCCCAAGGCGAGTAACTAGAGCGAATAAATTGCTTC
This sequence comes from Allium cepa, assembly GCA_030765085.1. Lineage (NCBI taxonomy): Eukaryota > Viridiplantae > Streptophyta > Magnoliopsida > Asparagales > Amaryllidaceae > Allium > Allium cepa. The sequence goes on along the minus strand of CM060938.1, from coordinate 26,926,864 downwards.
GTCTCCAATTCGAATAACCGTTTCCGCATCTCCTCATTTTCCCTATTGGACATGCGAAAAGGAGGACGAGTGATAGGTTGAGCTCCAGGGATGAGATTAATTTTGAACTCAATTGCTCGCTTAGGTGGTAATCCTAAAACGGGCTCAAATATGTCGGAAAATTCACGAACAACGTGAATAAGAGAAATAATATGTTCCTCATCATCATTATCGTCATCGTGAGGATTTAAAGAATATAAAGATGCAGCCAAGCTAGAATCCGAATTTTTAAGGTCAATAGAAATCTGCTTAACAGATTGAGGATGTCGAAGATGAATAGTCCGCTCGGGACATAGGATTTGGGTTTCATAACGGTTAAGCCAATCCATTCCCAAAAGCATTCCGAAGCCAAGGTAACGCATAACATGCAAATCGGCATGGAAAGAGTAATCACACAAAATAATTTCGACAACTTTACACAATAAACTGATTGTTGCAGATCCACCAACCAAATTCGCAATTCCCAAAGAAGTCATTAAACAAATAACATCCAAAGAAAAAGTATCAACAAGTTCTTTTGATATAAAAGAATGGGACGCACCCGTATCAAAAAGAACTCGAATAGGATGATTACGAAATAAAATAATGCCATCAAGGATAGAATGAGAAATATCTTGACCACGAGAAGTGTTACTAGGAGTTTGCACCATATTAAGCTTTCCCTCCTTCCTGCCTTGAAGTTTGGGACACGAAGATATATAATGGTCCAGGCTTTTGCAATAGCGACAAGCACGGGGCTTTGAACATTTATTCGCATAATGGTCCTTAGAACCACAATTGTAGCATTGCCCACTACTAGAGGTGGAAGTCTTTGCCACCGAAGTTGCTTGCTTCCCTTTCTTATTGGGATAAGGACCTTTGAACTTATTAGGCCTTTTCTTGTTGTTGAAGTTTGGTTTAGCACACCCAACCTCAACATCACTTACTCTATCAGCCTCTTCAAGTCGAAGAGCGATATCAATGAGCTGATCAAAAGAAACTTCTAATTTTAGAAGTAATGGCTTCTTGATATTTTTATTCAAGCCATAGAAAAATCTTTGGTTTTTCTTTAATGGGGTATTTATGTATTCGACCGCGTATTTAGAAAGTGACTCGAATGATGCGACATAGTCTTCCATGGAAGATTCACCTTGGACAAGGTCTATGAAACGACGAGCCAAAGTCACCTTCTCAGCTTCTGGCACAAATTTTAACTCGAAGCGTTCCCGGAATTTCTCCCAAGTAAGATCCGCTTCATTTATTTCAGAAATCAGAAGCTCATACCAATCTAATGCTCTTTCTTGGAGCAAACTAGAGGCCACCTGAACACGGTGAAGATCAATGAGATTCATGCGAGAAAAGATTCGATCCTACATTCTCAGTCAAGCCTGGACTTCAATAATAGTTTCAGATCCTTTGAATGGCTTCCCACCCAAATTGGTATAATCGTTGCACAAACGTGCAAATCCAGACTTAAGGTGAGTAGACTCCGAATTTTAACCGGCTGCCTATGTATTCTTTACGAGATCAAGAAGCTGCTGGGCCAACATAAATACTCCATCCTGGGGTGTAGCACTAGATTGACCGGCGTTGGGACGGCCAGGTCTAACCATTTCTCTTGCTTTAGAAAGAAAGCAAGAAGGAAGAAGAAAAAGGTTATTAACCAAATGGATATCAAGCAATCTTGATTGATAAAACAGGGAATCATGATGAAAATAGGATGAATCGGTACGAAGACTCGAGTTAAATCCTAAAGCACGACTCCTAAGATGGACTTAGGATGATGATCCTTCTTAAATTATTCTACATTGTTCCAAAGTTTGGCTCTGATACCAAGCTGTGACACCCCACCTCTATACCCACTCTAGCCAAGGACACTACGGTGTAATGCCGTCAACTAGCGCGGAGAATAAGGTTGTTGAGGAGCAACCCTCCGTGTAATTACTTTGTACGAGCACCGATATGTCAGATAGTACAACATGCATTTGGTTTCAGAGGAAATCCGACATACCGATACAAACTCAAAGCTACTACACAGTGGCTATATATATTCTTCGGAAATAAACATAGAAATAAACATAACACAAATCCGTCACAGATATCCATATCACAAAGGCGGGAAAAATATATGAATATAACACATGTAAGTGTACATCAGAGTAGTGGTCAAACAAGATCCACAATTTCACAAATGAATAGCTACAAGATCTCCACAAAAGAATAAGTATACATCAATGAGTCTATATCTCGAATGTATACAACCAAAAACTACTAATCTAAGTAGTTAGCCAAAAGTCAGGGTGATAATCCCAGATATGAAGTCAAGCAGAAGCACTTGTAACATCTCGGTCTGACCCGGGTATTATTTAATAAGAAAATAATAAATGGATCAGACTAACTATAAATATCGAATGAAATGATATAGAATAAGAGATATGACAAAAACGTATGATAACCGTAAAACCGTACTGTGATAAGTATGTAATTGAAAATCAACAAGAGATTAATCAATATCACAAGAATCTTCTCAAAGATAAAAAAGAATGTCATACTCTTTATTTTTATTCACTAACCATAAGTATTGATCATTATATCAATGCCAATCACAAAAGTTAATGACACACAAATTCACCAATGCACAAATATTGATAAAACTTACCAATGTAAATCACGAAAATTGGTGAAACACAAATTCTAGAAATCAATCAATAGAAATCCAGAAGTCACAAAAAGGGGGAGGCCTATCACAAAACGGGAGCATGAAAACTCACCAACACGTGTATCACAAAATATAACGCTATTCCATGGTTGCTAACCATTAATTTTGAGCCGAAGCTCCACAAAATGGCCTGAAGATCATGGGTCGCTACCCCACCAAATTGAGCCGAAGCTTCACAGAAACGAGGTTTAGTCTCCCTCGTAGACAAAGAGACCCGCACATTTTCTAGTCTAAATCACAAAAATGATCATCAAGAAGTGTCAATTACAGTAAGCTAGTAAATATATAAGCTTAGCTTCATGTCCCATAACCACTAGCTTAACTTAAATATTTACGAACAAATTGTAGATTTCCACTCGAAAATTGTCACAAGAAATTCAATCGAACAAGTCCAAGAATTAACCGGCGAAGTAAACGCAAGCGTTTCATACTACTTCTTTTATTAAGCCGTTTAATTAGATTTCTCGTACGAGTGAGGTAAATGTTTATATATACTAGTAGATTGGAAAACGGTTTAAGAAACAAGCTTTGTATTAAAATAAGGTTGAAATCGTTTTGATGAAAGAGTTTTGATATTTACTGCTAGTATTGAAACCTTCATATTTTTAAAGTGACAAATCACAATAATTATTGTAGAAACAAACAATCACAAAAATTCACATTCGATGACGTGAATAAAATCCAAAAAATTCGATTCCAAATCCATCAAAATGGAAATACCCTTTCGACTTAACAACCATGACTTACGACTTAACACAATACAACACAAGAAATCAGCGGCTCAACTCATACGACCCCACGGCATACGACACAAGGGATCAGCGACTTAAGAAATAGCATGCGGCCTAACAGAGCAACTTAAGATGGCGCGACCTATAGCATGGGGCGACCTAAGTTGGTGCGAGATATAGCAGCAGGCCGAGCGACCTATATGGTTGCGACTTAAACCATGACGCGACCCATAGCAGCAGGGCGAGCGACCTAAGTGGTACGACCTAAGGGGTGAGAGTAGGCCGAGCGACTTAAGTAATGGAACGACCTAAGGGATGCGGCTTAACATGGCGCGACCTGTAGCAGGTGCGACTTAATGGCCGAGCGACTTAACACATGGCCGAGCGACTTAAGTAATGGAACGACCTAATGGCCGAGCGACTTAACACATGGCCGAGCGACTTAAGTAATGGAACGACCTAATGGCCAAGCGACTTAACACATGGCCGAGCGACTTAAGTAATGGAACGACCTAAGGGATGCGACTTAACATGGCGCGACCTATAGCAGGTGCGACTTAATGGCCGCGCGACTTAACACATGGCCGAGCGAATTAAGTAATGGAACGACCTAATGGCCGAGCGACTTAAGTAATGGAACGACCTATCCCATGGCGCGACCTAAGCATGGCGCGACCTAAGTATGGCGCGACCTATGTTGGTGCGACCTATATGCTGGGCAAGTGACTAAAATGTGCAGGCCGAGCGACCTAAGGGATAGAAGTGCAAAACTCCCTCAAATTTGCAAAAAGTCGAGCACGGACCTAGGGGATTACGCCCATCGGCTACCGGTCCTATTGATTACTCGAGGCATCACCAAAAACGTGTTCAAAACATCAAAGTTAAGATTTTTAAAGATTTGAACCCAAAACACTAAAAATTGGGATTTTCACCAATTCAATCCAAACCAAAAGCAAATGCACATGAATAAGTGTTAGGAATTCATACCCAACAATCAAAGATAGTTATAGACAAAGATGTGAGATAAAAATCTCACATTTTCACAAAAACAATGAAGGAGAAGCTTAAAAGCAAAGGAAGAATCAACCACACTTCAATCTCAACACAAGAAGCTTGAATCAATGGCTTCTCTTTGGATTTGGAGTTAGATGTTGGATTCGCAAAAGAACTAGGGCTTGGAGTTTTAATTTCTCATTCCTCTCTCCATTTTTGATGAAGCTTGAGTGTTAGGAAATGAAAGTGAAGTAATGAAGGGAAGAGGGCGTTGAGCTAGAGTTAATAGTTTAGGCTAATGGGCTAAACCAAACCCAAAGCCCAAAGTGAAAAGGTGGAAAAATTCCACTAACTCCAAACATATCGTAGTTTATACTCAAAAAGATCGTAAAAGGCGTTTTGGACCCAATGGAAGTTGTCCCGAGTCCTAATTCGACCTTATGGAAAAAAAATAACTTTTCGGACTAAAATCGGATTAACGATAAAATATTTAAATATTCAATCGTAAAATATGCAGGTTGTTACACTTATTTAAAATATTTACGGAATATAAATGGGTTTGATAACCTATAAATATTTGAAATTTATTGGTATAAGATTCATCTTGAGAAGGGTTAAATAAAAGTAAGTGTGAACAAAATAAGTTGAAGATAAGCTAATTAATTGAAAAAATTAAAAGAAGTTATCAAATGAAATTGGGAAAATATAGTCTGAGTAGACTAAAGGAACAAAGTTATAAGAATTAAAAATTTATTGGAAATAGAAGTAAATTAGTGAATGGGACTAATTCAAAGTAATGATATGGATCAGATATGAATGGAAGTTAGACAAGTTAGACTAAATTAATCAAAAGATTGAAAACAAAATCTGTAAGTAAACTAATTGATTTAAATGGGTAAGCAAATGAATTGAAATTGGATATTGGAACGATATTTAATTTAAACTGTGTAAAGTAAAGTGAAGTTGTAGAATTAATGCGAAGTAATAAAGGTTTGGAAATAAAAATTGTTTGAGATTTAAATAAATTAGTAAGTGGAACTAATTTAAGAATTGGTTAATTAAATATGTTTAAGATGAGATGAATAGAATTCAATAATTAAAAATGGAAGGTAAATTGAGTTTAGAATGTAATTGAAATTTAAGTTAAATGTAAATATATGTAAAAGCATAAGTGGTGAAGTGAAAATAAATACAAGAAGTGTATAAACCATTCATATTAAACTTAAGAAAGGGATGGTGAAATTCTTAAGTAAAGTTGGAATTGAGAAATATATTCTCAGTTAGTATTTGAATGAAGGTTAAGTAAAGCCATGAGAATTGATAATTGTGAATAAGTGATGGAATCAATGTAATTGTGAATAAAAAGAGAATTGATATAACTAAAAATCAATTAAAATAAATACGTAGGATGTACATGTATTATTTTATTCGCATAACGATTCGATCCAAATTCGAGCACATAATTTCGAGATAGTCATATCGATCCGAGTTGGGGTTTTTCACTCGATTTTTGACGATAAACCCTGGATATGGATTTTTGATTGATTTTGGAAATTCTCTATCATAGTTTAGAACTATGCATGGGGAACGACGATATCTAATCAAGAAACCATATCTGAGTCCGCACAAGGAAGTCGAATGTACGATACTAGTTTGGAAGTGAAATTGTGTGATCGAGTGAGCGATCAGATTTGATATTGCATACGGATGGTATATGTACATCGTACGACTTAAGTAAAACAAATATTGAAACATCGATAAAGAAAAGATTGTAATGATTTTGAATACTATGATTGGATATTATTGCTAAGTAGTATATAGGTATATAAAAGTAAAAAGGAAATCGATGATTTTGATTTCAGAAGATAAATTGAATTGCTCAACAAAGATGTATGTATTTCAATTTCTGTATGAAATTGATGGTTTTCTGATCTAGCCATTTGGCTTTTGTTTTCTTTTTGAATTTAGGGGCCCGTAGAGGTATTTTTTAGTTGCGCCGAGCTAGACTCACAAAGGAGATGCTGGCGAAATTTATCGAAAATTTAGGGAGTTAGAAAATTTTTGAGAAAATTTTGATAATTTAAAATTTGGTTTTAAATTTGAATTATTGAGTAAATAATGCTGTCTGGAAACTATGGAAGATTTTGGAGGGTTAGTAAGGGTGATAGGATGACTTTAATAAAAAGATTGTTTTGGAAAAACGTTGAAAAACTATTTGGATTGAGAAAATAGCTAATAGTTTGAAACATTCTTCTCAACTAGCAATTTAGGGGAGAAATTCTTTTAAGGGAGAGGGACGTGACGACTCAGAATTTTTGGATATTTGAAATTGAAATATTTAATTGATTTTAAATATTTGAAATCAGTTTAACTTGAATTTCAAATATCACTATTTATTTGATAATTAAATTATTGAATTTAATAAGTGGAAATTGGGTAAAGTATTTAACATGGAATTTGAAGCTTGTTAATAATACTCCAAAGGCTTAGAAAATTTATATTTATAATACTGGAGATAATAGAAGTTTTAAATTTGAGTTGAAAGTGTATTTTTCAGTTTTAAAAATATATCGTTTAAATCGATATTTAAAAAAATAGCCTTCTGAGGCAAATTCTCAGAATTTGATGAAACCAGTTCCAATGGATCTGTAATAGTGTATTATTATCTGATTTCAAATTTCGTGGCGTTTGGAGTTGTCGTGAAGTCGTACGATATGTAAGCGCGCTGAAATCTTTATCAAAAATTAAATGTAATAACCGGGTCCAAAAATCTACATCTCCATATGATCGAGTTGGGAATCGAAACCTTTTCCATTGCGTTCGGAATTGTGGTTTAACATTATAAACCCTAGTGGCACGCCTAGATAGGGGTTCGGAATTCTATAGTGTGTAAATCGAGACGATCTGAATTTGAATTTGAATTTAATATATATATATACACACACACACAAATTTGACATGTTTATAACCGTAGAACACGTGTCTACTTTTTTTCCACGCTCCAAATGTCATTCGTTTCTTTTTATAAAGATTATATATATATATATATATATATATATATATATATATATATATATATTAAAAAGAAGAAGAATGGCGGAACGAAAATTCATAGTAGCGAACTACTTTTTTCTTACTTCATTTTTTTTAATTCAAGTGTTTCAGAGAAGAAAATAGGAAATAAAATGAAATTATACGTTTCACCTCTTCTCATTTCTAAAACCCAAATTCCCCCCCCAAACTTCGGACGAAATTGAACTTTGAAAATGAAGAATCGAATTCGAAACCAAATCACAAACCCTTTCACCTTCTAGTTTATACTCGCGAATCAAAGAAAAGAAGGCAGGCGGTAATCGAGCATAGTGTAATCCAAATTAAGATTGCCAGTTCTTTCAAATTGAGGCTATGGAAGCTTGTCGAGCGAGATAGGGACGAGGCGAGTCACGAGGGGAAGGTAAGGTTGGGGGTCGTGGCAAGTCGCGTATGAGATGGTTGATGGCATTCTAGGGTTCGTGATCGTTGATCGAGGGCTAGCGAATTGTGCGAGGGGCGGGGAAGCTCTCGAGCTTTTGGAGTGATAGCCGAGATGAGATCGAGATTTGCACAATTACAGTCAGGTATAGTCTGTTTAGTTTAATTCTATGCATATCTAAATTTATTATTTTATTCGCATAGCAGATTTGATTTAAATTTAAATTTAGTTCATATGTATGAATGCATGCATATAAGTTAGGAAAGAAAATAAATATATTAATAACTCAATATTTGAATTTTTACAGTAAGATGCAAAAACCCTTTCTGTTTTTTATTTAAATATATATAGAGTGGAAATTATATATAGGTAGAGAAGTGAATTTTTAAAACCAAACTTTATTTTTACAATATATACATACATATATATATATATATATATTAAAATTCCTATAGTAAAGAATATTTCTGTTTGTTTATTTACCGAAAAGGAAATCTAAAATAAATGTACGTCTACACATTTAAATCTACTAGTTTATTTTAAAGTACTTTGTTATAGAGATTAATTTATTTAACTTACTTATCTAATTATTTTAGTTACCAAAAACATTTTATTAAACAGAATTAGTTTAAAATTTAATGATTAATTTAAAATGAAATCATTGGTTAACTAAATTTATTAAATGGAAATTGATTGTTCGATTTATTTAAAATATTCATAAACTGTAAATGTTTATACAAGGCCAAAAATAATGGAGAAACAAGCCGGTTTGGATTGGGTTGCAAATTAAAAGCCAAAGGTGAGTTAAGTCTCACTTATTTGGATTACCATTTAAATTTAAATGGTCAAATTTAAATTATTGATTGGATGATTGAATTGGATGGATGTGATATTATGTATGGTAGTGTGCATATATATATATATATATATATATATATATATATATATATATATTGGAGTGATTGATTTCCTGCATTATATAGAAGATGAGACCCTATGTGCCCTGCATAATAGCGGATGCCCCTTTATACAGTGATATCCCCCTCGAAGTGGGATTGGTATTTTATATTATGCTAACATCTGTGGATGTAGGGAACAGGTTGGAGGGATCCAACTGGATTCCTCAAAATGTTGGAATTTATTTTCACATTCTGTGATATGTTCTATTTGATAACCTGTGATAGATTATATTGATTTTATTAGGAATTGAAAATATTGGATGTTATGGTTTGATTGAATATATTTAGGTATACTGAGTTATCAAATGTATAAAGATTGGATTTTTAAAGGAAAATAAAAGAGGGAATTTTTAAGTAAAATAATTATTTGGATAAATTAAAGAATGAATCGGAAAGGATAAAAGTTGATTTTTAAGTTCTAATAAATAAATCCCGAGTATGGGGAAAGAGATTTTTGAATAAATGGAAATAAATGAATTTTAAGGGAGTAAGTGATATTGTTTAAAAAATTAAAGAAATTATTTTTAATTTCAGGATTTAAATGGTTTAGGAAGAAATAAAAGAAGAATTTTGAAATAAGTATGAAATTAGTATTTTCTGTTTAAAATAAGATTTAAATCACAAATTTAGAAGTAAATATGGAATTAATGGGTTTTAAAAATAAATTTGGGTAAGTAAAGGAATTTATTTTAAAAAGGAGTTAGTTTTTAAAATCGATTTGAAAACTGATTAAGCATTTAAAACTGGGATTAAAGGAGAATGAGTTTACGGAATTTATAAATGAGGTTTATAAAAAAAAGTGAAATATTTATCAGAGGATAATTTGGAAGTATAAATTCAGGATGGGAAATTATAAGGGAACGGTGACTTGTTTAAAAATAAATAGTGGTTTATTCTTAAAGGTGTGGAAAGGAATGTGTATTTTCCTGAAAAGCCAAGTATATTTTCAAAGGAAGATTTCCAAGTATAAGTTAGAGGTTTTAAAGTTGTTTTAAAAGAATGTTTTTTAGAATTTATTATTTAAGTTGGTTAAAATTTTAAAGATAAATATTTATTAAATTAGTTACAGTAGTAATTATTTTAAAAAGTTAATTCGTATTATGATTTAAAAGATAATTATTAAATATTTATATTTTATAAAGTAGTTTTATTTTAAAGATAGTTTGGCTAAAGTTTTTATTTGAAAATTTGCATAGAATTTCATAATTTTTATTTTAAAATTTGTTTTAGCTTAAGTTTTCCATTTGAAATTATTATAAAATTTCATAACTAGTACTTTAAATAAAGTGTTTAAATAGTTATTATTTTAAGTGTTTTAAAATATATATTTTTAGATAAAGTGATTTAAATTATTTAAAAACCTAAAGTATTAAGACTTGGTGATTTTCAGTGAAAATAAAACAAATGGGGTGAAAATTTATTTCCGCGAGAGAAAAAGTGATTGGAAACTATTTTTATAGGGTTGAAATGTAGAAAATATCTTGCGAAGATATTTTGAAATAAATAATGTGGAAATTTATTAAGGCCCGATGGTTGTTTATGGATGTTATATGATAGTTAAATAACCGACTATCAATATGGGCCAATGCGCTGATCGTTTCAAAGAGACCGGGATCGGGATTAATTTTCTGAAAACCAATTCGATCCGGTTTGAATGTTTTCATGAGGAAGACAAGAGTTCGGAGTCGAAGATGAAGTAGTGAAGTACATGGGCTAATCGCTACTCATCCTGATGGTGATCCCAAATTGGATGTAGTAGGAGTAGTGTCTTCAGTTCCGTTCGGACCCGGAATAGACTTGTATGGATGAATGCTATCAAAACATCGTCAAGAGGACGATGAGCATTCAAAGTGAATGTGTGCTAAAAAGGTAAAGCATAGCCTCGAGCCTCATCAACTGAGAATGGCTAAAACAGGGGAGGTGCACACAAGACTAAGTGGCTATTAACCAATTAGGGTAAGGTCATCCCTGTCTAGATATCCCTTTTTATTCGGCTGTGTGGGCGATTGTTGATCCCAACCATGGGGCGATCTTATTCGGACTATCCAATAAGGGATATCTCCGGTCTTGTGTAGTAGGGGTTCAGGGTGGATCCTCGGTATGGCGATCTAGACCATATACTATAACAGGCGGTACCTCAGTAGCCCTGCCATTGATGGAAATCCAATCTCTAATAAGTGCTTTTGGACTAGTTTGTATATCTATTATGTTGGAATTTAATGAATGTAACAATTTCGGTTATTTGAATAAGTATTTGTATATAGATACTTATAATATCAAAGGATTTGACAAGAAATGTTTTTGTTATTGTGAGGTAAAAAACCGGCATGTTTATTTGTGGCGTGGTCTTATGAGATACCTTTGATTTCAAAGGATTTTGAAAACTTTAACAATCAAATTGAGTGTGTTTCCTCACGCTGGTTTTCCAAACTGACTCGGGTGATATTTTACTATAATGCCCGGGTCAGACCGAGTATTATAGAGTACATATTTTGGATGGACTACTGTGGAGCCCAGGAGACAAGCCGGATGACGAGGCGTATTTCCGAAGATTTATATTCTGTTATGCAGTCTAAGCTGTATATTCAGCTTTGGAGGACAAGTTATTATAACTATCCTGAATTTTGTTGTTGATTTTGTTGTACTCTAATGATGTAATTTATATAACAGATACAGTTCTTTTGTATAAAGATTCAATCATTTATTTATTATATATTGTTCCGCTGCGTTTGTGAGATTCCGATGTTGTTTCTATTTCTTCTTCTACCACCTTCTTCTTAACCCTAATGGTTCGGTTTTCCTACATTCGATTGTTCGGCATTTAACACAGTGGACGTATTGATGTCGATTTTCAGGTGTTGAAAAATCAGGCTATTACATTAATTATACCACATGAAACTTCAATCTTCTTATATGTTAAGCATTTCGGACATTGCATCGAAATGTTTGTCATGATTATTGCCGTGATCAAGCAACATCATGCAACTTCCAAAAGTGCATCAAAATGCTTTAGTCATGAATATAGCCATGATCAAGTAATATCACACAACTTCAAAAATTTCATTAAAATGTTTAATCATGATTATTTGTCGATATCAAGCAATATCAGACAACTTCCAAAAGTAAGTCAAAATGTTTTATTCATGGTACTACTCTGATCAAGTAACGTTATGCAAGTTTCCAAGCCATGCTTTCACCTCTAACTAAGTAAATAATTTCACCTCACGATGACTACTTAGTTTCACCAAGTAAATAATTTTGCCTCACGGCACTACTTACTTTCACCAAGTAAATGATTTTACATCATGACAATATTTAGTTTCGGCAAATAAATGATTTCGTCTCACGACAACCACTTAGTTTTATAAAGTAAATGATTTTGCCTTACGGAAAATACATAGTTTCACCAAGTACATGATTTCCCCTCATAGCAGTTACTTCGTTTCACTAAGTAAATCATTTCTCCTCATGGCAACTACTTAGTTTCACCAGGTAAATAATTTTGCCTCATGACATTTACTTAATTTCGGCAAGAAGATGATTTCATCTCATTTCAGCAACTTAGTTTCACCAAGTAAATATAATACAGAGCTATTTGTCTATTCATTCAGAACTCACAACAGAAGGATAAAATATAATAAACAGTGCCCTTTTTTCAAATTTTTAACGTCACAAAACAAAACCATTACATAATGTCAATAATAACCATTACATCATCTTGTTCAAAGATACATTTTTAACTTCAAATCCATACATTAGAATCTAGCATAAATAGATAAATAGACTACCACCATAAGCTCCACTCATCATCGTCTCCATCTTGGTCATCGTCTCTTTCCCCAACTTGCATTGCAGTGAGAAGGGAGTTAGAACAACAATGTGTGGTGAATAGAAAATCTCAAGCCTTTCTATATTAGTACTTAGCTTTTATAATTTAAATAAAGTTATAATCAAACCATTTAATAATTCGTATAAGGAAAGAGGTGGTCCCACAAACAACCACTTAATACCCTCAATCCCCGAAGAAGGTTTTCCTATAATCAATAACATGTAACTATCATTGTTAATGTCAACTAATGCGAGAGATAGAACAAAATCCACTTAATACATTTTAATGGAAAATAGATTGACCTTGATCATTTAAGACCTTAATTGAGATAGGCCCCAATAATTTAATACCTATTTCTAAGGAAGACTCAACACAGGTCTCTATCGAGCTGATATTGCATGATAATCTCTTTGGACACTAAATACTTCCTACTGAAGCAGACCATTCTAAGATATCATTAACCGTGCCTAAACCCAATCCCGAACATTTATACTTCACATAAAGGAAAGAGGTGGGCCATCAAACAACCATGTAATACCTTTAATTTCCTGAAGCAGGTGCTTCGTATTATGACTCGTACCTCGTGGAGACATCACACATCAGCTTGACTGCTCGTAGGAACTGATAGTTGGATTCATTGGGTAGATTAACCCTATAGAATCAGGACATACCTCATGTCATCCATGATTACCTATTATAAGTGATGTCTCACATCAGCCCCAAAGTCACACTACTGGTAGCCAGATTAGTTGGGTAGACTTTTATATGCTTTTGACTGATCTTGCATCCTTATAGCTTTGTCATATTTCATAACACACTCTAAGTGCATAATCATATATTTCAAGGGATTCATTAATCAGGCCTTAAATGAATCCTTCTTATTTCACCTAACTAACTACTTTTTAAGGAGGATTTATGTAACGAACCAGATTTTCGACCCTAAAATATCCATATAATACATCCACTATATAACATGCCGAACATACAATTGTCGGAAGTATTGGTTTGTTAAGGTTAAAGAAGAACGTAGAAGATAGAAGAAAACTAAACAACATAGAATCTCACAGCGTAGTGAATAATATATAATACAACAATGATCTTTCCGAAAAGGAAGCATCTTTATTCATATAACATCAGAGTACACTAGACTTATCCTAAATTTTGATAGTTATAGAAACCTGTCCTTACATTGACAAACATGTAGACTCTATAATACAGTGGAAGAAAAATATATGTAAATACATCTTGACCATTCGGCTCCTCTTCAACTCCAATGTATCCAGCTAAACCTAGGAAAACATACTCGGTCTGACCCAAGCATCACATGGAATAACGTCTGGGTCAGTCTGGTAAACCAGTGAGAGTAAAACTCGTTATCAAGTAATAAAAATATTGATTTCTACATTTGAAAACTTTTCAAACAAAGGGTATCTCGTAAGATTACACCGCAGATAAAAACAGACGGGTTACCTTACGATAACCAAAATGTTTTATACTAAGAACCACTGATACTGCCATAGTATCTAGGTTTAAAGTAAATAGATAAAATAGTTGAAATTATTGCGTCTCACATTCCAAAGTGCTAGGCTATACAATCGAAAATGTAAGGTACGTATTGGAGAATGGATTCTAACTAACGACTAGGCTACTGAGTACCGTCTGCCACAATATACCTCTTGAAAAATATACCAAGGTCGTACCTAAGGACCCCTGCCAACACAGAACTGGCCTACCTCTAGCTAGATATACCGAATATATCATTACCCCAGTTGCTTTGTAACCTTCAACCGAGTGCTCCCACGTACGAGAATTCATTGATGATTGTGTATATATCTAGAAGGGTGATGATATACCCTAAAGGGTGTGGCCCACATAGCCCTGCTGCATATCTCCTATTTCAGTCATTCCCGGTTTATGAGGCTTGAGGTTACATTTTACCTTTTTGAATAGTATTCCATCCTAGAATGCTAACACTGCCTTCCAAGCATCATTGCAATGCCAGCATTCGTCCATACAAGTTCGCTGTAGGTTTGAATGAAACCGAAGGCATTTACTCTACTACATCCATTCACCCTCAGAATTAATAGCAGTAGCCCTTGCACTTCAAAGAGAACCGTCTTCAATCATCATCAATATGTCTTCCACTCGAACTTTACATGTTGGTGTAGAATGGTTTTCGAATATAGATCTGATCCGGTCTCTCCATAGCAACAACCGATAATTTTCGATTAATTTATTCCTGGTTCTTTTGGAATTAAGCATTCGAGTACTTGTTGGAAAATCGAATTTTACGTTCATACTTCCTAAGTCGAATTGGGTCAAACTTGATAATTGGTTATTTAACTATTAAACAAACAAACAATAACTAATTCCATTTCAGATTTATTTATTTATAGCACCCACTAAGCCTCAAAACATATCTTTGTTTAAATAATATTTTTTAATGACATTCGTACTGATCTTTCTGACATAAGTATA
This sequence comes from Allium cepa, assembly GCA_030765085.1. Lineage (NCBI taxonomy): Eukaryota > Viridiplantae > Streptophyta > Magnoliopsida > Asparagales > Amaryllidaceae > Allium > Allium cepa. The sequence continues at coordinate 26,911,665 of CM060938.1, read as the reverse complement.
TTCACAAAACATTTGTAAGATTTACCATTACCAAATCTCTAAAAAGGATTTAACTACATTATTTAAATAGGAGAAAAGGATAACTCTAAGCGCTATTCTTTCGATATAAAGTGTGGAATGAATGTTTCGTACCATCATTTCTTTAATAAATACTTTTATAAATTTCCCTTGCTTATGAAATCCTTTTTGATTTAAACCAAACCCATTTACAAAACATTTATCAACTTCTATGCTCATTTACGAAAACCCAGTTATGTAAACTTCTTTATAAACTTTGAAACCTTCTATAAAAATTCGCTTTATAGACATCCAAACCCATTTATAAAATCATTTTATAAATACTAAAAAATATTTCTAAAACTCAATTTATGAATACCATAAATTATTCACAAACTTCTTTATACAATATTCAAAACAATCATCAAATCACTCTTCAAATATCTTTTTCAAAATTGAATAACCTTCAAGATCATTTTAAAAGAAAATGAAATATTAACTTTCCAAAATCAACGAAGGCTTAATGACTACAATGGATCATTAAATTTGAGTTTATTATCCAAGTTATATGATGGGTATTTCCTAACATCAGATTTGCAAGTGATTCACAAATAACATACAATCAATCATAGGTAAATTTTCGTACTACAAATATAGATACATCCATTATCAGTGAAAAATGTACATATAGAAGCATATTCTACATGCTTAAATTACCATGACCCGCTTATTGAAATTAACTTCCTTGTGCCTATCATGTTACCAATATTCAACACTTTTGATAAATGCAAGTCACTTACTTCCCATAAAATGTGGCAACGTTTTATAATCACTACTTTAATTCATTTGGCTACTTAACAGTTCATATGAGAGATCTTTTGATTTAAAATCGATTAATCTTAATAAGAAAATTGATTTAAAATATAACTGATTGGGTTTAAAACAACCTTTGAAAAGATTAAAGTATATTTAGTTGCCCTAATTATATCTTAATCAATCATAATTACATTATAGATAAATAATAATTGAACTTTAACTGACTTAATGAACTTAGTTAAGTCCAAATTAACTTCTTAATGCATCTATTTTAAGGTTTAAACAATTCATTATTAGTTAGACCCTAATTAACTAAAAATTAATTAAATAATCACTTAATTAAATAATAATTAATTAATCGACTTAACTTAATTAAATAATAATTAGACATTTAATTACTTCATATGTTTATTAGTCAATAATTAATCATTAACCTTCCTTAAGTGTTCTAATCACTTACATAATTACTAATTAACTGCTAATTACCTTTAATCATTTTATTAAATAAATAAATTATGAAATAATCAAAATTTAATCTCTTTTCATGTTACTAACTTAGTTTGGAAAACTTTTGCAAAACAGTTCCAAAATTGATCAATTAAAGATGAAAATCGTGAATTTTGTGGAATTACAACCATAACGACTATCGTTACGAGCGCCATTCACTCTATCTTATTTTAAGTGAATACTTCACTTCAATTCTTGCCCCTACATGTTTTGAAATAATATGTAGAAATTTTTTGAAATCTTAAACCAAGATAAAACCTAAAACCATTTCCAAACTGTTAAACTAGAAATCATAACTGGATCTCACATCCGTCGCAATGCACAAAGTTGTTAACTTTGTTTCAACTTAATCTACTTGATTTTTAAATCAAAACCATACATCCATACTACCATACTCTTAACATCATAATGAAACACATATATGAATATAAAGTTGTATACTTAGTAGTTCGAAAACATTATATTCAAATCTTAAATTCAATATCAAACATAACATCCATCAAATCACCATCGTCCAATATAATGACCATTCAATTTTCTCCTCATACTATCACCGAAATAATGCATCATAATAAAGTCAAAAGCTTTCCATAACAAAAGTAGTTTTACTCACCGAAAATCTTTAAAACGTGAATGCCTTGGATGCAACAAAAATCACCCCAAAAATATGTCATCTCCCAGTTGATTTTTGGAAATATTACTCTTGCATTTTGAAAAAGTGATCAAAAGAAAAGTTTTAAAAATTATCAGATTCCGTTTCAGAGGAGTATTACTGATAAAACAATTTCCGGCTGTTTTATCGATATTTTACCTTGGACGATGTTTACAAATTTTCAATATTTTATATAGGTAATTTGACCTTAATAATTTTTCAAAAAAATAACTATTATTATTTACCACTTTAAAACGATTATTCCTTACTTTTACACCCATATCGAAATATTTTTAAAAATAAGTATAATTTAACTAGTGATAAATTTGTGGGTCGTTACATTCTTCCCCTCTTAAAAGAATTTTGTCCCCGAAATTATACCACAACCCTATTCCTAGAAATACTTAACTATTCATTAATCCATATGATGTACATAGATCATTCCTATGTAAAAATCTGGTTCGATCACCGCTTGAACATATAACTTTCCTTCCAAACTAGTATAGCTCACTCGACTTCTTAGTGCGGACTTTTATCGGGCTTCTTAATTAGAAACCTCTGTTCTCCTTTCATAGCCATAAATTACGATAGATAACTTTTGGTTCCTCATAAGAAACCTCTTCAACGCTCAGCGACAAAAATTGGGAGGTAAATTCTTATACGTAATGGTATGAAACATCTCGAGTCATGTACTCTATAACAACCCTGTAGTTAATTGCCTAATTAATTATGATTATTTATGTTTAATTAATATTTATTGAGATTTTGTAATATAAATTGTGTAATTAAAACTTATTTTGAATAATTGATTTGGTTATCAGTTCTTAGCATTTGATAATTGAAATAAATTAATAGTAAGTAAAAAAAATTAAACTTGTCAAATTTGATTTATTTTTGTATAATAGGATAATAATTAATAAAAGATAACGATTAAAAATAGGCTAATAAATTAACTTATCTTTAGTTAATCACATTAATTAGTGTTAGGAGATAATAAAGCAAGACTTAATTTAAATTAGTGCTTGTTGAGCTAAACAGAAATTTGTTAGTGTGTATCTATTTACTGTTTTTGTTTGGGCCTTTGTGTAAATATAAGCCCATTAGCCTTTAGAAAAGAAATAGGATAGTTATCATTTCTCTTAGTACCGTACCAATGGAGTTCTCCCTGAGTATCCCATCAGTTTGGTGGGGTTATAGTATCTGTATAGACTAAGGGAATATATAAAAATGTGTTAAGGGGGATATAGGTAACGCCTTAACGCTATTTTAATAGTTTACTTTATTTTAGACATTATATACGTAGTGTATTGTACTATGTTTGTAGATAGCTTAAAATATCCTTAAAAGATGGGAATCCCAAACATCCTTTAGGTTATTTGTATTTCAGTTGACATTTCACTTGAGTTGAATTTACTGATATAAGAATGTAAACACTGACTCAAGTGTTTTGCATTTTTCTTTATGCTCGGGTCAGACTGAGTGTCATAGCATTTGAGACTCACCTTTGGTGTTTGGAGTTTTGCTTGAAGATATGTCTTATATCTTTTCAGCTTTCAGTTATTCCAGTTATCTCCAGTTGTTTATATTCAGACTTGTTATTTGCTTGTGTATTAGAGATTCTATTGTAACCGAGATTTCCTTTGAAATGTTTCAAACTCTGATCTTCTGTAATAGTTTTGCCAAATATAAATTAATAATCTGTTGTTTTGAGTAAAATTCAAGTCTGACATGAGTGGATGTGTCGTTTTGAATGGTTCGATATAGCAGGTCGTTACAAGTGGTATTAGAGCTCTAGTTTAGGCAAAAAATAATGTATGGAGTAAAATTAATTACAGAATCATCTTCGTTCGAACTTGAAATCTTCGTTAGGATCTTCCTGAGTTAGGATTTCCTTTGAATCTTGGAACTTTTACCTTTGTTCCGAAGTCCATTCTTGTCTCTTCCAATTCGTGTTCTTCTTGATACTAGACCATCCTATAGCTTCATTTCTATCCTGCCAACCTTTGTATGATTTGTAAAGAAGTGAAACTCCTTCACAACAGGCGTCGATTCACTGGAGATATCCTTGGTTTTGATACTGTTATCCCCTGCAATGCCCAAATCATTTCTTTAGAAGACGACCGGGGCAACTCTCTTGTGATCAAATGTTGATTGCCCATGGATTATGCAGGAAATTTCACCTTTTCACTAGATTTTCAACCAAGCGATTTTGACTCCACACTGGTAGTAAGGGATTATCTTGATGTTTTTGGTGAAGCTATTTCTTCACCTCTCAAGCAAGGAATTTGAATTCCACGTCGATCTAATTCCTGGAGCTTGACCTGTTGTCCTTCCTCCGAACGAATGATTAGTCATACCCTCTGTAACAACCCGCATGTTTAACGATTTTATATTTAAATGTTTTATTTAAATATAGCGTCGTTAGTCGGATTTAGGTCCGAAATGTTACTTTTTGCAAACGGCCGAATTGGAACTCGAAACTACCTCCATTGGTTCCAAAATGGCGTTTGCGATCTTTTTGAGTATAATCTTTGATATGTTTGGAGTTTGTGAAATTTTGACCCTTTTTCTATTGGGTTTTGGGTTTGGGTTAAGCCCACTAACTTAACTAGCCCTTCTACTTCAGCCCCTCCCCTCCTCTCTCTTCATTTCATTTAATTTCTTAAGCTAAAAACTGATAATGGTGGAAGGGAAGAGGAAATAGATATTGCATGCCCTAGTTTCTCCTTTGTAACTTGATTCTTGCTCCAAAATCAAAGGGAATCCATTGGTAAGTTCATCTCCATCTTCTCCATCTCTTCTCCTCTTCAATTTCAGTAATTTCCTAACCCTAACTTAGGAAATACTTGCTTTGATTCTAGATTGAAGCTTGTAGTGTTGAAGTGGAGTGTAGTTGGTTGATTCCTTGCATTTGTACTTCTTCATCTTCTTTGTTTTGTGTAAAAAGGTGAGTTTTTAACTCACATCTACCTCTCTTGCTATCATTGATGTTGGGTATGATTTCCTAACAAATATTCAAGTGTTATTGCTTTGATTTGAAAAGGATTTGGAATTCATTTGATAAGGGCAAGAAGTGCTGGAAAATAGCCTTCGGTCGACCGAGCGCCTTGGGCCGGTCGACCGACCTGCTGCCCCGAGCCATATTGTGTTTCCTGCATCTGGCCGGCCGACCGAGCCCTGTAGTCCGGTCGACCGACCTGCTCTATTCTGCCTGTTTTGCCTATTTTGCATACTTGATTGATTTTTCTGGATTTTATCGATTCAAGTTGCTTTTTAGTGGTTGTTATTGCATATTTGACTTTGATAACTTACTCTTGACTTCATCCACGGGTTTTTATAAAATAATCTCTCGAATCGCATTTAAAAGCTCGTTTCTCCAATTTATAAATTCTATTTAAAACACACACTTCCGCACTTCGAGCGAAGTGGAAGGGTGATTAAATGGTTGGGCAAAACACGGACCATGAATCTGTGCGTTTATCTTTCCGATTAGTCCCCGACCCATTCGATTGATTGTTTTGACCTTCGGGTTTAGTTTACCGATGATATGAGGTAAATTTGTACTACTTTGAGTGTGAAAGTGACTGGCGGATAGTAAACCGTTTAGTGCGAACGAGTGGTTCTGGGACGCACGTTAACACTGTTCAGATTCCTTTTCGAGAGTTGTGACACATTCCGCCAGTTAGTGGTGTCCAGTACTGGGTCTACGACCTTCACCGCTACGGTTTGTTGCCTCTGGGATGGTGTCTTCGGACTTTCTCCCTAGGTTTCTTGCCTTCGGGTATGTTGCCTTCGGGTGTGTGCCTTCGGGTTTGTTGCCCTATATAGTTTCGCTCTGATGATGGCCTTATGTGCCGCATGGGTGATACTTGGGTTTGGAGCCTTCGGGCTTATGGATCCTTGTTTGTACAGTACTGAGCTCGAGCAATTTTATGATGTTTCATTGATATGTATATTTCCTTGGTATAGCCCTTCGGTGTTGGTCTTTTGAGCCGCATGGAGTATAGCGATTACCTTATGGAACTTGTATACCTTATTGGTATTTGTTATTTGCCTTTTGGCTTGTTTTGGGATATTTGTATTCTTTGTTTCTATATGTTGCCGATGATATGAGGCTTGTTCTATATGATTCATCTCTTGTTGATGATTGTGTTATCTCCTCTAGAGATATTTGTTATACTGTATGACCTTGCAGGTTTATTATTGTTCAGTTTATCTAACTGATTTATTATCTAGACTGACCCGTGTATTTTATACTCGGGTCAGACCGAGATGTTTCAGGTTAGGTGCTTTTGGACTTAGCCTATTTTGCTTCCGCATGGACTATTCGCTAGCTTCTTTTTGTTATAGCGTCTTTAGTGGTCCTTATCTGTTGTAACTCTGATATTTATACTTTTTCTCGTCTCGTCAGTATATTGTGGTCTCCTGTACCACTTGACATGTATTATTTTGTATACTCTGTTGTGTATCTGTTTATGTGTATATTATGATCGACTATTCTGTGATGTGAATTACATTTGAGTTGTTATATTTTCTTCTGATAGATCCTACAGCCATTGTAGTTTTGCTTTAAATATTTATTGAATAGGTCGAATTTTAATGTGATTATACTTTTTGACGTATTTAGTGAATAGTTAAGGTAAGACTACACATGGTTGCTTCCATTATACTCTATTGTCCGCGTTAGCCAACAGTATTATCTATGTAATACTCTTTGTTAACGAGGCTCTCGGAGTGGGGCGTCACAGCGTGGTATCAGAGCTAAGTTCAGAACAAAATATGATAAACACAGAATAGATGCACATATTATGGTACATCAGAGTGTACAAGTGATACAAATCTTTGAATCATCGCGCCTCTTTATTCCATCAAGGCTAGATAGTATTTGGGAATACGTCTAGGATTATTCCATAGTATCCCATATTGAAATATCTACCTTGTGAATAATATTTTCCTTATGTTGACTTTCAGCTTATGTCTGGAAGAGGCAGAGGTCGACGTTCGGATGCTGGGCAATCTAGTGGCTCACATCCGGATGGCGTTTATATGTCTGCCGATCAGTTTTTGGAGTTGTTTAGGAGAACTCAGCCTCCCGTTCCTCCTCGAGTGTCTCCACCTCGCAAGTCTGCTTTTGCACGTCAGTGCAGTGATTTTGCTCATCTTGGAGGAAAGCCGTTTAAAGGCTCTGAATCCGTTCTTGAAGTCCAAGCTTGGTTTCGCACGTGCGAATGTATCTTCTCTCGTATGGATCTTTCTTACCATGATAGAGTTCTTGTAACTTCTAGTTTGTTACAAGAGCGTGCTCTTGATTGGTATGAGCTTCTTGTAGCTGAGATTGATGAGTCTACTCTTTCTTGGACTCAATTTTGGGAGCGATTTGAACTCAAGTTCGTTCCTGAATCTGAAAAAGTTTTATTGACATGTCGCTTCCTTGAGTTGAAGCAAGGGAAATCTTCTGTTTCTGAGTATGTCGCATCGTTCGAGGCTTTATCTTAGTATGGTCTTGAATTCATTAGCACTTCTTACAAGAATAATTTGAAGTTTGTCTCTGGTCTTAAGAAATATCTTAAGAAGTCCTTGTTGCTCCAGCTTAAGCTTTCTTTCGAGGAATTGGTTGATTCGGCACTTCATCTCGAAGCTGTCGAGAAGGAGTGTGATAGTGGTGAGGATGTTGAGGTTTCCAAGAACCCCAACAAGAAGCAGTTTCCATTTCAGAAGAAGCCTTTTCCTTCTAAGAAGAAGAAGACTGGTGGTCCTAGCTCTCAGCCTCAGTCTTCCGGAACACCTTTCGTTCGAAAGTGTTTCAATTGTGGTTCTCCGAATCATATTATTCGAGCTTGTCCTAGGCCTCTCTTCTGCCGTCATTGCAAGAAGGAAGGTCACCATGTTTCAGCTTGTCCTACTGCTCCTGCTAATGCAAAATCGGGCAAGCTCAATGTGGCTAATGCTTCTGGAGGTTCATCTCAATCCAAAGGTATGTCTCCATCTATTTTGGAGGGTTCAATTCTATTTCATGATCATAGTATACGAGTTCTTTTCGATACGGGTGCTTCACATTCTTTCGTATCGAAGAAGCGTGTAGATGATTTATCTTTGGATGTTTCTTGTATGGTTACTTCTTTAAGGATTGCGAATCCTATTGGGGGATCCGCGACCCTTAGCTTGTTTTGTGATGGTATTGAGATTGTTTTATGTGGCTTTTCTTTCCGTGCGAATCTGCATGTTGTTTCTCATTTGGGTTTTGATATGATTTTTGGTATGGACTGGCTAGTGAGGTACGATGCCAGGATTATTTGTTCCGAGAGAATTTTATATCTTTGTCATCCTGATTCGCCTTCTCAGTTATCTCTTGTTCTTCGGGATGTGGATAATTCCAAAATGGCTTTGTATTCTCTTGATTCGCGAGATGATGAGGATATATCTCGCATTCCAATTGCTTGTGACTTTTCTGATGTTTTTGAGCCTGTATCGGGTTTGCCACCCAAGCGGGCAATTGAGTTCCGCATTGATCTCATTCCAGGCGCGCAGCCAGTTAGTCGTCCTCCCACAAGGATGTCTACAAAGGAAAATGAGGAACTCAAGAAGCAGCTTTTAGAGCTTGAATCCAAGCAATTGATTCAATCTAGTTTTTTTCCGTGGGGATCCGCGGTCGTCTTTGTGAAGAAATCTGATGGAACTCTTAGGCTTTGCATTGATTATCGCAAGCTTAACGAGTTGACCATTAGAAATAGGTATCCATTGCCTAGGATCGATGACATGTTCGATCTATTGAGTGGTGCTAAGGTCTTTTCTCAGCTTGACCTTGCCACAGGTTTTCATCAATTACGAGTCGCGGAGGATAGCATACCTCTTACCGCTTTCCACACTCGTTATGGTTCTTTTGAGTGGCTCATTATGCCGTTCGGTTTGACGAACGCTCCTGCTTTCTTTGTTGATCTCATGAATCGGGTATTCCGGGAATATCTCGATAAGTTTGTCCTTGTCTTCATTGATGATATCCTTATTTATTCTAAGTCTGAAGCTGAGCATGCTAATCACTTGAGAATTGTCTTGAGTACTCTCCGTCATCATCAGCTTAGAGCCAAATTCTCCAAGTGCCATTTTTGGGAGAATAAGGTTAAGTTCTTAGGCCATGTGGTATCTTCCGATGGCGTTTCTGTCGATCCATCGAAGATAGAAGCCATCCAGAATTGGGAAAGGACTGAGAATGTTCATGAGATCCGCAGTTTTCTTGGATTGGCGGGTTATTACCGTCGGTTCATCAAGGATTTTTCCCGTGTTGTGCTTCCTCTCACAAGCCTTACCCGGAAAGACATTCATTTTATTTGGTCCGACAAGTGTGAAGCTTCCTTTCAGGCATTGAAAGAACTTCTCACTAATGCTCCTATTCTTGTGGTTCCCGAAGGGAATCATGATCTTGTTGTCTACACCGATGCTTGTGGTAGTGGTCTCGGTGCTGTTCTTATGCAGAAGGATCGGGTAGTTGCTTATGCTTCTAGGAAACTACGTCCGAATGAAGTTCGCTATGCCACTCATGATCTTGAGTTAGCCGCCATTGTCTTCGCTGAAGATTTGGCGACATTATTTATTGGGCGAGCGCTTCATTCTCTATACCGATCATAAATCTTTGAAGTATTTGTTCGCTCAGAAGGAACTCAATATGAGACAACAGCGTTGCCTCGAGTTTCTTGCTTCTTATGACTTTGATATCCAATATACCCCTGGTAAGGGTAATCGTGTTGCAGATGCGCTTAGTCGCAAACATTCGGCTGTTATTTCTATGATGTTTGCCGAATGGGATGTTCTTGAAACTCTATCTTTTTGTGAAATTCGTGATCAAGGTTCATCTTTTGATTCTCCTATTCTATTATTTAGTTTGGGAGCTCGACCTGTTTTATTGGATCGTACTGCCGATGGTCAGCGCCGTGATCCTGAGTTGTTGCATCTTATTCAGCTTTGTGAGTCTGGATCTTGCGATGAGGCGTTGCAAGATTTTAGCATTGATTCTCATGGGTGTCTTCGTAAGAAGAACCGTCTTGTTGTGCCTTCTGATTCTGTACTTAGGCATGACATTCTTGATGATTGTCACCGTTCTAAGTATACCATTCATCCTGGTAGTAGCAAGATGTATGCCGTTATGCGTCGTCTTTATTATTGGGAAGGCATGAAGCGCGATGTGGCGAGTTATGTGAGCAATTGCATAACTTGTCAGCGTTTTAAAGCCGAGCATCAGCGTCCTTCAGGTCTTCTTCAGCCTCTTGAGATTCCATTGTGGAAGTGGGATCAAATTTCTATGGATTTTATTGACGGCCTACCTCGTTCGAGATCTGACCATTCTAGCGTTTGGGTTATTGTTGATCGCCTTTCTAAGTCTGCTCATTTCGTCCCTATTAAGTCTAATAGGACTGCTTCGCATTTGGCTAAGTTATATATCAAGGAAATCGTGAGAATTCACGGTGTTCCTAGTTCTATTGTGAGTGGCCGTGATCCTTTATTCACGAGTCATTTTTAGAAGAGTCTTCAGCAAGCTTTGGGAACTAAGCTTAATTTTTCTACAGCTTATCATCCGCAGTCTGATGGACAGACTGAACAGGTGAATCGTATCTTGGAGGATCTTCTTCGTATTTGTATTTTTGATTTTGGTGGAAGTTGGGAGGATCACCTACCTCTTGTAGAGTTCTCCTACAACAATAGTTTTCAGTCTAGTATTGGTATGGCTCCTTTCGAAGCCTTATACGGAAGGCCATGTCGATCACCTTCTTGTTGGTTGGAATCTGGGGAGAAGCTTATTCTTGGCCCGGACTTTGTCCATGATTCTTCCGAGAAGATTGATCTTATCCGGTTGAGAATGAAAGAGGCACAGAGTCGCCAGAAATCCTACGCGGACAACCGTAGGAAGCCTCTCGAGTTCTCGATCGGCGATCTTGTTTTTATTCGTGTTTCTCCTTTGAAGGGGGTTATGCGTTTTAGTGCGACTGGGAAATTGGCTCCCCGTTATATAGGACCATTTTCTATTACTGAACGTATTGGCCCTGTGGCTTATAGAGTTTCACTTCCAGCTCATTTATCTGGCATTCATGACGTGTTTCACGTCTCGCAACTTCGGAAGTGTCTTCGGGAGTCGGATTCTGTTATTACTTCTCCTGATTTGCAAGAGCTTGAGATCACACCAGACTTATCTATTGTACAGCAACCTATTCGCATGCTTGACACAGAGGTGCGACACCTTCGGAACAAGGACGTGCCGCTCGTTAAAATTCAATGGTCCGCTAATCCCAATGACTGTACTTGGGAAACCAGAGCGTATATCGAGCGATCTTATCCGGGTTTTCTATCTTTGCTTGTCGATGGTGAGATTATCTTTTCGTTTCTAACTTGTTTCCTTCTCTTTTGAATGTTGTATGTATGTAGTTGTTACAAATATCGTCTCTGGGAATTGCGGGGACGCAATTTTGTAAGGAGGGGAGATATGTAACAACCCGCATGTTTAACGATTTTATATTTAAATATTTTATTTAAATATAGCGTCGTTAGTCGGATTTAGGTCCGAAATGTTACTTTTTGCAAACGGCCGAATTGGAATTCGAAACTACCTCCATTGGTTCCAAAATGGCGTTTGCGATCTTTTTGAGTATAATATTTGATATGTTTGGAGTTTGTGAAATTTTGACCCTTTTTCTATTGGGTTTTGGGTTTGGGTTCAGCCCACTAGCTTAACTAACCCTTCTACTTCAGCTCCTCCCCTCATCTCTCTTCATTTCATTTCATTTCTTAAGCTAAAAACTGATAATGGTGGAAGGGAAGAGGAAATAGATATTGCATGCCCTAGTTTCTCCTTTGTAACTTGATTCTTGCTCCAAAATCAAAGGGAATCCATTGGTAAGTTCATCTCCATCTTCTCCATCTCTTCTCCTCTTCAATTTCAGTAATTTCCTAACCCTAACTTAGGAAATACTTGCTTTGATTCTAGATTGAAGCTTGTAGTGTTGAAGTGGAGTGTAGTTGGTTGATTCCTTGCATTTGTGCTTCTTCATCTTCTTTGTTTTGTGTAAAAAGGTGAGTTTTTAACTCACATCTACCTCTCTTGCTATCATTGATGTTGGGTATGATTTCCTAACAAATATTCATGTGTTATTGCTTTGATTTGAAAAAGATTTGGAATTCATTTGATAAGGGCAAGAAGTGCTGGAAAACAGCCTTCGGCCGACCGAGCGCCCTGGGCCGGTCGACCGACCTGCTGCCCCGAGCCATATTATGTTTCCTGCATCTGGCCGGCCGACCGAGCCCTGTAGTCCGGTCGACCGACCTGCTCTATTCTGCCTGTTTTGCCTATTTTGCATACTTGATTGATTTTTCCGGATTTTATCAATTCAAGTTGCTTTTTAGTGGTTGTTATTGCATATTTGACTTTGATAACTTACTCTTGACTTCATCCACGGGTTTTTATAAACTAATCTCTCGAATCGCATTTAAAAGCTCGTTTCTCCAATTTATAAATTCTATTTAAAACACACACTTTCGTACTTCGAGCGAAGTGGAAGGGCGATTAAATGGTTGGGCAAAACACGGACCATGAATCTGTGCGTTTATCTTTTCGATTAGTCCCCGACCTATTCGATTGATTGTTTTGACCTTCGGGTTTAGTTTACCGATGATATGAGGTAAATTTGTACTGCTTTGAGTTTGAAAGTGAGTGACAGATAGTAAACCGTTTAGTGCGAATGAGTGGTTATGGGACGCACGTTAACACTGTTCGGGTTCCTTTTCGAGAGTTGTGACACATTCCGCAAGTTAGTGGTGTCCAGTACTGGGTCTACGACCTTCACCACTACGGTTTGTTGCCTCTGGGATGGTGTCTTCGGACTTTCTCCCTAGGTTTCTTGCCTTCGGGTATGTTGCCTTCGGGTGTGTGCCTTCGGGTTTGTTGCCCTATATAGTTTCACTCTGATGATGGCCTTATGTGCCGCATGGGTGATACTTGGGTTTGGAGCCTTCGGGCTTATGGATCCTTGTTTGTACAGTACTTAGCTCGAGCAATTTTATGATGTTTCATTGATATGTATATTCCCTTGGTATCGCCCTTCGGTGTTGGTCTTTTGAGCCGCATGGAGTATAGCGATTACCTTGTGGAACTTGTATACCTTATTGGTATTTGTTATTTGCCTTTTGGCTTGTTTTGGGATATTTGTATCCTTTGTTTCTATATGTTGCCGATGATATGAGGCTTGTTCTATATGATTCATCTCTTGTTGATGATTGTGTTATCTACTCTAGAGATATTTGTTATACTGTATGACCTTGCAGGTTTATTATTGTTCAGTTTATCTAACTGATTTGTTATCTAGACTGACCCGTGTATTTTATACTCGGGTCAGACCGAGATGTTTCAGGTTAGGTGCTTTTGGACTTATCCTATTTTGCTTCCGCATGGACTATTCGCTAGCTTCATTTTGTTATAGCGTCTTTAGTGGTCCTTATCTGTTGTAACTCTGATATTTATACTTTTTCTCGTCTCGTCTGTATATTGTGGTCTCCTGTACCACTTGACATGTATTATTTTGTATACTCTGTTGTGTATCTGTTTATGTGTATATTATGATCACTGTTCTGTGATGTGAATTACATTTGAGTTTTTATATTTTCTTCTGATAGATCCTACAGCCATTGTAGTTTTGCTTTAAATATTTATTGAATAGGTCGAATTTTAATGTGATTCTACTTTTCGACGTATTTAGTGAATAGTTAAGGTAAGACTACACATGGTTGCTTCCATTATACTCTATTGTCCGCGTTAGCCGACAGTATTATCTATGTAATACTGTTTGTTAACGAGGCTCTCGGAGTGGGGCGTCACACCCTTTGGATAAACCAATGCTCCTGCCTTCTTCGTCGATATCAAAAATTGTGTATTCCATGATTGTTCTTAACCAGTTAATTCCCCCTTATCAATGATGACATTTTCATCTTTCTAAGTCATGAATGACCCTCTTAAGGTCACTCGCGACTAATATCAGTCTATCAATCTTTCCTCTTTTGTAATTCAATTATCTATCTTCCTTTCGAGCCTATCTTCTTAGTTGGAATTTACTTTGATCAGGTTTCCTTTAGACTTGAATCTCTATCTTTGTTCTAAAATCTATTAATATAAAAATGTTTTATATTGTGTTGCTTGAGTTATTAAGTTTGATTTGGGGTTTCGATTGATTCGTATGGCCAATGCTATCAATAGGAACTTCGAAACACTTAAACAGAGTAACTTGACATAATATATTTTTCAAAATTTGTAAATGAATTTATTTTATGTACGATTATATTTTATATATAAAGGTATAATTTTTTATATATAAATGTATAATTTTCTGAAATTTGATAGCTAAACGAATTAGTTATAAGAAATGATATGTAACGACCCGCTATTTCAAACTATTCACATCCACACATGTCGGACTTGAATTGCTCAAACAATAGATTGTTAATTTATATTCGGTAAAACCCAGCATATATGGTAAATAAATAATTCACAGAATCACAGACATAGAGTAATATAAAATAAGCAGCGGAAAAGATAAGTAGTAGTTCATGAAGCTACTATATAAACAACAGAGTTTGAAATAAAATACAATATAATATCTTAAATACAATGTAGTCTCGAATACAAACAGATGACAAGTCTGAACAAAACAATTGGATAACTGAAAGCTAAATATATATAGATGGATCTTCAAGCAAAGCTCCAAAGCTCCAATGGTGAGTCTCAAATACTGTGACACTCAGTCTGACTCTAGCGTGAAACAAAACATAAAACACCTAAGTCGGGATTAACTTTATTATATTAATGAATTCAATTCAACTGAAATGTCAATTGAAATACAAGAAACTTAAAGGATGTTTGGGATTTCTATCCTTTAAGGATCTGTGGAACTATCTACTATGTAGTAATATACGCTATTATAATATGTCTGTCGTAAAGTAAACTATTAAAATAGCGTTAAGGGGTACCCATATCCCCTTAACACATTTTATATAATGTCGTAGTCTATACAGATACTGCAAACTCCACTCGCAAATGGGCTATCAGGGAGCACTCCATAGGTACGAAACAAAACAAACTCGTAGAAAGCGCCATAGGGCAAGTGACAAGGCACTTGAGGCAATGCCAGGGTAGATATACCATTTGCGTATCCGAACTAGTTGTAACACATAATAGCTACTACCGCCCATCTCATGACACACTCCCAAATCAATGCCGCACCCAATCAAATCACAAAAGTAATAGAATGGTACGAAGAAATCTGTCCGATAGACGGAATGACCTCACTTGGCCAATCTTGGCTCTTGTTTTAGTAACATCAAGTCGACTCACGGGAGTAAGGGCTACGTAAATACCATATAGAATCATCACTAAACCATACTACTTCATTCTGGAATCTTCACCATATAGTTGTTAAAGTGGTTTTCGGGACTGGCAGAGAGTATGAGAATATCCGATCCCCATCTCTTCAACAACCAAATGCTTATTTCACACCATGGTCATTTAATTTCAAGTGGTTCACACTTCATATCAAAATATCATATTCATTTCAAAACCATACAAATTCAATACCATTACCCACTTTAAATAATATTCATTTCGAAAATCATAACACTTTCAAATTTATAACTTTTGAAATCATAACACTTTTGAAATCGTAACACTTTTGAAATCATAACACTTTTGAAACCATAACACTTTTGAATTAACTAGTTTAGATATTGCAAATAGTGTGTGTATATATATTAAAATAGTTATAAAATAATAGTTTGTATATTAAAATAATTTATATATTAAAATAGTTTATATATATATATATATTTAAATACTTTATATAATAAAATTAGTTTCCCCTAATTTCACAAATCGATTCAAATCATTTTAAATTCAATTTAAATCAATTCCAGTTTAACCATCTCAAATTTAAAGTTCGAAGATTCAAGTTTATATATTCAAACATTTATAATATAAATTTCATTTATATCTCAACTTTTATCTTTAATTTTTTCAAATTGGACAATATTCACTTAATCATTTTAATAATAAATTGTTTGAGTCCCAATTTATAAATTTAAATAAATAATAGTTATTCACGCTCAATTTTATTTAAAGTTGAGAATATTCATTTAATCACCTTTTATCAAATCAAGTTATAAATCATATATTTCAAAACCTCAAAAATCAATAAGTTTAAATCAATTCCTATTTAAATTCACATATTAACCAATTTAAATTCCTAGTCAACATAAATTTATCTTGCTAATCTTTGTTATTAAACTTAAAAATCTATTTTAAAAATATTAATATGAGTTAAATCAATACTTAAACTTATTACAAACTAATTAAAATAAATTTTATTAAATTAAATTTTATTAATAAATTTATTTATATTAAATCTATTTTTATATATATTTAAAAATAATAAAATTATAAGTAAATCTTAAAAATTATATTTTCAAAACTAACTTATAAATTAAAATTTCCAAAACATATTATTTTAAAAATCTAGATTTAGACATATATAAAATAACATATATACATATTATATTTTTAAAAATCAATATTTGTTAAAATCCATATATTTCCTCTCAAAACTTTGGAATCATTTCGAAATATAGACCAACGGTGTCCGCATGCAATTCTCTATCCAATGGTCAAGTGACAAAGATATTTACCATTTCAATCCGCAATTTAAATATCTACGGGTATATATCTATAACAACCCATATTTTTGATAAATAAAAATATTAAATTTAATAAGGCTTTGGACTTTAATATTGTCAAAAATTGAAATTTATGGTTTATTAAATTGAATCTTATTAGATTAGAAATTTTGACCTCAAGATAAATCTTAATAAAACTAATTTTAATGAGATAAAAGATGGTAACACGTTTTAACATATAATTTGCTAATATGATTGAATGTAATTGACTACTATACTATGTTAACGAAATTTCAATCAATTTAAATAATGAAGATGAATAAGAAATAGAATAAATGATGTATAAATTGATGTAATCATACGTTATTAATTGCAGTAGTTTTAATATAGATTATGAAATCAATTATATTGTATGTAAATTTATTAACCTTTGTTCATAAATAATAAGTTAATAGATATGGATTATTAATGTATAACCATTGTTTTATTTATTATCTTATTATTAAATCTATTAGAAATTTATTTGGTAATTAATATGGAATTAATGTAATTGAAATATTACAATTGATATAAGAAGAAATTTTAACTGTTAAGTGATGAGTGTGATAAAAATGAAAACTTACGTTAATCAATCTCATAAGGAAATAGTTGATTTGATAATAAGAATGTAAATTAAAATAAAAGGATTTGTTTGGAATTTAAATATATAATGAACGAGTTTTATTACAGTTGTAATTAAATGTTGGAATTAATTTAGTATATAGATATTGAGTTTAACATGGAAGATTGGATTTCAAAGGAAACAACTGGATTAATTATCTTCCCTGTATTAGGGTATGTTTTGAGATTCAATTATTGTAATTAATAGTAATTATATCTTGCCATTAATAAGAAATAGAAGTAAATGGTAATTAAATAATGATATGTGCAACCTACGTTTTGTGTTAAAATATAATGAGAATTTCAATGAGAAATATTACGTTCAAATTGTGAGTACTTAAATTTGTTACAAATATAATGATAATAGGAAATCAATTGATAAAGAAACAACGTGGTGGTACGAAGTATTATTTTATGTGATTCTTTAATGGCATAATCTTTAAATGTAAGTTGGTGTTAAAGGAGGAGGTGTTAATTGTAAATTAATGTGTAATAAAAAGAAATACGTTTCAATAAAAATAAAAGAAAAGGATTGGTTTCTTGAGAAGAATATTTTTGTCAAATAAAGTGAATATTTCATTTGTGAATGTAAATTTAATTACAATAAAACAAAGAATTGAGTTTTGTTGTATGTTTTTAGTTGGAATATTTGATTTATTTAAATATTCAAACTTGATTTGGATTTAATTTATGCAGAAATGACAATAATAAAATGGTAAGAAAACGACTTGAAGGTTTGGTTAAGTTTTTGACTCGGAATAGTTAACATATTTACATAGGAAATTTATTCCGTTTCAAATTTGACTTTGGAGTCTCAGTTCATCTTTAATGTGTGGGGTGGCGGTCCTCATTATGTTAATTGCAATGTTTAATTTTATTTACTGTGTACTAAATAAAAATACATATATGTGTGTAAATTTGGACGTATTATGGTTAATAAAATATGTTAAAATGAACTGTTTTTTTTGTATATTAGATTTGTGATTTCTATGTATGGTCTGCTCTCAAATTTAAATTGTCGCTTTCATTTATTTTATTTTATTATTACTTTATTTTATTAAATACGTGCCGCTTTTGGTTTTCCAGTAAGTTTTTTTTATTTACACGTGAGCCTTGCCTTGAAATGTTTCATGTGTGTTGATGAAATTAATTGAGGTAGCACATGTTTTGAAATTTTATACCAAAAGATTTGCTTGCCATGTAAACATTACTTATCAAATTCCAACATGCATCTTTAATCTTTTGTTAATTACCTGCATGTTAGGCTATTTTTTTTTTTTGAAAATTTACATCTTCTTGTATCCTTCCCTTTCATATTCCTATTTCCAGACGTGCTTTACCTTTATTCGTTTCCTATTTCATAAATCTCTTCCTCTAACTTTCTATTTCCAAAACGTGCTTCCATTATTTCTTTGCCTAAAGTTTTCTTTCTCTTCTAAAAAAACAAACAAACAAATATGAGCGACTTATTTTCATGAAACCAATCTTTTCCATTTATTTACAAATCCATTTCCTAAAGCCTTAGTCCTCCATGTGTGAGCAATCTTATTATGTTTTCATTGATTCTCCAGAATTTAGAAATATGAGCAGGCTTCAAAATTCTTAATGTGCGTAACTAACTTGTTTTATTTTATTATTAAAATGTGTGTACATGGTTTCCTATTTCATTTCCATAATATTCTTATAACTTGGATATCTTGCACATATGAACTTCGATTAATGCACGGTTGCTTCCTTTAGGTTCGTATCAAAATTTCGGACAATATGAAACTAGTATGGATGAGTTGGAGACCATTCAAATTTTGGGCTTTTATTGGATTTCAATTGGATATAAATTAAAATCAAAAGTGAGTGTTTAAACCGACTCACGCAATACTAAAAATTCCATTGCAAGTTAAATAAATTAAATGATGTGATATATATATTTTTTTATCACTTTTTGTTGATTTAAGTTGACATTTGAATTGATATTGAATCTAAATTGACATTTAATTTTACATTGGAATTTAATTGATAGTTAAAACCCGATATTGATAACTATTATATGTTGAAATATATCGGTTGATTTGGATGTGGTTTGAAATGGATGCTTATTGATTGATCTGTTGGATGTATGGTTGTTTATTATTTTAGTATGTCCCTATTATCACCTTGTATATTATTAACATCATTTAAATGGTCCTCTGAATCATTTTAGAATTGGATAATTAAAACATTTAAATTATGGGTTTTAATGACATATGCCCATGCAATTTCCTGAATTTTGATTATTAATTGAAACTAAATTATTTAAAAAGCTTAATTTTTATATTTAAACTCCAGATTTATTTTAAATAAAGTGGTTAAATTTGGTATGTTGAATTATTTGAAATCTCGTAAGTTATTGCACTCACGTTGTACACTTGATAGGAGATGAAAAATCCCATAACCACTCTGAAGCCATTGCATTCATATTTTTATTTGAGATTGATTTGAATTAAATATGAATTTTTAGTTCGGACTCGTGTGTATTGTTTTCATTATGCTCGAGTCAGCCTGAGTTTTTCTATGTTGAAGACTATTTTCTGGTAGACGAAGATGAAGATTCATTATATTATTGCTATTTATTATTCCACTACATTTTGTGTTTCGTTGCATTATTTGTTTATTTATGATGTACATATAACTATGATTTGAATTCATAAAAGTGTAATCAAATGTTATTTGTAAATTAGCTTTACGAATTGTTTATTTGATTATTATATATTTTGTCGTTCCACTGCGATATTCTGTGTTTTGTTTTGTTTTTCTTTCCTTTTTTCTTTATTTTTCTTATTTACCTCATTAGCAATCCTCCCTTTTGAATGGTTTGAGTCTGACATGTGTGGTTTTTTATCGATTTGAACCATCCAAAAAGGTGGATCATTACAGTTGGTATCAAAGCTTTGTTTTAGACATACTTTAACCTGTTGGGGTTAACTCATTTGAGATGGGGTAGTAATATCTTAGAACGAGTTTGCCCGAGTGTATATACATATACGAGAGCATGCACTTGTTAGTGTTACAAAAATGTTTTATATAAGTTTTGAAATGAAATAATTTTTCTAATATTAAATGTTATATATAAAAGAATTTTTTTTATAACTAATATAGTTATTTGTAATGTGTTTGTTTTATGAAGTGGTAATATTTAAATATTATCGTTTATTGTTGACTTGTTGTATTTAGTCAAATTATAAACATTGGCTATTATTGTTAATTGAAAATATGGACTAAACACTAGTTTAATAATGGCGAATTAAAAAGAATGAAGTGGGCAATCAGGATACTCGATATAAAATTGAAATGGTGTTATTAATTTTGTTGGTTTTTGACTGGTAGTTTCAACTATTGAAAATAAATGGAATATTTGGATATTTTTGGATAATCGAAACCTTTTGAATTAATATATGAGTTGAAACTTAGAAATTATGTTGAATTATGCAGTTGAATTTGATAACCTTAATTTGAAAGCTAGTGAAACAAGATTTAATTTGTTATATCTATGTCTAGTAAATGAATAGAATTTTCGTATACATTCTTTGCATGTAATGTAATAATATACAAGTGTGAACTTTAAGCCTTGGGATGTTTAAATTGAAACTGTGATTAAGGAAATGTTGTTAATGAGATTAAATTGGGAAAATATGTAACAATCCGTATATTTGTACCATTTAAATTGAAAATATTCCACACACGTCAAATTAAATAATACAAAACACGACTTATTAATGGAGTATATATATAAATGAGAATCATCACAGAATCTGTAACGACCCGTAAATTTCGAAAATTAAATTTGTTAGTGAAGTAGAGATTTTGTATGTAAATTTAGTATAAATATAAAGGTGATAAATTAATATGTGAACGAACGCTAAATGAAAATATAACAATGGGAATTATAATCTATTTATAGTAATTTGAATAAAATTCAAATGAATTAAGTAGTAAAAAAGATTTTTACCTGGATATAAATTGAATACGAAGAAATAGGGTAGGCATTGAATTAGTAAATGGAAGAACACGTTGTTACAGTAATAGATTGTAAATTTAGGAAACGTGTTAATGCAAGTTAATAATTAATGACTTGAATGAAACTCCAATTCAATAAAATAATTTAAATGTTATGATTTGATGTTAACGGAAGATGAGAAAACAAATGTAAGTATTGAATTAATATATGTTGTTTATTTACGGTATTGAATAAAATTGGTAATCCAATTGTAATTAATGGTAATAATGTTGATATTAGCTAATAAATTGAATTTCAATGCAATACCCATTAATGAATGGAATGAAATGGAATTTATGTAAATATATGCTAGGTTATAAATCAAATAGAAGGAAGCAAACGTAAATATTGAATTAATTAATGAATGAATATACATTGAATAGTAATTGAATGTAAAGTTAATGAAATTAATATAAGATAATGAATTGCAATAATTGTGGGTTGATAATAAGGTGTGAATGAGAAAATGATTGATATGGTAAATGAATGGAATTTAAATTTGTTAGAAAAGCTAAATGGGTACTTGGTAATAAATTTAAATGGACGTAAATATTGAATTTATTTAATTAATATATATAATAAATAATGATTGAATAAAAACCAATACTCTGTAAATATCTATAATATTTGAGTGGAAATAATAAACTTATAAATGTGGGATTAAGAGTTTTACAACAATTATTATTGAGTCACATACTTAGTTCATTCAAATAAATTGGAAATCATTGCAATAAATATAAATTAAATGTTATGTTAAATAAATTAAGGTAATAAATGGGGAATAACGTAAATGTTCTTCATAATATGATGATTTGTGAATAAAAAGAATGGAAATAAGTTTTATCAATATATCAGAATTTAATTTATGATAAAAATGTTAATTGCAATTAAATGGGTTAATTTTTTTTGAACGGGAATCAAACTTTATTTATTTATTTGGATTAAAAATATGATAATTTGGATTTATTGCAATTAATTGAAATTAAATATTAATTTTTACGTTAATTGAAAATTAAGTTGAAATTGGAAAATATTTATGTAATAGCTTTGAACCAATGTTAATTTCATCCATTTGACTGTAATGGATTGAATAAAAAGAATGAATAGTGAATTCAATGGAATTATTGAAAAGTTAATTTATAATTGATAAATATAACGAAATTTGAATTTACGCTGAAATTTATGATTGAATCAACAATTAATTGACATCTAAATTGGTTTAAATCACTGAGATTGTTTAAGAAATTAAAACTGATAAGATTTGTAAATTTTGAAAGTGAAGTTGAAAAGGTGATTTAATTAATGAATTTTTAATTTACTTAATTAGGGTAAAAATAGCCATTTTGGTCACGGACTCGGATTTCGACGAAACCGGTTTCATCGGATCCGTAACGGTGAATTATTGTAGGGTTTCAAGTTTCGTAGCGATCAGACTTGTCGTTTGATTGTACAAACGCAAAACGCCTTGAAATCAATTTAATTGAAATCGATTTGAAAATATTGATTTCAGCATAACTTCTGCATATGATGGAATTTGGACTTGTAACTTGTTCCATCGCGCTTAAAATATTAAAAAACATCTATTTTGATATATGGTTTGACCCAATTTCGTTCCGTAGTCAGAGCGGGCTTTTTGGGCCAATTTTCGTTTAGCGCGTACATCTATCTTATCCGTTCCATCCTATTTCAACTTTATCTATAAATATCCTGCTAAACCCTAGCCTCCCTACTTCTCATTTATCTGTACGTACAGAATTTCTATTCCTCCTCTTCCTCTTCCTCATTGGCAGACAAAGATCTATATTTCCAGATCCAATTTCAAATTCAAAAAAAACAAATGAAAATTCAAACTCTTCGTAAAAATTCGAAAAAATTATATATCAAAGATTTCATCATCACAAATCTATGCGTAACTTCGTTTTTTGAAACTGGTGCTCGAGTCATTTTGAAATCGTGGTCAAAGCTTATTATCTCGAAACCCTAAATTCAAATTTGAGGGTTTTTGATTTAAGCCACAATCGACAAATCTGTTTCTGGGTATTGGTGAGCTGGGATCGTGGAGTAGTTTGGTGGTGGTAGGTGGTCGCGAAGTGGAGGGAGGAGCCGAGAAATCTCGGTTTAGGGTTTCGAAAACCCTAAATGGTGCTGGCGGCGCGATGGCTCATGGAGGCGGCGGAGCACGTAGGGGAGGGAGAGCTATGGGTCCGGACGTCCGAGCAGGTGGAAGGGCGGCAGTTGCGTGATGAAGGGGGCGGCCGCGTTTGTCAGTGCCGATCGAAAATTTAGTTTCTTCGTGAAGTGGCGTGTTTGTTTTCCTGTACCCGAATAATAAAGGGAAGGTGATGACGTGAGTTTTGGTGAGGGTTTGTGATGTTTTGGTTTTTTTTTGGTTTTAATTTAAAATTTCAATTGTTCAAATTTCTGTAACTTATGCATACGACATCCATTTTACGCGCGATTTTCTTTGTTAGGATCGTTTGGAATTTCTGACGTTTTGGCGATGGTTTGGACAGATTTGGAGAGTATCAAATTTTGGGTTTAAATTGGATTTAAATTCAATAGTTGAGTGTTTTAACCCACTCACAACTTCTAAAATTTTTTATGTTTGTTAAATTGATTTGTGATGTGTTTAGAAATTTATTTATGACTGTTTGTCATGATTTTAATCATCATCTCAGTAAACTGCATTTATTTAAATTAAATTGTTATTTAATTTTATTTTTGCGTATAAATTGCCAGTTCAAATTTATATATTTTTGCATATAAATTGACTATTAAAATTTATTTATTTTGCATATAAACTACTAGTTAAACAGTCGTTAATTTAGTATTGAATATAACTGTTAGTTAATACCTATTATTTTATTACCTGTTATATATTAAATATAGTGTTTGGATTGGATGATGTTTGGGAAAATCAGCGTTTGATGATTGATATTGGATAAATGGATGTTTATTTATATTGTTATAAACTGCAAGTTTTTATGCATTTTCATTTCACTCGGGATTGCGGTTTGAAATGATATACAACCACATTTTTATATTTTAAACTGCGGATTGAAATGTTAAATATCCGTATCACTTGACCATAGGATAGAAAATTATATACAGGCACCACGGTATATATATAAAATTATTTTTGAAATGGTTTTCAATGGTTGGATAGGATACGGTTTAATAAATACTAAATTTTGATATTTTATAAATATTATTTTATATATACATATATAGTTAAATTTTTGAATTTAACCTATGTATAAATCTGTTAAATAAAAATGAATAAGTTGAATAATGGAGTTGATAATTTATATTATTTGATTTAGTACAGGTTTAAGATATTGTATATATACATAGGCTTAAATGATTCAAATCAATTAAGATAAGAAGGTAAATTGGAAATTTATTTGGAATTGAGCTTATTTAAAAATTAAACTCCATAAGTTGATGTAAAACTTATTAAACTTGAATTTTAAAGGTATGATATTTATATTTGAATTTTTAAATGAATAATTCTAGTATAAATAAATGGAAGGAAATATCCAGTGTTAATAAATTTAGTTTTATATTAAATGGTTATGAATCTATTATGTAAACATTTCAAAACTATATAATAGGACAATGAATTGTTGAATATGAATTCCCAACCTTAGTTTTGGAATTTATTAAATACTCAAAGTTTGAAAATATTGAAATCGAAGTGTTTTTATTCAAACTGAAAGTGAATCTAAAGGTTATGGGTTTAGACTAAATTTAAAGTGAATAAAATTGTAAAGGCGTGGAAATTTTTTACTTTATAAAGAAGTTTTAAATCCAACTGTTTTATTTTATATACTGTTGAATATCCAAACCATTTATGTTTTGAAAGTTATGGTTTTAAAGCTACAAATTTCGTAGTTACGTGTTTGAAAGTTATAATTCAAATGTTTGGTTTTCAACTATCATAAATTTTAAAGCAATATTATTTTGGAAAAGAAATATATTTGAAATAAAATGATATTATATTAATTTGGGTTTTATAAAAATAATATCAAATGAGTTTGTTCTGAAATGGAAAGGATATCGTATTTATATGATTTTGAAATAGATATTATATTCTGGTTTTGAAAGTAAAATTATTTTTAAATGACCGCGGTGTTATAATAACGTTTGGTTGTTAAAGAGACCGGGATCGTAAGTTGTCATACTCTCTGCCAACTTCGAAAACCACTTTAACAACCGTGTACGCGGTGGAGATACCAGAATGTAGTAGGATGGCGGCGGTGTTTCCTCTGAGGTAAATACGTGGACCCAACTTCTGTGAGTTGGCATTAGGTGGCTAAAACAGGAGCGATCGATGGGTTAATAAGGTAGCACCTTTGATCAGACACTTCCCTTCGATACTATACTCTGACTTTGGATTGATTCGGTGGCCACCTTCACTTTTGATTTCTTTGATTTGGGGAAGTTTTTTTGAGGTGGGCGGTAGCTGCGCGCTATGCATTACCACCGACCCGGAAACGTAATTGGTATATCTACCCTGGTATTGCCTAGTTGTGCCGTGTCACCTAACCAATCACGCCTTGTACAAGTTTGGTTTTCTCTCGTTGCCCGTGGAGTATTTAGCGTAGTCTCCCGATCTGGAGATGCGCTGATACACGATGGACAACTGGGACTATTGCGTGTTAAGGGCTATATGGGTAACCCCTTAATGCTAAGAAAAAAGTAAGTTTATTTTACAATTAGACACTATTATAATAGCGCAATATACTACATAGTTATAGTTTAACGGATCCTTAGGAGATGTAAATCCCGAGCAACTCTTGAGTTACTACACTCATATTTATTTCTGTTAATTTAACTCACATAAGATCTTTTAGTTCTAACTCGAGTGTTTTTGTCTTTTCAAATTTGCTCGGGTCAGTCCGGGCATTTCAGGATTTGAAGATTTAGCTCGAGAGGACGAAGATGAAGATTTGTACTACTATTATCTACTATATTATTCCACTACACCATTTAATTCCGCTGCATTGATATTTATTGGTATGTGAACTCTGATATTTATTGTATAAAGAAGAAGCAAATGTTTTGTAAATAGTTTTATGAACTATATATTGATTATTATATTTTATCCTTCCGCTGTGAGATTCTTTTTTATTTTATTTCTTCTCTTTTTTTTATTTACCCCATAACAATCCTCACTTCCGCATGGTTTGAATTGGCACGTGTGTCGATTTAAAGTGTCCGAAAAGGCGGGATGTTACAACGTGGTATCAGAGCTTTGGTTTAGCGATAAACCTTAGCTTTGTGGGGTCTGACTCTTTATTAATAGGGTAATAATACCCTATGGGAGTCGCTGAGTGTATATATGAGAGAGCGCACCTGTTAGTGTTATAAAAAGGTTTTAATATTGTGTTAATCTGTTCCGTTTTGTATTTAAAAATTCTGGTTGATGCAAGGGACGCTGTGACATCAATAAGGATTTCTAAACACTTAATAGGACAGACCGACATAATATTTGTTTTATTGTAGGTGAATGAAATAATTTTTCCTGTTATATTTTCTATATATATATAAAATAAAATTTTAAATAATATATATATATATATATATTTGGTTGCAATATATGGGTTGTTAGGTAATAACTTTATAATTAATAGTTGAAGTAAAATTGAAAATAAAGTAAAAAAGGAAATCGGGAATTTAGAACGTAAATTACGGGGTTTTGAATATTTCTTTTGAGTGATTTTGAAAATATAGTAATAATATTATTAGAAGTATTTTGACATAAATATTTAAAAGAATTGTTTTAAAGAAGATTTTGGAGAAAATAAGTTTTGTACTTTCCTCTTTGTCGTTGGAAAATAATTTCGGTGATGGCGGCCGCATCATCGACTTTCATTTTCGAGTTTCGAAGGGGAAGGCCACTGTGGCAGTTTTACTACAGATTTATTTTGATAAACAAAAGTGAATTTTTAATTTGTTTAAATATAATTGGATTTATAGGTTGTAAGTATATTTTTATCTATCATTTTAAAATGATTTGAAATAAAACCTGGTATTTAATTCTTAAGTTTCGATTAATAAATAGTTTCAATTATTGTAGTGAATTGGAATGAAGGTAATTAATAAATTAAAGCCTCTAAAGGAAATATGAGATTTAATGCTAGGTTATAAATAGTATTAAATGAAATTTGAGATTGGAACCTATGAAATAAAGGATATAATTATTGAACATTTAATAAAAGGTAAAAATTTATTGAACAATGAATCAATTAAAAGAAATGAGAAAACTTGTATAATTTTCAGTTGCATTCTTTAAAAGCATATATATAACTTACCAAATATTAAAAGTTAAAATGTTTAATAAGAAATGTAATGGGAATTGTACAGTAAAAGTACGTAATGAAAGTGTTCAAATAATAGCTTTTATTAGAATTGGTGGTATAGAGTTATAAACTTAAGTTATAATGAAAATATTTCTACAATAAATTGTGATAGGAAGTAATTATTGTAAGAAGAAAATTAAAGACTTAAGTATAATTGAGATGATACTAATTAAAAATAATGAAAAGTAGGTATTATAATCAAGTAATCATAAACTTAAGTAAATAGATTGAAGATTGCTTCTGTATAAAATAAGAAAAAGAAAAAAGAAAAAAAAATGATGAGGATTAAAAACTTAAGTTAATAAATTTATCTATTACTTTGATTTTATATGATAATAGTAATAAATAAATGTAATGCAATGAATGGAAATAAAAAGGATAAACCATTATATAAATAAAAAGGAAATCAAACAATAAATGCTATGAAGTGGAATTAATAAGAATAAACTTGATTTATTGTTTGAAATTGTTGTTTGCTTGGTTTATGGTTGTTTGGGTAAGGATACTTTAAAATTGTTTGGATGAACGAATAATCTATTCAGTTTCATCAAAGACTGTTGAGTAAATGGTGCACTTAGTAGTTTATTTTTCATTCTGTACAATTTGAAGTTTTGAACCCAAACAACTGTTGTTTTGTTTTAATGAATGATTGAATTGTATTGATTCTGTATGAAGGTTGTATGTTGTTTGTTGCTAGTGATGGATGTTGTATGGATTTGTTTGCTATTGATTGAAACAACGAAAAATATTTCATTCTATATAATTATTAACTCTCTTGGATTATATAAGTGAAATACAAGTTATGGAAGCAATTACTACTGCTTTTGGTTCCATAAAATAAGCGTTATTGCCCGACTAATAGTTTCGTTTTCAGATTATGGTTTTATAGCGTTAATTTATGTATTTTTCCCGTGTTGGGATATATTATTTCGAATAATATATGTGATATATTGTTATATTTAATATTATATTTTCTTCCGAGCCTCCCCGTACAAAAGAGACTCTGCCAAGATTTTTCATAAATTTTGGACTTAGAAAATTTTGAAATTATTTTCCAAACTTTATTAATTTGAGTATGAAAAGATTTAATGGTTATAAATTCATGTATTTTATCTAAATTTACTCATTTTGTAAATTTATTTGTTTATAAATTTAGTATTTAAAAATGATATAAATTCTTCTTTTCCCTTCGTTTCCTTTTCGGGGACGAAAAGTTTTGAGTGGGGGAGAGTGTAACGACCCGTAAATTTTGAAAATTAAATTTGTTAGTGAAGTAGAGATTTTGTAAGTAAATTTAGTACAAATATAAAGGTGATAAATTAATATGTGAATGAATGGTAAATGAAAATATAACAATGGGAATTATAATCTATTTACAGTAATTTGAATAAAATTCAAATGAACTAAGTAGTAAAAAAGATTTTTACCTGGATATAAATTGAATATGAAGAAATAGGGTAGGAATTGAATTAGTTAATGTAAGAACACGTTGTTGCAGTAATAGATTGTAAATTTAGGAAACGTGTTAATGCAAGTTAGTAAATAATGACTTGAATGAAACACCAGTTCAATAAAATAATTTAAATGTTATGATTTGATTTTAATGGAATATGAGAAAAATAAATGTAAGTATTGAATTAATATATGTTATTTATTTAGGTATTGAATAAAATTGGTAATCCAACTGTAATTAATGGTAATAATGTTGATATTAGCTAACAAATTGAATTTCAATGCAACACCCATTAATGAATGGAATGAAATGGAATTTATGTAAATATATACTAGGTTAAAAAGCAAAGAGAAGGAAACAAATGTAAATATTGAATTAATTAATGAATAAATATACATTGAATAGTAATTGAATGTAAAGTTAATGAAATCAATATAAGATAATGAATTGCAATAATTATTGGTTGACAATAAGGTGTGAATGAGAAAATGATTAATATGGTAAATGAATGGAATTCAAATTTGTTAGAAAAGGTAAATGGGTACTTGGTTATAAATTTAAACGGACGTAAATATTGAATTTATTTAATTAATATATAATAAATAATGATTGATTAAAAACCAATACTCTGTAAATATCTATAATATTTGAGTGGAAATAATAAACTTATAAATGTGGGATTAAGAGTTTTACAACAATTATTATTGAGTCACATACTTAGTTCATTCAAATAAATTGGAAATCATTGCAATAAATATAAATTAAATGTTACGTTAAATAAATCAAGGTAATAAATGTGGAATAACGTCAATCTTCTTAATAATATGATGATTTGTGAATAAAAAGAATGGAAATAAGTTTTGTCAATATATCGGAGTTTAATTTATGATAAAAAGGTTAATTGCAATTAAATGAGTTAAATTTTTTTTAAAGAGGGAATCAAACTTTATTTATTTATTTGGATTTAAAATATGGTAATATGGATTTATTGCAATTAATTGAATTTAAATATAAATTTTTACGTTAATGAAAAATTAAGTTGAAATACGAAAATATTTATGTAATAGCTTTGAACCAATGTTAATTTTATCCATTTGACTGTAATGGATTGAATAAAAAGAATGAATAGTGAATTCAATGGAATTATTGAAAAGTTAATTTATGATTGATAAATATAACAAAATTTGAATTTATGCTGAAATTTATGATTGAATCAACAATTAATCGACATCTAAATTGGTTTAAATCATTGAGATTGTTTAAGAAATCAAAACTGATAAGATTTATAAATTTTGGAAGTGAAATTGAAGAAAGTGATTTAATTAATGAATTTTTAATTTATTTAATTAGGGTAAAAATAGCCATTTTGGTCACAGACTCGGATTTTGACGAAACTAGTTTCATCGGATCTGTAACGGTGAATTATTGTGGGGTTTCAAGTTTCGTAGCGATCAGACTTGTTGTTTGATCGTATGAACGCGAAACGCCTTGAAATCAATTTAATTGAAATCAGTTGAAATCAATTTGAAAATATTGATTTCAGCATAACTTCTGCATACAATGGAATTTGGACTTGAAACTTGTTCCATCGCGTTTAAAATATTTAAAAACATCTATTTTGGTATATGGTTTGATGCAATTTCGTTCCGGAGTCAGAACGGGCTTTTTGGGCCAATTTTCGTTTAGCGCGTACATCTATCTTATCCGTTCCATCCTATTTCAACTTTATCTATAAATATCCTGCTAAATCCTAGCTTCCCTACTTCTCATTTGTCTATACGTACAGAATTTCTATTCCTCCTCTTCCTCAATGCAGAGAAAGATCTACATTTCCAGATCCAATTTCAAATTCAAAAAAATCAAATGAAAATTCAAACTCATCGTAAAAATTCAGAAAAAATTATATATCGAAGATTTCATCATCACGAATCTATGCGTAACTTCTGTTTTTGAAATTGGTTGCTCGAGTCAATCTGAAATCGTGGTCAAAGCTTATTATCTGGAAACCCTAAATTCAAATTTGGGGGTATTTGATTTAAGCCACAATCGAGAAATCTGTTTCTGGATATTGGTGAGCTGGGCTCGTGGAGTAGTTTGGTGGTGGTAGGAGGTCGCGAAGTGGACGGAGGAGCCGGGAAATCTCGGTTTAGGTTTTGAAAACCCTAAATGGTGCTGGCGGCGCGATGGCTCATGGAGGCGGCGAAGCACGTGGGGGAGGGCGAGCTCTAGGTGCGGCCGACCGAGCAGGTGGAAGGGCGGCGATTGCGTGATGAAGGGGGCAGCCGCGTTTGTCAGTGTCGATCAAAAATTTGGGTTCTTCGTGAAGTGGCGTGTTCGTTTTCCTGCAGCCGAATAATAAAGGGAAGGTGATGACGTGGGTTTTGGTGAGGGTTTGTGATGTTTTGGTTATTTTAGTTTTAATTTAAAATTTCAATTGTTAAAATTTCTATAACTTATGCATACTACATCCGTTCTACATGCAATTTTCTTTGTTAGGATCGTATTGCAATTTCTGTCGGTTTGGCTCTTGTTTGGACAGATTTGGAGACTGTCAAATTTTGGATTTAAATTGGATTTAAATTCAATTTAAATTCAATAGGTAAGTGTTTTAACCCACTCACAACTTCTAAAATTTCTTATGTTTGTTAAATTGATTCGTGATGTGATTAGAATTTTATTTATGACTATTTGGCATGATTTTAATCATCATCTCAGTAAATTGCATTTATTTAAATTAAATTGTTATTTAATTTTATTTTTGCATATAAATTGCCAGTTCAAATTTATTTATTTTTGCATATAAATTGACTGTTAAAATTTATTTATTTTGCATATAAACTGCTAGTTAAACAGACGTTAATTTAGTATTGAATATAACTGTTTGTTAATACCTGTTATTTTATTACCTGTTATATATTAAATATAGTGTTTGGATTGGATGATGTTTGGGAAAATCAGCGTTTGATGATCGATATTGGATGAATGGATGTTTATTTATATTGTTATAAACTGCAAGTTTTTATACATTTTCATTTCATTCGGGATTGCTATTTGAAATGATATACAACCGCATTTCTATATTTTAAACTACGGATTGAAATGATAAATATCCGTATCACTTGACCATAGGATAGAAAATTATATACAGGCACTGCGGTATATATATAAAATTATTTTTGAAATGATTTTCTACGGTTGGATAGGATACGGTTTACTAAATATTAAATTTGGTATTTTATAAATATTATTTTATATATACATATATTATTAAAATTTTGAATTTAAGCTATGTATAAATCTGTTAAATAAAAATGAATAAGTTGAATAATGGAGTTGATAATTTATATTATATGATTTAGTACATGTTTAAGATATTGTATATATACACAGGGTATAAATGATTCAAATCAATTAAGATTGGAAGGTAAATTGGAAATTTATTTGGAATTGAGCTTATTTAAAAATTAAACTCCATAAGTTGATGTAAAACTTATTAAACTTGAATTTCAAAGGTATGATATTTATATTTGAATTTTTAAATGAATAATTCTAGTGTAAATAAATAGAAGGAAATATCTAGTGTTAATAAATTGATTTTTATTTTAAATGGTTATGAATCTATTATGTAAACATTTCAAAACTAAATAATAGGACAATGAATTGTTGAATAGGAATTCCCAACCTTAGTTTTGGAATTTATTAAATACTCAAAGTTTGAAAATATTGAAATCGAAGTTTTTTTATTCAAACTGAAAGTGAATCTAAAGGTTATGGGTTTAGACTGAATTTAAAGTGAATAAAATTGTAAAGGCGTGGAAATTATTTACTTTATAAAGAAGTTTTAAATCCAACTGTTTTATTTTATATACTGTTGAATATCCAAACCATTTAAGTTTTGAAAGTTATAGTTTTAAAGCTACAAATTTTGTAGTTATGTGTTTGAAAGTTATAATTCAAATGTTTGGTTTCCAACTACGATAAATTTTAAAGCAATATGATTTTGGAAAAGAAATATATTTGAAATAAAATGATATTATATTAATTTGGGTTTTATAAAAATAATATCAAATGAGTTTGTTTTGAAATGGAAAGGATATCGTATTTATATGATTGTATTTATATGATTTTGAAATAGATATTATATTCTGGTTTTGAAAGTAAAATTATTTTTAAATGACCGTGGTGTTATAATAACGTTTTGTTGTTAAAGAGACCGGGATCGGAAGTTGTCATACTCTCTACCAACTCCGAAAACCACTTTAACAA
The DNA here is from genome assembly GCA_030765085.1 of Allium cepa. Lineage (NCBI taxonomy): Eukaryota > Viridiplantae > Streptophyta > Magnoliopsida > Asparagales > Amaryllidaceae > Allium > Allium cepa. The sequence continues at coordinate 26,878,225 of CM060938.1, read as the reverse complement.
CCGTATACGCGGTGGAGATACCAGAATAAAGTAGGATGGTGGCGGCGTTTCCTCTGAGGTAAATACGTGCACCCAACTCCCATGAGTTGGCATAAGGTGGCTAAAACAGGAGTGATCGATGGGTTAATAAGGTAGCACCTTTGATCGGACACTTCCCTTCGATATTATACTCTTACTTTGGATTGATTCGGTGGCCAACTTCACTTTTGATTTCTTTGATTTGGGGGAGTTTGTCCGAGGTGGGCGGTAGCTGCGCGCTACGCGTTACCACCGACCCGGAAGCGTAATTGGTATATCTACCTTGGCATTGTTAGGGATGTGGATTAAGGATCTTAAGGCAGAAATAACACTAGAGGGGGGGGGGGTGAATAGTGTTTTAAAGAATATATGAACTATATGACTAAATTAAAACTTTCAACACAAATCTAAACAGAATTCTAACACAGAATGATCACAGAACATATAACAAATGCAAATAGTAAAGTAAAGCAAGTAAAAGGAAAGAACACACCGGATTTTATACTGGTTCGGAATCCTCCTACATCCAGTCCTGCACCAAGGCAATATCCTTGTACAGATTTTTATAAGCCAATATCCAAATTACAACCCCCAATTTCTAAGGCCTTGAGGAACCCTCCTATCTCCGAGTCTGGGGTAAACTCTCTTGATTTACGGGACACAAGATCACCCTAATACTTCTTAATAACAATCCTTTTGAATGGATATACTCTATGGACTTTTTGAATACAAATTAATCCTATAACTCTGAATAGCACTTTGATCTTTAGTAGAATGATGGAGAATCAAATAGAGAGAGTATCTAAATGATTTCCTATTGAGAATTTGGCAGAATGATGGCACGATCTTGAAAATATGAAGTTTTATGGATATGGAATGGTGGAGAAGAAAGAATGAATAAAATAAGAAAGTAGTTGATAAAAAAAATTCGTTTTGGAAGCCTTTATATAGATGCACAACAGTCATAACCATTGGAGAAAGGTTCTCGAACGAATGGATACTTCTTTTGAAAATTGAATTTTGAATCCAACTATCACCATGTCGACATGGGGTATCCCCTTTTGTCGACATCCCTTAGTTCAAAATTATAGAGATGTTTTTTTGTAAAGACAATCGAATTTAAAACAAGTTGAAACTTCTCTGAAGCAAAGTAAAGTGTTTAAATAATATTTTGAGATAGAGAATGAATATAAAACATTATTTTAAATATATATATAATTGATATAGACTGTCAATTATATAAGTAAGATTTAAAATCAGAATAAGTTTTGATGTTTTAAAAATAGAAGTTTTTAAAATCAGAATAGAGGAATATTTCAAGGCTAAAACAAAGTTTGAAAATATTTTTGAAAATATGATTTTGAAAGCTAAAACATTTTGAAAACTGATTTAAAAACATTTTGAAAAATCTATTCAAGCTGAAATTGCAAGAACCTTCCAACAGAGCTCCTCCATAGGACTCGAGAACTTGTACAAAGTAGTTTAAATGATTTTGATTTTCGTGGGTTTGTAAGCCACTTGTCATAGGTTTGTAAGCTACTTGTCGTGGGTTTGTAAGCCACTGGTTTCCATAGAAATTGGGTTCCGTCCCAAAGGAAAATTGGAAGAAAGATGAGAGTGCTATTATGAAGTTTTAATAAAATACTAGACACTTATCTTGAGATCTTGAAATCTTGATTCTCTAGAGTCTTGAATCTTGAATCTCTAATCTTCATCTTGGTGCTTGAGTCTTTATACTGACCAGTCTTCGATGATACCTGCATATACTTCCTATATACATACATACATACATACATATATATATATATATATATATCTGTCTATATGGAAATGTTAGTATATATTTTATAAAGTAAAGTATAATAACTATATAAGGTTGTTGTCATCAAAACATCATCAACTCAGTTCCTAACAATCTCCCCCTTTTTGATGATGACAACCTTTATTTATAAAATATTCTTACCATACCATAACTCCCCCTTACTCCATGATTTCTTCTTAAAACTACAACTCCCCCTTACTCCATGACTCCCCCTTACACCAAGCACATATATTTTTATAACTTTCTCCCCCTTTGACATCAGCAAAAAGGAATAAAAGATTTACCTGTTCTAAGATAATCAAGTATATATAGAATAAAAGTGTAAAGTGAACGTGTAAGTGATCAAGTGTGTGAGCATGTATATAAGTGTAACTTGACAATCAAATCAATATCATACATAGCAAACCAATCATGTATAGTATATGAAGTTATATACAAACCAAATCCAAATCAAACTTAAGTAAACAATTCAATCAAATCCTAATCAAATCTAAATCAAATCAAATCAAACAAACAAACAAACATACATTATGATCAGACATTCCTTGGGACTTCCACCCATCCATCTTCACCAAAGATAGGATCATTTTTGATAACATCCCAATTATCTTTTTCGAGAGTGACTGATGGATTTGCTTCGGGTTCGTCTTTGCTTAGGCTTGAGATCATCCAACGAAGTGCGTCGATGTGTCTCTCTTGCTCGTTGATCATCTGCATTTGGCTTAATTCTAAGTGCCTTTGATTTCTAAGTATAAAAGAGAGAATATTCTTGAAAGAAGTAAGAGTTTCTTCAAGATTTTCACTTAAATTCTTAATTGGAGAAGCCATAATTTAAGAAATAAGTTGAAGTATGAGAGAAGATGAATAGAAATTGAGGTAGAGAAGTTTTTCTGAAAGAAATAGGTATTTATAGAAGTTATTGGCCGTTCAAAATGAATTGTCACTTGGTAGTTACAAGAATTTGAAGTTAGAAATTATAACTACTTTCTGACTGTTATATGTCGACATGGGGGGGATGAGGCATGTCGACATGGTCTAGGCAGAATGACCAAGTTGAGTTATTTTTTATTTCTAAGTTTATTTTTATACTAGTGGATCTATATAAACTTAAAATAAATAACTATCAAAGATATATAAAGCTGGAAAATAGAAAATAAGATAGAATTACTTATAGTAGTTAACATTACATAATATTAACCAAAAAAATAGAAAATACAAAGATAGATAAACGATAGCTAGAGAGATAATGGCTAGGATTAGTTTGATGAAGATGATGATGAGGAAAAGCCAAGTTTCCTGCCTATCTTCCCAAAGAACTTGTCGATCTTGGTAGAGATTTTATCCATTTTCTTGCTAATAGATCTCTTAAGAACCTTTTGGTTTTGAGCAAGTATATTTTGGTTCTTGAGTATGGTTTTGTTGGACGGATTAGCAGGTGTATGTGGATACTCTATACTTTCCGAAGAGGTTTCTTCATCTTCCACTTCTTCTTCAATTTCCATTCCTTCCCCTACTTCTTCCTCTTCTTCTCCCTCTTCTTCCATCTCTTCATGAGCAAGTCTCTCTTCCTTTTCGGTAAGTGTTTCATACGGTTGAAACATAAGTGGGATTTTCATAAGGGAAATGTTCTCATGATTGAACACTTTTCTACTTACAAACTCTTCCCTTTTAACATCCACACCAAAATAATTGAAAATCCGAGTAAGATAAATTCCATGATAAAGAGTGTTTTCTCCCATAGTAAAATATTTGGGTCTTAACTCATCCAAAATAGTTTGTGCCCAATTAATATCATATTTTCCAAATATAGCAAAAAGAGCTTTACACACTTTTGAGGTGGGATTATTGTAGTTTCTTGACTTAGGAATAACGATGTGTTGAATAAGAAGGTTGACAATTCTTACTTTTGGGCGGAAAAGCGATTCTTAAAATCCATGTGGTCATTGCTTTCAAAAATGTGATGAAAAGTCTCTCGATCGGTTTCATTGATTTGAAATTGCGAGAGATTCATACCGGTAGATTTGCAACCCAAAATAGTACCCAAAATATCGGAATCCAAAACAATAAGTGTTCCTTTAACACTACTCCAAATTTTATCTTCATTCCCATTATAAAATTCACGGTTTAGGTTTGCATAAAACATTTTGACAAGGTTTGGATAACAAACGAAATCATTTTTCTTGTTATCAATCAAGCTAAGAATGGAGTTTTCTTCAAAAAGTTGATCGATTTCATAAGAAGGAAAATCATCAAAAATAGCAAATTTTCCCGTATTGACTTTACCATAGTTTACATAACTTATGTAGGCTTTGATAGCCTCCGGGTCATTAAAAAGATCATTTTTGATGGATTTGGTCACCCTCATAGTTGATGGGGTACTTGAGGAAGACATTGATGAGTGTTTGAGAGGAGTAGAAGATAATGAAGAAAGTTTGAATTATGAGAATAAAGTGAAAAGAGATGATAAGAGAAGTATATTAAATAGATTCTCTAAATTCATGTTCTCTGGTCAAGAGGTATCTTTTCAGAATTTTGAAGTAAGTGAAAAGGTGGAGGGAAATTCAAAAGTTTGAATTCAAATTTTGAAATCAAATTTCTGAGAGACATGTCGACATGGGGTATCCTGGCATGTCGACATGTGACTGTTGAATTTGAAAAGAGGTGCCTTTTTCTAAAATCTAAGAAATTCCTAAAATCTTAAGAAAACTAATCTATATTCTATATCTATATATAATTCCAGTAATAATATTAAATATAATAATATTAAAATATTTTAATATTTAAAATATTATTAAAATAATATTATTTTGAATTTAAAAATTCAAATTTCAAAGGGTGATTTTGAATTTAAAAATTCAAGACATTTTAAACAAAATCAAAACAAGGAAGTATCCAATAAAATCAAAATAAATGTGTACCTATTTTTAGATCCAAACTCCGATCCTCTTCCGATTCGAGAATAGCAGTGAAGCACAGATTTGAATTATCAGTTTTCTTCTCGTCATCACTGGATGAATCTGAATCGTCAAGAGTTGCTGCATATGCCTTCTTTCTTTTCCTTAGTTGCTCGTTATTTGGTTGAAATGTCTGTTTGTCTGGATATGGACAATCTATCTTGTAGTGCCCTATTTTGTTGCAGTTGTAGCATCTATCACCATTGTTGTTGTTGTTGTTGTGATTGTGGTTGTTCTCCGAAGTATTTCTGGAATTCCTTTGATCATTTCTTTTAAAGTTATTCATCTTTCTATACTTCAAAAACTCTCTGAAATTTCTGGTCATGAAAGCAATTTCTTCATCACTATCTTGTTCTGAATCTCCAGTTGTTGCTTTGAATGCGATCGATTTCTTTTCCATTGCCTTAGATTCTTTTCTCCCTTGTAGTTGAACTTCATAAGACATTAGATTACCGATTAACTCTTCGATCTTCATTTGACTAACATCATTTGCCTCTTCAATAGTAAGTGTCTTTTGATCCCATTCTGGAGTGAGTGAATTGAGTATCTTTCTGACTTGATCTTCTTCTGAGAAACCCTTTCCTAAAGTAATCAATGAATGTACAATATCTTGAAATTGACAATACATGTCAGAAATGGACTCATTTTCATGCATTTTAAACAATTGAAACTGGTTAATTAATATGGAAATTTTAGTCTGTTTAACTTTGCTTGTTCCTTCATGAGTTACTTGCAAAGTTTTCCAGATTTCAAATGCAGACTTACAAATAGAGACTCTATTAAACTCATTCCTATCTAGTGAACAAAATAGTATATTCATAGCCTTAGAATTGTTTTGTGCAACCGTCTTTTGCTCAGTAGTCCACTGGGCAAAATTAGTAGTTGTTCAACATATTCAATTTGTGTCATATTCCAAGTATCTAAACTTATGGATTGTAAATAAATTTTCATCCTACATGCCCAGTATGCATAATTACTGCCATTAAAAAGTGGTGGTCTGACAGTAGACTGACCTTCTACAAATGAACTAGTGTTAGTGCTTGTGTTGACAGAAGTAGTGGTGACAGGAGTGACATTATTAGTGTGTTGTGCCATTAAAACTTTTCAAAATTTCAGATTATGAAAAGAATGAAAACCATTGCTCTGATACCAATTGTTAGGGATGAGGATTAAGGATCTTAAGGCAGAAATAACACTAGAGGGGGGTGAATAGTGTTCTAAAGAATATATGAACTATATGACTAAATTAAAACTTTCAACACAAATCTAAACAGAATTCTAACACAGAATGATCACAGAACATATAACAAATGCAAATAGTAAAGTAAAGCAAGTAAAAGGAAAGAACACACCGGATTTTATACTGGTTCGGAATCCTCCTACATCCAGTCCTGCACCAAGGCAATATCCTTGTACAGATTTTTATAAGCCAATATCCAAATTACAACCCTCAATTTCTAAGGCCCTGAGGAACCCTCCTATCTCCGAGTCTAGGGTAAACACTCTTGATTTACGGGACACAAGATCACCCTAATACTTCTTAATAACAATCCTTTTGAATGGATATACTCTATGGACTTTTTGGATACAAATTAATCCTATAACTCTGAATAGCACTTTGATCTTTAGTAGAATGATGGAGAATCAAATAGAGAGAGTATCTAAATGATTTCCTATTGAGAATTTGGCAGAATGATGGCACGATCTTGAAAGTATGAAGTTTTATGGATATGGAATGGTGGAGAAGAAAGAATGAATAAAATCAGAAAGTAGTTGTTAAAAAAAATTCGTTTTGGAAGCCTTTATATAGATGCACAACAGTCATAACCATTGGCGAAAGGTTCTCGAACGAATGGATACTTCTTTTGAAAATTGAATTTTGAATCCAACTGTCACCATGTCGACATGGGGTATCCCCTTATGTCGACATCCCTTAGTTGAAAATTATAGAGATGTTGTTTTGTAAAGACAATCGAATTTAAAACAAGTTGAAACTTCTCTGAAGCAAAGTAAAGTGTTTAAATAATATTTTGAGATAGAGAATGAATATAAAACATTATTTTAAATATATATATAATTGATACACACTGTCAATTATATAAGTAATATTTAAAATCAGAATAAGTTTTGATGTTTTAAAAACAGAAGTTTTTAAAATCAGAATAGAGGAATATTTCAAGGCTAAAACAAAGTTTGAAAATATTTTTGAAAGTATGATTTTGAAAGCTAAAACATTTTGAAAACTGATTTAAAAACATTTTGAAAAATATATTCAAGCTGAAATTGCAAGAACCTTCCTACAGAGCTCCTCCATAGGACTCGAGAACTTGTACAAAGTAGTTTAAATGATTTTGATTTTCGTGGGTTTGTAAGCCACTTGTCGTAGGTTTGTAAGCTACTTGTCGTGGGTTTGTAAGCCACTGGTTTCGATAGAAATTGGGTTCCATCCCAAAAGAAAATTGGAAGAAAGATGAGAGTGCTATTATGATGTTTTAAAAAATATTAGACACTTATCTTGAGATCTTGAAATCTTGATTCTCTAGAGTCTTGAATCTTGAATCTCTAATCTTCATCTTGATGCTTGAGTCTTTATACTGATCATTCTTCGATGATACCTGCATATACTTCCTATATACATATATATATATATATATATGGAAATGTTAGTATATATTTTATAAAGTAAAGTATAATAACTATATAAGGTTGTTGTCATCAAAACATCATCAACTTAGTTCCTAACAGGCATTGCCTAGTTGTGCCGTGTCACCTACCCTATCGCGCCTTGTACGAGTTTGGTTTTCTCCCGTAGCCCGTGGAGTATTTAGGGTAGTCTCCCGATCTGGAGATGCGCTGATACTGGATGGACTACTGGGACTATTACGTGTTAAGGGCTATATGGGTAACCCCTTAATGCTAAGAAAAAAGTAAGTTTATTTTACAATTAGACACTATTATAATAGCGCAATATACTACATAGTAAATAGTTTAACGGATCCTTAGGAGATGTAAATCCCGAGCATCTCTTGAGTTACTACACTCATATTTATTTCTGTTAATTTAACTCACATAAGATCTTTTAGTTCTGACTCGAGTGTTTTTGTCTTTTCAAATTCACTCGGGTCAGTCCGAGCGTTTCAAGATTTGAATATTTAGCTCGGGAGGACGAAGATTTGTTTTATTATTATCTACTATATTATTCCACTACACCATTTAATTCTTCAAAGTTAACCTCAATCCCTTGGCTACTCGTAAAAAAATTTGAGTACCCAAGAGTTTAAGAAAACAAAAGATAAACTCCGGGTCAGACATGGGTCTGGTGTGAGTAACAGGTTAAAGTTGCTTAACTTTAAAAATCTTTTGAAAAGAAAGGTATCACGTAAGACTTTCCACACATAAACATGGAAAGGTTTTACCTTACGCTAACCAAAACATTTGATAGGAAATTCGGTGATATTATAATAGTGTCTAGGGTTTTCAAGTAATATACAGAAATAGCTGGAATGCTTATATCTCACGTTCCAACATAGTTGGGCACAACTAATACGTACGACGCTTATTGGATTTTGGATTCCATACAATGACAGGGATACTGGGGTACCGTCCGTCACAGTACATGGCCTAGATCACCGTACCGAGGATCACTCCCAATCCCCTGCAACACAAGGCCGGAACCATTCCTTACTGAACAGTCCCGAACAAGAAAACCCCGGCAGTTGTTGCAATCAACCACCCATACAGCCGAATATAAAGAGACTTCTAGAAAGGGGAAAATCTCGTCCTACTTGGGCATGACCAACTTAACCTTGCTGAACCTCCCCTGTTTTTCCATTCCTAGTTGATGAGGATGGAGGCTACGATTAACTTTAGAGAACACATCCCATAAAATGCTCATCATTCACCTGACGATGTTCTGAAAGCATTCAATCCATACAAGTTTGTTCCGTATTCGAACGAAACCGAAGGCATTATCTCGTTACACTCATTTTGGAATCACCCTCAAAGATAACGACGATAACCCTTGCATTCTGAATCTTCATCTTCAATTGAGATTCACGACCTATCGTTAATTTGGATCGATGTGGTTTTTGCATATCCAAATATGGAAATCCGATCCCGATCTCATCGAAATCCAAATCTCCATCTTTTAGGTCCAAGTTGTTTTAATGTTTAAAACAATTCAATTCAATATTATCTATATACACACAGATAGATAATTCACAACATCATAATAGATAATCAACATTATCATCACAACAGATAATCCATATTATCATCCCAACTAGATAATTCATATTATCAACTCGAATGCAACCAGAGCATCCAAATCACACAACATCACTTATCTTATATCAGAGATCTCAACTATTCAGGATAATCAGTATTAATCAACATTCACAAGCAATGACTTATTAATCACCATTCTATAATTAATTTAAAATGAATTAAATTAATTACCTCTTCTCTAATTAATTTAAAATAAATTAAATTAATTACTTCATCCATATAAATTTTGCTTACATATCCATTAATTAATTACAAATCAATCAATTAATTACCCTCAACAAATTACCCTAATTAATCATCCTTGATTAATTATCTTTCAATTACATTCAAATAATTAGCCTTTCATTAATTTCACAAATTAATTATTCTAAATCAAATTGAATAATTAACCTGTAGTTACTTCATTAATTAATTAATTATAATTAATTACATTAATCCTTAATTAATTACATTAACTAATTCCTTCATTGATTAATTATTCTTGTTAATCAATCCTTAATTACATCATTAATTATATAAATTAAAGATCCTAAATTATTTTATTTATAATTACCCTATTAAATTAATTATCAATTATCCATATTGATTAATCACTCTTGATTAATCACATTAAGTAATTAATTATATTTAATTAATTACATCTCTTTATTATCTTCAAATAACTCAATTAACAAATCCTAAATTAATTACACTATGTAATTAATTATTAATTACTTCTTCTAAATAATTATTCTGCATACTAATTACATATTAATTACACAAATAATTAATTTCCAAAACTCCTTCATTACCCAATTATCCTTCAGTTAAATTACATCAAGTAATTTATCTTCTTAATTACTTCACTAAGTAATTATTCATTATTAATTACGTTTGGTAATTACTTCTTAAATTACTCAATGATTATTTTAAATTAATTAAACTTAATTAATTAACTTAACTAATCAAAGTAAACTTAATTAATTACAATTAGTAATTAATTCTCTTAATTACCTTCATTAAGTAATTATACTTAAAAAATTCTCAAATGATTATCTTTAAATTAATTAATCCAATTAATCATTAAAGTTAATCACATTAATTAATTATTAAATAATCCTAAGTTAGTGACCTTCATTAACCAATAACAAATCTTTAATTACTTCTCTAAAGGAATTAACTGAGATTAATCAATATTAATTACAAATTAGTTTATCTATAAAACCCATTAATTTATCTCTAATTATTTAATTAATCAAGTGTTAATCTATAACTTAATTAATTTTTATTTACTTGATTAATGAATTCAAATCATTAATTAAATTAAAATCAAATCTTATCTAATTAATGATTTCTTAATTACAATTTAATCAATCTTAATTAACCTACTAATTCTTTAATTAATTAAATAAAAATATTAATTATTTAATTAATTAGTCCAAATTATTAATTTATTAAATAATTAATTACAAAACTTAATTACCTTAATCATTTAATGAATTATAAATTATTAAGTTCTAATTAACTTTAAGATAAACATAAATCTTGTTAATGATTAAATTATCATTAACAAAGTAATTTAAAAACAATTTGCTTTTAAATTTCCTCTAAATTCCATTTTAAATTAAGATTTAAAATGAAATCCAATTTTAAGTTAAACAAGATTTAAGTATTTAATACCTTTTAATTTCATTTTAAAGAATTACTTACTTCTAAGGTAAATTTAAAAATAGTTTTAACCCATATTCAATTTAAATAAATTTAAAATATAATTTAAATATTCCAAGTGGTTTTGAAACATTTAAATTCAAAAACTTATTTTATTTCAAACTATAATTCAAATCATGCTTTGAATTCAAATTCAAAAACTTAAATTTAAAATCCTGTTTAAATCCTATATTCCAGATTTTAAAAACATGTTATGAAATACTTTATAATTCAAACTTAATTACAACATTTGAATTTATAAACTTATTTTGTTCAAATCCTAAGATTCAAATTCAAATTTGAATTTAGATTTACAATTCAGATTTTGAACTTAAATTTATAATCATGTATTAAATCTCATTTTTTAGATTTTTAAAACCTTATTATAAAATACTGTAACCTATTTTTAGTCGTTAAACATTTCATTTTTTTATAAAATTTATTTATTTTGAAAACTAGAATTAAAATTCATTTTGAATTCAAATTTTAAACTTGTTTCAAATTTTGTTTAAATCTTACTTTGCTTCTTTTATTTAAATTTAGTTTAAATTTAAAAACAGGAAACTGTCAGGTTTTTGAAATAAAACCTGAAACAAAAAACCACCCGAGCCAGAATCTAATTTGCTTCGAGTCATACTTCTCTTCACTTCGGGTAAAACACTCAAGTGACTCAAGCCTTTCACTAGAACAACTCACCCATTCCAAAATCCTTCACTGGAAAATATAAATGCATGGTGCACGTGCACCGTGACACCGATCAACTCCGGCCTCTCACCCTGGCTTCATCTCATCGGCAACCACCCACGCTCCAACCTACGAACACTAGATCGTCTCCACCCACCTGAAATCAAAAACCAGCCTCACTCTAAAATCCTGGAACACAGAACTACTCAAAACCCCAAACCTGTCAACGGCCCAATCTCTGTCCTCCGACCAACGTAAGTGCTGAAATTCTGGCCATACCCTCGCCACGGACCCAACTATCATCCCCCAAAGCCTCTTCACACTCGATGAACCATAGAGACAAAAATGATCAAATTCCCAATTTGATCAAAAACTAGGGTTACAGATTTATAATGATCACCGCCGCCACCACATCACCTTAAACCACCACCTGACATTTTTGCCAAAAAAGCAGATCCCTCTACTTCCTCCACTAACCACCCCGACCATCCAGATTGCCCCGATCACCAGAAAATACCCCAAAAGTCATTTCTAGATAAAAGTGAACTGCCTCCAAAATTTCAAACTAAAATTATGAGTTCTGATTTAAAAATCATGTTTTCATATAAGGTTTCAGATCACAATCTTAATTTAATGAATTAAGGAATTTAAGTTTTAAACAAACTCATGTTTTCCTGAACATTTTGGTTTCCAGAGGAAGTTTGTATTTATTTTAACTTAATTAAAATTTTAAACTTAAACTTATGATCACACAAACAATTTTTGTTTGTAACTCAATTCATAACATTGATTAGATCAAGTGATGAGGAATTAAAAAAAAAGGACTTGAATCTGGGCACAGAGTTATTGCCGATTACAACAAACATGCACATATCATTCATCCACAAATATACTTGTAAATATTCACACAAGAAATCCTGCTTCCAAAGGAAATCAAACAACTAGAATCATCTTAAATTTAGGCAACCATAATCTAACTTAATTAATTTTCAAAAATGTTACTCACCCGTTACTTTAGAAAATAGAGCCTCTATGATTTTGAAAAGTTTTTGAATCCTGCTAACACTTCATGCATGCAGGCTTGAGTCCTTAAATTTTGAAAAATGCAGACTATAGATCTTGCAAGAGTTGATTCCAGGTTGAAAATGCTGATGATTTTCAGAGGAAATGCAGTTGCATGTAGGCTCTTTGATTTCAAAGTTGATTCCAGGTTGCTTGCTGCTGAAATTCTGACCAAAACTACATGCATGCTGGTGATTTTCTAGAGGAAGAAATGTAGGTTGATTTCTTTGGGTTTTTGAAAATGCAAACATTTTATTTTTGCAGGAATTTATTTCAGGTTTGAAAAGAAATGCAGATTTTTGATGTAATTTGAAAATTTAGGTCTGAGGAGATGATTTCAGATATGTTTTTGAGGTGGATTTACAGATATTTAAAAATGGAAATGAGATTACAAAATTTGGTTTGAGGGATTTTCAGATTTTTGTTTGGTAATTTCTGTTTTGAGGTAGATTTTGTTTTTGAGTGGAAGTTTAGGTCTCTCTTAGTTGAATAAAAAGATAGAAAAGAAAAATGAACGAAGAAGAAAAAAAAGGTTTATAAGAGCTGAAATAAATTTTATAAAATAAAAGGAAAAGATAAAAATACAATGACACTTGTCATGTTGTTTATTTTACTACTTAACACATGTAGATTGATTACTTAAGGAATTATCAAATGTCTCATATTTAAATTAGTTATATATTTAAATGTTAATAAAGGATTTTACTTTAATTTATTTATACTTATATAAATATATATGAATTTCTTTCTTAAAGAAAATGTAAATAAAACAAATTATAAATTAAATCTTATTCAAATATTTTTAAGAATCTATTATTTTGAATTTCAAAATCAATTCAAAATTCAAATTAAACTTTTGAAATCCAAATTAAAATCAACTTATTCAATTTAAAGGTGATAATTCTATTTTCTTATTTTAATTCTTTTTATTTTTATATGGAAAAATAATACATTATAAATATGGCTTGAAAATAACAATTTTAACAATTTTAAATGATTTATAAAAGAGATTATAAATCACTTTTATTATTAAATAAATTTAAACCATATGGTATTTTGTATTTTAAACTTATATATAAAATCTCCAAATCATATTTATCAAATAATATTTAAAAAGAAATAAAACAAACTTTTTATTTAAATTTAAAAATTAAGCTAAGATATAATTTTAAATAATTTAACATTTATGTTAAGTATTTACAAACCATATAGTTATTAGTTTAAATAACTTTGAGAAACTTAATATTAATTTAAAACATAATTTCCTAATTACTAAATATATTATTAGAATTTGAAAACAAAACTTTATTTATTTATTAAATTCCAAATCAAAGATTATCTATAATATATATACAAATATATATATATATATATACAAATATATATATATATATATATATATATTATAATTAAAAACATTTATTTAGCTTTTAAAAGATAAAATCTCTTATCAAATATTTATTTAACTATATTATTAAACCAATTCATATATTATTAATTAATATTATCAAATCAATTTAATTTTAAATAAAGATTATTAAATTGATATTGCCAAAAATTCCGGGATATCACATTCCTTCCCCCTTAAAAGAATTTCGTCCTCGAAATTTAAAACAAAGGTAATTTAATAATCTATTCAAAATTTTTAATTTCAAAACACAAGCATATATATCAAACATATGCTAACAACCATAACAATCAATTCACAAAATCAAACAAAATTAACTATCCAGACAAAATTCTGGATAGAGTTTCCTCGAGTTTCCCAAGTAAACACCGGGATAATCACTCTATAGATTCCAAACAATCAACACTACTAAGCTACAGAACTCCTATTCACCTAGATCTATAACTGAAGAAGACATCAGACTACAGACAAGTCTGACTCAACATCCAAATCTCCCAGAACAGCTGATTCCAAAACTAGAGATAGATCATACATGTACTCCCTCGGAGATACGTGAAACACCTCGAATTCTAGTTGTCCAAACTGGCAATTCAATATAGAAAACCCAACACTTATCCATAACAGAACACAGAAGAGATCCAAAACACCTCGGAGCTAGCTTCCCAATCTTACCAAAATTTATAGCTCCTAAAACTGAGAAACTTATCCAAAATCAGATCTCCGATTCAGAACCACAAAACTCTTCAGTCGATCTCGAGCTGCCTACTTCCTACCTGATCAGGTCAATCCTCGTTGATGTCTCAAGAAACAAACCGGACCAACCCAATCCACCAGAATGATCCTCCATGATCAACCAAGATCAAGAACAAACTCCACTCACAACCATCAGAAGAAAACAAATTTCTCCTATCCGGAAAAGAAAAACAAATGCTCTCCCAAACTGCTTCCGCTGCACAACTCTGATCTGGAGTAGAAAAGAATGCTGATGAAGAACACAAGCACAAACTGGACAACATAACCTAGAAGATCTCCGATAACCAAGAGAAAACTCAGAAGATCCTCCAATCCTGAGTTGCTTCATCAAACTCCATCTCAAGGAACCAACCTTCAACCAGTTGAACCACCGGTACCACTCTTGGAATCCTGGTCGATAAGAAAACTAAATCTCTAGATACGGACAACCTCTGACTTCCCTGAAAGCATCTAGAAAAAAAATCTCCAACAATCCAAGAGAATACCCTATTATCGCAAGTCACTTTTGCGATCAATCCAAATTAAATACAAAGAAAACTGTTCTCTCGTTACCAATCAGAACAGCTTATGCTGGTCTTGCCAATCCATCGAAGAAATGGATTCACTCAGCGGCGTCTGAACTCCACTCTCAGAAAACTGCTAAGCCAGAAAACTCTGCCGACACACAGAACACTCCGAGCTGCACTGCTGACACAGATGCCAAAGAATTCCCAATCCAAAGCTCTTCGAGAAACTCAGACTTCAAATCAAACAGAAACACCCTCTGAACTCAGCCACAACACCGAAGCATACCTACTTCCTTAAACTTGTTCCAAAGAAATCATCTTCGAAAACATCCATACTCACTGCACCTCATCACGCAGCTACTATTTCCTGAGGTATCAAGATACCATCACTCGCTTCTGTCCAACCGACAGATCCAAACTCTACTCATCCAACTTCAAAGATGAACTTCGAACATTAACAGGTTAGCTTCAGAGATCGATGAAGTCTTTACACCACTGCAAAGATCATTCGAGACGGTATTAGGTCTACAGTCTCGATAGATACACTTCCAACCTCAAACATACAAACTCCAACCAATGGTAGTCGTGTTACACACACCACTACCCCAATCTATCTTCATATTAGAAAATCCGAACAGGTAACCCAATAGATAGGTAGAAATAAATAAATAAATATAAATATATTAAAAATTACAAATACGCTTTCTTAAGATAGACACCACTCCAGAGCCTAGGTATTCACTCAACCTAATGCTCTGATACCAACTGCGACGACCCAACTTTTTCTCCACAAAAAGTCATATCATCTTTAAGAAAGAAAGGGATAGAAAGAAAAAAGAAAGAAGAGAAAGAAGAGACAACACCAGAATCTCAACAGCCGAACGAATAAATTATATTAATAACATAAGTATTTACATAATATACAACATCAATCAGAGTTACACAGCATAAACAACACATACTAGACAGTTATAAACGCCTGTCTAGTCATTACAACTCAATACAACTCAACAAGAGGTACCAACACAGAGAACACACAACGAAACTATATACCTATTACGCCCAAGCCTCCTGCTCCATTGCTCCTCCAATATTCATCAAAGTTAACCTGAATCCCTTGGCTACTCGTAAAAAATTTAAGTACCCAAGAGTTTAAGAAAACAAAAGATAAACTCCGGGTCAGACATGGGTCTGGTGTGAGTAACAGGTTAAGGTTGCTTAACTTTAAAAATCTTTTGAAAAGAAAGGTATCACATAATACTTCCCACACATAAACATGGAAAAGTTTTTACCTTACGCTATCTAAAAGATTTGATTGGAAATCTAGTGATATTATAATAGTGTCTAGGGTTTTCAAGTAAAATAAAGAAATAGATGGAATGCTTACATCTCACGTTCAAACATAGTTGGGCACAACTAATACGTACGGCACTTATTGGATTTTGGATTCCATACAATGGCAGGGCTACTGGGGTACCGCCCGTCACAGTACGTGGCATAGATCACCGTACCGAGGATCGCTCCCAATCCCCTGCAACACAAGGCCGGAACCATTCCCTACTAAACAGTCCCGAATAAGACAACTCCGATAGTTGTTGCAATCAACCGCCCACACAGCCAAATATAAAGGGACTTCTAGACAGGGGAAAATCTCGTCATACTTGGGCATGACCCACTTAACCTTGCTGCACCTCCCCTGTTTTAGCCATTCCCGATTGATGAGGCTTGAGGCTACGATTACCTTTAGAGATCACATCCCTTTGAATGCTTATCGTCCACCTGACGATGTTCTGAAAGCATTCAATCCATACAAGTTCCGGGTTCGAACGAAACCGAAGGCATTATCTCGTTACACTCATTTTGGAATCACCCTCAGAGTTAATGACGGTAACCCTTGCACTCTGAATCTTCATCTTCAATTGAGATTCATGACCTATCGTTAATTTGGATTGATGTGGTTTTCGGATATCTAAATATGGAAACCCGATCCCGGCCTCATCGAAATCCAAATCGCCATCTTTTAGGTCCAAGTTGTTTTAATGTTTAAAACAATTCAATTCAATATTATCTATATACACACAGATAGATAATTCACAACATCATAATAGATAATTAACATTATCATCACAATAGATAATCCATATTATCATCCCAACCAAATAATTCATATTATCAACTCAAATGCAACCATAGCATCCAAATAACACAACATCACTTATCTCGTATCTGAGATCTCAACTATTCGAGGTAATCAGTATTAATCAACATTCACAAGCAATGACTTATTAATCACCATTCTATAATTAATTTAAAATGAATTAAATTAATTACTTCTTCTCTAATTAATTTAAAATAAATTAAATTAATTACTTCATCCATATAAATCTTGCTTACATATCCATTAATTAACTACAAATCAATTAATTACCCTCAACAAATTACCCTAATTAATCATCCTTGATTAATTATCTTTCAATTACATTTAAATAATTAGCCATTAATTAATTTCACAAATTAATTATTCCAAATCAAATTCAATAATTAACCTGTAATTACTTCATTAATTAATTAATTATAATTAATTACATTAATCCTTAGTTAATTACATTAACTAATTCCTTCATTGATTAATTGTTCTTATTAATCAATTCTTAATTACATCTTTAGTTATATAAATTAATGATCCCAAATTATTTTATTTATAATTACCCAATTAAATTAATTATCAATTATCCATATTGATTAATCACTCTTGATTAATCACATTAAGTAATTAATTATATTTAATTAATTACATCTCTTTATTATCTTGAAATAACTCAATTAACAAATCCTAAATGAACTACACTAAGTAATTAATTATTAGTTACTTCTTCTAAGTTATTATTCTCCATACTAATTACATATTAATTACACAATTAATTAATTTCCAAAACTCCTTCATTACCCAATTATCCTTCAATTAAATTACATCAAGTAATTTATCTTCTTAATTACTTCACTAAGTAATTATTCATTATTAATTATGTTGGGTAATTACTTCTTAAATTACTCAATGATTATTTTAAATTAATTAAACTTAATTAATTAACTTAACTAATCAAAGTAAACTTAATTAATTACAATTAGTCATTAATTCTCTTAATTACCTTCATTAAGTAATTATACTTAAAAAATTCTCAAATGATTATCTTTAAATTAATTAATCCAATTAATCATTAAAATTAATCACATTAATTAATTATTAAATAATCCTAAGTTAGTGACCTTCATTAACCAATAACAAATCTTTAATTACTTCTCTAAAGCAATTAACTGAGATTAATCAATATTAACTACAAATTAATTTATCTATAAAACCCATTAATTTATCTCTAATTATTTAATAAATCAAGTGTTAATCTATAACTTAATTAATTTTTATTTACTTGATTAATGAATTCATATCATTAACTGAATTAAAATCAAATCTTATCTAATTAATGATTTCGTAATTACAATTTAATCAATCTTAATTAACTTAATAATACTTTAATTAATTAAATAAAACCCTTAATTATTTAATTAATTAACCTAAATTGTTAATTTATTAAATTAATTAATTTAAAAACTTAATTACCTTAATCATTTAATGAATTATAAATTATTAAGTTCTAATTAACTTTAAGATAAACATAAATCTTATTAATGATTAAATTATCATTAACAAAGTCATTTAAAAACAATTTGCTTTTAAATTCCCTCTAAATTCCATTTTAAATTAAGATTTAAAATAAAATCAAATTTTAACTTAAATAAGGTTTAAGTATTTAATACCTTTTAATTTCATTTTAAAGAATTACTTATCTTCTAAGGTAAATTTAAAAATAGTTTTAACCCATATTCAATTTAAATAAATTTAAAATATACTTTAAATATTCCAAGTGGTTTCGAAACATTTAAATTCAAAAACTTATTTTATTTCAAACTAGAATTCAAATCATGCTTTGAATTCAGATTCAAAAACTTGAATTTAAAATCCTGTTTAAATCCTATATTCCAGATTTTAAAAACACGTTATAAAGTACTTTATGATTCAAACTTATTTACAACATTTGAATTTATAAACTTATTTTTTCAAATCTTAAGATTCAAATTCAAATTTGAATTTAGATTTACAATTCATATTTTAATGTTAAATTTATAATCTTGTTTTAAATCCCATTTTTCAGATTTTTAAAACCTCATTATAAAATACTGTAACCCATTTTTAGTTGTTAAACATTTCATTTTTTTTTGTAAAATTTATTTATTATGAAAACTAGAATTCAAATTCATTTTGAATTCAAATTTTAAACTTGTTTCAACTTTTGTTTTAATCTTACTTTGCTTCTTTTATTTAAATTAGTTTAAATTTAAAAACAGGAAACTGTTAGGTTTCTGAAACAAAACCTGAAACAAAAAACCACCCATGCCAGAATCTAATTTGCTTCGAGTCATACACCTCTTCACTTCGGGTAAAACACTCAAGTGACTCGAGCCTTTCACTAGAACAACTCACTCATTCCAAAATCCTTCACTTGAAAATATAAATGCACGGTGCACGTGCACCGTGACGCCGATCAACTCCGACCTCACACCCTGGCTTCATCTCATCGGCAACCACCCACGCTCCAACCTACGATCGCTAGATCGTCTCCACCTGCCTGAAATCAAAAACCAGCCTCACTCCAAAAACCTGGAACACGGAACTACTCAAAACCCCAAACCTATCAACGGCCCAATCTCCGTCCTCCGACCATCGTAAGTGCTGAAATTCCCGCCATACCCTCGCCATGGACCCAGCTACCATCCCCCAAAGCCTCTTCACACTCGATGGACCATAGAGACAAAAATGATCAAATTCCCAATTTGATCAAAAACTAGGGTTACAGATTTATAATGATCACCACCGCCACCACATCACCTTAAACCACCACCTGATATTTTTGCCAAGATACCAGATCCCTCTACTTTCTCCCGTAACCACCCTAACCATCCAGATTGCCTCGATCACCAGAAAATACCCCAAACATCATTTCCAGATAAAAGTGAACTGCCCCCAAAATCTCAAACTAAAAATTATGATTTCTGATTTAAAAATCATGTTTTCATATAAGGTTTCAGATTACAATCTTAATTTAATGAATCAAGGAATTTAAGTTTTAAACAAACTCATGTTTTCCTGATCATTTTGGTTTCCAGAGGAAGTTGGTATTTACTTTAACTTAATTAAAATTTTAAGCTTAAACTTATGATCACACAAACAATTTTTGTTTGTAACTCAATTCATAACAGTGATTAGATCAAGTGATAAGGAATTAAAAAAATGGACTTGAATATGGGAACAGAGTTATTGCAGATTACAACAAACATGCACATATCATTCATCCACAAATATACTTGTAAATATTCACACAAGAAATCTTGCTTCCAGAGGAAATCAGAAAACTAGAATCATATTAAATTTAGGCAACCATAATTTAACTTAATTAATTTTCAAAAATGTTATTCACCTGTTACTTCAAAAAAACAGAGCCTCTATGATTTTGAAAAGTTTTTAAATCCTGTTAACACTTCATGCATGCAGGCTTGAGTCCTTAAATATTGAAAAATGCAGACTATAGATCTTGTAAGAATTGATTCCAGGTTGAAAATTCTGATGATTTCCAGAGGAAATGTAGTTGCATGTAGACTCTTTGATTTCAAAGTTGATTCCAGGTTGCTTGCTGTTCAAATTCTGACCAAAACTACATGCACGTTGGTGATTTTCCAGAGGAAGAAATGCAGGTTGATTTCTTTGGGTTTTTGAAAATGCAAACATTTTATTTTTGTAGGAATTTATTTCAGGTTTGAAAAGAAATATAGATTTTTGATTTAGTTTGAAAATTTAGGTCTGAGGAGATGATTTCAGATATGTTTTTGTGGTGGATTTATAGATATTTGAAAATGGAAATGAGATTACACAATTTGGTTTGAGGGATTTTCATATTTTTGTTTGGTAATTTTGTTTTGAGGTATATTTTGTTTTTGAGAGGAAGTTTAGGTTTCTCTTGGTTGAATTAAAAGATAGAAAAGAAAAATTAGTGAAGAAGGAAAATAAAATGGGTTTATAAGAGCTGAAATAAATTTTACAGAATAAAAGGAAAAGTTAAAAATACAATGACACTTGTCATGTTGTTTATTTTACTACTTAACACATGTAGATTGATTACTTAAGGAATTAACACATGTCACATATTTAAGTTAGTTATATATTTAAATGTTAATAAAGGATTTTAATTTAATTTATTTATACTTATATAAATATATATGAATTTCTTTTTTAAAGAAAATGTAAATGAAACAAATTATAAATTAAAACTTATTCAAATATTTTTAAGAATCTATTATTTTTAATTTCAAAATCAATTCCAAATTCAAATTAAACTTTTGAAATCCAAGTTAAAATCAACTTATTCAATTTAAAAATGATAATTCTATTTTCTTATTTTAATTCTTTTTATTTTTATATGGAAAAATAATACATTATAAATATGGCTTGAAAATAACAAATTTAACAATTTTAAATGATTTATAAAAGAGATTTTAAATCACTTTTATTATTGAATAAATTTAAATCATATGTTATTTTGTATTTTAAGCTTATATATAAAATTTCCAAATCATATTTATCAAATAATATTTAAAAAGAAATAAAGCAAACTTTTTATTTAAATTTAAAAATTAAGCTAAGATATAACTTTAAATAATTTAACATTTATTTTAAGTATTTACAAACCATATAGTTATTAGTTTAAATAACTTCGAGAAACTTAATATTAATTTAAAACATAATTTCCCAATTACTAAATATATTATTTGAATTTGAAAACAAATGTTTATTTATTTATTAAATTCCCAATCAAAGATTATCTATAATATATATACAAATATATATATATATATATATATATATTATAATTAAAACATTTATTTAGCTTTTAAAAGATAAAATCTCTAATTAAATATTTATTTAATTAGATTATTAAAAAAATTCATATATTATTAATCAATATTATCAAATCAATTTAATTTTAAATAAAGATTATTAAATTGATATTGCCAAAAATTCCGGGATATCACAATCGCAGAAATATAACATCACAAAATAGTGCAGCGGAATCACAACATAGTCATAGGAGTAGTTCATGAAGCTATCCATAAATACAACAATATCTCAAATAAAAGGAAATAGAACAACGTAGAAGTCCAATAGTCCAAATAGAAAGAACAATAATGATAAGATGAAGATAATGATAGTCTTCGGTCTTTAGCTCCAAGTAGAAGAGCAACGGCAATCCTCAGTCTGATCCGAGCATAAGCATAAACAAACACTCGAATCAGGACATATATTCTTATACATATAATATGGTTAAAAATTCAAAATAGCAATAACTCAAAGATGAATGAAATAACATCTTTCAGGATCCGTTAAACTATTTATGCATAGTAGTGTACGATAGATAGATAATGTCTAACAGTAAAGTAAATATCAAAATAGTGTTAAGGCGTTACCATTGTCCCCCTTAACAAATTTTATATAGCATTATAGACTATACAGCACTGTAAATTCCACCATAAACTAGTGGGATATCTGGGAGTACTTCATAGGTATAATACAAAACAAATTCGTAATGGTCACGTATAAGGGAATACAAGTATGATAAGGCACATGAGGCGATACCCAAGGTAGTGAAACTACCATTTGCCTTATCCGGACGGGTGAGAACGCATCGCCGCAACGATCGCGAACAACACTCCAAATTCAAGGGTGCGCACCAATCAACACCAAGTAATGAGTAGTTTACGAAGAAGTGTGTTCGCTCGAGGTAGCTAACCCCATCTGGCCCGGCACGGCTCCTGTTTTAGTCATTTCCAATTTGACACAAGTGTCAAGGCTATCCATTATCGTTCTCTTTCTTCAGTCATCATGTACTCCATTCCAACCACTTCATTCTGGATCACACTCCGCGTATAGTTATTAAAGTGATTTTTGGTTTAGACAGTTAGTATGTCCCTAACCGAATCCGGTCTCTTTAATAACCTTCGTAATTATTTTACCGATTGGTCGTTTAATAAATTTCAAAACCAAATAAAATTCAATTTAAATTAAAATTCGTAAATCATTATTTCGTTTGTCTTTCTAAACTAATTTCCAAAATTTACGTTTCATAAATTCCAATTCCATTTCAAAATTCTTTAATTCAATTTCAAAATTTGGTTTAAACAATTCAAGTACGCACTTAAGTTCGTATATAAGTTTCATTACATAATAAATAAATAAAACTTAATTTAACGTTCAAATCGATTTAAACTCATTTATCAATTTTATTACATATTCATTAAATTAATTTATCATTTAAGAACAATTTCTATTAAATTTCCAATTCATTAAATTAATTACTTAAGTTCAACTTCATTATATCAAAGCTTACAAATTTAATTTAAATTAAATTTGTCAATTCCAATTCTTTAAATTTCAAGTCTTTCATTTATTTCGATAAAATGCTTTTTATTTATTGTTTAAAGAAATTCTATTTTATTTATTTATTTCCTTAGTTACAATTTCAAAACTCAATTAATAAAGAAATTTAGTTTCACTTATTCAAGAATTCAATTTAAACTAAATTACTAAACGATTCAATCTCATTAAATTATCAAATAATTTCAAATCTTAATCATTAACTAATTTCAAAACTTAATTATTAATATTTTCAAAACTTAATTATTAATGATTTCAAAACTTAATTGTTAATAATTCCAAATTTAATTATTAAATAATTAAATTATAAACAATGTTCTTTCGTCAATTACTACGTTAATATTTTATTTCAAATTTCATATATTCACATTTTCCTTTCATTAAAATTTAAATTTTTTTTTCTTTCAAAACCTTATTATTATTGAAATAAAATCTTTATTTTAATTTAAATCAAAATTTTTGACCACTCGGGTTTAATTTAATTCTCTATCCTAAGTCAAGTTATATGGGTATTTATCATTTCAACCCGATTCCATTTCAGTTCAAAAATCAAAGCATAGCAAAGGGAACTTGTAGTGTGATAGCTGGGATGGTGTCAAAGTAAATAAACAAGCAATAGCAACCATACATAACAATTCAACAATTTATTTAAATAATCCTGAAATAATCGTATTAATTTACATTTGTTATTTATGCAAATTAATATAATTATTTCTAGAATCTGCACTATCATTTCATGCAGATTAAAGATTATTCCACTAATTATTTACACGGTTTTCACTTGTCATTTATTTTTCAATTATATACTACAACAATTTACAACATACATTCAATGGTTCAAGGTGTAGTTATCACTATTCTACGTGTTGGTTTATTTAACATTTAAAGGGGTCAAATTTAACCAATCAATATTCAACATATAAATCAGTTGAAAATTGTTAACTATCCTTTTTCAAATTCAATTTGCATATTATTTATCACTTTAACAATAACAAATAACATCCAATTTCAATCATCACATAGCAATCATTCATCAACCAAACTTGTATAAGAATATAAGTCGTGAAAATCAATTCACCTTTCATGGATAAAGAAATTGACACGAAGCACAAAGAAGCATGAATGAAGTCGGTACAACACGAACAAACGGACACTGCAAATATTGACAGAAGAGAGACGATATTAATTCAATGAATGTTTTTATATATAATTTATAAAATTATATAGATGCGCTTACCAATGATGGAGAAAGAACGAAAGCTGAAAATCGATGCTGCTGCAAAAGGCTTATCCGCTCGCTTTTGCACACAACAAATAAAAAAAGTGGTTACTATTTTCAACAACCAAATTAGATATATGCGTACAATTTCTTCTGCAATATCTAAAAGCAACAATGTGCTTCTCCAATCATTTTTAAAAAAACAATCACTTTGCAACAACCAGACGCATACACAAAATTCACGTGTATGCACCCCCTTCAACCCAACTCTTCCTCATAACACAGTTCCATTTTTTTCTACTCTCCTTTATCATTGCTACAACACACGCGCAGTTTCAACTTCTTTCCCCCTCCTTCAACATGAATCCCCCCAAAAGCACGCAACTTGCTTCATTTTTTTTGCACAGGCCGTGACTTCCCCAGGAAAAAAGAAATGTAGGTTGCTCTTACGCCTGAACACATCATTCATGCACGCACCCCTCGTGCACACATCACACGATACATGCACACGCCTTTATCATTCATGCATGCACACACTAAATGCACGCACCCAGTTCCATCACACAACACACACACATTTGCGGCAAGGCAGGGAACAGGTGGTGGCGACGTGGAGGCGAAGTGAGGGAGGTCCGGTGAGGCGCGGTTTCAACTGGAGGCGAGGTGGCGGTTAGGATTAAGCTTAGTTTGTTCTGTGTGCGGTGATAGAATGGGCGATCATGATGGGGAGGGCGACAGCATGGGTTCGAACGACTTCGAGGTAGGGTTATCAGATGAAAGATCTTAATAGGAGGACTGGTCAAGGGAGATCTGCTATTTCGGTTGATGAATCTTTGAAAGTGGTAGCTTGTAAGCATTAACATAAGAGGTTAGCTGCATTGGAAATGGAGTTTACAACGGGAAGGCAAGAAGGTTTTGCGTGTGAGGTGGAGGGTTTGTGCATGGGTAGAGTTTCGGCCTTGCTCCTTTTGTTTGTTGTTTTTATTTGCACAAGAAAGAACGAAACATGAAGAAGAGAAAGGAGGAAGAGGGCGATTACCCGAAGCTTGTTTTCAAATAAAGGAATGAAATAGTAAGATGAATTTTAATTGTAAATATGTTCTTTCAGTTTCAACGTGACCATAAATTCTATTATGGAACCGAGGATTCACAACACTTTACGATGCCAACTCCAAGCTGCCAACTACTTCATTAAATACAGCAGCTGAGATTATAGATTTTTCAAATTTTAGTGAATACGGGTTAAAGATTTTGGGCTGAAATTGTTTAACCGGTCCGTCCGGAATGATTAAATTAATGCGACGATTTCAGCCGAACTCCGATTTGCACGAATAAATATACGGTTTTGATCAGTGCGACGATGCGCTTCCAACGGTACACAGATAATTGCGATACGACAGTTTTATAAAAATTCGAATTTATGCCGCTTCAATTGTTCGATTTGCAAAACAATTTAAATGGGATAGGCGATGACAGTTTTTGACGAAACGAATTACAACATCTTGATCAGAATAATTATTACAACATTACTGTGTAAAAATATTTGGATTTGAAAGATAAATTTTACTCAGCTTTAAATGAACTGATATACAGTAAAACGCGAAAGAAATTTACTGTAATATTTCACGACGAAACTTTTTCTATATTCATAACTAACTGGTCGCATCTTATAAATAAAGTTTGGACATTAATTGAGATCGTACAAAAATTTCAAATTTTTATATTAAAACCATGAATTTAAAATTTAAAATTGGGTCGGAAATTCAGGGTCGTTACAGTCTCCCCCACTCAAAACTTTTCATCCTCGAAAAGGAACGCGACGAGTGAAGTAGGGATGAAGTAAGTAGAAAGTCAAGATAGATTTTAAGAAATTTGAATTATACCTGAAATTAGCAACTCGGGGTTTGAATCCCGAATACTATCCTCGGTTTCCCATGTGCAATCTCACTCATCTGCACTCCACTGGACTATGACAAGATTGAATGACTTCCTTCTAAGTTGCTTTGTCTCAAGATCGACTATTCAAAGCGGCTTTCGCTCAATAGTTAAGTCAAGCTCAATAACTATCACTTCCAACTGAGCAGTAGGATTGGTCATAGATGGATCGTGCACAACTTTGCAGAGATGTGAGACGTGGAACACATTGTGCACACCGGCGAACTTCTCTGGTAATGCAACTCTATAGGCCAATGTTCGGACTCTTTCCGTAATCTTAAACGGACCAACAAATCTAGGAGCTAGCTTCCCTTTCCTTCCAAATCGAACAATATTCTTCAAAGGCGACACTTTTAGAAATACTTTGTCTCCTACACTGAATTCGAGATCTCTTCTCCGTCTGTCAGCATAGCACTTCTGTTTATCTTGGGCCGTCTTTATCTTCTTCCTGATTTCTTCGACCTTTTCGGAAGCTTCCATAATTATCTATGGATCAAGCACTAATCGATCACCTGACTTGATCCAACAATTTGGCGATTTGCACGGCCGTCCATATAAGGCTTCGAACGGTGCCATACCAATGCTTTCCTGATTTATTAAAGATAATTAATTCAAATTCAATATACTTATTCAAATTTGAAATTCAATTTCTTTACCTGATAACTATTAGTATAGGTGAATTCCACCAAATGAAGATGTTCTTCCCAAGATCCACCAAAGTCTATAATACAAGCTTGGAGAAAGTCTTCCAAAATCTGATTCACCCTCTCAGCTTGGCCATCTATCTGAGGATGATAAGCTGTGCTCAGATTCAGTTTGGTGCCCAAGATATCCTGAAATGCTTTCCAGAATTTACTAGTGAAAAGAGGGTCTCTATCGCATACGATACTGGATGGTACACCATGAAGTTTAACAACTTCTCTCATGTATATCTTGGCCAAACTCGAAGCGGTACGAGTGGACTTGACTGGAATAAAATGAGCGGATTTCGTCAGTCTATCGACAATCACCCAAATGCTTTCATTCCCCTTTCTAGTCCTTGGTAGGCCATCAATAAAGTCCATAGAAATCTGCTCCCACTTCCAACCTGGAATCTCTAGTGGTTGAAGCAAACCTGCTGTCTTTCTGTGATCAGCTTTAACTTGTTGGTAAGTTGTCAATCTGCTAACATAGGTAGAAATATCGCGCTTTATCCCACTCCACCAATATAATTTCTTCATATTCTGGTACATTTTAGTGACTCCTGGATGAAATGAAAGCAAAGATTTATGGTTCTCTCTCAACACTTCCTGTCTTTGACCATCAACATTAGGAACACAAATACGATTATCAATTCTCAACACTCCATTACTATCAACTTGTGCATCCATCTTACTGTTAACATTTCCAACTCTACCGAGAACTATTTCCTTGATACGATAGAGAAAAGTGTCCTCGTATTGCTTGGCTATAATGCGATCCATAAGAGCTGGGGAGACGACGAGCTGGAATACCATTCCTTCAACCAGATTACAACATGCCATTGCTTAGTTTCCGCTCAAAGCATCAGCTACGACATTTTCTTTCCCTGGAGTGTAATTGATATCAAGATCATATGCTGCTAAGAATTCGAGCCATCAGACTTGTCTCTGATTCAAATCCTTTTGCGAGAAACTATATCTCAATGACTTGTGGTCAGTGAACAACTCGAATTTTGTTCCCAGTAGATGGTGCCTCCATAGCTTAAGAGAAAATACAACCGCAAGAAGCTCTAAATCATGAGTTGCGTAATTTGCTTCATGGGTCTTTAACTGACGACCCACATAGGCAATCACCTTCCCTTTTTTCATTAAGAATGCTCCTAATCCATCGTGGCAGGCATTAGTATAGACGGTCAATCCTTCGCTACCGTTAATAACTATAGGAACTGGGGCAGATGTCAACCTTTGCTTCATTTCATTGAAAGCTGCTTCGCACTTTTCACTCCAAATAAATTTCACATTCTTTCGGGTCAGTGCGGTAAGTGGGGCAGCAATACGAGCAAAGTTTTCTATAAATCTGCGATAGTAGCCGGCCAAGCCGAAGAAACTACGGATAAATGTAGGAGTTTTGGGAGTCTCCCAATCCTGCAAATTCCAAGGATTCGAATTTAGATAGAGATAAGATGTTTAGATAGAATTTACAAATAAGGATAAAACTTACATTGATTATGGCGATCTTAGCTGGATGGACCGAAATCCCGTCCTCCGAGACAATATGGCCAAGAAAACGAACATCAACTCTCCAAAAGTGGCATTTCGAAAACTTGGCTTTAAGACGATGGCCGCGAAGAGTTTCAAGAACAAAAGTCAAATGTGACCTATGCTCCTTCTCATCTTTAGAGAAGACGAGAATATCATCGATGAAAACAAGAACGAACTTCTTAAGAACATCCCGGAAAACTCTATTCATCAAGTCGACGAAATAAGCTGGAGCATTAGTGAGACCGAACGGCATAACCAGCCATTCATAGAAACCATTTTCTGTGTAGAATGCTATTTTAGGAATACTATCCTCAGCGATTCTAAGTTGGTGAAAGGAAGCAGCCAAATCAAGTTGGGAGAAAACTTTAGCTCCATGGAGCTGGTCGAATAGATCGTTGATGCGGGGCATCGGATACCTGTTCTTGTGTGTGAGCTTGTTTGGCTCTCTGTAGTCCACACACATCCTGAGAGAACCATCAGATTTTGTGACAAATACAACTGCAGCACCCCATTCTGAATGACTTCTCCGAATCAAGCCTTTAGCAAATAAATCTTCAATTTGAACATTCAGTTCTGCCTTTTCTTTAGAAGCCATTCTCCTGGGAGGGAGAACTACTAGTCGTGCATTAGGGATAAGATCAATGCGGAATTCGATTTCCCACGGTGGTGGTAGAGAATTGACTTCTCCAAACACATCAGAAAAGAATTGGACAACTGGAGTAGAGCTTAGTTCACTTGGATGAGAGTCAAGAGAGAATATAAAACTCCCAGCACATTCTTGAGGCGATTTACCTTTAATAACTAAAGGTATGCTCTTGTCGTCAATAAGAGAGTCGGTTCGAGCTTTGCATGAAATAACAGCTTTGAACTTTCGTAGCCAATCAATACCTAATAGGATATCGAATGCCTCGAATCCAAGTACAAAGAAATCCCAAGTGAAATGATGCATGCCATACATAAGCGTTACATATTTGCATACCCTTTTGAGGTTAGCGGGCCCTCTAATAGGGTTAGATACACATAAGAAGGTAGATGCAAGAATAGGTTCCAATCCAAGTTTATTACATAAATCAATAGATATGAAACTATGTGTTGCTCCGATGTCAAATAGAACTCTAACAGGTGAAGAGTGCAACATAAAAGTACTCTATAAAGTACCTTGATTATCTAGAACTTCCGGGGCAGGTGTGGAAATAGCAGAAACTCCAGATGGGGTACCTCTCTTTGGTGTTGGGAAGTCTTTCTTAAAGTGTCCTGGCTGGAAGAAAATGTGACAAACATCTCCCTTGGCCATATGAGTCGGTGGCGGAATAGTTGCACCCTTTGGGGCTGGGCAACTACTGGCATAATGACCTTTCTGGTTGCAGTTAAAGCAGGTGATAGAGGAGATGTCAATTGGCTTCTTTTGAGAATAGCCAAGCCCGAATTTCTTCTGCCAGTTCTTCTTCTGTTGCTCAAAATTTGGCTACCTCGTCCCAGTCTGACTAGAGGATGGCTGAGTAACTGGAGCCTTAGTCACTGATGTTTCCTTTGGCTTTCCCTCATATCTAAGAGAAAAATCCATTAACTCAATAAAAGTTCCATGGACATGAGCTACGAGGAGTTCGTAATACTCTGGACGTGCTCCATGGATGAATTTCTCATTCTTCAGCAGTGGTGCATCAATCAAACCAGGTCCGAACTTGGAGAGTTTGTTAAACTTCCTTTCATACTCAGAGAAAGTCGTATTGCCCTGCTTGAGGTCCATAAATGATCGATAAAGCTGGGCCTTTCCGGCTGTTGGCATCCACTGAGCCGTAAAGGAATCCCTATTTACAAGTGCTAATAAGACGAGTCAAAATTTAACGAGATAAAAGAAATTTTATTTGGATCTAATTTAGATAGATTGCTACCTAAACTGGGCCCAAGTGATGGTTTCCTCATCAGTATGAGAAGTGACTGACTCCCACTAATCCTGTGCAGCATCCTGTAGTTGCCAAGTGGCCAATTTACGCTTCTAAGCGTCAGTGATCTCCAGGCCATTAAAGATCCTCTCCAGACTCTTCAGCCATTGTTGTGCTTTAATGATACTCTCAAAGCTAGTGAATTTGACTCCTCCAAGCTGAGTATATTCTTTGCTAAGAGTGGAGAATTTGACTGCGGGAGCTGGAGCACGTGGTTCGGGAGCATTTCCCCTACCCCTGCCTCTAAGATTCCTTTTGGTAGCCATCCTGGAATACCAAAAGTGATTTAGAATCAAAGACAGAGATTTATGGAATCTTAAAGAAATTCAAATCGAATGAATTCAATAAGAAGGATGAAATCAAAGGATATGGATTTCTGAAATGATTCTCCTCATTCGAGGGTATGGTTACCCTATCTCTAATGAGCTTTAAACTCCACAGGATAAGGTTTTTCGGGAACCAAAGCTCTAATACCAACTGTAACAACCCGTATGTTTGTACCATTTAAATTGACAATATTCCACACATGTCAACTTAAATAACACAAAACACGACTTATTAATGGTGTGTGTGTGTGTGTGTGTGTGTGTGTGTGTGTAAATAAGAATCATCGCAGAATCACGGAAATATAACATCACAGCATAGTGCAGCGGAATTACAACATAGTCATAAGAGTAGTTCTGAAGCTACCCATAAATACAACAATGTCTCAAATAAAAGGAAATAAAACAACATAGAAGTCCAATAGTCCAAGTAGAAAGAACAATACTGATAAGAAAAAGATAATGACAGTCTTCGGTCTTCAGCTCCAAGTAGAACATTAACAACAATCCTCAGTCTGATCCGAGCATAAGCATAAACAAACACTCGAATCAGGACATATATTCTTATACAGATAATATGGTTCAAAATTCAAAATAGCAATAACTCAATGATGAATGGAATAACATCTTTCAGGATCCGTTAAACTATTTATACATAGTAGTGTACGATAGGTAGATAATGCCTAACAGTAAAGTAAATATCAAAATAGTGTTAAGGCGTTACCATTGTTCCCCTTAACACATTTTATATAGCAGTGTAGACTATACAGCACTGTAAACTCCACCGTAAACTAGTGGGATATCAGGGAGTACTCCATAGGTATAATACAAAACAAATTCGTAATGCTCGCGTATATGGGAATACAAGTATGACAAGGCACATGAGGTGATACCCAAGGTAGTGAAACTACCGTTTACCTGATCCAGACTGGTGAGAACTCATCGCCGCAACGATCGCAACACCGTGAAACAACACTCCAAATTCAAGGGTGTGCACCAATCACTACCAAGTAATGAGTAGTTTACGAAGAAGTGTGTTCGCTCGAGGTAGCTAACCCCATTTGGCCCGGTACAGCTCTTGTTTTAGTCATTTCCAATTTGACACAAGTGTCAAGGCTATCCATTATTGTTCTCTTTCTTTAGTCATCACGTACATCATTCCAACCACTTCATTCTGGATAATACTCAACGTATAGTTGTTAAAGTGGTTTTAGGTTTAGACAGTGAGTATGTCCCTAACCGATTCTGGTCTCTTTAATAACCTTCGTAATTATTTTACCGATTGGTCGTTTAATAAATTTCAAAACCAAATCAAATTCAATTTAAATTAAAATTTGTAAATCATTATTTCGTTTGTCTTTCTAAACTAATTTCCAAAATTTACGTTTCATAACTTCCAATTCCATTTCAAAATTCTTTAATTGAATTTCAAAATTTTGTTTAAACAATTCAAGTATGCACTTAAGTTCGTATATAAGTTTCATTCCATAATAAATAAAATAAACTTAATTTAACGTTCAAATCGATTTAAACTCATTTATCAATTTCATTAGATATTCATTACATTAATTTATCATTTAAGAACAATTTCTATTTAATTTCCAATTCATTAAACTAATTACTTAAGTTCAACTTTATTATACCAAAGCTTACAAATTAAATTTAAATTAAATTTGTCAAATCCAGTTCTTTAAATTTCAAGTCTTTCATTTATTTCGATAAAACGCTTTTTATTTCTTGTTTAAAGAAATTAAATTTCATTTATTTATTACCTTAGTTATAATTTCAAAACTCAATTAATAAAGAAACTTAGTTTCACTTATTCAAGAATTCAATTTAAATTAAATTATTAAACGATTCAATCTCATTAAATTATCAAATAGTTTCAAATCTTAATCATTAACTAATTTCAAAACTTAATTATTAATAATTTCAAAACTTAATTATAAATAATTTCAAAACTTAATTATTAATGATTTCAAAACTTAATTATTAATGATTTCAAAACTTAATTATTAATAATGCCAAATTTAATTATCAAATAATTAAAACAATGTTATTTCGTCAATTACTACGATAATATTTTATTTCAAATTTCAAATATTCACATTTTCCTTTCATTAAAATTTAAATTCAATTTTTTTTTCAAAAACTTATTATTATTCAAATAAAATCTTTATTTTAATTTAAAACAAAATTTTTGACTAATCGGGTTTAATTTAATTCTCTATCCTAAGTCAAGTTATTTGGTTATTTATCATTTCAACCCGATTCCATTTCAATTCAAAAATCAAAGCATAGCAAAGGGAAACTTACAGTGTGATAGCTAGGATGGTGTCAAAGTAAATAAGCAAGCAATAGAAACCATACATAACAATTCAATAATTTATTTAAATAATCTCGAAATAATCGTATTAATTTACATTTGTTATTTATGTAAATTAATATAATTATTTCTAGAATCTACACTATCATTTCATGCAGATTAAGGATTATTCCACTAATTATTTATACGGTTTTCACTTGTCATTTATTTTTCAATTCTATACTGCAACAATTTACAACATAGATTCAATGGTTCAA
The DNA here is from genome assembly GCA_030765085.1 of Allium cepa. Lineage (NCBI taxonomy): Eukaryota > Viridiplantae > Streptophyta > Magnoliopsida > Asparagales > Amaryllidaceae > Allium > Allium cepa. The sequence goes on along the minus strand of CM060938.1, from coordinate 26,844,278 downwards.
GGTGTAGTTATCACTATTCTACGTGTTGGTTTATTTAACATTTAAAGGGGTCAAATTTAACTAATCAATATTCAACATATAAATCAGTTTAAAATTGTTAACTATCCTATATCAAATTCAATTTGCATATTATTTATCACTTTAACAATAACAAATAACATCCAATTTCCATCATCACATAGGAATCATTCATCAACCAAACTTGTATAAGAATATAAGTCGTGAAAATCAATTCACCTTTTGTGGATAAAGAAATTGACGCGAAGCACAAAGAAGCACGAATGAAGTCGGTACAACACAAAAAAACAGACACTGCAAATATCGACAAAAGAGAGATGATATTAATTCAATGAACGTTTTTTATATATAATTTATAAAATTATATAGATGCGCTTACCAACGACGGAGAAAGAACGAAAGCTGAAAATCGATGCTGCTGCAAAAGGCTTAACCGGTCGCTTTTGCACGCAACAAACAAGAAAAAGTGGTCACTATTTTCAGCAACCAAAATAGATATATGCGTACAGTTTCTTCAGCAATATCTAAAAGCAACAGTGTGCTTCTCCAATCATTTAAAAAAAACAAGCTATCACTTTGCAGCAACCAGACGCATAGACAAAATTTACGTATATGCACCCCCTTCAACCCAACTCTTCTTCACAACACAGTTCCATTTTTTTTCTACTCTGCTTTATCATTGCTACAACACACGCATAGTTTCAACTTCTTTCCCCCTCCTTCAACATGCTGCCTCCCACCCCCTTCCCTCCCCCCCCCCTTAAAAGCATGCAACTTGCTTCATTTTTTTTACATAGGCCATGACTTCCCCAGGAAAAAAGAAATGCAGGTTGCTCTCACGCATGAACCCATCATTCATGCACACATCACACGATACATGCACGCGCCTTCATCATTCATGCATTCACACACTAAATGCACGCACCCAGTTCCATCACACACATTTGCGGCAAGGTAGGCAACAGGTGGTGGCGACGTGGAGGCGAAGTGAGGGAGGTCCGGTAAAGCGCGGTTTCAACTGGAGGCGAGGTGGCGGTTAGGATTAAGCTTAATTTGTTCTGTGTGTGGTGATAGAATGGGCGGTCACGATGGGGATGGCGACAACATGGGTTCGAACGACTTCGAGTTAGGGTTATCAGATGAAAGAGCTTGATAGGAGGACTTGTCAAGGGAGATCTTTTATTTCAGTTGATGAATCTTTGAAAGTGGTAGCTTGCAAGCATCAACATAAAACGTTAGATGCATTGGAAATGGAGTTTGCAGTGGCAAGGCAAGAAGGATTTGCGCGTGAGGTGGAGGGTTTGTGCATGGGTGGAGTTTCGGCCTTGCTCCTTTTGTTTTTTTTTATTTGCAGAACAAAGAACGAAACCTGAAGAAGAGAAAGGAGGAGACAGCGATTACCTGAAGCTTGTTTTCGAATGAAGGAATGAAACAGTAAGATGAATTTGAGTTGTAAATATGTTCTTTTAGTTTCAACGTGACCATAAATTCTGTTATGGAACCAAGGAGTCACAATACTTTACGATGCCAACTCCAAGCTCCCAATTACTTCGTTAAATACACTAGCTGAGATTATAGATTTTTCAAATTTTATTGAATACGGGTTAAAGATTTTCGGCTGAAATTGTTTAACCGGTCCGTCCGGAATGATTAAATTAACACAACAATTTCCGCTGGACTCCAATTTGCATGAATAAATATACCATTTTGATCAGTGCGACGATGCGCTTCAAATGGTACATAGATAATTGCGATGCGATAGTTTTATAAAAATTCAAATTTACGCCGCTTCAATTGTTCGATTTGCAAAATAATTTAAATAGGACAGGCGATGACAGTTTTTGACGAAACGGATTACGACGTCTTGATCAGAATAATTTTTACAACATTACTCTGTAAAAATATTTGGATTTGAAAGATAAATTTTACTCAGCTTTAAATGAACTGATATACAGTAAAACGCGAATGAAATTTACTGTAATATTTCACGACGAAACTTTTCTATATTCATAACTAACTGAGCGCATCTTATAAATAAAGTTTAGACGTTAATTGAGATCGTATAAAAATTTCAAATTTTTATATTAAAACGATGAATTTAAAATCTTAAATTGGGTTGGAAACTCAGGGTCGTTACAAAATGTATATTTATAAACTTAATTAAAATTTATGAAATGCGTCATAAATAAATTGAAAGTAAAGGTGATACTAAATGGGATAAGAAAATATAAATTAAAAGTGAAATGATTATAAACAAAGCCATGACTTGTAAATTGTTATGAAATAAATGGATGTTGCAATAAATGGTTATAAACAAAGTTGTTATAACTTTAAACTCGAATAATGTCTTATAAAAGGAATAAAACTTTTATAAATTGGTTAAAAGCTGAAGGAAATTTCTCATGAAATAATTCTAAAATAAATGTGGTATTAAATGAGAAATATTAAAAGTGAAAATGAATGTAATTTAAAATGAAGAGAAATATATGCAATGTTGTGAGAATGAATATGTTAATGTTTTGTATTGAATAGAGAAATTCTATGAAGCAAATGTTAAAGTATGAAGTGATACTTGCATTAATCAATGAGATTAATTATGAGTTTGATGAAAATGTAATTGTGATGAAACAAATTGGAATAATTATGTAGTATTATGCATATTTTTTTGTTCGTAAAATTAATTTGATCCGGATTTGAGTACCTAAGTTCTATGTGTATTACATCACTTCTGTTAGGATTTTTCATTCGATTCTTGATGGCGAATATTTAATACGGATTTTTGGTTTGATTCTAGAATTCTCCCTCATAGTATATGTTTATGCAAGGAAAATGATGGTTTCTAGTCAAGAAACCTTATCGAAGTCCGTATTAGGGAAGTAGAACGAAAAAGACTAGTTCGAAACAAACTTGTGTAACCGAGCGAGCTGTCAAATATGATTTTGCGAAATGATGAAATATGTACATTTTTTGTTTTAATATTATTGATATGCTTTGACGCTGAAATTGAAAATTGTTGGGTTGGATATCTTGGTGATTTAAATTGGAATTTTTCATGTATGCAAAACTACTATTAATTTTAAACCATTTTACAAAACAATTTTCTTTTATTTTTCTTATACAAACTATCTTATTCTATTTTATTTACAAGACAATTTTACAAACAATTTTGTTACAAACTATTTTATTTACAAAACTGTTTTACAAACTAATTTGTTTACAAAACTATTTTGCAAACTATTTTATTTACAAACTATTTTACAAAACTATTTTCTATAACAAACTATTTCGCAAAACAATTTTATATACGAAACTATTCAAAATTCAAAACCGTTTATAAAGCAACGATATTGAATCTGATATGGCTTTTCATATAGCGAAATTGATTTTTAAAATTTTTTGATTCTTGTATAAGACGGGCTTTATATAAGTATATGGTGATTTTCAAAACTGTTTATTTTGGAAGATATTCGATCTGAAGAGATAAATCTTATATATGACATAATTTATATAAGATGATTTGATATATTCGAGATTATTGATTTTGGAAAGTACTTTATTTGAAAATGAAATCTTATATATAATGGAATTTATATAAGTGCAATATTTAAAGCTATGATTTTAAAAGGGTACTTTATATGGTAAGTTATATTTTGAAGTAAGAGGTATGGGGAAGTACCCTCTGTGAAGAAGTATCGTATGATATGCTTCGACCCAGAAGGACTTGGGGAATCCAGGAATGGATTCGATCGATAATATACTACGGTGTATTTGGAAATGGATTCGAACTGATATGGTTGTCTGGACTTAAACTCATGAGTTCCTCAAATTTTTTTTTGCAGGGTAGATGGTTCTTTAGTTTACCCAATGGAGGCGCTTTCGATCCTGGGATCCGTTGTTTATGGATATTCCTGGAAGGAAATGCATCCATTGCGCAAATCATTGAATCAGCAGTTACCACTACGGCAGAGGTTGATGGTCGCTTGTTTATGAAATGGCTATAATATTTTTCTAGAATCCAAAAGGTGGAAGGATCTTCTAGAAAGTTTTGTACCCATTGCGTAAATACTGGATTAGCAGCGGGCCACTACTATCGTAACTTCGTCATTTGACATTAGATTTTAAGCAGTACTTCTCATACCTGTTTTTAAGTATTTTTCACCGGGTGTTGAAATTGGTCTACTAACTACTTAGAGATTTATAGTCTTATGACTAATCAACGTACGACTAGATTCTGCAAGAATGAGGATAAACCTGCTAAAGCATCGAGTTATAAAAGGATTTTTATAATGTATTATATAAAGGATATTTTAGTCATTTTTTCTTTTCTAAATACTTTAAAATATGTAAAATATTGTCTTTTTAAGTATAGTATGGTTTACTAGTGTTGTAAATATCATGAGAAATTATTAATTCAATAAAACATATTTAAAGTAAATGATTATTGGTTTATTAATAATGTTTGAAAAGTATCTTAAGATAAAACTAATAAATTTATAAATAATGGATATAACATTTTCAACAGCTTCTTTGTAAATATAAGTAATGATGTAAATAATTATTTTCAAATAGTTTGGATATATTTATAAGGATGTTATTTAAAGTATTTAAATAGTATTCATAAATGAAGTAAGAAATTTTACAAATGAATTTTTGAAAAATATTAAAGTATTAAAGATGATTGATTTGCAAATGAAGCTTTCAAATGAGTATTTCAAGTAAAATTTATATAAGTTTCTTTGAATGTATAATTTAAAGATATTATATAAATGGAAAAAAATTGATTTACGAAGTTTATTTATAGTATTATACTTGAAAAATAAATTTTAATCTCTATTTTCGAAGTATAGTTTGGAATATTTACTTGATTTCGAAGTACTAGTAGTAAATTTATTGGTTTATTTACTGTTTGAATTTTTGTATTAAACCATAATAAATGTTTCTCCATGATTTGAATATTCATTTTAAAACAAGTGTGTAAAATTAATTATGAAGATATGAAATTTATATTTTGATTTAGAAATTGAATGTAAGATTTAAGTATACTATTAGTTTCAATTTAATAATCTTGATTTTGTACTTATTTTAAAAATAATGAGTCTAATAAATTATCAGATTTAAGGAACTTTATTTTAAAGCTTATTATAATGTTTTGATATAAATTTCTAACATTATTTTAGACTTTTGAAAAATCTTTGCATAATGCTATGAGGATGTTTTAAATATATCTTATATTTTTATTAAGTGAATGAGGTTAAATGTTTTAATTGAGTTCTTGGATATAACGACATATTTCTTTTCTCTTTAAGGGCGAGTACCAAAATCTTAAATTTTTATTCAATAATAGAATTAAGTTATAAACTTAAGTAAAGCAGTAGAAGCTTAAGTAATTTTTTCTGAAATGATTCATTAATGACTTAAATGTTTAATGGAAACCAAATTATGTAAGTGATTGATCTTTATATAAATAAACGAATCAAAGGTAAATGATGAAAAAAAACCAATCGAATAAACTTAAATAAATTTAATATTCTTATTGTTTGGCCGATGGGAAGTTTGGGAAAGAGCACTTCTAGTTATTGAGGTTGTATGACTAATTTATTAAGTAATTATGACTTTTGAACATTGGGTATACTTGATAGTTTATTTATCACCTTGCATGATTAAAAGTTTCCGAACTAAACAAACCATTGGTTTTGGTTGCTATGGATGTATGATGGATTCTTTAGTTGCATAAATGGTTGTATTGTTTGTTCGATTATGTTTTATATAGATTTGCTTCTGTTTCAGATTGAAACTACTTAAATATCTCTCAAGTACATAGTTCTCACTATTTTGGATTATATAAGTGAAATACAGGTTTATGGAAGTAATAGTTACTGCTTTTGGTTTCATAAATAAAGTTGTTTTCCCAACAAATCGGTACGATTTCGGATTACGGTTTTATAATGACATTTTATTGTTATCCCATTGTTATGGATATTTATTTTTGGGATATGATACATACATCCATATATATATATATACACGTTTATTATTGATATTATTATTTTGTTGGATATAACCGGCAAAGAAGATGCTGTCGGAATTTTTCGTGGAAGTTGAATTATTTTCAAATTTATATTAAACTTGAATATATAAGTTAAATTTTTATAAATATATTATTTTGAATAAAATATTTCAAATTCCTTGATTCCTTTTGTTCCTTTTTGAGGACGAAAAGTTTTGAGTGGGGGAGACAGTAACAACCTGTATTTTTGATAATTTAAAATATGAAATTTATTAAGGTTTTGGACTTTAATATTGTCAGAAATTAAAATTTATGATTTATTAAATTGAATCTTATTAGATTAGAATATTTGACCTTGAGATAAATCTTAGTACAATTAATTTTAATGAGATAAAAGATGGTAACACATATTGACATATAATTTGCTAATATTGATTGAATGTAATTGACTACTATACTATGTTAACGAAATTTGAATCAATTTAAATAATAAAGGTTAATAAGTAATTAAATAAATGATGTATAAATTGAGGTAATAATATATTATTAATTGCAATTAGTTTTAATATGGAGTATGGAATCAATTATTTTATACGTAAAATAATTAACCTTTGTATATAAACAATAAGTTAATAGATATGGATTATTAATGTATAACCATTATTTTATTATTAAATCTGCTAGAAATTTATTTGGTAATTAATGGAGAATTAATGTAATTGAGATATTAAATTGATATAAGAAGAAACGTTAACTGTTGAATGAAGAGTCTAATAAAAATGTAAAATTATGTTAATTAATCTCATAAGGGAATAGTTGATTTGACACTAAGAATCTAAATCAAAATAAAAGGATTCGTTTGGAATTTAAATATACAATGAACGAGTTTTGTTACATTTGTAATTAAATGTTAGAATTAATTTAAAAAATAGTTAATGAGTTTAACATGGAAAAGTGGATTTCAAAGGAAACAATTGGATTAATTATCTTCCCTGTATTAGGGTATGTTTTGAGATTTAATTGTTGTTATTAATAGTAATTATATCTTGCCATTAATAGGAAATAGAAGTAAATGTTAAGTAATTAATGATATGCGCAACCTACATTTAGTGTTAAAAACATAATGAGAATTTCAATGAGAAATATTACGTTCAAATTATGAGTACTTAAATATGTTACAAATATAATGATAATAGGAAATCAATTGATAAAGAAACAACGTGGTTGTACGAAGTATTATTTCTATGACTCTTTAATGGGATAATCTTTAAATATAAATTGGCTTTGAAGGGGGAGGTGTTAATTGTAAATTAATATGTAATAAAAGAAATATGTTTCAAATAAAAATAAAAGAAAAGTATTGGTATCTTGAAAATAATATTTTATCAAATAAAGTGAATATTTCATTTGTGAATCTAAATTTAATTTCATTAAAACAAAGAATTGAATTTTGTTGTATGTTTCTAGTTGGAATAATTAATTTATTTAACTATTCAAACTTGATTTGGATTGAATTTATAAAAAAATGACAATAATAAAATGGTAAGAAAACAAGTTGAAGGTTTGGTTAAATTTTTGACTTGGAATAGTTAGCATATTTACATAGGAAATTTATCCCGTTTCAAATTTGACTTTGGAGTCTTAGATCATCTTTTAACGTGTATGGTGGTGGTTCTCATTATGTTAACTACAGTGTTTAATTTTATTTACTGTGTACTAAATAAAAATACATATATGTGTGTAGATTTGGGCATGATCACCGTACCGAGGATCACTCCCAATCCCCTACAACACAAGGCCGGAACCATCCCTTACTGGACAGTCCTGAACAAGACAATCCCGCAGTTGGCCGCGACCCATTTGCCCACACAGCAGAATAAAAAGGGACTTCTAGACAGGGGGAAATCTCGTCCTGCTTGGGCATGACCCACTTAGCCTTGCTGCACCTCCCCTGTTTTAGTCATTCCCGGTTGATGGGGCTTGAGGCCATGATTACCTTTAGAAAACACATCTCTTAGAATGCTCATCGTCCACCTGACGGTGTTCTGAAAGAATTCAATCCATACAAGTTCGTTCCAGGTTCGAACGAAACCGAAGGCATTATCTCGTTACACTCATTTTAGAATCACCCTCAGAGTTAACGACGATAGCCCTTGCACTTTGAATCTTCATCTCGAATCTGAAAGTATTATATCCGTCAAACTCATCTCGGAATCACCCTCAGAGTTATACTAACGAATAGTCCTTACACCTTGAGTCCTCACTCCTCACTTGCGATTCACGACCTATCGTTAATTTGTATCGATGTGGTTTTTGGATATCCAAATTTAGAAACCCGATCCCGGTCTCATCGAAATCCAAAGCGTATCTTTTAAGGCCAAGTTGTTTTAGAGTTTAAAACAATTCAATCTCATTATCTATATACACACAGATAGATAATTCACATATCATAATAGATAATCATCACAACAGATAATCCATATTATCATTATCAAAAGGTAATCCATATTATCATCACAATGCAACCGGTGCATCCATATCACACAACATTACTTATCTCATAGCTGAGATTTCAAACCATTCCAGGATATCTATATCATCCATATATAAACAAGGATTAATAATCACACCATTTATAATAAATTCAAAGTGAATTAAATTAATTACCTCCATCTCTAATTAATTTAAAGTGAATTAAATTAATTACCTCATCATTTTAAATCTTGCTTATTTAACCATTAATTGATTACAAATCAATCAATTAATTAACCTCCCTTGATTAATTATCCATTAATTACATTCCAATAATTATCCTTTAATTAATTTCACAAATTAATTATCCTTAACCAAAAACAATAATTAATCTTTAATTACTTCATTAATTAATTAATTATAATTAATTACATTAATCCTTAATTAATTACATTAATTAGTTACTTTAATCACTTATCATTGATTAATTAATCTTAATTAATTAATTCTTAATCACATCATTAATTATATTAATTAATGATTCCTAATTACATTCAAATTAATTAACTACATTAAATTAACCTTAATTAAACCATAATTATTAATCACTTTCGATTAATCACCTTCAGTAATTAACTACTCTTAATTACTTCATTGAGTAAATTAATTACCCTTAAATTAATTACATTTAATAATTAATTATATTTATTAATCATCCTAGATTAATCTTATTAGTAATTAATTACCCTTATTTAATTACATTACTTAAATATTTTTTTCAAATGACTTAATCAATCAATGCTTAAATTAATTACCCTGTAATTAATTATTAATTACTTTCACAAAGTAATTATCCTTCATATTAATTACACAAGTAGTTAACCCCAAACTCTTCCATACTTCAATAAGTTACATTCAGTAATTACTCATCTTAATTACTTCTCTAAGTAATTATATTTCATTAATTACTTATTCCCATCCAATGATTATTCTAAATTAATTAAACTTAATTAATTAACTTAAACTAATAAAATTAATTAATTAACTTCAATGATTAATTAATAACTTCAATTACCTTCATAAGGTAATTATACTTAACCAAATTCCATAAATGGATATCTAAATTAATTAATCCAATTAATTATCAACATTAATCACATTAATTAATTAATTAATAAATAATCCCAAGTTAACGACCTTCATTAACTTATCAACAATTCCTTAATTACCTTTCTTAAGTAATTAACTTAAATTAATTAATATTAATTACCAATTTAATTCATCCTAGTTACTTAATTTAACCTTAATTCATTCATTCAAATCCTTAATTAAATAAATAAATTAATTAATTATCTTATTTAAATTACCTTACTAATTTAATGAATCACAATTCATTAAATTCTTTGGTTTACTTTAAAATAAAGATATTTCTTATCAATGATTACATTATCATTGACAAAGCAAATTTAAAACAACTTACTTTAAAACTTGCTTTCAAATTACATTTTAAATTTTTAAATTTAAAATGAAATCAAACTTAACTTTAACAAAATTTTAAAACATTTTAAAAACCTTTTTAAAACTTATGCAACAGAATTTCTTATTTTATAAAAGATGTTTAAAGGAATTTAAACCCAAATTCATTTTAAAATACAAATCATATTTAAAATATATTTCAACATCCAAAGTTTTAAACATTTTAAATTTTTAAACTTCCTTTATTTTCAAAACTATGATTCACATTTGGATTTTGATTCCAGTTTTAAACTTAGGATTAAATCTTCTACTTTTAATTTTAAAGCTTTACTTTAAGTTCAAACTATTTAAACCCTTTTTAAAGTTGTTTAAACATTTTAATTTATAAATTTAATTAAATTAAAAAAACTAGGATTCAACTCAGTTTTGAATCCATATTTTAAATTTAGGTTTTAAATTCTGTTTAAACTTGCTTTCAAATTTAAATCGACACAATTCCTTGCACCGTGCATATGCATGGTGGTTCTGGCCACCTCCAGTCACCACCAAGACAATGGGCATGTCGATGCTCATCCCTGAAACACATCACGACTATCATAAACTCACCATCCACTCGAAATCAAATTCGAGTACCCCAAACCAAAACCTAGAAACAGTATTGCAACTAGATTCCCAAACCTGGAAACTGCGTCGCCAACCAAATTCTGATCACCGTGTCGACTGCAACTCCGTCTACGTCTACGTCAATGCTCCAACTAACAATCCCTGGAATCCCAAAGCATTCGATCCAGTGGAAGGAATGAGACGATAAAAAACTCAAACCATACCAAAACTAGGTTTATAGAGCAAAACCTAACACCACGGCCTCCATGGTGATTTACCACCTCTTCCACTATTTTTCTCATCATCACTGATCATACTACCATCACTAAAAGAAATCCCGACCTTCCAGACAATCGAGATCAACAGAGGCACTCAATTTTCTATTTTCTGGTTAAACCAGAGATGCTATCAATTCTCTTTACTAAAAATAGTAATTTTAGTTTTAAAAATCAAATTTTAGTTTAAGTATTTGATTAATATAACTGAATCAAAGAATCTTGACAATTTATTTTGACTCATTTTTTAAGTTTACTGTTATTTATTAATTTCCAAAGGAAATACAATTTAGTTTAACTTAACCAGATTTTAAAAATTAAAACTATGATACAATAACCCCAATTCATCCAATACTTATGTCTTAACACAGGTTGAATTCATAGCAATTAAATTTTGATTTTTTCTTGACCTGGAACAAGTACAACAGCATATACAATAACACCATACATTCACACAAACATGCACTTGTATATATTCAACATAACAACTTTTTTCAGATAAAATCAAGCAACCAAAATCAACTTATAGTATTTTTTTTTAAATGTTGTTACTCACCTGACATTGCATGAAACAGAGCACAAGATTTTCTGAAAAGCTTTTACTTCTTTGATTTTAAACTGAGTTGCTGTAGTTTGATTTAACTTGTGATGTTGTTTAAATTTTTCATGCAGGTCCAAGATTCCAGGTTGCAGAAGAAAATCCCCAGATTTCATTTGAAAATGCTTTACTTTGAAAAACTTGCAGTTGCATGCTTTTGGAATTTTTAAAAACTGAGTTGCAGATTTGTTTTGAAGGTGAGTTATAGGCTTTTAATTAAGGAAGGGTTTGAGGAGAAATTTCTAGATTTTGATTTTGAGGATTTGTTTTACATATTTGCATATGAAAATTTGGAAATTGATTTAAAGAATTTGAATTTAAAAAAGGGTTTGCAGATTACTCTCTGGTTTGAGGAGAAAATTTCAGATTTTGAACATTATTTAGTTTTTGTTTTTGAGAGTTTGGAAACAAATTTGTTTTCAGCTGAATTTTTTTTCTTGACTTTGAAAAATGAAGATTAAAAGAAAGTGAGGAGATGAGGTATGTGTTTATATAAGATAAAAAGATTAATTTAAAAATTAAAAGAAAAATTAAAAACAAATATGACACTTGTCTTTAACTTATATTAATATGCTAACACATGTACTTAAGAGAATATGACTTTAACACTTGTCATTATACCTCTTAATATATTAACATGTGTTTTATAAATAAATTTTATTTGTTTTTATTTAATTTAAAAGTAAATAAAACCCTTTTCTTTATTTATTAAATACTTATATATATAACTTATTTTCATAAGTAAATGTATATGTGCATTTCTTTTTAAAGAAAATGAAATGAAACAAATTATATAAAAATGAAAGCTTACTCACATAATTTAAATATGTTTATTCTTTTGAATTTCAAAATTAATTCAAATTCAAATGCTATTCATATATTTAAAAATCCAATTTAATACTAATTTATATCAACATATTTAATTTAATAATAATAATAATATTGTCTTTTAAAACTTATCTATATTTATACAATTTTAATATTGTTTGAAAATAACATATTTATCCAATTTAAATAATTTATAAAGAAATTATAAATTACTTATCACTTATCTAACTTATTTAAATGCATTAATGTTTTAATAAATAAATGGTATTTTAAATTTTCATATATAAATTCAAATTATATTTATTAAGCTATATTCAAAAAAGAAAAGAAAATAAACTATTTTTTATAAAACATATTTTGAACAATTTAAAGCATTTTTCTTAAGTATCTTAAACCATATTGTTATTTATTAAGAAAGAAAACAAACATTTTTATAATCTTATTTTAGGAAAAATCTAAATTAAAAGATTTTAAAATAAGACTTACCTTAAGTATTTAAAACCATATATTTATTTATAAAATAGCTTTGAAAGGTTATATATTCAATTAAATCATAATCTTCCAAATTATCAAATTGTATTTTAGAATTTAAAAACAAGATTTATTTATGAAATTCAAAACTAGTCTATTCATAATATATAAATATATATATACATTATAAATAGGAAACTATTTTTTTAGTTTTTAAAAGATAAAATTTACCAATTAAATATCTATTTAATTGGATTATTAAATCAAGTTAATTTTTATTAACAAAATTTATCAAATCAATTTAATTTTAAATAAAGATTATTAAATTGATATTGCAAAATTTCCAGGATATCACAATACCCAAAGCATATCACAGAGTATCATAGAATATCATCCAATAGATATCACCAATCCAGATATTCTACTCAGACAACATCCAAACATGAATTATTAATCCATGGTATAATTAATTTAATTATCTTAAATTAATTTAATTACTTAAAAATTAATCACTAGTCCTGCTTAATTAATAACTAATCAAACCATTTAATCAATTAATCATTTCTTAATTACCCTTTTAAATTGATTAAATTAATCTTTTAATGATCAATTAATAACCTTAATTATTAATTAATAAAACTTAATAACCCATTTATCAGTCACTAATTACTTAATTAATCAATTATTAATTCTTAATTAAATTACTTAATTAGTTAACTACTAATCGTATATTAATTAACTTTAAGTGGTTAATTTAAAATTCTTAATTTCAAATTAATTAAACACTTAATAATTTATTAATCAATCTTTAATAACAAATTTATAAATCTCAATTCACTTAGTTAATTACCATTATCAATGAGTTAACATTCTTAGTTACCTTGTAAATAAATTAATTAAATTAGAATCATTTATCTTACATCTTAAAATCTTCCTTAATAACTATAAGTAAACTAGTTACTAAATTAGAAAGCTTTAACGTTAATTAAATTTAACACTTACCTTACATTAACTACTTAATTAGAATATTAATTAAGATTTAATACATTCTTTAGTATTCACTTAATTAAATAAATTATTTTTAAATTGTCCAACAATAATTTAACAATACTTAAACTTGTTGAAATGATTAGCTTAAATTTGGCTTTTATTAGGCTGAAAGTTTGAAAACCAGAACTTGAGAAAATCCCCAGGTTTACTCGAGTTGAAACTCGAGTTTTCCCACTATCTTCTCCGAGTCCCCTCTTCTTCTCATACTTTTCTTCTTCTTTTTTGTAAAACTAGTTATGCTACAAAAATCACGTGATCAACATGTTAATTTGCTCGAGTAAAAAGATTCCTTTCCCCGAGCATACTCTCGGGAACCCATAGTTCAAAATACCTAAATCGTGCACGCGACCCACCGTGCACTTGCACCCACCGCCGACGAACTTTCGTCACCTGAGACGATCGCCAACAAGTCGACTGTCGACCATCCATTAAATCACAGCATCCCAAAACTCTGATGAACCAAGAGAACGAAAAACGAAAGTTTCGAGCTTTCAGTCAAAAATACTCCGACCATCAATCTCCTCGTTCCAACGACGCCAACCTCCAGAAGCTTCGAAACTCTGGCTACGACACCACTAGCCTCCACGTAATCATTCCCCCCAGCCACGTGGCACTCGATGCACTAACGTAGCCATGGTGATCGAGTTTTCGACCATCGACAAAAGACACACAGAAACCCTACATCGACCAATTCTCGACACCACGACGAACTGGAACAGCTCCGGCCATTTTTCCCGATATCATCGATTACCAAGCTAGCTTCGATCGAAATTTCAACATCCAACATTTCTTCGATCGCCAGAAATTGGTTAAAACGCATTTTATGATCTACTACAAACTGCTCTTCACATACCAAACTAAAAATCACCAATTAAATCTTAAAAATCCTATTTTGAAGAGTTGATTCCAGCCATATAAGTGAATTGATATTTTATAATATTCGAATTTATCATATGTTCATCTTTTTCACTGTAAAACTAAATTTACAGAGTCAATACCTCCATTTCAAGTTTAAAACAAAATTTAGATCATAATTTAAGTTTAAACAAACTTGTTTTGTTTGAAACTCTAAGCCTAACAATGGTTGGATGAAGATGTTTTTAATTTTCTAGTTTATTTTTACTCTATAACCAGAAACAAAAGAAGAAACAGACCATTCAAAAATACACAGTACAATATATATATATATATATATATATATATATATATATATATATAGAACCACTTACTTAAAAGTATGCAGGCAAAGCACAAATTATTCATGAATCAGCTGCACAGATTTAAGTTTTAAAATGATATGTTTACTCACTTAATTTGTTGAACAGAGAACCAATATCTGGAAGCTGCAAACTTGATTTTTCTTTTCAATCTTCCTGCTTGATTAGTTGAATTGTTGTTTAAGATTGTAAAACGGTGATACTACCTTTTTCTTTTTCTGGTTCGCTGTGTTTCTTTGAACGAACAGGAATTAGAAGATACGCATATATATAGAAGAAAGGTTTTACAGGGTAGGTATTTACTGGTACATTCTTTTCTTGTGTTTGATCAGATTTTTTTTCTTCTTTCACCAAACAAGATTTTTTTTTCTTAAAACTGAAATGATTTATAAAGGTTGGAAATGACCTTGTTTTTGTGCTAGAATTGATAGCATCAAATGCAAATGTCTCCTTACAAGTTTCATACTTATCCTTTTTTTTTGTATGTACATAGATATTTTGTTTTTTCCTTGCATATACGCATGTATGACATAGTATATATATGTATATTCTAGAATTACCATATGTGTTTACTTTATGTTTTCATAGAATCATAGAAGTTACCTTATATGTTTATTTTTATTTCTAACATAAAACCTTATTTTTAATTCTATTTTAAGCTTAAACCATCAAACACTTAATTTAAATTCGTATATTTTTATACTTATATTTAATATTGATAAGATTGATTTTATTTGAAGCATTTATATCTAGATTACATTCATATATATATATATATATATATATATATATATATAGATCAAATGTTAATAAGGTAGAGCATTAATTAAATTATTTGAGAGTTTTTATTTTGAATTTCCAAATCATAACTTTCTTTCAAAATGCGTACATATATATAAATAAATGGTAAAAGCTAAAAATCTTATTTATTATTATTATTATTTAAGTTTGCATTTTAAATAAATCAGATTAGATGCTTATTTAAAATAATATTGCCAAAATCCTGGGTCGTCTCATTCCTCCCCCCTTAAAAGAATTTCGTCCCCGAAATTTAAAGTAAAAGGTCATCCAAAGCTTTTATATCAACAACCTAAACATACATACCATCCATACATTAGCAAACAATTAAACAGTTTATCCTAACAAACATTACTAGTTATCCGGACACAAATCCGGATAGGCTTTCCTAAAACTATCCAGAGTTTCCAAGGTACAATCTCTTGGCTCCTCGCTCCACTACACTTTGACGAGCTTCACTACCTTGCTCCTGAGTTGCTCTCATCTTGATCAACAATCTAAATAGGGTTCCTGACCATAGTCGAGTTTGGCTCGACCTCCAAATCTTCTTGGACTACTGGTTATACAGCCAGTGATGGATCATGGACAAACTTCCTTAGATGTGATACATGAAATAAATTATGAATTCCAGACATCCATTCTGGCAATTCAATTTTGTAAGCCACAGCACCAATCTTTTCCAACACCCGGAATGGACCGATATATCTTGGGGCAAGTTTTCCCGTCTTTTCAAATCTAATAGCATCTTTGATCGGGGAAACTTTGACAAAGACTAAATCTCCGATCTCAAATTCCAATTATCTTCGCCTTTTATCTGCATACTTCTTTTGACGGTCCTGAGCAGCTTTCATTCTCTTCTTGATAAGCTCAACCTTTGCAGATGCTTCACGAATCAAATCTAGTCCAAGCATAAGATGATCTCTCGACTATATCCAACAGGATGGGGATCTACACGGTTTTCCATATAAAGCTTCATAGGGAGCCATCTTAATACTCGCCTGGTAACTGTTATTATAGGAGAAATCCACTAGATGAAGATGGTCTTCCCAAGATCCACCAAAATCCAAAACACAAGCTCTCAGCATATCCGCTAGAATTCGATTAAGCCTCTCCGTCTGTCCATCTGTCTAAGGATGATAGGCTGTACTCAATCTCAAACTCATTCCCATAGCTGATTGCAAAGCCTCCTAGAATTTGCTGGTAAAGATAGGGTCATAGTCACTCACTATACAAACTAGAACACCATGCAATCTGACTATCTCTCTCAAGAAAATCTCAGCCAATGATGCTGCAGTTCGGGTTGAATTAACGGGTATAAAATGGGCGGTTTTGGTTAGACGATCCACAATCACCCATATTCCTTCGTTTCCTTTCTTGGTTCTTGGCAAACCGTCGATGAAATCCATAGAAATCATTTCCCACTTCCATTCTGGAACTTCCAAAGGCTGCAACAAACCTGTCGACTTCTGTTGATCTCCTTTAACCTGCTGGCAGATAGCACTACTATTGACAAAAGTAGCTACATCCCTCTTCATGCTCGACCACCAGAAAACCCTTCTCATTTCCTTATACATCTTAGATATTCCTGGGTGAATATTCAGTCTAGAGCGATGACATTCAGTTAAGACTTCTTGCCTTAATCCATCTATATAAGGTACACAAAAACGACCATTAATCCACAAAGCACCTTGATCGTGCACCTTGAAATCCGAATATCGACCATCCTTGGTTCCAAGAATTAGTTCTTCTCAAGATCTATCCTCCATTTTCTTGCTTACGATTCTTTCCTGGAGAGACGGAACAACTTCCAAAAGAGACAGAATTACATTCCTGCTAAGAGTATCTGCCACAACATTTGCCTTCCCTGGGGTATGTAGGATATCCAAATCATATGATGCCAGAAACTCGACCCATCGTTGCTGCCTCAGATTAAGATCCTTCTAAGAGGAAATATACTTCAACGGCTTGTGATCCGTGAATAACTCGAACTTCTCTCCCAAAAGATAGTGTCTCTAGATCTTTAAAGAAAAAACAATGGCTAACAACTCAAGATCGTGCGTAGCGTAGTTCTTTTCATGTGGCTTCAATTGCCGACTCGTCATGCAATAACTCTACCATTTTGCATCAGAACTGCTCCCAGTCCAACTATACAAGCTTTTGTGTAAACCTTAAATTTGCTCTTCCCATCTGGAATAGCCAGCACAGGAGCACTTATCAACTTTGTCTTCAACTACTGGAAAGCTTCCTCACATTCAGGTGTCTATTTGAATTTAGCTCCCTTCCTTGTCAACTTGGTCAGGTGCAAAGAAATCTTAGAATAGTCCTTCATGAATTTCCTGTAGCAGCCAGCTAACCCCAGAAAACTGCGGACTTCAGTCGGAGTCTTCGGTTGCTTCCACTCCAGAATAGTCTCAACCTTTGCTGGATCTACAGAGATACCTTCTCCAGAAACAATAAGCCCTAAAAATTTGACTTCTGATTTCCAAAATTGGCATTTAGAGAATTTCGCCTTCAAAACATGCCTTCTCAGAGTCTCCAACACTATCTTCAAATGCTGCTTGTGCTCTTCTTTAGATTTAGAGTAGACCAGGATATCATCGATGAACACTAGAACGAACTTATTCAATACATCTCGAAAGACTCGATTCATTAGATCTACAAAGTAGGCAGGAGCGTTGGTTAACTAGAAAGGTATAACCAAACACTCATAGAAACAATTTGGTCCCCCAAATGCAATTAAGGGGATACTATCCTCAGCCACCATTAACTGATGGAAACATGATGCTAAATCCAGTTGAGAAAAGACAGAAGCCCATGCAGATGGTCAAAGAGATCATCAATACAAGGAAGAGGATATTTATTTCGGATGGTCACTTTGGTCAACTCTCGATAATCAACATAGAAACTTAGCGACCCATTCGACTTGGTGACAAACACCGCAGCAGAACCCCAACAAGAAAAACTGGGCCTAATCAATCCCTTCTCCAAAATATCCTGAGTTTGCTTAACTAACTCCTCCCTCTGCCTAGGAGCCATCCTCCTACTAGGCTGAATCACTGGTACTGCTCTTGGAATCAAATCAATGCGAAACTCTATCTCTCGATGCGAAGGTAGACACTTGACTTCCTCGAATACATCAGGAAAATCTAGGACCACATCGATATCTTTAATCTCCTCTTGAGAATTCTCAACCCCATGTAAAAGACTACTCAAGTGAATTCCAGAATTATTACACATGACTCTAGTAAACCTACCCAGATCGGTTTCCAACGAAACTCTTCTCTCATCAAAATTCAGGACAGCCTTATACTTATCAAGCCAATCCATCCCCAATATAAGGTCAAACCCCTTAAAACCCAACACATAAGGGTCATAAGAAAAACTATGGGACAGATAGGAAATCCCCAAGTCCTTAAAGATCATATCTAATTTGGTTACCCCTCCTACAGAATTAGATACAAAGATGGGATGGTCAATAGTACTAGGGGTAAGAAAGAACTTCTCTACAGATTCCAGAGAAATAAAAATCAAAGAAGCACCCGAATCAAACAAAACTTTAATATACTTGTCATCTAAAAGTAATGTACCTTCTAATACCCCCTGCCTTTAGATGAAGTTGATGGTGCACCCTCCAAAGAAAATACCTTATTATGCTGAGCTTTATGAAGTAGCGGACAATCCTTGATCATATGACCTGGTTGGTGACAATTGAAGCATGGAGATTTTTGAACCAAAGCCGAACCCGGTCCACTTTAATGCGATTGCTGTTGTTGCTGAGGTCCTTTCTTGGGACACCTATTCGCCAAGTGACCTTCTTATTGACATATATAGCATTTGCGAGGTCCATCGTTGCTTCCAGGCTTCTTCTTGTTCTGCTTCTTCCAATTGGGATTGAATTTTCTCTTATTTGGGTTAGAAGAATTCCCTCCCGATGCTACTATTGGTGCCACTGATCTCTTATTCATCAAATCCATATATCTCAGAGCCATATCAATTAACTCAATAAAAGATCCTTTCAAATGCGCCGTCATCTTTTCATGAAATTCTGGCCTTAATCCTTGCACAAACATTTCGTTCTTTTTGAGGGGAGTATGAATGAGCCCTGGTCCATAGCAAGAAAGTTCATTGAATTTGGTCTTATACTCCGCTATAGTCATGCTCCCTTGCTTCAAATTCATAAAATCCCGGCAAAGACGAGTTTTCCCTGCCGTTGGCATGAATTTCTCCTCAAATAACTCTTTAAATCTTTCCCAAGAAATATTTTTCTTAGAGATATTTGCTATCGCTGCATCTCAACAGGCTGCAGCGCCTTCTTGAAATTGCCACGAAGCCATTTCCCTTTTCCGCTCATCAGACAACTTCATACTCTTAAAGATCCTTCCCTTTTCCGCTCATCAGACAACTTCATACTCTTAAAGATCCGCTCGCAAGAGCGTAGCCGAGCTTGGACCTCAATTATAGTCTCCGACCCTTTAAATGGTTTACCTCCAAGGTTGGTGAAGTCCTTGCATAAAGCGGCAAAACTAACCTGAGGTGGTACTGGATCCACAGCCTCACTAGCAGTCTGACTTCGTCCATTATCGGTCGAGGTACTGCACCTACCTCTGCCTCTCCTTCCAGAACTCATGTTGGCAACCTGAACGGGTAACTCAACAAATTTAGACAGGTATATAGTAATATAAAAATACAAATACGCACTCTCAAGATAGATACTACTCCAGAGCCTAGGTATCATCTCAATCCTGACTCTGATACCAACTTTGACGACCCGTCTTTCAATCTACAGAAAGACGTATCATCAATAAGAAAAGAAAGAGATAGAAATAGGAAAGGTAGAAGAGAGAACTAACAAATATCAGAATATCACAACGGAAATGGAACAAAATATAATACATCACATAACTATTACATAGTTATCTATACATCAGAGTTACACAACATCATTCAAACAAGACAGTCATATATATCTGCCATTACATACATCCCAAAATACAACATATATCAACTAACACAGCGGAACTAGATCGATAGATACGTCTGGACTCCTGCTCCAAGCTCCTCCAGATTCCAACATCCAAGACCTATCATTTGGCTACTCATAAAAATTTGAGTACCCAAGAGTTTAAGAAAACAGAATAAACTCCGGGTCAGACATGGGTCTGGTGTGAGTAAATGGGTTAAAGTTGCTTAACTTTGAAAACCATTTGAAAATAAAGGTATCACGTAAGACTTCCCACCATAAACACGGGTAAGTTTTTACCTTACGCTAACCAAAACATTTTATAGAAAATCCGGTGATATTATAATATTGTCTAGGGTTTTTAAAATAAAATACAGAAATAGTTGAAATGCTTACATCTCACACTCCAACATAGTTGGGCACAATCAAAACGTACGGCGCTTATTGGAGATTGGATTCCATACAATGGCAGGGCTACTGGGGTACCGCCCATCATAGTATGGGGCTAGATCACCGTACCGAGGATCACTCCCGACACCCTACAACACAAGGCCAGAACCATCCCTTACTGGACAGTCCCGAACAAGATAACCCCGCAGTTGTGGCCAACAACTGCCCACATAGCCGAAATAAAAGGGACACCTAGACAGGGGTATATCTCATCCTACTTGGGTACTACCCACTTAACCTTGCTGCACCTCCCCTGTTTTAGCCGTTCCCGGTTGATGAGGCTTAAGGCTACGATTACCTTTAGAGAACACATCTCTTAGAATGCTCATCGTCCTTCTAACGAAGTTCTAAAAGCGTTCAATCCATACAAGTTCGTTCTGGGTTTGAACAAAACCGAAGGCATTATCTCGTTACATTCATTTTGGAATCACCCTCATAGTTAACGACGATAACACTTGCACTCTGAAACACCATCTCGATCTTCATTTGGAGATGTCACAACCTAACGTTTAATTTGGATCGATATGGTTTTCGGATAATCATAACTGACACCCGATGCCAGTCTCATCGAAATCCAAACGCCATTTTAAAGGCCAAGTTGTTTAATAGTTTAAACAATTCAATTCAACACTTTGAATTCACATAGCATTTATCACAGATAATTCATACAAAATCATCACAGATATACCCAAAGCAAAGCACAGAGTATCACAGAATATCATCCAATAGATATCACCAATCTAGATATTCTACTCATACAACATCCAAGCATGAACTATTAATCCATGGTATAATTAATTTAATTATCTTAAATTAAATTAATTACTTAAAAAATAATCACTAATCCTGCTTAATTAATAACTAATCAAACCATTTAATCAATTAATCATTTCTTAATTACCCTTTCAAATCAATTAAATTAATCTTTTAATTATCAATTAATAACCTTAATTATTAATTAATAAAACTTAATTACCCATTTATCAATCACTAATTACTTAATTAATCAATTATTAATTCTTAATTAAATTACTTAATTAGTTAACTATTAATCGTATATTAATTAACTTTAAGTGGTTAATTTAAAATTCTTAATTTCAAATTAATTAAACACTTAATCATTTATTAATCAATCTTTAATAACAAATTTATAAATCTCAATTCACTTAGTTAATTACCATTATCAATGGATTAACATTCTTAATTACCGTACAAATAAATTAATTAAATTAGAATCATTTATCTTACATCTTAAAATCTTCCTTAATAGCTATAAGTAAACTAGTTACTAACTTAAAAAGCTTTAACGTTAATTAAATTTAACACTTATCTTACATTAACTACTTAGTTAGAACATAAATTAAGGTTTAAAACATTCTTAAGTATTTACTTAATTAAAAAAAATAAAATAAATTCTTTTCTTAAATTGCCAACCGTTAATTAAGTTAACAACACTTAAACTTGTTGAAATGATTAGCTTAAACTTGGCTTTTATTAGGCTGAAAGTTTGAAAAACAAAACCCGAGAAAATCCCCAGGTTTTCGAGTTGAAACTCGAGTTTTCCCACTATCTTCTCTGAGTCCCCTCTTCTTCTCATAATTTTCTTTTCTTTTTTAAACTTGTTATGCTACAGAACTCACATGATCAACCTGTTAATTTGCACGAGTAAAACACTTCCTTTTCCCGAGCATACTCTCGAGAACCCAAAGTTCAAAATACCCAAATCGTGCACGCGACCCACCGTGCACTTGCAGCCACCGTGGACGAACTTTCGTCACCTGAGACGATCGCCAACAAGTCGATCATCGACCATCCATTCGATCATAGCATCCCAAAACCCTGATGAACCAAGAGAACGAAAAACGATAGTTTCGAGCTTTCAGACAACAATACTCTGACCATCAATCTCCTTGTTCTGGCGACGCCAACCTCCAAAAGCTTCGAAACTCCGGCTACGACACCACTAGCCTCCATGCAGTCATTCCCCCGGCCACGTGCCACTCGATGCACTAACGTGGCCATAGTGATTGAATTTTCGACCATCGACCAAAGGCACACGGAAACCCTA
The DNA here is from genome assembly GCA_030765085.1 of Allium cepa. NCBI lineage: Eukaryota > Viridiplantae > Streptophyta > Magnoliopsida > Asparagales > Amaryllidaceae > Allium > Allium cepa. The sequence goes on along the minus strand of CM060938.1, from coordinate 26,820,987 downwards.
CATCCACTAATTCTCGACACCACGACGAACTGGAATAGCTCCGGCCATTTTTCCCGATATCATCGATTATTAAGCTAGCTTCGATCGAAATTTCAACATCCAACATTTCTTTGATCGCCAGAAATTGGTTAAAATGCATTTTCTGATCTATTACAAACTGCTCTTCACATACTAAATAAAAATCACCAATTAAGTCTTAAAAATCCTATTTTGAAGAGTGGATTCCAGCCATATAATTGAATTGATATTTTATCATATTCGAATTTATCATATGTTCATCTTTTTCACTGTATACTAAATTTACTGAGTCAATACCTCCATATTAAGCTTAAAGAAAAATTGACCAAAATTTAAGTTTAAACAAACTTGTTTTGTTTGAAACTCTAAGCCTAACAATGGTTGGATGAAGATGTATTTAATTTTGTAGTTTATTTTTACTCTGTAACCAGAAACAAAGAAGAAAAAGACCATTTAAAAATACACAGTACAACATATATATATATATATATATATATATATATATATATATATATATATGAATACTTACTCAAAAATATACAGGAAAAGCACAAATTATTCATGAATCCGCTGCACAGATTTAATTTTTAAAATGATATGCTTACTCACTTAATTTGTTGAACAGAGAACCAATATCTGGAAGCTGCAAACTTGATTTTTCTTTTAAATCTTCCTACTTGATTAGTTGAATTGTTGTTTAAGTTTGTAAAATGGTGATGCTACCTTTTTCTTTTTTGGTTTGATGTGTTTCTTTGAACGAACAGGAATTAGAATATATACATATATAGAAGAAAGGTTTTACAGGGTAGGTATTTACTGGTACATTCTTTGAACGAAATGACCTTGTTTTTGTGCTAGAATTGATAGAATTAAATGCAAATGATCCTTACAAGTTTACATAATTATCCTTTTTTTGTATGTACATAGATATTTTGTTTTTGCCTTGCATATACACATGTATGACATAGTGTGTATATATATATACTAGAATTACCTTATGTGTTTACTTTATGTTTTCATAGAACCATTGAAGTTACCCTATATATTTATTTTTATATCTAACATAAATCCTTATTTTTATTTCTATTTTAAGCTTAAACTATCAAAAACATAATTTATACTCATATATTTTTATAGATTTTATTTGAAGCATTTATACCTAGATTACATTCATATATATTTATTTAGATCAAATGCTAATAAGGTAGAGCATTAATTAAATTATTTGAGAGTTTTTATTTTGAATTTACAAATCATAACTTTCTTTCAAAATGCATACATATATATAAATAAATGGTAAAAGATAAAAATCTTATTTTTTTTAAGTTTGCATATTACGTAAATCAAATTAGATGCTTATCTAAAATAATAATGCCAAAATCTTGGGTCGTCACATTAAGCATGTAAACGCTTTACAAAGGCTTATCTTCATTAATGAATCATTTCCTATGGTTATTATTCCCTTTTTAAGGAATCATTATTTTACTTAGGAGACATTACCTAAGTTTATTAACATTCTAAAACTCAAGCTTATATTTTGCAAATACTCTTTTATTTCCAAAGAGTATATATAATATCTGATTTTTTTTTTGCGCACACAGAATGTTCACCAAATTTAAAACTTGTCTAACTTACTATTTTTCAAAATAAGTTACAAAAGCTTATTTCATTATAGTGCCACCAAAAACCTATAGCTTCCATTTTTATATCAAATTTGAAAGTCTCGACTGTCAAAAATCATTAGAAATTCCATTCATTTAAATAAATGGAAAATAACTAAACCACGTATCAAAATGAGATGTAAAAGAAAACTACCCTAATGCATAAGATACATGCATCCATATAATAACTTAATTGAAAACTTTAGAATTAAACACCTGAGTTTTATCTCAAACCTTTTTGAAACGTTTATAGTACACACACACACACATATACATATACATATACATACATATATATCCTTTTATATATCAAATCATTCCTTAGGATTTTTAAATTATGACTCATTTAAGACAAAACTACAAAAATATTTCCAAGGCAGCAATTCCCTAATTAAAAACTCGAAAATGAACATCCATGATGCTGCAGTCATCATCAGAATTATTTTCCAACGATCGAAGTGAGTTCGGTGCTTTCTATCTTTTTCAAAATCTTTTAAAAATATTTCTATTTGAAAATACTTCCAAATGATAGTAATATATTTTTTCTTCTTCTAACACTTTAAAAATCCATTTTCAAAAACACTAGGATTTAAATTCTAAGTTTATCAACGTAAATACTTTTTTATTTTTAAACTACATTAAATCATATTTATGTAATTTCCACTTCCTTATATAAAACCATTTCATAAATATTACTTTGTTAAATTATAACAAACGACCTTTACTAAGGTTAAATTTTATCCCATCATTATTAGTGAATGCCTTATTGTCAAATTGTGAAACTGAATTCATAAGGTGTTCATTTTAAATGTTTCCTTAAATTACTGTCTATCCAACTCATGCAGACAAAGGGATAAAATTTCTTATAATCAACCACAATAGTCAATGCCTATAAACTAATCGAGAACAACTACACAATCATAGCAATAGCCAATTTTCCTAACTGGGTGGTTATGACTAATAAAATGATAAATAATAATGATTGAATATTTTCATTTCTAAACAACAAACACATTGAAAGCATCTAGATAAATTTTATACAAATTATTCCTTCATATAAAAATATAATCCTAGGTCAAATTATTCCATTTACCAGTTTTAAAATAATGCCGTATCGCTTTACCTTATTCAAATGTTTAGAAATATCTATTGATATTGTGGGATCCTACATCTCGATTAGAATTTATAAACCACTCAACAAATAAATCAACACAATACAATTTTTTTTAAAGAACTACCAAATAAGTGCTCTTATAGATAATATACTTAATTCATTTAGGGTGCTACTGATCCTCTCCAATGAGTTTACTCATTCTAGGGCATTACTAACCCAACTTATAATTAGTTTACCCGCCAAAACCAAGGTATTCGCTCAACCTAAGCTTTGCTACCAACTGTGACAACCTGCTTTTCGGCCCTCGAAAATTGACACTAATACATACATGGTATTCACATGTTGAGAATCCATGTGCAGGAAGGTAGATTATTGGGGTGAAATAAAATAAAAAACGGAACAAAATATCATATCATAAAGAGTAATATATAATATACAATAGAACTTTACATAAGAAAAACTATAATATACATGCATCAATTAGAGAACTAAATAATCATCAGCATGGACATTTATAACAACATGTCCTCATAAGTGCTGATAAAGACAGACAACTGATGCAGCAAAAAGTAACATATAAATTAGTACATCTTGAAAGCATCCAGCTCGTTTCCTGACTCCAAAGCGTCCAAACTAGATCTGAAAATATGCTCGGTCCGACTTAAGCATTATAAGAAAATAACGCACGGATCAATCTGGTAAACCAGCGTGAGAAAACTCTATTAAGCATATTGATTTCTACATTTATAAAATTCTTTGAAAAATAAAGGCATCTCATAAGAATACGCCTCACATAAATATGGATGGTTTTTAACTTACGATAACTAAAACATTTCTATCGGAAATCCTTTGATATTATAATAATGTCTAGGTTTTAAAATAAATATTGAACGCCGAAAATAGATTAATTAAATTTCAACATAGTTATACAATTAATTTCAAAGGCCTGTATAGAAAGTGGATTCCAGCTACGAATGGATAAGGGTCAACTGACCAAATAAATATACCTCTAGACAAAATATACTAGAGGTTACAACACGTTGCATCTCTACCACTCAGCACCGGTCCTACCCATAACTGGATAGCGTTGAATGTGGTCACTCCTTGGTTGATCAATAACCATAATGGACCCCAAAGCATGAATAGATATTGACTCTAGATAAGAGATGATCATATCTAAATGGGACAGAACCATTTTTCCCTGCTTTAGTTATTTACCATGTTTGAGGCCTAAGTTTATGCTTGAACATGTTAAATAGGAAACACACTTGGAATGTTGACACTGCCCTCTAAGCAGCAATGTAGTTGTAGCACTCGTCCACCCAAGTTGTTTAGGATATAAACAAACAGAAGGTACTATTTCTACTACATCCATTTTGGAATCACCCTCAGTATTAAAAGCAAGTAGCCCTTGCACTTCAAAGAGCTCCGTTTCTGATCAACTTTCAGATATCTCCTGTTCGAATGCTTATGTTGGTTCGATGTGGTTTTTGGATAATATATTTGATGCTGGTCTCACCGAACTGATAATGATAGTTTTAAAACAAACCAATATTTGATAGTCGCTTATTTAACATTCAAACAAACAAAAAATCAAATTTGCGATTTATTTCTATAGGGAAGTCAAATTTGGTTAAGCACATAAGCAACCACTAACCTCTTTAACCGATCCTTTTATTAATTAAAATCACTTTGTAAATACTTGTAGCGAAATACTTTTGAAAAATATATATTCACAAACCCTTTATACACCTTTCATTACTTGGAAAAATATCTGTATACTTATCTCAATAGTATAAGTATATTCACAAAAACACTACACTTCCACTACTTAGAAAATGTATTCACGTACTTATCTCAACGACATAAGTATATTCCCAAACACAAAGAAAAATTTCCTATTTGGTGTTGAGCATAGAAAGATGTTCCTTTCCACTAAACTTATTAAAGATCATTTTTGAAAATCAATTTCATCTTCTTTTATAAGTTCCTTTTTTATACCACTCTAAAATCATTTATAAAACTCCTTTTACAAATCTCTAAAACCATTGATAAAGCACTTTTTTAATCGTTAAAATAATTTATAAAACACTTTTTATGAATTTCTAAAACCATTTATAAAGCACTTTTATAAATCCATAAGACTATTTATAAAAAAATTATAAATATATAAGCCCATTTGGAAACTTTATTCTTTAATAAAACTCTTTTATAAAGATCTTTTATAAAAATCGCTTCTAAAATCACTTTATAAAAATCTTTTCTACAAATTCCTTTGTAAAATCCTTTATAGATCCAAAACTCCATTTTCTATCCTATGGTCAAGTGATACAGATATTTATCATTTCAATCCGTATTTAAAAATAAAATTACGGTTATATATCATTTCAAACTGCAATCCTGAATGAAATGAGAATGCATAATAACTTGCCGTTTATAACAATATAGAATACGACATCCATTCACCCAATATCAATCATCAACCATTTATTACAAACATCATCCAAATCCAAATAATGACATCAATAAATAACAATCAATTACCGACAGTTTATTATTCAATAATAAATTAATTTAACTAACACTTTATGCAATAATAAGTTGAATAACAATTAAATTCAAATAAATGCAATTTAACTGAGATGATGATTAAATATACGCCAAACAGTTACAAATAAATTTCAAATCACATCATATATCAATTTAACAAACGTAAGAAATTTTAGAAGTTGTGAGTGGATTAAAACACTCACCTTTGGGATTTAAATTGAATTTAAATCCAACTTAAACCCAAAAATTAAACAGTCTCATAATTCATCCAAACCAGCGCCAAAATGTTCGGAATTCAGATACGATCCGAACAAAAGAAACCGCGCATAAAACGGATATCGTATGTAAAAGTTATACGAGTTAGAAGATTTGAAACGAAATTTAAATAAAAAGAAAATAAATAAATAAATAAATAAAATATACCGAAGCCACATCGTCACCATCTTGAACGCCCCTAACCCTAGCTGCTAACCTAGAATTGCGATGACAAGCCGCCACAACCCCTCCTTCGATTAAAATTTTGCCGCGCCTACGTTTGACAACGGCCACATCAAGCGACTCCCCCACGACGCTCCCCTTCGGCCGAACACGCGGATGCCCACGCGATGCATTCCGGTGCCCAAACGCTCGCCACCGCCGTCGTGTTAAATCGCCAAATATGGAGATTCCATTGACCATCTCGACAAACGAGCTGCATATCCATGACCTACTCTCCATCCTCTTCCTAACGCCGCCTCCCGATCGACAAACAATCGACGATCCGCCGTTGGATTGTCAAAAATCCAATACGAACGGCCACGGTTCATTCTCAATTTCGAGACAAATGATGATTCGAATCGAAAAACGAATTTTAAACTAAGGTTGCGCTCATCGAGAGCTTCAATATATATATATTTTTTAAAATTTTCCAAGGAGTTTGAATTTTTATTTGATTTTTGAATTTGTAATTGGATCTAGGGTTTGCATCCATTGAGGAAGAGGAGCACAGAAGTTTATGTACGTATAGAAATGAGGGATAGAGGCTGCTAGGGTTTATAACGGGGTTTATATATGTAACGACCCGATATTTTCAACCATTCTCATCCGCACATGTCGGACTTGAATTGCTCAAAATACCGCGTTGTAAATAAAATTTGGCAAATCTCAGAATATACAGTAAATACATAATCACAGATCACAGACACAGAGTATTTAATAATGCAGCGGAATTTAAAAGAAATAGTAGTTCATGAAGCTGCTATATAAAAATAAGATACATCAGAGTTAAACATGATACAACAAAAAGTAACAAGATACATCAGGTACAAATCAGAATACATCACTGAAATCACTGGATACAGAAAGCAAAATAGATGGCTGGATCTTCAAGGAAAGCTCCAACTCCGAAGGTGAATCTTGAATGCTAACTCACTCAATCTGACTCGAGCGTAAAGCAAAATACAAAACACTCGAGTCAGGACATAAATACTTATGAACTGTAAATAAACTCAAGTGAACAGTAACAAAAATGCATCAGTAACTTAAAGGATGCTTGGGATCGCCCATCCTTTAAGGATCCGTTACACTATTTACTATGTAGTAATATTGCGCTATTATAATAATGTCTACAGTAAAATAAACATACTTTTAAATAGCGTTCCGGGCTACCCATATCACCCTTCACACATAATAGTCCCAGTAGTCCATCCAATATCATGCCATCTCCACTCCGGGTGACTGTCAGAGGATACCACACGGGCTACGGGAGAAAAACAAACTCGTAGTAAAGGCTCGGTATGGTAGGTGACACGGCACACAAGGCAATGCCAGGGTAGATATACCAATTACGCACACGGGCTGGTGGTAACGCAGCAGCCACATACGCCCACCTCGGAACACACTCCCATATCGAAATCGGAGGATGGCCATCTAATCAATCACAAGTAAGAGTATAGTTTCGAAGGAATGTGTCCGATCGGAGGAATGACCTCACTTGGCCCGAGATCGCTTCTGTTTTAGCCACCTTATGCCAACTTACTTGAGTTGGGTCCACGTAATATACCTCTAGAACGTCGCCACCATCCTACTTCATTCTGGAATCTCCACCGCGTACACGGTTGTTAAAGTGGTTTTCGGAGTTGGCAGAGAGTATGACAACTTCCGATCCCGGTCTCTTTAACAACCAAACGTTATTATAACGCCGTGGTCATTTCAAAATAGTTTATACTTTAAAAAGATCAAATCATTTCATTTCAAACTATATTTCTTTCAAAATAGTTCATACTTCGAAACCAAAACCATTTTTATTTCAAAACTATTTATTCAATCAAAATAGTTTATCATTTCCATTTCAAACATATATTCACCTTTAAAAAAAAATTCATAATACTTTCAAAGTATAACTTTTCCGAAACCAAAATACTTGAAATCATTACACTTTGAAAATTATAACATTCCGAAATCATACATTTGAAATCAATCTTTTAATTCTTTACACTTTACAAATTTATTCAATTACCAAAATTTCAAATTTCCAATTTAATTCAAATCAAACCATCAGTTTCAATTCAATTTAGTTTTACAACAAAACATTTCAAGTCTTATAAATTTCAAACATAGATTTGATCTACAAAATAAACTATCCAATTTTAATATATATATCCAAACTTTAATATCCCACATTTCAAAACTAAACTTTATAATTCCATATATTCATATCTCAAATCTAATTTCATTATTATGTAGTTTTGAAATTTTCATTTCATAAATCCAATATTATTAAGATAAACTTAAATTACAATTAAACCAAATATCTTTTCATACAAATATAAACTTCAAATATTCCTTTATCAAATAAAGAAAAATCAAATATCATTCAACATTCACATTCTTTATTAAAATAAAGATCAAATCATTTCCAAACCATTTCAAAATCATTAAAATATTACATCCTTTCAAAACTTCATAATCAAATCATTATTTGAATTCAAATCCAAATATTCAAAGTTAAATATCATTTAAAAATCAAATATGTCATTCATTTATTATTTCAAACATCATTACCAAAAAATACATTCCAAAATTCCATTCAAAAATTCATTCATTATATTACATTTCATTCCGTTTAACACATAACCAAGTAAACTTTATTTAAATTCAAATTCAATTTAAATTCCTTAAAAATTCAAATTTAAATATTCAACACTTCTAAAATTTCACAGATAATCCATTTCAAAAGTTAAATTATTTAACACTTTAAAATATAGCCCAAACAGTGTTAAAATCTATAACATTTCAAAACATTGTCAAATTATAGCAACGACAGCATTTATAAAGTGCTATCGTAGCTTATATTTTCCAAAATGGTTTATTTCAAGAATAGCGACATTTATAAAATGTCGTAATAGATATTTAGTTATTTCAAACATTGTTAGATTCAAAACAATAGCATTAAAATGCTGTCAAAGGACTAAAGCATTTTGAAAATGCTATAAAATTCCAGGTTTCATTTTAGCTTTTCAAAAATAATAATAAAACTCCAAATTTTTATAATTACAACTTAAAAATCATATTTCTAGACTTTAAAATTTCACATTTAAAATCATTTTAACATATGATTTAACACAATAAAATTTTAAGATCAAATATTCAATTTTGCAAACTCCATTAATTTATTAAGTAAAAATTCACTGTTTATTAATATATAAATTAAATAAAAATTAAAATTTTCCTTCAAATATAATTTTAAAACTTTAAATTTAATTTCCAATATTTATTTACATTTTAAAATAAAATTTAAAGTCTAAAATCTCAATTACTTCAAATTTACATACTCCAATTTCACAATTTCAAGACTTAATATTTAATTTTCTTAAAACCATAAAATATGTATTTTTTAAATCAAAATTTCAAACTTTTAAAAATAAATATTTTAATATAAAATCATTTAAAAATATACCACGGGGTCTGTATATAATTTTCTAACCTAGGTCAAGTGATACGGATATATATCATTTCAATTCGCAGTTTACAAAGAAAACCCGGGTTCTATCATTTCAAACCCGCAATCCCAAGTCAAATAAAATACAATAAAAATCGCTCAGGCCTATCATTTTAGCGCATAACAATTTTTCCCAATTTTAAAGTCTGTTCGGGTATGTATCATTTCAACCCATAGTGATTCTATTCTAACAGGGAACTTGCAGTGTGAATATATGCATAAAAAATATAAACAATGTCAATGTCACAATATAATGTCATATATCAGATGTCAGGTAATAATTAACAGTTTTAACATGGTAATAACATGGCATAGCATATCATATGATCATCATTAACTTGCATAAACATTTTATATTACTAAACACTTGTCATCAATTCACTATTTCATAAGTATAAATGTCAGAGTGAGAAAAACTCACCTTTTACGAAGCTAGAGACAAACAACACACACAAGAGCGATTCCAAAGGCACGAAAAGCACGATTTGATTTGAATTGATGGAGACCCTTGTAAACAACACAAAATATAACATACATAAGCACAAATATAGATATCGACATACAAATATAATCAACAACTTTAGTTTGCAGAACAGTTGCAAAACAAGAGAGATGACCAAACCTTAGAAGCAAAAGACTTGCACACGACAACATAAGCTTGTCACATGATCAAATGTGCTTGACCTCACCACACTAGGCTCAGCCTAGGAGTCAACATGGCTCGGCAATGGCATAGAGACAAGGCTTAGGGCATGAAAGTGGAAGGTAAAGGCAAAACAAGTGGAAAGTAAAGGAGGCAAGGGGTTTGGGTCAAGGAATGGAAGGTTTTGGTGTACATAGGCTCGGCCTATGGTCCTATGGGCTCGGCCTGGTGCATCTTCAGGTCAGGTTAGAGATGATGATGATGGCTATAGGTCATGGAAGCAAGTGGTGGTGGTGTTAGAGGTGGTGGCTAACGCTAAACATGAAGGAAATGGGAATACAAGGCTCGGTTAGGCAATATTTGGAGTTTTAAGCAAAGTTTTGTGGAGATGGCTTCAATTGGATGGCATGGTTTGTCATGGTCAGAGGAGGAGGAGATGTTTGCTGCTATAGATGGTGGTGGAGATGGTCAGTGGTGATGGAGGAGAAGTGGGGCCGAGAAAGCAAGAGGAAGAGGAAGGCTAAATCAATGAAGAAGAGGGAAAAAATGGAAGAAAGAAGCCATTAGCTTGCAATTTTTTTCTCAATATGAGGTAGCCGTGAGTTTGAAATGAGGAGAAAGATATTTTTCACGTGAATTGAAGATGAGAAACATGGCTATAGGGTAGAGGGATGTACGACTAAAGCAAGAAGAGGAAAAGGCAAAAGCAAATGAAGAGGCGGAAAAACGAAGAGACTTGAGCAACTAAAGAGACACAAACTCTTCAAATTTCCATTATTTTCTTTTTAAACCTTATATAGCTGAAATATATATATAAAATCAGATAAAATACGAAAATTTTGTAAATAAACAAAAATAAATAAATTAATTATTAATTATATATAGTTTAATTAAATAAAACAGCAAAATTTGCAACTAGTCTTGAAAATATGAAAAATAAGTGCAATGAACTTGGGAAAATTTTTATGTACTTAAAAGTATTTATAAATAAAGATAAGAAAACAAAATAAAAAGGAAATCACAAAATTAAATAAATAAATTTTAATTTAAATATAGTTTAGATGAAGAAAATAGCAGAAAAATTTAAACTAACCTTTAAAAATAGAAAATAAATTCAATGAGCTTTGGACAAATTCAAACATCACTTTAAAATATTCAAAAGGTAAAAATATATGTAACATAACATATAATACAATTTAGAATAATATATAACAATTAAAAAGATTATTTATATAATTTAAAATAAAAAGTAGTGTTAAATAAAACAATTTACACCCAATTTTGTAAAAAGCATAACTTTCACAATATTATTCGGATTTCAACGAAACGAAAAGCAGTGTTCTTGAAATTTTATTTACTTTCATAATAAAATAACAAAATTAAAATTTTCAAACTTTTAAAATTTAAATTTAAAAGTAAAAGTTTGACCAGATTGACCAAAATTCACATTTTCTGGAAATATTCAATTTATGCATGTTTGAAATTCTAATCCACATCAAAATCAACATTTATATTTCAATTAACAAAATATATTCATTTTAATAAATAAAATAAAGTTTTTAAACTAGGAATTTAAATTAAAATAATTAAAATATACAATTACAATAATCAGAAAATACAGGGTTGTTACACTCTCCCCCACTCAAAACTTTTCGTCCCCGAAAAGGAATGAGGTACGGGAAAGCACAAAAAAAGATAGAATGAAATAGTGTTAAGACAAGATGACAAGAAGATTAAAATTATACCTGATAACTGTTGTTATAGGTAAGTTTAACACGATGGAGGTGATCAAATCAAGAACACAAACACGAAAAGATCCTCTAGAGTCTGAATCACCCCTTTCACTTGACTGACGGTTTATGAATGGAAAAACAGTGTTCAGATCCAGATGAGTAACAAAGATTATCAAAGATTACAGAAAGATTTCTAAATGGACTGGTATAAGCAATAGCCTTCCCATTCTGTAACAAGATAAGAGAAATAAGGACAACCAAAAGATAGTTTGAAAACAAAATAAGATAATAAATTTGAATCATAATGCTTTGAAATCATAATACTTCAAAGATGTTATTATTTGGAAATCATACTTCTAAAAATCATAACACTCTTAAAATAATCTTCATTTAAACCATTTAAATTCAAGGTAAAATAATATTCATTTCAAAGTTGTAACATTTCTAAGTTCATTCATTCAATTATAAAATTCCCAAAACATTGTATTTTTAGAAACAGCAGCACTTATAATATGCTACAGTAGATATATTAGTATTTCAAATCAGTTCAATTTTAGAAATATTCATTTGGATATCATATAACTTATGATTTATTAAAACAAACTTTTATGAATGGAATATCCAAATAAACTATACTTCATTTATTAAGTCAAAAGCTCACTACTTTAGTTAGCTCTTAATTTAACACATAACCTAACACTCATTTAAAATACCCATTTCATAAATAGATATTCCTTTAATAAGTTCACTTAAAATTCCATTTGAAAACCAAATTCTTAATTATCAAATATTAGTGATATAAAAAAAAATACAATTTTCTATTTAAATCACAATTGTTCATTTTTCAAGACATATCTATTACATAAACAAAATATTCCTAGGTTAGACTTAAGGTTCCATATTAAATCAAATTTGATTATTAAGTTATTTAAATAAAAAAATTTAAATCACTTTTTCTTTATTTACCTCTATTAATCTTTTATAACTAAATTTTAAGTGTATAACATTTATTATAACCACTCAAATTTTATTTATAAAATCCTTTTATATTGTATATTGTCTAATTACATTGTTAACTTTTAAAAATTAAGGTAAGTTATATTGGAATGAAATTGTGTGTTATACAATTAAAACTTTCAAATTCAATTATCTCAAGTTTGAATCATTTACCCAAATTTTTAAATAAATTTTTTCCTTTCAAAATTGAAATTATTCTTTAAGATAGAATTTAAGAATTAAATTTCCGATTCCATTCAAACCATTTAGAGATAAGTAATAATATATACATAATATGTCAAATCAAATTTCAATCATATATCTATATATATTAAAATCAAGTCATATTTTAGAAATTCAAATCAATTAAATTCCCAAAACAAAGCTGTAGTAAGACTACAGAACTGTCTCTTCACTTCGAAACTCGAAAATGAATGTCGATGATGCTGCAGTCATCACTGAAATTATTTTCCAACGACAAATAGAAGAGCACTAAATTTAAATTTAAAATTCTTTGGAAACAAATTTCTATTCGAAAATACTTTAAATAATATATCCTTTAAAACTTTAAACACAAAGTTTGAAATACATTGGGAATTAAATTCTCAAATTCTTGTTTTACGTTCAATTTAAATTTCCAAATAAATTTATAACCATGTTTTATAGTTCAATTAGATATATGAAATAATAGAAAATTATATATAAAATCAAATATTATTTCTTAACAACCAATTCAAATAAAATTCAGATAAAGATTTATAATATAGTTACAAAATTTATTTCATTACTAAATTTTAAAAACATATTGTGTCAGTTTGCTCTGTTCAAGTGTTTTGGAAATCTTATCGATAGCGTTGATCAGACGAATCGATTAGAAACCCAAATCAACATCAACAACTCAAACATCACAATATATAAAACATTTCAAATATTAGTTTACAAATACACTTCAAGAATGATTTGAAGATAAGTTGGAAACAAATATGAGATGATTAAATAACAGAATAGGGAAACGGACGAGTTTATATGAATCGCGGACAACCTTAACCGGGTCAACCGTGACTTAAAAAATAAGATCGATGTGGATTTCTTGGGTAAATCAACATTCGGTCTCAAGAGATAGAGTTCGGGATTACAAGAGGTATTAGCATCTAAACCAAGGATATAGAATCTTTGGTGAATCGATGCTGTTGTAAAGGAGTTTCCCCCTTTACAAATAAATTTGAGGTTGGCGAGACTGCCGACTCATTATAAAGATCATTCAAAGTGGAATTATGGGATACTCCAAAATCAAATGAAGATGAATAGTGAGGGACAAGAAATGGATTTTGAAACCGCAGGGAACTTTCCAAAATCAACGGAATCGAGTCAAAAGGAAGAGATTCAAACTCGAATGAAAGTGATTCTATAAATTCATTTACTCAATATGTTGAGTTTTGCCAAGAGCAACCTGGCTCTGATACCAACTGTAACGACCTGATATTTTCAACCATTCTCATCCGCACATGTCGGACTTGAATTGCTCAAAATACCGCGTTGTAAATAAAATTTGGCAAATCTTAGAATATACAGTAAATACATAATCACAGATCACAGACACAGAGTATTTAATAATACAGCGGAATTTAAAAGAAATAGTAGTTCATGAAGCTACTATATAAAAATAAGATACATCAGAGTTAAACATGATACAACAAAAAGTAACAAGATACATCAGGTACAAATCAGAATACATCACTGAAATCACTGGATACAGAAAGCAAAATAGATGGCTGGATCTTCAAGGAAAGCTCCAACTCTGAAGGTGAATCTTGAATGCTAACTCACTCAATCTGACTCGAGCGTAAAGCAAAATACAAAACACTCGAGTCAGGACATAAATACTTATGAACTGTAAATAAACTCAAGTGAACAGTAACAAAAATGCATCAGTAACTTAAAGGATGCTTGGGATCGCCCATCCTTTAAGGATCCGTTAAACTATTTACTATGTAGTAATATTGCGCTATTATAATAATGTCTACAGTAAAATAAACATACTTTTAAATTGCATTCCGGGCTACCCATATCACCCTTCACACATAATAGTCCCAGTAGTCCATCCAATATCATGCCATCTCCACTCTGGGTGACTGTCAGAGGATACCACACGGGCTACGGGAGAAAAACAAACTCGTAGTAAAGGCTCTGTATGGTAGGTGACACGGCACACAAGGCAATGCCAGGGTAGATATACCAATTACGCATACGGGCTGGTGGTAACGCAGCAGCCACATACGCCCACCTCGGAACACACTCCCATATCAAAATCGGAGGATGGCCATCTAATCAATCACTAGTAAGAGTATAGTATCGAAGGAATGTGTCCGATCGGAGGAATGACCTCACTTGGCCCGAGATCGCTCCTGTTTTAGCCACCTTATGCCAACTCACGGGAGTTGGGTCCACGTAATATACCTCAAGAACGTCGCCACCATCCTACTTCATTCTGGAATCTCCACCGCGTACACGGTTGTTAAAGTGGTTTTCGGAGTTGGCAGAGAGTATGACAACTTCCGATCCCGGTCTCTTTAACAACCAAACGTTATTATAACGTCGTGGTCATTTCAAAATAGTTTATACTTTAAAAAGATCAAATCATTTCATTTCAAACTATATTTCTTTCAAAATAGTTTATACTTCGAAACCAAAACCATTTTTATTTCAAAACTATTTATTCAATCAAAATAGATTATCATTTCCATTTCAAACATATATTCACCTTTAAAAAAAAATTCATAATACTTTCGTAGTATAACTTTTCTGAAACCAAAATACTTAAAATCATTACACTTTGAAAATTATAACATTCCGAAATCATACATTTGAAATCAATCTTTTAATTCTTTACACTTTACAAATTTATTCAATTACCAAAATTTCAAATTTCCAATTTAATTCAAATCAAACCATCAGTTTCAATTCAATTTAGTTTTACAACAAAACATTTCAAATCTTATAAATTTCAAATATAGATTTGATCTACAAAGTAAACTATCCAATTTTAATATATATATCCAAACTTTAATATCCCACATTTCAAAACTAAACTTTATAATTCCATATATTCATATCTCAAATCTAATTTCATTATTATGTAGTTTTGATATATTCATTTCATAAATCCAATATTATTAAGATAAACTTAAATTACAATTAAACCAAATATCTTTTCATACAAATATAAACTTCAAATATTCCTTTATCAAATAAAGAAAAATCGAATATCATTCAACATTCACATTCTTTATTAAAATAAAGATCAAATCATTTCCAAACCATTTCAAAATCATTAAAATATTACATCCTTTCAAAACTTTATAATCAAATCATTATTTGAATTCAAATCCAAATATTCAAAGTTAAATATCATTTAAAAATCAAATATGTCATTCATTTAGAATTTCAAACATCATTACCAAAAAATACATTCCAAAATTCCATTCAAAAATTCATTTATTATATTACATTTCATTCCGTTTAACACATAACCAAGTAAACTTTATTTAAATTCAAATTCAACTTAAATTCCTTAAAAATTCAAATTTAAATATTCAAAACTTCTAAAATTTCACAGATAATCCATTTCAAAAGTTAAATTATTTAACGCTTTAAAATATAGCCCAAACAGTGTTAAAATCTATAACATTTTAAAACATTGTCAAATTATAGCAACGACAGCATTTATAAAGTGCTATCGTAGCTTATATTTTCCAAAATGGTTTATTTCAAGAATAGCGACATTTATAAAATGTCGTAATAGATATTTAGTTATTTCAAACATTGTTAGATTCAAAACAATAGCATTAAAATGCTGTCAAAAGACTAAAGCATTTTGAAAATGCTATAAAATTCCAGGTTTCATTTTAGCTTTTCAAAAATAATAATAAAACTCCAAATTTTTATTATTACAACTTAAAAATCATATTTCTAGACTTCAAAATTTCACATTTAAAATCATTTTAACATATGATTTAACACAATAAAATTTTAAGATCAAATATTCAATTTTGCAAACTCCATTCATTTATTAAGTCAAAATTCACTGTTTATTAATATATAAATTAAATAAAACTTAAAATTTTACTTCAAATATAATTTTAAAACTTTAAATTTAATTTCCAATATTTATTTACATTTTAAAATAAAATTTAAAGTCTAAAATCTCAATTACTTCAAATTTACATACTCCAATTTCACAATTTCAAGACTTAATATTTAATTTTCTTAAAACCATAAAATATGTATTTTTTAAATCAAAATTTCAAACTTTTAAAAATAAATATTTTAATAAAAAATCATTTAAAAATATACCACGGGGTCTGTATATAATTTTCTAACCTAGGTCAAGTGATACGGATATATATCATTTCAATCCGCAGTTTACAAAGAAAACCCGGGTTCTATCATTTCAAACCCGCAATCCCAAGTCAAATAAAATACAATAAAAATCGCTCAGGCCTATCATTTCAGCCCATACAATTTTTTCCTATTCTAAAGTCCGTTCGGGTATGTATCATTTCAACCCATAGTGATTCTATTCTAACAGGGAACTTGCAGTGTGAATATATGCATAAACAATATAAACAATGTCAATGTCACAATATAATGTTATATATCAGATGTCAGGTAATAATTAACAGTTTTAACATGGTAATAACATGGCATAGCATATCATATGATCATCATTAACTTGCATGAACATTTTATATTACTAAACACTTGTCATCAATTCACTATTTCATAAGTATAAATGTCAGAGTGAGAAAAACTCACCTTTTACGAAGCTAGAGACAAACAACACATACAAGAGCGATTCCAAAGGCACGAAAAGCACGATTTGATTTGAATTGATGGAGACCCTTGTAAACAACACAAAATATAACATACATAAGCACAAATATAGATATCGACATACAAATATAATCAACAACTTTAGTTTGCAGAATAGTTGCAAAACAAGAGAGATGACCAAACCTTAGAAGCAAAAGACTTGCACACGACAACATAAGCTTGTCACATGATCAAATGTGCTTGACCTCACCACACTAGGCTCAGCCTAGGTGTCAACATGGCTCGGCCATGGCATAGAGACAAGGCTTAGGGCATGAAAGTGGAAGGTAAAGGCAAAACAAGTGGAAAGTAAAGGAGGCAAGGGGTTTGGGTCAAGGAATGGAAGGTTTTGGTGTACATAGGCTCGGCCTATGGTCCTATGGGCTCGGCCTGGTGCATCTTCAGGTCAGGTCAGAGATGATGATGATGGATATAGGTCATGTCAGCAAGTGGTGGTGGTGTTAGAGGTGGCGGCCAAGGCTAAACATGAAGGAAATGGGAATACAAGGCTCGGTTAGGCAATATTTGGAGTTTTAAGCAAAGTTTTGTGGAGATGGCTTCAATTGGATGGCATGGTTTGTCATGGTCAGAGGAGGAGGAGATGTTTGCTGCTGTAGATGGTGGAGGAGATGGTCAGTGGTGATGGAGGAGAAGTGGGGCCGAGAAAGCAAGAGGAAGAGGAAGGCTAAATCAATGAAGAAGAGGGAAAAAATGGAAGAAAGAAGCCATTAGCTTGCAATTTTTTTCTCAATATGATGTAGCCGTGAGTTTGAAATGAGGAGAAAGATATTTTTCACGTGAATTGAAGATGAGAAACATGGCTATAGGGTAGAGGGATGTACGACTAAAGCAAGGAGAGGAAAAGGCAAAAGCAAATGAAGAGGCGGAAAAACGAAGAGACTTGAACAACTAAAGAGACACAAACTCTTCAAATTTCCATTATTTTCTTTTTAAACCTTATATAACTGAAATATATATATAAAATCAGATAAAATACGAAAATTTTGTAAATAAACAAAAACAAATAATTTAATTATTAATTATATATAGTTTAATTAAATAAAACAGCAAAATTTGCAACTAGTCTTGAAAATATGAAAAATAAGTGCAATGAACTTGGGAAAATTTTTATGTACTTAAAAGTATTTATAAATAAAGATAAGAAAACAAAATAAAAAGGAAATCACAAAATTAAATAAATAAATTTTAATTTAAATATAGTTTAGATGAAGAAAATAGCAGAAAAATGGAAACTAACCTTTAAAAATAGAAAATAAATTCAACGAGCTTTGGACAAATTCAAACATCACTATATAATATTCAAAAGGTAAAAATATATGTAACATAACATATAATACAATTTAGAATAATATATGACAATTAAAAAGATTATTTATATAATTTAAAATAAAAAGTAGTGTTAAATAAAACAATTTTGCACCCAATTTTGTAAAAAGCATAACTTTCACAATATTATTCGGATTTCAACGAAACGAAAAGCAGTGTTCTTAAAATTTTATTTACTTTCATAATAAAAGAAAAAAATTAAAATTTTCAAACTTTTAAAATTTAAATTTAAAAGTAAAAGTTTGACCAGATTGACCAAAATTCACATTTTCTGGAAATATTCAATTTATGCATGTTTGAAATTCTAATCCACATCAAAATCAACATTTATATTTCAATTAACAAAATATATTCATTTTAATAAATAAAATAAAGTTTTTAAACTAGGAATTTAAATTAAAATAATTAAAATATACAATTACAATAATCAGAAAATACAGGGTTGTTACAATATAGGTAGGTCCGAAATCAGAATGGATGGATAATGTTGGATATACGCGCTAACGCCAAAGTGGCCCAAAAAGCCCGTTTCGATTCCGGAACAAAATTGGGTTAACCCATATATCAAAATAGATGTTTAAAAATATTTTAAACGCAATGGAAAAGGTTTCAGGTTCAAGTTGCATCGTATGAAGAAGTTATGCTAAAATCAATATTTTTCCACTTGATTTCAATTTCATAAATTTCAAGGCGTTTCGAGTCCGTACGATCAAATGACAAGTCTGATCGCTACGAAATTTGAAACCCTATAATAATTCACTTTTACGGATCCGATGAAACTGTTTTCTCCGAAATCCTAGTAAGTGGCCAAAATGGCTATTTTTGCATTAATTAAATAAATTAATAATTAATTAATTAAATCAAATTTTCAATTTTATTTCGATAATTGACAAATTTCAATATTTTTAACTTCTTAATCATTTACAATGATTTAAACAAATTTAAATGTCAATTAAGAAAAGATTAATTTATAAATTTCAATATAAATCCTGAATTTCATTAAATTCAAAATTATAAATAAGATTTCCAATAATTCTATTAAATTCACTTTTCATTCTACTATTTAATTCATTGTTATCAAAAGGGTGCAATATACATTGGTTCACGATTGTTTACATTTATTTTCTTAGATTTCAACTATATTTCCATTTATGAAATAATTTAAATTTTAAATTTTCATTTAATTGCAAATAAATCATGCTATGGTAATTTAAATTCAAATAAACAAAGAAATGTTGATTCCCATTCTTATTATTCAAACAATCATTATCCTATAAACATATTAAATTTTTTTTTTTACGTTTCATTACCCTGATACTTCTATATACATCTTAGATTTGTATAAATGACTATATTTCAAAATGTGAAATCTTGTCTATTACGCATATTAATTAAGGTTTTAAAACTAATTAATAAAATTTCCTTAGTCCAATCCTTTTTACCATTTAAATATACATTCACACTTCCGTTATTATTTTAATAATCACCAAGTAACGTTTATTATCGGCTATAAATATTATAACTACTTAACGGACAGTGATTTTATAAATTTACAATTTATTATGTATTCTTCATCAGTAAACATAATTTTGAATTCCTTTCCCAATTTACTAATTTCAGTCAATCCTAACTTTACCATCTATTTCAATTAATAGGATGTGCGCTAATTTAGTTATTGCGTTAATTCTTATTAATATAACATTAAGGTTCCTATACTCAAATTGATTTCCTATATTATTATTAAACCAAATAAATAGGTAAATTATAACAAGTAATACAATGCTTTTAATTACACTCACGCGTTCCCTATTATCAAGCCCCCATTACAATTCTTAAATACTTCTACTATTATTTAATTTCATTACTATATTATTATTATTATTATTTCATTATCAATTTAGTATTTACTTTCCTTTCTTACAATTCAAATCTCATAACCAATTATAACCAATTTCAATATCTCACCTGACCTTTCATTTCAATTTATCCATTTATTAAGTTTTACATTAATGAATCTTTATTTCCAAATACACTCTAGTTTAACAACTTCTAAACATTGTATTACTTCTCACATTAATGTAACTTTTATTTATTTTATTAACATTTATTTCAAATTCAAATTCCATCAACTAATTAAACAAGTAACTTATTGTAACGGCCCGCTATTTTGGACTATTCGCATCCGCACATGTCGGACTTGAATAATTCAAAATACCGAATTGTTAATTTAAATTTGGAAAAACTAAAATATACAGTAAATAAATAATCACAGAATCACAGACACAGAGTAGTAATATGCAGCGGAAGTAAAAGAAATAGTAGTTCATGAAGCTACTATATAAATATATAAGATACATCAGAGTTTACAACAAAAGAGAAATACGATACATCAAGTACATATCAGAATACATCACTGGAATCATCGAATACTGAAAGCAGAATAGATGGTTGGATCTTCAAGCAAAGCTCCAACTCCAAAGGTGAGCCTCGAATGCTGGTACACTCAGTCTGACCCGAGCGTAAAGCAAAACACAAAACACTCGAGTCAGGATTAATATTCTCATATCAATAAATCCAACTCAAGTGAAATAGCAATCGAAATATAAGTAACTCAAAGGATGTTGGAATCACCATCCTCTAAGGATCCGTTAAACTATCTACCATGTAGTAGTGTACGCTAAATAGATAATGCCTATCAGTAATATAAATATCAAAATAGTGTTAAGGCGTTACCATTATCCCACTGAACACATTTTATATAAGCATCATAGTCTATACAGCACTGTAATATCCACCGTAAACTGGTGGGATATCAGGGAGTACTCCATAGGTATAACACAAAACAAATTCATAGTGGTCGCGTATATAGAGATACAAGTATGACAAGGCACATGAGGCAATACCCAAGGTAGTGAAACCACCGTTCGCCTGATCCGGACTGGTGAGAACGCATCGCCGCAGCGATCGCAACACCGCGAAACAACACTCCTGAAAAGTACGAGGGTGCACCAATCGATAACAAGTAATGAGTAGTAGTTACGAAGAAGTGTGTCCGCTCGAGGTGGCTAACCCCATTTGGCCCGGCCCGGCTCCTGTTTTAGTCATTTCCAATTTGACACAAGTGTCAAGGCTATCCATTATCGTTCTCTTTCTTCAGTCATCACGTACATCATTCCAACCACTTCATTCTGGATCATCACTCCACGTATAGTTAATAAAGTGGTTTTTGGTTTAGACAGAGAGTATGTCCATAACCGATTCCGGTTTCTTTAATAACTTTCGTAATTATTACACCGATTGGTCGTTTAATATATTTCAAAACCAAATCAAATTCAATTTCAATTACAATTTGTAAATCAACATTTCATTTGCCTTTCTAAATCAATTTCCATAATTTGTGTTTCAAAACTTCCAAAATACCATTTCAAAAACTTATAATTCAATTTCAATTTTTATTTAAACAATTCAAACATTGATTCAGATTCATATATGCGTTTCATTCCGAAATTATTTAAAATGGTTTAATTTTCATACAAATCAATTTAAATTCATTTATCGATTTCATTCAATATTCACTAAGTAAATTTATCCTTCAAACAACTTCTATTTAAAATCTAATTCGTTTAAATCAATTACTTACGCTCAACTTCATTATATCAAAACTTCAAATTGAAATAAAATAAATTCGCCAAATCAATTCTTTAAATTACAATTCTTTAGTTAATTTCAATAAATCCCATCCATTTCAATAAATCACATTTTATTTCTTGTTAAAGAAATTAAATTTTCACTTATTTATTGACTTCGTTACAAATTTCAAACTCAATTAATAAAGAACTAAATTTCGCATAATCGAGAAGTTTCAATTTCACATATTAACTTACTTAAATAATTTTTCCAAAACTTTAATAAATAAAGAAACTAAATTTCATTTATTAACGAAGTTCAAATCCACTTATTCAAAAGTTCAATTTTCACTTATCAAAGAATTCAATTTTTATTCAATTATCAAATAATTTAAATCTTATTCAATTACTAAATAATTTCAATCTTAATTATTAATAATTTCAAAACTTAATAATTACAACTTGATTATAAATTCAAACTTAATTATTAAATCATTTCCACTTGATTATGAATTCAAACTTAATCATCAAATCATTTCAACTTAATTATAAATTCAACTTAATAATTTCAAGCTTAATTATAATTTCAAATTTAATTATTAAATGATTTCAAACTTAATAATTTCAAAACTCAATTATTACTAATTCCAAATTATTTATTAACAATTCCAAATTTAATTATTAAATAATTAAATTTCAAACAACGTTCTTTCATCAATTACTACGTTAATATTTGTTTCAGATTTCAATCTTTACAATTTCCTTTCATAAAATCCAAATTCCAACTTCATTTCAAACTTATTCTTTACTCGAATAAAATCACTATTTTTTTTAAATCAAATTATTTACCAATCAGATTTATTTAACTCTCTATCCTAGGTCAAATTCATTTGGGTATACATCATTTCAATCCGATTCCAAATTCAATTCAAAATCAAGAATAATAAAGGGAACTTGCAGTGTGATAACTGGGATGGTGTCAAAGTAAATAACAAGCAATAACAACAATCCAACAATTAATTCAAATAATCCCGAAATAATCGTATTAATTCACATTGTTGTTTGTGTAAATTAATATAATTATTTCCAGAATCTACACTATCATTTCATGTAGATTAAAGATTATTACATTACGGGTTTTTCACTTGTCATTCAAATTCAATTTCAATTTTAGTACTACACAATTAATCCAATATACGTTCAAAGGTTCAAAGTGTAATTTATCAAATTCTACTTGTCAATTAACTTAACAATTAAAAGGGGTCATATTATTCAAATTAACTAATCAAATTCAACACACATGTCGATTCAAAATTTTAAACCATCCTACGTCAAATTCAATTGCATAATATTTATCACTTTATACATTACAATTTAACATCCAATAAAACAGCAACAATCAATTAATTATCGACCAAAGGGATTGTCATCGTATAATTAACTAATAATGGTGTCAGATGTCAAAGGTAAACTGATACATAAATAACAGTGCAATAAATAACAACAGCATATTTCAATTGTCATTTCAATTGAAATCAAATTTAATAAATAAAAGAACATTATTCGTGAGTGATTACTCACCTTTCGAGGCTAGAGAAATAGACGAGCACAAGACGAGGTATAAATCCGAGTGCGAATTTCTAAACAAAGCACGATGGACAAGTGTTCGACGGTCAAAGCTGATAAATAGGAATTGGCGAAATCTAATCAGAATTGGACTGATAAAGATAATGGTATAAGTGAGTTTGTGTGTATATATATATATATAATCAAATTCTATATTTAACATTTATTAAATTTAGTAGAAATTTCAAAGCCCATTGTTTTAAACTAAACCTCGAATACTGAAGTTAGATGTATAAAAATATAACTAAACAATATTTATTATAAATTTGGTATTGCCAAAATCAACTTAAATCCGAAATAGTATATATACAATCAAATTCACGTAAGCTATTCATATATGCATACCCATTATAAATATATGCAGACCCAACAACATACTAATATAAATTATACAATAACCAATACAACACTATTATGACTCATACTCATACAGTAACCCAAATATGATTCACTTCTCAAAAGTTATTCCATATCCATTATATGCATAACGTGTTATATTAAAAAAACTCAAATTTTGTATACTCATATATATATAATGCTACAGGTAGCCATCTCGGAAAACAAAACTTATAAATTATATTTAAAACCCATACCTATACATAATGTAAAGTAATATAGTTTAAATATATACTGTTTATTCTTGATACATCACCACACGAACGAACTAAAATACACATATACATAATATATAGATAATTTATACACAGGGCAAAACACAGAACTTCCCTATATATAAACTTATGTATACATCTTCCAAGTATGATCTGACATTGATATATATATATATACACATATAAAAAAATCAACGACCAAACAACACAGTTATATACAAATACGTATAAACTACATAACTTAATAATATATAAATAAAATACCAATATAAAACATGTATGTATATAACTCAGTTAGATTTCTATACAACTCAACATAACATATTCAAAGTATAAAACGAAAATAATAATAGCAGTTATAAATGAAAATATATTATAACAGAAGTATAAACAAAACTGTTAAATAACTATTTATATAACTATATAGTGACTAGAACTGAAAATCTCAGTATACAAATTATAACTTCTTTTCTTTTCTTTTTCTTTTTTTAGCAACAGATATATGTATCAAAGAAAAAAAAACTAAACTATAATACCTCAACAATCATGCGGCAGACAGAAGGGAAAGAGGGCACGGTGAAAAGTGCTGAAGCTCGCCTGAAGCCTTAATTGTTTTATTGTCTTTGAGGTGGCGGAAAGAGGTGGTGATCGGTAGTGAAGGCGGAGCAATGCTTTGCGGAGGAAGGCCGCCTTGCTGTGGCGGAGAGGGTGGGGCACAGCAGTTGGTCGGCAAATTTGGTGATGGGCAAGGCGTTGGGCAAGGCGTTGTTTGGTGGAGAGCTTCACGTGTGCGCGGGTGTGCCTTTGGCTGATGACGGGTTCGGTGATTGGCGGGGTTGTACGGTGCAGCAAGAGTGGTGGGTTACTGCAACTCTTGGCCGAGACAGGGTAGAGGCGAAGTGGGAAGTCGTGGTGGCTGAGGCCGGTGCGTTGGAGGGTGGTGTCGAACGCTGCTACTTGGTTAAGGCGGGTGGAAGGCTAGGAAGGTGGAGCACGTTGCTCGGTTGTGTGGTGCATGCACGGTGAGGAGGTCAGGCCGAATGGTGAAGGCATGAAGGAAAATGATTGTGGCAAGGTGGTAGCTGGGTGTCGTGAGATTGATTTGGGTGTAGGAAGATTGCATGCAAATGAGAGAAGATGCACGGCAAGGTTTAAATGGAGAAGATTGTATTTTTTTTTATAATAGCCGAAATTAAAATGAGGAGAGGGAGGAAAGGCCTGATGAGTTCCAGCCAAAGAAGAAGAATAGTTTCACAGCTAAGTATACACGTCACTTTATTTTTTATTTGTTTTATTTCAAAATGAAGAAGCAACGAATCAGAAAATATAAACTGGCAAACGTTGGAAACAGTGTGGGAAAACAAAAGTCCACAACTGAAATTAATAAGCTCTTCAATTCACGTGAGTAACTGAAAAGACAAAAGGAACCAAAAAAAATTAAAACCGGTACAGATAAAGTAGTTTTTCATGAATTTCGCTGCGTACCGGACTTCAAACCACAGAGTTGAATATACCGTAGAGATCAGCACAATGAGACGATCGAAACGGTGTACGGATATCAGTGGTACGATTTTATTTTAAAATTTCAAATTTTCCAATAGCGAAAAATGAAGGAAAAACGCAGAAAAGCAAGATCGACAGAGTTATAGATGTCCGAATTTTGAAAAACGGCAAACGGACGGTTTTCTCAGAAGATGGTTTAGAATTTTTCTATGTGAAAATATTTAATTTTCGAAAACATTTTATTTTCATCGCTTTTTAACGGATTAAATTGAAGTAAATTTACGCACGAAATAAACTTTCATATTTTCGGATGAAATTCACCAGTTGCTATATTTAACTAGACGTATTCCAATTATAAAATTTATATTTCAAAATTTTATCGTTTTTTTCCACACAAAATGCTTAATTAAATTAAATAAAGTCGTTAAAATATCTGGGTTGTTACACTCTCCCTCACTCAAAACTTTTCGTCCTCGAAAAGGAAGTAGGTAGGAGAATAGAAACAATCAAAAGGAAATAGACTTGAATTACTTTATAAATAATTACTTTAAACCATAAAAATTTAAATTTAATTTTTTTTTATATTCAACAATTGTCTTTAAACTCAAGGAATTTCCTTAACTTGGTTTGTTTCAATTTATCATTGTTTATTACAAAATTTATTTCAAACAACAATTTATTTTATTAATCCATTTGTTATTCAACTAACCTAGTATTCTATTTATCTCTATTAACCAATTTATTATTAAACTTAAAGTGTATAACCTTTTATATGCACTCAAATTTTATTTATAAAGACAATTTAGATTGTATATTATCCAATTTTCTTAAATTAACAATTTCAAAGATCATAAATTTGAATAGTCATTTATTATAATTATATTTTATTCAACAAATTTAATTATTCTTTATTTCAAATTATTATTAAATTTATTCTACCAATTATATCTTATCACATATATTAAGTATATATACATTTATTATAACTACTCAAATTTATTTAAAAATTCCTTTGATATCATTTATACTGTATGATATTTAATTACATAGTTGACTTTTGAAAATTTAGGTAAGTTATATATAATGCAATTGAGTATTATCCAAATAAAATTATACAATTCAGTTATTTCAGGTTAAGTATTTATATAAAAAGAATTTGGCTTCATTAATAATTGAAAATCATCCTTTAACAAATTTTAAGAATTAATTTCCGATTAGCTTCAAACAACTTAGAGATAAAAATAAATACATATATTCATAATATATCAATCAAATTTAAAATCTTCAATATATATTATAGATCAAGTCATGTTTATAAATTCAATTCAATTTATTTCTCCAAACAAAAGTGTAGCAGGGCTACAGAATAGTCTCTCCACTTTGAAACTCGAAAATGAATGTCGACGATGCGGCCGCCATCACCGAAATTATTTTCCAGCGACAAAGAAAAGAGTACTAATTTTAATCGTTTAAAATTCTTTGAAAACTATTTCTAGACGAAAATAATTTAAATAATATACATTTTAAACTTTTAAAACCATAGTTCGAAATTATCGGAAATTAAATTCTCAAATTCTAATTTAAATTTACTTCAAATTCCAAATCAAATTATAACAAAGTTCTACAAATTCATTTATTCATATTATGAAATAGTCAATGATTTATAAAACAATAAATGAAAATTAAATATTATCATTTCGGACAACAAATTCATTAACATTTTAATTTTCGAAAAATTTATACTTATAAATAATATAATCATTCAAAATTATTTTATTATCCAAATTCGAAAATACTATTGTGTCAGTTTGCTCTGTTCAAGTGTTTTGGAAATTCTATCGATAGTGTTGATCAAACGAATCGATCGAAAACCCAAATCAACATCAACAACTCAAACAACACAATATATAAAACATTTTTAATTTTAATTTACAAATAACTTCCTCGCTCGACGATACAAGAATGGATTCCGAAGCAGTATAGAAATTCTAATCTTATGATAGACTCAAATTAAAGAAAATTTTGATTCGAAGATAGGTATGAAACAAGGATAAGATAATTAATAACAAAATAGGGCGATGGATAAGTTTATATAAATCGCGGGCAACCTTAATCGGATCGACCGTGTAACATTCCTGAAAATTCATTAAGTTTAATTTGGCAATTAAATTAATTTTTGAAAATAAATTGTGAATTGGTTAGAAAATTTTCTAGGATAAATAAATAAATAATTTGATTATAAATAGAAATTTATATTAGAAATTTAAGGATAAGTGATTTATAAAATAAACATTGAGTTTCAAAATAATATGTATTAAAAAAAATAAAAATAGAATTTAATAGCTTGAGATTAATAAAATGATAGTAATAGTTGTTTTCTAAAATATTAATTTTTATTTGGAAGATGTATTAATTTTCATAATATTATTTTTAAGTTAAATTTTCATACATAAATAAGTATGACTAATTGTTAATATGAAATCAAAGTGTTTGAATCCATTCTTTTCTTTTGTAGAATTGTACAAAATAAATAAAAATATATATATGAATGTAAATGGTGTAAATATAAATTTTTAAATAAATGTATGAACTAAGTTTAAATAATATTGGTCATAAGGATTGAATACATATTGGAATTGAATTTAAATCTTAAATGGTATGTTTTAAAATAATTGGCATTTAAAAAATCATTGAAGTGCAACTTGTATAATATAAAGATTGGTTAGAAACAATTCTTTCAAACTTTGTGTATATGTGTATACAAATGGCATCATTGCATTTATAAAATAATCAAATTTAAAATTACAAAAAGAAAGAAATAACATTTTTTTTCAGCTATGAAACAAATAAAAGAAGACAAAAATAATCAATGGCATATCTTTTGCACACTAGAGAATATCATTAGCCACCAAACACCCCCTATCAGCCACCAATCAAATCTGCAAATCAAAGATTTGGACAAGAAAAAAATAAAAAAAAAACAAAAAAAAAACATAGATATCAGCTGAAGATCAAGCTTGTTTACAGCAGCATCAAATCTGAAAAGCAACCTGAAAAATAGAGTGAAAACAAAGTAAAGCATTTCAAAGATCAGGAAAACAAACTAGAGAGAGATCAAAATCTGGAAAACAATTCAAATAGCAATACAAATATCAACCTGGAAAAGCAAATCTGGGTTCAAAGCTCTCTGGAAATAATTGAAGGCAAGTAAATTTATTTTTCTTTAAAAAAATTGAATT
Organism: Allium cepa; assembly: GCA_030765085.1. Classification (NCBI taxonomy): domain Eukaryota; kingdom Viridiplantae; phylum Streptophyta; class Magnoliopsida; order Asparagales; family Amaryllidaceae; genus Allium; species Allium cepa. The sequence goes on along the minus strand of CM060938.1, from coordinate 26,791,469 downwards.
GATGTTAGTAATCAGAAAATGAAACAAAGATTTAAACAACCTTATTTAACAGTTGCAGGAAGAAACTAGGTTAAAGATTAAATTCATTCCTGGATTTCAAGTGGCAGAAAAAAAAGGAAGCTTCTTGTGTATAACAATATTTCAAACCTGTAAGTAAATAAAATTGTTTGAATATAATAAATTAAGTACAACAAAGATTTGAACAACTTTGTAAACCAGTTCAGGAAAAAAATCAAACAAATTCAAAGTTTTCAAAGCACTTGAGCAAATCAAAAGGGAAATGCAAAGCAATCAAAGAAAGAAAGAAAGAAAAAAAATGCAGGCTTGTTTCCTCTCTGTTCTTCTCTGGTACAAATATCCAGATGAGCAACTTTCCCTCCTGAAATCTATTTTACTGTTAATGCCTGTGAGCAAACTATTTCTTTTCAACTATTAACATGTTTTAATACTCTGATGCTTGTGAGAAAACTTTTGATTCCTCAAATCTTTGGTTGCTGTGTGGATGTTGGATGATGTAGGAAATTAAACTTTGTTTACATCCTGAATATATGTATGGATGTTTGGTTTTTGCATGTTGATTATATAAATTCAATCTCTGGTTCTAGTCAGGAAAAATAAAAAATAAAAAAAAGTGAAAACCTGTAAACAACTTTGTTTTTTTTCTTTCTTTCCCTCTGTCTCTTTTTCTTGTTACATTGAGTTATAGGTTTACAAGTAAACCATAAGAAAAAAAATTCGAGTCTCCAAAATAAAGCAGTGTTGAGTTATAATCTGTAAATGAAAAATGTTAGAGATACTTAGATTCAATTTTTAAAAATAATTTCAACTATAAAATATCAAAAAATAACTCAAATTTTTGCAGAATTACAGAGATGTCATAAACATGTCCAAAATTGATGATTTTAAAATTGGGTTTTGACTTCATAATTAGATTTGGATTACAAAATGAGGAATTTTAAAGCAAGTTTCAAGATTTTTAGATCTGTATATAGTGCGCATTATTGAGTTGAACGGTAAACGTTCTTCGGTGAATTGCCGTCGATCGAGGCAAAATTAGGGCTTAAGATTCTTGTCAGAGGAAGCTCGTAGTTTGAGAATAATGGAAAAAATACTCATTGAATTTATTAATAACCATGGTGGAGTCACGGTGAGGTTATAGGGTTTTAGAGTTTGTTTTTGAACAACGGTTTGAGGTGGAGATTGCGTCAAGTTCACTGCATCGGATTACACCGGAGTTGGGCTAAGCGTTGCGTTGTTGAACGAGGTGGTTTTAGTCGCGGTGGCGTGGCCTCTGATGGCCTGAGGCGGGGTGCAGGGTGATTACGCGGTGATTGGGTTAGTTGTTTTGGGTTTCCAAATTGTTGCTGAGATACTCGATCTCGATTTCCAGTTGAAATCGAGTTGCTAGGTGGTCGTGGCGTTAGAGGGGATGGCTGTCGACTTGTCAACGTTAGTGGCGATGGTCAGAAGTGGCTCTGGGGTTGTGCCCGTTGCACGTGGACATTCGTGTGTCTGATGGGTATCACGTTGGAGAAGAAGAAGGTTACTCAGGGGCGACTCGTGAAAGTTGCAAATTTGCTCGAAGTAAAAGAAGATGTGGGGTGTTCCTGAATACAGTTAAAGTTGAAGAAGGAATGGGTTTTATCAGGGTTTGCGTTCGAGGATTTTGCGTATTGGCTCGAAGTCAGGGATGTGAGGACTCGAGTGTGTTAGATATTACAGGTTTATGCATTAAAACTGCCAATATTTAAGTTTTTAAATATGTTTCAAAATGAAATGCTACTCGAAGTTTTACTTGAGTTATTTTAGTAATTTGCTCAAGTTAGGTTAGACTCGAGTGATTTAGGTCTAGCTCGAGTTAGTTTTGTTCGAGTTTGGAACTTGTTCCGTTTTGAAAATCTAAACCGAAACTTAAAATGTTAAGCAAAAATTTGAAATAAGTTTTAAATCTAATTGTAAATTATGGATTCAAGCTTAATTCGAATCATAGCGGGAAATGAATAAAGTTTAAATTCAAATTTGTTTAAATAAAATTTAAAAAAAGGGTTAAGTGTTTAAAGTGTTTTTAAACGAATTCGAATTTAAATTGGAATTTGAAATATAAAGAAATATTTTAAACAAAGTTTAAATCTGATTCAAATATAAATTTGAATCTTTGTTTAAAATAAATCTAAGTTTTCAAATTTAAATGTTTAACAATTTTGAATGATAATTTAACCATAGATAAGAAAAGGTTTTATCTTAAAGTTAAATTAGAATTTAATGATTTGTAATTCATTTAATTATTAGGGTAATTAAATGGATAATTAATTTATTAATAAATTAATGAAAAGGATAATTACTTAAAGTAATTAAGGGTTTGAAACTTAAAGGTTTAAGATTAATTATTCTTAAAGTAATTAATTTGTAATTTAAGGAATAATTAACCAATAACAGTAATTAAGATTCAATTAATTACAATTAAGGGTTTATTTATTAAAGTGATTAATTAAGGAATAATTAATTAATAACAGTAATTAAGATTCAATTAATTACAATTGAGGGTTAATTAATTAAGAGAATTAATTAAAGAAGGTGATTAAAACTTAATCAATTGAAGTTCATGATAATTAATCATTGATTAAAGATTACTAATGAAAGTAATTATGAAAGCAATAACTTTAAAACCATATGATTTATTCACCTTAAGCAAAGTGGTTTAATTGGTTTTGAATGTTGTGTGATGGATTGACATATTTGATATGTGATGTGATGCTATGTGATGCTTTGTACTGAGCTGCTATATTTGTGATGAATATACTGTCATATGAATATGAAAACCCCTTGACCCGTAAACGACATTTGAATTTCGATGCGACAGGGAGTCGGATTCCAATTGGTTATCCGAAACCCACATCGAATCATATTAGTGAATCTTTGTGATTGATGACCTACTTTATCTATGGATTTGTGAATAGAGATAAGCGTTATGGGTTATATCGCTTATCGATATGATTGAATCTGTGATGATGATGATGTGCACTATTGTGTTGAACCCCTGGCCACACTTATACACACACAAATATGGATTGCACGTGGAAATGGATTAAGTCATAGATTTTTGAAATAATCTTAAAATTGAATTTTTGAACCCAAAATAGTTTTGGAATTAGAATTGAAAAGCTTTTGAAAAAAAATGTATTTCAAAAATATAAGTTATTTTAAATAACTTGATTGAGTTTTGAAATTTAAATAATTGGATTTAAATTTGAATTCAATATTTGAAATTGAATTCCATGATTTGGGAACTAGGGTTTAAAAAGGGTATTCAACTTATAAATGGGTTTATATGGGTTTTTAAACCCTTTTAAAGGTGATGTTTTGGAATTTAAATTCAAGCCAAGATTTCAACTTGTATAAATTGGATTTTTCTAAAACGAAAACTATTTGTTTTCCAATAATAAAACTTTCACATAAGAAATGAACTTTCAATTTGTGTTATAGGGCTTCGAGTCTAAAAATGAAAATAGTATTCCAAGTTTTAGATAAATTTTTGGAAACATGTTTTGAAAGCTATAAATCTTTAATTTAAAGATTTAATTGGGTTAATCCAAATTGAATGGGGATTGTTTTGAAATCTATGGATAGATCTTTGTGAAATTGGGTGAAACTTTGTGAAATAAATCTTTTTGTTTAAAGATTTAAAATGGTAATTTGATAACCATTTGAAAGAAAGGCTTTGGATTTTAAGTTGTGACTTAACTGAAATCCCATATCCATATGTTTTTAAATATTGCGCTCATTATTCGGTTTAGCCGGGAGAGGACCTTGTGTCATATAGCCCATTCCGAATAGTGATACGACGTTATGGATAACATTTGAAGACCGGTGGTGAAGACCGGGTATTTGTGAGAATGATAGGATAACCTATCGATTGACTCTGCACCGAGTTGCTCCGGTATAGAGTTCTCCCTAAGTGATGGGAAGTCCGATCGGGATTGTGGATACCCGGATTTGCAAGGGCTTCTTCGGAAGTGCGTTCGGTTCTGTTCGAACCCGGAACAGACTTGTATGGTTGTATGTCCGACATTATACTTTGAGATATCAAACTGATCTCTATTAAATACATTTCTTCTTGGTGGCGGAGAATTTATTCTCTTAGCTTAACACCCTTCTCTGAGACATACGAGCTCAGAGTTTATGTAGTTGATATTTATCAGTGATATATTCCCAATTTGGTAATGCGGCATGCTGAGTGCTGCTGTGTGATGATCATTGGTTGATCATTTGTGATATGATCATTTGTTTGATCATTTATCTTTGTGATCATTGCTTTGGTCATCTGTTGACCCAAAGCATGGCTTTGTACCAAAGCGTAGCTTTGTGGACGAGACTGCATCAGGACCTCACTCCTCGGAAATGGTCGAAACAGGAAAGATGCGGCAAGGTTATGAGGGTCGCGCCCTTTAGGGTATGTCATTTCCTTCTGGAAAAGGGTGGTATCATGGTATGGAGCCCAGATACTTACTCATGTGGATACTGCAGATCTATTACTTTGTGATACTTTGTGGTTGTTGTTGCGCGCGCTCGGATAAAGGTCCCAAAGGACCGGGGGATGGCATATTCGTGTAGTAGTTACCTAGTTACAGAGGTAACCCGGCCTTGTGTTGGCAGAGATCTAACCGTAACGTTAGTTCTCGGGACGTCCCGCCAGAGGCGTACCCATGTGGCAATAGGAAGTTCCTTAGCCTGACCATTTGTTGGAAATCCATTCATCCAATACGTGCCTTGTGCGGTTTTAGTTGTAGAACCTGCCATTTAACATGGCAGCTATAGTAGGCATAGCATCATGGTACCTATGCTGGCTAGGATTTATATTATACTTTCGAAAGATCTTCCACTATGCACTAGTAATAATATCAAAGAAAATTTTCTCGTATTAAGCATATTTGACTATCATAAGGAGAAATCTCCTCCAAGTCTGCGTTTGCATTGTGTGTGTGGCGGGAGGCCTTATGGTAGTTTCATTTTCTAAAAAGCATTGCGGATTTCAAATTTAGATTCTGTTGTTTGTTTTAAAAAGACCAAATGTTTTTGTTTGCTCACACCAGTCCCATGACTGACCTGGAGTTTATTGTTCCTTTCCTAAACTCTGGGTGCCCACTATTTTCCCACACGGGCAGTCTAGAGTTGGGATTTTCAGATAATCTATAGTAGGGGTAGATTCGATAGCTTTCAGCCTTAGGATTTGGCAATCGCATTTTGGATAAAGTTGTTTCTCTTCATCTTGATTTGGAGTTCGAGCTATTTCTGGATTGGTGCTTTGGAGATGGAGATTACTGATACTGGAGTTCTTTCTTGAAGACTATTTTGGAGATTTGTTCCGCTGCTAGTGTTATTATTATATTTCCGCTGCTATTCTTTGTATCTCTGATAATGTTGATATCTATTGTACCATTCTATTGTATCATTCATGTTGTATCAGTTATTGTATCAAATGTTGTATATTGATATATGCTATTCATTTCTTCCGCTGTGTTATTTACTTAATGTGTTATAAGCTCCGGCGAACCAGGTTCGACGTTTGGATCTTCAGCATTTGAATACGAGTGTCGTATTCGGTGCCGATTTTCGAAGGTCGAGTCAGGGTCGTTACAAGTGGTATCAGAGCTGAGGGTTAAAAATTTAACTCAGGAGTATAACACATTAAGTAACTCATTAGAGATAGGGTGAAGTATACCCTAGAATGAGTATATCCCTAAGACATCCGTTCGAATGCCTCAGTAAATTCTCTTACTATCCACTGATGGTAAGTATGAGTGCGAGAAGAGGACGAGATAGGGGACAGGGGAGCAGCACTATAAATGGCCAATACCCTGCAACAGTGGAAACAACTTTCTCTATCGATCTCCTTTGATTCGATTCTAAATTCTTTTTGATTTCTTCGTGACAACTCCAGAAAGAAGTTTCGGTGCGATGGTGGCCCTACGTATCGTCATAGAAAATTCTTGCTTCGTATCTTCATCAGTTTCTTATCAGCTTTCCGATCTAAACTCTAATGAATTTGAAAAATTTAAATTAAATAAATGGGAATTTCTAAATTGAGTTAAATTGGTTAATAGAATGTAAGAATAAATTTGAATTATATTAATAAAACGATATCGATTAAAACCAAATTTGGAATTCTATTGTAATTTCTTCCGTATATCAAAGCCCGAAGAGGAATAAGTCGGCATATACTTTGGAGTATTCTGGCTTGAATTTGGAATCCATGGTGTTTGAGAGATCGTAAGAGATTAAGTCCATATATCTATTCTTTGGGATCCGATATATTCTACGAACGATTAGTTATCCCTTCGAACTAATCAATGCCCTTGCATATTCGTAGACCGATGGACCCAAATATCTTGTGAAATAATTATATGAGTTTGTTCTCTTATCGTCGATATTCTGATTTGGTAAACCGAATGCAGAATAAATATTTCGATCTGATCTGATCAATCATTTCTCTATCTTTCATCTTTTCTTTGTTGTCTCCTTGCAATTTCGAGGACGAAATTCTTTTAAGGGGGGAAATCTGTAACATTCTTGAAAATTCATTAAGTTTAATTTGGCAATTAAATTAATTTTAGAAAATAAATTGTGAATTGGTTAGAAAATTTTCTAGGATAAATAAATAAATAATTTGATTATAAATAGAAATTTATATTAGAAATTTAAGGATAAGTGATTTATAAAATAAACATTGAGTTTCAAAATAAAATGTATTAAAAAAAATAAAAGTAGAATTTAATAGCTTGAGATTAATAAAATGATAGTAATAGTTGTTTTCTAAAATATTAATTTTTATTTGGAAGATGTATTAATTTTCATAATATTATTTTTAAGTTAAATTTTCATACATAAATAAGTATGACTAATTGTTAATATGAAATCAAAGTGTTTGAATCCATTCTTTTCTTTTGTAGAATTGTAAAAAATAAATAAAAATATATATATGAATGTAAATGGTGTAAATATAAATTTTTAAATAAATGTATGAACTAAGTTTAAATAATATTGGTCATAAGGATTGAATACATATTGGAATCGAATTTAAATTTTAAATGGTATGTTTTAAAATAATTGGCATTTAAAAAATCATTGAAGTGCAACTTGTATAATGTAAAGATTGGTTAGAAACAATTCTTTCAAACTTTGTGTATATGTGTATACAAATGGCATCATTGCATTTATAAAATAATCAAATTTAAAATTACAAAAAGAAAGAAATAACATTCTTTTTCAGCTATGAAACAAATAAAAGAAGACAAAGATAATCAATGGCATATCTTTTGCACACTAGAGAATATCATTAGCCACCAAACACCCCCTATCAGCCACTAATCAAATCTGCAAATCAAAGATTTGGACAAGAAAAAAACAATAAAAAAAAACATAGATATCAGCTGAAGATCAAGCTTGTTTACAGCAGCATCAAATCTGAAAAGCAACCTGAAAAATAGAGTGAAAACAAAGTAAAGCATTTCAAAGATCAGGAAAACAAACTAGAGAGAGATCAAAATCTGGAAAACAATTCAAATAGCAATACAAATATCAACCTGGAAAAGCAAATCTGGGTTCAAAGCTCTCTGGAAATAATTGAAGGCAAGTAAATTTATTTTTCATTAAAAAAATTGAATTGATGTTAGTAATCAGAAAATGAAACAAAGATTTAAACAACCTTATTTAACAGTTGCAGGAAGAAACTAGGTTCAAAGATTAAATTCATTCCTGGATTTCAAGTGGCAGAAAAAAAAGGAAGCTTCTTGTGTATAACAATATTTCAAACCTGTAAGTAAATAAAATTGTTTGTATATAATAAATTAAGTACAACAAAGATTTGAAAAACTTTGTAAACCAGTTCAGGAAACAAATCAAACAAATTCAAAGTTTTCAAAGCACTTGAGAAAATCAAAAGGGAAATGCAAAGCAATCAAAGAAAGAAAGAAAGAAAAAAAAATGCAGGCTTGTTTCCTCTCTGTTCTTCTCTGGTACAAATATGCAGGTGAGCAACTTTCCCTCCTGAAATCTATTTTTCTGTTAATTCCTGTGAGCAAACTATTTCTTTTCAACTATTAACATGTTTTAATACTCTGATGCTTGTGAGAAAACTTTTGATTCCTCAAATCTTTGGTTGTTGTGTGGACGCTGGATGATGTAGGAAATTAAACTTTGTTTACATCCTGAATATATGTATGGATGTTTGGTTTTTGCATGTTGATTATATAAATTCAATCTCTGGTTCTAGTCAGGAAAAATAAAAAATAAAAAAAAGTGAAAACCTGTAAACAACTTTGTTTTTTTTTCTTTCTTTCCCTCTGTCTCTTTTTCTTGTTACATTGAGTTATAGGTTTACAAGTAAACCATAAGAAAAAAAATCGAGTCTCCAAAATAAAGCAGTGTTGAGTTATAATCTGTAAATGAAAAATGTTAGAGATACTTAGATTCAATTTTTAAAAATAATTTCAACTATAAAATATCAGAAAATAACTCAAATTTTTGCGGAATTACAGAGATGTCATAAACATGTCCAAAATTGATGATTTTAAAATTGGGTTTTGACTTCATAATTAGATTTGGATTACAAAATGAGGAATTTTAAAGCAAGTTTCAAGATTTTTAGATCTGTATATAGTGCGCATTATTGAGTTGAACGGTAAACGTTCTTCGGTGAATTTCCGTCGATCGAGGCAAAATTAGGGCTTAAGATTCTTGTCAGAGGAAGCTCGTAGTTCGAGAATAATGGGAAAAATACTCATTGAATTTATTAATAATCATGGTGGAGTCACGGTGAGGTTATAGGGTTTTAGTGTTTGTTTTTGAACAACGGTTTGAGGTGGAGATTGCGTCAAGTTCACTGCATCGGATTACACCGGAGTTGGGCTAAGCGTTGCGTTGTTGAACGAGGTGGTTTTAGTCGCGGTGGCGTGGCCTCTGATGGCCTGAGGCGGGGTGCAGGATGATTACGCGGTGATTGGGTTAGTCGTTTTGGGTTTCCAAATTGTTGCTGAGATATTCGATCTCGATTTCCAGTTGAACTCGAGTTGCTAGGTGGTCGTGGCGTTAGAGGGAATGGCTGTCGACTTGTCAACGTTAGTGGCGATGGTCAGAAGTGGCTCTGGGGTTGTGCACGTTGTACGTGGGCCTTCGTGTGTCTGATGGGTATTACGTTGGAGAAGAAAAAGGTTACTCAGGGGCGACTCGTGAAAGTTGCAAATTTGCTCGAAGTAAAAGAAGATGTGGGGTGTTCCTGAATATAGTTAAAGTTGAAGAAGGAATGGGTTTTATCAGGGTTTGCGTTCGAGGATTTTGCGTATTGGCTCGAAGTCAGGGATGTGAGGACTCGAGTGTGTTAGATATTACAGGTTTATGCATTAAAACTGCCAATATTTAAGTTTTTAAATATGTTTCAAAATGAAATGCTACTCGAAGTTTTACTTGAGTTATTTTAGTAATTTGCTCAAGTTAGGTTAGACTCGAGTGATTTAGGTCTAGCTCGAGTTAGTTTTGTTCGAGTTTGGAACTTGTTCCGTTTTGAAAATCTAAACTGAAACTTAAAATGTTAAGCAAAAATTTGAAATAAGTTTTAAATCTAATTGTAAATTATGGATTCAAGCTTAATTCGAATCATAGCGGGAAATGAATAAAGTTTAAATTCAAATTTGTTTAAATAAAATTTAGAAAAAATGGGTGAAGTGTTTAAAAGTGTTTTTAAACGAATTCGAATTTAAATTGGAATTTGAAATATAAAGAAATGTTTTAAACAAAGTTTAAATCTGATTCAAATATAAATTTGAATCTTTGTTTAAAATAAATCTAAGTTTTCAAATTTAAATGTTTAACAATTTTGAATGATAATTTAACCATAGATAAGAAAAGGTTTTATCTCAAAGTTAAATTAGAATTTAATGATTTGTAATTCATTTAATTATTAGGGTAATTAAATGGATAATTAATTTATTAATAAATTAATGAAAAGGATAATTACTTAAAGTAATTAAGGGTTTGAAACTTAAAGGTTTAAGATTAATTATTCCTAAAGTAATTAATTTGTAATTTAAGGAATAATTAACCAATAACAGTAATTAAGATTCAATTAATTGCAATTAAGGGTTTATTTATTAAAGTGATTAATTAAGGAATAATTAATTAATAACAGTAATTAAGATTTAATTAATTACAATTAAGGGTTAATTAATTAAGAGAATTAATTAAAGAAGGTGATTAAAACTTAATCAATTGAAGTTCATGATAATTAATCATTGATTAAAGATTACTAATGAAAGTAAATATGAAAGCAATAACTTTAAAACCATATGATTTATTCACCTTAAGCAAAGTGGTTTAATTGGTTTTGAATGTTGTGTGATGGATTGACATATTTGATATGTGATGTGATGCTATGTGATGCTTTGTACTGAGCTGCTATATTTGTGATGAATATACTGTCATATGAATATGAAAACCCCTTGACCCGTAAACGACATTTGAATTTCGATGCGACAGGGAGTCGGATTCCAATTGGTTATCCGAAACCCACATCGAATCATATTAGTGAATCTTTGTGATTGATGGCCTACTTTATCTATGGATTTGTGAATAGAGATAAGCGTTATGGGTTATATCGCTCATCGATATGATTAAATCTGTGATGATGATGTTGTGCACTATTGTGTTGAACCCCTGGCCACACTTATACACACACAAATATGGATTGCACGTGGAAATGGGTTAAGTCACAGATTTTTGAAATAATCTTAAAATTGAATTTTTGAACCCAAAATAGTTTTGGAATTAGAATTGAAAAGCTTTTGAAAAAAAATGTATTTCAAAAATATAAGTTATTTTAAATAACTTGATTGAGTTTTGAAATTTAAATAATTGGATTTAAATTTGAATTCAATATTTGAAATTGAATTCCATGATTTGGGAACTAGGGTTTAAAAAGGGTATTCAACTTATAAATGGGTTTATATGGGTTTTTAAACCCTTTTAAAGGTGATGTTTTGGAATTTAAATTCAAGCCAAGATTTCAACTTGTATAAATTGGATTTTTATAAAACGAAAACTATTTGTTTTCGAATAATAAAGCTTTCACATAAGAAATGAACTTTCAATTTGTGTTATAGGGCTTCGAGTCTAAAAATAAAAATAGTATTCCAAGTTTTAGATAAATTTTTGGAAACGTGTTTTGAAAGATATAAATCTTTAATTTAAAGATTTAATTGGGTTAATCCAAATTGAATGGGGATTGTTTTGAAATCTATGGATAGATCTTTGTGAAATTGGGTGAAACTTTGTGAAATAAATCTTTTTGTTTAAAGATTTAAAATGGTAATTTGATAGCCATTTGAAAGAAAGGCTTTGGATTTTAATTTGTGACTTAACTGAAATCCCATATCCATATGTTTTTAAATATTGCGCGCATTATTCGGTTTAGCCGGGAGAGGACCTTGTGTCATATAGCCCATTCCGAATAGTGATACGACGTTATGGATATCATTTGAAGACCGGTGGTGAAGACCGGGTATTTGTGAGAACGATAGGATAACCTATCGATTGACTCTGCACCGAGTTGCTCCGGTATAGAGTTCTCCCTAAGTGATGGGAAGTCCGATCGGGATTGTGGATACCCGGATTTGCAAGGGCTTCTTCGGAAGTGCCTTCGGTTCTGTTCGAACCCGGAACAGACTTGTATGGTTGTATGTCCGACATTACACTTTGAGATATTAAACTGATCTCTATCAAATACATTTCTGCTTGGTGGCGGAGAATTTATTCTCTTAGCTTAACACCCTTCTCTGAGACATACGAGCTCAGAGGTTATGTAGTTGCTATTTATCAGTGATATATTCCCAATTTGGTAATGTGGCATGCTGAGTGCTGCTGTGTGATGATCATTGGTTGATCATTTGTGATATGATCATTTGTTTGATCATTTATCTTTGTGATCATTGCTTTGGTCATCTGTTGACCCAAAGCATGGCTTTGTACCAAAGCGTAGCTTTGTGGACGAGACTGCATCAGGACCTCACTCCCCGGAAATGGTCGAAACAGGAAAGATGCGGCAAGGTTATGAGGGTCACGCCCTTTAGGGTATGTCATTTCCTTCTGGAAAAGGGTGGTATCATGGTATGGAGCCCAGATACTTACTCATGTGGATACTGCAGATCTATTACTTTATGATACTTTGTGGTTGTTGTTGCGCGCGCTCGGATAAAGGTCCCAAAGGACCGGGGGATGGCATATTCGTGTAGTAGTTACCTAGTTACAGAGGTAACCCGGCCTTGTGTTGGCAGAGATCTAACCGTAACGTTAGTTCTCGGGACGTCCCGCCAGAGGCGTACCCATGTGGCAATAGGAAGTTCCTTAGCCTGACCATTTGTTGGAAATCCATTCATCCAATACGTGCCTTGTACGGTTTTAGTTGTAGAACCTGCCATTTAACATGGCAGCTATAGTAGGCATAGCATCATGGTACCTATGCTGGCTAGGATTTATATTATAATTTCGAAAGATCTTCCACTATGCACTAGTAATAATATCAAAGAAAATTTTCTCGTATTAAGCATATTTGACTATCATAAGGAGAAATCTCCTCCAAGTCTGCGTTTGCATTGTGTGTGTGGCGGGAGGCCTTATGGTAGTTTCATTTTCTAAAAAGCATTGCGCATTTCAAATTTAGATTCTGTTGTTTGTTTTAAAAATACCAAATGTTTTTGTTTGCTCACACCAGTCCCATGACTGACCTGGAGTTTATTGTTCCTTTCCTAAACTCTGGGTGCCCACCATTTTCCCACACGGGCAGTCTAGAGTTGGGATTTTCAGATAATCTATAGTAGGGGTAGATTCGATAGCTTTCAGCCTTAGGATTTGGCAATCGCATTTTGGATAAAGTTGTTTCTCTTCATCTTGATTTGGAGTTCGAGCTATTTCTGGATTGGTGCTTTGGAGATGGAGATTACTGATACTGGAGTTCTTTCTTGAAGACTATTTTGGAGATTTGTTCCGCTGCTAGTGTTATTATTATATTTCCGCTGCTATTCTTTGTATCTCTGATAATGTTGATATCTATTGTACCATTCTGTTGTATCATTCATGTTGTATCAGTTATTGTATCAAATGTTGTATTTTGATATATGCTATTCATTTCTTCCACTGTGTTATTTACTTAATGTGTTATAAGCTCCGGCGAACCAGGTTCGACGTTTGGATCTTCAGCATTTGAATACGAGTGTCGTATTCGGTGCCGATTTTTGAAGGTCGAGTCAGGGTCGTTACAGACCGTGACTTCAAAAAATTTTGAAATCGATGCAGAATTTCGAGGCAAATCTACATCTGATCTCAAGAAATAGAATTCAGGCATAGCAGGAGATGGATAGCATCGTAAACCGAGGATACAAAAATCTCCGGTAAATCAATGCTTATTGAAAATGGGTTTTTACCCATTACAATTCATATGAGGGTTGGCGGGACTGCCAATTCATTATATAGATCATTCGAAGTGGAATTATGGGATACTCTAGAATTAAAAAAGGCGAATAGTGAGGGACAAGAATGAATTTCGGAACCGAGAGAACGTTCCAAAATTCAAAGGAATTGAGTCAAAAGGAAGAGATTGAAACTCGAATGAAAGTGATTCTGTAAATACATTTACCATATATGCTAAGTTTTTCCTGGAGCTACCAAAGCTCTGATACCAACTGTAACGGACCACTATTTTGGATTATTCGCATCCACACACGTCGGACTTGAACAATTCAAAATACCAAATTGTTAATTTAAATTTGGAAAAACTCAAATATACAGTAAATAAATAATCACAGAATCACAGACACAGAGTAATAATATGCAGCGGAAGTAAAAGAAATAGTAGTTCATGAAGCTACTATATAAATATATAAGATACATCAGAGTTTACAATAAAAGAGAAATACGATACATCAAGTACAAATCAGAATACATAACTGGAATCATCGAATACTGAAAGCAGAATAGATGGCTGGATCTTCGAGCAAAGCTCCAACTCCAAAGGTGAGCCTCGAATACTGGTACACTCAGTCTGACCTGAGCGTAAAGCATATCATAAAACACTTGAGTCAGGATTAATATTCTCATATCAATAAATCCAACTTAAGTGAAATATCAATCGAAATACAAGTAACTCAAAGGATGTTGGAATCACCATCCTCTAAGGATCCGTTAAACTATATACTATGTAGTAGTGTATGCTAAGTAGATAATGCCTATCAGTAATATAAATATCAAAATAGTTTTAAGGGTTACCATTATCCCCCTTAACACATTTTATATAAGCATCATAGTCTATACAACACTATAAACTCCACCGTAAACTGGTGGGATATCAGGGAGTACTCCATAGGTATAACACAAAATAAATTCATAGTGGTCGCGTATATAGAGATACAAGTATAACAAGGCATATGAGGCAATACCCAAGGTAGTGAAACCACCGTTCGCCTGATTCGGACTGGTGAGAACGCATCGCCGCAGCGATCGCAACACCGCGAAACAACACTCCTGAAAAGTACGAGGGTGCACCAATCGATAACAAGTAATGAGTAGTAGTTACGAAGAAGTGAGTCCGCTCGAGGTGGCAAACCCCATTTGGCCCGGCCCGGCTCCTGTTTTAGTCATTTCCAATTTGACACAAGTGTCAAGGCTATCCATTATCGTTCTCTTTCTTCAGTCATCACGTACATCATTCCAACCACTTCATTCTGGATCATCACTCCATGTATAGTTATTAAAGTGGTTTTCGGTTTAGACAGAGAGTATGTCCATAACCGATTCCGGTTTCTTTAATAACTTTCGTAATTATTACACCGATTGGTCGTTTAATATATTTCAAAACCAAATCAAATTCAATTTTAATTAGAATTTGTAAATCAACATTTCATTTGTCTTTCTAAATCAATTTCCATAATTTGTGTTTCAAAACTTCCAAATACCATTTCAAAAACTTATAATTCAATTTCAATTTTTATTTAAACAATTCAAACATTGATTCAGGTTCATATATACGTTTCATTCCGAAATCATTTAAAATGGTTTAATTTTCATACAAATCAATTTAAATTCATTTATCGATTTCATTCAATATCCACTAAGTAAATTTATCCTTCAAACAACTTCTGTTTAAATTCCAATTCATTTAAATCAATTACTTACGCTCAACTTCATTATATCAAAACTTCAAATTGAAATAAAATAAATTCGTCAAATCAATTCTTTAAATTACAATTCTTCAGTTAATTTCAATAAATCTCATCCATTTCAATAAATCACATTTTATTTCTTGTTAAAGAAATTAAATTTTCACTTATTTATTGACTTGGTTACAAATTTCAAACTCAATTAATAAGGAACTAAATTTCACATAATCGAGAAGTTTCAATTTCACTTTTTAACTTACTTAAATAATTTTTCCAAAACTTTAATAAATAAAGAAACTCAATTTCATTTATTAACGAAGTTCAAATCCACTTATTCAAAAGTTCAATTTTCTCTTATCAAAGAATTCGATTTTTATTCAATTATCGAATAATTTAAATCTTATTCAATTATTAAATAATTTCAATCTTAATTATTAATAATTTCAAACCTTAATAATTACAACTTGATTATAAATTCAAACTTAATTATTAAATCATTTCCACTTAATTATGAATTCAAACTTAATCATCAAATCATTTCAACTTAATTATAAATTCAACTTAATAATTTCAAGCTTAATTATAATTTCAAATTTAATTATTAAATGATTTCAAACTTAATAATGTCAAAAATCAATTATTACTAATTCCAAATTATTTATTAACAATTCCAAATTTAATTATTAAATTTGGAAATTTCAAACAACGTTCTTTCATCAATTACTACGTTAATATTTGTTTCAGATTTCAATCCTTACAATTTCCTTTCATAAAATCCAAATTCCAACTTCATTTCAAACTTATTCTTTACTCGAATAAAATCATTATTTTTTTAAATCAAATTATTGACCAATCGGATTTCTTTAATTCTCTATCCTAGGTCAAATTCATTTGGGTATATATCATTTTAATCCGATTCCAAATTCAATTCAAGATCAAGCATAATAAAGGGAACTTGCAGTGTGATAAATGGGATGTGTCAAAGTAAATAACAAACAATAACAACAATCTAATAATTAATTCATATAATCCCAAAATAATCGTATTAATTCACATTGTTGTTTGTGTAAATCAATATAATTATTTCCAGAATCTACACTATCATTTCATGTAGATTAAAGATTATTACATTACGGGTTTTTCACTTGTCATTCAAATTCAATTTCAATTTTAATACTACACAATTAATCCAATAGACGTTCATAGGTTCAAAGTGTAATTTATCAAATTCTACGTGTCAATTAACTTAACAATTAAAAGGGGTCATATTATTCAAATTAACTAATCAAATTCAACACACATGTCGATTCAAATTCTTAAACTATCCTACGTCAAATTCAATTGCATAATATTTATCACTTTATACATTACAATTTAACATCCAATAAAACAACAACAATCAATCAATTATCAACCAAACGGGATTGTTGTCGTATAATTAATTAATAATTGTGTCAGATGTCAAAGGTAAACTGATATATAAATAATAGTGCAATAAATAACAGCAGCATATTTCAATTGTCATTTCAATTGAAATCAAATTTAATAAATAAAAGAATATTAATCATGAGTGATTACTCACCTTTCGAGGCTAGAGAAATAGACGAGCACAAGACGAGGTATAAATCCGAGTGCGAATTTCGAAACGAAGCACGATGGACAAGTGTTCGACGGTCAAAGCTGATAAATAGGAATTGGCGAAATCTAATCAGAATTGGACTGATGAAGATAATGGTATAAGTGAGTTTATATATATATAATCAAATTCTATATTCAACACTTATTAAATTTAGTAGAAATTTCAAAGCCCATTGTTTTAAACTAAAACTCGAATACTGAAGTTAGACGTATAAAAATATAACTAAACAATATTTATTATAAATTTGGTATTGCCAAAATCAACTTAAATCCGAAATAGTATATATACAATCAAATTCACGTAAGCTATTCATATATGCAGACCCATTATAAATATATGCAGACCCAACAACATACTAATATAGATTATACAATAACCAATACAACACTATTATGACTCATACTCATACAGTAACCCAAACATGATTCACTTCTCAAAAGTTATTCCATATCCATCATATGCATAACGTATTATATAAAAAACTCAAATTTTGTATACTCATATATATATAATGCGATAGGTAGCCATCTCGGAAAACAAAACTTATAAATTATATTTAAAACCCATACCTATACATAATGTAAAGTAATATAGTTTAAATATATACTGTTTATTCTCGATACATCACACACGAACGAACTAAAATACACATGTACATAATATATAGATACTTTATACACAGGGAAAAACACAGAACTTCCCCATACATAAACTTATATATACATCTTCCAAGTATGATCTGACATTGATATATATATATATATACATATAATAAAATCAACGACCAAATAACACAGTTATATACAAATACGTATAAATTACATAACTTAATAATATATAAATAAAATACCTATATAAAACATGTACGTATATAGCTCAGTTAGATTTATATACAACTCAACATAACATATTCAAAGTATAAAACGAAAATAATAATAGCAGTCATAAACGAAAATATATTATAACAAAAGTATAAACAAAACTGTTAAATAACAATTTATATAACTATATAGTGACTAGAACTGAAAATCTCAATATACAAATTATATCTTCTTTTCTTTTTTTTTCTTTTTTTTTTCTTTTTTTTAGCAACACATATATGCATCAGAGAAAAACAAACTAAACTATAATACCTCAACAATCATGCGACAGAGAGAAGGGAAAGAGGGCACGGTGAAAAGTGCTGAAGCTCGCCTGAAGCCTTAGGTGTTTTATGGTCTTTGAGGTGGCGGAAAGAGGTGGTGATCGGTAGTGAAGGCGGAGCATTGCGTTGCGGAGGATGGCCGCCTTGCTGTGGCGAAGAGGGTGGGGCACAGCAGTTGGTCGACAAATTTGGTGATGGGCAAGGCGTTGGGAAAGGCGTTGTTTGGTGGAGAGCTTCACGTGTGCGCGGGTGTGCTTTTTGCTGATGAAGGGTTCGATGATTGGCGGGGTTGTACGGTGTAGCAGGAGTGGTGGGTGATTGCAACTCTTGGTCGAGACAGGGTAGAGGCGAAGTGGGAAGTCGTGGTGGCTGAGGCCGGTGCGTTGGAGGGTGGTGTCAAAAGCTGCTACTTGGTGAAGGCGGGTGGAAGGCTAGGAAGGTGGAGCACGTTGCTCGGTTGTGTGGTGCATGCACGGTGAGGAGGTCAGGCCGAATGGTGAAGGGGTGAAGGAAAATGATTGTAGCAAGGTGGTAGCTGGGTGTCGTGAGATTGATTTGGGTGAAGGAAGATTGCATGCATATGATGGAAGATGCACAACAAGGTTTAAATGAAGAAGATTGTATATTTTTTTTATAATAGCCGAAATTAAAATGAGGAGAGGGGGGAAAGGCCTGATGAGTTCTAGCCAAAGAAGAAGAACAGTTTCACAGCTAAGTATACACGTCACTTTATTTTTTATTTGTTTTATTTCAAAATGAAGAAGCAACGAATCAGAAAATATGAACTGGCAAACGTTGGAACAAGTGTGGGGAAACAAAAGTCCACAGCTGAAATTAATAAGCTCTTCAATTCACGTGAGTAACAGAAAAGACAAAAGGAACCAATTTTTTTTTTAAACCGGTACTGATAAAGTAGTTTTTCGTTAATTTCGCTGCGTACCGGACTTCAAACCACAGAGTTGAATATACCGTAGAGGCCAGCACGACGAGACGATCAAAATGGTATACGGATATCAGTGGCATGATTTTATTTTAAAATTTCAAATTTTCTAATAGCGAAAAATGAAGGAAAAACGCAGAAAAACAAGATCGACGGAGCTAAAGATGTCCGAATTTTGAAAAACGGCAAACTAACGGCTTGCTCAGAAGATGGTTTAGAATTTTTCTATGTAAAAATATCTAAGTTTCGAAAACATTTTATTTTCATCGCTTTTTAACTGATTAAATTGAAGTAAATTTATGCACGAAATAAACTTTCATATTTTCGGACGAAAATTCACCAGTCGCTATGTTTAACTAGACGTATTCCAAATATCAAATTTATATTTCAAAATTTTATCGTTTTTTTCACACAAAACGCTTAATTAAATTAAATAAAGTTGTTAAAATATCCAGGTTGTAACACTTGTAATATATGCTTACAAGCCAAATATTTCACCAATTGTCAAAATCTAAATGGAGTTAGCATTAATTTCAAAAATTATCTAAATTTTACATTAAGATAATATTTAATTACCCTTAATGAAATTAAATTCCCAATTTATTTAATGCAATCAATTCTGACCTTTACAAATTTAGTACATTTATTAATTGTCGTTTAAGTAACCTTTAATCACTTTTATTTTTAAAACTTACTCAAGTGCAACCATTACACTTTCCATTATTATATTAATTTGAATTCCATTCTAGTTAATAATTTTATTAATGATTCACTAATTCAACATTTCCATTTGTTTCTTATATTAAACTTATAACCAAGTAAGACAATTTTCATTATTTTCAATTAATTGCAATCTTATTCTAAATTGTAAATTTTAATTACAATTGCTACATCTAATTTCTAACATTGTATCACAATCCCATAAATGTAACATTTATAAAATACCCAATTAAATATCTCATGAAATCACATATTTCTTATTTTAAATAATTACCGAATATTTCTATTTACACTCAATTATAACTTTGAAATCTTAACAAATCCATAAATTTTCAATTGCCTAATATATTCATAAATTACTATTAAATGTTCTCTATAAATTTATTTACTTGGTTTCAACTTTTTATTCATCAATTACTGCCCTATAAATAAACTTACATTCCAATATAAATTATAAGATTTTTATTTCCTTCTAAATTTAAATAAAATCTTATTAATTTAACTCATTTTAATCATCGAATTTGACGGGTCGTTACACTCTCCCCCACTCAAAACTTTTCGTCCCCGAAAAGGAAAAAAGGGAAAAAGAAGGGAAAAGAAGAATTAAGAAATCAATATATCTTATTTAAATTATTAATTTTATAAACAATTAAATTTACAAAATTAGTTACTTTAAATAAAATATACAAATTTACAATCATTATATCTTTTCATACTTAAATCAATAAAGTTTGGAAAATATTTTCAAAAATTTTCTAAGTCCAAAATTTATGGAAAATTTCGGCCGAGTCTCCTTTGTACGGGGTGGCTCGAGAGAAAATATAATATCAAATATATAGTATACAACATATATTTTCCAAAATAATGTATATATCCCAACATGGGAACCAATATAATAATAATGCTATAAACCGTAATCCGAAAACGTACCTATTTGTCGGGAAATTTACGCTTATATTATGAAACCAAATGCAACAACAGTTGCTTCCATAACCTGTATTTCACTAATAAAATATAAAAGGGTTAACAATTATATAAAATGAAATATTTAAGGTTGTTTCAACCATAAACACAATCAATACAACAACAATCAATTCCAACAAACAGCATACAACCATCATACAGAATCAACACAATTCAAATATGCATCCATATCAAACAAAATAGGTAGTTGTTCGGGTTCAAAATTTAAATTGTACAGAATGAAGAATAAACTACTAAGTTCATCTTTTGCTCAACAGTCTTAGATCAAACGAAATAGATTATTCATACATCCAACAATCTTAAAGTATCCTTACCTAAACAACCATAAAACAAACAACAATTCCAACCAACAAATCACATTTATTTATTATTCATTTCATTTCACATATTTGTTGTTTGATTTCTCCTTTTCATTCATATAATGGTTTATCTTTTTATTTTACATTTTATTTCTTACAGTTTTCATTTATCCATATATAATGCAAATTTATTTTATTTGCATTACATTCATTTATTTATTACTTAATTTCACTTATTACAGTATTCATTTTCCTACTTATTTTATTTATAAATAGCTTCAACTGTTTACTTAAGTTCATTATCATTCATTTACTGTAATGACCCGTTATTTTAGACCATTCAAATCGACAATAAAAACATACATGTCCGACTTGAATAATTCAAAATACCGAATTGTTAATTTAAATTTGGCGAAACATATACAGTAAATAAATCAACCACAGAATCACAGATAAAGAGTAGTACAATAATACGCAGTGGAATAAATGAATAGTAGTTCATGAAGCTACTATATAAACAAAGTTAGAAATAAAATACATCAAAATATCCCAGATGAAGTAAAGTCTCCGTTACGGGCAGATGACTTATCTGAACCAATCGACTGGATGACTGAAAGGATAGATAGTTAGATCTTCAAGCAAAGCTCCAACTTCGAAGATGAGTCTCAAATGCTGTATCACTCGGTCTGACCCGAGCGTAAAGCGAAACACAAAACACTCGAGTTAGGATTAATTTTCTTATATCAATAAATCCAACTCAAGTGAAATATCAACTGAAATACCAATAACTTAAAGGATGTTTGGGATAACCATCCTCTAAAGGTCCATGAAACTATCTACAAGGTAGAAATATACACTATAACATCGTGGTCATTTAATTTATTTATACTTCAAAATCAAACAACATTCCCCTTTCAAATATATCTATTTTCCAAAATAGTATATGTATATATGAAATAATTTATAAAGTAAAGTATTTGCAATTTCCTCAAATTTCACAAATCGCTTCAAAAGTCACTCGACTTTCCCATCAAATTTAATTCAATCTCAATTTATCAATTTTCATTCAATTCAATTTTCTAAATAATAAATTCAAATTATATTGATTTAAAAAAAACATATCTGAACTCAAATAAACCATTTAGATTCCAGTATATTTCAAGCTTTATATTCAACATTTCAAAGTTAAATTTAACCATTTCTATAGAACTCGATTTAACCTCATTATTATTTAGTCTTGAGATATTCACCTAATAAATTCAGTATTATTAAAATAACTTTAATTTACCTTTAAACCAAATATTCCATTCGATTTGTTTAAGCTTGAAACATCCATTTAATCACTTTAAATCAAAAATCAAGTTATCAAATCAAACCTTAAACTTCAACTTAAATAGTTCAAATCGATTTAATTCAGTAGAATTCTTAATTAAATACCATTCAATTAATTCGACTTTATCTTCTCAACCTTAACTTTTTCAATTTATTACACAATCTATTTCGAAATATAGATTTACATAACTACTTAAACATATTTTATGAATTAAATCAGTCTCAATAATATTATTATTAAATCTATATATATACATAAAATTACCATTATATGTATAATATTTTAAGAACCAATATTTATTAAAAACCATATATTTCTTTTCAAAACCATAGAAATTATTTTCAAAACATTTATATATGGACCAGCGGTGTCTGTACATGTTTCATATCCTATGGTAAAGTGATACAGATATTTATCATTTCAATCCGTACACTAAATATATACGGGTGGATATCATTTCAACCCGTAATCCCAAATTTAATTAAATGAAAATCACTTGGGTCTATCATTTCAACCCATAACGAAATTCTCTTATTCTAAAGTCCGTTCGGGTATGTATCATTCCAACACATAGTGAATTCTAAACTACAGGGAACTTGCAGAGTGATAACAGATAATACAATAAAATAACAGGCATATATCATCAATAATTTAAATAAAATATAAACAGCAGGATATGGTGTCATATTCCGTAGGTGAACAATTTCAGATAACATATATAGCAATGTAAAATGTAACAGCAGCATATTTCAATTATCATTTCAATTGAAATCAATTTTAATAAATAAAAGAACGTTAATCGTGAGTGATTACTCACCTTTCGAGGCTAGAATTCAACGACACGGATACACACACTGATATAGACACTGATTGAATTTCGAATCCAAGCAAAGCAAAATCGGCACAAATTCAATGATCAAAGCTGATTGACACGAATTGATGAAAACGGATCAAATCAGAACTAGAACGATGAAGAAAAACGGTATAAGCGAACTTATATAACCACCTATACTATATATACATATGAAATTTATATTCTAAGTTTAAACACCACAAATTTAATTTACAAGCATTTCGAACATATAAATAAATAAATCAATCAAGCTTACATTTATTAAAAATCAAACACGCACTTAAAATAATATATATTTGTTTAAATCAAATAGTTAATCCCAAAACGTACTATGTCAAATAAAAAAATTTGAAAACCAAGTTCTCATATATATAAAAAAAGTATATACATATTATACGTGAACTTACAAAACAGCAATACGTGAACTTGCCGTACACATAACTATTTATGTTTTAAAACCAAAAGTGAAGCACTACTGTAAACAAAAAATCCATATAATCGACATATTATATTATATAACTATAGGCCTTGTGTTTCCTGGGGGACCCAGGTGTAACCTCTCAATAAACCATTTCAATTCATATATTTCAAAGCTTTAAATATTCCACCATTTCAAAACAATTTCTTTGATAATTCCATATATATCAACTTCAATTACTATTATTTAGATTTGAAATATTTACTTAATAAATCCAATAAAATTTAAGTAAAACTTTTAACTCAAAACTCTATATTCTTTAAATTTTATTTAACCTGATATATTCATTTACCTCAACTTTATATTCATTTAAAGCACTTTAAACCAAATCAAGTTATAAGAATCATACCCTTTAAAACATCAACTTATATTTAAATTCCAAATCAAATTTATTCAAGTACAATTCTTAAATAATTCAATTTAAACCAATTTCGTATTTATCTTCCAACTTAAATTTCATTTAATCCATTTAACTCCCTATATATAATACCTTAAATAGGAACTTACCCATATAATATAAACCATCAAACTTCATTATTAAACTCATTTTTATTAAACAATTTTACATATAGCTTAAATTCAAGAATTTAACTATATATATAATAATATTTATATAACATCAAAACTAATATTTAATAAACCGTATATCCCTTTCAAAACAATAGAAATCATTTAAAAATATTTTTATATATAGACCACGGTGTCTGTATAAAATTTTCTATCCTATGGTCAAGTGATATGGATATTTATTATTTTAATCCGTAATTTAAAAATAAAATTACGGTTATATATCATTTCAAACCGCAATCCCGAATGAAATGAGAATGCATAATAACATGCAGTTTATAACAATATAGAATATGGCGTCCATTCGCCTAATGTCAATCATCAACCATTTATTACAAACATCATCCAAATCCGAATAATGACATCAATAAATAACAATCGATTACTGACATTTTATTATTCAATAATAAATTAATTTAACTGGCAGTTTATATGCAATAATAAGTTGAATAACAATTAAATTCAAATAAATGCAATTTAACTGAGATGATGATTAAATATACGCCAAACAGTTATAAATAAATTTCAAATCACATCATATTTCAATTTAACAAACATAATAAATTTTAGAAGTTGTGAGTGGGTTAAAACACTCACCTTCGGGATTTAAATTGAATTTAAATCCAATTTAAACCTAAAAATTAAACGGTCTCGGAATTCGTCCAAACCAGCTCCACAATGTTCGGAATTCAAATACGATTCTAACAAAAGAAACCATGCGTAAAACGGATATCATATGTAAAAGTTATACGAGTTAGAAGATTTGAAACGAAATTTAAATAAAAAGAAAGTAAATAAATAAATAAAATATACCGAAGCCATGTCATCACCATCTTGATCGCCCCAAACCCTAGCTTCTAACCTAGAATTGCGATGACAGGCAGCCACAACCCCTCCTTCGATTAAAATTTTGCCGCGCCTACGTCTGACAACGGCCACATCAAGCGACTCCCGCACGACGCTCCCCTTCGGCCGAACACGTGGATGCCCACGTGATGCATTCCGGTGCCCAAACGCTCGCCGCCGCCATCGTGTTCAATCGCCAAATATGGAGATTCCATTGACCATCTCGACAAACGAGCTACAGATCCGTGACCTACTCTCCATCCTCTTCCTAACGCCGCCACCCGATCGAGAAACAGTCAACTATTCGCCGTTGGATTGCCAAAAATCCAATATGAACGGCCACGGTTCATTGTCAATTTCGGGACAAATGGTGATTCGAATCGAAAAACAAATTTTAGACTTAGGTTGCGCTCATCGAGAGCTTCAATATATATATATTTTTAAAAATTTTCCAAGGAGTTTGAATTTTTATTTGATTTTTGAATTTGTATTGGATCTAGGGTTTGCAGCCATTGAGGAAGAGGAGCACAAAAGTTTATGTACGTATAGAAATGAGGAATAGAGGCTGCTAGGGTTTATAACGGGGTTTATATAGGTAGGTCCGAAATCAAAATGGATGGATAAGGTTGGATATACGCGCTAACGCCAAAGTGGCCCAAAAGCCCGTTTTGACTCCGGAACGAAATTGTGTCAAACTATATATCAAAATAGATGTTTAAAAATATCTTATACACAATGGAAATGGTTTCAGGTTCAAATTGTATCGTATGAAGAAGTTATGCGAAAATCAATATTTTTCCAATTGATTTCAATTTCATAAATTTCAAGGCATTTTGAGTCCGTATGATCAAACGACATGTCTGATCGCTACGAAACTTGAAACCCGACAATAATTCACTGTTACGGATCCGATGAAACTAGTTCCGTTGAAATCCGAGCCAGTTCCCAAAATGGCTATTTTTCCATTAAGTAAATTAATTAATAATTAATTAATTAAATCAAAATATCAATTTTATTTCGATAATTAACAAATTTCAACATTTTTAACTTCTTAATCATTTACGATGATTTAAACAAATTTAAATGTCAATTTAGAAAAGATTAATTTATAAATTTCAATATAAATCCTCAATTTCATTAAATTCAAAATTATAAATGAGATTTCCAATAATTCTATTAAATTCACTTTTCATTCTATTATTTAATTCATTGTTATCAAAAGGATGAAATTTACGTTAGTTCACGATTGTTTACATTTATTTTCTTAGATTTCATCTAGATTTCCATTTATGCAATATTTTAAATTTTAAATTTCCATTTAATTGTAAATAAATTATACTCTCGTAATTTAAATTCAAATAAATAAATAAATGCTGATTCCCATTCTTTTTATTCAAACAATCATTATCCTATAAACAAATTAAACATTTGTTTATGTTTCATTACCCTGATACTTCTATATACATCTTAGATTTGTATAATTGGCTATATTTCAAAATGTGAAATCTTGTGTGATGCACCACCTCTATACCCACTCTAACCAAGGACACTACGGGGTAATGCCGTCAACTAGCGCGGAGAATAAGGCTGTTGAGGAGCGACCATCCGTGTAATTGCTTTGTGCGAGCACCGATATGTCAGGATAGTAAAACATGCGGAAATCCGACACCTCGATACAAACTCAAAACTACTACACAGTGGCTATATATATTCGTCGGAAACATATATAGAAATAAACATAACACAAATCAGTCATAGACATCCATATCACAAAGGCAGAAATACATATGAATATATAACACATGAAAGTGTACATCAGAGTAGTGGTCAGACAAGATCCACAATGTCATAAAAGAATAGCTACAAGTGCTAGACAAAAGAATATGGATACATTAATGAGTCTATATCTCAAATGTATACAACAAAAACTACTAACATAAGTAGTTAGCCAAAAGTCAGGGTGACAATCCCAGGTGTGAAGTCAAGAAGAAGCACCTGTAACATCTCGGTCTGACCCGAGTATTATTTAATAAGAAAATAATAAACGGATCAGTCTAGCTATAATATCAGATAAAATGATAAAGGATAAGAGATATGACATAAACATATGATAACCACAAAGCCATACTGTGATAAGTATGTAACTGATAATCAACAAGATATTAATCAGTATCACCAGAATCTTCTCAAAGATCAAAAGGAATGTCATACTCCTTATTTACCAAATCACCAAACTATAAATATTGACAATAATATCAATGCCAATCACAAAACTTAATGACACACAAATTCACCAATACACAAAAATTGATAACACATATCAATGAAAATCACGAAAATTGCTGAAACACAAATTCTAGAAATCATCAATGAAATCCAGAAATCACAAAAAGGGGGAGGCCTATCACAAAACGGGAGCATGAAAACTCACCAACACGTGTATCACAAAATGGAACGCTATTCCATGGTAGCTAACCATTAATTTTTGAGCCGAAGCTCCACAAAACGGCCCGAAGACCATGGGTCGCTACCCCACCAATCTGAGCCAAAGTTCCACAGAAACGGGGTTTAGTCTCCCTCGTAGACAAAGAGACATCACACATTTGCTAGTCTAAATCACAAAAATGATCATCAACGATCATCAAGAAGTGTCAATTACAGTAAGCCAGTAAATATATAAGTTTAGCCTCATGTCCCATAACCACTAGCTTAACTTAAATATTTACGAACAAATTGTAGATTTCCACTAGAAAATTGTCACAAGAGATTCAATCGAACAAGTCCAAGAATTAACCGACGAAGTAAACGCAAGCGTTTCATACCATTTGTTTTACTACACCGTTTAATTAGATTTCTCGTACGAGTGAGGTAATGGTTTGTATATTTGAAAAAAATGTCAAATCACAAAAATGATCGTAGAAACGATCAATCACAAAAATTCACATACGAAGACGTGAAGGAAATCCAAAGAATTCGATTCCAAATTCATCAAAGTGGAAATAGCCTTGCTATAAGACACGGCACGACCTAGTAGATGAGCGACCTAAGGGTAGCGACATAAGTGCAGGGGCGAGCGACCTAAAAGATGGTGCAACCCAAAAGCACGCGCGACCTAATGGTGCAAACGACCTAACGACTAAACAAGGCTGAGCGACCTAACTAAACAAGGCCGAGCCATGACCTAATGCATAGGAGAAGGCCGAGCGACCTAAGGGTGGGGGGTTTGCGACTTAAGGAAGTAGCGGCTTAAGGGGTCGAGCATACGGCCTAGGTGGTGCGACCTAAGGATACGCGACCTAAAGAGGTAAGCCGAACGACTTAAGGAGTGGAATAGGCTGAGCGACCTAACACGAACGACCTAACTACAGGCTGAGGGAATGGTGCAAGCTGAACGACCTAATTTGCCGCGACCTATGGAGTGTGCGACCTAAGGGGTACGCAACCTCAGGAGGTAAGCCGAACGACTTAAGGTCGACCAAGCCGAGCGACCTAACGACCTATGGGTTACGACCTAAGTCCGAGCGACCTAAAGACTTAAGGGGGTAAACAAGGCCGAGCGACGGCCTAGCGCTACGCGACCTAAAGGGGGGCGACCTAGATGCATGCCGAGAGTCTTGCATGAGCAGGCAGAGCGACATAAGGGTTTTGGAGCTCAAAACTCTCCCAATTTGCAACCAATCGAGCACGGACGCTAGGGGATTATGCCTATAGGTTACCCAGTCGTATTAGCTACTTAATGCATCACCAAAAACGTGTTCAAACATCAAAGATTGGATTTTCAAAGAGATGAACGCAAAACACTAAAAATTGGGATTTTCACTAATTCAATCCAAATCAATGGCAAATGCATATGTAAAAGTGTTAGGAATTCATACCCAAAAATCAAAGATAGTTGTAGACAAATATGTGAGATAAAAATCTCACCTTTAAACAAAATTTATGAAGAAGAAGCTTGAAATCAATGAAGAATCAATGGCTTCTCTTTGAATTTGGAGTTGGATGTTGGATTTGCAAAAGAACTTGAGCTTGGAGTTTTAATTTCCCATTCCTTCCTCCATTTTTGAAGAAGCTTGAGTGTAAGGAAATGGAAGTAAAATTATGAAGAGAAGGGGGTTGAGCTAGAGTTAATAGCTTAGGCTAATGGGCTAAACCAAACTCAAATCCCAAAGTGGAAAAGTAGCAAAATTCCACTAACTCCAAACACATCAAAGTTTATACTCAAAAAGATCGCAAATGTCATTTTGAACTCAAAGAGGGTGGTCTCGAGTCCTAATTCGACTGTTTGCAAAAAGTAGTTTTTGGGACAAAAATCCGACTAACGATAAAATATTAAAATAAAAAAATAAAAATATTTAAATATTCAATCGTAAAATATGCGGGTTGTTACAGACTCCCCTCCTTAAAGAAATTGCATCCTCGCAATATTTAAGAAGAAAAATATAGTGACAACCATAAAAGCATATTCAACACAAAAGAAATTTGAAATAAGAAATTCACCTCAAAGAGCACGGGAAAGTAAATCCGGATGTGTTCGCTCGATGAATTCTCTAGATTCCCAAGAGGAGTCCTTAGGGTTTGAGGACCATTGGACTTTAACAAGCGGAACATCTTTATTACGAAGGCGCTTGACCTTCGGAGCAATAATACGAATAGGATGTTGTTCATAAGTTAAATTAGGTGAAACTTCAATTTCTTCCACAACACTGGGCTTAAGAATAGAATCGGAATCTCGAAGGCACTTGACCTCCGAAGAAATAATACGAATAGGATGTTGCTCATAAGTTAAATTAGGTGAAACTTCAATTTCTTCCACAACACCGAGCTTAAGAATAGAATCGGAATCTCAAAGGCACATCCGTAATTGAGAAACGTGAAACACGTCATGAATAGCAGAAAATTGAGCTGGTAATAAAAGGCGATAAGCCACGGAACCAATACGTTCGGTGATAGGAAATGGCCCAATATATCGAGGCGCTAACTTTCCTGATCGACTGAAACGTACAACACCTTCATAGGTGAAACACGAACAAACACAAGATCTCCCACATAAAATTATAATTTCCTTATCTGGTTATCGGCATAGGATTTTTGTCTACTCTGGGCTTCTTTCATCCTATGACGAATAAGGTCAATCTTCTCTGTGGAATCACGAATAAAATATGGACCTAAAACTAGCTTCTCACTAGACTCAAGCCAACAAGAAGGGGATCGGCGTGGCCTTCCATAGAGTGCCTCGAAAGGTGCCATACCAATACTAGATTGGAAGCTATTATTATAGGAAAACTCAACAAGAGAAATATGATCATCCCAACTTCCACCGAAATCAAGAACACATGCACGAAGAAGATCTTCAAGAGTTTGATTCACACGATCGGTTTGTCCATCGGACTGGGGATGATAAGCGGTGCTAAAATTAAGCTTCATTCCCAAAGCTTTTTGAAGACTCTTCCAAAATCCACTAGTAAACAACGGATCACGATGACTAACAATAGAAGTAGGAACTCCATGCAATTTATCAATTTCGTTAATAAAGAGTTTGGCCAAAAGAGAAACGGTTCGATTGGACCGAACGGGAATAAAATGGGCGGATTTAGTAAGTCTATCAACTATCACCCATAAGCTATCATGACCCGAACGAGAACGGGAAAGGCCATCTATAAAATCCATGGAAATTTGATCCCACTTCCAAATTGGAATTTCTAAAGGTTGCAATAACCCACCGCGCCTTTGATGTTCGGCCTTAATGAGTTGGAAAGGCATGCAACACTTAACAAAGTTAACAATATTAGATTTCATTCCCTCCCAATAACAAAGTTGCTTCATATCCGCGTAAATTTTACAACTAGCGGGATGAATGGTAAATTTAGAACGATATGAATCTTCTAAAATGTCTCTACGAAGACCACTATTATTTGGCACGATAAGTCCACCAAATTTTCGAATACCGCCACGGGAATCAATATCAATGTCTTTCAAATTTTCAATATTAATTTTATCCCTAAAATTTTGGCCAAGAAGAGCCAAGTCAGGATCTAGCTTTTGAGCTTCAAGAATGCGGTCTAAATGAGAAGGATGAGCCTCAAGACTACATAAAGAAAGAGATGAACACAAATCGGAAATGCGATCTCGTATCTCACAAGTAGATAAAATCTCGGGATCATTCAATTCGGATATCATCATAGAAACAACCGCTTGTTGCTTGCGACTAAGTGCATCGGCAACACGATTTCCCTTTCCGACGGTATAAAGAATATCAAGATCATAAGCTGCAAGGAACTCGAGCCAACGTTGTTCACGCAAATTAAGTTCCTTTTGAGAAAATAGATACTTCAAAGATTTATGATTGGTGTAAAAAATAAATTTTTCTCCCAGAAGATAATGACGCCAAATACAAAGGGCGAAAACAATAGCCGCGAGCTCTAAATCATGAGTGGCATATCTAGTCTTGGCTGGCTTCAATTGCCTAGAAGCATAGGCAATGACACGTTCTTTTTGCATAAGAACAGCACCCAAACCAACGCGACTGACATTGGTATAAACAATAAAATCTTGATTTCCTTCGGGAATAACAAGAATAGGAGCATCAGAAAGGAGTTCTTTTAATTTCTGAAAAGAAACTTCACATTTGTCCGAAGAGCACCTTTCTTGGTCAAATTAGTAAGAGGCACGGAAATTTTGGAAAAGTCCTTTATAAAACGACGGTAATAGTCCGCCAACCCAAGGAAGCTACGGATTTCCATCACACTCTCCGGTCTCTTCCAATTTTGAATCGCTTCAATCTTTGAAGGATCCACGGAAATTTGGGATTCGAAAATAATATGACCGAGAAACTTAACACGAAATTGCCAAAAGTGGCATTTAGAAAATTTTGCTTTTAATTGATTGCTCTAAGAGTTTCCAACACAATCCGAAGATGCTTTTCATGCTCCTCCTCGGTTTTAGAATACACAAGAATATCATCAATAAAGATGAGAACAAACCAATCGAGGAAGTCTTTGAAAACTCGATTCATAAGGTCAACGAAATAAGCTGGAGCATTCGTTAAACCAAATGGCATCACAAGCCATTCATAAGATCCATAACGAGTACAGAACGATGTCAAAGGAATGCTATCCTCTGCAATACGAAGCGGATGAAAACCGGTAGCTAAGTCTAATTGTGAAAAGACTCTAGCACAACTAAGCTGATCAAATAAATCATCAATCCGAGGTAAAGGATATTTATTCTTGAAAGTAAGATCATTAAGCTTGCGGTATTCAACGCAAAGCCTAAGTGTACCATCAGATTTCTTCACAAAAATAGCCGAAGCTCCCCAAGGCGAGGAACTAGAGCGAATAAATTGCTTCGTCTCCAATTCGGATAGTTGTTTGCGCATCTCCTCATTTTCTTTATTAGACATACGATAAGGAGGACGAGTGATAGGTTGAGCTCCAGGGATGAGATTAATTCTGAACTCAATTGTTCGCTTAGGTGGTAATCCTAAAACGGGCTCAAATATGTCGGAAAATTCACGAACAACGTGAATAAGTGAAATAATATCTTCCTCATCATCATTATCGTCATCATGAGGATTCAAAGAATATAAAGATGCAACCAAGCTGGAATCCGAATCTTGAAGGTCAATAGAAATCTTCTTAACAGATTAAGGATGTCGAAGATAAATAGTCCGTTCACGACATAGGATTTGGGCTTTATAGCGGTTAAGCCAATCCATTCCCAAAATCTTTCCAACGCCTATGTAGCGTATAACATGCAAATCGGCTCGGAAAGAAAAATCACACAAAATAATCTCGACATCGTTACACAATAAACTGATTGTTGCGGATCCACCAAGCGGATTCGCAATTCTCATAGAAGTCATCAAACACAAAACATCCAAAGAAAAAGTATCAACAAGTTCTTTTGATATAAAAGAATGGGACGCACCCGTATCAAAAAGAACTCGAATAGGATGATCACGAAACGAAATAAGGCTATCAAGGATAGATTGAGAAATACCTATACCACGAGATGTGTTGCCAGGGGCTTGAGCAACATTAAGCTTTCCCTCCTTCCTGCCTTGAAGTTTGGGACAAGAAGACAAATATTGATCCGGGCTTTTGCAATAGCGATAAGCACGTGGCTTTGAACACTTGTTCGCATAATGGTCATTAGAACCACAGTTGTAGCATTGCCCACTACTAGAGGTAGAAGTCTTAGTTGCCGGAGAGGCTTGCTTCCCTTTCTTATTGTTGGGATAAGGACCTTTAAACTTATTAGGCCTTTTCTTGTTTTTGAAGTTCGGTTTGGCACCCATAACTTCAACGTCACTTTCTTTATCTGCCACTTCAAGTCGAAGAGCGATATCAACGAGTTGATCAAAAGAAACATCTAACTTTAGAAGTAATGGCTTCTTGAGATTTTTATTCAATCCATAGACAAATCGTTGGTTTTTCTTCAATGGGGTGTTTATATATTCGACCCCATTTTTGGAAAGTGACTTGAAATATGTGACATAATCTGCCACGGAGGATTCACCTTGAACAAGGTCAATGAATCGACTAGCAAAAGTCACCTTCTCTACTTCTGGCACAAATTTTAATTAGAAGCGTTCCCGGAATTTCTCCCAAGTAAGATCTGCTTCATTTATTTCAGAAATCAGAAGATCATACCAGTCTAATGCTCTTTCTTGGAGCATACTAGAGGCCACCTGAACACGGTGAAGACCAATAAAATTCATGCGAGAAAAGATTCGACCGCATGATCTCAGCCAAGCCTGGACTTCAATAATGGTTTCAGAACCTTTGAATGGATTTCCACCCAAATTGGTATAATCCCTGCACAAACGTGCAAATCCAGACCTAGGGTGAGTAGACTCGGATTAGATCCGGCTGCTTGAGCATTCCTCACTAGATCAAGAAGCTGCTGGGCAGACATAAATACTCCATCTTGGGGAGTAGCATGAGATTGACTGGCGGTGGGACGGCCAGGTCTAACCATTTCTCTTCCTTAAAAAGGAAGAAGGAAGAAGAAAAAGGTTATTCACCAAATGAATATCAAGCATTCTTGATAGATAAACGAGGAATCATAAAGAAAATAGGATGAATCGGTACGAAGACTCGAATTAAATCCTAAAGCACGATTCCTAAGATGAACTTAGGATGATGATCCTTGCTAGATTATTCTACATTGTTCCGAAGTTTGGCTTTGATACCAAGCTGTGACGCCCCATCTCTATACCCACTCTAGCCAAGGACACTACGGAGTAATGCCGTCAACTAGCGCGAAGAATAAGGCTGTTGAGTAGCGACCATCCGTGTAATTGCTTTGTGCGAGCACCGGTATGTCAGGATAGTAAAACATGTGAAAATCCGACACATCGATACAAAATCAAAACTACTACATAGTGGCTATACATATTCTTCGAAAACAAATATAGAAATAAACATAATACAAATCAGTCACAGACATCCATATCACAAAGGCGGAAATAGATATGAATATATAACACATGAAAGTGTACATCAGAGTAGTGGTCAGACAAGATCCATAATGTCATAAAAGAATAGCTACAAGTGCTAGACAAAAGAATATGGATACATTAATGAGTCTATATCTCAAATGTATACAACAAAAACTACTATTAGTTTTAGCCAAAAGCCAGGGTGACAATCCCAGGTGTGAAGTCAAGCAGAAGCACCTGTAACATCTCGGTCTGACCCGAGTATTATTTAATAAGAAAATAATAAACGGATCAGTCTAGCTATAAATATCAGATAAAATGATATAGGATAAGAGATATGACATAAACATATGATAACCACAAAGCCATACTGTGATAAGTATGTAATTGAAAATCAACAAGAGATTAATCAATATCACCAGAATCATCTTAAAGATCATAAGGAACGTCATACTCCTTATTTACCAAATCACCAAACTATAAATATTGACAATAATGTCAATGCCAATCACAAAAGTTAATGACACACAAATTCACCAATACACAAAAATTGATAACACATATCAATGAAAATCACGAAAATTGGTGAAAGACAAATTCTAGGAATCATCAATGGAAATCCAGAAATCACAAAAAGGGGGAGGCCTATCACAAAACGGGAGCATGAAAACTCACCAACACGTGTATCACAAAATGGAACGCTATTCCATGGTAGCTAACCATTAATTTTTGAGCCGAAGCTCCACAAAACGGCCCAAAGACCATGAGTCTCTACCCCACCAATTTGAGCCGAAGCTCCACAGAAATGAGGTTTAGTCTCCCTCGTAGACAAAGAGACATCGCACATTTGCTAGTCTAAATCACAAAAATGATCATCAACGATCATCATGAAGGGTCAATTACAGTGGCTAGTAAATATATAAGCTTAGCTCTTGTCCCATAACCACTAGCTTAACTTAAATATTTACGAACAAATTGTAGATTTACACTAGAAAATTGTCACAAGAGATTCAATCGAACAAGTCCAAGAATTAACCGACGAAGTAAATGCAAGCGTTTCATACCATTTGTTTTACTATGCCGTTTAATTACTTTTCTTGTACGAGTGAGGTAAAGGTTTGTATATTTGAAAAAAATGACAAATCACAAAAATGATCGTAGAAACGATCAATCACAAAAATTCACTTACGAAGACGTGAAGGAAATCCAAAGAATTCGATTCCAAATTCATCAAAGTGGAAATAACCTTGCTATACGACACGGCGCGACCTAGTAGATGAGCGACCTAAGGGGTAGCGGCATAAGTGCAGGGGCGAGCGACCTAAGGGATGGCGCGACCCAAAAGCACGCGGTCCCTAATGGTGCAAACGGCCTAACAACTAAACAAGGCCGAGCGACCTAACTAAACAAGGCCGAGCCACGACCTAACGCATATGAGAAGGCCGAGCGACTAAGAGCGGGTTTGCGACTTAAGGAAGTAGTGGCTTAAGGAGGCAAGCATACGACCTAGGTGGTGCAACCTAAGGATACGCGAACGACTTAAGGAGTGGAATAGGCCGAGCGACCTAACACGAACGACCTGACTACAGGCCGAGGGAATGGTGCAAGCCGAACGACCTCATTTGCCGCGACCTATGGAGTGTGCGACCTAAGGGGTACGCGACCTAAGGAGGTAAGCCGAACGACTTAAGGTCGACCAAGCCGAGCGACCTAACGACCTATGGGTTACGACCTAAGTACGAGCGACCTAAAGACTTAAGGGGGTAACAAGGCCGAGCGATGACCTAGCGCTACGCGACCTAAAGGGGGGCGACCTAAATGCAGGCCGAGAGTCTTGCATGAGCAGGCAGAGCGACCTAAGGGTTTTGGAGCTCAAAACTCTCCCAATTTGCAACCGATCGAGCACAGACGCTAGGTGATTATGCCTATAGGATACCCGGTCGTATTAGCTACTTGATGCATCACCAAAAACGTGTCCAAACATCAAAGATTGGATTTTTAAAGAGATGAACCCAAAACACTAAAAATTGGGATTTTCACCAATTCAATCCAAATCAATGGAAAATGCATATGTAAAAGTGTTAGGAATTCATACCCAAAAATCAAACATAGTTATAGACAAAGATGTGAGATAAAAATCTCATCTTTACACAAAATTTATGAAGAAGAAGCTTGAAATCAATGAAGAATCAATGGCTTCCTTTTGAATTTGGAGTTGGATGTTGGATTTGCAAAAGAACTTGAGCTTGGAGTTTTAATTTCCCATTCCTTCCTCCATTTTTGATGAAGCTTGAGTGTAGGGAAATGAAAGTAAAATTATGAAGAGAAGGGGGTTGAGCTAGAGTTAATAGCTTTGGCTAATGGGCTAAACCAAACCCAAAGCCCAAGGTGGAAAAGTAGCAAAATTCCACTAACCCCAAACACAGCGAAGTTTATACTCAAAAAGATCGCAAACGTCATTTTGAACTCAATGAGGGTGGTCTCGAGTCCTAATTCGACTGGTTGCAAAACATAGTTTTTGGGACAAAAATCCGACCAACGATAAAATATGGAAATAAAAAATAAATAAAAATATTTAAATATTCAATCGTAAAATATGCGGGTTGTTACATCTTGTCTATTACACATATTAATTAAGGTTTTAAAACTAATTAATAAAAGTTCCTTAGTCCAATCCTTTTTACCAATTAAATATACATTCACACTTCCGTTATTATTTTAATAATCACTAAGTAATGTTTATTATCAACTATAAATATTATAACTACTTAACGGACACTGATTTTATAAATTTACAATTTATTACATATTCTTCATCAGTTAACATATTTTGAATTCCTTTCCCAATTTACTAATTTCAATCAATCCTAACTTTACCATCTTTTTCAATTAATAGGGTGTGCACTAATTTAGTTATTGCGTTAATTCTTATTAATATAACATTAAGGTTCCTTTACTCAAATTGATTTCCAATATTACTTTTAAACCAAATAAACAGGCAAATTATAACAAGTACTACCATGCCTTTAATTACACTCATGTGTTCCCTATTATCAAGCCCCCGTTACAGTTCTTAAATACTTCTACTATTGTTTAATTTCATTACTATATTATTATTTCATTATCAATTTAGTATTTTCTTTCGTTTCTTACAATTCAAATCTCATGACCAATTATAACCAATTTCAATATCTCACCTGACCTTTCATTTCAATTTATCCATTTATTAAGTTTTACATTAGTGAATCTTTATTTCCAAATACACTCTAGTTTAACAACTTCTAAACATTGTATTACTTCTCACATTAATGTAACTTTTATTTATTTTATTAACATTTATTTCAAATTCAAATTCCATCAACTAATTAAATAGGT
This sequence comes from Allium cepa, assembly GCA_030765085.1. NCBI lineage: Eukaryota > Viridiplantae > Streptophyta > Magnoliopsida > Asparagales > Amaryllidaceae > Allium > Allium cepa. The sequence goes on along the minus strand of CM060938.1, from coordinate 26,753,652 downwards.
AAATTATAATATATGCTTACAAGCCAAATATTTCACCAATTGTCAAAATCTGAATGGAGTTAGCATTAATTTCAAAAATTATCTAAATTTTACATTAAGATAATATTTAATTACCTTTAATGAAATTAAATTCCTAATTTATTTAATGTAATCAATTCTGGCCTTTACAAATTTAACACATTCATTAATTGTCGTTTTAAGTAACCTTTAGTCACTTTTATTTTTAAAACTTACTGAAGTGCAACAATTACACTTTCCATTATTATATTAATTTGAATTCCATTCTAGTTAATAATTTTATCAATGATTCACTAATTCAACATTTCCATTTGTTGCTTGTATTAAACTTATAACCATGTAAGACAATTTTCATTATTTTCAATTAATTGTAATCTTATTCTAAATTGTAAATTTTAATTACAATTGCTACATCTAATTTCTAACATTGTATCACAATCCCATAAATGTAACATTTATAAAATACCCAATTAAATATCTCATGAAATCATATATTTCTTATTTTAAATAATTACCAAATATTCCTATTTACACTCAATTATAACTTTGAAATATTAACAAATCCATAAATTTTCAATTTATTCATAAATTACTATTAAATGTTCTCCATAAATTTAATTACTTGGTTTCAATTTTTTATTCATCAATTACTGCCCTATATATAAACTTATGTTCCAATATAAATTATAAGATTTTTATTTCCTTCTAAATTTAACTAAAATTTTATTAATTTAACTCATTTTAATCATCCAATTCTACGGGTCGTTATATAATCAGAATAATCTTCTAAGTGACGATCAGATGTTTGTCTAGGTGAACATTATAGTGCACTTAGTAAATTATTCTCTTTATCATTGTATAACCGAAACAATTTCAAACTTGAACGAACCTAAAGCAAGTGAGTAATAAATGTTTTGTTGGAAAATTATTTTCGAAAATGAGATTTTGAAATAAAAGAAATGTTTTTAAGTTAACTAGTTCAAGTGGCTCGAAAATAACTTAAAATTCGAAAAGAGATGTGTTCAAATGGTAAGCACTTCTCTTGAGTATTACACTTCTTGTTAAGGTAATGTATGATAGTGTTTGGTAGTACTCAGTTCCTTAGTATCATTTTGGAGTTACGCAGGCTATATATATACATATTTTCTACAGTTTGAACATATTGTTTCAATTTAAAAGTTTTGGAAATAAGAGCATCTATTTGGATCTTGAGTTTTCTTAGGAAAATAAAAGCAAAATGGAATGGTTGAAAAAAAAATTGTATATACACTTAGGATGTAGTTGAATATTATACAAGTTGAATCTATGTTTAATTTTATGAAATGTTTTCATAAAAAAATTTAGTGGAAATAAAATTGGTATTAGGGAGAACAAATTAAATAAGTGTGTAAGTTGGATGTGGATCATCTCCCGTTTCCATATAGTTATGATCTAAGGTTCGAGTTCAAGGACTTGATGTATTTCACTCTATTTCGAGTAAGGATCTATTACTCGATTTTTGAAGGTGAGAACTTGATGAGGAATTTCGTATGGGACCGGTGTTTTTTATCATAGTTACATCTATGTAAGTAGAACAGAGGTTCCAAATCAAGAAGCTTGATCGGAGTCCGCACTAGAGAATCAGGTGAGCGATACTGGTTCGAAAGTAAAGTTATGTGTTCGAGTAGTGGTCATGTCATATTTTTGTATTAGAATGATCTATGTACATCATACGAACTAATGTATAGTGTAAGTGTTTTCTGGGTTAGGTTAAGTTATAATTTTGGGTACGAAATTCTTTTACGGGGCAAAGAATGTAACGTCCCAAAATTTCAATACTATGATTTGCGAATATTAAATTAATTTTAAATATTCAATATATAGGTTTTATAATGAAAATGAAATTCTTTTAAATTATAAATAATGATTGTGAAATAGTTTTATAATTTTGTGTACAAAAATATATAGTTCGATGAAAAACAAAAAATGTGACCGGAATTCTTTTCATAAATTTTCGACTTTTCCTCAACTAAAAGTTGTTGAGATCGTCGAAACATTTTGTACACACACACACACCTACATATGTTACATATATCTTGGACATAAGAATGCATGTGTATATATGTATGTACACTTAAGTAAATAAGTTAGAAAAATTAAAATATAAGTATATATGTCACGTCATTAGGAGACATAGGTACAAATTAAGTACCATAACATGTTTAAAGCTTTAGTACTTAGTTATTAATGCATTTGGGTCTTCTTGAAGCATGGAGGGACATGAAATTTCGAATTAAAGAAGGGAGGAGGGGACATATGTGATGAAGTGGCATTCTTTTTATGGAGGGTAAGTACCCTAAGGGCGTTTTAGTAATTCTTTCAGGGCATTTCATATAAAACCAAATATTCATAATTTCCAACTCATTTTATCTCATTTTCCCATTCTCGTGTGTACTTTCATCTTATTCATCAAAGCATCCATGGCTTCCAAATATTTTCCAAGTTTTAAAAACAAAGTATTTAAAATTAAATCAATTTAAAAACTAGTTTATAGTCACTCATCCTTCAAACAAACCTCCACTTCCTTGCTCAAATAATGGTCGTACCCATATACGCATATGGCCGAACCATTTGTGCATGTCTAGGGCACCAAAAGTACTTCATTTTCAAAGGATATGCAGAGATCTAGTTTGTGCTTGTGTTCTAGTAGAGTTTGCTTTTAATTAGTATGCTTCGGTGAGTAAAACTCCTTAACCTTTGGAAAGAATGCAACTATTTAATTTCTGATGTTTAATATGATTAGAATGTTGTATACTATATTGATTTGGTAAATCATTATTGTATTTGGTTGATATTGATTATGCTTGGACATATGCTTGTGTTGTTTGGATGTAATATGAACTTGACAATGTAAGTGAGGATGTAAGTGTAAACTTTATAACAAGTTAGTAAAGTAAACTTTTTAGTTGTTTGTAAACTAAATAAGGTAGTCGTTAGTAAAGAAAACTAGTTTAAGGTTAGTAATCCAAATGTTAGAAACTTATATGTTAGTAGGCTAACCTGTTGTTAAGCTAGTAAGCTAAGCTAATTATTAAGCTAGTAAGCTAAATTGGTTGTTAAGTTAGTAAGCTAAACTAATTGTTAGCTTAGTAAGAAACTTGATAAGTTAAGTTAGAAAGAGAACTAATTTATTGTTTAGTAAGTGAAAACTAATTTAAGTAGGTAGAAAATGAAACTAATTAGTTAGTTGGTGTTGAACTAGTTAGTGAACTAGTATATGTTGAATAAGTTAGCAACTCAAACTAGTAAGCAAATTAGCAAGTGGAATTAAAAATAAAAGTAAGTACAAATAACTGATGGGTTAAGTTAGTAGACTTAACTAGTGAGAGAAGTTAGTGAACAAAACTGAAAGTGAAGGAAGTAAAACAAATTCAACTTACATAGCTAAAGTCATTATAAATGCAATTCGATAAATCTGACTTTTGAATTTTTTTTTTTAAAACTTAAATTGTTTTGAAAATGTACTTAATAATAATGTTTTGGAATGTCAATTAAGAGTTTAATGATTAATTTTAAATTATTTAAATTTTTAATTATGTAATTAATTAATGATCAAAAATGTCTTATTAATTATAATTAATTGAAGATTAGTACTAATTAATTATCTCTAAAAGTAAGATTAATTTTTAAATTTATTTTTGATTAAGTAAGATTATTTTAATTAAGTATGAATTAACAAATTGATTTATTTTTAATGAATTATTAATTAAATAAAGGGTTTAATTATTAATTAATAACTAATCAAGTTAAATTTAAGTTAAAGTTTGAATTAAAAACTTAATTATGATCAATTATTTGTAATAAAGGTTTAATTTGTTATTTAGTTTTTAATTAAAGATTATTTAATTTATTAATTGAGATAAGTGAATAGTTAATTATTAGTAATGTTTTAAATTATTATTTAATAGTTAATAAAGGATTAACTATGGGTTTAATTTATAAATAAATTCTTTACTGAAAATTTAATTATTTATTTAATTTATAATTAAATTAAGTTCAATTTTAGTTAAGATTATATATGGCTTAATAAGAGTTTAACGTGTAATTAATCATTTTAAATGGAGTTTTAAGTTCTTAACCCTTGTTTTTCTAGAATCAAATTTTTTTTAAGATACTTCTTGTCAAAGATGGTTTGAACACAAGGATTTCAAATGTCAATACCATTAAGTAGAAAAAACAACTGTGAATGAACTACAATGTGAGTTGTCGTGTTTTTTGTGGGCATACATTAGCGGAATAAATCCCCGTTCTATATAATATGATTGATTTGATTGTTTTGGACATATATTAGCGGAATAAATCCCCTTCTTCTATAGATTGGTTGTTTGATTATGAGGACATTTGATAACAGAATAAATCTCCATTCTACTATAAATTAATTGAATTGTTGGGATATCTATTTGGTAGGAAAAATCATCACCTGCTATTATGTTATTTGGACATGTTTATACTGGATAGTTTATATTGACATGTTATTTCATGATTTGGATATGAAGTATATTTACACATATGTTGACTTATATAAATAAATTGTTGAATGACTTGAAAGTGAACTGGAACTAAATGGTAGCATAAATAAGTACCAATGGAATTGCTAAACCACATTTTGAAACTATAAAGTGTAAAATTTGCTCTAATTCTTTAATCATCTTGGGGTTTGAAAGTTTATAAAATGATTTTCAAGTTATATAATTATTCGATAAAAGTATTTATAAATAATAATTTGCTTATAGGAAATGTTATACTAAGCAAAAGGGTTTACATTAAGTGATATAAAATGATATTTTATAGATGATATTTTGTATTGTCGACGATATTTTATAAAGGAAATTTTATATAAAGTTTTATACATGAAATAGAGTTTATAAATCATTTTAAAGATTTTAATAAAAGAAGTTTAAATCTAGTTTGAAGATTTATAAGGAGGTTTGAAATATGAAGTGAACTTATAAAAAGAATTTTTATAAGGGATAAGTGAATAGATTTTATAAAGTGAACGGTTTTATAATATGTGATGTTTTGAAAAGGGAATTTCTTAGCCATTTAATATAGAATTTGAAAAGAGGGGATTTTGGAAATATTTTTGGTAAATACTTATATTTTTTAGATAAGTAAACTTTTTTTCCAAATGTAAAAGGAATGTAAAGGGTTTTTGAAATAGTGCTTTATAAAATTCTTTTAATCAAGTTTTGCAAATTTTTTAAGCTAATGAAAGATAAATTAATAAAGGCTTGGTACAACCCCTACAGAATTAAATCAACGTTTGAATGATTATTTTTTGATAGTTAAATAACCGACTATCAAACCTGGAACAAAACGTAAATTTGGAAATATCTACGAGAAACACGCGAGTTATATAGCACAGTCATCTTCAATGATGATATACCATGCGTATAAATCTTGTTTCCTTCTTCTAGGACAAATGATAAGGAAATCCGTCCAATAATGGTTAGGAGATTATCTTCGGTCTTATCTTTATCCGTTTATTTCTTAAAGAAACGGGTTGAGTTTACCAAAACTATCAAAAGTTGATTCAAAGAAATTGGAATTGGATATGTTATCTAAAAACCACTTTTATCCAACACAACCGTTTCGCAACAAAGACATATCAAAGAGTATGGAATCTAAGATGGAGTTTTAAAATGAAAGGGACATTTCTATTAATCTTGGGGGTGATTCCAAAATGGATTTAGTAGAAGAAGTGTCTTCGGTTTCGTTATGTCCCATAATGAACTTGTATGGATGAATGCTAAAGTGGCAGCCACTTCTATGTTGGCATCGGTGCATTTTCTAGGGGTGTACCATCAGAAGGTAGTCCCTTACCATTACATAGTATGGAATATAATCTCCATTACGAGCCATTACGATTTGGATTGTGCCCAACTATGTTGGAATGTGATATGCAAGTATTTTTGCTTTTTTATATATTTACTTTGAACCCATAGACACTATTATAATATCATTGAATTTATATATAAAAGTTTTTGGTTATCATAAGGTAAAAACCCGTCCATGTTCATGTGTGGCGTGGTCTTACGAGAGACCCTTAATTTTAAAAGAGCTTCAAAGTAATAATTCAGTTGTTTTGAGTTTACACACACTAGACCCATGTCTGACCCACAGTTTTATTTTCTTTTCCTAAAACTCTCGGGTGCTCAAATTTTTATGGGCGCCTAAGTAGCTTAGGTTTTCCCACAGATGCATTTTAAAGGAGCTTGAAGTAGGAGGCTTCATCAATAGCAAGTTATTATCTTGTTTATGCTATATTATACGTATCTTGCATCAGTCGGGTAGGGAGATTGTTATAACTGCCCAAGGGTAGAATTTATTTATTATGGCTCTGATGTATCACTTTTTGAAAACTTTGTAAAGTATTATGTTGATTAATATATGTTATTCCATTGCATTATGAGATTCTGTGATTGTTTAGTTTCTTCTTATCTTTTATCTTCTTTCTTTCACCTAACAATCTATCTTTCCGGCACTTAGTTATTTGACATGTGAATACGATGGATGCATTAGTGTCGACTTCTAAGGTTCGAAAAGATGGGTCGTTACATTATTAAATGATAGTTAAACAATTTTGGAACATTTCTAAATGGTCTAGAAAAGGCCAAAAAAGTTGGGGAAAAATAGAGAAGTTCAAAATCCACTTAAATAAAATTATACATAAAAACCCATTTCAAGCCAAAACGGCAGTCAATTGTATTTCAAAATACTAAATTGAGGCAATAGCCACCAAGAACTTAACTAATGCCGTTATTAATTTTTATCTCTTCAAGGTTTATGTTTTTCAACATATAACAATGCCTTAACTAATATAGTGCTAAACAATCAAGATTCAACAATTAACAATTTACATAAAAGGGTTACAACATAAATAGAATCAATATATATGTGTACATAACGGGAAATTAAAATTATTATGGTAAGAAATCTATATTTCTCTACATAATTCCCTGTATTACAAATTAAATGACAATCACAATCGCTTTTCAAAAGCGGGTATTTAACCCAATCAGCAAATATTTCGCCCAAGCAAAAACAACAAATTTACTATATATATATATATATATTGATTAACCAAAAACGTAACGATCCGACTTTCGATGCCCGAAAGTCGACATCAATATGTCCACTGTATCAAATGTCGAACAATCAAATATCAGAAAATCGAACCGTTAGGGTTAAAGGAGAAGAAGGTAGAAAAAGAAACAGAAACAATATCAGAATCTCACATTCGCAGTGGAACAATATATACTAAATAAATGAATAATCTTTAAATAAAAGAACTATTTCTGTTTTTATACTACATCATCAGAGTATTACAACAATAAAACACGACACAAGGCATTTATGACAACCTGATCATACGAAACTGAACATGCAGCAACACATACGCAGCGGATAATACATAATATAAGTGATACATCTCGCCATCCAGCTTGTCTCCTGATCTCCATAGCAACTTTTCTAACTTCGCTCCTTAACAACTAATAACCTGACTCTAGGCTGCCCGTGTGGAAAATTATGGGCACGCAGAGTTTAGAAAGGAAACAATAAACTCCAGGTCAGTCATGGGACTGGTGTGAGATCTTAAAAATAGTTATTTGCACAAAAGAAAGGAAAAGAAATCCGTTATGCTTGTGGAAAATGAAACTACCATAAGGCCTCCCACCACACACAATGCAATCGCACAATTGGAGGAGATTTCTCCTTATGATAGTCAACCATTCTTGATATGCAAAAATCCTTTTAATTTTATTACTATTAGTGCATAGTGCAGAAAACATTTCAATAGTATAATATAAATCTTAGCCAACATACGCCCATTATAGTATGCCAACTATAGCTACTGTTTGCGCCAAAATTGGTCAAAAACACCCAATAGTTGATAATTCATAATCAAAGATCTCATATGAATAAAAAATATGCAGATCACTCAGAAAATTCAAAAGAAAGCAGTAATCAACACAGATTTTATAGTGGTTCGGCGATCTTGCCTATGTCCACTCTGAACTTTGTGACTTTATTGATTCACTTGATGATTTCAATCTGTTACAGCAGATTACAGTTGATTATAGCTTTGAAGATTGAATACAATGGTGATGGTAAGATTTAGAATTGAATCCGGCAGAGTCTGGACGTCGAATCGCCAAAAGATCCTTTTTGTACAGGCTACAGGGGGCTATTTATAGGCGTAGGAGGCTGATATCATACTCAAACTTCGGGAGACTTCTTTTAGCATGTGAGTGGGCCCATGCGGCCGACCCCACCAAGTGTCGAATCAATCTATGATCGATACGAAACAATTTCATGCCCATCAAAAAATGATCCAATCGAGCTGAAACTTGGCAGAGACATTCTTTAACATGTACGCTAGCTGTTGTGAAAATTTCATGGTATTTGGATCTGTGGTTTAGGAGATATGATTGATGCAATATTGTGATTTTCGTGTGCTGCTCAGTTCGAACCCACGATTTCGTATCCATCCTTTTGGATCGACCTGGACACGTGAGCGCGCAGTGACGTGGTGTGCGAGATTCTTGGATCGATCCAATTTTTGTGGTGCACTGACTGGGTATTCGTGCATGCTCGTTCCAAGATTGAAGCCTAATTCATATCGCATCTTGTACGTGTTGACTTCAAATGATAGTATTCACATTGTTCGCTCCCTTGTTCGCATCGACCAATTATGGTTTCGTTCGCATCGATCGACTATCGACTGATCGATACGAAATAGTTGTCTGGGGATCGATACAAACTGCGTAGTTCAAAGGGATGCGAATAATACCGATGCGTTGTCATAGAGTACGAATGAGATTTCTTTGGAACGATACGAACAAAATGGTTATGAATAGCATGACCACGGATCGATTCATGCCCCATCGATTCGAAGATGATCAATTCGAAGTCACCTGCTCCTGATGGATTTGAACTAAGAAAAACATGATGGACTCGAATAGACCATCATTTCGGTTCCCCGATGGATACGAATTCAATGGATTCGAATAGACCATCATTTCGGTTCCCCGATGTATACGAACAACATATTCCTTCTACCTTGTATTGATCATATCTCTTTCATATGAACTCCGATTAACCTGAAATTTGAAACGCTGGCTTTTATGGCTTTTCTTGTCATGTCTTGTCAATTGTAGCCCGATCCGGGCTTGGATAAAATTCATCGATATCCATGGTTAAACAATGTATAACCAATCTTTGAGACGAACTGTCTTCGGTTTTTGATTAATCTTTTGGTACCATAGCCTTGCAAAAAGGCGGGATAATAGCTACCATGTTAAATAGAAGGTTCTACAATCAAAACCTTATAGGGTTCGTATTTGGTGATTGGATTTCCAACAAATTGTCATGGCTATGTAACTTCCTTTTCGAAAGGGTATGCCTCTAGAGGGACGCCCCGTGAACCTAACCGGATCTCTGCCAACTCAAGGTCGGGTTACCTCTGTAACTAGATAACTAACTGTCACGACTATGCCACTCCCCGGGCTAGACCGACCTTTTCCGAGGCACCTCAACAACCAACAACCACATAAGTAAATAATCTGGGCTCCATACCAGAATACAACTTTTTTATCCACACAAGTTAAATCTCTGGGATCCATACCAGATACCACTTTTTATATAGAAGGAAATGCATATACCCTGAGGGGCGCAACCCCCATAACCGTGCTACATCTTTTCCTGTTTCAACCATTTCCGGGCTGTGAGGTTCGACGACGTCTCGTCCACAAAGCCACGCTTTTCACAAAAGCCATGCTTCAATCAAAAAATGATCAACATTTAGCATGCCACATTACCAAATTGGGAATATATCACTAGTAACCATCAACTACATAACCTTTTAGCTTATACGTCTCAGAGAAGGGTGTTAAGCTAAGAGAATAAATTCCCCGCCACCAATAGAAATGTATTTGATAGAAACCAGCTCTACATCTCAAAGTGTAACATCAGACATACATCCAGACAAGTCCATCATAGGTCTGAATGGAGCCGAAGGCACTTCCTTCAATTAAGGAAAGAAGCCCTTGCAAATCCGGATATCCTTTAGTCACGTCCGGACTCCCCATCACATAGGGTGATATAAGTCTCTATACTGGAGCAACTCGGTGCAGAGACATTAGACATGTAATCCTTTCGTTTTCGAAAATACCTGGTCTTCAACACCATCCTCAAATGCAATCCCATTTCGTCGTATCATTATTTGGAATGGGTTTATGACTCAATGTCCTCTCCCGGCTAATCCGAATAATGAGCGCTTATTTTAAAAATAAGTGGTTACATTAAGATTTCAAGTAAGTCACAACAAATTTTCACTTTGATCTTTTAAACAAAAGATCCATCACTAAGATTCGTTGTGGTTTTCGGATAACCATTTGGAATCCGACCCCTAGTCGCATCGAAATTCTAATGTCGTTTTTAGGTCAATATAGATAGTCGGTTATTTAACTATCAAACAACATTCACAACAATCACCAGATTTAAATAATTTCCCGAAAGAATTTATTTCAAAAGATCTTCGTAAGATATATTTTCACACTTCAACCCTTTGAAAACAAATTTAAATCACTTTCCTCACGCGGAATAAATGTTCAAATATTGTTTATTTCCACTGAAAAATTTCCAAGACCGAATACTTTAAAAATAATTTAAATCACTTATCCAAAAATATACTTGGAAACAATTAAAATGAAAAGTATTTTTAAAACATTTATTTTAAAATATTAGTTATGAATGTTATTCTAATATTCCATGTAAAACCTAAGCCCAAACTAGTTTTAAAATAAAATTGTCAAATAGAATGTAATTATTTAAATAACCATCTTTAAAATCAAATACTAGTTAAATCTTTAAAATAATCACTTCTATAATTAACTTGATAAATATTTACTTCAAAATTTTAAAAACAATTTAAGAAAATAATTTGTCCAAATATGTTCTTTTTAAAACCAATTTTAGAACTTCTAATTTATATTTAAAAGCTACTTTGAAAACATACCCGGTTTTTCCAGAAAAATACACTTTCCTTTTACACCTTTAAAAATAATCTACAATTTATTTTTAATACAATTTTACTTATTCCATTATAAATTCCATCGTGAATTTAAATTTTCAAATATCCACTGATATACAATTTTCAAATTGATTTCCAAAATTTACTTTCGAACACCAAATCAATTTCCAAATTTTTTCTTTCAAACACCAAATCAAATTCCAAATTGATTTTCCAAAATTTCTTTTCAAACACCAAACCAATTTACAAATTGATTTCAAAAATCAATCTTTACCCTTTTAAATTCCTTCTTTTAAATTTATTAAATTTCTAAAATTAATTTACTCAAAATTTTCTATTTTAGTTTCCAAAAATCCAATTATATATTTATGGTATCTTACAATACCAAAAATTTATTCGGTCAAACCGTAGTCTTCAATAAATTTCAATCACCAATATAATCATTCATAGATTATCAATAAATCACATCACAACATATAAAATGAATTCAACAATTTGAGGAATCCAGTTGGAACCCTCCAGCCTATTTCCCTGCATCCAGAGATGTTAGCGAAATATAAAATACCAATTCCACTTCGAGGAGGAATATCACGGTACATGAGGTTATATTATCTCATCCGCTATTATGTGGCGCATAGGGTCTCATCCGCTATATAATGCGGAAATCAATCACTCCAATATATATATATATATATATATATTACTATATATAATATCACCCAACAGCTAAATTATCAAATTCATCCAAGCACATCCAAAAATTTAAATTTAACTATTTAAATTAAACAAAGCAATTCGACTGGGTGAGAAGATCTTACCTTTGCTTTTTATTTGCAATCCATTTCCATTCACGACTTGTTTTCTCCATTGTATTCGACCTTGTATAAACATTATATAGTTGAATAATATTTTAAACAATTGGAAAATCAATTACAATTTATTAATTTAATTTAGAATAATAATTTAATTAAACAAATTTCTTTTAATAATTCTTAGTAACCAAAATAAATTAAATAAATTTATTAAATAAATTAATCAACCCAAATACATATTTAAAATAAACTAGTAAGTTAAAATGTATATGCGTATATTTATTTTATTTTATTCTTTTTTCAAGCTATATATGTATATATACTATTAAAATAATCTATTTTTTGTATAAACTCAAACCTTAAAAGTTCCTATATAAAAAAAATATTTCTTTTCCTTTTCTGTAAATAACCAAACAAAATCTTTTCCTAACCTATACACATGTATGTGTATATTTAAAACAGAACTTTACTGCTATATATTTTTTTCTCTGAATCTGTATATATATTTATTGGAAAATCTACATGTATATAAATCTTTAACTTGAAGAAAAAATAGTTTGTATACTTTACTGTAATTATTATTATTTTTTGTAAATATAAATATACATATATATATTATTAAATGTTAAGTTGAACGAAAATCGTACCTCATAACCGCCGAGCACTATCGCCGCTCAAAATCATTGTGTTGCCAGAGTGCGAGCTCGAACCCGACTTCTCTGACATCATGATTAGCTTCTTGCCTTAACGAAACCCTAGATCGAATCAACTCATTCGCGCTTCTCGAGACTCCCCATGATACCGCGGTCGCCTTCGTCGTCGCGCCATCGTGACACTGATCTGCACGCTGAACGCTGCCGCACTCGATTCCACTACACTCGACGATGAGCTGCCCCACTACTCCCCTTTATCGATCGAAATCGCCTCGAGCGCGCCGCCATATGCGACGATATCGCCGCCCTAAGACTCGAACTCGAGCTTGACTAAATCATAACAATGTCGCGATGTCGACACCACTGTGCTCGCAAACGAAACCCCTTTGCTCGACCGTGCTACTCAATTCTCGAACTGTCGCCCCTGATTTTCCATTTTAATTTGAACGAGGATCCTCTTTTTTTATTTCGAAATCTACATCTGCTGAGATTGATCTCATGTGGCCATTTATGAATTGACTTTCGAATTTGGAAAAAAAATATTACTCGGCCGTTGATTTTCAATTTTGAAGCTACTATGCTTTTGATTTTTGAACGAAAATGATTTCGTTTTTATTATTTTTTCTTTTTAAGATTAAATGCGTGTTGAAATTTTCAGAGAAAACGAAACACGTGCTTAATCTTACTTTTACATGTTTAATTGTCTATTGCATGTGATAAAATATACATTCAGTTTAAATTTAAATTCAAATTATCTCGATAACGCAACTTAAATTTTCGAACTCCTATCGAGGTGTGCTGCCAGACTTTTATAATGTTAAACTCCTATTCTAAATGCAATGGAAAAGGTTTCGAGTACAAATTTAATCATGTGGAAAAGATAGCTTTCTGGACCCAGTTATAATATTAAGTTTTCCGATATAATTTCAGTGTGTTTTATCCACCGTACGGCCAGACGATCACTCCAAACATTATGAAAGTTGAAATCCGACAATAATATACTATTACGAATCCAATGGAACTAGTTTCGTCGAAATCCAAGGATGTGCCTCGAAAGGCTATTTTTAATTTCAATTTAAACAATAAAATTCCAAAACTGAACAAAACACTTCCAAATTCAATTTTAAAAATTTTACTATCTCCAGTATTATCAATATAAATTTTCCAACACTTTAAATTATTTTTAGCAAGCATAAAATTTAAGATTCAATATTTAACCAGTTTCATATCATTAAATTTAATAATTTAATTGCCAAATAAACAATGATATTTGAAATTCAAGTTAAACCAACTTTCAAATATTTAACATCAATTAAATATTTTAATTTCAAATGTTCAAAAATTCTAGGTCGTTACATTCTTCCCTCCTTAAAAGAATTTCGTCTCGAAATTAGTAGTTAAGAAGAATGATCCATAACCCGTTTACTATTTTCCCAAAACCAAACAGTTTTATCAACTTGCCAAAACAAATCTTTTTATTACAGACCCTATCATTCTTACTATCTTCCCATCCTCAATCATAAGTTCCAAATAATATTATTTTCTCATCAATTCAAATTTAAATTTAAATTCGAATTTTAAATTTTCAAGTTTTCTTAAAAATTTTCTACCTCCCTAAATTTTCAAAAAATTTCGCCTGTGTCTCCTTTGCGCGGCTAGCTCGTTCGACTACAAAATGCCACAACGGGCCCCCAGATTTCAAAAAGAAAACAAAAGCCATGTGGCTAGACCATAATATCATCAAATTTCATATAGAAATTTAAATACATACCATTTTGTCGAGCAATTCAAAATTTATCTTCAAAATCAAAAATCCAATTCCCTTTTCCTTTATTACACTTGTATATCTTACTCAACAATAGTATCCAATCATAGCTTCGAAATCATTTTATACACTTCTTTACAAAATTTTCAATATCTACTCATTCAAGTACGTATGATGCACATATATCATCCGTACGCAATACAAATCTGATCGCTCACTCGATCACACAATTTCACTTCCAAACAAGTATCGTCCACCCGACATTCTTGTGCGGACTCAGATCTAGTTTCTTGAACAGAAATCGTCATTTTCCTTTCATAGGCATAAGATATGATATAGAATTTTCAAAATCAACCAAAAATCCATATCCAGGTTTCACCGTTGATAACCGAGTGAAAAATACCAACTCAGATCGATATAACTATCTCGAAATTCTTTGCTCGAATACTGGATCGAATCGCTATGCGAATAAAGTAATATACGTACATCCTATGTATTTATTTCCAATTGATTATTAGTTGTATCAATTTTCTTTTTATTCATATTCAATTTTATTTCTATTCACTTATTTAAAATTTTCCCATTTCACAACTTCCAGTTTAATCTTCATTCAATCATTAACTTAGAATATTTCCTCAATTCCAAATTTACTTAAGAATTTCACCATTTAATTTCTTAGGTTCAATATAAGTACTTTATACACTCGTTCTTATATTTTATTTCTACTTCATCACTTTGGTTTATTTATATTTAAACTGGATTTCCAATTCCATATAAATTCAATTACCTTCATTTTAGATATTGAACTTTATTTACCTTTATCTCCAACCATATTCAATTTAAATTCATTGCTTAATCAATAATTTTATTTCAATCCCTTGTTTTATTTAGTCCGCTTGACTAATTCCCATTTACTTACAAATT
This sequence comes from Allium cepa, assembly GCA_030765085.1. Taxonomy (NCBI): domain Eukaryota; kingdom Viridiplantae; phylum Streptophyta; class Magnoliopsida; order Asparagales; family Amaryllidaceae; genus Allium; species Allium cepa. The sequence goes on along the minus strand of CM060938.1, from coordinate 26,738,406 downwards.
CAAAATGAATTTTAACATCAAGTTTTCAATTTCATTTATTCATTCACAAATTTATTTTCCACTTTAATAACTTTTACCCCAATCCATTTAGTCTACTAGACTTTTTTATTTCTTTTATTCAATTACTCCGAGTTAAGTTCAGTTTCAATTTCAATCTTTCTAAGTTTCCAACTAATTTATATTTCACAATAATTTTAATTTAACTTTTCTTCAAGTTTGATTTTATTCTAACGATTTTTAAATTTTATAAGTTAGCAAACTCAATTATATTCTATAAATATTTTAAACAGGATTCCTGAATATTTCCATCATTCCAAAATCATTTTTGAAATCAATTCAAATTATCTTTTGAATTTCCAAATCCAAACCTAGTTTGCAAACAACTCCCATTTAAAACAATTTGGCAGCGATTCCTCTCATGAAAACTCGAAAATGAACATCGATCAGCAGTCATCATTGAAGTTATTTTCCAGTGACCGAAAAGAGTTTAGTGCTTTCATCCCTTCAAAATATTTTCCAAATATTTTGAAAATCTACATTCCAACAGATTTCAAATCCAATTCAAAAATATTTCCCAAATAATTTCACCATTATTTTTCTGAAACCTTTGAAAATCATTTCCAAACTCAAAAGGAATTTAATCTTTCGAAATTTCAATCCAAATCCTTTTATTCCATTTCAAAAATTACTCTGGCATCATATTTTAATCACATTTATAATTCGCAATTCAAATTCCATTTTGTTATCTAAATTTATTTCTTAGCTTTTGGTTATGATATCAATTTCTTATTCAATTTTATACTTAAATGATAATAATTTAGTATTATCACTTCCTAACAACCAAGCAACCGTATACTATAATAATTTACAAAGTTTATTTCCTTTAATATACGAAAATTGTTTGGGTAAAATTATTTCATTTATCCTATTTTAAAACAATATCATGTCGAGTTGTTCCGTCCCAGTGTTTAGAGATCCCTATCAATAACGTTAATTACTCATATTGACCAGAATCCATATCCCACTCAACAAATTAGTCAACACAATATAAAACAATTTTGTATTCCCTAAATCTATTAATACACTCAAACTCATTCTAGAGTACTACTGACTCTATCTCTAATGAGTAATTTTCCCACTATAGCCAAGGTTATCGCTTAACCAATTGCTCTGATGCCATGTTTGTAACGACTCGATTTTTCGACGTTCGAAAGTCGACATCAATACGTCCACTATATCAAATGCCGAACAATCGTATACCGGAAAACCGAACCGTTAGGGTTAAAGAAGAAGAAGGTAGAAGAAGAAGGTAGAAGAAGAATAATAAACAATATCAGATCTCACATTCATGGTGGAACAATATATACTAAATAAATGAATAATATTTAAATAAAAGAACTATTTTTTTTACACTACATCATCATAGTATTACAACAACAAAACATTACACAAGGAATTTATGACAACCTGACCATATGAAACTGAACTTACAGCAACCCATACACAGCGGATAATACATAATATAAGTGATACGTCTCTCCATCTAGCTTGTCTCCTGATCCCCACAGAAACTTTTCTGACTTCGCTCCTGAACAACTGATAACCTGACTCTATGCTGCTTGTGTGGAAAATTAGTTTAGAAAGGGAACTATAAACTCTAGGTCAGTCATGGGACTGGTGTGAGATCTTAAAATCAGTTATGTGTACAAAAGAAAGGAAAAGACATCCGTTATGCTTTTGGAAAATGAAACTACCACAATGCCTCCCGCCATACACACAATGCAATCGCACTGTTGGAGGAGATTTCTCCTTATGACAGTCAAACATGCTCGATACGCGAAAATCCTATTGATATTATTATTATTAGTGCATAGTGCAGAAAACATTTCGAAAGTATAATACAAATCTTAGCCAGCATGCGTGCCATTATAGTATAACTACTATTGCTACCATGTTAAATGGCGGGTTCTACAACCAAAATCGTACAGGGCTCGTATTTGGTGATTAGATTTCCAACAAAGGGTCAAGGCTAAGGAACTTCCTTTCTATTTGCACAAAAAATGGGCAAACACCTCCAAGTCGTGTGATTTAGTTGATTTTATGTTGTTCTTAGTGATTTGGATGAGTTGTGCGAATATGTAAAAACAGGGACTGAAATGTAAAAGATACGCAGATTTATAGTGGTTCGGCCAGAACGTGCCTACGTCCACTTTATATGTTATTCTCCTCTTACTATTTAGATTACAAGTACAAAGCCTTGATTACAAGTATATAAAAATTGTTTGAAAGTTCCTTCCGTGCTTGAGCTCTCAAACTTGTCTGCCATTGTTGTGCCCCTGCCCCTCTATTTATTGAGTGAGGTTGGGGGCAGGGATCTTAGATGTAGATAGCTGCTGGTGGGCCTGGGCTGAAGCAATCTGGTCTAGTGATGTTGGTTCGGTATCCACTTGGTCCGGTAGTGGTTGGAGTGGGTTGGTTCGGCATGAGGTTGGTTCGGTGGATAGGTGGTTCGGTAGGAGCTTGGAGGAGGTTGGTTCGGCAGAGTCTGGTTCGGTGATGGTGGTAGGAAAGGGATGGTTCGGTAGTTATGGGTAGTGGGTTGGTAGTGCTCCGGTTCAGCAATGCATGGACGTGGATTTTGGACCGGTAATGCTTCCTTTTCTTTGGTTCGATGGTGATGAAAATGAACCCAACAGATTCGAAGAGCTGGTAGGACAAGGGTGGAGCGCTGGTGCAGTTGGTTATTTTATTTGGTCTGCTTGACATTCCTGTACATGCTAGTTCAAAACACTAATGTACTCTTAAGTTGTAATTATGTTACTGAACGTCTTTATGTAAGTTTATAACATAAGCTGATTCTGTTATATTTTGAATGCTGTTATTATTTTGAAGTGCTGTATAAAAAACATAGTTATGCATATGCCTATGATTTGATTGTGTTCGATGTTAAGCTTTTGCTTGAAATATAATCTCATGTTTTGCAATGTTATGAATAAGTCATAGCTACATGATTATGTACAAGAGAAAAGAGTACAACCCTTCATGTTCTGGTTGCAGGGGGTAGCTTTGGACATCTTGTGTAATTAACCATGGATGCGGCTGAGTGCCTTGTCACCCAGTTTGCGGGCTCAGATTCTCGTGAGCGAATGCCTCCTATTTAGTGTCCTGTACTTTGGGGACCGTTATGCAGGATATAAGAAAAATATTTAAATGGAATGGAAATATAGAAAAAGTAAAACTTCCATTCACGGAAGGCCGACGATATTCTTAAGTTCGTGGCAAATGGGTTTTGTAGTCACTTTCCCTAGCTGTGGGTCTTGGAGACATTTGTCACCCTTCTTACGCCTCCGCGGGGAGTTTATCTTTTTTAACACAGCCGCACTTAAGACATATCGGAGCCGAGATCGCGCACAGTAACTACCCGAGCCATTATGGCCCGTAATCGTGGGTACTATTCGATTTACTATGGCCGGCTAGCGTGGGTTCCGATCGTCAACCGTGAACTACCCCTGGCTGGCCACACCTTATGTTGGGGCTTAAAGTAGGTTCACAGTTGCCGGCGAGCCGAACGCCGTAATGAGCTGCCATCGGCTATAGTCGGCCTTCTTGATGGCTTATAATCGGCTCATTACAGTTGGCTTTGAGGGCAGTCGCGAGCAATGAGTTAACCCACAGCAGAGGGATGCTGGAGCAAAAGTGTCTCATTGGCGAGTGCATAGAATCGCATAGTACCTGTTGAGTCTTGTCCAGGTGAGGTTGCGCCGTGAAGTTCCAGTATGGAAATGTCGTTATACATGATTTTGTTCAACAGAAAAGGACAAATCTTAACAAGCAGCCAAGATATAAAAGAACAAGTTAAAAATAGAAGATTTTTAAAGTGGTTCGGCACGAAAATGCCTACATCCACTGATTCTCTTTGTTAATTCACTTCATATGGGCAGTACAAGTTAAGAAAAGTATCGACAGAGGTGTTGGATGTTCCATGCCCTTTGGAACACCTCTCCGTCCACTGTTGACAAAATATAGGCTTCATTGCGGAGATCTTTATGAATTACGTAGGGTCCATCCCAGATTGGATCTAGCACTCCGGGGCACGGGAAGATCCGCTTGAGGACAAGATCCCCTTCTTGTAAGCTGCGGTGCTTGGCTTTGGTGTTGTATTGTGCTGCAACTTTTTGCTTATAAACTGCTGCTTTGAGTGCTGCATCATTTCTTCTCTCCTCAATTAGATCCAAAGACATGAGGAGGAGTTCTTCGTTCTCTTCCGGGTTGTAGTGGATCCTACGGTGAGAGGGCACTACAGTTTCAACTAGGAGCATGGCCTCCGATCCATATGCCAAAGAGAAAGGAGTATGCCCTGTTGAAGTTTTGTAAGATGTGCGATAGGCCCAAAGTGCCGTAGGAAGTTCGTCCACCCAAGCGCCTATCGACTTTTCAAGTTTCTTCTTGATTAAGGTTTTGAGAATTTTGTTGACAGCTTCGACTTGTCCGTTTGCTTGAGGATAAGCTACAGATGAGAAGCTTTTGTGAATTCCGTGCTCTTGGCACCAATCGGCGAATTCTTCGCTGTCAAATTGAAGTCCGTTGTCTGATATGATCTTGAGTGGGACTCCGTACCTGCATAGAATATTTTTGATCAAGAAGTTGATAACTTTTGCCGAAGATATTTTATTTAGAGGTTCCGCCTCCACCCATTTGGTGAAATAGTCAACCGCCACTATAGCATATTTGGCTCTGCCTCGGCCCGTTGGCAGTTCGCCAATCAAGTCAATTCCCCATACTGCAAAGGGCCACGGGTTGGTCATTTGAGCAATCTCATTTGTGGGTAGTCGAGGAATCTTGGCAAATTTCTGACATTTGTCGCATCTCTTGACGAAGTCCAAGGCATCTTTGTTTAAAGTGGGCCAGTAATATCCATATCGGAGTATCATCTTTGCCAGAGTCTGCCCTCCAGTGTGATCTCCGCAAATTCCTTGATGGATGTTAGATAAGACTTCCCCGTCTTCCCTTCCAGCGATACACCTTAATAAGGGATTAGAGAAGCCGCGCCGATAGAGGATGCCTTCTTGTAATGTATAGCGGGAAGCTTTCCTCAAGATTTTCTTGATTTCGTTACGCCTGTCGGGCAGTGTGCCATCTTGTAAATATTTTCGGATAGGATTCATCCAAGTTTCTTCGTCGATCGCAGCTATCAGATTCACTTGCTCAAAACTTGGTGCCAGCTGTTTTGAGATGGTTAATGCTCCGAAAATAGTGATGTTCTTCATACTAGCTTGCTTTGCTAGTTCGTCGGCCTCTTGGTTCTCTTCTCGAGGAATGTGTTTGATTACATAGTGATCCAATTGATTGAGCAGCAGCTTGGTCTTTTTTAGATATGCTGTGAGTCGTTCTCCTCGAGTCTGGAAGTCTCCCAGTATTTGATTTACAATGAGTTGAGAATCACTACGGAGACATAAAGAACCGACTCCAATCTCCAAAGCTAGTTCTAATCTAGCTATCACCGCTTCGTATTCTGCGTCACTGTTGGTGGCAGCGAATTCCAACCTTAGGGCGTAGTGTAGCTTCCTTCCCCTGGGGGTGATTATCACAACACCTGCCCCCGAGCCTTGTTCGTTTGACGCTCCATCTACGAAGAGATTCCACTTGATATCTTCTGCTATTTCAGATTGCTCCTTACCTTCGTTAGTAGTGAATTCGGCAATGAAATCAGCTATGGCTTGCCCCTTGATAGTGGTGCGAGGATGGTAGGTGATATCATATTGACTTAGTTCATAGCGGTTGATCGGTTAAAACTCTGATGGAATGAGATTGGAAATAGTGTCGCAGTTTCCGTGACGTGATTAGCAGACAGTATGCTAGCTTCTCAAGTTTAGGGTATCTGGCTTCTTCCCCTGTAAATCTCTTGCTTACAAAGTATACGGGCCGCTGTGCGCGGTTGTCTTCTCTCACCAAAGCGGCGCTTAAAGCGTGGGATGATACAGCAAGGTATAAGTACAGTTCCTTGCCTTCATCTGGAGTTGAGAGTACCGGTGGTCTCTGGAGGTGTCCGATTAAGTTAAGGAAGGCTGTTGAGCATTCGTCAGTCCATTCGAACTTTCCTTTGTCTTTCTTTAGAGCTTCGAAGAAAGGGATGCATTTGTCGGTTGCTTTAGAGATGAACCTACTTAGGGCGGCCACTTTCCCGTTTAGGCTTTGCATCTCTCTTCCAGTGGATGGTATCTTGATATCTTGCAAAGCTCGAACTTGATCGGGGTTTGCTTCAATCCCCCTGGCACGAACGATGAATCCCAAGAACTTTCACGATGATACTCCGAAGGAGCACTTTAAAGGGTTCAGCTTCATTCCATATTGGCGAAGTACTTGAAACATCTCATCCAGATAGTTTATATGATCGTTGGATTTCCTTGATTTTACCAGCATGTCATCCACATAAACTTCCATAGTTTGCCCTATTAATTTTGCAAATATCTTGTTGACAAGGCGCTGATAAGTAGCTCCGGCGTTCTTAAGTCCAAAAGGCATTACTTTGTAGCAGTACAATCCCCGGTCAGTGATGAAACTTGTGTGGTCTTGATCGGGGGAGTGCATTGGGATCTGGTTGTATCCTGAGTATGCGTCCATGAAGGATAAGAGTTCGTGTCCAGCTGTGCTGTCCACGAGTTGGTCGATTCGGGGGAGTGGGAAGCAGTCTTTCGGGCAAGCGTCATTTAAGTTGGAGAAATCGATGCATGTTCGCCACTTCCTATTAGCTTTCTTTACCAGTACCGGGTTGGCGATCCATTCTGGGTAGATGGCTTCTCGTATAAAGTCATTGGCAAGTAAGTTCTTTACTTCTTCCTCGAGGGCTGCTGATCGTTCTGCCCCCATGCTTCTCTTTTTCTGCTTTACTGGCACCTTCGTGGGATCGATGTTCAATACGTGGCATGCTACATCTGGGGAGATTCCTGTCATATCAGCATGCGTCCACGCAAATACATCCATGTTGTGGCGAAGAAAATCAATGAGTTGATCCTTTAACTCTTCCTTTAGTTGAGATCCGATTTTCAATAGTCTACTTGAGTCATGTTTGTCTACAGCCACGAATTCCATAGCCTTTGTAGGCTCGGCGGTGGCCTCCTCCTCTTTGTCCCTGGGGTCTAATTCATTGAAAGGGTCGCTGGTATATCGAAGAGGAGGGGCTTTCTTTAGTTGCTATGCTTCCAAGTTTTTCATGCAGAGAGTAGTCTCTGCATTTTTCCCTTTATCTTTTCTGCGGTTATTGCGAAGTTCAGTTACATAGTAGTCTCGAGCAGCGTCTTGATCTCCCTCTATTTCTCCTATTCCGTTATCTGTTGGAAATTTCATCTTCAGGCACCATGGGCTAGGACAATTTGGAAGTCAGACAAGACCGGTCTCCCCAAAAAGGCGTTGTAGGCCGAGTGGTTCTCTATTAGCACAAATGTTTGCTTTCGCACAATGGAGCGGGGATGACTTCCTATTTCAACAAATAGGTCCAGTTGCCCAAGGGGCATCTTTGCATCTCTAGTGAAACCATGTAGTGGTTTGTTGCAGGGAGACACATCCTTCATTGACAGCTTCATTTTGTCGAAAGCATGCTTGAATAGGATATTTACTGAGCTTCCAGTGTCTATTAAAAGTCGGAAAACTTTGGTTGGACCGAACCAAGCAGGGATGACCATAGGATCCATGTGTGGGTACTGTCTTCCCTCTAGGTTACGCCTACTGAATGTGATGTCATCATTCTCTTTCCGTTTCGGGTGGCGCTCTTCCATGACGGAATTAACGTAGCCGTCAAGTGACTTACCGTATCTTTCCATCTCCGCCCAGCTTCTGTCGGGGATGTGCGGTCCTCCTGATATGGTGTGGACCACTATCTTCTCTTGACTAGAGCCGCTGGTGTTGCGATTTCCTCCGCCTGCTTCTGGGGAGGGGGGTAGTCCAGGATTCTCATTGGCAGGAGTTAAAGTCCTGTTCTGGCCTTTTACATAGCGTTCCAGTCTCTTCCTTCTGATGTGTTCTTCAATCAAGTCCCGGAGATGGTGGCATTCATTGGTGTCATGTCCATGGGATTCGTGGAAGCGGCAGAACTTTCCAGACTTGATTGCGTTATCTGACTCCTTCTTGTGCGGGGGGCGCTTGTATCTAACTTCGTCTTTAGTGGCTAGGAAGTTGTTTTCGATTGTTTCATTCAAAGGAGTGTAAGAGTCAAATATTGGTCCTGGTCGATATAAGCGCTTTTCTCCCTTTTTGCCCCCAGCATTGTCTCTAGAGTCATTTCTTCGAACATCCTTTGCTGCAGCGGGGACCCTATCTGTAGCCGTCCTAGCCTGTTGCCCTGATTGCCTCTCAGTGGCAGTGTCTTCAAGTCTCATATACTTTCCAGCTTCATGGAAGAAATCGGGTAAAGTAGCTGGTTTTTCCTTGGTTAGTCTTCTAGCAAATTTAGTATCCGGATGTACACCACTGCAGAGGGCCATTAGGATAAGTTTCTCGTCGGCATCTTGGACTGCGGCCGCTGCGGCGTTGAATCGGGTTAGATATTGTTGCACTGTCTCTCCGGGCTTCTGTTTGATATTAGATAAGGAATAAGCGTCCTTGGGTTGTTCCACATGAATGCGGAACTGGCTGATGAACTTTTCTTTCAACATTTCCCATGAGCTGATGGACCCTTGGGGTAGGTGGCAGAACCAGGAGGTAGCTAGATCTGCCAAGAAAAGTGGGAAACATTTACATAACACTCCCTCTATTGCTCCGCACATGAGCATATGCTGGGTGTATCTCTGTAAGTGTACGATGGGGTTAGAGGTTCCCTTGTAAGGTTCCATTGTTGGCATTTTCCATTCCCGGGGGGTGATGGCAGTTTCGATATTGCGGGTGAAGGGGCTGGTTACCCTAGCGCCTATTCCCCGATCCCTTCGCTCCCGTTGGACGCACTCTCTAAACAATCGTGCCATCCTTTCATCAGAACTTGGAGCGGATAGAAATGAGTTTGGTTCTTCTCTGTGGGATTGAGTCCGTCCAGACGACTTGTAGGGATGGTATTGTCTGTCACTCCTAACATTCTCCAAAGGCTGCCTCTGGTCTTCTGGGGGCATGCTGGGGTCAGCCATAGTTGGACCTTGCCTTGATCTTCCCCTGCTGGGCTCTGTTCTCAGCACTTCCTCGGGTCTAACTTCGGGCTGGACTCCAGCTCGGCCACGTCTACTGGTGTTTTCATGGTTAGGTAGCATGACAAGCTCAGCTACATCCGACCCTTGCCTGGCACCTCCCCTGTTGGGTTCGGTTCCAAGTGTTTCCTCAGGTCGGAATTCGGGCTGAGTCCGGGCTCGGCTCCTACCATGGCTGTTTCTGTTGTTAACCTCTTCGAAGAAGAAAGGTCTTTGTCGCCTTCCAGATCCTCCAGATTGGGACTCACCCCATGATTCGGTGTTGCGGTTGGATTTTTCAGCATCCCTTAGGCGTGACATGAGTTGGTCCACCCAGACTTCTTGTTGAGATGCGAAGCGGTTAGTTACTTCAGCCACAACCCTATCCAAATCTGCCCTAGTAATTGGTTGTTCCGCGGCGGGGGCTGTTGGATTTGCCTGATTTTCATCTGGTACTGCTGTTAAAACGGGATGATTTTTTTGATTAGGGGCCACTGGATCTGGGATACTGCTAGTTGCGACGTTTTTTCCTTTGTTAACATCTCTCCTCTGCCTGGAAGTCATGTTGTCGGAGCAAGGAATGATGTTGTTAGGAAGAAGGTTGAGTTGGAGAAGCTGTAGCTTCTAGCTCGAGTTCTCAGTGAAAGCACTTTCTGAAAGGGTACACCTCTGGAGGGATGCCCCGAGAACCTAACCGAATCTCTGCCAACACAAGGATAGGTTACCTCTGTAACAACTTAACTAACTGTCACGAGTACGCCACCCATGGTCTAGACCGACCTTTTCCGAGGCGCCCCAACAACCAATAACCACATAAGTAAATAATATGGGCTCCATACCAGAATACCACTTTTTTATCCACACGAGTTAAATATCTGGGCTCCATACCAGATACCACTTTTTATCAAGAAGGAAATGCGCATACTCTGAGGGGAGCGAATCCCATAACCTTGATGCATCTTTTCTTGTTTCAACCATTTTCGGGGTGTGAGGTTCGACGAAGTCTCGTCCACAAAGCTGCGCTTTTCACGAAAGCCATGCTTCGAACAACATATTATCAACACTTAGCATGCCACATTACCAGATTGGGAATATATCACTAGTAACCATCAACTACATAACCTCTGAGATCGTACGTCTCAAAGAAGGGTGTTAAGCTAAGAGAATAATTTCTCCACCACCAACATAAATGTATTTGATAGAAACCAGCTTTACATCTCAAAGTGTAATGTCAGACATACATCCATACAAGTCCATCCTGGGTCTAAATGGAACCGAAGGCACTTCATCCAATTAAGGAAAGAAGCCCTTGCAAATCCGGATATCCTCTAATCATGTCCGGACTCCCCAACACGTAAGGTGATATAAATCTCTATACCATAGCAACATGGTGTAGAGACATTTGACAGGTAATCCTTTCATTTTCCAAAATACCCGATCTTCAACACCATCTTCAAATGTAATCTCATTTCGTCGTATCATTATTCCGAATTGGTTTTATGATTCAATGTCCTCTCCCGGCTAATCCGAATAATGAGCGCTTATTTTTAAAATAAGTGGTCACATTCATATTTTAAGTAAGTCACAACAAATTTCCACTTTGCCCTTTTAAACAAAAGATACATCACCATGATTTCATGTGGTTTTCGGATAACCATTTGGAATCCGACCTTCGGTCGCACCGAAAATCAATTGCCGTTTTTAGGTCAATATTGATGTCGGTCATTAACTATCAAACAACATTCACAACAATCACCAGATTTAAATAATTTCCCTAGATTATTTATTTCAAAATATCTTCACAAGATGTATTTTCACACTTCAACCCTTTGAGAAAAAATTCAAATCACTTTCCTCACGTGGAATAAGTTTTCAAAATTTGTTTATTTCCACTGAAAATTTGCCAAGTTCGAATACTTTAAAAATAATTTAAATCACTTATCCAAAATATACCTGGACACACATAAAATGAAAACTATTTTTAATACATTCATTTCAAAATATTAGTTATGAATTTGATACTAATATTCGATGTAAAACGTAAGCCCAAACTAGTTTTAAAATAAAATTGTTAGATGGAATATAATTATTTAAATAACCATCTTCTAAATCAAATGCTAGTTAAATCTTTAAAATAATCACTTCTATAATTAACTGAATAAATATTTACTTTACAATTTTAAAAAAATTTAAGAAAATAATCTCTCCAAAAATATTCTTTTTAAAACCAATTTTAAAACTTTTAATTTATATTTAGAAGCTACTTTGAAAACATACTCGACTTTCTCAGGAAAATGCACTTTCCTTTTACACCTTTAAAAATAAATTACTAATTATTTTTAAATTTTTTTACCTATTCCATTATAAATTCCATCGTGAATTTAAATTTCCAAATATCCACTGATATATAATTTTCAAATCAATTTCCAAAATTTACTTTCAAAACCAAATCAATTTTCGAATTTGTTTCCAAAAGTTTACTTTCAAACGCGAAGTCAAATTCCAAAATTTATTTCCCAAAATTTATTTCCAAACACCAAACCAATTTACAAATTGATTTCAAAAATCTATCTTTACCCTTTTAAATTCCTTCTTTTAAATTTATCAAATTTCTGAAATTAATTTACTCAAAATTTTCAACTTTAATTTCCAAAAATATAATTGTATATTTCTGGTATCCTACGATACCAAAAATATAATGGGCCAGACCATAGTCTTCAATAAATTTCAATCACCAATATAATCATGCACAGATTATCAATAAATCACATCACAACAAATAAAATAAATTCAACATTTTGACAAATCTAGTTGGATCCCTCGAACCTATTTCGCCGCATCCACAGATGTTAGCAAAATATTAAATACTAATTCCACTTTGAGGTGGAATATCGCGGTATATGGGGTTATATTATCTCATCCGCTATATAATGCGATAAATCAATCATTCCAATATATATATACATATATATACATACATATATGTGTGTGTGTGTATGTGTATATATATATCACTCTATATAATGTCACCCAACAGATAAATTATCAAATTCATCCAAGCACATCATATGATTTAAGTTTAACTATTTAAATTAAACAAAGCAATTCAATTGAGTGAGAAGATCTCACATTTGCCTTTTATTTGCAATCCACTTCTATTCACGACGTGTTTTCTTCACTTTATTAGAGCTTGTATAAACATTATACAGTTGATTAATATTTTAAACAATTGGAAAATCAATTACCATTTATCAATTTAGTTTATACTAATAATTTAATTAAACAAATTTATTTTAATAGTTCTTAGTAACCAAAATAAATTTATTAAATAAATTAATCAACCTAGATACATATTTAAAATAAACTAGTAAGTTAAAATGTATATATGTATAATTATTTTATTTTATTCTTTCTTCAAACTATATATATGCACACTGTTAAAATAATCTATTTTTTGTATAAACTCAAACCTTCAAAATTCTTATATATATATATATATTCTTTTCCTTTTCTATAAATAACCAAAAAAAATCTTTTCCCAACCTATATATATAATGTATGTATCTATAAGAGAACTTTATTGTTATATTTTTTTCTCTAAATTTGTATATATATTTATTGGAAAATCTACATCTATATAAATCTTTAACTTGAAGAATAAATAGTTTGTATACTTTACTATAATTTTAATTTTTTTCTCTGTAAAATATAAATATACATATATATTATTAAATGTTAAATCGAACGAAAATTGTACCTCATAATTACCGAGCATTATCGCCGCCCAAGATCATCGTGTTGCCAGAGTGTGAGCTCGAACACGACCTCTCTGACATCATAATTAGCTTCTTGCCTTGACAAAACCTTAGATCGACGCAACCCATTAGCGCTTCTCGAGACATCCCTTGACATTGCGGCCGCCTTCGTCGTCGCGCCATCGCGACACTGCCCTATGCGTTGAACACTGCCGCACTCGATTCCACTACACTCGCATCGAGCTACCCCGCCTCCTCACCTTTATCGATCAAAATCGCCTCGAATACGGCGCCAGATACGATGATATCGCCGCCCCAAGACTCGAACTCGAGCTTGACTAAATCGCGACAATGTCGTGATGCCACCACCCTCGTGCTCGTAAATGAAACCCCCTTGCTCGATCGAGCTACACAATTCTCGGACGGTCGTCCCTAATTTTCCATTCCAATTTGAACGAGGATCCTCTTTTTTTATTTCGAAATCGACTTCTGCTGAGATTGATGTCATGCGGCCATTCATGAATTGATTTTCAAATTTGGGAAAAATATATAAGTCGGCCATTAATTTTCAATTTTGAAGCTACTATGCTTTTGATTTTTGAACGAAAATGATTCCGTTTTTATTGTTCTTTTCTTTTTATAATCAAACGCGTGTTGAAATTTTCAGAGAAAACGAAACACATGCTTGAATCTTAATCTATGTGTTTAATTGTCTATTGCATGTGATAAAATATATATATTCAATATAAATTTAAATTCAAATTATCTCAATAATGCAACTTAAATTTTCGAACTCCTATCGAGGCGTGCCGCCAGGCGTTTATTATATTAAACCCCTATTCCGAATTCAATGGAAGAGGTTCCGAGTCCAAATTTAATCGTATGGAGAAGATAGCTTTCTAGACCCAGTTATAATATTAAATTTTCCGATTTAATTTCAGTGCATTTATCCACCGTACGGCCAAACGATCACTCCAAACATTACAAAAATTGAAATCCAATAATAATATGCTATTACGGATCCAATGGAACTGGTTTTGTCGAAAATTCAAGGATGTGCCTCGAAAGGCTATTTTTAAATTCAATTTAAACGGTAAAATTCCAAAATTGCACAAAACACTCCCAAATTCAATTTTAGAAATTTACCATCTCCAATATTATCAATATAAATTTTTCAAGCCTTCAACTTATTTTTAACAAGTTTAAAATTGAAGACTCGATATTTTACCCAATTTCAAATCATTAAATTCAATAATTTAATATCCAAATAAAAAATGATATTTGAAATTCAGGTTAAACCAACTTCCAAATATTTAAAATCAATTCAATATTTCAATTTAAAATATGCAGAAATTCTAGGTCGTCACAAAAATGGTCAGTTTAACTCACCGAAGTTCCACTTATCACCGAAGCGTTCTCGTTCCGTCTAAAATCGACATCGTTCGAATTTAGCTTAAAATTCTACATGCTGAGTCTAAACCAATCCAGTTCCAAGCGTAGTTATCGTCATTACAAATATAACGCGACTGACTACGTTCGATTAGGACTTTGCATGGATAAGTTATACACTATATAAGACAGCGATTTTAATTTAAATAATTTATTATATAATTACACATTAATTATCCTTTATAAAATTTTAAACCCATCTTCCTCTATTAATATCTGACCACTTTATAGAACTTTCTCCTCTATTATCGTGGCTTCTCACCCCTCTCCTTCAAGCTACGACAACAAAACCCGCTACTAACAACACCAACAAACTTCGACTTGAAAATTCCACCCATCTGATCTTTTTGAATCGAAGCTCATCGGCCCAATATAGATCGTGGCCTGAAGCTATCTCACGGCCGTATCTGAATGTAAGACCTACCTAAACTCTATGGCACCCTTCCAAAATCGACCGTGGGCGGCCCTTCAATGCTCCCAAATCAAATACATCAACCATTTGACCCAACTTACCTTTAAAACCTAAGAAATCCAAACCTAGTTATAACACTCACGTTCCAAAAACCATCGATCATTATAACTACTGCCGCAACCTCAAAAAACTCACCAATGAGTGTATCTCACCCTAACTAACTCAAACAAACAAGCTTTGAAATTTTTCATGAAGTATTTGATTTTATATCGAATTTTAAAGAACTGGAATTCTCATTTTAGCTTCAGCAATTAGATAATTGAATGGTAAAGAGAAAAGGGAAAGTGGCTGGTTTTTGATTTTTCTTAAGTGGTAGACTAGATTTATATTGAAATTTTCGGTCCCTCGCTCCACATTCTGTTCACACATGAACTCCAAATGATAAAATACAAATTCTGTCGCACTTCGAATAGCGATGCTACCCTAAAACGATAATAATATATACTGGTTATCCAATACTATGAGATCTCAAAAACACTCCTGTTTGTTGAGAAATCGTCTTAAAACGATAATTTTGATATTTTCCAAATTAAAAATTATGGAAAAATCAAATAAATTAAATTAAAAATATCTCGGTAAAAATTGGATCGTTATAATAAAAATAAATTTTCTGATTATTTATTTGAACCAATTATTATTGCAAATAAATTTACAGATATAATCCACCTTTATTATTAATTTATTAAAAGGAGTTAGTAACAACTTTAAATCCATTAAATTAACATTCTATTAAAAATTCAATGATTTGAAACACTATTAAAATATTAGATCCCCAATTCAAGTATTTTGAACAATCCTTGTATTTGAATCCAAGTTTAAAAGCTTAAAAACCCATTTATTCAAATATTTAAAATTAATTGAATATTCAAATTCAATTGGCAAAATCTCGAGTTGTTGCACTATAAACATGTTCGTCTGATATAGCTTCTACAGTCTTTAGTTACCATGACGGTGATCGTGCCCCAATATCCTGTGGGTGCTTGTCAATGCTAAGCGTTGTTCATGACCTTGCTAGTGCCATAATAGTAATAGACTGCTAACCTACACGGCATGAGGGAGAACGCACAAATGGATAGCGCATAGCTGTAAAATAGAAATTTGTCATTGATTTGAGGCATGACCCTGCAATCAAGCCATTAGGATAAATACTAGCCTATACATTAAATGGAGTTGGACAGTGACAAACATCATGTAATATGTATATATAGGCACAACCATATATCTATTTAGCCAACACACAGCCATATATATTGATGACACATAACCATAAGCATACAGCCTTGCACACCATGGCGAGCATCACCTCGTATATACATATCGCTTATCCTTGTTTGAGTGTCATCCACTAATAATGAATAACCAAAAAAAATATCAACTGTAGCATCCCATACCATTATGTGTTACTCGTCCTTTATTCAGTGCTTTACACTTACTCCATCATAATATTATGTATCATGAGTCGCAGATACTAAAAAAGGTTACCAAATGGTACAACTCAACCATTTACTCAAATTCCTCGCAATATATAATTTCCATAAAATTTTAGTCTAAATAATGAGTCCAAAGAATAATTGGAGAAACACTATCGAAATTTCCATGCCATATTGTATTATAACTCCATTGATTCATATTTCTCCTTAAACAAAAATATAATCAACTATAGTGTACGATTTGATTCATAAAAGTGATTTGATTACAAAAATAAAATAAAACTTCTAAGATAAATACTATATACATATACATACATATATATAATACTCCATTATACCATGTCTACTTAATACTATAATAAAGATTTGAATACTAATAACATACCTCAAACTCTCTTCCATATTAAAAACCATCAAAATCGCTTTTAAGTCAAATATTTTTTAAAAGCCATTTCACAATTTCCTACATTTATCTTTAAAACAAATTATAAACTTCAATATATATGCAACTTTTTTCAAACCATAGAATTAATTCAAAGCCTTTGCTTTATACTTAGCATTACTAATAACGCATATTAAAATTCACCTAACAATATTCAGAATTATTTCACAATCTCCTAAAAATTATATGGAATATTTCAATGAATTTATAGTGCTAAATATGAATTCTTTTTTACTAAAATATCATAGAATACATTTTCACATTTCTTATCTATCTCCACTCATGAAATATTCGTCAAAACACTTAAAATATTAATTAGAAAACATTCATATTTTTTAAAATTAAATAAGATTTTTAAATAATTATTTTAAACTATAAATGAATTTTTAACCTTAATAAGTATATATTTATAATAATATTTTATACTAAAAATTTAAAATAAATCTTTTCTTAAATAAGATATAAAACCCAATCTTAATATATATATATATATATATAGTGTGTGTGTGTCTATATATATATATTAAATATGCCGACAGCTGCAATTAGACGGTCCACCAGTGGATTGGTGTGCTATGCACCGGTGCATCGATGTCATGATTTCTGCTAAAGCCAAATGCTTATAAAAATCTAGTTCTTCACCTCTTTATTAAATTATTGATTGTTTCTTCCTTTAATCATATTCTTGCATTGACACATATGCTATAACAATAGATGATCGACCACATATCACCATAAATCATTATTGTATGCTCAATTTTAGAATAACAATAAAAAATTCATATTCACCAAAATGGGATTTGAAGACTCAATTCATCAGTGCATACATCCATTTCATCGTGCATTAATACAAGTTAAACATAGATTTTAAGAGTGTATTTACTCATCTTAGCTTGAGAAACTTCAATTTCCTTATTTGGTTCCATCTCCTCCACTTGCTCTCTTAATTGAAAATTTACATAGCACTAAACTAGATCAAATTCTCAGCTTCTTCATGTTTAAAGATGTAATATGATGTTGAGATGTTTAATTTTAATTTGGGAATTTATAAGAATTTATTTTATTTTGATTCTATAAGAAGAGGAAGAGATTTTTGAAATTTGTGGTTTCATGAGCTAGAGAGTTGAAGTGGTGGAGAAGGAGTTTATGTAAATATATTCCATGATCAAGAAGGAGAATTCTAAATATTGAAACTTCTAGATATGAGCTTAGACATACTTTTGGGCTTTAGCTTTAGTAAATTCTCTTTCGTACTTTTGTTTCATGAAACCATATTTATTTTTACACTCGCCCCATTAAAAATAAAATAAAAATCATATTTATCTCACTTAGGTTATTACATAACACTGTGAATTTTTTATCAAATTTATTTCAACAGATTCTTTTATTTAACTTAATTATCTCCAAATTGCTACATTTGGCACTTTAAAATAAAAAGTTATTTATGAACTTGTAACGATCCATAATTTTAGATAATTAAATTTATTAAATTGAATAAGTTTTGGAGTATGATGTTGTAAAAAATTTAAAGTTTAAGATTTAATAACAAGAATATAACTATAATAAAATGTAATAGTATTACTTTAAGGTAATTGATAACTGCTTTAAATGTAATTCCCATTTAATTGAAATGATTAAAAATTTATAATTGGTTATAGATTGTAAATTAATTGGAATAATATGTATTAATTGATAATTGGATTAAAGAAGTGGTTGATAGTTTAAATGTTGTGTTAGTTAATGAAATAGTACGTAATAAATTGTAATTGGGTTAAATTAGTGTTGTGTAAGTAGTTGTAACATTTGTTTGAAAATAATAAACGTATAAATGTGATTAAATTAAGCAAAGGATGACAATTGTTATATGTTGGCTATTTATTTGATCTATTAAATTAAATAGGGATCAATTGCAATTAAATATAATTAAATATTACATTAATGTAAATTAAGATGGTAGTATGAATTATTAGTGTAGTAAGATATAAACCAATGTTAGTTACATACATAGAACAAAGAATGATTGAATAAAAAAAATTAAAATCAAAATAAACCAATTTATTGGAATAAGTTATGATAATTGGATTTAATTACAATTGAAATTGAACACTGTAATTAGTGGAATATTTAGTACTAAATTGATATGTAAATTTGATTAAATTATTGTAAATGTCCAAGTAATCAAAAATGATGAAAATTGCTAGTTATCAAATTAGAAATAAAAAAGTAGTTTAATCAATTAAATAATAATTTATTTAATTAATGTGAAAATACCCATTTTAGCTATTATCTTGGATTTCGACAGAACCTATTTCATCGAATCCGTAATGGTGAATTATTATGAGTTTCATGTTTCACGGCGATCAGACTTGTTATTTAATCATATTGGCTTGAAACGCGTAAAAATAAATTTAATTGAATAAATTTAATTGAAATCAATTTGAAATAAGCTGATATTAAAAGTTAATTTCTTTATACCCTCGAATCTGGACTTGAAACATGGTCCATTGAGTTTAAAAACATCAAAAACATCTGTTTTGATATATGGCATGACCCACTTTCGTTTCGGAGGCAGAACGGGCTTTTCGGGTCGTTATTTCAATTCAAATCTGTTCATTCATTCTTATCGGACCTCGGTTATATAAATAGTTTTTTTCTCAAACCCTAGCTTTCATTTTTCTTACTCTATATGTACATCAACTTTTGTCTATCTCTTTCTTTTCAATGACAGAAAAAATCAAATTTGTAAACCCTATTCAAATTTCAAATTCAGGTTCAAAATAAAATCCTCGAAACCTTATCATATTATATACCGTTTCAAAACTCTCGACGAGCAAGCTAGATCTGTAGTTTGCTTTTCGATTTGGGTTTCTGCGTGTCCAGAATTCGAGGTACAATTCTCGGTCGTTCATTGCATTTTGATCAACTTCCATGAATCTTCGATTGGGTGGCATGGATGTGTAGAGAGTGGCAAACCAAGTACATCGGTGTTGTTCGTTCGGCCATTTGATGGCTGGATCATTGGTGAAAATTCGATTAGGGCTTTTTTGTCATAGTGGCGGTTATGTTTCATGGCGGCACTCGAAGGAGCCGTTGATGGTCGAGGAAGGTGGGGTGGAGGTCGGCGTTGGTTGGCGTGGCCACGTGTGGCCAAAGGCACAGTGGCGAACAAGTGTTGGTGCAACATCGAGATGTTGAACGGCAATGTCTTGAGTTCGAGAAGTTCGCGTATTCCTATGGTAATGGAATTTTAGTTTTTTCCCTTTTCTTTTATTTAATTTAAATTTTAAATTTTAATCATTCTAATACACATAACTTTTGCATATGAGGTCGGATTTATGCACAGTTTTCTCCGTTGCGATCGTATCAAAATTTTAGACAATTTGGAATTAGTTTGGTCAAATTCTGAAACTATTCAAATTTGGGTCTTTATTTGGATTTTAAATTGATTGAAAATCAAAAGTGAATGTTTTAACCCACTCACCGCTACAAGATTATCTTATGTTAGTTAAAGAAAATTTATGGTGTGATTAGAAATTGATTGACTAATGTTTGGTATATTTAAATTGTCATTCCAGCTAAATATGACTTTTATTGCATTTAATCATCATTTAAATTAATATTGAATTTAATTATCAATTTAATACCTATTAATGATAATCAGTTGATTTATATTATTTATTGGTTGATTGTATTGTGATTGTGATGTATGTTTGATTGTTGATACTGGATGACTAGATGTTATGTTTTTATATTGTTATAACACTCAAATTCCCTGTTGGTTGAAATGATACATACCCAAACGATCAGATAGATTAGGGAGAAATTGTTATGGGTCGAAATGATAGACTCGAGCGGTTTCATGTATTTGAAATTAAATTTTGGGATGGTGGGATGAAATTATATGTACCCATAAAATCTTAAATTGCAGATTGAAATGATAAATATTCGTATCACTTGATCATAGGGTAGTAAATTATATATGGACACCATATTGGTTAAATTAAATGGTTTTTAAATCTTTAAATTTTGAATTCAGTTAACTAGTATTATGAAATAGAAATTGATTTATATAAACTGAATTATTTTCGAAAATCCAAGTGTTAATGTTCAAATTGGAATTGATTTAATGAATTGTTCAAAGGATTTAAATTAGAATTTCAAAGTTGAATTTGTCAAATAAAAATGAATTTTATCGAAATTGAGCTACTGAAAATGTTTGAATATAACTTTGAAATCTATTTTAAACCAATTTAAATTATTTTAATCAATTTAAACTATTTTAATTTATTTTAATCTATTATAATCTACTTAACCCAATTTAATCTATTTTACCTATTATAAACTAATTAAATGTGTTTAATCTATTTTAAATCTATTTAATATAATTTAAATCTATTTAATCTTTTTTAAATTTATTTAATCTATTTTAAATCTATTTAATATAAAGTAAATCTATTTAATTTGTTGTATTAATTTAAAATATGTTTAGTATTTTCATTCCATTCTTTTTCTACAAGTATGCTTTGTCGCGCTACGAATATGAATATTTTATAGACTATTGTATAGAAATTAGGCTTGTATGAATATTGAAATTTTGAAATTTTAAACAATTGGTATAAGAAGTGAAAATCCAAGAATAAGAATATTTCTATGCATGCATAGGAATATTTAGTTAGCATAAGTTACGTACGTACAAATATATTAATAGCATATTGACGATAACATATAAGTCGTATCGTATATAATAAATTGGTTGATGACTAACATTATATCCTTTAGAAAGGAACTTAAGGAAACTTATGGAAATTATTCCACAAATAAGGGCGAAATAAGGAGTTTTCTTTATATGGCCTCATGCGTAAATGTAGTGAGGAATTATATATATAACATATATAATGTAGTATGTTAGGAGAGTGGAAATATAACTAAGTTATTGGGATGTGAGGTCAATCAAAAGCACACAGAAGTCTGCACAACTAATCTGGCTACCAGTAGTATGACCTTGGGACTAATGTGACACATCGTCTATAATACCTACATTGGATGCGAGGTCAGTCCCAGTTCTATAGGTTATGTCTGCCAAGTGAATCTAGCTACCAACATATACAAATAGTCAAATTAATGTGTGATGTCACGGTCTAGATTACGGGACATATGACGGATATCCCAGTACAAGCCAACTTCTAGGTTAAAAGTATTAAGTTACTAGTGTAGGGTCCACCTCCTTCCAACCTAATAAGTATTAAATGTTCGGGATTATCTTTTAGGTGTGATAGTGGAAAATCCATGAAAGGGGCTTGCTTCGAGGTTAAGGCATTAAGTGGCTATTGTAAGATCCTTCTTTTCCCATAAAAGAAGTATCAAGAGATTTGATGGAATTTCTTGCAACATCAGTTGCGAAGTACTAGAGAGGGGTTCGCCTTGGGTTTAGGTATTACTTGATAGGAATCTGCCTAGGGTATAGGTTATCTAGTTCCTATTAAAGAGGTATTGAGTGGCTCAGGTGCTTCCTCTCATATAGATGGGGCATGATTTACGGTAGTTCCGAAGATGGAATGGAAAGGGCTCTTTGCCTATGGTGAAAGGTATGTTATGGAGTTGGATTGGAAAAGCCCTTTTAGCTTACATTAGAGTATACTTAATAGGTTAAAGTACTGGATGCTCAAGACATATTAAATATCTAAATGATATTGCCTAAATACCACCATAGTAAGACTTGAGATTTTAATTCGCTGGACATTATTGTTTAGAGTCCCTCATCATTGCAACCCATAGGTCTTGGGGAAACGTTGCTAATGTGGAAGATAAAGGCGGTGGCGAAGATTTATGGCAGTTTATTTATTTATCTATGTTTATGATGTATTCTGACGTGCCAAAATTTCAAACATTTATTTTGAGATATTGTATTATGGATATTTTAGGATATATTATTTTAAGAGTTGTATTTTATGAAATAGGTACTTATTTCTATTATTATATTTTTATCCCTTCCATTGTGGGGTGTTAAATGAATAGAGAGATAGCTCTACATATTGTTCATTATATCAATTTTACCAACTAACAACCAGCTTTAGAATGGACCTAAGATTCGATAGACTTTTATTGGGTCGAAAATTAGGTATATTATGAAGAAGGTTATTACAATTGATATTAGAGCATAAGTTTCCCGTTTAATAAGAATAGACATGCATAAGAGTGCATGTTTATTGTTTTTGAAAGTATTTCTAAAAAACCGCACTATATATATATATATATATATATATACACTTTTATGAACATATGCAAACACACTAGGCAAATCTTTATTTTAGCTAGGAATACTATATTAGGAAGTTTTAACTAAAAGCGCGTACCTGTTCATAGTAGATTAAAATGATTGATCAAAGGCCGGAAACCCCTCTACCCAAGAAATACCCACCATATGAGGTATGCCAGAATAGTTCAATAAATACCTAAGGCACGTAGGGGCAAGTTCTCATTCCTTAACTAGCTGTACCAGCTGCTTCGCCTACCAAAATAGAATCCCACCCACTAGACTTCCCTAAAATTTGTAAAGAGTTTTAGAATATTGGAGGACAGGCATAGACGGGAATTGAAGATTTTTTCAAAACAAAGGCTTGGATAATGACTGTGAATGTATATCCTAGGAGCTAGTATGGGAAGATCAAATTAAAAGGAGGGTGACTGCATGGCATTTACAGGAGGAGGGGTTGGATTGTTGTAATGAGAATGCAAAGGACGGAATTACTTGGGCTGATTTCTGGACTTGCTTCGAGTCATGATTCATGTCCAAATTGGAAGTTAGTTTGCAATTAGAGAAGTTTACTCAACTAAGGCAAGGAGACTCTACATTAAAGGAAATTTTGATTGACATCCCAATGAAGAAGGCTACAAATTTTGTTAAA
The DNA here is from genome assembly GCA_030765085.1 of Allium cepa. Lineage (NCBI taxonomy): Eukaryota > Viridiplantae > Streptophyta > Magnoliopsida > Asparagales > Amaryllidaceae > Allium > Allium cepa. The sequence goes on along the minus strand of CM060938.1, from coordinate 26,714,807 downwards.
GTCCTAAATTTTCCACTTAGGGAGCTGCTTTTGACCTATGCACCTGTAGGCATCACTTATGAGATGTAAATGGAAATTGCCCTACTTTACACCATTGGTATTAAGGAAACAGAGAAGGTAGTATATGCAAAAAATCTTGATAGAGCGAAGAAAGGGGTATTCTAGGCCAATAAGATAACCAAGAGAAAGAACAAGAAAGGAAGTGTGACATGTCGTAGGTACCAAAAGTAAAGAAATGTGGTTAAGGACTGCAAAATGAGTTTGATGATGGAATAATTCAAGGTGAAATGCTATCATGGCTATGAAGAGGGGCACTATAAGAATCGATGTCCAAAGCTAGCAAAGGAGGGTTAAGGTGGGCAATCTTATGCCACTGAAGAATTATTTGTCTCAAGTAGACCTCCTTCTAGAGACAAAGGAAAAGTTGCATTGGAAGGTACAAATATTATTTTCGGAAATACTATTTGTGCCTTATTTAAGCAGAAGAATCACATTCATTCACAACTAGAAATATAGTCAAATCCTTGAGTCTAAAAACCTAAGTTGTCCCCAACATAATAGTCGTATCAAATCCTATTGAGGGTTCGACATATTTTTCCTTAATTTTTAATGGCCTAGTAGATTATATATGTAACATTGATTCTACATGTAATGTGTATGTTCTAGGTTTTAAGGGGTATAGACTTATCATAAGTTTGGATTGGTTTTCTTACTGTAGGGCCGTCTTCGATTGTAATAAAAGGATGTTTGGTTAAGGAGTTGTAAGAGGAGAGATATCAATGTTTTTTGTGAACCCATAAATTTTGTCGAGTTAAGTAATTTACATTATCCTAGCTTATCTCAAGATAAACTCTCATTTTTGCTCGTAGTCTGAAACTTTCTAGATTTTTTGAAAAAGACTTCAATTTTCCATCCTGAAGGGAGATCGAGTTTAGGATTGATTTGGAATAGAACACTAGACCTATTAAGCTACCATTAAGGCACATATCCCCTAAAGAAAGGCGAGAGTACGATAAGCAGATTTTGAAGATATCGTCGATGAGATTTATTCACTCTAGTACTGCATGATGGTAGCACCAATTGTCCCACTAAGGTAAATAGCTCTTTAAGGTTATGCATTGCTTATCGAGAACTTAACAGGCTGACCAAGAAAAATAGGTGCCCTTACCTAGAATGGATGACTTATTTGATTAGCTTATTGGGCCAAAGTCTTTTCTTAGTTGGACTTAGCCATGGGATTCCACCAATTTAGAATAACTAAGGATAGCTAGCAGAAAACGCCTTTTTGCACTCCAAACGGACTTTATGAATGGGAGATAATGCCTTTTATGTTGACTAATTCCCTTGCATACTCTATAGATTTAATGAGTTGAGTTTTAGGTGGCAACTTAGTAAGTTCATCATAGTATTTGTAGACAATATTTTAGCATTCTTTTTAAGGTGAAGGTGAGCATGGTAATCACTTAAGGGAAGTACCAGGAACTTGAGAAGGTACCAATTAAAAGCCAAATTCTCAAAGTGACTCTTTTGGAAGAAGGATGTGAGATTTCTCGATCATATTGTCTCCGAGAAGGGATTATCTGTCGATCCTGCAATGGTGGAAGCTATTCAGGACTGGAAGATTCTGAGGAACGCCATGGATGTTAGGAGTTTTCTTGGGTTGGAGTGTTACTACAGAAAACTAAATAAGGACTTTGCAAAGAAAGCAGTCTCGCTGACCTGCTTAACCAAGAAAAAGTTAGCTTTTACATGGGATGAGAAATGCATGAAAGCCTTCGAGATGCTGATGGGGCTATTGACTAGCGTGCCAGTACTCACTATTCTAGATAGGACAAAGCCTTTCACTAATGATACATGTGGTATGGTCTTTGGATCAGTTCTTATGTAAGAAGGTAAAGCGATAGCTTATGCAAGAAGGTAGCTGAAGAACCATGAAAAAAGATGCTAGCTCACAACTTATGGTTAATGGCTATTGTTTTCACTTTGAAGACGTGGTGGCTCTATCTTTTGGGGAAAGGTTTGAGTTATCCACTGATCACAAATCCCTTAAATAATATTTTCCCAAAAAGGTTTGATCTTAAACAATAGGGGTGGATGTAGTTTAACATCATATGATTTGAGATATAGTACTTATAGAAAAGGGAATATTGTTGCTAACACTCCTAGCCAGAGGCATGCTACTTTAGGTGCTATACATGAATGGAGGTTGTTGGACCACATTGAGCAATGGAAGTAGTGGAAGTAAGGCCAACATTGATGGCATCGAAAAAGAAAAAAATAGACATAACATTTTCCGCATATTGATAGATATGCAATAGACAAAAGGATATACCTAAGGAGAGACAGACGCCTATATGTTCCAATGGTGGTGGAAGTTTTGGAAGAAGTGCTAGTTGAGTGTCACCATAGCAGGATGATGATTCATCCTAGTGGAGACAAAATATATAGTGCTATGAAGTTAATTTTCTATTAGTTGAGGATGAAGAAAAAGGTAGTAAAGTGTGTCTCTAGGTGTTTGACGTGCCAAAAGTTAAATGGAGAAGAAGTGAAGCTTAGAGGAATGTTATTACCGTTGTAGGTGCCAATTTGGAAGTAGGAGCATATAGCAAAAGACTTTATACATAGACTGATTAGGAGTCAAAGAGTTAATAAGGCCATTTGGGTAGTAGTGGATAGACTCACTAGAAGTGCCAACTTTGCTTCTATAAGGAATAATAGGACTGGAATGTCTTTGGCTCAAATCTACATCAGGGAAGTAGTACAACTGCGTTGGATTTCGGTTAGCACTCTTAGCGATAGAGACCCTTTGTTCCATAATGAATTTTTGCAGTAGTTTGCAGTCAGCTTTAGAAACGACGTTGAATCCTAGCAACGCATACCACCCATGCATAGACGGTAATACGGAAAGGGTGAACAAAATTTTGGATGATTTGTTAAGAGCATGCATCATGGATTTCAGAGGACATTGGAAGCAACATTTACCCTTATTAGAGTTCGTGTATAATAATAATTACCAAGCAATAGTTGGTATGGTCTACTTGTTAGTGGGAAACAACTGGTAGAATTCTAGCTGTACCCAAATTGATCCATGAGATCTCAGAAATGGTAGAGATAATTAGATGGTGGATGAAGGTCGCACAGGATTGTTAGTAGACCTATCCTGATAGGGAAAGAAAGGAACTGTAATTTTTAGTTGGAGACAGGTTTTTACTAAGGTTTCCCTTTTAGGGAAGGTTATGTGGTTTGATACATCAGGGACATTGGCACCGAGGTTTGTTAGGCTTTTCGGACTTTGGAAAGGGTAAGGAAACTTGCATATCGAGTAGAGCTTCTGGCCAGCTAGCAGGAGCCCATGACATTTTCCACATATCGCACTTAAGGTAATGTCTGTATTACACGTCTACCATAGTAGAACCCAATTTGCTAATAAATATAGAAATGGAGCTGATAGCACCTCGTGCCAATGCATGTCTAATGGAGCACGAAATTTGAAAGCTTTGTAAATGAAATCAGTCTGCTTCGAGTATGTTATCTGAGTTTTTAATCCAGTAGGAACTAGCAAGAAACAGAACAACCCCGTGCTGTCAGAATGGTTTAGAACTTAAACATAAAATATAAGATAAGGGATTAACAAGGGCCATGCTACATTACTGAGAAGGCAACGACAAAAGATCACGGAAATATCTCAAGCTCCAAAATCTAGAAAACTCCGAAGTACTTAGATCACCAGCGACCCAAACTTCTCTCTAATCCAACAACAAACTAACTAAGGATGTAATGAAGAAGAGGTCAAGGCATTGGCTTGCAAATGAGCCAAATCTATGGGTCGCCAGCGACCCATGCTTTTGCCTCAGTTTGTAAGCTAAACTCCCCTAGGTCGTTCCCTACCTACCTGCGAGCAGATTACGAAGTAGCCTGGCCCAGAAGCTCTCCAGTCCATACAAATACCATCCTACCTGCAACTAAACTGGATCTTCTTCGAACTGGTTGCTGAAGCTCTGCTAGAATTATTCTTCACTCTCTACCTCCCTCACAACAATCTCTAAAGGAATTCACTACGGTTTTTTGGTGGATTCCAACTCTGGGGTTTTAATGTAGCTAAAGATATTCAATGCCTTGTAATCAAACATCTTTTGTAACAGCAATCAATCTTTAATAAAACTGTAAAGTGGATATAGGCTTCATTAACATCCGAACCACTATAAAAATTCTCTGTCTAGTTTCTTTTACTGTACTTTCTCTATATCTGTGATCCGTGATATTGTCCTTTCTTAATAGGGCTAGTGCTTTCAAACTGTAACTAAGGTGTTGATCCATTTTTTGCTTTAACATTTTGGTACTTTCACTGAGAACCCAACTCAGGATCCAAATCTAGCTATTTACTTTGCATCCTATAGGTCGAGAAGTTGGATGCTTAATCTTTACTTGAAGAATCCAATGTTTGGAACCAATGGCCCCAGAAAGAAGAACTGCCTCTGGAAGGTCTATAAGGGCAGTGGTAGCCGATGACGTTGTTAATCCCCAACATACTAAAGCAGATGGCCCCGACTTAGGGAATCAGGCGCCAGCCTCCTCCATTCAGCATGAAGTTGTTACCAGGAATGAGTTAAATAAAATGGTTGATGAGATCAATCAAAAAATGAAAATTAGCCAAAAGTCTCTAATGGAGAAGCTCAATGCTCTTCTAACTCTAAATTCGAATACCGCTCTAAGGACTATGTCTGAACCCACGACTGCCATGAAATAAGAAAATTCCTCTATCTACGGTCTACACAGAAGAAATGGAAAACAACATCAAAAGAATGTGACAACATGACATAACATGGAATGAAATGCAGTGCTCCATTGGCCATAAGGCAACCTATCTGAATTTAAGCTAGTGCTTCATTGGCCACAAGGCAACCTATCTGAATTTAAGCTAAGGGGCAGTGACCCCTATAGAGGATATAGCTATGGATTTTTCCGATTCAAAGGAGAGAGAGCAAGACGACGAATTGGAAGAAAATGCCAATGCATTTGATAATGCAAGGAATACCCAAACAGCTCCAGTTAGACCGACCGCAAGCCAATAGGACCCTACAGGAGTGGCTCTCCTAAAGATAGGAGATCATATGCCTTAGCCCACTCACCAAGACCATTTGAAAAGTCAAACACTTGGCGTAGTGACTAGTCGCTGTCCTTAGGACTACCGGACATTAAAGGCATACACAGCGGACATGGTTAAACGATTTATGGAGGAAAGTAAAGATAAAAGAGATGATGAATGGGGATCTGCGCCAAGCCGGACTCCCTTCACCAATGAAATCTTTAGTGAGAGATATCTAGAAAAATTCACAATGCCAACTATTCCATTCTATGATGGAATGAAGGACCCAAAACCAAACTTGTACAAATACAGTTGGTACGTGGACGAAGCAAATGCTTGTAAAGCAGTTTGATGCAAAAGCTTCCCTATCTTTCTAGAAGGGGTTGCGTCAATTTGGTTCACTAGCTTTCCACCAAGATCTATCTCTACTTTTAAACAACTAACGATGAGGCTACTTGATCAGTTCAGAATCCATACTGCGCAGTCAAAAGACATCATGTCCCTATTGGGGTTGTTCCAAGGTCATAACGAATTGTTGAAGTCTTCCATGAGCAGGTTTAACACCACGGTGATGGAAGTGAGAAACCCCAACGAAGATATAGTTTTTATGGCATTAGTTCGTGTCATTCACCCGGAAAGTGGATTAAAATGAAGCAACCTACCACCAGGAAAGATTTCAATCGCAAAGCAAGTATGTACCTAAGCTTACAGGAAGCGTAAGAATTGGAAAGTAAGTCTACTAGGGTGCTCGGCAAATGCCAGGCAAAGTAATGTAGCAATGAATCAAGATGCACACACTTCATGGGCTATTGAAGGAAATACTGGGAAAGATGGGAATTTAAATAGAAAAGGTCAAAACTCCAATAAGAAGAATGGAAACAACAACAACAAAAATCTCAAAGGGTTTAGACCTGAATGCTATACTCCTCTAAACAACACACAGGAAAAAAAATTTCGCAGTTCAAGGAACCGAGGAATGCAAAAGGTCACCTAGAAAGGAGGCGACCGAACATCAAAAGCACTCAAGGAAGTTCTTCCACTTTCATGAGACACATGTTCACAATACGAACAAATAATGCCACCTAAAGATCTCATTGAGGAACTGATCTAGAATAAAAAACTCCAGCAGTACGTAAGGCAACCACAAAATACTCCTCAACACCAAAGAGAATGAAGAAATCAAGCAGGAACCAGCGAAGAAGGGTAGAAATGAACTAATCAGAGGCTCATTATCGAAACAATATCCAGGGGACAACATATGCGCAAAGAAGTTGGGGAAAAATGGAGCAGCATGCAAGTTCATTGAAGCATGCTCCGAATGAATCATGTTTAGCTATGGAAAAGGAAACTCGAATTAAGATGCAAAGGGTCTTGAATGATGACATTATGTTTCGAAATCGGGACGCCGAAGGGATCGAAGCTCTAACTCTCGATCTGATGGTCGTGATGGTAGGAATTGGACCTGCTGTAGTTCGGTGGGTGTTGGTTGACAGTGGCAGCTCCGTTAACATTCTCTTAAAACGCATTTTCGATCAAATGAAGATTGGCAAGAAAAGTGTGTCCGCGTCCCAACCAAAGACTCAGTGGTTTACTGGTGAACCCAAAAAACTGATAGGAACAATCGACCTACCAGTGGAGCTTGGAGAGGGTGAGCGAAGGGTCACCCTCATTCAAACTATCGTGATCGTGGATGAAATTTCAACATACAATTCCTTCTTGGGACGACCTGCATTAGAAGAATTTAGAATAGCACTCGCAAAGTGGTGCCTTACATTGAAGTTCCCAATAAAACACGGAGTTGGAATTATGAAGGAGACCGAAGCGCCGCTTGAGAATGCTATTTGCGGAATTGCATGAGTGAAGAAAAAAAGAAAAAGGAAAGGAGGTGGGAAAAACCCTCCACATCCATGAACCCTCCAAATAGCAACTACAGAGCCGCCCCTGGTTTGGGGATAATAGCTGATTCGACAAGGCTTTGGACCCTAGAAATAAGAGCTTAGGGGAGGATCGGGCAACACCAACAGAATTGACGGTGTTTTTCCTAGTCTGTATGGATGACCCAACGTGGGTCCTAAAGATTGGGTCGCAACTTTGAAACAAGATGGGTCGAAACTAAACAAATTCCGCTGTGCCAATTTGGTCATATTTGCTTGGACACACTATGATATGTGTGGGGTGTCACTCGAAATTTCTTGCTATGCACTCAACATTGACCCAAAATTTATGGCACTGAAGCAAAAAAGGCGTAGCTTGGGCCCTGAATGGTCAGTTGCACTGAGAAAGGAAGTAGATAAACTGATGGCTAAAAACTTCATCCATGATGCAAATCACCCTATGTAACGACCCGCCTTTTTGGACAGTTTAAACCGACGATCAAATACACATGTCGATTCCAAACCATTCAAAAGGGAAGATGGTTATTGGGGTAAATAAGAAAAGAAAAGAAAGAGAAATAAAGGGAAAGAAACAACACAGAATCTCGCAGCGGAACGACAAAATATAATAGTCAGATAAACAGTTCATGAAGCTGTTTACTATACTTTGACAATTATTTATACAACATTTATCAGAGTTATACATATACAACAGAACAATTAAAATAATGCAGCAGACAGCACAATGCACAGATGATAATAGTAATAGTTTACCAAGTATTCGTCTTCGTCCTCCAGAATAGATCTTCAAAAATCTGTAAACTCAAGACTGACCCGAGCGTAATGAAAAGACAAAACACTCGAGTCAGGACTAAAATATCCTTATGAAAGTTAAATCAATCGTAAATAAATATGAGTGTAACGGCATCAGAGATGTTTACGGGGTTTGACATCTCATATCCAGTGTCAACGTGCGTGCAATAACTTAAGAGATGTTACGGGATTTTCCATCTCTCAAGGATCCGTCAAACTATCTACTATGTAGTAATGTACGCTAAGTAGATAATGCCTATCAGTAAAATAAAGTATCAAAATAGCATTAAGGCGTTACCATAATCCGCGTTACCATAATCCCCCTTAACACATTTTTATAATGCCATAGTCTATGCAGCACCGTAAGCCCCACCGTAAACTGGTGGTTTTCAGAGGGCACCCCATAGGTATAACACAAAACATAACATAGTGGTCGCGAATAGGATAATCAGTATGACAAGGTACATGAGGCGATACCAACTAGGATACTAGTAGTTGCGTGATCCGGACTGATGTTGAGCATAGCCAGCAGCTACCCCAACACCGCGAAACAACACTCCCAAATCAAGGGGTGCACCTAAATCGCATCACAAATGTAATAGATATGGTATCGAAGAAGTGTGTCCGCTAGAGGTGGCGAACCTCAATGGCCCGGCGCGGCTCCTGTTTTAGTCATGTCAGGGGTCATCCAATAATCGTTCTCTTTCTTCAGTCAACGCGTTCACCAAACCATCCACATCATTCTGCATCAACACTCCGCGTATAATAGTTATTAAAGTGGTTTTCGGTATCGACAGAGAGTATGTCCATATCTGATCCCGGTCTCTTTAATAACTACGTATTATTACACCGTTGGCTCTTTTACATTTCAAATCGATTCATAATTGATATCAAAATATCATATTCGCTTCAAAATCAAATCCATTTCAAATATGATCGTATCTATCAAAATGTAAGATTTCGTTTCAAAAATCATTTTCCACATCAATATCTCATTTCGATTTCAAAATCATTTCGAATTTCAATTTAGGTTGCAACTTCATTTAATCCAATTCGTATTCAAATTCAAGATTTAAACATAAACATTTCACCTTATTAATCAGCTTGAAATTTTTAGAAAATAGTTTATTTTAGTTTAAAAGTAGTTTTAAATAATTAAAATAGTAAAAGGTACTTAAAACTAAAACGGATTTAAAATAGATAAGTTAGTTTAAAATAATTCAAATTGGGTTAAGTAGATTTAAAATAGATTAAAATAATTTAAGTATTCAAAAATGGTTTATATAACCGAGTAATTTGGAAAACAAAATAAAACAGCTTCAAAACCAATCCATTTCAATTTGTAACTCCCCAATTCAAATCAATTTCAATTTCCATTCTACCGATTCAATTTCGATTTCGATTCAATCAACGTCAAACTTTGACTTCAAATTTATTCAATTTTATATTCACTTTCAATTAATTCAATTTCAATTTATATCGATTCGGAGCTTGATTTTTCAAAATATCAATTTATAACACTTAACAAAATTATCTTTCAATATTCAAATTTAAAACCCAATTACAAATATGGTTCAATTTCAAGCTCAATTTCGAAATATCTTTTTATATTGTTTTTACTTAGTAATACTCAAAGCTCGAAATAATGTTCAATCTTTAAAACAAATAAAGTTTCGAAATTCAATCATATCCAAATTTTAAATTTCAAAGTCTCAACTTAAATTATTTAACAATTTCTTTTAATCTAAATTTATTTCAACATTTCGAACTCAATTTTTCGATAAATTCGATTTCTATAAATTAATTTCTATTTATAACTTTTAAATCAAAACATTTAAATAAATTTCAAATCGACGATTTTAAAATTATTAATTTAGCCAATTCGGTATCCGTATATAATTTTCTATCCTATGGCCAAGTAATTATTTATTTCAATTAAATGTCAGGGATGAATATATATCACTTAAATCAATCATAGTGTCATACGTATGCATAACAGGTTATATATAAGCAATAAACATCCAAACATTTAAGTATCAACCAATAGCATCCATTGAAATAAATCATCCAACAGACAATACAATTCATAGCAATTTCATAGTTATCAATGTCAAGTAATTTTATCGCAATTCAATTTCAATTTCAATTTTTACGGTCAATTTAATTTTCAACGGTTAATTCAAATGACAATCTATATGACAATTAAATTTATCAAACAACGACGAATAAAATTCATAATGTCAAATTTAACTAGCATAAAGATATTTAGTACATTGTGAGCGTTATAAAGCACTCACCTTGATTTAAATGCAGTTTCAGCGTTTTATTTCGAATAAAATTAAACGAGCGTTTAATTTTACCCGAAATTTTCTTTAGCTCCAAACGATTCCAATCCATCTCCATAGCGTAGTGCTCGTCCATACGATTCCAACGCAACTTGTTTTGCAATTTTTCGATCTCGTATGACAAAGATACAACGTTTTAAACATCACAGGATTTAAATTACAATTAAATTTACATTTCTATTATTTATTTTATACCATAACAATTCTGGGCCGTTGATCTAGCTTCATTGAATCCAGGCCATTCATGCACTATCCTCCTCCCTCTCCAATTTCACGCGCGCGACATCGAACCCAATGCCGCCCTTTAGGGTTTGTAGCCGCTCCACCATACGACGACTTCGCTCCTATCAAGTGAGGCCATAAGATGCGCCAAGCTCCTCTCCACCTTCGCCTGAACCCATGGCGAACTCGTCCACCCCTATGGCCCCAAAACCGAGCATGAACGGCTGGCGTTCTCAGCCACGTAACACCTCCAAACAACGACGATAGATGCGATCCACTGTTGGATCTGACGAGCTCGAAGAGCTCTACAAATTGCTAGTTGGAAGTTTTGTCTAATTATCAATGGATTGGCCAGAAATTGAGGAAGAAGAACGAAAGATTCTGGCCATTGAACGTTGAAAGTGGCGGCTCTGTTATAAAACACTAGGGTTTAATTTTATTTTGAAGATAACGAATTTCTTTGTGGCCTTTTATAGAAAACGACGAACACTATTCATCCTGGGTTTTCGAACTCCGTTTTACGCGCGGTGACCGGCGTTCCTAGGGTTTATCCCGCGTTCCGGACACAATGGAATAGGTTTCGAAAGCCAATTCGATCATCTGTGAGAGTTACAGCGATAAACGATCAATTTAAATTAAATCGATCCAAACTAATTTCTGTGCGTTTTTGCTTGCCCCGGACAAACGGTAAATCCGATTGACACGAAATTTGAAATCTTACAATAATATCACATTACGGATCCGATGAAAATAGTTTCGTCGAAATCCGAGACTGTTTGAAAATTGGCTATTTTTCAGTCGATAATTAAATATTAAAATATTCAATTTTCACAAATTTACTTTTAATTCGATTTTAAAAGTTCTACAACATCATTCTAACTTTAATATGGTAAAATAAAATTTTACAAATCATTTTTAATCATATTAAACCCGTTATTCAATTATTCAATAAATTCCAAATATTAAATTCTTATTAACTCGATTATAATCCCGATATAACTTACATTCACTTTGGAAATCAATTTGAATCATATTAAATCAAATTTCAATTATTCACTCTATTTTCATATATTAAATTTCAATATCAAATAAATCATATCAACTTCGAAATTTAATTATTCAAACATTTGTAGTAATAAATTTAAACAAAATTTGATTATTCTTAAATCACTATCTTTTGAAATATTCAAAACGAATTTAAAAATTTAACTTTTGAACGAATTAAAATTTATAGAACAAACATTTCCATTATACGGTTATTCAATTCCCATTATTAAATTATTCAGTAAATTCGAAATATTTAATTTAAACAATTTCGATTATCCAATAATTCATTATCTTTTGAAATATTGAAATTGAACTTATAAGATTCAACTTTTAAAACCAATTCACAATTTAGAAAACTATTTCATTTTACAGTTATTCAATTATTCAATAAGTTTTAAATATCAAATTTAAACAATTTACCTGTTCAATATTCAATATTTAATTTTAAATAAATTTTACTTATCAATCAATTACTCTATTATATCCAATGAATTCAATATTTATTATTATTCCAAACGACTTACAAATTTTTTTCTAACACTAAATCACGAGATCTTATTAAATTAGCTATTTTAGTTATCGAAAATTTACGGGTCGTTACACTCTCCCCCGCTCAAAACTTTTCGTCCCCGAAAAGGAAAAAGAAGGGAAAAGGAACTAAGTATAGAATTCAACATTAGCTATATTTTATTCAAAGTTATCAACTTATAAAACAATGAAATTCCATTTATAAATCATTACTACACTTCCACTAAGTTACTCCGAACGGCTTTCTAACTTTAAAAGTTAGTTATCAAAACAAGTTATATATAAAAAAAAAATTAAACTTGAAAAATTTTCTAACACCCGGATCTATGGAAAATTTCGGTAGAGTCTCCTTTGCGCGGCTCGATCGGTACAGCTACAAAACGCCTCTACGGGCCCCAAACCAACAAAAGAAAATCAAAAGCCAAGTGGCTCATCCAAAAATCACCAAATCCAATGAAAAAATAAACATGTACCTTATATTTTATTAGCGAGCATATACGACTAATATAGCGCGAAAGTGAGCTCCAAATGCGAAGCAAGCGCAATCCGCACCTACTAATCACTCAATAAACCATGAGAAACATGCATATTATGAAAATAATATCAATATACATCATATAGCAACAATATACATCATATAGCAACATAACAACTACATGTGCCAACATAGCAATTACAACAAACAACAAATGCATCCACCAAATCAATTATCATCCAACTATCATCCAACAAATCCATAACCAATCAATACAAATTCACTTCTCATTAATATTTATTTACTTGGATTTTAATTTTAATCATAGTTGATTCATTAACGTTGGATTTTACTAACATTCATTCTCAATTCAATTAGTTAACATTCACTAATTTATATTTATATTAGTTCACTTTCAATTTGAATCAAATTAAATTCTATTTAAATTCATTTAGCTTCCAATTTGATTTCAATAATTTATAGCTTTCAATTTCATTAACACTTAATGAATTATAAACAATCAACTAACAATCAAATAACAACCAAATCATACCCAACATAACGAAATTATTAATTTCACATTCAATTTGGTTTATCTCTTTTATATATATATCCTGTTATATAATTTTAAAAGAATCATTTTATATTTGGCATCATATATTTCCAATATTAACTTTAATTAAGTCCGTAAGCCATACGTATATCATCCGTGAGCAATATCAATCTAATCGCTTATTCGATCACACGATTTCACTTCCAAACTAGTATCGTTCACACGACTCTCTAGTGCGGACTCAGATTTGGTTCCTTGTTTGGAAACTGTTACTCTCCTTGCATAGCCATATACTATGATAGAGAATTCCAGAATCAAATTAAAAATCCATATCTAGGGTTCGCCGTCGAAAATCGAGTGAAAAATCCTAACTTGGATCGATATAAATCATCTCGAAATTTTGCGCTCAAATTTGGATCAAATCGTTATGCAAATAAAATAATATACGTACAATCTCACGTATTACCTTCCAATGGATTTCTATCCAATTTATCTATACTAAAATATTTTATTGACTTCTATATATATTTTTTTCCACTTAATTACCCACAATCCATTATTCAGTTAGTATATTCATTTCTTTACATAGCATATTCTTTATCATTATCTTTTCTTAAACCACATATCAAAGAATTTGCTTATTCAAGTTCATTTTAAACATTCTATATAATTTAATTAAACTCAATTTCATTTTCCAATCGATTCTTACTATAAGAAATTCCTTTTTTTTTTTTACATTTATTGCATTTTCATAATTTCAGTTAATAACGAATTCATTTGTGGAACATTTTATTAACCGGCACTTTAGTTTATTAATCATCCTATAAAAGTCTAACCTCTCATAAATGACTTTTCTTAGTTTACAGTTATCTTAAAGGTTACAAATTCAATTATTTTTTTCTATGCAATTTATATTTATTTTCTATAACCAATTTACAAAAGATATTATACAATTCATTTGTCTTCTTTCTTAAGTTCACTTACTTGTTCCATTTATCCATTCATCATTTCATGTTATATTTAGGTATATAACATTTTTACCACAACCAAAATTTTCATTTATATACTTCTTAATTCCTTTTGAGTTTTCCTTACTTGTATACTTCAATTATTTTCAGGTTCTGTTTATTTGTACAACATCTCGTTACATATCCAAAACATCATTTTAACTTTTTAATATTTGGTAAGTCATATTATATGTTATTAGAATGCAAATTCGGTATTATACAAATTTATAGAATTTCATTTTACAAAATTAGAATGTCCACAAATTTGATCTATTTAAATTCTCTTTACCTTTCAACTTTAAAGTTTTCCCAACAATAGCTTAGATATCTTAATCCTCTTATTTTATAAATTCTGGTTATCCACATTTCATTTGAAAATTACTAATTAACATAACATAGAATTTTAAATGCCCGGTTCTTTCCAAATCGTTTGAAAGAAACATATATACTTATATCCTATTAAATATATCAAATCATACCTTTGGAGTTTAAACCAAACCCATTTACCCAAAATAATTTCGAAGAAAAGCAAAGCTTCTTAGAAGTCTCCCCCACTTTGAAACTCGAAAATGAACGTCGATGATGCTGCGCAGTCATCATTGAAATTATTTTCCCGCGACAGAAGAGAGGAGTACTTAATTCATTCCTTCTTAAAAATCCTTTCAAAATATTTCCATAAACATTTTCCAACTAATATTACTATATATTTTCTTCAACGCTTTGAAAACCATTTTCCAAAATCTCCGGGTCTTAAATTCAATATTTTCCAATTTAAATCTATTTTTAATTTTATAAGTCACCTTTATAAAATATTCTTATAGGATTTTACTTTCTTGAAATATTCCACCAGTTGTTTTATCGTTGTTTATTTTTTCAATAAGCCTTATTTATTAAAACACAATATCCAATTAATGATAACAATCAATATTATCGTTTCCAACAACCAAATAAGCTAGATAAGTCACAATAATTTCTGAAAATAAATTCTTTATACAAAAAATATAATTAGGGCAAAATTATTTCATTTACCCAAATTCAAACAATGCTATGTCAAATTGTTCTGTTTAAGTGTTTAGAGATCCCTATCAATGACGTTAATTACTCGTATTGACCAGAATCCATAAGCCACTCAACAAATCAACCGACACAATATAAAACATTTTATACCACAAACAAATACGCTCTCTCATATATATATTCACTCAGCGACTCATCATAGGGTATTACTACCCTATTTATAAAGAGTCAGACCCCACAAAGCTAAGGTTATCGCTAAACCAAAGCTCTGATACCAACTGTAACGACCCGCCTTTTTGGACAGTTTAAACCGACATTCAAATACACATGTCAATTCCAAACCATTCAAAGGGGCAGATGGTTATTGGGGTAAATAAGAAAAGAAAAGAAAGAGAAATAAAGGGAAAGAAACAACACAGAATCTCGCAGCGGAACGATAAAATATAATAGTCAAATAAACAGTTCATGAAGCTGTTTACTATACTTTGACAATTATTTATACAACATTTATCAGAGTTATACATATACAACAGAACAATTAAAATAATGCAGCAGACAGCATGATGCACAGATAATAATAGTAATAGTGTACCAAGTCTTCGTCTTCGTCCTCCAGAATAGATCCTCAAAAATCTGTAAACTCAGGACTGACCCGAGCGTAATGAAAAGACAAAACACTCGAGTCAGGACTAAAATATCCTTATGAAAGTTAAATCAATCGTAAATAAATATGAGTGTAACGGCGTCAGAGATGTTTACGGGGTTTGACATCTCATATCCAGTGTCAACGTGCATGCAATAACTTAAGAGATGTTATGGGATTTTCCACCTCTCAAGGATCCGTTAAACTATCTACTATGTAGTAATGTACGCTAAGTAGATGATGCCTATCAGTAATATAAAGTATCAAAATAGCGTTAAGGCGTTACCATAATCCCCCTTAACACATTTTTATAATGCCATAGTCTATACAGCACCGTAAGCCCCACCGTAAACTGGTGGTTATCAGAGGGTATCCCATAGGTATAACACAAAACATAACGTAATGGTTGCGAATAGGATAATCAGTATGACAAGGTACATGAGGCGATACCAACTAGGATACTAGTAGTTGCGTGATCCGGACTGATGTTGAGCATAGCCAGCAGCTACCCCAACACCGGAAACAACACTCCCAAATCAAGGGGTGCACCCAAATCGCATCACAAATGTAATAGATATGGTATCGAAGAAGTGTGTCCGCTAGAGGTGGCGAACCTCAATGGCCCGGCGCGGCTCCTGTTTTAGTCATGTCAGGGGTCATCCAATAATCGTTCTCTTTCTTCAGTCAACGCGTTCACCAAACCATCCACTTCATTCTGGATCAACACTCCGCGTATAATAGTTATTAAAGTGGTTTTCGGTATCGACAGAGAGTATGTCCATATCCGATCCCGGTCTCTTTAATAACTACGTATTATTACACCGTTGGCTCTTTTACATTTCAAATCGATTCATAATTGATATCAAAATATCATATTCGCTTCAAAATCAAATCCATTTCAAATATCATCGTATCTATTAAAATGTAAGATTTCTTTTCAAAAATCATTTTCCGCATCAATAACTCATTTCGATTTCAAAATCATTTCGAATTTCAATTTAGGTTGGAACTTCATTTAATCCAATTCGTATTCAAATTCAAGATTTAAACATAAACATTTCACCTTATTAATCAGCTTGAAATTTTTAGAAAATAGTTTATTTTAGTTTAAAAGTAGTTTTAAATAATTAAAATAGTAAAAGATACTTAAAACTAAAACGGATTTAAAATAGATAAATTAGTTTAAAATAATTCAAATTGGGTTAAGTAGATTTAAAATAGATTAAAATAATTTAAGTATTCAAAAATGGTTTATATAACTAAGTAATTTGGAAAACAAAATAAAACAGCTTCAAAACCAATCCATTTCAATTTATAACTTCCCAATCCAAATCAATTTCAATTTCCATTCTACCGATTCGATTTCGATTCAATCAACGTCAAGCTTTGAATTCAAATTTATTCAATTTTGTATTCACTTTCAATTAATTCAATTTCAATTTATATCGATTCGGAGCTTGATTTTTCAAAATATCAATTTATAACACTTAACAAAATTATCTTTCAATATTCAAATTTAAAACCCAATTACAAATATGGTTCAATTTCAAGCTCAATTTCGAAATATCTTTTTATATCGTTTTTACTTAGTAATACTCAAAGCTCGAAGTAATGTTCAATCTTTAAAACAAATAAAGTTTCGAAATCCAATCATATCCAAATTTTAAATTTCAAAGCCTCAACTTAAATTATTTAATAATTTCTTTTAATCTAAATTTATTTCAACATTCCAAACTCAATTTTTCGATAAATTCGATTTCTATAAATTAATTTATATTTATAACTTTTAAATCAAAACATTTAAATAAATTTCAAATCGGCGATTTTAAAATTATTAATTTAGCCAATTCGGTGTCCGTATATAATTTTCTATCCTATGGCCAAGTAATTATTTATTTCAATTAAATGTCAGGGATCAATATATATCACTTAAATCAATCATAGTGTCATACGTATGCATAACAGGTTATATATTAGCAATAAACATCCAAACATTTAAATATCAACCAATAGCATCCATCGAAATAAATCATCCAACAGACAATACAATTCATAGCAATTTCATAGTTATCAATGTCAGGTAATTTTATCGCAATTCAATTTCAATTTCAATATTAACGGTCAATTTAATTTTCAACGGTTAATTCAAATGACAATCTATATGACAATTAAATTTATCAAACAGCGACGAATAAAATCCATAACACTTCATAATGTCAAATTTAACTGGCATAAAGATATTTAGTACGTTGTGAGCGTTATAAAACACTCACCTTGATTTCAATGCAGTTTCAGCGTTTTATTTCGAATAAAATTAAACGAGCGTTTAATTTTACCCAAAATTTTCTTTAGCTCCAAACGATTCCAATCCATCTCCATAGCGTAGTGCTCGTCCATACGATTCCAAGGCAACTTGTTTTGCAATTTTTCGATCTCGTATGACAAAGATACAACGTTTTAAACATCACAGGATTTAAATTACAATTAAATTTACATTTCTATTATTTATTTTATACCATAACAATTCTGGGCCGTTGATCTAGCTTCATTGAATCCAGGCCGTGCACGCACTATCGTCCTCCCTCTCCAGTTTCACGCGCGCGACATCGAACCCAATGCCGCCCTTTAGGGTTTGTAGCCGCTCCACCATACGACGACTTCGCTCCGATCAAGTGACGCCAGAAGATGCGCGAAGCTCCTCTCCACCTTCGCCTGAACCCATGGCGAACTCGGCCACCCCTATGGCCCCAAAACCGAGCATGAACGGCTGGCATTCTCAGCCACGTAACACATCCAAACAACGACGATAGATGTGATCCACCGTTGGATCTGACGAGCTCGAAGAGCTCTACAAATTGCTAGTTGGAAGTTTTGTCTAATTATCAATGGATTGGCCAGAAATTGAGGAAGAAGAACGAATGATTCTAGCCATTGAACGTTGAAAGTGGCGGCTCTGTTATAAAACCCTAGGGTTTAATTTTATTTTGAAGATAATGAATTTCTTTGTGGCCTTTTATAGAAAATGACGAACACTATTCATCCCGGGTTTTCGAACACCGATTTACGCGCGGTGACCGGCATTCCTAAGATTTATCCCGCGTTCCAGACACCATGGAATATGTTTTGAAAGCCAATTCTATCATCTGTGAGAGTTACAGCGATAAACGATCAATTTAAATTAAATCGATCTAATCTAATTTCTGTGCGTTTTTGCTTGCCCCGGACAAACGGTAAATCCGATTGACACGAAATTTGAAATCTTACAATAATATCACATTACGGATCCGATGAAACTAGTTTCGTCGAAATCCGAGACTGTTTGAAAATTGGCTGTTTTTCAGTCGATAATTAAATATTAAAATATTCAATTTTCACAAATTTACTTTTAATTCGATTTTAAAAGTTCTACAACATCATTCTAACTTTAATATGATAAAATAAAATTTTACAAATCATTTTTAATCATATTAAACCTGTTATTCAATTATTCAATAAATTCCAAATATTAAATTCTTATTAACTCGATTATAATCCCGATATAACTTACATTCACTTTGGAAACCAATTTGAATCACATGAAATCAAATTTTAATTATTCACTCTATTTTCATATATTAAATTTCAATATCAAATAAATCATATCAACTTCGAAATTTAATTATTCACACATTTGTAATAATAAATTTAAACAAAATTTGATTATTCTTAAATCACTATCTTTTGAAATATTCAAAACGAATTTAAAAATTTAACTTCTGAACGAATTAAAATTTATAGAACAACCATTTCCATTTTATGGTTATTCAATTCCCATTATTAAATTATTCAATAAATTCCAAATATTAAATTTAAACAATTTCGATTATCCAATAATTCATTATCTTTTGAAATATTGAAATTGAACTTATAAGATTCAACTTTTAAAACCAATTCACAATTTAGAACACTATTTCATTTTACAGTTATTCAATTATTCAATAAGTTTTAAATATTAAATTTAAACAATTTACCTGTTCAATATTCAATATTTGATTTTAAATAAATTTTACTTATCAATCAATTACTCTATTATACCCAATGAATTCAATATTTATTATTATTCCAAACGACTTTTAAATTTTTTTCTAACACTAAATTACGAAATCTTATTAAATTAGCTATTTTAATTATCGAAAATTTATGGGTCGTTACACCCTAAATGGATATCAAACCCAGTCCTAGTTAAGAAATCTAATGGAAAATGGGGAATTTGTATTGATTTCTCTGACCTAAACAATGCTTGTACGAAGGATAGCTTCCCGTTCCTAGAATTGACCAACTTGTGGTTGGAACGGCGGGACATGAACTGTTGTCAATCATGGATGCGTACTCAGACTGCAACAAGATCCTGATGCATGAGCATGACTAAGTGAACACCAGCTTCATCACCGATTTGGGATTGTACAACTATAGGGTAATGCCATTCGGCTTGAAAAATGCAGTGGCAACATACCAAAGGCTAGTGAAAACTATGTTCGAATGCTTGATTGAAAAGACTATGGAAGTTTACGTGGATGACATGTTGGTCAAATCTCGAGAAGCTGCTAACAATCTAGACAACCTCGCTGAAATATTTAAGATACTCAAAAAATGCGGAATGAAGCTCAATCCCCTTAAATGTCAACTCGAAGTAGCCTTCGGAAATTCTTAGGGTTCATTGTAAGTGCCCGGGCATCAAAGTGAATCCAAAGCAAATAACATCATTACGGGAAGAACAAGCCCCTAAAAATAAAAGGAAATTCAAAGCTTGAATGGAAAAGTCGCAAAACTAAGTCGATTCATCCCAAAAGCAACAGACAAGTGCATACTGTTCTTTGATGCATTGAAGAAGGGAAGTAAAAAATTTGAATGGAGTGAAGCTTGTCAGGCAGCTTTTGAGGAATTGCTATGATACATGGAAACTCCCCAGCCTTACAAAGCTGGTTGATGGAGAAAACATATTCGTTTATTTAGCAGATTCCCCGCATGCAATAAGTGCTGCTCTCGTACAGGAGGAAGCAAGAATCCAGCAAATCGTGTACTACATTAGTAAACAATTCACCGAAGCTGAGACGAATTTCCCAAAACCGAAGAAGCTAGCATATTGCATTTTGATCGCATCTCGAAATTACGACCGTACTTCCAGGCTCATCCAATTAAGGTATTGACTGACCAAACCTTGAAGCAGTTTTAATGCAGGCCAAAAACATCTGGATGACTACTCAAGTGGAATATAGAGCTAAGCCAATATGACATTGCATATCACCCTAGGAAAGTCATCAATGGGCAGGCGTTGGCCGACTTCATTGCCAAATTTACTATAAGGGATGATGAGGAAGAAGTTCAACTGGAAGTAAGTACGCGGAAGCTCTTCATTGATGGTGCATCCAACAACTTCTGTTCAGGAGCAAGGGTAGTGCTTGAAACCTCCAAGGGGCGAGCCATTGGCTATGCTTTGCGCTTGGAATTCCAAGCAAAAAATACCGAAGCAGAGTATGAAGCACTGATCACTGGATTGAAGATTGTGAAGAAACTCAAGATAAAATCCATTCCCATATACAGCGACTCCCACCTGGTTGTTTGTCAAGTGAAAGGGGAATAACAAGCGCGTGGAGAAAATCTTTCCCCTTACCTATCCAAAGTACAAGAACTGCTACGCGACATCGAGCACTACATTATAACTCACATCTCATAGGAGAAAAACACCAAGGCTGATTATTTGGCCAAACTAGTAAGTTTCATAGAAACTCAGTCGTTGGGGTTGGTCTAAACTTTAACCAACCCAAGCATTGACGATATGATTGTTGACTGGATCCTCGAAACCACCATCGACCAGATACATGGATGACATCGATAAAGGATAATATACTTGCAGAAACCCTTCCAACTAACTGAAGTCAATGGAAGAAGCTCCTCCGAAAGGCGCCACGGTTCATGATACAAGATGGGTTCTCGACCCCTCTTCTTAGGTGTGTGATCGATGATGAAGCACGAAGAATCCTAATGGAGTACATGAAGGCAAAAGGGGAGACCACACAGAAAGGCAGACCCTTGCGAAAAAAGACCTTTGGTATGGGTATTTTTGTCTAACGATAAATTGCAATGCTGTAGATTATGCCAGGAGACGCGGTTGTTGCCAAAGATTCAGCAAAATTAAGAGAACACCTTCAAGGAAGCTAACTCAGATGGTCAGCCCATGGCCGTTTGCAATATGGGGGATCGATTTGATCGGCATCCTGCCTATGGAAAAAGGAGGAACCAAATATGTCGTAGATTATTTCACAAAATGGACCGAAGCCGAATCACTGGCCACCATAACCACAAAGCAATTATTAACTTTGTCACTAAAAATATCATTTGCAGGTTTGGTGTGCTGCAAAAGATCATCACTGACAATGGAACCCGATTCGAAAGTGATGAGTTCAAAGAATTCTGTAAGCGCTTCCAAATTGAAAAGAGCTTTTCCACGATGGCTCATTCGTAAGCAAATGGGCATGTGGAAGCGATAAACAAGATTATCAAGTCCACCATCAAAAAGTGACTAGTAAAGGCCAAAGGAATTTGGGTTGACGAACTCCCACTTGCACTATAGGCTTACAGAACTACCCACAAAGCGGCAAGCGTTTTCCCTAGCATATGGTTCAAAATCATTGATTCCTATCAAATTATAGGTCCCCTTTGACCGAAGGCATAATTTCAATCAAGAACAAGATGTGCAAATCCTACTCGTATTGCTGGATATGTTGATGAAAAAAGAGAAGAATCTGAGCTGAGAACTGCCACCCCACATAATAGGGTCGTATGGTATTTCAACTCCAAAGTTCATAATCAAACCTTCGAAGTGGTAGATCTAGTGCTTAAGCGAGTCTACCCCGTTCCGAGGGCCTTCGGACCAAACTGGGAGGGACCATATGTCATTAATCAAAAGCTAAGAGACGAGACTTTCAAGGTAGCAACTACTGAACTCAAGTTCCCAAGGCATGGAACAGCAAATCGCTTCGCTATTACTTTGCCTAAAAGCTATCTTATGTATTTTTTATTTTCCAGCAAATAAGCCATCCCGAGATACTGGTGGCATTGTATATAGACCAAAACTGCCCTGCTATCCTTAATAAAGTTTTCTACTTGAACCAAAAAATCGTGTTCAAAATAATTACCCACCGGGCTAATGGAAGCAAATCGACCCAAACCGTTAGTTCGACCCAAATCAATATTGTTCTGGCAATATCGAGAAGGCAAATATCAACACTCCTTGCGTTGCCCCCAAGATAGGCAACACCGAGGAGTGCCAAAAGCCACGCATCTCATAAGCCGCGCACTAAAATAATAACCCCTCATGTTGGGCAACACTGAGGAAAAAACAATAGCCGCACACCTCATAAGCCTCGTGCTAAAATAATAACCCCTCACGTTGCCCGAAGATAAGCAACACCGAGGAAAACAAAAGCCGTGCACCCAGTAAGCCGTGTAATAAAATAATAACCCCTCATGTTCGTTGAAGATAGGCAATGTTGAGGTAAAAGAAAAGCCGTGCACTCCATCAGCCGCGCACTGAATTCCAAAACATTAACTGCTCCCATTGCCCGAAGATAGGCAGCATTGAAGAACACTATAAAAACGCTCCTCATGTGGCCTGGAAATGGGCAATGCCGAGGAGCACCAAAAACCACGCATTTCATAACTAGCACCAACAGCTCCTATAATCGGGAATAATGGGCATAACTCCAAAAAATTAGAATGCTACAAACAAATTAAAAAGTCTCAACTGTAGAATAGGGGTTGAAACCACTATTAATTAACCTATACACTGTGCGCCTCTAAGATAAGCGTGTATTGCATACTTGTTGAAATAGCACAAGAAGCTTAGAGTGCATGCTAAAGTTGAAAAACTTTCAAAAATGGAGAATTAGGGGTAACTTAGCCAAATTTGAAATACAGAATATGTAAACCTTAATTTATAGATTATCTAAAAATTATTCAAAGTAAACAGCCCTGTCAACTGGGGACATAAACCTGTACTTGGATAGAAATGCGTGAAAACAATAAGTTCACAAGTTCCATCAATCCAAAAAAATTTTCCAAAGAGTTTTTAAACAAGGAAGTTAACAAAGAATTTCTAAACAAAAATTCTCTAAGTTTTGTTAATTTCCAAAGTTCTATGAATTTCTATAAAAAATTCTAAGTTTTGGTAATTTCTAAAGGTTCTATTAACTTTCAAATTGATGATAATCTCTAAATTCTGTTACTTCAAACGGAGGGCTTTGGCCACAATCTCAGAAATAGAAAAGTATGAAATAAAACAACCACAAGTACACAAAACACATGTGAATAGACAGATAAGAGTACAACCAAAATATCAATATATTGCCTATAATTTTCTATACATAGGGTTAAAATATAAGGGCCTTACCCACACAACATTGGCCAACAAAATGAAAACATAGACTTCACAGCAAAAACGCAAAGTGCAGACTTCGCACTTGAACAGAATAAATCAGAAAAGGAAACAAAAATAAGTCTATCTTCATGCAAGCTATTGACCAAAAATGATCCAGTCCTCGTACAAGCCGCTCAAAGCTTCTTTCCGCCACTCCCCTTTCTGCCCTTGACTGGAATCTTCTGCTTCTTCTCGACAGTGGTGTCATTGCTGGTAACGTCGCAAAAAAGCTCACTGGAAATGTTCACATCTTCCTCCGAAGCCTTCTCAGAAGCCTCTCCCTTCGTCTTTCGCCTTCGTGATCAACATGAGCTTTTAGAGGCTTTGATCGCTTCGACCCTTACCCTCTTAATAGTGACCAACTCATGTTGAGTTCTCTGGTGTTGCTCCATCCAAATCTCCTTCTCCTAGGCCTCTGCTATTGTAACATCACCTTCCAAAGACATGAAAGGGTCATCCAGACCACGATATGTGGCTATCTTTTCAGCCTCTTCCCTCAGCTGCGAACCATATGCAGATGTCGAAGCTAGAACAGAAATAGAAACAACCATAGAAGATGTGGAGATGGCGGAAGGCACGGGCATCGAAGGAGCTTGTACAATAACGGGGAAGGTAGTTGGACCTATAAGATCAAAAATGAAAGCATTAAATTCTTCTTGCTCTTGCGGCGTAAGTTGGAAACTCTTGAATTCAGAGGCGGCGAGAATGTTACCTACAGCAAAGGTATGGTCAAAAGTAGCAACCTCAAATTCACCCCCTTCACCCTCTTTTGATGGCTTCACTACCTGAGGGAGAGGCTCAAGTCCTGGACTCGCTGGCATGTCGTGGGGCTACTTTGATGAATCTTCCCCACTAGAAATAAATGGCTTGGTGAGCGCTTTGGCAGCGGTTGTGAAGGCAGCATCAGTAGGCTCCTGCTCTGTTCCATCTCGAAGAATTTCCTGGCCATCGAGCAATACTTTCTTCGATTCTTCATTCAGATAAGCATCCTCCAACTCCTGCTCGTTGTAGATATCACCGCTATCAGAAAAGAAGGACAAGATTACTTCCCATACCAGAGCAAGAGTGCATGGGAATTTCGGGCCCAGATAACTAAGGCTTCCTTGATGCAACAAGGAGTTAACATAGAAATTCAGGAACGTTGTATCAAGACTTCATCTTTCTTTCAAAGGCATTCTGGAGCTCCAAATAATCCACTTTCACAACAGCCTTCTTAACCTTAACAACAGACTTATTGGCACTAAGCTGTGCGACCTGAGCCAATAACTTAGCAATGATCATGGCCTGGTCGGGAATGGTTTTGTTGTGCCCTTCAATGATGAGGTCATGATCAATAATATTTTTCCGTTGAGCTTCAATCATTGTGCTGTAGGCGGTTACTTCTTGTTTTAGTTTTTCCTTCTCCATGTGAGATTTTTTATTTCGTCTCTATAAACGATCTCTGTTCGAGTATGATCTTCTTTCACCTCATTCAACAAGCCAGCTTTTCTCTCACTCTCTTGCAGCACTGCCGCTTTCTCTTCCTTCAATTTCTTAATCTTGTCGTACAATCGGCCAATGCCCTCTCAAAGTCGTCCATCTTTGATTCGAACGAGAGGATCTATTAATAATTATTGTGATTTGTATCTATCAATTATTTAAACAGCTTCTCCCATCCTTCATGTTGTTCTAAGTCACTCTGAATGGCCTGGAGGTGCGGCTTGCGCAAATCTTTTTGAATTAGTCACAAATCACGATCAAATTTAACACCTTTTAAGAACAAACTAGGAAGAGCAACCCGAAGTTTAGGGAGGATCAAAGAAAAGGAATAGGTAGGTCTCCATTGTGGGCGAGAAGCACCGGGGGTAGTTATGGAAGATGATGAAACGTGAGTTGAAGGCGGAAGCGGGGCAGAAGTAATAAGAATTTCTTGGCCCATAGAAGAGTGTTTTGGTGCAAGCTCTGAAGAATGAGAACGGTATTAAAACTTCGAGTTTTTTGATGGCTCATACCTCTCCTCAAGAGATCCCCTCCTCTCGTAACAAATTTAAAACCACTTTTCATGAGATCGTTAAAGTCAACATAAATGAAATCCCCAAACTCTGCTCCAACGTCTTTACTTGGAGAGTCTCGATGCCCTCCGCACTTTGGAGATTTGCCTTTAACACTTATATCAGGGAGAGGCAAGCTTGGGAGAATGGGACTCCTACCTAGAGTTTCATCATAGGACTCTGAGTCCCCACCATCTGATTCAGACAAGAAGTAATCTCTCGTAGTGGACTCATGACTACTACTTTCAAACTCTCCCTCTTCATATTCTGAATCCACCATGGCCTTGCCTTCTCGTTGTTTGAACTCTTCTTCTGCTTCCTCCGGGATTGGAGGCATTCTACCGAAGATACTTAATACAATTGCAACAGCCTCTTCCCCCTCACGGGCTTCGTCGGTGGATCCTCCGAACGGGCATTCTCTCTCTTGAGAGGGGCCTTCTTGGGAATCATGGGAAGAGGTAATAAATCTCATATAAACCCTGGATCGAGCAAGAGAGGGAATTTCAACTTGAATGGAAGATCTACCCTGAGCCAGTAATCCAAAGCGATGAAAGTTTTCATCAATCAGTAATACTTTAACACATCTCTCCTCGGTATCGATTGGCTTTAAAGTCTCACAAACTTCATTGAGTGTCGCGTCTCTTTTTGGCCTTGGAATAATTGCAAGAGACATAAGGTTGGTTAGGATCTTCATGGCAACACATTAAAAGCTCTATGAATAAAAAGAAGCTTACCCCTTGTAGTCCACCGATGATTGAAACCCTCGGGGCATTTGACAAAGAAATATTGCATCTTCAATTGCGATAAGTTGCTTTGCATGCGCTGGAAGATTTTTCAGTTTCTTTGGGCTTCGATTATAATTAAGGGGAGACAAACATCTTACATCTTAAATGCCAGAAAGTACCGCAACTCATCAAATCATGGAGTGTGGGGAACATGCAAGTAAGTCAGGATGGAATAGCCATTCAGATGAAGATGAAATAGGGAAATTCCCAAGTTTGAGAGAATCTCACATAAGAAGTCGTTGAAGGGAGGCATGGCTCCGTTCACGCACATCTGTCAGTGTCAAGAAGTGTACCCTAAGGGAGGCATATGAGCGAATTCATCCTTCTCTGGAAGATGAACATCCTTTTCGAGAATTCCATGCTATGCACGCATTTACAAAGGACCATAGCAGAAACAACCGATGAACCTCTCTTAGGAGGATTAAGCAGAATTCTAAAGTTTGCAGGCGTACGATACACGATTGGTCCAACTGGGACTAATTGACATATTGAGCTTGCAAACTGGATAACGATTCGGCTTATGAGACTGTCGGGCTTCTCCCGATTGACTTATGATGTGTGGATGGCTGCTTCATTCTAAATAACAGAATTCTCATCTGAATACGGCCAGGTTAATCTATCCTAAACTAATAGCTTCCCCTGCCACACTTGAATTCTAAAGAAACATTAACTTGAAATCGTTGCATTGAATTTCAAGTGTGTATCAGGGAAAGTGAAGTGTACTATCTATATGGGGTAAACTCAGTGCTCAATACACTTCAAGCACCTAATCCTATGTAGATAGTCCACTCAAAATGGAAGAAGAAAATAACTTCCCATGCCACTTCATTTTATACCTTTGTTTCTACTTCCCATACACTTGCCCATTATCGATCCATGATTGCTAATGGATTCGTATTCCGAAGCGACGTGGAAAACTCTTCTCAATACAGGAATGCCGAGTGCTCAACAAGCAAGCCAGATAAGTCCAAATTCTATGAATGGGTCGTGATCGACTAGTGATGTGATGTACACTAACATCTGCTAAATTGGATACAAGTCAATTTTAGTCTAGCGGATGTCAAGCATGGGCTGAAGCCCGAATGTGGTCCAGGGAAACAACTCGAGACTCGATTTACGATATTCCATCATTAAACTGCAATCAACTCGAGCTTCTCACAATCAACATCGCAAATAGAAACTCGTCATCAAATCATTATAAAAAAACCTAATTATCAAACAAACTAAGATTACCCACCTCTGAATGAATCTAAAAGTATGTGGGAAATCAAAGATGTAGAATCAATGAGGCTTGGATCGACTACTGGCGAGCTGAGATAGGTCGGCTATAGCTCAATTGCGAGCTAGGGTTTGGATTCAACCGTATGGACCAACGACTAAGTCTATGGATCGGCAAGGAATTGCTTGAATTGCATTGAGATCGATTTGAAGGGTCAATCGATCAGATCGAGTAGTAGTATGATTCGCCTGAAACTGGATCGCGTTGGAAATAAGTCATTTGGAGGAGAAAAGTTTTGGGTTGAATGAGGGAACTAGGTCGGTTCGAATATACATAAGCAGAAATAATGAAGCATGAAAATTTCCTAATTCATTGGGTCGCCTGCGACCCAAGTCCCCAAAGGAGATTTTCACAACGCTGTGGATCACTAGGGATCCGTATGCAATGGATCGCTTGCGACCCATAGGGTTGGGGCTACTTTTCCTCGAGCTAGTCCTATGACATTAAACTACCATTTCAAAGCATGCCCGGAAGCTACAGGCAGAAATGTGATTCATTGTGCAAGCAATAGTAGTCAAAACCAAAGCGAGATGACCAACAGGGTAACCGGCTACATATTCCTAAAGCCTTAATTCAATCACTTGGAAATCGGCAGATGAATATTAAGGGTGATAACTTCTAAAGCATGCCTTGTTTACAACGAAGACGTACTCTAGGGGGAATTATTATCTGGATTTTCAATCTAGCAGGAACCAGTAGGAAACAATGTTATCATAATGGTTCAGAACTTAACCAGAAAAACTAAGACAAGGAATTAACAAGGGCCAAGCTATATTACCGAGACAATAACGACAAAAGATCATTGAAATATCTCAAACTCCATACTCTATAAAAATCCCAAGTTCTTGGATCACCAGTGATCAAAACATCTCTCTAATTCAACAACAAACTAACCAAGGATGCAATAAAGAAGAGTCCAATGCATTGGGTTGCAAACGAGCCAACTATATGAGCCGCTAGCGACCCATAAACAATGGGTCGCCAATGGCATATAGACCATGGGTCACTAGCTACCCATGCCTTTGCCTTAGTTTGCGATCCAAACCTTTCGGGGTCATTCCCTACCTACCTGCATGCAGATGTTGAAGTGGTCAAGCCCAGAAGCTCTCTGTTCCATTTAAATACCTTCCTACATGAAACATAAACTGGATGTTCTCCGGATTGGTTGTTGAAGATCTATTGGAATTATTCTTCACTTTCTACCTACCTCATAACAATCTGCAAAGGAATTCACTGTAATTTTCCAGTGTATTCTAACTCTTGGGATTCAATCTAGCTAAAGATAATCAAAGCCTAGTAATTAAACATCTCTTGTAACAGCAATCGGTCTTTAATAAAACTATAAAGCGGGTGTAGGCTACATTAAAACTATAAAAATTCTCTGTCTACTTTCTTTTACTTTCTTTTACTTTCTTTCTCTTATCTGTGATCTGTGGTATTGCTCTATCTGAACAAGGGTGGTGCTTTCAAACTCTAACCAAGGTTGTAACAACTCGAAAATTTCGATCCCGAAATTCCCAGATAGTTGGTGAAAGAAGAAAGGGAAAGAAGAAGAAACAGAAAACTCAAACTCAAAATCTCACATTCGCAGCAGATAAAATATAATAGCAAATAAAATAACATTTTACAAAGAAGAACTGTATCAGTACATTTTAATTTTCACTTCAGAGTCACAACATTTTCATACCACTGGTCAGTTTTAACAACATGTCCTAGATAAATAACAATAATATACACGGGAGGAAACACTCCATACGTCCCTTCCATCCAGCTCGCCTCCTGAGCTCCCGAACGTCCTTACCTGAAAATCTGTAATACTCGTTCTGACCCGAGCATTACATCAAAGTAACACTCGGGTCAGGCTGGAAACCAGCGTGAGTAAACCCATCTAACAAAGAATACAGAAGCATGCAATTTATATAAACACGGGGTAACTTCTATCAATTTACAACCTCTCAAGTGGCTATAACATCACTTATTCCAAACATCAACTTCTAAGCACCAATACTTAGATTAAATGGTCCAATTTACTTAAATCATTCCATACCAGCCAATCGATTTCACATAACAATTTATAAAGAATCGAAGTGGTTTCGGGTGTTTACTAATACTCGACTCCGGTCTCTTCGAATTCAATACCATCTCAACCCAAATTATTCAAATGAAACACAATTCAAACTTCAAATGCAGGGTGTCGCCTACACACATTAATCCATCATTGATAGATAACTATATTATCTCAGTTTAAACCGACATATCATATAACATTACAAACCACATATTAAGAATAATAATTAATCAAAGGTTTCCAATATCATTCTATTCATCCTTTAATTAGATTTAAGTAATTAATCCTTAATTAATTTCACAAATTAATTATCCTTAACCCAATATAGTAATCAATCTTTAATTAATTAATTACTAACCATAATTATTAATCACCCTTGATTAATAACATTAGTAATAAACTACTCTTAATTACTTCAGCAAATAAATAAATTAATCCTTAATTAATTATCTCTAATTAATCCCTTGATTAATTATGCAAGGTAATCAAATCCAAATTTTCTCATTAATAAATCACTTATTCGATTAATTACATCCAATAATTATCCATTAATAACTTACCTGAGTGACTTACTTATCAAATCATCAAGTGATTGTTTTAAATTAATTAAACTGTATTAACTAGCTTAAACCAATCAAATTAAATTCAATTAACTACAATGAGTAATTAATTCCTTAATTACTTCCATTAAGTAATTATACTTAAGCAATATACACAAATGATTTCCTTTGAATTAATTACCCTAATTAATTATTTAAAATTAATCACATTAAATAATTATTAAATAACCCTTAGTTAATAACCTTCATTAACTATTTACAATTCATTAATAATTTTTCTAAAGTAATTAACTTGAAAATTTTAAAGTTAAGAAAACTTAACTTGCTTAAAATAACTTTAATATTTTCGAGGAGAGGTTTCAAAACCAAGTTCAATTTGTATTTTAAAACCTACTTTCCAAAAAAATTCTTAACTTCATTTTAAATTGACGTTTTAAAACCCCTTTAACGATAATAAAATTTAAACTAACGAAATTTCAGAAATCTTAATTAATAATTAAAGAAGCAATTATAAATAGAGTAAGATTAATTAAGAAGTTTAACTTGATTTAAATTTAAATTCCAAATCTAATTTGATTTTAAACATTTAAATAAAAAACTGCAATCCTCTCTGCTTCGAGTCAAACCCGATGACAACATGGCCTATCCACGAGTAAATCCCCCCTTCCTTCCATTTCTTCAAAACTTAGATTTATTTAAGTTGAAAACCTAAAACTTTAGTCACGCAAATTAACTCGAGTTCAAGCTCGATCCTTCTTCCTCAATACTCGATCACCTCTTCGAGTTGCAAACCAACCCAACAACAAACAACCCCTATCTCCGTCGTGCACCTACACATCAAATTCCAACGCCGACGATCACCTCCGATAACGTCAGAACACCATTAATCACCATAGCATCCATCCACAATCACCCAAACACCATCATTGTCTCCACATCAAAATCGAGTGTGGAAGATGAAATAGCAATAAGAGATCACCGCCAGGAAATTCACTCGGCACCTCGACTCCGACCATCTGGACTGCTACGATTCCGGCCTCGCCATGCTGACACACCTCGCAATCATTTCCTACAATTCCAGGCTACTCGACCACCCAGAGCACTCGAGATGACCAAAAAACCCAATTACAATCAAACCAGGGTTATAAACTAAATTCCTTCACCGCCGACACCCCAGTGATCGAGAACCCCAACTACCATTTTTTCTCGCCTCACCGCACCGTGCTCCACCTCCCGACAAAACCCCGGACACCCAATATCAGTAAAAAAACAGGAATTCCCTCAGAAACCATTTCCAAACAAACCAAATTTCCTCACCCAATACAGTATTAAATTTTTGCGATTCTCCTTTAAAAATCATGTTTCACTCAGACAATCCAAAATATAAACTTGAATCAACAAGATTTAATACTTGATTAATCCTGCATTTCCATTTCTATCTGAACTTTCCTAATTCCAGAAGTATTTCAAAACTTATTTTGCTAGCACTAAATTTTAAACCTTAATTTATAATGAAACAAACATATAATATTTGCATTTTTAAACCTAACAAAGGTCAGGTAAGTAGATTTAAATTTTTCCCTTTTCAACTTTTATTTTTAAACCAAGAACAGAGTTGCTTTTACATATAATCAGGCATGCACACAGACAACATTTATAATTCAGAGATAACCTCATATCTATGCACAATAAAGCTTCATTCCCCTCAGACTTTACAAGCATTGTTTAAATATCCAATCCAACAAGGTTTTTAATGAGAGAAAAAATGAAATTTTAATTAAAGTTGTGCTCTGTACTTTTATAAACAGAGATGAACATCTGATATTTCAACACAGGCACCAGATTTGCATTCAAATATATTTAGTTCTACTACATGCAAACAAGTTTTCATCACGCTTCTAAATTCAATTCATGCATTCAGATTTGATTAAACAAGTAGAGTTTACTCACAAAATTATGGAAGAACAGAGATGTCTAGGTGTCCTTCTGGAAATTTGAATTTGTTTCCTGGCTGATGTTTCCAGACTTGTTTGATTTTCCTGTGCTTTATTAAATTTAAATCTGGTGTCGATCTTTGCATTGTTACTTGTTGTCTTGACTGATTGTACTTGAAAATTTGATATTGTTGTTGCCTTTGCCATTGATTTTCTTCCTTGAACTCTTGAAATGATTACAGGCTAAAGATTCTTAATTTTGCAAATTGGAAACGAATTTTAGTTTTTTTGTTTGTTTGAAGTAATTCACAGGTTTTGATATAGTGGATTTCTGGTTTGCTTATTGCTTTTGAAAAAAATGTAAATAAACAAGAAAAATGGGAGAGAGAGAATATAGACTTATCTAAATAGAAATAATTTATGACATTTGCCATTGCAATCCTTGATTATCTTACACATGTATATAACAAGCATTAGTAATTAAACACTTGTAATAACCTATCATTATTAGCTTACATTAATCATTTTATGTTGTGTTATATACATTTATAATATATACAATTTAGTTTATATGTATATATCCTTGCCTTTATAATTAACTTTTCTTTTATTTGTCTATACTTTTTTTAATTTGATTCTTATTTTAACTATTATACTTCTTAGATACTAGAAATTCATATTTTATACATTTCCTTATATATATTTTTATTAAAATTAGAAATAAATTTCATTCATTTCAACTATAGAGTTTTAATCCCAATTTACTCTTATGGCATTTTAAATTGAATTTTAAATCCAAATTCTATTAAACACTTTATATGTCAAATTAACACTTAATTTTATTTGTTTAAATTACAAATCTACATTTTAAAACTTTTTTTAATTATTTCTATTAATTATCCAATTAACAGATGTCTAAAAATTTGGGTTATCACATTCCTCCCTCTTAGAATCTTTTCGTCCTCGAAAAGGAACGAAGTCAGAATTTTTAAAATGCTTAATATCATAAAATTATTCTTTGATCATTTTTAAAACACTTTTAAAATTTGTAATACTGCCAAATAGTTTAATAAAATTCTCTTTATAACTCAATGTTTCAATAAGTCCATCCTTGTTCTTACAGAAATTCGATCATACGTTGATCAGGCGTACGACTGAAATTCTATAAGTACTTAGCAGAACCGTTTCAACACCCAGTGAAAATACTTGAAAAATAATTCTATTGAAAATATTAAAAGCAGTTT
The DNA here is from genome assembly GCA_030765085.1 of Allium cepa. Lineage (NCBI taxonomy): Eukaryota > Viridiplantae > Streptophyta > Magnoliopsida > Asparagales > Amaryllidaceae > Allium > Allium cepa. Next base: position 26,680,842 of record CM060938.1, on the reverse strand, counting down.
TTGAAAATAGAGGATATATCTTTGGTGAGAATGCTCTGGAAATCATCACCCCCATCCATGGTCACAGTTACATTGCAGGGTTACGTTGCCATCGCAGCAAAAGTCCATGTAACTTTAGGCTCTCCTCGGCCTCTCGATTACGCCATGGAACCTACACAACAGATCACAGTTACATTCTAGGGTTACGTTGTCGTCACAGCAAAAGTCCATGTAACTACAGGCTCTCAGTGGCCTTTGATTTTCGCTGTCGAAATGAAACTTCTCCACTCCTACATAGGTCGCGGTCTACCGATATAAAATTAAACGCAGACTGTTGGCTCTGAGCGGCACACACAACTTTCGCTATGGTATACCATAGGTCGCAGTCTACCAATATATAATCAAACGCAGACTGTTGGCTCTCAGCGGCACACACGACTTTCACTATGATATACTCTACTCATAATCCCCAGGAACTACTTTTGTCCGGACTCCTCACAGGATCAACTTTAGAACCCCCCCCCTCCTTAGAGCTCAAGGCAGCACCACCCGGTGGTACTCCTGAGAAGTTCATTTCAAGGGAGCGCCTTTTTCCCCAGAGCCATCATCAAAACATTTTACACTATACACATATTTTATCTTCAAATCATACACCTAGTATGATCTCATACAATGCTCTTTTACACAAGATCGATTATTCCAAAATCGATAATTCTCAAACTAGGCTTTCCAAATTCTCATATTGATTTTACCCAAAAATCAAAAGCCTTTCTAAATCCAAAGGTTCTCAAAACCTTTTGCAAAATCCTCATAAGATCCTTTATATATACAGATATATATAATTTTTTAAAACTTTGGATCATTTCAAACTTGTATAAAACTCCTTTTATACTAAAAAAATTTACGAAAACCCTTTTCTTCTAGCAAAAGATTCAACAAGGGAAGTTTCATTTTTTAAAACAAAAATATTTAACTTTGTTTACTCCAAATCAAATATTCAAATTTGATTACTCTTCTCAATATCATTTTCATTCAAATCCGTACGATGTACACATATCATCCGTACGCTATACCAATCTGATCGTTCACTCGATCACACAATTTCATTTCCGAACTAGTATCGTCCACCCGACCTTCTAGTGCAAACACAAATCTGGTTTCTTGATCATAAATCGTCATTCTCCTTGCATAGTCATAACTATGATAGAGAATATCCAGAACAATCAAAAATCCATATCCAGGTTCGCCGTCGAAAATCGAGTAAAAAAAACCCCACTCGGATCGATATAATAATCTCGAAATTCTGTGCTCGAATCTGGATCAAATCACTATGCGAATAGAATAACATATGTTCACCCTACGTATTTATCTTTATTGGTTATTAGCCAAATCAATTCCATTTCTATTCACATTCACTTTGATTTTCATCCACTTACTCACAATTGCTTCAATCCATTTGGATTATCACCTCTATTCTTATCTCAATTGGATATTTAACCATAACAGTTTGAACTCCGACCAGTTTATTTAGAAAATAGCTTGAAAAATTTTAAAATAGATAAGTAGTTGGAAAATAATTAATAGTTTGTAAAATAGGTGTAAAATAGTTAGAAAATAGTTAAAAAAATTATAGAAATTTTAGATAATTGCAAAATAATAGTAAGATAGAAATTAGTTTGTAAAATAGTTAAAATATAGTAATTAGTTTATAAAACAGTTGGAAAATTGTTAAACAGTTTCAAAAATAATTGTAAAACAAGTATAAGATAGTTTGTCTTTTAAAAGAAAGGTTGTATATATAATAAATAGCTTGGAAAAATATATTTATATTAAAACAATTTATACTAAAAACAGTCCAGAGTCAAAACTGTTCACTTCCCAGTCTCTATTCTCATGAGTTCAATTTAAATTTCCGCTTCCATTTAAACTGACCCAATTCCAACTTAAATAACTTCAATTCCCATTGAAATAGATTCAACCCCAATTCAAGTTGAATTAACCTCATTTTCTTTCCAAATTTAACTTTATTCAACCTTGATCTCAAATTCTACTTATTCAAATAAATTTCAATTGAACTAGTTCCAATTTCAACTCATTTCAACAACATTTTGAATTAATCTCAATTTCAAACTCCATTTCCAAATCAAGTTGAATTATTCTTGATTTCCTCCCAAATTCAATTCAAATTCCATTTGATTTAAAACTATTCAACTTTAATTACAATTCCAAATTATTCAAATTAATCCAATTCAAATTTTCCATTTGAATCTTATACTCATACATCTTCAATCACCATTTCAATTAATTCAAATCAAATTCAATTTGAACTAATTCAAATTTCAAATTTAAAACATCTCGAATTATATAAATTCGAGTTAATACTTCAAATGTTGATTTAATTCCTTTAAATCAATTTTCCTTCAAATTTTTTAATCAATTCAATTCACAGTTCCGACCTAACATATTATACCATAAATCAAATTGACCTTTATTTTTACATCAATAACCCAAACCTTTAAACAATTTAATTCTGAGTCCAATTCTCATAATTTCATTTTAAATTATCTTTACTTAACTCATTACAAGGTTCAAATAAGAGTTTCAAACAATTTTTAATTTACAAATTCAATTACTTAAATTTTTAGTTCAAGGTAATTCCATGCCCTTAATTACAAATTAAAGTTTAATATCCCTTTTATCTCAACAATGGATTACCATACTCCATCTCTTATTCATTTAAACAATTCCAATTCACAACTTAAAGATTTTTAACAATAATAGGATGATATCATCTAATTTATTTTAAAACATCCATTCATTTTCAATTTCTAGATCTCAAACCCAATTTGAGATCATTCAAACTCCCTAATTCAAATCAACCATTTTACTTCCCAAGTTAAATCTTAGTTTCATCTTCCAATTTCCAAATCAGGTTGATCATTCCAAATTATTTAACTTTTTTTTTCAGTTAAACTTAATTCACTTAATCTAGTCAATCTTACCCAATTTGAATTTCCATTTCAAATTCTAAACTTCACATAAATAATCTTCTCACTTATTAAGTTCAAAAACTTATCACTATGGGTATCATATCTCATTCCAAATTTAAAACTCAATATTTAGAGTTTATTTCAAATTATCATTGATATCATGTATATCCACATATATACATATTAATTTCTTTTACATACCAAGTTATACTTTAAGATTTTAAACCACCTTTGGTTTTTAATTCAAAACAAATTTCTTTTAAATTAATTACGTCATTAATTAATTCCAATTAATCACATTCGATAATTAACTTATTTATTAATTAACTTCATTAAGTAATTGTCCTTTAAATTACTTACCTCTAGTTACTTAATTAAGTAACTTCCTCTTAATTTATCATTTCCAATTATTATCCATTTATTAGTCTCATAAAATAAATTTTAATTAATTACATAAATTAACTGATTATCCTTATCCTGAAACCTTTCCCAAATTCAAGTCTTAATTTCAGTTTGGTTGTATTTCTATTACTTCTTAATTTAACTTAATAATTTAACAACCAATTCCTTTACTATTTGTTAGAAAGATATATTGCTTTATATATCAAAATATATTCTTTTATTAAATCGTTTAAAATCTTTATATAAGAAAATAACAAGTACACTCAACTCATTCTAGGGTACCACTTACCCTATCCTTAATGAGTAATCCCACGAGAGCTAATGTTCTTCCTTAACCTAATGCTCTGATACCAAATGTAACAACCCGGAAATTTCGATCCCGAAATTCCAAGATAGTTAGTGAAAGAAGAAAGAGAAAGAAGAAGAAACAGAAAACTCAAACTCAAAATCTCATATTCGCAGCGGATAAGATATAATAGCAAATAAAATAACAGTTTACAAAGAAGAACTGTATCAGTACATTTTAATTTTCACATCAGAGTCACAACATTTTCATACCACTGGTCAGTTTTAACAACATGTCCTAAATAAATAATAATAATATACACGGGAGGAAACACTCCATACGTCCCTGCCATCCAGCTTGCCTCCTGAGCTCCCGAACGTCCTTATTACCTGAAAATCTGTAATACTCGATCTGACCCAAGCATTACATCAAAGTAACACCGGGGTTAGGCTGGAAACCAGCGTGAGTAAACCCATCTTACAAGAATACAAAAGCATACAATTTATATAAACCCGGGGTAACTTCTGTCAATTTACAACTTCTCAAGTGGTTATAACATCACTTATTCCACACATCAACTTCTAAGTACCAATACTTAGATTAAATGGTCCAATTTACTTAAATCATTCCATACCAGCCAATCGATTTCACATAAAAATTTATAAAGAATCGAAGTGGTTTCGGGTATTTACTAATACCCGACTCAGGTCTCTTCGAATTCAATACCATCTCAACCCAAATTATTCAAATGAAATACAATTCAAACTTCAAATGCAGGGTGTCGCTTATACACATTAATCCATCATTGATAGATAACTACACTATCTCATTTTAAACCAACATATCATATAACATTAAAAACCACATATTAAGAAAAACAATTAATCAAAGGTTTCCAATATCATTCTATTCATCTTTTAATTACATTTAAGTAATTAATCCTTAATTAATTTCACAAATTAATTATCCTTAACCCAATACAGTAATTAATCTTTAATTAATTAACTACTAACCATAATTATTAATCACCCTTGATTAATAACATTAGTAATTAACTACTCTTAATTACTTCAGCAAATAAATTAATTAATCCTTAATTAATTATCTCTAATTAATCCTTAGATTAATTATGCAAGGTAATCAAATCCAAATTTTCTCATTAATAGATCACTTATTCGATTAATTACATCCAATAATTATCCATTAATTACTTACGTGAGTGATTTACTTATCAAATCATCAAATGATTGTTTTAAATTAATTAAACTGAATTAACTAGCATAAACCAATCAGATTAAATTCAATTACTACAATGAGTAATTAATTCCTTAATTACTTCCATTAAGTAATTATACTTAAGCAATATACACAAATGATTACCTTTAAATTAATTATCCTAATTAATTGTTTAAAATTAATCACATTAATTAATTATTAAATAACCCTTAGATAATAACCTTCATTAACTATTTACAATTCATTAGTTATTTTTCTAAAGTAATTAACTTGAAAATTTTAAAGTTAAGAAAACTTAACTTGCTTAAAATAACTTTAATATTGTCGAGGGGAGGTTTCAAAACCAAGTTCAATTTGTATTTTAAAACCTACTTTCCAAAAAAAATCTTAACTTTCATTTTAAATTGATGTTTTAAAACCCCTTTAAAGATAATAAAATGTAAACTAACAAAATTTCAGAATTCTTAATCTATTGTTAAAGAAGCAATTATAAATAGAGAAAGATTAATTAAGAAGTTTAAATAGAATTAAAATTAAATTCCAAATCCAATTTGATTTTAAACATTTTAAAAAAAAAACTGCAATCCTCTCTGCTTCGGGTCAAACCCGAAGACAACATGCCCTACCCCCGAGTAAATACCCCTTCCTTCCATTTCTTCAAAACTTAGATTTATTTAAGTTGAAAACCTAAAACTTTAGTCACGCAAATTAACTCAAGTTCAAGCTCGAGCCTTCTTCCTCAATACTCGATCACCTCTTCGAGATGCAAACCAACCCAACAACAAGCAACCCTTATCTCCGTCGTGCACCTGCACAACAAATTCCGACGCCGACGATCACCTCCGATAACGTCAACACGGCATTAATCACCATAGCATCCATCCACAATCACCCAAACACCATCACTGTCTTCACATCAAAATCGAGCGTGGAAGATGAAATAGCAATAAGAGATCACCGCCAGGAAATTCACTCGCCACCACGACTTCGACCATCCGGACTGCTATGATTCCGGCCTCACCATGCTGACAGTCCTCGCAATCATTTCCCACAATTCCAAGCTACTCGATCACCCAGAGCACTCGAGATGACAAAAAAAAACCCAATTACAATCAAACTAGGGTAATAAACAACATTCCTTCACCGCGACACCCCAGTGATCGAGAACCCTAACTACCATGTTTTCTCGCCTCACCACCGTGCTCCACCTCCCGACAAAACCCCGGCCACCTAATATCAGTAAAATATCAATAATTGCCTCAGAAACCATTTCCAGACAAACCAAATTTCCTCGCCCAATACAGTATTAAATTTTTGTGATTCTCCTTTAAAAATCATGTTTCACTTAGACAATCCAAAGTATAAACTTGAATCAACAAGATTTAATATTTGATTAATCATGCATTTCCATTTCTATCTGAACTTTCCTAATTCCAAAAGTGTTTCAAAACTTATTTTGCTAGGACTAAATTTTAAACATTAATTTATAATGAAACAAACGTATCATGTTTGCATTTTTACGCCTAACAAAGGTAAGGTAAGTAGATTTGGATTTTTCCCTTTTCAACTTTTATTTTTAAACCAAGAGTAAAGGTGCTTTTACATATAATCAGGCATGCACACACACAACATTTATAATTCAGAGATAACCTCATATCTATGCACAATAAAGCTTCATTCACCTCAGACTTTACAAGCATTGTTTAAATATCTAATCCAACAAGGGTTTTTAATGAGAGAAAAAATGAAATTTTAATTAAAGTTGTGCTCTGTACTTTTAAGAATAGAGATGAACATCTGATATTTCAACACAGGAACCAGATTTGCATTTAAATATATTTAGTTCTACTGCATGCAAACAAGTTTTCATCATGCTTCTAAATTCAATTCATGCATTCAGATTTGATTAAACAAGTAGAGTTTACTGACAAAATTCTGGAATAATAGAGATGTCTAGGTGTCCTTCTGGAAATTTGAATTTGTTTCCTGGCTGATGTTTCCAGACTTGTTTGATTTTCTTTTGCTTTATTAAATTTAAATCTGGTGTCGATCTTTGCATTCTTACTTGTTGTCTTGACTGATTGTACTTGAAAATTTGATATTGTTGTTGCCTTTGCCTTTGCCTTTGATTTTCTTGCTTGAACTCTTGAAATGATTACAGGCTGAAGATTCTTAATTTTGCAAATTGGAAATGAATTTCAGTTTTCTTTTGTTTGAAGTAATTCACAGGTTTTGATATAGTGGATTTCTGGTTTGGTTATTGCTTTTGGAAAAAAATGTAAATAAACAAGAAAAATGGGAGAGAGAGAATATAGACTTATATAAATAGAAATAATTTATGACACTTGCCATTGCAATCCTTGATTATCTTACACATGTATATAACAAGCATTAGTAATTAAACACTTGTAATAACCTATCATTATTAGCTTACATTAGTAATTTTATGTTGTGTTATATACATTTATAATATATATAATTTAGTTTATATGTATATATCCTTACCTATATAATAAATTTTCTTTTATTTGTCTATATTTGATTCTTATTTTAACTATTCTACTTCTTAGATACTAGAAATTCATATTTTATATATTTCCTTATATATATTTATATTAAAATTAGAAATAAATTTTATTCATTTCAACTATAGAGTTTTAATCCCAATTTACTCTTATGGCATTTTAAATTGAATTTTAAATCCAAGTTCTATTAAACACTTTATATGTCAAATTAACACTTATTTTATTTGTTTAAATTACAAATCCTTATTTTAAAACTTTTTTTTTAATTATTTTTGTTAATTATCCAATTAACAGATGTCTAAAAATTTTGGTTATCACAAAGGTGTTGATCGCTTTTTTGGGTTAACATAGTATATCAAGGAGATAGTCTGGCGAAAAGCACATAGGGAACAAAAAATAAGAGGAATACTTCTTATCCCGGGCTTTTCCCTGGTAAACTCTCTCTTTCCAAAATTTAGTATTGTATGCATCGTGGTTGCTATATTGGATGGTGTGGGATGGTTGTCACACTTTTCCTTTTATTTTTGCACTTATATAGAATCTTATGTATATTTAGGATACTTACACACATGCATAAATGTCACGATCATGCATTCATGCAGGGTTTCGCTCACCGATAATATTTTGCATATATGATTGCATTGCGTTATTGATTGAGTTGATTGTTATGCAGATAACTTGGTTGTATAACACGGTTTTTAGAGCACAGATTACACTATCTATTGCTTATGGACTATGAGGAAGAAATCCTATTTAAGGGGAGAATGTAACACCCTATATTAATTAATAAGAAATCAATTTATTAAGATAAGGCTAAAATTAAGAATTTTGTGAACATCTAAATTTGGATGACAGTTGCAACATTGTATTCGTAGTGATTTTCTAATCAACTTTCATAGATAAACTTTTATGGTTTGAGATCAAACAAAAAAGTTATTAACGTTTAAAGTTTTCAAACATAAAATAATTCAAACGAATTTAAATTTGAAATTTTTATAAAAATTAATGTCAAAGTTAAAATAATAATGAATATTCTTAATGTTAGTGGAAGTTAATGTTTACGTTAACAATAGAAATAGAGTGGGAATAAATGAAAATAAAAAGGCAAGTAATCAATCGTAGTCACATTAAGAAGGCCTCTCAACAACTAGCAGTCGACCGCCTAGGGAGGAGATGTCGACCGGTGCCAATGTGGTGGCTAGGGCTTGGTTTGGCCGTGAACAACTTGGATTATATTATTTTGAGTCGATTTAAATCCTACGGTCCAGATACCTTCTAACCACTATAAATAAGAATCTTGCCCCTCGCTTTTATTCATAAAATATTTGGAGTGCTAGCAAAAATTCATTAGTATTGTTCCTTGATTCTTCGATTTGATTCAAGAATTCAAATCCGACGGTAAAATGTAATATGGGTGTCTGTGTGTATTTTTCTATTTTCGCTATTCCCTAATCTTCAAATACTAAATCTAATTTACATACAATTGAATCGTTGTATATCTCAAAATGAAGAAACCTTAAGGAGAATTTATGAAAAGATGTGAATTAAATGCAGGGAAAGTAAGAAAATTATTAGCAAGTGGAAATTTTAATTTTTCACATTTTAGTAACTTGTGCAGTAAAAATTTGGATTTGTTTTACGCCTTTGGCAATTTTGTATACGAATACTCTAAAATTTAAAACCCCAAAGTTTCCTTAAATAAAATGTCAATTACTGTATTAATTGGAACTACAATTATTTTATGCTAATATAAAAGAATTTAAATTTTTGTTTGTAATTTGAATAGTTTATGTTCTATTCAATTTCCCCTACTAATTTATGTTGTTGCGGTAAAGGTTTAAAACGTAAAATTTTAGAAAATGGTGTGTAACATATGGATTTTACTATTTGTATTTTGCACCACCTTTTTCCATAATTTAGGCTATATGAATCCCATTTTTTTGCTTAAAGTATGCATATATAAAAGTAGAATAGAATAAAGAGGGTCTATATTGTAAAGTTTGTTCCCTTGTAATAGAGGCATTGATTCTACTATAGGAGTGTAGAATTAATTTTGTATTTTAATTACATATTTTTTACAAATTTGTTTCTTGGCCTAAGGGTATTAGCTATTTTGTAAACTATTGTATGGAACTTTGGCTTGTATGAATATGGAAGTTTCGACATTTCAAACAATTAGTATAGGAAGCGAAAATCTTGGAATGTGAATGCTTCTACAGAAGCTTAGGAATACTTACTTACCCTGAATTGTGCACGCACAAATATATTAATGTCATATCAATAATAACGTATAAATTATATCATATATAATAAACACGTTAATAAATAGCATTAAACCCTTTGGGAATGAGGTTAAGGATAATTACGGAAATTATACCGTAATTAAAAGCGAAATTAGTAGTTTTCTTTATATGGCCTTATGCGTAAATGTAGTGAGGAATAGAGTGTGTGTGTGTGTGTGTATTGTGTATATATATGGTAGTATGTTAGGAGGGCGGAAATATGACTAAGTAATAGGAATGCAAGGTTAGTCAAAAGCACAAAGAAGTCTGCCCAGCTAATCTGGCTACTAATGGGGTGACTTTGGGACTGAAATGAGACAACGCGTATAATAACTGCCTACGGAGGATGCAAGGTTAGTCCTTATTCCGTACAGTATGTCTGCCCAACGAACCTAGCTAGCGTCACACATGAATCATTGGACTAATGTGAGAAGTCACGATTTAAGTTACGGGTCATATGATGGATATCCCAATACGAGCCAGTTGCTGGTTGATGGTATTAAGTGGCTATTGTAGGGTCTACTTCCTTCCCACTTAAGAATTATTAAATGATCGGGATTATCCTTTACTTGCATTGGTGGGAAATCAATGAAAGAGGTCTGCTTTAAGGTTGAGGTATTAAGTGACTATTGTAGAGTCCTCCTCTTCCCATAAAAGATGTAATAAGTGGCTAGATGTGAATTCTCACAATGTTACTTTGGAAGTACTAAGGAGGTGTACACCTTTGGTTTAGGTATTAAATGATGGGATATGCCTAAGATATAGGTATTAAATGGTTAGAGTGCCTGATTCCCATTAAAGTGGTATTTGCTGGCCCAATTGCATTCTCTCACATCGTTAAGGCTAATTTATGGTAGTTCCAAAGACGGATTGGAAAGGGCCCTTGACCAATAGTGAACAACACATTATGGAGTTGGACTGGAAAATTAATTTTAGCTTACAATGGATATATACATAGTAGGTTAAAGTTGAAGATGTATAAGCCATATTATTTATCTAAATGATACAAATATTTGGAAAGGGCCCAAATTTGATTTAAATAGGAATTATACTAATTGGTTTTCGGATTGTTTTGTAACCAAAGAGCCTATGTAATAGCCAACCTTACTTTGAGGAATAAGCGGGGCATTTTGTTTTGAAATGAGAAGAAAATCTTATTAAAAGAAGAGGAATCGGCATATATTAAATGTAACATTTATTTCCTCCTTTAATAAAAAAATAGAAAAAAATATTATTGTCTTAAGATAATTGTAGATCTTAAGATTTATTTGAAGAATCCAGTAATTTTCTTTCATTCAAGGTATATTCTCTAAGCTTTGTGTGAAACATAATTTCATTTTATTTATATATATTTGTAAATTTTCATGTCCACATGCCGGTAATTATCCATATCTTCTATTTCTTCCCCTTGTATGTTTATAGGTTATGTTTGATTATCAAAGATCTACTTCTAAATCATTTAATTTGTCATATTGTTGAATTTGATTTCTCTTTTATCAGTTACCCATGCGATATTGATAATATCAATCATACAATCTCTAGAACTCTCTTTTGTTTGACTATTTTGTATAAATGTAATTTAGATCCAAATATAATTGTCACAAATTCATACATGCCTAATTCATCTATTCCTTTTAATTATAAAAACACCGTTTGAATAAAATTTTGAAGTCGTTATATTAATGGATTGAATTACATATTACAGAGTTATAGATTAAAGGATGTGTTACAAATCTTTGGAAATCTTTTGAGTATTGGTTACATGTAAATTAATTGAATTTAAATTTCATATATAGTTTTCGAAAGAAAAAAGAAAAAGGGAAACCTTTATCTTTCCCTTGATTTGTTTCTTAATTTAACGTTTGGACCTATGGTAAGCTACTTTTAATGAAAATATGATTATGAAATGCAAATTAGTTAAGTATTTTTTGTCCTAAATATTAATTTAATTTGTATACACACACATATATATGTATGTGACTATATGTGTAGTTACATGTATATACATACACACACGTGAACATATATATGTGTGCATATATGTATGTATATAAATTTTTAAGTTTACAAAATTAGCTTCAAAGTAGTGTATTGATGTTTGAACTACCTTTTTAATCGAAGTCAATTTTATATTGCCTTCTATATCTTATCATACACATATATTTACATCTATATACATATGCACATGTAAACAAATAAAAACAGGATTTTCTTTTCTTTGGACGACAAAGGCATTCATAGAGGGGGTACGTGACCGTTGTGGTGTAAATACTGACATCTAAAACTTTCACATTTGTTATGCACACACTTTATATGTAGCACTTAAAAATTCACACATGAGCACATTTGATCCGCTCATCAAATAACTAAAAATAATAACACAAGCAATTTAAAATTAAATCAAACTAATTTTAAATAATCATAATAAGATGAACAATTTATTTAAAAGGAAGTTTAGAAAAGTTCTAAACGAAGTTAGACTATAAAGGTCAAATAATGATCCAAAATGTTCTTTTTTAAATTTACCCAATTACCATGCTTTCAACTGACCCAATTCCTATAATTGTCAGAGCCCAATAGTGTATGCGGTATAAATTAGTCATGTTAGGGCTAACATATTAAACTTACTAATTTAGTAGAGTGCTTAGAACAGTAGTGCTTAGGTTTAGGTTCGGTTAATCAAGTACCATACTTCCCTAGTTAGGCCTGGCCAAAAAAGTAAAGTAAGCCTAAAGGTTGCCGTTAGCAGAAAAGATCCAATTTGAATTGGGCCTTTGGCAAATTTTCAATATTTTTTTAAATTAAAAATATTGATTTTAAATTTCAAATGTAAATTAAAATAAGGTATATACTATAAAAGTTATACTGTAGTGAAAATTTTCAAAATATTTGAAAATAAATGCAAGTTAAATTTGAAATTAAATTTTTTTGATAAGATTAATAAAGAACTAACTAAATTAAATGAGTTGATTAAATAATATACATATACGCATATAAATATATAGTGATATATGTTATGTTATTTTTAAATATTTAAGACAATATAAGTAGACATGTATGTATGTAAATTTTTTTTTCAAATTTAATAAAATTCCATTAAAACTTGTTAATTAAATAAATTAATCAAAGTTTAATTAATAAATTAAAATACATATATATGATATATATGTGTATTACTATAAAAGTTATAGTATGGAAATATTCAATATAATATGTTAAATTTTAATAATATAATAATTAACTAAATATTAATTAATTAAATCAATTAATTAATATTAGTTAATATGATGATATGCATAAAATATTATATAAGTTGAAAAAAATATAGAAGTTATTGTTAGTGCAGAATTTCGTCACCACCAACACATTGAAGTCGGAAGGTAAAACTCCGAAAGTTAAGTGGGAATATTGAGTTCGAAGTGGTGATTATTAAGATGTAGTTTTGTTGATCTTGGAAGGTGAAGTGTTAAATCATGAGGTAATAATTGTAGATGTCGATTGGGTAAAATGCAAAAATTAAATAATACCAAGACTTTTATAGTGGTTCAGGCCGAAAGTCCCAACGTCCACTGTGCTTTCCTCATATAGTCACTCTTTGTATGGCCGAGAGGCTTATTTCATTGAATCTAAGCATTTCCTCCATTATTATTTTTTTGTCAGAGCTCTAATATAGGAAAGTACTATATAGTTTTTATTCGTTATGTGCCAGAGGATCCTTTGTGCCCTAGGGTTGTTGTTTATTTATAACCAAGATGCCCTAATGCTATTGGTGGAGCATCTTCTCTTTGTATTGATGATCTTGCTGACTATGAGTGATTTCGATTCGAACGTGTGTCATTATCTGGCCGAGTGTGACTTGACGTGGATTCCCTACGTTACATAATTATATATAGCTTTTGGGTTTTTTTCATTCATCTTAACCGCTGGTCTCGGTCTGGGCTATCTAAGCCATTGATTGTTGTTTATTGAGTTGTTTAGGCTTTGACAAGTGATGCTATTTGTCGGGCTTCTTACCTCAACTGAATTATGATCCCGGCCTAGGTTGACACATTGGTTCATGCTCTCGGATTGCATATTTTCGTTTGAAACCAAAAGATAGGTCATGAAAGCAAGCCAAGGTTCATTTTGAATATTAGCAATTATACATTGTAGAAATTATAGTGTAACATATGCCTTCAATATTCGCCTCATATAATCGATATGGGGTGAGTTGTATCAGGTTTTATCCTTGGCTTGCTTATTCTGTTACTATCACCAAGTTAATTTTGTGATTTAGGGATCATTCTCCACTTGTACAACTCGTAAAGATCTAACTTTACCGAGAGGGTTCTGGAAACAATTTAAAATCAGTGCTCAGAGGCAAAGGGCTTGGTTGGTTAACGATTTTGAAATTGAAGGGGTGAATTTTTAGCTTGGACAATGAGGTAAAAAGCTTTTGAAATCATATTTGCCACTTATAGCTATCCAGACTAAATGAGAAATGAAATTTCTTGGAGGCTGAAAATTGAAATCTAAATCGGGACCACAAGGTCAAAACTTTTGAAATTCTACACTTTTTATTTGAAGTTTCTTAAACTAAATGGTTGGCGATACTATTTTGGTTCCGAAAGGCAAAACGTAATTTGTGGCTGTAAGGCCAAAATGCTTGAAATTGTGCTTACTGTTTGATGCTATCTTGGCTAAATGATTAAGAAAAAACTATTTTGTTTTGATATCAAAAGGCAAAATCAAACTTGAGACCAAGTGGTCAAAACTTTTGAAAACATTGTTGGTCGCTATCTAGACTAAGTGAGAAGCAAAAACATTTCAGTTCCGAGAGGCAAAATAGAACTTAAGACCATGAGGTTGGATCTTTTGAATTGATGCTTATCACTAAAAGTCATCTATGCTAAATGGTAAGCTAAACTATTACGGTGCCAAAGGGAAAAATCTATTTTGGGACCATAAGGTTAATTTTTTTAGAAAACAATGCTTTTAATTGGAAGCCATCTAGGATAAATGGTAAGCAAAACTGTTATGGTGCCGAAAGTAAAAATCTAATTTTGGACAATGAGGTCAAAACTTTTGAAAACTTTTTTTGCCTCTATCTAAACTAAGTGACAAGCAAAACTATTTCGATGCAGAGAGGCAAAATATAAATTGAGACCATATGGTCAGGTCTTTTGGAAATGATGCATATTACTTGAAGCCATCTAGGCAAGTGGTAAGCATAACTGTTACGTGCTGAAACTAAAAATCCACTTTAGGACAATGAGGTCAGAACATTTCCGAAAACAATGCTTGTCATTTGATGCCATCTAGACTAAATGGTAAGCGAAACTGTTACGGTGCTGGAAGGAAAAATCTAATTTGGGACCATGAGGTCAATTTTTTTTTGTAATACGAGCTCGTAAGTGATTATTCGAGAGTAGACCTTTAAAAGGATGGGCTCAAGTTTTGCATTTAATGTTCGCCCGGACGGTGGCAATTGATTGGTCATCTTTAAATGGAATTTCTCTTTTCTTTCGAAAGGGTGACTTAGCATCTGACGAGGCAGCCTTTTGATATTCTTTTTCAAACTAAATCCACATTGAATAACTTCTCTTCCTTTAACTTATGTTGTTTCTTTTAATATAAACACTTGTCCCCCTTCTCTTTTCTCTTTTCACTTATTCAAATTGCAAAAAGACCATCAACACTCTCAAGCTTTCTTTGATTCTTCTTTCAATACTTGTTCAAAACAAGTAAGTTCATTTCAAATTTGTTTTCTTACTATGATTACTGATATAGGCATTGATATTTTTCTTTTCATTGCTTATCCAAGAACTTAAATCAAGTTCAATTTGCTTAATCTTTATCCTGGAAATAATGTCGATTCTTCTTTTTGAAATTGAACGTTTTTCTTCCTTTTTCTTATGTTGGAAATGGATGCTTCTATTTTAGAACAACAAGTTCTTAATGAAATTTTGACTTCCTATGGAATTATTGGAGTCGAGATGCTTGCTCCCTGAACCGGGTTGCATTTTAGTGATCCACCCAAAGGGTATTTATATGGTTCGTAGAGCATTTGGAACATGGGATCTTCTTTCCCTTGCTCCTTTGTTTATTGATGTCTTTAGTTTTATAACCTTAACCATTTCCAGCTTCTAGCTACCTTTTACTCAACTCTATTTATTATGGAGGTCTTATCCTCTAAAAAGGGTTACCAAAACATATATATTGTCGAGAACAATTAAATGTTCAATCTCTCGAGTCTTTGAATTTTGGGGAATTTCCTACGTATTTCCTCTATTTCCTAAGGAAATCTCCTTTAGAATATCCCTTTAGTGAATAATACTACGCCAGTGCTTTCTTGTAAAAGCTTTCTCTAACCGAATCATCACTTCTTACAAAAATGTAGGTATGTCATTTGATGCTCCTCTTTTTTCTCAGTCTTATTCGTATTCTGAGATGTGTCCTTTTAATTTTTTGGAGCTTAATTAGCAGACCTAAAAAGTGTAGTGTGATATCCCGGAAATTTGGCAATATAAATTTAATAATCTGTGTTAAAATTTAATTTGATTTGATAATTTTAATAATAAATTTGGAATTGATCTAATAATCATCCTTTTAATAAATATTTAAATTAGAAGATTTTATCTTTTTAAGGCAAATAAATGGTTTTCTATTTATAGTATATATATATATATAATTATATATATTGTAAATTGATAAACTTTGATTTGGAATCTAGTAACTGAATCAATTTTCTAATATTAATTTATATTTGGAAAATTGAAAATTTGGATTTAATTTAACATTTAACTTTTCAAAGCAATTTAATAAATAATTATTTGGTTTATACTTATGATAAATCTTATTTGTTTAAATTTATATTTTTAACTAGCTTAAAAAGGAATTTAAATTTGATTAACATAAAAAGCTTTGTTTATTTTCTTTTTTAAATATTACTTGAAATTTTATATAAGAATTTAAAATACAAATTTCAAATGATCTTAATTTTTTTATAATCTCTTTTATAAATTATTCAATATTGTTTAATTTGTAATTTTAGATAAAAATTATAATACTTAAGTTCTTATGAACATAATAGATTTTGTAAGGAATAGAATTGTTATTTTTAATGTTAACAAGAGTTATATATGCATCTATATATAACTTGATTTTTAAAATTTGATTTGATAAATTAATTTAAAATTTAAATTTAATGTCTTGAATTTAAAAGAATAAACTCTTAAAAATATTTGTATAAGCTTTTGTTATAATTTGTTTTGTTATGTTTTCTAAAATTAAAAATGGAAGGAATTCATTTAAATATACATAAGAAGGAACAAATTAAGGTTTAAAAGTTTTGTAAACAATTTAGATTAAAATTAAAACACTTAATACATGTGTAAGTTTCTCTTAACATTTTGGTGACATGTGTAAGGCATAGATTAAATTGAAT
Source organism: Allium cepa (assembly GCA_030765085.1). NCBI lineage: Eukaryota > Viridiplantae > Streptophyta > Magnoliopsida > Asparagales > Amaryllidaceae > Allium > Allium cepa. The sequence continues at coordinate 26,663,716 of CM060938.1, read as the reverse complement.
GTTTAAAATTAGTAACAAGTGTCTTGTTTATTTTTTCATTTTCTTTTACTTTATTTAAGTCATTTTTCTTTTCTATTCTTTTTTTTAAACTTGAGAAAAACCTTCAGCTTGAAATCTAAAAATCTTCTTCTTCAAATCGAAAGCTAAGGCAAATTCAAATCGACAATCTCACCTTCATACAAATCTGCAAATCTCCTTAAAAACTATTTGAAAACAATCTTCTTCAAAACTATTTGAATCTTCTTCAACCAGAATCATATCAACCTGAAAATCATTTGCAACATCCAAAACTACATGCAACTGAAGATCTCAGCACTTCTGTTTGAAAACTTCATCTTGTCTGCAAATCTTTTCTCTAGAATTAATGTTTAAAAAGCATTTACTTGAAATCAAATTCCCAAAGCCTGCATGTATTTTGTTTTCTGAAAGCATGCATACAAAATGAAATCAGGGAACATGCAAATAAATCTGGAATTAAAGCTTAAAAAAATGTAAGAAGAAGCAACCTGAAGCTTTCAAAGATCTGCAAAAAAAATTCTGGAAGCCTGCATATTTTCTGGAAAGCCTACAATTCTTTATAAATTCTGGAAACATGCTTGCATCAGGGAGCAAGTTTTAGGTAAAACAAGATAAAGTTTTTAAAATGTAAATTGAAGTTCAAGTCATAAGCAAAAATAAAAGTAGAATCCGAAGCTTTCAAATTTAAAGCACAATTCAAGTTCAGGATTCAAAGCTTTTCAATAAAAGAAAAAATGGATGCTCTGCTCCTAAAATTACGGTGAGTAACATTTTATAAACTTAAATATTTAGTTGATTTTTTACTTTAGAAATGAAATGTTTGTATGTTTTTTCAAGCCTATACTAGTATATAGATGAATGTATGTGTAATGCATGCTGCAGTGTAAACTGTTTCCTGATCATTAAGTGTCAGGTTATAGAATTTGCTTGAATTTCCATTTCAGATGATTAAATATGTGTTAAGTTTTAAGATTTCAAAACAAATTTGGTTATGTGATGTAAATTAAGTTTAAATTTTATTTGTAAAAATAAAAATAAAAAGGAAACCTGTAATGTCCCTGAAACACTAATATAACAGAGCAAACTTTTGAAATTAGAAATTTAATCATCCAGATTTGTTGATTTAATATTATCAACTGATTACATTATCAAAGATATGAATTTTAAAACTAAAATTTGAATTTTTAGTTTGAATAGGATTTAGTATTTCTTGTTTGACCAAAAAGGATACTTTGGTATGATATTGTCGATGTAGAAAGTTTGGGTGGCCAGTTTCTTTCTTGGTGATGGAGTATGGATCGAAGTTGCTGAGAAAATACTGGATGATGGATTAAAGCAAAGGGCAGTGGTGGTTTGTGATTGAAGTTGATAAGCCCTAGTTTTCAATGTTGATCAGTAAATTGATCACCCCTTCCTGTATAAGTGATCGAGTCATTCCTAATTCGAACTGGAGATAGATGGGGTGTGGAAGTGGATGTGGCCGGTGGCGTTGATTCTCTGATGATTAGAATTTGGTGGTTGAGGCATTTGCAGATTCGACACTGTTCCTATTTTTGAGCTCGAATGCTCGTTTTCAAATTAGGGATTCTGCAGTTTCACCTGATGATCGAAATTGGGTTGAATGATGATCAGTGACTTGCACGATGGGTCGCGAGGGGACGAAGATGGTTGCTCCGGTGGTGTAGGTGCACATGGTTCATTGGGTATCAGCTGGTTTGGGAAAGAGGGGTACTCGTGTTTTTGTCCGGGTTGAATTGTGATTTGCTCAAAGCAAGGGTATGTTGGACTCGAAGTAAATTATGTATAGGCTCGGGTATTTTTGGTTATTATAGGTTTAAGTATTAACCTGTCAGTATTTTAGTTTTAATAAATTGCAAATGAAAATGGTACTGAAGTTACTCGAGTTGTTTAGAGATTTGCTCGAGTTAAGTTAGAATTAGGCTCGAGTAAATTTTGTGATGGCTCGAGTTGGATTTGTTTCAGGTTAGAATCCTGTTTTATTTCAAGGTTTAAACTGAATTTGAATTATTAAGAAAGAATTTAAAGTAAGTTTTAAATCTAATTTAAATTATGGATTCAAGTTAAATTGAATCATAAGTTGGAAATGATCAATTATTTAAATTCAAATTTGCTTTAAAATAACTTTAAAGGAGTTTATTGTTTAAAAACGTTTTTAAAGAATTCGAATAAATTTGAAACTGAAATATAAAGTAATGTTTAAACAAAGGTTAAATTTGATTCAAATTTGGATTTGAATCTTTGTTCAAAATAGATTTAAGTTTTTAAAAAGTGTTTGAAATTTTTTAAATGATAATGTAAAATTTAAACGGATTTAATTTAAAAAAGAAATTTGTTTTAACTTTTGTAAAATCTCCTTATAAGAAAAGTATTATTTATCATTTAAGGGTTTTAATAGATGTTAAAACTTGTAAAAGTTAAATTTTAATTTAATGATTTATAATGCATTTAATTATTAGAGTAATTAAATGAATAATTAATTTATTTAATAAATTAATGGAATGATAATTAAGGGTTCAATCTTAAAAGTTTGAGATTTAATTATTCTTAGAATAATTAACTTATAATTTTAGAATCATTAATTATTTGATTTTTAATTAATGATTAATAATTAGTTTATCAAGTAATAATGGATTAATTGAGTTTTAGTTAACACTTAATTATTTAATTAATTTAGGATTAATTAATGGGTTAATTAATGATTAATCAATTTGTAATTAATAATGATTAAAGTAAGTTAATTATTTTGGAGGAATAATTAATAAATTGTTAATAGTTAATGAAGGTCATTAACTAAGGATTATTTATAATTAATTAATGTGATTAATTCTTAATTATTAATTAGATTAATTAATTTAAAGATAATCAATTATGTAAATTGTTAAGTATAATTACTTATGGAAGCAATTAAGGAATTAATTACTAATTGTAATTAATTGAGTTTAATTTGATTAAATTAAGTTAATTAATTCAGTTTAATTAATTTAAAATAATCAATTGATGATTTGTGAAGCATGATTACTTAATGTAATTAAATAAAGAGAAATTTCTTAGAGAAGTAATTTATGGGTAATTACTGTATGCAATTAATTAAAGGAGATTTGTTGATGAAAGTAATTTGATTATAATTACTTTGTAAATTAATCAAGAGATTAATTAAAGATAATTAATTAACGAGTAATTAATTTATTTGGTGAAGTAATTAGGGGTAGTTAATTACTGAATTGAGTTAATTAAGGGTGATTAACAGTTATAGTTTAAATAAAGATTAATTACTTAATGTAATTAATTTAATTTGAAAATGTAATTAGAAGATCATTAATTATTATAATTAATGACGTAATTAAGAATGGATTTAATTATAAATAATTAATAAACGCAGGGATTAATTAATGAAATTAATTAAGAATTAATGTAATTAATTCATAGTTAATTAATTAAGGAAGTAATTAAAGATTAATTACTGTATTTGGTTTAGTATAATTAATTTGAGAAATTAATTAGTGGATAATTACTTAAAGGTTAATTAATCAGGAATGATTAATTAAAATGAATAATTGATTGATGATTTATTAATTAACTGATTGTTAATTAATTAATGGTGGTGTAAGCAAGATTTATATTGATGAAGTAATTAATTTAATTTACTTTAAATTAATTAGAATGATGTAATTAATTTAATTCATTTTAAATTAATTATATTTGGTGTGGTGATCATTGCTTATATAGATGGATGATGTTGTTTGCCTTAAATGGTTTGATCTCAGATATGAGATAGATAATGTTGAGTGATATGGATTCATTGGTTGCATTGTGATGATGATTTGGATTACGTTTTGGATAATGATAATATGGTTTATCTGTTGTGATAATACTGATTATCTGTTGTGAATCTGTGATTTATCTATCAGCGTATATATAGATAATTGAATTGTTTTAAACCTTTAAAACAACTTGGACCTGAAAGAAACGCTTTGGATTTCGATGAGACCGCGATCGGGTTTCCATATTTGGATATCCGAAAACCACATCGATCCAAATTAACGATAGGTCATGAAGCTCTTTTGAAGAGTGAAGACTCGAGGTGTAAGAACTATACATCAGTATAACACTGGGGGTGATTCCGTGATGAGTTTGACGGAGCTAGCTCTTATAGGCTCGAGATAGTGATTTAGAGTGCAAGGGTTATCGTCGTTAACTCTTAGGGTGATTCCAAAATGCGTGTAACGAGATAATGCCTTCGGTTTCGTTCGAACCCGGAACGAACTTGTATGGATTGAATGCTTTCAGGACATCGTCAGGTGGGCGATGAGCATTCAAAGAGATGTGTTCTCTAAAGGTAATCATAGCCTCAAGCTTCATCAACCAGGAATGGCTAAAACAGGGGAGGTGCAGCAAGGCTAAGTGGGTCATGCCCAAGTAGGACAAGTTTTTCCCCTGTCTAGAAGTCCCTTTTTATTTCGGCTGTGTGGGTAGTTGGACGTACGCCAACTGCGAGGTTTTCTTGTTCGGGACTGTCCACTAAGGGATGGTTCCGGTCTTGTGTTGCAAGGGAGTTAGGGTGGCTCCTCGGTACGTTGATCTAGGCCACGTACTGTGACGGGGGGTACCCAAGTAGCCCTGCCATTGATGGAATCCACAATCCAATAAGTGCCAACGGTTTTGATTGTATTACCCACTTTTGTGGCTAGTAGCTGGAATTTAATAGATGTAACAATTTCGGCTATTTCTTATTTACTTGAAAACCCCAGACCTATTATAATATCACTGGATTTCCTATCAAATGTTTTGGTTAGCGTAAGGTAAAAACTTTCCCATGTTTATGTGTGGGAAGTCTTACGTGATACCTTTTCTTTTCAAAGGTTTTTCAAAGTTAAGCAACTTTAACATGTTACTCACACCAGACCCATGTCTGACCCGGAGTTTATCTTCTGTTTTCTTAAACTCTTGGGTACTCAAATTTTTTACGAGTAGCCAAGGGATTCATGTTAGCTTTTGACAAATTGTGGAGGAGCAATGGAGCAGGAGGCTTCGGCGTTAGATATATAGTTCCGCTGTGTGTTCTCTGTGTTGATATTTCTTTGTTGAGTTGTATTGAGTTGTATAACTAGACATGTATTTATAACTGTCTAGTATGTGATGTAAATTCTGTGTAACTCTGATAGTGTTGTATATCTATGTAATACTTTTGTTATTAATATAATTTCATCATTCCGTTGTTGAGATTCTGATGTTGTTTCTTCTTTCTTCTCTTTCTTTTCTCTTTTCTATCCCTTTCTTTCTTCAAGATGATGCGATTTTTTATGGTGAGAAATTCGGTTCGTCAAAAGTAGCGATTCGATGCTTGTTAGTTTAAAGTATGTATAAAGAAGTTATTAATATTCCATTCCTCCGGCGATAGTGGCACTTAGTTCTTACCGAAAGCAAACTGAAAACCATGGTCTGTTACCCATTTCATCTAATTTTGCTGGATTCAGCCCTTATGGGAAGTATGTTGAAGCTTCTACCGTAATCAACGGCAGCAGAGATGAAGTCGAATCTGATCCTGGGAAAGGTGAGGTTAAGGGGTCCGCTATTTGATCATTAGATTTGCTTGCTTAACATTCTTAATCATAACTTTTAGTCTTGATCTTAATTCAACCTTATGCTCTTTTCCTTGTTATAGGGATTTCCAAGAAAGTTGGCTTCCTAGATAAAGGAAAAGCTATCAAGAAAAGGGCTAGGTTTCTATCTTCCGACAAAGAGGCTCTCGACTCGAAGAAACAAAAGATTTTATACCTTCTCAGGCCTAAAGCTCTAAAAAAGTCCAGATCCGCTTTTTGATAAGAACAAGAAATCCATAGAGATTACAAGGGTTGCTTTTGAAAGTGATCTTCTTTTACCATCATTGAAGTACATGCTAGTCTTCCCTTCTCTATTTATGGCGTGCGAAAGACGATCGAATATGGCCTCCAAGAGTGTATCATAGTAAAAGGGCAGTTCTTGTGAAGGTTTAGAATTTTAATATTTTTCCTTACTCTATTTACCACTTTCTATATGATGATGGAATTCTACGTCCTTCAACATGGATGGTTGAATTTTGAGGAAACAGTGGTTGCTACCGAAGCGATAAAATAGGTGTTCGTGGTGTTCAGGGCTAAGTTCAAGAGGCGACTACTCAAGTTGAGGAATCGGGTAATGTTGTGAGAGAGAAGGATCATAGGATGGAGACCCTTGAGAAAGCCTTGAAAGAAAGGGTGAGAGGCTATAGAAACCTGAGGCTAGGTTAATTAATAATGAACGTTATATAGTTGGAGAAGAGCATAAGAGGGAAGCTAGTTTGTGAGCCTTTCAAGTTTTGTTTGATGCCGATGCTCATCACTTAGACCAAGACATGCCTTTAACTCACTTTTATCTCGGAATCAATGCCATCATAACTAAGGCCAATTTTCCCAGGAAATATGAGGAATGCCAAGAGAGGAGGATACTGAGGCTTTTGAAGCCTAGATTCTTGTAGGGAAGGAGAAGGAAGTAAAATAGCTTAATAAGGAAGGAAGAAGAAACCACTACTGATGAGGAGATACAAGAAGTTATTCCTGATAACACTTTTAATGGAGGATAAGCTATACCTTATCCTTGCAATGACCTTTGTAGCTCTCGTCTTGTATAATTTCTCTTTTTTTGAATGATACCCTTCCGACAACTTAAGTATATTTGAATTATCATTTAATCTTGATGCAATTATTATATCTATCTCAAACTTGGGTAACTGATATGGAATCCTTCCTTGCTTTTCATCATCTATCTTTGATCATCTTAAGCTTACATTTCCTAGTGAGTATCTTGCCTAAACTATTCAAGGATATAATGAGACTATGATTTTCTTTACCAACTTTGTGAGGACAAGGTAGCCAAGCTCCAAAAGTTGAAAGTAACCCTTAGGTGTTTTGAGGTTAAGAGCAATTTTCTTGAGTTGAAGATGGGTCTAAAATCCAAGAGCTAGATAACCTTGGAGAAGAGTAAGCCTTAAAATAATATTTGGTTTCAGGAGATGATGTGGAAATTCCTTTTAAAGAAAAAGAGGAAAAGAGGTTAAGACTGATAGTGCTAATAGGTTCCTTCCGAGATGTAACATCCCCCATGTAACAACCAGCATATTTTACGATTGAATATTTAAATATTTTTATTTAAAATAATTCATCTTAGTCGGGTTATTGTCCAAAAAGCTACCTTTTGCAAACAGTCGAATTAGGACTCGAGACTACCACCATTGAGTTCAAAATGACGTTTGTGACCTTTTTGAGTATAAACTTCGATATGTTTGGAGTTGGAGGAATTTTGCTACTTTTTCACTTAAGGCTTTGGTTTGGTTTCAGCCTATTTGACCCAAGCCTCATCCCTTCTTCTCTTCATTCCTTCATAATTTCCTAACACTCAAGCTTTAGATAAAAATCGGGAAAGAGAGAAAGAATTAGAATTCCTAAGCCCTAGTTTCATTGCAAATCCAAGCTCCAACTCCAAATTCACAGAAGAATCTTTGGTAAGCCTTCTCTTCTTCTTCTCCAACTCGTTCTCCTTACAATTTCAGAAATTCCTAAACCTAACTTAGGAAATGTTTCTCTTTTAAGCTTAGATTCAAGCTCGTTGGGTTGGAATTGAAGAGTGATTGTCGTTGCCATTGCTCTATAGCTTCTTCTTCATAGTTTTGGATTTAAAGGTGAGATTTTTATCTCACATCTATGCCTATATCTATCTTTGTTGTTAGGCATGAATTCCTAACACTTATTGATGTTCATTTGCTTTTGATTCGAATTGGTTTTATGAATATTCCAATTTTTGGTGTTTTGGAGTCCAATCTTTATGAATCCTATCTTTGAGGTTTGAACATGCTTTTGGTGATGCATTGAGGATCCCAAAGGGCCGGATTGCCGATAGGCGTAAACCCCTAGCGTCCATGCTCGATCGATCGCCAGTTGTTGGAATTTTGCCCCTAGGGAGCATAGGCTGAATACACTAGAAAGTGCAGTTCTGTCGACTGACTCAGAGTGGTCAGTCGATTGAACCGAACCCAGGAAATTTCCTGGGCCAGTGTCAGTCGGCTGACCACTCTGAGTCAGTCGACTGAACCTGAAAACAGAGAGTTTCCAGGCATGATTCAGTCGACTGACCACTCTGAGTCAGTCGACTGGACCTGGAAACAGAAAGTTTCTAGGATCTGAGTCAGTCGACTGACCACCCTGGTCCAATCGACTGAATTTTCTGTTTTTGCCCAATTTACCTTTTGGGATTGAGTTTCCACTTTTTGATCGATTCTTCGTTCTCTAACTAGTTGTTATCACCTTGTTGGCTTTGATAACATCTTCTTTGGAACTTTTGGGAATTTCCGATTTGATGGATTCGTTATCGATTTCTTTGAATTCTATTCATGTCTTCGAATGTGAATTTTTGGTGAATTGATGGTTCTTCAATCATTTTTGTGATTTGTGACTTTAAAAATATAAAGCTTTCAATACTAGTATTAAATATCAAAACTCTTTCATCAAAACGATTTCAACACTATTTTATTACAAAGCTCGTTTCTTAAAACATTTTTCCAATCTACTAGCATGTACAAATCTTTATCTCACTCGTATTAGAAATCTAATTAAACGGCTTAGTAAAACAAGTGGTATGAAACGCTTGCGTTTACTTCATCGGTTACACTTGGACTTGTTCGATTGAATCTCTTGTGACAATTTTCGAGTGGAGATCTACAATTTGTTCGTAAATATTTAAGTTAAGCTAGTGGTTATGAGACATGAAGCTAAGCTCATATATTTACTATCATGTTGTAATTGACACTTCTTGATGATCGATGATGATCATTTTTGTGATTTAGACTAGCAATGTGCGATGTCTCTTTGTCTGCGAGGGAGACTAAACCCCATTTCTGTGGAGTTTCGGCTCAAAATTTGTGGGGTAACGACGCATGATCCTCGGGCCGTTTTATGGAGCTTCGGCTGAAATTTAATGGTTAGCAACCATGGAATAGCGTTCCATTTTGTGATACACGTGTTGGTGAGTTTTCATACCCTCGTTTTGTGATAGGCCTTTCCCCCACCCCTTTTTGTGATTTCTGGATTTCCATTGATGATTTCTAGAATTTTTGTTTCACCAATTTTCGTTATTTACATTGATAAGTTTTATCAATATTTTGCATTGGTGAATTTATGTGTCATTAACTTTTGTTATTGGCATTGATATTATTGTCAAATTTATGGTTTGGTGAATAAAAATAAAGAGTATGACATTCTTTTTGATCTTTGAGAAGATTCTTGTGATATTGATTAATCTCTAGTTGATTTTCAGTTGCATATTTATTACAGTATGGCTTTAGGGTTATCATACGTTTTTGTCATATCTCTTATTCTATATCATTTTATCCGATATTTATAGCTAGACTGACCCGTTTATTATTTTCTTATTAAATAATACATGGGTCAGACCGAGATGTTACAGGTGCTTCTGCTCGACTCCTCATCTGGGATTATTATTATCCTTACTTTTGGCTAACTACTTAGATTAGTAGTTTTTGGTTGTATACATTTGAGATATAGACTCATTGATGTATAATTATTCTTTTGTGAAGCTCTTGTAACTATTCTTTTTTGATATTGTGGATCTTGTTTGACCACTACTCGGATGTACACTTTTAAGTGTTATATATTCATATCTTTTTCCGCCTTTTTGATATGGTTATCTGTGACTGATTTGTGTTATACTTATTTCTATATTTGTTTCCGAAGATATTATAGCCACCGTGTAGTAGCCTTGAGTTTGCATCGGTATGTCGGATTTCCTCTTGTGATGAAAAATTGTATTTTTATCTGGCATATCGGTACTCGCACAAAGCAATTATACAGATGGTCGCTCCTCAACAACGTTATTCTCCACGCTAGTCAACGACATTACTTCATAGTGTTCTTGGATAGCATGGGTATAGAGGTAGGGCGTCACAGCTTGGTATCAGAGCAAAACTTCGGAACAATGTAGAATAATTTAACATGGAACATCGTCCTAAGTCTATCTTAGGAGTAGTGCCTTAGGATTTGATTCGAGTCTTCGTACCATCTCATCCTATCTTCTTTTGTAATACCTTGTTTTGTCAATCATTATTGTTCGATATTCATTTTGTGAATAACCTTTTTATTCTTCTTTCTTTCTTAAAGAAGAGAAATGGTTAGACCTGGCCGTCCCAACACCGGTCAATCTAGTGCTACTCCCCAGGATGGAGTATTTATGTCTGCCAGCAGCTTTTAGATCTCGTGAAGAATGCTCAAGCTGTCGGACCCAATCCAGAGCCTACTCACCCTAAGTCTGGATTTGCACATTTGTGCAGCGATTATGCCAACTTGGGTGGGAAGCCATTCAGAGGTTCTGAAACTATTATTGAAGTCCAAGCTTGGCTACGAACATGCGATCGAATCTTTTCTAGCATGAATCTTATTGATCTTCACCGAATTCAGGTGGCCTCTAGTATGCTTCCAGAAAGAGCATTAGACTGGTACGAGCTTTTATTTATGAAATGAATGAAACGGATCTTACTTAGGAGAAATTCCAGGAACGATTCGAATTAAAGTTCGTGCCAGAAGCTGAGAAGGTGACATTGGCTCGTCGTTTCATAGACCTTGTTCAAGGTGAATCCTCCGTGGAAGACTATGTCGCATCATTCGAGTCACTTTCTAAATACGGGGTCGAATACATAAACACTCCATTGAAGAAGAATCAAAGATTTGTCTATGGCTTGAATAAAAATCTCAAGAAGCCATTACTTCTAAAATTAGAAGTTTCTTTTGATCAACTCATTGATATCGCTCTTCGTCTTGAAGAGGCAGATAAGGAGAGTGAGGTTGAAGTTATGGGTGCCAAACCAAACTTCAATAACAAGAAAAGGCCTAGTAAGTTCAAAGGTCGTTATCCCAATAAGAAAGGGAAGCAAGCAACTCCGGTGGCAAATACTTCTGCCTCTAGTAGTGGGCAATGCTACAATTGTGGTTCTAAAGACCATTATGCTAATAAGTTTTCAAAGCCCCTTGTTAGTCGCTATTGCAAAAGTTTGGGCCATTATATATCCGCATGTCACAAACTTCAAGGTAGGAAGGAGGGAAAGCTTAATGTGGTGCAAACTCCTAGTAACACTTCTCGTGGTCAAGGTATTTCTCATTCTATCCTTGATGGCATTATTGTGTTTCGTGATCATCCTCTTTGAGTTCTTTTTGATACGGGTGCATCCCATTCTTTTATATCAAAGGAATTTGTTGAGACTTTTTCTTTAAGTGGTGTTGCTTTATTAACTTCTTTGAGAATTGCGAATCTGGTTGGTGGATCCGCAACAATTAGTTTGCTTTGTAAAGATGTCAAGATTATTTTGTGTGATTTTTCTTTCTGAGCCGATATGCATGTCATGCGCTACTTAGGCTTCGGAATGATTTTGGGAGTGGATTGGCTTAACTGCTATGAAGCCTAAATCCTATGTCCTGAGCGGACTATTCATCTTCGACATCCTCAATCTATTAAGCAGATTTTTATTGATCTTAAAGATTCGGATTCCAACTTGGTTGCATCTTTATATTCTTTAAATCCTCATGATGACGATAATGATGATGAGGAAGATGTCATTTCTCTTATTCACTTTGTTCGTGAATTTTTCGACATATTTGAGCCAGTTTTAGGATTATCACCTAAGCGAGCTGTTGAATTCAGAATTAATCTAATTCCTGGAGCTTTACCTATTACTCGTCCTCCTTATCGTATGTCTAATAAAGAAAATGAGGAGATGCGCAAACAATTATATTAATTGGAGATGAAGCAATTTTTTCGCTCTAGTTCCTCTCCTTTGGGAGCTTTGGCTATTTTTGTGAAGAAATCCGATGGTACACTTAGGCTTTGCGTTGACTACCACAAGCTTAGTGATCTTACTATCAAGAATAAATATCCTGTACCTCGGATTGATGATTTATTCGATCAACTTAGTGGTGCTAGAGTATTTTCACAATTAGACTTAGCAACCGGTTTTCATCAGCTTCGTATTGCAGAGGATAACATTCCATTGACATCGTTCCGTACGCGTTATGGATCTTACGAATGGCTTGTTATGCCATTTGGTTTAACGAATGCTCCGACTTATTTCATTGACCTTATGAATAGAGTTCTAAAAGACTTCCTCGATCGATTTGTTCTCATATGTATTGATGATATTCTTGTGTATTCTAAAACCGAGGAGGAGCATAAAAAGCATCTTCAGATTATGTTGGAAACTCTTAGGAGCAATCAATTGAAAGCAAAATTTTCTAAATTCCACTTTTGGCAATCTCGGGAGAAGTTTCTCGGTCGTATCATTTCCGAATCTGGAATTTCCATAGATCCTTCAAAGATTGAAGCGATTCAAAATTGGAAGAGACCGGAGAGTGTGACGGAGATCTGTAGTTTTCTTGGATTGGCGGGTTATTACCACCTTTTCATAAAAGACTTTTCCAAAATTTATGTGCCTCTTACTAGTTTGACAAAGAAGGGAGTTAAATACATTTGGTCGGACAAATGTGAAGCTTCTTTCCAAAAATTAAAAGAACTCCCTTCCGATGCTGCTATTCTTGTTATTCTCGAGGGGAATCAAGATTTTATTGTTTATACCGATGTTAGTCATGTTGGTTTGGGATCCGTTCTCATGCAAAGAGAACGTGTTATTGCTTATGCTTCGAGGCCACTGAAGTCTGTCGAGACTAGATATGCCACCCATGATAAAGAGCTCGCGACTATTGTTTTCGCCCTTAAAATTTGGCGTCATTATCTTTTCGGAGAAAGATTTATTCTTTACACCGATCATAAATCTTTGAAGTATCTATTTTCTCAAAAGGAACTTAATTTGCGTCAAGAACGTTGGCTCGAGTTCCTTGCATCTTATTATTTTGACATTCTTTATACTCTCGGAAAGGGAAATCATGCTGCCGACGCCCTTAGCCGAAAGCAACAAGGGGTTGTTTCCATGATGACATCCGAATGGAATGATCTCGAGACTTTATCCACTTATGAGATTAGAGATCGTGTGTCTGATTTATGTTCATCTCTTGTTTTATGTAGCCTAGAGGCTCATCCTTCTCTCTAAGACCGCATTCTTGAAGCTCAAAAGCTAGATCCCGAATTGGCTCTTCTTAGCCAAAGTTGTAGTGATAAAATTGGTACTGAAAGTTTGAAAGACATTGATATTGATTCTCGTGGCGGTATCCAAAAATTTGGTAGACTTATCGTGCCAAATATTATTGATCTTCGTAAAGACATTTTAGAAGATTTTCATCGTTCTAAATTTATCATTCATCCCGGTAGTAGTAAAATGTACGTGGATATGAAGCGACTTTATTATTGGGATGAAATGAAATATGATATTGCTAACTTTGTTAAGCATTGCATGATTTGCCAACACATTAAGGCCGAGCATCAAAGGCCCGGTGGGTTATTGCAACCTTTAGACATTCCAATTTGGAAGTGGGACCAAATTTCCATGGATTTTATAAACGGCCTTTCCCGTTCTCATTCGGGTTATGATGGCTTATGGGTGATTGTTGATAGACTTACTAAATCCGCCCATTTTATTCCCGTTCGGTCCAATCGGGCCATTCCACTTTTGGCCAAGCTCTTTATTAAAGAAATTGTTAAATTACGTGGAGTTCCTACTTCTATTGTTAGTGATCGTGATCCATTGTTTACTAGTGGATTTTGGAAGAGTCTTTAAAAAGCTTTGGGAACGGAGCTTAATTTTAGCACCGCTTATCATCCTAGTCCGATGGACAAACCGAGCGTGTGAATCAAACTCTTGAAGATCTTCTTCGTACATGTGTTCTTGATTTTGGTGGAAGTGGAAAGATCGTATTTCTCTTGTTGAGTTTTCCTATAATAATAGCTTCCAATCTTCTATTGGTATGGCACCTTTCGAGGCACTCTCTGGAAGGCCATGTCGATCTCCTTCTTGTTGGCTTTAGGCCGGTGAGAAGCTGTTTTTAGGTCCATATTTTATTCGTGATTCCACAAAAAAGATAGACCTTATTCGCCATCGGATGAAAGAAGCTCAAAGTAGGCAAAAATCCTATGTCGATAACCGAAGAAGGAAACTAGAATTTTATGTGGGAGATTTTGTGTTTGTTTGTGTTTCACCTATGAAGGGTGTTGTGCATTTCAGTTGATCGGGAAAGTTAGCACCTCGATATATTGGTCCATTTCCCATCACCGAACTTATTGGTTCCGTGGCTTATCGCCTTTCATTACCGGCTCAGTTTTCTTCTACTAATGACGTGTTTCACGTTTCTCAACTACGAAAATGCCTTCGAGATTCCGATTCTATTCTTGAGCCCGGTATTGTAGAAGAAATTGAGTTTTCACCTAATTTTACTTATGAGGAGCATCCTATTCGTATCATTGCTTTGGAGATTAAACCCCTTCGAAATAAAGATGTTCCTCTTGTGAAAGTTCAATAGTCCTAATTCCTAAGGATTGTTCTTGGGAATCCAGAGAATTCATCGAGCGAACACATTCGGACTTACTTTCTCGTGCTCTTTGAGCTGAACTTCTTAATCCAGATTTCTTCTTTTGTGTTGATATGCTTTTGAGGTTGTTACTTTTTGTTCATTTTCTTCTTAAGATTGCGAGGACGCAATTTCTTTAAGGAGGGGAGTCTGTAACAACCTGCATATTTTACGATTGAATATTTAAATATTTTATTTAAAACAATTCATCATTAGTCGGATTATTGTCCGAAAAGCTATCTTTTGCAAACATTCGAATTAGGACTCGAGACCACCCCCATTGAGTTCAAAATGACGTTTGCGACCTTTTTGAGTGTAAATTTTGATATGTTTGGAATTAGAGGAATTTTGCTACTTTTTCACTTAGGGCTTTGGTTTGGTTTCAGCCTATTAGACCCAAGCCTCACCCCCTCATCTCTTCATTCCTTCATAATTTCCGAAAACTCAAGCTTTAGATAAAAATGGGGGAAGAGAGAAATAATTAGAATTCCTAACCCCTAGTTTCATTGCAAATCCAAGCTCCAACTCCAAATTCATAGAAGAAGCTTTGGTAAGCCTTCTCTTCTTCTTCTCCAACTCATTCTCCTTCTAATTTCAGAAATTCCTAAACCTAACTTTGGAAATGTTTTCTCTTTTAAGCTTAGATTCAAGCTTGTTGGGTTGGAATTTAAGAGTGATTTTCCTTTCCATTGCTCTATAGCTTCTTCTTCATAGTTTTGGGTTTAAAGGTGAGATTTTTATCTCACATCTATGCCTATATCTATCTTTGTTGTTAGGTATGAATTCCTAGCATTTATTGATGTTCATTTGCTTTTAATTTGAATTGGTTTTATGAATATTCCAATTTTTGTTGTTTTGGAGTCCAAACTTTAAGAATCCTATCTTTGAGGTTTGAACATGCTTTTGGTGATGCATCGAGGAGCCCAAAGTGTCGCGTTGTCGATTGGCGTAAACCCCTAGCGTCCATGCTCGATCGATCGCAAGTTGTTGGAATTTTGCCCCTACGGGGCATAGGCTGAATACATTGGAAAGTGCAGTTCAGTCGACTGACTCAGAGTGGTCAGTCGACTAAACCGAACCCAGGAAATTTCCTGGGCCAGTGTCAGTCGACTGACCACTCTGAGTCAGTCGACTGAACCGGGAAACATAGAGTTTCCAGGCATGATTCATTCGACTGACCACTCTGAGTCAGTTGACTGGACCTAGAAACAGAAAGTTTCCAGGATCTGAGTCAGTCGACTGACCACCCTGGTCCAGTCGACTGACCACCCTGGTCCAGTCGACTGAATTTGCTGTTTTTTCCCAATTTGCCTTTTGGTTTTGATTTTCCACTTTTTGATCGATTCTTCTTTCTCTGACTAGTTGTTATCACCTTGTTGGCTTTGATAACATCTTCTTTGGAACTTTTGGGAATATCCGTTTTGATGGATTCGTTATCGATTTCTTTGAATTCTATTCATGTCTTCGAATGTGAATTTTTGGTGAATTGATTTTTCTTCAATCATTTTTGTGATTTGTCACTTTAAAAATGTACATTTTTCAGTACTAGTAGTAAATATCAAAACTATTTCAGCAAAACGATTTCAACACTATTTCATTACAAAGCTCATTTCTTAAAACGTTTTTCCAATCTACCAGCATATACAAACCTTTATCTCACCCATATTATAAATCTAATTAAACGGCTTAATAAAACAAGTGGTATGAAACTCTTGTGTTTACTTCGTCGGTTAATTCTTGGACTTGTTCGATTGAATCTCTTGTGACAATTTTCGAGTGGAGATCTATAATTTGTTCATAAATATTTAAGTTAAGCTAGTGGTTATGGGACATGAAGCTAAGCTCATATACTTACTTGCTTGTTGTAATTGACACTTCTTGATGATCGATGATGATCATTTTTGTGATTTTGATAGCAATGTGCGATGTCTCTTTGTCTGCGAGGGAGACTAAACCCTGTTTCTATGGAGTTTCGGCTCAAAATTTGTGGGGTAGCGACCCATGGTCTTCGGGCCGTTTTGTGGACTTCGGCTCAAATTTAATGGTTAGCAACCATGGAATAGCGTTCGATTTTATGATAAACGTGCTGGTGAGTTTTCATACTCTCGTTTTGCGATAGGTCTTCCCCCCTCCCCTTTTGTGATTTCTGGATTTCCATTGATGATTTCTAGAATTTGTGTTTCACCAATTTTCGTGATTTACATTGATAAGTTTTATCAATATTTGTGCATTGTGAATTTGTATGTCATTAACTTTTGTGATTGGCATTGATATTATTGTCAAAATTTATGGTTTGGTGAATAAAAATAAAGAGTATGACATTCTTTTTTATCTTTGAGAAGATTCTTGTGATATTGATTAATCTCTAGTTGATTTTCAGTTGCATACTTATTACAATATGGCTTTAGGGTTATCATACGTTTTTGTCAAATCTCTTATTTATATCATTTTATCCGATATTTATAGCAAGACTGATCCGTTTATTATTTTCTTATTAAATAATACTCGGGTCAGACCGAGATGTTACAGGTGCTTCTGCTTGACTCCTCATCTGGGATTATTATTATCCTGACTTTTGGCTAACTACTTAGATTAGTAGTTTTTGGTTGTATACATTTGAGATATAGACTCATTGATGTATACTTATTCATTTGTGAAGCTATTGTAACTATTCTATTGTGATATTGTGGATCTTGTTTGACCACTACTCTGATGTACACTTTTAAGTGTTATATATTCATATCTTTTTCCGCCTTTGTGATATGGATATCTGTGACTGATTTGTGTTATACTTATTTCTATATTTGTTTCCGAAGATATTATAGCCACTGTGTAGTATCCTTGAGTTTGCCTCGGTATGTTGGATTTCCTCTTGTGATGAAAAGTTGTATTTTTATCTGGCATATCGGTACTCACACAAAGCAATTATACAGATGGTCGCTCCTCAACAGCCTTATTCTCCGTGCTAGTTGACGACATTACTCCGTATTGTTCTTGGCTAGCATGGGTATAAGGATGGGGTGTCACACCACATCTTGAGGCCCGAAGCTAACCTCTTCAGATGTTGTAGTCATCTACATTATAAACATCATGTGATAAAATACGCTAATGTTAACGGTATCCATAATATCAGGAGCACATGAATATGAATTAAAATCAACATAGATTTAAGAAAACAATTTTTAGATTACATTTCAAATCCATATGTTTCATATTCAATTACATAATCACAGAACATTTTCTAGGTTTTGATCAAATATAATTATTACAAATGACACCAAGAGCGACATATGAAGATGCCCCCTTGGAAGATCAACGTACTGAATAGATAGAATTATCATTCATAAATACATCATAGCGGAAATACTACTAGTCTACTCCTACATAGTTAGCTTGGCCACCTGCACGTTTTCGAAAGTTAATTCGTGTAACCTATTAATCATGAAAAGACCATAGCTCTCAATCTACTCAAATTCATTTTGAGAATCCAAGAGTTTAAGCAGAACAACATAAACATCAAGTCAGACATAAAACCTGGAGTGAATAATACTATTACATCTCGATTTACTGATATTAGATGAGACCACACCACCAAGCAGAACGGGTTTCCCTTCACTAATATCCTTTTAAGAACATATATTTTGAAAATCAAAATCCTACAATCAAACTGATTAAACAATAATAGCAAATACATATATGCATAACGATCATAAAATCTACGGACTATCTATCCATACTATAATTTTATCTGGCTTATTATTAACCATTGGCTAACTCGGGTCTACTAGACATAATCAACAATCTAACTCTATTTGACATAATATTGGACTATCTGCCCTCAGCTATCTTCTTCTACAGTAAGCTGATCCTAATGGTTTTGTAGGCTTACCGATAGTGAATCTTTTCTCTATACATTCCCTTCTGTATGTAATGTTATTTTAGTCCCATCTATGACAAAGCCCTATACACTGGAATTTTGGACTTATATTAGCTAGTTGTTATTAGCTAAAGTATAGGGCACGACCCTATACTAGTCCCATCTGATCTTCTGTAGCACCCTTAATTTTTGATAACATTATTCAAGAGATTTAATTAGATAAACTAAATAGAATAATTTAAATATTAAGAGATTAGGGGATTGAGATTTGAACAAATACATAGTGGCCATTCTTAGTAAACTAAATGGGCTTGATAATGGTTTATAAGCTAACTAAATTACACAAGGGCATAATGTGAAATAGCCAAACCCTATTACCATAACCCTTATATATTTACGTTTCTCATGCCATTCATGCTCATTTCTCATTTTCATAAATAAAACACAAACATAAGAAGAGGAGCAGACCATTACTACGAAGGGAAAGGAGTGAAAATTCAAGTCAAACTAAGGACTAAAGCAAGGGGAATAAATCTTAATCTCAATCCAATCTCCTTACAATAATCAAGGTGAATAATAATTTTTACCATCTCTATTTTGTTTATGGTCATATGTTATTGGATTTAAGATTAAATTCATTTTTATAGTGACTTGGATGATGATATGCTTGAATTATAATTTGTTTGAAAAATTGTTTAAATGGGATTTATGCGGTTTTAGGCAAAACCGATGGTAAATTTTCTTTGAATGCAATGGAAAAATTATATATTGTGCAAAACATGATTTTGGAGTTGGGTTAGAATTCTGATATGGAAGGATTATTATGCATTTTCAAGGGGAAATGTGATAAAATTGGGTTTAAATTTAATTTCGATAATTTCATGAAGAAATATAGTATGAAATTTTTGATATGTTTGATAACTCAATAAAAGTGAATTTCTATAAATTTTGGGTATTTTCCTAAGTGATTTGCTATGGAAATTAAATTATTTAGAAGAACTTATTTACATTATTGGTTTGCTTAATGGAAGGGTTAATTTTCTATATTCATCTTGGTTTAGATCACCAATTATGCGGTAGTTATTTTGGTAAAGAATTTGAAAAGTTGAGGCAACCAATCATATGTTTACATATAGGCATTGGTTAGATAGAATTTTCTTTAATTGGGATTAATCAGCTTTTACCCAGAAAAGCAGGTTCTGCCTCTATTAGAAGTACCTTTCGACTCATAGCTTCCGCTTCGACTCGGTCGAAACTAACCAAGGCCGAAATTAATACACAAGGTATCACATAGATGGTATCGTAGTGGATTAGAGGAAAAGTAGAAGGCGTTGTGTCGAAAGAATTTGGTTCCGATGGGGAAGTAACTTTTACTTTGTTTTCAAATATTGAGCATTTGCATGATTTTCATAAAAGCTTCCAAAGGATTCGAAACCGAGGCTTTCGAAGTGGTTTTCTAAAAAGCTTTCGAAAAGAGTTGCCATCTTATGTTTTAAAAGTTTAAGCTTTCGAATGGATTTTTTAATCATAAAATGATGCTTTCGAGAGTAGTGGTTCCGAGTAAGCCGAAATACATCCGCTGTTTTTTAGCCTTTCGAGTGTATTGGAGTTATCAGTGCTTTCAAATGGTCACTTTTGTTTTAAAGATATACCAAGCCACTTCCTAAATGCTTTCGAAAGGGTTCAAGGGTTTCGAAGGTAATGGCTTCGAAAGGGGGGTTCGATGCTTACCTTCAAAGTTTTACTTAAAGGTTTTAAAGCTTTCGAAAGGATGGTGCTGATGCCATCAAATTTTCCCTAATACTTTTATATGACAAAGAATGGTTTCAAAGAGATACTTTCATTTATATTTAATTTGACCCAATGGATATTTTAAATATAAACTAGATGGTTTCGGAAGAAGGATTTCAACGATTTCAGAAGAGTTACTTTCAACGGTTTCGAAGCTAGGCTTCTAAGAGCTAATGAGCAATACTTTATTACATTCGAAAGGTTTTGAATGAGAGGTTTTAAAGTATTTAGAAAGGCATGGTCCTAATATTTTGAAAAGATATTTATATGCTTTTGAAGGAGTTTATCTAGTGAGGTCGAAAACAAAGTTTTGAAGGTTTGGAATACCCTAGTTTTTTTAAAACAAATAACCCGGTCTCGTTTTAAAGGAAAAACCTATAGATGAGTAATGGAGTTTTGAAATGGTTTTAAGAAGAAGCTTTCCTTGATAAAACATTAGGTTAAAGGGATTAATCATGTATCATATGAAAATAATTTCTAGGATATTAAACCCATAGGAGTGGTATTTTTATATTATTATGGTTGTTTATATGTATATATTCACATTATAATGAACCCATAATGGTAATTTGGGGAAGTGTAGAATAACCTCCTAGGTTGACTCAGTAGTTAATATAAATTAAATTAATTAAATATATTGGGAGGAACCAATAGGTTCATAGTAAACCCATGAAAACTGTGCATAGGAAAAGATATTGGTAGGGCCAATCGGTTCATAGTCAGACCATGAAAACTATGTACGAATGAAGATGTCAGGAAGACATCATCATACTTAGCCCATGTAAACTATGATTTGATATTGGAGTTACCAATAGGTATATAGTGAACCCATGAAAACTATATCCAAATTAAGGTATTGACAGATTTTAATAGGTTCCTAGCCAACCCATGAAAACTAGGATAAGAGGAAAGATATTGGAGTTACCAATAGGCTCAGGGAGAAACCATGAAACGGTAAAGATATTGGCATGGACCAATAGGTTCATAGAGATCCCATGAAAACTATCTAATTGGACAGGGTATCCATAAACATTAAACAGGTTATTAGTAAGCAAATGAAAACTTATAGGTTAATAGTGACCGTAGAAACTATAACTAAGACAAATAGTCGAAAATGAATGGGGATGGGTAATCCTGAATTGATTTACTTGATTTTCATATCATATGTTATTTTGAATTGTTTTAACCATTGTGGATGTAGGAGCACAATATAAGGTTTCAAAAAGGTTTTAGGATACTAGTGAGGGGAAAACCCATTCCGTTAAGCGGCGTGGTCTTATAGGATAACTAAATGGTTTAGATGGTAGATTATTATTCAAACTAGGCTTTATATCTGACACGATGTTTATGTTTTCCCCTTAAACTCTCGGGTACTCAATTGATTTTGAGTAGTTTGAGAGTTGAGGTCTTCCGGTACCTCTTTAGATGAATAAGCTTCTGGAGACGTGCAGGAGGCATGATGCAACTTAGAGTTCTCTTTTATTTTGATTTTGATGTGTTGTTGTTGTAAAGGCAAAGTGTTAGATTACCTATATATACTATGATCATCCAAGGCAGCATCTTCATATATCTCTCTTGGCGTACCTTGCAATAAATATATTTTTTCTGAATGTGATTTATGATTGTATCTAACATTACCATATTTGGTCATCGAGGATTAATAACTATGGATGATTGCTGCATCCTTAACTGTTGGTTTTGGGCCTCCAAGTAGGGGATTTTACAAGTTGTTATCTGAGCATAGGTTTATGAAAAGTAAAAGAGAATTTAACCCAAAAATTTTCAATACATAATCCAATAAAATAGAAAATAAGATCGGAGTTTGGGTTAACTCTATAGTAACGTACCAGTATTTAATATATATATATATAAGTATACATTCCCCTCTCTCTTAGACCATTCTTCTATATCTTACTAAGGCTAATACACAGATTTATGAGAAAGAAGATACGTAAGCAAGAACTGGAGGAGGAAATCTCGGTGGTGGAAGCACCACAACTAACGAAAATGTTCGACCTAATACTAGAAGGAACCCAGGTTGATAAGCCAGTGCTAACAAAAATGATGATGCTAATGTGGCTGCTAGAAATCCTCTAGTAGATATGGGGGCGATGTATCAATTCTTCATCAATATGATGCAAGCACGATGTAACATCTTCTATCCAGAGGCCCAAAGATAAGCACTACAGATGTTGCAGACATCCGTAGTATTAACTTTCGATGACTAAATGCAGCTATGTTAATGGTATCCCTAATATTAGAAGCACTTGAATATGAAACAAAATCACAAATTTCAAAAATAACATTTCACCGATTAAATTTTAAAAAACATGTTTCGCATTCAAATTATAATCCTATGGTCGTTTCTCAGGTTCAGATAACATATAATCATTACATAAATATGCCAAAAGCATCATATGATGATGCCCCCTTGCTTGACCAAAGTATTGTATAAACATAGCTGTCTTAAATACAACACAGCAGAATAAAGCTAAACAAAACAACAACTCCTAAATTGCTATCTGTCAACCCCCTGCTCGTCTCCTAAAGCTTTATTCGTCAACCTACTAAAACTTATAAAATCTCAATCCTCGGCCTACTCAAATCAATTTTGAGCTCCCAAGATTTTAAAGGGAAAACATAAATTTCAAGTCAAACATAAAGCATGGTGTGAATAATACTATACATCTTGGTTATTTGAAATTAAGTAAGACCATGCCGCTTAGCAGAATGGGTTTCCCCTCACTAATATCCTTTTAAAACATATCTTTTTCAAACCTTTATCCTACGAACAAAACTGGTTAAAATTGTAAAGCAGTATTATGTAAACATACGTATCAGGTAATAAATGAACTACCTGTCCAAACAATATAGGTTTGTTTGGCTAACTACTGACCTTTGACTGACTTAGGCCTACCAAACAATATAATCAAAATAATATAACATCTATTAGACACTCTTCTTCTGGACGGTCTGCACCTAACCATTTGTTAAATGCTCTTGTTTTGGACGGTCTCTCCCTAACTTAACATCTCCCAAGGTCACTTGATTCTAATGGTTTTTCAGGCTCATTAATAACCTATCTATATACAAATATATATTCCCTTTCGTATGCAATCATAATTTTAGTCTTACCTGTGATAAAGCCCTATACATTGGAATTTTAGACTAAATTAGCAGGAGCTAACGGCTAATGTATAGGGCGCAACCCTATACCAATTCCATCTAGTATTCTAATATCTGAGTAATTTTACTTAGGGTGATCTTCCCTAAAAGTTTCCATGAAATTTTTTCCATCTCAAATTCATCTAAAATCTTTAAACCAAACTTAAACAAGTTAAATATATACTCTGTGCTTTACTCAAAATCATCTTGCCATGTTATATATAATTTACTCAAATCTTTGTTGAAGAAATTGTTTAAACTTATGAAAGTATCCCTTCGAATCCATTGAAAGCGCCCTTTTCGAAATCAAGTAAAACTCTTCTTTCACTAGGCTGAAAGCCAAAACGTTCCTTTCAAAACCATTCAACCTTCCTATCGAAAACATTGAAAAACTATTCCTTCAAATGCTTTCAAACCATAGACATCCTTCATCAAAACCTTTAAACATTACCTTTCAAATACATTGGAAAACACTTCATTTCAAACCTTTCGAAACCATTGGGGAACCATCACTTCAAAACCATTCTTTAGAACCTTTTGAAAGCAATAAAAAACCAAACCTTACAAAAGCCTTTGGGTTCAAGTAAAACATGTGGAAACACCTTTCAAAACCATTAAAAATTAACTCCTTTGAAACCATTTGGGGTTCTACCATCAACAGAGCAAAAGGGTCATAAAACATTTAAGTCGAAAGCACTCTTTTGAAAGCATTTCCTAAGAAAAGAAGTGATGGTGTTGAAACAAACCTTTCGAAAGCATTGGAGAAGCAGCCAAGTTTTAAAAGAAAAGTATACCTTCCGAAATCATAAGCATCGAAAGGTAGAAAAGCGGCAGCTAAGGGGTTTCGATCCGATGAAAGAATTTACTTAAAACAAAAGGCGCAACCCATTCAAAACCTATCCTTTAAAACATTTGACTCGGCCAAAAGCTAACTAATTCGAATGTTATACTGTCGAAAGCAAAGAAAGCACAATTTTCATTTAAAAGCAAAGACATGCTTCGACCCCTTTGGAACCTTCGGTCTTGACCAAGTGCCTTCCGCCTTAGTCCAATTCACTCTGTACCAAGTAATCGATACTGTGTGCAATGGTTTTGTTAGCATGGAGGAAGCAGTACTTGGTTGGAACCCATGTGCCGAAAGTGGTGAAACATGCTAAAAGCATGTAAAACAGATTTTTAACCTTTTTAAGTAATCGTTTCAACTTACCTGCCTTGTTTGTCAAAATATTATTGGTTGCTAATTTTCTTTTCTAAAAGTGCTCCCAATATACTAGAAATAAAAAATTTAACCTATTTATAAAATACCCCGTCTACTTTTATAAATATATAAAACATTTAAGTCATATACCTAAAATAATTTTATATACCTAACAAAACACTTAGGGAAATTCAAAAAAAATATCAGAAAATCATTTTTAATATTTTTCTGGCATATATAAATTTCAGACCCAAATAATATATAATTTAACGTAAGTTATTTTGAACCCAATAAATCATTTTCTTCACTCGAAAATTAGTATAAAATCCACGTTAATTCAGTAAATTATGAAAATTGAAACCCATCTCTAAAATATCATTTTTGATCTATATCTAAAATCGCAAGGCATTTGGATATCATTTAATAGGTTTTTCACATAAAAACGCCATAAAACCTATGTGATTCAGCATAAATCATCAACAAGTATATACAAATAATTAATCATTCGAAATCATGGCATAATCATGAAAAATACTTTGAATTCATCTTAAAACCGAAAACAATTAGAAAAATGAGATGTAGACATTATTCACCTTCCCTTTTGAGATTAAGGATTTGAGATTTGATCTTGATTAAGCGCTCTTTCTTCCTCTTATTCTTGCTAATCGTGGTCGGCCTCTTTGTTTAATTTTTGCAAATGATTTGAATATGAGGATACATAGCTAAGGGTTTAGGGTATTAGAATGCTCATTTTCCTACTTTTCCCTCACCTATTATAGTTAACCATTTTATTTTAGTTCATTTGTTATCATGGAACGATTGCCCCTCGTTAATTACAAATCTCAATCCCCTAATCATCACATTATTTTATTTAATTTAGCTAATTAACTATACTAAATAATATTACTAAAAATAAAGGATATTATACAAGAGTTGTTGATGGAGTGGTTGGAAATGTTAAAGGAGCTAATCCTTTGGCTCCAGTTGGAATAATTATGCTAAGCTGAGCAGAGATTACACCAGCCTTGGTGGAAAGCCATTTATGGTGACAGCGAATTTCATAGAGTTAGAGAATTGGTTGTTGCATCGTGAGAGAATATTTGTTAATCTAGGTTTAGATGATGAGCAGAAGAGAAGGTTGATCTCTAGGCACTTGCAAGGGTCAGCATTCATTGGTGGAACAGTGTTATTGTTGGAGTTCCAGAGGAGGAACTGACTTGGGCTAATTTTTGGAGGATATTTGAATGGAGGTTTGTGTTTGAGGATGCTAAATCAGCATTACTGAGGAAGTTTTTGGATCTAGAGCAAGGAGAGATGTCGGTTGTTGAGTATGCTGCTAAGTTTGAAGAGTTGTCCCATTATGGATATAATACTATAGATTGTGACATCAGGAGAAATGAGTGGTTCATTCAGGGATTGAAACCTGAGCTTGCTAGGGCGACCCTGACACATATTTGTGATCCTTGTAATGCGTTTATGGGGACGGCAATCTGCCGTGAGGGACTTGCTGTTTGTGCTAGAGAGAAGCTAGTTGAAACCCAGGGTTCTTAGGGAAAGAAAAGAAATTCTTTATGGCGAAGGGAGCCCGGAAGGAAGATTCTACCAAGAAGGAAAAGGTTGATTTAGATTGCTTTATGTGTTACAAGAATGGTCATAATGAAAATGAGTGCTGGTGAGGCAAGGGGAAGAAGGCTGCAGATAAGAAGAATGTGAAGTGCTATAGCTGCCATCAAGTTGGGCATTGTAAGAACCAGTGTCCGAAACCAATTAAGGCAGACAAGGGAAAGGTTTTTGCTATTGGACCATCATCCGCTAAGCCAACTACAGATGAAAAAGGGAAGACTGTAATGGAAGGTATGTTTTCGATTCAGAGTATAATAGTTAGGATACTATTTGATACCGGTGCATTACATTCATTTATATCCCAATGTTTGGTTGATAGGTTATGTTTAGAACCCACATACCTTGTTACTTCCTTAAGGGTTACGAATCCAATAGGAAGGTATGCAACTCTAGGGATGAGGTGTGATCAGTTAGAAGTTGATCTATTAAGTCATAGGTTTGAATGTAGTCTGTATGTTTTCGATTTCATAGATTTCGAATCATTTTGGGTATGTATTGGTTGAGTAAGTGTGAGGCTAGTATATTTTCCCAGGATGACAAGATATCACTTAGACAACCCATTAGTCATAACCGAATTATATTCGCTGTGGGTAATTCTGGTCGGAGTAGTTATGCTTTGGAAGTAGGAGAAGAGTTAAGACAGGTACGTGTAGCAAGACAGTTTGCACATGTCTTTGAGCCAATCATAGGACTACCACCGAAATGAGTTGTTCGGTTTTGGATAAATCTTAAGCCAAGAGTTGAGACCGTAAGTAGACCACCTAGTAGTATGACATCACCTGAGATGAAGGAATTCAAGGTGCAGCTAGTGGATCCAAAAGGAAAGAATTTATTAGACCAAACAGTTCGCCTTGGGGAGCGGCCGTGGTATTCGTGAAGAAACCAGATGGGTCGTTGAGAATGTGTGTCGACTATCGTAAGTTGAATGAGACGACGATCAAGAGGATAATCGGAGGAGATTTCTCCTTATGATAGTCAAAGATGCTTGATACGCAAAATCAAATCTTTTTTTTGATATTATTATTAGTGCATAGTGCAGAAAGCATTTCGAAAGTATAATATAAATCTTAGCCAGCATAGGAATTCCGCACTTATGCCTACTTTAGCTACCATCCAAACAGTGGGGCACCACCATAAGTGAATGATAGGTTCTACAACTAAAACCGTACAAGATCATATTGTTTCTTTGGATTTCCAACAAACGGTCAGGCCAAGGAACTTCTCATTGCCACATGGGTACGCCTTTGGAAAGACGACCCGAGAACCTAACCTAACATTACGGTTAGATCTCTACCAACACAAGGCCGGGTTACCCATAACTGGGTAACTACTGACACGAATATGCCATCCCCCAGTCGTAACCGACCTTCATCCAAGGATCCTCGATTCCAACAACCACAAAGTAATAAATTTGCAGCAACAACATAGGTTAACTATCTGGGCTCCATGCCATGATACGACCTCTATCCAGAAGGAATGACATACACTAAAGGGGCGCTACCCCCTAATAACCTTGCTGCATCCTTCCTGTTTTGACCATTTCCGGGTGTGAGGTCCGACGAAGTCTCGTCCATAAAGCCACGCTTTATAAAAAACTGTGCTTTGATCATATATGCTCAACAGCACTTCGTATGTCACATTACCAATTTGGCAATGTATCATTAGTAACCATCAACTACATAACCTATGGGCTCGTACGTCTCAGAGAAGGGTGTTAAGCTAAGAGAATAAATTCTCCGCCACCAACAGAAATATATTCGATAGAAACCAGCTTTACATTTCAAATTGTAACGTCAGACACACATCCATACAAGTCCATTCCGGGATCGAACGGAACCGAAGGCACTTCCAAAGAAGCCCTCACAATCCGGATATTCACTAATCACGTCCGGACTTCCCGTCACAAAGGGTGATAAAACCTCTATATCGGAGATCAGCCGATGCAGAGTCATTCAACGGTAATCCTTCCGTTTTCAAAAATATCCGATCTTCAACACCGGTCTTCAAATGCAATCCATAATGACGTATGACATATTCGGAATGGGTTATACAACCCAAAGGTCCTTTCCTGGCTAACCCGAATAGTGAGCACTTATTTTGAAAATAAGTGTGGCATTTAAATTCAAGCAAATCACAACAAATACCCATTTAAAGGTAAATATTGATAGTCGGTTATTTAACTATCAATAGGTATGCACAACATCACCAGATTCCAAATAATTTTCCAAATTATTTATTTTCCAAAATATTTGTACAAGATATATAATTATTTCCACACTTCAGAAATAAATCAACGTTTATTTTTTTTAACAAATTTCCCCTTTCTTCTATAAATTCCATAGTGAATTTACATTTCCAGAATATCTATGAATATACGATTTTTCAAATCGATTTCTAGTATTCATTTTCAATTTATCTTTAAAAAGATACAATCTCAAAACATTTCACTTCATGTTGGAAAAAGCATTTCCATACTTATTAATAATAAGTAAGTCACATATCTATTCATTTTCGACGTTTGGAAAATATTCGATATACTTAAATCAAGATTAAGTATATATTTAATTCTTTAAGGAAAACATTCTCTTAAACACATTTATTTGAGTCCAAACGAATGTTGCGTAAAACATCGTTACGACGACCCAAAATCACTAGTATAGGGATTCAAAATTAAGATAGATATAAAAATCCCAAAACTATATAAAACGTTTCCTTTCGGAAATCATCTACTACAACAACAGTGTTATAGTCCATCATTTCCTTATTTCTCGAAAACGTCTATTTCAACAATGAATGTTGAAATCTATGGTTTCGACACTTAATACATTTTAAAACGACTTCAAATCGTTTTAATTCTATTTAAAATATCACTTCCCCAAAACGCTTTAATATATTATTCACAGTCCCAAATCGTGAATATCCTTCGTTAACCAAATTCAACATTTTTCTACACATTTTATTTAAAGGTTTATCCACTATCCAAAATCGCGAATATATCTCCTCTAATAAGCTTCTATATTAAATTCATCAAATTTGATAAATTTCGGATTTATAAAAAAATGTTTATAAATCCCCATTTATATTTTTATAACGACTTCAATTTACAAAATTTGAAAATCTTACTACTTATAAAATTCCATTTATACTTCATTTTAACACTTATAGAAACTCGTTTCATAATCCCAATATTTTAATTTATAAATATTAATTTTATAAATCTTTTATATAAATCGTTTATAATAATTCAAAAATCCCAATTTAAACCATTTTACAAATTAATCAACTACTTATTTCAAAAAATCACATTTCGGTTATATTTCATAAAAATCATAATTTTTATAATATTAAATTTTATAATGTTAATTTATTTAAAATGAATCAATTCAAAATTCAATAAACGTATACTTTCAAAAATCACTTTAAAATCCTTTTAAATTCAAAATCGTTACTTTAATTTTTTTTAAAACTTCCAAATAGGCCTAATGATGCAACAGCACCAAAATAATCAATCACGACATCCAAACATCATATATCAACATATGATAATCAACAAATATCACAATATCTGAAATCAAATAAATACTGGTGAGGAATCCAGTTGGATCCCTTCAACCTGTTTCCCTGCATCCACAGACTTTAGCATAATACCAATTCCGTTTCCAAACGGAATATCGCGGTATATGGGTTCATAAAAATATTATCCGCTATGATACGGCGCAATACGGTCTCATCCGCTATATAATGCGGGAAATCTACTCCAAGTACATATATAATACCAATTCCAATCAAGATGGAATTATCGTGGTATATGTTTTTAATAAATAACCTCCGCTTAATATACGGCGTATAGGGTCTATTTTAATAATCAATAACAATCATTATCCAATCATACAATCAAGCAATTTTAAATTTAACTATTTAATATTTAAATCGAAACAGATTCGATTGAGTGAGAAGTTCTCACCTTGGTTCCAATTTCCAGCGTTTTGTTTCGAATAAAATTAAACACGCGTTTAATTTTACCCGAAATTCAAACTAGCTCCAAACGACTCCAATCCAGTTCCATAGCGTAGTATTCGACAAAATAAAGCCAACGCAAGTCGTTTCGTAATTTTTCAACCTCGTATGACAAAGTTGTACACTTTTAAAGTTTATACAAATTAAAATACAAATTATTTTATTTATTTTATTTATTTTAACCTAAAAAAAATCACAGCCGTTCGTTTTCACCTACGAAATCAAGGCCGTGGTTTTAGCTTCTTCCTCTTCCAGTTAACTTGCGTACGAATTAACCCATGGAGCCGCATACTAGGGTTTCAAATCGCCTCAACCTTGCTCAACATAGATCGATCGAAGGCTACTACGTCGAAGAGTGTTGTGAACCCCACCCTCGGCTTGAAGGGCTTGAAGCTCGACTCCTCCCTTATGTTGGAAACCATGCACCAACTAACATAGGACGCGGCCCCCTGCAGGCGATTGGCTTCGCCAAAAACGATCTCCACCGTTGAAGTTAAAGATCTCTTCGTCCTCTGCAATATTGTAGTTGATAACTTTTGCTAATTATCGGTGGATTTATAGAAAATAGAGGAAGAAGGTTGAAACGTTTCTGCCATTGAAATAGCTAGGGCCGGCTGAAGCTTGAAATTAGGGCTTGAGTGTAAAATGTGAATTATGGGGTCCTTTTATAGAAAAATGGTGAAACACTATTCACCCAAAATTTTCCAAATTCCAAACTAAGCGTCCCGGCTAGTGTTTCTAGGGTTTACCCCGCTCCGAACACAATGGAACGTGTTTCGGAAGCCAATTCGATCATAAGTGCGAGTTACGGAAATATACGATCAAATTTAAATTAAATCGATTTAAACCAATTTCTATACGTTTTGGCTTGCCCCGGACAAACCGTAAATCCGATTGACACGAAATTTGAAATCTTACAATAATACCACATTACCGATGAAAGTAGTTTCGTCGAAATCCGAGACTATTTGAAAAATGGTTATTTTAACTCGTCAATTAAATATTAAAATATTCAATTTTCACAGTTTGACTTTTAATTCGATTTTAAAAGTTCTATAACATCATTCTAACTCCAATATGATTTAGTACAACTTTATAAATCTATTTCAATCACATTAAACCCAATTTTCAATTATTTCTGTAATTTCAATTTATTAAATTATTGATTTAATTATCCAATTAAATCTAGATATTCGAAATAAAATTTATTCGACTTACAAATTTTACTTGTAATATTTAAAATCAATTAAATATATGAATTTTAATTGATAGAAATTCTGGGTCGTTACAAACTTCCCTTCTTAAAAGAATTTCGTCCTTGAAATTACTAAGCAAGAAAAAGTCTAGAAGTCCACTAACTTTTCAAAAATCCATAGTTAAACTTGTTATAATACTTTTAATGAGTTTTCAAATCATAGTTAGTTATCCTTTCAAAACCAACTATATCGTTTAACTTTTCAACTCAAAATCAAAACTATAGTTTTCAAAAAAATTCCAATTTTCCCAAAAATATTCTAACGCCTTAAATTTTCAGAAAATTTCGCCATAGTCTCTTTTGCGTGGCTCGATCCAAAAAAATGACAATATATATATCAAAAATATACATCTCATCAAGTAATGAGGCATCCCGTAGGGAAAAAAGTGTAAAAGTACAATATGTAATCCGAGATATGTACCTTATATATTATTAGCGAGCATATACGGCTAATATAGCGCGAAAGCGAGCTCCAAATGCGAAGCAAGCGCCATCTGCACCTACTATACACTCAACAAACTATGAGAAACATGCATATATGAAAGTAATATCAATATACAACATATACCAACAACTATATATGCCAATATAGCAAATGCAACAAAAGCAATAAATGCAACCAGCAAACAACTATCAACCAACAAATCCATATCAAATCCATATACATTCACTTCTCATTATTATTCAATGAATTGGTATTCCATTTAATCACATTTGGTTCATTAACATTGGATGTTTTTACTAACATTCACTTATTCAATTCAATTAGTTTACATTCACTAATTTATATTCAAGTTAGTTTACTTTCAATTCGAATTCAATTACACAGCTTTCAATTTCATTAATTCAATTTCATATGGATTTCTATACAAACAACTAACAATCATCTATCAAACAAATCATAACAATCATAAACAAATTTATTTAATTCGCTTACATTCATTCAATTTGGTTCATCACTTTAAATTAGCTTTAATGGATTAACACTTACATCCATTATTTCATATCAATTTATTTACATTCAATTGAATTACATTCAATTCATTCATTAATTCAATTGCTAATTCATTTAACAAACAAGATTGAATTTCATTTATATAACTCAAGTTCATATTCATCACTTCTCTTGATTTTTAACATCCTAAATCTTTTGACCGCCCCCAGTCGGTAACTAAACCAACTTGAAACGTTCAAAATGACGGATTGTTATTTAGTTTATAGAGTTTAAACAGAATCAGCCACAGAATCACAGAATAATAATATTTTTAAAAAAATGAATCTTTCTATTTTCTTACAAATATTAGAGTTTATACAATGCATTGAATTTATACAACGGAATATTTCTTTAAGCACAAAATCCCCGAACTAAAGTGAGCGTTTTCCCCCCTCTCTCTAACTTTGCTGCCCGGAAACCTTCAAGCTGTAAAACACTCGGTCTGACCCGAGCATTACATTCAAAAGAAAATAATACACGGGTCAGTCTAATTCAAACTCAGTTATTAGTGCATAGAGGCAATAATAATCAAATAGACGACAATCACAATAATACTCGTCTATCCGACCCTTTTAATAAAGAAATCAGATAACGATAAATATAACACTTAACAGTTTTAAACAACAAATCAATAGAATCAAATCATTAACAAGATAAATGAAAAGATCATCAATGAAGATAATTTAGAAAACATCAGAATTGCCTAAACGGCAATTAACAACAAAATCTAATTATTGAATAAACAATTAGAAACTCATAATCTAATTTTCAAATAGATAATTAGATAACAGAAAATGATCAAATCAAACTAAATCAATGTCAAACAATTGAATTATCACTTCAAAACGTCAAATTCTGAATTGGCTGCAGTACACGCACGCGTTCACTGCCTCGCCAGTACACTGATGAAATGCACTAAAGCCTAATGAAAGTTCACAAACGAGCACAAGGTCAAAACCGAGCATTTAAGCTGGGTTCAACTAAAGTGTAATTAAAAAAAACAAATTCAATTGCATCAATGCAATGCAAATCAACAAGGGCAAGACTGCATACAAACGAAACTGCGGTCACCACAAGAATGCCACAGTCAAGTTCCAAATTGTCAAGAGAAGATGACAGCAGTGGTACAACTATAGGAAGACAACAAACTGAAGGTGAGAGCACCAAGGATATGGCACCACAACACACAACAAAAAAAGACGCAGATCAGCCTCACTAGAAAATAATGTCACCAGTGAAGCACAGTGACCAAATGCAAATGAATACAAAGCATCAATGCAATGTATCAGATTCGAGAACAAAGGAAAAACCAGGCAAGATCAATTGCCATCAAGCAAGCAAGACCAATAATGATCAGACCATAAATACACAAAGAGGCACATTAATGTACAACAACAAAATTCAAGCATCAGGATAAACTACAGGGATGAACACAGAGAATGGAATGCACAGGTCAGGGAAGCAACAAAGTGCCAATGAAACATGTGCAGCCCAATGAACAGAGGCAACAAAGGTCAGGGAACAGGGCAACATCAAGTGATGCAACATCACATGATCAAATGAAGCCAAAGCAAATAGAGGGATCAATATGGCAACACAGCAAGCACATGAATGCACAATGCAAGCTACAACTCCAAAAGACCAAGTCGAAGTCAACGAGACCGAACAACACGTAATAGCAGTTACAATTGACTCAGGAAAATGTACAAAAGCAACAACAACTACACTAAGGAACAAGTGGAATCAAGACAGATCAGTGCAACAGCGAAACACAATGGTGTAACTACAAAACTAGTTTTAAGCAAGTGCAACATCAAGGGAAGCACAAATGAAACAGGCTGCGACAGTGAATCACATCCCAAATCAAACTATCAATGACCAGTGCTATCTAGAGTCACAGTCGAAGACACATGAACAAGCCGTGTGCTACTGACCGGAGTCAAAGGAAATAAAGAACGACATCAACATATAACAGTGACCCAACAGATATAAACTTCAAAAGGTATCAGACTTGAAACAGAGACAAGTACGCAAAGACTCCAAGTTCGTAAGTATTTCAACCATTTAAGCTCCAAGCAGTATCAGGTTCGAACAACCCAAAGTCATGGAACAACAAAACAAAGTAAAGGTCGAAAATGCTATCAGGGATGAACAAAATGGCCAGAGTTATGAAACAGTAAGAAAATCGAACCAGGTCGATAGTCAAACAAATTCAACATCGTAAAATCAAGTGCGCAGCACTTATCAAATGAAGACTCAAATTTCAATTTCACTGTCTCAACATCAGCGTATCATTGACAAAGTGAAGCAAAAAATATACAGCAATCTCAATCCAGGGCAGAAGCCATTAGAATTCATCGACTACCAAAATCATACAATGGTATGGTACAGTTCAACAATATCACCAACATTTTAAGAAATCAAGTGACCGAAGTCAAATGCAAGCACTAGTTTTAAACAAAAACAAAGAATGGAAATGGCCATCAAGTAAAAAAGCAACTCGAAAACTAGCATCAAGCAATAATTCGAACAAGCCAAAAATGCAGACGAGTTGTACAGAAATTCCATAATAGGAAAGTTCAAACAATGCCAAAATCGAAAACATTATCAAGTCAGAGCCGAGTTTGTCAGTGTCCAACACCAAAGTGAAAAACCTAAAACACGTGCCACTTCAAGTTCATAGACGACATGATCAAAAAAATGGCCAAGGTAATCAATCAAGTCCGAGTGTAATACTTCCAGAATTCAAAGTTGATATAGAACAAATCAATACCGAAATTGAATAAAAATTTAACACCGTGGTGGCCACAGTTCAAATCGATGCCGTGAAAATCAAACAAACAAAATATACGAAATTGACGAAGTCAAAGATCAATCACCATCATCAAAACCAAATCAAATGGCAAAAATAATCATCAACTTCAAAACATAATCGAACAGCCGAGCAATTATATTGACAAATTCAAACAATTATATATTCGAACGTGAATAAAGGTGATCGCACACATATAAATGAAAACAAGGTCTGGAACGAAATTAGATGTGAGTAAAAAAAATTACTCACCCTTGCCTGACGCGAATTGGAGCAGCGTGTTCGAATAGATGAAGAGTCGAAGTCGTGGCCCTAAAGAGACGAACGATTGACGAAGCAAACTCGCGAATGTCCTTTCGATCGATCAACATTCAAGCATCGGTTTCGAAGACTTTCACAAGCCCTAGCTTTGAAGACGAGCGAACGAAGAAAATTTTGAGGCCGCCATTTTTTCTTCTTTTTTTTAGGGTTACGAATGGGAATGGTTAAGGAGGATCGGGTTATAGGGTTTTCGAACAAATGCAAATGAAAGGGGGGAATCGCGTATTTTATGAGGAAGGGGGAGCGTGATTCCAGGTTGAAACAAAGGAGAGTTGCGTGATTTAAGGATGACAACATTATAGGAGGAACAAGGCTACTGTGTCGTGATGGGAACGGAAGTATCTGATGTTGACCAATTTCAAATTTAAATTTTTATTGAATTCGACTTAATTTCAACGCGTTTATATGTCGTACGCTCACACAACAACTCCAAATGCTACGAAATTTGAAATCCGATAATAATACAATATTCCTGATCCAATGGAACTGGTTTCGTCGAATTCCGAGACTGTGCCTCGGGAGGCTATTTTTTAAAATATCGACTCAAACGATATAATTTCAAAACTGATCAAATCACTTTCAAATTCATTTCTGAAGCTTCCATTATCTCCAGCATTGTCAATATATATTTTACAAGCCTTTGAAATATTTTTAATCAGCTTAAAACTGAAGATTCAAATTATTATTCAACTTTCAATAGATTAAATTTTAAAATTTAATTGCCAATTTCATTCTGATAATTTGAAATTCAAGTCAAACCATCATTCAAATATTTAAAATTAATTAAATATTTTCAATTAAATTGTTCAAAATTCTGCGTCGTTACAACCTTCCCCCCTTAAAAGAATTTCGTCCCGAATTACAAGTTAGGAAAAATGGTCCTTAACTCGTCCACTGTTTTTCACAATCCAAATAGTTTTATCAACTTACTAACCTAAATCTTTTTATTAAAGATCCATTATCATTTCAATTAACTTTCCAACTTCAATTATAAGTTTCAAACTACATTGTTTCCTTCTCAATTCAAATTTAAATTTAAATTCAAATTTTAAACTTTCAAAATTTTCTCAAATTTTTTCTAACACTTAAATTTTCGAAAAATTTCGCCAGCGTCTCCTTTGCACGGCTAACTCGGTACGACTACAAAATACCACATCGGGCCCCCAATTTCAAAATGAAAAGAAAAACCCAAGCGGCTAGACAAGAAAATCATCAAATCTCATATTGAAATTGAAATACGTACCGTTTTGTCGAGCAATTTGATTTTTATTTTCGAATCAAAAATTTCCAACTCCTTTTATACACCTGTATATCCTGCTAGTAGTAGTATCCAATTCCAACATTCAAATCATTTTGCCAATTCCATTACAAAATTTTTCAATATATGCTTCTTATACACTTTTACTTCCTTATTGAAGTTATATGTTCATTTTCATTCAATTTTACATTTCAAATTTCATTGGAATTCAATTCACAATTTCAATTTCTATTTGATTTCAATTTATCTTCCGAATATTGAATTTTATCGATTAACTTTCATTTACTACTGCACTATTTTAAATTAGTTCCAATTACTAATTCATTACAAATTCCAATTCATTTTATTCAAATTTGTTTACAATTCACTATTTTGGTTTATAACCACTCATATTTAAACTTGAAATTCTTCATGCTAGAGATTTGCATATTACATCTTTTCCAAAGTTGTGGACTTTCAAGACATTGTAAAGATCTTCTTCCTTAGTTTATTAGGTTGGAATTTATGTTATTTTAATTTCATACTATTGATTTGCTATTTAAGTTTTTGAAAATACTTACTAACTCGAAGTTTAACAAGTCTATCGTCGTTCTTACAGACATTAGGCATACGCTGGCCAGGCGTAGGACTAAAAATCTCCAAGTACTAAATATACTTTCTTTAACTCCCAGTGAAAATACTTAAAAATCCTTTTAAAAATGGATATGGAAAGCTCGTTCCCCCATGTATCACAGTTACTCGGCGGTTACGCTACTATGCCAGTAGAATCGCTTGTAATCTGTAGATTTCACATCTCTTGAATTTCGCCATGGTTGTTGCCATAGATCGCAGTTCTCACGGTGGTTACGCCACTATCCTAGTGGAATCACTTGTAACCATAGGCATCTCGCCCCTCGAATTTCGCTATGGCATCTAGATCGCAGTTTACACGGCTGTTGCGCCACTATCCCAGTGGAATCGCTTGTAACTGTAGGCATCACACCCCTCGAATTACGCTAGTATACATCATCATTAATCAACATGATCCCATCAACATCATCCCATCACGAGGGATTCCAATTTAAATGGACACTCCAACTTATGGAAATTCTATGTAGCTACGAATTTCAAATGGACACTCATACCAAGTTGCAACACCTTCACAAATTTTCAATGGAAGGTACTTTTCCATATCCTCAGTTTAGAAAACATAATGTCATATATATATAATACTTCATTTCATATTTCGTGCATATCATACCTATGTAAACTTACATAAGATTTCCATAACAATTACTTTCCAAACTGATGGTTTTCGAATTTACTGCATTCTCATATATAAGTTCTGAAAACCTCCATATCCATACCCATAACAAATAGAGGATTCCTGAATTTTCCATCTCAATTCCAATTTAAAATTTTCCTCTAAATCGATTTGGAAGTTTAAGGTTATCTCAAACCCAATTCATATTCATAATTCAATTTATTATCGACTTCACACTCGATTTGGATTTTACGTTACATTGTCAATTCTCAACACATAATTGATGTCTACTGATATATAACCTCTGAGCTTGTACGTCTTAGAGAAGGGTGTATATAGCTAAGAGAATAAATTCTCCACCACCAAACAGATATATATTTAATAGAGATCAATTGCTATGTCATCAATTCACAATGTTAGACATACAATCCAAACCGACCATCCGAAATTCAAAGCTCAACTTATATTGCTTTTGGTGTCGAAGTTAAACTCAATTTAACTCAAGATCCAATCTTTTTGAAAAATTTCAAGTTGAACTAATTGTTCAAATTTCCCATTTAACTTTTTCAACTTCGACTTAATTCATAGTTTGAATTCCGCATACTTTTCACAATATTAATTTTAAACCGACTTCAAACTTTCCAATATTAAGTTTTCCACTTAACTTAATTCTCTGCACGTTTAAATTCAAATTCATCACTGAATCTATTAAACCTATTATGGATCATCATGTTGACAAACTTCAAATTTGAAATCCAATTCCCATTTGAACCTTGCATTTGCTTTCTACTTCCAAAATAATCAACTAGTTCTTTAGTAAGCCATTCATCGACTTGGTTCCATTAGATTCATATCTCCACATTAACTATTTTAGGCATTAGTCTAAACTTGAAATATAAGCTTTACATCAAAACTAGTTTGATTCATACAGTTAAGTCGATAAATAGATTTCCTTCCCAAGACGCTATTTTATTAAAATATTTCTTTCCGTACAAAACTATACATAGCTTAGTACTTTTATAATACGGACATAGAAGATTTTGGATTACAAAAGATAGTATTACAAAATATACTGATTGCTTCAAATATACTGATTGGTTTAAGATTTAGAATTATTGAGGACTATCGACTTCCTGTCTGGCAGTACGCATCTTTGCCAAACTTCCCTTTTTGGTTTGCACCATTTCAGATTGTATTAAAGGAGGATTAACACATTCAAAGTCAACATGTCCCCAATTCCTACAGTTCCCGCAAAAATATGAGATGTTTCCATCCTTATCTATCGTCCTTACACTTTTCGCTCTAGCTGATCGGACTATAGCTTGCTTTCCATGCTGCCTTTCGGTGCAGTTTCTGGCTATGTGTCCAGTCTAGCGACAATGGTAGCAGATTGTCAATCTGTCGACTAGTAAATCGAGTGCGCGCTTCTTCCTTTTCACTTCAGGGCAATGACTAAGAAAATGCTCTTTCCCCTGACATTTAAAACACACAATCTCAGGACGAGCGAACCGGTCATCCACATTCCTTTTCTTTATCTTCTCTCGGCACATAACGGTATAATGTCCCTTTTTATGACATCGATAACAGATAACATCATCATAGGGACCAGGTCCTTGCCCTTCATTGATTTTCCTTTCGATTTCCGCATGTGCCACTTCTGCTTCTCTACGGGCAATTTCTCTTTGTTCATGGCGTGCTGCTTTTTGTGCTTCGGTTTTCGCCATTATAATTAACAAGATGTTTTCGAAGTTTCCTATTAAAATTTGCAATCCCTATTAGCAAAGGTTGGATTATTCAATCATTTCCCCAAGACAATTTGCAAATTTACATTATCCTGATATATAGGATTATTATTCAACCAAACTTGAGATTCAACTCCGGATTTTATTTCAAACATTTGAAATGTACACACACATATATATATATATACATACTTGCGTATCAAACCTTGCTTGAAACATAAAAACAAAAATTATTTAATTTTATTATTTTCGAAAATATTTTGAAAAAATACTTGAAATTTTTTTTCCTGTATATACTACTCGTATTGTTCTTCAAAACATTTGAAATCAATTTTCAAAAGAATTCAGAATCAAATTCCCAAGTTATAGTTCAATGATCCCCTTGGCTATAACTAAATTGACATTTCATTTTATCTCCTAATTATTATTTCGGAGATATTCAAAATATTTGATTTAAACCAATTCATTAATTCACTTAACTTATATTTTATTTTTCATAAATCTTAGCAATTCGATAATTGGTTTTCGAATGATGTTGACTCAAATCTAAGGAGTCCTTACCGAAGAGAAACTATCGTAAACCTAAATTTAGAGAGGGGGATTTCCGAAAAGAATTTGAATTTTTAAAATACCTTTTATTTTTCAAAAAAAAACAATTTTATACTTCTTTAGATTTGAAAAACGCTTTCTTTAAATTGATCCTAGTGACTATTCATATTAAACGTCATAAACTAAGCTTTGTATAAACCAAAGCTCTGATACTACTTTGTAACATCCCAAATCTTTTGACCGCCCCCAGTCGGTAATTAAACCAACTTGAAACGTTCAAAATGACGGATTGTTATTTAGTTTATAGAGTTTAAACAGAATCAGCCACAGAATCACAGAATAATAATATTTCGAAAAAAAGAATCTTTCTATT
The DNA here is from genome assembly GCA_030765085.1 of Allium cepa. Classification (NCBI taxonomy): domain Eukaryota; kingdom Viridiplantae; phylum Streptophyta; class Magnoliopsida; order Asparagales; family Amaryllidaceae; genus Allium; species Allium cepa. Next base: position 26,622,931 of record CM060938.1, on the reverse strand, counting down.
TTCTTACAAATATCAGAGTTTATATAATGCATTGAATTTATACAACGGAATATTTCTTTAAGTACAAAATCCCCGAACTAAAGTGAGTTTTTACCCCCTCTCTCTGACTTCGCTGCCCGGAAACCTTCAAGCTGTAAAACACTCGGTCTGACCCGAGCATTACATTCAAAAGAAAATAATACACGGGTCAGTCTAATTCAAACTCAGTTATTAGTGCATAGAGGCAATAATAATCAAATAGACGACAGTCACAATAATTCTTGTCTATCCGACCCTTTTAATAAAGAAATCGGAGTGTTAAACAACAAATCATCAGAATCAAATCATCAACAAGATAAATGAAAAGATCATCAATGAAGATAATTTAGAAAACATTAGAAATTGCCTAAACGGCAATTAACAAAAAAAATCTAATTATTGAATAAATATTTAGAAACTCATAATCTAATTTTCAAATGGATAATTAGATAACAACAAATGATCAAATCAAACTAAATCAATTTCAAACAATTGAATTATCACTTCAAAACGTCAAATTCTGAATTGGCTGTAGTACACGCACGCGTGCACTGCCTCGCTAGTACAATGATGAAATGCACAAAAGCCCAATGAAACTTCACAAACGAGCACAAGGTCAAACCCGAGCATTTAAGCTGGGTTCAACTCAAGTGTAATTAAAAAAACAAATTCAATTGCATCAATGCAATGCAAACCAACAAGGGCAAGACTGCATACAAACGAAACTGCGGTCACCACAAGAATGCCACAGTCAAGTTCCAAATTGTCAAGAGAAGATGACAGAAGTGGTACAACTATAGGAATACAGCAAAATGAAGTTGAGAGCACCAAGGATATGGCACCACAACACACAACAGAAAAAGACGCAGATCAGCCTCACTAGAAAATAATGTCACCAGTGAAGCACAGTGACCAAATGCAAATGAATACAAAGCATCAATGCAATGTATCAGATTCGAGAACAAAGGAAAAACCAGGCAAAATCAATAGCCATCAAGCAAGCAAGACCAAATAATGATCATACCATAAATACACAAAGGGGCACATTAATGTACAACAGCAAAATTCAAGCATCAGGATATACTACAGGGATAAACACACGAGAATGGAATGCACAGGTCAGGGAAGCAACAAAGTGCCAATGAAACATGTGCAGCCCAATGAACAGAGGCAATAAAGGTCAGAGAACAGGGCAACATCAAGTGATGCAACATCACTTGATCAAATGAAGCCAAAGCAAACAGAGGGATCAATATGGCAACACAGCAAGCACATGAATGCACAGTGCAAGCTACAACTCCAAAAGTCCAAGTCGAAGTCAACGAGACCGAACAACATGTAACAGCAGTTACAAGTGACTCAGGGAAATGTACAGAGGCAACAACAACTACACTAAGGATCAAGTGGAATCAAGACAGATCAGTGCAACAGTGAAACACAATGGTGTAACTACAAAACTGGTTTTATGCAAGTGCAACATCAAGGGAAGCACAAATGAAACAGGATGCGATAGTGAATCACATCCCAAAGCAAACTATCAATGACCAGTGCTATCTAGAGTCACAGTCGAAGACACATGAACAAGCCGTGTGCTACTGACCGGAGTCAAAAGAAATAAAGAACGACGTCAACATATAACAGTGACCTAACAGATATAAACTTCAAAAGGTATCAGACTTGAAATAGAGACAAGTATGCAAAGACTCCAAGTTCGTAAGTATTTCAACCATTTAAGCTCCAAACAGTATCAGGTTCGAACAACCCAAAGTCATGGAACACAAAACAAAGTAAAACCAAGGTAAAGGTCGAAAATGCTATCAGGGATGAACAAAATGGCCAGAGTTATGAAACAGTAAGAAAATCGAACCAGGTCGATAGTCAAACAAATTCAACATCGTAAAATCAAGTGCGCAGCACTTATCAAATGAAGACTCAAATTTCAATTTCACTGTCTCAACATCAGCGTATCATTGACAAAGTGAAACAAAAAATATACAGCAATCTCAATCCAGGGCAGAAGCCATTAGAATTCATCGACTACCAGAATCATACAATGGTATGGTACAGTTCAACAATATCACCAACATTTTAAGAAATCAAGTGACCGAAGTCAAATGCAAGCACTAGTTTTAAACAAAAACAAAGAATGGAAATGGTCATCAAGTAACAGAGCAACTCGAAAACTAGCATCAACCAATAATTCGAGCAAGCCAAAAATGCAGACGAGTTGTACAGCAATTGTAGAATTGGCAAGTTCGAACAATGCTAAAATCGAAAACATTATCAAGTCAGAGCCGAGTTTGACAGTGTCAAACATCAAAGTGAAAAACCTAAAACACATGCCACTTCAAGTTCGTAGAGGACATCAAAACAGTGGCCAAGGTAATCAATCAAGTCCGAGTGTAATACTTCCAGAATTCAAAGTTGATATAGAACAAATCAATACCGAAATTGAATAAAAATTTAACACCGTGGTGGCCACAGTTCAAATCGATGCCGTGAAAATCAACCAAACAAAATATGCGAAATTGACGAAGTCAAAGATCAATCACCAGCATCAAAACGAAATCAAATGGCCAAAATAATCATCAACTTCAAAACATAATCGAACAGCCGAGCAATTAAATTGACAAATTCAAACAATTGTATATTCGAATGCGAATAAAGGAGATCGCACACATATAAATGAAAACAAGGTCTGGAATGAAATTAGATGTGAGTAAACAAAATTACTCACCTTTGTCTGACGCGGATTGGAGCAGCGTGTTCGAATAGATGAAGAGTCGAAACCGTGGCCCTAAAGAGACGAACGACTGACGAAGCAAACTCGCGAATGTCCTTTCGATCGATAAACATTCAAGCATCGGTTTCGAAGACTTTCACAAGCCCTAGCTTTGAAGACGAGCGAACAAAGAAAATTTTGAGGCCGCCAATTTTTTTTTTTTAGGGTTACGAATGGGAATGGTTAAGGAGGATCGGGTTACAGGGTTTTCGAACAAATGACAATGAAAGGGGGGAATCGCGTATTTTATGAGGAAGGGGGAGCGTGATTCCAGGCTGAAACAAAGGAGAGTTGCGTGATTTAAGGATGACAGCAGTATGGGAGGAACAAGGCTACTGTGTCGTGATGGGAAGGGAAGTAGCTGATGTTGACCAATTTCAAATTTTTATTTTTATTGAATTCGACTTAATTTCAACGCGTTTATATGTCGTACGCTCACACAACAACTCCAAATGCTACGAAATTTGAAATACGATAATAATACAATATTCCGGATCCAATGGAACTGGTTTCGTCGAATTCCGAGACTGTTTGTGATGACCGCCCATGACTCCTGCCCTAAACAAGGAAATAGTACGCTGAAAAGTGTGCCAGGCCGCCATGGACGATCATCAGGGTATGGTAAAACAATAAACTCTATCGTACAACTCACAGCGCATGGATAAAATACAATAGAGAAATATATATAGTGAAGCTCCACAAATCAGAATTTCATCAATACACTTTATAATAGTTTGATACAAACATCTGAATAGTCAATACATCAAGCTTCACTACATATCACTCAGAGAAACATACAAACAGCGGAACACCTGGTACATATAGTAAGAAAATAATATGCAAAAGCCTCCAGCTCGTCTTCGTCATCAACAGCGTTGGCCACTAAGAACAGCACCTGTCACCTGCTACCTAGTCTGCCCATCCCAACATGGATGAACAACCCAAGGTAATAAGAGTTAAACATAAAACCTTGAGTCAGACAAAAGTCTTAGTGGGCAGTAAATTAACTATCAACCATACCAAAAGAGCATAAAAGGGTAAAAAGGAATAGGAACCCAACCATCCCACTCTACCTCTTTCTACAGTGATAGCCCCCAGACACACTAAGCAGGAACTAACATAGCAATTCAGTCATTCAAAGCAAAGTAATTATCACTCGAGTCAAGGTCGGTGTTTTCCAAGTACAAACCCCCAAGGCCTAAACCAAGATCAGATAAGCACCCTGAAAACATCGCTCTTGGCCCAAGCGACGATACAACCAAAACATCCAAACATCCATGACTCTGGCTATCACTGTTATCATTGCTTCGATATCACCGTTTAATTGAATTACCAGCACATTCTTTCAACCGTCCGTCAAGGGCTAATGGTAACCCCGGTTCTAGACAGAACTCCACACGTCGTCGCAGCCCGTGCCTAGGACTATCGAATATGCCCAGAGTACTTAGCACGTCGTCGCAGCCCGTGCCTGGGACGTCGTCGTGACCCGTCCCAACGTACTCTTGCTTTGAGCATGCTAGAACCTTCAATAACGATGAGATCTCAGCCTTCTAGTCATCCTCCTCGATGACTATTTTCATACTAGCTCAAGCGCCTCTCAAGCTAACCATTATCCACAAACTCGGACCACATCACCGAGTTATCAACATGCTTAGGATGATCCCGTCTGGATTAAACCAAGGCTTTCTCACATCATGCTTTGCTTTATCGCATCATAGCAAAGTCCCATCTCAACATCATGCTTTTCCTCATCGCATCATAGCAAAGTCCCATCTCAACATCATCATCAAATCTATCCATATGAGCTTCAACATCCACATCCGCTTCATATGCCACAAGCAGCTTTCCTTATTCAAGAGCCTTTCCACTTAGCTTTTGAATCATCTTCGACCATACTTGTCCAAATCAAACCTTACATCATCTAACTCATAACAATCAATCAAAACAATTATCAATCCAAGTAATCAATCATTCAAACAAGATCTAAATAAATGGTTATAACAATAATGGCAATTTCGTAAATAAAGAGTCCAAATCTAACAAGAAATCTAACAAGTATGAATCATGAACAATATCTCAACAACTTGATGAATAAACTTGCATAAGTGAACATGTAGTAAAATAGGTGTCAAATCATCATGAACAATAGATCTACATGCAGACTTAAGGAAAATGCATGGAATCACTATCTTTAACAAACAACAAGCCACCGATCCAATATACTCCTTTGGGTCCGTGTGAGAGATAACCACCACTCACCGAATCACCTAAACATCTCAAAAACAACCAACTTCAGATCTGGACAGCACAGAATCAAGCTTGATCCTCCAAAGCTCCGCTTCAAACGATGAAATCTCTCATCGATGGATGAAGATCTCTAACTTTGGCCCTTGGATCTTCGATTTTATCTTCAATCTAGATGGAAGGAATCACTAGATTAGAGTGGAGAAAAGAAGTGAAGAAGTGTTGTAGTCGAGCTCTCAAAATGGCAGCACTTCGTCGCTTCAAAATCCGGTGCCAAAAAGTGATGCAAGCCCTTCTATTTATAGGCTGAATCCATGAGTCGGCCAAACCCTTAAGTCGGTCACGACTTAACAACCCACGACCTATGACTCATGCCCCTACACGGCTTAACAACATATGGTTCAATAAACACACGGCTCACGACACAACACATTGTCGACCTAACACGAGAGACAACCTAACGACTCAAGCCAGTATACGACTTAACTACAAAGCCGACCTTACGACTTAACACAAGAGACAACCAAACACCTAACGACTTAGTACCCACACGTCTTAACATAGGTCGGTCATGACCTAATTAAGCACACGGCCTAACTATAACACGGCATAGCCACTAGGTCGTTACCCCCTTAAGCCGCTACCTACCTTAAGTCGTAACTCGTTCAACCTTTTAACCCGCTAATTCCTTAAGTCGTCTAAGCCTTAAGTCGTTCCATCCTTTAAGCCGGTCCAACACTTAGGTCGTTAACTCCTATAAGCCGTCCAATCCACTAACTTGCTAACCACCTTAAGTCGGCCACTACCATAAGTCGCTCAATACCACTAAGTCGGTCACGACTTAAGCTCCCACACGACTCAACTTCTACACGACTTATCTTATGGCGATCTAATTCTGAACGACTTAATGGCACTAAAAATCTAATGACAACAGTTTTACGATCTTTCGATCCGTAAAAATACGGGTCGTTACATTCTCTCCCCCTTAGGAATTTCGCCCCCGAAATTCCAAACAAACAAGAGCAACCAAAACTATTCTGCATGCTTACCATCCATAGCAATCAACAAACCATGCATCCAATTACTAACCTAGCACGCAGAATTCTAAGACTAGAACAAGTTACAAATTCATGAGATGTCACGACACCTTAGGGCCATACCTCGAAGAGTTCAGGATGAGCTGCCTTCATCCTCACTTCCTCCTCCCATGTACAGTTGTTAACATCATCACTCCATTGTACCTTGAGCAACTTGACTACCTTCCTCCTAAGCTGTTTCGTGTTAGTTTTCACAACACGAAGTGGCTTACGAGGTCTTCTAACTGGATCAACTTCTAAATCTTCACAACTATCAGCAGAAACCACTATACTTGGGTCGTGCACATATCTTCATAGATACGATACGTGAAAAACATTGTGCATACCCGACATCTTTTCCAGTAACTCCAACTTATAAGCGAGCTTTCCAATTTGCTCGATGAGCGGGAATGGACCAACAAATCTCGAAGTCAATTTTCCTTTCTTCCCGAAACGAATAACATTCTTCAGTGGAGAAATCTTCACAAAAACCATATCTCCTACGTCGAATTCCAAATCCTTACGACGCTTATCGGCATAACTTTTCTGACGGTCTTGTGCTGCCTTCATTCGTCGCCGAATGATCTCTATACAATCAGAAGTCTGTCGAATCATTTCTGGCCCAAGTATCAACTTTTCTCCTGTTTCCAACCAACATGTCGGAGAGTTACATGGTCTTCCGTACAATACCTCATACGGTGCCATACCAATACTTGACTGATAACTGTTATTATACGAAAACTCCACCAAATGAAGATGATCTTCCCACGATCCTCTGAAGTCCAAAACACATGCTCTGAGGATATCTTCCAAAACTCGGTTGACTCTCTCGGTCTGACCATCTGTTTGGGGATGATAAGCTGTACTCAGACACAGCTCGGTTCCCAAAACTTGTTGGAAGCTCTTCCAAAATCCACTAGTGAACAACGGGTCTCGATCGCTCACTATACTCTTCGAAATACCATGGAATCGAACTATCCACTTAACAAATAACTCAGCCAACTTCGATGCAGTCCTAGTTGATCGAACAGGAATGAATCTTGCACTCTTAGTCAATCGATCTACGATGACCCAAATCCCTTCATTTCCTGCTCTGGTTCTAGGTAACCCATCGATAAAATCCATCGATATTTTCTCCCACTTCCATGTAGTAACTTCTAATGGCTGAAGCAATCCACTTGGCTTCTTCTGCTCGGCTTTTACCAACTAGCAGTTCATGCACTTGGAAATAAAATTTCCAACATCCTCCTTCATGCCTTCCCAGTAATAGGTTCTCTTCATATCATGATACATCTTATTTCCACCTGGATGAATTGTCAACTTCGAGTGATGACTTTCCTTAAGAACTTCATCTCTCAATCCATCTATATCGGGAACAACTACTCGTCCTTGCTTCCGAAGCCAACCCTCTCGATCGACTTCGAATCCTTTATCCTTCTCTGGGTCTGATCCAGATTCCACTTCACGGATAATCTTGACAAGCTTATCGTCTCGCTTTTGGCTCTCGCCAATTCTTTCCACTAGAGTAGGTCTTATCGATAAGTTTGCCAACATCTCAGGTTCCAATTCACATCTAGGCCTGAAGTCAAATCCAGCCAAATACTCAAGGCTCTTCCATTCTGAAAACATGGCTCCCAATCCTTCATGTTTTCGAATTAACGCATCTGCCACTGCGTTACCTTTTCCCTGAGTATAGGCTATACCAAAATCATATGATGCTAAAAACTCTAACCATCGTTGCTGTCGAAGATTCAAATCCTTTTGGGAGAACATATACTTCAACGATTTATGATCTGTAAACAACCCGAATCGAACTCCCAATAGGTAATGTCTCCACATGTTTAGAGCAAATACAATCGCCGCTAACTCCAAATCATGAGTCGGATAATTCCTTTCATGCGGCTTCAGTTGTCGACTTGCATATGCAACGACTTTATCCTTTTGCATCAGCACTGCTCCAAGTCCAGTACCACATGCATCAGTGTAAACCACCATCTCATCATTCCCACTTGGAATAGTCAAAACAGGAGCACTTGTCAGTCGCTCTTTCAGGATTCCGAAAGCTTGCTCACACTTAGCATCCCATCTGAACACTTGGTTCTTTTTCGTCAATCATGTTAATGGTGCAGCTATCTTGGAAAAGTCTTTGATAAACCGACGATAATATCCTGCTAATCCAAGAAAACTTCTCACATCAGATGCATTCTTAGGTCTAACCCAATCCTGGATTGCTGCCACCTTGGCGGGATTAACCGCTATTCCATTTCCAGAGATAATATGGCCTAAGAACCTCACCTCACTCTTCCAGAAGTGACACTTTGAAAACTTAGCCTTCAGCTGATGTTTCCGCAAGATTTCCAAAACAACACGTAAGTGCATCTTGTGCTCTTCTTCAGTTCTGGAATAAATCAGAATATCATCCACGAACACAAGTACGAACTTGTTCAACTGATCTCTGAACACTCTATTCATAAGATCCACAAAATATGCTGGTGCATTAGTTAATCCAAACGGCATTACCAGCCACTCATAGAATCCGAATGGTGTCCTAAAAGCAGTCTTCGGAACACTATCCTTTGCCACTCTCAACTGGTGAAATCCCGTTTCCAAATCCATCTGAGAAAACACCTTAGCTTTGTGAAGCTGATCAAACAAGTCATCTATTCTCGGCAATGGATACTTGTTCTTCTTAGTCACTTTATTCAGCTCATGATAATCCACACACAACCTCAATGATCCATCCGCTTTGGTTGCAAACACAACTGGTGCACCCCATTCGGACACACTACGCCGAATGAATCCTTTCTGTAAAAGGTCATCAACTTGCACCTTCAACTCTTGCTGTTCCCTAGGAGCCATCCGCCTAAGAGGCATCACAACAGGTCTGGCTCCTTCAACTAGATCGATACGAAACTCGATCTCTCTATGCGGTGGTAACCCTTTGACCTCGTCAAAGATATCCTCAAATCCATTCACAATAGGCACCGATGACAGTCCATCCCGTGGAACAACCAGCGAATACATGAAGCTCATGAGGACGCCTTCCTCATGCTTACATCGTATCACAACCTTTCGCCTCTCCACATTCTCGACTGTCACCTCAAGCCTCTCACAATCAACCTTTGCCGCATACTTCCTAAGCCAGTCCATACCTAAAATAATTCCGAACCCCGCAAAGTTCAGAACAAAACAATCACAAACAAAAGAGCAATCATGACTCGATACAACTAGACCACGACATACCATACACAAACAAGACGAACCCCCAACTGGATTAGTCACAACCAAGGGTCTATCAACAATATCCAGTTCCAAACCCAACCGGCCTACAAGATCATTACAAACAAAAGAATGCGACGCTCCAGTATCAAACAACACCCTAACTGGAACACCACAAATGGAAAGAGTACCTTGAACCACCACACTCTTTCCCTCCTCTTCAGTAGTAGGAGCTTTCAAAGATGATGGCACAGCCCCCAAAGCATAAGCTTGCACAATCTGCTTGTCCATCCTCGGTTCCGGACAATTCTTCTTGAAATGGCCCGGTTTGTCACAGTTGTGGCACTTCGCCAGCACTCTCGGTTTCTTACGATCTCTGGAGAGATGACCCTTCTGCTGACAGTTGTAGCAGATCACTTCGCCCTTTGGCTTCTTTTGGCCATCCTTACCCTTCTGCTGCTGCTGCTTCCTCCTCTTGTTTCCACTTTGCTCCTCGGTCACAGAAACAACATATCCTTCCTTAGGAAACAGATTCTCATGCCTGAGAGCTTTCTCTACAAACTTCTCAAATGGATCGTCCAAATGATCCACCAACTGCCTCCCAAGATAATTGTCCAAGCCTGTCACAAACTTCTCATTCTTCTGATAGGGAGAATCAATATACGACCGAGCATACTTAGACAAAGCTTCAAACTCAGAAACATACTCAAGAACTGGTCTTCCACCTTGCTTGAGCTCCACAAACTTCTTAAACAAAACAGATTTCTGAGCTGTAGAAATGAACTTAGCCTCAAATCTAGCTTGGAATTGCCCCCAAGTGATCTCTTCCTCTGGAGTATCAATGGTGACAGAGTTCCACCAATCAGAAGCTCTTCCTTGAAGCTGCCTCGATGCAAGCTTTCTCTTAGTTGCATCCTCAATTCCCAAATCACCAAAGATCCTTCTACAAACATCTATCCATTTCTGGACTTCTATGGTTGATTCTGTTCCCAAGAAAACCTTTCCTCCAAGAGCAGTATAGTCTTTACACAACTTAGCAAAATCCACTGGTCTTGGGGCTTGAACTTGAACTCCAACATCTACCGATGGCCCCGGAGCTGGCATCCTTCTCATGATCGAAGTCATCATGGCCTCAAACATAGCAGCATAATCAGCAACTCCCTCAGAAGCATGGCCTCCTCTAGCAGCTGGTCTCCCTCTTCGACTCATTCCTAATATCTATAAAAAGAATGACTAGAACACCTTGAGAAACAACTACATAAGGAGTTCAAATCCTTCTAAGCTACTATATTATATATAGTAATCATCCATCAAAATACAATTGCGTCTCTCATACGTAGTTGCGTCAGCGAGCGTTGGCTAAAATCGATTATCCAAAGCTTTGATACCAAATGTGACGACCGCCCATGACTCCTGCCCTAAACAAGGAAATAGTGCGCTGAAAAGTGTGCCAGGCCGCCATGGACGATCATCAGGGTATGGTAAAACAATAAACTCTATCGTACAACTCACAGCGCATGGATAAAATACAATAGAGAAATATATATAGTGAAGCTCCACAAATCAGAATTTCATCAATACACTTTATAATAGTTTGATACAAACATCTGAATAGTCAATACATCAAGCTTCACTACATATCACTCAGAGAAACATACAAACAGCGGAACACCTAGTAAATATAGTAAGAAAATAATATTCAAAAGCCTCCAGCTCGTCTTCGTCATCAACAGCGTTGGCCACTAAGAACAGCACCTGTCACCTGCTACCTAGTCTGCCCATCCCAACATGGATGAACAGCCCAAGGTAATAAGAGTTAAACATAAAACCTTGAGTCAGACAAAAGTCTTAGTGAGCAGTAAATTAACTATCAACCATACCAAAAGAGCATAAAAGGGTAAAAAGGAATAGGAACCCAACCATCCCACTCTACCTCTTTCTACAGTGATAGCCCCCAGACACACTAAGCAGGAACTAACATAGCAATTCAGTCATTCAAAGCAAAGTAATTATCACTCGAGTCAAGGTCGGTGTTTTCCAAGTACAAACCACCAAGGCCTAAACCAAGATCAGATAAGCACCCTGAAAACATCGCGCTTGGCCCAAGCGACGATACAACCAAAACACCCAAACATCCATGACTCTGGCTATCACTGTTATCATTGCTTCGATATCACCGTTTAATTGAATGACCAGCACATTCTTTCAACCGTCCGTCAAGGGTTAATGGTAACCCCGGTTCTAGACAGAACTCCGCACGTCGTCGCAGCCCATGCCTAGGACTATCGAATATGCCCAGAGTACTTAGCACGTCGTCGCAGCCCGTGCCTGGGACGTCGTCGTGACCCGTCCCAACGTACTCTTGCTTTGAGCATGCTAGAACCTTCAATAACGATGAGATCTCAGCCTTCTAGTCATCCTCCTCGACGACTATTTTCATACTAGCTCAAGCGCCTCTCAAGCTAACCATTATCCACAAACTCGGACCACATCACCGAGTTATCAACATGCTTAGGATGATCCCGTCTGGATTAAACCAAGGCTTTCTCACATCATGCTTTGCTTTATCGCATCATAGCAAAGTCCCATTTCGACATCGTGCTTTGCCTCATCGCATCATAGCAAAGTTCCATCTCAACATCATCATCAAATCTATCCATATGAGCTTCAACATCCACATCCGCTTCATATGCCACAAGCAGCTTTCCTTATTCAAGAGCCTTTCCACTTAGCTTTTGAATCATCTTCCACCATACTTGTCCAAATCAAACCATACATCATCTAACTCATAACAATCAATCAAAACAATCATCAATCCAAGTAATCAATCATTCAAATAAGATCTAAATAAATGGTTATAACAATAATGGCAATTTCGTAAATAAAGAGTCCAAATCTAACAAGAAATCTAACAAGTATGAATCATGAACAATATCTCAACAACTTGATGAATAAACTTGCATAAGTGAACATGTAGTAAAATAGGTGTCAAATCATCATGAACAATAGATCTACATGCAGACTTAAGGAAAATGCATGGAATCACTATCTTTAACAAACAACAAGCCACCGATCCAATATACTCCTTTGGGTCCGTGTGAGAGATAACCACCACTCACCGAATCACCTAAACACCTCAAAAACAACCAACTTTAGATCTGGACAGCACAGAATCAAGCTTGATCCTCCAAAGCTCCGCTTCAAACGATGAAATCTCTCATCGATGGATGAAGATCTCTAACTTTGGCCCTTGGATCTTCGATTTGATCTTCAATCTAGATGGAAGGAATCACTAGATTAGAGTGGAGAAAAGAAGTGAAGAAGTGTTGTAGTCGAGCTCTCAAAATGGCAGCACTTCGTCGCTTCAAAATCCGGTGCCAAAAAGTGATGCAAGCCCTTCTATTTATAGGCTGAATCCATGAGTCGGCCAAACCCTTAAGTCGGTCACGACTTAACAACCCACGACCTACGACTCTTGCCCCTACACGGCTTAACAACATATGGTTCAATAACACGCGGCTCACGACACAACACATTGCCGACCTAACATGAGAGACAACCTAACGACTCAAGCCAGTATACGACTTAACTACAAAGCCGACCTTACGACTTAACACAAGAGACAACCAAACATCCTAACGACTTAGTACCCACACGTCTTAACATAGGTCGGTCACGACCTAACTAAGCACACGGCCTAACTATAACACGGCATAGCCACTAGGTCGTTACCCCCCCTTAAGCCGCTACCTACCTTAAGTCGTAACTCGTTCAACCTTTTAACCCGCTAATTCCTTAAGTCGTCTAAGCCTTAAGTCGTTCCATCCTTTAAGCCGGTCCAACACTTAGGTCGTTAACTCCTATAAGTCATCCAATCCACTAACTTGCTAACCACCTTAAGTCAGCCACTACCATGAGTCGCTCAACACCACTAAGTCGGTCACGCCTTATGCTCCCACACGACTCAACTTCTACACGACTTATCTTATGGCGATCTAATTCTGAACGACTTAATGGCACTAATAATCTAATGAAAACAGTTTTACGAGCTTTCGATCCGTAAAAATACGGGTCATTACACCGTTCCTCGGGAAGCTATTTTTTAAAATATCGACTCAAACGATATAATTTCAAAACTGATCAAATCACTTTCAAATTCAATTCTTAAGCTTCCATTATCTCCAGCATCGTCAATATATATTTTACAAGCCTTTGAAATATTTTTAATCAGCTTAAAACTGAAGATTCAAATTATTATTCAACTTTCAATAGATTAAATTTTAAAATTTAATTGCCAATTTCATTCTGATAATTTGAAATTCAAGTCAAACCATCATTCAAATATTTAAAATTAATTAAATATTTTCAATTGAATTGTTCAAAATTCTGGGTTGTTACATGATTAATTTACTTCGATACCAAAATCAACTTTATTCAACTTCATTTAAGTTATATTCCATTTCAAACATCATTTTTTTAACTTAAATTAAAATTCCACTTATAAATCCAATTCAGATTTCAACTCTAAAGTAAATTCTATTTAACTTTTACCAAAGCTAAATTTATTAACTCGTATTATAAGTTCAAAACTTATTTCACTTATATTCATCAATTTCAATAGCTTATCTAATCCAAATCAATTTATTTAACTTTCCTTTAGTTAAATTTCAAATCACATGTCTTTGATGACAACTCAAATTTATTTTAACTTGGATTTAATTTCAAATTTGTTTATCACAATCAAACTTCAATTCCCAATTTACTATGGTAGCAAATCTATCACATAGAGACTCGAAAATGATATTGATGATGCTGCAGTCATCACCCTTATTATTTCCCAGTAACAGTAGTGAATTCAGCTTAATATTCTCTCAAAAATTTTCCTTTTATTCATAAATCATATTTACAAATCTTTTACTTATAGAATTTCACTATTTTATATTTTAATTTTGAAAAATAACTTCCAAAATAAACAGGATTCAAAATTTTCAAATTCATAGTCCAAATTCATTTTTATATTTACAACTCATATTAATAAATATATTCATATAGTTTCACCTTTATATACAAGATTATTTCACAATTGTAAATCATATTGATTATAATTCCACACTTATAATTCATCTACTTATATAATTTCATTCTTTTACAATTGTTTTCATATTTAAATTATTCAAACATCCTTTATTAACTTGTATATATTCTAACATTTTCAACAACCAAACAATCATATATATATACACTTTAAAAATTTCTGAAAAATTATTCCTTTATATAAAAAATATAATCAAGGTAAAATTATTTCTTTTACCCTATTTTAAAACGATATCGTGTCAAATTTTTCTGTACAAGTGTTTAGAGATCCCTATCAATAACGTTAATTACTCGTGTTGAGCAGAATCCGTATACCACTCAACAAACCAATCATCACAATATAAAACAGTTTATATTCACTAACAAATACGCACTCGTATCTATTATTACACTCAAACTCATTCTAGAGTACTACTAACTATATCTCTAATGAGCAACACCCAATAGAGCTATGGTTGTCGCTTAACCATATGCTTTGATACCAGATGTAACGATCGTGATTTTTCGACGCTCGAAAACCAACATCAATACATACACTGTATCAATTGCCGAGAAATCGAATGCCGGAAAACCGAAATGTTATGGTTAAAGAAGAAGAAAAAGATAGAAGAAGAGAGAGAAAGATAGAACAGAATAGAAAGAAACAACAGAACAATATCAGAATCTCACAATCGCAGCGGAACAACATATAATAAATAAATGAATAATCTTTAAACAAAAGAACTATACCAGTTATTACATTACATCACATTATGTTACATTATCAGAGTTTACAACAAACAGCGGAAAAGAAATACAACATATACTAGTAATATACTACGCCATCCAGCTTGCCTCGAGATTTCTACAGCAACTCCCGAATCCAGAATGACCTGATAACCTAACTCTAGACTGCCCGTGTGAAAATTTGTGGGCACCCAGAGTTTAGGAAGGGAACAATAAACTCCAAGTCAGTCATGTGACTGGTGTGAGAACTTAAAACAATTTATCTTTAAAATAAACAATAGGAATATATTAAAATAGATTCGCAATGCTTTTTGGAAAATGAGACTACTATAAGGCCTCCCGCACACACACACAATGCAAACGCAGAATCGGAGGAGATTTCTCCTTATGATAGTCAAAGATGCTTGATACGCAAAATCAAATCTTTTTTTTGATATTATTATTAGTGCATAGTGCAGAAAGCATTTCGAAAGTATAATATAAATCTTAGCCAGCATAGGCATTCCGCACTTATGCCTACTTTAGCTACCATCCAAAAAGTGGGGCGCCACCATAAGTGAATGATAGGTTCTACAACTAAAACCGTACAAGATCGTACTGTTTCTTTGGATTTCCAACAAATGGTCAGGCCAAGGAACTTCTCATTGCCACATGGGTACGCCTTTGGAAAGACGACCCGAGAACCTAACCTAACATTACGGTTAGATCTCTGCCAACACAAGGCCGGGTTACCCCTAACTGGGTAACTACTGACACGAATATGCCATCCCTCGGTCGTAACCGACCTTCATCCGAGGATCCTCGATTCCAACAACCACAAAGTAATAAATTTGCAGCAACAACATAGGTTAAGTATTTGGGCTCCATACCATGATACGACCTCTATCCAAAAGGAATGACATACACTAAAGGGGCGCTACCCTCTAATAACCTTGATGCATCCTTCCTGTTTTGACCATTTCCGGTGTGTGAGGTCCGACGAAGTCTCGTCCACAAAGCCACGCTTTATTAAAAAGTTGTGCTTTGATCACATATGCTCAACAGCACTTCGTATGTCACATTACCAATTTGGAAATGTATCATTAGTAACCATCAACTACATAACCTCTGAGCTCGTACGTCTCAGAGAAGGGTGTTAAGCTAAGAGAATAAATTCTCCGCCACCAACAGAAATATATTCGATAGAAACCTGCTTTACATCTCAAATTGTAACGTCAGACACACATCCATGCAAGTCCGTTCCGGGATCGAACGGAACCGAAGGCACTTCCAAAGAAGCCCTCGTAATCTGGATATTCACTAATCACGTCCGGACTTCCCGTCACTAAGGGTGATAAAACCTCTATATTGGAGATCAGCCGATGAAGAGTCATTCGACGGTAATCCTTCCGTTTTCAAAAATATTCGGTCTTCAACACCGGTCTTCAAATGCAATCCATAACGACGTATCACATATTCAGAATGGGTTATACGACGCAAAGGTCCTTTCCCGGCTAACCCGAATAGTGAGCTCTTATTTTGGAAATAAGTATGGCATTTAAATTCAAGCAATTCACAACAAATACCCATTTAAAGGTAAATATTGATAGTCGGTTATTTAACTATCAATAGGTATGCACAACATCACCAGATTCCAAATAATTTTCCAAATTATTAATTTTCCAAAATATTCGTACAAGATATATAATTATTTCCACACTTCAAAAATAAATCAACGTTTATTTTTTTCTTTCTTTTATAAATTCCATAGTGAATTTACATTTCCAAAATATCTATGAATATACGATTTTTTTAATCGATTTCTAATATTCATTTTCAATTTATCTTTAAAAAGAGACAATCTCAAAACATTTCACTTCATGTTGGAAAAGGCATTTCCATACTTATTAATAATAAGTAATTCACAAATTTATTCATTTTCAACATTTGGAAAATATTCGATATGCTTAAATCAAGATTAAGTATATATTTAATTCTTTAAGGAAAACATTCTCTTAAACCCATTTATTTGAGTCCAAATGAATGTTGCATAAAACATCGTTACGATGACCCAAAATCACTAGTATAAGGATTCAGAATTAAGATAGATATATAAATCCAATACTATATAAAACGTTTCCTTTCGGAAATCATCTATTATAACAACAGTGTTATAGTCTATCATTTCCTTATTTCTCGAAAACGTCTATTTCAACAGTAAATGTTGAAATCTATGGTTTTGACACTTAATACATTTTAAAACAACTTCAAATCGTTTTAATTCTATTTAAAATATCACTTCTCCAAAACACTTTAATATATTATTCACCGTCCCAAATCGTGAATATCCTTCGTTAACCAAATTCAACATTTTTCTACACATTTTATTTAAAGGATTATCCACTATCCAAAATCGCGAATATATCTCCTCTAATAAGCTTCTATATTAAATTCATCAAATTTGATAAATTTTGGATTTATAAAACAATGTTTATAAATCCCCATTTATATTATTTTTTTACAAAATTTAAAAATCTTACTACTTATAAAATTCAATTTATACTTCATTTTAACACTTATAAAAACTCGTTTCATAATCCCAATATTTTAATTTATAAATATTAATTTTATAAATCTTTTATATAAATCGTTTATAATAAGTCAAAAATCCCAATTTAAACCATTTTACAAATTAATCAACTACTTATTTCGAAAAATCACATTTCGGTTATATTTCACAAAAATAATAATTTTTATAATGTTAAATTTTATAACGTTAATTTATTTAAAATGAATTAATTCAAAAATTCAATAAACGTAAACTTTCAAAAATCACTTTAAAATCCTTTTAAATTCAAAATCGTTACTTTAACATTTTTTAAAACTTCCAAATATGCCCAATGATGCAACAGCACCAAAATAATCAATCATGACATCCAAACATCATATATCAACATATGATAATCAATAAATATCACAATATCCGAAATCAAATAAATACTGGTGAGGAATCCAGTTGGATCCCTCCAACCTGTTTCCTTGCACCCACAGACATTAGCACAATACTAATTCTGTTTCCAATTGGAATATCGCGGTATATGGGTTCATAAAAATATTATCCGCTATTATACGGCGAAATAGGGTCTCGTCCGCTATATAATGCAGGAAATCAACTCCAAGTACATATATAATACCAATTCCAATCAAGATGGAATTATCGCGGTATATGTTTTTAATAAATATACCCCGCTTAATATACGGCGTATAGGGTCGATTTTAACAATCAATAACAATCAGTATCCAATCATACAATCAAGCAATTTTAAATTTAACTATTTGAAATTTAAATCGAAACAGATTCGATTGAGTGATAAGTTCTCACCTTGGTTCCAGTTTCCAGCGTTTTATTTTGAATAAAATTAAACACGCGTTTAATTTTACCTGAAATTCAAACTAGCTCCAAACGAATCCAATCCTATTCCATAGCGTACTGTTCGACAAAACGAAACCAACGCAAGTCATTTCGTAATTTTTCAACCTTGTATGACATAGTTATACACTTTTAAAGTTTATACAAATTAAAATACAAATTATTTTATTTATTTTAACCTAAAAATAATCACAACCATTCGTTTTCACCTAGGAAATAAAGGCCGTGGTTTTAGCTTCTTCCTCTTCCAGTTAACTTGCGTACGAATTAACCCATGGAGCCGCATACTAGCGTTTCAAATCGCCTTCACCTTGCTCAACGATAGATCGATCGAAGGCTACTACGTTGAAGAGTGCTGTGAACTCCACCCTCGGCTTAAAGGGCTTGAAGCTCGGCTCCTCCCTGATGTTGGAAACCGTGCATGTAATACCATAGAACGCGGCCCCCTAGCAAGCGATTGGCTTCGCCAAAAGCGATCTCCACCGTTGAAGTTAAAGATCTCTTTGTCCTCTACAATATTGTAGTTGATAACTTTTGCTAATTGTCGATGGATTTGTAGAAAATAGAGGAAGAAGGTTGAAATGTTTCAGCCATTGAAATAGCTAGGGCCGGCTGACGCTTGAAATTAGGGCTTGAGTGTAAAATGTGAATTATGGGGTCCTTTTATAGAAAAATGGCGAAACACTATTCACCCAAAATTTTCCGAACTCCAAACAAAGCGTGCCGACTAGCGTTTCTAGGGTTTATCCCACGTTTCGAACACAATGGAACGTGTTTCGAAAGCCAATTCGATCATATGTGCGAGTTACGGAAATATACGATCAAATTTAAATTAAATCGATTTAAACCAATTTCTATGCGTTTTGGCTTGCCCCGGACAATCCGTAAATCCGATTGACATGAAATTTGAAATCTTGCAATAATATCACATTACAGATCGGATGAAACTGGTTTCATCGAAATCCGAGACTATTTGAAAAATGGCTACTTGAACTCATCAGTTAAATACTAAAATATTCAATTTTCACAGTTTGACTTTTAATTCGATTTTAAAAGTTCTATAACATCATTCTAACTCCAATATGATTTAATACAACTTTATAAATCATTTTCAATCACATTAAACCCAATTTTCAATTATTTCTGTAATTTCAATTTATTAAATCATCGATTTAATTATCCAATTAAATCTAGATATTCGAAATAAAATTTATTCGACTTACAAATTTTACTTGTTAATATTTAAAATTAATTAAATATGCGTATTTTAATTGACAGAAATTGTGGGTCGTTACAGTATCTGGATGGATTCGTGTTGGTGTTTATAGATGACATTTTAGTATGCTCTAAGGATGAACGAGAGCATGAGGACCGTCTTAGAGTGGTCCTTGAGACGCTAAGGCAGAATCAACTAAAGGGGAAGTTTTTCAAGTGTCATTTTCGAAGAAAGAGGTTAAGTTTCTTGGTCATGTGGTTTCAACGATTGGGTTATGAGTCGATCCAGATAAGATTGAAGCTGTTAGTAATTGGAAGAGACCAAAGACGGTGATTGAGATTAGGAGTTTTCTTGGACTTGCTGGCTATTACCAAAGATCCCTTAAGGATTTCATGAATACCAAAGCCTTGGACTAGGCTAAAAGGAAGGAGGTGAAGTTTGTCTGGTCAGACAATTTTAAGGAAGCATTCCTTAAGTCAAAGCATTTGTCGACCAATGCACATGTGTTAGTAGTTCCAAATGAAAACCAAGGGTTGGTGGTGTATATTGACGCATGTGGGACTGGATTGGGAGTTATGTTGATGTAGAATGGTAAAGTGGTTCCCTACGCTTCACGACAGCTTAGACCGCATGAAGTGAGATATCCAACTCATGATTTGGAGTTGGCTGCGCTGATCTTCGCGTTGATGATTTGGAGGCATTATCTTTTAAGGGAGTGATTTGAGCTATGCGTAGATCATAAGTCTTTAAGATACTTATTCTATCAGAAGGAGTTGAATATGAGACAACAGAGGTGGCTAGAGTTTTTGGATGTTTATGATTTTGGTATAGATTATACTCCTAGGAAAGGAAATAAGGTGGCAGATGGTCTTAGCAGAAGACATCATAATGTAGTGTTAGCTATGTTGGCAGAGTTGAAGGATAGAAGCTTCGACTAACTGTAGTGTGTAGTTAAGACCAACCGCTAGTTCTAGTCAAAGTACTGCTATATTGTCCTACTGAGACGTTCGACCAGTGTTGATCGAAAGGATAGCTTCTAAGCTGAAGGAGGATTCAGTATTAGCCGAGAAGATTAAGAAGGCTTGTGGTTGGATCAGAGATCGATGATTTGAAAGATTATGTCTTGACCTAAGGGAATGGTTGAGAAAGAAGGGACGATTATGTGTTCCAAATGTTGATAACTTGAGAAAAATGTTCTTAGAGAATGTCATCAGTCTAATTTTATGCTTCATCCTGAAGGGACCAAGATGTATAAAGATATGAAGAGGAGCTTCTATTGGGGAGGTATGAAGAGGGATGTTGGCTTGTGGGTTAGGCAGTGTACAAACTGTCAACAAGTGAAGTTGAACATCAGAAGCCGAGTGGATTGCTTCAGCCTTTAGAGATTCAAGTTTGGAAACTGGATCGATATCCATGGACTTTATCGATGGGTTGCCAAGATCAAATAGGGGAAATGAAAGTATATGGGTCATAGTGGACAGACTGACCAAGAGTGTCTATGTCATTCTAGTTAATTCATCCAGGACGGCACCTATTTTAGCTAAGTTGTTCATGAAGAACATAGATAGACTACATGGGATTCCTAGTAGTATCAGCAGTGATGGAGACGCTTTGTTTAATAGTGAATTCTAGAAGAGTCTATAGGATGTGTTATGACCTAAGCTCAAGATGAGTACTACATATCACCCTTAAATGGATGGGCAGATGGAGAGAGTCAATACGGTACTTAAGGATTTACTAAGAGCTCGTGTATTAGACTTTGGTGGATCTTGGGAGGATCATCTACATCTGATTGAGTTTTTCTATAATAATAGTCATCAGGCTAGTATAGGAATGGCGCCTTTTGAAGCTTTGTATGGAAGGCCATGCAAATCAGTAGCATATTGGTTAGAGACTAGAGACAAATTGGACTTAGATCTGGATTTGGTTAGAGAGGCGTCAGAGAAGATTGAATTAGTCGGAGAAAGGATGAAAGAAGCTCAGTCCAGATAGAAAAGTTACGCAAAAAGGAGGCATAAAGACCTAGAATTCTCAGTTGGAGACAGGGTTTTCTTTAAGGTATCATCGATGAAGGGTGCGGTACGATTTGAAAAGTTAAGGAAACTAGCACCGAGATGTGTTGGATGATTCTAGATTATAGAGAGGATTAGAAAGCTCATATACTGAGTAAAGTTGCCAAGCAGTATGGCAGATGTCCATAATGCATTCCGTATGCCTCATCTTCGCAAGTTTATGCGTGACCTAGAAACTACTATTCCTCCGATAGGGTTGGAAGATTTGATAGTAGAGCCTAATTTAATTTTTGTTAAACAACCAGTTCAGATTATAGCGAGATATGAGAAAAGATTGAGGAACAAGATGGTCAAGTTGGTGAAAGTTCAGTGGAGCAACAACGAGAAGGACTGTACTTGGAAGACAGAGGACATGATTCGAGATACTTATCCTAGTCTGCTTTGAGGGTATGTCTATACGAGATTTATATAGATAGTTGCTAGTCAGCTAGACTAGTATGGGTTTTAGGAGTGGTTACAAATGATTTGTATTTTCAGTATTTAGTCCTTACTCTAAGGAGGGGAGCTTGTAACACCCCTAATTTTTTATAACATTTTTTAGGAGATTTAATTAGATAAATTAAATAGAATTATGTAAATAATAAGAGATAAGGTGATCAAGATTTGAATAAATACATAGAGGTCATGCTTAATAAACTAAATGGGCTTAAGAATGGTTTGTAAGCTAATTAAATTACACAAGGGCATAATAGGAAATAGCAGCATACTATAACCGTAGCCCTTATATATATATGTTCCTTATGCCATTCATGTTCATTTCTCATTTTTACAAAAATAAAATGCAAATATATGAAGAGAAGCCGGCCACCACTAGGAAGTAAAAGGAGAGAAAATTAAAATCAAGCTAAATATTAAAACAAAGGGAATAAAACTTATTCTCAATCCAATCTCCTTATCATAATCAAGGAAAATAATAATTTTTACCATTTCTATTTTGTGTAAGATCAAAAGCTTTTGGATTTAAGATTAAATTAGTTTTTATGATGACTTGGATGGTGATATGCTTGAATTATAAATTGTTTGGTTTAAACAAGATTGTTTAAATGGGGATTTATTTGGTTTTATGGGAAAACCGATGGTAAATGTTCTTCGAATGCCATGGAAAAATTATATGTTATGTAAAACATGATTTTGGAGTTGGGTTTTAATTTTGATAATTTTCCAAGCTATGGAAAGATTATTATTAATTTTCAAAGGGAAATATGATAAAATTAGGTTTAATTTAATTTTGATTATTTTGGGAAGAAATTAGGTTTGGAATTTTCAATATGTTAGATAACATAACAAAAGTGAATTTATGTAATTTTTGGGGGTTTTTCCTAAGTGATTTCCTATGTAAATTAAATTATTATAGAAGAAGGACTTATTTTCATTATTGGTTTTGCTCAATGGAAGGACTTATTTGCTAAATTAATCTTAGTTTAGATCTGAAATTATGCTACAGTTATTTTGGTAAAGAATTTGAAAAGTTGAGGCAACCAATCACATGTTTTGATGTAGGCAGGTTGGTTAGATAGAATTTACTTTAATTGGCAGTGACTAGCATTTACTCAGGAAAGCAAGTTCTGCCTCAATTAGAAGTACCTTTCGGTACATAGCTTCCACTTCGACTCAGTCAAAACCAACCCAGGTTGAAGCCAATACACATGGTATCACTTAGATGGTACGTAGTGGATTGGAGAAAAAAGTGGAAGGCATGGTGTCGAAAGCATTTGGCTTCGATGGGTTCGAAACATTTCCTTTGTTTTCAAATATTAAGCGCTTGCCTGGTTTTCAAAAAAGCTTTCGAACGAGTCGAAACCGATGCTTTCGAAGGGGCTTTCAAAATAGCTTTCGAAAAGGGTTGCCATTTTATGTTTTAAAAGTTTAAGCTTTCGAATGGTTTTTTTTACCATAAAATGATGCTTTCGAAAGTAGTGGTTCCAACTAAGCCAAAACCCAACCTTGCTTTTTATACTTTCGAGTGTATTGAAGTTATCAGTGATTTCGAAGGGTAGCTTTTGTTTTAAAGATAGATCAAGCCACTTCCTAAATGCTTCCAAACGGGTTCAATGGTTTTGAAGGTATTGGCTTCAAAAGGGGGTTCAATGCTAACGTTCAACGTTTTGCTTAAATGTTTTGAAGCTTTGGAAACGATGATGTCGACGCCATCAAGTTTCCCCCAATACTTTTATATGATAAAGAATGGTTTTGAAAGAGATACTTTCGTTTATATTCCCTTTGACCCAAATGATATTTTCATGTATAAGCCCAATTGTTTCAAAAGAAGGACTTTCAGTGGTTTCGAAAGGGATACTTCCAATGGTTTCGAAGCTAAGCTTCTAAGAGTTAATAAGTAATACTTTATTACATTCAAAAGGTTTCAAAATAGAGGTTTTAAAGTTTTTCAAAAGGCAGGGGCCTTATGTTTTGAAAAGAGATTTATATTCTTTTGAAGGAAGATATCCAGTGAGGTCAAAAGCAAAGTTTATATGTTTCGAAAGCCTTAAGTTTTTTTTTTAAAATAAATAATCCAATCTCATTTTAAAGGAAAAATCCATGGCTAAGTAAAGGAGTTTTGAAATGGTTTTAAGAAGAAGCTTTCCTTGATAAAACATTAGGTTAAAGGGATTAATCATGTTTCATATCAAAATAATTTCAAGGATAGTAAACCCACATGAGTGGTATGTTAGGTTATTATGGTTTCTTTTTCAAATGCACACACACACACACTGTGATGAACCCATAATAGTAAATTGGGTAAGGGAAGAATAACCAGCTATGTTGACCAGTAATAAATATAAATTAAGTTATTTAAGGATATTGGTAGGGGCCAATAGGTTCATAGTAAACCCATGAAAACTGTGTATAGGAAAAGATATTGGCAGGGGCCAATAGGTTATAGTCAGCCCATGAAAACTATGTATAAATGAAGATGTCAGGAAGACCGGTTCATAGTTAGCCCATGAAATCTAATTGGTATGGGAGTTACCAATTGGTTTATAGTTAACCCATGAAAACTATATCTAGGTTAAGACGTTGACCGATGTCAATGTGTTCCTAGTCAACCCATGAAAACTAGTATAAAAGGAAAGATATTGGCTTTACCAATAGGTTCGGGAAGAACCCATGAAACAGTAAAGATATTGGCAGGGGCGATAGGCTCTTAGTGATCCCATGAAAACCACGTAACTGGACATGGATTCCTTAAACATTAAACAAGTTAGTAGTAAGCCAATGAAAACTAATAGGTTAATAGTGACCCTCGTAACTATACCAGAGACAGATAGTCAAAAATGAATGGGGACGGGTAATCCAAAATTGATTTACTTGTTTTGCATATCATCATATTGTTTTGAATTGTTTTAACCATTGTGGATATAGGATCACAGTATATGGTTTTATGAAGGTTTTAGGATACTAGTGAAGGGAAAACTTGTTCCGCTAAGTGGCATTGTCTCACTAGATATCTAAATGGTTGAGATGGTAGATTATTATTCATACCAGGCTTTATGTCTGACACGAAGTTTATGTTTTCCCCTTAAACTCTTGGGTAGTCAATTGATTTTGAGTAGTTTTAGAGCTAAGGTTCTCAGGTACCTCTTTTGATGAATTAGCTTTCGAAGATGTGCAAGATGCATTATAGTTACTTAGAGTTCTCTTTTATTTTGATTCCGTTGTGTTGTTGTTGTAAAGGCAAAGTAGTTAGATTGCCTATATATACCACGATCATCCAAGGGGCATCTTCATATGTCGATCTTGGCATATGTTGTGATAAATATATTTTCTCTGAGTGTGATTAAATATTGTGAGATTATGTAATGAATTTAAAATATTTTGAATTGGAATGTGAAACGTGTTTGATGTATTAATTTTTTTTCCATATTCATGCATTTTTGTGTATTAATGTATCTAACATTACCATGTTTGATCGTCGAGGATTAATAACTATGGATGACTACAGCATCCATGACCGTTAGTTTTGGGCCTCCAAGTAGGGGATGTTACATCTTCAAATATCTTAATCATAAACTTAGGGTTAACTACCCTATTCATATTTCATTTCTTATCATATACTTAGGGTTAACTACGCTGTTCAAATTTCCTTTCCTTGTAAACGATCATTGCAAATGATTTTCCCATGAAATAATATCTTTATAAAATAAGGAAATCGTATACATTGCTTTAATCAAAACACTTACGCCGTGATATATACTTTACATAAAATAATGTTAATGAAATCTAATTAATGGGATTATCTACTCCTTCAATATAAGTTAAAACCCCTTTTATCTTAGAAAACTTTTGGCCATGAACCTAAAATAAAACCTTCGGAACCTTTGTTTAAGACCTTAAACAATCTATTTCAAAATGATTGAAAGCATCCCCTTTGAAACCATTATATAAAACCTTAGACATCCCCTCTCGAAACCATTTAAACTTGTCTTTCGAAAGCGTCAGAAAACTTTCATTCAAACACTTAAAATATACCTTTCCAAAACATTGGGGATCTTCCCTTCGAAACACTTATTACATACTTTCGAAAGCATTAGGTTCAGGTAAAGGATTATGGAAATATTGCTTTGAAGCCATTAATAATTATTCCTTTTGAAATCATTGGGTTGAACATTTAATATGACTAAGGGTCATGAAGAATAGAGGTGAAAGCATTACTTTCAAAAGCACAAAACCCAAATAAAAGAAAGAGAATGGACTCAAAACCCACTCTTTTGAAACCAATGCTTCCGAAACCATATTGAAAGCGACTATATGTGTAACAGCCCGCAAATCCGTACCCCTTGAGTCAACACTATTCTACTTCGATTAACTCAAGTGAAACAGAAATACGAACCATTAGGGTTAAAGAAGAAGAGATAGAAGAAAGAACAAACTAAACAATATCAGAATCTCACAGTCGTAGCAGAATTAAATATAATAGTAAATATAGATCTTTACACAAAATGAAATCTATAACTATTTTATACATCATATCATCAGAGTATCTCATACAAACCACATTTACCAGTCAGACAAATCCATACAATCATAGCAGCGGAATATATATATATATATATATGCATATATATATATATATATATATATATATATATATATATGCATATATATATATATGCATATATATATATATATATATATATATATATATATATATATGCATATATATATATATATATATATATATAGATAATACATCACGGACTCCAGCTCCTCTCCTGCTCCAAAGCATCCTGTCCTGAACAAACAATACTCGGTCTGACCCGAGCAATGAAACGAAATAACACCCGAGTCGGTCTGGAATACCAGTTGATAATAATGCATCCAAATTGATTATTAAAGTTTCAAAATCCTTTTGAAAACAAAAGCATCTCGTAAGACCACGCCACAAATAAACATGTCGGGTTTTTACCTTACGATAGCTAAAACACTTTTTATAGAAATCCTCTGATATTATAATAGGGTCTATATACAAATACTTATAATATAGCCGAAATTGTTACAACTATTAAATTCCAGCTACAAGCCACAAAAGTGGGTAATACAAACAAAACTCGTAAAAGGCTCGTAGGGAGAATGGATTCCAAATAATGACTGGGCACTGGGGTACCACCTGTCACAGTACGGGGCCTAGATCACCGTACCGAGGACCACTCCCGATCCCCTGCAACACAAGGCCGGACCCATCCCTTACTGGACAGTTCCGAATAAGATCACCCCTCGGTTGGGATCAGCAACCGCCCACTAAGCCAAAATAAAAAGGGACATCTAGACAGGGATGACCTTACTCTCAAGTGGGGGCTACCTACGAAGCCTTGCTGCATATCCCCTGATTTTCAGTCATTCCCATTTGATGAGGCTTGAGGCTAAACGTTACCTTTTAGAACGTTTCACTTAGAATGCCCATCGCCCACCTGACGATGTTCCGAAAGCATTCGTCCATACAAGTCCGTCCCGGGTTCGAACGAAACCGAAGGCACTACTCCTACTACATCCATTTTGGAAATATCCACAGGATTAGTAGCGACTAGCCCTTGCACTTCACTGCTCCATCTTCGACTCCGAACACGTTTTTCCACGAAACGTACAAACCGGATTGAAGTGGTTTTTGAGAAATAAATCTCGATCCCGGTCTCTTCGTAACGATCAGCGCATTTGTCCAATTATGATAGTCGGTGATTTAACTATCAATTTATATTCACAAACATCCATCACACATGAAATAATTCCCAATTATTTATTTTCCTCAAATATCTCTTACAAGATATATTTTCAAATTTTCAAAGCTCATTTGAAAATAATTTCCAAATCTCTTCCTTTAAAAGGTAAATTCTTTACCATTTATTCCCATTGGAAATAACCAAGCTCAAAACATTTAGATTTAAAACAGTTAAAACATTTCATACTGAAATATACTTTAAAATATGTAAATTTACTTCTAGTTATCTACTTAATTATAAATTTAAAATATGTGAAGTAAAACTATTTATTTATACATAAACTTGATTTTACATAAAGGTTTAGTTAAACTAAATTTAAAAGTAGATTTTTAAAAGGATAAATAATAATTTCATATAACTTTATTCAAAACTTTTAAATAAATCCATTTGTAAAAATAATTTCTAATGTATTCGTACATAATTACTATTGCAAATTACTAATTAGTTACTTAAAAACAATAATTTCCAAAAATAATCTTTTAAATCAAGTTTCAACTTTAACTTATTCTTAAATAAAATCTGTTAAAACATGAACTTGGTTTCCCAGGGAAAACACACTTCCATTCAAACATTCCAAAGAACTTTTCTTATAAATTCAGCCCAATCCATTACAACCCAAAATTTATGTTTAAACAACGTAAATTTCCTTTCCATGCTTAAAAATAAAATCCTTTTGAAGTTTAAACACCTTTTGCCATTTCCGAAAAATTCTTTTTCAAAGCATAGGATGAAAACATTTTTAAATAAACATTTGGGAATTTATTAAAGGAAAATAATACTTATGACTTACTTAAATAAAATCCCAATGGTGAAAAATGCATTTCAAAATATTTTATTTACATTTTAAACTGATAATTTATATTTGGAAGCTTCGTTAAAACATATTTTAATTTCTCGGAAAAACACTATTCATTGTCAAAAATAACCCATCGTTATTTTAACACTTTATCACTTCTTACAAAATTTCTCACTAGAAAGCCATACTTCCACATTATAGATTGATAAATTTTCCACTTCATTTAAAACTCAAATTTACCAATTTCCATTCTTCATCTACTCCAAATTCCAAATTTTACACCTTTAAATTCTTTGTTCAACATTTTCATTAAAATCCAATTTATTTTATTTATTTTTAATAATCCAGATTTTATTTATCAAAATATCTCATGATATAACTGAATTCAAAAATTTAGCAAACACAGAATATAAATGCGATGCATCATCAATTATATAAAAATAATCCCTACATTGTGAGAAATCCAGTTGGATCCCTCCAACCTGTTTTTCCCTGCATCCACAAATATGAGCACATCACTTACATAAATATCATTTCAGGCAGATACAACATTTATATTCAACCAATCGCACAGATATTTAAATATTAACTATTTAAATTGTCTAGCATCCAGATGTGAGTGAGAATAACTCACCTTGATTTTCGGCGAGCGTTCGAAATTTAAATTAAACCGAACGACGTTCGATTTAACTCAAATTTCTACTTGCCCAGAATGATTCCCGAACTGCACTATTGCGTAGTACGCATCTCTTCAATTCCGGCGCCGCAAATTTCGTTCGAATATGATTTCATATGAAAACGTTATTCAAATTTAAAGATTTGAATTTAAATTTAAAACAATTTCTTTTTTATTACCAAACTCAGCTGCACGAACAAAAATAAATCACGGCCGCACTATCTCATCTTCTTCATCACGCGAAACCCAGCCAAAGAAGAACCCAGTTTCACGATTTAGGTCTAGGAACCGCACCCACCACGACATCCAGGAATTCGATCAGAACTCACCATAACGTGCGCGCGCCTCGGCTCTACCCACGGCCTAACTCCGGCCAAACTTGGTGACCGCAATCCCTCAAAAATCGTGCACGACCTGCACATGAACGCGCCCTCCCCACGCCTCCAATAGACGACGACGGCTCGAATCACCCGTTGGATGAGTAGATCTCTCCATCTCCTATAACTTTCATTTAGAAAGTTTACGAAATCAAGGCATGGATTGAGAGATTTGGATGGAAGAAGGTAAACGTTTTTTGGCCATTAATTGATATTACCGGCGGCCGGTGAAATATAATTAGGGTTTGCAAATGCTTTTAAGTTATATAATATTATTTTATTAATAAAATTCACAACTTAACATCATATGCAAACGAACTCCAAACTACACATTCCGACAGGCGTTCCTAGGGTTCTTCTACGTTCCGGACACAAAGGGACAAGTTTCGTAAGCTAATTTGATCGTATGCGTAAGTTACGAAATTAAACGATCAATTTTAATTAAACCAATTAAAACGATTTCAATGCATTTCGAGCTGCCACGGTCAAACGACAACTCCGATTAATACGAAAATTGAAATCCAAAATAACTAACTATTACGGATCTAATGGAACTAGTTTCGTCGAATTCTGAGACTGTGCCTCGGAAGGCTATTTTAACTCGTCGATTAAATCGAGAGATTTTCGCAATTGTCGAAATCACTTAAATTTTCACTTTTAAAATTTTAGTACCTTAATAATAAATCATATAAAATTTATAATCACATTAAAAATCATTCTGGCTCATTCCAGACCAATATCTAATTAATTGCAATATTTTATTATTAAATTCCTTTATTAAATTAATATAAAATCCCAAATTTAATCTATTGACTTTTAATTTCATCCAATGATCCAATATTAAAATTCAAACCCAATTAGACCTAAAATAAACTTTAGAATCAAATTTTATATCTATTTACACTCAGAACTACCAATTATCCAAATTCTAATATTAAATTAGTATTATTCAAATTTTCAATTTCATTCCTGAAATTTGACTAATTTATTAACTTAACCAAAGTATTTTATTTCAAAATTCAAATTATAACTCATATTCAACATTTAAAATGAATTAAATGTTCAAATGTGGCGATCCAAAATTCCGGGTCGTTAAATTCCTCCCCCCTTATAAAAATTTCGTCCCCGAAATTTGCTAAGGTAGAAAGAACGTTCCCAACTCAATAGCAAAACTTACTTAGAGAAAATCCCAAATTCACTTTTCCCAAATCCTTTAGTTTCAAATCTAAACTACTAATTCAATCTCATTCCAAAATCTTTTATTTCCAATTGTTATTTGAAATCAACTTGTCGCTAATGAAACAAATGCTCCTACACTCATTAATTTAACCAAAACTTCTTTAGTTAAAACTTATATACACTTCCCAAAACCCTTTAGCTCAAATCCAAACTCATATGCTTTATTTATACTCAAAAGCTTTTGTTTCAACGTTATCTCAAAAAAAACTTTTCAAGTTAATTTCAATTTTAGAATTTCCAAAAAAATTCTAACTCCCAAAATTTTCGAAAATTTTTGGCAGAGTCTCCCCTGTACGGAGGAGCTTTCGCGATATCGCGACACAAATAAATATATATACATCGACCCACACGGTCGGAAACCCAAAATATATCACAATATATATCATTTCCCAATTATATTTGCGTAGGCGTACCTTTTTAGCAATTTTTTAAAGCAAGCGGCCAATATAACGCATATACGCGCTCCAACTCTATCGAACGCCTTCCGTACCAGTACTTACTCAACAAACTCATTAGTTTTCAATGATATGAATATTTTAACAACATTTCCAATATAAATGTAAGCCAAACATATCCATTTCATAGCCTAACCAAGCAACTTCATAATTTAACCATGTTAACCATATTTATCAACAATTTAAAGATTTCAATCACCTTTTTAATTTCTTATTCAAGTCCAAACTTCATTTTTATTTCACTTGAATGATTTAAATTCAATTTTGCTACTTTCAAAACATATTCTCATCAATATGATTAACATGTGCTTCACTAACATCAATCCATTCCAATTAATTCAAAACCAATTCAGTTGTTGTTTAAACAACTCAATTTTGAATACAATAATATAACCAATTTTATGCAAATTAAGGTTATCCAAGCAAGTGACCATCACTACATCTTATAACCATTTAAAATTAATTTCCAACTTAGATTCATATTAATTTTATTCCATTCTGAATTATTCACAGCACAAACATTCCTGCTTTATCATAATTATTGAATTAAATCTCTAATCTTACATTTCCAATTCATTATCCATATAGGTTTATATTAATATCATTCAACTTTGGGTTATATACGACTCATACATTCTTTAATTTACCAGAAAAATTAATTAAAATTCTCTTCACTTGCATTTCAATGCTTATTATCTAAACAAATTTATCCAAGGCCACAAATAAAGCTCAACCACAAATATTTTTTTCCAATTTGCTTAAGCTGTTTCAATCACACAATATTTCCATTTCTTCTTATATCAATTTGCTTAATGCACTTTGCTTATTTATTCAATCCATTTTAGATTTATTTTATTTGCAAAGAAACCACTTTAAATTATTTCACTCATTTGAATTTATTTATAATTCAAACCATCACTATTATAATCTAATTTCATTATTCATTCAAACTTACAATATTTATTACCACAAATTTAAATTCTATTCCACAATTGGATTTTTATTTACTTTCCAAATTCTCTTAACAAATCCCCAAAATTTTACCCATGCCTATACAAATCCCCTTCAATTTAGTTTACACTAAATTCACCTTCAAATTTCTCTTTACTTACTTTAGCTTACGCTAAATTCATTCTCAAACAATTCCTTTGAATTTAGTTGAGTTAAAATTTTATTCACATAATATCATTCTTACTTCCCTGAATTAAATTTTCTTTCAATTTAATTCTTTCCAAATTCTAATTCAAGTCCAACCAAATTTATTTAGCCATCTTGAATTTATACCATTACCTTTACTATCCTAAATAAGAATTGAGTTTCACCAATATTGTTTATAATGCAACTGAATTTTGAATTTCACTTCAGTCCAATTTATTTCACCATAAATAAGTTCAAAACTTATTTTCTATTTTAAATTCATTCACATCCTTTTATATCTCACTTCTTCTTATCTTAATTCACATTTCATTCAGGATTAGATTTGAATTCACCATATCAATTAACTATTTCCATTATGAATTACAATTCCATTTCCATTCATAAGTTTCCCAACTTATTTATTTTAAAACTCCATATCACCTAACTTAGTCGCTTCCATTTCATAATTGCAATTTCAAATTATAGAAATAACTTAAGGATATAAGTTTTCATTATACAATTGTAACTCACAACTATAACCATTTTACATTCAACTTACATTCAATTCAATTCAATCATTAAATTTTAATTCAATTTTCATTCCCACTTTTATTTAACTTATCTTAAGTTAAATTCAAATATATTTTATTTACCTTCATATGCTCAAATCAAATTCACGTTCCAGGATAAAATTTCATTTCCCTTCCTTATTAATATCAACCCCTGTTCTTATTTTAACCAGCTTCAAGTTCAATAGTTGATTCTCTTCATCTTTCACATTTTAAATGGAATTTCTAAAATTTCAATTTAATCCAAATAAATTTAATTCCAAGTCCAATTTATTTAACTTACCCCAAGTTAAATTCAAATTTCCTATTCATTTCAATATATTTTATTCATTTCCATATACTCAAGTTAAATATTCAATTTCAGGATTAAAATTTTCATTTCTTCCTTTTTATTAATATCAACTTCACTTAATAAGTCCAATAGTATATTCATTTTACTTTACACATTATTTAAACAAAATTTCCCAGAATTCAATTACTCGGTTTTATTCCAAAACCATTTTGAAATAGTAATCAACTCATACTCTCCCGATACATCAAATCAAACCTCCAGATTTCTAAAACAATCTGCTTTTACCAAAGCAATTTCCCCATTTTGAAATTTCCAAAACAACTATTATACCCAACAAGTCCAAACAATATTATAACCAACCACTTTAGTAGCAATCCATTACTTTAGAAACTCGAAAATGAATTCTAATGATGTGGCCAGCATCATCAGGATTATTTTCCAGCGACTGAAGTGAGTTCAATGCTTTCTTACTTCCCAAATTCATTTCAAAACAGTTCCCATTCAAAAATACTTCCCAAATCAATATTCCAATATACCCTTTAAACACTTTAGCAAACATTTCAAACTTTCCCAGGAATTTAAATTTCCAAACCTTTATTTTCATTACATTTAAAATCCTTTCCAAAACTTTCGGGATTTAAATTCTGGTTCAATTAAAATTTAGTTATTCTTCCTTTTATATAATTTATATTTGTAGAATTTTATTTTCATTATAACTATTTCAAATTTCAGGTTAAATTTTAGATTCTTATTTGATTTAGACATTAACAACCAATCATCAAAATATATATAATAATTTCAGAAATTATTTCTTTTATATCAAAATATAATTTGGGTAAAATTATTTCATTTACCCCCTTTTAAAAACAATACTATGTCGGTTTATCTTGTTTAAAAGTTTAGAAACCCCTATCGATACGGTTGTACTTCCCGCACCGACCAGAATTCATAAACACTCAATCAAAAAGTCAACACAGTATAAAAACAATTTTATATCCACTAATAAGTACGCTCTCATATTTATTAATGCACTCAACTCATTATAGAGTACTATTGACTCTGTTTAATGAGCAATTTCCCCACCAAAGCCTAGGTTGTCGCCAACCTAATCTCTGATACCAACTGTAACAGCCCGCAAATCCGTACCCCTTGAGTCAACACTATTCTACTTTGATTAACTCAAGTGAAACAGAAATACGAACCATTAGGGTTAAAGAAGAAGAGATAGAAGAAAGAACAAACTAAACAATATCAGAATCTCACAGTCGCAGCAGAATTAAATATAATAGTAAAAATAGATCTTTACACAAAATGAAATCTATAACTGTTTTATACATCATATCATCAGAGTATCTCATACAAACCACATTTGCCGGTCAGACAAATCCATACAATCACAGCAGCGGAATATATATATGTATAGATAATACGTCACAGACTCCAGCTTCTCTCCTGCTCCAAAGCATCCTGTCCTGAACAAATAATACTCGGTCTGACCCGAGCATTATAACGAAATAACACCCGAGTCAGTCTGCAATACCAGTTGATAATAATGCATCCAAATTGATTATTAAAGTTTCAAAATCCTTTTGAAAACAAAAGCATCTCGTAAGACCACGCGACAAATAAACATGTCGGGTTTTTACCTTACAATAGCTAAAACATTTTTTATAGAAATCCTCTGATATTATAATAGGGTCTATATACAAATACTTATAAAATAGCCAAAATTGTTACATCTATTAAATTCCAGCTACTAGCCACAAAAGTGGGTAATACAAACAAAACCCGTAAAAGGCTCGTAGCGAGAATGGATTCCAAATAATGACTGGGCACTTGGTACCACCTGTCACAGTACGGGGCCTAGATCACTGTACCGAGGACCACTCTCGATCCCCTGCAACACAAGGCCGGACCCATCCCTTACTGGACAGTTCCGAATAAGATCACCCCGCGGTTGGGATCCGCAACCGCCCACTAAGCCGAATAAAAAGGGACATCTAGACAGGGATGACCTTACTCTCAAGTGGGGGCTACCCACGAAGCCTTGCTGCATATCTCCTGATTTTCAGTCATTACCATTTGATGAGGCTTGAGGCTAAACGTTACCTTTTAGAACGTTTCACTTAGAATGCCCATCGCCCACCTGACGATGTTCCGAAAGCATTCGTCCATACAAGTCCATCCCGGGTTCGAACGGAACCGAAGACACTACTCCTACTACATCCATTTTGGAAATATCCTCAGGATTAGTAGCGACTAGCCCTTGCACTTCACTGCTCCATCTTCGACTCCGAAGACGTTTTTCCATGAAACGTACAAACCGGATCGAAGTGGTTTTCGAGAAATAAATCTCGATCCCAGTCTCTTCGAAACGATCAGCGCATTTGTCCAATATAGATAGTCGATGATTTAACTATCAATTTATATTCACAAACATCCATCACACAATAAATAATTCCCAATTATTTATTTTCCTCAAATATCTCTTACAAGATATATTTTCAAATTTTTAAAGCTCATTTGAAAACAATTTCCAAATCTCTTCCTTTACAAGGTAAATTTTTTACCATTTATTCCCATTGGAAATAACCAAGTTCAAAACATTTAGATTTAAAACAGTTAAAACATTTCATACTGAAATATACTTTAAAATATGTAAATTTACTTCTAGTTATCTACTCAATTATAAATTTAAAATATGTGAAGTAAAACTATATATTTAGACATAAACTTGATTTTACATAAAGGTTTAGTTAAACTAAATTTAAAAGTAGATTTTAGAAGGATAAATAATAATTTCATATAACTTTATTCTAAACTAGCCTTTAAATAAATCCATTTGTAAAAATAATTTCTAATGTATTCGTACATAATTACTATTGCAAATTACTAATTAGTTACTTAAAAATAATAATTTCAAAAATACTCTTTTAAATCAATTTTGAAGTTTAACTTATTCTTAAATAAAATCTGTTAAAACATGAACTTGGTTTCCCAGGGAAACACACTTCGATTCAAACATTCCAAAGAACTTTTCTCATAAATTCAGCCCAATCCATTACGACCCAAAATTTATGTTTAAACAACGTAAATTTCCTTTCCATGCTTAAAAATAAACTCCTTTTGAAGTTTAAACACCTTTTTCCATTTCCGGAAAATTCATTTTCAAAGCATAGGATGAAAACATTTTTAAATAAACATTTGGGAATTTATTAAAGGAAAATAATACTTACGACTTACTTAAATAAAATCCGAATGGTGAAAAATGCATTTCAAAATATTTTATTTACATTTTAAACTGTTAATTTATATTTGGAAGCTTCGTTAAAACATATTTTAATTTCCCAAAAAAACACTATTCATTGTCAAAAATAACCCATCGTTATTTTAACACTTTATCACTTCTTATAAAATTTCTCACTAGAAAGCCATACTTCCACATTATAGATTGATAAATTTTCCACTTCATTTAAAACTCAAATTTACCAATTTCCATTCTTCATCTACTCCAAATTCCAAATTTTACACCTTTAAATTCTTTATTCAACATTTTCATTAAAATCCAATTTTTTTTTAATATTCCAGATTTTATTTATCAAAATATCTCACGATATAACTGAATTCAAAAATTTAGCTAACACAGAATATAAATGCGATGCATCATCAATTATATAAAAATAATTCCTACATTGTGAGGAATCCAGTTGGATCCCTCCAACCTGTTTTTCCCTGCATCCACAAGTATGAGCACGTCACTTATATAAATATCATTTTAGGCAGATACAACATTTATATTCAACCAATCACACAGATATTTAAATATTAACTATTTAAATTGTCTAGCACCAGATGTGAGTGAGAATAACTCACCTTGATTTCGGCGAGCGTTCAAAATTTAAATTAAACCGAACGATGTTCGATTTAACTCAAATTTCTACTTGCCCGGAATGATTCCCGAACTGCACTATTGCATAGTACGCATCTCTGCGATTCCGGCGCCGCAAATTTCGTTCGTATCTGATTTCATACGAAAAAGTTATTCAAATTTAAAGATTTGAAATTAAATTTCAAACAATTTTTTTTCTATTACCAAACTCAGCCGCACGAACAAAAATAAATCAGGCCGCACTATCTCATCTTCTTCCTCACGCGAAACCCAGCCAAAGAAGAACCCAATTTCATGATTTAGGGCTAGGAACCGCACCCACCACGACATCCAGGAATTCGATCAGAACTCACCATAACGTGCGCGTGCCTCGGCTCTACCCAGGGACTAACTCCGGCCAAACTCGGTAACCGCAATCCCTCAAAAAGCACGCACGACCTACACATGAACGCGCCCTCCCCATGCCTCCAATAGACGACAACAGCTCGAATCACCCGTTGGATGAGTAGATCTCTCCATCTCTTATAACTTTCATTTAGAAAGTTTACGAAATCAAGGCATGGATTGAGAGATTTGGATGGAAGAGGGTAAAAATTTTCGTCCATTAATTGATATTAGCGGCGGTCGGTGAAATATAATTAGGGTTTGCAAATGTTTTTAAGTTATATAATATTATTTAATATTATTTTATTAATTAAATTTTCAACTTAACATCATATGCAAACGAACTCCAAACTACACATTCTGACGGGCATTCCTAGGTTTCTTCCGCGTTCCGGACACAATGTGACAGGTTTCGTAAGCTAATTTGATCGTATGCGTAAGTTACAAAATCAAACGATCAATTTTAATTAAACCGATTAAAACGATTTCAATGCGTTTGGAGTTGCCACGGTCAAACGACAACTCCGATTGCTACGAAAATTGATATCCGATAATAACTAACTATTACGGATCCAATGGAACTAGTTTCGTCGAATTTCGAGACTGTGCCTCAGAAGGCTATTTTAACTCGTCGATTAAATCGAACGATTTTCACAATCGTCAAAATCACTTAAAATTTCACTTTTAAAATTTTAGTACCTTAATAATAAATCATATAAAATTTATAATCACATTAAAAATCATTCTGGCTCATTCCAGACCAAAATCTAATTAATTGCAATATTTTATTATCAAATTCCTTTATTAAATTAATATAAATTCCCAAATTTAATCTATTGACTTTTAATTTCATCCAATGGTCTAATATTAAAATTCAAACCCAATTAGACCTAAAATAAACTTTATAATCAAATTTTATATCTATTTACACTCAGAACTACTAATTATCCAAATTCTAATATTAAATTAGTATTATTCAAATTTTCAATTTCATTCCCGTATATGAAATTTGACTAATTTTATTAACTTAAGCAAAGTCTTCGATTTCAAAATTCAAATTATAACTCATATTCAACATTTAAAATGAATTAAATGTTCAAATGTGGCGACCCAAAATTCCGGGTCGTTACAATACGACCCTTTCGAAAACATTGAGAAGGTGGATTCAAAGTAAAAGGGCGAAAGCACCCTTTCAATTACATTTTTTTACGGCTATAAGCGGTCTCAACTAATTTGAAAGGTATGAATGCGGCAGCATGGGTTTTGAATTGGTTCAATATTCTTTTGAAAGCTTCTTTTAGAAGATAAGTAAGCAGCAACTCTTTTGAAAGCTTTTTCTAAAACAAAGGCAAGTGACAACTTGTTTGAAAGCCTCTTTTTGTTAAAACGAAGAAAGTTGACCGATCGAAAGCAAATTTTATAAATAGAAGTAATTAAAGGATTCAAAAGCCTATAAGAATAACTCCTACCCCTTCGAAAGTGTAGTTTCAACACAGTAACTTCTACCTTTGTCCAATGCATTATGTATCAATTTCTTGATACCATGTGCATTAGTTTCAAATGAGTTCATTAGCAAAGGTATGGTGTCAAAAGCTAGCAAATGGAAGTAGCGAATTGGCAATTCCAAGAAAAACAGATTTTTATGTCTTTCAAAGTAATTTCTTTTCAACTAGCTTGTCTAATTTGTCAAAATATAACTGGTTGGCATTCTTTATCAAACTCCTTTTTTTAAAAGGATGCCAAATTCATAATTTTCAATTAAAACATTTTAGCAAATAATCCCTTCTCCTTGATAAAACATGTAAAACATTTAAGCCCCTTAACTTAAATAATTTGAAAACCACAATAAAATACATAGGAAAATTCCCCAAAAATCTCTATAGTACACTTATAATATGTTTCCTAACATATATAAATTTTAGACCCAAAATCATTATATAGTTGCACTAAATAATTTAAACCTAATGTTAACTATTATTTCTTATAGAAAATTTATAATAAATCCACAATAATTTAGAAAATTATAAAACTTGAAACCCACTTCTAAAATAATACCCTTGATCGTATATCAAAATTGCAAATCATATGGATGTTGTTTAATAGGTTTTCCAATCTAACTTATTATAAAATCTATATGAAAAAAAAATTATCAACTAACATATATATCCTTTTAAACAAACACAGCATGACATATAACTTGCAAAATTTATTCATATCTAACTTGAAACCGAAATCAATATCAAAAATGAGATGTAAATAAAATTATTCACCTGGGCTTTGTGTTAAAAAGGTTGAGATTTGCTCTTTGATTGATTTGATTAAGCTTTTTACTTAAATCTTAGCTTTTCTTCTTCTTGAATCTTCTTAATGGTGGTTAGCCAAGCTTTCCTAAGGTTTTAGTTTTGTTTGTGAATGTTAAAATGAACATGGAATGAAGGACGGGAGGGTTTGGGTAATAAGAATAAAGGCTGTTACTATTTTACCCTTACCGTATTCCTCCTACTTACTTATTTTTAATTCCCTTTTGCTTATGCATTCACTAAGGTACGACTCCCCTTATAAATTAACAAATCTCAATCCCTTAATCATTTACATTATTTCATTTAATTTATCTAATTAAATGTCCTAAATAATGTTAGTTAAAATTTGGGTCATTACAGACTCCCATCCTTAAAGAATTTCGTCCTCGAAACTACGATAAGGTACTAACAACAATCAAACATAAAGGTAGAAATAAGATGAAACAAGTCATGATAAGTATCTCTCATCCTGCTTTTGATTTCCCAAGTAAAGTCTCTCTCATCATCACTCCACTGGACGTTGGCTAATCTGACTATCTTGTTCTTTATTTTCTTCTAATCACTCACGACTATATGAATTATCTTTCTAACTATAGTACTATTCGGTTCTACTTCTTGATCAGCTAACACAGTCAGTGCAATAGTAGTCTCTGGATCTCAAATACATTTCCTAGATGAGAAATATGAAATACATTGTGCACTCCTACCAAATTATTCGGTAACTCTACTTTCTACGCTAGTTTCCTAACCCTTTCAATAATAAGAAACGGTCCAACGAATCATGGTGCCAATTTTATTGATTTTCCAAATCGGATTAAACCTTTCATCAGTGACACCTTGACGAAAACGTGATCTCCAACTAGGAGCTCTAAATCTTTCCATCTATAAACATAACTCTTCCGCCTACACTGAACCTCCTTTATTCTAGTTCGAACTAACTCAATCGTTTATATAGCTTCTCTAACCAAATCTGGACCAAGAACTAACCTATCCTTATTCTCTACCTAGTAAACGGGAGATCTGCATCGCCTTCCATAAGACAGTGTCATCATTATAGTAGTCTGGTAACTATTGTTATACGAAAACTTGAATAAGTGTAGATGGTCTTCCCTTGATCCTCCAAACTCAGCACACAAGCTATTATAAAATCCTCTAAGATTTTGTTAACACTTTATGTTCTCCTATCTATCTATGCATGGTAAGTACTACTCATCTTGAGCTTGGTACCTAAAGTCTTCTATAGACTCTTTCAAAACTCGCTAGTAAATAATGAATCTCTATCACTTACTATACTACTAAGAATTACATGCAGGCTAACTCTATTCCTCATGAATAACTTAGAAAAAAATCTAGCATTGTCCTAGTTGACCTAACTGGAATGAAATGGGCCCTCTTGATCAATCTGTCCACTATAACTCATATAATTTCATTTTTTCGATTTGACCTTGGCAACTTGCCTATAAAATCCATTAAGATAGAATCTCATTTCCAAACTAGAACATCTAAAGTAAAGGCTGAAGTAAACCACTCAGCTTTTGTTGATCAGCTTTTACCTATTGACAGTTTAAACGTTGTCTCACCCATAAGACAACATCTAATAGTACATATGCCGTATAGCTAATACTTAGGATCGTGTAATATTGAGTGTATTATAATCTAAATGTGGAAACAGATAATAATAGTAAAGTAA
The DNA here is from genome assembly GCA_030765085.1 of Allium cepa. Lineage (NCBI taxonomy): Eukaryota > Viridiplantae > Streptophyta > Magnoliopsida > Asparagales > Amaryllidaceae > Allium > Allium cepa. The sequence goes on along the minus strand of CM060938.1, from coordinate 26,581,056 downwards.
ATAAGAATAAGCACACCAAGAGTTTTTATACTGGTTTGAACGTCCTGTTCTATGTCCAGTCCTAGACTTCCCTCTGGAATTTCTCTCAATAACCCTTCACTTAACCCAGAGGAATAGCTATACAATACCTGAGCAGCCGAACAGGAGTTTTCCGCCTCACTATCCGAAGAGGACTTTTCCGCCTGATACAAACTAATATGTCTTCTACAATTTCGATAAAGTTGTTGGCGCTTTATGTTCTTGATAACACCGATTTGTCTTTAATAGTACAACCTTCCTAAATCAAATCCTCAAGTATATTTTGTTTGTGTGAAGATTAGAAAGGAAGATATTTCTTTGAATCGAAGTGTATAATAATTAACTCTAAAATTCAAGCAACGTATATTTGATTAGAAAACTTTTAGAATGAAGGAATATAGTCAAGAATATAGATAAAAGAATATAATAGATTGAAGTAAATTGAATGATTAAAATCATGGATTTATATATATATATATATATATATATAGTATATAAGGTTGCTACTGTTCACAACGAGTTTTATTCAAGAGTTACATCCATAACTCTTCGAATTGCATCGTTACTCTTCGCAAAGAGAAGCAACCCTTTAGGAAATATGGCAGTTGCATACGGTCATTCGACTAGCCAAAAATATCTAGTTAACCGAATATTCAAAGTGGTGTGCACATGTGCTTGTCTGTGCAAAGAATACAGATTCAGTTGATTGGTGAATTCAGTCCATTCGACTGAACTGTGCTTTTTTGCACAGTGAGCACTTGTGCACACTATTTTGTGTGTGTGCGCATATGTGTGTGTGTGTATGTAAACTTTTGTATTGTGTGTAGAAACTACTTGAGGATTTATTTTAACAATTATAAACTATAGCTACGACTCAAAAAGTAAATATTTTTATAGCGTACTCGAGTTTGAAGTCTAGTTTCCTTTGTAGTTCACCGCATGTGTATAGCTTTCACTTCTTTTGTTGCTTTGATCATCTAATCTCATCGTTGATCATTGAAGCTTGTCATGAATCAAAACTGATGATTCAATATTCTCCCCCTTTTTTATTAACGACAACCGATTTTGATGATTCTTTTTATATGGAAATATATAACTTAGATTATATATTCCTCTCCCTAATGTGTGGCGACTTTTTATTCTAGCATAAAAAGGTTAGTACACAAATTTCTCCCCCATTGTAATTGACAAAAAGGAATATTCAATAACTATAGAGTATTAACGTATATATGTAGTATGGACATTATGAATCATTACAAATATGAACATAAACATTATCATACAAACATCCATGAACAAATCACGTCACGGATATTGTTTTACGAATACAAACATCACAAAATCACAAACGTTTGGTTAAAACGTCACAGACATAACATCATAAAGCATATCATAGTTTTTCATAAAATAAAACTTACCAAAAAAAATCAAATTTTCACTTCAATTTACCCTATCATTCATTGGATTATTCTTCTTTGTTATCTCTGAGAATTGTTGGCCTTTTCCCCTTATCTTTGTCCATATCACTTTCTGTTTCCTCACCCGATGCTGTCCATGTAAATTCCGGTGCCAGTTGTTTTTCGGATGAGGTAGATGAACTAGCGGTGCAAGAGATAGCTTCCCATAATATGCCAAAGAAGCTCTTTATCTTATTGAACTACTTATCAATTTTCTTGTCGAGGAGCCTGAAATGTGTATCTACTATTACATGATTGTGAGCTATAAGATCAATTTCTACATGTGTTGGTAAGGTATAGTGGTTCGAATTTCATCGCCTTGTCTTTGCGTTGATGCTTCTTCTTGATGTTCTTGGGAATGGTTTTGCCAACTTGGAATGTCATGATGCAGAGTGGTCTTGGGGTAATTTTATTTATCGTCCGACTATTAAGAGTTTTTACAATTGAAGTGTCCGAGTCAGGTATTGGCACTTGAAAGTCAATAAGCAATCTCATAATGTATTCTCCGTGATAGATTATATTTTGTTTCCCTTGATTGAAGACTAGAGTTCATCAAGAATAAGTTTCGGCAAATTTATTTGAACATTTCCATATATAGCATACAATGCTCTATAGTTCTTCGGTTATACCAATTCATATGATCTAGTTCTCAGAAGTATTGTTTTCATTAAGGCACGGTGCAAAATTCTTGTTGTCGGCCATAGTGAAATAGATTTCAATTCTCTCATATTATCTTCAAGGAAACGATGGCTTATCTCTTCTCGAATATTGATATCGCAATTCAAATCTTCCAATGGTATTCCATCTACCGAAGTGTGAATTATATGCCCTTTTCTTACTAAAGAAAAAAATACTTGTCGTCTACAAACTAGGCTCTAAACACAATTATCTCTATTCCGTGGAGTTTGGTGATCTTGGTTGAGATTAGCAAGAGATAATTTCACCATAGTGTGATTAATTTTTGCCTTGTTGTGACAGTGGTCTAATAGTGATTCCAAATGACTTCTTCTTGCCAAATCTTGAATTCCATATGCGTTGAAGTCAGGGTAAACCATAAACGATCCTTCTAGAAGCCTTGATTCCTTCATTTTGTTCCACCGTTCAACCGCTACATGGTTGTAAAGCCATTGACCAATTTGCATATCAATTGATTCAAGAGAGGATGAGGTTGCTCTTTGTTGTCCTTTTTGAGGTATAGGAGCCATGATGTTGAATGATTTGGAGAATTTTTGATTTAGGAATGCTTTGGATTGTTTTAGGGTTTTAAATGTTTTGAGTCTGAAAGAGTTTATGAAAAAAAAGGATGTGAATGGTTTATAACCTAAGGTTTTTTATCTCTGTTACGTCATTCATTCGACTGAATTAAAAAGTTCAGTCGACTGGACCCTTTTCCTAATGCTTTTTGTTTTGGAAATGAGTTCAGTCAATTAGACATTTTGGTCCAGTCGACTGACTTCTGTCGGCGGCTTTTGCTTGCTTTATATTGCAATGCAACTAAGTTTATTTTGTACGATGATTTCATAACTTGATATAACAATGATTTTACAAATATAATACTAATTAAAAAATTTATTTATATATTTATTAATGATTACACGAAGATATGCATTAATTATAAATTTTCAAAAAGAAAGTGATCGTCAACGAATATGATTTATGTTGAAGATGATTTATTTGGAATTTTAGATTTCTCCTTATCATCCTTCTTTGACAACGTGATCACCTGTGATTGATTGAATTCGCGATCCCATGAGTTTGGAATTTGAGGAGAGTATCGTGGAGAAGAATCCCGCAGATTTCATATCCAGCAGATAGGTCGAGCGATGGACACGGCTTTGGTGATGGTTCATATATGTCTATTGGTTTAGACAAAATTTGACTGCAATTTATTCCCAAAAATTTAAGCGTTTTGCCATCGCTTTTTGTTCGAAATATAATTCACGTTGTAGGTCCATTTGTTGTTGTTGGTAGTGATGAATATTGTCGATCTTCTCTTTAGTCGATGGCAAGATGAACGTAGCTTGTTTTCTCTTCTTATTATTCGGTGTATAAGCGGTATGATAGCTTTCCCACTTACGTACCAGTTTATATTGCGGTGTTGGAGTAGGTGATTGATGGTCGAAGCCATCTGAGGAAGGTGTTGCATAGGAGAGGTGTGAGTTATCTGTGAATTGCGACATCATTACGATGTGATAATAACACATATGAAGCTCGTATTTAGATTGTGTTTGAAAAGCATATGCAACATTTTAAAAATTTGTGTATATACAAGAATAGAAACATGTATTTTCTATGGTCAGAATATGAAATTAGTTTTAGACCATATACAAATAAGTTAATGATTTAAGGTAGGAAAATGATTTGAAAATGTATGGTTAACAGAATTTCGAGCTAATTTAATATAGGATGAGCTGGTTTTTACTACTGAACAAGAAACAATAACAACCAAACTGGTAGATACACGAGACTTCCAGTAGAGAGACCATAGTTCAACCCTTGTTAGCCTCAATATTTCTGAATTTTGAAAATTTTGTTTTTTAACAAAAAGTGGATTCTATTTCGAAAATTTAGGATTGGATGGAGTTCGTATCCCGTCACGGTTAGAAATCATATTTTTTTTTACGTTTTTGCCTTTTTATTAATAAATATTATTATAACTCTTATATTGACATCATTCTAAGTTCTCTTCTTAGTTTTAACAATATATTTTCATTTAATGGTTTAGCGAAAATATCAGCTAGTTGATTTTCTGAATTTACAAATTCTAAATTTACTAGATCATTTCAATAAAATCACGAGAGAAAAAAAGATGTCGTATATCAATATGTTTGGTTTGTGAGTGATTTATTGGATATTTAGAAAGATTTATTGTACTAGTATTATCACAATATGTTATTGATTTATTTAAATATATATCAAAATCTTTTAGTGTTTGTTGCATATAAACGACTTGAGCACAAGCTAAAGCGGTAGATATATATTCTACTTCACACGTCGATAACGAAACGCAGTTTTGTTTCTTGCTAAACGAAGAGACTAAGGAACGTCCAACAAAGTGACACATCCCACTGTACTCTTTCAATCCATCCGACTTCCTCCAAAATCAGCATCACTATATGATCATAATTCGAAAGGACATTCTTTTGGATAAAATAGTCTGAAATCTTTGGTTTTGCTTAAGTAACGAACAATGCGTTTTACTGAACGCATAGGTGATTCTTTTGGATCTGCTTGAAATCGAGAACATAAACAAACACTCATAATTATATTAGGTCTGCTAGCAGTTAAGTATAGTAATGATTCAATCATACTATGATATAGTTTTTGGTCGACATTTTTGCCTTCTTCATCTCTATCGAGATGTATTGTTGTACTCATCGGAGTTGGTTTGGCTACAGTGCTTTCCATACCAAATCGTTTAATTAGATTATTACAATATTTTTCTTGATTAATAAAAATTCCATTTTCTAATTGTTTTATTTGTGGTCCAAGAAAATTTGATAATTCTCCCATATGTAACATTTCAAATTTATTAGTCATTATAGTTGAAAATTCCTGACATAAATTTTCATTTATTGACCCAAAAATAATATCATCTACATGTACTTGAATAATTAAAATATCAATTTTAGTCTTTTTAATAAATAAAGTTTCATCAACCTTTCCAATATCAAAATCAGAGTCTATTAAATATTTCTTAAGACGATCGTACCAAGCACGTAGTGCTTGCTTTAAACCATATAAAGCTTTCTTAAGTTTATAGACGTGATTTGAAAAATTTTCATGAATGAAAAGAGTAGGTTGTTCAACATAAACATTTTCGTTAATATATCCATTTAGAAAAGCACTTTTTACGTCCATTTAAAATAATCTAAAGTTGTAAAAACACGCGAAGGTTAATAAAATGCGCATGGCTTCTAATCTAGTGATTGGTGCGAGGATTTCTTCATAATCAATACCATCTTCTTGATTATATCCTTGCGCTACTAGTCTAGCTTTATTTCTAGTTATATTACCTAATTCATCGGCTTTATTTTTAAATACCCATTTAGCACCAATGACTGATTGATCACTTGGTCTAAGAACAAGTTCCCAAACATCATTTCTTTCGAATTGATTTAGTTCTTCTTCCAAAGCAAGAATCCAATAGTCATCTGTTGAGGCTTCTTTTATATTTTTAGGTTCTATATTAGACAGAAATTCTATATGACCCATTTGATTTAATTGTTGTCTAGTTCTAATGTTTGAATTTACTTCTCTAATTATATTTTGAAAAGGGGTGATCCCGTAAAATTCTAGGTGAAGATCTTATATTTTCTTCATTATGAATAATATTTTCATCTTCTCTATTATTATTATTAACTTTTTGAATAATATCATCATCATCATCCATGTGATTTTTGATAATATTTATACTTTCATTAATAACTTTATTTTTATTTATAAAGTTTTCATTAAAAGAAACATGAAAAGTTCCTTCAATAATTTTAGTTCGTTTATCAAAAATTCGATAAGCTTAAATTCATTCTGAATAACCTGTAAATATTCCTTCATCGAATTTTGGATCGAATTTACCGAGTTGATCTTTAGTGTTTAAAATAAAAATTTTGAACCAAAAACTTTAAAACATGAAATATTTGGTTTTCTTCCATTCTTTAGTTCATATGGAGTATTTTTAGTTAGTAGTCATATAGAAACACGGTTCGAAACATAATAAGCAGTTGCTACAGCTTCTGTCGAAAAATGTTTTGGTAAAGTGGTTCTATTTAATAAAGTTCTTGCACATTCTTGTAATGTTCTATTTTTCCTTTATACAACTCCATTTTGTTGTTGTGACGTCGTGGAAATTTTGGCAACATTTATTTAATAATTTCATTGATAATTATTTTAAAATGTGAAATATTGATTTAATAATTTAATTCAAACAGGAATTTTCCTTTGAAGATTAATAATTGTTTAATCTGTCAAATGATATTCTTTTCAAAGTAATAATAATTTAATTTACATTGAAAATCTTATTGTTTTCAGATGTTAAAAATATTTAAGTAATAATTTCATCTTTCTAAGCTTATTTAAAAATATTTATTTATAATGTATATATGTGTATACATTGTAAATAGGAATTTTGATTTTAATTTTAATTTATATTAAATAAAGGATATTTTCTAATTATTATATATAAATGTATAAATTGTAAATTGATTAAATTGATTTTAAATTAGTATTGAAAACTTTTCAAAAGTTTGTTTTAAAAATCTATCATATAATTTTTATAGAAATGTAAGTAAGTATTTATTTTTTTTATAAAAATAAATATAGTTTAAATTTTGTTTTATAATAAAAGTTTATTTTGTTTTGTTTTAAAAATTGTTTTCTTTGAAATAAATTTAATTTATTCACATTTAAATATAGTATTTTGATTTAAAACTCTTGAATAAAATTGAATTCAACATTTCTTTTCTTTCAAAAATCTTCTCTATTGAAAATTAGTATTAAAATATTATTTTAAAAATATTCAAGCAAACATTCAAAATATATAGTTTTAAAAGAAGTTTATAAGTAAACATGTAATCATTTTCAAGGCTAATGTTAATAAATATTTAAAACATGCTAAAACAAATTAGAAATGGTTTTAGATAAATTTAAATACAATTATAAATTAAGAATATTTTTTTATATTAAAAATGTACATATGTTAGCTTTTAGACTAATAATAAACACTTGTAAAACATTTGACATAATAAGTTAACAAGTGGCAAGCTAATTTATTCTTGAAATTTAATTATATTGACAAGAAATATAACAAATGCATTTAGTTACATTCTCTTCAAATTGAAAATCTAAAAACTAGATTTGTAAAAAGAATTTAAAAACCAAATTCTAAGTCTTGATTCAAGAAGCAAATAGAAATCAAAATTTGCATAACCTATTCACTCAAAATCCATAAAACCAAATTCTGTTTAAATCTGCAAATTCAAAACCCAAATCTACAAATTAAATTCAATCTGCAACTTCCACATAAAATTCCAAGTTCAATTTCAAATCTGCAAAACCTATCTACATCTAAATTCTGCAAGTTTCAACATCAAACTGGAGTGCAACTTCAATATAAAATCTGAGCAATAAAGATAAGGTCTGCATGCATGTTCAAACAAATTACATCATCAAGTTAAAGCAATTTCTGTAATCAAAATGCAAGCCTAGATTTCAACCTGCAGCTTCAAGTCAGGTCTTGGAATTTGTGATGCATCTCTGGAATTTGTGCTCTGCATCTTTAATAAACATGTGAGTAAACCTTTATTTTTAAAAACAGTTTCTCCTTTAAAATAAATGCTTAAGCAAAAATAAGAACTAAAGACTAATGCATACTGTTTTTAAAAGAATCAAAACTGCAGTGTGTAACAACCCGCATATTTATCGAGTTTGTATTTAAATATTTTATTTAAATATTAACTCGTTAATCGGATTTTGGTCCGAAAAGCTACTTTTTGCAAACGATCAAATTAGGACTCGAGACCACTTCCATTGAGTTCGAAATGTCGTTTACAACTTTTTTAAGTATAAACATCGATAGGTTTGGAGCTAGTGAAATTTCACTAACTTTTCCCGCTTTGGACTTTGGGTTAGTTTAGCCTATTAAGCCCAAGTTCCAACCCTCTTCTCCTCACTCTTCATAAATTTCCTAACTAATCAAGCTTTGGCATTAATGGTGGAGGGAATGGGAAATTAAAATTCCAAAACTCAAATTCAATTGCAATCCATCTTTCTACTCCAAATTCAAGAAGAAGACATCGGATTCAAGCTTGTGGTTGCTTCTCCTTTTGCCTTCAAGCTTTGTTCTTCATTTTCATTGGGTTTTGGAGCAAAGGTGAGATTTTTATCTCACAAATCTAGTCTATAACTATATTGGACTGTTGGGAATGATTCCCTATCACTTTTGAATGCACATTTGCATTTGGTTTGGATTGGATTGGCGAAAAACTCCAATTTTTAGCGTTTTGGTGAAATTTCAGCATTTAGGTCGTTCTGGCCATTTTCGTGTTTTCGGAGTTAGGTCGCTCAGGACCTTAGGTCGTAGGTCGCTCAGGACCTTAGGTCGTAGGTCGTATGGTCGTTAGGTCGCTCTGCTTTGACTCTGGCCATTTTTGCTCACTCGCAGTTAGGTCGCTCACGACCTAGGACTTAGGTCGCTCGCGAGTTAGTGGCTTAGGTCGTTGGGTCATATAACCCATTAAGTTGCGCTCCTTTAGGTCGCGCCTCTTTTAAGTCGCCCTTCTCTGGACCTTGTTAGGTCGCTCAACATTGACCTCGTTAGGTCGCTCAACACACCGTGTCGCTAGGTTGCTCGACTCTGGACTTCATTAGCTCGCTCAACCGTCTACTTTATAAGTCGTAGGTCGTCTCCGACCTTAAACCACTCGGCCGCATTAGGTCGTGTACCTTTTAGGTTGCGTGTTGCACTAGGTCGTATAACCTTAGGTCGTTAGGTCGTATGGCTTTAGGTCGCTAGGTCGTATGACCTTAGGTCGTTAGGTCGTTTGGCTTTTAGGCCGCTTCCACGCTAGGTCGTTCGACTCTTAGGCCGTAATACTTAGGTCGCTCGCCTCTTAAGTCGCTAGGTCGCGTGCCTTTAGGTCGCGTTTCTTTATTAGGTCGCATGTCTTTGTTAGGTCGCTGACCTTCTTAACTCGCATGACCTAACCCCTAGGTCGTTGGGCCTCGTTTCTACTTAGGTCGCTGCTTCTTATAGGTCGCTCGGCTCCTTAATTTCTTTAGGTCGTTTGAGTGTTAGGTCGCGAACCCATTTTAGGTCGCATGACCTTTACCCTTTAGGTCGCTGGACCACTAGGTCGTGCCCCTTAGACCCCTAGGTCGTAACCATTAGGTCGAACCCCGTAAGCGGTGGCGTTGCCCCCGCACCCCCACCTTGGGGGGTTGCCACCCCCCCCGGACCCCCCCTCCGTAGGGCATCTTATCTGAAAAATATTCAACAGAACTTGCTGAGCTGATTTCCTTGGATTTTTATCACATCTTCGAATGTGACCTTTGTGATTGATTGTTTCTACAATCGCTTCTGTGATTTGTCACTTTAAAATATAAAGGTTTCAAAACTAGTAGTAAATATCAAAACTCTTCTTAAACCGTTTTCCAATCTATTAGTATATACAAGCCTTTACCTCACTCGGATGAGAAATCTAATTAAACGACTTAGTAAAACAAGTGGTATGAAATGCTTGCGTTCACTTCGTCGGTTAATTCTTGGACTTGTTCGATTGAACCTCTTGTGATAATTTTATTAGTGAAGATTTACAGTTTGTTCGTAAATATTTAAGTTAAGCAAGTGGTTATGGGACATGAAGCTAAACTTCTATATTTACTAGCTTAGTGTAATTGACACTTCTCGTTGATCTTGATGATCACTTTATGAATTAGACTAGCAATTGCGCGATGTCTCTTTCATTGCAAGGTTAGACTAGACACCACTTGTGTGATTCCATTCACACATACCTTTCTGCTTTTTGGTTAGTCTTGACCTCAATCTGTGTGATTCCATTCACACATGCGGGGTAGCTCCCCTTGGTCTTCGGACCGTCATGTGATAGGCCTCTTTCCCTTTTTATGATTTCTGGATTTCTTGTGTTGATTTCTGGAATTTATCTCTTTGACTTGTCATGAGTACAAGTTTAGGGTATGATGCCCTCTTTGGATCTTTGAGAAGATTCTTGTGATATTGATATATCTCTTATCGGTTGATCTCCTGTTGATCATTATTTGCATACTTATAGTAGTATGTCAGTATGGATATTTTATGTTTATGCCATATCTTTTATTTTATATCATGTCATCTGATATTTATAGCTAGACTGATCCGTTTATTATTTTCTCATAAATAATACTCGGGTCAGACCGAGATGTTACAGGTGCTACTGCTTGACTCCTCCCCCAGTGATTCACTACTCAGACTTTTGGCTACTTGTTTAGATTAGCAGCTTTTGTTGTTTACACTTGAGATATAGACTCATAGTTGTATTCTTTTGTATAGCACGCGTTGCTATTCTTTTGTATTATCGTGGATCTTTTTAGACCACTACTCTGATGCACACTTTTATGTGATATATATTCATATCTCTTTCCGCCCTTGTGATATGGATATCTGTGATTGATTCACATGTTATGCTTACTTCTATATTTGTTTCCGAAGATTATTTTATAGCCACCGTGTGATAAGAAATTACATGGATGGTCGCTCCTCAACAGCCTTATTCTCCGCGCTAGTCGACAGCACTACACCGTAGTGTTCTTGGCTAGCGTGGGTATAGAGGTGGGGCGTCACACAGTGCCTTTATTTGGTGAATAACTTCACAATTTATAAACTTAAGTTTCTGTGCATGTGAAATGGGTAGAAATATGTATGTTTGTGTGATTTATATTGATAAATATTCTGTGTATACATATACATAAATATGTATATATAAGTGTTGCTACTGCAGGTATCTGCAAACCTGCTTTTTTTTTTAAACTAAGATTTTTATTTGGAATCCATTATCACCTAATATGATATCAACTAGAATTTGAAATATAAACAAACTTTGTTTGTTTAGAATGAAATGATGGTTATAAATCAAAATTTAGCTATATTAAAATCCTGTAGTCTCTGGAAAACATTTACAACAGTAAATATTTTTTTCTAGAAGTAAGTATATCAAACTTTTTAAAATATTAAAACAGTTTGTTACCAAAATGCATGATTGAATTCATTGATTTTGGAAACAAATATTACATTTTAATTTCACTAAGGGAGTGAGCATTACTGTGTTAAACAGAATTGGATCTTTTTGGTTTTGTTTGAGTTTCTAGTGAATTATGGAGGCTCTGGGTCTTTCTGGAGGTGGAATGCAGATGGATGGTAGGGGGGAAATTGTCAGGAGTTTATTTCAGTGGTGGTGGTGATTGTAATTGGGTGTTTCCAGGTTTAAGCCCTAATTTTGAGTGGTCGAATTTTTGATGCTTCACGTGGTCTCTGATGCACCGAGCGTTGACATACTTTGGGGATCGGCAGAGGGGATGTAGATGAGGAGATTGCCGGAGTTGCAGGTGATCAAGTGGTCAGAGATGAGTAAGAGCGGTGTTGACAGGTTTGGCCTTTGGATTCCAGTGTTGATGTTCCAGGTTGGATTTATATTATCGATTTCAACATCGAACTGCAGTGGGGATTTTTAGGGTCGCGATCAAGTTTGGTGATGGTCGGCAACTTGGTGAGGTGGTCTTGAGAGGCTAGAGATCATCAGAGTGTCGGTGCATATGCACCGTGCACATAAATTTTCTGCTGAACATTTGGAGGTATGTAGGATTTTTGACTCGGAGATGACCTCGGGTTTTTGTGATGTTGTCTCAAAGCTGGGGGTTTGGAAACTCGAAGTAAATAGATGGGTTGCTCGGGTAAATATGATTACAGGTTTAAAACCTAAAATTTTGCAGTTTTTTTAAATTTTTTGAATGAAATTCATATTTTAAAGTTGTAACTTGGCTCAAGTGTAAGTTGAATTTGAATTCACTTGAAGTTTGAAATTCAAAGTTTTAAAAATGAAAATTTTAAAATTTAAACAAGATTTGAATTTAGTTTTAAATCAATATTAAAACAGTTTTCAGATTTACCTTTAAAAATCAGATTTTTGTTTCAAACGGCTTTTGTAAGTTTTAAAATTATGAACAGATTTAAATGTTTTTAAACCAGATTTAAATCTGTTTTGAAATCAAGTTAAAACAGTTTTCAGATATACCTTGGAAACCAATTTTGAATTCAAAACAGTTTGTAAATTTAAAAAATGAACACATTCAAATGTTTTAAAAGAATTTGATTTCAAATAGGTTTTAAAACTTGAAAGAATTTATTTCCTTTAGTATTTGAATTAAGATATGAAGTGTTAATTTAAAATTGAAAATTAAAATAATCAATCTATTTTCAAAGCTTGATTTATTGTAATCAAGTAATTTTGTTTTAAACTTTCCTTTTATATTTAAGTAATGTTCTTTAACATTCATTTTATTTTAAGGTTTATGATTATTTAAATTTAGATTAATGTTTAAATAGTTAAACATTTTAAATATTAAATTTTTAAATGGAATTTGAATTAAATTTTAGAAATGTATTGTTTTAATATATTTTGAATGTAAATGAGTCATTTGATAAGTAATTAAATTATTTTGAAAATAATTAAGATAATTAAGAATTTACTTAATTATTTGATTTTAAATAATGGTTTAGATTAATTTTTAATCTAAGATAATTTTTTCTTAAGTAAGTAATTATTGGAAATGTTGTTAATTAATAAAAATAATTATCTAAGGATAATTAAGTAATTAATTAATGTAATTAATTTTGATAATTAACTAGATTAATTGAATATAATTAATTGTAATTTGTTAAGTATAATTAATTGATAAAGTAATTAAGGAAGTAGTTACTTATTGTAATTAATTTTGATATTATGATTTTTTTAAGTTAATTAGTTTAGTTTAATTAATTTAAGATAACCATTTAATGATATAATGGAAGTAATTACTTAATGTAATTAACGGAGCAGGATTACTTAGAGAAGTAATGAATGGTAATTACTGAAATGTAATAAGTAATTTGGATAATTACCTTTGTAATTAATCAAGAGATTAATTAATTAAGATAATTAATTATTGGATAATTAATTTGATTAATGAGTAATTAAAGATAGTTAATTACTGAATTGAATATTAATCAAAGTGATTAATAAATAGATTAATTAATAAATGTAATTAATTTTAATTAATTAATTTATTTAAATATTAGAGATCATTAATTAACATTAATGATAAAATAAATGATTGTTTGATTAAGTAATAATTAATTAATTAAGTGATTAATTAGTTGTAATTAATTAAGGATAAATATAATTAATTATAATTAATTAATAAATGAGTAATTAAACGTTAATTACTTATGATTAAGGTTAATTAAATTTGTGAAAATTAATTATAGACTAATTACTTATTGTAATTAGAGGATGATTAATCAAAGATGTTTAATCAAGTTGAATACTTAGTGAATAATTAATTAACTAAGTTAATTAATTAATGGATATTAAGCAGGATTTATAAATGTGGTAATTAATTTAATATAATTAAAGATAGAAGTAATTAATTTAATTCATTTTAAACTAATTATAATTGATGATTAATAAATCAATGCTTATGGATGTTATTGATTGAATGGTTGTGATCTCAGTAATGAGATGAGTCGTATCTGTATGATATGAATGCTTGGTTTAAGTATGATGGTTTGTGATGGATTATTTGATTGCGATGATTATCTGCTTGTGATGATGATATAGATGATCTGTTTATGATATGAATGTGATTATCCATTGTGATATGTAGTTTATCTATCTGTGTGAAATAGATAATAATAAAATGAGTTAATTGATTAAAACCCTTAAGTACAACTTGGACATTAAGATGGCATTTGGTTTCGATGAGACCGGGATCAGATCTCCAAACTTGAAATTCCGAAAACCACATTGATTCCAAATTAAACGTTAGGTTGTTAATCCAAGTGGAGCAAGTGAAGACTCGAAGTGTAAGGGCTATATGTCAGTATAACTCTATGGGTGATTCCGTAATGAGTTTGACCGAATAGTACTTATAGGTTTGAGATGGTGATTTAGAGTGCAAGGGTTATCATCGTTAACTCTGAGGGTGATTCCAACAGGAGTGTAACGAGATAATGCCTTCGGTTTCGTTCGAACCCGGAACGAACTTGTATGGATTGAGTGCTTTCAGAACATCGTCAGGTGGACGATGAGCATTCTAAGATTGATATGTCCTATAAAGGTAATCGTAGCCTCAAGCCTCATCAACCGGGAATGGCTAAAACAGGGGAGGTGCAGCAAGGCTTCGTGGGTAGCTCCCACTGGAGAGCAAGATTTACCCCTGTCTAGAGGTCCCTTTATATTCGGTTGTGTGGAAGTTGGCGACGGCCAATTTGCGGGGTGGTATTGTTCGTAACTATTCAGTAAGGAATGGTTCCGGCTTTGTGTTGCAGGGGAGTGGGCGTACTCCTCGGTATAGTGATCTAGGCCACGTACTGTGACAGGTGGTACCCCAGTAGCCCTGCCATTAATGGAAACCCATTCTTCCTACGAGACTCTACGGTTTTGATTGTATTACCCACTTTTGTGGCTAGTAGCTGGAATTTAATCATGTAACAATTTCGGCAATTTCTTATTTATTTGAAAACCCTAGACACTATTATAATATCACTGGATTTCCTATAAATGTTTTGGTTAGCGTAAGGTAAATTTTTTTCCATGTTTATGTGTGGGAAGTCTTACGTGATACCTTTGTTTTCAAAGGATTTTCTAAAGTTAAGCAACTTTTATCCCCGTTTACTCACACCAGACCCATGTCTGACCTGAGTGTTTATTTTCTGTTTTATTAAACTCTTGGGTACTCATATTATGTATGAGTAGTCAAGTGATTCAGGATTTGCTTTGACGAGTTCTGGAGGAGATAATGGAGCAGGAGGCTTCAGCGTGTAGATATATGTGGTGGTTCCGCTATATTTGAGTTGTATCTGTTTTCTCTGATATACTTGAATTGTAATTGCTAGACAGTTGTTTATAACTGTCTAGTTTGTGTTGTATTGGCTGTTTAACTCTGATGTATATGATACTATGTAAAGTTTTATGTGATATAATATAATTTATTCGTTCCGATGTGAGATTCTGATGTTGTCTGTTTCTTTCTTTTCTTTCTTTTCTCTTTCTATCCCTTCTTTCTTCTTAATGATGCGTCTTTCTTTGGAATGAAAGGCGGGTCGTTACATTGTGGTATCAGAGCACTAGGTTGAGCGAATACCTAGACTCTGGAATAGTGTCCTACCAGAGAGAGCGTAGTTGTAATTTTGAATATATATATATATATATGTATATGTGTGTGTATATATATATATATATATATATATCTACCTATTAGATTGGGTTACCTGTTCAGGTTTTCCAAAATAAGTAATAAAGGTAGATAGGGTAGTGGTGTGTGTAACACAACTACCAATGGTTGGAGTTCGAGTGTTTAAGGTTGGAAGTGATCTGCTAGGGCAGTATTGGGCATCTTGAGTAGTTTGGCAGTTTGGTGTGAAGGATTTTACCCATCTCTGAAGGAAATCTTTTTATGATTTGGAGTTTATCTTTGGATTGTAAGCTTGGTTGCACTCGTGTGAGTGGATTTTCTTGAGTTTGGATCAGTTGGAAGTACTGAAGCCAACAATGGAATCTTGGCAACCTTAGGAAGGAGTTCTGTCTGTATTTGAGTTTGAGACTCAGTTTGGCAGAGTGTTTTGTGTTTGGTTTGAGATCGAGTTTCCTGAGAGATATGTAACGACCCGCCGTTCTGACCGCCCCCAGTCGGTAATTAAACCAACCTAGACGTTCAAAATGACGGACTGTTATTCAGTTTATAGAGTTTAAACAGAATCAGCCACAGAATCACAGAATAATCATAATATTTCACATAAATGAATTTTCTTACATATATCAGAGTTTATACAATGCATTAAATTTTTATACAGCGGAATATATCTTTTACAAGTACAAATTTTTTTCGAAAAGCTAAAGTGAAGCGTTTCCCCAACTCTCTCTAACTTCGCGGCCTGAAAATCTTCAAGCTGTAAAATACTCGGTCTGACCCAAGTATTATACTCAAAAGAAAATAATACACAGGTCAGTCTAATTCAAACTCAGTTATTAGTGCATAGAGGCAATAATAATCAAAAAACAATTAGACGACAGTGAAATATAAATTTACCTATCCGATCCTAACAAGAAATCGGATAACGGTAAATATAACACTTAACAGTATTAAACCATAAAACAGTAGATTCAGATTATCAATGAAGATAGATGAAGGGATTTTTTTTATAAAGATACTTTAGAAAAAACATCAGAATTGCCTAAACGGCAATTTACAACAAAATCATCAAAATCGATTCAAAATATATTGAATTGGCAACATAAACAAAATAAATTTCCATCAATAGAAAACATCAATTAAAACATCAAATTTGGTAGGGCTGCAATACACACACGCGTGTACGGCCTCGCCACATTTTTAAAATGTTAACTTCGTGTGGCTGTAGTCCACGCTTGCGTGCACTGCCTTGCCACTATCGTGATGATGTACTCAAAAGGTCAACGAACCAAAATCAATGAAGGTTCAAATATCGAATCAAAATGTCGATACTGCGTGGCTGCAGTGCACGCACGCGTGCGCTACCTCGCCACAACAACATGTGAAATCATCTCAAGATAGAATACTATCAGAAATCAATGTTGCAGAGGTCAAGTCAGTGACTCAACACAACTGCAACATCAAAACCCATGCAACTAGGCAAGGTCGAAATGCAACTGTTTGCATATACTCAAGTAAACTCAAAAAAACAAGTTCCAAACAACTTATTACTGCACACTTCAACAAGTGTAAAATTTCAAAAAAAGGAAACTGCGGCCATTACTAGGACACAAGGGCAACTGCAACAATAACGCAGCCACCACAAGATCACAATGCAACAAAACTGTCTCGAAGCAAATTTGTCGAGACTATCAAAATTCAGTAAAATCAGAAGCAAGCTAAGATCAACGCATCAAGAAACCCAATCAAGACAGCGACAATAAGGCACTGCAAATACAAGGCAGGACTGCAACAACGAACTCAAAACAACACAAAATTTCCCAAATTAAATAGGGCAGCCAGTATTAGTGCACAAGGGCAAACTGCAACCAAGATCTGCAGCCCCTCGAGTACACGAAGCACGAAGGCTCAAATGACCCAGTGCGCAAAGGCAGGGGTACAACTACATGAAAATAGATGAAAGAAGGTGAGGGCACCAAAAATATGGCACCACAACACACAAAACAAGTTCAAAGTACTGTTAACATAAAACTGGTCAGAGTGACAACTCAGCATGTACAAGGCAACAGAGGATGCACATGCAAAATAACTCAAACTTGGTACAATTCCAACCATATATGTACACAAACATACATATGTATGCATGTACATATATGCAGATTTGAATAACAGGTGACAAGCAAGGTCACAATTCATCAACAACCGAAACAAGCAACTGAGACAAACAAATTTAAGTCGAAGTGAAATAGAGATGTACTTAGGGAAGGATATGAAAAGTGCACAGCAACAATGGCTTTTGAATACAGGCAGTGCAACAGGTCAAGGCAGCAACTATGAAATAACAATAACAAAATATATGCAACTGCACCAAGGAATGGCACATGTGTGCTACAGGTCTGAACCCCAAGGGCAGTGACAAAAAGGACCAGGCGGCATGAATATATACAGTGTAATCATACCACAAAAGCACAAACAAGTAAACTGGCCGAGACAGTAGCAAAACCAGATAATATCAAAGAAACAATCCCATGTGATATGCAGTAACACATTACCACCGAAAATCAAGTATAGGCAAAAATGAAAACCAAATGAACCAGAGGCAATAACAAACATATATACACACACATAAATGCATATGTATACATGATAATGGAAAGACACATATATGTACAAATGAAGACATATTACAGTGAAAATAGTGGCTCAACATCAAAGAATATGTTGAACAGGTCAGGGACGTGGTGGCAAAGAGACAAACAGTTCAGATTCAAAGCCATGGAAAACAAGTGTCGTAAGGAATGAACTGAATAAGTCAGTAAATCATCGATGTCCAGAAATTCATCAAAGTACACGAATTCGATAAAACCAGGGATTGAAGTACGAACAGTTCAATATCGGACAAGCATATTTCAGAACGAAATAAACAAGTCCAAATCAAGTTTTAAAAATAGTCAAGGCCGAAGCCATAGCATAAAATGAGGTCGCAGGGATTACAAACCAGAAACCAAATCTAGTGATCAAAATCAAAGTAATTTCCCTTTTTCCAAAGACAACAGAAAAATGCTCGTAGCCGAAGCCATGGAAATCACCAAATTATATATATATATCAAGTGACCGAAGTCAATGCGAGCCATACGAAACCAACATGCCCACGGTTCAACAGAGAAAACAAGGCCGAAGCCAACAAAGCAAATGAAGATCAAGGAATTAGCAAATTCACAAAATCATAGTGACCGAAGTCCAACATCAATTAAGAGTAGAAGAAAACATGAAATCACAAATTAAAAATCACTAAAAATTCGAACTAGATGTGAGTGAGGGGATCACTCACCTTCCACCTGGCGCGGTCGCGCAAAATTGAAGCTAAAGCCCTAATTGTGAAGACGAGCGAGCAACGAGGATGAGCGAACGCAAAGAAGCTGAAGCCCTAATTTGAAAGCGAAGAGGGACGAAACAACAGAGCCGCCATTATTTTGTTTCTTCTTTTTTTTTGGTTGATTTCTGCTTTGAAATGGAGGAAAGGGGTATCGAATATAAAAGGGAAAGGAGACGTGATTTTAGCGTGGTTGAAGGCGTAGGTTAAGGCAAAATTTTAGGCGTGTTTTTAGCTGATAAGGTAATGCAGTGGGATTTTTTTCTTTATTTTATGTTTATTTTAATATATATTTTTTTCTTATTTTTTTCATTTTAAGTCCAATTTGTTTTATATAATTATTTTCTTTACTTTGTTTTGTAAATTTTGTTGTTTGAATTTTTTAACTATGTGTATTTCTTTATTTATTTTGTATTGATTAAAATTTTATTCCTTTTTATTTTAAAGAAAAGAAAAATGTTATTTAAAACTAACCATCCTTTATTAATTTAAATAAATAATAATTCTTGTATCCAAATTATTTTTTCTAAGTCATTAGTTTGAATTTAAAATACAAATTCAATATTCAATTTCAACTCCAAAGTCAAATTTAAATTTTTATTCAACTTTTTATAGATTAAATTCTAAAATTTAATCGCCAATTTCATAGTTATATTGGGAATTCAACTAAACCATCATTCAAATATTCAAAATTAATTAAATATTTTCAATTTAAATTGTTCAAAATTCAGGGTTGTTACAATCTTCCCTCCTTAAAAGAATTTCGTCCCGAAATTATAAGTTAGGAAAAATGATTGTTAAAATCTCACCGATATTTATACCCTACACAATTTTTACCAAGTTTGAATCTTATTAAAATAAATAAATATAGGATTCATTCCATTTATTTTATCTCACTAGCTTTGTTCATTGATTTTTATAATCAAGACACAAAAGTCTTTTACTAAAATTTTCGACTTACAAAATTCAAATTTAAACTTGCAATTCTTTATGCTAAAGATTTTCATATCATATTTTTTTTTTCAAAGCTGTGGACTTTCAAGATATTTCAAAGATCTTCTTCCTTAATTCAATTAGGTTGGAATTATGTAATTCTAATTTCAGACTATTGATTTGCTATTCAAAGTTTTGAAAATACTTGCTAACTCGAAGTTTAACAAGTCTATTGTCGTTCTTACAGACATTAGGCATACGCTGGCCAGGCGTAGGACTAAAAATCTCCAAGTACTAAATATGCTTGCTTCAACTCCCAGTGAAAATACTTTTAAAAATTCTTTTAAAAATGGATATGGAAAGCACGTTCCCCCATGGATCACAGTTTACCCGGCGGTTACGCTACTATCCCAGTAGAATCGCTTGTAATCTATAGATTTCTCATCTCCTGAATTTCGCCATGGTTGTTTCCATAGATCGCGGTTCACACGGCGGTTACGCTACTATCCCAGTAGAATCGCTCGTGACCGTAGGCATCTCGCCCTTCAAATTTCGCTTTGGCCTCTAGATCGCAGTTTACGCGGCGGTTGCGCCACTATCCCAGTGGAATCGCTTGTAACTGTAGGCATCACGCCCACGAATTACGCCAGCATCAATTCACATAATCCCAACACGATGATCCATCGTGGGGGATTCCAGTCCCAATGGACATTCCACTAATGGAAATTCTACGTAGCTACGATTTCCAATGGACACTCACGCTGAGTTCCAATCACCTTCACAAATTATAAATGGAAGGTACATTTCCATATCCTCAGTTTTAGAAAACATATGTCATATACATATAGTACTTCATTTCACATTTCGTACATATCATACCTATGTAAACTTGCATAGGATTTTCATAATAATGACTTTCCAAACTGATGGTTTTCGAATTATTACATTCACATATATAAGTTGCGAAAACCACAATATCTCATATTCATTAAAAATAAAGGATTCCAAAATTTTCCATCTCGTTTAAAATTTTCCTCTAAATCGATTTGAAAATTTAAGGTTATCTCAAACCTAATTCACATTCATAATCCAATTCATTATCGAGTTCACATTCGATTTGGATTTCACGTTACATCGTCAATTCTCAACACATAATTGATGTCTATCGATATATAACCTCTAAGCTCGTACGTCTCAGAGAAAGGTGTTAAGCTAAAAGAATAAATTCTCCGCGACCACAGATATACATTTAATAGAGATCAATTGCTATGTCATCAATTCACCATGTTAGACATACAATCCCAATCGACTATCCAAAATTCAAAGCTCAACTTATATTTGTTTTTTTTGTGTCGAAGTTAAACTCAATTTAACTCAGGATTCAGTCTTTTTGAAAAAAATCAAGTTGAACTAATTGTTCAAATTTTCCAAAAATATCTTTACAAGATATAAAATTTTCCACACTTAACTATTTGAAACAAATTTCAAATATTCACTTTTTTTCAATTTATCTTTAAAAGATAGAATTTCAAACTTTTCAATTCATATTGGAAAACATTTCCATACTTATTTAATAATAAGTAACTCACAAATTCATTTATTTTCAACTCTTGGAAAATATTCAATATACTTGAATCAAAATTAAGTATATATTCCATTCTTTAAGGAAATCATTCTTTTAAACACATTTATTTGAGTCAAAACGAATGTTGCGTAAAACATCGTTACGACAACTCAAAATCACTAGTATAGGGATTCGAATTTAAGATAGATATATAAATCCCAATACTATACAAAACATTTGCTTTCGGAAACCATTTACTATAACAATAGTGTTATAGTCTACCCTTTCCTTTTATTTCTCTCGAAAACGTCTATTTCAACAATGAATGTTGAAATCTATGTATTCGATACTTAATGCATTTTAAAACATCTTTAAAACCATTAACTTCATTCCATAATATCACTTCCCTAAAACATATCTGTTTTAGTTAATAATATATTCACTGTCCAAAATCGTGAATATACTTATTTAATCAATTCAGTGTTTCTACACTTTTTATTTAAAAGATTATCCACTGTCCAAAATCGTGGATAAAGTTCCCAACCAACATTTACTATCACAATATTTAACTTAAAGGATAATTCGCTGTCCAAAATCACGAATATATCTCCTTTAATAACTTCTATGTTTCATTTATCAAATTCAATTGGTTCCGAATTTGTAAACAATCTTTACAAATTCCATTTCTATTATAAAACTTCGATTTATAAATCTCCTTTATTAATCCAATTCAATTTATATAACTCAATTATATATCAAAAGTCCATATTATAAGTTAAGTACTTATAATCCATTTATTAACTAAATCGTTCTTCATAACATTTGAAATCAATTTTTCAAAAGAATTCGGAATCAAATTCCCAAGTTATAGTTCAATGATCCTCTTGGCTATACTAAATTGACATGTCATTTTATTTCACAATTTTTTTCTTTGGAGATATTCAAAATATTGGATTTAAACCAATTCATTAATTCACTTAACTTTACATTTTATTTTTTCATAAATCTCAGCAATTCGATAATGGGTTTTTCCAAAGAGAAACTATCGCAAACCTAAAATTAGAGAGCTACAAAAGAAAGGGGGATTGTCCGAAAAAATTTGAATTTTCAAAATAACTTTTATTTTCAAAGAAAACAATTTTATACTTCTTTAAATTTGAAAAACGTTTTCTTTAAAGTGATTCTAGTAACTATTCATATTAAACATCATAAACTGAGCTTTGTGTAAACCAAAGCTTTGATACCACTTTTTGTAAAGACCCACCGTTCTGACCGCCCCCAGTCGGTAATTAAACCAACTTGAGACGTTCAAAATGACGGACTGTTATTCAGTTTATAGACTTTAAACAGAATCAGCCACAGAATCACAGAATAATCATAATATTTCACATAAATGAATTTTCTTACATATATCAGAGTTTATAAAATGCATTAAATTTTTATACAGCGGAATATATCTTTTACAAGTACAAATTTTTTTCGAAAAGCTAAAGTGAAGCGTTTCCCCAACTCTCTCTAACTTCGCGGCTTGAAAACCTTCAAGCTGTAAAATACTCGGTCTGACCCGAGTATTATATTCAAAAGAAAATAATACACAGGTCAGTCTAATTCAAACTCAGTTATTAGTGCATAGAGGAAATAATAATCAAACAACAATTAGACGACAGTCAAATATAAATTTACCTATCCGATCCTTTAACAAGAAATCAGATAACGGTAAACTAACACTTAACAGTGTTAAACCATAAAACTGTAGATTCAGATTATCAATGAAGATAGATGAAGGGATTTTTTTTTATAAAGATAATTTAGAAAAAAAATCAGAATTGCCTAAACGGCAATTTACAACAAAATCATCAAAATTGATTCAAAATATATTGAATTGGCAACATAAACAAAATAAATTTCCATCAATAGAAAACATCAATTAAAACATCAAATTTGGTAGGGCTGCAGTACACACACTCGTGTACGGCCTCGCCACATTTTTAAAATGTTAACTTCGTGTGGCTGCAGTCCACGCTTGCGTGCACTGCCTTGCCACTATCGTGATGATGTACTCAAAAGGTCAACGAACCAAAATAAATAAAGGTTCAAATATCGATTCAAAATGTCGATACTGCGTGGCTGCAGTGCACGCACACGTGCGCTACCTCGCCACAATAACATGTGAAATCATCTCAAGATAGAATACTATCAGAAATCAAAGTTGCAAAGCTCAAGTCAGTGACTCAACACAACTGCAACACCAAAACCCATGCAACTAGGCAAGGTCGAAATGCAACTGTTTGCATATACTCAAGTATACTCAAAAAAACAAGTTTCAAACAACTTATTACTGCACACTTCAACAAGTGTAAAATTACAAAAAAAATGAAACTGCGGCCATTACTTGGACACAAGGGCACCTGCAACAATAACGCAGCCACCACAAGATCACAATGCAACAAAACTGTCTCGAAGCAAATTTGTCGAGACTATCAAAATTCAGTAAAATCAGAAGCAAGGTAAGATCAACGCATCAAGAAACCCAATCAAGACAGTGACAATAAGGCACTGCAAATACAATGCAGGACTGCAACAACGAACTCAAAACAACACAAAAGTTCCCAAATTAAATAGGGCAGCCAGTATTAGTGCACAAGGGCAAACTGCAACCAAGGTCTGCAGCCCCTCGAGTACACGAAGCACGAAGGCTCGAATGACCCAGTGCGCAAAGGCAGGGGTACAACTACTTGAAAACAGCTGAAAGAAGGTAAGGGCACCAAAAATATGGCACCACAACACACAAAACAAGTTCAAAGTACTGTTAACATAAAACAGGTCAGAGTGACAACTCAACATGTACAAGGCAACAGAGGATGCACATGCAAAATAACTCAAACTTGGTACAATTCCAACCATATATGTACACAAACATACATATGTATGCATGTACATATATGCATATTTGAATAACATGTGACAAGCAAGGTCACAATTCATCAATAACCGAAACAAGCAACTGAGACAAACAAATTTAATTCGAAGTGAAACAGAGATGTACTTAGGGAAGGATATGAAAAGTGCACAGTAACAATGGCTTTTGAATACAGGCAGTGCAACAGGTCAAGGCAGCAACTATGAAATAACAATAACAAAATATATGCAATTGCACCAAGGAATGGCACATGTGTGCTACAGGTCTGAACCCCAAGGGCAGTGACAAAAAGGACCAGGCAGCATGAATATATACAGTTTAATCATACCATAGAAGCACAAACAAGTAAACTGGCCGAGACAGTAGCAAAACCAGACAATATCAAAGAAACAATCCCATGTGATATGCAGTAACACATTACCACCGAAAATCAAGTATAGGAAAAAATGAAAACCAAATGAACCAGAGGCAATAACAAACATATACACACACACATAAATGCATATGTATACATGATAATGTAAAGACACATATATGTACAAATGAAGACATATTACAGTGAAAATAGTGGCTCAACATCAAAGAATATGTTGAACAGGTCAGGGACGTGGTGGCAAAGAGACAAACAGTTCAGATTCAAAGCCATGGAAAACAAGTGTCAAAAGGAACGAACTGAATAAGTCAGTAAATCATCGATGTCCAGAAATTCATCAAAGTACACGAATTCGATAAAACCAGGGATTGAAGTACGAACAGTTCAATATCGGACAAGCATATTTCAGAACGAAATAAATAAGTCCAAATCAAGTTTTAAAAATAGTCAAGGCCGAAGCCATAGCATAAAATGAGGTCGCAGGGATTACAAACCAGAAACCAAATCTAGTGATCAAAATCAAAGTAATTTCCCTTTTTCCAAGGACAACAGAAAAATGCTCGCAGCCGAAGCCATGGAAATCATCAAATTATATATATATATATCAAGTGACCGAAGTCAATGCGAGCCATACGAAACCAACATGCCCACAGTTCATCAGAGAAAACAAGGCCGAAGCCAACAAAGCAAATGAAGATCAAGGAATTAGCAAATTCACAAAATCATAGTGACCGAAGTCCAACATCAATTCAGAGTAGAAGAAAACATGAAATCAGAAATTCAAAATCACTAAAAATTCAAACTAGATGTGAGTGAGGGGATCACTCACTTTCCACCTGACGCGGTCGCGAAAAATTGAAGCTAAAGCCCTAATTGTGAAGACGAGCGAGCAACGAGGACGAGCGAACACAAAGAAGCTGAAGCCCTAATTTGAAAGCGAAGAGGGACGAAACAACAGAGCCGCCATTATTTTGTTTCTTCTTTTTTTTCCGGTTGATTTCTGCTTTGAAATGGAGGAAAGGGGTATCGAATATAAAAGGGAAAGGAGACGTGATTTTAGCGTGGTTGAAGGCGTAGGTTAAGGCAAAATTTTAGGCGTGTTTTTAGCTGATAAGGTAATGCAGTGGGATTTTTTTCTTTATTTTATGTTTATTTTAATATATATTTCTTTTCTTATTTTTTTCATTTTAAATCCAATTTGTTTTGTATAATTATTTTCTTTACTTTGTTTTGTAAATTTTGTTGTTTGAATTTTTTAACAATGTTTATTTCTTTATTTATTTTGTATTGATTAAAATTTTATTCCTTTTTATTTTAAAGAAAAGAAAAATATTATTTAGAACTAACCATCCTTTATTAATTTAAATAAATAATAATTCTTGTATCCAAATTATTTTTTCTAAGTCATTAGTTTGAATTTAAAATACAAATTCAATATTCAATTTCAACTCCAAAGTCAAATTTAAATTTTTATTCAACTTTTTATAGATTAAATTCTAAAATTTAATCGCCAATTTCATAGTTATATTGGGAATTCAACTAAACCATCTTTCAAATATTCAAAATTAATTAAATATTTTCAATTTAAATTGTTCAAAATTCAGGGTTGTTACAAGATATCTGTCTTCTGAAGGCTCTATTATGAAGTGGCTGGTGTAGCTTTGTGATTCAATAAGTTTTTGGATAAGGAAGTTTTGGCAGCAGTAGCAGCAGTGAGTGGCTTGTTCATCGATGGTTCAGAAATCTCTATGATTCTTCTGTCAGTAGTCCGGGCAGATGGTGGAGCTTGTCCATTTCTTCTGAAAGCTCAGTTGGGTGTGATGTTTGTGGTTAGAGGTAGACCACTAGTTCTTCCTTTGGTTTGAAGGCTTTAGCTGTTCTGATTTTGTAGTGAGAACGATTTCTTGGATTCTGAACTGAGTGGGATCGCAAAAGTGACTTGCGATGGTTCGAAGGTTCTTTGAGTGATCTTTGTTTGGAATGAAGCATCTCTAGTGGATGTTTGAGTTATCGAAGTGGTTTGGTATTTTCTGGATATCTTCGAAGGAGTTGAGTTTTGCATCCGCATCAAGAGTTGAGTTCTGTTCCGACTTGATTCTTGAAGCTTTACTGGTGGTTCAGCATAGTAGGAGGTTCTTTGAGAAAGAGATCTGTTTAAGCTGGCAGGATTGATCGGATCTAGTTTCGGGTTGAATTTTTGCTGTAATGTTGTGACCGAATCGGATATGTCACTGAGATTTTATGGAATTTGATGGACAAATGTTTCCGGGATAAGTTGATCAAGTTTATACTTGTGTTCATCAACAACATTCTTAAATCAGAGTTGCGCAGTGGAAGCATGGTGGCAGCTATTTCAGGATAGAAGCAACACCCGATTCTTTGGGAATCTGAGTTTTGACTTGGATCAGAGGATTTCTACAGGAAATTTATTCTGGATTTGGAGGGTTGATTGTCTTGTGCATCTATTCTGTTTTCAGAATAGGAATAAGATCTGGAGATCGTTTATTTCTTTGTCCAGGTTTGTTCTGTGTAGCATCTGCA
This sequence comes from Allium cepa, assembly GCA_030765085.1. NCBI lineage: Eukaryota > Viridiplantae > Streptophyta > Magnoliopsida > Asparagales > Amaryllidaceae > Allium > Allium cepa. The sequence goes on along the minus strand of CM060938.1, from coordinate 26,553,939 downwards.
AAGATTTGATTGATCTAGAAGTTGAAGGCAACCCAGGATCGATAGGAAAGATTTGTAGATAAGAGATTGTATCTTTCTGTTTTCTCTTAAGAGTTAAGTGTTTGGTCTACAGGATTGAATTTCCAGTTCGGATGGCTGGAATTTGTTTTATTTTCACGTATCTTGAGGCAGTATGTGTATGGTTTATCTTTGGTTTTAGGCTCAGTAGTTCTGGGAGATTTTGGAAGTTGATCAGGACTTGTCTGAGGTCCAGTATCCTGTTTAGATTTGTAGACCTAGATATATAGGAGCTCTAGATTTGTGTGGTGCAGCTAGTTTAGATTCTGTAGGGCGAGTGTCCCGGTGTTTGTTCCTGGGAAACTCTAGGGAATTCTATTCAGAATTTTGTCTTGGTAATTAGAATTTTTTTTGAATTGGTTGCTATAGTTGCTAGTATTTTGGATGATAACATATGTTTTTTTAAAAAAAAAATCTGTATATGATTATTAAATTACCTTTGCTTTTAAATTTCGGGGACGAAATTCTTTTAAGGGGGGAAGAATGTGATGTCCCGGAAATTTTGGCAATATTTATTTAATAATTTCATTGATAATTATTTTAAAATGTGAAACATTGATTTAATGATTTAATTCAAACAGGAATTTTCCTTTGAAGATTAATAATTGTTTAATCTATCAAATGATATTCTTTTCAAAATAATAATAATTTAATTTAAATTGAAAATCTTATTGTTTTCAAATGTTAAAAATATTTAAGTAATAAATTCATCTTTCTAAGCTTTTTTAAAATATTTATTTATAATGTATATATGTGTATACATTGTAAATAGGAATTTTGATTTTAATTTTAATTTATATTAAATAAAGGATATTTTCTATTTATTATATATAAATGTATAAATTGTAAATTGATTAAATTGATTTTAAATTAGTATTGAAAACTTTTCAAAAGTTTGTTTTAAAGATCTATCTTATATTTTTTTATAGAAATGTAAGTAAGTATTTATTTTGTTTATAAAAATAAATATAGTTTAAATTTTGTTTTATAATAAAAGTTTATTTTGTTTTGTTTTAAAAATTGTTTTCTTTGAAATAAATTTAATTTATTCACATTTAAATATAGTATTTTGATTTAAAACTCTTGAATAAAATTAAATTCAACGTTTCTTTTCTTTTAAAAATCTTCTCTTTTGAAAATTCGTATTAAAATATTATTTTAAAAATATTCAAGCAAACATTCAAAATGTATAGTTTTAAAAGAAGTTTATATGTAAACATGTAATCATTTTCAAGGTTAATGTTAATAAATATTTAAAACATGCTAAAACAAATTAGAAATGGTTTCAGATAAATTTAAATACAATTATAAATTAAGAATTCTTTTTTTATATTAAAAATGTACATGTGTTAGCTTTTAAACTAATAGTAGACACTTGTAAAACATTTGACATAATAAGCTAACAAGTGGCAAGCTAATTTATTTTTGAAATTTAATTATATTGACAAGAAAATATAACAAATGCATTTAGTTAAAACATTCTCTTCAAATTGAAAATCTGGAAGCCAGATTTGTAAAAAGAATTTCAAAACCAAATTTTAACTCTTGATTCAAGAACCAAATACAAATCAAAATTTGCATAACCTATTCACCCAAAATCCAGAAAACCAAATTTTGTTTAAATCTGCAAATTCAAAACCCAAATCTACAACTTAAATTCAATCTGCAACTTCCACATCAAATTCCAAGTTCAACTTCAAATCTGCAAAACCTATCTACATCTAAATTCTACAAGTTTCAACATTAAACTAGAGTGCAACTTCAATATAAAATCTGAGCAATGAAGATAAGGTCTGCATGCATGTTCAAACAAATTACATCATCAAGTTAAAGCAATTTCTGTAATCAAAATGCAAGCCCAGATTTCAACCTGCAGCTTCAAGTCAGGTCCTGGAATTTGTGATGCATCTCTGGAATTTGTGCTCTGCATCTTCAATAAACATTTGAGTAAACCTTTAGTTTTAAAAACAGTTTCTCCTTTAAAATAAATGCTTAAGCAAAAATAAGAACTAAAGACTAATGCATACTGCTTTTAAAAGAATCAAAACTGCAGTGCCTTTATTTGGTGAATAACTTCACAATTTATAAACTTAATTTTCTGTGCATGTGAAATGGGTAGAAATATGTATGTTTGTGTGATTTATATTGATAAATATTCTGTGTATACATATACATAAATATGTATATATATGTGTTGCTACTGCATGTATCTGCAAACCTGCTTTGTTTTTTTTAAACTATGATTTTTATTTGGAATCCATTATCACCTGATTTGATATCAACTAGAATTTGAAATATAAACAAACTTTGTTTGTTTAGAATGAAATGATGGTTATAAATCAAAATTTAGCTATATTAAAATCCTGTAGTCTCTGGAAAACATTTACAACAGCAAATATTTTTTCTAGAAGTAAGTATATCAAACTTTTTAAAACATTAAAACAGTTTGTAACCAGAATGCATGGATTTTGGAAACAAATATTACATTTTAATTTCACTAAGGGAGTGAGCATTACTGTGTTAAACAGAATTGGGTCTTTTTGCTTTTGTTTGAGTTTCTAGTGAATTATGGAGGCTCTGGGTCTTTCTGGAGGTGGAATGCAGATGGGATGGTAGGTGGGAAATTGTCGGGAGTTTATTTCAGTGGTGATGGTGATTGTAATTGGGTGTTTCCAGGTTTAAGCCCTAGTTTTTGAGTGGTTGAATTTTTGATGCTTCACGTGGTCTCTGATGCACCGAGCGTTGACATACTTTCGGTATCGGCAGAGGGGACGTAGATGAGGAGATTGCCGAAGTTTCAGGTGATCAAGTGGTCAGAGATGGGTAAGAGCGGTGTTGACAGGTTTGGCCTTTGGATTGCAGTGTTGATGTTCCAGGTTGGATTTATATTATCGATTTCAACATCGAACTGCAGTGGGGATTTTTGGGGTCGCGATCAAGTTTGGGGATGGTCGGCGACTTGGTGAGGTGGTCGTGAGAGGCTGGAAATCATCAGAGTGCCGGTGCATATGCACCGTGCACATAAATTTTCTGGTGAACATTTGGAGGTATGCAGGGTTTTTGACTCGGAGATGACCTCGGGTTTTTGTGGTGTTGTCCCAAAGCTAGGGGTTTGGAAACTCGAAGTAAACAGAGGGGTTGCTCGGGTAAATATGATTACAGGTTGAAAACCTAAAATTTTGCAGTTTTTTTAAATTTTTTGAATGAAATTCATATTTTAAAGTTGTAACTTGACTCAAGTGCAAGTTGAATCTGAATTCACATGAAGTTTGAAATTCAATGTTTTAAAAATGAAAGTTTTAAAATTTAAACAAGATTTGAATTTAGTTTTAAATCAAGATTAAAACAGTTTTCAGATTTACCTTTAAAAATTAGATTTTTGTTTCAAACAGCTTTTGTAAGTTTTAAAATTATGAACAGGTTTAAATGTTTTTAAACAAGATTTAAATCTGTTTTGAAATCAAGTTAAAACACTTTTCAGATTTAACTTGGAAACCAGTTTTGAATTCAAAACAGTTTGTAAATTTAAAAAAATGAACATATTCAAATATTTTAAAAGAATTTGATTTCAAATAGGTTTTAAAACTTGAAAGAATTTATTTCCTTTACTATTTGAATTAAGATATGAAGTGTTAATTTAAAATTGAAAATTAAAATAACAAATCTATTTTCAAAGCTTGATTTATTTTAATCAAGTAATTTTGTTTCAAACTTTTCTTTTATATTTAAGTAATGTTCTTTAACATTCATTTTATTTTAAGGTTTATGATTATTTAAATTTAGATTAATGTTTAAATAGTTAAACATTATAAATATTAAAATTTTAAATTGAATTTGAATTAAATTTTAGAAATGTATTGTTTTAATATATTTTGAATGTAAATGAGTCATTTGATAAGTAATTAAATTATTTTGAAAATAATTAAGATAATTAAGAATTTACTTAATTATTTGATTTTAAATAATGGTTTAGATTAATTTTTAATTAAAGATGATTATTGATAATTAATCTAAGATAATTTTTCTTAAGTAAGTAATTATTGGAAATGCTGTTAATTAATAAAAATAATTATCTAAGGATTATTAAGTAATTAATTAATGTAATTAATTTTGATAATTAACTAGATTAATTGAATATAATTAATTATAATTTGTTAAGTATAATTAATTGATAAAGTAATTAAGGAAGTAATTACTTATTGTAATTAATTTTGATATTGTGATTTGTTTAAGTTAATTAATTTAGTTTAATTAATTTAAGATAACCATTTAATGATTTAATGGAAGTAATTACTTAATGTAATTAACGGAGCAGGATTACTTAGAGAAGTAATGAATGGTAATTACTGAAATGTAATAAGTAATTTGGATAATTACCTTTGTAATTAATCAAGAGACTAATTAATTAAGATAATTAATTATTGTAATTTGATTAATGAGTAATTAAAGATAGTTAATTACTGAATTGAATATTAATCAAAGTGATTAATAAATAGATTAATTAACAAATGTAATTAATTTTAATTAATTAATTTATTTAATTATTAGAGATCATTAATTAATATTAATGATAAAATAAATGATTGTTTAATTAAGTATTAATTAATTAAGTATTAATTAATTAAGTGATTAATTAATTGTAATTAATTAAGGATAAATATAATTAATTATAATTAATTAATAAATGAGTAATTAAATTTTAATTACTTATGATTAAGGTTAATTAAATTTGTGAAAATTAATTAAGGACTAATTACTTATTGTAATTAGAGGATGATTAATCAAAGATGTTTAATCAAGTTGAATACTTGGTGAATAATTAATTAACTAAGTTAATTAATTAATGGATATTAAGGAGGGTTTATAAATGTGGTAATTAATTTAATTTAATTTAAATTAATTAAAGATAGAAGTAATTAATTTAATTCATTTTAAATTAATTATAATTGATGATTAATAAATCATTGCTTATGGATGTTATTGATTGAATGGTTGTGATCTCAGTAATGAGATGAGTCGTATCTGTATGATATGAATGCTTGGTTTAAGTATGGTGGTTTGTGATGGATTATTTGATTGCGATGATTATCTGTTTATGTTAATGATATAGATTATCTGTTTATGATATGAATGTGATTATCCATTGTGATATGTAGTTTATCTATCTGTGTGAAATAGATAATAATGAAATGAGTTAATTGATTAAAACCCTTAAGTACAATTTGGACATTAAGATGGAGTTTGGTTTCGAAGAGACCGGGATTGGATCTCCAAACTTGGAATTCTAAAAACCACATTGATTCCAAATTAAACGTTAGGTCGTTAATCCAAGTGGAGCAAGTGAAGACTCGAAGTGTAAGGGTTATACGTCAGTATAACTCTGTGGGTGATTCCGTAATGAGTTTGACGGAATAGTACTTATAGGTTCGAGATGGTGATTTACAGTCAAGGGTTATCGTCGTTAACTCTGAGGGTGATTCCAATACGAGTGTAACGAGATAATGCCTTCAGTTTCGTTCGAACCCGGAACGAACTTGTATGGATTGAATGATTTCAGAACATCGTCAGGTGGACGATGAGCATTCTAAGATTGATATGTCCTATAAAGGTAATCGTAGCCTCATGCCTCATCAACCGGGAATGGCTAAAATAGGGGAGGTGCAGCAAGGCTTCGTGGGTAGCTCCCACTGGAGAGCAAGATTTACCGCAGTCTAGAGGTCCCTTTATATTCGGTTGTGTGGCAGTTGGCGACGGCCAATTCGCGGGGTGGTCTTGTTCGAAACTGTTCAGTAAGGAATGGTTCCGGCTTTGTGTTGCAGGGGAGCGGACGTACTCCTCGGTACGGTGATCTAGGCCACGTACTGTGACGGGCGGTACCCCAGTAGCCCTGCCATTGATGGAAACCTATTCTTCCTACGAGACTTTACGGTTTTGATTGTATTACCCACTTTTGTGGCTAGTAGCTGGAGTTTAATCATGTAACAATTTCGGTTATTTCTTATTTATTTGAAAACCCTAGACACTATTATTATATCACTGGATTTCCTATCAATGTTTTGGTTAGCGTAAGGTAAATTTTTTTCCATGTTTATGTGTGGGAAGTCTTACATGATACCTTTGTTTTCAAAGGATTTTCTAAAGTTAAGCAACTTTTCTCCCCATTTACTCACACCAGACCCATGTCTGACCTGAGTGTTTATTTTCTGTTTTATTAAACTCTTGGGTACTCATATTATGTATGAGTAGTCAAGTGATTCAGGATTTGCTTTGACGAGTTCTGGAGGAGATAATGGAGCAGGAGGCTTCAGCGTGTAGATATATGTAGTGGTTCCGCTGTGTTTGAGTTGTATCTGTTTTCTCTGATATACTTGAATTGTAATTGCTAGACAGGTGTTTATAACTGTCTAGTTTGTGTTGTATTGGTTGTTTAACTCTGATGTATATGACACTATGTAAAGTTTTATGTGATACAATATAATTTATTCGTTCCGCTGTTAGATTCTGATGTAGTCTGTTTCTTTCTTTTCTTTCTTTTCTCTTTTCTATCCCTTCTTTCTTCTTAATGATGTGTCTTTCTTTGCAATGAAAGGCGGGTCGTTACAGTTGTGGTGTTCTAGGAAAAGAAATGTTGTGATTAATTCCTTTCTTATTATAAAAATGTTCAAAAGCTTCATTTTTGAATTCTCTAATATTTTTAAATTTTAAATCTTTAATATCTTCAATTAATTTGAAAAATGTTTTAAAGTTTTAAAAAGTATCAGTTTTATTTTTCATGAATATAGTCCATGTATATCTAAAAACATCATCTACAATAACAAATACATATTTATTATGATTGATTGATTGAATCTGAGTAGGTCCAAAAAGATCCATATGTAATTGTTCAAGCGGTTGTTCTGTAGATATTACTTTCTTAGATTTAAAGAAGATTTTGTTAATTTTCCTTATTGAAATGCATCATAGATGTTGTCAATTTTGAGTTTTATATTGGGTTAACCGTTTACTAGTTTATTTTTGGCTAATTTATTCATAGTTTTAATATTTATATGACAAAATCATTTATGCCAAAGCCAAGAATCATTTTCTTTTGCTACCAGACACATATTAGAGTTATTATTTATATTCATATTTAAAATATAAATATTTCTACCTCGTATAACTTCATAGATTAACTCTAGATTTTTATTAGTAATATTGCATTTATTTTCTGAAAATGATATATTAAAACCTTTATCACATGATCGACTTATACATAGTAAATTTTATTTTAAATTTTTAACTAATAAAACTTCAGTAACGAGAGATAAATTAGAGGTAGTGTTGCTGCTGACATCGCATTTGCCGATGATATAACCTTTGGAGTTATCTCCAAATGTGACTGATCCTCCATTGAAGTAGTTAATGTTGGTTAGGATATCTTTATTGCTAGTTATGTGTTTAGAGCAGCCGCTGTCCAATATCCATTTTCCTCTCTTTTTATGTTGTACCTTCAAAAATAAAGAATAATATTGGTACCCACTTCCTCCGTTAGGGTCCTAAGGGTTAAATCTTAGGAAGACAAACCCAATAGGGTTTAGAGATCCCTTTATAAATACAATTATCATTATAACGAACAGTTTCCATGAATGATTTAATATATTTATTCCTAATCAAATTATTATTTGTTTTAGAAATCCATATTTTTATAGTTTTAATTTCTATAGAAACTGTTGATTTAATATCCTTTTTAAAACTATTTTTAATGTTATTAAAACCTTTTCCAAATACTGGTTTAAATAATATTTTATATCCTAGTCCAGATTTATTTGAGGTAGATTGAGAATTTTCTATAATTTTAGAAATATTCTCTCTTCCTTTATTAAAATTAGAATCATTTTTAGAAATATTTTCCAATTTTGTTTTGAGACTAGAATTTCCTAATTCTAAAACTTTATAGCCAGATTTTAAATCTTTAATATCTACTGATAGATCATCATTCTTATTTTCCTGAAATTCTAATTCTTGAGTAATCATAGATATTTGGAAAGTTAAATTAGAATTAGATTCTTAAGTATTCTTAAATTCCTCTTCTAGAATTTTCTTGTCATCTTTTAGCATGCTCACTTCTAATTCTAATCTATTCAGTTTTTCTATTAATTCCTTATTTTTCTTTTTAATATGTTTTACTATATCTATTAATTCTGAATTAGTTTCTACTAAACCATCAAAATTTAAATCACTTACACCGGCTTTTGTGGACATGAAGCATACGTTAGCTTGTTCATTGTCACTATCGTTGTCACTATCACTATCTGATGAGTCTAATTCGCCCAATTGACTGAAAAAGCTTTCTTTTTGAATTTATTCTTCTTGTATTTGTTCTTTTTACGTTCTGGACAATCTCTCTTCATATGGACCTTCTTATGACATTCATAGCATTCCATGACTGAAGATGATGGTTTATTGCTATCAGTATTGTTGTTAGAGTTACTTTGTTACTCTTTAACTTGTTATTCTTTTTGAATTTCAAAAACTTTTTGAACTTTTTTGCAATAAGTGCCATATCCTCTTCATCTGCATCTGAATCATCCTTTTCTGCTTGAAATGTTTGATTCTTCTTATCCTATGCTTGGACTTTCTTAGCTTGCAAATTCACTTCATATGACATTAGATTTCCTATTACTCTTCTGGTTTCATAGTGGAAAGATGGTTTGCTTCTTCAATACCTAAGACCTTTCTTTCGCGTTCATCCATTAAAGAGTTTAGGATTTTTGATACTATATCAAAATCAAAAAAAATTCTCCTAGTCTTAATAATGAATGATAAATATCTTTGAATCTGGAGTATATATCATTAATGGACTCATTTTCTTTCATTCTAAAATTTTGAAATTGATTCTTAAACACAGATATCCTGCTTTTTTTTAACCTTGTTAGTACCTTCATGAGTTATTTTTAGTATTCTCCATAATTCATATGTAGTATTGCACACGCTAACACGATTAAACTCATTCTTGTCCAAGGCACAAAACAACATATTCATTGCTTTAGCATTTGTAGTAGCATCTAATTTTTTGTGTTTGATCATGTAGAATATTCAGTTGTGGGTATATGATATTCAGATTGTGTGATATTCCGTGAATCAAAACCATTTGCTTGCATATAAATTCTCATAAGTGTAATTCATGCCATTGAATAGTGGTGGTCGTGTAGTAGATTGGCCTTCTATAATACTGTTGTTAGTGTTATTTTCCGTATTAATAGAATATATCAAATAACTATGTAACGGTTATTTGATGACGTGCTCTGATACCAATTGAAAGTACGCAGGCCGTATAGCTAATACTTAGGATCGTGTAATATGGAATGTATTATAACCTAAATACGGAAACAGACAATAATAGTAAAGTAAATAAGAATAAGCACATCAAGAGTTTTTATACGGGTTCAGACTTCCCGGTCTACGTCCAGTCCTTGACTTCCCACTAGAATTTCTCTCAATAACCCCCCACTTAACCCAGAGGAATATGTATACAACACCTGAGCAGCCGACCAGGACTTTTCCGCATCAGCAGCCTAAGAGAACTTTTCCGCCTAAAACAAACTAACAGGACTTCCACAATTTCTATAAAGTTGTTGACGCTTTGTGTTCTTGATAACATTGATTTGTCTTGATAGTACACCCTTCCTATAATCAAATCCTCAAGTATATTTTGTATGTGAAGATTAGCAAGGAAGATATTGCTTTGAATCGAAGTATATAATAATTAACTCTGGGATTCAAGCAACATATCATTGATTAGAATGCTTTTAGAATGCAGAAATGTAGTCAAGAAATATAGATCAGAGAATAGAATGTATTCAAGTAAATTGGATAGTTAAAATCATGAATTGAGATCTATATATAAAGTATATAAGATTACTACTGTTCACGAAGAGCGTCAATCAAGAGTTGCATCCGTCTTCGAATTGGATCATTACTCTTTGCAAAGAGAAGCAACCCTTCAGAAAATATTGCAGTTGCGTACGATCAGTTAACTGGTCAAAAATATCTAGTGGACTGAATAATCAAAGTGTTGTGCATGTGTGCATGTCTATGCAAAGAACACAGATTTAGTTGACTGGTGAACTCAGTCCAGTCGGCTAAACTGTGCTTTTTTGCGCAGTGAGCACTTGTGCGCACTATTTTGTGTGTATATATATATTTAAAAACTTTGTATAGTGTGTGTAAACTACTTAAGGAGTGATTTTAACAATTATAAACTATAACTACGACTCAAATAATAAAGATTTTTATAACTTACTCATGTTTGAAGTCTAGTTTCCTTTGTAGTTCACTACGTGTGTATAGCTTTCTCTTCTTTTGTCACTTCGATCATCTAAGCTCATCGTTGATCGTTGAAGCTTGTCATGAATCAAAACTCATGATTCAACAACATCTTTCTTCATGCCTTCCTAGAAGAACTCCACTTCATATCCTGGTACCATTTAATTCCTCTCAGATTAATAGTGTTGAATGATGGTATTCTCGAAGAACTTCTTTCCCAATGTTTCCCACATTTGGAACGCACAGTCTTACTTTCTTCCTCAACCACACATTCTGGTCAAGACTGGAACCTTTCAAGTCATCGCTCTCCTTTCTATTCCTTAACTTTCTGATTCTTTCAACTAATAATAGATCCTCCAGTTGCTTAAGTGTAATCCTTTCGATCTTCACCGGTCGAACTTCTAAACGCGACAACATAGCAGTTTATTTACTAGAACTACTCTTAGATCTCCGTTGTATTCCGCTTGTAGTCAATGCTTCTAAATCTTTCCACTTTGCTCTCATTGTCAATAATTCATTCTAATGTTTCATAGTGCAGCTGCAACGATGTTGCCTTTCTTCGGTGTGTACTCAATCCTAAAGTCATAAGAAGCTAAAAACTCTAGCTACCTTTTGTATCTCATATTCAACTCCCTCTGAGAGAATAAATACTTTAAGGACTTATGCTCTGCGTATAACACAAATTTCTCCCCTAAGAGATAATGTCCCCATAGCTTTAATGCAAAAATTACTGCAGCTAATTTCAAATCATGAGTTGGATACCTAACTTCGTGCGTTCTAAGCTATCGAGAGGCATAGGCAATCACTTTACCTCTCTGCATTAACACAACTCCAAATCCTATTCCACATGCATCCATGTATATCACTAAGTCCTGATTCCCCCTTGGAATACCTAACACAGGTGCATTGGTCAGTAAGTGTTTTAGTTTCTAAAATACTTCCTCACACTTATCGGTCTAAACAAACTTCACATCATTTTGAGTTAGTTTAGTCACCGGTGCCGCTATCCATGTAAAATCGTGAATGAATCTCCAATAATAACCATCTAATCCAAGAAAACCTTTTATCTCGATTACAGTCTAGGGTCTCTTCCAACTTTCACTACCTCGACTTTAGCCGGATCTACTGACAATCCTTTCTCTGAGACTGCATGACCAAGAAACTTCGGTTGATGCTGCCTCGGCATCTTAAGCACCACTTTAAGATGAACTTCATTCTCTCTTTAATCTTTGGAGTATACCAAAATGTCGTCTATGAACACTAACATGAACCTGTCTAAATGCTTCTGGAAGGTTATGTTCACCAAGTCCATGAAGAATGATGGCGCATTAGTTAGTCCAAATGGCATCACTAATCATTCTTGTGATCCATATCTGGTGCTAAACACCGTCAAAGGAGTTTTATCCTATGCTACTCTAAGATGATGGAACCCTGTTACCAAATCCAACTGAGAAAATACTTTGGCTCCACTTAAACAGTAAAACAAATCGTTAATTCTAGGTAATGGTTACTGATGCTTTATCGTCTTCTCATTCAACTTATAATAATGGATAAATAACCTTAACAATCTGCCTAGTTTTCTTGCAAACACTATGGCTGCTCCTTAGGGTGAACTACTTAGTCTGATAAAGGTTTTACCTTCTAAATCCACTAACTTCACCTTCAGCTCCTCCATCATCGTAAATGTCATTCAACTTGGCAGTCTACTAACCGGCTCTGCTCCTGAAACTAAATCTAACTAAAACTCAGTGGCTCATTTCGACGGTAGTCCTCTCACAAATTAAAAGGCATCTGTGAATTCTCTAATTGTGAAAGCTCAGTCCAACTCATCTTCTACCTCCATAACACCCAACAAAGCTCTAATCTCGAAACTAGGATTTTCTATGGAATATATATTCCTATCACTAAAATTATAGCGTCTAAGTGATATTTCCCTATCATGGCAATATATCGTAGCATCATATTTACTTAACCAATCCATACCCAAAATAATTCCTAACCCTACGAAATCAGATACATGCAAACTTCAAGCAAATATCTAACCTAACAATTCAAACTCTAGGTGGTCACATCTTATCCCAAGAGTCGCATAGCCTCCTATCCGATTCGCAACCCTTACTGAAGTAACTAGTTATGAGGGTTATAGGTTAAGCTTATATACCAAAAAATGAGATATAAAAGAATGTGATGCACCAGTATCAAATAGAACTCTAACTAATACACCATGAATCAGAAGCGTATCTCCTATTAACTAGAAAACTTGTCAACACCTTAAGGTGGAATCTGAAGGAATAGTGATTCCTTCGAAACCTCCTTTCAAAAAGGGGAGGGTGGCTTAAACTATTTAAGTAAGGAAAATATAGTTGAATTTTCTTACTTGATACCTTTTGACACAGTCGAAAGGCTAATCTTACTTCAGAAACTTCTTCCAAAATTAATTGAATTATAACTTTGTCAATACCACCTATCAAAGTAATCAAAGTGGCTTAAGGTTGGGACTTAATGGTTTAAGGAATTTGGTTGAATTGAGTGGGTTTCAACTTTAACGAAAGGGTGAGCTCTTATCATTTGGATGTTTTGAGCTAAAACTCAATGGATATAGTATACTAGAGGTATCGACTAGATCGAAAGGTAAACATTCATCCAGATCGACATCAGATGATCATTATTGTATGCAATAAGAATTTCTAAATAGCTAGATAATTAAGATTATCATAATCTTCCTTTTATTGATCTAAGATGTACAAATTGACCAAATCCCCAATTTGATTTTGAAAATAGGGTTTACAAGCTTTAGAAAGTATAAGAAAGAAGAAAATGAAATTGGATCCTAAAAGCATACCCCTAGGGTCCTATTTATAAGTGCGGGTCGGCACCTTTCGTCCCATTCCTTTCAACACAGTCGGAAGATTTTCTTTCCTTCTTTCATGCACATCTCTTAAATCATATCTTTCGACCTAGTCGAAAGGGTTACATTGCCGACCTTTTGCTACCGCTGAAAACTGAGCTTCCTTCTATTTTTCTTTATTCTTTTCGACTACGTTTAAAGCTATATTGCTTGAGTGCTTCTGACTTTATCGAAAGGTATTGCTTGGTCACTTTCGACACCGTTGAAAGGTGTATAACGCACTCTTCACTCAGTTGTTTGTATGCTATGTAAGTTAACCTAGGCGTTGGCTTTGGAGACCACCGAAACACGTTTTTTGTGGGATTCGAATGAGTTGAAACACTATTGATAGATTAGCTGCAAAGGCTCCATTCGAAAGTATTCTATCCAACTGGTGTGGAACCCTATCTCTTAATGTTTAAGGAAATTACGTAGAATTCCCATAATCTTTTGCTTCATAGGTGAAGATGGTTTTAACCAATTCAAAAGGCTAATACATGATTTCGAAAAGGTTGCTTTAGCTAAATATTTTTTGATGAAGGTGGATGAAGATAAAACCCATCGGTTTGAATGGATTGGCATATAGTTGAAAACTTGCTATCTATTGAAAGGTACCTTTTGACCACTTCGGAAGCCGTAAACCTATTAGCCATCACTTTCGAAAGGTACCTTTCGACCTTGTTGAAATCTCTTATTTATTGTTTCTAGAGACTAATTTTAATATCTTCTGATCTTCATCAATGCTCTTACTCCTTCTTTCATACTTTAACTCTTGAGAATATTTTATGGATAACATTTAGCCCCCTAGTATGAAAGAGGCTTTTCTTCTTTAGGACAAAAACTTTAAAAAATTTCTTTCTTTATTTCCTGCAAGACATAAAATAACACCTATTAGGGTCATAACCTATTATGAGACCTTTATCGGTAACCTTATGATTCAAGACACTATCTGGTAATTTTATTGGGCAGAGCAGTCAAATAATTTCATGACCATATCTTTTTAATACTAATAATAAAAATATGAAATGATATCACCTAGTCTGCCGTCATTAATTTATGTAAATAAACCTTCCCAAAAAGGCCACTGCATACTCGAAATCCTCCGTTCTTAGGTTATGATTTCTTTAGCTATTGGGGATTTTTCCTCACTTTTGGTGCCCTGCTTCCCTGTTATGATTTTATTTTCATCCCTGCACTGTATTCATTAACAAATTGGCAGATAATTAATCGTTTATGTTGCACGGATATTAGAGGACTCTTACTCCTTTTTACCATCATCTTCTAACAAAAAAGAATAAAGTCTACTTGATAAGAAACTCTTTTTAGAAACAAAGTCTACTTGGTGTGGAAATGTTAAAATTTCAAATAAACCTTTAAACAAAATCTCAAAATTAGTCCAAAAAATTTATAAATCTAAAAATTCGACGGGAATCCATAACTCATCATGAGAATTTTATAAAGAAATCAAGAATTCATAAAACCAGAACACCATTTCGAAAAGACACTGGAAATCAAAAATTTCAAGAATGTAACCAAAAAGTTCCTAGGATATCATCTATCAAATTAACTTCATTAAACTTTATCTAATACTAGTACAAAGTCAGAAATTCAATGGAAAGCCTATAGATCATCATGGAAATTCAATAAAGAAGTCAAGAAATCAAGAATTCATAAAAACATGAGACTAATAAAAAATCATTACCAAAATCAAATGGAGAAACCAAATATACGAAATCCACAAATTAACATAGAAGTCAATGAGAAAAGTTAGAACTCATGAAACCAGAAATTCATTATAAAAATTCAATAAGGAAACTATGAATATGAAGTCCACATATCATCATGAAAGTTAATAAGGAAATTTTGAATTCACTAAACCAAAATATGATATCTTTATGAAAAGTAATAAGGAAATTGAAAGTTCATGAAATCAAGAATTCAACCAAAATCTTGTCAGGATCACATCTAACGAATAGACTACTTAATATTTCATTCCATATAAGTGCAAAATAATATATCTGTCTAATAATGGTAAACTTAATAGGTTTACGCAAAAGATTCCTTGGTCTATCTGGCCATAATTCTAAAGTTATTCCTAAAATAATGATCAAGAAATTTATTTAAAAACTATGCCTCGAATATTGATGAGGAATTTCTTTTATTTAAAGGAAAGTTTCCTATTAATAGACATGTAATTCCTAAAGTGCCTGTATCTTAATAATTTTATTGTTATATTGGTGCTAAGTAGTTCCGTAAAGTCATGTAATCATTTAGATAGTTGTTCCATATTACCATTCAGCCATTCGGAGTAGTTCCGTTCGACAAATAGTTCCGTTCATTTAGCTTCTCAATCATTCAATCATTCATCAGGTAGTTCCATTCAGTTGACTGGCCGTTCAGCAGTGCTGCTGTTTGACTAATCGGTCGTTCAGCAGTGAATGTTCCATACTATTGCTTGGCTGTTTAACCGTGCAATGGTCCAAATAACTTATATATATATATATATATATATATATATATATATATAATATAGACCCTTCTATCTTAAAGGATCGCCTTAAAACGATTCAGGAGTTGTTTACTTAATCTATTCTTCGAATGAAATCACTATTATCTTTGTAGTAAAAATTTGTTATTTTTTCCACTCCTTTAGCTTTTGTATAGATCTTTGCTTTTCATCTCATGTTACGAATCTCTTTATCCATTTTCTTGTCTCGTTTCTCCTTTTAGGATGAAAGTTTCTTAATTCCTTAATGTGGGAGTCATTTTTTAGGTATCATATGTTTTGAAGACTGCTTGCTGTTACTTTATCCCTTTTTATTACAGCTTTGGATTCCTTGACTGTTCCCGATTATGGCTTAGACATCTTCATCGTTTTTCCTTTGCATATGCCCCTTTTTCGGGATTAATGTTTTTTGAGATGATGGATAGGTTTCTTTCTTTAACCCATTATTCCTATGGATTTTGACCTTTGTTTTGAGTTTCCGACATCTTTGTCTTTCTTCATCTATTCGGTGCCTCTTCTGGGCTTTCCTTGGTTCTAAGGGATGCAGTGTACATTCGATTGACCTTCTTCTAAAAGGTTTCTGGTGGGTGCGTGAGCTGACTCTATATCTATGAGGCGAATTGGATGTTAGAGGTTTAATCATCACTCTAGGAGGTGCTACGGAAGACCTTCGTAGGCTTCTGTCCCTCCCTTTAGGAGATGCTATGGAAGAGCATCATATGCTTTTGCCCATCGAAGTGCTACGGAGGAGCACTGTAGGTTTTTGTCCCTCCCTCTAGGAGGTGCTATGGAATAACATCATAGGCTTAAAATTTGTATATAAAAATCAATTTTGGCCAATCAAAATGTTTGTAAACATCTTTCTTGAATATAAAATTTTCATTATAAAGTCTCTTTTTGAGAAAAAGAAGTATTGTAAATGAACCCTTCTAATATATTAAGGGGTCACTTTTTGAAAAGAAGTTTGAATACATTACTCCTTTTGATAAAAGAATCTTTTCTTAATGTTGCATTTTTCAAGGGTTTTCTTTCTGTTCTCATAGTGGAGACATGAATCTCAAATAGGGGACTAGGAGGTCATGATTCATGAACCGATAGTCTTTTAGTTGAGAATAGGATTCTCTAATCTGATTTTTTTGTCAATGAACTTTTGATAAGTTTTAAACTTTTCCTGATAAAGTATGTATAGGCTTCTCCTCAACAACGGTTTTTAGAAAACTTTGAAATATTGAGATTGCTTTTTTAGAAATCGTTTATGTGCATTTACTAATGCTATATAGTATCTTTGGAAAATTGCATAAATCAATTTTTGAAATAAATAGACATTTGTCTTCCCTAGGTTTTAGGGTAATTGAAAATAATCTTTCTGTAAAGATACGTTAGGGAAATTTCTTTCAAAATAATTGGCCATAAATAGAGTTGGTATACATTTAGACATATAACCATAGCATTGTAGGCACTACTTAGTAACAGAGTGGTCTATTTGCAAGTTTTCCTTAAAGATTGGTGAAGGATTAATAGCGGTCTGAGGTTTCATGAGAGCAAGCCCTTGTATTGCGTTGGTTGAAGCACTGATAGTTATTTTTGTATTTAGCATTTGAGCTGTCTTTATCAGGTAGCTAAAAATTTGTTGTGCTCCAAAAGTATGTTGGATGCTATGGACTGGTTATGTTTTTCCCAGTAATGACACCCGTATTTAGAATTAGCGCATGATCAATTTTCTTCACAAGTCAAAGTACAAATCAAGTTAAAAAGTTAAGAAAGATGAGAATTCATAGTTGAACTAATACTACAAGGCTTCATGGCTTGATAGGGGTTCGCATTTTGAAGTTACCGAGTTACTTTCTTCTTAGCTTGAACAATAAATTTCTTTAAGTTTCTTTAATGAACTACTTTAGGAATCCTGACCTAATCATGCCTTGAATTACTTCTGCTAAAATGCGGCATTTGTCGGTTTCATGTCCGTTTGCTGTATGATAATGCAGCAACATCCTCCTTTATTCAATTTAGGAAAATTCTAAATCTTATAAGGAATAGGAAAATTTTCATTATCCTTTACCACGGTGAATATGTAGGAGAGGTGCTTATTTAGGATTACATAATTGGATTCAGAAATATCTTTTCGATCATCCTACTGGTTTTCACTTTTTCTCGGTCTCTTATGGAGATGCCTGTTAGAGCCAAAATTGGTCACAAACACCCAAATCCTTATGAAAGCACCAACCACCAGTCATAGATAACAGATAAATTGTATGAAGAGAATATAAATATGAAGAATAACAGAAATTAAAATGAAAGCAGTAAAGACACAGAATTTATAGTGGTTCAGCCAACTCCAGCCTACGTCCACTCCAGCAATTTCCTTTTTATTGATCTAAGAATCGATCACAGTTACAAAATGGTAGACTAGCCTTAGCCTTCGAAAGTAGAAAATCAGAGAGCCGAAGAGAAGATCCCTTTATTGAACACCCACACGGTGTATTTATAGACAGATCCTGAGTTGTTGGGCTTTCTGAATGGTATAGGCCCATCAAGGCCATCCACCGAGCCATATACCTCTACCATGCCAAGCCATACCCGTCTCACCGCAATGCCGAGCCACCTACCTCTACCATGCCGAGCCACACCGGCCTTACCACAATGCTGAGCCACCTACCTCTACCATGCCGAGCCACACCGGCCTCAGCACTACGCTCTTTGATCCCACCAGTGCCGAGCGAGGTGCGATGCTGAACGAGGTAGGATGCCGAGCGAGGTGCAATGCCGAACGAGGTACGATGCCGAGCGAGGTGCGTTGTCGAACAAGGTATGACGCCGAGCAGGTTGTGATGTCGAGCGAGGTACGATGCCAAGTGGCCTCTTTAATGCCGAGCGACCCATGATGCCAACCGGCCTCTCTAATGCCAAGCGACCTATGAGGCCGAGCGGCCTCTCCAATGCCGAGCGACCCAAGATGTCGATCGGCCTTTGCAATGCAGAGCGACCCGTGATGCCGAGCGGCATTTCCAATGCCGAGCGACCCATGATGCCGAGCGGCCTCTGCAATGCAGAGCGACCCGTGATGCCGAGCGGCCTCTCCAATGCCGAGCGGCCCTTCCAATGCCGAGCCGCCTCTCCTAATGCCGAACGGCCTCTCCAATATCGAGAGGCCCTTCCAATGCTGAGCCACCTTTCCAATACCGAATCATGCATATTGAACCATTCCTAACAGACCTTTAATCCATTCAACTGGTTCCAACCAATCGTTTTCCAGTTTCGACAAATGAACAGTTGATTTGGTTAATATGCCTTTCCTTGGCCTTGTAAAATGCCAGGTTAACATTGCCTAAAGTCGGATTTTTCTTCTCTACATTCTCAATCATATTCCCTCATAGCATGATGCATTTCTTCCATTTGAATAAATTATTTTCAGCTCGGAGATAAAAATGTTGTAGATCTTTGCATCCATAAATATAAAGGTCATTTCAAAAGGGGTTGCTCTATCAATCATGATCAAACTACAACAAGCTTTTCTCTATCGGTTGTACTCTCTACCTTTAGTGCTTCTGTACTAAATCTGTTCAAGTATTTTCCAAGCTATTCTGCATTTTTTTGTTTGATAGTAGCCAACAAGTTAAAGTCCATAGTTGAATCTCTAAATATAGAAAATTGTGTCACGAAGTCATAAGTAAATTGTTCCCAAGAATAGATGGTTTCCACTTGGTAATTCTTGTACCATTTGATAGATGCTCCTTGAAATTAACCGGAAAAAGTTTGCAGCGAAATGGTCTTGGAGAATTATATAAGTTCATCCAGTTTTCAAAAGTGGCAAGGTGATCATCCAAATCAGTAGTTCCATTGTACTTTAGTGGGGGAATTTGAATATGAGGAGGGATGCTGACTGCCATTGTCTCTTTTGAAAAATGAATCTTTTGTAGGATAACATATTCCTCTACGTCAGGATTTCTTTTTTCCTCAAGCATATCTATTATCACTTGGTGTTGGATGTCTTCTTGGTCGACTTCATTTTTGTGGAAATTTTACTGTTTCTTTGGATTGGACTATTTAATTACTCGAGGGACCTTTTAGCTTGACTTTCTTGGTTTTCGTATAGGTCTTGATCTAATTATTGTGCTTCATCTTCTCCTTCTGCAACCTTTAATGATCCTTGTGATGGAGCCCCTTCAAAAAGTTCTTGCATAGCCATTATTTGTTGTTGTAGATTCTTGACTTTAATCTCATTGTTTTTCGATCTTATTCGGGTTGAAGATTGCCCAATTTTTATATTCTCAAAGTTAAAGTTTGGAACTATATTGTTTTCCATAGTTGATTGCGACGCAACTTCTTCATTTGGAATGTTGATATTATTCCTTGCTCTTACCATCGTCTTCTTTTGAATGAAGAGCTCTATGCAATTAACCTATGATGGAAGTTATTATGGATCGTTCAAGCCTTCCTTCTTGCACCAAAAATGTTAATAAGAAAATTTTCCAGCACCTCAAGGTGGAGTTTGAAGTATTAATGATTCCTTCAAAATCTCCTTTCGAACAGGGGAGGCTTGCATACACTCTTTAAGTAAGGAAAAGATAGTTGAATGTGTTTAATTAATACCTTTCGACGCAGTCGAAAGACTAATATTACTTCACAAACTTATTCCAAAATTAATAGGATTATAACACTATCGGAACCACCATTCGAAGTAATAAAAGTGGCTTAAGGTTGAGACTAACGGTTTAAGGATTTTGGTTGAACTGAGTGGGTTTCGACATCGATGAATGGTTGAGCTTTTATCACATTGTGGTTTTGAGCTAAAAATCAATGGATATATGTAAACTAAGGGAATCAACTTGATCGAAAGGTAACCTTTCGCCTAGATCGACATCAGATGATCATAACTACATGCAATAAGAATTTCAAAATAGAAGCATATTAAGATTATCATAATCTTCCTTTTATTGATCTAAGATGTCCAAATTGACCAAATTCCCAATTTGATTTTGAAATTAGGGTTTACAAGCTTTAGAAAGTACAAGAAAGAAGTGAATGAAATCGGATCCTAAAACAAACCCCTACAGTCTTATTTTTAGGTGCAGGTCAGCACCTTTCAACCTTTTGCTTTCGAAACAATCAGAAGATATGCTTTCCCGCTTTCGTACACATCTCTTGAATCATAGGTTTCGATCTTTTTGAAAGGGTTATATGTCCGACCATTTGCTACCGTAGAAGACTGGGCTTACTTTTATTTTTCTTTATTCTTTTCGACTTCGTCGAAAGGTATATTGCTTGAGTGCTTTAATTTTGACTTCATCAAATGGTACAACTTGATCACTTTCAAATCCTTCAAGGTGTATAAATGCGCTCTTCATTCAGCTATTTATATGCTACGTAAATTAGCATGGGCATTGGGCATCGACGCCATCGAAACATGTGTATTGTGGGCTTCTACAATTGAAACACAGTTAAGAGATTAATAGCAGAAGACTACATTCGAAAGCATTCTATCTGACTGGCGTGGAATCTTATCTCTTATTGTTTGAGGAAATTATGTAGAATTCCCGTAATCTTTTCCTTCATAGGTGAAGATGGTTTTACCCAATTTGATAGGTTGATATATGCTTTAGAGAGGGTTGCTTTAGCTAAATATTTTTTGATTAAGGTGGGTGAAGATTAAACCTGATTGTTTCGAATGGTCTGGGGTATAGTTGAAAACTTGCTATCAGTTGCCTTGGAAAGGTGCCTTTCGACCACTTTGAAAGCCGTAAACCTATTAGCCATCGCCTTTGAAAAATAAATTTCGACCTCATCGAAAGCTCTTATTTAATGTTTTCAAAGACAACTTTAATGCCTTCTGATCTTTATCAGTGCTCTTGCTCCTTCATCCATACTTCCACTCTTGCGAATAGTTTATGGATAACACCTCCCAACGCATCTTTTCCATTCTCCTCAGCTGTTGGTCTTGAGGTAGCTGGTTCTGATGCAAACATCTTGCCTTTTCCATCCTTGGTCGGTTACTTGCATTAGTTCTGATAATTTCCAATCTAATTACATGTGAAGCATTTTACTCCTTTCTTATCAGCGGGTTTTTTGGCTTTGCATGTCCAACAGTCATGAGCATAGTGTCCCTTCTTGTTGCTCTTTTCGAAAATTACATTGGCCTTCCATTTCTTGGCTCCTCCTCCTTTCTAAGCGCATTTCTTAGATGAAAACTTTCTCTTCTGGTTCGTCCTACCTTGAGCTTCCCCTTCTCTGTTACCATCAAGAAAATCAAGCGTCTCCTCCACCTTAAAACCATCTCAATATGTATATCGTAGGGATCCCTAATATAAGGTAAAGTTGCTTTAGCAAGTTCAGGTTTCAATCCACGGATGAACTGTTCATTTCTTTTGATAACGGTATCAATCATAGCATATCTGTATCTCGATAGCTCCTCAAATATGGTAGCATACTCAAGCAATGTCATGTCTCCCTACTCCAACTCCATAAACTTCCTGAGCAGAGTTGACTTAGCATTCTTCGACATGAATCTTTCCTCAAGCCTCCTTCTGAATTCCACCTAAGTCATGGTCTCCTAACTCCTACGGTAACACTTTTCCACCAGTATAGTGCTGCTCCTTGCAACTCCCTAGAAGCAAGTTTCCTCTTCTGCTCATCATTAAGCCCTTAGTCAGCAAAAATCCTTTCGCAGTGAAGCAAACAATTCTTCACTTCAACTGCATCCGTAGTCCCAATAAGAGGCTTCACTCCAACCCTGGCATAATCTCTTCCTAGTACTGCATAGTTATCGACCATCAAAGCTTCATGGTTTCCTTCTCCTACATTTCCTTCAACCAATCCTGTAGTAGCTCCATCTTGCATCAAGATGATGAAGAACTAATATATAGCTCCCATATCAACATATGGCGCTCCAGTATCCACATTAGTAGTTAGCGCCCGACCTGGTTTCCTTCTAGTGTTTCGTCTGGCATTCCAATCAATGGTGGAGCTTCCGCGACCAAGGTTAACTCTTTCATTCCTAGCACCCATATCTTACCTCCTTAAAATTTGCATTTGAGTCTTTGTAAGAAACAAAAGAATAGCCCAAGAAAGATGGAGAATATAGATAAAGTGTATACGTATATATAGCAAATACAAGTACGTTACTATAACATTATCCCATACCCCAATCTTTTCTCCAATTCCTTAGGATTATGTTTTCAAATTCAATTTAAATTTGAAATTTCTTTTAAGTTTTCATAAACCTATGCTCTGATGCCAAGTTATAACACTGATTATCTTGAAGTCCAAAGCTAAGCGCTATAGATGCCGTAGTCATCTATAGTATTAACTTTCGGCGGTAAAATATGGTAATGTTAGTGGTATCCGTGAAATCATAAGCACAGGAATATAAAAGAAAATCAACCCAGATTTTAAAAACCAAATTTTTTGATTTCATTTTAGATTCATATATTTCATATTAGTCATATAATGCCAAAATGATTCCTAGGTTTTGATATAATTATTAAACATTACGCCAAAAGCAACATATGAAGAAGCACCCTTAGACGATCAGAGTACTAAATAGATAGACATATTAGTCATAAAGTGGAAATATTGCTAATGTACTCCAACATAGCTAGCTTTGACTCCTGCACGTCCTTAGAATCTTGTTCGTCCAACCTGCTAAACCTAAAAATACCTTAACTCTCAATCTACTCAAATTAATTTTGAGCACCCGAGAGTTTACGGGGAAGCACATAAACTTCGAGTCAGACAGAAAGCCTGGTGAGAATAATACTATTACATCTCGTTTTACTGAAATTGAGCGAAACCACGCCGCTGAGCGAAATGGTTTTCCCCTCACTAGTATCCTTTTAAAAGCATATATTTTGCAAATCAAAATTCTGCAATCAAACTAATTATAATAATGGCAAATACATATATGCATAATGATCAGGAAATTAATAGACTATCTTTCCATATTATAGTTTTATCTGGCTAACTATTAACCATTGGCTGACTTGGGCCTACTAGACATAATTAATAATCTAACCTATGTTTGACACAATACTGGGCTATCTTCCCTTAACTATCTTCTACAAGGGTCGACTGATCCTAATGGTTTTGCAGGCTTACGAATAACCTATCTTTTTTTCTATATATTCCCTTCTATCTGCTACATTATTTTAGTCCCATTTGTAACAAAGATCTATGCACTGGGGTTTCTAAATTAAATTAGCTAGGGGCTATTAGCTAAAATATAGGACGGGATCTCGCGCCTGTCCCATCTGGTCTTTTAATATCCGAGTCATAAAATTAGGGTAAACTACTCTATTCATATCTCATTTTCAATCATATACTTAGGGTTAACTACCTCGATTAAATTTCATTTTCTTGTAACGATCTTTGCAAATGATTTACCCCTGAAATCATAACTTTATAAATAAAGGAAATCATATACTTTGCTTTGCTCAAAAGAATTATGCCATGATATATGCTTTACACAGAACAATATTGATAAAATCAAATCAATGGGATTTATCTATTCCCTCAAAATAAGTTAAAACCCCTTTTAACTTAGGAAACTTTAAGCCATGAAGCCAAAGTAAAACATTCGAAGCCTTTGTTAAAACCTAAAACGATCTCTTTCAAAATAATTGAAAGCATCGCCTTTGGAACCATTATATAAAACCCTAGACTTCCCCTTTTGAAACCGTTTAAACTTGCCTTTCGAAAGCATCGGAAAACTTCCATTCACATACTTAAAATGTACTTTTCGTATACATTATCCACTTCAAAACACTTATTACGTACCTTTCGAAAGCATTGGGTTCAAGTAAAAGATTTTGGAAACATTTCTTCGAAACCTTCAATAATTATTTCCTTTAGAACCATTGGGTTTAACTTTTACTATAACAAAGGGCCACAAAGAATAGAGGTGAAAGCTTTACTTTTGAAAGCATTAAACCAAGTAAAAGAAAGTGGATAGATTCAAAACCCACCCTTTTTAAACCATTGCCTATGAAACCATTTTGAAAGCTATGACTCCCCACCTCAAGACTCACATTAACAAAGAGTATTACTTGGTAATATGGGTTGCTAATGTGGAGAATAAGGCTGGCTAGGAGCGACCATCTATTTCTTTGTCTTAAACATCTATTAAATACGTCGGTCAATGCTCTAATTTTTTTTCTTTCTTAAGTGGATCGACATATCCAGTAAGTGCTTAATACAAAACTGTAGTAGCTAACAAATCTATCATAACAAAAGATAATAATAGAGTGCACAACACTAGAAAGCAATAAAACTATTTGCCTCATCTCGTCGGCAAATATGACCCAAAGGTCAAAATGATCAAACAGACAAGTCAGGAACTAACCGAAATGATAAGCTCACATGTCCCATACCATGTGTTTTACCTAATTGTTTAGTTCTCCTTCTTATATGCTCAAATAGCGCAAAAACGTGTATTTTACATGGAAAATAAATTGTTTGAGAAAACAAGCTTTTAAAAAAAAATTCGAAATCGTTTTAGGAAATTAATCTTTGAAATTGCATATCTTTACGATTTTATGTCAGAATTCGGTGAATCTTTTTCCAATTCATAGATAAATTGTTCTATTTTGTGATTATCAAATTTCAAACCATTCTTAGGTCAATAAGCCATTCGAATTATAGCTGAAAGTTGTACCCAGAGAAGATTTCAGACTTGGATATTTTTTTTGGTCAATGCATTTTTGTGTTCTGCCTTGTTTTCTAATCCGTTTTTCGACTTCTGCATCTTGTTTTTTTGATATCTCTAAATTGTTTTGAACGCCATGAAGCCTATTAATAGGAGAGCTAGAATTTTGGTGAATTTTTGATTCAAAATGAATTGATTTTTGACATGTTTTAGAATGTCGGTTTTGATGTTTTTTGATGATTTTTCTTTGATTTCGAGCACATGTTTTCCTAAATAATTTTGAAATGATTTTAAAAATAAATTGGTTGTATGAATTTTTCAAAAGCATTGGCTCCTTCATATAAAAAGGCGAAAGCATCCTTTCGAATACGTTGTTTTAAGGCTGTCAGTGTCCTTTACTAATTTGAAATGTATAAATGTGGAAGCATGGTTTCGAATAGGTTTAATATCCTTTCGAAAGATTCTTTGAAATAGCAACTCTTTCGGAAGCTCTTTTCTAAAACAAAGGCAAGCAGCAACTTGTTCGAAAGCCTCTATTTTCAAAACAAAGACAAGTCAAAACAACCCTTCGAAAGCATCTTTTATCAGAAGTAAGTAAAGGATTTGAAAGTTTATAAGATAACTCCTACACTTTGAAAGTGTGGTTTTGACGTAGTACCTTCCACCATTCTCCGATGCACTATATATCAATTCCTTGATACCATGTGCATTGGTTTTGAATGAGTTCATTAGCAGAAGTATCGTGACGAAAGCTAGCAAACGGAAGTGGCGAAGTGGTAAATCCAAGAAAAACTGATTTTTATGCGTTTTAAACTATTTTTTCACCTAACTTGCCTAATTTGTCAAAATATAATTGGTTTCCATTTCTTTATCAAAATCCTTTTCTAAAAGCCGTCGAATTCAAAATTTTCAATTAAAACATTTTAACCAACAAGCCTTTCTCCTTGATAAAACATATAAAATATTTATGTCCCTTAACTTAAATAATTTTAAAACCATAATAAAATACATAGGAAAATTCACCAAAAATCTCCATAATTCACTTTTAATATGTTTTCTAAAATATATAAATTTCAATCCCAAAATCATTACATAATTGCTTTAAATAATTTGTACCCAATGTTAACTATTATTTCTCATAGAAAATTCATAATAAATTCACATTAATTTAAAAAATTATGAAACTTAAAACCACTTTTAAAATAATATTATTGACCATATATCAAAAATGAAAAACAAATGGATGTCATTTAATCGATTTTCCAATCTAACTTATCATAAAATCTATATGAAATAAAATAAATCACCAACAAGCATATATATCCTTTAAAACAAACACAACATGGCATAATACTTGAAAAATTAATTGGGATCTAACTTGAAACCGATATCAATGTCAAAAATGGTATGTAAATCAAGTCATTCACCTTGACTTTGTGTTAAGACGGTTGAGATTTGCTCTTTGGTTGATTTTCTTAAGCTTTTTACGTGAATCCTAGCCTTTCTTCTTTTTGACTCTTCTTTATGGTGGTAGCAGAGCTTCCTTAAGGTTTTAGTTTTGATTGTGAATGTCAAAAGAATAAGGAATGAAGGATAGGAGGGTTTGGGGTATAAGAATAAGGATATTCCTAATTTTCTCTTACCATGTTCTTCTACTTACTTATTTTTAATTCTCTTTTGCTTATACATTCACTAAGGCACAACCTCCCTATAAATTAACAAATCTCAATCCCTTTTCTAAATTTATATAATTAAATGTCTTAAATAATGTTGGTCAAAATTAGAGTCATTACACGAGACCATAAATATCCTGGTTGTTTGGAGCGTCTTAATTTATCATCTTGGTTTGCCTTGTTGAGGCAGTATCTCTCCTTTTGCCTTTATACCTTACCTGTTTTTGATTTTGTTCTTTGTAATACTATTTCTTTAGGCGTTTCTTTCTGCCTATGCCTGCAACCTTTTTTTGAATAAACTAAATGAAAAGAATTTCTATCCCCTTCGACCTTATTTCTTATGCTGTCAATTTGCTCGAGTGAGCTTCCTTTTTTGAGTATTTTTTTTTGGGGGTATCTTTTGCCCTCCGGCATATTTCGTTAAGATAAGGTTTCGAACCCAACCATCTTTTACGATTGGATTCTTATCTGAAACCAACTGAGTAACATGATCAAGAGTATTATCTTATTCTAATTTTATGTTCACACTTCTTTCGGTTTACCAAGAATGTTTTTGACGTCGTGACTTAGGAACATCTCCCAACAATCTATCCATATCGGGAATCTGCTCACCCTTTTCATCTAATTGGGAATCTACCAAACATTTTAATTTAACTAGGAATTTATCCTCCATTCTGACCTAATTGGGAATCTACCCATTATTCTAATCTATTTGGTAACCTACCCAATTCTAATCTAATTGGGAATCTACCCAACATTCTAATCTAATTGGGAATCTACCCAATTTTGATCTATACGGGCATTTACCCGACTCTAATCTATACGGGACTTTACCGGTTACTAACCTATACGGGACTCTACCCATTTCTGATATATATGAGAATCTACTTGTTTCTAATTTATATGAGAACCTACCCATTTCTCTATCTTATTTGGGAATTTATCCGACTCAAATCTTTATTGGAATCTACCCATTTCTTTATTCTAGTTGGGAATCTACCCAACTTTAATCTATATGGGAATATACCTAAATCTACCTAACACTAATTTATACGGGAATCTACTCAATGCTTAGTTACATTGACCATAGCTCACTATTAGCATGTATTCTACTTTTTGACTTCTTTTTAAACCAAGGTGAAATGGCTTCACTCTTTGTGGGCTGCTCTTATAATGAGGTCTACCAACTTCATGTTGGGTCCAAAATCTTTAGCCACTTTTGGTTGGCATTGGCCATCTACAACCACTTTTGGTTAGCATAGACCATCTACAACCACTTTTGGCTAGTATTGACCATCTAAAATACACTTTGACTTGATAGCGATGTTGGTTTTACTTAGTAAAAGAAGAAACATGTGTTCTTTGAAAAGAGTGGTTTTGGAATATATTTTCAAGCGGGTCCTTAAAATTGCATAATTTGTAAATCACCTTATTTAGCTAAGAGTTTGAAGGAAAAGATTAAACTTGATAATTTATTATACTATTTTTTTAGAAGGGTTAGTTTGAAAAACATTTTATAAAAATATTTTTGACTTCACATGGTTACCCAGTTTAGTAGAAAGTTTTTAATTTGAGCTTGAGAAATGTGACTAGACTTAGTTAAGTAAAATCCTTATATTAATCTCGTCGGAATAGCGAGAGGCCTTTACATAAACCGAGTAAACTGAAACTCTACATTGACCTCATCAGCTAAATGATAGAGTTTTAATTTCTTACTTCTAGGCAAAAATATGATATATAAATGTAACGATCCTGATTTTTAATTAAATTTAAATTGATAATTAAAATGAATTTTGGAATAAAATTGTAGATTAATTTGGATTTTTCAAATTTAAATAGGATATTTGATTATTTCAACATTGATTTTTAAAATTTAACTATGGATTTGAATTTGTATATTTAATATCTTATAAAATAAATAACATTCTAAAATTTATCAATTAAAATTTATAATATATTTTATACTTTTGGAAATTCACTTTGAGAATATAATTGCATAAGTATGTGTATGAATATAATAAATGGACATAAATGTTTATATTTCAAAGCTTAAATTTGAGATTTGGATTTCAAATTTAAAATGAATGTTTTTAAAAATAAATGGCATCTAAAATTCATTCAAGAAGTAATGTATATAATATAAAGATTGGTTAAAAACAATTTTTCTTTTAAATGGTATATATGTGTATATACAAACAAATGCTAACATACTTTAAAAGATCTTACATATATGCATATATATACAAATGGCATCATTACTTTAATAAAATAATCAAATAAAAAAAATTATTATAGAAAACTTTTTCAACTCCCTATATGCAATTGTGTAGTCTCTCTCCAAATCTTTGAAAATACAGTAGAAAAGAGATTGAGCCTCACATATCTCAATATCAAAAGCATTATGGTTCAAAATAAGAACAAATACAAACCCAGGCTTCTTTACTTTCTTAGCTTAGTCCTTCTTTATCAAATCAGAAAAAAATAGTTCGAAACCTTCAATCAAATTTTCATAAATCTGGAAATGAAAAGCATGCATTTGGATCAGACAACAACCTGATCTAGAGCAATGCAAATGGAATAGAAGATTAGAGAAAGCAAAGTTCAGACAAGATCAAAAACAAAATATAAAACCTGAAAACCAGAAACAAAAGCATTTCCACTTCGAGTATCAAGTAACAAATCAAGCTGTAACTTATGTTCCTTCTCTCAGGTAAATGTTAAACTTTAAAGTTTAATAGATTTGTGACTTCAAAATCAAATTTTAACATAAGACAAATTCACAAAAAATTTGCAGATTTGTTTTATAAAAAGAAAAAAAAAGTGGTGCTTCAGGTTGGACAGGAAAACAGTGCAGTTTTCCTCTGGAATGAGATAAAGGAAAGTAAAATTCCTTTGAAAAAATTTGAATTAGAAGTTGTAATTAGTAACTAAAACAAGATTTAAACAATAATGTTCAATAAATTGCTTGCAGGAAAATCAAGTACAAGGCAAATTTGTTTCCTGTTCTCAAATACAGGAAGTCCCTCTGTTATATAACAAGATTTCAAACTTGTAAGTAATTAAAACTGTTTGTATTTAATAAATTGAGTACAACAAAAAGTAAATAAGGACCTGTATTTACAATTGACAGGTCTAAACTCCGAGATCTAGAGAAAAAAGAAGAAGAAGGATTTAGCTTTGCTTCCTTGAAACTCTCAAACACTTTTGTCTCTGCCTTTCTCTGTCTTTCTGAAACATTTCAGGTGAGCAAACTTGAACCCATCTGTGTGTTTTGACATCTGAATTTATACTGGAAGTGTATTGTGGAAAATGTTTGTTTGGTTGCTGATTTTGTTTGCATGTTTGTATATATATGAGCAAATGTATGTGTGCATGAAGAAACATGCTGCTGTTCCAAAATCAACAGGTTATAAACCTACTAAAAGTGTAAATAATCTTTGCTAAGTCTTTTTAGGCTTAGATTCCTAAGAAAAAAAACAATGATAGCAATGTAAAGCACTAGTAAAATTATTTTCAGTAAAATTTCTTCAACCCATGTCAAATAAAATAAAATAAAAAATCAGATCAATCCCAGATGCGAGGCTCTGTTCATATACAACTGTAAGTAAATCATTGTTTTAAAATTTTAAATCTGGTGATGAATGAATGATTAGACCTTGATACATGCAACAGTGATTTAAAATACATAGTTTACAGGAATGTTTAGGTGAAAATGTAATGATACATGTATGTGACATAACTGTGCATGTTTAAGTACCAGGCAAAATTTGCCTTTGCTGTTCCAGATTTCCAAAATTTGTTTTGGAATTTGATCTCTTCTTCTTTGGCCATTGTTAAACTTTAAGGTTTAAACAAAAGATGTTTATTTCAACATGATTTAAGTTTTAAAAGTAAATTCAAGTATTTTAAGCTTTAAATCCTCTGAATTCAAGCAAATACAGTAAAAACTTATAAATCTGTTAAAAACCAATTGATACAATCCTTTAATTTAATTACATAACTTGAATTGGCTTGGGAAGTTATGATTTTTGAAATCAAAATCACGATTTTTAGTAAAGCATTGAATGTGAATTCTAAGTTTGACTGAAATTTGGTTTTTTGTCGATTTTTGATGATCGACTAATTTTTGGAAATCGAAGTTTGGCATGGAGATCCTAGGGAGATCATAGATTGTTGGAAAAATACAAGGAGATTTTTTAATTCGTTATAGTTTGAGATTTAAATCAAACTAGGGTTTAAAGTTGGGTTTTAGTTGGCGTAAGGAATTTGGGCACTGCGTCATCAGTAATGCATCGAGTTTCATCGCGACTGGGGGGGAATAGGGTGTCGGGGGTAGTGCTGCTCCTGGCGAGGCGGCGATGGTTCAGATGATCTACGGCGACGGTGCGAGGTCAATTTAGGTGATGGGGTGTTACTGGGTTGGGTTCCAGGTTGAACAAAACAGCTCGATTTCGACTCGTTGCCGTATGAGATCATCTTGGTGGTCGGAGTTGTTTAGGGGGTCGAAGCTGATGTGCCGGTGGTCGCAAAGTTGGTCGACAACGTTGGGTTCGGTTGTACACGTGCACGCCTCCACATTTTGTTTTCTGGTCGTTCCTATTTAGGCAAGAGAGTAGGGAAACTCGAAGCACTGCTCGGGTCAGGAAGGAGGAAACTCAAAGTCAAACTCGCGTTTTTGGGTGTTGTATCGGGTCGAAATTTCAAAACTTGACAAGTTTTTGCAGAAGTAGGGCAACACGGGCTGATTTGGTGGGAAACTCGAAGCAGATGGTGATATCGCTCGGGGAAGTATCGATGTTGGCTCGGGTCTGTTGGTTTCACTATAAAACAGTTTTGAACTTTTAGAATAAATCAAATTTTTACTTTATAATTTTCTTAATAACCACTTCCTTTCAAAATAACAAATTCTTATTTAATCTTGGGATTAACTAATGGTTTTAAAATAAGTTTACTTTAAGATAATAAACTTAATCAAGGTGATTAAGGATGAATAATTAATATTTTAAAGGTTTATAATCAAGTATTTTAAGGCTAATTAATTAGATAACATAATTAATGTGATTAATTAATAAAGGTAATTAATTTGAAAATAATTAATCAATTAAAAGTTAATTTGAAAAGCAAACTGTTTTTCAAAGATTTGATTAAATAAGAAATGTTTAATCTTAAAGATAAATAGAATTTAATGATTTGGATTCATTAAATTATTAAGTTGATTAATCAGGTAATTAATGAATGGTTAAAAAAAATTACATAGTAAAAGTAATTAAGAGTAGATGAAAAAAAAAATCTAAAGATTGTTAAGGGTTAATTACTTCAAACATAATTAATTAATGTGGTTAATTAATTAGGTTAATTAAATTAAGAATAATCAATTAAGGATACGTAATTATAATTAAGATTTAATTAATAGTTAAGGATTCATTAATTGAAGTAATTAATTAAAGGTCCATTAATTAAAGTAATTAAGATTCAGTTAATTACAATTAAGGGTTAATTAATTAAAATAATTAATTAAAGAAATGATTAATTAATGAAGGTGATTGAAATTTAACCAATTGAAGTTTATGATAATTAATCATTGATTAAAGATTATTAATGAAAGTAATTATGTGAGTAATGAAATCAAAACCACACAATTTATTTACCTAAATTAAAAATGTTTGATTGTTATTGTATGCTATGTGATGGATTGATATGTTCGATGTGTGATGCTATGTGATGCTTTGCACTGAGCTGCTATATTTGTGATGAATATACTATCATATGAATATGAAAACCCGTTGACCCGTAAAACAACATTTGAATTTCGATGCGACAGGGAGTCGGATTTCAGTTTATTATCCGAAACCCACATCGAATCGTATTAGTGAATCTTTGTGATAGATAGTCTACTTTATCTATGAATTTGTGAATATAGATAAGCGTTATGGGTTATACCGCTTATCGATATGATTGAATCTGTGATGATGATGTTGTGCACTATTGTGTTGAACCCCTGGATCACACTTATACACACACAAATATGGATTACACGTGGAAATTAGTTAAGTCACAAATTTTGAAATTGTTTTAAAATTAAGTTTTTAAATCAAAAATAGTTTTGGAATTAGAATTGAAGCTTTTGGAAATGAGTTTCAAAAATAAAAGTTATTTTGAATAACTTGATTGAGTTTTGAAATTTAAATAATTTAATTTAAATTCGAATTCAATATTTGAAATTGAATTCTATAATTTGGGAACTAGGGTTTAAAAAGGTTATTCAACTTATAAATGTGTTATCTAGGTTTTTAAACCATTTTAAAAGTGTTGTTTTGGGGACTTCAAATTTAACCCAAAGATTTTAACTTGTATGAATATAATTGGATTTTTCTAAAACGAAAACTGTTTGTTTTCAAATAATAAAAGCTTTCACATAAGAAACGAACTTCCAATTGGTGTTAAAAGGATTTCGAACCTAAAATGAAATGGTTTTCCAAGTTATAGATAAATCTTTGGAAAC
Organism: Allium cepa; assembly: GCA_030765085.1. Taxonomy (NCBI): domain Eukaryota; kingdom Viridiplantae; phylum Streptophyta; class Magnoliopsida; order Asparagales; family Amaryllidaceae; genus Allium; species Allium cepa. Next base: position 26,520,372 of record CM060938.1, on the reverse strand, counting down.
GGGTTTTGAAAGTTATAAGTTAAATCTTTAATTTAAAGATTTAAATGAGTTAATCCAATTGAAATGGAAATTGTTTGAAATCTATGAATAGATCTTTGTGAAACTATGTGAACTTTGTGAAATAAATCTTTTTGTTTAAAGATTTAAAATGGTAATTTGTTTAACCATTTGAAAGAAAAACTTTGGATTATCAAGTTGTGACTTAACTGAAATCCCATATCCATATATTTTAAAATATTGCGCTCGCTATTCGGTTTAGCTGGGAGAGGACCTTGTGTCATATAGCCCATTCCGAATAGCGATACGACGTTATGGATTGCATTTGAAGACCGGTGTTGAAGACCGGGTGTCTTCGAGAACGTTAGGATAACCTATCGATTGTCTCTGCACCGAGTAGCTACAGTATAGAGATTCCCTTAGTGATGGGAAGTCCGATCGGGATTGTGGATACCCGGATTTGCAAGGGCTTCTTCGGAAGTGCCTTCGGTTCTGTTCGAACCCGGAACAGACTTGTATGGTTGTATGTCTGATACTACACTTTGAGATATTAAACTAATCTCTATCAAATACATTTCTGCTTGGTGGCGAAGAATTTATTCTCTTAGCTTAACACCCTTCTCTGAGACGTACGAGCTCAAAGGTTATGTAGTTGATATTTATCAGTGATATATTCCCAATTTGGTAATGTGACATGCTGAGTGCTGCTGTGTGATGATGATCATTTGTTGATCATTTGTGATCAAAGCATGGCTTTTGTATAAAGCGTAGCTTTGTGGACGAGACTGCATCAGGACCTCACACCTCGGAAATGGTCGAAACAGGAAAGATGAGGCAAGGTTATGAGGGTCGCGCCCTTTAGGGTGTGTCATTCCCTTCTGGTAAAGGGTGGTATCATGGTATGGAGCCCGGATACTTACTCATGTGGTTTCTCCAATCTCATTTACTATGTGGTTGTTGCTTTGAGGCGCCTCGGATAAAGGTCCCAAAGGACCGGGGGATGGCATATTCGTGTAGTAGTTACCTAGTTACAGAGGTAACCCGACCTTGTGTTGGCAGAGATCTAACCGTAACGTTAGTTCTCGGGACGTCCTACCATAGGCGATCCCATGTGGCAGTAGGAAGTTCCTTAGCCTGACCATTTGTTGGAAATCCATTCATCCAATACGTGCCTTGTACGGTTTTAGTTGTAGAACCTGCCATTTAACATGGCAGCTATAGTAGGCATAATATCATGGTACCTATGCTGGCTAGGATTAATATTATACTTTCGAAAGATTTTCCACTATGCATTAGTAATAATATCAAAGAAATTTTCTCGTATTAAGCATATTTGACTATCATAAGGAGAAATCTCCTCCAAGTCTGCGTTTGCATTGTGTGTGTGGCGGGAGGCCTTATGGTTGTTTCATTTTCTAAAAAGCATTGCGGATTTTCAAATTTAAATTCTTTGCTTGTTTTAAAAGACCAAATGTTTTTTTTTGCTCACACCAGTCCCATGACTGACCTGGAGTTTATTGTTCCTTTCCTAAACTCTGGGTGCCCACTATTTTCCCACACGGGCAGTCTAGAGTTGGGCTTTTCAGATAGTCAGGTCTAGTAGATTATCTGGAGCTAGTTCATTCTTTGGATCACGACTGTACTTGCTTATCTTTGTGCATCATTATTGGGAGTTCGAGCTATTTCTGGATTGGTACCTTGGAGATGGAGATTTTCGATGCTGAGTTCATTCTTGAAGACCATATTGGAGTTTTGTTCCGCTGCTAGTGTTATCTTTTCTTTCCGCTACTATTGTCTTGTATCATATCTCTGATGTACATTGATATTCATTGTATCATCTGTTGTATCATATTGTATCAGATATTGTATCAAATGTTGTATATTGTTTTATTCTGTTTCTTCCGCTGTGTTGTACTTAATGTGTTATAAGCTCCGGCGAACCAGATTCGGCGTTTGGATCTGCGGCATTTGAATACGATTGTCGTATTCGGTGCCGATTTTCGAAGGTCGAGTCAGGATCGTCACATTTGGTATCAGAGCTAAGGATTAAAACTTTAGCTCAGGAGTATAACACATTAAGTAGCTCATTAGAGATAGGGTGAAGTATACCCTAGAATGAGTATATCCCTAAGATATCCGTTCGAACGCCTCAGTAAATTCTCTTACTATCCACTGATAGTGAGTATGAGTGCGAGAAGAGAACGAGATAGGGGACAGGGAAGTACCACTATAAATGGTCAATACCCTGCAACAGTGGAAACAACTTTCTTCTCAATCTCCTTCGATTCGATTCCCAAAATTCTTTTGATTGCTTCGTGACAGCTCCAGAAAGAAGTTTCGGTGCGATGGTGGCCTTACGAATCGTTGTAGAAAATCCTTACTTCGTATCTTCATCGGTTTCTTGTCAGCTTTTCCATCTAAACCTTAATGAGTTTGAATTAAAATTGAAAATATTAAATAAATTGGAAATTTTAAATTAAGTAAATTGGTTAACTAATATGAAGCTGAATTTGAATTGTATAAATAAAACGATATCGGTTAAAACCAAATTGGAAATTCTATCGTAATTTCTTGTGGATATCAAGTCCGAAGAGCGACAAGTTATATATAATTTGGGATATTCCAACCCGAATTTGGAATCCTACCAAGCGTTTGAGAAATTGTAGAAGATTGAATCCATCTATCTATTCTCTGGGATCCGATATATTCTACGAACGATTAGTTATTCCTTCGAACTAATCAATGCCCTTGCATATTCGTAGACCGGTGGATCCAAATATCTTGTGTAATATTATATGAGTTTGTTCTCATATTGTTGATATTCTGATTTGGTAAGCCAAATACAGAATTGATATCCAGTTCGATTTGGAAAGACATTTCTCTATCTTTCATCTATTCTTTCTCGTCTTCCTTGCAAATTTCGAGGACGAATTTTTTTTTTTAGGGGGGAAATCTGTAACGATCCCGATTTTTAATTAAATTTAAATTGATAATTAAAATGAATTTTGGAATAAAATTGTAGATTAATTTGGATTTTTCAAATTTAAATAGGATATTCGATTATTTGAACATTGATTTTTAAAATTTAACTGTGGATTTGAATTTGTATATTTAATATCTTATAAAATAAATAACATTCTAAAATTTATCAATTAAAATTTATAATATATTTTATACTTTTGGAAATTCACTTTGAGAATATAATTGCATAAGTATGTGTATGAATATAATAAATGGACATAAATGTTTATATTTCAAAGCTTAAATTTGAGATTTGGATTTCAAATTTAAAATGAATGTTTTTAAAAATAAATGGCATCTAAAATTCATTCAAGAAGTAATGTATATAATATAAAGATTGGTTAAAAACAATTTTTCTTTTAAATGGTATATATGTGTATATACAAACAAATGCTAACATACTTTAAAAGATCTTACATATATGCATATATATACAAATGGCATCATTACTTTAATAAAATAATCAAATAAAAAAAATTATTATAGAAAACTTTTTCAACTCCCCATATGCAATTGTGTAGTCTCTCTCCAAATCTTTGAAAATACAGTAGAAAAGAGATTGAGCCTCACATATCTCAATATCAAAAGCATTATGGTTCAAAATAAGAACAAATACAAACCCAGGCTTCTTTACTTTCTTAGCTTAGTCCTTCTTTATCAAATCAGAAAAAAATAGTTCGAAACCTTCAATCAAATTTTCACAAATCTGGAAAGGAAAAACATGCATTTGGATCAGACAACAACCTGATCTAGAGCAATGTAAATGGAATAGAAGATCAGAGCAAGCAAAGTTCAGACAAGATCAAAAACAAAATATAAAACCTGAAAACCAGAAACAAAAGCATTTCCACTTCGAGTATCAAGTAACAAATCAAGCTGTAACTTATGTTCCTTCTCTCAGGTAAATGTTAAACTTTAAAGTTTAATAGATTTGTGACTTCAAAATCAAATTTTAACATAAGATAAATTCACAAAAAATTTGCAGATTTGTTTTATAAAAAGAAAAAAAAAGTGGTGCTTCAATTTGGACAGGAAAACAGTGCAGTTTTCCTCTGGAATGAGATAAAGGCAAGTAAAATTCCTTTGAAAAAATTTGAATTAGAAGTTGTAATTAGTAACTAAAACAAGATTTAAACAATAATGTTCAATAAATTGCTTGCAGGAAAATCAAGTACAAGGCAAATTTGTTTCCTGTTCTCGAATACAGGAAGTCCCTCTATTATATAACAAGATTTCAAACTTGTAAGTAATTAAAACTATTTGTATTTAATAAATTGAGTACAACAAAAAGTAAATAAGGACCTGTATTTACAATTGACAGGTCTAAACTCCGAGATCTAGAGAAAAAAGAAGAAGAAGGATTCAGCTTTGCTTCCTTGAAACTCTCAAACACTTTTGTCTCTGCCTTTCTCTGTCTTTCTGAAACATTTCAGGTGAGCAAACTTGAACCCATCTGTGTGTTTTGACATCTGAATTTATACTGGAAGTGTATTGCGGAAAATGTTTGTTTGGTTGCTGATTTTGTTTGCATGTTTGTATATATATGAGCAAATGTATGTGTGCATGAAGAAACATGCTGCTGTTCCAAAATCAACAGGTTATAAACCTACTAAAAGTGTAAATAATCTTTGCTAAGTCTGTTTTGGCTTAGATTCCTAAGAAAAAAAAACAATGATAGCAATGTAACGCACTAGTAAAATTATTTTCAGTAAAATTTCTTCAACCCAGGTCAAATAAAATAAAATAAAAAATCAGATCAATCCCAGATGCTAGGCTCTGTTCATATACAACTGTAAGTAAATCATTGTTTTAAAATTTTAAATCTGGTGATGAATGAATGATTATACCTTGATGCACGCAACAGTGATTTAAAATACATAGTTTACAGGAATATTTAGGTGAAAAAGCAATGATACATGTATGTGACATAACTGTGCATGTTTAAGTACCAGGCAAAATTTTCCTTTGTTGTTCCAGATTTCCAAAATTTGTTTTGGAATTTGATCTCTTCTTCTTTGGCCATTGTTAAACTTTAAGGTTTAAACAAACGATGTTTATTTCAACATGATTTAAGTTTTAAAAGTAAATTCAAGTATTTTAAGCTTTAAATCCTCTGAATTCAAGCAAATACAGTAAAAACTTATAAATCTGTTAAAAACCAATTGATACAATCCTTTAATTTAATTACATAACTTGAATTAGCGTGGGAAGTTATGATTTTTGAAATCAAAATCACGATTTTTGGCAAAGCATTGATTGTGAATTCTAAGTTTGACTGAAATTTGGTTTTTTATCGATTTTTGATGATCGGCTAATTTTTGGAAATCAAAGTTTGGCATGGAGATTCTAGGGAGATCATAGATTGTTGGAAAAATACAAGGAGATTTTTTAATTCGTTATAGTTTGAGATTTAAATCAAACTAGGGTTTAAAGTTGGGTTTTAGTTGGCGTCAGGAATTTGGGTACTGCGTCATCAGTAATGCATCGAGTTTCATCGCGATTGGGGGGAAATAGGGTGTCGGGGGTAGCGCTGCTCCTAGCGAGGCGGCGATGGTTCAGATGATCTACGGCGACGGTGCGAGGTCAATTTAGGTGATGGGGTGTTACTGGGTTGGGTTCCAGGTTGAACAAAACAGCTCGATTTCGACTTGTTGCCATATGAGATCATCTGGGTGGTCGGAGTTGTTTAGGGGGTCGAAGCTGATGTGCCGGAGGTCGCAAAGTTGGTCGACAACGTTGGGTTCGGTTGTACACGTGCACGCCTCCACGTTTTGTTTTCTGGTCGTTCCTGTTTCGGCAAGAGAGTAGGGAAAATCGAAGCACTGCTCGGGTCAGGAAGGAGGAAACTCGAAGTCATACTCGCGTTTTTGGGTGTTGTATCGGGTCGAAATTTCAAAACTTAACAAGTTTTTGCAGAAGTAGGGCAACACGGGCTGATTTGGTGGGAAACTCGAAGCAGATGGTGATATCGCTCGGGGAAGTATCGATGTTGGCTCGGGTCTGTTGGTTTCACTATAAAACAGTTTTGAACTTTTAGAATAAATCAAATTTTTACTTTATAATTTTCTTAAAAACCACTTCCTTTCAAAATAACAAATTCTTATTTAATCTTGGGATTAACTAATGGTTTTAAAATAAGTTTACTTTAAGATAATAAACATAATCAAGGTGATTAAGGATGAATAATTAATATTTTAAAGGTTTATAATCAAGTATTTTAAGGCTAATTAATTAGATAACATAATTAATGTGATTAATTAATAAAGGTAATTAATTTGAAAATAATTAATCAATTAAAAGTTAATTTGAAAAGCAAATTGTTTTTCAAAGATTTGATTAAATAAGAAATGTTTTATCTTAAAGATAAATAGAATTTAATGATTTGGATTCATTAAATTATTAAGTTGATTAATAAGGTAATTAATGAATGGTTAAAAAAAAATTACATAGTAAAAGTAATTAAGAGTAGATGAAAAAAAAAATCTAAAGATTGTTAAGGGTTAATTACTTCAAACATAATTAATTAATGTGGTTAATTAATTAGGTTAATTAAATTAAGAATAATGAATTAAGGATACGTAATTATAATTAAGATTTAATTAATAGTTAAGGATTCATTAATTAAAGTAATTAATTAAAGTAATTAAGCTTCAATTAATTACAATTAAGGGTTAATTAATTAAGACAATTAATTAAAGAAATGATTAATTAATGAAGGTGATTGAAATTTAACCAATTGAAGTTTATGATAATTAATCATTGATTAAAGATTATTAATGAAAGTAATTATGTGAGTAATGAAATCAAAACCACACAATTTATTTACCTAAATTAAAAATGTTTGATTGTTATTGTATGCTATGTGATGGATTGATATGTTCGATATGTGATGCTATGTGATGCTTTGCACTGAGCTGCTATATTTGTGATGAATATACTGTCATATGAATATGAAAACCCGTTGACCCGTAAAACGACATTTGAATTTCGATGCGACAGGGAGTCGGATTTCAGTTTGTTATCCGAAACCCACATCGAATCGTATTAGTGAATCTTTGTGATAGATAGTCTACTTTATCTATGAATTTGTGAATATAGATAAGCGTTATGGGTTATACCGCTTATCGATATGATTGAATCTGTGATGATGATGTTGTGCACTATTGTGTTGAACCCCTGGATCACACTTATACACACACAAATATGGATTACACGTGGAAATTAGTTAAGTCACAAATTTTGAAATTGTTTTAAAATTAAGTTTTTAAATCAAAAATAGTTTTGGAATTAGAATTGAAGCTTTTGGAAATGAGTTTCAAAAATAAAAGTTATTTTGAATAACTTGATTGAGTTTTGAAATTTAAATAATTTAATTTAAATTCGAATTCAATATTTGAAATTGAATTCTATAATTTGGGAACTAGGGTTTAAAAAGGTTATTCAACTTATAAATGTGTTATCTAGGTTTTTAAACCATTTTAAAAGTGTTGTTTTGGGGACTTCAAATTTAACCCAAAGATTTTAACTTGTATGAATATAATTGGATTTTTCTAAAACGAAAACTGTTTGTTTTCAAATAATAAAAGCTTTCACATAAGAAACGAACTTCCAATTGGTGTTAAAAGGATTTCGAACCTAAAATGAAATGGTTTTCCAAGTTATAGATAAATCTTTGGAAACGGGTTTTGAAAGTTATAAGTTAAATCTTTAATTTAAAGATTTAAATGAGTTAATCCAATTGAAATGGAAATTGTTTGAAATCTATGAATAGATCTTTGTGAAACTATGTGAACTTTGTGAAATAAATCTTTTTGTTTAAAGATTTAAAATGGTAATTTGTTTAACCATTTGAAAGAAAAACTTTGGATTATCAAGTTGTGACTTAACTGAAATCCCATATCCATATATTTTAAAATATTGCGCTCGCTATTCGGTTTAGCCGAGAGAGGACCTTGTGTCATATAGCCCATTCCGAATAGCGATACGACGTTATGGATTGCATTTGAAGACCGGTGTTGAAGACCGGGTGTCTTCGAGAACGTTAGGATAACCTATCGATTGTCTCTGCACCGAGTAGCTGCGGTATAGAGATTCCCTTAGTGATGGGAAGTCCGATCGGGATTGTGGATACCCGGATTTGCAAGGGCTTCTTCGGAAGTGCCTTCGGTTCTGTTCGAACCCGGAACAGACTTGTATGGTTGTATGTCTGACACTACACTTTGAGATATTAAACTGATCTCTATCAAATACATTTCTGCTTGGTGGCGGAGAATTTATTCTCTTAGATTAACACCCTTATTTGAGACGTACGAGCTCAGAGGTTATGTAGTTGATATTTATCAGTGATATATTCCCAATTTGGTAATGTGACATGCTGTGTGCTGCTGTGTGATGAAGATCATTTGTGATCAAAACATGGCTTTTGTATAAAGCGTAGCTTTGTGGACGAGACTGCATCAGGACCTCACACCCCGGAAATGGTCGAAACAGGAAAGATGCGGCAAGGTTATGAGGGTCGCGCCCTTTAGGGTGTGTCATTCCCTTCTGGTAAAGGGTGGTATCATGGTATGGAGCCCAGATACTTACTCATGTGGTTGCTCCAATCTCATTTACTGTATGGTTGTTGCTTTGAGGCGCCTCGGATAAAGGTCCCAAAGGACCGGGGGATGGCATATTCGTGTAGTAGTTACCTAGTTACAGAGGTAACCCGGCCTTGTGTTGGCAGAGATCTAACCGTAACGTTAGTTCTCGGGACGTCCCACCAGAGGCGATCCCATGTGGCAGTAGGAAGTTCCTTAGCCTGACCATTTGTTGGAAATCCATTCATCCAATACGTGCCTTGTACGGTTTTAGTTGTAGAACCTGCCATTTAACATGGCAGCTATAGTAGGCATAATATCATGGTACCTATGCTGGCTAGGATTAATATTATACTTTTGAAAGATTTTCCACTATGCACTAGTAATAATATCAAAGAAATTTTCTCGTATTAAGCATATTTGACTATCATAAGGAGAAATCTCCTCCAAGTCTACATTTGCATTGTGTGTGTGGCGGGAGGCCTTATGGTAGTTTCATTTTCTAAAAAGCATTGCGGATTTTCAAATTTAAATTCTTTGCTTGTTTTAAAAGACCAAATGTTTTTGTTTGCTCACACCAGTCTCATGACTGACCTGGAGTTTATTGTTCCTTTCCTAAACTCTGGGTGCCCACTATTTTCCCACACGGGCAGTCTAGAGTTGAGCTTTTCAGATAGTCAGATCTTGTAGATTATCTGGAGCTAGTTCATTCTTTGGATCACGACTGTACTTGCTTATCTTTGTGCATCATTATTGGGAGTTCGAGCTATTTCTGGATTGGTACCTTGGAGATGGAGATTATCGATGCTGAGTTCATTCTTGAAGACCATATTGGAGTTTTGTTCCGCTGCTAGTGTTATCTTTTCTTTCCGCTGCTATTGTCTTGTATCATATCTCTGATGTATATTGATATTCATTGTATCATCTGTTGTATCATATTGTATCAGATATTGTATCAAATGTTGTATATTGTTATATTCTGTTTCTTCCGCTGTGTTGTACTTAATGTGTTATAAGCTCCGGCGAACCAGATTCGGCGTTTGGATCTGCGGCATTTGAATACGAGTGTCGTATTCGGTGCCGATTTTCGAAGGTCGAGTCAGGATCGTCACAATAAAAGCTCTTAAGAAGAGAGAACGTAATGAAAGAAATACCATGAATGCTAAGATATGGTTGCACTTTTCTGGGAAAGACTTTGTGAATTTGATTGTATTGAAGAAGAATTATATCAGAAGAGGATGGTCTAGACCTGCCAATCAAATCTTCAAGACTTCCATTACCAGCTTTTGCAAAAAAAGTGCCATATGAATTCATTTGAAAGAGTTACATGAACTAGTCATGGAGTCACGAAAACATAACAAGGTAAAAAAAAGGTCTGAAATGAGATATTCAACATAATGTTTAAATAAACTTAGTCAACATCCCTTTCTTTATAAATTCTTCAACTATGAGAGAGATTTTGGCGCTTATCTGTTCTGTGTCCATTTACTCGATGACAGATACAGTAATTCTTCCCTTTTTGATCTTCTATGGTTGAAAGGGGATATTTAGGATAACGGATCTCTCCATAGGTCCTCAAAAAGATCCGAGACAGATTCCGGTTAAGGTGAGTAAAAAATTGATCATGTTTTAATTTCTTTTGAGACTCGCCACTTTAAGTGTCCAAGGTGGTCCTCTTATTAGAGGGATCCAAACCATCATATTTAAAAACTCAATGGAAGATCTTTTAACTTCATAATGCATGGATTTAACGATTTTCTAGAGGTTGGTATATTCATGGAGGGATTCTTGAAGGTATCTCGAAAATTTGCTGATCTGAGTAGCTTAGAGTCCATAGGTAGGATCATACTCTCGACCATTTTCCTTCTTTGAAATGAGGGTGACCAATCTTTCGTTGTTGTCTTTTTAATGAGCTGACTGCGAAGATTGGAGTGTAGTTCTAAGATGATTATTTTGTTTCTGTGTCACGGTCCGAATTTCAGTGTTTGAAAATCAATACCCGTACTTCACTTGTACTCGAATGCCGCATGTTCAACTGTTGAAATCTGATTCGTGCCGGAGCTTATAACACATTAACTATAACAACACTGTAGAATAAAATGAAATATATCATTGATACAACAATGAATACAATATCCGATACAATATGAATTCCAACAATATCAGAGATAAACATACAACAGCGAAATAGGATAACAATAACAAGGATGGTCTAGACTTTGCGATCATCGGCAGCAGAAAGAAGACCATCAATAGAGTCTTTCAAGTTGGGAATCCAACAAACCGAGTTTTCAATGCCAAAGCTCCAAGTGCTCCAACTCGAACCACCATCATTGCTGAACTTGTAGCAAATGCGATCCAAACATCGATTGCCAATCCAAAGACTTCAAAAACTATCAAATCTACATCTAGAAGCTGATTATCTAAACACCTAACTCTAGACTGCCCATGTGGAAAATTGTGGGCACTCAGAGTTTAGGAAGGGAACAATAAACTCCGGGTCAGCCACGAAACTAGTGTGAGTAAACAAAAACAGCTTATCTTTGGATAAAATAATCAACAGAAGAATTTAAGATTGAAATCCGCAATGCTTTTGGAAAATGAAACTACCATAAGGCCTCCCAGCATACACACCATGCAATCGCACACTTGAGGGAGACTTCTCCTTATGATAGTCAAACATGCTTGATATGAAAAATCATTTTGATATTATTATTAGTTCATAGTGGAAAATATTTGCAAGTATAATATTAATTTTATCCAACATACATATCATTATAGTATGCCTACTATAGCTACCATGTTAAGTGGCAGGTTCTATGTGACGACCCGACTTTTTCTCCCCAGAAAAAGTCGTATCATCATAAAGAAAGAAAGGGATAGAAAAGAGAAAAGAAAGAGAAGAAAGAAGAACACAACATCAGAATCTCAACAGCGAAACGAATAAATTATATTAATAACATAAAATATTACATAGTTTACAACCATTATCAGAGTACACAGATATACAACACATACTAGACAGTTATAAACACCTGTCTAGTATTTACAACATAATACAACTCAGTGACAATCACAGATCACATAGCGGAATACTATATATCTAACGTAGAAGCCTCCTGCTCCATTTGCTCCTCCATGGGTCTGGTGTGAGTAACAGGTTAAAGTTGCTTAATTTTGAAAATCCTTTTGAAAAGAAAGATATTACGTAAGACTTCCCACACATAAACATGGAAAAGTTTTTACCTTACGCTAACCCAAAACATTTGATAGGAAATCCAGTGATATTATAATAGGGTCTAGGGTTTTCAAGTAAATAAGAAATTGCCGAAATTGTTACATTTATTAAATTCCAGCTACTAGCCACAAAAGTGGGTAATACAATCAAAAACCGTTGGCACTTATTGGATTTTGGATTCCATACAATGGTAGGGCTACTGGGGTACCGCCCGTCACAGTACGTGGCCTTGATCAACGTACCGAGGAGTACGCCCACTCCCCTGCAACACAAAGCCAGACCCATTCCTTACTGAACAGTTCCGAACAAGACAACCCCGCAGTTGGTGTACATCCAACTGCCCACACAGCCGAAATAAAAAGGGACCTCTAGACAGGGGTAAATCTTGCTCTCCAGTGGGAGCTACCCACGAAGCCTTGCTGCACCTCCCCTGTTTTAGCCATTCCTGGTTGATGAGGCTTGAGGCTACGATTACCTTTAAAGAACACATCTCTTACAATGCTCATCGTCCACCTGACGATGTTCTGAAAGCATTCAATCCATACAAGTTCATTCCGGGTTGGAACGAAACCGTAGGCATTATCTCGTTGCACTCATTTTGGAATCACCCTCAGAGTTAACGACAATAATCCTAGCACTCTAAATCCCCATCTCGAATCTATAAAAACCAGTTCCGTCAAACTCATCACGGAATCACCCCCAGAGTTATATTGACGTATAGTCCTTACACCTCGAGCCTTCACTTGCTCCACTTGGATTCACGACCTAACGTTAATTTGGATCGATGTGGTTTTTGGATATCCAAATATGGAAACCCGATCCCGGTCTCATCGAAATCCAAAGCGTGTCTTTTAAGGCCAAGTTGTTTAAAGGTTTAAAACAATTCAATTATCTACATATCCAAATAGATAAATCACAGATTCACAACAGATAATCAACATTATCATCATATCAGATAAACCATATTATCATTATCCAAAAAGATAATCTATATCAACATCACAATGCAACCAATGCATCCAAATTACTCAACATTATCTATCTCATATCTGAGATCAAACTATACAAATTAAACAACACCATTCATCTATATAAGCAATGATTAACCACACCAAATATAATTAATTTAAAATGAATTAAATTAATTACATCATTCTATTAATTTAAAGTAAATTAAATTAATTATTTCACCAACATCATTTTGCTTATATCACTATTAATTAATTATCAATCAATTAATTAATCATCAACCAATTATTAATCATCCCTAATTAATTAACCTTTAATTACATTCAAGTAATTATTCACTAATTTATTTCTCAAATTAATTATACTTAACCAAATACAGTAATTAATCTTTAATTACTTCCTTAATTAATTAACTATTATTAATCCTTAATTAATTACCTAAATTAATTACCTTTAATCACTTATTATTGATTAATTAATCTTAATTAATCAATCTTAATTACATCATTAACTATATTAAATAATGATCTCCAATTACATTTTAATTAATTACCTTATTTAAATTAATCACTTTAAGTAATTAATCAAAATTTAAACCATAATTGTTAATCACCCTTGATTAACCCCATTCAGTAATAAGCTACCTTTAATTGCTTCACCAAATAAATTAATTACTCTTTAATTAATTATCTCTAATTAATTCCTTGATTAATTTACAAAGTAATTATACTCAAATTACTTTTATCAACAAATCACCTTCAATTAATTACATACAGTAATTACTCATTAATTACTTTTATAAGTAAATTCTCTTCATTAAATTACATTAAGTAATTATCCTTCACAAATTATCAAATGATTAATTTTAAATTAATTAAACTGAATTAACTAACTTAAACTAATCAAATTAAACTCAATTAATAAGTAATTAATCCCTTAATTACTTCCATAAGTAATTATACTTAATAACTTACACAATTGATTATCTTTAAATTAATTAATCTAATTAATAATTAAAATTAATCACATTAATTAATTATTAAATAATCCTTAGTTAATGATCTTTATTAACTATTAACAATTCATTAATTATTTTCCAAAATAATTAACTTATTTTAATCATTATTAATTACAAATTAATTTATCATTAATTAATCCCAAATTAATTAAATAATTAAGTGTTAATTAAAACTTAATTAATTTATTATCACTTGATTAATTAGTTATTAACTAAAAACTAATCTTATTTAATTAATTATTCTTAATTACAAGTTAATTATTCTAAAATTAATTAATCTTAAACCTTTATGATTAAACCCTTAATTACCATTTTATGTATTCCTTAAATAAATAAATTGTTCATTTAATTATCCTAATAACTAAATGAAATACAAAACATTAAATTATTATTTAACTTAACAAGTTTTAAAATCAATCTAAAACCTTTAATTTTCTAAATAATACTTTTATTATAAAAGAAATTTTACAAAGGTTAAAACAAATTTCTTTTAAAATTAAAACCATTTAAATTTTTACATTATCATTCAAATTTGGTTTAAACACTTAAATTTATAAACTTAAATTTATTTTGAAACAAAGATTCAAATCCAAATTTGAATCAAATTTTACATTTTGTTTAAACATTACTTCATATTTCAATTTCAAATTTAAATTCAAATTCTTTAAAATATTTTTAAACAATAAACTGCTTTAAAGTTATTTTAAAGCAAATTTGAATTTAAATACTTTATCATTTCCTACTTGTGATTCAATTCAACTTGAATCCGTAGTTTAAGTTAGATTTAAAACTTACTTTAAATTCTTGCTTCCATTTGTAAATTTAGTTTTAAATTAGTTTTAAAATTTTGAAAACAAGACAAGTTTTCAAACTCCAGCAAACCAACCCAAGCTAAACTAAACTAACTCGAGTAAAAAATTTCTTATAAATTCATCTTAAAATCAATTTAAATCAAAATAAAAAAAAACAGTTTTATTACAAAACCCTGTATTGACAGGTTTACCAAAACCCTGCAACAAAAGAATACCCGAGCCTCGCATCGCTTTCTTCGAGTCCAAAACTCCTCAGCTTCGAGTAAAAACACGGTTCTACTCGAAATAACATACGTGCCCTTCATCCCCTAAACATCAGCTGACAACCCATGAACGTCGTGCACCTGCACCCACGCTGCACCCAATTCCGACCCCTCGCGACGACGCTCGCAAGTCAACGGTAATCCCCCAACTCTATTCCGATCATCAAACTAACTGCAAAACCCAAAAAAATCGATTTTAAGCATTTGAGATCGAAATAAAGTAACAATGTCGCAACCTGGAAATTGCTTCAACCAACAAGCTCCGACCATTAGAGAAACACCACCTCCGGCCACAACCTCCTCCATACTCCATCTATCTTCAGCTCGAACTAGAGAGGACTCGTTCACTTATTCATGTCACAGTGATCAATTCACTGAACAATATTGAAAACTAGGGCATTATCAATTCAATCCCAAATTTCCACTGCCCACATGCTTTAATCCATCATTCAGTATTTTTCTCAGCAACTTCGATCCATAGACCATCACCAGAAAAGATACCGACCATCCAATCTTTCTGAATGGACAGACTCAACCCAAATCATGGTTTTAGGTTAAACCAGAATTACTTAGTCAAAAACAAACTGACAATTCTAATTTTAATTTTAAAATTCAAGTTTTTGATCATGTAACCTATTTATAATCTTAAATCAAAGAATTTAAACAATTAGATTCTTATTTTCAACAGATTGCTCCATTGCTTAATGTTTTCAATGACAATACAGTTTCATTTATTTTTACGTTTAATAAAAATTTAATCTTTAACTTATGCTCATACAATACCTATTTAAATCTTAAGCTATAACAGAGATTTGAATATAAGATTACGATTTTGACCAGTGTTTTAAGCTTGGAAGGCTAGAACAGGCAATAGTAAACATGTATTCAACTATATATATACAAGAGATTTAATCATACTTAAAATTTCACAAATCATGTTTAACCCCAAAAAAAAAATCAACAATTATATTTTCTTAAATTAACTTTAGAATAAAATGTTACTCGCCTGGAAAAAAATATGAGCAAAGCCCTGTTTCAGAAAAGCTTGACACTGGAATGGTGCTTTGATTCAAAACTTCAAGTTGTTTCTTTGATTTTTGTAAACTTTAAAAATCCTGTTTTTAGCTGTAATGCTCCCTGATCTACATGCATGCTTCCATATATGAAAATGCAATCTTGATTTATTGCTGAAATGCCTAAGCTCCCTAATTTCATTTGCATGCTTCCCAGAATAAATATGCAGGCTTCCCAGAAAAGAAAATGCATGTAGGTATTGAAGTTGCAAATGAATCTCAGGTAATTTAATTGAAGGCTACAGTTTGAGAATGGTTTTTCATTTCAGATTCACATGCATTAAAATTTTTGAAGATAGTTTCAGATGGTTTTGAGGAGAATTTTGCAGGCATGGTTGATTTAAAACAGAAAGAACTGCAAGCTTTATGCATTTATAGATTTTAAGTGCAAAATTTGATTTTCCCAGGTTGATAAATTTAAAGAACTACAAGTTTGAGGATTTTCAAATGATTTGCATTTTAGTTTGGAAGTTGAATTCAGATAGTTTAGAGGGAAGATTACAGATTTTGTTGAACAAAGTTTCTGGTTTTTGAAATATAGATGAACTCAGATTTTAGAATCTGAAAATTTTTATTAAGTTTGAAGAAGAATAGGAAAAAGAAAAATGGGGTAAAGAAGAAATGTTTATATAAACAAAATTTTTGATTTAATTAAAATAAAGGAAAAAGAAAAATTAAATAAGACACTTGTTCAACTTTTAACATCTGTCACCTTAGTTTATTCTATGACTAGCACATGTCCTTTAAGATGGTAATAAACTTACATATGTAATTAAGTATTTAAATTTTAATTTAAAATTGTTTATAAAACTTTAAGCCTTTAAATCTTATTTTATTACTTAAGTAATATATAAATGAATTTGTCTCTTTTTAAATTGAAAAGAAATGAAAACAAACAAATTAAAAATATAGCTTATTCAAAAATATTGAAGTATTTATTCTATAAATTTCAAAACATCAAATTCAAATTTAAAATTAATTTATCAAATCCAATTTTTTTTAAAAACAAGTTATATATAGATGCATATATAACTCTTATTAAAATTAAAAATAACAAATCCTATTACTACAACTCTATTTATGTTCAAAAGAATTTAAGTATTATAATTTTTATTTAAAAATAACAAATTAAACTATATCAAATAATTTGTAAAAGAGATTATAACAAATTAAGATCATTTGTATTTGTATTGTAAATTCTTATATAAAAATTTCAAATAAAATAAAACTTTGCTTTTGTGTTTATCTATTTTAAATTCATATTTTTTTTAAGCTAAATAAAATTTCAAAACAAATAAGATTTATCATAGTATAAACCATAACATTATTTATTGAATTGTGTTGAAAAGTTAAATGTCAAATTTAAATCAAATTTCCAATTTATGAAATATAAATTAGAGCTAGAAAATTAATTCATTTACTAAATTCAAAATTAAAGTTTATCAACTTACAATATATACAAATATATATTATAACCAGAAAAGAATTTATTTATTTAAAAAGATAAAATCTTTCAATTTAAATATTTATTAAAACATGATTATTAAATCAAATTCCAAATCAGTTATTAAAATTATCAAATCAAATTAAATTTATAACACAGATTATTAAATTTATATTGCCCAATTTCCGGGATATCACATTCCTTCCCCCTTAAAAGAATTTCGTCCCCGAAATTTAAAAGCAAAGGTAATTCAATAATCTATCTTAAGATTTTATTTTAAAACAGAAGCATATATCAAATATACGCTAACAACCATAGCAACCAATTCATTCAATCAAAACAAATTTAATTATCTAGAAAAATTCTGGAAAAAATTTTCACGAGTTTCCCCGGTATAAATATCGGAATACTCGCTCTATATAATCTAAACAATCAATACTATTAAGCTATAGAGCTCCTATCCAACTAGATCTACAAAACTATACAGGATATCAGACTACAGACGAGTCTGAATCAACAATCACATCCTCCTAAACTGCTGGTTCCATAAACAGAGATAAACCATACACATACTCCCTCAGAGATACGTAAAACACATCGAAACCCAGTTATCCAAAACGGAAATTCAACTTTGAAAATCAAACACTAATCGTCACAAAACACAGAAAAGGTCCAAAACATCTCGGAGCTGACTTACCCAGTCTTACTCAATCTTATGGCTCTTTAGATCGGAGAAAACTTATTCCAGATCAAATCTCCGACTCTGGAATCCAAATTCCTTCGTCTCTTATCCAAAAAATACTTCTGATGATCCTGGGCTGCCTCAACTCTCCTGAACAGTTCACCTTTCGCTGATGTCTCTAGAAACAAACTGGACCAAAACAATCCAA
This sequence comes from Allium cepa, assembly GCA_030765085.1. Lineage (NCBI taxonomy): Eukaryota > Viridiplantae > Streptophyta > Magnoliopsida > Asparagales > Amaryllidaceae > Allium > Allium cepa. The sequence goes on along the minus strand of CM060938.1, from coordinate 26,502,068 downwards.
CAAAATAAATGATCTCCTCAAGATCAATCCCAAACCAAGAACACCAACTCTACTCCACAAATATCAGAAGACTAACTTTCTTCTTCTATCCGAAAAAGATAAAACAAAAGTACTTCCAATCTGCTTCTGCTGCACAACTCTGATCTAGAGTAGGAGAAAAACTCGAGCACAAACTGGACAACATATCTCAGTAATATGGTTCAACGGATCCATAAAAGAAAACTCAGATGCCCCATCTGATCCAAAGCTGCTTCACTAAACCTCCGGTATCACTCCTAGAATCCAGTCGATAAGAAAACTCAGCCTCCAGGTACGGACAAACTTCTCATAACTCAAGAGAACACTCAAACTATCGCAAGTCACTTTTGCGATCAACCCAGCCTAATATGCAAAGAAAACTGATCACTCTTTACCAATCAGAACATCTAGCCAATCCATCAAAGAAATGGTTCTACTCTGCTTCTGAACTCTTTCTTTATAAAAAAACTGCTAACTAGAAGCCTTCTTGCCAGCACATAGAACACTCCGAACTGCACTGCTGACACCGACGCCAAAGACTTCCTAATCCAAAACTCTTCGAGAAACTCGGGCCTCAAACCGGACAGGAACATCCTGCTGAATCCAGCCACAACACTGAAGCAGACTCACATCCTTAACTTGTTTCAAAGAAATCATCTTCGGAAACATCCATAGTCACTGCATCTCATCGCGCAGCTACTACTCCCTGAGATATCTAGATACCATTATTCTCTTCTACCTAGCCGATAGATCCAAACTCTAGTCATCCAACTTCAAAGATAGACTCCGAACCTTTACAGGTTACCTTCAGAGATCTATGAAATCCTATACTCTACACAACTCACTCGAGACGGTATTAAGCCTACAGTCTCGAAAAATACACTTCCAACCTTAACACTCGAAACTCCAACCATTGGTAGTAGTCGTGTTACACACCCCACTACCTTATCTACCTTTACAACTTATATTGAAAAACCTGTACGGGTATCCCAAAAAATAGGCAGAAATATATATATATATATATATATATATATATATATATATATATATATATATATATAATAAAACTACAAATACGCTCTCTCAAGATAGACACCACTCCAGAGCCTAGGTATTCACTCAACCTAATGCTCTGATACCAACTGTGACGACCCGACTTTTTCTCCCCAGAAAAAGTCGTATCATCATGAACAAAGAAAGGGGTAGAAAAGAGAAAAGAAAGAGAAGAAAGAAGAACATAACATCGAAATCTCAATAGCGTAACGAATAAATTATATTAATAACATAAAATATTACATAGTTTACAACCATTACCAGAGTACACAGATATACAACACATACTAGACAGTTATACACACCTGTCTAGTATTTACAACATAATACAACTCAGAGACAAACACAGATCACACAGTGGAATACTATATATCTAACGCAGAAGCCACCTGCTCCATTTGCTCCTCCATAATTCGTCAAAGCTAACCTGAGTCCCTTGGCTACTCGTAAAAATTTGAGTACCCAAGAGTTTAAGAAAACAGAAGATAAACTATGGGTCAGACATGGGTCTGGTGTGAGTAACAGGTTAAAGTTGCTTAATTTTGAAAATCCTTTTGAAAAGAAAGGTATCACGTAAGACTTCCCACACATAAACATGGAAAAAAATTTACCTTACACTAACCCAAAACATTTGATAAGAAATCCAGTGATATTATAATAGGGTCTAGGGTTTTCAAGTAAATAAGAAATAGCCGAAATTGTTACATTTATTAAATTCCATCTGCCAGCCACAAAAGTGGGTAATACAATCAAAACCGTTGGCAATTATTGGATTTCGGATTCCATACAATGGCAGGCTACTGGGGTACCGCCTGTCGCAGTACGTGGCCTAGATCAACGTACCGAGGAGTACGCCCGCTCCCCTGCAACACAAAGCCGGACCCATTCCTTACTGAACAGTTCCGAACAAGACAACCCCGCAGTTGGTGTACATCCAACTGCACACACAGCCGAAATAAAAAGGGACCTCTAGACAGGGGTAAATCTTTCTCTCTAGTGGGAGCTACCCACGAAGCCATGCTGCACCTCCCCTATTTTAGCCATTCCCGGTTGATGAGGCTTGAGGCTACGATTACCTTTAGAGAACACATCTCTTAGAATGCTCATCTTCCACCTGACGATGTTCTGAAAGCATTCAATCCATACAAGTTCGTTCCGGGTTCGAACGAAACCGAAGGCATTATCTTGTTGCACTCATTTTGGAATCACCCTTAGAGTTAACGACAATAACCCTTGCACTCTAAACCACCATCTCAAATCTATAAAAACCAGTTCCGTCAAACTCATCACGGAATCACCCCCAGAGTTATATTGACGTATAGTCCTTACACCTCGAGTCTTCACTTGCCCCACTAGGATTCACAACCTAACGTTAATTTGGATCGATGTGGTTTTCAGATATCCAAATATGGAAACCCGATCCCGATCTCATCGAAATCCAAAGCGTGTCTTTTAAGGCCAAGTTGTTTAAAGGTTTAAAACAATTCAATTATCTATATATCCAAATAGATAAATCATAGATTCACAACAGATAATCAACATTATAATCATATCAGATAAACCATATTATCATTATCCAAAAAGATAATCTATATCAACATCACAATGCAACGAACGCATCCAAATTACTCAACATTATCTATCTCATATCTGAGATCAAACTATACAAAGTAAACAACACCATTCATCTATATAAGCAATGATTATCCACACCAAATATAACTAATCTAAAATGAATTAAATTAATTACATCATTCTATTAATTTAAAGTAAATTAAATTAATTACTTCACCAATATCATTTTGCTTATATCACTATTATTTAATTATCAATCAATTAATTAATCATCAACCAATTATTGATCATCCCTGATTAATTAACCTTTAATTACATTCAAGTAATTATTCATTAATTTATTTCTCAAATTAATTATACTTAACCAAATACAGTAATTAATCTTTAATTACTTCCTTAATTAATTAACTATTATTAATCCTTAATTAATTACCTAAATTAATTACCTTTAATCACTTATTATTGATTAATTAATCTTAATTAATCAATCTTAAATACTTCATTAACTATATTAATTAATGATCTCTAATTACATTTTAATTATTTACCTTATTTAAATTAATTACTTTAATTAATTAATCTAAATTTAAACCATAATTGTTAATTACCCTTTATTAACCCCATTCAGTAATAAGCTACCCTTAATTGCTTCACCAAATAAATTAATTACTCCTTAATTAATTATCTCTAATTAATTCCTTGATTAATTTACAAAGTAATTATACTCAAATTACTTTTATCAACAAATCACCTTCAATTAATTACATATAGTAATTACTCATTAATTACTTCTCTAAGTAACTTCTCTTCATTAAATTACATTAAGTAATTATCCTTCACAAATCATCAATGTTTAATTTTAAATTAATTAAACTGAATTAACTAACTTAAACTAATCAAATTAAACTCAATTAATAAGTAATTAATTCCTTAATTACTTCCATAAGTAATTATACTTAATAACTTACACAATTGATTATCTTTAAATTAATTAATCTAATTAATAATTAAAATTAATCACATTAATTAATTATTAAATAATCCTTAGTTAATGACCTTCATTAACTATTAATAATTCATTAATTATTTTGTAAAATAATTAACTTATTTTAATCATTATTAATTACAAATTAATTTATCATTAATTAATCCCAAATTAATTAAATAATTAAGTGTTAATTAAAACTTAATTAATTTATTATCACTTGATTAATTAGTTATTGACTAAAACTAATCTTATTTAATTAATTATTCTTAATTACAAGTTAATTATTCTAAAATTAATTAATCTTAAACCTTTATGATTAAACCCTTAATTACCATTTTATTTATTCCTTAAATAAATTAATTGTTCATTTAATTATCCTAATAATTAAATGAAATACAAAACATTAAATTATTATTCAACTTAACAAGTTTTAAAATCAATCTAAAACCATTAATTTTCTAAATAATACTTTTATTATAGAAGAAATTTTACAAAGGTTAAAACAAATTTCTTTTAAAATTAAAACCATTTAAATTTTTACATTATCATTCAAATTTGGTTTAAATACTTAAATTTATAAACTTAAATTTATTTTGAAACAAAGATTCAAATCCAAATTTGAATCAAATTTTACATTTTGTTTAAACATTACTTCATATTTCAATTTCAAATTTAAATTCAAATTCTTTAAAATATGTTTAAACAATAAACTCCTTTAAAGTTATTTTAAAGCAAATTTGAATTTAAATACTTTATCATTTCCTACTTGTGATTCAATTCAACTTGAATCCATAGTTTAACTTAGATTTATAACTTACTTTAAATTCTTGCTTCCATTTGTAAATTTAGTTTTAAATTAGTTTTAAATTTGTGAAAACAAGACAAGTTTTCAAACTCCAACAAACCAACCCAAGCTAAACTAAACTAACTCGAGTAAAAATTTTCTTATAAATTCATCTTAAAATCAATTTAAATCAAAATAAAAAAATCAGGTTTATTACAAAACCGTGTATTGATAGGTTTACCAAAACCCTGCAACAAAAGAATACCCGAGCCTCACATCTCTTTCTTCGAGTCCAAAACCCCTCAGCTTCGAGTAAAAACACAGTTCTACTCGAAATAACATACGAGCCCTTCATCCCCAAAACATCAGCTGACAACCCATGAACGCCGTGCACCTGCACCCACGCTGCACCTAATTCCGACCCCTCGCGACGACGCTCGCAAGTCAACGGTCATCCCCCAGCTCCATTCCGATCATCAAACTAACTGCAAAACCCAAAAAAATTGATTTTAAGCATTTGAGCTCGAAATACTGTAATAATGTCGCAACCTGGAAATTGCTTCAACCACCAAGCTCCGACCATCAGAGAAACACCACCTCCGGCCACAACCTCCTCCATACTCCATCTATCTTCAGCTCGAACTAGAGAGGACTCGATCACTTATTCATGTCACAGTGATCAATTCACTGAACAATATTGAAAACTAGGGCATTATCAATTCAATCCCAAATTTCCACTGCCACCATGCTTTAATCCATCATTCAGTATTTTTCTCAGCAACTACGATCCATAGACCATCACCAGAAAAGATACTGACCATCCAATCTTTCTGAATGGACAGACTCAACCCAAATCATGGTTTTTGGTTAAACCAGAATTAATTAATCAAAAACAAATTAACAATTCTAATTTTAATTTTAAAATTCAAGTTTTTGATCATGTAACCTATTTATAAACTTAAATCAAAGAATTTAAATGATTAGATTCTTATTTTCAACAGATTGCTCTATTGCTTAATGTTTTCAATGACAATACAGTTTCATTTATTTTTTATGTTTAATAAAAATTTAATCTTTAACTTATGCTCATAGAATACTTATTTAAATCTTAAGCTATAATAGAGATTTGAATATAAGATTATGATTTTGACCAGTGTTTTAAGCTTGGAAGGCTAGAACAGGCAATAGTAAACATGTATTCAACCATATATATACAAGAGATTTAATCATACTTAAAATTTCACAAATCATGTTTAACCCAGAAAAAAAAAACAATCAACAATTATATTTTCTTAAATTAACTTTAGAATAAAATGTTACTCAACTGGAAAAAAATATGAGCAGAGCCCTGTTTTAGAAAAGCTTGACACCGGAATGGTGCTTTGTTCAAAACTTCAAGTTGTTTCTTTGATTTTTGTAAACTTTAAAAATCCTGTTTTAGCTGTAATGCTCCCTGATCTACATGCATGCTTCCATATATGAAAATGCAAGCTTGATTTATTGCTGAAATGCCTAAGCTCCCTAATTTCATTTGCATGCTTCCCAGAATAAAAATGCAGGCTTCCTAGAAAAGAAAATGCATGTAGGTATTGAAGTTGCAAATGAATCTCAGGTATTTGAATTGAAGGCTACAGTTTGAGAATGGTTTTTCATTTTAGATTCACATGCATTAAAATTTTTGAAAATAGTTTCAGATGGTTTTGGTTATGAGGAGAATTTTGCAGGCATGGTTGATTTAAAACAGAAAGAACTGCAAGCTTTATGCATTTACAGATTTGAACTGCAAATTTTGATTTTCCCAGGTTGATAAATTTGAAGAACTACAAGTTTGAGGATTTTCAAATGATTTGCATTTTAGTTTGGAAGTTGAATTCAGATAGTTTAGAGGGAAGATTACAGATTTTGTTGAACAAAGTTTCTGGTTTTTGAAATGTAGATGAATTCAGATTTTAGAATCTGAAAATTTTTCTTAAGTTTAAAGAAGAATAGGAAAAAGAAAAATGGGGTAAAGAAGAAAAGTTTGTATAAACAAAATTTTTGATTTAATTAAAATAAAGGAAAAAGAAAAATTAAGTAAGACACTTGTTCAACTTTTAACATTTGTCACCTTAGATTATTCTATGACTAACACATGTCCTTTAAGATGGTAATAAACTTACATATGTAATTAAGTATTTAAATTTTAATTTAAAATTATTTATAAAACTTTAAGCCTTTATATCTTATTTTATTACTTAAGTAATATATGAATGAATTTGTCTCTTTTTAAATTGAAAATAAATGAAAACAAACAAATTAAAAATATAGCTTATTCAAAAATATTGAAGTATTTATTCTATTAAATTTCAAAACATCAAATTCAAATTTAAAATTAATTTATCAAATCCAATTTTTTTTAAAAACAAGTTATATATAGATGCACATATAACTCTTATTAAAATTAAAAATAACAAATCCTATTACTACAAATCTATTTACGTTAAAAAGAATTTAAGTATTATAATTTTTATTTAAAAATAACAAATTAAACAATATCAAATAATTTATAAAAGAGATTATAACAAATTAAGATCATTTGTAATTTGTATTGTATATTCTTATATAAAAATTTCAAATAAAATAAAACTTTGCTTTTATGTTTATCTATTATAAATTCATATTTATTTTTAAGCTAAATAAAATTTCAAAACAAATAAGATTTATCATGGTATAAACCATCACATTATTTATTGAATTGTATTGAAAAGTTAAATGTCAAATTTAAATCAAATTTCCAATTTATCAAATATAAATTAGAGCTAGAAAATTAATTCATTTACTAAATTCAAAATCAAAGTTTATCAACTTACAATATATACAAATATATATATTATAAACAGAAAACAATTTATTTATTTAAAAAGATAAAATCTTTCAATTTAAATATTTATTAAAACATGATTATTAAATCAAATTCCAAATCAGTTATTAAAATTATCAAATCAAATTAAATTTATAACACAGATTATTAAATTTATATTGCCCAATTTCTGGGATATCACATTCTACAACTAGAACCGTATTGGCGCGTATTGGAGATTGGATTTCCAACAAATGGTCAGGTTAAGGAACTTCCTAGGCCACATGGGTACGCCTCTGGAGGGACGCCTCGAGAACCTAACCGAACCTCTACCAACACAAGGCCGGATTACCTATATAACTAGGTAACTACTACACGAGTATTCCACTCCCTGTTCATAACGAATCTTTATCTCGGAATTCACCAACAACCACAAAGTAACAAATTTGTAGCAACCACATAGGTTAAGTATCTGGACTCTGTACCATGATATCACCTCTATCCGGAAGGAAATGAACATACCCTCAAGAGGCGCTACCCCAAAATAACCTTGTTACATCGTTCCTATTTCGACCATTCCAGGTTGTGAGGTCTGACGAAGTCTCGTCCACAAAGCTGCGCTTTTCACAAAGGCCATGCTTTGATCAACAAATGCTCAGTAACACTCAGCAGCACTCAACATGCCACATTACCAAATTAGGAATGTATCACTAGTAAACCATCAACTACATAACCTTTGAGCTCGTACGTCTCAGAAAAGAGTGTTAAGCTAAGAGAATAAATTCTCCGCCACCAAATAGAAATGTATTTGATAGAAACCAGCTTTACACCTTAAAGTGTAATGTCATGCATACATCCATACAAGTCAGTTCCGGGTTATAACAGAACTGAAGGCACTTTAAAAGAAGCCCTTGCAATCCGGATAATCCATAATCACGTCCAGACTCCCCATCACAAAAAGGGATCAAATCTCTATACCAGGGACCAGTCGGTGTAGAGACATTCAACGGGTTATCCTTTTATTTTCGAAAAATATCCAGTCTTCATCACCAGTCTTCAATTGCGACCCATAACGTCGCATCATTATTCGAAATGGGTTTTATGACACAAAGGTCCCCTCCCGGCTAAATCGAATAATGAGCGCAATATTTTAAAACCGTATGGATAATAGGATCACAGTTAAGTCACAACTTATTGCCCAAAACCTTTTCTTTCAAATGGTTTAAACAAATTACCATTTTTAAATATTTAAACAAAAAGATTCACTTCATAAAGTTCACCAATTCATTCACAAAGATTCATTCATGGCTTTTCAAAACAATTTCCTTTTCAAATTCGATTACATCCAATTATTAAATCAAAGACTAAAATTTATAGCTTTCAAAACTATTTCCAAAGATCCATAGCTTTCAAAAACAATTTTCATTTCAAATCTTTTATACAAAAAATGCACCTTTAAGATCCTCTTTAATTTCAAAACAAAGTTTAACAATCTTTCATAAAGATTTATTCATAGCTTTCAAAACTATTTCAATTCCATTTCAAACTTGAAATCTTTTAATACAAATTGGAAATCTTTTCTTTATATGAAAGCTATTATTATTTGTAAACAGTTAGTTTTTGTTTCGAAAAAATCCGATTACATTTGCATAAGTTATAAAGTCTTTCAAACTTGGGTTAAATTAAAATTTCCAAAATAATACTTTGAAAATGGTTTAAAACCCATATAAACACATTTGTAACTTGTATAACCTTTTTAACCATAATTTCCAAACATAGAATTCAATTCCAAATCTTGAATTCAAATTTAAATCAAATTATTTAAATTTCAAAACTTTATCAAGTAATTCAAAAATAACTTTTATCTTTGAAACTCCTTTTCAAAAGCTTTTCATATTTAACCCAATTCCATTTCCAAACTATTTTGGATTTAAAAAAAATCAATCTTTAAAACCATTTCAAAAATCTGTGACTTAACCAATTTCCTCGTGCAATCCATATTTGTGTGTGTATGGTGTAGTCCAGGGGTTTTACACAATACTGCAACATCATCAATCATCACAGATTCAATCATACCAATATCGATAAGCGGTATAATCTATAACGCTTATTCTTCATTCATAGATTCACAGATAATAAACGTATCACAAATGAAAAAATAGATTATATGCAACTCAATTCACAAACAAGATATCACAGATCAACTAGGACAATCAATTCAAGGCATCTCATACCGTACAAACATTCACTAGCAATCCAAGCATTCAGTAATCATTTATATGCAGGATTAATTAATTTCTTAATCCTTAGTTAACTCAATTAAATTTTCAATTAAATTAATTACTTATGAATTAATTACTCAATCCTGATTGTAACTTAACTCAATCCAGATTAACAAATTACTTAATCATGGTTAATTAATATTAATTAATTACAAACCATTCTAATTAATCAACCTTTAACCATTCATTAATCAACCTTTAAAAATAAATTAATCAACCTTGATTAATTAATAAATCAACCTATAATCATTAAATAATTAACCTTTAATTATTTAATTATCCTTTAAATTAATTGCCCTTAATTGATCAATTAATAAATTAATTAACCCTTGATTAATTACTATTAAATTAATTAATAAATTATTCCTTAATTATTAATTAATAAACCTTAATTATTAATTAACAAAACTTAATTAAAAATTAATTAATCCTTAATAACCAGTAGATTAATCCTTAATTATTTAATTAATTAATCTCTAATTATTAAATCGAAAAATCTTAATTACTTAATCAATCTCTAACCAATCCTTAATTAGTCTTTGATTACAGATTAATTATCCTCTAATTATTAATTAATAAAACCTAATTATTAATTAACAAAACTTAATTACAAATAAAATAACCATTAATCATATACTAACTTTGATTAATCACTCCTCAATTAATTAATCATCCACACTTAATTAATTACACAAATTAATTTATCTTGATTTAATTACCTATATTACTTATCTCAGTTAATTAAGTAATTATACTTTAATTACTATTGTTAATAAAACATGATTAAATTAAGATAAATCGTTTGCTACATTAAACTCTTACCTACCACTTAAATTAAATTTGAAAGCTTGAACTTAATTAATTCAAATTCACCATCCTTTGAATATTAAAGTTAAATACTTTTACTTCACATTTAAATTTCAACAAATTACCCTTTCAATTTGAAAACATTTAGGGACAAATTTACAAAATTTTGTTTAATGTAATGTTTAAATAAACCAAAATTATTTTTAAAACAAAATTTAAAACTTTAAAATCCATACGTTAAAAACTTGAATTTTCTTAAACATTTTTTCTAAACTCAAACATTTCATACATTTTTAAAACCGGATAAAGCTTTGTATAAAATTTGCTTTGCTTTTAAAATTTGAAATTTCATTTTAGTTTAAAAAAATCTAGACAGGTTTAAAAACTAGGAACAAAACGTTCCCAAGAAAACGGCAAATTTTCCGAGACAAGCCCGAGTTGTCTACCAAGTATCACTCGCATGCGTCTATCCCGAGACACTCTCGAATAATACTTCGAGTAAACCCAAGCAAAACACTACCCAACCCAAATGAACAACCCAGACCAGAATAATGGTACACGCGTACAAGTGTACACCGCGGCCACCGGACTTTGACCATCGACGCTACCTCCAACACGTCGCCAAACCTCCCCTCAGTCGATTCCAACCACCCAAAATCATCACAAAGCCTAAAATAAAAAACGAGCTATTTCGACCTCACCTGGAACACACTTATCGACCAAAACCCACCTCGATCAGACGCTGCCGACCACCAGATGACGCGCAACCACGATCGAACGTTCTCCGACCATCCCCGAAGCCCTTCCTATGGTTCTGATGAACTCCGAAGTTCTGGTGACGGTGCAATATCTGTGAGAACAAAGTCGACTCACCATTGGTCTTAAACCGTACCTCAACGATTCGTCGTCGCATCGACGATCGAAAAATCCAACAAGCATTTTTCTCATGCTCTCCTACTTCCTCGCCACCTCCAGTAGCAATCCCGTCGATCCCGAACTCACCGATCATCAAAAAAGACCAAAAACCCCCTTTATGAACAACCTCAAATATCTCACTCAACATCAACTTAAAAATTATGATATAAATTTTAAAAATCCTAGTTTTCCAAGCCAAATCAGATTAAATAAGTGAATTCGAGAATCATCATGTTTGAATTTAACACGTTCTTAAGTATTTCACTGTTTTCAAAATTTTCCAGATAATATATAAACCTATTGTACTTGATTTTATATTTAGAACTTAAATCTTGATAATCCAAGCATACTTTGTCTAAATAATATAAACTGTAGAAGGTTTGTGTAACGACTCGATATTTTCAACCATTCGCATCCATTATAAGTGTATAGGTAGACACTCATGCCGGCATTGAATTGCTCAAAATACCGCGTTGTAAATAAAAATTTGGCAAATCTCAGGATGTACAGTAAATAAAAATCACAGATCTCAGACACAGAGTATATAAAAAATGCAGCGGAAGAAAAAGAGATAGTAGTTCATGAAGCTACTATATAAATATGAGATACATCAGAGTTAAATAAGATACAATAGAAGAGTAACAGGATACATCAGGTACAAATCAGATACATCACTGAACCACTGGATACTGAAACAAAATAGATTGCTGGATCTTCAAGGAAAGCTCCAACGCCGAAGGTGAATCTAGAATGCTAACTCACTCAATCTGACCCGAGCGTAAAGCAAAACACAAAACCCTCGAGTCAGGACATAAATACTTATAAACTGTAAATCAACTCAAGTGAACAGTAACAAAATGCATCAGTAACTTAAAGGATGCTCGGGACCGCCCATCCTCTAAGGATCCGTTAAACTATTTACTATGTAGTAATATACGCTATATACGGTAGTGTCAAATCAGTAAAGTATAATCATATAGAAAATAGCATTAAGTGGATGGTGAACCTTAACGCGGTCGGATCTTTAAAACCAAAATCATAGTGGGCTCGATATAAGGATATGACACGGCACGCAAGGAAATGCCAGGGTGGATACACCATTTGCACTCCCGGATCGGTGGTGACGGCAAGGCAGCAGCTTCCGCCCACCTCGAACAATAACCCTGAATCAAAAGTGGCGCCACCGAATCGAATCACAAAAGTAATAGAATGGTTTACGATGGAGCATGCTCGATGAAAGGGTGCGACCCTTTGTGTAGCCCGGTATAGCTCCTGTTTTAGTCATATATGCCAACTCACGGGAGTTGGGTCCACGTAACATACCTCGAGAACGTCGCCACCATCCTACTTCATTCTAAAATCTCCACCGCGTACACAGTTGTTAAAGTGGTTTTCGATATTGTCCGGCTATAAGACAATATCCGATCCCGGTCTCTTTAACAACCAATCGTTATTATAACCCATGGATATTTATTTCAAATAATTTATACTTTCAAGACCAAAATATCATACTCATTTCAAAACAATATCACAATTGTATCATTTCCATTTCAAAAAAAATAATTCAATAAATATATCATTCAAATAAAACCCAAATTTCCAAATCATTGAATATTTCTTTCAATTTATTAAACTTGAAATATACCTTTAAATTATCATAGCATTTTGGAAATGTTACCTTAAGGAATCATAGCATTTCTGGAATGTACTACTTTCCACTTTACATTGTATATAATCAAAGTATTGATAAGGTTGAAATTTTAACATGTCAATTTATCATAGCCTTATAGTTAGATAAACTTTCTTACTATAATATACAATTTAAACCGAAATTCTTATGTTAAGTTAAAAGCACCTTATTAACTTACATTATTATTACAATAAAGAAACTTTATTATTTTAATCATTTAAAGTATGCCATTCACATAAATTAAAACTTGCTTATCAAATGTACGTTATCAACTTACATTTTATTAATACAGTAAGTAACATTTATCATTTTAATCAATTTAAAATACACCATTACATTGATTAAAATCTACGTGTCAAATGTACGTTTTAAATTTTATATTCCTATTACAATAATGAACATTTATTAATTAAATCAATACCACACTACTTAAAACTTTACATGTTTCTTTCTTAATTAAAACTTTACATGTTCTTGCATTAATTAAAACTTTCATGTTCTCTCATTAATTAGGACTTTACACGTTTCTTTCATTAATTAAAAACTTATACGTTTCTTTTATTAATTAAAACTTATACCTTTCTTTCATTAATTAGGAATTTACATGTTCCTATCATTAATTAGAACCTATATGTTTCTTTCATAAATTAAAACCTATACGTTTCTTTCATAAATTAAAACCTATACGTTTCTTTCATAAATTAAAACCTATACGTTTCTTTCATTAATTAAAACCTATACGTTTCTTTCATAAATTAAAACCTATACGTTTCTTTCATAAATTAGAACCTATACCTTTCTTTCATAAAATAAAACATATACGTTTCTTTCATTAATTAAAACCTAACATTTTAGATTTATATTACCATTTCACAAATTTAACTAAACTTCCAGTTTATTTAATTAATTTTAACATCTTTAGTTAAAACTCAAATTTCACATTTTCAAGTCAAGTTATCTTTTAAAATTTCATTTTTCAACAGTCATTTATTCAACCACATAAATTTATAGGAAAATCAAAAATTCTTTAATAAATCACTTAAAATCAAATATAAATCAATTTATCATATTTACCATTTTCCAAATAAAATTAAAGTCCATTTTATTCATGTAACTTAAATATCATTTTTAGTCAAAATTCCAAATTTCAAACATAAGTTATATTTCAAAATCCAGTTAATCCATTCATAAATTACATTTTAACACATAGAAAAATCATAATTTTCTTATTTTAAACCTTTCAAAATCTATTTAAATCAAATTTCATAATTTTATATTTTTAAAATACTTAAAATATTCAAAGCACTTTATAGAATAACCACGGGTCTGTATATAGTTTTCTAACCTAGGTCAAGTGATACGGATATGTATCATTTCAATCCGCAGTTTAAAAGGTAAAAATCCGAGTTCTATCATTTCAAACCCGCAATCCCAAGTTTAAATAAATAAATAAAATAACTCAGGCCTATCATTTCAGCCCATAATGATTTTTATCCTAACAGGGAACTTGCAGTGTGATCATATACAGAAATAATATAAACAATGTCAATATCACAATATACAGTCATGTATCAGATGTCAGGTGAAAATTAAGAGTTTTAACATGGTAATAACATGGTAATAACACGGCATAGCATATCATATGATCATCATTAACTTGCATAAACATTTTACATTACTAAACACTTGTCATCAATCCACTTTTCATAAGTATATTGTCAGAGTGAGGAAGACTCACCTTTCAAGCTGAAGACCAAAACAACAAGCACAAGAGCGATTCCAAAAGCACGACAAGCACGATTTGAATTGAATGAATGGAAAGACTTGATAATGATCTTGTATACAACAAATAAGCAAGACCATATAAACATATGCGTACAATACAAAACAACATTGAAACTGATTGAAATAAAACAACAATGGACAAGATGATTTTACCATGCCTCAATCACTTCAACGCTTGGCCTAAGGGACACTTATGCTAGGCTATGATGATGCTTTGGCCTAGGTATGGCATCATATAGGTCAGGTTTAACATCATATAGGCAAGGCAACAAGTGGAGATGAAGGGAATGTGGCAACAATGGTCAAAAACATTGTTTTTTAGGCCTGTAGGTTGCAATTTGAAGGGTTTGGCCACCATAGATGGCTCGTCCATGGTCATGGTTGGTGGAGTAGATGGTGTTGGAGGCATGGAAGAGATGTAGGAGTTTGTGGTTGCGGCTATGGATAAGAGGCCGATCCAAACTTAGAAGAGAAACAAGGCAAAATTGCATAGAAAAGTAAGAAAAGTAGAAAGAAGAGAGGGATTTACCTAATTTTTTTCTTCAAGGTGGAGGCCATGATTTTTAGGATTTTGGAGCTTCAAAAATTAGTGAAGGACAAGAGGAAGTCGGCTGCAAAGGATGGGAAAGGAATGGCTATGATGGATTGATGTATTATTGACAGAAGAAACTGCAAAAGAAACGGATAAAATGTTTTTTCCGTTTCTTAGCTCTTAACCCTTTCAAATTTCTCATATATATTTATATACATCCAAATAACTTAAAATAATTAAAATCTCAGTTAAAATTCGAAAATATAACTGATAAACA
Source organism: Allium cepa (assembly GCA_030765085.1). NCBI lineage: Eukaryota > Viridiplantae > Streptophyta > Magnoliopsida > Asparagales > Amaryllidaceae > Allium > Allium cepa. Next base: position 26,486,523 of record CM060938.1, on the reverse strand, counting down.
AAATATTAAAAATTAAATACTAATTAGATATGATTAAATAAGAAAAATAGCACAGAAAAATGCAAACTAGACTTAAGAATTAGAAATAACTTCAATACACCTTGGAAAAATTTACTTTAATTTAAATACATGTAAAATGAATAAAATAAAGTAAAACACAGCAAATAAAAGTGAGTGCATAAAATAAATAAATAAATTTTAATTATATATAATTAAAATAAGAAAGTGGCTTAAAATTGTAGACTAGGCTTTAAAATTAGAAATAAATCCAAATGAACTTTAGAAAATCTTCATGGACTTGTAAAATATTTATAACAAATAAAATAACAAAAAATAAAAGTGCATTCACAAAAATAAAATTTATTAAATAAAATTTATATGAAGAAAATGGCAGAAAATTAGAAAACAGTCTTTAAAAATAGGAAATAAATACAGTAAATTTTGGAAAAATTCTATTATCATTTAAAAATATTTAAAAGTCAAAATATACATAATAAAACATATTATCACATATTAAAATAAAATATAACCAAGAAGAAGTAATTTATACAATTTAAAATTGTCATTGTTAAATAACCCTATATACGCACAATATTGTAAAGGGTATAACTTTCACAATTTACATCCAAATTCAACGAAATGAAAAGTGGTGTTCTTATAATTTTATGTACTTTCATAATAAAGTAAAAAATTTAATTTTTAAACTTTTAAAATTTTAAGTTGAAAGTCACAGTTTGACTATTTTGACCAAATCAACATTTCAGGCAAATATTCAACTTACAAAATTTTGGAATTATAACTCATATAAAAATCAAGATTATATTTAAATAATAAATTTAATCATTTCAAATAAGTAAAATAAGTTTTTAAATCAAAATCTTACATTAAAAATAATTAAAATATACAATAATTACACAATACAGGGTTGTTACACTCTCCCCCACTCAAAACTTTTCATCCCCGAAAAGGAATGAGGTATGGAAGGGCACAGAAAAGATAGAGTGAAATAGGATTAAGATAAGATGATAAGAAGATTGAAGTTATACCTGATAACTGTTGTTATAGGTAAGTTTTACAAGGTGGAGGTGATCAAATCAAGAACACAAGCACGAAAAAGGTGGATTTAAAATGATTACCAAAGGTCTATCAAGATTATAGAAAGATTTCTAAACAGAAAGATTATACAAAGATGCCTATACCGGTCTATAGCAAGATAAGGATAATAAGGACAACCAAAAGATAGTTTGAAAAACGAAATAAGGAAATGAATTAGAAAGCATGGAGATTTCAACTTAAACAGAGAATAAATCTTTACACAAGTTAACTAAATCTTAACTATCTCAAATTTCATTATCTTATTATCCAATCATCTTAAATTAACAATTTTTAGAACCATGGGTTTGAAAAATAATCATTTATTACACTCACATTGTACTTAATAAATTTTATTCTTCTTTATTCCTAATCAAAATTAAATTTATTCCTCTCAATATAATTATCACTCATGTTAAATATATTTACACTTTTTTTTTATGACTACTCAAATTTTATTTATAAAATCTTTTTATATCGTATATTATCCAATTACATTTTTAACTTCTGAAATTTTGGTAAGTTATATTTGAATGCAATTTTATTATACAAATAAAACTTTCCAATTCAATTCTCTCAGGTTTTAATCATTTATCCAAATTTTTGATTCTCTTTTTATAATTGAAATTATTATTTAAAATAAAATTTAAGAATTGTATTTCTGATTTCTCCAAACCATTTAGAGATAAGTAATAATATATATATAATATGTCAAATCAAATTTCAATCATATATCTATATATATTATAAATTAAGTCATATTTTAGAAATTCAAATCAATTTAATTTCCCAAAACAAAGCTGTAGCAAGACCACAGAACAGTCTCTTAACTTCGAAACTAGAAAATGAACGTCGATGATGTCGCGATCATCACCGAAGTTATTTTCCAGCGACAAAGAGAAGAGCACTAATTTTAAACCTTTAAAATTCTTTGAAAACAAATTCTATTCAAAATACTTTAAATAATGTAACCTTTTAAAACTTTAAACCAAAGTTTGAAATAATCGGAATTTAAATCCTCAAATTCTTGTTTTAAATTCATTTCAGTTCCCAAATAAATTTATAAACAAATATTTACAGATCTATTTGTAGAACAATAAATGATAAATCAAGTATTATCATTTCAAATTATCAATTTCAATCATTTCATTAAGTTCCATAAATTTACTTATATATCAAAATTTATTTCACTAACCAATTTTTTTTTTAAATATATTATGTCCGTTTGTTCTGTCAAAGTGTTTTGGAAATCTTATCGATAGCGCTGATCAGACGTATCGATCAGAAACCCAACTCAACATCAACAACTCAAACAACACAATATATAAAACATTTTAATTTTAAATACTAGTTTACAAATACACTATCCATGAATAGATTTTCAAAGAAGGGTAGAGATTCAAATTTTTGATTAACACAAATCAAAGGAGATTATGATTTAAAAATAAGTTGGAAACAAGGATGACATGATTAAATAACAGAATAGGAAGATGGATAAGCTTATATAAATCACGGGCAACCTTAACCAGGTCAACCGTGACTTAAAGAATAAGATCAATGTTGATTTTTCTAGGGTAAATCCGCATTCGACCTCAAGAGTTAGAGTTTGAAATAACAAAAGATATTAGCATCTAAACCAAGGATAGATAAGAATCTCTGGTGAATCGATGCTAATTGTAAAGGAGTTTTCCCCTTTTTCAATTCAATTTGAAATTGGCGTAACCACCGACTCACTAGAAAGATCATTCGAAGCGGAGTTACGGAATGCTCCAGAGTCAAAAGAAGATGAATAGTGAGGGATACGAATGGATTTTGGAACTGTAGGGAACATTCCAAAATTCAAAGGAATCGAGTCAAAAGAAAAAGATTCAACTCGAATGAAAGTGATTCTGTAATTACATCTACTCCACATGCTGAGTTTTTCCTAGAGCTACCAAAGCTCTGATACCAACTGTAATGACTCGATATTTTCAACCATTCGCATCCATTATAAGTGTATAGGTAGACACTCATGCCGGAATTGAATTGCTCAAAATACCGCGTTGTAAATAAAAATTTGGCAAATCTCAGGATATACAGTAAATAAAAATCACAGATCACAGACACAGAGTATATAAAAAATGCAGCGGAAGAAAAAGAGATAGTAGTTCATGAAGCTACTATATAAATATGAGATACATCAGAGTTAAATAAGATACAATAGAAGAGTAACAGGATACATCAGGTACAAATCAGATACATCACTGAACCACTGGATACTGAAACAAAATAGATGGCTGAATCTTCAAGGAAAGCTCCAACGCCGAAGGTGAATCTAGAATGCTAACTCACTCAATCTGACCCGAGCGTAAAGCAAAACACAAAACCCTCGAGTCAGGACATAAATACTTATAAACTGTAAATCAACTCAAGTGAACAGTAACAAAACGCATCAGTAACTTAAAGGATGCTTGGGACCGCCCATCCTCTAAGGATCCGTTAAACTATTTACTATGTAGTAATATACGCTATATAAGGTAGTGTCTAATCAGTAAAGTATAATCATATAGAAAATAGCGTTAAGGGGATGGTGAACCTTAACGCGGTCGGATCTTTAAAACCAAAATCATAGTGGGCTCGATATAAGGATATGACACGGCACGCAAGGAAATGCCAGGGTGGATACACAATTTGCACTCCCGGACCGGTGGTTACGGCAAGCCAGCAGCTTCCGCCCACCTCGAACAATACCCCTGAATCAACAGTGGCGCCACCGAATCGAATCACAAAAGTAATAGAATGGTTTACGATGGAGCATGCTCGATGAAAGGGTGCGACCCTTTGTGTAGCCCGGCATAGCTCTTGTTTTAATCATATATGCCAACTCACGGGAGTTGGGTCCACGTAACATACCTCGAGAACGTCGCCGCCATCCTACTTCATTCTAGAATCTCCACCGCGTACACAGTTGTTAAAGTGGTTTTCGGTATTGTCCGGCTATAAGACAATATCCGATCCCGGTCTCTTTAACAACCAATCGTTATTATAACCCATGGATATTTATTTCAAATAATTTATACTTTCAAGACCAAAATATCATACTCATTTCAAAACAATATCACAATTGTATCATTTCCATTTCAAAAAAAATAATTCAATAAATATATCATTCAAATAAAACCCAAATTTCCAAATCATTGAATATTTCTTTCAATTTATTAAACTTGAAATATTCCTTTAAATTATCATAGCATTTTGGAAATGTTACCTTAAGGAATCATAGCGTTTCTGGAATGTACTACTTTCCACTTTACATTGTATATAATCAAAGTATTGATAAGCTTGAAATTTTAACATGTCAATTTATCATAGCCTTATAGTTAAATAAACTTTCTTACTGTAATATACAATTTAAACCGAAATTCTTATGTTAAGTTAAAAGCACCTTATTAACTTACATTATTATTACAATAAAGAAACTTTATTATTTTAATCATTTAAAGTATGCCATTCACATAAATTAAAACTTGCTTATCAAATGTACGTTATCAACTTACATTTTATTATTACAGTAAGTAACATTTATCATTTTAATCCATTTAAAATACACCATTACATTGATTAAAATCTACGTGTCAAATGTACGTTTTAAATTTCATATTCCTATTACAATAATGAACATTTATTAATTAAATCAATACCACACTACTTAAAACTTTACATGTTTCTTTCTTAATTAAAACTTTACATGTTCTTGCATTAATTAAAACTTTCATGTTCTCTCATTAATTAGGACTTTACACGTTTCTTTCATTAATTAGAAACTTATACGTTTCTTTTATTAATTAAAACTTATAACTTTCTTTCATTAATTAGGAATTTACATGTTCCTATCATTAATTAGAACCTATACGTTTCTTTCATAAATTAAAACCTATACGTTTCTTTCATAAATTAAAACCTATACGTTTCTTTCATAAATTAAAACCTATACGTTTCTTTCATTAATTAAAACCTATACGTTTCTTTCATTAATTAAAACCTATACGTTTCTTTCATAAATTACAAACCTATACGTTTCTTTCATAAATTTAAACCTATACGTTTCTTTCATTAATTAAAACCTAACATTTCAGATTTATATTACCATTTCACAAATTTAACTAAACTTCCAGTTTATTAAATTAATTTTAACATCTTTAGTTAAAACTCAAATTTCACATTTTCAAGTCAAGTTATCTTTTAAAATTTCATTTTTCAACAGTCATTTATTCAACCACTTAAATTTATAGAAAAATCAAAAATTCTTTAATAAATCACTTAAATTCAAGTATAAATCAATTTATCATATTTACCATTTTCCAAATAAAATTAAAGTCCATTTTATTCATGTAACTTAAATATCATTTTTAGTCAAAATTCCAAATTTCAAACATAAGTTATATTTCAAAATCCAGTTAATCCATTCATAAATTACATTTTAACACATAGAAAAATCATAATTTATTTATTTTAAAACCTTTCAAAATCTATTTAAATAAAATTTCATAATTTTATATTTTTAAAATACTTAAAATATTCAAAGCACTTTATAGAATAACCACGGGTCTGTATATAGTTTTCTAACCTAGGTCAAGTGATACGGATATGTATCATTTCAATACGCAGTTTAAAAGGTAAAAATCCGGGTTCTATCATTTCAAACCCGCAATCCCAAGTTTAAATACATAAATAAAATAACTCAGGCCTATCATTTCAGCCCATAATGATTTTTATCCTAACAGGGAACTTACAGTGTGATCATATACAGAAATAATATAAACAATGTCAATATCACAATATACAGTCATGTATCAGATGTCAGGTGAAAATTAACAGTTTTAACATGGTAATAACATGGTAATAACACGGCATAACATATCATATGATCATCATTAACTTGCATAAACATTTTACATTACTAAACACTTATCATCAATCCACTTTTCATAAGTATATATGTCAGAGTGAGGAAGACTCACCTTTCAAGCTGAAGACCAAAACCACAAGCACAAGAGCGATTCCAAAAGCACGACAAGCACGATTTGAATTGAATGAATGGAAAGCCTTGATAATGATCTTGTATACAACAAATAAGCAAGACCATATAAACATATGCGTACAATACAAAACAGCATTGAAACTGATTGAAATAAAACAACAATGGACAAGATGATTTTACCATGCCTCTATCACTTCAACGCTTGGCCTAAGGGACACTTATGCTCGGCTATGATGATGCTTTGGCCTAGGTATGGCATCATATAGGTCAGGTTTAACATCATATAGGCAAGGCAACAAGTGGAGATGAAGGGAATGAGGCAACAATGGTCAAAAACATTGTTTTTAGGCATGTAGGTTGCAATTTGAAGGGTTTGGCCACCATAGATGGCTCGGCCATGGTCATGGTTAGTGGAGTAGATGGTGTTGGAGGCATGGAAGAGATGTAGGAGTTTGTGGCTGCGGCTATGGAGAAGAGGCCGATCCAAACTTAGAAGAGAAACAAGGCAAAATTGCATAGAAAAGTAAGAAAAGTAGAAAGAAGAGAGGGATTTACCTAATTTTTTTCTTCATGGTGGAGGCCATGATTTTTAGGATTTTGGGGCTTCAAAAATTCGTGAATGACAAGAGGAAGTCGGCTGCAAAGGATGGGGAAAGAAATGGCTAAGATGGATTGATGTATTAATGACAGAAGAAACTGCCAAAGAAACGGATAAAACGTTTTTTCCGTTTCTTAGCTCTTAACCCTTTCAAATTTCTCATATATATTTATATACATCCAAATAACTGAAAATAATTAAAATCTCAGTTAAAATTCGAATATATAACAGATAAACAAAATATTAAAAATTAAATATTAATTAGATATGATTAAATATGAAAAATAGCACAGAAAAATGCAAACTAGACTTAAGAATTAGAAATAACTTCAATACACTTTGGAAAAATTTACTTTAATTTAAATACATGTAAAATGAATAAAATAAAGTAAAACACAGCAAATAAAAGTGAGTGCATAAAATAAATAAATAAATTTTAATTATATATAATTAAAATAAGAAAGTGGCTTAAAATTGTAGACTAGGCTTTAAAATTAGAAATAAATCCAAATGAACTTTAGAAAATCTTCATGGACTTGTAAAATATTTATAACAAATAAAATAACAAAAAATAAAAGTGCATTCACAAAAAAAAAATATTAAGTATAATTTATATGAAGAAAATGGCAGAAAATTAGAAAACAACCTTTAAAAATAGGAAATAAATACAGTAAATTTTGGAAAAATTCTATTATCATTTAAAAATATTTAAAAGTCAAAATATACATAATAAAACTTATTATCACATATTAAAATAAAATATAACCAAGAAGAAGTAATTTATACAATTTAAAATAGTCATTGTTAAATAACCCTATATACGCACAATATTGTAAAGGGTATAACTTTCACAATTTACATCCAAATTCAACGAAACGAAAAGTGGCGTTCTTATAATTTTATGTAATTTCATAATAAAAGAAAATTTTAAATTTTTAAACTTTTAAATTTTTAAGTTGAAAGTCACAGTTTGACTATTTTGACCAAAATCAGCATTTCAAGCAAATATTCAACTTACAAAATTTTGGAATTATAACTCATATAAAAATCAGGATTATATTTAAATAATAAATTTAATCATTTCAAATAAGTAAAATAAGTTTTTAAATCAAAATATTACATTATAAATAATTAAAATATACAATAATTACAAAATATAGGGTTGTTACAGTTTGAGGAAGAGAAGAATTTTTTTCTTGAAACGGTAAAACAAAACAGAGGATACTTATATATATATACACACATACAGAGGCATTCCTACTTAATAGATTTATATTTATGAACACACAAGCATTATTTACATTTATGCAAGCGACTGTCACAACAATAATTCATATATGCATCACTTGCAGCAAGATAGAACAAGTTAAAGCTTTTATATAGATTGTTTACTCACCTGATGCAAAAAGGTAGAGGCTTGAAAAAAAAACTGGAATGAACTATGAAATGGCTTTGATCTTTGAAAACTGAATTACTTTGATCTTTGAAAACTTAAAAAGCTTTGTAAAATGAACTGGAATGCTAGAATTCGTTTACTGGAAACTTGAATGCTTTAAGACCTTTGATTTCAGGTTGCTTGAAAATGAAATTTTGCTACAGGCTTTGAAATTTTTGATTACAGGTTTTGTTTTACAAGTTTTTGAACTAGAAAAATGTTTGTAGGGTATTGATTTTGGTTGAGGAATTGTTTACAGGCTTGTTTTTCTTTGATTTGAAAAAAGTTTACAGGTTTAGAATTCTTAGTTTTTTTTTTTGAAATGAGAAAATAAGGGAAGATATAGAAGAAATGGGATGTACCATTATATAGTGTTAAATTTGGGATTTATTAATATTAAAGAAAAATGAAAAATAAAAATGACACTTGTTATCACAACTTACATTTGTCATTTACCATAGTTTATTAAATTACACATGTATATAAAAAGGATTAAAAATCTTACATTTGTCATTATTTATCTTTAGTAATTTTAAAATGATTTAAAAACTTTTGTAAAAATTTCCTAATTGATTAGTACATTTCTTCATTTATAAATGTTTCTTTTCTAAACTTATATAAATAAAGCTTTAAGAGAAATAAACTAAAAACCAATTAGATTCTAAATAAAATCATATATAATATTTTTAATCCATTTTTAAATGTTAATATAAAAGTTTTTGTATTTATTTACTGCTAAATAAATACTTAAATTGATATAAATAAAATTCTTTTGTTTAAATTAATACAAAACAAATCTTATTCTAATGAAAATCTTATCCATATATTTTTATATTCAAAATATTTTTAAGATATACATTTTAAACTCCAAATTTTAAAACCAAATTTAAAATCAAATTCAAATTTTAGAATTTTAAAATCCAATTTATTTTTCATATATATTCATTTTTAATTTCAAATAAAAATTCTATTTAAAATCACTTTATATACATATATATAAATAATAAACAAATATCTTATTTTGAATTTTAACCAACAATTATATTTTACAATTTATTTATCCCCAAATTTTCAAATTTATTCTCAATTTATTCACAAATTAATCCAAAAATCAAATTAATTAGTAAATTAATTTGGCTTAAAAAACTGGAATGTTACAGATTCCACTTTAAGAAAATTTCGTCCCCGAAATTCGCTAGACAGGGAGACAACAAAGAACAGATGAAAGATAGAGAAATCTCTTTCCAGATCAATCTGAATATTTATTCTGCATTTGGCTTACCAAATCGGAATATCAACAAATATGAGAACAAACTCATTCCATATTTCACAAGATGCTCGGGTCACCAGATCTACGAAATACGCCAGGGCATTGATTAGTTCGAAGGATAACTAGCCAATCATAGAATATATCTGAACCCAACAGAAAAAAAATGAATACTCAATCCAGGTTGGACTATCCCAAAGTATACACCAACTGGTCCCTCTTCGGACTTCGATTCTCACAAGAAATTTCAATCTTTGGTTTTAATCGAAATCATTTTATCGATACAAATTAATTTAACTTCATATTTAATTTACCAATTTATTCCAATAAAATTTCAAATTCGTTGAAGTCGAAACGAAAAGATGATAAAAAGAATATAAGATAGGAACTTATCAACAACATTTCATAGGGCCATCATCATACCGAAGCTTCTTCTTGTAGCTGCCATGAAGCCATTAGAGAATTGAAATTAAACGATGATCAAAGGAGATCAAGAAAAGCTATTTCCGTTGGTGTTATAGGTATTGACCATTTGAAGTGGTACCCCCCTGTCCCCTATCTCGTCCTCTTTTTGCACTCATATTCACTATCAGTGGATAGCAAGTGAAATTACTGTAACGACCCGAAATTTTCAAAGCCTAAAATTCCGGATAGTTATGAAATAGAAGAAGAGATAGAAGAAGAAGAACAGAAACATCAACAACTCACATACGCAGCGGATAAAATATAATAATAAATAATAAGCGTTTATAAAAGAAAACTATATTTGTTGATTACGTTTAATATACATCAGAGTTTCACACATATACAGTCACTGAATAAATACAAGTATCATGTCTCAGGTTAACGAATATATAAATAAAGCGGAAATACTCTATACGCTATTGTCATCCAGCTCGCCTCTTGAGCTCCATAACGTATCTACCTGAAAATCTGTAATACTCGGTCTGACCCGAGCATTACACCAAAGTAACACCCGGGTCAGGCTGGAAACCAGCGTGAGTAAACTCCTCTAACAGGTAATACCAAAGCAACAACTTATATAAAACCCGGGTAACATACATCAATTTAATAAATCCACAATTTGTTATAGACAACATCCATTTCTCACATCAATTCAATTTCTGAGTACCCACTTTAGATAAAATAATCCAATTTACTTAAATCATTTCATTCCAGTCTATTGATTTCACAAATCAACTTATAAAAATTCGAAGTGGTTTCGGGTATTTCCCAATACCCGACCCCCGGTCTCTTCGAAACTCATGTTATCCTATCCCAAGTTATCCAAATGAAAAACATAACATTTCATATCAGAGATATCAACTCATTCAAAACATCCAATACCCTTCAATCATCCATGAGCAAAGCTTAATCACATACAAATCAATTCAATTGATTCTAAATGAATTTCAAACCTCAATCATTTAGATTCCTCCATTTAACGTTAATTAATTCCAAATCAATTAATTGGTCAACCCATCATTATTCATCTTAATTAATCATCCTGGATTAATTATCTTTCAATTACTTTCAAGTAATTATCTTTCATTTACTTCACGATATTAATTATTCTTAACCAAAATCAATAAGTAATCTTAATTACTTCGTGAATTAATTAACTATTTTTAATTTCAATAATCCATAATTACTTATATTAATTTACTTCTCATAAGTCACTTATTACTGATTAATTAATAAATCGTTTATTACATCATCAATTATATGAATTAAGGATTTCCTATTCTATTTTAATCTTTCCTAACCATAATTTAATTACATTAATTAAAACACAGTATTAATCATTTCTAATTAATCCCAAACTGTAATTAACTAACTCTTAATTTACTTCATTAAATAATCAATTGCTCTTTTATTAACCACCTTAATTAATCTCTTGAATAATTTCACAAAGCAATTATATTATATTAATTATACTAAGTAATTATCTATCAAACCACCTATTGATTATGTTAAATAAGTTAAACTTCATTAATTAACTTAAACCTTTATTAATTAATTCCAACTTTTAAATACTAAATTAATCATCCCAAATCATTAATTAACTGTATTAATTAATTATCCATTTAATCACCCTTATATTTCTTCCAAAAATCCAATCTTATATATCTCGATAACTCAGGGTATCGAAATATTCAAGCAACTCACAGCATTTCAATCTTCCAATTTCCAAAAATATTCACCATAGAATATCAAACATTCCTGTCTATACTATATGTCACTATATAATATAGCACATCGATTCAATTCAACCATTCAACCAAATTCGTAAATTTAACCATTTAAATCTAAATAAAAATCCAACAAAGTGAGATTTACTCACCTTTAAATTTCTTTAAATTTGCAAATTCGTCTACCCATCATCGCTATGAGCCAAACTCGACTTGATTTCATAGATTAGAGCCTCGTATGAATAGATTAAAACTTTATTAGATATCTAGACTATATATATATATGTATGTATATATCTTTCTTCAACTACTAATTATAAAATTAATTTTAATTTCAGAAAAATACCTCCACGCCTCGAAGAATACAGGAACCCCTACAAATCGACACCCAGACCGAAGATACATCCCCAAAATCGTACACCACATCGTCTCGCCAGCAACAATGATCAAAATCCCTTGAAACCGTGAGCCTTGATGCTTCGCCCGCTGCCTTTCCCCATCGAATAAATCTCACAACCCAATCTGCTTCAAGCTAGAGCCTATGCCATCGCCTCGCCATCGCGAACGACCTCACCAGGTCGCCGCTTCGTTCGAGAACATGAACTCGAACAGCATCCCTCCACTGCTTCGAGCTCGCGATTTCACCTCCCTATATGCGCCGCGAACTCCAAATCGATTTTATCTCTACTTCGTGCGCGCATACGCGAGTCCCTCATCGCGGCGAACGGCATGAAATCGAGTTCCCCCCTTCTCTTACGCGCGACTGCGTCTCTTCGTCATCGAGTTCGAGCTCGATTAAGACGCATCGCCACATTTTTTTTAACTGGGTTTCAATTTTGATTTTGGAGGTGAAGAGAGCACGGCCCACAATTAATTGAAAGAGGAGTACGTCTTCGCACTGGTAAGGTGAAGGAACAAAGAGGGACTCGGTTTACAGAAAGAAGGAGAGAGGAGCGAGATAACTATTCCGCAATTCTCCTTTATTTTCTTTAGAGTTCGATCTTCTGTTTGAAGATTAGAGAGGGCGACACGATGGAATAATATAGAGATTTGGGGAAGCTTCTTGAGTACGCGATGGAAAATATCTCTGGCCATACGTACTTCAAACTTTATTATTTTATAAAACTTTAAAACGTCTCGTAAATCGTCAATTTAAATTTTGAACTCCCTTCAAGGAATGCCGTCGGCAATGGTAAGGGTTTAACTGCGTTCCGAACACAATGGAACGGGTTTCGAAGGTTAACTCGATCATATGCACGAGTTACGGAAATAAACGATCAATTTTAAATTAAATCGATTAAAATAGTTCTAAGCGTTTTGAGTTGTCAGGGTCAAACGACAACTCCGATTGCTATGAAAATTGAAATCCGATAATAATGAACTATTACGGATCCAATGGAACTGGTTCCGTCAAATTCCGAGACTGTGCCTCGGAAGGCTATTTTTAAATTCCAATTTAAACGATATATTATTAAAACCGAACTAATTATCCTTGAATTAAATTCAAATCATTCTATTATCTCCAGTATTATCATTATAAATTTTATAAGCCTTCAAATTATATAAACAGGCTTAGAAATTTCAGATTCAACCATTTACCCAATTTTCAATTATTAAATTAAATATTTAAACTATATAATTCAATGATTTAATTACCAAGTAAATATTGATATCTGGAATTCAAGTTAAAATTAACTTTTAAATATTTTAAAATCGATTAATTATTCCAATTTAATTCGTTAAGATTTTCGGGTCGTCACATTCCTCACCCCTTAAAAGAATTTTATCCCCGAAATTACTAGTTAGAGAGAATGGACCAATACCCATTTACCTTTTCCCAAAACTCACAATCAACATCCTACCAACTATCCTTCATTAAAGACCCTCTAACACCTTAACCAACTTCCCAAAACCTTCTATAGTTTCAAACAATAACCTCTTGCTCAATCATCTAAATTTCAATTTAAAACCAAATTTGGAATTATCAAATTTTCTCAAAAAATTTCTAACTCTCTAAATTCCCGAATTTTTTCGCCAGCGTCTCTTTTACGCGGCTAGCTCGGTACAACTACAAAAGGCCTCTACGGGCTCCCAAATACCAAAAAGAAAACAAAAGCCAAGTGGCTACATCAAAAACCCAATCCAATCTCATCTAGAAATTTAAATACGTACCTTTTGTCGGGCAATACAAATTTATCTTTTGGAATCAAATCCAATTTTCTTTTCCCCTTTTAATACCTGTACATCTTACCAACCAATAATATCTAATTGTAAACTTTTTAATCATTTTATACCTTTGTAACGACCCAACTTCCAAACTCCAGGAAGTCACATCGCTAAGAAGAAAGAAAGGATGGAAAAGAGAAAAGAAAGGAAAGAAAGAAACAGACAACATCAGAATCTCACAGCCGAACGAATAAATTATATTATATCACATAAAACTTTACATAGTATCATATAAATCAGAGTTTAAACAGCTAACACAACACAAACTAGACAGTTATAAACGTCTGTCTAGCAATTACAATTCAAGTATATCAGAGAAAACAGATACAACTCAAACACAGCGGAATCACTATATATCTACACGTCGAAGCCTCCTGCTCCATTATCTCCTCCAGAACTCGTCAAAGCAATCCTGAATCACTTGACTACTCATATGAAATATGAGTACCCAAGAGTTTAATAAAACAGAAAATAAACACTCGGGTCAGACATGGGTCTGGTGTGAGTAAACGGGGATAAAAGTTGCTTAACTTTAGAAAATCCTTTGAAACAAAAGGTATCACGCAAGACTTCCCATACATAAACATGGAAAACTTTTTAACTTACGCTAACCAAAACATTTGATAGGAAATCTAGTGATATTATAATAGTGTCTAGGGTTTTCAAGTAAATAAGAAATAGCCGAAATTGTTACATGATTAAATTCCAGCTACTAGCCACAAAAGTGGGTAATACAATCAAAACCGTAGTGTCTCGTAGGAAGAATAGGTTTCCATCAATGGCAGGGCTACTGGGGTACCGCCCGTCACAGTACGTGGCCTAGATCACCGTACCGAGGAGTACGCCTGCTCCCCTGCAACACAAAGCCGGAACCATTCCTTACTGAACAGTTCCGAACATGACCACCCTGCAGATTGGCCGTCGCCAACTGCCGCACAACCGAATATAAAGGGACCTCTAGACAGGGATAAATCTTGCTCTCCAGCGGGAGCTACCCACGAAGCCTTGCTGCACCTCCCCTGCTTTAGCCATTCTCGGTTGATGAGGCTTGAGGCTACGATTACCTTTATAGGACATATCAATCTTAGAATGCTCATCGTCCACCTGACGACGTTCTGAAAGCATTCAATCCATACAAGTTCGTTCCGGGTTCGAACGAAACCAAAGGCACTATCTCGTTACACTCGTATTGGAATCACCCTCAGAGTTAACGACGATAACCCTTGCACTCTAAATCACCATCTCGAATCTATAATCACTATTCCGTCAAACTCATTACGGAATCACCCACAGAGTTATACTGACGTATAGCCCTTACACCTCGAGTCTTCACTTGCTCCACTTGGATTAACGACCTAACGTTTAATTTGAATCGATGTGGTTTTCGGATATCCAAATATGGAAACCCGATCCCGGTCTCACCGAAACCAAACGCCATCTTAATGTCCAAATTGTACTTAAGGGTTTTAAACAGTTAACTCATTTCATTATTATCTATTTCACATAGATAGATAAACTACATCTAACAATAGATAATCATATTTATATCATAAACAGATAATCTGCATCATCACAACCAAATAATCCATCACAAACCATCATACATAAACCAATCATCCATATCATACAGATACAACTAATCTCATTACTGAGATCACAACCATTTAATCAATAGCATCCATAAGAAATGATTCATTTTCCATCAATTATAATTAATTTAAAATGAATTAAATTAATTACAACCATTTCTAATTAATTTAAATTAAATTAAATTAATTAACACTTCTATAAATCCTGCTTAATATCCATAAATAAATTAACCCAGTTAATTAATTATCCACTAAGTATTTAACTTGATTAAATATCCTTGGTTAATCATCCACTAATTACAATAAGTAATTAGTCTTTAATTAATTTCATAAATTAATTAACCTTAATCATAAGTAATTAACATTTAATTACTCATTTATTAATTAATTAAAAATTAATTATATTTATCCTTAATTAATTACAATTAATTAATCACTTAATAAATTAATTATAATTTAATTAAACAATCATTAATTACATCATTAATTATAATAATTAATGATCTCTAATATTTAAATAAATTACTTATTTAAAATTAATTACATTTATTAATTAATCTATTTATTAATCACTTTGATTAATATCCAATTAAGTAATTAACTATCTTTAATTACTTATTGATCAAATTAATTATCCAATAATTAATTATCTTAATTAATTAATCTCTTGATTAATTACAAAAGTAATTATCCAAATTACTTATTACATTTCAGTAATTACCATTCACTGCTTCTCTAAGTAATCCTGCTCCCTTAATTACATTAAGTAATTACACTCTTAAAATCATTAGATGATTTACTTAAATTAATTAAACTAAATTAATTAACTTAAGTAAATCACACATCAAAATTAATTACAATAAGTAAATAATTCCTTAATTTCTTTTTATCAATTAATTATACTTAACAGATTACAATTGAAAGTATTTAATTAATTAATCTAGTTATTTATCAAAATTAATTACATCAATTAATTACTTAATTATCCTTAGATAATTATTTTTATTAATCAACATCATATTCAATAATTACTTACTTAAGAAAAACTATCTTAGATTAATTATCAATAAATCATCTCTAATTAAAATTAATCTTGACCATTATTTAAAACCAAATAATTAAGAAATTCTTAATTATCTTGACTATTTTCAAAATAATTTAATTACTTATCAAATGACTTCATTTACATTCAAAATATATTAAAACCAATACATTTTTAAAATTAAATTCAAATTCCATTTAAAAATTTAGTATTTAAAATGTTTAGCTATTTAAACATTAATCCAAATTTAAATAAATATAAACCTTAAAATAAAATGAATGTTATAAACATTACTTAAATATAAAAAAAATGTTTAAAACAAAATTACTTGATTAAATAAATCAAGCTTTGGAAATAGACCGATTATTTTAACTTTCAATTTTAAATTAACACTTCATATCTTAATTCAAATTTTAAAAGAAGTAAATTCTCTCAAGTTTTAAAACTTATTTGAAATCAAATTCTTTTAAAACATTTGAATATGTTCATTCATTTTTTTTTATTACAAACTGTTTTGAAATCAAAACTGGTTTCCAAAGTAAACTTGAAAACTGTTTTAACTTGATTTCAAAACCAATTTAAATCTTGCTTAATAACATCTAAATCTGTTCATAATTTAAAAATTTACAAAAACTGTTTGAATCAAAATCTGGTTTTAAAGGTAAACCTGAAACTGTTTTTAATCTTGATTTAAAACTAAATTTAAATCTTGTTTAAATTTTAAAATTTTCATTTTTAAAAAACCTGAATTCAAAACTTCATTTAAATTCAGATTCAAGTTACACTTGAATCAAGTTTCAACTTTAAAAATATGATTTTCATTCAAATTTTATAAACAGCAAAACTACAGGTTTTAAACCTGCAATTATTCTAACCCGAGTAATCCATTCCTTACTTCGAGTTGCCAACCCACTTGCTTCAAGTCACTACATAGTTTACCCGAGGAATACCCAAGACAGAAACACAGAACAACCCAGCAATGTTCACCAGACATCCAATATGTACGGTGCATATGCACCGTCACCTTGGCGAACTCCGGCCACTCCAACCTACTTCTACGAGTCACTGACCATCTCCTCATACGATCACGACCACCCAAACCCCCACATCAACTTGAAATCAAAAATAGGAAAATAACTACAGCCTGGAAAAAAACCCATCTACATCATACCCCAAACCTGTCAACATCACATGAGCTCGCCTCCGACCATCATCAATCCTGAGACTCCGACAAACCCTCCCTCAATGACTCCTCGGCAACTCCCCATAACCTCGAATCGCTCGAAGTATTCCAGTAAACAAGAAGTTAAAAATACTTAAACCCTTTAAAGATTAGGGGTAGAACCTGGCAATCTCAATTACAATCACCACCACCACTGAAATAAACTTCTGACAATTTTCCCCCCACCATCCCATCTACATTCTACCTCCTGGATGACCCATAGCCACCAAAATCCACTAGATCATCAAACAAACCCAAAAACCCCAATTTTGTTTAACACAGTAATGCCCATTCAACAGTAAATTTTAAAATGTGATTTCTGTCTTGAAATTATGATTCCAAACATGCCTTTAGATTATAAAACTGTTTATTTGTTTAAAATGTTTGGTATATGTTTTTATTTCAATGATAACTGATTTTTTTTTTATTTTTTACAGAGACAATAGTTTTTATTGAACTAACTTAAAATTTATAAATCTAAATTTACACCAAACTAACATATTTGCTTACACAAACTTGCTAACTGAAATCAATTCTAGAGATAAAGAATTCCTATTAAAGGAAATTTTAGTTAAAACTAATTATAATTGCAGATTCAGGCAATCAGCATCATACAAACATATGCATATATGTTCACATAGAGCAACCATCACAACATATTGTTTTTCTTTTAATTTATATGCACAGAGATCACAGGCTTTTAGCATGATGAAGTTACTCAATTCATTTTTTTTTAAAACAGGAAATAGAACAGTTATGTCTAAACAGATTTTCATTTCTGTGAATTATAGCCTGAGTTCTGCAAATTAAGTTTGGCTATGATTTATAAAGAAAACTGTTTTTAAATAAAAGAAGCTTTCTCACCTTTTTATGAAGATGCAGAGAACAATCCCAGATGCATTTTCACATTCCTGGAACAGATTTGATCTCCCCTTTTGCTGTTTTGATTTGAATTTATATGCAGATTTGTTAGTTGAATCAGGTGTAGTTGATTTTATTTGTTGAAGGTTTTAAACTGCATGCAGGCTCATCTTCATATGCTTGAGTTGTAGTTGAACTTGCAAATTTATGTTGAAGTTGAAGATTTCTTCCAGATTTACAGTTTTTTAAATATGAATTGAATTTGGGTTTTGCAGATTTGAATCAAATTGGAAGAGCAAGCAAATTGTGATTGAATTTGGGTTTTGCAGATTTGAATCAAATTGGAAGAGCAAGCAAATTGTGATTGAATTTGGGTTTTGATTTTCACTAAAAATCTAATTTTCAGATTGCAAAATGAAGATAATGGTTTTAACAAAATGCATTTGCAAGGTTTTTCTTATCTAAAATAATTATTTCAAAAATAAACAAACATTGCCACTTGTTGAATTAAGTTTGTAATGTGATTATAAGTGTCCTCTCTAAGATTTAAAAGCTAACACATGTACATTTTTAATATAAAAAGAAAATCCTAAATTTATAATTGTATTTAAATTTATCTAAAACCATTTCTAATTTGTTTTAGCATGTTTTAATTATTTATTAACATTAGCCTTGAAAATGATTACATGTCTACTTAAAAACTTCTTTCTACATTTTAAATGTTTGCTTGACTATTTTTAAAATAATAATTTAAAACTAATTTTTCAAAAGAGAAGATTTTAAAAGAAGAATAATGTTGAATTCATTTTATTCAAGAGTTTTTAAATCAAAATATTATGTTCTAATATGAATGAATTAAATTCATTTCAAAGAAAACAATTTTCTTTAAAATAAACAAAATAAATTTTTATTATAAAACAAAATTTAAACTATATTTATTTTTATAAACAAAATAAATACTTACTTACATTTCTATGAAAATATAAGATAGATTTTCAAAACAAACTTTTTGTAAAGGTTTAATACTAATCTAAATCAATTTACAATTTATGCATTTATATATATAATTAGAAAATATCCTTTATTAATATTTAAATTAAAATCATATCTTATATTTACAATGTATACACATATATACATTATAAATAAATATCTTTAAATCAGTTTAGAAAGATGGATTTATTACTTAAATATTTTTAACATTTGTAAACAATAAGATTTTCAAATTAAACTATCATTATTATTATTATTATTATTTTGGAAAGAAAATCATTTGATAAATTAAATGATTATTAATCTTCAAAAGAAAATTCCTGTTTGAATTAAATTATTAAATCGATATTTCACAATTTTAAAAATAATTATTAATGAAATTATTAAATAAATATTGCCCAAATTCCTGGGACATCACATTCCTCCCCCCTTAAAAGAATTTCATCCCCGAAATTTAAAAGCAAAGGTAATTTAATAATCCCATACATATTTTAAAATTTAAAAGAGCAAACATATGCTATCAACCAAATACTAGCAGCCATAGCAACCAATTCAAACAAATGATTTTATCTATCCAAACAAAATTCTGGATAGAATTCCCTAGAGTTTCCCAGGTACAAACACCGGGACACTCTCTCTACAGAATCTAAACTAGCTACACCACACAAATCTTGAGCTCCTATATATCTAGATCCACAAATCTAAACAGGATTCTGGACCTCAGACAAGTCCTGATCAACTTCCAAAATTTCCCGGAACTACTGAGTCTAAAACCAGAGATAAACCATACACGTACTCCCTCAGAGATGCGTGAAAAACAAAACAAATACCAGCCATCAGAACTGGCAATTCAATCCTGTAGATCGAACACTCAACTCTTAAGAGAAAACAGAAAGATCCAATACTCATATCCACAAATCTTTCCTGTCGATCCTGGGCTGCCTCCAACCTCTAGGTCAATCAAATCTACCACACAACTCTTCTACACAAATATCAGAAGACTTCAGACAAACTACTCTAATTTGGAAAACAGAACAGATGCACAAGACATCCAAGCTTCCAGTTCCAAATGAATTTCCTATAGAAATCCTTTGATCCAAGACAAAACTCAGATTCCCAAAGAATCGGGTGTTGCTTCTATTCTGGAATAGCTGCCACCATGCTTCCACTGCACAACTCTGATTCAAGAATGCTGTTGATGAACACAAGTATAGACTTGATCAACTTATCCCGGAATATTGTTCATCAAATTCCATAAAATCTCAGTGACCTATCCAATTCGGTCACAACATTACAGCAAAAATTCAACTAGAAAACTTGATCCTGATTAACCTGTCAGCTTAAACAGATCTCTTTCCCAAAGAGCCTTCCTACTATGCTGAACCACCGGTGAAGCTCCAAGAACTAAGTCGAAACAGAAATCAACTTTCGATGTGGATGCAAATCTTAACTCCTTCGAAGATATCCAGAAAATACCACTTCGATAACTCAAACATCCTCTAGAGATGCTTCAATCCAAACAAAGATCACTTAGAGAACTTCCAAACCGTCGCAAGTCACTTCTGCGATTCCTCTCAGTTCAGATTCCAAGAAATCGTTCTCTCTTCAACAATCAGAACAACTAAAGCCTTCTATCCAAAAGAAGAACTAGTGGTCTACCTCTAACCACAAGCATCACACCCAATAGAGCTTCCAGAAGAAATGGACAAACTCCACCATCTGCCCGGCCTACTGATAAAAGAATCTCAGAGACTCCTGAACCAACGAAGAAACAGGCCACTCAACTGCTGCCAAAGACATTTTATCCAAAAGTTCATGGAACCTCAAAGCTACAATAGCCTCTTCATAATAGAGCCTCAGAAGACAGATATCTCTCAGGAAACTCGCTTCAAACCAAACACAAAACACTCTGCCAAACTGAGTCTCAAACGCAAATATAGACAGAACTCCGTCCTAAGGTTGCCAAGAGACCATTGCTGGCTTCAAAACTACCAACTGATCCACACTCAAGAAAATCAACTCGCATGAGTGCAATCCAGCTTATAATCCCAAGATAAACTCCGAATCTTGAAAAGATTACCTTCAGAGATTGGTAGAATCCTTCACACCAAACTGCAAAACTACTCCAGATGCCCAATACTGCCCTAGTAGATCCACTTCCAACCTCAAACATTCGGATTCCAACCATTGGTTGTTGTGTTACACACACCACTACCCTATCTACATTTATTACTTATATTGGAAAACCCGAACATGTAACCCAATAAATAGGTAGAAATATATATATATATATATATATATATATATATATATTCAATATTACAAATACGCTCTCTCAAGAAAAACACCACTCCAGAGCCTAGGTATTCACTCAACCTAATGCTCTGATACCACAATGTAACGACCCAACTTCCAAACTCCAGGAAGTCACATCGCTAAGAAGAAAGAAAGGGATCGAAAAGAGAAAAGAAAGGAAAGAAAGAAACAGACAACATCAGAATCTCACAGCGGAACGAATAAATTATATTATATCACATAAAAATTTACATAGTATCATAGACATCGGAGTTTAAACAGCTAACACAACAAAAACTAGACAGTTATAAACGTCTGTCTAGCAATTACAATTCAAGTATATCAAAGAAAACAGATACAACTCAAACATAGCGGAATCATTATATATCTACACATCGAAGCCTCCTGCTCCATTATCTCCTACAGAACTCGTCAAAGCAATCCTGAATCACTTGACTACTCATACGAAATATGAGTACCCAAGAGTTTAATAAAACAGAAAATAAACACTCGGGTCAGACATGGGTCTGGTGTTAGTAAACGGGGATAAAATTTGCTTAACTTTAGAAAATCCTTTTAAAAAAAGGTATCACGTAAGACTTCCCACACATAAACATGGAAAAGTTTTTACCTTACGCTAACCAAAACAATTGATTGGAAATCTAGTGATATTATAATAGTGTCTAGGGTTTTCAACTAAATAAGAAATAGCCAAAATTGTTACATGATTAAATTCCAGCTACTAGCCACAAAAATGGGTAATACAATCAAAACCATAGTGTCTCGTAGGAAGAATGGGTTTCCATCAATGGCAGGGCTACTGGGGTACCGCCCGTCACAGTACGTGGCCTAGATCACCGTACCGAGGAGTACGCCCGCTCCCCTGCAACACAAAGTCGGAACCATTCCTTACTGAACAGTTTCGAACAAGACCACCCCGCAGATTGGCCGTCGCCAACTACCACACAACCGAATATAAAGGGACCTCTAGACAGGGATAAATCTTGCTCTCCAGTGGGAGCTACCCACGAAGCCCTGCTGCACCTCCCCTGTTTTAGCCATTCCTGGTTGATGAGGCTTGAGGCTATGATTACCTTTATAGGACATATCAATCTTAGAATGCTCATCGTCCACCTGACGATGTTCTGAAAGCATTCAATCCATACAAGTTCATTTCGGGTTCGAACGAAACCGAAGGCACTATCTCGTTACACTCGTATTGGAATCACCCTTAGAGTTAACGACGATAGCCCTTGCACTCTAAATCACCATCTCGAATCTATAAGCACTATTCCGTCAAACTCATTACGGAATCACCCAAAGAGTTATACTGACGTATAGCCCTTACACCTCGAGTCTTCACTTGCTCCACTTGGATTAACGACCTAACGTTTAATTGGAATCGATGTGGTTTTCGGATATCCAATTATGGAAAC
Organism: Allium cepa; assembly: GCA_030765085.1. Lineage (NCBI taxonomy): Eukaryota > Viridiplantae > Streptophyta > Magnoliopsida > Asparagales > Amaryllidaceae > Allium > Allium cepa. Next base: position 26,463,255 of record CM060938.1, on the reverse strand, counting down.
CCGATCCCAGTCTCACCGAAACCAAACGTCATCTTAATGTCCTAGTTGTACTTAAGGGTTTTAAACAATTAACTCATTTCATTATTATCTATTTCACATAGATAGATAAACTACATATAACAATAGATAATCACATTCATATTATAAACAGATAATCTGTATCATCACAACAGATAATCATCACAGCCAAATAATCCATCACAAAGCATCATACATAAACCAATCATCCATATCATACAGATACAACTAATCTCATTACTGAGATCACAACCATTCAATCAATAGCATTCATAAGAAATGATTCATCAACCATCAATTATAATTAATTTAAAATGAATTAAATTAATTACAACCATTTCTAATTAATTTAAATTAAATTAAATTAATTAACACTTCTATAAATCCTGCTTAATATCCATAAATAAATTAACCCAGTTAATTAATTATCCACTAAGTATTCAACTTGATTAAATATCCTTGGTTAATCATCCACTAATTACCATAAATAATTAGTCTTTAATTAATTTCATAAATTAATTAACCTTAATCATAATTAATTAACATTTAATTACTCATTTATTAATTAATTAAAAATTAGTTATATTTATTCTTAATTAATTACAATTAATTAATCACTTAATAAATTAATTATAATTTAATTAAACAATCATTAATTACATCATTAATTATAATAATTAATGATCTCTAATATTTAAATAAATTACTTATTTAAAATTAATTACATTTATTAATTAATCTATTTATTAATCACTTTGATTAATATCCAATTAAGTAATTAACTATCTTTAATTACTTATTAATCAAATTAATTATCCAATAATTAATTATCTTAATTAATTAATCTCTTGATTAATTACAAAAGTAATTATCCAAATTACTTATTACATTTCAGTAATTACCATTCATTACTTCTCTAAGTAATCCTGCTCCCTTAATTACATTAAGTAATTACACTCTTAAAATCATTAGATGATTTACTTAAATTAATTAAACTAAATTAATTAACTTAAATAAATCACATATCAAAATTAATTACAATAAGTAAATAATTCCTTAATTTCTTTTTATCAATTAATTATACTTAACAGATTACAATTGACAGTATTTAATTAATTAATCTAGTTAATTATCAAAATTAATTACATCAATTAGTTACTTAATTATCCTTAGATAATTATTTTTATTAATCAACATTATATTCAATAATTACTTACTTAAGAAAAATTATCTTAGATTAATTATCAATAAAACATCTCTAATTAAAATTAATCTTGACCATTATTTAAAACCAAATAATTAAGTAAATTCTTAATTATCTTGACTATTTTCAAAATATTACTTATCAAATGACTTCATTTACATTCAAAGTATATTAAAAACAATACATTTCTAAAATTAAATTCAAATTCCATTTAAAAATTTAGTATTTAAAATGTTTAACTATTTAAACATTAATCCAAATTTAAGTAAATATAAACCTTAAAATAAAATGAATGTTAAAAACATTACTTAAATATAAAAAAAGTTTAAAACAAAATTACTTGATTAAATAAATCAAGCTTTGGAAATAGATTGATTATTTTAACTTTCAATTTTAAATTAACACTTCATTTCTTAATTCAAATATTAAAAGAAATAAATTCTTTCAAGTTTTAAAACTTATTTGAAATCAAATTCTTTTAAAACATTTGAATATTATCATTCATTTTTTTTAACAAACTGTTTTGAAATCAAAACTGGTTTCCAAAGTAAACTTGAAAATTGTTTTAACTTGATTTTAAAACCACTTTAAATCTTGCTTAAAAACATCTAAATCTATTCATAATTTAAAAATTTACCAAAACCGTTTGAATCAAAATCTGGTTTTAAAGGTAAACCTGAAACTGTTTTTAATCTTATTTTAAAACTAAATTTAAATCTTGTTTAAATTTTAAAATTTTCATTTTTAAAAAACCTTGAATTCAAAACTTCATTTAAATTCAGATTCAAGTTACACTTGAATCAAGTTTCAACTTTAAAAATAGTATTTTCATTCAAATTTTAAAAACAGCAAAACTACAGGTTTTAAACCTGCAATTATTCTAACCCGAGAAATCCATTCCTTACTTCGAGTCGCCAACCCACTTGCTTCGAGTCACTGCATAGTTTACCCGAGGAATACCCTAGACAGAAACACAGAACAACCCAACAATGTTCACCAAACATCCAATATGTACGGTGCATATGCGCCGTCACCTTGGCGAACTTCGGCCACTCCAACTTACTTCTACGAGTCACTGACCATCTCCTCATATGATCACGACCACCCAAACCCCCACATAAACTTAAATCAAAAATAGGAAAACAACTGCAGCCTGGAAAAAAAACCCATCTACATCATACCCCAAACCTGTCAACATCACATGAGCTCGCCTCTGACCATCATCAATCCTGAGACTCCAACAAACCCTCCCTCAATGACTCCTCGACAACTCCCCATAACCTTGAATCACTCGAAGTATTCCAGTAAACAAGAAGTTAAAAATACTCAAACCCTTTAAAGACTAGGGCTAGAACCTGGCAATCTCAATTACAACCACCACCACCACTGAAATAAACTTCTGACAATTTTCCCCCCACCATCCCATCTGCATTCTACCTCCAGGAAGACCCATAGCCACCAAAATCCACTAGATCATCAAACAAACCCAAAAACCCCAATTTTGTTTAATGCAGTAATGCACATTCAACAATAAATTTTAAAATGTGATTTCTATCTTGAAATTATGATTCCAAACATGCCTTTAGATTATAAAACTGTTTATTTGTTTAAGATGTTTGGTATATGTTTTTATTTCAATGATAACTGATTTTTTTTATTTTACAGAGACAACAATTTTTATTGAACTAACTTAAAATTTATAAATCTAAATTTACACCAAACTAACATATATTCTTACACAAACTTTGCTAACTGAAATCAATTCTAGAGGTAAAAAATTCCTATTAAAGGAAATTTTAGTTACAAACTAATTATAATTACAGATTAAGGCAATCGACATCATACAAACATATGCATATATGTTCACATATAGCAACCATCACAACATATTCTTTTTCTATTAATTTATATGCACAGTGATCATAGGCTTTTTGCATGATGAAGTTAATCAATTCATTTTTTTAAAAACAGGAAATAGAACAGTTATGTCTAAACAGATTTTGATTTCTGTGAATTATAGCCTGAGTTCTGCAAATTAAGTTTGGCTATGATTTATAAAGAAAACTGTTTTTAAATAAAAGAAGCTTACTCAGCTTTTTATGAAGATGCAGAGAACAATCCCAGATGCATTTTCACATTCCTGGAACAGATTTGATCTCCCCTTTTGGTGTTTTGATTTGAATTTGTATGTAGATTTGTTACTTGAATCAGGTGTAGTTGATTTTATTTGTTGAAGATTTTAAACTGCATGCAGGCTTATCTTCATATGCTTGAGTTGTAGTTGAACTTGCAAATTGATGTTGAAGTTGAAGATTTCTTCCAGATTTACAGATTTTTAAATATGAATTGAATTTGGGTTTTGCAGATTTGAAGAAGAGCAAGAAAATTGTGATTGTATTTGGGTTTTGATATTTACTAAAAATCTGATTTTCAGATTGCAAAATGAAGTTAATGGTTTTAACAAAATGCATTTGCAAGGTTTTTCTTATCTAAATTAATTATTTCAAAAATAAACAAACATTGCCACTTGTTGAATTAAGTTTGTAATGTGATTGCAAGTGTCCTCTCTAAGATTTAAAAGCCAACACATGTACATTTTTAATACAAAAAGAAAATCCTAAATTTATAATTGTATTTAAATTTATCTAAAACCATTTCTAATTTTTTTAGCATGTTTTAATTATTTATTAACATTAGCCTTGAAAATGATTACATGTCTACTTAAAAACTTCTTTCTACATTTTAAATGTTTGCTTGAATATTTTAAAATAATAATTTAAAACTAATTTTTCAAAAGAGAAGATTTTAAAAGAAGAATAATGTTGAATTCATTTTTTTCAAGAGTTTTCAAATCAAAATATTATATTCTAATATGAATAAATTAAATTCATTTCAAAGAAAATAATTTTCTTTAAAATAAAAAAAAAATTATTATAAAACAAAATTTAAACTATTTTTATTTTTATAAACAAAATAAATACTTACTTACATTTCTATGAAAATATAAGATAGATTTTTAAAACAAACTTTTTGAAAAGTTTTCAATACTAATTTAAATCAATTTAATAAATTTACAATTTATACATTTATATATATAATTAGAAAATATCCTTTATTAATATATAAATTAAAATCAAATCTTCTATTTACAATGTATACGAATATATACATTATAAATAAATATCTTTAAATCAGTTTAGAAAGATGGATTTATTACTTAAATATTTTTAACATTTGAAAACAATAAGATTTTCAAATTAAACTATCATCATCATCATCATCATCATTATTATTATTATTATTATTATTTTGGAAAGAAAATCATTTGACAAATTAAATGATTATTAATCTTCAAAAGAAAATTCCTGTTTGAATTAAATTATTAAATCAATATTTCACAATTTTAAAAATAACTATTTATGAAATTATTAAATAAATATTTCCCAAATTCCTAGGACATCACAACCTTTCTTTATATAGGTTTTCATATTTACTTATATTCAAATTAATTCTTCCCGTTTTAATATGAACTCAATTTATTTCCAATTTTGAATATTAAATTTTATTTCCCATGTATAACTGATTCATATTAGTTCAACTACTAATTTACTTTAAATTTTCAATTTGAAATTGTTTTGCTGTTAATAATTTTTTTCAAAAATTTTCTAACTCCCAAAATTTTTAGAAATTTTTGGCAAAGTCTCCTTTGTACGGAGGAGCTTTTGTAATTTGACAAGAGATATAAATATGTACACATCGACCCACCCGGTCGGAAAAAACAAAAATAGTTCATATTTCCTATTTTCATTGTGTAGGCGTACCTTATTTAGCATTTTAAGCAAGCAGCTTATTAATTTTAGCTATTAGCGCAATCCAAACCAACCAGACGGCTCCCCTGTACCTGTACTTTCTCAATTTACATATGTAAGTGCCAAATATAGAAAATCTATTAGTATTTCACTTATTTTCAATAGCTAAACACAAGCATTTCGAAAGCAACAAACACCAAACGCTTACCATAAGCGATTTAGATAACTTTAAAGATTATTCAATTTCTTTCTATCAATTCATAAGCCGTTTCATTCAGTTTCAATGGTTTGCAACTCAATTTCTTACATCCAATTTATTTTTAATCCAAACAAGTTCATATTCACTTCGATTAATTCTTAAACCAATTTATTTAGTCCCTATCAATTCACAGAAATTTAATTACTTTTATTTACGTCATACGACGATTCATTTTATACAAATTCGACAATATTCGCTCAATAGAGTATTTATTTAGTTTATAACTATTTTAAATTAATTTCAACCCATTCTGCATTTAATTCCATTTCTTTTCTAAATTATTTACGAACCATTCATTGCATTTCATTTCCGCAATTGTTCCATTCAAAACAATTTATTAATCTTGGCACATCCAATACTTATAAATTAATAACCATTTCCCAAATTAATTCAACCCAAGTGTTTTTATTGAATAGGATTTCACCCTTATTCGAAGCCAAGCTTCCATAAATTTTAAACTTAAGTTAATTTACTTTAATTTATTCCAACATCAAACTTAAGTTTACTTCCATTTGATCCTCATTTAATCAACTGTTTGCGCCAAAATTGGTCACAAACCCCAAATATCGTGAAAGCACCAGTGTATGAATATAAATCAGCAATATTCAAACACAAATCACAGATTTCAGCAACCAACAAGCAGCAATTTAGAAATAATAAACAAGAACACGCGATTTATAGTGGTTCGACTATCTCCGGCCTACGTCCACTTCGAAGATTTTAACTTTTAATGATGTTCTTTGCTGGTTACGAGTGATTGCAGCAGTTACAATAATTGTATTTCGGCTATATCATCTATGGAAGGGAGTAGAATTGATTCCAGCAGAGTCTGGACGTTCAATGGCCAAAAGGTCCTTTTTCCGTTGGTTCTGGGGCTCTATTTATAGGCGTAGGATGCTGATACTTTGCTGAAAATTTGGAAGACCACTACTGGCACGTGAGGGGCCCACGCGCCCGGTCTCAGGAACTTTGGGCCCACATTGGCATCGATTCGAACTCTATTCGAATCGATCATAAAATCATCCAGTCGAGGTGAAATTTGGTGTGGACATTCTTCAACATGTATGCAAGCTCCTGTGAAAATTTCATGGCATTTGGATCAGTAGATCTCGAGTTATCGTGGATTCGAAATGTTGTTCTTTGTGTGGCTGTCGGCTTCGAACCCATGGCTTCGAATCCATGAACTCACATGATTCTGTGATGAGTTGGCGCGCTTCTTTCCAGTCGATCCGGTCTTTTCTCCTATTTGAACGCATCAACTCCTTAGATCTCGCCTACTTCGTATCGTGGAATGACAAGTCATCCATGCTTGTTGACTTGATGGACACGAACGAGTGATTGTTCATGGATTCAAATCTGATGGATGCGAAGACGATCGATACGAAGCAGTGCATGGGCACGAGACTGATCGATTCGAAGTAGGGCATACAGATGGCGATGGATTCGAAGTGCTCTGGACTCGATGGATACGAAACAGTGCTCTAGCATGGATACGAACAAGTTGAAGGGATGCCCATCTGATGGATTCGAACCGATCGATTCGAAGTGACCAATATTATGCCTGATCGGTTCGAACTCGATCGACTCGAAGCGTGTGCAAACCGATGGATTCGAACAAGATGGATACGAATCCTATGGGTTTGAAATGAGCATCTCCTCCACTTTTTGATGGGTTCGAATGACATTCTTTGGCTAACTTGCATCGATCATATCTCATTCATACGACCTTCAATTAACCTGAAACTTGGAACACTGGCTTTCATGGCTTTGCTTGTCATGTCCTATTATTTGCAGCCTGATCCGGGCTCGGACGAAATTCATCGATATCCATAGCGAAGTGAAGTACAACCAATCTTTAAGAAGAACTGTCTTCTGTTTTCAATCAATCATTTGGTATCACGGCTTTGCCAAAAAGCGGGATAACACTTTGCTCCCCAAAACATGCCTTTTTGTAAAAGGTATGTTTTAAATGGTCTAAATCGAGTGTATTAAATTCACGTTTTATTCATAGTTGCAGTGTTGTCAATCAAGTTTATGGTTGTTCGAAGCTAAATCGTTATCAATTTCTTTTAGTGGAAATCAAGTATGAAGTTTTTTAATCTCTCCGGACTATCGTTGGTCACTCTGGACCCTTGACATGCCCATTCCAGACTTGGCGATTAAGTAGAAAGATCTCATTGCACTCCGGCCCCAGCTAGGGCATGTAGTGATGTCTTGGTTGTTCTAAACCGATCATAGCCTCTCCGGGCTCTTGCTGAATCCCATCCTGTCACTCTCCGGTTAAGGGGAAACAACGTTAAGTGGGTCGATCCTGTCGCTCTCCAGCGAAGCAACTCGCTTCCTGCACTCCGGTTCAGTGTATCTGAACATTAAGCGATGTCATGGTCGCTCTAGACCGATCATAGCCTCTCCGGGCTCTTGCTGGATCCTATCCTGTCACTTTCTGGTGAAGGGGAAACAACGCTTAAGTGAGTTGGTCTTGTCGCTTTTCGACGAAGCAACTCACTTCTTGCACTCCGGACCCCATTTTCCGGGTAGGGTCATAAAGCGATCGATTTTATATTGGTATTTAATGCTCATCCTTTAACTCTCCGGTCAAAGGTTTATTTCAAGAGATTTGAATTTATTTATTCAAATTAAGGTCCTAAATGTTCAATCTCAAACATCTGGATAAAGCTAAACATCGCCTCTCCGGGCATATCGGTCTATCTCCATCTCAGAGCATGCCTAGGGATCTCTCCGGTTCCCGTACATGAGTAAGTGGAGTAGCCATTTATTCCAAAAAACAAATCTAAACAAAATTATTCGACCGAAATACAAATCCTAGACTTGGCCCCTGCCATCTTTAATCAGTGGATGAGGAGTCGTGATCCCGATCCAAGATCGTTCCTGTTAGATGGAGGCGGTAGTTGTTCGGGCCTTGCCGCCGCTGTCCGTTCTCTGACATATTGTGGCAATCTACCACTCCTGGCTTGTTCTTCCACCTTATCTTTCAAATAGTGGCATTCATCTGTAGTATGCCCATCCAGCTCATGGAATATGCAGTATTTACCAGTTCTGCGCTCCCGCTCAGTAGGATCTCTCCTGGGTGGCTTTCGATAAGGGAGTTGCCCCCGAGTATCAGTGTAAATTCGTTCCAGGCCTGCAGTCGGATCTGTGTACTACCTGAATCTCGGTTCTCAGAATTTCTTCCGTTTATCAGGACCATCGTATATGTCATCTTGTTTCCTCTTTCCTTTATCTACTCCGAACTGTTCCCTGGAGGTTCCTTCGCTTTGCGCGGCGTTTGTTTCCTGCCTCTCGGCCCGTGATTCTTCTAATCGGATGAACTTTTCAGCTTTGTGATAGAACTCCCTGAGATCTTGCGGTGGATCTTTAGTCAGAGAATCTTTAAATTTGGTGCCTTCGCCAACTCCTGCCACCGCCGCCATCAAAATTATCGATGGATCCGGACGATCTACAGAAGCCACCGTTGCATTGAATCGCAATAAGAAACCTTTTATCGAGGCTAAAGTCATCACACTCTTGGGTCGCGTCACATGGACCCTAAACTGTCTCATGAAGCAGTCTACAAGCTCGCCCCATGTTCTGATTGATCCTGTTTCTTGTTGCCTGAACCAAAGCGCAACCAAATCCGACAAGTATAAAGGGAAGCATCGAGCCATCACTTCCTCAGATGCTCCTAGCACTTCCATGTGCCTAATATATCTGGTGATGTGCATGGTCGGGTCTGACCTCCCGTCATAAGGATCTAGCATTGGTAGTTTGAATTTTGGGGGTTCCTTGCATTTCTAATGTTTGGAGTGAACGGACTCCGATTGACTTCTTCCAACCCTCCGCCAGACAATCCTCCTCTCATGATTCGTCGCATTAGACCAATCATTCTCTCATTTTCGTCCAGGGGTTGACCCCTAGCCACATTCCTGTCCTGCCCCCCGAGCCTTGAAGGGAATTCTGGTACATACTCTTCGGGTGGCTCGTTAGTGTAAGCATCGGCTCCAGCTTGTTGAGCTCCGTCTATTGGTCTTCCAGTATCGGACCCTGAGGGTCTGCCCCCAAGCCCTTGTTGATCACCTTCAGCTCCTGCATTCTGGTCTTGAACCTGACCTTCATTGGCTTATGTAATCCTCATTCCTTGTCCTGCACTTGCAGTCATTGTAGTTGGTCCAAGGTTTTGCACATTCGCCGCCCTCATTTGTTCGAGGAAATTCTGCAGCATCTCTTGTTGAGTCTTCACTATGCTTTCGCGTAATGAATTAGCCATAGCTTCCATCTCATCTCTTGTGATATACATCGAAGCCTGTCCCTCCCTGGCTCCAGAGGATGCTTCTGGGCTCCCTCCTTGTTGGCTCCGATCAACTCTTTGTCTTGTTTGTCGAGTCATTGTCTCTGAACCGGAATTCCGAATCTGGTGTAGCGGGTGTTGAGTTCAACTCTAAGTGAAAGCACCAAAGTGTTTGCGCCAAAATTGGTCACAAACCCAAATATCGTGAAAGCACCAGTGTATGAATATAAATCAGCAATATTCAAATACAAATCACAGATTTCAGCAAACAACAAGCAGCAATTTAGAAATAATAAACAAGAACACACGATTTATAGTGGTTCGGCTATCTCCGGCCTACGTCCACTTCGAAGATTTTAACTTTTATTGATGTTCTTTGCAGGTTACAAGTGATTGCAGCAGTTACAATAATTGTATTTCGGCTATATCAGCTATGGAAGGGAGTAGAATTGAATCCAGCAGAGTATGGACGTTCAATGGCCAAAATGTCCTTTTTCCGTTGGTTCTGAGGTTCTATTTATAGGCGTAGGATATTGATACTTCACTGAAAATTTGGGAGACCACTTCTGGCACGTGAGGAGGCCCACGCGCCCGGTCTCAGGAAGTTTGGGCCCACTTTGGCATCGATTCGAACTCCATTCGAATCGATCATAAAATCATCCAATCGAGGTGAAATTTGGTGTGGACATTCTTCAACATGTATGCAAGCTCCTGTGAAAATTTCATGGCATTTGGATCAGTAGATCTCAAGTTATCATGGATCCGAAATGTTGTTCTTCGTGTGGCTGTCGGCTTCGAACCCATGGCTTCGAATCCATGAACTCACATGATTCTGTGATGAGTTGGCGCGCTTCCTTCGAGTCGATCCGGTTTTTTCTCCTATTTGAACGCATCACCTCCCTAGATCTCGCCTACTTCGTATCATGGAATGACACGTCATCCATGCTTGTTGACTTGATGGACACGAACGAGTGATTGTTCATGGATTCGAATCTGATGGATGCGAAGACGATCGATAAGAAGCAGTGCATGGGCACGAGACCGATCGATTCAAAGTAGGGCATACAGATGGCGATGGATTCGAAGTGCTCTGGACTTGATGGATACGAAACAGTGCTCTAGCATGGATATGAACGTGTTAAAGGGATGCCCATCTGATGAATTCGAACCGATCGATTCAGAGTGACCTATATTATGCCTGATCGGTTCGAACTCGATCGACTTGAAGCGTGTGCAAACCGATGGATTCGAACAAGATGGATACGAATCCTATGGGTTCGAAATGAGCATCTCCTCCACTTTTTGATGGGTTCAAACGTCATTCTTTGGCTAACTTGCATCGATCATATCTCATTCATACGACCTCCGATTAACCTGAAACTTGGAACACTGGCTTTCATGGCTTTGCTTGTCATGTCCTATCATTTGCAGCCTGCTCCGGGCTCGGACGAAATTCATCGATATCCATAGCGAAGTGAAGTACAACCAATCTTTAAGAGGAACCGTCTTCTGTTTTCAATCAATCTTTTGGTATCACGGCTTTGCCAAAAAGCGGGATAACATCAACTTCCATTAAATTCAGTTGGCCCATCAAATTTTAAATTTTAATTTTAAATTCACCTTCTCAATTTATCGAAGTAATATCCAACCACATACTTATCTCATTTACACTTCAAATTAATATACCACCAAATCTAAGTTCAGTCTGATTATCCAATTCCAATCACAACTTGATTTAGTTTTTATTCAATCAGACTTCATCCAATTTTTATTTAATTCAATTAACTCATTTTAAAATTTTAATTTACTTACTTACTTCATTTTCGAATTTATTATATTAATACAAGGCCATTCTCAATTTATTTCTATTCACTTGGATTTTGTTTTGCAACTGAAACCATTTCTATTATAATCACTTCTCTTATATCCAATTTACCTTGCAAAACTCATTAAATATTATTCAAATCATCCATGAATTTTATTAGTAATTCAAACCATCGCATTTTCCAATCCACTCTATTTTATTTTTATTTTGCAACATCTCCTCTTATTTAATCCATTATCAAATCTAAGTCGAATTTTATTTAAAATTCGAATTCATTTCCAAATTCCATTATTAACTTACCATCCATTTTATTTAACCGGGTTACATTTTATTTTATAATTCCAGTTTTGATTTTCTTTCATCGTTCAAAATTCCAACACTTTTATTTTTAAAATTTAGAAATGCCTTTAAATTCAGATAATACAATTAAAATAGCTTTTTATAAAAATAGTTTTTATAACTCGATGTCTCAACCAGTCCATCCTTGTTCACACAGAAATTCAGTCATACGTTGATCAGGCGTAGGACTGAAAATCTATAAATACTTGGTAAACCCATTTTCAACATCCAGTGAAAATACTTGAAAAATAATTTTATTGAAAATATAAAAAATAGTTTTTGAAAATAGAGGAAATATCTTTGGTGATAATGCTCTGGAAATCATCACCCCCATCCATGGTCGTAGTTACATTCCAGGGTTACGTTGCCATCGCAACAAAAGTCCATGTAACTGCAGACTCTCCGCGGCCTCTCGATTACGCCATGGATCCCACACAACAGATCACAGTTACATCTAGGGTTACGTTGCCGTCACAGCAAAAGTCCATGTAACTGCAGGCTCTCAGCGGCCTTCGATTTTCGCTGTCGAAATGAAACATCCCCACTCCTACGTAGGTCGCAGTCTGCCGATATAAAATCAAACGCAGACAGTTGGCTCTCAGCGGCACACACGACTTTCGCTATGTTATACCATAGGTCGCAGTTACATTCTGGGTTACGTTGCCATTGCAGCAAAAGTCCATGTAACTGTTGGCTCTCAGCGGCACACATGACCTTCGCTATGGTATACTCAACTCACAATCCTCAGGAACTAGTTTTGTCCGGACTCCTCACAGGATCAACTTTAGAACCCCCCTGGGGCTCAAGGCAGCACCACTCGGTGGCACTCCTGAGAAGTTCATTTCAAGGGAGCGCCTTTTTCCCTAGAGCCATCATAAAATATTTTATACTATACACATATAGTATCTTCAAATCGTACACCTAGTATGATATCATACAAAGCTCCTTTACACAAAATCGATTATCCCAAAATCGATAATTCTCAAACTAGGCTTTCCAAATTCAATATTGATTTTACCCAAAATCAAAAGCCTTTCCAAATCCAAAGGTTCCCAAAACCTTTTTCCAAATTCCTCATAAGATCCTTTATATATATACAGATATATAAAATTTTAAAAACTTTGGATCTTTTCAAACTAGTATAAAACTCCTTTTATACTTCAAATACCTTCAAAAATCCTTCAGAGTGAGATATACTCACTTATTCCCATTTTCCCTTAATCCCTATTTGGATTATCACTTCAATTCTTTCTCAATTGAGTATTAAATCAATAACAGTTTGAACTCCGACCAGTTTATTTTTAGAAAAATAGCTTGAAAATTGAAAAATAGATAAGTAGTTGAAAAATAATTATTAGTTTACAAAATAGCTATAAAATAGTTAACTAATTGTAAAATAGTCGAAAAATAGTTGAATAGTTTCAGAGATTTTAAATAATTGCAAAATAGTTGTAAAATAGTAATTAATTTGGGTGATGGTTGAAAAATAGTAATTAGTTTATAAAAGAGTTGAAAAATAGTTAAATAGTTCCAAAAATAATAGTAAGACAAATATAAAATAAGTTAGCTTTAAAAAGAAAGGTTGTACATATTTAATAGCTTGGAAGAATAAATTTATATTTAAAACAATTTATATTGAAATAGTCCAGAGTCAAACTGTTTACATTCCCAACAATTCAATCTTAATTTCCACTTCCGTTTAAATTGACTCAATTTCAATTTGAATAACTTTAATTTTTTTTCTGGCAATTTATTTAGGCCCAATTCAAGTTGAATCAATCTTGATTCCTTTCCCAAATTAAATTGAATTCCACTTTAAATTATCTTTACTCATGTATTTCAAGGTTCAAACAAGAGTTAAATACAATTTTATTTGTTTTCGAAATTTTATTTATTATTCAATTTTTATCTTCCAGTTTGATGCCAGTTCTTAAACAAGTTTATTTTACAATTTGATTATTCAAATTTATTTTATTTATACAATACCATTCTCAATTTAAAGATTTTTTTATTAATAATAGGATGATATCATCCAATTTATTTTGAAATGTCCATCCATTTTCAATTTTTAAATCTCAAACCCATTTTGAGATCACACAAATTCCCAATTCAAATCAACCATTCAACTTTCCAAGTTAAATTCCAATTTACTTAATCTAATCAACCTTACTCAAATTGAATTCCCGCTTCAAACTTCAAAATTCTTTTCCTCTTATAAGTTCAAAACTTATATCACTTACGTTTTTATTTCCATCACACTTCAGGGAAAAATCAAAACTCAACCTCTTAGAGTTTATTTCAAATTAACTTTGCTATCATGTATATCCATACATATATACATATTTGTTTCTTGGCCTTCCCAGCCATGTTTTACAATTTTAAACCACCCTTAGTTTTAAATTCAAATCAATTTTCAAACAACCCATTGTTTGTAATCAAATCCCAGTTATTCATATAATACTTATTTATTATTTTTCAAATTTCCATTTATTATCCATTAATTAATCTTATTAAATAAGGTTTAATCAATTACATAAATTAATTGAATATCCTTATCCTGAAACCATTCCCAAATTCATGATTTAATTTCAGCTGGTTGTATTTTATATTACTTCTTAATTTAATTGCAATAATTTAACAACCAATCACCTTTATGTTTATTAGAAAAATTATTATTTTATACATCAAAATATATTTTTATATAAAATCATTTAAAACCTTTATAAGAAAATAACAAGTACACGCTCATATATATATATATACTCAACTCATTCTAGAATACTACAGACTCTATTTAATGAGTAATCCCCACCAGAGCCAAGGTTCTCACTTAACCTTTCAGCTCTAATACCAAATGTAACGAACCGAAAATTTCAAAGCGGAAAATTCCAGATAGTTATGAAATAGAAGAAGAGATAGAAGAAGAAGAACAGAAACATCAAAAACTCACATACGCAGTGGATAAAATATAATAATAAATAATAAGTGTCTATAAAAGAAAACTATATCTGTTGATTACATTTAATATACATCAGAGTTTCACACATATACAGTCACTGAATAAATACAATTATCATGTCTCAGATTAACGAATATATAAATACAGCTGAAATACTCTATACGCTATAGTCATCCAGCTCACCTCCTGAGCTCCAGAACGTATCTACCTGAAAATCTGTAATACTCGGTCTGACCTGAACATTACACCAAAGTAACACCAGGGTCAGGCTGGAAACCAGCGTGATTAAACTCCTCTAACAGGGAATACCAAAGCAACAACTTATATAAAACCCGGGTAACATACATCAATTTAATAAATCCACAATTTGTTATAGACAACACCCATTTCTCACATCAATTCAATTTCTAAGTACCCACTTTAGATAAAATAATCCAATTTACTTAAATCATTTCATTCCAGTCTATTGATTTCACAAATCAACTTATAAAAATTCGAAGTGGTTTCGGGTATTTCCCAATACCCGACCCCCGGTCTCTTCGAAACTCATGTTATCCTATCCCAAGTTATCCAAATGAAAAACACAACATTTCATATCAGAGATATCAACTCATTCAAAACATCCAATACCCTTCAATCATCCATGAGCAAAGCTTAATCACATACAAATCAATTCAATTGATTCTAATTGAATTTCGAACCACAATCATTTAGATTCCTTCATTTAACCTTAATTAATTCCAAATCAATTAATTGGTCAACCCTTCATTATTCATCTTAATTAATCATCCTGGATTAATTATCTTTCAATTACATTCAAGTAATTATCTTTCATTTACTTCACGATATTAATTATTCTTAACCAAAATCAATAAGTAATCTTAATTACTTCACGAATTAATTAACTATTTTTAATTTCATTAATCCATAATTACTTATATTAATTTACTTCTCATAAGTCACTTATTACTGATTAATTAATAAATCGTTTATTACATCATCAATTATATGAATTAAGGATTTCCTATTCTATTTTAATCTTTCCTAATCATAATTTAATTACATTAATTAAAACACAGTATTAATCATTTCCAATTAATCCCAAACCGTAATTAACTAACTCTTAATTTACTTCATTAAATAATCAATTGCTCTTTAATTAACCACCTTAATTAATCTCTTAAATAATTTCACAAAGCAATTATATTATATTAATTACACTAAGTAATTATCTATCAAACCACCCATTGATTATGTTAAGTAAATTAAACTTCATTAATTAACTTAAACCTTCATTAATTAATTCCAACCATTAAATACTCAATTAATCATCTCAAATCATTAATAAACTGTATTAATTAATCATCCATTTAATCACCCTTATATTTCTTCCAAAAATCCAATCTTATATATCTCGATAACTCAAGGTATCGAAATATTCAAGCAACTCACAGCATTTCAATCTTCCAATTTCCAAAAATATTCACCATAGAACATCAAACATTCCTGTCAATACTATACGTCACTATATAATATAGCACATCGATTCAATTCAACCATTCAACCAAATTCGTAAATTTAACCATTTAAATCTAAATAAATATCCAACAGAGTGAGATTTACTCACCTTTAAATTTCTTTAAATTTGCAAATTCGTCTCCCCATCATCGCTATGAGCCAAACTCGACTTGATTTCATAGATTAGAGCCTCGTATGAATAGATTAAAACTTTATTAGCTATTTAGATCTATATATATATATATATATATATATATATCTTTCTTCAACAACTAATTATAAAATTAGTTTCAATTTCAGAAAAATACCTCCATGCCTCGAAGAATACAGGAACCCCTACAAATCGATACCCAGACCAAAGATACATCCAAAAAATCATACACCACATCGTCTCGCCAGCAACAATGTTCAAAATCCCTTGAAACCATGAGCCTTGATGCTTCGCCCGCTGCCTTTCCCCATCGAACAAATCTCACAACCTAATCTGCTTCAAGGTGGAGCCTACGCCATCGCCTCACCATCGCGAACGACCTCACCAGGTCGCCGCTTCATTCGAGAACACGAACTCGAACAACATCCCTCCACTGCTTCGAGCTCACGATTTCACCTCCCCATATGCGCCGCGAACTCCAAATCGATTTTATCTCTACTTCGCGCGGCGAACGGCATGAAATCGAGTTCCCCCTTCTCTCCGCGCGACTGCGTCTCTTCGTCATCAAGTTCGAGCTCGATTAAGACGCGTCGCCACATTTTTTTATCCGGGTTTCAATTTTGATTTTAGAGGTGAAGAGAGCACGACCCATAATTAATTGAAAGAGGAGTACGTCTTCGCACTGGTAAGGTGAAGGAACAAAGAGGGACTCGGTTTACAGAAAGAAGGAGAGAGGAGCGAGATAACTATTCCACCATTCTCCTTTATTTTCTTTAGAGTTCGATCTTCTGTTTGAAGATTAGAGAGCGCGACGCGAATAATATAGTGATTTGGGGAAGCTTCTTGAGTACGCGATGGAAAATATCTCTGGCCATACGTACTTCAAACTTTATTATTTCATAAAACTTTAAAACGTCTCGTAAATCCTCAATTAAAATTTTGAACTCCCTTCAAGGAATGCCGTCGGCGATGGCAAGGGTTTAACTGCGTTCCGAACACAATGGAACGGGTTTCGGAGGTTAACTAGATCATATGCACGAGTAACGGAAATAAACGATCAATTTTAAATTAGTCATAAGCATTTTGAGTTGTCAGGGTCAAACGACAACACCGATTGCTATGAAAATTGAAATCCGATAATAATCAACTATTACGGATCCAATAGAACTGGTTTCGTCGAATTCCGAGACTGTGTCTCGAAAGGCTATTTTTAAATTCCAATTTAAACAATATATTATTAAAACTGAACTAATTATCCTTAAATTAAATTCAATTCATTCTATTATCTCCAGTATTATCATTATAAATTTTATAAGCCTTCAAATTATTTAAACAGGCTTAGAAATTTCAGATTCAACCATTTACCCAATTTTCAATAATTAAATTAAATATTTAAACTATATAATTCAATGATTTAATTAGCAAGTAAATATTGATATCTGGAATTCAAGTTAAAATTAACGTTTAAATATGTTAAAATCGATTAATTATTCCAATTTAATTCGTTAAGATTTCCGGGTCGTCGCAATTACTGAGGCATACAGACGGATATCTTAGGGATATACTCATTCTAGGGTATACTTCACCCTACCTTTAATGAGTTACCTAATGTGTTATACTCCTGAGCTAAAGTTCAACCTTCAGCTCTGATACCAAAATGTCACGGTCAGAATTTCAGCGTTCGAAAATTGACAACCGTACATCTCTTGTACTCGAATGCCGCAGATTCAACCGTTGAAATCCGTTTCGTGTCGGAGCTTACAACACATTAAGCATAACAACACAATGGAAGAAAATGAAATATATCATTGATACAACAACGAATACAATATTTGATACAATATGAATTCCAACAATATCAGAGATAAATATACAATAGCGGAATAGGATAACAACAACAAGGATGGTTCAGACTTGCGACCATCGACAGCGGAAAAATGACCATCAATAGAGTCTTTCAAGTGAGAAAGTGTGAATCCAACAAACTAAGTTTTCAATACCAAAGCTCCAAGTGCTCCAAACTCAAACCACCATCATTGCTGAACTTGTAGCAAATATGATCCAAACATCGATTGCCAAACCAAAGACTTCAAAAACTAATGAATCTATATCTACAAGCTGATTATCTAAAAACCCAACTCTAGACTGTCCGTGTGCAAAATTGTGGTTACCCAGAGTTTAGGAAGGGAACAATAAACTCCGGGTTAGTTATGAGACTGGTGTGAGAAAAAAAAACAGTTTATCTTTGAATAAAACAATCAACAGAAGAATTTAAGATTGAAATCCGCAATGCTTTTGCAAAATGAAACTACCATAAGGCCTCCCGGCACACATACCATGCAATCGCACACTTGGGGGAGATTTCTCCTTATGATAGTCAAACAGGATTGATACGCAAAATCATTTTGATATTATTATTAGTGCATAGTGGAAAATATTTACAAGTATAATATTATTCTTAGCCAGCATACGTCCCATTATAGTATGCCTACTATAGATACGATGTTAAATGGCAGGTTCTACAACTAAAACCGCACTAGGCGCATACCGGACATTGGATTTCCAACAAATGGTCAGGCTAAGGAACTTCCTGGGCTACATGGGTATGCCTCTGGAAGGACGTCCTGAGAACCTAATCGGATCTCTGCCAACACAAGGCCGGTTTACCTCTGTAACTAATTAACTACTACCTGAGTATGCTACTTCCCAGTCGTAACCAACCTTTATCCCGGAATTCACCAACAACCATAAAGTAATAAATTTGCAGCAACAACATTGGTTAAGTATCTGAACTCCATACCATGATACCATATCTATGCAGAAGAAAATGAACATACCCTCAAGGGGCGCCACCCCCAAATAACCTTGCTGCATCCTTCCTGTTTCGACCATTCCGGGTTGTGAGGTCCGACGAAGTCTCATCCACAAACCTACGCTTTTCACAAAAGCCATGGTTTGATCAACAAATGATCAACAACACTCAGCATCACTTAGCATGCCACATTACCACTTTGGGAATGTTTCACTAGTAACCATCAACTACACAACCTCTGAGCTCGTACGTCTCAGAGAAGGGTGTTAAGCTAAGAAAATAAATTCTCCGCCACCAAACAGAAATGTATTTGATAGAAACCAGCTTTACACCTCAAAGTCTAATGTCAGACCTACATCCATACAAGTTTGTTCCAGGTTCGAACTGAACCGAAGGCACTTTAAAAGAATCCCTTGCAATCCGGATAATCCTTAATCACGTCCAGACTCCCCATCACAAAAGGTGATCAAATCTCTATACCAGGGACCAGTCGGTGTAGAGACATTTGACGGATATCCTTTCGTTTTCAAAAAATATCCGGTCTTCACCACCGGTCTTCAATTGTAACCTATAACGTCGTATCATTATTTGGAGTGGGTTTTATGACACAAAAGTCCTCTCCCGGCTAAAACGAATAACGAGCGCAATATTTTAAAACCATATGGATAATGGGATTCAGTTAAGTCACAACTTATTGCCCAACACCTTTTCTTTCAAATGGTTTAAACAAATTACCATTTTTAAATTTTAAACAAAAGTATTCACTTCACAAAGTTCACCAATTCTTTCACAAAGATTCATTCACGGCTTTTAAGAACAGTTTCTTTTCAAATTGGATTAACTCATCCAATTATTAAATCAAATAATCAATTTATAGCTTTCAAAATTATTTCCAAAGATCCATAGCTTTCAAAAATAATTTTCATTTCAAATCTTTTATACAAAAAATGCACCTTTAAGATCCTCTTCAATTTCAAAACAAAGTTTAATAACCTTTTACAAAGATTTATTCATAGCTTTCAAAAAAATTTCAATTCCATTTCAAACTTGAAATCTTTTAATACAAATTGGAAATCCTTTCTTTATATGAAAGTTATTATTATTTGAAAACAATTAGTTTTCGTTTCAGACAAATCCGATTACATTTGCACAAGTTAAAGTCTTTTAAACTTGGGTTAAATTTAAGTTTCCAAAATAATACTTTTAAAATGGTTTAAAACCCATATAAACACATTTGTAATTTGTATAACCTTTTTAAACCATAATTTCCAAACATAGAATTCAATTCCAAATCTTGAATTCAAATTTAAATCAAATTATTTAAATTTCAAAACTTTATCTAGTTGTTCAAAAATAGCTTTTATCTTTGAAACTCCTTTTCAAAATCTTTTCATATTTAACCCAATTCCATTTACAAAACTATTTTGGATTCAAAAAAAATCAATATTTAAAACTAATTCAAAAATCTGTGACTTAACCAATTTCTTCATGCAATCCATATTTGTGTGCATATGGTGTAGTCCAGGGGTTTTACACAATAGTGCAACATCATCAATCATCACAGATTCAATCATATCAATATCAATAAGCGGTATAATCTATTACGCTTATTGTTAATTCATGGATAATAAATGTATCACATATGAATAAATAGATTATACACAGCTCAATTCACGAACAAAATATCACAGATCAACTAGGACAATCAATTCAAGGCATCTCATACCATACCAACATTCACAAACAATCCAAGAATTCAATAACAATTTATAGGCTGGATTAATTAACTTCTTAATCCTTAGAACTCAATTAAATTTTCAATTAAAATAATTACTTATAAATTAATTACTCAATCCTGATTATAACTTAAGTTAGACCAGATTAATAAATTACTTAATCTTGGTTATTTTGTATTAATTAATTACAAACCATTTAAATTAATCAACCTTTAACCATTCATTAATTAACCTTTAAAAATAAATTAATCAACCTTGATTAATAAATAAATCAACGTATAATCATTAAATAATTAACCTTTAATTATTTAGTTATCCTTTAAATTAATTGCCCTTAATCGATTAATTAATAAATTAATTAACCCTTAATCAGTAACTGTTAAATTAACTAATAAATTATTCCTTAATTATTAATTAATAAACCTTAATTATTAATTAACAAAACTTAATTACAAATTAATTAATCCTTAATTACCAGTTGATTAATCCTTAATTATTTAATTAATTAATCTCAAATTACTAAATTAAAAATTCTAATTACTTAATTAATCTTTAATTACAGATTAATTATCCTCTAATTATTAATTAATAAAACTTAATTACAAATTAATTAACCTTTAATCATTTATTAACCTTGATTAATCACTCCTCAATTAAGTAATCATCCACACTTAATTAATTACACAATTTAATTTATCTTAATTTAATTACCTAATTTACTTATCTTAGTTAATTAAGTAATTATACTTTAATTACTATTATTAATAAAGCATGATTAAATAAAGATAAATCATTTACTGGATTAAACTCTTACCTACCACTTAAATTAAATTTAAAAGCTTGAATTTGATTAATTCAAATTCACCATCCTTTGATTATTAAAGTTAAATACTTTTACTTCACATTTAAATTTAACAAATTATCCTTTTAATTTGAAAACATTTAGGGACAAATTTACAAAATTTTATTTAATGTAATATTTATATAAACCATAATTATTTTTAAAACAAAATTTAAAACTTAAAATCCATACTTTAAAAACTTGAATTTGTTTAAACATTTTTTCTAAACTTAAACATTTCATACATTTTTAAAACAGGTTAAAGCTTTGTTTAAAATTTGCTTTGCTTTCAAAAATTGAAATTTCATTTTAGTTTTAAGAAAATCTAGGTAGGTTTAAAAACTGGGAACAAAACGTTCCCGAGCAAAACGGCAAATTTCCGAAGACAAGCCCGAGTTATCTACCAAGCATCACTCGCGTGCGTCTATCCCGGGACACTCTCGAATAATCCTTCGAGTAAATCTGAGCAAAACACTACCTAATCCAAACGAACAACCCAGACCGTAATAGTGGTACACGCGTGCATGTGTACGCCGTGGCCACCAGACTCTGACCATCGATGCTACCTCCAGCACTTCGCCAAACCTCCCCTCAGTCGATTCTGACCACCCAAAATCATCACGAAGCCTAAAATCGAAAACGAGCTATTTCGACCTTACCTGGAACACACTAATCGACCAAAACTCACCTCGATCAAACGCTGCCGACCACCATACGACGCGCAACCACGGTCAAACGTTCTCTGACCATCCCCAAATCCCTTCCCACAGTTCCAATGAACTTCGAAGTTCCGGTGACGATGCAATAGCTTCGAGAACAAAGTCAACTCACCACTGGTCTTAAACCCTACCTCAACGATTCACCATCACCTCAACGATCGAAAAATCCAACGAGCATTTTTCCCATGCTCTCCTACTTCCTCGCCACCTCCGGTAGCAATCACGTCCATCCTAAACTCACCGATCATCAGAAAAGACCCAAAACCCCCTTTCTGAACAACCTTGAATGTCTCACTCAATACCAACTTAAAAATTGTAATATAACTTTTAAAAATCCTAGTTTTCAAAGCCAAATCATATTATATAGGTGAATTCGAGAATCATCATGTTTGAATTTAACATGTTCTTAAGTATTTCACTGTTTTCTTAATTTTCCAGATAATATATAAACCTATTATACTTGATTTTACATTTAGAACTTAAATCTTGATAATCCAAGCATACTTTGTCTAAATAATATAAACTGTAGAAGGTTTGAGGAAGAGAAGAATTTTTTTGTTTTGAAACTGTAAAACAAAATAGAGGATACTTATATATATATATAGACACACACACACACACACATATACATATACATACAGGCGTGCCTACTTAACAGATTTATATTTATAAACATACAAGCATTATTTACATTTTTGCAATCAACTTTCACAACAATAGTTCATATATACATCACATGCAGCAAGATAGAACAAGTTAAAGCTTTTATATAGATTGTTTACTCACCTGATGCAAAAAGGCAGAGGCTTGGAAAAAACTGGAATGAACAATGAAGTGGCTTTGATCTTTGAAAACTGAATTACTTCGATTTTTGAAAACTTGAAAAGCTTTGTAAAATGAACTGGAATGCTAGAATTTGTTTACTGGAAGCTTGAATGCTTTAAGACCTTTGATTTCAGGTTGCTCGAAAATGAAACTTTGCTACAGGCATTAAAATTTTTGATTACAGGCTTTGTTTTACAGGTTTTTGAACTTGAAAAATGTTTGCAGGGTATTGATTTTGGTTGAGGAATTGTTTACAGGCTTATTTTTCTCTGATTTGAAAAAAAGTTACAGGTTTAGAATTCTTAGGTTTTTTTAAGAAATGAGAAAATAAGGGAAGAGATAGAAGAAAGGGGATGTATGGTTATATAGTGTTAAATTTAGGATTTATTAATATTAAAGAAAAATAAAAAATAAAAATGATACTTGTTATCACAACTTACATTTGTCATTTATCATACCTTATTAAGTTACACATGTATATAAACAGGATTAAAAATCTTGTGCTTATCGTTGTTCATCTTTAATAATTTTCAAATGATTTAAAAACTTTTGCAATAAATTTCCTAATTAATTAGTACATTTCTTAATTTATAAATGTTTTTTCCAAATTTATATAAATAAAACTTTAAAAGAAATAAAATAAAAACCAATTAGATTATAAATAAAATAATATATAATATTTTTAATCCATTTTTAAATGTTAATATAAAAGTTTTTGTATTTATTTACTATTAAATAAATACTTTCTAAATTTATATAAAGAAAATTCTTTTGTTTAATTTAATATAAAACAAATCTTATTCTAATGAAAATCTGATCCATAAATTTTTATATTCAAAATATTTTTCAGATATATATTTTAAATTCCAAATTTTAAACCCAAATTTAAATTCAAATTTTAAACCCAAATTTAAATTCAAATTCAAATTTTGAATTTTAAAATCCAATTTATTTTTCAAACATATTCATTTGGAATTTCAAATCAAAATTCTATTTAAAATCAATTTATATACATATATTTAAATAACAAACTAATATCTTATTCTGAATTTCAACCTACAATTCTATTTTACAATTTATTTATCCCTCAATTTTCAAATTAATTCTCAATTTATTCACAAATTAATCCAAAAATCAAATTAATTACTAAATTAATTTAGCATAAAAACCAGGAATGTTACATTCTGAGACTAGACATAACTGGTTGAAAGGCTCTTTTGGATCTTCGAAAGGAAAAGAAATGCAGAGGTTCCTGCCTTCCTACGCTGAAAATGGTAGCGCAGAATTTCATTAGCGCCAACACCAAGAAGTCCGAAGGTAAAGCTCAAAAATTGAGTAGGATTATTGAGTTTAAAGGGGTAATTATTATAATGTAGTTTGGTTAAGCTTGGAAGGTGAAGTGTTAAATCGTGAGGTAACAATAACAGATGCCGAAAGGTTAAAATGCAGAAAGTGAATAACACCGAGACTTTATATTGGTTCAGGCCGAAAGTCCATATGTCCACTGTCATTTCCTTATTTGGTCACCCTTTGTATACCTGAGAGGCTTATTGCATTGAATATAACCATTCCTACCGTTAATGAGTTTTTGTTTAGAACTCTAGTATAAGAAAGTACTATCTAGTTTTTATTCGGTATGTGAAAGAAGATCCTTTATGCCTTGGAATTGTTGCCTATGTATAGCTATCATGTCGTGACGTCATTCGTTGAGCGCCGTCTCTTTGGAATGATGATCAGGCTAACTGTGATGCCCCACCTCTATACCCACGCCAGCCAAGAACACTACGGAGCAATGCTGTCAAGTAGCATGGAGAATAAGGCTGTTGCGGAGCGACAATCCGTGTAATTTCTTTGTGCGAGCACCGATATGGCAAATAGTAAATCATATTTCATTTAAGGAGGAAATCCGACATACCGATACAAACTCAAAGCTATGACACATTGGCTATATAAAATCTTCGGAAACAAATATAGAAATAGACATAACATAAATCAGTCACAGATAATTCATATCACAAAGGCGAAAGAAGATATGAATATATAACTAACACATGAAAGTTTACATTGGAGTAGTGGTCAAAAAGATCCACAATAATACAAAAGAATAGCAACACGTGCTACACACAACAATACAACTATGAGTCTATATCTCAAGTGTATATAACAAAAACAGCTAATCTAAATAGTTAGCCAAAAGTCAGAGTAGCAAATCCCGGGAAGAAGTCAAGCAGAAGCACCTGTAACATCTTGGTCTGACCCGAGTATTATTTAAGAAAATAATAAACGGAGCAGTCTAGCTATAAATATCAGATGACATGGTATAAAATAAAAGATATGGCATAAACATAAAATAACCATACTGGCATACTACTATAAGTATGCAAATGATGATCAACAGAAGATCAATCAATAAGAGATAAATCAATATCACAAGAATCTTCTCAAAGATCCAAAGAGGGCATCATACCCTCATAACAAGTCAATGACATAAATTCCAAAAATCAACACAAGAAATCCAGAAATCACAGAAAAAGGGAAAGAGGCCTATCACATGACTGTCCGAAGACCATGGGGAGCTACCCCATATGTGTGACTCAAAATCACACAGATGAGGTCTAGGCTAACCAAAAAGCAAAAATGTATGTGTGAGTGGAATCACACAAATGGTTTCTAGCCTAACCTCGCAACAAAAAGATATGTGTGAGTCGGAATCACACAGATGAGGTCTAGGCTAACCAAAAAGCAAAAAGGTATGTGCGAGTGGAATCACACAAATGGTGTCTAGCCTAACCTCGCAACAAAAAGGTATGTGTGAGTGGAATCACACAAATGGTGTCTAGACTAACCTTGCAGACAAAGAGATATGTGTGAGTCGGAATCACACCCATGAGGTCTAGTCTAACCTTGCAAACAAAGAGACATCGCACAATTGCTAGTCTAAATCATAAAATGATCGTGATGATCAACGAGAAGTGTCAATTACAATAAGCTAGTAAATATATGAGCTTAGCTTCATGTCCCATAACCACTAGCTTAACTTAAATATTTACGAACAAATTGTAGATCTCCACTAGAAAATTGTCACAAGAGATTCAATCGAACAAGTCCAAGAATTGACCGACGAAGTAAACGCAAGCGTTTCATACCACATGTTTTACTAAGTCGTTTAATTAGATTTCTCATACGAGTGAGGTAAAGGTTTGTATATACTAATAGATTGGAAATCGGTTTGAGAAAACGAGCTTTGATATAAAATAGTGTTGAAATCATTTGAAGAAAGATTTTTGATATTTACTACTAGTATAGAAAACCTTTATATTTTAAAGTGACAAATCATAGAAGTGATTGTAGAAATAATCAATCATAAAAATTCACATACGAAGACGTGAATAAAATCCAAAGAAACCGATAAAGAACCCATCGAAATAAATATTCAAAAATCCATAAAATCGACCGAGTAGCCCAAGATAGTTTGTCTCGAAGAATGGTCAACTCAGCATCTCAACAAAGCAAGTTCTGTTGAATGTTTTTCAGATAAGATCCCTTACGGAGGGGGGGTTCAGGGGGGTGGCAATCCCCCAAGGTGGGGGTGCGGGGGCAACACCCCCGCTACAGGGTTCGACCTGCCCGGTCAGGTCGCGAGCGTCCGGGGGCAGCGCCCCCGGCGGGTGCGGGGCAGCGCTCCGTCCAAAACGGTACGACCTAGTGAAGACCTAAGGGAGGATAGGATCGAGCGACCTCGATAATAAATGCTAACAACAAATAGGATCATCATGAATTGATTTAAATTGGAAATTCAATCCAAAAAGGAAAACTGGACTGAAACAGCAGGTTCAGTCGACTGAACAGAGTTTTCAGTCGACTGACCCTGTACCTGGAAATTTTCCAGGTTCAGGAAACTTTCTATTTCCAGGTTGAGTCAACTGAACAGAGGATTCAGTCGACTGAATCATGCCTAGAAAATTTCGGGTTCCAGCTTCAGTCGACTGAATAGAGGATTCAGTCGACTGAATCATGCCTGGGCTGTTTTTCAGCCTATTCAAATGAAGAGTAAACTCTTCCAAAATGCAACCGGACGAACATTGGCTCTAAGCGTTTATTCCAATCGGCAGCCCGACCCTATATGCTCCTCGATGCATCATCCAAAACATGATCAAACATCCATAAAAGGATTTTCACACAAATTTGACTTAAAAACCCAAAAATTGGAATATTCACAAAACCAATCCAAATCAAAAGCAAATTCACATGAAGAGGTGTTAGGAATTCATAACTAACCACCAAAGATAATTATAGTCATAGATGTGAGATAAAAATCTCACCTTTGAACCCAAATCAATGAAGGAGAAGCTTTTAAAACAAGCTAAGGTCAATTCCTCTTCAATAACAACTCAAGAAGCTTCAATCTAAGCTTACAATTAAAATATTTCCTATGTTAGGTTTAGGAATTTATGAAATGGAATGGAGAAAGAGCTGGAGAAGATGAAGAGGATGCTTACCAATGAGTTCTCTTAGAATTTGGAGCTAGATCTTGGATTTTGCAAATGAACTAGGGTTTTGGATTTCTATTTTCCATTCTCTTCCACCATTTTTGCTTTAGAACTGAAAAGAGGAGGAAGTGAGAGTGAATGGGAAGAAGTGGTTCAGATTTGGGTATTAAGTTGGCTAGTAGGCTGAACCCAAACCCAAAGTGAAAAAGGTCAAATTTTTAGCTAGTTCCAAACATATCAATGTTTATACTCAAAAAGGTTGCAAACGGCATTTTGAACTCAATAGGAGAGGTCTCGAATCCTAATTCGGCTGTTTGCAAAAGGTAGCTTCTCGGACTAAAATCCGACGAACGATGAAATATTTAAATAAAATATTTAAATATACAATCGATAAATATGCGGGTTGTTACACTATCTGTGAGCAATCTTTATTCGAATGCATATCATCATCTGGTTGAGTGTGACTTGACACGGATTTCTGATGTGACGCTTTTATATATAGCTTTTGGTAATCTTTCATTCACTTTGACTATTGGCCTCGGCCTCGACTATCTAAGCCATTGAATATTGTTGTTTGTTGAATTGTTTTAGGCTTCGGTAGTTGACCCTTTCGGTTAGGCTTCTTACCTTAGCTAAATTATGATCTCGGCCTTAGTTGACATATTGGTTCATGCTTTCAGATTGCATATTTTCTTTGGAACTAAAAGACAGGTCTTGGAATTACAAGCCAAGGAACTTTCTTTTTGAACATTATCAATTTGTACTTTGTAGAAATTCTAGCGTAACAGTGATATAATAATAGAGCTTATACAATATAAATGTATAAACTAAAAGAGGAACCATAGAGAAATCCTAACTAGATAAAAGGAATAAATGCATACTTAAAATTTTGCATGCCATGATTTTAGTTGTGCCTGACACTTAAATCACAGGGTATTTCATAATAAATATATTATTCCATAACTTGATTTCACTCAATTTACTAGATTGAACATTATGAATCTTTAATATAAGTGTTGTCCTCTACCATTTATACATTAATAAATTACTTGCATACTCTGTAGTAGTTTAGCTTTCCTCCGCTAGAGATTTATGTGTAGTATTATTAATGTATAGACTAGATGAGATCGGATACCTATATATATATATATTTGTTGAGCTTTCCACATGGTATGTGTAGTATACTTAAGCCATCATGAAATAGTGAGTACAGATGAATAATCTCTTTTTAATTGTTGAGCTTTTCTGAAGGTAGAAATGAGATTAGGACAAAGAACCAAGGGTTAGGAGTTGTATGTGATACAGCCGGTAAGGAGTCTTCTATTGTATATAGGAGTATGATTTGTTGAGCTTTCCTCAAAGTCAGAATCTAATTATATACGAGTCCTAGCACCCACAAGTGAAGTTAAAAACATTATGTTTCGTCTTAGGGTTTAGAGCAACATAAAAGATTAGTGGGAGCCTTATTAGAAAAATGAAACGGTAATATTTACCATTCTAATACTATAAAAACATCTGCTATATGTAATGTTAAAATAATCTACAGTGCTAAATTTATGCAACCAATAAAATTGATAAAATGTTCATTAACTAAAATATACAAACGAACTGAATTAATGTAAAGTATAATTACCAATAAATATTTTTTCATTTTGACCCATTCAAGTGCCTTATTTTATAACTACTAAATACGTTCATAACTTGGTCCCATTTGTGTTTACTTGATCGGGACTGTGTATTGTCTTCAATGAGTTTTGAACTCTAAAAGCAATGTAAGGATATGAATATTTGATTCATTTCCAGTTATATATAAATGTATAGGGTGAACGATCACTGCTTGTAATGTACGAAACTTCGATGAAATTAATACATTCAAAAGAAGCAAGTAAACCATAATGTGAGATCAAGTATTCAACATGATTAATTACATTAATGATCTTGTTATGTCAAATTTAACGTTGGACCAAAGGTTACAAGATATATTTAAAAATTCAATCACTGAAATATTTTGATCAGTTTACATAAAGTGTAATTTATTTAATACCCTTAAAACTTAAGGATAACCAAATGCATTTCTGTAAGGATTTCGTTATGATACAGTGGTAAGGGTTTCCTTTGAATGGTTCGACTATTCGAAAGGAAATCGAATGTATAGGAATGGATGTAACCAAAGGCATGGTTGGGATGAAAAGAGTGAATGGCCACTTTTTTTCATAAATAAACATCGGAAACAAGAATTATAAAATAATAAATGATACTTGACGTTGGAATGAGAAATATAATTCCTATTCCAAAATGTGTTTTCAAATAGAAAAATTATTTTCTAAGAGTTTATTTTTTTTGAATTTACGATATTTGATCTAAAAATAGCTGAATGTAAACCAATTACTATAAATGAAATAAATAGTCTAAATTAAGTGGTTGAATGGAGCTCTATATTTCATATGCTATTACAGTAATGGCAGAAATAATGGGAGCATGACATGTAACATTAATTAATCACATCAAGCTACAAGAAGCTGTTTTTTAAAAGCATACTAATGTTTATTAAATAATAATTATTGTTTTACTATTGACTAAAAAATAGACATAGTTCTATTTCAATATAAATATTATGAATATTCGTTATGAAATAAAACTATATTAGTGGTATTTGTGATGCATTTGAAAATAAAAAAGTATCTAAATTTATTTGCAATCATTTTGTGATAATAGACTAAGCCACCCTTTGGAGAAATAATTTTTGATTGTATGATTATGAATCCTCTGATACTGGTAAATAATATCTCAAACAATAAAGGGTAAAGCACCCATTGAATGGAACAATTATAAGAGTTAAAGAACTCCTCAGATTGATATATATGTATGTATGTATGTATGTATGTATGTATGTATGTATGTATGTATGTATATGTATGTATATAATAGTAAGTCTAATACTACCGAACCTATCCACATACTTCGTTGTATTTACTAATGATTTATTATAAACATGACATGTGTATTTGGTACACATGCAATATGTCTATGATAAGCGCATAGAATATTAAAGGAAAATAAATACCATAACATAGGACAAAAAATAAAAAGATTTGATTTGATTGAATAGGTAAGTATATTGGAAAGAGTTCTAAACATACTAAAAATGAATAAAGATTCAATCTCCAAATTCACTCCTCCCTATGATGCATAATGATGTATTGATAAGGAGTAATCAAACATTGTTGAATGAAGTACAATTAATTGTGAGTGAAGTTGACCTAACTTCCTTCTATAAGGTTGTATACTTAACATTAAAACTAATTTCATCTAAATAATACTTTACAAAATCATACAAGATTAAGGTTTATGTAACACCCTATAAAATCAACCATAAATAAATTGGATAAATTGATATAAATAAGAAAATGGAATTTGACTAGAAAGTTATGCCATTCCATTCCTAGCGAAATTCTAATCAATTTTCATATATTATATGCTGAAAATGAAGCTTAAATGAAGAATTATGGGCATTTGAAGTTTTCGAGTTGAAATAGAATTCAAATTCAAATAAATATTTAACTCCAAAATTTGAAATTCTAAAGTTAATGTTAATTATAATTAGAGGTTAAGTAAATGTTAAGATTAATGTTAAATTATAGTTAAGGAATTAATTAGAAACAAATCAATGACGAACAAAATATTCCCATAATAGGGGAGCAATTGAACCGTTACCCATGATTAGTTGACTGCTGCATTTTGATCGCGGCTAGGGTTTTGGCTATTTTAACCCACCAAAATTTTATTATTTTTAACCAGTCTTCATCCAACACTTCTAGTGCTTCTAGCCACTGAGCTTAGTCCCCACACTTTTATTTGCACAATATTTTGGAAACACAAGCAAAGCTCTGTCAGTTCATCTCTTGATAGATTAAAAAAACTTTATTAGGGTTTCAGGTGCACATCTATCTTTGTATATTGTATATTTTATCAATCTCTTCTTCTCCAAACCACAATTTTTCTAAGTTTAAATTATATGCAGATCCCTTGCTGTATACATCAAAAATAAGAGATATGAAAGGGTTCATTAAAGGCGTGACAAATCCAAGAGAAGGTAAAGCTAAGGGCCTCTGTCAGTGGAAATCTTATTTTCTATTTTAGTAATTGAATAGTTCGGTTTGGATTTGATATATGCCTTAGGAAGTTTTGGATTACGAAAACATCACAATAAAAATCCCCAAAATTCCATCAAAGTGAAATATCAATTTTTTTGTTTGGAATTTTAACTGCTTTTTATTAAAATAATGGTCTTTTTATGCATTTTGCAATATATGTGTACTACCTACTATTTCACTTCTTATTATTTTTCTTTTGATTTGATTAAGGGATTTGATTAAGAAATGGCGTGTATGGCACGAATTATTATTCGTAGCTTGCACTGCCTATTTCTATAGAAAATATCTTATCTAATTTTATTTGAAAAGAAGTTGAATGGAAAGTAAAACTTATCCAATTATATGTTTCCATTATTATTGTTTTATTTTGTAACATCCGCATTGGATTACAAATATATATATATATATATATATATATATATATGCAAATAATTTAACTAAGTTATATACATTTGAAATTTTAAAGAAAGAAATGTTTGTAAATAGGGCAACTAATTAATATTATTTGGAATATATATATATATATATATATATATATATATATATATATATATATATATATATATATATATATATATATATATATATATTTGAGTAACAAATTAATTAGAGAGAGAAATTATATAAAATCCACTAATAGGGAAGATTAATTGACAGTGTATGCTTAAAAGGGAAATTAATATTCAATTAGTTGCTAGAGGTGATTAATTGATAGAAACTGACAAGAAACGAAACATATATTGTAGTTGATATGATTCGAAACATAAATGTTAGTGCAAGATAATAAAATGGATAAAAAGTAATTTATGCAACTAATCAATTGTCAATTAATATACATGGAGACTTAAGGTAACATGTATAATTAAGATTATTATTGAAAATTTAATTGTAGAATATATGCATGAAATAATTATGGGAATAAAATAAATTACTATGCTTATATGCCACGAATTAATATGGTGTTGATTGGCATATTAATTTGGTAAGAAATCACAGTGAAGGCAGGGATTAATTGGATAGTAAATTAATTCTAGGTATATATGAAATCTATTAATTAGGTGACTAATAGTGGAATCTTATTTAAAAGAAACGTTACATTCAAAAATATATGTTTCCATAGAGTGCGAGAGAAAAGAGGAAATTGAATAATGAAAAGATTGTTGGATAATAAATTTGAAATAAAACCAAATGCAGAAGAAAGAAAATTAATTTAATGTCTAGAAACTAAGTGTACGCTTTAGATTTTAGGGTTTTATATCTAATGGTTAGCATTGATTTGAACCACTATAAATATAGGTGTAGAGCCTCATTATTTTTCTCTTGCCTACAAAAGCTCTGCCATTTTTATCTCTTCTACACTTTCTTAATAACAAAATTATAAATCTAGTTCACACAAATTTAGATCTAAATAGAAAGAGAATAGAATTAATTAGGGAAATAGGAATTGGTTCAAATCTGAAGGCTATGTTAAAGGTAAAATCCTAGATTTGAGCTCCATTTGCTATTTCTAATCCAAATCTCTTCCTTTTATCTTTCAAATATTATACGTCTTCAAATATTTTGTTTGTAATTCCAAGTAGGGATTACAATGGAGGTGAATATGTATGTTAGGGATAGATCTAAAATAAAAACAGGGAGATTTGGAAAGCTAACAATGTTAGTGGATTTATTTATATATATCTTTTAAGTTTAAGATACATTATTGTTAAATTCTCTTCTAGATAATTTTATTCGACAATTAATCCTATTAATTATAAGTTATGATGAACTATAAGGAATTTACAGTTTATTTACAGTATTATTGCATTTGTTTCTACATTTTGGATTTCTATGCAAGTGTTATTCTTCTTCGATTTTCTCCACTTTCTTCGCATATGGATTAGAATAGATTAAACATGTATATGGATTAAATAATTAAGAGTACTTAAATGAAGGAAATAAGATGTAAATTAATAAAAGTTTGAGGAATGGAATTACTGTAATAAATTACATTAAAGTGGGAAAAGTTAATTAATCGAATAAGTGGATTTGGGAGCAACTAGAAGGTTGATTGGTTGGTTAAGAAAATAGAATATATCTCTATAATTTAATAGTTAAAAGGGAAAAATGAACATAATTTCTAGAATAAAAGAAAGAAAAAGAGAATTAGCGTAAAACATAGAAACCACTGTATTTTATAATATTCCAAAATAGTAAAAGAAATATCTAGTAGTTACGGATTATTGTTTATTGTATTATTTAATATTAAAATATGGAAATACATTTTTAAATATAATTTTCATAAACAACCAAATAAAATAGAATTACTTCATAGAATCGAAGATGTAAAGCAAAGTATGACATGAATTAAGTAAATTATTAGATAAGAACTTGAAGCTGTAAACGATAATGAACCTAGGTCTACATTCACTACGTAGACTATTTAAAAAGATAGTTATTATGATAAGTGAATTATATAATATAAGAGAATAAAAGAATATTCTATATCATAATAAAAGAAGGTAGATTAGAATAGAAAATATATGCTGGAATTATGTATGGACTATAAAAGAAGAGAAAATGACAATTATAGATAGAATTATAACATAGGTTATAACTAAGTGATAAGAACGGAAAAGCTTATTTAAGACTTTAGATAAAATAATGAGCAATAATATTAGTAGAAGCTTATTTAAATAATTTATATTAAGTCAATATGCAAATCAAGTAGGAATGATAAAAGATGTCCATTTTAATGAACTTAAGATTTATGTTAAGTTAAATAAGCAAGATAATGAATGTGGCTCATACCAATATCATTTTTTATTAAATAAATGAAAATATCACAATAGATAGAGGTGAGATGAGGGAAAGTATATGCAAAATAGGGTACATAAGTAGAAAATAGAATAAGAAAGTTATCTAAACGCAAATTAAATGATTAGACTAAGGATCTAATAAACTGATTGAGATGTGTTTGGAGCAGCCCAAAGGATGAAGCGTCAAACAAAGCGGTTCATCATAGATTTCAGAATGGAGAAGCACATCCAACTCAGTATTTTTGGGATTTAAGGAAGTACGAGACTTCAACAGGACATGAGGATACTTTGAGATGGCCCTCGGGGTAGGCCTAACGAAGCTGCACCCCCGGCGGCAGGTCTATAGGTGTTTCATCAAGAGAGTATGTCTTTACTGCATTTGCATTGTATGCTTAACGAAGCCCATTTTTGTAGGCAGTCAGTAGGGCTTGTTGTTTGGTGTAGGGTATTCATATGCCCGGTACTTGCAAGTAAGTTTAAGGATAGTCGCATGCGGATATCGGCCAGCATCAAGACCAAGAGCGATTTCGGGAAAGACTAGAGTAAAACCAACGGACCAATGATTCTTTCACTATCGAGACATTGGACAAGGGGCACCGTTTAACAACCCAGAATTTAACCTATGATAATTATTTTGTTAATTAATTAAATAATAAACTAACCTTTTGAGATTATCAAAATCAAGCCACGGAAGTTGCACCATTGTGTCCATGGTAATTTTTTGGTCAGTTTCCATATACAGAACATCAAAATCTGAGTTAATTTCAGCAAAGAATGAAATAATCAAAGAAACAATATAACACACACACATACATATAGGCAGGTCGACTGGCTGGTCGACCTGGGAAACAAGGCGGTCGACCCGCCTCTACTAATTTCGAACGAATGAACTTTCGTTCGTTCGAATGTTCTAGAGCCCTTAAACGACATGGTTTGCATCGTTTAAACCGATCTTGTCCCTCCGTTTCTACACCTGATGGCCCTTATTCAGCCTATGACATGGTTGCATCTTATTCAATCTTCAAATCCAATGGTCCGAGATCCACTTTCATACCTATAAATAGATCCCTAGACCTAGCACTTTTTCTCATTCTAGGATTTCTCCAATTGGGTTCACCTTTCTAGGATGGACCTTAAGTGGAATAATTTTTCCAAAGGAGAAAATCTTTATAAATTAATTATTTTATAACTCCAAATGGATCTAAGAATACCAAAGGAAAATCTTAGGATTGGAGGTGAGTGATTGTAATTATCTTAAGATTTCTTTAAGTAATTTAAAATAATAGGGTTTCCAATAATTATAGTTTTACTACGATTTTTGGAATAGCCCTTTCACTAGTTTTTTTTAAATTTTTTAGAATTATTTTCAGTCTATTTACTTTCAGCTATTCTTTTCACTAATTTTGGTTTATTTCTGTTAAGCATAGTTTTTTATTGATTTACAGTTACAGTATTTAAGCTTATTTACTGCTATTTACATCTCTTTCGACGTTTTGGATTTTATGCAAACGTCTTTCTCTTCATCCCTCTTTTCTTCGTGTATGGATTAGAATAAATTAAATATGTATATGGATTATATAAGTAAGAATTCTAAATGAAGAAAATAAGATGTAAATTATAAAGCCTGCAATAAATAATGAAATTGGACTATAATAAATAATGGAATTGGATTGAAATAATGCCTAATTATACTTAGAATTGGACTAATTAAAGATAATTGGCTTTTTTATAACTAAATAGAGTAAAAGGTAAAAGAAGCTTATTTTTGCACTTAGACCTTGGGTTAAGTAATAAGCGCAATTATTACATAGGTTATAATAAGAAATGGAACAGAACGAGGCTTATTTTAAGACTTAGGGTAAATTAATATGCAAAGATAGTAGGGATAAATTGTAAAGGCTTATTTAAAATAATATCTAAGTTAATAAGAAAAGATAAAAGTAGGACCTGTACCAAATAGCATTCCCTATTAGGAAAAAAGGTGAGCCTGGGGCATGCTTGTGCTAAGAATGGTTGTAATTGGTCAAATAGAAGAACAAATCATGGGGGGTTTGAATAAGGGGTGTAACAAGATATTGTTTGGTTGAAGGGCCAGTGCCAACAACATTTCCCCTATAAATTCTATGCATTTACGGTGATCTCACATTAGCCTGAAGTGGGATGAGGGGCACGCTTACGCTAGATGTTGAGGTAATAAGAAGACCCAATAAGTGGAGAAAAAGGTAGCATAAGCATGGTGGCAGTTACGCTTGTGACTTCCATTTTGGTGGTCAGTAATAGCTATGAGTTCGAAGCGCTTAGTATGAGTGTCTTTCGTAGACATTATTGCCTTCTAAGTAGGGAGCTACATATGTCGTCCAAATCCACAGTAGTTGCTCTATGCATCTTTCGTAGATACCATTGGTTGATGTGAAGGGAGTTATATAGCAGCTGGTCTGCAGTAAGGTCTATATAGCAGCAGGTCGATCAATAAGTGTAGAATTGGGTTCACATCTTGATTACAAGATTAGGAATTCAGCCTAATGAAAGCAGAAGTCAAGGACAAGTGCAGGAAATCAAAGTTAACCTATCTTATAAATTGAGCAATATTTAATCGTACTTTTTTCCAATTTTTCTCTTTTCTATTTCCTTTATTATCCTTATTTATGTTAGAACTGTCGTAGAGTTTACTACTTTACATTGCTTAAAACTTTAGTAATTACTATCATTCACTACACTTTTAGTCTGATCCACTACTCTATTTTCCCCCTTCCCCCCATAAGCAATCTGAGGTGAAGTCAGTAGATTGCTACGTTGGAGTTTCCTTGGAGGAGAGTTCTTTTATGTACTTCTTTTATTTCAGCTTTTGTTCTTTCTATGTACTGGCTTATTTTGTGGGATATTATGTACCCCGATTTTGGGACTATGAGTTCTTGTTTCATGAGACATATTGGATTTTTAGACATGTATGTGGTATTTGACTTACTTATGAAGCAATTATGAAGCTTTGTTTTAATTAAGTTATTACTTTAAGTTTCTGCTGTTGTTATCTACATTTTTTATGAATCTCAGTCGTTGTTGGTTTCAGTTATACTTACAATGCACCATGCCTTTTAATGTGCCTTTTTGGGTATATTAAGGAGCGTGGGGTGTTTCAATGGTATTAGAGCATATGGTTATAGGATTTAAATAAATTAAAAAAAAAGTGAAGCATTTTCTTCAAAATAACCGTTTTAAAGGTATTTTTCAGAAAAGAACTTTAGGAATGATTTTTAAGTATGAAAGAATTTTTAGAATAATCTCTTCATTAGTCTAGTTCAATTTCCCTTTGAATCTTTCTTAACTTTCCTTTTCTTTTCATGGATTGGCTGATGCCACAAACCTTCCTAAGGGCATTCAAGTCCCAAACTGGTTTCGTAGGTACTTACAAGCCTCGACTCCAGAGGTGCACGGGCCTGCACCCAATCCTGCAACAACGGGTGGGGATACCATCAACCCACCCACCGCCATCAATTTATCTAAGCTTTGTAAAGAATATGCGAGTTTGGGCAGGAAGACTTTTTTTGGCAAGGAGAATTTTATGGAGACGAGAGCATGGCCTAGGGACATAGATAGGATTTTGGGTTTTTGGGATTGGATGGATAGCAACGAGTTTAGTTGGCCGCTTGGCAGCTGAAGGTAGAGGCATCTTATTGGTGGGAAGTGATCGAGTTGGAGGGAAGGAATATTACTTGGGATGGATTCTGCAAGTGATTCAATAGGAAGTTTCTATCTTAGGCAAAAGAGAGTGTTTAGTTGGAGAGGTTTATCAATTTGAAGCAAGGGAGTTTGTCTGTTGAGGAATACATCAATAAATTCGATGAGCTATCGTGGCTTGGTATGGATTTGGTGAACATATAGCATAAGAAAGCTATGAAGTTTACAAAGGGATTGACTCAACCTCTACAGGGATTGTTGCTAACTCATGTACAGATGGGATCTACTTATGATTCTTTGGTCGAGGTGGCGTTTATGTCGGATACGGTCAAGGATGGAGAGTCTAAAGTGGAGGTTGAGTATGAAGGTCCAAAGAACAAGTAATGGGAAAAGAATAAGAAGAAGAAGAAAGGTGATGGTCTTAAGAAGAAGATTAAGAAAGGAATAAATACCATGGTTATGGCAAGGTTGGACATATGGCCAAGGATTTTTGGAAGTGGAAGATGAAGGGTAAGTGCTATACTTGTGGGCAGCCCGGTCATATGCGTAGGAGTTATTCCTAGGCAATAGTGCACCAGCTACGCAGATTCAGGCATTAGATACAGCACCTTACGGTAGCATTCCAAATTATGGTAGGAAAGTCACAGTTGAAGGTTTGATTTCTATATATGATTTTCCCGTTCGGACTTTATTTAATTCTGGAGCATCATACTCTTTTCTCTCTAGCTCCCTAGTAGATTTTTTTGCACATGGACATATCATTAGTAGTAGACCTCATTATTGTTTCAAACCCCAAAGGAGGATCGGCACACTTATCTATGGTTTGTAGGGGTTTGAAAAGCTTTACCCTAGGTGTAGAGTTTGACAAAGACGCCTATATTTTGGGATTCTCGGGGTATGGAATGACCTTAGGGATAGATTGGCTATCCACGTACGGAGCTATCTTAGACTGTGAGAGGAGAATCATTAGACTTGAGACTTGCAGTATTAGGAATTTAGAGATATCTTGCGACCCGCAAGAGTCAGTCATGTTGAGTTTTCTCTATTCCCTCGATTCATCATCATTACAGTTGCATTCGATCATCATAGATTTTGTAGATGTCTTTGAGGAGATTAAGGAGCTACCCCCTAAGAAAGAGATTGACTTTAGTATTTGTTTGACCTAGAATGTAAAGCCAGTAGCATTACCTGTGAGGCACACGGCACCTAGGGAGAAGAAAGAATTGAGCAAGCAGATTCGTGAGCTTTTGGAGAGGGGATTCATAAGGAGCATAGCAGAGTGGGGAGCACCAGTCGTCTTTGCCACTAAGGTGGATGGTTCTCTCCGGCTTTGCGTGGACTATATGGAATCAAATAAGCTCATCAAGAAGAACCGATATCCACTCCCTAGGATTGATGATCTTTTTGACCAATTGGTAGGTACTGTGGTTTTCTCTCAGCTTGATTTTGTCACAAGATTCCATTAGCTTAGATTCGCTGATGACTATATAGAAAAGACTGCTTTTAGGACAACGGACGGATTCTTCGAGTGGTTGGTTATTCCTTTTGGGCTAACTAATGCCTCAGCCTATTTTGTTTATTTGATGGGCCGAGTCTTTAGGGATGTCCTAAATAAGTTTGTGGGTAGGTATTCGTAGATGATATCTTAGAATTTTTCAAGAATATGGAGGAGCATGCTGTTCATTTAGAAGAATTTATTCGCACACTTCATAGTCATCATTTGAGAGCTAAGTTTTCGAAGTGTCATTTTTGGAGAGATAAAGTTCGTTTCTTGGAGCACATAGTCTCGAAGGAAGGATTGGCTATTGACCCCGCCAAGGTTATTGCAGTGCAAGATTGGAAGAACCCCAAGAATGTTACCAAGGTTAGGAGCATCCTAGGATTGGCAGGCTACTATAGGAAGTTCATTAGAGACTTGGCCAAGATTTCGACACTATACATTCACCTTTCTATGAAGAATAAAGCTTTCACGTGGGACGTGGATTGTGAGGATTCCTTCACAAAGCTTAAGAGAGCCCTTACTAGTGCACCAGTGTTAGTTTTAACTGACGGAGCTAAGCCTTTCACTGTATACACTGATGCATGCAGAACGAGTCTGGGAGCGGTGTAGATGCAAGAAGGGAGGCTAGTGTGTTATGTTAGTGGGCAGTTGAGGACGTATTAGAAGAACTATCCTACCCACGATTTTGAGTCGTCTACCATAGTTTTTGCGTTTAAGGCTTGGAGGCACTATTTGCTTGAAGAGAGGTTTGAGCTTTTTACCGAGCATAAGTCAATGAAATAACTATTCTTGTAGAAGGACGCGAACTTTAGGCAACAGAGGTGGATGGAGTTTTTAGCCTCGTATGATATTGAGATAGCTTATACTCCTAGCAAGGGTAATGTGGTTGTGGATGCATTAAGTAGAAAGAAAGCAACCATTAGTTCTTGGTTCGTAGTGGAAGAACTTGGAGTTTATTTCTAGCTTTGATTTTAAGCCATATACGGACATTATCCTGGATTGTTAGCAACATTAGAGGTGAGGCATGCCCTTATGGATCAGATTGTCTTGAGGCAGTGTGAGGATTCAGAGCTCATGGACATTATGGATAGGATTAGCCGAGGAGAGGTCTCAAGACATCTCCAATGCTATTCCAATTATAGTAGAGGATGTCTTAGGAGAGATGGGAGGCTTTGTGTTCCACACGCCATCGACTTGGTGAGAGAAGTTTTGGATGAAGCGCACCATTCCCATATGACTACTCATCCAGGTGGTGACAAAATGTATCAGGATATGAAGAGGATATTCTATTGGGGTGGTATGAAGAAGAATATGGCAGAATTTGTAGCTAAGTGTCTCATATGCCAAAGGGTGAAAGGAGAGCAGTAGAAGCCCAGTGGATTACTTTTGCCTTTAGATGTGCTGGATTGGAAGTGGGACATTATTTCTATGGATTTCATTGATGGTTTTCCCATTTCTAGGAAAGGGAGCACTAGCATTTGGGTGATTATTGATAGATTGACCAAGAGTTCTCACTTCATCCCAGTTAAGAGTAAGTGTATGGCTTCATATTTGGCATCCTTGTATATTCGAGAGATAGTCCGTCTACACAGAGTTCCTTCTAGCATTGTTAGTGATAGATATCCCATTTTCACTAGTGTGTTTTAGAGAAGCTTACAGGAGGCGCTAGGGATGCAACATAGGTTAAGTAAGGCCAATCACCCTCGGACTGATAGCCAAGCGGAGAGGGTAAATAGGGGGCTTGAGGATTTTCTGAGGATTTGCATTTTGGTCTTTGGAGGAACTTGATGGAGCATCTTCCGTTGGTTGAGTTTGCTTACAATAATAGTTACCAAACAAGTATAGGAATGGCACCATTTGAGGATTTTTATGAGAGACCTTGTAAGTCTCCATCATGTTGGGTAGAGCCTATAGAAAGTTATTATTTGGACCCGATATGGTTAGGGAGACCTCTGAGAAGGTGTATTTGATTCGACGAAGGCTCAAGATGGCTTAAGAAAAACAGAAGTCGTATGCGGATAAGCGGAGGAGAGGCTTAGAGTTTCAGGCCGGAGTCTTAGTTTTAAACGAAGAATCCCTGCATAGAAAGGTGGTAAGATTCAGATCAAATGGAA
Organism: Allium cepa; assembly: GCA_030765085.1. Classification (NCBI taxonomy): domain Eukaryota; kingdom Viridiplantae; phylum Streptophyta; class Magnoliopsida; order Asparagales; family Amaryllidaceae; genus Allium; species Allium cepa. Next base: position 26,421,223 of record CM060938.1, on the reverse strand, counting down.
AGTTAGCCCCTTGATTTGTTGGATAATTTCCTATCACGGAGAGAGTTGGAAAGATGGCTTATCGAGTAAGGCTACCCGATAGGCTCGTAGGAGTGCACAACATTTTCCATGTTTCTCACTTTCAAAAGTGCTTACATGACTCGGCGGACGCTCTGGAGCCTAGTCAGTTGGAGGAGGTGGAGGCAGAAAGGGAAGCTTCTATTCAGTATATCCCTAGGAAGATTATTGGAAGAGACATCAAGCGACTAAGGAATAAGGAGGTTCAACTGGTGAAGGTGCAATGGGAAGATGATGTTGCAGACACAACTTGGGAAGTAGAAGAGAAGAAACGTACTTCCTATCCTCGTCTTTTTGATGGTAAGTTTTAGAATTCTTTTTTTTCCATCTTTAGACTTGAGTAGGTTCTTTCCTTTATTATTCTTTGGGAAGGTAGAACTTAGGGTTTAACCTATGGATGGTAGGATTTGATGTAAATATGTTAATAGAACATGTTATGAATGATGTATGCTAGTGGTTGCAAGTGTTTGCTAGTGGATGCTATGGACATATATAGGTAAACTAGGCACTATTATTCCTTATGGATCGGCCTAATTAGGACACCAGAGCATATGCATATGGATGTATGTGCATTTTTATTTTATTTCCATGGTTGCTATAAGTGGATGTTTATCACTTGATTATTGCATGGGTGATATTTATAGCATGCATATAGAACTATCAGTTATCATTAGTAAAATTTTGCATTCATTTGGATACACAGCACAGACATGATTACATAAAAGGAGGTCAACTGAAACAGTGGACTACCTAATCTTTTGCATTAGTTAGGAACATTTACACTACACTAATTGCACAAGTATCATAAACTGGATTAGGAAAAACTAAGAATGATTGATGAATGGTTGATGGCTGAGTAGTTGGCTGTAGAATTGGATGAAAAGATTTAGTATATTCTTTTATCCTAAGAGATTTTAGGGACGAAATCCCTTAAGGAGGGGAGAATGTAACAACCTAAAATTTACCCATAATAATTAATTTGTTAATTAACTAAATAATAAAATAACTTTATGAGATTACCATAATCAAGCCATGGAAGTTGCATCATTATGTCTGTGGTAATTTTATATTCAATTTCCATATATAGAACGTTAGAATCGGAGTTAATTTGAGCATAGAAAGAAATAATCAAAAAATGAATATATATATATATATATATATATAGGCATGTCGACCTTGGCACCTAGGTGGTTGATCGCCTCTACGAATTTTGAATGAACAAACTTTCGTTCGTTCGAACATTCCAGAGCCCTCAATCGATGTGTTTTTCACTGTTTAAACCGATTTGGTCCCTCCGTTATTGCATCCGATGGCCCCTATTCAGCCTATGACGTGGTTGCATTCTATTCAATCTCCAAAACCAACGGTCTGAGATCCACTTCCGCACCTACAAATCGACCCTTAAACCTAACACTTTTCTCATTCTGAGCTTTCTCCAATTGGGTTCACCTTTAGGAAGGACCCTAAATGGAATAATTTTTCCAAAAGATAAAATCGTTATAATTAAATTATTTTACAACTCCAAGTGGATCTAGGAAGTCCAAAGGAAAAGCTTAGGACCGGAGGTGAGTGATTGTAATTATTTTGAGATTTTTTTAAGTAATTTAAAATAATAGGTTTTCCAAAAGTTATAGTTTTACTACGAATTTTGTAATAGCCATTTCATTAGTTTATTTACAGTTTTTTGAATTATTTTCAGTCTATTTCCTTTCAGCTATTCTTTTCACAATTCTTGTTTATTTCTGTTAAGCATAGTTTTTTTTATTGATTTACAATTTACAGTATTTAAGTTTATTTATTGTTATTCACTTCTTTTTCTACATTTTTTATTTTATGAAGCATGTATTTATGTTTATTTAATGTTATTTACATCTTTTTTGACATTTTAGATTTTATGCAAGCTTCTATTCTCTTCACCCCCTTTTTTGCGTATGGATTAGAAGAAATTAAATGCGAATATGGATTGTATAAGTAAGAATATTGAATAAAGAAAATAAGATGTAAATTGTAAAGACTGCAATAAATAATGAAACTGGACTGTAATAAATAATGGAATTGGACTGAAATTTCACCTAATTATAATTAGAGTTGGACTAATTAAAGATAATTGGCATAGTCATAACTTAAAATGATAACTAAATAGAGTAAAAGATGAAAGAAGCTAATTTTCACACTTAGACCGTGGATTAAGTAATAAACATGATTATAACGTAGGTTATAATAAAAAAAGGAACAAAATGAGGCTTATTTTAAGACTTAGGATTAATTTATAAGAAAAGATAGTAGGGATAAGTTGTAAAGGCTTATTTAAAATAATTTATCAAAGTTAGTAAGAAAAGATGAAAGTAGGACATGTACCAAAATAGCATTACCTATTAGACAAAAAGGTGATCCTAGGGCATGCTTATGCTAAGAATGGCAGTAATTGGTCAAATAGAACCCCATATCATGGGGGGTTGTATAAGGGGCGCAACTAGATATTGTTGGATGAAGGGCCAGTATGAATAGCATTTCCCCAATAGATTATATGGACACAAGGTGATCCCACGTTAACCTGAAGTGGGATGAGGGGCATGCTTACGCTGGATGTTGAGGTAATAAGAAGGCCCAATAGGTGGAGCAAAAGGTAGCATAGGCATGGTGGCAGTTACGCAAGCGACTTCCATTCGGGTGCTCAGTAATAGCTATGAGTTCCAAGCGCTTAGTATGAGTGTCTTTCGTAGATATCATTGCTTCTGTATAGGGAGCTACATATGTCATCTGGATGCACAGTAGTTGCTCTGTGCATCTTTTATAGATACCATTGGCTGCTGTGTAGGGAGTTATATAGCGGCTGGTCCGCAGTAAGGTCTAGGGAGTAGCAGGTCGATCAAAAGGGTAGAATTAGGGTCACATCGTGATTATAGGATTAGGAATTCAGCCTAATTAAAGCAGAAATCAAGGACAAGTGCAAGCAATCAAATTTAAGCTATCTTATAAATTGAGTAATATACGTATTTATTTCTAGATTACCTCTTTCATATTTCCTTTATTATCCTTATTTATGTTAGAACTGTTGTAGAGTCTATTACTTTATATTTCTTAAAGACCCTAGTACTAGCTATCATTCACCAGACTTTTAGTCTGACCCACTCCTCTACTTTCCCCTTTTCCCCCTTTCGCAATCAGAGAAGAAGTCAGTAGATTGCAACAGCTTAGAGTTTTCTTGGAGGAGATTTCTTCTATGTATTTCTTTTATTTCAGCTTTTGTTCTTTCTATGTACTGGCTTATTTTATGGGATATCATGTACCCCGATTTTGAGACTATTAGTTTTTGTTTCATAAGACATATTGGATTTTTAGATATGTATATGGTATTTGGTATTTGACTTATTTATGAAGAAATTATGAAGCTTTGTTTTAATTAAGTTATTACTTTAAGTTTCTACTGTTTTTATCTATATTTTTCTTGTGAATCTTAGTCTCTGTTAGTTTTAATTGTACCTACAACGCACCAGGCTTTTTAATCATTTTGGGTGAGTATTTACTATTACATTTTAATCAATCCTGCTGTGAGATAAATTATTGAGCTCTGATATATTTTTGTCTTTGCCTATTTGCAAGATACCAGATACCCAACTCAGGCTTCAGTCGGCTTGGTTTTTAGCATTTTTGCAAAATGTTTGAAACACTGAAAATCGGGTTGTTACATTTGGTATCAAAGCCGAGGTTTAGGATTCCTAGGTAGATAAACATATTTGTATTTTGAATAAAATATAAATATATTATGTACTAAAATCCAAATAGTCCCCAGCCATAGATTTTAACATAAGGAAAGTTTTTAGAAGTATATTTGCACATAGTTTACTAGTTGGGTTTGGGGTGACCTAAGTATGTAAAGCCTATGTTATTTCGATTTGTATCGTACAAATAAGCCATGTTTTGAGAGAAAATTTGTGTCCATATGTTTTAGGAAGTAGGGAAGTTTCTTACGGAAAGTAGGGGGAGTGTTTTTATTTTGGGAAAAATAAGAAGTTTTAGTATGAAGAAAATCCACTTTATGTCTAACCCAATAAAAATAAAACTTTTGAATTAAAAAAGTTTAAAAAACATAATTGTTAATGTATTTGAAGAAGAAAATAATGGGTTTTTGAAAAAATAAGTGGTATGGAATTTAAATTGGTTTTTATATGATGTCAATTTTGTTAAAAGTGAAATTCTTTTTGAAAAATTATAGGGCATGTATAGCTCGTTGGTTTCTTTATAGGTAAACAATGATTTTAATTATAAAAACCTAGAGTGTGTTAAGTATCGAAAACATAGGTTACAGCATTTATTGTTGTAATAATTGTTTTCAGTCAAATAAAGGAATCATAAACTATGACACTGCTGTTGTAGTAAGTGACTCCCTAAGTAAATGTTTTACACAGCATACAGGATTTACTAATATTTATTTTAATTGAGTCCATATATTATTATTTTTGGGTTGTAGTAATGGTGTTTTACACAATATCTATTTTGACCCAAATGATTTTCAAAGATTATTTCTAAAGTGGTTTGTATGTACACTTATTATTTAAATAAGCACATGAAAATATTTTCTAGTTATAAAGAAGTTTTAAGAAAATGAGCTCTTTTGAAAAATAATGTACGATAAATTAATGAATTTAGTGGGAAATACCTTATGTAAGTAAATATAGAGTAAACATACCTTAATCTATTTGGAATGAAATGAATAATGATATAATTTTCTATGAATTACAAAATAAAGATGTTTTGTGCAAGCTATAAGGAATACGTAAAAGAGATGTACAAGGTACGGAAAGCACCGTATTTTGTATAGCCTATTTCGATAAAATATAAAATAAATTTCTTATAATTTCATATAAACATGAAATCCTCCTTTAAAGGATTCATAGAAGGTTTTAGCATTAATGGTTTCTCATAAGAGAAAGTAATTCCAATACATTAAGGTATAAAACCATTAAGTGTTATAAGTTAGTAACTCCTTCAAGGTTACGTAATTAGAAGAGTAGGAAAGTTAAGATTTTTTTAATAAAATAATTTTTCCTATTTACCCCGGTTTTAGTGAATTTGAAAATCTGTAAAGAAAAAAGGATATTTTGAAAACATGTGAGGATAATTTTTCTAAAGTCGAGAAAAAAGAAAAATGTTTTAAGAACAAGCAAGACATGGTTAAAATAAAAAAGATGGTTTGGTGGAAAAGTAAATGGGCTTTTGAAAAGATAAAATTTAGAAGTTTTAATTTTTGAAGAAAAATTGATAATACCAAACCAAACCAGACTTTTAAAATGTGTAGATAGGAATCATTTCCAAGATGTAACGGGAAAAGTATAAGCTTATGGCAGTAATTACTCTTAGTAATAATAAAAGTTCCCATAAGGTGTATAGGACACTAATGAAAATGTAAAAATATTGCTTCATGTGTGCAAACTATAGAAGAATAGTGAAATAATACTAGTAAGATGATAAGGCACACGTGGTTGGGATAGGTAGAACTTAGTTGGGGAAAAATGAAAGGTAAAGAGAAAATTTCCCAAAGCTTAGTTGTCTTTTTAGATAGAGACTACATAGATTGAAACCCTTATTCATTGCGGTAAATGAGACTTAGTTGTTCCTTTCTGAGCATGGAATAGAAGAGATGAACATATCTTACTCGTCATGAGTAATACAGCGTAAGTTAGTAAATGGTAATAGGAGGTAGGAGGAGCATATGAGTTATTTGGATTCGTAGAATGGGACCTTTCTCTGTCAAAGTGGACATAGTCCTAAATCTCCTTACCCTAGATGATAGCTGTGTTTAGTTGCTATATAAAAAAAAGAAAAAAAGAGTAAAAGTAGAATAAGATAACTAAAAGGAAAATAACAAATTTAAAAAAGCGACACAAATGTCAATAGAAAAATTTAAAAAGAGATATTTTCTTATGTAAACTATGCTTGGGGAAGTAAATAATTTTTTAACAATAGTTGACTAAATCCCAATTACGAAGGAAGATGTGCGCAAAAGAAAATCGGAAAAATACGAAGCATTTTCGTTTTCCACCTTCCTTATAACATAAGAAAACGAATTTGAAAAATTAGAATTTTCTAAAATTCGAAAATTAAAAGTTATGTGGTAGGTTTGGACGTAAAAATTTGTTGAACTATGCTCCTATTCAATAGGAGTGTGAGAAAAATTGATTGAAAAATGTTTTATGTTTTGAAAAGATTGCCTTCATATAGAAATTGCAAGTATATTTAGGATGTGTGCATCATGTTTTAAAAGGAATTTCTAAAAGAAAAAGCATTTATATAGGAGGTACAACATAGAAATTCTTATACATGCATATATTTTATGATGTATTGAACTTCGCACTATGCACAGATTATTGAAAAACTTGACGTACACAAAATGGATGTGATTAATACGAGAAATTACATAATTGAACCCTTCATCAAATTTCGAGGACGAAATTTCCTAAGGGGGGAGGAGAATGTAACACCCCGTGTTAAATTACAATTATATATGCAAATAATTTAATTAACATATATTTGTTTGAATTTCAAACAAAGAAATGTTTGTAAATGGGGCAACTAATTAATATTATTTGGATTACATATATGTTTTCGTAACAAATAAATTAGAGAGAGAAATTATATAAAATCAATTAATATGGAATATTAATTGATGGTGTTTTTTTGAAAAGATAATTAATGTTCAATTAATTATTAAAGGTGATTAATTGACAGGAATTGACTAAAAAGGGAACATATATTGTAGCAAATAATTGATATGATTAGAAACATATATGTTAGTGCAAGAGAATGAGATGGAGGAAGAGTAATTTATGCAAGTAACCAATTATCAATTAATAAACATCAAGACTTATAGTAACATATATAATTAAGATTGTGATTCAAAATTCAATTGTAGAATATATACATGCAATAATTATGAGAACAAAATGAATAAACACGCATATATGCGACAAATTAATATGGTGTTGATTGGCATATTAATTTGGTAAGAAATCACAGTGCATCGAGGGATTAATTGGATAGTAAATTAATTCTTGGTATATAGTAAATCTATTAATTAGGTGATTAATAGGGGAATCTTATTTAAAAGAAACGTCACATTTAAAAATATATGTTTTCACAGAGTGCGAGAGGGAAGGGCAAAGTGATTAATGAAAAATTATTGGTGAATCAATTTGAAATAAAAACAAATGCATAAGAAAACATATTAATTTAATGTCCATAGACTTAGTTTATGCTTTATATTTTAGGGTTTTATATTTAATGGTAAGCACTAATTTGAACCAATATAAATATAGGTGCAAAGCCTCAATTTTATTCCCATTATTTTTTTTGGCCTATAGAAGCTGTACCATTTTTCTATCTCTTCTACACTTTCTTAATACCAAAATTTCAGATATAATTCACATGAATTTAGATCTAAATAGAAACAGAATAGAATTAATTAGGGAATTAGGAATTGGTTCAAATCAGAAGGCTATGTCAAAGGTAAAACCCAAGATCAGAGTTTTATTTACTATTGCTAATCCAAATTTCTTCCTTTTCTATTTCAAATATTATAGATCTATAAATATATCATTTGTAATTCCAAATTGGGATTACAGGGGAGGTGAATTTAGATGTTAGGGACGGATCGGAAAAAAAAGGGAGATTCGGAAAGCTTGCAATGTGAGTGGATTTATTTATGTATCTTTTAGGTTTAAGATATATTATCGTTAAATTCCCGTTTGGATAATTTTATTCAATAATTAATCCTATTAATTATGTTATGCTGAACTATAAGGAATTTATAGTTTATTTACAATATTAGTATTTATTTACAATATTAGTATTTATTTACATCTATTTCTACGTTTTAATTTCTATGCAAGCGTCATTCTTCTTCGATTTTATCCTCTTTCTTCGTGTATGGATTAGAATAGATTAAACGTCAATATGAATTAAATAATTAAAAATACTGAAATGAAGGAAATAAGATGTAAAGTAACAAAGTTTAAAGAATGGAATTACTGTAATAAATTACATTAAAATGAGAAAATTTAATTAATCTAATAACTTGATTTAGGAGTAACTAAAAGGTTGATTGATTGGTTTATAAAATAGGATACATTTCTATAATTTGATATTTAAAAGACAACAATGAACGTAATTGCTAGAATAAAATAAAGAAAAAAGAATTAGTGTAAAATAGAGAAACCACTATATTTTGCACTATTCCAAAATAGTAAAAGAAATATCTAGCAGTTACGGATTATTGTTTATCGTATTATTTAATATTAAAATATGGAAATGCATTTTTAAATATAGTTTTCATAACCAACCAAAAAAAAATTAGAATTACTTCCTAGAATATAATAAAGCAATGTATGACATGAATCAAGTAAATTATTAGATAAGAACTTGAAGCTATAAACGATGATGAACCTAGGTCTGCATTCACTACGCAGACAATTTAAGAAGATAGTTATTATGATAAGTGAATTATATAATATAAGGGAATAAAATAATATTTTGTATAATAATAAAAGAAGGCGGATTAGAACGTAAAAGAAATGGTGGAATTATGTACGGACTATAAAAGAAGAGAAAATGACAATTACAGGTAGAATTATAACATATGTTATAATTAAGTAATAAGAACGGAAAAGCTTACTTTGAGACTTTGAATAAATTAATAAGCCGTAATAATGTTAGAATCTTATTTAAATAATTTATATTAACTCAATAAGCATATAAAGTAGGAATGATAAAAGAGGCTTATTTTAATGAACTTAAGATTTATATTAAGTTAGGTAAGCAAGATAATGAATGTGACTCATACCAACAGCATTCCCTATTACATAAATGGAAATCTCATAATAGATAGAGATGAGACGAGGGAAAGAATATGCTAGTTAGGGTAAATAACTAACTGACAGAATAAGAAAGTAAACTAAACATAAATTAAAAGATTAGACTTAGGATCTAATAAATGAATTGAGATGCTTTTGCAGCAGCCCAAAGGATGAAGCATCTAACAAAGCACTTCATCATGGATTTTAGAAATGTATAAGCACATCCAACTTACTATTTTTGTGCTTTAAGGAAGTAAGAGACTTCAACGGACATGAGGATACTCTTAGATGGCCCTCAGGGTAGGCCTAGCAAAGCTATACCCCCAGAGGCGGGTCTGTAGGCGTTCCATCAATAGAGTAAGCCTTGATTGTATTTGCATTGTAGGCCTAACAAAACAGACCCTTGTAGGCAGTCAGAAGGGCTTGGTTTTGAAGTAGGGTATTCCTATGTCAAGTAGTTGCAAGTAAGTTTAAGGATAGTCGAATGTGGATAACACCCAGCATCAAGACCAAGAGCGATTTCAGAAAAAACTAGAGTTAATCCAACAGGCCAATGATTCTTTCACTATCGAGACATTGGATGAGGGGCACTGCCAATTGGAAGTTAGACTGTGTGCAGTTGGGCACGACCACTTAACTCTTTAGAAGTCTTTCGGTTAGTCGAGGGGTGGCTGCGTTGTGACAACCCAGGATTTTTGGCAAAATTTAATTTGATGATTTTCTAATATAATTAATTAAATTTGCAAACTTATTCTTTTCAAACAAAGTATAAAATGTGATATCTATTTTCTATTACTTCATACGTAAATTTTGAATAAAACTATGATTTGAAATATGTATATCTTAGAAATAAATTAAATTTAAAACTCTACATTTTTGAAAACACTAAGTATATATACATAGTTATTAGCTAAAATATAAATAGATTAAGCCAAGTAAGAACAAGTAAATAGGCTTTATGTTATTTCTTTTAAAGTTACATAAATTAATAAAAAGAAAATAAAAATATAAAAACATAAATAAATGTAAAATACGTGCATAAAGACATTTGTAAGTTAGAGAATGTCATGCAAGTACAAGGGTCTAATTTATTAGTTTTCTTCATTTAAAAAAAATATAAAATGGTTGAAAGCACAAGGCTGTAAAATACTTATATATATCTCCTTCCTTTCTTTTATCTTTCATTTTACAAACCAAAGAAAAACTAAGCCAGAGAATAAAAAGAAAAACTAAACAACTCTTTCCAGTTTCAATAAGAAGCAAGCTAAATTCAAGTTTAAGTTCAACTAAGAAGATAAGGAAAAAAATCAAGTTTCCAAATTTCAAATTTCAAACTTTAGTTTTCTCTCTGCTCAAAAATATTACACTGAGTAAACATTCACCCTTTAAACCAAATCTACTTGTGACGACCCGCTCTTCTACTACCAGAAAGACGTATCATCATTAAGAAAGAAAGGGATAGAAATAGAAAAGAATAGAAAAGAAAGAAAATATAACATTAGAATCTCACAGCGGAACGGAACAAAATATAATATATCACATAACTATTACATAGATTACATATATCAGAGTCATACAATATCAACGTACATGACAGTCATACATACATCTGTCACTATATACATCAGAGATACAGTATACATCAACTAACACAGCGGAACTAGATAGATATCTACATACGTATGGAAACTCCTGCTCCAAGCTCCTCCAGAATCAAAATCCAAACCTATCACTTGGCTACTCGTAAAAATTGGAGTACCCAAGAGTTTATGAAAAACAAAATATAAACTCCGGGTCAGACATGGGTCTGGTATGAGTAAACAGTTTAAATTGTTTAACTTTGAAATAACATTTAAAAATAAAGGTATCACGTAAGACTTTCCACAAATAAATATGGGTAAGTTTTTACCTTACGCTAACCCAAAACATTTTATAAGAAATTCAGTGATATTACAATAGTGTCTAGGGTTTTCAAGTAAAATACAGAAATAGCTGAAATGCTTACATCTCACATTCCAACATAGTTGGGCACAATCAAAACGTACGGCGCTTATTGGAAATTGGATCCCATACAATGGCAGGGCTACTGGGGTACCGCCCGTCACAGTACGTGGCCTAGATCACCGTACCGAGGAACCACCCTAACTCCCCTGCAACACAAGGCCAGAACCATTCCTTACTGAAAAGTCCCAAACAAGATAACCCCGCAGTTGGTGTGCATATCCAATCGCCCACACAGCCGAAATACAAGGGACATCTAGACAGGGGTATATCTCGTCCTGCTTTGGTATGACCCACCTAACCTTGCTGCACCTCCCCTGTTTTAGCCATTCCCGGTTGATGAGGCTGGAGGCTGCGATTACCTTTACATGACATATCTCTTAGAATGCTCATCGTCCTCCTGACGATGTGTTGAAAGCATTCAATCCATACAAGTTCGTTCCGGGTTCGAACGAAACCGAAGGCATTATCTCGTTACACTCATTTTGGAATCACCCTCAGAGTCAACGACGATAACCCTTACATTTTGACAATACCATCTCGATCTTCACTGGAGAATTCACGACCTAACGTTTAATTTGGATCGATGTGGTTTTCGGAATATCAAATTGACACCCGATCTCGGTCTCATCGAATTCCAAACGCCATTTTAAAGGCCAAGTTGTCTAATTAACTTAAACGGTTTAATTCAATGATTGAATTCATATAACATTTACCACAAATAAATCATACACAATTGCCATGGATATATTAAAGCATATCGGTGAGAATCATAGAATATCATCAATAAACATCACAAACAAATATTCTACATATACAACATCCACAAGCAATCATCTTAAATTATTATTGTGATTCATTTAATTACTTGAGAGTTAATCTCTTAACCCTGTTTAATCACTTATTTCTCTTCAAATTATTTAATCAATATGTAACAACCCGCATATTTATCGATTTTATATTTAAATATTTAATTTAAATATTTTATCGTTCGTCGGATTTTGGTCCGAAAAGCTACTTTTTGCAAACAGTCGAATTGGGACTTGAGACAACCCCCATTGAGTTCAAAATGACGTTTGCGACCTTTTTGAGTATAAGCTTCGATATGTTTGGAGAAAGTTGATTTTTGCCACTTTTTCACTTAGGGCTTTGGTTTGGGATGAACCCATTAGCCACTTACTAACTCAGTCCCAACCCCCTCTCCTCTTCATTACTTCTTTCCTCGTTTCCTAACATTCAAGGTTCATCAAAAATGGGGGAAGAGAAAAAGAAGTAGGAAATCCTAAGCCCTAGTTTCCATTAGCAAATCCATCTTCTAGCTCCAAACTCAAGAGAACCCATTGGTAAGCTTTCTCTTCATCTTCTCCAACTCATTCTCTCTTTGATTTCAGAAATTTCCTAAACCTAACTTAGGGAATGTTCTTCTTTTAAGCTTACATTCAAGCTTCTAGTGTTGAGATTGAAGTGTGGTTGATCTTCCCTTGTCTTCAAGCTTCTCATTCATTGTTTTTGGGTTCAAAGGTGAGAATTTTATCTCACATCTTAGTCTATAATTCTCTTCAATTGTTAGTTATGAATTCCTAACACTTATTCATGTGCATTTGATTTTGATTTGGATTGCTTTTGTGAATATTCCAAGTTTTAGTGTTTTGAGTTCAATTCTTTAAAAATCCTAACATTGATGTTTGAACATGTTTTTGGTGATGCATCGAGGAGCATATAGGGCCGGGTAGTCGATTGGCATAAATCCTTAGCGTCGTTGCTCGTGCGATTGCAATTTGGTCGAGATTTGCACCTCATTTGAAATAGGGTAGGAAGTGCAAGTATACAGGTTCGGCCGACCGAGCCCCTGGGCCGGCCGACCAACCTGTAGTCCAGGCACTTCCTGCCTTTGTTTGGAAGTGCTGGTTACAGGCTTCGGCCGACCGAGCCCCGGGCCGGTCGACCGACCTGGTGCCCGAGCACTTCCAACCCCTGGTTCGGTCAACCGAATCAGGGAGTCCGGTTGACCGACCTGCTGCTATTTGCCAACTATGCCTATTTTGCCTAGTTGTCTGAATTTCCAACTTTAATCGATTCGTGTTGTTTCCCTTTTGTTGTTATCATTTATTATCGACTTTGATGACTTATTTTCTTCGGGAATTCTTGAAATATCCATTTTGATGGATTCGGTATCGATTAAAGTTATAACAAAACTCTTTATTCAAATGATTTCAACACTATTTTATAACAAAGATCGTTTTCTCAAACCGATTTCCAATCTATTCGTATATACAAACCTTTACCTCACTCGTATGAGAAATCTAATTAAACGACTTAGTAAAACAAGTGGTATGAAATGCTTGCGTTTACATTGTCGGTTAATTCTTGGACTTGTTCGATTGAAACTCTTGTGACAATTTTCTAGTGGAGATCTACAATTTGTTCGTAAATATTCAAGTTAAGCTAGTGGTTATGGGACATGAAGCTAAACTCATATATTTACTAGCTTACTGTAATTGACACTTCTCGTTGATCATGACGATCATCTTTATGTTTTACACTAGCATTGTGCGATGTCTTTTTGATTTGGTTCATCGGATGCCACGCTGTACGACGTCGATGCTCCGAATTATTTGATACATTGGATGTACCGTTTGCACTACATCAATGTCTTCGCTTTTGATTCATTAGATGTACCGTTTGCACTACATCAATGATACACTTTTGATACATTGGATGTACCGTTTGCACTACATCAATGTCTTTGCTTTTGATACATTGGATGTACCGTTTGCACTACATCGATGTCTTTGCTTTTGATACATTGGATGTACCGTTTGCACTACATCGATGTCTTTGCTTTTGATTCATTGGATGTACCGTTTGCACTACATCAATGATATACTTTTGATAAATTGGATGTACCGTTTGCACTACATCAATGTCTTTGCTTTTGATACGTTGGATGTACCGTTTGCACTACATCAATGTCTTTGCTTTTGATTCATTGGATGTACCGTTTGCACTACATCAATGATATAATTTTGATACATTGGATGTACCGTTTGCACTACATCAATGTCTTTGCTTTTGATACATTGGATGTACCGTTTGCACTACATCAATGTCTTTGCTTTTGATTCATTGGATGTACCGTTTGCACTACATCAATGATATGCTTTTGATACATTGCATGTACCGTTTGCACTACATCAATGTCTTTGCTTTTTTATTCATTGGATGTACCGTTTGCACTACATCAATGTCTTGGCCATCCTTTTCTTGTGATTTCTGGATTTCGTGTGTTGAATTCTGGAATTTATGTTTCACCAACTTTTACGATTGGCATTGATATATATGTCATTTATTGTGGCTTGGTGAATGATATTAGGAGTATGACATTCCTTTTTATCTTTGAGAAGAACTTTGCGATATTGATTAATCTCTTATTGATTTTTCAATTATTTATTTATCATAACTTGGCATTGTGATTATTATACGTTTAGTCATATCTCTTATTCTGTATCATTTCATCTGATATTTATAGCTAGACTGATCCGTTTATTATTATTTTTTAAATAATACTCGGGTCAGACCAAGATGTTACAGGTGCTTCTGCTTGACTTCTCTTCTGGGGTTACCATATGATCTTTTGGCTAACTATTTAGATTAGCAGTTTTTTTGTTGTATACACTTGAGATATAGACTCATAGATGTATTCTTTTGTCTAGCACTTGTATCTATTCTTTTGTGATATTGTGGATCTTGTTAGACCACTACTCTGATGAACACTTTTATGTGTTATATATATTCATATCTTCTTCCGCCTTTGTGATATGAATGGTCTGTGACTGATTTATGTTATGTTTATTTCTATATTTGTTTCTGAAGATATTATAGCCACTGTGTAGTAGCTTTGAGTTTGCGTCGGTATGTCGGATTTCCTCCTTAAATAAAATGCATGTTTTATTATCTGACATATCGGTGCTCGCACAAAGCAATTACATGGATGGTCGCTCCTCAACAGCCTTATTCTCCATGCTAGTCGACAGCATTACTCCGTAGTGTTCTTGGCTAGCGTGGATATAGAGGTGGGGCGTCACAGCTTGGTATCAAAGCCAAACTTCGGAGCAATGTAGAATAATTTAACAAGGATCACCGTCCTCAGTCCATCTTAGGAGTCGTGCCTTAGGATTTAATTCGAGTCTTCGTACCGATTCATCCTATTTTCCTTATGATTCCTTGTTTATCTATCAAGAATGCTTGATATTCAATTTGGTGAATAACCTTTTTCTTCTTCTTTCTTTCTTTCTTTCTAAGGGAAGAGAAATGGTTAGACCAGGCTGTCCCAGCGCCGGTCAATCTAGTGCTACTCCCTAGGATGGAGTATTCATGTCTGCTCAGCAGCTTTTAGATCTCGCGAAGAATGCTCAAGCTGGAGGACCCATTCCAGAGCCTACTCATCCTAGATCTGCTTTTGCACGCTTGTGCAGAGACTACACCGATTTGGGAGGAAGGCCATTCACGGGATCCGAGAGTGTTATAGAAATTCAAGCTTGGCTCAAATCATGCGATCGCATCTTTTCTCTCATGAACCTTATTGATCCACATCGAGTCCAAGTGGCTTCTAGCATGCTCCAAGAAAGAGCATTAGATTGGTATGAGCTTTTAATTTATGAAATCATTGAAGCGGATCTCACTTGGGAGCAATTCCGGGAAAGATTCGAATTGAAATTTGTGCCGGAGGCTGAAAAAGTAACTTTGGCCCGACGTTTTATTGACCTTGTTCAAGGTGAATCTTCTGTGACAGACTATGTCGCATCTTTCCAATCTCTTTCTAAATACGGGGTTGAGTATATTAATACACCGATGAAGAAAAATCAGAGATTTGTCTATGGCTTGAATAAGAATCTTAAGAAGCCATTGCTTTTGAAACCTGAGGTTTCATTTGATCAGCTTATTGATATTGCTCTTCGTCTTGAAGAGGCCGATAGAGAAAGAGATATTGAAGTTGTGCATACCAAACAGAACTTCAACAGCAACATGAAGAGGCCTATTAAATTTGAAGGCCCCAATTCCATCAAGAAAGGGAAGCAACAAACTCCGGTAGCAAAGTCTCCTACCTCTAGTCATGGACGATGCTACAATTGTGGTTCCACGGACCACTATGCAAAGGAGTGCCCGAAACCTCTCTTTTGCCGTTATTGCAAAAGTTCGGGTCATCTTATATCTACATGTCCCATTCTTCAAAGCAGGAGAGAGGGAGAGCTGAATATTGTGCAAGCTCCTGGTAACACTTCTCGTGGTCAAGGTATTTCTCATTCAATCCTTGATGACATTTGCTTTGTGATTATCTTGTTCGTGTTCTTTTTGATATGGGTTCCATCTCACTATGTTATATCAAAAAGAACTTGTTGATTCGTTTTCTTTAAATATTTTGGGCTTGATGACTTCTTTGAGAGTTGTGAATCCGGATGGTTGATCCGCAACACTCAATTTGCTTTCTATTGATGTCGAAACTATTTTATGTGATTTTTCTTTCCGAGCCGATATTTTTACTTAGGCTTCGAAATTGATTTTTGTAGGGATTGGCTTACTCGTTGTGAAGCCCATATCCTATTTTCCGTGTGGGCTATTCATCTTCGACATTTTCAATCTGTTAAGCAGATTTCTATTTTTCCTTTATGATTTTTACTCCAACTGGATGACATCATTTTATTCTTTAAGCTCACATGATGGTGAAAGTGTTATTTCTCTCATTCATGTAGTTTGAGAATTTTCTGGTAATTTTTGAGCTTGTCTTAGGATTATCACCTAAGAAATCTTTTGTGTGGTGTTAAGGTCTTTCCAGTTCGACCTTGCCACCGATTTTCATTTGGCTACGAGTTGCGGGAGTTAGCATTCCACTTACCGCATTCCGCACTTGTTATGATTCCTATGAATGAAATATTTTGTCATTCAGTTTGTCCAGCTTATTTCATCCATTTTAGGTATCGAGCATTCTATCGAATATCTCGATGATTCCATTTTTTTGCATTTATTGGTTTTGGATGAAAATAGCAATTAAAAATTTTGAATTTTTTTTCATAAGATTTATTTATAAGTACAATTTGATTTTTGTTCTTAAAATGAACAAAGAATATTCTTAAAAGTTTTTAGAAACATGTTTATCATATAAAAGACGATTTTGTGATTTTATCGCCCGTTGAGTGCTTTAAGAATTTTGGTCGATGCGCTTGATCAACGTTATCGATTGGAATTTCCTAAATGCTTTGATGAGACAATCAAACACAGTAAAATTCACTTCAAATAAGTAAAATTTTCTAAAAAGATGATTACATAAGTTAATTGTAATTTTGAAAGTTTTAACTTTTCAGGAAAGAAGAATTATTTAAAAGAAATTCTTTCTTTTCGATACTCTTATTCTTGTGATTCCCGAGGGGAACCAAGACTTTATCTTTTGTACCAATGCTAACCGTATTGGTTTGGATGCCGTTCTCTTGCAAAAGATAGTGTCCTATCACTTGTGCTTCTAAATCATTAAAAGCCGATTGAGAC
Source organism: Allium cepa (assembly GCA_030765085.1). Lineage (NCBI taxonomy): Eukaryota > Viridiplantae > Streptophyta > Magnoliopsida > Asparagales > Amaryllidaceae > Allium > Allium cepa. Next base: position 26,403,773 of record CM060938.1, on the reverse strand, counting down.
TAGGTATGCCACTTATGATCTAGTGCTCTCAGCTATTATTTTCGCTTTTAGAATTTGGCATCACCATTTTTGGGGAAGAAATTTGTTCTCCACTTCGATCATAAATCTTTGGAATATTTATTTTCTCATAAGGAACTTCATGTTGACTCGAGTTCCTGGCATCTTGTGATCTTGATATTCTTTTTATTCCTGGAAGGGAAATCGTGTTGCCAATGCTCTTTGTATTAAGCAACAAGTGGTCGATTCTTTGATAATGTCTGAATGGAATTATGTTTTTATTAATTTCATTGGACGTTTTGATATACTTCGTTTTATTGAGCTTTATCTCATTCCTTTTATGGACTAGTGTCTGATGTTCTTTTATGGTGTTCGGTTCATTGGACGTACCGTTTTTGTACTAGGCTGATGTCCCAAATTATTTGAGTTTCTAGTTTCTCGGGCGTACTGTTATTATACTACGTCTTTGCACCAGCTCAATTTTCTGCTATTCTTGACGTTCTCCACGTCTTTTATCTACGGAAATGCCTTAGGGATTCCGGTTTTTATTCTTGTGCCCGGTGATATTGTAGAAATTGAAGTTTCACCAGATTTGATTTATGAGCAACATTCCATTCGCATCATTGCTTTGGAGGTTGAGCGCCTTCGGAATGATGATGTTCTTATTGTGATAGTTCAATGGTTCTCAAATCCTAAGGGTTGCTCTTGGGAATCCAGAGAATTCATCGAGCGATCCCGTTCAGGCTTACTCTTTAATGCTTCTTATGGTGAACTTCCTATTTCAAATTTTCTTTTGTGTTGATATGCTTCTATGATTGTTACTCTTTATTTTCTTCTTAATATTGCGAGGACGAAATTTCTTTAAAGAGGGGAGTCTGTAACAACCCGCATATTTATCGATTTTGTATTTAAATATTTTATTTAAATATTTTATCGTTCGTCGGATTTTGGTCCGAAAAGCTACTTTTTGCAAACAGTCGAATTGGGACTCGAGACCACCCCCATTGAGTTCAAAATGACGTTTGCGACCTTTTTGAGTATAAGCTTCGATATGTTTGGAGAAAGTTGATTTTTGCCACTTTTTCACTTAGGGCTTTGGTTTGGGCTGAACCCATTAGCCACGTACTAACTCAGTCCCAACCCCCTCTCCTCTTCATTACTTCATTCCTCATTTCCTAACATTCAAGCTTCATCAAAAATGGAGGAAGAGAAAAAGGATTAGGAAATCCTAAGCCCTAGTTTCCATTAGCAAATCCATCTTCTAGCTCCAAACTCAAGAGAACCCATGCGTAAGCTTTCTCTTCATCTTCTCCAACTCATTCTCTCTTTGATTTCAGAAATTTCCTAAACCTAACTTAGGGAATGTACTTCTTTTAAGCTTAGATTCAAGCTTCTAGTGTTGATATTGAAGTGTGGTTGATCTTCCCTTGTCTTCAAGCTTCTCATTCATTGTTTTTGGGTTCAAAGGTGAGATTTTTATCTCACATCTTAGTCTATAATTCTCTTCGATTGTTAGGTATGAATTCCTAACACTTATTCATGTGCATTTGATTTTGATTTGGATTGCTTTTGTGAATATTCCAAGTTTTAGTGTTTTGAGTTCAATTCTTTAAAAATCCAAACATTGATGTTTGAACATGTTTTTAGTGATGCATCGAGGAGCATATAGGGTCAGGTAGTCGATTGGCATAAACCCTTAGCGTCTCGTGCGATTGCAATTTGGTCGAGATTTGCACCTCATTTGAAATAGGGTAGGAAGTGCAAGTATACACGTTCGGCCGACCGAGCCCCTGGGCTGGCCGACCGAACTATAGTCCAGGCACTTCCTGCCTCTGTTTGGAAGTGCTGGTTACAGGCTTCGACCGACCGAGCCCCTGGGCCGGTCGACTGACCTGGTGCCCGAGCACTTCCAACCCCTGGTTTGGTCAACCGACTCAGGGAGTCCGGTTGACCGACCTGCTGCTATTTGCCAACTATGCCTATTTTTCCTAGTTGTCTGAATTTCCAACATTAATCGATTCGTTTTGTTTCCCTTTTGTTGTTATCATTTATTATCGACTTTGACGACTTATTTTCTTCGGGAATTCTTGGAATATCCATTTTGATGGATTCGGTATCGATTTCTTTGGATTTTGTTCACGTCTTTGAATGTGAATTTTTATGATTGATTGCTTCTACAATCACTCCTATGATTTGTCACTTTAAAAATATATAAGGTTTTCTATACTAGTAGTAAATATCAAAACTCTTTCTTCAAATGATTTCAACACTATTTTATAACAAAGCTCGTTTTCTCAAACCGATTTTCAATCTATTGGTATATACAAACCTTTACCTCACTCGTATGAGAAATCTAATTAAACGACTTAGTAAAACAAGTTGTATGAAATGCTTGGGTTTACATTGTCGGTTAATTCTTGGACTTGTTCAATTGAAACTCTTGTGACAATTTTCTAGTGGAGATCTACAATTTGTTCGTAAATATTTAAGTTAAGCTAGTGGTTATGGGACATGAAGCTAAACTCATATATTTACTAGCTTACTGTAATTGACACTTCTCGTTGATCATGACGATCATCTTTATGTTTTAGACTAGCGTTGTGCGATGTCTTTTTGATTTGGTTCATCGGATGCCACGCTGTACGACGTTGATGCTCCGAATTATTTGATACATTGGATGTACCGTTTACACTACATGAATGTCTTTGCTTTTGATTCATTGGATGTACCATTTGCACTACATCAATGATACACTTTTGATACATTGGATGTACCGTTTGCACTACATCCATGTCTTCGCTTTTGATACATTGGATGTACCGTTTGCACTACATCGATGTCTTTGCTTTTGATACATTGGATGTACCGTTTGCACTACGTCAATGTCTTTGCTTTTGATTCATTGGATGTACCATTCGCACTACATCAATGATATACTTTTGATACATTGGATGTACCATTTGCACTACATCAATGTCTTTGCTTTTGATACATTGGATGTACTGTTTGCACTACATCAATGTCTTTGCTTTTGATTCATTGGATGTACCGTTTGCACTACATCAATGATATACTTTTGATACATTGGATGTACCGTTTGCACTACATCAATGTCTTTTCTTTTGATACATTGGATGTACCGTTTGCACTACATCAATGTCTTTGCTTTTGATTCATTGGATGTACCGTTTGCACTATATCAATGATATGCTTTTGATACATTACATGTACCGTTTGCACTACATCAATGTCTTCGCTTTGTGATTCATTGGATGTACCGTTTGCACTACATCAATGTCTTGGCCATCCTTTTCTTGTGATTTCTGGATTTCGTGTGTTGAATTTTGGAATTTATGTTTCACCAACTTTTACGATTGGCATTGATATATATGTCATTTATTGTGGCTTGGTGAATGATATTAGGAGTATGACATTCCTTTTTATCTTTGAGAAGATCTTTGCGATATTGATTAATCTCTTATTGATTTTTCAATTATTTGTTTATCACAGCTTGGCATTGTGATTATTATACGTTTAGTCATATCTCTTATTCTGTATCATTTCATCTGATATTTATAGCTAGACTGATCCGTTTATTATTTTCTTCTTAAATAATACTCGTCAGACCGAGATGTTACAGGTGCTTCTGCTTGACTTCTCTTCTGGGGTTATCATATGATCTTTTGGATAACTATTTAGATTAGCAGTTTTTTTGTTCTATACACTTGAGATATAGACTCATAGATGTATTCTTTTGTCTAGCACTTGTATCTATTCTTTTGTGATATTGTGGATCTTGTTAGACCACTACTCTGATGAACACTTTTATGTGTTATATATATTCTATCTTCTTCCGCCTTTGTGATATGAATTGTCTGTGACTGATTTATGTTATGTTTATTTCTATATTTGTTTCTGAAGATATTATAGCCACTGTGTAGTAGCTTTGAGTTTGCGTCGGTATGTCAGATTTCCTCCTTAAATAAAATGCATGTTTTATTATCTGACATATCAGTGCTCGCACAAAGCAATTACATGGATGGTCGCTCCTCAACAGCCTTATTCTCCGTGCTAGTCGACAACATTACTCCGTAGTGTTCTTGGCTAGCGTGGGTATAGAGGTGGGGCGTCACATAATAAATCATTTCTTAATTAATATTTATGTTTTTATTGCTTAATTACTTTATTCACACTATTTAATTAATTACTTTCTTAATCAAGTTATCTAACTTTAATTACTTAAGTAATTATTTCTTAATCATTAATTTACAATCTAAATAAAACGGATTACCTATTTATTTACTGCTAATTACTTTTTTATTCTTAGTTAAATCACTTGATTAATTAACTATTAATCGTTCATTAATTAACTTAAGTGGTTAATTACAATTTCGTTTATTTCTTATGATACATTACTAATTACAGTTTAAAAATAATTATTCTTAATTACTTCTGAAAATAATCAATTAATATTGATTATTCACTTAATTAACATCTAAGTCTTTTAAAATTTGAAATCATTTATATTAATAACTACAACATTATTTGTTAATTTACTTCATTTATTACGTAATTAAAATATTAACAAGGTATTAAAAACATGGTTAACCCTTAACAAAAGTAATTAGTTAATTTAAAATAATTAATCACGAGTTAAACTGTTGATAAACCTTAACTATGATAATTAAAACTTGAATTAAGTTTTTACTTATATTTTGAACAGTATTCACTTTACTGTGATACTTTGTTGAAACACTTATTCACTAAACAACCTTTAAATAACCTTACACTCAATAACAAAGAACCCGAGATCCCCCCGGTAAAACTCAAGCGCTACTTCGAGTAGTTCGTCCACTTCACCCGAGTCACCAAACCAGGTACGCGAACTTCATCTTCTTCTCTTCTTCTTTTTTTACAGCAAGTTTTCATTTTAAACTTAATTAAAGATAAAGCATCAGAAGATTTCTTGCACACAAACCCAAAAAAACCCGAAGCAAACATCCAATATTCTCAAATTACTCGTGACTGTGCACCTCAAAACACTGATACGCCACCGCTGCCGTACACGTGTACGACGGTGCACAAGGCTCTGACGAACTTCCAATGCTATCAGCATGTCGCAAATTGTCTCGAGGCTCGAAATCAAAATTCGAATTGCCTGAGAAAATTCGAATTCAAAATTTTGTCAAACTGCACGAAACTGAAGCTCAACAAAAAAAGGTCAACGATCCTCATCACCACCGCACGTACCACCGGAGGCGTTTGAACCTCGGCCACGTCTCGACAACCCACCAAGCAACCCTTCACCATAATTTAATGCAACTCGGTCGCGTTATGATGACGAACACGACGCCTAACAGACACGACCCAAAAACTCCAACCACAACCCTAATACGATATCATACTTTAATTTCACACAATAGAAAAATTAATTCACATTTTGCTTGAGATCAAGGATGGTTATGCTTGCCTCAACTCGAGTTTTAACAATTTAAATTGATTCAATCATCTTAAATTTGTGCAAGATTAATTTTTATTCAATTTCAAACTGTTCATCAAATACCAATCTATAAACCTTCATTTTTGTTTTAAAAATCATGAATTTCAACAATAATTCAAGATATAAACTTGAATTAGCTTTTCGTAACGATCGAATTTACCAATGTTTTCCTTGATTGACTGTAAACAGGGTTTTCCAGAAGTATAAGTTACTAATATGTTTGAAACAGGTTTAAAAATTCTGATTGAAGTTTAAGCAACAAGTTTTGTTGAAAAAAAATTAAAAACTTTCCCATAATCAAATGAAAACAATTCAAGGTTTAATTGTTTTCAACCCTGTAACACATAGCAGAGAAACAGCATATTCAATATTCCAAGTACAGCTTGTATGAAATCACAGATACATATCAAAATAAAGCACATACAATACATATATAAATCCCATGAATTATCTTACTGATTTTAATTAACTTTAGCTTGAAAATTTTAGTTTACTCACCTTGCAATTTCTGTAGAACAGAGAATAATTTCTTGTTTTCCTTTTGAAACCTGTAGTTGAAAACTGCCAGGAGCTTTGTTCATGAATCTGCCCCTTTTTTTAACTTGAATTTGTTTCTTTTTCTTGTTTTCTTGTTCTCAGGTATTACTATATTCCTGATCGAATTAAAAGAATGGTGCAGATATATATATGAGAAATAGTATGTATGAGGAAGGTGGTAACTGGTACTGTTGTCTCTTGTATTTGTCTTTGATCAGATTTTGTTTCTGATTTTTTTATAGATTTGTAAATATTTTTTAATTGACAAAAAGTTGGCTGAGATATTAGCATTAAATGCTTTGTTTACCAAATAGGTTTACATACTTAATTATGTTGTACTATGCATAAAGATATTTGTTTGTTGACTATCACTTTGCAGGCCAACTTGGCTTGCACATGAAGCTATTCATTTGTACATATTTGTTTTGTATCTTAATTAGTTTGCATACTTATTAAAATATTTGCTGTCTATAGATATTTATGTAAAGGTATATACTTTGCAGGTAGGGTATATGGCTTGTGTTACTTTGTTTCATATTTGCAGGTATGCTTGGCTTATGAATTAAGATATATGTTTTAGATATGTTTGATTTTATCTGGTATTGCTTCTAGCTCAAATAATTTATCAACAAGTTTTGTCAGGTTTACTTATATCCCTTTTGTCTTGAAAGTGAAGGTATTTAGTTTAGAAATATATACTTGCAGGCAACACTTGATCATATATATGAAGATATTTTTGTAAGTAAATATTTGTTTTAGCATAAATGATTCGTGTACATGTTTACTCAGATTTATACTTTATATCTTTGGTCCTGCAAATTTAAACTGATGTTTCAAGTATACATTAATACTTAATCCTTATATTATTTTTTCTATTTGTATTTTAACTTTGACTATCAGTATTCATAATCAATATGGTGTCTTATATTTTATATTTACTTCTATTTGTACTTTATATTTTTAACCATCAATCTTTAAATTATGTACAATATGATTTATTACATTTATACTTATTTTATATTTATTTCCATTTGTATTTTATTTAAATTATATGCATAAGTTTGACTTATATTTCACATTTATATTTTGATTCTATTTCAAACATTATCGTTCATATGTATACTTACCAAATATAAACAAAGTAAAGTATTTTAATTCAATCATAAAAGAGAAATTTTATTATGAATATTATCGAGATAATTTATTTAAATTTTCAAATCAATTTCCTTCTAAAAATACCATTTATATAAACAATGGAAATTACTTCAAAATCATAACTGTTTCAAATGGATAAGTTTAAATTTTATTTAAATTGATTTGAATATTTATTAAAATAAATAGGGCTAAAATCTGGGGTCGTTACACTACTTATTTATCTGATGCATGTGATAGATAATGAAAGTAATGTTGTGAAATGTTTGCATGAACGTATAAATATGTTTGCATGTATATAAGTATGAAGTTGATTATCTGCATGTCTGTATATAGATAAGCATATCTCCTTTCTTGTTTTATAGACTAAAAATAAGTTCAAAAATTCAAATTCTCTTCCCACAATCTCTTTCAGGTTATGATCTTTAAAAGAAATATGTCTGTTTTAACCAAATCTTATTTTTTTTAAATATCTTTAAGTGTAGTTAGCAAGTAGGTTTTATTGAAAGAAGAAATTAAGTTAGAAAATTAATTGTTTAAAGCTTGAGTTTTGTTTATATCATCATATTTGATTTTGTAAACAATGGTTTTTGATGATACTAACAAGTTTTTTGAGTTAATACATTAAGAGAATTTGTGAGATGAACGAAAAGTGAATTTTCGTCGATTTCTGGTGATCGAAGGTTCTGGGGTAGTCGAGATCTTTGCTGGAGGTAGCTCGAAGGTCGAGGCGCTTGAGAAAAATGGTCGCTGATTTTTCAGTTTACCGTGGTGGTTGAACAGTGACGAAATAGGGTTTAAAACCATATTTTGGTCACGATGTTTTCAAGGCCAGTGTGGCATCATCATCGCATCGGTCTTGATCGAGGTTGGGGGAAATGGGGCATGGGACTCTGGCGAAGGTCTGGGCTCAACGGGGAGATTTCAAATGATCGGAGGTGGTGGTGCATCTTTGGATCGGGTTTGGTTCAGGTGGTCCTCGTTTTTGCTCGATTTCGATATGGAGGTTGTATCGTGTTTCTAGGTAGTGGAGGCGATCGAGGTTGTCGATGGTGACTTGCTGGTGGTAGCGGCGATGGTCGTAGATGCTCTGACCATGTGTGCATGTGCACGTGGTTCTGGTACGTGTGGATTTATGGCTTTGTAATGGAGGTAGGATCAGGTACGAGAAAGAGACGGGGAGATTGAGGGAATTTGACCGGGTTTGGCTGGGTCTGTATTCTAGTGTAATAATAGTTTTTTTTAAAGTAAAACAAAAAAAGAGTAGAACAAAACAAAATTTTGAAAAAAATAAAGAAGGATTAAGTGGAAGGGAGGGAGAAGCCCTGGGTTTCGGGTTGGGCTTTGGGCCTGAATTTAATAAAAAAATATTTTTTTTACAAAGTTTTAAAAAAGGAAAATAAAATGATAACGCAACTTAACAAAGCTTTAAAATAAAAGTGTGTTAACAAGTTTTAAAAAGGAAAAATTGATTTAAACAATGTTTTAAAATTTAAAAACAAAAACAAGTTTTTGAAAACAATTTTCTTAACCAATTCTTTTAAATGATAAATGTTTTATTCAAGTATTGGGTTAGTTAAAGGTTATATAATAAATTATTTTTAACTTAAATTAATTAAGTTTGGAATATTTTATATACATGGCCATTATTTTGATGAATTCCTAAGTTTATTAAATTAAAGTTAAATAGTGTAATTAAGTGGATAATTAAAGAAGGGCAAATTTTTAAATAAATGTCTTAAGTTATTTCATATGTTACAATAAATTAATTTCAAACATTTAATTTATGTAAAATTTAAATAATAATTAAGTAAATGATTAAGATAAATGGTTTAAACTTTTAATTAATTAAGGTCTTAAGTAATTAAAGTATAATTATTTAATTCCAATAATTAATTAAAATAAATTAATTAGGAATGATGTGACCAGTTATCTATTTGATGGATTGTTAAATTGTATTGAATGTTTTGATTGTCTAATATCTCTGGTATGTTAATACGTAATATTCTGTGATATGAATTGCTTTGGATTAAACTGTTGATTAATGCGAATCATTTGTTTGAATAGTTATCTATGATGAATACTGTGTGAATATGATATTCTGAATTTAAATTGAATTGTTTTACTTAAAACAACTTGGCCTTAAAAGATGGCGTTTGGATTTCAATGAGACCGGTACCGGATATCAAATTGTTATCTGAAAACCACATCAAATCCAAATTAAATGATAGGTCATGAAATCTCATGTGAAGATCGAGAATGAAGATTAAGAATGCAAGGGCTATTTGTCGTTAACTCTGAGGGTGATTCCAAAACGAGTGTAATGGAGATAGTGCATTCGGTTTCGTCCAGACCCGAAACGGACTAGTAAGAACGAATGCTATCAGACAATCGTCAATGGAGGACGATGAGCATTCCAAGATATGTGTGCTATAAAGGTAATCGTAGCAGCAAGCCTCATCAACCAGGAATGGCTAAGAAAGGGGAGGTGCAGCAAGGCCAAGTGGGTAGCACCTAATTAGGATAAGATTTTCCCCTGTTTAGATGTCCCTTTATTCGGCTATGTGGGTGGTTGTTGGCCATAACCGTGGGGTTGTCCTATTTGGACTACGTAGTAAGGGGTAGCTCCAGCCTTGTGTTGCAGGGGATAATGGGGGATCCTCGGTACTTTAATATAGAACAGGTACTATGACGGACGGTACTCCAGTAACCCTGCCATTGTATGGAATCCAATCTCTAATAAACGTTGTACGGTTTTGATTGTGCCCAACTGTGTTGGAACCTAAAATGTAAGCATTCTAGCTATTTCCTATTTTATATTGAAAACCCTAGTGTTGATACTTGGTTTCGATTCATGACACGAAGCAATCACGAAGACATACAGATTTGACGACTGCAACGATAAAAAGAGACACGGAGAAGAGACTTAAAAACCGATGCATAAACTATAATATTTTGTTTTTAAGTCTTAGGTCAATATTATTAAATATCCCCTCAATTACATCTACATTAGCTTTTATATATATATATATATATATATATATATATATATATATATATATATTGTAACGACCTGATATTTTCAACCATTCGAATCCATTATAAGTGTATATGTAGACACTCATGCCGGAATTGAATTGCTCAAAATACCGCGTTGTAAATAAAAATTTGGCAAATCTCAGAGTATACAGTAAATAAAAATCACAGATCACAGACACAGGGCAATAGTAATGCAGCGGAAGTAAAAGAGATAGTAGTTCATGAAGCTACTATATAAATATATCAGATACATAAGATACAATAGAAGAAATAAAGTATAACAGAAGTTTAAATATGATAACCAAGTACAAGCTGAATAGAACAACCGAACTGAAAAGATGAAACTTGACAAGTAGATAATCTCCAGCGATTCCAATATCCAGAAAGTGGAAATCCAAATCTGTGAATAACTCAGGCTGACCCGAGAGTAAATAAAAATACAAACACTCGAGTCAGGACATACATATCTATACAATGTAAACCAACTCAAGTGAACTGTAGCAAAGATACAAGTAACTTAGAAGATTCTTGGGGACCACCCATCCTCTAAGGATCCGTTAAACTATTTACTATATAGTAATATACGCTATATACAGCAGTGTCTAATCAGTAAAGTATAATCATATAGAAAATAGCGTTAAGGTGATGGTGAACCTTAACGCGGTCGGATCTTTAAAACCAAAATCGTAGTGGGCTCGCTATAAGGAGATGACACGGCACGCGAGGCAATGCCATGGTGGATACACCGTTTGCACTCCCGGACCGGTGGTGACGGCAAGCCAGCAGCTTCCGCCCACCTCGAACAATACCCCCGAATCAAAGTGGCGCCACATATCAAATCACAAAAGTATTAGAATGGTTTCCGATGGAGCATGCTCGATGAAAGGGTGTGACCCTTTGTGTAGCCCGGTATAGCTCCTGTTTTAGTCATTTATGCCAACTCACGGGAGTTGGGTCCACGTAATATACCTCGAGAACGTCGCCACCATCCTACTTCATTCTGGAATCTCCACCGCGTACACAGTTGTTAAAGTGGTTTTCGGTATTGGCCGGCTATAAGACAATATCCGATCTCGGTCTCTTTAACAACCAATCGTTATTATAACCCGTAGTTATAACTTTTAAAAAAAAATTATACTTCAAAATAAAATATCATTACAACCCAAATCTTTATCAAAATAAAGATTAAATTATTCTCAAACCATTTCAATATATCATCATACCATATCTTTCGATTCAAATATTTATCAAAATAAATATCAAGTCATTTCTAACCATTTCAATATATTAAATTATCATATCCTTTCAAAACTTCCTTTCAAAGCATTTTAATATATCAAAATATCATAACCTTTCAAAACTTCGTTCAAAATATCTTATCTTTCAGCACTTCCTTTCAAATTATTTTAATATCAAAATGTCATATCTTTCAGTACCACATTTCAATCATTTAATATATCAAAATGTCAAAACCACATTCATTTCAAATCATTATTCATTTTATTCAATTTAAATTACCATTTCAAATTCACATTTCAAAACAGTTTATATTCAAAAAAAATCATTTTTAACCATTAAAATGAAGTTATTGTGTTCAATAATTAAATTATTAAATTTCCAAAATTTTCAACTTCCAAAGTTCATTTATTCACTTAAGTTTATCAAAACAGTGAAAATTCACTTTTCGTGGCATTTAGAAAACGCTACGGAAAGATACATTCAAAACAGTTCAATTTAACAAAAGACAACATTTTAAAATGTTGTAATAGGGTTTAATTAAATTTCAAATAAACTTAGTTAAATTCCAAAATTATAGCACTTACAAAAATTGCTATAATAGCTTTTAATTCAATTTAGCTTTTTAGTTCATTATCATCAAGTACAGCATTTACAAATGCTGTAATATCATTTACATTGTAATTAATAGCATTTCAAAAATGCAGTCAATTAACTTCAAATATTCAATATAATTTCTCAACCAGTTATATTTTTTTATTTAAAACATTTTTAACTCATAAAATCATACATTTTAACATTTATAAACATCATTCAATTTTCCTCCAGTTCATGATTTTATAAAGTTAAATTTCCGTTCAAAAATCAAGATTTAATAATAATTCACTTATTAAATTGCAATGTTCAATTTTAAATTCATTGCATTAAATTTCAACTTAACACTTAAGTTCAAATTCTCAAATATAACTTAGTTTTATTTTTACTTACTTAACTAAAAGTTCACTTTTAAGTCAATTTCATAAATTTCCAATTTAGTTATATTTCAAAATTTCAACTTAAAGTATTCATTCATTTCACATTTCAACTTTATTAAAAATCATTAATATGATATAAAATCACTTTGAATTCATTTAAATTCAAATTATCATAAATTTATCATAATTTCATATTCAATTTAATTTCCAATTATAATTAAATCAAATTTTCCAAAATAACTTTCGTTCAAATTTTCTAACTTTTCATTAATTCATTTTACTTACAATTATTTAGAAAATCAATAATATTTTAGAAAAATCCTTTTTAATTATATTTAAATCAAAATGTTTTAATATTTACATTTATAAAATAATTTTAAAATTTTTAGAAAACATATATTAACTACGGGTGTATATATAATTTTCTATGCTAGGTAAAGTGATACGGGTAATATATCATTTCAACCCGTAATTTACAAAGAAAATCCGAGTTTTATCATTTCAAACCCACAGTCCCAAGTAAATGAAATAAATTGAAAATCATTCAGGCCTAACATTTCAGCCCATAACAATTTTCCCTTATTCTAAAGTCCGTTCGGGTATGTATCATTTCAACCCATAGTGATTTCTAATTTAAAGGTAACTTGCAGTGTGATAAACTGGTAAAATATACAGAATAGCATGAAATAACCGTAATATATGATATAACAGGTGTAATAACAGGTGTGAACATCATATGATAATAATATAAGAAGTTATAACATGTTAATATAGTTCTACAGATTCACAGGGTGTCAATTTACTACTTATATAAGTACATAATGTCTGGTGAGAATAACTCACATTTTTATGCTGGAGATATTAATTTGAATGACACAACGGATCCAAAAAGCACGACCTTTGATTTTGAGTGGAAAGAAATAGCCAAGATATCATCTTGTAAACAACCCCAAAACAAGACAATATAACTTATGAATATTCAACCAAAATATTGAAATAAATTGAAATTGAAAGGTAACAAAGACAAGATAACTTGACCTTGTTACAACCATTCCAAAGCTTGACTAAGGGGTTCATTTTCTCAGCCATGATGATGATATGAGTGTGGGAGAGACAAGGTTAACTTCCTTGAATACAAGAAACAAACCAAACCAAATATACCTTAATAACCAAATCACAACAATATAAATAACTTGCAAATACATGCACAAAACATTTTCAAACCAATTTCACCTACTTCCATCTTGCATAGGCTCAGCCATGGCTGGAAAGTACATGACTATGGCATGTTCTAAGGTCTGGTTGTGGACCTATAGGGGTCGGCCCAACCTAGAGGAAGTGGTGCAAAAGTTTGTGAAGCAAGATCTAATGCTACAAGGCAAAAGCAAGGGTTTTGGTCCATATTTGGCTCGACCTATGGCACACTTGGGCTCGGCTATACTTACTCCAGATCCGGACAGTAGAGAGTGATGGTGCAGAAATGGCCAAAGGTCATGTAGTTGTTGGCGGTGGTGGTTCTAGGGGTGGCTAAAGAGGTTTGGAGGTGGTGGACATGAATGGTGCTTGGTTATGTACATTTAGGTGGTGTTTGTTTAGGTTTTTGGTGGATCTATTTCAACATGGGGCACGGCCAGTGGCTAGGCGTTGGAATGGAGGAGGTGTTGGTCAAGTGTGGTGTTGATAGAGGTGGCCAAGGTGGAGGAGGAAGGAGGAGCTAAGCCTAGAAGAGGAGATAGCAAGTGCAAATCAAGTAAAACAAAGGAAAACATAGGAAAAGAATAAGTTTTTACCAAAAAAATTTCTCAAACAATGGAGGCAGGTGCTTTTGGAGCTGAGAAAGTTTTGTATATGGGATTGAAATGAAAAATAATTGGCTGGAGGAAAGAGTGAAGTCGGCCAATCAATTGAATTAGAAAAGGTTGGAAAACAAAGAGCCGGGAAAACGAAGAGCCTTGAGCAACTAAAGAGACACAAACTCTTCAAATTTCCACTATTTTCTTTTTAAATTTTATATAACTGAAATATATATATAAACTCAAATAAAATACGAAAATTTAGTAAATAAACAAAAATAACTTAATTAATTATTAATTATATATAGTTTAATTAAATAAAACAGCAAAATCTGCAACTAGTCTTGAAAATATAAAAAATAAGTGCAATGAACTTGGGAAAAATTTTATATACTTAAAAATATTTATAAATAAAGATAAGATAAAAAATAAAATGAATTCACAAAAATAAATAAATAAATTTAAATTTAAATATAGTTTAGATGAAGAAAAAAATAGAAATAGCTTTTAAAAATAGGAAATAATTAAATACAGTAAATTTTGAAAAAATTCTATTATCATTTTAAAAATATCTAAAAGTCAAAATATACATAATATAACATATTAAAACATATTAAAATAAAATATGACAAAGAAAATAAAATTTATACAATTTAAAATAACAAAATTGGAAAATAAACAATTTATACTCAAAATTGAAATGTGCATATCTTTTGCAATTTAACTCCGTTTTCAACGAAACAAAAAGCAGTGTTCAAGTTATTTCATCTATTTTCAAAATAAAAGATAAAATTTAAGATTTAAAATGATTTTAATTTTAATTTTAAAAGTCAAAGTTTAAACAGTTTGAGTAGAAATTCACCTTTCAGTAAAATATTCAAATTATACTAGTTTGAACTATAAATCACTTAATAATCATCATTTATATTTAAAGATGAAATGTTTGAAATAAAACAAATTTAAAATAATTTAAAAATAGCAGAATGTTCAATTTAAATAATATACAAAAATCTAGGGTTGTTACACTCTCCCCCACTCAAAACTTTTCGTCCTCGAAAAGGGATGAGGTACGGAAAAGCACAGAAAAAAATAGAGTGAAATAGGATTAAGATAAGATGACAAGAAGATTGAAAATTATACCTGATAACTATTGTTATAGGTAAGTTTCGCAAGGTGCAAATTATCAAATATTATATAGAGATTTCTAAACAAAAGAATATAGAAAGATGCCTACACCAGTCTATAGCAAGATAGGGATGATGAGGACAACAAAAAGATAGTTTGAAAAACAAAATAAGGAATTAAGTTTGAAACTATGTAAATTTCAACTTAAATAGAAAATAAACTTTTACACAAGTTAAATAAATCTTAACTATCCCAAATTTCATTATCTTATTATCTAATCATCTTAAATTAACTATTTTTCAAACCATAATCATTTGTTACACTCACAATGTACTTAATAAATTTAATTCTTCTTTATTCCTAATTAAATTAAATTTATTCCACTCAATATATTTATCACTTATGTTAAATATACTTAGACTAATTATAACTGCTTTCTTTTATCTTTAGTTCTTTTAACATTATTTTATTTTAAGTTATTCAATTACCCGTTTATTCTTTTTACCCCTGTTAATCATTTTATAATTAAAATTTAAGTGTATAACATTTATTATAACTACTCAAATTTTATTTATTAAATCTTTTATATTGTATATTATCCAATTACATTGTTAACTTTTGAAATTAAGGTAAGTTATATTTGAATGCAATTATATTATACAAATAAAACTTTCCAATTCAATCATTTCAAGCTTAAATCATTTATTCAAAAAAATTTGATTTTCTTTTTATAATTGAAATTATTCTTTAAAAATAAAATTTAAGAATTAAATTTCTGATTTCTTCAAACCATTTAGAGATAACTAAATGTATGTACATAGGTTATCAAATAAAATTTCAATCATATGTGTATATATATATATATATATATATATATATATATTATAAATCAAGTCATATTTTAGAAATTCAATAAATTTGATTTCCCAAAACAAAGCTGTAGCAAGATTACAGAACAGTCTCTTCACTTCGACACTCGAAAATGAATGTCGATGAGGCTGCAGTCATCACCGAAATTATTTCCAGCGACAAAGAGAAGAGCACTAATTTTTAAACTTTAAAAATACTTGGAAACAAATTTCTATTTGAAAATACTTTAACTAATATATCCCTTTTAAAACTTTAAACACAAAGTTTTAAACCATCAGAAATTAAATTCTCAAATTCCTTGTTCTAAATTCATTTCAGTTCCCAAATAAATTTATAAACAACTATCTATAAATTCATTTATAGAACAATAAATGATAAATTAAGTAATATCATTTCAAATAATCAATTTTAAATCAATTTATTAAGTTCCATAAATTTACATATATATCAAAATTTATTTCATTAACCAAATTTTAAAATAATATCGTGTCAGTTTGTTCTTTTAACGTGTTTTAGAAATCCTATCGATAGCGTTGATCAGACGAATCGATCAGAAACCCAACTCAACATCAACAACACAATATATAAAAAAAATACAGATTTACAAGTACAATTCAAAATGTTTGGAAGAATGGATTGGAAACAAAAGAAAAGATGATTAAATAACAAAATAGGGAGGTGGATAAGCTTAAGTAAATCACGGGCAACCTTAACCGGGTCAACCGTGACTTAAAGAATAAGATCAATGTGGATTTTTCTGGGGTAAATCTACATTCGATCTACAGAGTTAGAGTTTGGGATAACAAAAGATATTAGCATCTAAACCAAGGATAAATATAAATCTCTGGTGAATCGATGCTAATTGTAGAGTAGTTTTCCCCCTTTTTTTCAATTTAATTTGAAATTGGCGTGACCGCCGACTCACTAAAAAGATCATTCGAAGCGGAGTTTTGGAATACTCCAGAGTCAAAAGAAGATGAATAGTGAGGGATACAAATGGATTTTGGAACCCTAGGGAATGTTCCAAAATTCAAAGGAATTGAGTCAAAAAGGAA
Organism: Allium cepa; assembly: GCA_030765085.1. Classification (NCBI taxonomy): domain Eukaryota; kingdom Viridiplantae; phylum Streptophyta; class Magnoliopsida; order Asparagales; family Amaryllidaceae; genus Allium; species Allium cepa. Next base: position 26,386,495 of record CM060938.1, on the reverse strand, counting down.
GAGATTCAAACTCGAATGAAAGTGATTATGTAAATACATTCACACCATATGCTGAGTTTTGCCTAGAGCTACCAAAGCTCTGATACCAACTGTAACGACCCGATATTTTCAACCATTCGAATCCATTATAAGTGTATATGTAGACACTCATGCCGGAATTGAATTGCTCAAAATACCATGTTGTAAATAAAAATTTGGCAAATCTCAGAATATACAGTAAATAAAAATCACAAATCACAGACACAGAGCAATAATAATGCAGCGGAAGTAAAAGAGATAGTAGTTCATGAAGCTATTATATAAATATATCAGATACATAAGATCAGATACATAAGATACAATAGAAGAAATAAAGTACAACAGAAGTTTAAATATGATAACCAAGTACAAGCTGAATAGAACAACTGAACTGAAAAGATGAAACTTGACAAGTAGATAATCTCCAGCGATTCCAATCTCCAGAAAGTGGAGATCCAAATCTGTGAATAACTCAGGCTGACCCGAGCGTAAATAAAAATACAAACACTCGAGTCAGGACATACATACTTATACAATGTAAACCAACTCAAGTGAACTGTAGCAAAGATACAAGTAACTTAGAAGATGCTTGCGACCGCCCATCCTCTAAGGATCCGTTAAACTATTTACTATATAGTAATATAGGCTATATACGGTAGTGTCTAATCAGTAAAGTATAATTATATAGAAAATAGCGTTAAGGGGATGGTGAACCTTAACGCGGTCGGATCTTTAAAACCAAAATCGTAGTGGGCTCGCTATAAGGAGATGACACGGCACACGAGGCAATGCCAGGGTGGATACACCGTTTGCACTCCCGGACCGGTGGTGACGGCAAGCCAGCAGCTTCCGCCCACCTCGAACAATACCCTCGAATCAAAGTGGCGCCACATATTGAATCACAAAAGTAATAAAATGGTTTCCGATGGAGCATGCTCGATGAAAGGGTGTGACCCTTTGTGTAGCCCGGTATAGCTCCTGTTTTAGTCATTTATGCCAACTCACGGGAGTTGGGTCCACGTAATATACCTCGAGAACGTCGCCACCATCCTACTTTATTCTGGAATCTCCACCGCGTACACAGTTGTTAAAGTGGTTTTCGTTATTGGCCGGCTATAAGACAATATCCGATCCCGGTCTCTTTAACAACCAATCGTTATTATAACCCGTAGTTATAACTTTAAAAAATATATTTTATACTTCAAAATAAAATATCATTACAACTCAAATCTTTATCAAAATAAAGATTAAATTATTTCCAAACCATTTCAAAATATCATCATACCATATCTTTCGATTAAAATATTTATCAAAATAAATATCTAGTCATTTCTAACCATTGCAATATATTAAATTATCATATCCTTTCAAAACTTCCTTTCAAATCATTTTAATATATCAAAATATCATAACCTTTCAAAACTTCGTTCAAAATATCTTATCTTTCAGAACTTCCTTTCAAATTATTTTAATATCAAAATGTCATATCTTTCAGTACCACATTTCAATCATTTAATATATCAAAATATCAAAACCACATTCATTTCAAATCATTATTCATTTTTTTCAATTTAAATTACCATTTCAAATTCACATTTCAAAACAGTTTATATTCAAAAAAAATCATTTTTAATCATTAAAATGAAGTTATTATTTTCAATAATTAAATTATTAAATTTCCAAAATTTTCAACTTCCAAAGTTCATTTATTCACTTAATTTTATCAAAACAGTGAAAATTCACTTTTCGTGGCATTTAGAAAACGCTACGGAAAGATACATTCAAAACAGTTCAATTTAACAAAAGACAACATTTTAAAATGTTGTAATAGGGTTTACTTAAATTTCAAATAAACTTAGTTAAATTCAAAAATTATAGCACTTACAAAAATTGCTATAATAGCTTTTAATTCAATTTAGCTTTTTAGTTCATTATCATCAACTACAGCATTTACAAATGCTGTAATATCATTTACATTGTAATTAATAGCATTTCAAAAATGCAGCCAATTAACTTTAAATATTCAATATAATTTCTCAACCAGTTATATTTTTTATTTAAAACATTTTTAACTCATAAAATCATACATTTTCACATTTATAAACATCATTTAATTTTCCTCAAGTTCATGATTTTATAAAGTTAAATTTCCGTTCAAAAATCAAGATTTAATAATAATTCACTTATTAAATTGCAATGTTCAATTTTAAATTCATTGCACTAAATTTCAACATAACACTTAAGTTCAAATTCTCAAATATAACTTATTTTTATTTTTACTTACTTAACTAAAAGTTCACTTTTAAGTCAATTTCATAAATTTCCAATATAGTTATATTTCAAAATTTCAACTTAAAGTATTCATTCATTTCACATTTCAACTTTATTAAAAATCATTAATATGATATAAAATCACTTTGAATTCATTTAAATTCAAATTATCATAAATTTATCATAATTTCATATTCAATTTAATTTCCAATTATAATTAAATCAAATTTTCCAAATAACTTTCGTTCAAATTTTCTAACTTTTCATTAATTCATTTTACTTACAATTATTCAGAAAATGAATAATATTTTACAAAAATCCTTTTTAGTTAGATTTAAATCAAAATGTTTTAATATTTACATTTCTAAAATAATTTTTAAAATTTTAGAAAACATATATTAACTACGGGTCTGTATATAATTTTCTACGCTAGGTAAAGTGATACGGGTAATATATCATTTCAACCCGTAATTTACAAAGAAAATCCGGGTTTTATCATTTCAAACCCGCAGTCCCAAGTAAATGAAATAAATTGAAAATCATTCAGGCCTATCATTTCAGCCCATAACAATTTTCCCTTATTCTAAAGTCCGTTCGGGTATGTATCATTTCAACCCATAGTGATTTCTAATTTACAGGGAACTTGCAGTGTGATAAACTGGTAAAATATACATAATAGCATGAAATAACCGTAATATATGATATAACAGGTGTAATAACAGGTGTGAACATCCTATGATAATAATATAAGTAGTTATAACATGTTAATATAGTTCTACAGATTCACAGGGTGTCAATTTAGTACATATATAAGTACATAATGTCTGGTGAGAATAACTCACATTTTTATGCTGGAGATATTAATTTGAATGACACAACGGATCCAGAAGGCACGACCTTTTATTTTGAGTGGAGCGAAATAGCCAAGATATCATCTTGTAAACAACCCCAAAACAAGACAATATAACTTATGAATATTCAACCAAAATATTGAAATAAATTGAAATTGAAAGGTACCAAAGACAAGATAACTTGACCTTGTTACAACCATTCCAAAGCTCGACTAAGGGGTTCATTTTCTCAGCCATGATGATGATATGAGTGTGGGAGAGACAAGGTTAACTTCCTTGAATATAAGAAACAAACCAAACCAAATATACATTAATAACCAAATCACAACAATATAAATAACTTGCAAATACATGCACAAAACATTTTCAAACCAATTTCACTTGCTTCCATCTTGCATAGGATCAGCCATGGCTGGAAAGTGCATGACTATGGCATGTTCTAAGGTCTGGTTGTGGACCTATAGGGGCCGGCCCAACCTTGAGGAAGTGGTGCAAAAGTTTGTGAAGCAAGATCTAACGCTACAAGGCAAAAGCAAGGGTTTTGGTCCATATTTGGCTCAACCTATGGCACACTTGGGCTCAGCTATACTTACTCCAGATCTGGACAGTAGAGAGTGATGGTGAAGAAGTGGCCAAAGGTCATGTAGTTGCTGGTGGTGGTGGTTCTAGGGGTGGCTAAAGAGGTTTGGAGGTGGTGGACATGAATGGTGCTTGGTTATGTACATTTAGGTGGTGTTTGTTTAGGTTTTTGGTGGATCTATTTCAACATGGGGCACGGCCAGTGGCTAGTGGTTGGAATGGAGGAGGCGTTGGTCAGGTTTGGTGGTGATGGAGGTGGCCAAGGTGGAGGAGGAAGGAGGAGCTGAGCCTAGTAGAGGAGATAGCAAGTGCAAATCTAGTAAAACAAAGGAAAACATAGGAAAAGAAGAAGTTTTTACCAAAAAAATTTCTCAAGCAATGGAGGCCGGCTATTTTAGAGCTGAGAAAGTTTTGTATATGGGATTGAAATGAAATATAATTGGCTGGAGGAAAGAGTGAAGTCGGCCAATCAATTGAATTAGAAAAGGTTGGAAAACAAAGAGGCGGGAAAACGAAGAGCCTTGAGCAACTAAAGAGACACAAACTCTTCAAATTTCCACTAATTTATTTTTAAATTTTATATAACTGAAATATATATATAAACTCAAATAAAATATGAAAATTTATTAAATAAACAAAAATAAATTAATTAATTATTAATTATATATAGTTTAATTAAATAAAACAGCAAAATCTGCAACTAGTCTTGAAAATATAAAAAATAAGTGCAATGAACTTGGGAAATTTTTTATATATTTAAAAATATTTATAAATAAATATAAGAACACAAAATAAAATGAATTCACAAAAATAAATAAATTTAAATTTAAATATAGTTTAGATGAAGAAAATAGCAGAAAAATAGAAAGTGCTTTTAAAAATAGGAAATAAATACAGTAAATTTTGGAAAAATTCTATTATCATTTTAAAAATATCTAAAAGTCAAAATATACATAATATAACATATTAAAACATATTAAAATAAAATATGACAAAGAAAATAAAATTTATACAATTTAAAATAACAAAATTGCAAAATAAACAATTTATACTCAAAATTGAAATGTACATATCTTTTGCAGTTTAACTCCGTTTTCAACGAAACAAAAAGCAGTGTTCAAGTTATTTCATCTATTTTAAAAATAAAAGATAAAATTTAAGATTTAAAATGATTTAAATTTTAACTTTAAAAGTCAAAGTTTAAACAGTTTGAGTAGAAATTCACCTTTCAGTAAAATATTCAAATTATACTAGTTTGAACTATAAATCACTTAATAATCATCATTTATATTTAAAGATGAAATATTTGAAATAAAAAAAATTTAAAATAATTTAAAAATAAAAGAAAGTTCAATTTAAATAATATACAAAAATCTAGGGTTGTTACATATATAATCATTTTATTTCCCAAATATTTTATACATATATAAGCATACAATTAAATTATAAAAGTATTTTAAAGTTATATAAATTAGTATGCCTATGTAAACAGTGCTTACTGCACAAATTTAACCAGGTCAGTCAACTGACCCAGAGATCCATTCGATTGACAAAGGGAATTTTGTGTCGCATGCACAGTTGCATAAATATACGAATTTAGATATAAAATTATTTTGAATATTCAGTCAACTGACCCAGAGTCTCAGTTGACTGAATTTCTATAACAGCCACTTTTCGAAAAGACAAGACCTTTTGTGAAGAAATACGAACCTCTAGAAAAGAATGGACGCAACACTTCAATCAAAAATCTTTACGAATAGTCGCTGCTTTCTAACCTTTATACACTCAAACTCCAATCATTTCAATTTACTCAATCACAATCGAGTTCTCTTATTTCTCTGATCTAACTTTCTGAAATCTATTTGCTATCATACTTTCAATTACTCTGCATTAAAGCAATACTATACCTTTCTATTCTTCATATACTTCAAAAATATATATTTATACTCGATGAGAAGATTATAGGAAGGGTTTACTACAAGTGACAAATCCATGTTATCAGAACACACATAAGTCAAAAGTATTATCTGTAATTGTTTAAGTCATGTTCTGTTGCTTAAGCGAGTGAAGTCCTCTTTGGTTGTCGAGGCGAAATCCTCTGCTCAAGTCCCTATTTGGCTACTAAGGGTATATAGACCTGTTCCTCCAGGTTAAGTGAGGGTTGTTGTTTTAGTGAAATTTTAGAAGGAGTCTGGGACTGGACGTAGAACGGTGCTCCGAACCAGTATAAAAATCTCTGCTGTCATTTTACTATACTGCTTTTTATTCCACACTATTTGCAGTATTATTATCATTGTTATACTCTTATTATCATATATCCATATTACACGATTCATAGCACACTTTCATTTGGTATTAGAGCAGGATCATCGTATAACCGTAACACAGTTATCTGATAATCTAATAATATTGACTAACACAAGCATTAACGCAAGCTTCATTGAAGGACAATCCATTGCACGTCCACCACTATTTAATGGAATGAATTATAACTATTGGGCTACACGAATGAGAATTTATATGCAAGCAAATGGTTTTGATTCATGGAATATAACTCAAATAGAATAAACTATTCCTACTAAAGGATATTCCACTTGGTTAAATACACAAAAATTAGATGCCACAGCTAATGCAAAAGCCATGATTATGTTGTTTTGTGCCTTAGATAAAAATGAGTTTAACCGTGTTAGCATGAGCAATACTGTATATGAAATATGGCGTACACTCAAATTTACACACGAAGGAACCAACAAGGTCAAACAAAGCAAAATATCCATACTTAAAAGTCAGTTTCAAAATATTAGAATGAAAGAAAGTGAATCTATAAATGACAAGTACTCAAGATTTCGAGATATCTATCGTTCATTAGTATGACTAGGAGAAAAATATTCAGACTTTGACATTGTATCCAAAATCCTTAACTCTTTAACGGAAGAATGGGAAAGAAAAGTTTTCGCTATTGAAGAAGCGAACGATATTTCCAAAATAACTCCGGAAGAGTTAATAGGAAACCTAATGTCTTATGATGTGAATTTGCAGGCTAAAAGAGTTCAAGCTCAAGATAAAAAGAATATAGCATTTCATGCAGAACAAGAAGAATCAGATTCAGACAAAGACGACCTAGCCTTTATTGCCAAGAACTTCAAGAAATTCTTGAAACATAGAAAAGGAAACAGAAATAACGGCAAGAGAAGTTCAAACAGTAATAAACCATCATCTTTATCAGTTATGAAATGTTTTAACTATCATAAAAAAGGCATATGCAGAAGGACTGTCCAGATCAAAATAAAGAATATCAAAATAAAAGTAAGGACAAATTCAAAAGAAAAGCATTTTCAGTCACATTGGATGATTTGGATTCCTCCTCTTCTTCTTCGAGAAGTGAAAGTGACAGCGATAATGAACAAGCTAACGTATGTTTTATGGCTAAAGCTAATGAGGTTAGTGATTTAACTTATGATGATATGATAGAAATAAATTCTGAATTATTAGATACTTTAAAAATCTCAAAAGAAAATATAAAGAAGCTATAGAAAATCAGAACAAGGCAGAATTCGAAAGAGACATGCTTAGAGACAAAATATTAGAAAAAGAACTTGAGAAAACTCAGGAATCTCTTTCAAATGTTAATTTCAATTTATATTACCGAGTCAAGAAATTGAAACTCAAAAGAAAAGAATGATAATCTTGTTTATGAAAGTCATGTTTTAAAAACTAATATTAAAATGGTAGAACTATAAAATTCAATTCTAAAGACCAAACTAGATGGAATCAATAAAAATGTTTCAAATTTATTAAAGGAAGAGAAAATCTATCTAGCATTATTGAGAATTCACAATCTGTTAGTAATAAAAATGGTTTGGGATATAAGAAGAAAATCAAGGATTCACAATCTAGTAATTTAAACAAAGTTAAGTGTGATAAAACACCCATATCTTCAAAAAGACTAGTTTCTAAAACTATAAATACGCGGGTACCTAAAATTAACAACAATTTAATAAATAAAAAGTATATTAGTTCATTTATAAAAGATGTTCATAACAAAAATTACATTTATAAAAGGGTTATTAAACCCACTTGGGTTTGTTTCCTAATATCTAACTCTTAGGACCCTATTTAAAAGGTGGGTACCAACGTTATCTCATATTTTTTGTAAGTCCCACTCAAGGAAAGAGGAAAATGGACACTTGACAATGGTTGCTCAAAAAACATGATAGGGGACAAATATATGCTAATAAATATTACATACTCAGACGGAGGTTCTGTCACATTTGGAGATAATTCCAAGGGATATATCATCGGCAAAGGCGATGTGAGCAATTACGGTACATCTAATTTACCTCTTATTGCAAATGTTTTATTAGTTAGTAATTTAAAGCATAATCTATTAAGTGTAAGTCAATTATGAGATAAAGGTTTTAAAATATCATATTCTGAAAATTAATGTAGTATTCTTGATCAGAATCAAAATCTTATTTTCGAAGGAAATAGAGACAAAAACATTTACGTTTTGAATATGAAAGTTAATCATAGCTAAGATATGTGTTTAATAGCTAAGAAAATGATCCTTGGATATGGCATAAACGATTCTATCATATCAATTTCCAAAATATAAATAAAATTTCTAAAAATAATCTTGTAAAAGGATTACCAAATATGAATTTTAAAGTTAATTATATATATGACTCATGTCAATAAGGTAAATTAACTAAATCCTCGTTTAAATCTAAGAAAGTTATTTTGACATTACAATCACTCGAGTTACTTCATATAGATTTATTTGGCCCTACCCAAATTCAATCCATAAATCATAATAAGTACGTATTTGTAATAGTTGATGATTTTTCTAGATATACAATGGACTATCTTTATGAAAAATAAAAGTGATACCTTTGAAAATTTCAAAACATTTGTTAAACAAATTCAAAATTTAAAAGGTATTAAAATTAAAAATATTAGAAGTGATCACGAAGGTGAATTTGAAAATATACAGTTAGATAATTATTGTAAAAAGAAAGGAACATTTCATAGCTTTTTGTTTCCTAGAACTCCATAACAAAATGGAGTTGTAGAACGAAAAAATCAAACTCTACAAGAGTGTGCAAGAACATTACTAAATGAAAGCACGTTACCAAAATAATTTTGGGCAGAAGCTGTTGCAACTACTTGTTATGTTTTGAATCGTGTTTCTATTAGACCTCTCGTCAAAAATACTCCTTACGAACTTTTTAACGGTAGAAAACCAAACATATCTTATTTTAAAATATTTGGATCAAAATGTTTTATATTAAAAAGATTAGCTTGGCAAATTTGATTCAAAATGTGACGAAGGAATATTTCTTGGAAATTCAAATCGAAGCAAAGCCTATCGAATTTTTAATAAACGAACTAATACTATCGAAGAATCACTCCATGTATCTTTTAATGAAAACTCTAAATTTGTTTCTAATACAAATAATAACAATGACTTACTTAATAACAATAAAACAAATATAGTAATAAACAATTCAAGAGATGAGGATGATATCTTTTATAATTCTAGAGAAAATGAAAGCATTGTTAATAATTTAGAAAGTAGAAATACTATAAATACAATAAGACCTCCTCGAAGAGTTTTATGAAATCATCCTACATAGAATATAGTTGGAGTAATAAATTCAAATATTCGAACTAGAAATCAACTAAATTTCATGGGTAATGTAGCTTTTCTCTCTATTATAGAACCTAAAAATACTAAGGAAGCATCATTCGATGAAAACTGGATTATTGCTATGCAAGAAGAATTAAATCAGTTTGAACGAAATGAATTTTGAGAACTAGTACCCAGACCAACCGATCAGACTGTTATAGGAATTAAATGGGTTAATAAAAATAAAGCAGATGATTTAGGAAATATAACAAGAAACAAAGTAAGACTAGTAGCATAAGGATATAACCAAGAAGAAGGAATAGACTACGAAAAAACATTTACTCTAGTTGCTGGACTAGAAGTAATACAAATTTTATTGGCTTAAGCATATTTTAATAACTTTAAACTCTATCAAATGGATGTTAACAGTGCTTTTTTAAATGGTTATATTAAAGAAAACGTTTATGTTAAACAACCTCCTTTATTCATTTATGAGAAATATCTAGATCATGTATATAAACTTAAGAAAATTTATATGGTTTAAAGCAAGCACCACGTGCTTGGTATGAACGCCTAAAAAGCTATCTAATTAATTATGGACTAGAAATAGGAAAAGTAGATCAAACTTTATTTATAAAACATTTGAAAAATGATATATTAATAGTTAAATATATGTCAACGACATTATAATTTGTTCAATAAATAATGAATTATGTAATGAATTTTCTGAAATAATGATTAGAGAATTTGAAATGTCCCACGTGGGAGAATTATCGTATTTTCTAGGACTTTAAATAAAACAAGTTTCAAATAGAATTTTATTAATCGCGAAAAATACTGTAATAATCTTATCAAACGTTTTGGAATGGAAAACACTTCTGCCAAACCAACACCTGTTAGCACAACTGTACATCTTGATAAAGATGAAAAGGGCAAAAGTGTAGACCAAAAACTATATCGTAGTATGATAGGATCACTACTTTATCTAACAGCAAGTAGACCAGATACTATGATGAGTGTGTGCTTATGTGCACGATTTCAATCTGACCCGAAAGAATCACATTTATGTGGCGTAAAACGTATACTACGCTACCTTAGTAAGAGTAAAAATTTCGGACTTTTCTATCCAAAAGAGTGCTCGTTCGAATTAGTATCATACAACGATGCTGATTTTGGAGTATCACGAACGGATAGAAAAGGTACAAGCGGTACGCGTCACTTCATTGGTAAATCTTTAATATTATGGTGTAGTAAGAAACAGAACTGTGTCTCTCTATCAACTTGTGAAGCAGAATATATTTCTACAGCACTAGCTTGCACATAAGTAATTTATATGCAACAAACACTTAATGATTTTGGAATCAATCTATCAAAATCAACAATTTACTGCGATAATTATAGTGCTATAAATCTATCTAAAAATCCAGTAAACCACTCAAGAACTAAACAAACAAATATTGGACATCATTTTTTGCGTGATAATATAGAAAAAGAAGTGATAAATCTAGACTATGTACCATCAGAAAATCAATTAGCCGATATTTTTACTAAACCACTATTAGAAAAAACGTTTATAAAATTGCGTCGTGAGCTTGGTATAATGTCAATTAAAGATATATAAATAAAATATAAATTTTTTAACTAAAAACTCAAAAATAAAGTTTTTATAAAAATTCGAAATTCTGACCATGCTGAGGCTCGAACCAGTAAACTGCTGTGAATAGCCCGGGTGTCTTAACTACCTGAGTTATTGATGTTTTCTGTTATAGTCTAGTATGGCCATTTTATTATATGGTGACATTAATATATATTATAATACATGTCACATTTAACTTTACAAATATACATTACTATTTTTATAAAACATTAAAATTACACAAAATAAATCGGCCAACAGAAAAACTAACATAGTCCCATACTTCTTGGCTAAATTCAATATAATCCACTCAATTCTATCCTATTTTTCCTAAACTTAGCCTATAAATAGATGCATACTCCATCTTCTATGCAATCAAAATAAAGTAAAACCTTCATTCGTTTTCCTCTCAAAATGTAGTAAAGCTTTTATAAACCACTATTTTTCAAGAATGTCTCCTCTTCTACGGCTTCTATCGAAATTATTGCCTCAAATAACTCTCCAAAAACTCCAGATCATAAAATTTCACCATCGTCAATCTATCACACCAGATATACTCCGGATAAGAAGAAGGGAAAGAAGACGATGGACATTTCTTCGAACACGAAGCAAAAGATAGATGATCTGCACCATTATCAGCAAGAATCACTAATGCAACAACGTGAAATGTACTACGAACAAAAGATAAACTCCAGATGGATCAGAATCATTGAGCAAATCGCTATGAAGTTCTACGGGGCATCGTCACATCCAATAGACGAACATGCGGTTTTGCCTATCCGATGACCATCGACTTCAACTCCACTACAACCACCATACTCACCGAATTCATGGGATCGCAACGAAGAATCGAATGCTCGTCGTAAGCAACTAAAAGGATACAAGACGCCTAACCCCTCGAAAAAATCATAGTTTTCACTATCTTTCGTTGTTTTTTCAAATAAATTCTCTACGTATGTATGTTTTCCTTATTCTTGGAATAAATTTATTTCTGGTTCGTTGATCAAAATGACAACTATTTATATTAAATAATAAGGCTTGCAACATTCACATATAGAAAATATTAACATTTCACAGCAAAATAAAATTCAATGCAGAAAATTCTCCTGGTCAGTCGACTGGACCAGGTGGTCAATCGACTGACACAACAACATAATTTTTTATATATACATGGTCAGTCGACTGTCTCAGCGCCTCAGTCGACTGAATCAGAAGGCAGAGAAATTTTGACCTTCAGCTTCGGTCGACTGGAGCCCTGAGCCAGTCGACTGAGCCGTAGATCTGAGTCATTATATTTCTTATACCTACCCATTTTACTCCTTTTATCTTCTACTTTACCTTCTTTCCCCATTACCACTTCAGATTTCAAAATTTCCAAAACCCTAACCTTTCAAAAACTCCATTTTTATTCTCCAAAAATTAAATTCATGGCTCCTAAATGAAAGGGACAACCTTCCTCATCATCTCAACCTCCGTCAAACGAAAAAATTCAAAGATGGCTATTTGGCGACACCGCGATTAGGAGGTGGAGACGAATGCAAGACTTAAGGATTTTCGAAGGTTCGTTTGTTATATTCCCTGATATTTCTCCATATCACATCCAAGAGTTAGCTCGAAGGAGCAACCGTTATTTAACGTTGATGATAAAAAACACTATTAGCACCAGAATTGGTCACTAACACCCTTGAGAAAGATTGTGTAGAGAGATTAATGAAGAAAGTAAATTAAAACAGAGAACTGTAGGCTAAATTAAATGCAAAGACAAGAACACACGGATTTATAGTGGTTCGGCATAACTACCTACGTCCACTTTGGATTTAATCTCTATTCCTTTACTCAATAATTAATTGCTGATACAATCCATACACCAACTACTTGAATACAAATGCTAAGTAAAAAGAATGAGTCTTGAATGCGACATAGTCTCCCGGTGTTCTCGAAAAAAGGTCCCGTTCACTGTGCCCCAGACCTTCTATTTATAGATGAAGATAGGTTGGACTCCCTGCACAGGCCTAAAGGCCGTGGTGACTTGGCCCATATAGGGCGATCTCGAGCTGGTCGGTCCATTCTTACCGAATCGTACCTGAATGCCAAAACATGTCGAATGCATCAAACTCGTTTATCTTTAGGCTCTTCTTGGTCATTATCTTGTCTAGTGCTAACGATAATATCTTCAACTGTTGTTTGTAGCCGGGCCAGTGTGTCGGGTAACAAACACAAAATCAATCAAATAATGGTGAAATTGTTCTATGCAAACCTAAATTTGGGTCACCAAAACATTCCAAATCAACAAGACTGTGTATGTAGTCTCGTATGTGGGAAACCCGTCTTTTCTCTTTAGACCGCATGGCTCATATTTTGCAAACAGAAAATGATGGTGTGGAAATAGCCACTATTGATTGTGACTTGGTTGTTTATGACAATATAAGTCATTTGTTTCTAGAAGACGACATGCGTCAACTGAAAACCATGTCTCTATGATCAAAGGGACGAATTATTCATCGCGATCTAATGAAAACCATAACTCCTAGAACCGAGAGTTATGAACTTGTCTACGAAAATAACTTTAAAGCTTTATATGCTATCTTTAGAAACAGTAAAGTCAATTGGATCCATTTAATTCTTGACGAATTTTTAAGCTTCAACAAAGGTAGAATGAATATAATCTACTACGGCGATTATATTATGCGTCTTCTAAAAGCTTATGAGATTTCGGTACCGGATTCATCGATTTCTACCGTTGGATGTTTGAACGCTCAGACTTTAGCCTTGATGAAACTACCAGTTGCTAGACCCCCTCATATCATATCTTTTAAAGAATGGACCCAATGACAATCGGCTCAAGACCAACCATAACAACATGGCGAGCCATTTCAAGGACCCTCTCGTCAAAGATCGACTCGTCATCAACAAGAATTTTTTTTGATTCCAAATCCGGGTCTTCAACCACATGAATCCATCTCTATAATTTGCCGTAATCAACAAATTCTACAATCCAACATCATAAAAGTTGATAAGAAGCTTGACAAGGTCTAAGGATTTTTCATTATGGCAAGCTATCTCATGTTCTTCCGAGACATCTATGGCTACTATAGGCGATCCGAGTAAGCAACCTGTCTTTACATTGTCTTCTTCTAACGATGATCAAGCAAGTAGTAGTGATGATGATGGAAATGAAGGTGACAATGGTAGGGGTAAACAACCAATGGAGTAGGGTGTTCTTTTCCTTTTATTAAAACAGTAGTTTTTAATTCGTATGGCTTGTACTAAATGACTATTCTAGCTTATTTATTTTGAACACTCTTGATTATGGAAGTTAAATGTATGGATGGTTGTTTTTTTTGTCTCGTAATATCTTTCGCATTATAACTTCATATTACTTATTAATTTTTGTCGATGACAAAGGGGGAGGAATATTATTGCTAATAATAAGAATGCAGGATATAGAGCGTCAGAGATTCAGGGGGAGTAAGTATTTATGTTATATATATACAGTTGAAATCTATATCTATTTACAGGTTGTTATCAATCAAAAAGGGAGGGAATGTTGAGGCCTGGTTTTGATTCATGACACGAAGCTATCACGAAGACATACAAATTTGATGACTGCTACGACAAAAAGAGGCAAGGAGAAGAGATTTTAAAACCGGTGCATCAACTATAATATTTTGTTTTCAAGTCTTAGGTCAATATTGTTAAAATCTCTCCTCGATTACATCTTACATATATTTAATCATTATATTTCCCAAATGTTTCATACATATATAAGCATACAATTAAATTATAAAAGTATTTTAAAGTTATAGAAATTAATATACCTATGTAAACTGTGCTTATTGCACAAATTTAACCAGGTTAGTCGACTGACATTGGGAATTTTTTGCTGCATGCACAGTTACATAAATATACAAATTTAAATTTAAAATTATTTTTAATATTCAGTCGACTGACCTAGAGGCTTAGTTGACTGAATTTCTATAACAACCACTTCTCGAAAAGACATGACCTTTTGTGAAGAGATACGAACCTCTACGAAAAGATTAGACGCAACACTTCAATCAAACTCTTCACCAACAGTGGCTACTTTCTAACCTTTATAAACAAACTCCAACTTCATTCAAAATTACTCAATCACAATCGAATTCTCTTATTTCTCTGATCTAACTTTCTGAAATCTATTTGCTATCATACTTTCAATTATTCTGCATTAAAGCAATACTGTACCTTTCTATTCTTCATGTACTTCAAAAATATGTATTTATACTCGAGGAGAAGATTATAGGAAGGGTGTACTACAAGTGACAAATCCATGTTATCAGAACACACATAACTCAAAATTATTATCTTTAATTGTTGAAGTCCTTTTCTGCTGCTCAGGTGAGTGAAGCCCTCTTCGGCTGTTGAGGCGAAATCCTGTTCTGCTGCTCAGGTCCCTGTTTGGATACTCAGGGGTGTATAGACCTATTCCTCCGGGTTAAGTGAAGGTCGTTGTTTTAGTGAAATTCCAAAAGGGGTCTGGGACTAGACGTAGGACGGTGCTCCGAACCAGCATAAAAATCTCTGGTGCCATTTTACTATATTGCTTTTTATTCCACACTATTTATAGTATTATTATCATCATTATACTACGTATTATCATATATCCATATTACACGTTCCATAGCACACTTTCACCTAGACACTATTATAATACAACTGGGTTTCCTATCAACTGTTTTGGTTACCGTATGGGAAAAACTTTTCCGTGCTTATTTACGGAGAGTCTTACGAGATACCTTTGTTTTCAAATGATTTTTCAAGTTAAACAAACTTAAACCATCTACTCGCACCAGACCCATGTATGATCTGGAGTTTATTTTCTATTTTCTTAAACTCTTAGGTGCTTAAATTTTTATGAGTAGCCAAGTGATTTAGGTTGGCTTGACGTATTTTGGAGAAGACTTGGAGCAGAAGACTTGGAGCAGAAGTCTTGGCGAATCTATATATATATATATATATATCCATTCCGCTATATTTGTAGCTATGTTTGCTTTTTGTGTTGTAATGGATGGACAGGTCATCACGACTGTCTAATGTGATGTTGCAACTGAATGACTCTGATGTATGATGAATATTATGTAATATCTATGTGATGTAATATATATATATATATATATATATATATATATATATTTCCGTTCCGCTGTGAGATTCTGATATTGTTTAGTTCTTTCTTCCTATCTACATCTTTCCTACCAATTTCTTTCTAAATTACTATACGTCGTTTTATGGAATGGAAGGTGGGTCGTCACATGCGTGGGGCCATAGCCGCAATGAAAAAGAGACAGACCAACAAGAATATCTGTATTGTAGGCCTAGCGAAGCAATCATCTACAGATATAGAAAGTCCTAGAACAAATTCCGTACAAGGTAGACCTTGTTGGCGAGATTCAGACAGTAGAAAGAACGATTACGTAATCCTCAACGTACGAATTGGGTGGTACATTGTGGATGTCCGAGCAATGGCATAGACTAGTGCGGACACGATTTACGTTTTCATAGTAAATAGTGGAGCATCTGTATTGTAGGCCTTACGAAGTAGTCCTACATAGATGTAGCTATGGAACTCTCACGGAGAAAGACAATGGAGTATCTGTATTATAGGACTTATGAAGCAGTCCTTTGCAGATATAGCTTGGAGCAAGACAATGGAGAATCTGTATTGTAGGCCTTACGAAGCAATCCTTTATAGATGTAGTTGCGGAATGCTCTCGAACCAAGACGATGGAGCCCTTTTTGAGGAGGATACGGAAGGTACCATGGGTGGTACCTAGAACCTATATGGTCATTGGGAATATAGCTACATATATGTTTATATTAGTCGTTAGGCTTTCATCTACTATGGAGTATATGGGCACGGTTCACGAACATAGGCAAGATTATTGTAACCTAATGTACCTAAAATAAGAGTAAATGGAAATAAAATAATATATGTAATTAAGCCAAGAAGTACATAATTTATTCATTCACCGGAACTTTTGTTTTGACCCCCTCCTCATAACATCTACAGGTTAGGTAGATGGCAGAGACTTCTTAGCACTATGACACTTGATTAGAAAGTGTTATCATTTGGGTGAGTATTTACTTACTATTATATTTTAATCAATCCCGCTGTGAAATATATTATTGATATATTTGTCTTTGCCTATTTGCAGGATACCAGATACCCAATCAGGCCTTAGTGAGCTTGGTTTTAGCATTTCTGCAAAAAATCTAGACCATTGGAATTCTTGTTGTTGCATATTCCATTATTTTAATATAAAATTAGTTGGAATTGGATTCTAAGCATAGGTCTATTCATTCAGTTTTAGAATATTGGATTTATGACAAAAAATCTTATTAATGCTATTGTGGAAATGAGACTTGTAAAATATTGGAAGATTTCACATTTGAATGTTAGTTTAGAGCGTAATCTCTGCACGCCTAATAAATGTGTACTTTTTTGTATACAATCAAGTGTAAAGAACCTATAATTTTAATTTTAATTTAGTAGCTAGTTAAGTAAATAATTGTCATCTAATCCCCCATAGAAAAGTAAATAATTAGGATAATAAGAAGGATTTCTTATAAGGATTAATTAATGAATACAGTGAGATGTGTGACTATACACTTAGATAGTGTTACGGAAATATTACCAAGTTATAGGAATGTGAGGTCGGTTAAATGCACATGGAAGTCTGCCTAGCTAATCTAGCTACCAGCAGTGTGATTTTGAGGCTGGTATGAGACATCACCTATAATAAGTAATCATGGATGACATGAGGTTAATCCCAATTCTGTAGGCTAAATGGGTCCACCTATTCTGGCTACCAACTCCTATGAATAGTCGGACTAATGTGAGACGTCTTTGTGGGGTGAGGGTCATAATATGAAGGACCAGCTTCAAGGAATTAAAGCTATTAAGTGATTGGTTGAGGGCTCACCTCTTTCCCTTATATGAAGTATTAAAATGGTCAGGATTGGGTTTAGGCATGGTTGAGGATATCTTGGGATGGTCTGCATCAATAGGAAGTATTTAGTGTCCAAAGAGATTTTTGTGCAATGTTAGCTCGATAGAGACTTGTGTGGAGTCTGCCTTAGGAATAGGTATTAAATGATGGAAGAATACCTCAATTGAGGTCTTAAATGGTCAACGTCTGCCTATTTTCCATTAAAAGGTATTAAGTGGCTTGGGTACTACCTCCTATATTAGTATACATTAATAGCGATAATTATGGGTTATTGATTATGGGGATACCTTCTTAGAGGATTGAGGATATTAAGTGGTTATTTGAGGGTCCAACCTCTTGCCTTATATGAATTATTAAATGGTTTCTAATATATTTTGAAATGCGAAAAAGTTTTCTTATATAAATTACACTGCCTAAGTACTGATATAGAAAGGCTCTAGATTTTATATTCACCAAACATTGTTGTTCTAACTCTCTCCTCATTACAACATATGTTAGGGAAGAGACAATGATCAAGATGGAGATGACAATGAGAGTAGCATGTGGCAGTCATCTATTTATCTATTTGTGCTATTTTTTGATGTACCCATTTGAAGTTAAAATTGTAACTTTGAACAAGATGATGTAGTAGTTTTGTTGACATTATGTCATGGTTTTGTTTTGTGACATTTGAAATTTAATATAAAATGGGTATTGTTTATTCTATTATATTTCATCCTTCTGCTGTGAGTTCTGAATGAATAATTAAATAGCTCTGTATTGTTCTTTTTACCAACCAATAGCATGTTTTGGAATAGGTCTAAGTTTCAGTGGGCCTTTTCTGGATCGGGGTTTATTTGGACCTGTTTTGGGGTAGTTTGTTACACTCGGTATTAGAGCCTAGGTTACCCGATCAATGGGGGAAAGTATATGTATGAGTGGCATATTTGTTATTTTTGAATTTTTTTTCAAAAACCCCTATTATTTATATATTATTTGCACATACACATACACACTAGGAAAATCTTACTTTCAGCACGTAATACTATATTAGGAAGTTATAATTAAAATCTCTACCTACATATGGTTAACATAGTTGATAATCATTCTTCTTCTTAGGCTGGGATCCCTGCTCGAGGAAGTTGCTCCATTTGAGGGTTGCTAGAATTGTTTAAACAGTATTCGTTGCCCTACCTACCAATGTTGCACCTCGTCCCATTGACTTTCTAAAGATGTGTAAGACTTTCTCAAAATGGAAGCAAGAGTATATTCTTAAATATAAGGTTTTATGCCAAAGACTTGAATAAATGACTACGAGAGCATATTTCGAGAGCTTGATTGGGAGGATCAGTAGAAGAGGAGAATGGTAGCTTGACAGCTCAAGGGAGAAGCCTAGGATTGGTAGAGTATTATAGCTGAGGAGAATGTTGGTGGTAGCATTTTCAATTGGGGTGAATTCAAGGACCAATTCAAGTCAAGCTTCATGTCGAGGATAAAAAAAATTTACAACTTGAGAAATTCATATAACATAAGTAGGGAAACCCCACTTTAAGAAGTATATTAGTATGTTTACGATATAGTGCATCTCTAGACGAATGCATCGAAGGTGCACAAACAATCCTCCGCATTTGGCAAGGCCGGTCTAACCTTTTTGGCACTCAAATATGGCCTGGATAGAAACCGAATATGACATCACCCCGGTCATAACTGACTTTCCGAGAGCTCTCTTAGCATACACAACATACTTGACATATATAAAGTAGTCTAGAAAGGTGATGACCGTACCCGAATGGTAGCGAACCACATAACTTTACAGCATACTCTATTTAAACCATTGACGGGTGATGAGGCCTGAGGTAATGATTACCATTCACCTAGCACATTCTGTGAGAAATGCGGATTACGGATCTTAAGGCTAAGATTAACACTAGAGGGGGGTGAATAGTGTTAATAAGGAATTACTAAATCTTTTGAATTTATGTTAATTTAGACACAAAACAATGCAATGTACAGACACAGATATGATCATAGAAACAATCATAGATGTAGAAATAAAATAAAAGCAGTAAAGGAAAGAACACACCGGATTTTATACTGGTTCGGAGTTACCCTACATCCAGTCCCGCAATACAAGTACGGATTTCCTTTCAAAAGCAATTGTACAATTACACCCTCGGTTTCAAGGCTACGAGGTACACCCTCCAGAATTTTGATCCTCAGGGTAGAGATACTTGATTTCCGGGCCATAATTTTACCCAATTGATTTACCAAGGCTTCAATCACACCTTTTCCCTTTTGATTGATTTCCAAGGCTACAATCACACATTTTCTCGCTTAATAGATTACAAAGAAGTCTATAACTCTGAATAGCACTGAGAATCTTATAGAGATAGTGATAGAGAATCAAACATGAAGTAATCGAGTATGATTCAATCTTGATTTCGGCAGAGTAATGATAAGATTATGTATTAAGAAATGAGGAAGAAGAAGAGGAGTGAAAACTAGAAAATTATATTAATTAAAAAGATAGATTAAAATCAGGAGTAATTTAACTTTGAAAATAAAGATGTTTTTGAGGCTAAAATTATATAAAATCAGGATCGAGGGTTTTGAATCTTTTTAAAAGGAAAGTTTTGAAAACATTTTGAAAATAGGATATAATTTTGAAAAATCGTTTTGAATAAAAGTTAGCGGATACAAAACAATGTTCCACTAGATTTTTCATAGGTTCCATCCTACTTATTGTTCCATCCCTTTAACGGGCTCGAAGTGGATTCCATTCCACGAATAAATTGGATTTTGAGTTGCGAGTGCTTTTCTACGAGTTTTAACAAAAATTCCTAATAATAATAAAAAATACTTATCCTTGAAATCTTGAGCTCTTGATAGTCTTGATACTCATGAGTCTTCTATCTTGATATTTTATCTTGATATCTTTAATCTCTATATTGTACAGTCTTCATTCTTAGTACCTGCCTGGTTAAATCCTGCATATACATATATATCTAAACTTATAATATTAGTATTTATATTTTATAATCTATTCTAAGGTTGTTTTCGTCAAAACCATCGTCTCACGGACTTACAATCTCCCCCTTTTTGAGGATGACAACCTTTGTTTATAAAATATTATTTCTATTCTAATAACTCCCTCTTAATCTATACATAACTACCCTATTTGATATTTCTCCCCCTTTGTCATCAACAAAAACTTACTCCCCCTCATTCTTGGACTTCAGTACCTGCATTGATAAACTATACAATGGAATATATAGAGTAGGAAATAATTATACTTCTAAGCATGATAACTAATTTAAAGATTATATACATCTCAATGTGTAAATATATATATATATATATATATATATATATATATATATGTTTTTCACACCAATCTTCAAATCAATAATAAATCAATCCACACAAAGTATCAATTCAAACCAAATCAATTCTAACAAATCAAACAAAGTAAATAAAAAATCAAACGTTACGTGGAACTTCCACCCATCCTTCTTCTCCAAAGATTGGGTCTGCCTTAATAGAATCCCAATTATCATTGTCATTGGTGAGAGAGATAGGAGGATGTGCTTCATTATCATCCTTGTGTAGAGAGGAGATCATCCATCATATCGCATCAAAGTGCCTTTCTTTTTCCTTTATCATCTGCATTTGACTTAATTCTAAATGGCGCTGGTTTCGTAGAATAAATGAGAGAATATTCTTGAACGAATTAAGGGTTTCTTCAAGATTTTGGATAAATTGTGAATAGGATTAGCCATAGTTGAATTTGTGAAAGAAATGGAGGATATAGATGATAAGAAATAAATTTCAATGAAGAATTCTAGAAGAAACAGGTATATATAGGTGTAGAAATTCGTTTGAATTGAATAGACATGTGGTAGTTATTCAAATTTCAAATTCAAAATCAATTGCCATTTCTGACCAGTACATGTCGACATGGTCACATAGGGGATGTCGACATGGGTTAGTGAAATGTTATGACTAATTTAATTTTGTGAATAATTGTGTGTATATATATAATATACTAACATTTATTCTAGAGATAAGATAAGGTAGATAACAGAAAAGAAATTTCATTTCATTGCATACTACGATAATACAATGATTAAGCACACAACAAACTACATGAACATTCAAAATAAAGCAAACTAAAACAAATACAACAAGATACGAAAAGATAAAACTAGTTAGAGGATGAAGATGATGAAGATAGTCCAAGTTTCTTGCTGACTTTGGAAAAGAACTTGTTCATCTTCGAAGAAATGTTATCCAACTTTTTACTAACAGATCGTTTTAGAATCCGTTGATTCTCCACAATTATCTTTTGGTTTTTGAGAAGGGTTTTGTTGGATGGATTGGAAGGATATTCAATGCTTTCCAAAGACGTTTCACCTTCTTCTTCTTTAATTTCCATTTCATCCACTTCTTCTTCTTCAACTTCCTCTTCTTCCATTTCCTCATGAGCCAAACGCTCTTCCTTTTCGGTAAGTGTCTCATAAGTTAAAAAACAAATGGAATTTTCATAAGCAAAATGTTGGAATGATTGAAAACTTTTCTAGAAACAAATTCTTCGCCTATGAAATCCACTCCAAAATAGTTAAAAATCCGAGTGAGATAAATTCCATGGTGTAAAGTATTCTCACCCATTTTAAGATTTTTAGGACGAAGTTCATCCAAAATAACTTGCGCCCAATTTATGTCATAGTTTCTGAAAATAGCAAAAAGAGCTTTACAAACTTTTAAAGTAGGATTGTTAAAATTTCCCGATCTTGGGGTCAACGTATGATGCAAAAGAAGATTAATAATTCTTGCTTTTGGTCGAAAATTTCTATTTTTAAAACCAAAATCATCATCTCTTTCGAAAATGTGATGAAATGTCTCACGATCATGTTCATCGATTTTAAAGTAAGAAAGATCCATTCCCGAACTCTTGCAATTGAGAATCGTACCCAAAAGATCATAATTCAAAACAATTTGAGTGCCTCTGACACTACTCCAAATTTCATCTTCATTTCCAACATAAAATCTGCGATTTAAATTTGCATAGAAAATTTTGACAAGATTAGGATAGCAAACATAATCATTTTGACAAGAATCAATAAGACTAAGAACACCATTGTTTGCAAAAAGAGAATCAATTTCATAAGAAGAAAAATCTTGAAAAATAGCAAATTTTTCGGGATGGACTTTGGCATAGTTAGCATAATTGATGTATGCTTTAATTGCCTCCGGATCATTGAATAATTGCTCTTTGATTTTTTTTGGAAATTCTCATGGTTGAGGGGTTGCTTGAAGAAGCCATTAGAGTAGAGAGTAGAGAGCTTGAAGTTATAAAGAGAGAGTTTGAATTTGAAAATGAAAGTGAAAAGATATGATAAAAGATAGTGAATAAATAGATTCTTAAAGGACATATTCTCTGATCAAAAAGTATCTTTTCAGAGAATTGAATGAAGTGAAAAGGTGGAGGGAAATTCAAACATTTGAATTCAAATTTTGAAATTCAAATTCAGGTAGCCATGTCGACATCATGGTAGGGACCACGTCGACATGTGCTTTTGAATTTTCATGAATTGATTTTTCCTAATATCTCTAATATATATATTATTATTATTAATGTCTATTATAAATTTCTCAAATATTATTATGCTTATAATATATTTTGGAAAGTATTAAAAATAATAAAAATAATAAAAAATAGAAAATAAATTTTCAAATTCAAATAACACACCAATTCAAAATCAATCAATCAAACAATCAAGCAACTAATCTTAAGCAAGTATTTCAACCAATTGTATTGTAAACGTGTACCTTTTTCTGAGTCCGTTTCTTTGAATTCGTCAGAGTCGTGAACAGCTGTGTAACACAAATACGTATTATCCGTCTTTTGTTCGTCATCACATGAGGACGAGTCTGAATCATCTAGAATAGCAGTAAATGCACGCTTCCGTTTCTTTGCTGGTTCATTGTTCATAGGAGGATTCTGCCTTTCTGGATACGGACAGTCTCTTTTGAATTGGCCTGGTTTATCATAGCTGTACCACTTGTCATTATTTGGCACTATATTCTGATTTCCAGAATTCTTATAGTTGTTTCTTTTGAGATTATTCATCTTTCTGTATTTCAGGAATCTCCTAAAATTTCTGGTCATAAAGGCTATCTCTTCATCATTGTCGCTGTCTGAGTCTGATCCATCGGTCAATGCATTGAATGCCATTGATTTCTTTTCAGATGCTTTACTTTCTCTTCTCCCGATCATTTGAACTTCATACGACATTAGATTTCCAATTAATTCTTCTATCTTCAAAATACTGATGTCATTTGCCTCTTCGATCGCAAGTGTCTTTTGATCCCATTCTGGAGTTAGAGAATTTAAAATTTTTCTGACTTAATCTTCTTTAGAAAATTCCTTTCCCAAAGATATTAGAGAATGCACAATATCCTGAAATCTACTATACATATCTGAAATAGACTCATTAGCATCATTTTAAATAATTGAAACTGATTTGTGAGCATGGAAATTTTGGTCTGTTTAACTTTGCTTGTTCCTTCGTGAGTAACTTGCAAAGTTTTCCAGATTTCATATGCAGACTTACAAACTGACACTCTATAGAATTCATTTCTATCTAGTGAACAAAACAGAATATTCATTGCCTTAGAATTATTTTTTGCAACAGTCTTTTGCTCAACAGTCCACTGTGCAAAATCAATTGTGGGTTCAGAATGTTCAGTTTGTGTGATATTCCAAGTGTCTAATCCTATAGATTGTAAACATATTTTCATCCTACATTCCCAATATGCATAGTTACTGCCATTAAAAAGTGGTGGTCTGACAGTAGACTGACCCTCTATAAATGAACTAGTGATAGGGATAGTAGTGTTAATAACAGTACCAGTGTTGGTGGCCATTTTGAAAACTTTTCAAAAATCAGATTATGAAACTTTGAAAACCTTGCTCTGATACCAATTGTGAGAAATGCAGATTATGGATCTTAAGGCTAAGATTAACACTAGAGGGAGGGGCTGAATAGTGTTAATAAAGAATAACTAAATCTTTTTAATCTATGTTAATTTAGACACAAAACTATGCAATATACAGACACAGATATGATCACAGAAACAATCACAGATGTAGAAATAAAATAAAAGAAGTAAATGAAAGAACACACCGGATTTTATACTGGTTCGGTGTTACCCTACATCCAGTCCCGCAACACAAGTACGGATTTCCTTTCAAAAGTAATTGTATAATTACACCCTCGGTTTCAAGGCTACGAGGAACACCCTCTAGAATTTCGACCCTCTGGGTCGTGATACTTGATTTCCGGGCCACAAGTTTACCCAATTGATTTACCAAGGCTGCAATCACACCTTTTCCCTTTTGATTGATTTCCAAGGCTACAATCACACCTATTCTCGCTTAATAGATTACAAAGAAGTCTATAACTCTGAATAGCACTGAGAATCTTGTAGAGATAGTGATAGAGAATCAAACTAGAAGTAATCGAGTATGATTCAATGTTGATTTCGGCAGAGTAATGATAAGAATATGTATTAAGAAATGAGGAAGAAGAAGAGGAGTGAAAACTAGAAAATTATATTATTTAAAAAGATAGTTTAAAATCAGGAGTAATTTGACTTTGAAAATAAAGATGTTTTTGAGGCTAAAATTATTTAAAATCAGGATCGAGGGTTTTGAATCTTTTCAAAAGGAATGTTTTGAAAACATTTTGAAAACAGGATATAATTTTGAAAAATCATTTTGAATAAAAGTTAGCGGATACAAAACAATGTTCCACTAGATTTTTTGTAGGTTCCATCCTACTTAGGGTTCTATCCCTTTAACGGGCTCGAAGTGGATTCAATTCCACGAATAAATTGGAGTTTAAGATGCCAGTGCTTTTCTACGAGTTTTAACAAAAATTCCTAATAATAATAAAAATACTTATCCTTGAAATCTTGAACTCTTGATAGTCTCGATACTCAT
This sequence comes from Allium cepa, assembly GCA_030765085.1. Taxonomy (NCBI): domain Eukaryota; kingdom Viridiplantae; phylum Streptophyta; class Magnoliopsida; order Asparagales; family Amaryllidaceae; genus Allium; species Allium cepa. Next base: position 26,360,538 of record CM060938.1, on the reverse strand, counting down.
GAGTCTTCTATCTTTATATTTTATCTTGATATCTTGAATCTCTATACCGTACAGTCTTCATTCTTAGTACCTACATGGTTAAATCCTGCATATACATATATATCTAAACTTATAATGTTAGTATTTATATTTTATAATCTATTCTAAGGTTGTTGTCATCAAAACCATCATCTCGTGGACTAAAAAATTCTACTTTGAATACCACATTGCCATTCCATGATCACACAACTGATTTCTACAAAAATATAACTCCTGAGCTTATATGTCTTAGGGATGGATGTTAAGCTAAGAGAAGTTTCCTTCTACGCCACCAAACAGATGATACATTCATAGATATCAATCAATGTAATTAGAAATGCAATGTCATATAATCGTCCATACAAGTTGTCCAGGAACAGGACAAACCGAAGGAACTCTCCTACCACATCATATTGGGAATCATCCCTAGGATTAGTACCGAGAAGCCCTTACATCAAACATCAAAAGAAGATGCTACTGCCATATATAGATGATATGGGAAATTTCACCATTGGGTTAGTAATGAGCAGCCCTTTATTCATTTATTATCATTCCATGTCTTCACTTCGAATACGTAAATTGGTTTGAAATTGTTTTTGGAAAAGAATTGTTTCAATCTAACCCCGATTCCTTCGAACCAATCATCGTTAAAAATATGTTAGGTAAATAGTGAATTATTCTTTGATTGATTAATTTATTTTATAATTAAAATATCTTCTACGGATATATATATATATAACATTTCTTTCTGGTATATATAGAATCATTAAACCTCTCTTATCAAATCCTTTGATTACTTAAACTTTTTTAAATCTTGGAATAATTCCAAGTCATTTCATTCTTTACTTAGGCAAATATTTTTAAATCATTTATTTAAATCTTAACAAAGATTTTCAAATCATAACTTTTAAAATGGGTCAAAAACAATGTTATTTAAGTCATCGTTTACTATAAACCCAAAAAAAAAATTTAAGTAAAAGGATCCATAGGAATTAAACTAATTCCAAATCCTTAATTTAAATCTCAAAAAAAAATATTTCTTATTTCCAATACATATCTTTTTAATACGTTGAAACCATGTTACCTAAGATGGTAAATCCAAACTAGTTAGTATTCAAGTAAAGCGGATCCATATAAATTATATTAATTTTACTCGACATCAATTTACGCATTCAACCTTCAATGTCCATCGAATGGTTGTAAAATCACCTTTGAATTCACATGGATAGCATAAGTTTTCTTTTCGTAATTTAATACCAAGTATAAGAAGATTATCTCTATAAAATTGTAGTTGTATTAAATTAAATTTTTTAAATTTGAATCTTTTACACTTGTCTCATTTCCGACATTTCGATCTTATCTATCCCTCGCTCGTGGATGAGGCTAGGTGAGCCAGTGCACAGGTTACACCTGAATATCTCCTTAGTTTAAGCACCTCACATCAGGATCTCATGAATGAAAAAAATCTAGCTTACTCCTCGGCTTTTAGAGCCAAGATTAAATCACTTTATTTTTGTAGATTTTCTTTAAATCGTTTATTAAACTCTTAAATAAATTATAAACCTCCAAATCATCTTTAAAACAATTAAACATTCATTAGAAACATTTATAAAATATTTGAAAAGAAATTGTTAAGTTTAAATCCATATTTCAAAACTTATTAAAAGTGCTACGGAAAGTTCTGTGAATAGTGCTACAAATAGTGTTTTCAAAGCTTACTTGATCAAAACAACTTTTCAATCATTTAGAAATCAATTTTATAACTCAAATCTCTTTTAAAACATGTTAAACAATATATAATTTATTCTATATTTTTAAAGAATTAAAAATATCAATTTTAAAGAATTTGTCTCTTGGGTTTCCGAAATGCTAAACCATGACTATTTCGAAAATTATTTTTTCTCATATTTCAAAATCTGCTAAATAAAATCTGGATTTTTTTTCCTTCATTTCAAAAGTATGATTATAGGGATTCAAAAAATTCTAATTATAATGAATTTCAACTAAGAATACATCGTATAAATGGATTTAACTTTTTGTGGTGCAAACTGCCGTTACGCAACACGTCCATTTTTGACTCAATTTTCATAACTTGTCAAAACTTTTCCAAATTGGATTTTAGTGATTGTAAAACATTTATAAACCATTTGAAAGAGGTCTAACAATCTGGTATACACCATTTCACTTATTAAAGGAAAGTGATTTCCTTTGTGATTTTCGACGTGTATTAAACCCGAATCATTTCAACATCAAAATAAACATATAATCAACAACCAAACTTGATAAAAAATCATCACAACCAAGTATAATAAAACATATATATCATCCAATATATCATATTATAAATTGATTTTTTCACCATAATCCAAACTGATACTTCCTATCAACATCTATACAAATCAACATTTCACTAAACATCTCCTAAACACCCAAAACTCATGGCCATTCCCCTCCACCTTGCCATTGCTCTCAGCCTAACCATCTCCCCCTTGCTAATTGTAACATCCTGCCTTTTTTACGCTTTAAATCAATGATAAACTACACAAGTCAGCCTCAAACCATACAAAAGGGCGAATTGTTATTGGTGTGAATAAGAAAAAGGAAGAGAGAAAACAAGACAGAATCTCACAGCGAAATGACAAAATATAATAATCAAATAACAGTTCATGAAACTGTTTTTCAAAAAATTTGATTATACTTATACAACACAGAATCAGAGTTACACATACCAAAGAAAAATAAATAACAATACGGCGGAACAATGTGATGCAGTGGAACAATATAGTAAAATTATAATAATAATATCTTCGTCTTCGTGCTCCATAAATAAAGTCTTCGAATCCTAAGATGCTCAGACTGACCCGAGTGAATTGAATAGACAAAAAACTCAAGTCAGAACTAAAAGATCTTATGTAAGTGAAATCAATGGTAAACAATATGAATGGAATGGCATCAGAGATGTTTACAGGATTTGACATCTCCTATCCGGTGTCAAACGTGGGTGCAGTAACTTAAGAGATGTACGGGATTTACATAAGGATCCGTTAAACTATTTACTATGTAGTAATATACAATATTATAATAATGTCTAATAGTAAAATAAACTTACTTTAAAATAGCGTTAAGGCTTTACATTTTCCACCTTAATGCATAAATAGTGCCAATCGTCTATATAACACTTGCGTACCTCCTGATCGGGAGGCTACGAGAAGATGCTCCATAGGTACGACACAAATCAAACTTGTACAAGGCTCGCTAGGGTAGGTGACACGGCACAACTAGGCAATGCTAGGGTAGATATACCAATTACGCTTCCGGACCGGTGGTAATGCATAGCAGCTACTACCCCCACCTCGAGCCGCGCCCCCAAAATTAAAAGGGCCCCAATCAATCACAAAGTAATAGAATGGTATCGAAGGAGTGTGTCCGAAAAAAGGTGCTACCTTCTTAGCCCGTCAATCGCTCCTGTTTTAGCCGCCTTAAGCCAACTCATGGGAGTTGGGTCCACGTTTATACCTAAAAGGAAATGTCGCCACCATCCTACTTCATTCTGGTTACTCCACCGCGTACACGGTTGTTAAAGTGGTTTTCGGCGTTGGCAGAGAGTATGACAACTTTCGATCCCGGTCTCTTTAACAACAAAACTTTATTATAACACCACGGTCGTTTAAAAATAATTTATACTTCAAAACCAAAATATAATATCCATTTCAAAAACCATATAAATACATATCATTTCATTTTGAAAACCAAATCAATATGATATCATTTTTATAAAAACCTAAATCAATATATCATTTTTATTTCAATTATATCCTTCTCCAAAATCATAGCACTTTCAAAGTTATAACACTTCGAAATCAAAACACTTAAAGTATAACACTTTCAAATCATAATACTTTGAAACATAACTTCCACCACTTAAATGGTTTAAATATTAAAATACTTCATATAATAAACTAGCTTCTTCAATTTCACAAATCAATTCCAAAACAACTCTAATTTCTAAATTTTAGATTTAACTAAATCCCAAATCATAAATTTCAATTCGATTTAGTTTCCAAATAAACCATTACAAATTATATCGATTTCAAAACAGATTTGATCCATAGGATAAACCATTCCAAATCAATATAATTCAAACTTTAAGTATTCATCAATTTCAAAACTAAGTTTGGTAATTTCATATATGTGTATGTATCAAATTCAATTTTCTATTATTTAGTTTTGAAATATTTAACTTTATAAATCCATTATCATTTAAATAAATCCTAAATTACTAATGACTAAGTATTTCCTTCAATTCATTTATGCTCGAAATACTCATTTAATTCACCTTAACCCAAAATCAAGTTATAAAAATCATACCTTTTAAAATTTCCAATTTAATAAATTTCACATCAAACTCATTTGCGTTTAATTCTTAAATAAGTTCAATTTCAAATAAATTCTAAATTTATCTTCCAACCTTAATTCATTTAAATCATTATAAGCTCCATATTAAAATATAATTTAAATACTTAACCATATTATCTTTAAAAAAAATCAAACTTATAATTGAGCTTATTATATATTAAATAAATTATACATAGCTTAAAATCAAGGATAAAATAACATCTATATATCTAAAATCAATATTTATCTAAAACCGTATATTTCTTTGCAAAACCATAGAAATCATTTCAAAGCATTTTTATATAAACCACGGTGTCCATATATATGTTTCTATCCTATGGTCAACTGATACAGATATATATCATTTCAATCCGTAATTTAAAATATAAATACAGTTATATATCATTTCAAACCGCAATCCCGAATGAAATAAAATCCATAACAACTTGCAAAATATAACAATATAAAATACAACATCCATTCATCCAATATCAATCATCAAACATTTATCACAATCATCATCTAATTCAATCAATAACATCAATATAGAACAGATAATAAATAACAGGTATTTACTAGTAGTTTATATTCAATAATAAATTAAATAACTATTTTATCCAAATAAATTTAGATAAACTGAGATGATGATTCAAAATATGCCAAACAGTCATAAATAAATTTCTAATCACATTATAAATCAAGTTAACAAACATAGGAAATTTTAAAAGTTGTGAGTGGGTTAAAACGCTGACCTTTGAATTTAGATTGAATTTAAATCCAATTTAAACTCAAAATTCAAACAGTCTCAGAATCCGTCCAAACCAGCGCCAAAATGTCTAAAATTTCAATACTATCCTAATGAAAGAAACCGCATGTAAATCCGACCTCATGTCAAAAGTTATGGGAGTTAAAACGCTTTGAAATTATAAATTAAATTAAAATAAACAAAAAAGAAAAAGAAAACCAACTAAAAGCTTCCACGTCACTCCATCCATCTCGTGCCCGAAACCCTACTTGCAGCTAATCGAACCCTCTGCCGCCAATGCCTGGAACACGCCGTGCCACCTACGACCGAGATGCGACCGTCCACTCATGCCAGAAGCACCACCGCGCCAGGCCGACCACGCGACCATCCCCACGGCCATCATGACAACCACCTCGCCGCCAAAACACGCAGCCGCCACCCATATTTTCGAAATCCTAACGAATTATTGCGGCCAATCTAGCCATCACTTTGACGAATAAACCACCCCGATGCCATGCGTGCAGCGTTCTCTATAGTCCGGTGTCTCCAATTTTTCGATCAAGCGAAGTCGATCATGACGCAACAGACGACCGAGAATTGTTCTTCAATTTTTGAACAGATAGAGGTTCAAATTGGAAAATGAATTATAAATCTGAGATGCACTTGTCGAGAGCTTTCCGATGATATAAAATATGATATAGTTTGAAGAGTTTAAATTTTGAAGTTGAAATTTGAATTGGAATTGAACTGAGGAGTTTTAGGGTTTTCAGCCATTGGAAAGAGGAGGAACAGATGTACATATAGAAATGAGAAATAGAAAGTTTGCTAGGATATATAACCGAATATATATAGGCAGATTAGAAATAAGAACAAATGGGCTTGATTGGTTTGGAAATTTGAACAATAATGACCCGAAAAGCCCGTTTCAACTCCGGAACGAAAATGGGTCAACCCATATATCAGAATAGATGTTTTTGAATATTTAAAAATCAATGGAACAGGTTTCAAGTCAAAATTCCAATATACGAAGAAATTATGCTAATATCAAGTTATTACAAATTGATTTCAATTGATTTCAATTAAATTGATTTCGAGGCGTTTCGAGCCCGTACGATCAAATGAAAAACCTGATCGCTACGAAACTTGAAATCCTACAATAATTCACCGTTACGGATCCGATGAAACAGGTTTCATTGAAATTCGAGTCAGTGGCCAAAATGTCTATTTTCCAGTTATTAAATTAAATTAATAATTAATTAATTAAATCACTTTTCCAATTTAAATTTAATTATTTATCCTTTCTATCATTTTTGATTTCTTAATTATCTATAATAACATAAACAATTTTAGATGTCAATTTGAAGTTGATTAATCCATCAATTTCAGCGTTTAATTTCAAATTCATTAAATTCAGAAATTATAAATTAAAATTCTCGAAATCCATTTATTAAATTTTTAAACTTTGTTATTCACGTCTTCTATTACGGTAAGGATATAACTAACATTGTTCTAAATCTTGGTACTTAATATTTCCCAATTTCCTCTTAATTTCTATTTTCGTGATATTTAAATATTAATTTTCATATAATTCTTACTAATCCAATTATTAAAGTTGAATTAATAAATCTTGATTCCCATTTTTTTTAATGAATTAATCACTATCATATTCATACTCTATTATCAACCAACAATTATTACAATTAATTATATAATATTGATTTTTATTTTCTTTTCGAATTAAATTACAAAAACTTACTAGATTAATTATCGAAAATTACGGGTTGTTACACTCTCCCCCACTCAAAACTTTTCGTCCCCAAAAATGAAAAAGGAGGGAAAAGAAGGAATTAAGTAGTCAATACATCTTATTCAAAATATTAATTTTGTAAACAAATAAATTTACAAAGTTAATAATTTAAATAATATATATCTATTCATAACTATTAAATCTTTTTATACTCAAATTAATAAAAGTTGGAATACATTTTTCAAAATTTTCTATGTTCAAAATTTACGGAAAATTTCGGCAAAGTCTTCTTTGTACGGAGAGGCTCTGGAGATATTATAATATCAAATACAAAATATATAACGTATAATTTCCAAAATAATATATCTCAACACGGGAAAATAATATAATAACAGCATAAAACCGTAATCCGAGAACGTACCTATTTGTCGGGCAAATGACATTTAATTATGAAACCAAAAGCAGTAGAAATTGCTTCCATAACCTGTATTTTCACTTATAAAATCCAAAAGATGTTAATAATTACAAAAATGAAATATTTATAGTTGTTTCAATCACTCACAAACAATGAATATAAACAACAATCACTTGCAACCAACATACAATCATCATATAAAATCAACACAAATCAGTCATCCACATCAACCAAAACAAATAGTTATCTCGGGCTTAGACACTTTTAAATTGCATAGAATGACAAATAAACTATTAAGTATACCATTTACTCAACAGTCTTAGATAAAGATGAATAGATTATTCATACATCCAAACCATTTTAAAGTATCCTTGTCCAAACAACCATAAACAAAACAAGCAATGAACCCAAGCATGAATTAAGTTCATTCTTATTAATTTTATTTCTAAATGATCATTTCTTTAGTTTACATTTATTTCTTGCAAAAATTCAATTTCCGTTCATTCATTTATTACTTAATTTCATTTATTCATTTATTTATAATATTCATGTGCAATTCAATTACTTAGCATATCAATACATTAACTTAAGTTTATAGTCAACTACTTGCAATATTTACTTTATATCACATTTTATTATAGTAATATTTCAATTATAACTTAAGCTTATAACCACTATAACAGCAAATTATTACTTGTAAAAGAAATTCATTGAACACTAAGTTTACTTGTACAATTTCCATTACATTTCTTATTAAACATTACAACTATTAATGTTTGGTAAGTTATATATATACTTTTTAAGAGTGCAATTGAAAATTATACAAGTTTATCTTATTTCTTTTAATTAATTTAATGTTCAATAATTATATCTTTTTTTATAGGTTATAAATTTCAACTTTCTTGAAATTTCATTTATAACCTAGCATTTAATCTCTTATTTTAATTAGAGGTTCCAATTATTAATTAGTTACATTCCATTTCACTACAATAATTGAAACTATTAATTAATGGAACTTAAGAACTAAATACCGGGTTTAATTTCAAATCATTTTTAAAATAATAGATAAATATATATACTTACAACTTATATATCTAGTTATATTAAAACAATTTAAAATTTATATTTGTTTTCCAAATAAATCTGTAGTAAAACTACTATAGTGGCCTTCCCACTTGAAAACTCGAAAATGAATGTCGATGATGCATGCACTCATCACAGAAATTATTTTCCAACGACAGAGAGGGGAGTACAGAACTTATTTCTTTCCCAATTTTTTTTAAAACAATTCTTTCAAATCATTTTGAAATATTCATATCATAAAATACTTCCATTATTATTATTATTATTATTATTATTATATCCTAAAATTATTTGAAAGAAATTTTCAAAAACCCCATAAATTAAGTTCTAAATTTCCAAGTTTCATTTACCTTATTTTCTTCAAGTTTTGTTTCCAATCAATATTTATAAATTTCACTATTTAACAAACAATATATTACAACCAAATATAACCTTTATAAAATTTTAATTTTATCTACAGAAAATATAATAGGCAAAATTATTTCATTCACCTATATTCAAAACAAATATTGTTTCGGTCTGTCCTATTAAGTGTTTAGAAATTCCTATTGATGTCATAGCATCCTATGCACCAACCAGAATTTGTAAATACAAAACGGAACAAATTAGCACAATATCAAAACCTTTTATTACACTAACAAACACACACTCTCTCATATATATATATATATGTGTGTGTGTGTGTGTGTGTATGTATATATGTGTATATATATATATATATGTATGTATACACTCAACGACTCATTATATGGTATTACTACCCTATTAATAAAGCTTCAGACCCCACAAAGCTAAGGTTTATCGCTAAACAAAAGCTCTAATACCAAATGTAACATCCTGCTTTTTTGTACACTTTAAATTGACGATAAACCGCACACGTCAAACTCAAACCGTACAAAAGGGCAAATTTTTATTGGTGTGAATGAGAAAAAGGAAGAAAGAAAGAAAACAAGACAGAATCTCACAGTGGAATGACAAAATATAATAATCAAATAACAGTTCATGATGCTGTTTTACAAAACATTTGATTATACTTACATAACACAGAATCGGAGTTACACATGCCAAAGAATAATAAATAACAATACAACGGAACATTGTGATGCAGCGGGACAACATAACATAATAATAATACTATCTTCGTCTTCGTCCTCCAAAAATAAAGTCTTCGAATCCTGAGATGCTCAGACTGGCCCAAGCGAATTGAAAAGACAAAACACTCGAGTCAGAACTAAAAGATCTTATGTAAGTTAAATCAAGGTAAACAATATGAGTGTAACGGCGTTAGAGATGCTTACGGAATTTGACATCTCCTATCCTGTGTCAAACATGAGTGCAGTAACTTAAGAGATGTTCGGGATTTACATCTCCTAAGGATCCGTTAAACTATTTACTATGTAGTAATATGTGTTATCATAATAATGTTTGATAGTAAAATAAACTTACTTTAAAATAGCATTAAGGCTTTACATTTTCCACCTTAACACATAAATAGTGCCAAGTCTATACAACACCTGCGTACCTCTTGATCGGGAGGCTACGAAAAGATGCTTCAAATGTACGACACAAATCTAACTCGTACAGGACTCGCTAAGGTAGGTGACATGGCACAACTAAGCAATGCCAGGGTAGATATACCAATTACGCTTCCGGACCGGTGGTAACACGTAGCAGCTACTACCGTCCACCTCGTGCCATGCCCCTAAAATCAAAAGGGCTCCAATCAATCACAAAGTAATAGAATGGTATCGAAGGAGTGTGTCCGATAAAAGGTGCTACCTTCTTAGCCTGTCAATCGCTTCTGTTTTAGCCACCTTATGCCAACTCATGGGAGTTGGGTCCACATATATACCTCAAAGGAAATGCCGCCGCCATCCTATTTCATTCTAGAATCTCCACCGCGTACACGGTTGTTAAAGTGGTTTTCAAAGTTGGCAGAGAGTATGACAACTTCCGATCCCGGTCTCTTTAACAACCAAACGTTATTATAACACCACATTCATTTCAAAATAATTTATGCTTCAAAACCAGAATATAATATCCATTTCAAAAACCATATAAATATGATATCATTTCCATTTTAAAAACCAAATAAATATAATATCATTTTTATGAAAACCCAAATCAATATAATAACATTTTTATTTCAAATATATCCTTTTCCAAAATCATAGCACTTTCAAAGTTATAACACTTCGAAATCAAAACACTTAAAGTGTAACTCTTTCAAATCATAATACTTTGAAACTCACAACTTTGAAACATAACTTCCACCAGTTAAATGGTTTAAATATTAAAATACTTTATATTATAAACTAGCTTCTTCAATTTCACAAATCAATTCCAAAACAACTCTAATTTCCAAATTTTAAATTTAACCAAATCCTAAATCATAAATTTTAGTTCGATTTAGTTTCCAAATAAACCATTGCAAATTATATCTATTTCAAAACTAATTTGATCCATAGGATAAACCATTCCAAATTCAATATAATCCAAACTTTAAGTATCAATAATTTCAAAACTAAGTTTGGTATTTCATTTATATATCAAATTCAATTTTCTATTATTTAGTTTTGAAATATTTTACTTAATAAATCCATTATCATTTAAATAAATCCTAATTTACCACTAACTAAATATTTCCTTCAGTTCATTTACACTTGAAATACTCATTTAATTCACCTCAACCCAAAATCAAGTTATAAAAATCATACCTTTTAAAATTTTCCAAATTAATAAATTTCACACCACACTCATTTGCGCTTAATTCTTAAATAAGTTCAATTTCAAATAAATTCTTAATTTATCTTCCAAACTTAATTTATTTAAATCATTATAAACTCCATATTAAAACATAATTTAAATACTTAACCATATTATCTTCAAAACAAAAATCAAACTTATTAATGAGCTTATTCTATATTAAAACAAATTATACATAGCTTAAAATCAAGGATAAAATAACATTTATATATCTAAAATCAATATTTATCTAAAACCATATATTTCTTTACAAAACCATAGAAATCATTTCAAAATATTTTTTATATAGACCATGTTGTCTGTATATATAGTTTTCTATCCTATGGTCAAGTGATATAGATATTTATCGTTTCAATCCGTAATTTAAAATATAAATACATTTATATATCATTTCAAACCGCAATCCCGAATGAAATAAAATCCGCAACAACTTGCAGCTTATAACAATATAAAATATAACATCCATTTATCCAATATCAATCATCAAACATTTATCACAATCATCATCCAATTCAATCAATAACATCAATATACAACAGATAATAAATAACAGGTATTTACTGGTAGTTTATATCCAATAATAAATTAAATAACTATTTTATCCAAATAAATTCAGATAAACTGAGATGATGATTCAAAATATGCCAAATAGCCATAAATAAATTTCTAATCACATCATAAATCAGTTTAATAAACATAAGAAATTTTAGAAGTTGTAAGTGGGATAAAACACTCACTTTTGAATTTAAATTGAATTTAAATCCAATTTAGACTCAAAATTCAAACAGTCTCAGAATCCATCCAAACCAGCACCAAAATATCTGAAATTCCAATATGATCCTAATTAAAGAAACCGCGTCCGACCTCGTATGCAAAAATTACGGGAGTTAGAACGTTTTGAAATTTTAAATTAAATTAAAATAAACAAAAAAAGAAAACCAACCGAAAGCTTCCACGTCACTCCTTTTATCTCATGGCTGAAACCCTACTTGCCGCTAATCGAACCCAATGCCGCCAATGCCTGGAACACGCCACACCACCTACGACCGAGCTGCGACCGTCCACTCATGCCAGAAGCACCACCATGTCAGGCCGACCACGCGACCGTCCCCACGGCCATCACGACAACCGCCTCGCCGCCAAAACACGCAGCCACCACCCATAATTTTGAAACCCTAACTATTTATTGCGGCTAATCTAGCCGTCACTTTGGCGAATAAACCACCCCGATGCACTACGTGCAGCGTTCTTTACAGTCCGGTGTCTCCAATCTTTCGATCAAGCGAAGTCGATCATGACACAACGGACGACCGAGAATTGTTCTTCAATTTTTGAACAGATAGAGGTTGAAATTGGAAAATGAATTACAGATCTGAGATGCACTTAACGAGAGCTTTCGGACGATATAAAATATGATATAGTTTGATGAGCTTAAATTTTGAAGTTGAAATTTGAATTGGAATTGAACTAAGGAGTTTTAGGGTTTTCAGCCATTAGAAAGAGGAGGAACAGAAATTTCTTTACGAAAAGAAATGAGAAATAGAAAGGCTTCTAGGGTTTATAATCAGATATATATAGGCAGACAAGAAATAAGAACCAATGGGCTTGATCGGTGTGGAAAATTGAACGATAACGACCCGAAAATCCCGTTTCGACTCCAGAACGAAAATGGGTCAACCCATATATCAAAATAGTGTTTATGAATATTTAAAAATCAATGGAACAGGTTTCAAGTCCAAATTCCATCTTATGAAGAAGTTGTGCTAAAATCAAGTTATTACAAATTGAGTTCAGTTAAATTGATTTCGAGGCGTTTCTTGCCCGTATGACCAAATGACAAGCCCGGTCGCTATGAAACTTGAAATCTACAATAATTCGTCGTTACGGATCCGATGAAACTAGTTTCGTCGAAATCCAAGTCGGTGGCCAAAATGGCTATTTTCCTGTTATTAAATTAAATTAATAATTATTAATTAAATCACTTTTCCAGTTTAAATTTAATTATTACCCTTTCTATCATTTTTGATTTCTTAATCATTTATAATAACTTAAACAATTTTAGATGTCAATTTAAAGTTGATTAATCCATCAATTTCAGTGTTTAATTTCAATTTCATTAAATTCAGAAATTATAAATTAAAACTCCCAAAATCCATTTATTAAATTTTTGAACTTTGTTATTCAAGTCTTTTATTACAATAAGGATTTAACTAACATTGTTCTAAATCTTGATACTTAATATTTCCCAGTTTCCTCTTAATTTATATTTTCATAATATTTGAATATTAATTTTCATTTAATTCCAACTAATACAATTATTAAATTTAAATTAATAAATCTTGATTCCCATTCTTTTTATTCAATCAATCGCTATTCTATTCATACTTTATTATCTACCAACAATTATTACAATTAATTATCTAATATTGATTTTATTTTATTTTTGAATTAAATTACCAAAACTTATTAGATTACCAAAAGTTAATTATCGAAAATTATGGGTCGTTACGCTAATCATACTTCCCATGATATCTTAAGCTCAATACTACAGTTTAGAAGTGGCTAAATTGGATTTGGTAAACTTTTGAAAAGTTAGAGAGTAATTAGTTGATTAATACTCAAGAACTTCCACTTATTTTAACCCTCCTACTTTTTCTGAAGTTTTTCAGAAAGAAGAAAGTCTTCCATGGAAGCCATTAAAGAGTATTTATGTAACAACCCATAAATTTATCACTTGGATAAATTATATTTACTTTTAAAATATTTAGATATGGGTTTAGAAGTAAGAAATAATCAAGTTTTAAGCGGTAAATAATTATAGTTAGTTTGTTTAAAAAAAAATTGCGGACAAATTACGGAGGTAATATATTGAATATCATCCTAAGTAAAATATAGATAAAACAACCGAAAATCGTTTTATCTGTAAAACTGATTTTAAAGAATAAGGATCGTTCATGGCTTTGGATAAATGCACTAATATATGTATTTAAACAGGATTATGAAGCAAAATATTATATTTTTTCTACAGTTGATATCATCGGTTTTATATATTTCTTCGAAAATTCAAGTTAAGTTTAAATATTAAATAAATTAGTTTTTATTTACGAATAAACCTAATTTAATTATTTAATAGTGGTGGTAAAATAGTTTTGAAAATTTATTTACCAAAAAAGATAGTTTGTAGAAATATAAAAATTGCGACCGAATAACGTTTTCCAGATTTTCGACTTTTCGACACTAAAAAGTTGTTGGGAACGTTGCTCACCTTTGTGCATCATATATACACATAAATAAGAAAGAATTTACAATATAATAATACACTTAATTATAGATTATCTTATGTTAAATAAGTTTATATAGTGATGTGACAAGTCATGGTTTAAATTATAAAAAATATATATACGTGCACTTTATGTGTATATATATAATACAATGTATCTCTTGTCATTTCTTTAACATCATCAACACTATCAAGCATCAATCATAGCCTAAGGGATGGAACTAGAGGGGGTATGATGGACGTGACTTGAGAGGGGGAGTAGGTGGTGATGTGGCCTTACAAAATCATGACATGTTACGTTAATTAATTCAAAGGATAGTTTAGTAATTTCTTTACTTTCTTTTGCCTATAAATACAAATCCCCTTCGCCATATTTGCATTTACTTCTCCATTTCCATTTCCATAAATCTTTCTTTATAATTTTATGACTTCTTATTTTAGTTTTAAGTTTTATTTTTCGAAACAAAAGATTTGAATTGTTTTAAAGATGCGAACTTGTTTTAAAACTCTTTCCTCTTCATTTTTCCTCCACTTTATTTAACCACGAATTCTTCTATTTTACACCTAATCAAGATTTATTTTTCTCAAATGGTATAAAATTTCAATAGCTACAACATTCCCTTTTAACACTTTTTATAATTTCAACCTTAGGTATGTCAAAATTTCATTTCTTTGTAGTTTACTCATAAACTCAAAAATTCAGGTCTAAAAATAACTCTCTTTCTTTTGACCATGTCTACCTCAAATGGAATCTGATTTGAGTTATTCTTTTTTTAATTTGTAGAGAAAATAAGTTTCTAAAAACTTTTATTCACGATTCATAACCCAAGAGTAATATGTCGAAATATCACGCGGAGGATAACAATTTTTTGCGATGATTTTTGTGTAAGGCATTTCAGGTTTTAAATATTTTAAGTGAGTAAAATTATCTCATTTTTAAAAAGAACCTACTTTATTTCCATAGAGTATATCTTGTGGAAATCAATAGTTCATGTTGTTAAAATATCATGCTATGATAATGATATACGTTTGAGATTTGTGGTTAGCATAGTTTAGATGTTAAATATTGTGTTTGGATGTTAAGCATCATCTTTGGATGTTTAAAGTGATATGTTTAGTTGTAAGAATATGATGTTGGTGTATGGTATGTTGATGGTATGGTTATGATCAAAACTAGTTGTATGTTATGTAAGAATTACTAAGTTTACACCTTTGTATGTTGCGATGGACGTGAGATCCAATTTGGAATCAAAACTAAGTTTTCTAGGTTTAAATTTTGGAAATGGTTCAAAGTTTTTATCTTTGTTTTTATGTTCCAAAAAATTTCAAAATTAGGTTTCCAAACTTTTAATAGCAAGGAATAAGCACAATATTTCTCTTAAAGTAAGTTTAAGTGAACTGCACTCATAGCGATAGTCGCTATGGACATAGTTTGGCAAAATTGTGGAATTTCGTTTTAAAATGTTTTCTTTTGAAATGTTTGCCAAAGTTTTCCAAACTTGATTAATAACATAAAAAGGTTAATTTTAGATAATTTAATAATATATTTATTTAATAAATTATAAATTAGTACTCAATTTGTAATTGAATAAGTGATTAAGGTTAAATTAACACTTAAGAAAGGTTAATGATTAATTAGTGGTTAGTAAAGTTTTTAATTAGTGATTTATGAAGTCAAGAAGTAACTAAATGGTTAATTATTATTTAATTAAGTTAATTAGTTGATTAATTATTATTTAATTGAGTGATTATTTAATTAATTTCTAATTAATTAGGGTTTAATTAATAATGAATTTTTAAACCTTAACTAAGGCACATTAGGAAGTTAATTAGGACTCAACCAAGTTTATTAAAGTTTAATTACGAATTAATCTTGATTTAGTTAAGATATAATTAGGTTTTAAGTTAATTGAATATACTTTAATCTTTTCAAATATATTTTTAAAATTAGTTCGTTACGCTTTAAATCAATTTTCTTTTTAAGGTTAATCGATTTCAAATCTAACGATCTCTTGTTTGGACAACTAGGTAGCCAAATGAATTAAAATAGTGATTATAAAATGGTGGCATGTTTTATGGGAAGTAAGTTGACTTAGGTTAGCACAAATGTTGAATGTCAGTAACGTGATAAACACAAGGAAGCTAATTTTAATAAATGAGTCATGGTAACTTAAGCATATAGAATATAATTCTAGATTGTACATTTTTCACCGATAATGCATGTATCTATATTTGTAACTTGGACATCTACCTATGATTGATTGTACATTATGTGTGAATCCTTTACATATCTGATGTTAGGCACTACCCATGATATAACTTGGATAAGTAAACTCGGACTTAATGATCCATTGTAGTCATTAAGCCTCCATTTTGTAACGACCTGTAAATTTCCTATAATTTGACTGTTAATTTTATTAAATGTTTATTATCTAATATTGGAAAAAACTAAAATTTGTGATTCATTGATGAAATAATAACTTAAATGAGATGTAATAATGCTAACCTGAGTTATTTATTAACTATTTGAATGAAATCACAACGAATGGAATTGGTGTAAATGTTATACTAGGCTACAAATTGAATATAAGAAAGAAAACGTAAATATTGGATTAATTAATGAATTAATAGATAATGTTGAATAAATCAATGTTCTGCAAGTAATTACAATATTTCTTTGAAAATGATAAACATATAAAAGTGTGATTGAGAGTTAGTGGCAATAATTATTATAAGTTACATATATATATTTAATCCTTTAAATTGAATTTGAATTAATCACAATAAATCTAAATTAAATATTATGTTTATGTAAATCTAGATAATAAATGGGAAATAATGTTAACTTCATTCACAGTATGATAGTGGGTTGAATACAAAGAATGGAAATTAAGATTTATCGATTTATTGGAACTTAAACTTAAAAATTGGATTAATTACAATTAAATGAAACTTACGTTAATAGAGATTAAGATGAAATTTAAGAATATTAATGTAACAGATGATGAACCAATGTTAATCTCATCTGTTTGATAATGATTTATTGGACACAGGATTTAAAATCAAATAAATGGATTTATTGGAATTTCAATTGATAATTAATGAATTTGTTAAAATTGAAATTAAATACAGTAATGGGTAAATCAATTAAGTTTGAGTTGCTATCTAAGTTTGTTTAAATTATTGTAATTGTTTAAGAAATCAAAAATAATGGAATTTGTTAATTATAAATTTGAAAGGAAAAGTGATTTAATTAATTAAATATTAATTTAATTTAATAATGTAAAATATAGCCATTTTGGCCACTGACTCGGATTTCGACAAAACAAGTTTTATCGTATCTGTAATGGTGAACTATTGTAGGATCTCAAGTTTCGTAATGATCGGACTTGTCATTTGATCGTACGGGCTCAAAACGCCTAGAAATCAATTTGAATAAGGTTGAATTTAACATAACTTCTTCATACGATGGAATTAGGATTTGAAACATGTTCCATTGAGTTTAAAATATTTAAAAACATCTATTTTGATGTATGGATTGATCCATTTTTGTTCCGAAGTCGAAATGGGCTTTTCGGGCTATTTATCGTTCAACCTTCCAAACCAATCAAGCCCATTCATTTCTATTTAGTTTTGCCTATATATATATATATAGTTATAAATCCTAGGTTATTTCTTATTTCTAATTTTTGTATGAAAAACTCCATTTGCTCCTCCTCTTTCAATGGTAGACAAAACCCTAAATCCCAAACCGCAAATTCAAATCAAAAATCAAATTGAAAATTCATTCTCAAACAATGGCGAATTATATACTGATTTAAAGCTCTTGACGAGCGCATCTTAGATTTATAATTCGTTTTCCAATTCGAACCTCTATCTGTCCAGAGATTTAAGAACAATTTATGGCCGTTCGTTGATCGTCGATCAACTTCGCCTAATCGACAAATCGAGGGAACGGTTGTGTAGAGAGTCGAGAGCGTTGATCATCGGTGGTATTCACTTGAAGTTTTAGTGGTTGGATCGAGCTACAAAATTCAATTAGGGTTACTTTATATGTAGAGGCTATTGCATACGTTGGTGAACGCGACTAGGTCGCGTGGCCTTGGTCGACTGAAGGTTGTGGGCGGCGTGTCAAGGGAGAAGAGTGGCCCTTGCTGGTGGCGCGCGCTCGAGCGAGACGATGGGTTCGCGAGATCGAACGAGGCATAGGTTTAGGGTTTTCGATGATTCCTAATTTGGGAAAGAATGCCGACGTGGCAATCTCTGTATGGTAGATTATTTTGTTTTATTTTTTTCTAGTTACATAATTTAAATAAAACTTTGAACGTTCTAACTCACATAACATGCACATACGAGGTTCGATTTACACGCGATTTGTTCCTATGGGATTATATCGAGACTCTAAACATTTTGACACGGGTTTAGACGATTTCTGAAGCCATTCAAATTTTGGGCCTAAATTGGATTTAAATTCAAAGGTGAGTGTTTTAACCCACTCACAACTGCTAAAATTTCTTATGTTTGTTAAATTTAATTTATGATGTGATAAGGAATTTATTTATGGCTGTTCGATAATTTTAAATTGCTATTCCTATAAATTTGAATTTATTTTAAATTAAATCGTTGTTTAATTTATCGTTGGATATAAACTGCCATCTAAATAATTGATATCGATTATCAGTTCTACACCGATACTGATTGATTGTTTTAAATGATGATTGTGATGGATATGTTATTTTGATAATGGATGAATGGATGTTTTATTTTGTATCGTTATAAACTACAAATTATAAACTGCAATTTCGTTTTGGATTTTTCATTTATTTCAGGATTGGGGTTTGAAATGATATATAATCGTAAAATGTTTAAATTATGGACTGAAATGATAAATATCTGTATCACTTGACCCTAGGGTAGAAAATTATATACGGTCAGTGGATTGGTTAAATTAAATGATTTTAAAATCATTGATTTTTGAATATAATTAAATGATATTTTGAAATGGAAATTTGATTTATTTAAATAGAAGTATTATTGGAGAATCAAGTTTTGCGTTAAATTGTGGATTGGTTTAAAAAAGGAATTTCTTTAAGAATTAAATCAGAAGTTTAAAGTTCAACTTTTATGTATTAATGAAATTCTATCAAAATTGAAGTATTGAATTTGTCTGAAAATAACATTGAAATATTTTGAAATTGGAGTAACCCATATTGATTTTTGAACATTGATTGAAACGATATGAAATTCGTGAGTTTATTGAGACTTGGTTTGTCGATTTGGAAATTTGAAATGATCCGAATATGTTGAAATGGAATGAATAGTTTAAGTTGATGTTACTTTAAAAATGCATATTTTATTATAAATTGTTTTAAAGATATATTATTTAAATTTTTCTAATTATTAAGATTTTCAAATCTATTAAAATATTTAACCAATATTGACTATGTATATTATTTAATCTATTTTAAACCAATTTAATTTATTTTAAAACAAATTAAACCATTTTAATTTATACAAAATCTAATTAATCTATTTTAAGCTATTTAATCTGTTTTAATTATATTTAATCTAAATTAAATCTATTTAACTACCTTAAACCAATTTAAAAATATTTTACCTAATTTGAACTATTCTAGAGCATTTTAGCTATTTGGAACAATTTAAATTAATTTCTAAATTCCCAAACTAATTACGTGGAAGAGATTATATTCATTTCAATTTGGTTTTAAAAGAAATATGGTTAAAAGATGTTATAACCTAATTTGGGATTTTGAATGTATAATAAATTGAAATGATGATTTTGAAGCAATGACTTAACCTGTTTTGGAAATATGATTTTTGAAAGAAATTATGATTTTGGAAACATTATGATTTAAAAGTGATTCAATTTTGAGAGTAGGATATTTTGATATAAAGTGTGAATTCGACTTTGAAAGGAAAATATAATTATCAAACTATGATTTCAAATGTGATATCATATCAAATGTGATATGATTTCAAAGATGAATATGATTTTGAATGTATGTAATGATTTCGAAAATGATATGGTTTGAATCAAATATGATATTTTGATATCAATTTTGAAACGATTTTGGAAATGTAAAAGAACCATCTGGTGTGTAATAAGCAATTGGTTATCAAAGAGACCGGGATCAGATGTTGTCGTACTCTCTGCCAATATCGAAAACCAGTTTGACAACCATGTACGCGATGGAGATTCCAGAATAAAGTAGGATGGTGGTGACGATCCTATATGAGGTATATACGTGAACCTGACTCCCATGATTTGGCTTAAGGTGGATAAAACAGGAGCAATCGACGGGCCAATGAGGTAGCTCCTCTAATCGAACACATTCCATCGATTCTATGTTCTGACATTTGATCTATTCGGTGGCCACCCTTTGATTTTTACTCGAGATTGTGTTTCGAGGTGGGCAGTAGTTGCGGCTATCCGTTACCACCAGTCCGGAAGTGTAATTGGTATATCTACCCTGGCATTGCCTAGTTGTGCCATGTCACCGACCCTAGCATAACTTCTATGAGTTTGGTTTGCATCATGCTTATGGAGTGCCCTCTGAAGACATCCGATACGGGTGGGATTACAGTACTGTATATACTATGGGAAATATAAAGTGTGTTAATGTGGAAAATGTAAAGCCTTAACGCTACTTTAATAGTTTACTTTACTATAGACATATTATAATAGCATATTAGTAGATAGTTTAACGGATCCTTAGGAGGTGTGAATCCCGAACATTCTCTTAAGTTACTGCACTAAGGTTAGACACTGGATAGAAGATGCCAAAACCCATAAACATCTTTGACGTCATTTCACTCATATTTATTTCCGTTGATTTAACTTACATAAGATCTTTTAGTTCTGACTCGAGTGTTTTGTCTTTTCAATTCGCTCGGGTCAGCCAGAGCATTTCAGGATTTGAAGACCTTATTTTTGGAGGAGGAAGATGAAGATTTTATTACTATTATTTATTATATTATTCAAGTACATTCATACTGTTCCGCTGCATTGTTATTTATTATTCTCTGGTATATGTAACTCTGATTATGTTTTATATTAGTATAAGTAAATATTTTATAAACAGCTTCATGAACTGTTATTTGATTATTATATTTTTTTGTCATTCCATTGTAAGATTTTGTTTTGTTTTTTCTTCTCTACTTTTTCTTATTCACGCCAATAACAATTCGCCTTTCTACATAGTTTGAGTCTGACGTATGTGGTTTATCGTCAATTTAAACTGTTCAAAAAGGCAGGTTGTTATAGTTGGTATTAGAGCTTTGGTTTAGCGGAAACCTTAGCTTTGTGGGGTCTGACTCATATTAACTAGGGTAGTAAAACCCTATAATGAGTCGCTGTGTGTGTATATATGAGAGAGCGTATTTGTTAGTGTTATAAAAAAAGATTTTTATATTGTGTTAATTTATTCCGTTTTTTATTTATAAATCTTGGTTGGTGCATAGGACGCTATGACATAGATAGGGATTTCTAAACAC
Source organism: Allium cepa (assembly GCA_030765085.1). Classification (NCBI taxonomy): domain Eukaryota; kingdom Viridiplantae; phylum Streptophyta; class Magnoliopsida; order Asparagales; family Amaryllidaceae; genus Allium; species Allium cepa. The sequence goes on along the minus strand of CM060938.1, from coordinate 26,338,574 downwards.
TTAATAGGTTATACCGACGCTATATTTGTTTTGAAATATAGGTAAATGAAATAATTTTGCATATTATATATTTTGTATATAAAATAATAAATTTTATAAATGAGATATTCAGTTGTAATATATTTGTTGTTAGGTAGTGAAATCTATAAGTGTTGATTTAAAATAAATGTAAATTGGATATTTAGAATTTAAGTTCTGGGGATTTTGAAAATTTCTTTCGGATGATTTGGAATATAATATTAATATTATTTTGAAGTGTTTTCTGATATAAATATTTCAAAGTGATTTGGAAGAAATGTTGTAAATGAATCTCTGGAAAGAAAAAAGTTTGTACTCCCCTCTCTATCGTTGGGAAATAATTTCGGCGATGAGTGCATGCATCATCGACATTCATTTTTTAGTTTCAAAGTGGAAAGGCCACTGTAGTCGTCGTGCTGCAGATTTATTTTGATAACCAAATATAAAATTCAAATTTCTTTACATATAATTGGATATATAAGTTATGAGTATATACATCCATATATTATTTTAAATGATTTGAAATGGAACCCGACATTTAGTTCTTAAATTTCTGTAAATTGGAGATTTCAATTATTGTAGTGGAATAAAATTTTAATATTTAATAATTAAAACTTATAAATAAAAATAAGAAAAATTACATGCTAAGTTATAACTGAAATATATAAGAAAATTGAAATTTGTAAACTGTAATAAAAAGGATATGAAAATAAGAAATGTTAACAATTGAACATTTGTTTACTAAAATGAAATAAGATAAACTTGTGAAATTTTCAATTGCATTCTTAAAGATATATATATATATATATATATATATATATAACTTACCAATTATAAAGTTCAAAATGTTAAAAGAATAGGTAATGAAAACTTTTACAAGTAAAACTTAAAGTAACAAAAGTGTTCAATGAAATTCTTTTATAAATGAGAAATTGATGTATAGTTGATATAAACTTAAGTTATAATTGAAATATTACTATGATAAAATGTTGTATAAAGTAAGTATTGTATGAAGCAATTATAAATTTAAGTCAAAGGTTGAAGCTATTTATAAATAAAATAAGTAGAAAAGATGAATACTGTAAATATATGATTATAGACTTAAGTAAACGAATTGATATGCTAAGTAATTGAATGGAACATGAATACTATAAATAAATGAATTATAAACTTAAATAAATGTTGAAACCATAGATAAATAAAGGAAATGAATGTAAATCAAAAGTAAGAAGCTTAAGTATGGACTTATGCACTAATGAATATTAATATCCAACTGAAATCAAGTATATAAATTTATAAATGTAAACTAACTGTAGTACAAATGTATGTGATACTTGAATAATAAATTCATTGATTTTACAATCAATTGGACGAAACTAACTTATGTAAGAAGTAAATATAGAGTAATGGAAAGAGATTGACATTATTTAGAAAAAAGCAAATGAGATTTTGAAAGTAATAAATGAAAGTAAATGAAAATAAGTGCTAAATGGATAAATGGGAATAAATCATGTAAGAGATAAATGTAGAAAAATTTAAGGAAGTAACCATTGAATGAATGAGAATGAAGAACAAAAAATCTTGTGAAAGAGAATTAATTAGAATGGACTTAAATAATGTTAGGATCTGTTGTTTGTTTTGGCTTATGGAATTGTTCGGGGGAAAGATACTTCTGATTGCATATGATGTATGAATGATCTATCGAGTTTTACCTAAGACTGCTTAGTAGATGGTATACTTAGTAGTTTATTTTTCATCCTGCACAATTAAAAGTTTTGAACCTGAACAACTATTTATTTTGTGTGCTATGGATGGATGGTTGAATTTATTGAGTTCATACGATGGTTGTATGCTGTGGTTGCAAGTGATCGTTGCTTTATTGATTTGTTTGTTAGTGGTTGAAACAACTATAAATATTTCATTTTATATTATTATTAACTCTTTTTGGATTATATATAAATATAGGTTATGGAAGCAATTGCTACTGCTTTTGATTTCATAAAATAAGCATTAATTGCCTGACAAATAGGTACGCTTTCGGATTACGGTTTTATAGCGTTATTATATTATTTTTCCCGTGTTGGGATATATTATTTTGGATAATATATGTTATATATTTTTATATTTGATATTATAATTTCTCTCCAGCCTCTCTGTACAAAGTAACTCTTCCGAGTTTTTCATAAATTTTGGACTTAGAAAATTTTATGAAAGTGTTTTCCAAACTTTTGTTAATTTGAAAATAAATGATTTAATTGTTTATAAATACTATATATTTTATTTGAATTATTTTATTTTGTAAATTCATTGTTTATATATTTAATATTTTGAATAAGATATATTGACTATTTAATTTCTTCTTTTCCTTCTTTTTCCTTTTCGGGGACGAAAAGTTTTGAGTGGGGGAGAGTGTAACGACCTGTAAATTTCCGATAATTTAATTATTAATTTTATTAAATGTTTGTTGTCTAATATTAGAAAAAATAGAAACTTGTGATTCATTAATGAAATAATAACTTAAATGAGATGTAATAATACTAACCTAAGTTATTTATTAACTATTTGAATGAAATTACAATTAATGGAATTAGTGTAAATGTTATACTAGGCTATAAATTAAATATAAGAAAACAAACGTAAATATTGAATTAATTAATGAATTTATAGATAATGTTGATTAAATCAATGTTTTGTAAGTAATTATAATATTGATTTGCAAATGATAAACTTATAAAAGTGTGATTGAGAGTTAATGGCAACAATTATTATAAGTTACAAATATATTTAATCCATTAAATTGAATTTTAATTAATCATAATAAATCTAAATTAAATATTATGTCAATGTAAATCTAGATAATAAATGAAAATAATGTTAACTTTATTCATAGTATGACAATGGATTGAATAAAGAGAATGGAAATCAAGATTTTTCAATTTATTAGAATAAACTTAATAATTGGATAAATTGCAATTAAATGCAATTTAATATTTAATTATTACATTAATAAATATTAAGATGAAATTTGAGAATATTAATTTAATAGATCATGATCCAATGTTAATCTCATCCATTTGATAATAATTTGTTGAATATAGGATTTAAAATCAAACAAATGCATTTATTGGAATTTCAATAGATAATTAATGAATTTATTAAAATTGAAATTAAATACAGTAATGGGTAAATCAATTAACTTTGAGTTGCTATCTAAGTTTTTTCAAATTGTTTTAATTGTTTAAGAAATAAAAAATGATGGAATTTGTGAATTATTAAATTTGAAACGAAAAAGTGATTTAACTAATTAAATACTAATTTAATTTAATAATGTGAAATATAGCCATTTTGGCCACTAAATCGGATTTCTACGAAACTAGTTTCATCGGATCTGTAATGGTGAACTATTATAGGATTTCAAGTTTCGTAACGATCGGACTTATCGTTTGATCGTACGGGCTCGAAATGCCCAGAAATCAATTTAATTGAAATCCATTTTAATTAAGCTGAATTTAACATAACTTCTTCATATGATGGAATTAGTACTTGAAATATGTTCCATTGAGTTTAAAATATAAAAAAACATCTATTTTGATATATGGGTTGACCCACTTTCGTTCCGGAGTCGAAATGGGCTTTTCGGGCGATTTATCGTTCAACTTTCCAAACCAATCGAGCCCATTCATTTCTATTTTTTCTACCTATATATATATATATATATATATCTTTATAAACCCTAGCTCATTTCTTATTTCTCATTTTTGTACAAACAACTCCATTTGCTCTTCCTCTTTCAATGGCAGACAAAACCCTAAATCCCAAACTGCAAATAAAAATCAGAAATCAAATTGAAAATTCAGTCATCTCAAATAATAGTGAATTATATATTGATTTGAAGCTCTCGAACTTTCAATTTGAACCATTGTCTGTCCAGAAATTGAAGAACAATTCATAGCCGTTCTTTGATCGTCGATCAACTTTGCATGATCGACAAATCGAGGGCACCGTTGTGTAGAGAGTCGCAGTGGTATTCGCTTTGAGTTTTAGCTATTGGATTGAGCTACAAAATTCAATTAGGGTTACGTTATAAGTGGCTGCTACTACATACATGGGTGAAGGCGACTGGGTCGCGTGGCCTTGGTCGACCGAAGGTCGTGGGCGGCGCGTCAGGGGGAAGAGTGGCCCTTGCTGGTGGCGCGCGCTCGAGCGAGAAGGTGGTTTCACGAGATCGAGCGAGGCATGGCTTTATGGTTTTCAGTGATTCCTGATTTGATGTGGCGATCTCTGGATGGTAGATTATTTTATTTTATTTCTTTTTATATTATTTAATTTAAATTAAATATTGAACGTTCTAACTGATGTAACTTTCACATACGAGGTCCGATTTACACGCGGTTTGTTCTTGTTGGATCGTATCGAAATTTTGGACATTTTGACATTGGTTTGGACGAATTCTGAAACCGTTCAAATTTTAGGCTTAAATTGGAATTAAATTCAATTTAAATTCAAAGGTAAGTGTTTTAACCCACTCACGACTTTTAAAATTTCTTATGCTTGTTAAATTTAATTTATGATGTGATTAGGAATTTATTTATGGCTGTTTGATATATTTTTAAATTGCTATTCCTATTAATTTGAATTTGTCTTAATTAAATCGTTGTTTAATTTGTCATTGAATATAAACTTCCATTTATATAACTGTTATCGATTATCAGTTCTATATCAATACTAATTGATTGTTTTGGATGATGATTATGATGGATGTGTAATTTTGATAATGGATGAATGGATGTTTTATTTTATATTTTTATAAACTGAAAATTATAAACTGCAAGTTCGTTTTGGATTTTTCATTTATTTCGGGATTGCGGTTTGAAATGATATACAACCATAAAATGTTTAAATTATGGACCGAAATGATAAATATCGGTATCACTTGACCCTAGGGTAGAAAATTATATACGGACACCGGATTGGTTAAATTAAATGATTTTAAAATCCTTGATTTTTGAATATAATTAAATGATATTTTGAAACGGAAATTTGATTTATATAAGTTGAAGTATTATTGGAAAATCAAGTTTTGCGTTAAACTGTGGATTGGTTTACAAAAGGAATTTCTTTAAGAATTTAATCGAAAGTTTAAAGTTAAACTTTTATATATTAATGAAATTCTATCGAAATTGAGTTATTAAATTTTTCTGAAAATAACATTGAAATATTTTAAAATTGGAGTAATCAGTATTGATTTTTGAACATGGATTGAAACGATATGAAATTCGATAGTTTATTGAGACTTGATTTGTCGATTTGGAAATTGAAATGATCTGAATATGTTAAAATGAAATGAATAGTTTAATTTGATGTTACTTTCAAAATTCATATTTTATAATAAACTATTTTAAAGATATATTATTTAAATTTTTCTAATTACTAAGATTTTTAAATCTGTTAAACAATTTTACCAATATTGACTACGTATATTATTTTAATCTGTTTTAAACCAATTTAATTTATTTGAAAAATAATTAAACCAGTTTAATTTAAATTAAATCTAGTTAATCTATTTTAGGCTATTTATTCTATTTTAGTTATATTTAATCTAAATTAAATCTATTTAACTATCTTAAACCGATTTAAAAATATTTTACCTAAATTTAAACTATTCTAGAGCAATTTAACTATTTGAAACTATTTAAATTAATTTCTAAATTTCTAAATTAATTACGTGGAAAGATTACATTCATTTCAATTTGGTTTTAAAAGAAATAAGGTTAAAAGATGTTATAACCTAATTTGGGATTTTGAATGTATAATAAATTGAAATGATGATTTTGAAGCAATGACATAACCTATTTTGGAAATATGATTTTTGGAAGAAATTATGATTTTGGAAACGATATGATTTAAAAGCGATATAGTTTTGAGAGTACGATATTTCAATATAAACTGTGAATTCGACTTTGAAAGGAAAATATAATTATCAAACTATGATTTCAAATGTGATATGATTTCAAAGATGAATATGATTTCGAAAGAATGTAATGATTTCGAGAACGATATGCTTTGAATCGAATATGATACTTTGATATCAATTATGAAACGATTTTGGAAATGTAAAAGAACAATCCGATGTTTAATAAGCGATTGGTTGTCAAAGAGACCAGGATCGGATGTTGTCATACTCTATGCCAATACCGAAAACCACTTGGACAACTGTGTACGCAGTGGAGATTCCAGAATGAAGTAAGATGGTGGCGACGCTCCTATATGAGGTATATATGTGGACTCGACTCCCACGAGTTGGCTTAAGGTGGCTAAAATAGGAGCAATCGACGGGCCAATAAGGTAGCTCCTCTGATCGAACACATTCCATCGATTCTATATTCTGACATTTGATTTATTCGGTGGCTACCCTTCGATTTTTACTCGGGAGTGTGTTTCGAGGTGGGCGGTAGTTGCAACTATGCGTTGCCACCAGTCCAGAAGTGTAATTTGTATATCTACCATGGCATTGCCTAGTTGTACCATGTCACCTACCCTAGCGTGCCTTCTACGAGTTTGGTTTGTACCATACCTATGGAGTGCCTTTTGATGACATCCAGTATGGGTGGGACTATGGTATTGTATAGACTATGGGAAATATAAAATGTGTTAAGGTGGAAAATGTAAAGCCTTAACGCTAATTTAATTATTTACTTTACTATAGACATATTATAATAGCGTATTACTACATAGTAGATAGTTTAACGGATCCTTAGGAGGTGTGAATCCCGAACATTCTCTTGAGTTACTACGCTCACGTTAGACACTGAATATGAGATGCCAATACCCATAAACATCTCTGACGCCGTTTTACTCATATTTATTTCCATTGATTTAACTTACATAAGACCTTTTTGTTCTGACTCGAGTTTTTTGTCTTTTCAATTTGCTCGGGTAAGCTGAGCATTTCAGGATTTGGAGGCCTTATTTCTAGGGGACAAAGACGAAAATTTTATTACTATTATTTATTATATTATTCAACTACATTCATACTGTTCTCCTGCATTGTAATTTATTATTCTCTAGTATGTGTAACTCTAATTATGTAATATATTAGTATAATCAAATGTTTTATAAACATCTTCATGAAATGTTATTTGATTTATATAGTTTTTGTCATTTCACTATAAAATTCTTTTTTGTTTTTTGTTCTCTATTTTTTCTTGTTCACCCCAATAACAATTCGCCCTTCTGCATGGTTTGAGTCTGACGTGTGTGGTTTATCATCGATTTAAACTGTCCAAAAATGTGGGTTGTTATACATTCGGTTTTGGAAAATTACTATTTCATTTTCTTTTAAAATGTTATTTGATGTTATTCTATTTTGAACAAGATATTTGAAGAATGATTCAATAATTGTTTTGAATATTATATAAAGAAGTTTATGAATAATGTTGGGGTATTCATAAAAGGAGTTTTAGAAATAGTTTTGGATGTTTATAAATAGATTTTATAAATGGGTTTGGATGTCCATATAGGGAAGTTTTATACTAGGTTTGAAAATTTATAGAGCAATTTATACAACTAGGTTTGAATATTTATAAAGAGCCTCATAAATGAGCATGGAGGTTGGTAAATGTTTCTTAAACGAGTTTGGGTTTAAGTAAAAAGGATTTCATGGGCAAGGAAATTAATAAAAGGATTTATTGAAGATAATTACAATAGCAATTCGAGGTTTTGGTTTCTCGAGGTCCACCTTTTAAAAATATGGTGGTATGGAACATCCGTTCCACACTGAAGGAATAGTGCTTAGAGTTATCCTTTCTTTAATATAAATAATGCAGTAAAATCCGTTTAAGAGATTTGGAAATGTGAAATCTCATAAATGTTTTCCGAATATACTTATGTAAAGGAGATAAGTATATGAATGTTGGTAAATGTTTGGTAAATGAGATTTACAAAAGAAAATGGTTTTGTGGCTTAGTGATTGCTTTGGGTAATTAAATCTCTTGATTTTGTTTCTATTATTTGATAGTTAAATAACTGACTATCAAATTTGGCTAATTTGAGTTATGTAGCATGAATGTAAAATTCGAGTTTCCGACAAGGACTCGAATACTTACTTCCAAAAGAATTGGGAATAAGTCAAACAAAAATTGTCGGTTGTGGTACGAAGAGACCGAGATCGGATTTATATATCCAAAAACCACTCTAAACCAACATGTACGCTCGAGTGGAAGACATATTGATGATAATTCAAGATGGTGCTCTTTGAAATGCGAGGGCTACTACTAATAATCCTAAGGGTGATTCCAAAATGGATGTAATAGAGTTAGTGTCTTAGGTTTTGTTCAGACCTAGAACAAACTTGTATGGATGAATGCTGGCGTTGCGGTGACACCTGGAAGTTATTTTTAGAATTATAAGATGGATTGCTATACAAAAATGTAAAACGTAGCCTCAAGCGTCATCAACCTGGAATGACTAAAGAAAGGGTATGCAGCAGGGTTATATGGATCGCACCCATTAGGTTGTATCATCCCCTTCTAGATATATACATAATCATAAATGAGTTTGTGTACACGGGAGCTCTAGATTAAAGGTTGCAAAGCAATCGAGGTGATGATATATTCGGTACTATCCAGGAAGGGGTGGGCCTGTTCTGTGTTGGGAGGGGTTGGTAAGTACGACCTCGGTACATTGTTCTAAAGGTGTATTGTGGCAGGTGATACCCAGTAGCCCAGTCATTAATTGAAATCCAATCTCAAATATGTGCCTTACATTTTGGTTTGTAGAGCCTAGTACGTTGGAATATGAGATGCAAGTATTTCAGCTATTTTATCTATTTACTTTAAACCTAGGCATTATGATAATATCACCAGACTTTGACATAAAATGTTTTAGGTATCGTACGGTAAAAATCCATCCATTTTTATGTGCGGTGTGGTCTTACGAGATACCATTTGTTTGAAAAGTTTCCAAATGTAGAAATCTTTTTGGTTGTTATTTGAGTTTTGCTCATGTTGGTTTACCAGACTAACACGGGTGTTGTTCTATGTAATGCTCGGGTCAGACTGAGCATGTTTTTCCCAACTTTGGGAAGATACTTTGGAGCTGGAGAGGAGCTAGATGGGCAAGATGTATTCATGTATTTTTACTTCCGTTGTATTGTGGAGTTTGTATGTTTGTCGATGTGAGGACAAGTTTTCTATAACTGTCCAAAAATTTAAGAATATATAATGTACTCTGATGTTGCACATATGAATAAAGATGTTTCCTCTCTGTAAAGTTCATGCTTGTATTATATATTATTTTCTACATTGTGAGATTCTATTTTTTATCTTTTACCTTCATCTTTCACCCTAACAGATCGGTTTTCCAGCACTTGAATGTTCGACATGTAATACAGTGGACGTAGTAGTGTTGATATTTTAGGGTCGAAAATCCGGTTTGCTAAATTTAGAAAAATAAAGAATAAAGAAGAAGAAGTGAAAGGTGTGTGGAAGTGAAAAGGTATGGATGGTATTTAAAGAATTTCATTAAGTAAAGCCTTCTCTACATCCACCTCCCTCCCAAACCATGTATGCATCACACCCATGTGCCATACACGTTAGGCTCCCTACCCAGGTGGTGGTGTATGATGAGTTGATGGTTGCTTTTTGGTTGTTTAAGTATTAAGTTTTAGGAAAATATCTTAACATATATGTTTAAGTGTTTATATATTTGTATGTAAGTATATACACACATATCTGTGCATGTCTATATTCGCGTGTAAGTTAACATGTGCATATGTATGCTATACATGTGCACGTGATTTATGGAAATCAAGAAATCGATTCTCAATCACATTTTCACTTATACATTAATTTACATATAAATGTAAACAACAATTTAAAACTGATTTATTATCATTTTTAACTAATTAGAATGATCACATTTTATTTATAATACCACACAAATTAATATTAACAAATATTTACAAAAATCGCTATTATATCGATAAAGCAATACGAATTTTCTTATATTTTCAAATTATGTATATATCTTCATAAAACTTGTACAAATGATTTATTATCACTATAAAGCTATGTAAAATGAATTTTTATCATTTAAAAAAATTATTTTAATAATTATAATAAATATCAAATTATTAAACCTCAATATGAATTCATAAATCTACAATTATATATAAGGGCATCACTAATGATGTCATAAATACATTTTATTGCCAAAAATAAAATAATTGATTTTATTTCATATTTATTTTTAATTATAAAAATAAGTGTATGATCCATCTTTGTGCACGATGTTTTACGATTATAGAGCTGTTTATTGATAAAATAGTTTTTGGCCATTTTGTCGATATATCTTTCCAAATAAAATATTTTTTGAACATTTTTCCAAAATAAGTTCATTATTATTAGTTATCACTTAAAACTTGATTATTTATGAAAAATAATCTATATGTTAATATTTAAATATCCTTAATTAAAATGATTATATTTCTGGTCGTTACATATAATCCATTTGGGTATTGTATTCTACGAGAAGTATGTGGAAGACAGGGCTCAAACATGGGTTTATTACCAAACCTAGGCACCTCTTTTTCATTGCACTACATCTGCGGACATATCTTGTTTTATTTATTGAGTTCAAATTTGATTTTATAATATTGTACCTAATTTTTTTTTATTTTAGGTTGAATTGTTTTATTTATGTGTATATATGCATGTTATTAATTAACTTAAGTATACATATGAACACATCAGAAAATTTTAACATAGTATGAATGTCTTTTGAGTTAGTTTGAAATTTTAGATAAATCATTATATATATGTGTGTATGTGTGTATGTATGTGTGTACGTACGTACGTATGCATATATGTATGTGTGTGTGTGCGCGTGAGTGTGGGCGCGCGTGTTATTATGTGTTTATGCCTGTGTAAACATTTATATTTATACATTATATTATGAAGGCATGTTTCAATTTTTTTTAATGTTTTTGAAATAATACAAAAATGATTCAATAGTATATAAATATAAATAGTGAATATGTACATAATAGAGATAAATCTCAATATCTATACATAAATATATTTAACATATTATTATTTGTTGTTTTTATCATTAGTTGTATCACATTATCTCTATTATGTTAATTAGATGTTGTATCAATTAAATTTTAGTAAAGAAGGAAGGTGGAATCAATCAATGACGCCCTCTTTAATCTCTTTTCATATTAGGTCTTAATGTGGTTACATCTAGATCTAGTTTCTTGTTTATTCCCATCCCTTAACACCTAATAATTACATTAGCTTATGATTCACGTGTTTGTCATGCAATTTAAAATAAGAATATATTTGATATATTCAAATCATTTCAAATTTCATATTTAATAAATTTAAAATTAGTTGATAAGATTGTGACAATAGCAATAAAATATAATTTTAATGAAACATAACTAATTTGGATCTAGTGAATTGAAATACCCATTTCGCCCAATGTAGACCAGGCAGGTTTCTTCAGTCTGTGCAAAAAAAAATTCATGTTGTGATGTTTATGATGAATGTGAAAAAGTAAAGAAACGCCTTCTGCATGGTCATGTGATCTCATTAAGTTCTTATATTTTAGAGAATGATATTTTTCACTTTAGGCTTTATTTCTGGCTCATGTTGTTAATTTTGATTTCCTTACAAACTCACAGGCGCTCATTTGAATCTGTTTATTTAGTATTTTGTTCCATTGCATGTAAACCATAGTTTATAATTGGTCAAATGATTGTTGATATCCTCATATGTCAAGCATGTCATTATTATTTAGGTTTTATTGTATTTACATTAATGTTGGCACATTTCAAGGAATAATGATGTAAACGACTTATAAATGGAAGTTTATTTTATTGCATTATTTTACTTATTAATGCAAAAAATTAAACTGAACTCATATGTGGTCTGAAAATAATTCAGGTGATGATTGCACCATTATTGTTGTTCATTTTCTGGTTTAGAAATGGAGATGTTACATGATGCCTACCTTGGTTATAAATAATACTAAGCCGACCATGCAATTCACCAAAAGTGGGCAAGTGAACGTATGTGACATGAATATCCTTATTCTACATTAAACCTTTAATTATAGAACAAATATTCTCTCTTTTATATGTAATCCATCAATAAGGTAGTAGCACATGTCATGCTAATGACTTCAAGCCAAATAATGTAATATTTTCAAAGGTAATGCAATCTCATTTGCTAGATCCAAGAACAAATATGTTTGCTTCAAAACATTAATGTTGTCTACCCAATAAGGTACATTAATATTTTTTTCGTTGGTCAATTTTTATGCCTAATATATTGTTCTTGCTAAGCTTAAAAATACTTTTTCCATTTTCAATGCATACAACGAGGCTGCCGAGAATTCTACTTAAATCTACTTTCCATCCATTAGTTACTATCCTCTTAATATTTGTGGGATTCATGAATATCCATTGCAGTTCCTGTTAGAGTTGTCTCGCACGATGCAATGAGGAATGACGGTTTAGAACTGAAATAGTCCAGCATTGCTAAATAACTTGGAGAATTGGTGTTTAAATATAGGTTGAGAGGTACGTAACATTGGAGATTTCTTTTGTTGCTATAAAGTATGTGTCAACACTATTAGAACCACGGATTTTGGTATTTTGATTGTGAAAACTATATACGTAAGTGTTTTGTTTAGATCGAACTAAACTTGCAGGATAGGATATTGTTTTTTACTCGAGAAATATTCTAACAATTTGAAGACCAAATTCCGATTGAAGCTTCAGCAAAGTATTAAGTTTAAGGCCTGAGTGTAGTAGTGCATATATGTTAAAATTTCTACAAAGTGGTATATGTACACACATATAATGTAAAGTTCATCAGAACAAGTAATAAAAACCCAGAAAACACTAACTCAGCCGGTTGAATGGCACGAGTCAACCGGTTGGCTACTATGCATGTGCACAAATGTGATTGAATATTCATACGATCGAATATGACAATTCAACCGACTAAATTTGATGCTTTTTGCACTATTTACTTGTGGGTTTTATTTCTAATCAATTCAGCCGGATGATTTTTTCTATTTGGATGGCTGAATCTTCATAACGGCTAGGTTTTCAAGTTAATGAACAGAAACAACTCTTGTTTCAAGAGTTTCTTCCATATCTTTTCATGGCTATCGTTCATGAATGAATACAGCTCTTAATCTCTATAAATAGCCATGAATTCCATTGTTTTTACAATAAATTCTTATTCTTGTTTCTAATATATCTTGCTATTTGAACTATAAGCATTCAATACTTAAAAAACTTCATTTTGATCACTTTTTCATTCAAGAATACTTCACTAGTGATCTAATAAACTTCATGTCTTCATGAATTACACGATATACCATAAAGAAGAAGATTATAGGTAGGGTGTACTCTAAAACTTATCCATGCTATTAAAAGAGCACATTCAGTCGGATGGTTTTCTATATTATTGAAGTCCTATTCGGTTGCACAGACGGTTGAAGTTCTATTATGTTGCTTAGGCGGTCGAAGTCCTATTTTTTTGCTCAGGTGGTGTAATACCCGTTCCTCCAGGTTAAATGTGGGTTGAAAGTTAAATTCCAGAAGGAGTTTGGAACTGGACGTAGAACAAGAAGTTTGAACTAGTATAAAAATCTTCGGTGTCATTTAATTTATTACTTTACTTTTTCATTTACATTCTGCATAAGTAGATATTTATTTAATATTTCATATTACACGATCCTTAGCACTTTCAAACACATACGCATATGTTACATGCTGGAGATGTGAAGCTTCGTCCAACCGCCGTTACATAACTACTAGTGTCGAAGCCGAAGTTCACAAACTAGGCCATACAAACAAATAATGCTTATATGGCAAGGATGAATGATGGTTTGGAATTTGAATAGTCATACATCGCTGAATAAGTTGACGAAGTGGTTTATAAATATGGATTGATAGGTATGCAATATTGGGAATTCCTTTTGTACAATAAAGAGTGTACCAAGTCATACGCATATAGCACGTGCTAGAAATGGAGAGCTTGACCTGATCATCATAACATAATCTTCAAAGAGTACATACTATCTTTGCATGGGTTAAATATTGAACTAGTTACATGCACTTTTTGATGTGTAAACATAATGTTTAGATCGTAATGTCATCATATACCTTTCTGAATAAATTACGTAGCTTTCCAAAATGATGGCAAAATTTAGAGGCATCACATGTTGGATTTTCATGGAAGTAATCTACCACCAACCGATCGTGATCTTATTTCCAATTTCTTTTAGCTTGGTTATTCTTTCTAAACATGATGATTCCTATTACCTATGATGTTTTTATTGTATCATTTCTCTAGATAGACTTTATTTTAATATGTTATTTTACTTGATGTTTACGTTCACTTTCTATTTGTTTATCATGATCATGTCACCTATTAGCAAATAAATGTGCTAATCCCGAAAGTGCTTGGGAAGTTGAGTTTAATCAACAATATTTATAGAGGCTTGTCGAAACTATTAATACATTAAGAATTTCCATGACAATATTTGCAGTTGCCATCATAGTAGAAGTCGAATATGCAAGGTAGTTTCAAGCTCGAAGCCAAATAATTGTTCAAATCACAATTCACAATCAACTTTGAGATGCTTTGTCGTTGTTTAATATTCAAAATCGTATGTGTACAATATTCCAAAATAACAATATGCTCTAAACTTTCAAAATTGATTTAGGGTTTGCATTGAGGAAACCCATTATGACCACTCTGACATTCTTATAAAACTAGCAAAGTGGATTGTGCTCGACCTCTTTGACATTGATATGTAGGTGCTTCACAGGTTATATGCCTTCGATGTATGGTGTGAATACTAACGAAGTGGGATATAACCTTATATCCCTTTGTCCTCAATGCAGGGCTATCCTCAGTGTCACTGTGTTTTTGCATCTTCTAAGCACTTGGGAGGTACATGATGGTCATGGCTTTGCTTCAATGGAACATGTTGTGACCACTTTGGCACCATCTAATATCTTGCGAGGTGAGTTTCAATTGACCTCTTCGCTTAATTGGTCATATGAAGCACTACGTATACCATATTATAGTTGTTATACGACATTCTACCTCTTTGAAACTATCCCACAAGTACTCTGATGATTCTATATCTTCGACAGTGACCATAACATACAGAGTGATCAGGGAATAATTAAAACACTAACATTGTCACCTTAACACTGCTTATTGATGGCATATTAAACTCCTTCGGTGAGATTTATTGTAGTAACACTTTCCCCCTAGTATAGACGAGCCATTGGCTTTTTAACTCGATAGTGCAAGAGAAGATCATTTCCCTCCTTTTGGTCTCTCCACATTCATCTTGTTCGTTAATTTAAAACCGATGCAATGATGCTCATACACCTACTTGCTTTTATAAATATGTGGGTTTTCCCCCTTTCTCTCTTACCTATAATTTGGAATGAAATACATGAACAAGAATCAAGCTTTTAAATTCAACTACAAATATAAGATCTTTGATAGTATCTTTCTCAACCAAGGTATGATCTCGTTGGTTAGACTATAAATCAACTCTCATGATTTTATTAGTGCAATTCCAATTAGGCTATTAATTTGGATCATGCTGCTATCAAATTGGAAATCGAATTTATTCATCTGATTTTAATTCTTAACATGATTATCAAGCTTCGATTATTGATTCTATTAATTTCAAATATTGGCATCCTTTTTATTTGATTCAGTCCTATAAGTTCCTTAAAAATGATTTTTTAACATTTGGGGATTTTGCTGCTTTCGTAGGTTCGATTGTTTTTCATAAATTCAACCTGAACCAATTGACCGTAGATTAAGGTTTAGATTAGGTCATAAGGTTTTAATGATCATTAATACTAGAGATGGTGAATTTAAGTTAGATTAATAGCAGGTTTTTCATTATTATTTAGTGTAAGCATTTCATCAAACACGTTATAGGTCAGTTATTGGAAATGATAATATATTTGGCCCACAACCCGCTATCAACAATCTAGACGAGACTTATAGCTTACTAAGATGGCAGAGTTAGAATCCACTACCATTATCTTAGTTCATTAATGAATGTTTCCAGCATGAAGCTTTCGTATTATAGATGATGTGTTAATGACAAAGGCAACCTTAACATCAGTTTTTATTACAATAATATTGACTATTGTTGATGATAATATACTTGTTGCATTTCTTAATGCTTTGTGTCATTATGCTATCTCCCTAGTTAAAACTTTTCATATTGTAAGCAACGGGAATGAAGTGACTCGTTTAAAGTTATGCACTCTGCCAATTTCAACGATGTTATTTGTGTGTCAATCAAAGCTAACAGCAATGAAGTCCTTTCGCACATTGTTGACTAAGTCGAAGTGTGGCGACCCCAAGTTAGGAGTTTAGAGGTCGTCGATGATTTTTTGCTTTGATTAGATGCAAAGTAAACAACTTCTAGAGTTGGTATAAACACAATTCGATGACAATGGCCTTATCATATTTCTATTACTTGCTCACAATTTTGTTTAACATTGTGAGTAGGTTCTATACGACTTCAACACTTTCGTCACCATTACTTTTAGATTGTTATGAACTGTTTAATTAACTACCCTATTTATAATTCAGATTGTCGCTGCTCATCAGTGTCGACGCCCTTATTACTTTGAAATTAAATACGGTTACAAGGCTCATTTACTTTCAGTTTGATATGGATCAGGTTCTACATTATATCATTATTCTCATTATTCATATTACGATTGTTGCAAACTATTTAACTTTTAAAGTCATGAATTTTACGTGCTTGCCCTTATTTAATAGCCCATTGGTAAGATTCTTTATTAAGATTATAACTTTTGTCTTTTGTCATACTTTACACATGACACTTAAGTGTTGCCATTTTGCGATTTACATTTAAATTGTCACTCTAACTAACCAGAAATGTAACGACCCGCTATTTTAGACTATTCGCATCCGCACATATCGGACTTGAATAATTCAAAATACCGAATTGTTAATTTAAATTTGGCAAAACTCAGATATACGGTAAATAAATAATCACATAATCATAGAGACAGAGTAATAATATGCAGCGGAAGTAAAAGAGATAGTAGTTCATGAAGCTACTATATAAATATATAAGATACATCAGAGTTAAATAAGTTACAACAGAAGTCTCGAATACAACAGTCAAATATAAGAATCAGAATACATCACAGGAATCATCAAATATCTGAAAGCTGGATAGATAGCTGGATCTCCAGGCGAAGCTCCAACTCCAAAGGCGAATCTCAAAAGCTGAACCACTCGGTCTGACCCGAGCGTAAAGCAAAACACAAAACACTCGAGTCAGGATTAATATTCTCATATCAATAAATCCAACTCAAGCGAAATAGCAATCGAAATACAAGTAACTCAAAGGATGTTGGAATCACCATCCTCTAAGGATCCGTTAAACTATCTACTATGTAGTAATGTACGCTAAATAGATAATGTCTATCATTAATATAAATATCAAAATAGTGTTAAGGCGTTACCATTATCCCCTTAACACATTTTTATATAAATGTCATAGTCTATACAGCACTGTAAACTCCACCGTAAACTAGTGGGATATCAGGGAGTACTCCATAGGTATAACACAAAACAAATTCGTAGTTGTCGCATATATGGGAATACAAGTATGACAAGGCACATGAGGCAATACCCAAGGTAGTGAAACTACCGTTTTCCTGATCCGGACTGGTGAGAACGCATCACCGCAGTGATCGCAACACCGCGAAACAACACTCCTGAAAGTACGAGGGTGCACCAATCAATCACAAGTAATGAGTAATAGTTACGAAGAAGTGTGTCCGATCGAGGTGGCTAACCCCATTTGGCCCGGCACGGCTCCTGATTTTAGTCATTTCCAATTTGACACAAGTGTCAAGGCTATCCAATATCGTTCTCTTTCTTCAGTCATCACGTACACCATTCCAACCACTTCATTCTGGATCATCACTCCGCGTATAGTTATTAAAGTGGTTTTCGGTTTAGATAGAGAGTATATCCATAACCGAATCCGGTCTCTTTAATAACTTTCGTAATTATTATCCCGATTGGTCGTTTAATATATTTCAAACCAAATCAAATTCAATTTAAATTTCAATTCGTAAACCAACATTTCATTTGTCTTTCTAAATCAATTTCCAAAATTTACGTTCAAAACTTTCAAATTACCATTTCAAAATCTTATAATTGTATGTCAACTTTTATTTAAACAATTCAATTATAGATTCAAATTCATATATAAATTTTATTTCGAAATCATTTAAATAAATAAATTTAACACTCAAATCAATTTCAAATTCTTTTATCGATTTCATCTAATATTGGTTAAGTTAAATTATCATTCAAACGATTTCAATTAGATTTCCAGTTCATTAAATCAACCACTTAAGTTCAACTTCATCATATCAAACTTCAAATTCAATTAGATTAAATTCGTCAAATCAAATTCTTAAATTCAAGTCTTATATTTATTTCAATAAAACGCATTTATTTTTGTTAAAGAAATTCAGTTTCATTTATTTATTTCTTAGTTACAATTTAAAACTCAATTAAATAAGAAACTAAATTTCACATATTCAAGAAATTCAATTTCACTTATTAACTTACTTAAATAATTTTTCGAAAACTTTAATAAATAAAGAAACTCAATTTCATTTATTAACGAAGTTCAAATCCATTATTCAAAAGTTCGATTTCTCTTATCAAAGAATTCAATTTTTATTCAATTATCAATTAATTAAATCTTATTCATTTATTAAATAATTTCAGTCTTAATTATTAATAATTTCAAAACTTAATAATTACAATCTTGATCATAAATCAAAATTAATTATTAAATCATTTCCACTTAATTATGAATTCAAACTTAATTACCAAATCATTTCAACTTAATTATAAATTCAACTTAATAATTTCAAACTTAATTATAATTCCAAGCTTAATTATAATTTCAAATTTAATTATTAAATGATTTCAACTTAATAATTTCAAAACTCAATTATTACTAATTCCAAAATATTTATCAGTAATTCCAAATTTAATTTATTAAATAATTAAATTTCAAACAACGTCCTTACATCAATTATTACGTTAATATTTGTTTCAGATTTCGATCTTTACATTTTCTCTTTCAAAATTCAAATTCCAACTTCATTTCAAAACTTATTCTTTATTCAAATAAAATCATTATTTTATTTTTAAATCAATTTACTGACCAATCGGATTTTATATTTAATTCTCTATCCTAGGTCAAATTCATTTGGGTATATATCATTTCAACCCGATTCCATTTCAATTCAAAATCAAAACATAACAAAGGGAACTTGTAGTGTGATAACTGGGATGGTGTCAAAGTAAATAAACAAGCAATAACAACAATCAAACACAATCCAATAATCAATTCAAATAATCCCGAAATAATCGTATTAATTCGCATTGTTATTTGTGCGAATCAATATAATTATCTCTAGAACCTACACTATCATTTCATGTAGATTAAAGATTATTACAGTACGGTTTTTCCACTTGTTGTTCAATTTCAATTTTATACTACAACAATTTATACAACATACATTAAATGATTCAAGTTGTCGTTAACCCTATTCTACATGTCAATTAATTTAACAATTAAAAAGGGTCATATTTAACTAATCAAATTCAACATATATGTCGATTCAAATTTTAATGTTCCTACGTAAAATTCAATTGCATAATATTTGTCACTTTATACATTACAATTTAACATCCAACATAAACAACAAACAATCAATCAATTATCAACCAAACTGGATTATGGTTGCATACATAACAGATAACGGTGTCAGATGTCAAAGGGGAACTGATACATAAATAACAGCGCAATAAATAATAGCAGTATATTTCAATTGTCGTTTCAATTGAAATCAAATTTAATAAATAAAAGAACATTAATCATGAGTGATTGCTCACCTTTCGAGGCTAGAGAAAACCGGAGATGACACGGATACGCACAGAAGCACTGACACTGAATTTGAGTTATAATGCAAGCACGATCCCCAAAACAAGTTAGATTTTCACGATTCGACGAACGAAGCTGATAAATAAGGATTTAACGAGAACCAATCAGATCATTTTGATAGAAACGGAAATTACATGTGTTATTACTATATATATATATATATATATATATATATATTTTGAAATCAATATTTTATTTAAGACAATTATAAAAATAATATATATATAAATTAAAGTCATTGTTTTATATTACACACCTATATATACCAATGTATAATAGCATCCATATACTAATAATATAAACAACTCGTTATATCTATATACTTAAAATATAACTAAACTATAGTACAAACTCTGACTACTTTTCAAAATGTATACAGCAATAGTCAGATCTATTATAAAACATGAACTATATAGTACTGTAGACCATAAGCAAAGTAGATTTTCAAAACAAAATAAATGTATGTACAGTAACTTATAAATTTTGTCAACAGCTAATACGTACTATACTACCTATATGCATAACTATATATACTGTGCAACAACATATATATGCAAAGCAAAGTTATTTTAATATCATATGCGGACTCCATGTGATAAAGTTATACCCATAATTTATACTACAACTGTAAGCACACAAAATTTACTTTATTTTATTAGCAAAACCATACTTATAAACAAATGACAACAATATATAACTTAACATATTATAACTTCAATATAAACGCATAGTAAGACCAACATAAAAAAAATATGCAAATTTGACCCTGAAAATAAACATTCGAACTAGCATATATAAATAACTTCCTTTAAAACAGTGTATTATAGATATATACTGACTTCTTCATACTGTATATATAAAAAATTTCTTCATATCAAAAGTTCTAAACCCAACCATCTGTTGAAACAACATTTTATATACACTAATATAAAGCTGTATACAAATAGCTCTCCATGTTTAAAAGCATAAACAGACTGTACATATGCATACTTTAGAACCAATATGTATTGTAACCTTTTAAACATTTTTTTTTAAGATTCAAACTATCAATATATATAAAACATATATAAGGACCCAAATAGATGCCTGGACAACATGTAGCTAATATATATAAAGTGTTTCTTTTAATATAGCTTACTGTAACCAAAATTTACTATATAAACATTAGTATATATAAATATGCACGGTCAAAACATAATACAACGTATGAAAATACATCTCCTAACATTTATAAAACAAAACAGACCATCACACAAATATAGTTATATATATGTAAAGTATATATGCCCATATTTACCAGTAAGAGAAAAGGCTCGGCCGAAGTGGATGCTTTGTGGCGGAGAGTGGAAGGCCATGGTCGGTTAATGTGGAAGTGGAAGAAGGAGCTGCAGGTGGCAAGGGTTGCGGGCAGTGGTTGGAGAGAAGGCGGCTGATGAAGGCTAGGGTAGCGGGGCTGTCGGCATGTGGTGGCGCTTTAGTTTTCGGCAGGGGATTGGCAGGCGAAACTGTTCAAGTGCCACACGTGGAAGGGACTGAGTGCTAGGAAAGGAAGCACGCATGAGAGAGTAGGAAAGAATGAGGCCGCATCTTGATATGTGGTGCTTCACGGGGTGAGGTGCCAAAGTCAGGGAAGGGAGATGATTGTGAGAAGGCGGCTGCACGCAGTTCGGGGCGGAGGCAGGTCTGGTTTGCTCGGGTTTGTTATGAGTTGGTTGTGCTCGCGTGGTTGGTTGCTCGCCTACGGCTGATCGTGATCTAGTGGAGGGTCAAATGGGCGAAGAGTGGTGCGTTGGCTTCATAGCGGAGGAGGTAGACATGGCTGTCGGTTGAAGGGCGAACTGTCAGGTGGTAGGAAAAAGAAGCTCGGTCGGGGTTGTTGCCTTGGGATGCTACGGAGAGGACAGGTCGGAGAAGTAGTGAGGCGGGCGCTCAGGAAAGAAGTGATGAGCGGCTGTTGCTGGTGACGATGGGTGCTTGCATTGGCTCTGTGGCCGCTCGCATGGAGGAGAGAGGGGAAAGGGACGGTGGGTCTGTGCATGAATGCATGCATGCATGTGTGGGTGAGTTCGTTCATTGTTTTTTTTTTTAGAGAGGAGATGAACAATTTGGACAACTGCAGAGAAGAAATGAGCATAAGCAATAACGTGAATAGCTAAATGAGAGCTGGCACATATTATCTTCCACTTTTTCTTGAAAAATGAAGTGGCCAGTGCAAAGAAACAAAAGTGAAGAGGTAAATGAACGAACTTGGGAATATGCAAAAATCAAATAGTTGTATGTTGAATTATAGGAAATTAAATGGTGATGACCATTGGAATTTATGCGGTGGAATTTGAATGGTAAGCGAACCGACAAATGAATTATGAAAGTTTGAAGCGGTAACGATACGATTACCGGTACTGTAAATTTCACTACGAACCAGCTTCAAAACATACCATTGAATATTCCGTAGAGATCAGCATGACGATACGGTCAAAACGGTATACAGATATCAGTGGTACGATTTAATTATAAAAATTCAAAATTTTTATATCAGCGGAAAATGCATAAAAATCGCAGAAAAATAAGATCGACGGAGCCAAAGATGTCCGAATTTGAAAAAACTACAAACTGACAACTCGCTCAAAAGATGATTTAGAATTTTTCTATGTAAAAATATTTTGGTTTTGAAAACGTTTTATTTTCATCGCTTTCTAACTGGTTAAATTGAAGTAAATTTACGCACGAAATAAACTTTCATATTTTCGGACGAAAATTTACCGGTTGCTATGTTTAACTGGACACATTCCAAATATAAAATTTATATTTCAAAATTTTATCATTTAAAATTCCATAAAATTTCAATTTATAACGTTATTAAAACCGGTTAAATTTACGAGTCGTTACAATCTCCCCCACTCAAAAATTTTCGTCCTCGAAAAGGAAGGAGGTAGGAGAATGGAAACAACTAGTGAGGTAATATATTTGAAACAAAATAAACAATTAATTTTAAACGTATAAATTTCAGTTTAAACTAATTTATATTCAACAATTGACTTTTAAACTTAAAGAATTTCCTTTAATTGGTTTATTTTCAATTTATCATTGTTTGTTTCAAAATTTATTTCAAACAGCCATTTTCTTTTATTAATCCATTTATTATTCAACTAACTTATTGTTTTATCTCTATTAATCATTTTATAATCAAACTTTAAGTGTATAACCTTAATTATAAGCACTCAAATTTATTTATAAAGACAATTTATATTGTATATTATCCAATTTTCTTAAATTAACAATTTCTAAAATCAAAAATTTGAATAGTCATTTATTATAATCATAATTTATTCGACAAATTTAATTCTTTTTTTTTCAAATTATTATTAAATTTTTCTACTTAATGTATCTTATCACATGTATATATTTTCATTTATTATAACTACTCAAATTTTATTTATAAAATCATTTAGTATTGTACATTATCCAATTACATATTCAACTTTTGAATAAATTAGGTAAGTTGTATTAGAATGGAATCAGATATTATACAAATAAATTCTCCAATTCAATTATCTTAAGTTGAAATGTTTATTCAGAATTTTGGTTTCATTTATAATTGAAATCATCTTTTTCCAAATTTTAAGAATTAAATTTTCGATTAACATCAAACAATTTAGAAATAAATATATATAGACATTATATCCAAATCAAATCTGAATCAAATACTTATGTATATATTTTAAATCATGTCGTACTTTAAAAATTCAAATCAAATTCATTTCAAAACAAGAGTGTAGCATGCTACTGATGGTCTCTCCACTTCGAGACTCGAAAATGAATGTCGATAATGCGGCCGTCATCACCGAAATTATTTTCGAACGACAAAATAGGAGAGCACTGATTTAAACATTTAAATTTCCTTGAAATGATTTTTATTTGAAAATATTTTAAATACTATACACTTTAAACCTTTCAAACCAAAGTTTGAAATCACCGGAAATTAAATTCTCAGATTTCAATTTAAATTCACTTCAAATTCCAAATCAAATTACAACCAAATTTTATAATTTCATTTATTTATATTATAAAATAGTCAAAGATTTATAAATCAATAAATGAGAATTAAATTTTCAACAACGGATTCATTAACATTTTAGTTTCGGAAAAATTTGTACTTATACATAATATAATCATACAAAATTTAGTAGATTTACCAAATTTGAAAACAATATCGTGTCAGTTTGCTCTGTTCAAGTGTTTTGGAAATCCTATCGATAGCGTTGATCAGACGAATCGATCGGAAACCCAAATCAACATAAACAACTCAAACAACACGATATATAAAACATTTTTATATTAATATCATATACACTTTCTCGCTCGACGATACAAGGATGGATTTCAAATTAATGATAGAGATTTAAATTTTGATGGAAATCAAATCAAAGAGAATTTGGATTCAAAAATAGGTTCGAAACAGAAGATAAGATAATTCAATTAATCGAATCAGGAGATGGATAAGCTTATTTAATTCACGGGCAACCTTAACCGGGTCAACCGTAACTTCAAGAATATGATCGATGTTGAATTCCGAGGTAAATCAACATCCGATCTTGAGAATTAGAATTCAGACATAGCAGGAAATAGATAGCATCATAAACCAAGGATACAGGAATCTCCGGTAAATCGATATTTATTGTAAAGGAGTTTCACCCATTTACAAATGATTCGGAGATTGGCGAGACCGCCAATCCATTATAAAGGTCATTCGAAGTGGAGTTATGAGATACTCCAGAATTAAAAGAAGACGAATAGTGAGGGACACGAATGAATTTCGGAACCAAGGGACGTTCCGAAAATTCAAAGGAATTGAGTTAAGAGGAAGAGATTGAAACTCGAGTGGGAGTGATTCTGTAAATACATTTACCCTATATGTTGAGTTCTGCTTAGAGCTACCAAAAGCTCTGATACCAATTGTAACGACCTGCTATTTTAGACTATTTGCATCCGCACATATCAGACTTGAATAATTCAAAATACTGAATTGTTAATTTAAATTTGGCAAAACTCAGATATACGGTAAATAAATAATCACATAATCACAGACACAGAGTAATAATATGCAGCGGAAGTAAAAGAGATAGTAGTTCATGAAGCTACTATATAAATATATAAGATACATCAGAGTTAAATAAGTTACAACAGAAGTCTCGAATACAACAGTCAAATATAAGAATCAGAATACATCACGGGAATCATCAAATATCTGAAAGCTGGATAGATAGATGGATCTCCAGCCGAAGCTCCAACTCCAAAGGCGAATCTCAAAAGCTGAACCACTCGGTCTGACCCGAGCGTAAAGCAAAACACAAAACACACGAGTCAGGATTCATATTCTCATATCAATAAATCCAACTCAAGCGAAATAGCAATCGAAATACAAGTAACTCAAAGGATGTTGGAATCACCATCCTCTAAGGATCCGTTAAACTATCTACTATGTAGTAATGTACGCTAAGTAGTTAATGTCTATCATTAATATAAATATCAAAATAGTGTTAAGGCGTTACCATTATCCCCCTTAACACATTTTTATATAAATGTCATAGTCTATACAGCACTGTAAACTCCACCGTAAACTAGTGGGATATCAGGGAGTACTCCATAGGTATAACACAAAACAAATTCGTAGTTGTCGCGTATATGGGAATACAAGTATGACAAGGCACATGAGGCAATACCCAAGGTAGTGAAACTACCGTTTGCCTGATCCGGACTGGTGAGAATGCATCGTCGCAGTGATCGCAACACCGCGAAACAACACTCCTGAAAGTACGAGGGTGCACCAATCAATCACAAGTAATGAGTAATAGTTACGAAGAAGTGTGTCCGCTCGAGGTGGCTAACCCCATTTGGCCTGGCACGGCTCCAGATTTTAGTCATTTCCAATTTGACACAAGTGTCAAGGCTATCCAATATCGTTCTCTTTCTTCAGTCATCACGTACACCATTCCAACCACTTCATTCTGGATCATCACTCCGCGTATAGTTATTAAAGTGGTTTTCGGTTTAGATAGAGAGTATATCCATAACCGAATCCGGTCTCTTTAATAACTTTCGTAATTATTATCCCGATTGGTCGTTTAATATATTTCAAACCAAATCAAATTCAATTTAAATTTCAATTCGTAAACCAACATTTCATTTGTCTTTCTAAATCAATTTCCAAAATTTACGTTCAAAACTTTCAAATTACCATTTCAAAATCTTATAATTGTATTTCAACTTTTATTTAAACAATTCAAATACAGATTCAAATTCATATATAAATTTTATTTCGAAATCATTTAAATAAATAAATTTAACACTCAAATCAATTTCAAATTCTTTTATCGATTTCATTTAATATTCGTTAAGTTAAATTATCATTCAAACGATTTCTATTAGATTTCCAGTTCATTAAATCAACCACTTAAGTTCAACTTCATCATATCAAACTTCAAATTCAATTAGATTAAATTCGTCAAATCAAATTCTTAAATTCAAGTCTTATATTTATTTCAATAAAACACATTTATTTCTGTTAAAGAAATTCAGTTTCATTTATTTATTTCTTAGTTACAATTCAAAACTCAATTAAATAAGAACTAAATTTCACATATTCAAGAAATTCAATTTCACTTATTAACTTACTTAAATAATTTTCCCAAAACTTTAATAAATAAAGAAACTCAATTTCATTTATTAACGAAGTTCAAATCCATTATTCAAAAGTTCGATTTCTCTTATCAAAGAATTCAATTTTTATTCAATTATCAAATAATTAAATCTTATTCATTTATTAAATAATTTCAGTCTTAATTATTAATAATTTCAAAACTTAATAATTACAATCTTGATCATAAATTCAAAATTAATTATTAAATCATTTCCACTTAATTATGAATTCAAACTTAATTACCAAATCATTTCAACTTAATTATAAATTCAACTTAATAATTTAAAACTTAATTATAATTCCAAGCTTAATTATAATTTCAAATTTAATTATTAAATGATTTCAATTTAATAATTTCAAAACTCAATTATTACTAATTCCAAATTATTTATTAGTAATTCCAAATTTAATTTATTAAATAATTAAATTTCAAACAACGTCCTTACATCAATTATTACGTTAATATTTGTTTCAGATTTCGATCTTTACATTTTCTCTTTCAAAATTCAGATTCCAACTTCATTTCAAAACTTATTCTTTATTCAAATAAAATCATTATTTTATTTTTAAATCAATTTATTGACCAATCGGATTTTATATTTAATTCTCTATCCTAGGTCAAATTCACTTGGGTATATATCATTTCAACCCGATTCCATTTCAATTCAAAATCAAAACATAACAAAGGGAACTTGTAGTGTGATAACTGGGATGGTGCCAAAGTAAATAAACAAGCAATAACAACATTCAAACACAATCCAATAATCAATTCAAATAATCTCGAAATAATCGTATTAATTCGCATTGTTGTTTGTGCGAATCAATATAATTATCTCTAGAACCTACACTATCATTTCATGTAGATTAAAGATTATTACATTACGGTTTTTCCACTTGTCGTTCAATTTTAATTTTATACTACAACAATTTATACAACATACATTAAATGATTCAAGTTGTCGTTAACCCTATTCTACATGTCAATTAATTTAACAATTAAAAAGGGTCATATTTAACTAATCAAATTCAACATATATGTCGATTCAAATTTTAATGTTCCTACGTAAAATTCAATTGCATAATATTTGTCACTTTATACATTACAATTTAACATCCAACATAAATAACAAACAATCAATCAATTATCAACCAAACCGGATTATGGTTGCATACATAACAGATAACGGTGTTAGATGTCAAAGGGGAACTGATACATAAATAACAGCGCAATAAATAATAGCAGTATATTTCAATTGTCATTTCAATTGAAATCAAATTTAATAAATAAAAGAACATTAATCGTGAGTGATTGCTCACCTTTCGAGGCTAGAGAAAACCGGAGATGACACGGATACGCACAGAAGCACTGACACTGAATTTGAGTTATGAATGCAAGCACGATCCCCAAAACAAGTTAGATTTTCACGATTCGACGAACGAAGCTGATAAATAAGGATTTGATGAGAACCAATCAGATCATTTTGATAGAAACGGAAATTACATGTGTTATTACTATATATATATATATATTTGAAATCGATATTTTATTTAAGACAATTATAAAAATAATATATATAAATCAAAGTCATTGTTTTATATTACACACCTATATATACCAATGTATAATAGCATCCATATACTAATAATATAAACAACTCGTTATATCTGTGTACTTAAAATATAACTGAACTGTAGTACAAACTCTGACTACTTTTCAAAATGTATACAGTAATAGTCAGATCTATTATAAAACATGAACTATATAGTACTGTAGACCATAAGTAAAGTAGATTTTCAAAACAAAATAAATGTATGTACAGTAACTTATAAATTTTGTCAACAGCTAATACGTACTATACTACCTATATGCATAACTATATATACTGCGCAACAACATATATATGCAAAGCAAAGTTATTTTAATATCATATGCGGACTCCATGTGATAAAGTTATACCCATAATTTATACTACAACTGTAAGCACATAAAATTTACTTTATTTTATTAGCAAAACCATACTTATAAACAAATGACAACAATATATAACTTAACATATTATAACTTCAATATAAACGCATAGTAAGACCAACATAAAAAAAATGCAAATTTGACCCTGAAAATAAACATTCGAACTAGCATATATAAATAACTTCCTTTAAAATACAGTGTATTATAGATATATACTGACTTCTTCATACTGTATATATAAAAATTTTCTTCATAGCAAAAGTTCTAAACCCAACCATCTGTTGAAACAACATTTTATATACACTAATATAAAGCTGTATACAAATAGCTCTCCATGTTTAAAAGCATAAACAGACTGTACATATGCATACTTTAGAACCAATATCTATTGTAACCTTTTAAAAAATTTTTTTTTTTTAAGATTCAAACTATCAATATATATATAACATATATAAGGACCCAAATAGATGCCTGGACAACATGTAGCTAATATATATAAAGTTTTTCTTTTAATATAGCTTACTATAACCAAAATTTACTATATAAACATTAGTATATATAAATATGCACGGTCAAAACATAATACAACATATGAAAATACATCTCCTAACATTTATAAAACAAAACAGACCATCACACAAATATAGTTATATATATGTAAAGTATATATGCCCATATTTACCAGTAAGAGAAAAGGCTCGGCCGAAGTGGATGCTTTGTGGCGGAGAGTGGAATGCCATGGTCGGTTAATGTGGAAGTGGAAGAAGGAGCTGCAGGTGGCAAGGCTTGCGGGCGGTGGTTGGAGAGAAGGCGGCTGATGAAGGCTAGGGTAGCAGGGCTGTCGGCATGTGGTGGCGCTTTAGTTTTCGGCAGGGGATTGGCAGGCGAAACTATTCAAGTGCCACACGTGGAAGGGACTGAGTGCTAGGGAAGGAAGCACGCATGAGAGAGTAGGAAAGAATGAGGCCGCATCTTGATATGTGGTGCTTCACGGGGTGAGGTGCCAAAGTCAGGGAAGGGAGATGATTGTAAGAAGGCGGCTGCACGCAGTTCGGGGCGGAGGCAGGTCTGGTTTGCTCGGGTTTGTGATGAGTTGGTTGTGCTCGCGTGGTTGGTTGCTCGCCTACGGCTGATCGTGATCTAGTGGAGGGTCAAGTGGGCGAAGAGTGGTGCGTTGGCTTCATAGCGGAGGAGGTAGACATGGCTGTCGGTTGAAGGGCGAACTGTTAGGTGGTAGGAAAAAGAAGCTCGGTCGGGATTGTGGCCTTGGGATGCTACGGAGAGGACAGGTCGGAGAAGCAGTGAGGCGGGCGCTCAGGAAAGAAGTGATGAGCGGCTGTTGCTGGTGACGATGGATGCTTGCATTGGCTCTGTGGCCGCTCGCATGGAGGAGAGAGGGGAAAGGGATGGTGGGTCTGTGCATGAATGCAAGCATGCATGTGTGGGTGAGTTCGTTCATTGTTTTTTTTTTAGAGAGGAGATGAACAATTTGGACAACTGCAGAGAAGAAATGAGCATAAGCAATAACGTGAATAGCTAAATGAGAGCTGGCACATATTATCTTCCACTTTTTCTTGAAAAATGAAGTGGCCAGTGCAAAGAAACAAAAGTGAAGAGGTAAATGAACGAACTTGAGAATATGCAAAAATCAAATAGTCGTATGTTTAATTATAGTAAATTAAATGGTGATGACCATTGGAATTTATGCGGTGGAATTTGAATGGTAAACGAACCGACAAATGAATTAT
The DNA here is from genome assembly GCA_030765085.1 of Allium cepa. Lineage (NCBI taxonomy): Eukaryota > Viridiplantae > Streptophyta > Magnoliopsida > Asparagales > Amaryllidaceae > Allium > Allium cepa. The sequence continues at coordinate 26,308,060 of CM060938.1, read as the reverse complement.
GAAAGTTTGAAGCGGTAACGATACGATTTACCGGTACTGTAAATTTCACTACGAACCGGCTTCAAAACATACCATTGAATATTCCGTAGAGATCAGCATGACGATACGGTCAAAACGGTATACAGATATCAGTGGTACGATTTAATTATAAAAATTCAAAATTTTTATATCAGCGGAAAATGCATAAAAATCGCAGAAAAATAAGATCGACGGAGTCAATAGTGTCCGAATTTGAAAAAACGACAAACTGACAACTCGCTCAAAAGATGTTTTAGAATTTTTCTATGTAAAAATATTTTGGTTTTGAAAACGTTTTATTTTCATCGCTTTCTAACTGATTAAATTGAAGTAAATTTACGCACGAAATAAACTTTCATATTTTCGGACGAAAATTTACCGGTTGATATGTTTAACTGGACGCATTCCAAATATAAAATTTATATTTCAAAATTTTATCGTTTAAAATTCCATAAAATTTCAATTAATAACGTTATTAAAACCGGTTAAATTTACGGGTCGTTACAAGAAACTACTCTGGGCAACAATCTTAGATTCATTATTAGCATGTGCAACAATATTCATTGTTTGCACAAAAAAATTGGCATAAACACCCAGTAGAGATTTTGTAGAGGAATAATTTAAGAATAGTAAAGGTAAACAGAGAGAAAATAACAATAAATTAATAATAAACAAATTAGTAATAAAGATACGTCAATTTATAGCGGTTCGGCATTGTTTGCTTAAATCCACTTTGAAGAGATAGCTTTATCACTCACTTTGTAAACTGAGTACAAGAGGGATCAGATGAAAATACTTAGTTACAAACGAGTAAAAAACAAGAAGAAACATAAAGATCCTCAAAATGAACAATCTAATCTGTATTTATAAAGGAAGACGACAAAATATGTCCTCAAAAATTTGACAGAAGGCTCTGCAGATCCATAGGGGATCACAAAAGGGATCACATGGCGCAAATCCCAAGGAATATTGATCATGGTTGACCACTATTATGGAATAGGTGGGGGATGCAATCCCTATGAAGGTTCTTCATATTGTAATGCACTTGTGCTCCAAGTTCCATATCAGTTGGACTTGTAGGTTTTGAGCTATTGATCGATCATTGTTGCAATGTGTGACTATGCCTAATTCTGGCCGATCCCATAGGAGGGAAGAGGGTCGATCCCTCTTGCTTGCTCCTGTTAGGATGAGATCCCATGGGTGGACTCCCGAGGGCTACATCTTGTTCCCAAAGTTTCATGTGCATCTACCCTCTGTATTTTGGGATATCGATTGTTTTCCATTGAGTTGGACTTGTTTAGCTAAAGTATTTCGATCCCATTGGTAGAGAGGGATCATTCCTGATCCCTGTTCTAGATTAGACTATATTCTACACTTAGGACGTTATTGAAAGACTATAGTATGGTGGGTCGATTATACAAATGACAAGTATATAACTAATTTAAACTATAGTGTAACAATAGTAGAGTATGTAAATAAGAATAATCACACCAGATATTTTATACTGGTACGGACCTCCCGTCCTACATCCAGTCCCGAAGCTCCTCTTCGGAATTTCCTTTCACCAAATAACCCTCACTTCACCCAGAGGAACAGGTTTATAATAGCAGAGTTTCTTTATCAAGAATGTATTCTTTATTACTTGGATTTTGACTATATAGTACAATTGATGTAACGACCCGCCTTTCATTCCACAGAAAGACGCATTATTATTAAGAAAGAATAGGATAGAAAGAGAAAAGATGAGAAAGAAAGAACTAAACAGTATCAGAATCTCACAGCGGGACGAATAAAATATATTAATCACATAGTTATTACATAGTATACACATCTATCAGAGTTACACAGCTTTATATCACCAATTAGACAGTTATAAAGACCTGTCTAATCATTACAACTCAAGAACATCACAGAGATACAGATAAAATTTAGCATAGTTGAACCACTATATATCTATATATTTTGAAGCCTCCTGCTCCATATCTCCTCTAGAAACTCATCAAAGCTAGCCTAAATCCCTTGGCTACTCATAAAAATTTGAGTACCCAAGAGTTTTAATAAAACAGAAAATAAACTTTGGGTCAGACATGAGTCTGGTGTGAGTAAACAGGTTAAAGTTGCTTAACTTTGAAAAACCTTTGAAAAAAAAGGCATTGCGTAAGACTTTCCGCACATAAACACGGAAAAGTTTTTACCTTGCGATAACCAAAACATCTGATAGGAAATCTAGTTATATTATAATAGTGTGTAGGGTTTTCAAGTAAAATACAGAAATTACTGGAATGCTTACATCTCACGTTCCAACATAGTCGGACACAATCAAAAAGTACGGCACTTATTAGAGATTGGATTCCATACAATGGCAGGGCTACTGGGGTACAGCCCGTCACAGTACCTTGTCCAGATCAGCATACCAAGGATCCACCCTAAATCCCCTGCAACACAAGGCTGGAACAATCCCTTACTGGATAATCCCAAACAAGACAACCCCCAGTTGTTTACAACCAATTTCCCACATAGCCGAATAAAAAGGAACCCCTAGACAGGGGAAATCTCATCTTGCTTGGGTGCTACCCACTTAGCCTTGCTGCACCTTTCATGTTTTAGCCATTCCCAGTTGATGAGGCTTGAGGCTACGATTACCTTTTTAGAACACATCCATCTTAAAATAGTCATTGTCCTCCAATGATGATGTTTTGAAAGCATTCAATCCGTACAAGTCCGTTTCGGGTTCGAACGAAACCGAAGGTACTATCTTGCTACACTCATTTTGGAATCACCATCAAAGTTAACGACAATAGCCCTTACACTTTGAAACTTCATCTCGAATCTGAAAGCACTATCTCCGTTATACTCATTTTCGAATCACCCTCAGAGTTTTAACGACAAATAGCCCTTACACTTTGAGTCTTCATCTTCACTTGATTTCACGACCTATCGTTTAATTTGGATCAATGTGGTTTTCGGATATTCCAAATTTGGAAAGCCGATCCCGGTCTCACCGAAATCCAAAACGTCGTCTTTTAGGGCCAAGTTGTTTTAAGTTAAAACAATTTATTTTATCATCTATATTCACACAGATAGATGGTTCACATTATCATAGACAGACAATTCGTATTTCATAATTCATCTAACACATCCCGTATCGTAGATCAACACATACCACATATCAGAGATATTAATAATCCAAGGCATCCAATAACATCCAAACATCCACAAGCAAGATTGATTAATTTAATTAATCTCCAATTAAATTAATTACCAACTTTAATCACTTGGATTAGCTTAATCCTGCTTACTTGATATTAATTAATTATAAACCAAATAATTAATCATCTTTTAATTATCCATCTGAATTAATCATCCTTGATTAATTATTCTTTAATTATATTATGTAATTAGCCTTTAATTCATTACACATATTAATTATTCTTTAACTATTCACATTAATTACCTTTTAGTTACTCTAATAATTAATTAATTATAATTAATTACATTGATTCTTAATTAATTATATTAATTAATTATACTATAATCACTTCATTGATTAATTGTCTTTTAATTAATCTTATTTGTTAATTAACCAAACTTTTAATTACTTACATTAATTAATGATCCTCTAATTAATCTTTAATTAGTCATATTCGTTAATCACCTTGATTAATCACATTCAGTAATTGACTATCCTTTAATTACTTACATTAATTAATTAACTCCTTAACTAATTACATTAGTTAGTCCTTTAATTAATTATATTGAGCAATTAACCCTTAATTACTTCCACTAAGTAATTATTCTTTAATTACTTTCCATCAAGTAATTTCCCTTTTAATTAATTACATCCAGTAATTACCCATTAATTACTTACACTATGTAATTACACTTAATTAATTACATTAAGTAATTATATTTAATTAATCATCAAGTGATTATCTTCAATTAATTAAACTAATTAATTAACTTAAATTAACCGCATTGATTTAATTAATTACATTGAGTAATTCATTTCTTCAATTACTTCATTAAGTAATTACCCTTAATAATCCTTTTATTATTAAGTAATTAACCTCTAATTACATCCATTAATTAATTATTTATCCCTTAATTAATAAACCTTTGATTACTAAGATTAATCGACCCTAAATTAAGTAATCATCTACCCTTAATTAATTACACAAATTAGTTTATCTTAATTTAATTACCTAAATTAATCATCTTAGTTAATTAAATAATTATACTTTTATTACCTTTGTTAATAAGACTTAATTAAATTAAGGTAACCCATTTACTTCATTTAACTCTCCTATTTTTTAAATTAAAGGCTTGAAATTGGTTTATACAAAAATCGTTTTTGAGAATTCGTTGATTTATTAAAGTTATATAACTTTTACTTTAATCATATCTCAATTTCATCTTTTCATTTTTTACTTGAAAACAATTAGGGACTAATTACAAAATTTATCTAATGTAATATTTATATAAACCAAACTATTTTTAAAAACAAAATTAACTTTGAAAATCTATACCTTTAAAACTTAAACTTGTTTTAAAATTTAACTTTGCTTTCAAATTTGAAATTCATTTTACAGTCTAAAGTCTGGACGGGATTCTTATAAAATTAAAAACTGGAACAATTTGACATGAGACAAATCAGCAAAACCCCGAGACAAAACCAAAGAAAACCAGAGACAACACACGAGGCTACTCTTCCTTAACATCTTCGAGTTGAACACGAGAACTTCTCGAGAAAATCCCGAACCAAACTCTTCTTCTCCACTCAAACAAATCCATACACACATAAATGCACGCGTGTACTTGCACACGCCACCAGATCATCTCTGACCATATCTCCGACCACGTCCCAGTCGCCTCCTACCTCGCTGATGGTTCTGTCCACCCATTATTGTCTTTCTCGCTTGAAATCAAAAGTTGAGCTAATCGAGCAACCTAGAACTAAACCAAATTGACTAACTACTCGCGGACGACGAACCACGCCACCAGAACTCAAACCGCTTCATCCAGAGCATCATCACGATACCATGCTGCGACCTTACCCCTTGCGATCAAGACCGATTCACTCTCGACGATGAGAAAGTCTCCGAAACAACGTCGAAAAAATTAGGTATAAAACCTTACTTCACCACTCCCTGGCCATCGCGGCAATTGATAACTTCTTCCACTATTTTTCCATCAATCCCTAACCTCCACTCTTCTTCAAGCCTAAATCTCGATCCTTCCCTTGCCGTCGATCGACGACAATCGACCATATACCCAAATTTGATCAACACGGACTATCTCGACTAACACAAGCCTAAAAATTTAGATATTCACGTCAAAATTCATGATTTGGTACTATGATTCAGATTATACAATCAGAAATTGAAATTGGCTTGATTGATTTTTAACATATATTAATTTCATCACTAACATTATTTATTTTTAAGATATTTGCTAAATGTAAATACTAGTTACTATTTTTAAAATTCATAACACATTGTAACTGTCCTTTTTCATTTATATATTTTAGCCTAAAATTGATTGCAGAGGAAGGTACAATTTTTTTAATTTGAAATTGGGGCCTGTAAATAACAGAACATGTTCAATCCTTTACACAGACATGCATAATCTAATCATCTCATATCCATACATACACACATGAGTCCATGCATATAAACATATTTTATTTTACTACTTCAACCATTATCATATGTATCAGCATAATATCTGATTATAAAAACTATTTTTAAATAGAAGGTTTACTCACAGGAATTAAAGAAGCAGAGAATAGGCTTCTTATTCCAGGAATTAGTATTTGATTTTGTTTCTGGCACTTTATATTTTGAAATGATCTGAAGCTTGCTTAGTTTGGTTTGAATCAGATCCTTGAAACAATAATGCTTGGATCCTTGCGTTGAATTCATGTTGAGTTGATCTATTATTTTGATTATTGTTCTCATTTTTTTTAAGAAGAAGAGATAAAATGTTCTTGAACTGGAAATGAAAAAAACAGGTTTCTTTTAAAAATACTTAGTTATATATAATTAAATTTTTAAAAGAACACAAGTTTCCATTTGTTAATTGCATGCAAATAAAATCACACAAGTGTCATACATGTACTTAATAAATTTACACATGTTAGAGGAACGTTTTAAATCCCTTATAAATGTTAAAACCCATTATTAAATGAATTTGTCGTGTTTTATAATAATATGTGTATGTCTTACATCCTTATTAAATATCTTCTTATGTTTATACAACTTACCTCTAATGTTTATATTTTTATATGTTTTTATTAATTAGCTTTTAAATGTTTGTATATACACAAACTACCTTCATATATTTATAAACTATACTTAGTTCATGATTTATTTATAAAAGAAAGAATATCTTAAACCTTTATATATATAAAGCATTTAAGCTTTATTAATTTAAAAAAAAGCATTTTAAAAGCAAATGAATTAAATAATTTCCTTATGTCTTTTATGTTTTTATATGTTTTGTGAATTATGATTTAACTATTACGTTCACGAATCTTATTTAAATCAAGAAATTTAAAAAGAAAGTTAAGCAATACTTTTTATTAATCTACATAAAATTTAAACTTAAGATAATATATTTTTAAATAAATAAATGTTTACCTTAAGTGCTTTGAAAATATTTGATTATCTTTTAAATAGCTTTTGAAAAGTACTTGATTATATTCAAACATAATTTCCAAATTACAATATATATACATATATATATATATATATATATATTATAATTAAACAATGCATTATTATTAGTTTCGAAAAGATAAATTTTTACCAACTAAAGATTATTAATTTTGAAAAGAATAAAATTTGTCAAATTAAATTATTATTATTATTAGTTTTGAAAAGATAAGTTCGGTTAAATTAGATAACAATCAATAATGTCAAATTTAAATAATTTTAGATAAAGATTATCAAATAATAATTTATTAATGAAGATTATTAAACCAATATTACCTCCTAAAATAATTATCTTAGGAGATTATCAAATAAATATTGCCCAAAATTCCAAGACATCACATTCCTTCCCCCTTAAAAGAATTTCACCCTCAAAATTTAAAAGCAAACATAATTTAATAATCCCATGCAGATTTTATTTAGAATAACACATTAGCCATACTAACAACCATAGCAACCAATTCATTCAAATAAACAACTTTAACTGTCCAGACAAAATTCTTGGATAGATCTTTCTAACATTATCTAGAGTTTCCCAAGTACAAACACTGGGATACTCACCCTACTGAATCTAAACGAGCTACACTACTCTGATCCTAAGCTCCTAAATATCGAGACCTAAAAACTGAGCAGGATGCCTGACCACAGTCAAATCTGCCTTAACTTCCAAATCCTCCTGAACTGCTGGTTCTACAACCTGTGATGGATCATACATGTACTCCCTCAGAGATACGTGAAATACACTATGAATCCAAGCCGTCCAAACTGGCAATTCAACCCCGTAGGCCAAAACACTTATCCTTTCGAGAACACAGAAAGATCCAATACACTTCTGAGTTAGCTTTCCAATCTTACCAAATCTTATTTCTCTTACGATCGGAGAAACTTATCCAAAATTAAATATCCAACTGCGAATTCTGATTCCTTTGTCTCTTGTCCATAAAACTCCTTCGACGATCCTAGGCTGCCTATATCCTCTCTTGATCATCTCAACCTACGTTGAAGCCTCTCAAGACAAATCTGGACCAAGAGCAAAATGATTTTCAGATCCTCCCAACCAAATGGTGCTCTTAAGATCCTCCGAAATATGGAACACAAGCTCTACCCCACAAGCACTAGAAGACTTCAAACTTACTTCTCAAATTCAGAATAACCTGAATAGGCGCACCTGACAACCTAGCCTTTGGATCCCGAATGATCTTCCTAGAGAAACTCTCAAATCCAATACAAACACAAACTTCTGAGGAGCCTGAGTGTGCTTCTATTGTAGAATATCTGCCACCTTGCTTCCGCTGCATAACTTTGATCTGAAGTAGATGAGAATGTCGATGGTGAACACGAACACAAATTAAACTAACATATCTCAAAAGATACGGTTCATCACACAAAATCTTAGTGGCCCATCCGACTCGACCACTATCACCTTAGTAGAACCCCAATCTTGAAACCTAAGATCTGATCAATCTTACTTTGAGAAATCCAGAGTCTGCTCCACCAAACTCTCTCTTTAGGAACCATCCTTCCACTAGGTTGAACCATCGGTATTGCTTCTGGAATCCTAGTCGATACAGAACTCAATCTTCTGGTACGACAATCCTTTGACTTTCTCGAAAACACTTGAAAAATATCTGACCAATTCGATATCTTCAACCTCCTCTTGAGATGCCTCAATCGCAAGTAAAGATTACTAAGAGAACTTTCGAACCATCGCAAGTCACTTTTGCAATTCTACCTAGTTCAGATTCTAAAGAAACTGTTCTCTCTTCACTTATCAGAACAACTTAAGTCTTTCTAACTAGAAAAAAAACTGATGGTCCACCCTCAATCACAAACATCATACTCTACTGAGCTTCTAGAAGAAGTGGGCAAGCCTTCACCATCTGCCTGGCCTACAGATAGTAGAATCACAAAGACTCCTGAACCATCGAAGAAACGGGCCACTCTACTACTTCCGAACTCCACCTCTAGGACACTGCTTAGCCAGATGACCTTCCTGCCAGCACACTCAACACCTCCGAGCTAGTACAGCTGCCCCAGATGCCAAAGACTTCCTTATCAAAAAGCTCCTCGAACCACAAAGTTATATCAAACAACTCCATAAAAGAGCCTTCGAGATGGGTAGATATCTCTCAAGAAACTTAGGCTCCAAACCAAGCGCAAACACCTTGTTCTTTTAAGGGGATGACAATGAGACCATGTCTGTAGCGAGGCAACTCATAGACCTTAGTCTCATATTCAGATACAGACAAAAATCCTTCCTAAGATTGCTAAGATACCATCACTTTCTTCAGCACTTTCGACTGATCCAAACTCTTGTAAATCCGCTCGCACAAGCGAAACCGAATCTGCACTTCAATGATGGACTCCAAATCTTAAAAGGCTTCCCTTTGAAATTGTGAAATCCTTAAACCATGCTGCAAAGCTTACTCGATGCAGTATTGGGTCTACTGTCTCGGCTGATACTCTTTCTCCTTCACACTCGGGCTTCTTCCATTGGTAGTCGTGCTTCATGCATCACTACCCCTTCCCACTCTAGAACTTATATTGGAGAACCCGAACAGGTAACCCAACAAAGCTGATAGATATATAGATATATATAAAAATACAAGTACGCTCTCTCAAGAAAGATGTCACTCTAAATCCTAGGTATTCACTCAACCTAGCACTCTGATACCATAATGTAACTACCCACCTTTCATTCCATAGAAAGACGCATTATGTAACGACCCGCCTTTCATTCCATAGAAAGACGCATCATTAAGAAGAAAGAAATGGATAGAAAAGAGAAAAGAAAGAAGCAGACAACATCAGAATCTCACAGTGGAACGAATAAATTATATTATATCACATAATACTTTAATAGTATCATATACATCAGAGTTTTACAGCCAATACAGCACAAACTAGACAGTTATAAACATCTGTCTAGCAATTACAATTCAAGTATATCAGAGAAGGAAGATACATCTCAAACACAGCGGAACCACTATATATATCTACACGCTGAAGCCTCCTGCTCCATTATCTCCTCCAGATCTCGTTAAAGCAATCCTGAATCACTTGACTACTCATACATAATATGAGTACCCAAGAGTTTAATAAAACAGAAAATAAACACTCGGGTTAGACAGGGGTCTTATGTGAGTAAACGGGTTTAAAAGTTGCTTAATTTTAGAAAATCCTTTGAAACCAAAAGGTATCACGTAAGACTTCCCTCACATAATCATCGAAAAGTTTTTACCTTACGCTAACCAAAACATTTGATAGGAAATCCAGTGATACTATAATAGCGTCTAGGGTTTTCAAAATAAAATACAGAAATAGCTGGAATTCTTACATCTCACGTTCCAACATAGTTGGGCACAATCAAAACCGTACAGGCACTTATTGGATTTTGGATCCCATCAATGGCAGGGCTACTGGGGTACCGCCCGTCACAGTACGTGGTCTAGATCACCGTACCGAGGAGTACGCCCGCTCCCCTGCAACACAAGGCCGGAACCATTCCTCACTGAACAGTTCCGAACAAGACCACCCCGACAGTTGGAGCTCTCAACCGTCCACACAGCCGAAATAAAAGGGACCTCTAGACAGGGGTAAATCTCACTCTCCGGTGGGGGCTACCCATGAAGCCTTGCTGCACCTCCCCTGTTTTAGCCATTCCCGGTTGATGAGGCCTGAGGCTGCGATTACCTTTAGAGAACACATCTATCTTAGAATGCTCATCGTCCACCTGACGATGTTCTGAAAGCATTCAATCCATACAAGTTTGTTCTGGGTTCGAACGAAACCGAAGGCATTATCTCGTTACACTCATTTTGGAATCACCCTCCGAGTTAAGACGATAACCCTTGCACTCTAAATCACCATCTCGAACCTATAAGTACTATTCCATCAAACTCATTACGGAATCACCCACAGAGTTATACTGACGTATAGTTCTTACACCTCGAGTCTTCACTTGCTCCACTTGGATAATCGACCTAACGTTTAAATTGGAATCGATGTGGTTTTCGGATATCCAAATATGGAAACCCGATCCCGGTCTCACCGAAACCAAACGCCATTTTAATGTCCAAGTTGTACTTAAAGGGTTTTAACCAATTAACTCATTTCATTAGCATCTATTTCACACAGATAGACAAATTACATATTACAATAGATAATCACATTCTCATCATAAATAGATGATTTGTATCATCATCACAAATAGATAATCATCACACTCAGATAATCAATCACAAATCATCATACTTTAACCAAACATCCATATCCTATAGATACTACTCATCTCATTACTGAGATCACAATCATCCAATCAATAACATCCATAAGCAATGATTTATTAACCATCAATTATAATTAATTTAAAATGAATTAAATTAATTACTTCTATCTCTAATTAATTTAAAATAAATTAAATTAACTACTCATTTAATTCCTGCTTAATATCCATTAATTAACTAACCCAGTTAATTAATCATTCACTAAGTATTTAACTTGATTAAGCACCTATGATTAATCACCCTCTAATTACAATATGTAACCAGTCTTTAATTAATTTTAGAAAATTAATTAACCTTAATCATAAGTAATTAACATTTAATTACTTCCTTTATTAATTAACTATAATTAATTATATTTATCCTTAATTAATTACAATTAATTAATCACTTAATTAATTAAATATTACTTAATTAAACAATTCTTAATTACATCATTAATTATTTTAATTAATGATCTCTAATTAATATTTAATTTAATTACTTTATTTAATATTAATTACATTAGGAAATTAATCTAAAATTAAAATACAATTATTAATCACCTTGATTATTATTTAAATCCAGTAATTAACTACCCTTAATTACTTATTAATAAATTAATTATCCAATAATTAATTATCTTTATTAATTAATCCTTGATTAATTACAAAAGTAATTATCCAAATTACTTTATTAAAATAAAACACCTTTCCCTAATTACATTCCAGTAATTATCAATTATCACTTCTCTAAGAAATCCTGCTCCATAAATTACATAAAGTAATTATTATCATTAAATTATTAAATTATTTCTTAAATTAATTAAACTAAATTAATTAATTTAAACAAAACACATTATCAGAATTAATTACAATAAGTAATTAATCCCTTAGTTTCTTTTAATAAAGTAATTATACTTAATAAATTACAATTGATTATCTTAAATTAATTAATCTAATTAATTTAACAAAATTAACCACATTGATGAACTATTTAATTAACCTTAGATAATTATCGTATTTAATTACCAATATTTCCATTAATTACTTACTTAAGAGAATTTTCTCAAATTAATTATTCATTAATCATTACTAAGTATAAATTAATTCAAGTCATTATTTAAAATCAATTAAATAAGTAAATTCTTAATTTATCTTAATTATTTCCAAATTAATCCCTTTACTTATTAATGACTTATTAATTATCCAGATGTATTTAAAACAATACACTCCTAAAATTAAATTCAACTTCCAATTAAAAATTTAAGATTTAAAAATGTTTAACCATATAAACATTATCCAAATTTAAATTGTAACAACCCGCATATTTATCGAGTTTATATTTAAATATTAAATCGTTAATCGGATTTTGGTCCGAAAAGCTACTTTTTGCAAACGGACAAATTAGGACTCGAGACCACTTCCATTGAGTTCGAAATGTTGTTTACAACATTTTTAAGTATAAACATTGATATGATTGGAGATAGTAGAATTTCACTACTTTTTCACTTGAGACTTTGGGTTGGGCTTTTAGCCTATTAGACCCAACCTTCACCCCTCCTCTTCATAACTTCATTTCTATTTGCCTAAGCCTTCAAGCTTCTTCAAAAATGGTGGAGGGAATGGGAAATTAAAATTCCAAAACTCAAATTCAATTGCAATCCATCTTTCTACTCCAAATTCAAGAAGAAGACGTTGGATTCAAGCTTCTTGTGCTTAGATAGAAGAGGGATTGATTCTTGCTTGCTTAAAACTTCATTTTCATTGATATTTGGTGCAAAGGTGAGATTTTTATCTCACAATTCTAGTCTATAACTATATTGGACTGTTGGGAATGATTCCCTATCACTTTAGCATGCACATTTGCATTTGGTTTGGAATGGATTGGCGAAAAACTCCAATTTTTAGCGTTTTGGTGAATTTCCTGCATTTAAGTCGTTCTGCCCGGATTTGGCTCGCTCGGAGTTAGGTCGTAGGTCGCAAGGTCGCTAGGTCGTGGGTCATTTGGGTCTAGGTCGCTCGGCATGACTCTGGGTCATCGAAATGCTTTTTGAGCTTAGGTCGCTCTGCCCAGGTTAGGTCGCTCGGAATCATTAGCTCGCGCGCGTGGAAAAGTCACGGCCTTCAGATTTTTTGTATTTGACCATAGGTCGTAGGTCGCTAGCTTGTAGCTCGTATTAGAGCTTAGGTCGTAGGTCGCTAGCTCGTAGCTCGTATTAGAGCTTAGGTCGTAGGTCGCTAGCTCGTAGCTCGTATTTGAGCTTAGGTCGTAGGTTGCATCACCCTTAAGTCATTCGACCCTTAGGTCGTAACACATAGGTCGCTCGGCCATATTTATATCCTTAGGTCGCGAGTTTCACTAGCTCGCGTAATCCCATAGGTCGCTTGACCTTACGACGTTAGGTCGCTGGCTCTATACACTTTAGGTCGTATGACCTTGGGTCGTTTCACTTTAGGTCGTTTGACCTGTGTTATCTTAATTCGTTCGACCTGATGCCTCTCTTAGTTCGCGCGTCCCCTTAGGTCGCTAGGTCTTAGGTCGCGCATCGCCTTAAGTCGCTCGACCTGCTCTCACCTTAGGTCGCGCCATCTTTTAGGTCGCGTACCACACTTTAGGCCGTAGTCCCTTAGGTCGCTTGCACCTTAGGTCGGCCTCGTTAGCTCACAGATCTTAGGTCGCGTGGCCTTTAGACTGTCAGGTCGCGAGTGTTAGGTCGTTAGACCTTACCATTCCTTAGGTCGCATGACCACAACACCATTATGACGTTAGGTCGAACCCCGTAGCGGTGGCGTTGCCCCTGCACCCCCACCTTGGGGGGTTCCCTCCCCCCTAGACCCCCCCTCCGTAGGGGATCTTAGATGAAAGGTGCATTTTGAGCTGATTTCCTTTGATTTCATTCACGTCTTTGATCGTGAAGTTTTTTGGTGATTTTTCACTTTAATAAAATAAAGGTTTCAAAACTAGTAGTAAATATCAAAACTCTTTCAATAAAAGGATTTCAACTCTATTTTTAATAACAAAGCCCTTTTCTTAACCCGTTTTCCAATCTATTAGTATATACAAACCTTTACCTCACTCGGATGAGAAATCTACTTAAACGGCTTAGTAAAACAAGTGGTATGAAACGCTTGCGTTTGCTTCGTCGATTAATTCTTGGACTTGTTCGATTGAACCTCTTGTGACAATTTTCTAGTGAAGATTTACAGTTTGTTCGTAAATATTTAAGTTAAGCAAGTGGTTATGGGACATGAAGCTAAACTTTTATATTTACTAGCTTAGTGTAATTGGCACTTCTCGTGGATCATGGCGATCATTCTTATGATTTAGACTAGCAATTGTGCGATGTCTCTTGTTTGCTTGGTTAGACTAGACACCACTTGTGTGATTTCATTCACACATACCTTTTTACCTTCTTGGTTAGTCTAGACACCACTTGTGTAATTTCGCTCACACATACGTTTTTGTTTGCGAGGTTAGACTAGACACCACTTGTGTGATTACACTCACACATACATTTTTGATTTTTGGTTAGTCTAGACCTCATCTGTGTGATTTCGACTCACACATATGGGGTAGCTCCCCATGGTCTTCGGACCGTCATGTGATAGGCCTCTTTCCCCTTTTCTGTGATTTCTGGATTTCTTGTGTTGATTTCTGGAATTTATGTCATTGACTTGTTACGAGTACAAGTTTAGGGTATGATGCCCTCTTTGGATCTTTGAGAAGATTCTTGTGATATCGATTTATCTTTTATTGATTGATCTTCTGTTGGTCATCATTTGCATACTTATAGTAGTATGTCAGTATGGATATTTTTATGTTATGCCATACCTTTTATTTTATACCATGTCATCTGATATTTATAGCTAGACTGATCCGTTTATTATTTTCTTAAATAATACTCGGGTCAGACCGAGATGTTACAGGTACTTCTGCTTGACTTCTTCCCAGGATTTGCTACTCTGACTTTTGGCTAACTATTTAGATTAGCAGTTTTTGTTGTATACACTTGAGACATAGACTCATAGTTGTATTCTTTTGTATAGCACGTGTTGCTATTCTTTTGTATTATTGTGGATCTCTTTAACCACTACTCTGATGTACACTTTCATGTGTTAGTTATATATATTCATATCTTCTTCCGCCTCTGTGATATGGATGCTGTGACTGATTTGTGTTATGTTTATTTCTATGTTTGTTTCCGAAGATTATTTATAGCCACCGTGTGATAAGCAATTACATGGATGGTCGCTCCTCAACAGCCTTATTCTCCGTGCTAGTTGACAGCACTACACCGTAGTGTCCTTGTCTAGCGTGGGTATAGAGGTGGGGCGTCACATAAATTAATTTATAAACCTAAAGGTAAAGGACTATTATTATTATATAAGAAAAGTTTAAAAATCTAAATTACAAAATTTTACTAAAGAAATCAAGCTTTCTCTTTTTTAAAATAGATAGCTTATTTTAACTTTTAAATTTAAAGTTAAGCATTCCATAATTTTATTTCAATATTTAAAGGGAAGAATTCTTTTAAATTTAAACATTTATTTAAAATCAAATTTATTTTAAATCTACTTTTAAAACATTGAATCTGTCCAATATTTAAAAAATTTCAAAACTGTTTTGAATTCAAACTAGTTTCAAAGTAAAACTGAAATCATACGTAAACTTGATTTCAAAACTAAATTCCAATCTTGCTTAAAATATAAAATTTTCATTTTTAAAACTTTGAATTCAAAAGTACTCTTGAATCCAATTCAAACTTACACCTGAATTTAAAGCCTGTTTTAAAAATTGAATTCCTTGTAAAAAATTTAAAAAAACAAAACTGTTTTAAATAAAATCTGGATTCATAGAAACCTGAAACTTATATTTACACTTGATTTCAAATTTGAATTTAACCTTACTTTAAATTTAAATTCTTCATTTTTGAACTTTTGAATTCATAAGCCTACTTGAATTTAATTCAAACCTACACTTGAACTTAAATCCTTGCTTTAAAAATTGAATTCCTCAGATTTAAAAAAAAACACAACACTGCTCAGGCTTACAACCTGTATACAACAAAAACTCGAGATGCCAACAAAATGCTTCGAGTTAAAACCGTTCCCACTTCGAGTCGCAACACAAACAGCATGAGAGTATCTTCGAGTCACCAATACCCTGCACAACCCAAAGTTCACCAGAGTCCAATATGCACTTGTGCAAATGCACCACTGCTCTGGCGGCTTCCAGCTACCTTCACCAACCCCTCCAAGACGTCGTCCATCCCTCAACCTGATACCGATCAACAACCAACCCACTGCAGCTTGAAACCAGAATCAAGCTAAATCAAGCAACCTGGAAAGCTTCACCGAAAACATACCAAACCTGTCAACCCTCACGACAACCCACTCTGTCCTTCTGATGATCTTCACCTTAGGCCATTGTTCCATCTATACCCCCTCTGCCAAACCCCAAGGCCTCATACCACTCGAATCACCATAGAGTTCAACAAGTTACAAAACTTTTATCACTCTAAAACTAGGGTTCAAACTTGAAAAACCCCTCTTGCCATCGCCACCACTCTCTGACCAACCTCTTCTTAATTTTTCTCCACTCTCCAGTCAAACTTACACCTCCAGGAAGAATTCCAGTTTCAAAAATTCTTTTGACAAACAGAAATACCCAAAATTCCCAATTCTGCACAACCCCTAAATGCTAACTCCATAGATGGTTTAAAAATGTGATACTTGTTTTAATATTCATGTTTTTAAACATGCATTCAAGTTTTAAACTTGATTGAATAAGTAAAGATGTTTGGTAATCTTACTTTTGGAAATAATATCAGTTATTACTGTTTCCCAGAGGTAACAGATTTTAATTTAATTAAATTAAAATTTTACAAACCTAAATCTATGCTAACAAACACAATTTGTTTACATAATAATCTCTAACCAAGATTCAAACATGTGGAAATGGTTTTGTATTTAAATCCTAGTTAAGAACAGTAGTAAGTCTGTAGAAAATTTGCATCACACCTATCTGCATATTCAAGAATGTAAGCAGGCATAATCACACAACAGTCAACAAATATACCCAATCCTATCAGATCTCATGCACAGATAAACTTTAAAACAACATATAAATTTGAGGTTACTCACTAAAAAGAAAAGAACAGAGCAGTTTTTAGTTACCACTGTTTTAATTTTCGTATTTGAAAGGCATTTTGAATTAAACTTTAAGTTCTGCAAATCTTGTTAGCTTGGTTTTAAAAGAAGAAACTGTTTTTAAACAGAGATTTACTCACCTTTCAATTAAAAAGGCAGAGAGCAATCCATATGCAATTTTCACTTTCCTAAAGCCTGATTTGCATTGAATCTGCTTGCTCCTTATGAATTACTTTGTTGATGTTGAATCTGAGCTTGCTTGCTAGTTGAAGTTGATTATAACTTGTTGTTTGTAGGTTTTGAAACTGCATTTGCTGATGATTTTAATCTGCATGCTTCCCCATTCATCTTTGCATGAATTGATCTTTACAGGTTGCAAATTGAATTTTGTTTGCAGGTTAAACAGAATTTGCAAATGGGTTTTCTTTTGTAGGTTTTAAAATTTTGTTTGCAGATCTTATACAGTTTTGATATTTGCAGAATATTGATTGAATTTGGGCTGTAGATTTTTGAGTAAATTTGGATTTTCAGTTTCTTAAATCTGATTTTAGATTCTTCATAGGAGATAAAGTGTTTGAAATAAAAAGATTTGTTAAGTTCTTTTCTAAAATAATTAATTCCAATAATGTTTTAGTATTGCCACTTGTTGCTTAGGTATGAACATTAATTACAAGTGTCCATTTTAAAATATGAATGCTTAACACATGTATGGTTTTAATATAAAGATAAATTTCTTTGTTTACAAATGTTTTAATTTAAGATAAAACCATTTCTAATTTTAACATAAGATGTTTTATATGTTTTATTTACATTATTCTTTAAATGATTACAAATGAATTACCTTTACATATTTTATTGTTTGCTTGAATATTGTAAAATAATATTTTTAAAACTAATTTTCAAAAAAAGAAAATTTTTAAAAAGAAAAAAATGTTGAATTATATTTTATTCCAAAGTTTCCAGACCAAAATATTCTAATATAAATAAACTAAGTTTATTTCAAAACAATCTTATGATAAAACAAAATAAGCTTTTATTATAAAATACAATTTTTA
The DNA here is from genome assembly GCA_030765085.1 of Allium cepa. Taxonomy (NCBI): domain Eukaryota; kingdom Viridiplantae; phylum Streptophyta; class Magnoliopsida; order Asparagales; family Amaryllidaceae; genus Allium; species Allium cepa. Next base: position 26,289,863 of record CM060938.1, on the reverse strand, counting down.
ACCATTATATATTTATAACAAAATATTTACTTTAATTTCCTTTTGAAAACATAAGATAGATTTATAAATTGACTTATGAAAATTTCCAATACAAATTTCAGTTTAATTTAGTCAATTCATAAATTATACACCTATATATATTATAAATTTGAAAATATCCTTTATTAAATTTAAATTTAAAAATTAAAATCAAAACTCCTATTTACAATGTATACATATATATACATTATAAATAAAATGTTCTTAAATCATCTTAGAAAGTAAATTTTATCATTTAAATATTCTTAACATTTTAAAACAATAGGATTCTCAAATTCAATTATTATTATTATTATAAATTTTGAAAAGAATATCATTTATCAAACTAAATAATTATAAATTTTCAAAAGAAAATTATGTTTGAATTAGATTATTAAATCAATATTTCACATTTTAAAATAATTATAAATGAAATTATTAAATAAATATTGCCCAAATTTCCGGGACATCACATTCCTCCCCTCTTAAAAGAATTTCGTCCCCGAAATTTAAAAGCAAAGGTAATTTAATAATCTTATTAAAGTTTTTATTTAAAACACAAGCATATATCAAACATATGCTAACAACCAAAACAACCAATTCAACCAATCAAACAAATCTAATTATCCAGACAAATTCTGGATAAAATTTATCGAGTTTCCCCAAGTATATATATATATATATATACCGGGATACTCGCTCTAGAGAATCCTAACAATCAATACTAAGAAGCTCCAAAACTCCTATTCACAATATCTGCAACACTAGACAAGATATCAGACTGCAGACAAGTCTAACTCAACAACCAATACTCCAGAACTGCCGGTTCCACAACCAGGGATAGATCATACACGTATTCCCTCAGAGATACGTGAAACTCATCGAATCCCAGTTGTCCAAACTGGCAATCCAATCCTATAGATCAATCACTTAATCCTTGAGAGAAAACAGAAAGATCCAATCTCTTATCCACAAATCTCTCCCGTCGATCCTGGGCTGCCTCCAACCTTCTTGATCAAACAGATCCACCACACAAACTATACTATAGATATCAGAAGACTTCAGACAAACTACATTTATTCGGAAAACAGAACAGATGAACAAGACATCCAAGTCTCCAGATTAAAGTGAATTTCCTGTGGAAATCCTCTGATCCAAGACAAAACACAAATTCCCAATGAATCGGGTGTTGCTTCTATTCTGGAATAGCTGCCACCATGCTTCCACTGCGCAACTCTGATTTGAGAATGTTGTTGATGAACACAGGTACAACTTGATCAACTTATCCCGAAAACATTGTTAATCAAATTCCATAAACTCTTAGTGACCTATCTGATTCGGTCAAAAATACCATAGCAAAAATTTAACCAGAAAACTAGATCCGATCAATCCTGCCAGCTTAAACTGATCTCTCTCTCAAAGTGTCCTCCCACTATGTTGAATCACCTGTAAATCTCCAAAAACCAAGTCGAAACAGAACTCAATCTCCTGATGCGGATGAAAAACTTAACTCCTTCGAAGACATCCAGAAAATATCAAACCACATCGATAACTCAAACATCTTCTAGAGATGCTTCAATCCAAACAACGGCTACTCCGAAAACTTCCAGATCATCGCAAGTCACTTTTGTGATTCTATTCAGTTCAGATTCCAAGAAATCGTTCTCTCTTCAATAATCAGAACAGCCAAAGCCTTCAAATTAAATTGAAAGGGAAAACTAGTGGTCCACCTTCAACCACAAACATCACACCCAGCTGAGCTTCCAGAAGAAATGGACAAGCTTCACCATCTGCCCGGCCTGCTGACAAAATAATCACAGAGGCTTCAGAACCATCGAAGAAACAGGCCACTCACTGCTGCTACTGCTGCCAAAAACTTCCTTACCCAAAAGCTCATTGAACCTCAAAGCTACACCAGCCACTTCCACAATAGAGCCTTCAGAAGACAGATATTCCCTAAGAAACTCAATCTTAAACCAAGCACAAAACACTCTGCCAAACTGAGTCTCAAACTCAGATACAGACAGAACTCCTTTCCATGGTTGCCAAAAGACCATTGCTGGCTTCAGTACTCCAAACTGATCCACACTCAAGAAAATCCACTCACACGAGTGAAATCAAGCTTAAAATCCAAGATACACCCCGAATCTTGAAAAGATTTTCCTTCAGAGATCGGTGAAATACTTTACACTAAACTGCCAAACTACTCAAGATGCCCAATACTGCCCTAGCAGATCACTTCCAACCTCAAACACTCGGACTCCCACCATTGGTAGTTGTGTTACACACATCACTACCCTATCTACCTTTATTACTTTGTATTGGAAAACTTGAACAGGTAACCCAACAGATAGGTAGAATTAAATATATTTATATTTAAAATTACAAGTACGCTCTCTCAAGAAAGACACCACTACAGAGCCAAGGTATACGCTTAACTTAATGCTCTGATACCACAATGTAACGACCTGCCTTTCATTCCATAGAAAGACGCATCATTAAGAAGAAAGAAAGGGATAGAAAAGAGAAAAGAAAGAAAAGAAAGAAAAGAAAGAAACAGACAATATCAGAATCTCACAGCGGAACGAATAAATTATATTATATCACATAATACTTTACATAGTATCATATACATCAGAGTTTTACAGCCAATACAACAGAAACTAGACAGTTATAAACATCTGTCTAGCAATTACAATTCAAGTATATCAGAGAAAGCAGATACATCTCAAACACAGCGGAACCACTATATATATCTGCACGCTGAAGCCTCCTACTCCATTATCTCCTTCAGAACTCGTCAAAGCAATCCTGAATCACTTGACTACTCATACATAATATGAGTACCCAAGAGTTTAATAAAACAGAAAATAAACACTCGGGTCAGATAGGGATCTGGTGTGAGTAAACGGGTTTAAAAGTTGCTTAATTTTAGAAAATCCATTGAAAACAAAAGGTATCACGTAAGACTTCCCACACATAAACATGTAAAAGTTTTTACCTTACGCTAACCAAAACATTTGATAGGAAATCCAGTGATATTATAATAGCGTCTAGGGTTTTCAAAATAAAATACAGAAATAGCTGGAATGCTTACATCTCATCTTCCAACATAGTTGGGCACAATCAAAACTGTACAGGCACTTATTGGATTTCGGATTCCATTAATGGCAGGGCTACTGGGGTACCTCCCGTCACAGTACGTGGTCTAGATCACCGTACCGAGGAGTACGCCCGCTCCCCTGCAACACAAGGCCGGAACCATTCCTTACTGAACAGTTCTGAACAAGACCACCCCGACAGTTGGAGCTCTCAACCGTCCACACAGCCGAAATAAAAGGGACCTCTAGACAGAGGTAAATCTCACTCTCCACTGGGGGCTACCCACGAAGCCTTGCTACACCTCCCCTGTTTTATCCATTCCCGGTTGATGAGGCCTGAGGCTGCGATTACCTTTAGAGAACACATCTATCTTAGAATGCTCATCGTCCACCTGACGATGTTCTGAAAGCATTCAATCCATACAAGTTCGTTTCAGGTTCGAACGAAACTGAAGGCATTATCTCGTTATACTCATTTTGGAATCACCCTCAGAGTTAAGATGATAACCCTTGCACTCTAAATCACCATCTCGAACCTATAAGTACTATTCCTTCAAACTCATTACGGAATCACCCACAGAGTTATACTGACGTATAGTTCTTACACCTCGAGTCTTCACTTGCTCCACTTGGATAATCGACCTAACGTTTAAAATGGAATCGATGTGGTTTTCGGATATCCAAATATGGAAATCCGATCCCGGTCTCACCGAAACCAAACGCCATTTTAATGTCCAAGTTGTACTTAAAGGGTTTTAACCAATTAACTCATTTCATTAGCATCTATTTCACACAGATAGATAAACTACATATTACAATAGATAATCACATTCTCATCATAAATAGATGATTTGTATCATCATCACTAACAGATAATCATCACACACAGATAATCCATCACAAATCATCATACTTCAACCAAACATCGATATCCTATAGATACTACTCATCTCATTACTGAGATCACAATCATCTAATCAATAACATCCATAAGCAATGATTTATTAACCATCAATTATAATTAATTTAAAATGAATTAAATTAATTACTTCTATCTCTAATTAATTTAAAATAAAATAAATTAATTACTCATTTAATTCTTGCTTAATATTCATTAATTAACTAACCTAGTTAATTAATCATTCACTAAGTATTTAACTTGATTAAGCACCTTTGATTAATCACCCTCTAATTACAATATGTAATCAGTCTTTAATTAATTTTACAAAATTAATTAACCTTAATCATAAGTAATTAACATTTAATTACTTCCTTTATTAATTAACTATAATTAATTCTATTTATCCTTAATTAATTAAAATTAATTAATCACTTAATTAATTAAATATTACTTAATTAAACAATTCTTAATTACATCATTAATTATATTAATTAATTATCTCTAATTAATATTTAAATTAATTACTTTATTTAATATTAATTACGTTAGGAAATTAATCTAAATTTAAAATACAATTATTAATCACCTTGATTAATATTTAAATCCAGTAATTAACTACCCTTAATTACTTATTAATAAATCAATTATCCAATAATTAATTATATTTATTAATTAATCCTTGATTAATTACAAAAGTAATTATCCAAACTACTTTATTAAAATAAAACACCTTTCCCAAATTACATTCCAGTAATTATCAATTATCACTTCTCTAAGAAATCCTGCTCCATAAATTAGATTAAGTAATTATTATCAATAAATTATTAAATTATTTCTTAAATTAATTAAACTAAATTAATTAATTTAAACAAAACACATTATCAGAATTAATTACAATAAGTAAATAATCCCTTAATTACTTTTAATAAAGTAATTATACTTAACAAATTACAATAGATTATCTTAAATTAATTAATCTAATTAATTTATCAAAATTAACCACATTGATGAACTATTTAATTATCCTGAGATAGTTATCTTATTTAATTACCAATATTTCCATTAATTACTTACTTAATAGAATTATCTTAAATTAATTATTCATTAATCATTACTAAGTATAAATTAATTCAAGTCATTATTTAAAATCAATTAAACAAGTAAATTCTTAATTTATCTTAATTATTTCCAAATTAATCCCTTTACTTATTAATGACTTATTAATTATTCAGATGTATTTAAAACAATACACTCCTAAAATTAAATTCAACTTCCAATTAAAAATTTAAGATTTAAAAATGTTTAACCATATAAACATTATCCAAATTTAAATTAATTTATAAACCTAAAGGTAAAGAACTATTATTATTATATAAGAAAAGTTTAAAAATCTAAATTACTAAATTTAACTAAAGAAATCAAGCTTTCTCTTTTTTAAAATAGATAGCTTATTTTAACTTTTAAATTTAAAGTTAAACATTCCATAATTTTATTTCAATATTTAAAGGGAAGAATTCTTTTAAATTTAAACCTTTATTTAAAATCAAATTTATTTTAAATCTACTTTTAAAACATTGAATCTGTCCAATATTTAAAAAATTTCAAAACTGTTTTGAATTCAAACTAGTTTCAAAGTAAAACTGAAATCATACGTAAACTTGATTTCAAAACTAAATTCAAATCTTTCTTAAAATTTAAAATTTTCATTTTTAAAACTTTGAATTCAAAAGTACTCTTGAATCCAATTCAAACTTACACCTGAATTTAAAGCCTGTTTTAAAAATTGAATTCCCTGTAAAAATTTAAAAAAAAAACAAAGCAGTTTTAAATAAAATCTGGATTCATAGAAACCTAAAACTTATATTTACACTTGATTTCAAATTTGAATTTAAACCTTACTTTAAATTTAAATTCTTCATTTTTAAACTTTTGAATTCATAAGCCTACTTGAATTTAATTCAAACCTACACTTGAACTTAAATCCTTGCTTTAAAAATTGAATTCCTCAGATTTAAAAAAAAACACAACACTGCTCAGGTTTACAACCTGTATACAACAAAAACCCGAGACCCCAACAAAACGCTTCGAGTTAAAAGCCTGCCCACTTCGAGTCACAACACAAACAGCACGAGAGTATCTTCGAGTCACCAATACCCTGCACAACCCAAAGTTCACCAGAGTCCAATATGCACTTGTGCAAATGCACCACTGCTCTGGAGGCTTCCAGCTACCTTCACCAACCCCTCCAAGACGTCGTCCATCCCTCAACCTGATACCAATCAACAACCAACTCACTGCAGCTTGAAATCAGAATCAAGCTAAATCAAGCAACCTGGAAAGCTTCACCAAAAACATACCAAACCTGTCAACCCTCACGACAACCCACTCTGTCCTTCTGATGATCTTCACCTTAGGCCATTGTTCCATCTATACCCCCTCTGCCAAACCCCAAGGCCTCATACCACTCGAATCACCATAGAGTTCAACAAGTTACAAAACTTTTATCACTCTAAAACTAGGGTTCAAACTTGAAAAACCCCTCTTGCCATCGCCACCACTCTCTGACCAACCTCTTCCTAATTTTTCTCCACTCTCCAGTCAAACTTACACCTCCAGGAAGAATTCCAGTTTCAAAAATTCTTTTGACAAACAGAAATACCCAAAATTCCCAATTCTGCACAACCCCTAAATGCTAACTCCACGGATGGTTTAAAAATGTGATACTTGTTTTAATATTCATGTTTTTAAACATGCATTTAAGTTTTAAACTTGATTGAATAAGTAAAGATGTTTGGTAATCTTACTTTTGGAAATAATATCAATTATTACTGTTTCCCAGAGGTAACAGATTTTAATTTAATTAAATTAAAATTTTACAAAACTAAATCTATGCTAATAAACACAATTTGTTTACATAATAATCTCTAACCAAGATTCAAACATATGGAAATGGTTTTGTATTTAAATCCTAGTTAAGAACAGTATTAAGTCTGTAGAAAATTTGCATCACACCTATCTGCATATTCAAGAATGTATGCAGGCATAATCACACAACAGTCAACAAATGTACCCAATCCTATCATATCTCATGCACAGATAAACTTTAAAACAACATATAAATTTGAGGTTACTCAATAAAAAGAAAAGAACAGAGCAGTTTTTAATTGCCACTGTTTTAATTCTCTTATTTGAAAGGCATTTTGAATTAAACTTTAAGTTCTGCAAATCTTGTTAGCTTGGTTTTTAAAAGAAGAAACTGTTTTTAAACAGAGATTTGCTCACCTTTCAATTGAAAAGGCAGAGAGCAATCCATACACAAGTTTCACTTTCCTGAAGCCTGATTTGCATTGAATCTTCTTGCTCCTCATGAATTACTTTGTTGATTTTGAATCTGAGCTTGCTTGCTAGTTGAAGTTGATTATAACTAGTTGTTTGCAGGTTTTGAAACTACATTTGCTGATGATTTTAATCTGCATGCTTCCCCATTCATCTTTGCTTGAATTGATCTTTACAGGTTGCAAATTGAATTTTGTTTGCAGGTTAAACAGAATTTGCAAATGGGTTTTCTTTTGCAGGTTTTAAAATATTGTTTGCAGATCTTATACAGTTTTGATATTTGCAGAATATTGATTGAATTTGGGCTGTAGATTTTTGAGTAAATTTGGATTTTCAGTTTCTTAAATCTGATTTTAGATTCTTCATAGGAGATAAAGTGTTTGAAATAAAAAGATTTATTAAGTTCTTATCTAAAATAATTAATTTCAATAATGTTTTAGTATTGCCACTTGTTACTTAGGTGAAGATTAATTACAAGTGTCCATTTTAAAATATGAATGCTTAACACATGTATGATTTTAATATAAAGATAAATTTCTTTGTTTACAAATGTTTTAATTTAAGATAAAACCATTTCTAATTTTAATTTAAGATGTTTTATATGTTTCATTTACATTATTCTTTAAATGATTACAAATGAATTACCTTTACATATTTTAATGTTTGCTTGAATATTTTAAAATAATATGTTTAAAACTAATTTTCAAAAAAATAAATATTTTAAAATGAAAAGAATGTTGAATTATATTTTATTCCAAAGTTTCCAAACCAAAATATTATATTCTAATATAAATAAACTAAGTTTATTTCAAAACAATCTTAAGATAAAACAAAATAAGCTTTTATTATAAAATACAATTTTTAAATATTATATATTTATAACAAAATATTTACTCTAATTTCTTTTTGAAAATATAAGATAGATTTATAAATTGACTTATGAAAAGTTCCAATACTAATTTCAATTTAATTTAATCAATTCATAAATTATACACCTATATATTATAAATTTGAAAATATCCTTTATTAAATTTAAATTTAAAAATTAAAATCAAAACTTCTATTTACAATGCATACATATATACACATTATAAATAAAATATTCTTAAATCAGCTTAGAAAGTAAATTTTATCATTTAAATATTTTTAACATTTTAAAACAATAGGATTCTCAAATTCAATTATTATTATTATAAATTTTGAAAAGAATATCATTTATCAAACAAAATAATTATAAATTTTCAAAAGAAAATTATGTTTGAATTAGATTATTAAATCAATATTTCACATTTTAAAATAATTGTAAATGAAATTATTAAATAAATATTGCCAAAATTTCTGGGACATCACACATCATTATTAAGATAGAAAGGGATAGAAAGAGAAAAGATGAGAAAGAAAGGAATAAACAATATCAAAATCTCAAAGCGGAACGAATAAAATATATTAATCACATAGTTATTACATAGTATACAACATCTATTAGAGTTACACAGCTTTATATCACAAATTGGACAGTTATAAAGACCTGTCTAATCATACAACTTAAGAACATCATAGAGATACAGATACAAACTCTAGCACAGTGGAACCACTATATATCTATATATACTGAAGCCTCCTGCTCCATATCTCCTCTAGAAACTTGTCAAAGCTAACCTAAATCTCTTGGCTACTCGTAAAAATTTGAGTACACAAGTGTTTTATAAAACGAAAAATAAACTCCGGGTCAGACATGGGTCTGGTGTGAGTAAACGGGTTAAAGTTGCTTAACTTTGAAAAACCTTTGAAAACAAAAGGTTTCTCGTAAGTCTTCCCGCACATAAAAACGGAAAAGTTTTTACCTTACGATAACCAAAATATTTGGTAGGAAATCCAGTTATATTATAATAGTGTCTAGATTTTTCAAGTAAATACAGAAATAGCTGGAATGCTTACATCTCACGTTCCACATAGTTGGGCACAATAAAAACGTACAACATTTATTGGAGATTGGATTCCATACAATGGCAGGGCTACCGGGGTACCACCCGTCACAGTACCTAGTCTAGACCAGCATACCGAGGATCCACCCTAAATCCCCTGCAACACAAGGCTGGAACCATCCCTTACTGAATAATCCTGAACAAGACAACCCCGTAGTTATTTGCAACAAATGGCCCTAGACAAGGGAAATGTAACATTCCTGTTTTTAAACAAATTAAAATTTGTAATTAATGTGATTCCTAGATTTAAATTAAGAATTAATTTGGTAAATTAATATAAAATTTTGATTAAATTATACATTGTTTTAGAATGACTTTGAGTGTTTGGGAATCAATATGTATATAAATTAGATTTAAATCAATAGAATTTGAAAGTTTTAATATTTATAAAAGATATGTTCTATTATTTATTTATATTTATAAATTTAGTTTGAATTAAATCTTGGAATTAAAATTCAAAATTAAAAATCATATAAATATTTTGGGTTTGAAAACGATATATATTCAGTTAATAAAGATTTGTTTTCCAAATTATATTAAATAAATATTTTTATTTGAAGTTCAAAAGTGAATATTTTGTAAATGGATTACAATCTGAAAATGTGAATTTGAAATTCAAATGTTAATATATTGAAATTAATTTGACTTAAAGAAAATTTTATATTTGAAACTAATGAAATCTTGTTTTTTCTAATTTTTGTGAATATGCATTTTGATATATAAGTATAGGTAATTGAAATTTTCTTTTGAAAATAAAATAAGGTATAACATAAATTTAAAGGAAATTACATTTGATAATACATTTTCTTTTGAAATAACTAAACAATAGTTGTGTATTCATGAATATAAAATGTAAAAACATTTACGTATATATATAAATGTAATTAATTAAAGGTTAAAAATATTTTAAAGTATTTTGGGTTTTAAAATATATACATGAGTTCTTATAACATTTTCTTTAAAAAAAAAAGTAATACATATATATTTAGATAAGAATTATAAAGTAGGTTTAAAAGTGTTTATTTGCATTTAAAACAAAAGAAATTTCTTAAATGACAAGTGTAAGTATATAAATCTTAATTCTAACAAGTGTAGTTTAAAGAGGATATGAATAAAACAAGTGTCATACTTTATTTTCTTTAAAATTTAAAACATAGATAATATGAATTAAAGACTAAAATTGGGTTGCATGTTTTCTTTTCCCTCAAATTATTCATCTTCAAAGTTGAGAACAGAAACATACCTGGAAATCAAACAATAAAGTTCAAAAAGAAAATTTAAAACAAATTGCAATTTAAACCTGAAGCTTCAATCTGAAAGCAACTACAAACTTAGATCGGAAAAATCAAGCATGTAGATTCAAAAGCAGGCAAAATCTGGAAAAACAATTGAAGTTGCAGGAAAAACAAATCAAATTACAATCTGAAGCAACAAGAAGCAATCAAACAAAGCAAAGATAAAAGAAAGTCTGCAACTTCAAGTTTAATTAAAGTAAAGAACAGATCAAAATCAGAATTTAAGCTTCAGGAAATTTAAGACAATACAGTTTCAATGCAAAGATCAAAAGGCAGAGCAACTCAAAAACAAAGATCAGTTTTCAAAGTCATTTGCAGGCTCTCTGCATTTTAAAAGGTGAGCAACTTCCTTTTTAAAAACCAGATTTGGTTGATACATTGTGATGTTATGATGATTATTTGATTTGTGTGACGATAATTGCAATGCATGCCTGAAAATAAGAAGAATTGTCTCTGTGTATTCATTCCAGGTTTTAAACTCTGTAAGAAAAATTTAATCTACCCATCCCAAGAAAATTTTAAGTTTTGATTGCTGAACGAAAGTTTTCTTTATGAGTACAACATCATCTTAAAGAGTAAATCCAAGTGAAAACATGAAGTAAATGAAGCAGATCATAGTTATAGAAGCTAAACTGTTCCTCTCTGTCTTCATTTTACAGTGACCAAACTCTACCTATTTTATATTTAAATGATTGGTGAATTAGGATATGTAATGTGTTTGAATTATGTGTATATTTACCTGCATGCTTGTATATGCAAAATATCTGAGAGCATATGTATGTAGATAAGAAAGTAGACTATGTTATTAGTTATAGGATTTAGAAAACAAGAATTTTTTTTTCAAGTTCTCATCCTATAATCCCTTTTAGGTTTGAATATTTAAACAAAAGATGTTCAGATTAATAAGATGTCAATTGTAAAAATGGGTTAAGCAAATTTTTCTTTAAACCAATTTTAAGTATGGTCGAGTTAATTAACGTCATGATAATGTTAAGTTAAGACTTCATTACCATTTTTAAATATTTTAGTTTAGGATGTTTTAAAATCAAATTAATACTTAATTAGGTAGTTAATTTAAGTGTTAAAGTTAATTAACATTAAATTTTCAAATTAATAATAAATTATTTGCAAAGATTAAGGAAGTTTTTAAATGTTAATTAAGATAAATAATTATTAATTGGGTGATTAAGATTTTTTAATTAATTTATAATTGTAATTAATTAGGGGTGTATCACTTTGTAACTGATTAATTGGTAAATTAATAATTAAGTGTTTAATTTATTCTTAATTAAGGATTTTTATTAGATAATTAAAGTTGATTAATTTATAATTAGTAGTCAATTAAGATAATTGATTAAGAAATAATTGATTAAAATTTTAATTAATAAGGATTAAAGCAAGTAATTTCTTTAGAAAAGTAATTAAAGAATTGTTATTAGTTAATGAAGGTCATTAACTAAGATTATTTGAATATTTAATTAAATCTAACAATTAATTAGATTAATTAATCAATGATAATCATTTATGAAATTTTGTAAGTGTAATTACTCTATGGTAAGAAATTAAAGTTTAATTCTTTAAAAAAAAATTAGGGGTTAAGTAATTATGCAATTGGTTTAGAGGTTAATTTTAAGAATAATTTATTAATTAAGAATAATTAACTAAAGTATTTGATAAATAAATTTATATCTAATGATTTGTAATTAATAAATCAGAATTGGGTATTTAATTCATAAGTAATTGATTTAACTAATTAGGATCAAACGATTAATTAATCCTACCTATAAATGATTATTGAATGTTTGACCTTGCTTATGAATGTTTGCCTTGTATGAATTGCCTTGAATTGATTGATCTGTGATATTCTGTTCTGTGAATTGAGTTGTGTGTAATTTATTTATTTATTTATTTATCCATTTGTGATTCATTTCATTTATCTGTGAATCTGTAAATGAAGATAAGCGTTATAGATTATACCGCTTATCGGTATTTCTTTGATTTGATCTGTGATGATTGAATAATGTTGCACCATTGTGTAAAACCCCTGGACCACACTTATGCACACACAAATACGGATTGCACATGAAAATCGGTTAAGTCACAGATTTTTAAATAGTTTGAATTTGAATTTTTAATTTAAATGGTTTTGGAAATGGATTGGGTTTAAGGCGAAAACTTTTGAAAAGGTGTTTTAAAGTTATTTTGAATAACTTATTGAAGATTTGAATAATTTGATTTAAATTTGAATTCAATAATTTGAGATTGAATTCTATGATTTGAAAACTATGGTTTAAAAAGGTTATTCAACTTAAAAATGGGTTTATATGGGTTTTTAAACCATTTTAAAAATATGGCTTTGAGAATTTGAATTTAACCCAAGTTTATTTTTGAAAGGCCTTAACTCGTGCAAACAAAATCAGGTTTTTTCCGAAATGGAAACAAGTGGTTTTAAATAATAATAGCTTTTATATAAGGAAAAATTGTCCAAGTTATGATGAAAGAATTTCAAGTTTGAAATAGATGGCTTTGAAAGTTATGAATGAATCTTTGAAAATTGTTTTGAAAGCTATGAAATGAGTCTTTCATTTAAAGACCGGATGAGTTAATTCAATTTGAAATGGAATTGTTTTGAAAGGCTAGAAATGAACCTTTGTTAAAGATTGGTAATCCTTGTTTTAAATTGAAAAAGGGTCTTAAAAGATAAATCTTTCATTTAAAAGATTAAAAGTGTGGAAATTGTTTAAACCATTGAAGGTTATTGAAATAAATCTTTTCGTTCAAAGGATTGGAAATGGTAATTTGTTTAACCATTCGAATGAAAGGTTTTGAGCTTTAAGCTATGATTTAACTGAAATCCCAATATCCATATGTTTTTAAATATTGCGCTAATTATTCGGTTTAGCTGGGAGAGGACCTTGTGTCATATAACCCATTCCGAATAATGATACGATGTTATGGATATCAATTGAAGACCGGTGGTGAAGACTGGATATTTTTGAAAACAAAAGCATTTCTTGTCGAATGTCTCTGCATCGGCTGATCCCCGGTATAGAGATTTGAGCACCCATTGTGATGGGAAGTCCGGATGTGATTAGGAATTATCCGAATGTGCAAGGGCTTCTTTATGAAGTGCCTTCGGTTCTGTTCGAACCCGGAACAGACTTGTATGGATGTGTGTCTGACATTACACTTTGAGATGTAAAGCTAGTTTCTATCAAATACATTTCTGTTTGGTGGCGGAGATTTATTCTCTTAGCTTAACACCCTTCTCTGAGACGTACGAGCTCAGAGGTTATGTAGTTGATGGTTACTAATGATACATTCCCAATTTGGTAATGTGGCATACGAAGTGTTGCTGATCGTTTGTTGATCAAAGCATGGATTTTGTGAAAAGCGTAGCTTTGTGGACGAAACGTCATCGAACCACACAAACTGGCAATGGTCAAAACAGGAAAGATGCAGCAAGGTTTCAGGGGGCGCGCCCCTAGGGTATGTCCATTTCTTCTGGATAGAGGTGGTATCATGGTATGGAGCCCAGATATTTAACCTATGTGATTACTACAAATACATTGCTTTGTGGTTGTTGGTATCGAGCGCTCGGATAAAGGTTGGTTACGACCGGAGATGGAATATCTTTGGTGATTACTCCCGAGAAGGGGGTACATCGGCCTTGTGTTGGCAGAGAACTGAGGAATGGTTCTCGGGGTGTCCCTCCAGAGGCGTACCTGTTTGGAAATGGGAAGTTCCTTGGCCTGACCATTAGTTGGAAAATCCAAAGAAACAATACGCGCCCAGTACGGTTTTAGTTGTATAACCTGCCATCTACTTATGGTGGCGCCCCACTGTTTAGATGGTAGCTATAGTAGGCATAGTTCGGAATGTCTATGCTGGCTAAGATTAATATTGTACTTTCGAAATGTTTTCCACTATGCACTAATAATAATATCAAAATGGTTTTCGCGTATCAAGCATTTTTAACTATCATAAGGAGAAATCTCCTCCAATTCCGCATTTGCATGGTTTGTTTGGCGGGAGGCCTTATGGTAGTTTCATTTTCTAAAAAGCATTACGGATTTCAAATTTTAATTCTTTTGTTTGTTTTAAAAGTTAAAACTGTTTCCGTTTGCTCATACCAGTCCCATGACTGACCCAGAGTATATTGTTCCTTTTCTAAACTCTGGGTGCCCATAATTTTCCACACGGGCAGTCTAGAGTTGGGTTTTTCAGATAGGAAAAATAGATATCGATTTGGTAGCTTTTAGCTTTCTCTTTGGTGTTCTTTGGAGATCTTGGATATTGGAGTCTGTGGATTCATGGGCGAGACTTGCTTATCTTGGTACAATTTGATGGTGGTTCGAGCTACTTGCTTGGAGTTTTTCCATTGGTGCTTTGGAATTAAAGTCGCTATTGCTGTTTGGAGTTTTTTGGTTCCGCTGCTATATCATATTGTTATCCCATTGTAGCATTGTTATCTTCTATCTCTGATATTGATTCATATTGTATCATTGTTGTATCGAATGTTGTATATCAATGATATTCATTTTTTTTCTTCCGCTGTGTTGTTATACTTAATGTGTTATAAGCTCCGTCGAACTAGATTCGATGTTTGGATCTGCGGCATTTGAATACGAGTGTCGTATTGGGTGCCGATTTTCGAAGGTCGAGTCAGGGTCCGTCACATTTGGTATCAGAGCTGATGTTTGAAAGTTTAGCTCAGGAGTATAACACATTAAGTAACTCATTAGAGATAGGGTGAAGTATACCCTAGAATGAGTATATCCCTAAGATATCCATCTGAATGCCTCAGTAAATTCTCTTACTATCCATTGATAGTGAGTATGAGTGCAAGAAGAGGACGAGATAGGGGACATGGGAATACCACTATAAATGGTCAGCACCCTGCAGTATAGGAAACAACTTTCTCTATCAGTTTCATTTGATTCATCTTCCTGGCAGCTCTAAGAAGAAGTATTGATATATTTGCATGGAACATAAACTCCAGATGGGTTAGAATCGTTTGTTTGGATGAATTGTTTGCTTTGGTTGCTATGGTTGATAGATATATTTTGGTTGTTTAAACTAAAAGTTTTGAGATTGTATCCATATATCTGCCTATTTTTCGGGGTCCAGATATATTCTACGAGTGGTTAGTTATCTTTGAACTAATCAATACCTCTGTAATTCGTAGATCTGGTGACCCGAGTATCTTGATTCGTTCCTCCATCCATTATTGATATTCTGATTTGGTAAGCCAAATGCAGAATAGATAATCAGTTTAATTAATGAGTCGATTCTCTATCTTTGTGTATCCATCCTTTGTTATCTCCCTACTTTCAAATTTCGAGGACAAAATTTTCTAAGGGGGGAATCTGTAACATTCCTGTTCTTAAACAAATTTAAATTTGTAATTAATGTGATTCCTAGATTTAAGTTAAGAATTAATTTGGTAAATTAATATAAAATTTTGATTAAATTATACATTGATTTATAATGAATTTGAGTGTTTGGGAATGAATATGTATATAAATTAGATTTAAATAAATAGAATTTGAAAGTTTTAAGATTTATAAAAGATATGTTTTGTTATTTATTTATATTTATAAATTTAGTTTAGATTAAATCTTGGAATTAAAATTCAAAATTAAAAATCTTATAAATATTTAGGGTACCAATATATATTCAATTAATAAAGATTTGTTTTCCAAATTATATTAAATAAATATTTTTATTTGAAGTTCAAAAGTGAATATTTTCTAAATGGATTACAATCTAAAAATGTGAATTTGAAATTCAAATGTTAATATATTGATATTAATTGGACTTAAAGAAAATTTTATATTTGAAACTAATGAAATCTTGTTTTTTCTATTTTTTGTGAATATGCATTTTTATATATAAGTATAGGTAATTTAAATTTTCTTTTGAAAATATAATAAGGTATAACATAAATTTAAATAAAATTACAATTGATAAGACATTTTCTTCTGAAATAACTAAAAAATAGTTGTGTATTCATGAATATAAAATGTAAAAACATTTACATATATATATAAATGTAATTAATTAAAGGACAAAAATATTTTAAAGTATTTTGGGCTTTAAAATATATACATGAGTTCTTATAACATTTTATTTAAAAAAAAGTAATACATATATAAATTTAGATAAGAATTATAAGGTAGGTTAAAAAGGTTTTATTTACATTTAAAACAAAAAAATTGCTTAAATGACAAGTGTATGTATATAAATCTTAATTGTAACAAGTGTAGTTTAAAGAGGATATGAATAAAACAAGTGTCATACTTTATTTTCTTTAAAATTTAAAACATAGATAATATGAATTAAAGAGTAAAATTGGGTGGCATGTTCTCTTTTCCCTCAAATTCTTCATCTTCAAAACCAGTTGAAAACAGAAACAAACCTGGAAATTAAACAATAAAGTTCAAAAAGAAAAGTTAAAGAAAATTGCAATTTAAACCTGAATCTTCAATCTGAAAGCAACTACAAACTCAGATCAGAAAAATCTAGCATGCAGATTCAAAAGCAGGCAAAATCTGGAAAACAATTGAAGTTGCAGGAAAAACAAATCAAATTACAATCTGAAGCAATCAAACAAAGACGGGGTAAAATAAAGTCTGCAACTTCAAGTTTAATTAAAGTAAAGAACATATCAAAATCAGGATTTAAGCTTCAGGAAATTTAAGACAATACAGATTCAATGCAAAGATCAAATGGCAGAGCAACTCAAAAACAAAGATCAGTTTTCAAAGTCATTTGCAGGCTCTCTGCATTTTAAAACGTGAGCAACTTCCTTTTTAAAAACCTGATTTGGTTGATACATTGTGATGTTATGATGATTATTTGATGTGTACGATGATAATTGCAATGCGTGCCTGAAAATAAGAAGAATTTGTCTCTGTGTATTCATTCCAGGTTTTAAACTCTGTTAGAAAAATTTAATCTACCCCATCCCAAGCAAATTTTAAGTTTTGATTGCTGAACGAAAGTTATCTATATGAGTACAACATCATCTTAAGGAGTAAATCCAAGTGAAAACACAAAGTAAATGAAGCAGATCATAGTTATAGAAGCTAAACTGTTCCTCTCTGTCTTCATTTTACAGTGACCAAACTCAACCTTTTTTATATCTAAATGATTGGTGAATTTGGATATATAATGCGTTTGAATTATGTATATATTTACCTACATGTTTGTATATGAAAAATATCCGAGAGCATATGTATGTAGACAGGAAAGTAGACACTGTTATTTGATATAGGATTCAGAAAACAAGAAGGAAAAAAATTTCAAGTTCTCATCCTATAATCCCTTTTAGGTTTGAATATTTAAACAAAAGATGTTCAGATTAATAAGATGTCAACTGTAAAAATGGGTTAAGTAATTTTTTCTTCAAACCAATTTTAAGTATTTGTTGAGTTAATTAACGTTTGATAATGTTAAGTTAAGACTTCATTACCATTTTTAATTATTTTAGTTTAGGATGTTTTAAAATCTAATTAATACTTAATTAGGTAGTTAATTTAAAATAAGTGTCAAAGTTAATTAACATTAAAGTTTCAAATTAGTTATAAATTGTTTGCAAAGATTAAGGAACTATTTAAATGTTAATTAAGATAAATAATTATTAATTGGGTGATTAAGATTTGTTAATTAATTTATAATTGTAATTAATTAGGGGTGTATCACTTTGTAACTAATTAATTGGTAAATTAATGATTAAGTGTTTAATTTATTTGTAATTAAGGATTTTTATTAGATAATTAAAGTTGATTAATTTATAATTAGTAGTTAATTAAGATAACTGATTAAGAAATAATTGATTAAAATTTTAATAATAATGACTAAAGCAAGTAATTTCTTTAGAAAAGTAATTAAAGAATTGTTATTAGTTAATGAAGGACATTAACTAAGATTATTTGAATATTTAATTAATGTGATTAGATTTAACAGTTAATTAGATTAATTAATTAATGATAATCATTTATGAAATTTTGTAAGTGTAACTACTTTATGGTAAGAAATTAAAGTTTAATTCTTTTAAAAAAATTAATTTAGGGATTAATTAATTATGTAATTGGTTTAGAGGTTAATTTTAAGAATAATTTATTAATTAATAATAATTAATTAAAGTATTTGATAAATAAATTTATATCAAATGATTTGTAATTAATAAATCAGAATTGGGTAATCAATTCATAAGTAATTGATTTAATTAATTAGGATTAAACAATTAATTAATCCTACCTATAAATGATTATTGAATGTTGGACCTTGCTTATGAATGTTTGCCTTGTATGAATTGCCTTGAATTGATTAATCTGTGATATTATGATCTGTGAATTGAGTTGTGTGTAATTTATTTATTTATTTTATTTATTCATCTTTGATTCATTTATCTGTGAATCTATAAATGAAGATAAGCGTTATAGATTATACCGCTTATCGGTATTTCTTTGTTTTGATCTGTGATGATTGAATAATGTTGCACCATTGTGTAAAACCCCTGGACCACACTTATACACACACAAATATGGATTGCACGTGGAAATCGGTTAAGTCACAGATTTTTAAATAGTTTGAATTTGAATTTTTAATTCAAATGGTTTTGGAAATGGATTGGGTTTAAAGCGAAAACTTTTGAATAGGTGTTTTAAAGTTATTTTGAATAACTTAATGAAGATTTGAAATTTGAATAATTTGATTTAACTTTGAATTCAATAATTTGAGATTGAATTCTATGATTTGAAAACTATGGTTTAAAAAGGTTATTCAACTTAAAAATGGGTTTATATGGGTTTTTAAACCATTTTAAAAATATGGCTTTGAGAATTTGAATTTAACCCAAGTTTATTTTTGAAAGGCCTTAACTCGTGCAAACAAAATTAGGTTTTTTCCGAAACGGAAACAAGTGGTTTTAAATAATAATAGCTTTTATATAAGGAAAGATTGTCCAAGTTATGATGAAAGAGTTTCAAGTTTGAAATAGATGGCTTTGAAAGTTATGAATGAATATTTGAAAATTGTTTTTTGGCAAGGCCGACGGGGTTGGATGGACCCCGACCATTTTATTGCAGCACCAGAAAGAATACAACACAGACAACAATGAGCAAGCTCATAGAGTACAGGGAAAACAAAGCGCTACAAAGAACTGGAAGCTAAAAGAAAAAAAGAAAGAAACAAAAACAACAAACGGCTATCTTAAGTAGAATGAAAAAGCATGGATCAGAGGGGAAAGAAAGCAAGCACAAAGATTACTTGAGCGCAAACAGCACCCGAAGCGAAAATTTGCATTGCTCATGTGCCGAGCACATATTCTCCTGTACCACTTATGCTTTTCACTGTTCTTCATCAAATACTCAGTAACAGCACAAATATTGTACCTGGTTTTGTCATCTCCCCTAACCAGCTCATCTGAAGCTTCGACATGGTAGAAAAGAATCAAGATCCTACCTAGTGACGCATCATCCGGGTTGAGTATAACGTTCCATTCAGGTATATTGTAGCTAGCTGCCTTGAATGTTAAACAACAGTTAAGCTTATTCTCCAGCATGACAACAATAGTTAACTTATGAGTGCCAATAAGCGATTTACTTTGGTCAAGATTGGTGACGTAATTGCCCCCTTGTTTGTTCCATGCACCTAGATCATTTATCATTGGTGAGCACGAGCGTTAATCAATTCTATTTTCATTCTTCTCGTAACAGCTTGCGAAGAGGATAAATAGTTAGGTATTTCAATAGATAGCGGAGTAACCACTCTGCCCGTATTACCATATGAAGTAGATGGTGAAGTCAGTTCGGAGATATTGGGTGGCTCAGGAGAGGTGGTAGGAGAGGTAAGGGGAGTGCGGGACAATGGAGGTGGTTTTTTGTAGGCAGAGGGAGGTTTAATGTTGGCGTAGATAAAAGAAGGAGCTGGACCTTGAACATTAGCGATATCGGTTTGGGGACTTTGCTGAGTTGTGCAATTATCTTCGGACATGCATGTTCCATCAGTTGAGTTTGGAGTCTTGCTGAAGGAAGAAAACTTTTTCCTACACTTTTCACCCTTCTTATCACTTAAATTTAGTTCTTCATGACTCGTACCTTCATTGCTTAGCCTGATTTCCATTTTTCCAGAAACAGAAGTTAACACATCCAGATTATCAACTTGTTCTGAAGAGACGAAAATATTCATTCCTTTGGTATTTTCATTAACTGCTCCGCTTACTCCACTTTTTTCTTCTACTGTCATACTTTCATTATCTCTAGTATCTATATTATCATCAAGATCCAGACAGTTGAGAATATCGAATTTATTGGAAATCAATAAGCCATCATCTAAATCAGCTTCTACACTATATACTTCTTTCAGATTGCTTGGTCCCTCATTAGTTTTAATAATTATTCCTGGAATATTGACAGGCTCCACTACTCCCCTATCTTCATTACCCAGAACATCAGACTCAATACTGAATTTCTCATTCTCTTTACCCTTTCTCTCTTTCTCCCTAGCATTCGCACATTCATGAATATCCATGTTAACTTTTTCAGTAGCTATTTCATCACTCCCCTCTTCTGTTTGTTCCCCATTCTCTTCTGTTGCTTCTTTAACTATTTTCTTTCTTATAATACGTTGCCATGTTCTACCACTTTGCTTTTTGATTGGTTTAAGCGCTTGAACCTTCTCAGTGTTTTCCTTCTTGCTTGGCTCTCTATCTGCTTTACTATTTCCTTTATCACACATTGTGTTACTGCTATCATTATTATCACAATCAACAGTTTTGTGTCCAAACCTGTTGCACATTACACATACATCTGGCCTCCATAAGTACTTAACATATATTTTCTGTTGACCTCCCTCTACAAGTTTAACCAAGAAGTCATCAGCAAGTTCTTTATCGGGCCTTATTTCAATTAAGCACTTCACAAAGCTCAACCTATCTTGTTTTTCAGTCATCTCATCCATGCATAACAGTTTACCCAAGTGACTACAAAGCCAGTTAATTCCTAGCGGGGACCAAGCAAATATGGGAAGATTGTACAGTTGCACCCAAACTGGGACAGTAGAGACTGATCCAGTAACGTTACTCACATTTGCATCATACGGTTTGATTATGAAAAGTTTATTATTCATGACAATAGGGTCACTCTGCAATATTGTTATTCTATCTTCACTACAAGAGAACTTGAATAAGAAGATATTACCATCCGATTTAACTGAAACAGCACCTTTAAGTTTCCATATGAACTTCAACTTCTGTACAACAGCCGTGTACGACAGAGGCTTATCCAGGAAGAAGCCTACTATTGTATCATTCCAGACAGCAGCACCCGCCTCAATAACTTCAGCAGGCGGCACTAAAGCTTCATCTTCGTACATAGGTGTCAGATCTACAGGTATATACTTGCCTGCGTTCCTTGGCTTGCGTTTAAACAGTGAAGTCCAAATTCGCTCACACGAACCATCAGGGAGGTTGTTAGCGGATAGAGTAGGGTGTTTTGAGTAAGTCGATAGCAGAGGAAGTGGGTCAGGAGGGAGTGGGTCAGGTAGTGAATTGGTTTGTTTGTTTGGAGGAGGTGGAGGAGAGAAGCGAACAGGAGTGACTTTGAGGGGGGAGGGGACAGGGGTGGATGCAGAAGGAACTGACAAGATGGGAGGTGGAGGCGTAGGATCTGAAGGAAGGACGTCGTTGACTGTGGAGGGAAGGAGGTGTACAACAGGTAAGGCTGGAATAGTTGATTTGATGGGAGGTGAAAGAAGGGGGATAACAGGGGCGGACATTGAGGAACTTTTGAATATTGTTTTAAACTTTGGGGACAGGGAGACTATGTCGTTGACTTTGAAAATTGTTTTGAAAGCTATGAAATGAGTCTTTGATTTAAAGACCGGATGAGTTAATTCAATTTGAAATGGAATTGTTTTGAAAGGCTAGAAATGAATCTTTGTTAAAGATTGGTAATCCTTGTTTTAAATTGAAAAAGGTTCTTAAAAGATAAATCTTTCGTTTAAAAGATTAAAAGTGTGGAAATTGTTTAAACCGTTGAAGGTTGTTGAAATAAATCTTTTTGTTCAAAGGATTGGAAATGATAATTTGTTTAACCATTTGAATGAAAGGTTTTGAGCTTTAAGCTGTGATTTAACTGAAATCCCAATATCCATATGTTTTTAAATATTGCGCTCATTATTCGATTCAGCTGGGAGAGGACCTTGTGTCATATAACCCATTCCGAATAATGATACGACGTTATGGATAGCAATTGAAGATCGGTGGTGAAGACCGGATATTTTCGAAAACGAAAGGATTTCTTGTCGAATGTCTCTGCATCGGCTGATCCCCGGTATAGAGATTTGAGCACCCATTATGATGGGAAGTCTGGATGTGCAAGGGCTTCTTTATGAAGTGCCTTCGGTTCTATTCGAACTCGGAACGGACTTGTATGGATGTGTGTCTGACATTACACTTTGAGATATAAAGCTAGTTTCTATCAAATACATTTCTGTTTGGTGGCGGAGATTTTTTCTCTTAGCTTAACACCCTTCTCTGAGACGTACAAGCTCAGAGGTTATGTAGTTGATGGTTACTAGTGATACATTCCTAATTTGGTAATGTGGCATTGGAAGTGCTGCTGATCATTTGTTGATCAAAGCATGGCTTTTGTGAAAAGCGTAGCTTTGAGGACAAAACCTCATCGAGCCTCACAAACCGGTAATGGTCAAAACAGGAAGGATGCAGCAATGTTTCAGGGGTCGCGCCCGTAGGTTATGTCCATTTCTTCTGGATATAGGTGGTATCATGGTATGGAGCCCAGATATTTAACCTATGTGATTACTGCAAATACATTTCTTTGTGGTTGTTGGTATCGAGTGCTCGGATAAAGGTTGGTTACGACCAAGGATGGAATATCTTAGGTGATTACCTGGGAAGTGGGTACACCGGCCTTGCGTTGGCAGAGAACTGAGGGATGGTTCTCGGGGCATCCCTCCAGAGGCGTACCCATGTGGAAATGGGAAGTTCCTTGGCCTGACCATTAGTTGGAAAATCCAAAGAAACAATGCTCGCCCAGTACGTTTTTAGTTGTATAACCTGCCATCTACTTATGGTGGCGCCCCACTGTTTAGATGGTAGCTATAGTAGGCATAGTTCGGAATGTCTATGCTGGCTAAGATTAATATTGTACTTTCGAAATGTTTTCCACTATGCACTAATAATAATATCAAAATGGCTTTCGCGTATCAGGCATTTTTAACTATCATAAGGAGAAATCACCTCCAATTCTGCGTTTGCATGGTGTGTGTGGCGGGAGGCCTTATGGTAGTTTCATTTTCCAAAAAACATTGCGGATTTCAAAGTTAATTCTTTTGTTTGTTTTTAAAGTTAAAACGGATTTCGTTTTCTCATACCTGTCCCATGACTAACCCGGAGTTTATTGTTCCTTTCCTAAACTCTGGATGCCCACAATTTTCCACACAGGCAGTCTAGAGTTGGGTTTTTCAGATAGTAGATATAGATATCGATTTGGTAGCTTTTAGCTTTCTCTTTGGTATTCTTTAGAGATCTTGGATATGGGAGTCTGTGGCTTCATGGGCAAGACCTGCTTATCTTGGTACAATTTGATGGTGATTCGAGCTACTGGCTTGGAGTTTTTGCATTGGTGCTTTGGATTAAAGTCGCTATTGCTGTTTGGAGTTTTTTGGTTCTGCCGCTATATCATATTGTTATTCCGTTGTAGCATTGTTATCTTGTATCTCTGGTATTGATTCATATTGTATCTTTGTTGTATCGAATGTTGTATATCAATGATATTCATTTTTTTCTTCCGCTATGTTGTTATACTTAATGTGTTATAAGCTCCGGCGAACCAGATTCGACGTTTGGATATGCGGCATTTGAATACGAATGTTGTATTCGGTGCTGATTTTCGTGTCAGGTTCCGTCATAGGAAATCTCGTCCTACTTGGGTGCTACCCACTTAGCCTTGCTGCACATCCCCTGTTTTAGCAATTCCCGGTTGATAAGACTTGAGGCTACGATTACCTTTTTAGAACACATCAATCGTAGAATGCTCATCATCCTCCAATGACGATGTTCTGAAAGCATTCAATCCATACAATTCTGTTCCGGGTTCGAACGAAACCGAAGGCACATCTCGCTACACTCATTTTGGAATCACCCTCAGAGTTAACGACAATAACTCTTGCACTCTGAATCTTCATCTCGAATCTGAAAGCACTATTTCCATTATACTCATTTTGGAATCTCCCTCAGAGTTTTAACAATAAATAGCCCTTACACTTTGAGTCTTCATCTTCATTTCAGTTCACGACCTATCTTTTAATTTAGATCGATGTGGTTTTCGGATATTCCAAATTTGGAAATCCTATCCCGGTCTCACCGAAATCCAATACGCCATTTTTTAGGGCCAAGTTGTTTTAAGTTAAAACAATTTATTTTATTATCTATATTCACACAGATAGATAGTTCACATTATCAAAGATAGATAATTCATATTTCACAATCCATCCAACACATCCCATATCACATATCAACACATATTACATGTCAGAGATAATAATAATAATCCAAGGCATCCAATAACATCCAAATATCGACAATCAAGATTGATTAATTTAATTGATCTCAAATTAAATTAATTACCAACTTTAATCACTTGGATTACCTTAATCCTGCTTACTTAACATTAACTAATTATAAATTAATTAATTAATCATCTTTTAATTATCCATCTTAATTAATCATCCTTGATTAATTATTCTTTAATTACATTAAGTAATTAGCCTTTAATTAACTATGCAAATTAATTATTCTTTAACTATTCACATTAATTAACTTTTAATTACTCTCATTAATTAATTAATTATAATTAATTACATGGTTCCTTAATTAATTATATGAATTAATTATACTATAATCACTTCATTGATTAATTATCTTTTAATTAATCTTATTTATTAATCATCTAACCTTTTAATTACTTACATTAATTACATTAACTAATGATCCTCTAATTATCCAAATTACATTTAACAATTAATCTTTAATCAGTCATATTCATTAATCACCTTAATTAATCACATTCAGTAATTAACTATCCTTTAATTACTTACATTAATTAATTAACTCCTTAATTAATTACATTAATTAATCCTTTAATTAATTACACTAAGTAATTAGCCCTTAATTACTTCCACTAAGTAATTATTCTTTAATTACTTTCCATCAAGTAATTTCCTTTTTAAGTAATTACATCCATTAATTACCCATTAATTACTTACACTATGTAATTACACTTAATTAATTACACTTAATTAATTACACTTAATTAATTACATTAAGTAATTACACTTAATTAATCATCAAGTGATTATCTTTAGTTAATTAAACTAATTAATTAAATTAAATTAACCACATTGATTTAATTAATTACATTGAGTAATTCATTCCTTTAATTACTTCATTAAGTAATTCCCCTTAACAATCCTTTTATTATTAAGTAATTAACCTCTAATTACATCTATTAATTAATTAGTTATTCCTTAATTAATTAACCTTTGATTACTTAGATTAATCAACCCTAAATTAAGTAGTCATTTACCCTTAATTAATTACACAAATTAATTTATCTTAATTTAATTACCTAAATTAGTCATCTTAGTTAATTAAGTAATTATACTTTTATTACATTTGTTCATAAGACTTAATTAAATTAAGATAATACTTCATTAAACTCTACCTATATTTTAAATTAAAAGCTTGAAATTGATTTAAATTCTTTGATTTATTAAAGTTAAATAACTTTTACTTTAATGACATCTCAATTTCATCTTTTCATTTTTTACTTGAAAACATTTAAGGAATAGTTGCAAAATTTATCTAAGGTCATATTTATATAAACCAAACTATTTTTAAAAACAAAATTAACTTTGAAAATCTATACCTTTAAAATTTAAACCTGTTTTAAAATTTAACTTTGCTTTCAAATCTTAAATTCATTTTACAATCTAAAGTCTGGACAGGATTCTTATAAAAATTAAAATGTGGAACAATTTGATTCGAGACAAATCAGCAAAACCCCAAGACAAAACCAAAGAAACCCGAGACAACACATGAGGCTACCCTTCCTCAACATCTTTGAGTCGAACACGAGAACTTCTCAAGAAAATCCCGAACTAAACTCTTCTTCTCCACCCAAACAAATCCAGACATACATAAATGCACGCATGTATGTGCACATGCCATCAGATCATCGCTGACCATATCTCCGACCAACTCCCAGTCGCCTCTGACCTCGCTGATGGTTCTGTCCACCTAGTATTGTCTATATCGCTTGAAATTGAAAGTTGAGCTAATCGAGCAACCTGGAACCAACCCAGATTGAGTAAACACCTCATCAATGATGAATCACGCCACCAGAACTCAAACCACTTCGTCCAGAGCATCATCACGGTACGACGCTACGACCTCACCCCTCGCAATTGAGACCGATTCACCCTCGACGATGAGAAAGTCTCTGAAACAACGTCGACAAAATCGGTTATAAAACCCTTCTTCACCATTCCCTGGCCACCATAGCCATTGATAAATTCTTCCACTATTTTTCCATCAATCCCTAACCTCCACTCTTCTCTAGACTAAATCTCGATCCTCCCCTTGCCGCCGATCGACGGCAATCAACCAAATACCCAAATTTGATCAACACAGACTATCTCTACTAACACAAGCCTAAAAATCTGGATATTCACATCAAAATTCATGATTTGGTACTACGATTTAGATTATATAATCGAAAATTGAAATTAGCTTGATTGATTTTTAACATATATTAAGTTCATCACTGACATTATTTATTTTTGGGATAATTGCTAAATGTAAATACTAGTTACTATTTTTAAAATTCATAACACATTGCAATTGTCATTTTTCATTTATATATCTCAGCCTAAAATTAATTGCAAAGGAAGATACTATTTTTTTAATTTGAAAGTGGAGCCTGTAAAATAACAAAACATGTTCAATCCTTTACACAGACATGCACAACCTAATCATCTCATATCCATACATACACATATGAATCCATGCATATAAACATCATTTATTTTACTTCTTCAACCATTATCATATGTATCAGCATAATATCAGATTATGAAAACTGTTTTTAAATAGAAGGTTTACTCACAGGAATTAAAGAAGCAGAGAACAGGCTTCTTGTTCCAGGAATTTGTATTTGATTTTGTTTTTGGCAATTTATATTTTGAAATGATCTGAAGCTTGCTTAGTTTGGATTGAATTAGATCCTTGAAACTGTAGTGCTTGGATCCTTGACTTGAATTCATGTTGAATTGATCTATTGTTTTGATTATTGTTCTCAAAGAAGAAGAGAAAAGGATGTTCTTGAACTGGAAATGAAAAAACAGGTTTCTTTTAAAAATACTTAGTTATATATAATTAAATTTTTAAAAGAACACAAGTTGCCATCTGTTAATTGCATGTAAATAAAATCACACAAGTGTCATACAAGTACTTAATTAATTTACACATGTTAAAGGAATGTTTTAAATCCCTTACAAATGTTAAAACCCATTATTAAATCAATTATTCATGTTTTATAATAATATGTTTACGTCTTACTTCCTTATTAAATATCTTTTGTTTATATAATTTACCTCTAATGAATTTATTAATTAGCTTTTAAATGTTTATATATACACAACCTACCTTCATATATTTTTAAACTATACTTAGTTCATGATATAGTTTTAAAAGAAAGAATATCTTAAACCTTTATATATATATATATATATATATATATATATATATATAAACCATTGAAGCTTAAGTAACTTTAAAAGAAAGCATTTTAAAAGCAAATGAATTAAATAATTTCCTTATGTCTTATATGTTTTTATATGTTTTTTGAATTATGCTTTAACTTTTACATTTACAAATCTTATTTAAATCAAGCAAATTTAAAAAGAAAGTAAAGCAATTCTTTTTATTAATCTTGTATAAAATTTAAACTTAAGCTAATATATTTTTAAATAAATAGATATTTACGTTAAGTGCTTTGAAAATATATGATTGTCTTTTAAATAGCTTTTGAACGGTATAAGATTGTATTCATACATAATTTCTGTAACATCCCTAGTTTTAGCCCAGTCTAATTTGATAATTGAATTAATTTTTGAAATTAATTTGTGAATTTAATAGAGTTTCTCAAAATAAATATTAGTTGTTCATAAAATATTAGTTGTTTATAGATGTTAATTTTAAATATAATTTGAAAATGTGAATTTGAAATTCAAATGTTAATATATTGGAATTTAATTAAATTGAAAATTTGAATGAATAAATATATCAAAAGATTGTGAATAAAATTAATTGATTTGAAATCAAATGGATTATAAATAGAATTTGATTTGGAATTTAAGAATAAGTTCTAAAGTACATATATACATGTTGTTTATTTATATAGATAAATACTTATTTAAGGTATAATAGTTTGAAAATGAATAAAAGTATTTAATACTTTCTTTTAATTTTATATATATACATAAGGAAATATATGACATAATTTATTTTAACATAAGGATTTAAAACTAAAAATATAAATAAAATGAAACAAGGGTTTAAAATAAAAATTATAAATTAATTATAAACCAAGGTTTAAAACACAAGTTTTTGACATTTGTAAAATTTAAGCAATATGAAATAACAAGTGTTAACACAAATGTACAAGTGTAAGTTTATTTTAAACATGAAAGAAAAAGTGGCATTTAAATTTATTTTCTTTTAAATTAGAATGTAAATAACATACAAAAGATTAAATTTTTCTTTTAATTAAATTTTATAAACATACATAAGATAGAGTTAAAATCAGATTTTCAAGCTTTTTCAAAACTGCAAACACAAATTTGAGAAACCAAAACCTGAAGCATGTGCAAATTCATCTCGGCAAGTTCAAATCTTCAACTTCAATCCTGTGGATTACATCAAAATCAAAGTTTGATTCAAGCAGGAAACTAGAAGATCAAAACAAGTACAACATCATGATCATCTTCAGATTTAAGGCAGAAGAAAAAAAAAAAGAGAAAATCAAAACTAAAAACCTGGACAAAAGAAAGAAGGTAAAGCAAGAATACATATTAAAGGAAAAATCAGACCTGGAAACAAAAAAACTAAAGCATTCAAATTCATTTCAGTTTTCAAAGTCATTTGCACGCTCTCTGCATTTTAAAAGGTGTGCAAACTTTATTTTTTTTAAAACCATTTTTTTCTCTCATGATTCTTATGTCTGTGATGAGAATGTTGATGAATGAGTATATATATCTGCAAGTATATTTGTATGTGTATATACGAAGTAGGGTATGTATGTCTGGAAACATGAACAATTGTTCTGTTCCAGGTTACAGTGGGTAAAACAAATTCGAAAGGAAAAAAAAAGGGAAAACCCTAAATTTCTATATCTAATCATCATTAGATTGAGATGTTAAAATAAAATGTGTTCAAATTCATTAAATCTTAATCTTAGAAATAATTTTTAGTATGGTTAACAAGAAATTTTAACCTGGAAAAGAAATACAGTAAAGTTCAATGTATGACCAAAAATTCGATTTCCTTAATTATTCGATTCACTTATATAAATGCAATCACCATCAAAAACCATGATTTTTAAAGGTTAAATCAAAAATTTTAGAATTGGGAATTTCGAGAATTTATGAGTTGAATTGAGATGACAATTTCGTCAAATTACGATGATCGGCATGGTGGAATTGTTCGATTTTTGGACTGCAGGTGGTCTGAATGATGAGGAGTGCGGGAAAAATACAGGCGGGTTTTATCGTTGGTTGAGGCGATGGAATTTTGGTGATATAGGGTTCGGTGGTCGTTTGGGAACGAGGTGGTTTGTAGGGCAATGGCGATGGCTATTGGGAATCGGAGTTGATCGCAATCATGGAGATGGCTGCTGGAGGGTTCGACGAAGCTTGGGTGATGATGGCAGGACGTCTCAAGGTCGGAGGCGATCGTGGGGTGTGAATTACCAGCAGTGATGGTTTCTAGACTTGGTCAAAAATGGGTCCGATTTCGTCTCGAAGATGTTGCTATTGATATGGGTTCTCGCTTGAGTTTGTAGGAGTTCGTGTGGTCATTGAAGGTTGTTGCGACGATCACCAATGGTCGGCGATGCTGGTGTACGTGCACGTCATGTCAAGGGGGTGAGTTGCCCGAAGTCAAGATCGGGAAAGTAAGGTCGTAGCTCGGGTTTAGCACTAGTTATTTAGGGAATTTCTCGAAGTAATTTGGTTTGCCAATTTTTCTCGAAGCTGGAATCGAGTAAAGTCTCGTATGGCTCGGGTTTTACTTTGAAGTAGAAGATTTGAAAAGCTTTGAATAAATGACTTTATAGATTATTGAATTGAATCAGTTTCGAAGGATATAAATCAGATTCTTTTTCAAGTAAATTTATTTACAAGGTTTTAAATAAATTTCCAAGGCTTATTTGTAAAGAATTTAGTGTTTTAAAACTTATTAATATGACTTTGTAATAGTTTTATCAAGATGATCAATTTAATTTCCAAAGTGTAATTTAATGGTATAATTAAGGAATGATCCACCAAGGATTTCTTAAATCAATTTTAAGCATTTAATGTAATTTAATTAATGGATGTAATTAAAGTAAAAATAAAGATGAAAGGGTTTATCTTTTAATTAATTAAATAATTAATGATTGATTAATATAAATAATTAAAGGTTAGTAAATTATTATAGAGGATGTTTTGAAATTGTTAATTAACTTTTAAAGGTTAAGTTTAATTTGGTTGTTAAAGGAAATTAATTACTTATAGTTAATTACTTAATAAAAGTAATTAACATTAATTAATAATTTAGGTTTAATAAATCAAGTCATTAATAAATAATTAATTACTTAATGAAAGCAATTAAGGATTGATAATTGATGATTAAAGATTAATTTAATCAAGTGTTTAAAGGTTAGTTAATTAAGAATAATTAATTAATGTAATTAAGGTAATTAATTAATTAAAGGTTAGTTAATTAATAAAAGTAATTAATTAATGGTAAAAGTTAATTAAGTAATTAGGGATAATTACTTATTTTAAATTAATTAGGATTAATTAATGTGATAAATTAATTAAAAATTAATTAATTAATGAAGGCGATTAAGGGGTGATTAATGATTAAGGGTTAATTAATTATTGTAATTAATTAAGAATAATTAATTAAATGGTTTGTAATTAATTAAAATTAATTAACTAAGATTAATGACTAATCTGATTTAAATTAATCATATAATTAATTGATATTACTTATGGATTTGGATTGGATGATTTAATTGTTTGATATCCCTGATATGATGCTTTGCGTTATGATTTACCTTGATTTGTGCTATGATCTGTAATGTAATTTATTTATGTATGATTTAATTTATTATCTACGATGAACTTATATTATTCATCCATGATTTGTAAATAAAGATAAGCGTTATAGATTATATCGCTTAGCGATATTTCTATGTTTGAATCTTTAATCGTTGATGTTGTTGCACTATTGTGTTAAAAACCCCTGGACTACACCATTCACACACAAATATGGATTTCACGAGGAAATTGGTTAAGTCACAGCTATTTGAATTTAATATTTTAAAAAATGGTTTTAAAGTTTGAATTTTGAATCCAAATGATTTCGAAATTGAAATTGGGTTGAATTTGAAAAGTATTTGAAAAGGAATTTTGAAGTAAAAGTTATTTTAAATAACTTGATTTAGTTTGAAATCTGAAATATTTTGATTTGAGTTTGAATTCAGTATTTGAAAATGGAATTCAATGAATTGGAAACGAGTTTGAAAACTATTAAACCTTTGATTTAAAGATTGAATGAATTAGTCCAAACTGAAATGGAAATTGTTTTGAAAGCTATGAATGAACCTTTGTGAAAGATTCATAAGCTTTGTTTTGGAATCGAAGAGGATTCTAAATGGTGTATCTTTTATATATAAAAGGTTGAAACGGGAATTGTTAGGAAAATTATGAAGGAATCTTTGGAAATTATTTTAAAAGCTCGAAATAGGTCTTTAAATTAAAGACCGGATGAGTTAATCCAACTTGAAATGGAATTGTTTTGAAAGGCTATAAATGAATCTTTGTTAAAGATTTGTGAACCTTGTTTTAAATTGAAAGGGTCTTAAAAGTGAATCTTTTGTTTAAAAGATTTAAATGTGAAAATTGTTTAAACCATTGAAGGTTTTTGAAATGAATCTTTTTGTTTAAAAGATTTGTAAATGGTGATTTATTTAACCATTTGAAAGAAATGTTTTGGATAATAAGTTGTGACTTAACTGAAATCCTATTATCCATATGTTTTTAATTTTGCGCTCATTATTTGGTTTAGCCGGGAGAGGACCTTGTGTCATATAACCCATTCCGAATAATGATACGACGATATGGATAGCATTTGAAGACCGGTGATGAAGACCGGATACTTTCAAAAGAAAAAGGATGACCTGTTGAATGTCTCTGCACCGAATGGCCCCGGTATAGAGATTTAATCACCCATTGTGATGGAAAGTCGGGACATGATTAGAAATTATCCGGATTGCAAAGGCTTCTACGGAAGTGCCTTCGGTTCTGTTCGAACCCGGAACGGACTTGTATGGATGTGTGTTTGACGTTACACTTTGAGATGTAAAGCTGGTTCCTATCAAATATATTTCTGTTTGGTGATGGAGATTCATTCTCTTAGCTTAACACCATTTTCTGAGACGTACGAGCTCAGAGGTTATGTAGTTGATGGTTACTAGTGATACATTTCCAATTTGGTAATGTGGCATACGAAGTGTTGCTGATCATTTGTTGATCGAAGCATGGATTTTGTGAAAAGCGTAGCTTTGTGGACGAGATTTCGTCGAACCTCACACCTCGGAATGGTCCAAACAGGAAGAATGCAGCAATGTTATAGGGAGTAGCGTCCCTTAGGGTATGTGCATTTCCTTCTGGATAGAAGTGGTATCACGGTATGGAGCCCATATACTTAACTTATGTGGATATCGCAAATATATATTACTTTGTGATTGTTGTTATTGAGGGTCCTCGGATAAAGGTTGTTTACGACCAGGGGATGGCATACTCGTGTCATTAGTTACCTATTTTTGCAGAGGTAACCCGACCTTATGTTGGCAGAGATCCGGTTAGGTTCTCAGGGCATCCCTCCAGAGGCGTACCCATGTGGCAATGGGAAGTTCCTTGGCCTGACCATTTGTTGGAAAATCCAAAGAAACAATACGCGCCATATACGGTTTTAGTTGTATAATCTGCCATGGAATGTGGTGGTAACCTGCTATTGAACATGGTAGCTATAATAGGCATAGTTCGAAATGTCTATGCTGGCTAAGATTAATATTATATTTTCGAAATATTTTCCACTATGCACTAATAATAATATCAAATAGTTTTCGCATATCAAGCATATTTGACTATCATAAGGAGAAATCTCCTCCAACTCTGCGTTTGCATGGTGTGTCTGGCGGGAGGCCTTATGGCAGATTCATTTTCCAAAATGCATTACGGATTTAAATTTAAATCTTTTGTTGTTTCTTAAAAGATAAAATGTTTTTGTTTGCTCATACTAGTCCCATGACTGACCCGGAGTTTATTGTTCCTTTCTTAAACTTTGGGTGCCCACAATTTTCCACACGGGCAGTCTAGAGTTGGGTTTTTCAGATAGTAGATATAGATATCGATTCGGTAGCTTTCAGCTTTCTCTTTGGTATTCTTTGAAGATCGTAGATGTTGGAATTTCTGGATTCACATACCAGTCTTGCTTATCTTTGTGCAACATGATGGTGATTTGAGCTAGTGGTTTGGAGTTTGGCTTTGGAGCATTAGTGTTGCTGTTGTAGTTTGATCATTGGAGTTATCTCTTTTTCTATTCATTTTCCGCTATTGTTTATTGTCTCTGATATTCTTGTGTCATTTTGATATCGTTGTTGTATCACTGGATATTGTATTCATTGGAGTTGTATATGATATTCATTTCTTTTTCTTCCGTTGTGTTGTTTACTTAATTGTGTTATAAGCTCCGGTGAACCAGATTCGACGTTTGGATCTGCGGCATTTGAATATGAGTGTCGTATTTGGTGCCGATTTTCGAAGGTCGAGTCAGGGTCGTCACAATTTCCAAATTACAATATATATATATATATATACATACATATATATATATATATATATATATATATATATATATTATAATCAGACAATACATTATTATTAGTTTTGAAAAGATAAATTTTTACCATATTATTAACTTTAAAAAGAACAAAATTTGCTAAATTAAATTATTATTATTTGTTTTGAAAAGATTAATTCTGTTAAATTAGATTATCAATCAATAAAGAAAAATTTAAATAATTTTAGATAAAGATTATCAAATAATTATTTATTAATGAAGATTATTAAACCAATATAACCTCTTAAAATAATTATCTTAGGAGATTATCAAATAAATATTTCCCAAAATTCTGAGACATCACAATTGAACTTCCTGTATCTCTTGAAAGATTGAGTACAATATTGTTCGAGGGAATATGGAAGTGTATGATCTCATATTTGCAGATTTGATAGCAAGTGGATGATTAGAGCAAGAGATGATTAAAACAGAGAGTAAAGTGAATTA
The DNA here is from genome assembly GCA_030765085.1 of Allium cepa. Lineage (NCBI taxonomy): Eukaryota > Viridiplantae > Streptophyta > Magnoliopsida > Asparagales > Amaryllidaceae > Allium > Allium cepa. The sequence continues at coordinate 26,254,518 of CM060938.1, read as the reverse complement.
ATAGAAAGTAAGTGAGTACTTTGATTCTTGATTCTCGTTTATATAGTTGTAGAAAGTTACTTCTAGCAGTTGCACCTCTTTCCTTTCAGTCTAGAGTCGTCACTGTTTACTGGTGAAGAGTTGTGGAGGAGAGATGGAGTCATGTCTCTTCGGAGATGACAACTGTAATTTGAATTATCTATCTCGAGCCCAGTTTTAGACATATGAATGGAGTTCTCAAATGTCTGAGAATCTATTACTATTTTTATTTATTTTCTACGATCAAACATCTGAAGTTCTGCATTCAGACATTTGGACCTATTAATTGAGGTTATCCTAGGTTTATTCTTGAGTGCATCTCTCTTCGATCTTCGTGTAACTTTGTAGATGAATCTCTTTAGTGCTTTAGTCTTCATCTTATCACAGTAGTGGTTTGTCTTGCTTTGAGTTTGTATATGCATAGTTGTATTATATATATGATTTTCATTGTATGGTTGTCATCGTCGAAATCATAAACTAAGGGTTCTAACATTCTCCCCCTTTTTAATGATGACAACCATATAATGTACTTAGATAATAATTACAGAAAGGTTCTCCTCTTAAATATAATCTCCCCCTATAGGTGTGCACATTTATTTTTCTCTCCTTTGTCATTATCAAAAATAATCAAAAAGGTATAAACGTAATGCAAAACCAAGTATGACGTACATACATAATTTTAACACTAAAAGAAATTATGGTTACATCCTTAAGCACAGAAAAATATTGATAGTGTCTTACCAGAATTATGTGAAGGTAGTTAAGTACAACAAAATATTTTAATTTATGAAGTCAAGGTAGTTCATCGTGAGAGGATTCTAATTTCCCTTTCTCCTTGTCGCTGGTCTTTGGCGATGTGTGAGGAGACTAAGAAGGTGTAGACCAATCAGAAGAAGGTTGAGGGACTAGTTGAAGTGAATGATCGAGCTTGGAAACCACTGAATCAAGAGAGCTTTCGACTTTGGAAAGCCTTGTGGACAACGTGTGATCAAACTTGGCTTTTTGTTTACCAAGCAGAATTTTATTTCTAGATAGGAGCACTTGGTTTTGTAAGGTTAAGTGTGCAATAGTCTCATTAGCATTCGGTGGAGTTCATACTTCCAAAATCTCCATATCAGAGTGATATTCAAATGAGGAAGGAGGAGGTGGAGATTGTTGCCTTGGTAGTTCAATATTACCTTCTTCTTGTTGTTGTTTTTGAGGAAGAGGAGGTTGATCTTATTCATTTCTCCGTTCTAGAAAAGTCATATAAGATGGTGGTTCCTCCAGCAAATGCATAAGATTGAAAAATTTTGTTCCACTATATTTGATAGGTAACTCCTCAAAAGAAGAAACGTATGCTAGGATGTTTAGTGCTTTGACGATTCGCATAATATAAGCCGGGTAAATGATAGTATGGCGAGAACTATTCCAAAAAACTTTTAGTTCATTGAAGATGAACTGAGCCCAATTGATCTTAGTGCGATTAAATAATTGATATAGTGCTTTGTGTTAAAGATCAGTAATTTGTTCATGGCTACCTAATCGAGGGATAACAGTATTTATAAGCATTCGGGTAAGGAGCCTAGCACGTGGCGTAAGGAATTTGGATGAAAACTGAGGCATTTGATTTTCCCATAATTGTTGAGTGATAGTATCACGGGGTTTGAATCGCATGTCCTCCATTTTAGATAAATTATGACCCGTAAAAGAGCACTCTAAGAATCATCCAATCATAGCGGAGGTTAACTTGATTGTTGTTCCATAGACACTCATCCATAACCAATTTTCATCGTACTCAATAGTCCATAACGATGGACTATCCGGAATAGCGTAAAAAAGATATATAGCTAGTTGGTCGATAGAAACATCATTGGCATTAAAAGAAATAAGAGTTTTCAATTCACCTTGCTCACATATGTCGTCCATATCATAAGAAGGAAACTATATTAGATTGTAGAAAGGACCTAGATGCATCTTCTTAATCTTCAAGTGGTCAAAGCGTCGTCTGTTTATTGGATTTTGAAACAACCAATTGTTGATTTGAGTATCAGTTACCATAAATGATTGAGAGGAAGATTCTTCTCCATGCTTCCTTTTCTTAACTCCCATCTTTTTAGTTCATGGTGGCATTAATTTGATAAGAAATTCGATTTTAGACAATTTGAGAAAGATAAATTTTAAGTTGAAAATGAATTGAAGTAGTGGAAAATTAGTTGATCGATCAGGTATAGGGTTTGAAGAAACTGTCATTTCTAGTTCCAAACGTCTAAAATAGTGGACCGGACGTTTGAAGATGCCTAATCTAGAAACAGAGAGTAAAATCAGACGTATGGAATTAGAATTCAGACATCTGGAAAGTTTAAATATGAGACAGAGAGTAACTTCAAATGTTTGGAAATGAGTTTAGGCGTTTGGAAACATATATAAGTTTGTTCCAGATTCCTTTTTCAAATGTTTGGAATCTATTTCTGACGTCTGAAAACTCCAAATTAGCTTTTTGTTAATAGTTTTGAAAAAAGATTATTTAATGAATAGAATATAGTACACACCGACATGTATATACAAAAATCATTTACAAACGTCATAGTTTATTTGTCTTGGTTCCTTTTTTGATGATCCCATGAATTTGGTTCGTAGTTGGGATCACTATAGTTGATTGGGGACCGAGAACGAGGCTTGGGTGACGAAGGCTCGTCTTTAGGAGTTTCAACAAAGCATGGTGATTTTTTATGTAAACACTTCTTCGTCGGAGAATGATTACATATAGCATAGAGAGCTTTTTCCAAGAAGTTCAAATATTTGATTGTTCCTTGCTGTGTATAGTACATTTCCTTTTGAACATCCATTACTGTGAATTGATAATGTGATATTTCATCGATTTTTTCATGGATTGTAGGCAATTTTTCTCGTTTGGCTTTCTTCAGTAGAGGTGACAATCCCCATCGGCTTTTTGAGAAGTCAGGAGTGGGCAAGGAACGAGGAGGTGAAGGAGTACGAAGAGAAGGGGTGGATACGTTTGAGGATGGCGATCCAGAGTTATACGAAGTTATTTCTTGAGATAACATTTTGGTTTTAATATTTGTTATGTTTTAAATAAAAAACTTAAGGAAGCTAGTTTTTATAGCAATGCAAATATAAAAATAGGAGGTATTTTTTATGATGCAAAATGATTGTCTAAATTTTTAAATGGTTTGTAACAAACTAATAAACTTTGTGGATATAAGAAATTATTCTTAGTTTAAAAGTTCATTAAGCGAACAAATGCCTAAGTCTTGTCATAATTTTACAAAAGTTTGTTCGTTTAATGGTTTGGTAAAGATATCGGCTACTTAATTTTCAGTGTTAACATATTCTAGAGTTATAGTTTCATTTTCGACATTATCTCTTAAGAAATAATGTCTTATATCTATATGTTTAGTTCTGGAATCATTTACTGGATTTTTAGATAGGTTGATTGCGCTAGTGTTGTCACAATAAATCGGGGATTTATCAATTATTTTTCCAAAATCTTTTAAGGTTTGTTGCATGTAAATTACTTGTGTACATGTTAATGCCGCTGAAATATACTCGGCTTTACAAGTGGATAGAGAAACACAATTTGTTTTTTACTAAACCATGAGACGAGAGATTGTTCGATGAAATGACATGTTCCACTAGTACTTTTTATATCCGTTTTGCATCCTCCGAAATCCGCATCACTGTTTGATACAAGATCGAAGGACGATCCTCTTAGATAAAATAGTCCGTAGTTTTTCGTCTTAGATAAATATCCCAAAATACGTTTAACATCTCTTTGATGAGATTCTTCTTGTTTTGCTTGAAAATGTGCGCAAAGACAAACACTCATCATTATATCCGGTCGACTTGCGTTTAAATATAATAACGAACCAATCATACTCCATTATAATTTTTCTTCAAAATCTTTCCCGTTTTCATCTTTATCAAGATGAACCGTAGTACTCATAGGAGTAGGTTTACTAAATGTTTTATCCATACCAAAACGTTTTAATAGTTCATTGCAATATTTTTCTTGATGTATAAAGATACCATTCTCTATTTGTTTTATTCTAATCCTAAAACGAAATTTAATTCTCCCATGTGTGATATTTTAAATCCATTTTCCATTATTTTATAGAATTTTACACATAAATGTTCATTAGTTGATCCAAATACGATATCATCAACATAAATTTGAATAACCAAAATATCATTATTTTCTCTTTTAACAAATAAAGTCGAGTCAATTTTACCAATTTGATATCCTGATGAAATTAAATGAGTTTTAAGCCTATCGTACCATGCTCTAGGAGCTTGTTTTAAGCCATATAATGCTTTATTTTATTTGAAAACATAATATGGAAATTTTTCATGTTCAAATAACGGTGTTTGTTCAACATAAACATTTTCTTTGATAAAACCATACAAAAATGCACTTTTGACGTCCATTTGATATAATTTAAAATTGTTATTACAAGCAAAGGAGAGTACTGTTCGTATAGCTTCTAATCTAGCTACAGGTGCAAAAGTTTCATCGTAATCGATTCCTTCTTCTTGATTATACCCCTGTGCTACTAAACGTGCTTTATTTCAAACTATATTTCTTGTTTCATCGACTTTACTTTTAAATATCCGTTTATTTCCAATGACGGATTGATCTTTCGGTCTTGGAAGAGTTCCCAAACATTATTTCGTTTGAAATGATTTAATTCTTCTTGCACAGGTAAAATCCAAAAATCGTCTTTAGAAGCTTCTTTATAGTTCTTTGTTCCAAGTTTGAAACAAATGCAACATGACTTATTTGATTAAGTTGATTTCGAGTTACTCTAGAATTTAAATCTCCGATAATTTATCTATGGGATGATTCTTTAAAATCCTAGGAGGTAAAACTATAATATTATTTTGATCAATAGCTTCATTATTATTGTGAGGTGTGTTAGAAGAATTATTTGGATATATTTCTTCTTCGTCATTACTTTGTGTAGTTACAAAATTTTCATTAAAAGAAACATTTAAACTTTCTTCTATAATATTTGTCCTTTTGTTAAAAATTCTATAAGCTCTGCTACGATCCGAATAGCCAACAAAAATTCCTTCATCGGCCTTAGGATCAAGCTTTCCTAGATTGTCTTTAGTATTTAATATGAAACATTTTGATCCAAATGTTCTAAAATATGATACTTTAGGTTTCTTACCAAATAATATTTCATAAGGAGTGTTTTTTGTCATTAGTCGTAGTGTCACTCTATTCAAAACATAACAAGTCGTGGCAATACCTTCAGCCCCAAAATGTTTTGGTAGATTACTACTGTTTAATATTGTTCTTGCACATTCTTGTAATGTTCGATTTTTCCGTTCAACTATACAGTTTTGTTGTGGTGAACGTGGGTTGAAAAATTATGATTAATTCCCTTTTTATTGCAAAAATTTGTAAAAGGTTCATTTTCGAATTCTCCTCCATGATCACTATGAATATTCTTAATTTTCGAATTAATTTGATTTTTAATTATTTTTGCAAAAATTTTAAACATACCAAAAGTGCCACTTCTATGTCTTAAAAACAAAGTCCATATATATCTTGAAAAATCGTCAATAATTAAAAAAACATACTTGTTATGATTTATTGATCTAAATTGTGTGGGACCAAATAAATCTAAATGCAACAATTCCAATGGTTGTTTTATTGAAATATTATTTTTAGATTTAAAAGAATTCCTTTTTAATTTTCCAATGTGACATGCATCACACAAATTGTCTATTTTATAATTAATTTTTGGTAAACCTCTAACTAGTTCATGTTTTGATAATTTATTTATAAGTTTGAAATTCATGTAACGAAATCGTTTATGCCACAGCCATGGATGATCAAGTTTAGCTGTCAAGCATAAATCTGAATTTTGTTTTATATTCATGTTTAAAATGTAAATATTTTTATTTCGAAATCCTTCAGATAGTAAATTTTTATTATTATCAAATATATTTCATTGATTTTTCTCGAAATTTATTTGAAAACCTTTATCACATAATTTACTAATGCTAAGTAAATTATGTTTTAAATTTTCTACTAATAAACATTTGAAATAATAAGAGAGTTAGAAATACCGATGTTTATGACTTCTCCAAATTCCAATGACATATCCTTTTGAGTTGTCTCCAAAGGTTACGGTGCCTCCATCGTTATATTTTATATTTGAGAGCATCTTGACATTCCCAGTCATGTGTTTTGAGCAGCCACTATCGAGTATCCATTTCTCCTTGCTTTTATTTTTGGGTACCTACAAAGCAAAAATTATTCAATTGGTGCCAACTTCTTTTATTAGGGTCCTAAATGTTAGGAGAGGAGGGTAACCATACCCAAGTGGGTTTGGGTCCTTTAAAAACATAATTATTATTAAATACTACACTTGATAGAAAATTATCAATATGTCTTTGTCTAATTATCTTATTATTAGACTTTGGTATCTGAATTTTTATATTTTTAGTTTTTACGTCTTTACTTAGGTTTGGTGTCTTTTTGAAATTTTGATACAAGATACTTTGCTTTATAATGTTACCTTTTTTCTTTTGTGAATTCTTTTCAAATCCTAATCCATTTCGATTACCAGATGGTTTCGTCATTTTAATTAAATTATCAAGATCTTGTTTTCCTTTTTTAAACTTTGAAACATTATTAGTAATTTTTTCTAGTTTATCCTTTAATTCACAAATTTCAATTTTTGAAATTTCTATACTACTTTTAGTTTAATATTTTCCATAATCAAATTATTATTCTCAAATTTTAACCTATCTATTTCACTAAGTTGTGTATCATATTCGATAGACTTTTTACGCTTTTCTCATGAAATCACCAATTCTTCTTCTAAAATAACTTTTTCATCCTTTAATAATCCAATTTCTAGTTCTAATCGATTTATTTTGGCTAGGTATTCTTTATTCAATTTTTTGATTTGTCTAAACTTATCATCAAGATCCATACTTAATTCTAATAGTTTATTATAGCTAAATTTAGGAACCTCATCAGTATTAGCCATAAAACATATATTAACTTGCTCTCCATCGCTATCACTATCACTACCAGAAGATGATGATGAATCAGAATCGTCCCAAGTGACTTTAAAAGCTTTTTTCTTCTTAATTTTCGCAAATTTGTTATTTTTCTTATTGTTGAGTTTAGGACAATCCTTCTTCATGTGTCTGTACTGATCACATTCGTAGCACTTGATTTGAGATAGACTTGTTGTATTAGACTTCCCTTCTTTTTGGAGTTTGGTTATCTTTCTAAATTTATTGAATTTGTTGTAATTTTTGGCAATGAAAACTATCTCTTCTTCATCCAAATCTGAGTCATCATTCTTCGCATGAAATGCTATGTTCTTCTTTTCAACATTTGTTCTTTTCTTGTCAGTAAGTTAGTTTCATAGGACATTAAATTTCATATCAACTCTTCAACCTTGATAGTAGAAAGATCATTAGCTTCTTCAATAGTTAATACCTTCCTTTCCAATTCGATGTTAAAGAGTTGAGTATTCGAGAAACTAAATCAAAATCAGTAAACTTAACTCCTAATGCCATAAGATCATGTTAAATAGTTTGAAACCAGTAAACATAAATCCTAATACCTTTGTCGTACCTTCGTGTGTAATTTGTAAGGTACGTCGAATGTTGAACGTAGTTGTGCACAACATGACACGTGAGAATTCATTTTTATCTAGAGAGCAAAACAAATGTCCATAGCTTTAGCATTGTTTGAGGCTAAGTTCTTTTATGCATCGATCCATGTGCTTATAGCAATGTCAGGTGCTTCATACTTATTTTGTGTAGCAGACCATACTTCTAGACCATTGGCTTCCATAAAAATACGCATACGGGTTGATCAAATAGTGGGAGACGTGCGGTAGACTGACCTTCTTGAAAGATATTTTCCATATTAATGATTCAAAAACTTGTTACAGTAATTTTGATCAAACCAAGCACTTATACCAATTGAAAAACTATAGTATGGTTGATCGATTATACAAATGACAAGTATACAACTAATTTAAACTATAGTGTAACAATAGTAGAGTATGTAAATAAGAATAATCACACTAGGTATTTTATACTAGTTTGGACCTTCCGTCCTACGTTCAGTCCTGATGCTCCTCTTCGGAATTTCCTTTCACCAAATAAAACTCACTTCACCCGGAGGAACAGGTTTACAATAGCGGAATTTCTTTGTCAACAATGTTTTCTCTATTACACAGATTTTGACTGTATAGTAAATTAAACTTCCTATATCTCTTGAATGATTGAGTACAATATTGTTCGAGAGAATATGGAAGTGTATGACCTCAGATTTGCAGATTTGATTGCCAGTAGATGATTAGAGCAAGAGATGATTAAGATAGAGAGTAGAGTGAATTAGTAGAAAGTAAGTGAGTGCTTTGATTCTTCTTGATTCTCGTTTATACAGTTGTAGAAAGTTGCTTCTAGCAGTTGCATCTCTTTCCTTTTTTTCTAGAGTCATCATTGTTAACGGATGAAGTGTTGCGGAGGAGAGATGGAGTCGTGTCTCTTCGAAGATGAAAGTTATAATTTGAATTATCTGCCCCGAGCCCAGTTTCAGACGTCTAAATGGTGTTCTTAGACGTTTGAGAATTTATTATTATTTTTATTCATTTTCTACGTTCACACGTCTAAAGTTCTGCATTCAGATGTTTGAACCTGTTAATTAAGGATCTCCTGGGTTTAATCTTGAGTGCATACCTCTTCGATCTTCGTGTAACTTTGTAGATGAATCTCTTTAGTTCTTTAGTCTTCATCTTGTCATAGTAGTGGTTTGGCTTTCTTTGAGTTTGTATCTGCATAATTTTATGATATATGTGTTTTCCATTGTATAGTTTTCTTCGTCGAAATCGTAAACTAAGGGTTCTAACAGCTATGTATAACATTTCTCTCAATTCTATTCGATCATGGCTTCATATTATCATCTATATTTGATTTTTAGACCCCAGGATCATTGTTCTGGGCTTACTAGCCTTGATGATAGTCGAGTCTAATTTGTCCAATCAACTCGGGTATAGCTAGATCAAAATACCAGATGAAACTTGTCCACTAAAGAACGTCTTGTGTAGAACATAACATGCTTTGAATCGAAGAAAGTTAGAGTCGCCGAAAAGAAATCCATTCAGTTTTCTGAATGGTCACCATCCTTCCGTCGAATTAATTTCCTAAAGTGTGTCTTATCTCCCTTTGATTATTATAACACATGGTCGATTTCAATAGTACAAATTCAAGATTATATTTCATTAATTGCTATCTATGTCTGGTACTACGGGGCTAGTAAGCTTTGGTTATCCGATCCAGTTTCATCTTTAAAAGCTTCATGTAAGAATTCAATTTCTATCGATTTGACAAATGTAACTTTTAGAATATACATGTACACATTTAGGTACATGCTCTTGTCATTAGCTCCAGGATGCATTTGCACGATCATGGTTCATCACCAAGTTTTCGTTGGATCATATGCAATTTCATTGCATTTATATTTATCTATTTATTATATATATTTTCCAAAATAAGGATTAGAATTCCTTTAGCCAATCCCTTTCTCTCCAATCATTCATTTTTATGTTCATGTTTTCACACACATAGGGATCGGAATTCTCTTTTTATTTAGGGGTTGCACCCAATCCCTTTCCTTCTTTTTTGTGTTTATAGGGATCAGATGGATCCCCTCTATATAGGGATTATACCCTATCCCTCTCAACATTGGGGACTTATTACCTTTAGCTTCATGGAGAAGGCAAAGCAAGCCCATCCCTCATACTTCGTATATAAACTAATATTTACCACTTCATCTTTCATTTAACTTCATTTCTTTCTTACTTTCAATTCCTTTAACACTGAACCCATTCCTCCAACCTTAGAATTGAACCCTTCCTTCCTTCATTCGAAACTATCACCATCTCCATCATTTAATCCGCCACCCCTTGAATTCAAGAACATCGCCTAGCCCTCAACTTGAGTTGAAATTCACACCATCTCTTATGTGACAATCCATACATATAAGTAGGTTTTGATTTTCGTATGATTCTATTTTGTGATGAGATGATGGATTTATTCATGTTAATGGATTTGAGCCTTACTTGACCTGTGGTGATTGTAACGACCCGGAAATTTCGATCCAGAAAATTCCAGATAGTTAGTGAAAAGAAGAAAGAGAAAGAAGAAGAAAACAGAACAAGACACAGAAACCTCACATTCGCAGCGGATCAAAATATAATATTACAGAAATAACAGTTTTACAAAGAAGAACTGTATCAATACTCTTATATTTTTATACATCAGAGTTACAATATTTACACTACATTGGACAGTTTTAAACAACATGTCCTATAAAAATAACAATATATATCCCAGCGGATAACACTCTATACGTTCCTGTCCTTCAGCTCTCCTCCTGAGCTCCAGAACGTCCTTACCTGCAAATCTGTAATACTCGGTCTGACCCGAACATTACACCAAAGTAACACCCGGGTCAGCCTGGAAACCAGCGTGAGTAAACCCATCTAACATAGAATACAAAAGTATGCACTTTTATAAACCCGGGTAACTTATATCAATTTACAACTTCACAAGCTGTTATAGTCATCACTTTCATCACACATTAATTTCTAAGTACCAGAACTTAGATTAAAAGGTCCAATTCAATTAAATCCTTCCATACCAACCTATTATTTCACATATTAATCTATAAAGAATCGAAGTGGCTTCGAGTGTTAACTAATACCCGACTTCGGTCTCTTCGAATTCAGTTCATCTTAACACATGTTATCCAGTTAAATACAATTCAACTTTAATTATCGAATAACACTTTTTTTCACAGCAATTCATAATTGATAGATAATCACATTGTCATTGTTTTCCAAACATATCATAACACAAAGCAATTCGTATCAGAGATATCAACCAATCCAAAGCACTTATCATCATTCAATCATTTATAAACAAAATTTAGCTCTTTCATTAATTACATTAATTAATGATTCTCTAATTACTTCCATCAGTTAATTATTCTCAAATTTCATTTAATAGTCAACCTTTAACTTAATTACTTTCATCAATCAACAATGATAAAATCATAATCAGAAATTAACTTTCTTAATTTCTCTATCAATTAAACTAACTCCTTGATTAATATTAAGCCTTTAATTACACTGAGTAATTATCACTGAATTTCTTCCATCAAATAATTATTCTTTAATTACTTCCCATTAAGTAATTTCCTTTATTTAATTACATCCGGTAACTAATTTCTTCACTTAAGAAATTACACCTCATTAATTACCTTAAGTAATTATATCTAACCCAACATTAAATGATTAAATTTAATTAATTAACTGAATTAATAAACCAAGATTAACCACATCCAATTAATTAATCATACTGAATATTTAATTCCTTTAATTATTTCATTAAGTAATTATTCATAATATTTCTTTATATTAAGTAATTTACCTCTTAATTACTACTTACATAATTATTTCTAAATTAATGAACCTAGATTAATCAATCTTTAATTATCTACTTAATGATCTTAATTTCGATTAAATTAACCCTAAAATAAATTAGCTTTTAATCCTTCATCATTTATTAATGAAGATCTTAATCAAATTTAAGATAAAACTTTTCTCTTATTTAATCTCTAATAAAACTTGAAATCATTTATCATTATAATATGAAAACGTAAATTTCCTTTAATAAACTTGTTGATTACATATTTAAGTTTAAGTAAACTTAAGATTCTTCTTAATTAATTTAAGTAAAATATCATACAAGTTCTTAACCCAATATCTAAACATCATTATACAAGAGATAACATTTCACTTCGGGTTCAACCCAGTCCTACCCGAGACCTTCCCGAGAAACTCTCTCTTTTTTTTTTATAAAACTTAGTTTAGTTATAAATCCAAAATCTTCTAACTTTATGCTTGCGCCCATACTTGAAGCCAAACCCGAGCAGTCCTCTATCTTCCTTTCCCCCTTAACATAATTCTGGACTTCAAATAAAAAAACTACTTTACAGGCAACACTTGCGTACGAACCCCAAAAAAAAAACACGAGCCATCACAAAACTTTCTCGAGGTTTCCCATCATTTGCTTCGAGTCGTCACGAAACCTCCATTCCCAAGCATACATACTGACACGCGTTCACGTACACATATGAACGCCATGGCTTCGACCAACTTCGCCGATGTTGCAAGCTCTCTGATCATCTCCAGAGTTGCCACAAACACACATATTTATTAACTTGCTTCAGAATCCAAATTGAACCATCCAGCATCCAATCGAAACCAAACTTCGATGACGAAAACACCTCGCCATGCCGATCTAATCCATCAGATCCATCACCGATGAACACACACCATCTCCAAAGTCCCCTGCATCGACTCCCCACCATGCGATTTAGTCCGATCCTCTCTCATCGTCAAATGAACCCGAGGCTCAACATTGCTTAAACTGGGTACTTAAACCCTATTTTATCGCCGACAAATTAAATCGATGAACTAAATATTCATTTGCTATTTTTCTGATAATCTCCAACTCCCAAACTTCCTTCATCCATGAACACGGTAACCCTACCCTTCCCAATCATCCAGAATTGACCAAAGAGTATTTTCTGTTTATCTTTCGATTTCTTGTTGCCCATGATTTTAAAAATTTTAATATCTATATTAAAAATCATAATTTCTTAACACAAATTCGAATATACAATAAAAATGTAAAAATTTAAAAATCAAGATTTTTGACCTGAATTGATTTTACTGAAATCTTCAATTCCCAGTGAACATATTTTATAAAAATATCTATAAATGCACTTTTTTTTAAGAACTTAGATTTGGATTGTATAGCAAATTTTATTAAGGTTAAAGCCTGCAATAATTCGAGAAGGAGGTTTTACTTTATGAACAGGGTTTCGAGGTCTGTAAATCAAACAGAGGCAAGCATTGCCTTTAAACCAAACATGCACACAGTTTACACACACGTACAGACACAAATATATAACTATCTCAACATATTAAATTCAAAATCTTCAAGAGCAAAATGAAAACCAAAAATTCAAACAGATCTAAGTTTTTAGAAGCGAGTTTACTCACCTGATGGGTTGCATAGAACAGAGAACAGTCTGGGAGTGTTCACGCCCTTGAAAATTGATCTGGGTTTCGATATTTTGAATTAAATTTGAATCTGGTCTCATGTTGAATTTGAATTTCTTTAATTTCGTTCTGATTCCAGAAATGCTTCCAGGTTGAAAACTTTGATTTGTTTTTTTTTTTTTTTTAACTGAGCTTTGATTTTGAACTGTTCTTTGGTCTCCAGGTTGTAGCCTGGTTTGACATGATCTTTGTTTTGATCATTTGATCTGAGATGATTTGTTCAATATTCTGATTTGGTTTCTCTGATTTAAACTTACCGGATTGGGAAAGAAGAAAGGAAAACCTGGTTCCTTTTTATTTATTATTTACATTATCAACTTAAAAGAAATATAAGCTATTGCCGTTTGTTTATTTCATGTCTTCTATGATTTACATTTGTTAGATTAAAAATCTTCCATTTGTCATTTACATATACTTACTAGTTAACACTTGTCCTTTAAATAACAAATATTTATTTTAATTTTTTTTAAAGAGTTTAAGATATATCTATATCTTGATTTTATCTTTATATTTTTATTTGAAAATGAAAGGAAATTATTCTATATGACACTTGTAATTTTATGACCAAATTGTCTTACACTTATTGTTACTTGTTTTACTCTTGACATTAGCATATATACTTGTAATTTTGCATTTATATAAATTTTCTTCATGAATATATATATATATATATATATATATATATATATATATATATGTACTATGTTTCAACCCTTTCTTTCTATGTATACAAAGTGTATAATTTTCAAGGCTTACAAATGTCAACCCCTCCAAATATATTTTCTTATGTTATATAAATTTCTGGGTTTATACTTATATTTTTATATCTACTAATTTATATTTAACTCATGTATACTTTAAAGAAATATATGAAAACCTTTATTTATTCTTGTTAAAATTTTAACTTAAGCTATCTATGCTTTAAACTATATATAAATATTAGTTGTAGGGTGTTTAAATCAAATTTTTTCTTTTTTTTATCTATTCAATCCAAATACTTATCCAATTATCAAATGTTCAAAAATTCGGTTATCACATTCCTCCCCCCTTTGAATCTTTTCGTCCTCGAAAAGGAACGAAACTAGAATTTATTAAAATTATCCTTTAAACCCTTTAGACTATAAACTTATTTTTTTATTCAAACTTGAAAACACTTTAAAATCTATATAATGTTACCAAAATAGTTTTTATAAAAATACTTTTTATAACTCGATGTTTCAACACGTACATCCTCGTTCTCACAGAAATTCGGTCATACGTTGATCAGGCGTAAGACTAAAAATCTACAAGTACTTGGCAGACCCGTTTTCAACATCCAGTGAAAATACTTTGAAAATAATTTTATTGAAAATATCGAAAACACATTTGAAAATAGAGGAAATATCTTAGGTGAGAATGCTCTAGAAATCATCACCCTCATCCATGGTCACAGTTAGATTCCAGGGTTACGTTGCTGTCGTAGCAAAAGTCCATGTAACTGCAGGCTCTCCGCGGCCTCTCGATTACGCCAGGGAACCCACACAATAGATCACAGTTACATCCAGGGTTACGTTGCCGTCGCAGCAAAAGTCCATGTAACCGCAGGCTCTCAGCGGCCTCTGATTTTCGCTGTCGAAATGAAACTTCTGCACTCCTACATAGGTCGTAGTCTACCGATATAAAATCAAACGCAGACTGTTGGCTCTCAGCGGCACACGCGACTTTCGCTATGTTATACCATAGATCGCAGTTACATTCTGGGTTACGTTGCCGTCACAGCAAAAGTCCATGTAACTGTTGGCTCTCAGCGGCACACACAACTTTCGCTATGGTATACTCAACTCATAATCCCCAGGAACTAGTTTTCTCCGGACTCCTCACAGGATCAACTTTAGAACCCCCCTGGGGCTCAAGGCAGCTCCACCCGGTGGTACTCCTGAGAAGTTCATTTCAAGGGAGCACCTTTTCCCCCAGAGCTATCATCAAAACATTTTATACTATACACATATAGTATCTTCAAATCATACACCTAGTATGATCTCATACAAGGCTTCTTCACGCAAAATCGATTATCCCAAAATCGATAATTCTCAAACTAGGCTTTCCAAATTCAATATTGATTTTACCCAAAAATCAAAAGCCTTTCCAAATCCATAGGTTCCCAAAACCTTTTTCCAAAATCCTCATAAGATCCTTTATATATATATATGTACGTATATATATATATATGTATATATATATAAAATCTTTAAATCTTTGGATCATTTCAAACTCGTATAAAACTCCTTTTATACTTCAAACATTTTGAAAACCCCTTTTCTTCTAGCAAAAGATTTAACAAGGGGAGTTTCACTTTATAAAACAAAGATATTTAACTTTGTTTACTCAAAGTCAAATATTCAAATTTGATTATTCTTTACAAAACCACTTACCATATCACTTACTTGCATAAACAAAATTTCAACCATAGAAATATCCAATTTCCACTTTACTTCATCATATATTTCACAAAATATATTTTTCATTTCAAAAAAAAACATTTCACATTTCTTATCCACAAATTCCCAGTATCAATTTTATTCAAATCTGTACGATGTACACATATCATCCGCACGCTATACCAATCTGATCGCTCACTCGATCACACAATTTCACTTCCGAACTAGTAGTCCACCCGATTTCCTAGTGCGGACACAGATCTGGTTTCTTGATTAGAAACCGTCATTCTCCTTGCATAGTCCTAACCATGATAGAGAATATCCAGAACCAATCAACAATCCATATCCAGGTTCGCCTTCAAAAATCGAGTGGAAAATTCCAACTCGGATCGATATAACTATCTCGAAATTCTGTACTCGAATCTGGATCAAATCACTATGCAAATAGAATAACATACGTACATCTTACGTATTTATTTTTATTGGTTATTAGCCAAATTAATTCTCTTTCTATTCACAATTTCCTTTAGATTCTATTCACTTACTCACAATTGCCTTAATCCATTTGGATTATCACATCTATTCTTATCTCGATTGGGTATTTAACCAAGAACAGTCTAAACTCTGTCCAGATTAAATTTAGAAAATAACTTGAAAAGTTAAAGAAATAGATAAATAGTTGAAAAATAATTACTAGTTTGTAAAATAGGTGTAAAATAGTTAGAAAATAGTTAAAATAATTATAGAAATTTAGATAATTGCAAAATATTAGTAAGATAGTAATTAGTTTTGTAAAATAATTGAAATATATTAATTAGTTTATAAAATAGTTGGAAAATTGTTAAACAGTTTCTAAAATAATTGTAAAACAAGTATAAGATAATTTGGCTTTTAAAAGAAAGGTTGTATATATAATGAATAATTTGGAAAAATAGGTTTATATTAAAACAATTTATATTAAAATAAAATAGTCCAGAGTCAAAACTATTCACTTCCCAATCTCCATTCTCATCAATTTAATTTAAATTTCTACTTCCATTTAAATTAACCCAATTCAGTTTAAATAACTTCAATTTCCATTGAAATTTATTCAATCCCAATTTAAGTTGAATTAACCTTGGTTTCTTTCCAAATTTAACTTTATTCATCCTTGATCTCCAATTTTACTAATTCAAATAAATTTCAATTAAACTAGTTCCAATTTCAATTCATTTCAACTCCAGTTTGAATTAATCCGAATTTCAAACTCCATTTTCAAATCAAGTTGAATTATTCTTGATTTCCTCCCAAATTCAATTCAAATTCCATTTGAATTTAAAATTATTCAACTTTAATTACAATTTCAAAATATTCAAATCATTCTAATTCAAATTTTCCATTTGAATCTTATACTCATACATCTTCAATCACCATTTCAATTAATTCAAATCAAATTTAATTTGAACTAACTCAAATTTCAAATTTAAACCATCCCTCATTCATTTTAAATAATTCCAATTCATAACTTAAAGATTTTTAACAACAATAGGATGATATTATCTAATTTATTTTAAAACATCCATTCATTTTTAATTTCTAGATCTCAAACCTAATTTGAGATCACTCAAACTCTCAATTACAATCAACCATTTAACTTCCCAAGTTAAATCTTAATTTCATCTTAAAATCTACAAATCAGGTTGAACATCCCAACATATTTAAATTTTCCCAAGTTAATCTCAAGTCATTTTATCCAGTCAACCTTACCCAGTTTGAACTTCCATTTCAAATTTTGAACTTCTCATAAATAATCTTCCCGCTTATTAAGTTCAAAAACTTATCACTTCGGGTATCACATCTTATTCCACATTCAAAACTCAACATTTAGAGTTTATTTCAAACCATATTTGATATTATGTATATCCACAAATATACATATTAACTTCTTTTACATACCAAGTTATACTTTAAAATTTTAAACCACCTTTGGTTTTAATTCAAAACAATTTTCTTTTTCTTTTTTTAAATATTCAAACAACTCTTGTTTGAAATAGGACCATTTCATTCAAATGCATTAAATAACATTATTTGTTATTTCTTTAAATTAATTACATCATTAATTAATTCCAATTAATCACATTTGGTAATTGACTTATTTCTTAATTACCATCATTAAGTAACTTACCTCAAGTTACTTCATTAAGCAACTCCCTCTTTATTTATCATTTCCAATTATAATCAATTAATTTATCTCATTAAATACAGTTTAATTAATTACAAAAATCAATTGATTTTCCTTATCCTTAAACCTTTCCCAATTTCAAGGTTTAAATTTCATTTTGAATCCATTTCAAACTTGTCTTTAATTTAATTTCAATTTGGTTGTAATTCTATTACCACTTAATTCTTACTATTACTTTTAGTTTAATTAATACTACAACCAATTTTCTTAATATAATAGATAATATATTTCTTATATAAGATTCATTTACTTTTGAAATCATTTAAAAACCTTTATATAAGAAAATAACAAGTACGCTCTCTCATATTTATATACTCAACTCATTATAGGGTACCACTTACCCTATCCTTAATGAGTAATCCCACCAGAGCCAAGGTTCTAGCTTAACCTTCTGCTCTGATACCAAATGTAACGACCCAGAAATTACGATCCAGAAAATTCTAGATAGTTAGTGAAAAGAAGAAAGAGAAAGAAGAAGAAAACAGAACAAGACACAGAAACCTCACATTCGCAGCGGATCAAAATATAATATTATAGAAATAACAGTTTTACAAAGAAGAATTGTATCAATACTCTTATATTTTTATACATCAGAGTTACAATGTTTACACTACATTGGACAGTTTTAAACAACATGTCCTATAAAAATAACAATATATATCCCAACGGATAACACTCTATACGTTCCTGTCCTTCAGCTCTCCTCCTGAGCTCCAGAACGTCCTTACATGCAAATCTGTAATACTCGGTCTAACCCGAGCATTACATCAAAGTAACACTCGGGTCAGGCTGGAAACTAGCGTGAGTAAACCCATCTAACATAGAATACAAAAGTATGCACTTATATAAACCCGGGTAACTTATATCAATTTACAACTTCACAAGCTGTTATAGTCATCACTTTCATCACACATCAATTTCTAAGTACCAGAACTTAGATAAAAAGGTCCAATTCAATTAAATCCTTCCATACCAGCCTATTATTTCATATATTAATCTATAAAGAATCGAAGTGGTTTCGGGTATTAAATAATATCCGACTTCGGTCTCTTCGAATTCAGTTCATCTTAACACATGTTATCCAGTTAAATACAATTCAACTTTAATTATCGAATAACACTTTTTTTCACAGCAATTCATAATTGATAGATAATCACATTGTCATTGTTTTCCAAACATATCATAACACAAAGCAATTCGTATCAGAGATATCAACCAATCCAAAACACTTATCATCATTCAATCATTTATAAACAAAATTTAGCTCTTTCATTAATTACATTAATTAATGATTCTCTAATTACTTCCATCAGTTAATTATTCTCAAATTTCATTTAATAGTCAACCTTTAACTTAATTACTTTCATCAATCAACAATGATAAAATCATAATCAGAAATTAACTTTCTTAATT
The DNA here is from genome assembly GCA_030765085.1 of Allium cepa. Classification (NCBI taxonomy): domain Eukaryota; kingdom Viridiplantae; phylum Streptophyta; class Magnoliopsida; order Asparagales; family Amaryllidaceae; genus Allium; species Allium cepa. The sequence continues at coordinate 26,235,271 of CM060938.1, read as the reverse complement.
TCTCTATCAATTAAACTAACTCCTTGATTAATATTAAGCTTTTAATTACACTGAGTAATTATCACTGAATTTCTTCCATCAAATAATTATTCTTTAATTACTTCCCATTAAGTAATTTCCTTTATTTAATTACATCCGGTAACTAATTTCTTCACTTAAGAAATTACACCTCATTAATTACCTTAAGTAATTATATCTAACCCAACATTAAATGATTAAATTTAATTAATTAACTGAATTAATAAACCAAGATTAACCACATCCAATTAATTAATCATACTGAATAATTAATTCCTTTAATTATTTCATTAAGTAATTATTCATAATATTTCTTTATATTAAGTAATTTACCTCTTAATTACTACTTACTTAATTATTTCTAAATTAATGAACCTAGATTAATCAATCTTTAATTATCTACTTAATGATCTTAATTTCGATTTAATTAACCCTAAAATAAATTAACTTTTAATCGTTCATCATTTATTAATGAAGATCTTAATCAAATTTAAGATAAACCTTTTATCTTATTTAATCTCTAATAAAACTTGAAATCACTTATCATTATAATATGAAAACATAAATCTCCTTTAATTAACTTGTTGATTACATATTTAAGTTTAAGTAAACTTAAGATTCTTCTTAATTAATTTAAGTAAAATATCATACAAGTTCTTAACCCAATATGTAAACATCATTATACAAGAGATAACATTTCACTTCGGGCTCAACCCAAGTCCTACCCGAGACCTTCCCGAGAAATTCTCTCTCTCTGTTTTTTTTATAAAACTTAGTTTAGTTATAAATCCAAAATCTGCTAACTTTATACTTGCGCCCATACTTGAAGCCAAACCCGAGCAGTCCTCTATCTTCCTTCCCCCCTTAACATAATTCTGGACTTCAAATAAAAAAACTACTTTACAGGCAACACTTGCGTACGAACCCCAAATAAAAAACTCGAGCCATCACAAAACTTTCTCGAGGTTTCCCATCATTTGCTTCGAGTCGTCACGAAACCTCCAGTCCCAAGCATACACACTGACACGCGTTCACGTACACATCTGAACGCCATGGCTTCGACCAACTTCGCCGATGTTGCAAGCTCTCTGATCATATCCAGAGTTGCCACAAACACTCATATTTATTAACTTGCTTCAGAATCCAAATTGAACCATCCAGAATCCAATCGAAACCAAACTTCGATCACGAAAACACCTCGCCATGCCGATCTAATCCATCAAAGCCATTACCGATGAATACACACCATCGCCAAAGTCCCCTGCATCGACTCCCCCCATGCGATATAGTTCGATCCTCTCTCGTCGCCAAATGAACCCGAGGCTCAACATTGCTTAAACTGGGTACTTAAACCCTATTTTATCTCCGACAAACTAAATCGATGAACTAAAAATTCATTTGCTATTTTTCTGATAATCTCCAATTCCTAAACTTCCTTCATCCATGAACACGGTAACCCTACCCTTCCCAATCATCCAGAATTGACCAAAGAGTATTTTCTGTTTATTTTTCGATTTCTTGGTGCCCATGATTTTAAAATTTTTAATATCTATATTAAAAATCATGATTTCTTAACACAAATTCGAATATACAATCAAAATGTAAAAATCTGAAAATCAAGATTTTTGACCTGAATTGATTTTACTGAAATCTTCAATTCCCAGTGAACATATTTTATAAAAATATCTATAAATCCACTTTTTTTTAAGAACTTAGATTTGGATTGTATAAAAAAAATTATTAAGGTTAAAGTCTACAATAATTCGAGAAGGAGGTTTTACTTTATGAACAGGGTTTGGAGGTCTGTAAATCAAACAGAGGCAAGCATTGCCTTTAAACCAAACATGCACACAGTTTACACACACGTACAGACACAAATATATAACTGTCTCAACATATTAAATTCAAAATTTTCAAGATCAAAATGAAAACCAAAAATTCAAATAGATCTAAGTTTTTAGAAGCGAGTTTACTCACCTGATGGGTTGCATAGAACAGAGAACAGTCTGGGAGTGTTCATGCCCTTGAAAATTGATCTGGGTTTCGATATTTTGAATTAAATTTGAATCTGGTCTCATGTTGAATTTGAATTGCTTTAATTCTGTTCTGATTCCAGAAATGCTTCCAGGTTGAAAACTTTGATTTGTTTTTTTTTTAACTGAGCTTTGATTTTGAATTGTTCTTTGGTCTCCAGGTTGTAGCCTGGTTTGAGATGATCTTTGTTTTGATCATTTGATCTAAGATGATTTGTTCAATATTCTGATTTGGTTTCTCTGATTTAAACTTACAGGTTTGGGAAAGAAGAAAGGAAAACCTGGTTCCTTTTTATTTATTATTTACATTATCAACTTAAAAGAAATATAAGCTATTGCCACTTGATTATTTCATGTCTTCTATGATTTACATTTGTTAGATTAAAAATCTTCCATTTGTCATTTACATATACTTACTAGTTAACACTTGTCCTTTAAATAACAAATATTTATTTTAAATTTTTTTAAAGAGTTTAAGATATATCTATATCTTGATTTTATCTTTATATTTTTATTTGAAAATGAAAGGAAATTATTCTATATGACACTTGTAATTTTATGACAAAATTGTCTTACACTTGTTGTTACTTGTTTTACTCTTGATATTAGCATATATACTTGTAATTTTGCATTTATATAAATTTTCTTCATGAATATATATATATATATATATATATATATATATATATATATATATATGTACTATGTTTCAACCCTTTCTTTCTATGTATACAAAGTGTATAAATTTACAAGGCTTACAAATGTCAACCCCTCCAAAAATATTTTTTATGTTATATAAATTTCTAGGTTTATACATATATTTTTATATCTACTAATTTATATTTACCTCATGTATACTTTAAAGAAATATATGAAAACCTTTATTTATTCTTGTTTAAATTTTAAACTTAAGCTATCTATGCTTTAAACTATATATAAATATTAGTTGTAGGGTGTTTAAATCAATTTTTTTCTTTTTTTATCTATTTAATCCAAATACTTATCCAATTATCAAATGTTCAAAAATTCGGTTATCACAGTGATGGTGATATTTGGTTCGGTGAGGTAGTTGAAAAGGAGAAGGAAAGGAATGAGGGATCGTATTGATGGTTCAAAGGGGGAAGGAAGGAATCGATAGTTTGCTTCTTCAAATTGGGATTGGAGGAAAGAGTAAATGGAGAAAAGAATACACTCAAGTGTAGGGATCGGCAGTGAAGTGGGAAAGGGGGGTCGGTGCGGCGCCCTTTGAGAGGGATCGGTTAGGTTAGCTAGAAGGGATCGGTGGTTAGCCAATGCGGAGGTGGATCGACCATGTTGGCTTATGGTATAGGGACTGGTTATCTTCATTCGTGGCATAAGGATCTATGTTATGAAGCACGAAGGGATCAGTCATGTCAATTAAGAGGGATCTGTTGTTTGATTTATAAAGGGGACCGACTATAGGTACTTAGTCGATTTTAGGTCCTTGAACAAAGCTTGAACCCTTAAAAAAACCAATCCATGTAGACTTGTATGAACAATTAGAACTAGTCTCATCTTAATGAACTTGAACATATGACTATAACGGACAACAGGACTTGCATATCCAACTTTGAATTTTAAATTGAACAGTTAAATTTCTAGGACATGAATATGAAGTAAAATCCAACTTATAAACCCGAATAATGAACTTCATGCTCCGATATGGCAATGGTCGATCCCTAAGTAACCACAACCGATCAACATGTAAGCCAGTCGAGATGGTCAGCGACGACGGTCACTCTGGTCGAAATCCAAAATCTCATTACCGCTTTTTGCTTTAAATTATGAATCGTTTAACTCCGCACAACACCACACCACTCAAGATTGCACTTAGCATGGGGAGATAGGTTAATTTTTCTAATATTGATTGTTTACTGAGTTTAATAAGTTTAGTTAATGTAGCCTCCATACATTTAGGGCATTTAGCTGCAATGTCTTCCAGCCACCTTCACAGCATAGCAATCAAGGTGCCAAATTGAGTTCCACGACTATATCCAGTAGACTTCCTCTCAAACACCAAACTGAGCAACCATAGAGTCCCAGTCCATTAGTTAACCTTTTGCCTAACATTCCCATCCTTCCTATGGAAGAGGTAGATCATGCCATTAATATTCTAAAGGGTGCTATATTTTTAGATAACCCGGTGGATTCGCCAACTCCCAGAATTGGTGAGGCTGCTCCCCATAGGTTGTGCTCTAAACATGGAATCCCATTTAGGGATGTTCTAGTCCCTTTAGAGAATGACAAGGCCTACTTCTCTCTAGAGGGATATACAACATGTCATAAATTTATATGTTGGGCTGGATATGTGCCGCCTTTTAATTCATTTATTCAAGAGATGCTAAATTTTGTAGGAATAACTCCTACTCAGCTACATCTGAATAGCTACGCTTTACTTTACGGTACATTCTTATTTATGAATGTTTTATTCAACCTACCATCTCTTGAAGATATCGGGTACATCTTCAATTTTAAGCGACGGACAGGAAGTCTTTCTTATAATTTCTTTACCCTGCCCCAACTATCAAGTTCTTACTGGTGTTTGGAACAAGCTTAGTGTCTTTACGCATGGATGGTTCTACATTCGTTGTCAGCCCAAATTAACAAGGCTACAGTTAGAAGGACATAAGTGTTTGCACCAAAATTGGTCACAAACACCCAATACCGTGAAAGAACCCGTTTATCAACACAGATCAGCAATAATCAATATAGAATTCAGATCTAAGCAACAACAATCACAATAATTCATAGATAACAATCACAAACACAGGATTTATAGTGGTTCGGCGATCTTGCCTACGTCCACTTTGAAGGTTCTCTCTTTATTGATTCACTTGATGATATTAATCGATTACAGTAGATTGCAGTTGATGATAGCTTTGAAATCTGAATACAACAGTGATAATGAAGTATGGAATTCAATCCGGCAGAGTCTGGACGTTCAATGGTGGAAGCTCCCCAAGATCCCCCTTTTTGAAGGCTTCAGGGTGCTATTTATAGGCGTTGGAGGCCCAGATCTCACTCAAACCTCGGGAGACTTCTTCTGGCACGTGAGTGGGCCCACGCGACCGACCCCACCAAGTTTCGACTCGATCTGACATCGATTCGAAGTGATTTCGAACCCATCAAGAAATGATCCAATCGAACTGAAACTTGGCAGGAACAATCTTTACCTTGTATGGAAGCTACTGTGAAAATTTCGTCGCATTTGGATCAGTGGTTTAGGAGATATGATTGATTCAAGTTATGGTTTTTCGTGAGGGCTGTTGCATTCGAACCCATCACTTCGAATCCATTCCCTTCGACTCGATCGGTCACGTGGATCTCTGGTGACGTGACGCGCACTCCTCGCATCGATCCTGTTTTATCTCCGAGTTGACCGCTTCGCACCCATGGATTTTGCCTCGTTCGTATCGTGTGCCGTGACCCAGTTCGCATTAATGGATTCGAAATGGATCGATACGAAGGGGATCAAGACGAGCCGAGTGGATCCGAACATGGCAGAATTTATGGATACGAAGGAATGATCTGGCATTCTTGATGGGTGCGAGGTCGATCGATACGAAGTAGGATATATGGTGATGGATTCGAAGTGCTCCGGACTCGATGGATACGAAACAGTGCTCGGGGATGCCCATGCGATGGATTCGAACTGATCGATTCGAAGTGATCAATATTCTGCTGATCGATTCGAATGTCACCGATTCGAAGTACACGGAGCTTGATGGATTCGAACTTGTTGAGATGATGCCTATCTGATGGGTTCGAACTGTTGGGTTCGAAGCGACTAATATCACGCCTGATCGGTTCGAACTCGTTCGACTCGAAGTATGTGCAAACCGATAGATTCGAATAAAGGAGTTACTGATGGATTCGAACTCCATCGGTTCGAAATGGGGCGTCCTCTCAACAAGCAGATTTTGACGACCCAGATTTTTCCAACAATTTAAAATAGAATTGTTAATTAATTTTATAATTTTTAAAAGTTAAATTTAACTTGAATTTAAGATATCGATATTTACTTGATAATTTAATCATTGAATTATAGGGTTTAAGAAATGAATTTAATAATTGAAATTGGGTAAATTGTTGAATCTGGGATTTCGAAGCCTGTTTAAAATAATTTGAAGGCTTATAAAATTTATAACGATGAAACTGAAGATAATAGGATAACTGAAATTTAATTTAAAAGTAATTTGTTCAATTTTAATAATATATCGTTTAAATTGAATTTAAAAATAGCCTTCTGAGGCATAGTCTCGGAATTCGATGAAACCAGTTTCATTGGATCCGTAATAGTTAGTTATTATTGGATTTCAATTTCCGTAGCAATCAGAGTTGTCGTTTGACCCTGGCAGCTCGAAACGCTTAGATTTATTTGGATCGATTTAATTTAATATCGATCATTTATTTCCGTAACTCGCACTTACGATCAAATTAGCCCCCGAAACACGTTCCATTGTATTCGGAACGCGGGTAAAACCTTATAGTCGTCTGTTGGCATGTTTTATTCGGAGTTCGGGATTTCGCGTTATGCAACGAGACGTTTTGAAGTTTTATAATATAATAATTTATGGTCAAATCAGTCGGAGATATTTTTATTTACAATGCGTACTCTAGAAGCTTTCCACCAACATTTATCTCACCCGTTCCCTACATTACTCACAATGCAGATCGAAAAAAGAAAAAAAGAAAAGAGAAGAGTGGCTGTTAAATAAAATCGATCCCTCTTTCATTCGAATTTTAGTTCATTCATCCTAAATCAAATTGAAATTATGGGGCCGAAGCTGCTCGAGCTTCACGAGTTTGATGCCGCGTTCGAGTTTTGCTTGAGTTGGGCGCCGCTACAAACTCGAGCGCGTGGCGAGCGTGCGCTAGCGCGAGGAGGGGGAGGTCGCTCTTGGCAGTGGCGGAGTGCGGTCGCGTCTGTGTTTGGGTGGAGCATCGTCGTGGAGGCTTCTTCGAACGTGGGGCGACGAGAGACGCGCGCGTGGCTTAGGGAGGCCGATTAGGGTTACGATGTGGGTGAAGTAGGGGGCGCGATGCTCGAAGGCAGGAGGATTCGAGCGAGGCATTGGTGTAGGGTCGACGCAATTATCGAGAAGGGTCGCCTCTGGGGTTTTGGCAGTAAAGCATCGGAAAGGTCAAAATTTGGGCGAAACAAACTGAAATGGAAGTGGACTGCGACAAATTAAGGTGAGTAAATCTCACTCTGTTGGATTTTTGTTTGAATTTAAATGGTTAAATTTAAATAAATGGGATGAATGATTAAATTGTTTGGAAGTCTACTGATGATCTTGTGATTTAGTTTTGGGTTGTTTCTTGGGTTAAATGTGGTTGACTCAGAATAATTGAGTTACTAAAATTATTATAAACTTAAGTCATAAATACGAAAGTGTGTTCATTGTTAATAAAGGCTTAATGATTTGTGATAAATAATTAATTAATGTAATTCACAAAATATAATACTTCATGAAATTAATCAAGAGGTTTATTAAGAGAGTTAAGTAAGGAGAAATTAATTTAGAAATGAAGTAATTAAAAGAGATAGTTAATTACAGTTTGGGATTAGTCGGAAATAATTAATATTGTGTTTAATTAATGTAATTAAATTTGAATGGGATAAAATAAATTGAAAATCATTAATTTATATGATTAATGAAGAATTAAAGATTTGTAAATTAAAACTGATTAATCCATGATAAGAGACATATGAAAAATTAATTAATATAAATGATAAAGGTTAATGTAACTAATATAGTTAATTAAATTTTGAATAATTGAGATTACTTATTGATTTTGGTTAAGGATAATCAACATCGTGAAATTAATTAAAGATAATTATTCCATGATGATTAATTAAGATGAATAATGAAGGATTGATTAATTAATAGATTCAGAATTAATTAATATTGAGTGAAGGAATCTAAGGGAATGTGCTTGAAATTTTTTTTTTTTTTTTCAATTAGAATCAATTGAATTACTTTGTATGTGATTAAGCATTTCTTATGGATGATTGAATGGTATTGGATGTTTCGAATGAGTTGAGTTCTCATATATGAAATATTGTGTATTTCGTTTGGATAACTTGGGATAGGATGATATGAGATTCGAAGAGGCCGGGATCAGGTATTGGAAATACCCGAAACCACTTCGAATTTTTATAAATTGATTTGTGAAATCTATAGGCAGGAATGAAATGATTTAAGTGGATTGGATTATTTTATCTAAGTTTAGTACTTAAAAACTTATATGTGAAATAAGTTTTGTCTATAGCAAATTGTGAATTGGTTGAATTGGTATAAGTTACCCCGGGTTTTATTTAGGTTGTATGCTGTGGTATTCCATTTTAGTTGGGTTTACTCACGCTGGTTTCCAGCCTGACCCGGGTATTACAGATTTTCAGGTAGGACGTTCTAGAGCTCAGGAGGCGAGCTGGATGGCAATATCGTATAGAGTATATATGTTGTATTTGTATTATTGTTAATCTGAGACATTATAATAGAAAATAAATATTCAATGATTGTATAAAATGTGAAACTCTAATGTATATTAAATGTAATTAACTGATATAGTATTCTGTAGTAAACTGTTATTATTTATTATTGTATTTTATCCGCTGCGTATGTGAGTTGTTGATGTTTCTGTTCTTCTTCTTCTTCTATCTCTTCTTCTTTCCATAACTATCTGGAATTTTCGGTTTCGAAAATTTCGGGTCGTTACATTTGGTATCAGAGCAGAAAGGTTAAGCGAGAACCTTGGCTCTGGTGGGGATTACTCATTAAATAGAGTCTGTAGTACTCTAGAATGAGTTGAATGTATATATATATATGAGAGAGCGTACTTGTTATTTATAAAGATTTTAAATGATTTTATATAATAGTATATTTTGATATATGAAACATTATTTTCTTCTAATAAATATTAAGGTGATTGGGTGTTAAATTATTGGAATTAAGTTAAGAAGGACTATAATACAACCAAATTAAAATAAAATTAATTAAAAATGAAATTCTAGAATTAGAACTCAGAAACTAGAATTGTTTGAAACTTTAAATGAACAAAGTTAAATTTGGTTTAAAAAGGTTAAACCAATCTTTGAGAATTTGGCTCGAATTATATAATTCGAGATGGTTTAAATGTGAAGTTGGAATTGAACTCATTCAAAATTGAATCCGATTTGAATTAATTGGATTTGGATGGAAGATGTATAAGTTCAAAAATTTAATGGAAGATTGGAATTGGATTGAATTGAAATGATTGAAATTGAAGTGGGTTCAATTGAATGGATATTAGTCCAAAGTAATTGGAATAATTTTGGAATTGTAATTTAAGTGAAATTGGTTTAGAAAAAAAAAAGAATTTGAAATATATATTGTAAATGAAATTCATAAATTGAAATAAACTTTATAAATAAATGAGATTATAATTTGAAGTAGAATTCCGAAATAGAATTCCAAAGAATATTTGAAAATAGAGTAAGATGAAAATTCCAGAGTAATGTTTTAAATATGAATTGGATGGGTTGGGAATTTGGAATTTTGGGAAAATTTAAAATTCCTTAGGATTTGAAAGTGGTTTCCAAAGGTTTTGGAGAAATAATAATATTATTTCAAAAAAAAAAAAAAAATTGTGTTGAACTTTAAATTTGGGAGATTTGAAATCAAAAATATTTGGAAATGTTTCTAAAGAGATAAAAGCATTGAACTCTTTCGGTCACTGGAAAATAAAGTCGGTGATGACTGCAGCATTATCGATGTTCATTTTCGAGTTTCTAAAAGAGAAATTGCTACCAAATTGTTTTAAATTGGGATTGTTTGTGAATTGGGTTTGATTTTGAAATTCAAAGGGGTAATTGAATTTGCCAAAGAATTTTGGATATAGTTGAATTCTAAGGTGATATTGTAATTTGGACATTTGTTTAAACTCTGGAATCTTGATTAAATGTTTATGGAATAATAAAAATATATTGGCTAAATAAAATGTATAATTCTGAGTTAAAAGCAAAATGTGAGTGTAATTGATTATAAATAGAAGGTGTAAAATTAAAATTATACTTAAGGTTGTAAGTTGAAAGACCAAATGGAATTTGATCTGAAATTGGAAGGAAATTGAGAATCAATTCAATTTGATTTGGGAATGAATCAAGTCCAATGGAAATTGGAGTTAATTAAATTGGGATTGGGTCAATTTAAATGGAGATTTAAATTGAATTGTTGGGGAAGTGAACAGTTGGCTCTTGACTATTTTTAATATAAATTGTTTTGATATAAACTTATTTTCTAAGCTATTAAATATATACAGCCTTTCTTTTTAAAGCTAATTTATTATACATTTGTTTTACCATTATTTTTGGAGCTATTTAAATATATTTTTTTCAATTGTTTCCTAAACTACTTATTATTTTTCCACTACTTTACAAATAAATTACTACCTTTCAATTGTCTAAAAATCTCTGGAACTATTCAACTATTTTTCGACTATTTTACTATTAGTTAACCATTTTATAACTATTTTGCAAACTATTGATTATTTTTCAACTACTTATCTATTTTAAAAAAATAAAAAAATAAAAAAAATAAAAATAAAAATAAAATTTCAAGGCTATTTTCTAAAATAAACTGGTCGGAGTTCAAACTGTTATTGATTAAATACCCAACTGGGATAAGAATTGAGGTAATAATCCAAATGAGGATTAAGGCAAAGGTGAATAGAAAGGAAATTGATATTAGGAAGAGTAATCGAATTTGAATATTCGATTTTGAGTAAACAAAGTTATATCTTTGTTATATATTCTCCCCTTATTGAATCTATTGCTGGAAGAAAAGGATTTTGGAAGTGTTTGAAGTGTAAAAGGAATTTTATACAAGTTGAAATGATTCAAGTTTTAAAAATTTTACATATCTAAATATATACATATAAAGGATTTTATGAGGATTTTGGAAAAGGTTTTGGGAACCTTTGGATTTGGAAAGGCTTTTGATTTTTGGGTAAAATCAATATTGAATTTGGAAAGCCTAGTTTGAGAATTATCGATTTTGGATAATAGATTTTGTGTAAAGGAGCTTTGATGAAATTCATACTAGGTGTATGATTTGAAAGAAACTATTTGTGTATAGTATAAAGTGTTTTGATGATAGCTCTGGGGAAAAAAGGCGCTTCCTTGAAATGGACTTCTCAGGAGTGCCACTGGGTGGTGCTGCCTTGAGCCCCAAGGGGGGGTTCTAAAGTTGATCCTGTGAGGAGTCCGGACAAAACTAGTTCCTGAGGATTATGAGTTGAGTTACCATAGCGTAAGTCGTGTGTGCCGCAGAGAGCCAACAGTTACATGGACTTTTGTTGTGACTGCAACGTAACCCAGGATGTAACTGCGACCTATGGTAACATTGCGAAAGTCGTGTGTGCCGCTGAGAGCCAACAGTCTGCGGTTGAGTTTATCTCGGTAGACTGCGACTTATGTTGGAGTGGAGAAGTTTCATTTCGTCAGCGAAAGTCAGAGGCCGCTGAGAGCCTGCAGTTACATGGACTTTTGCTGCGACGGCAACGTAACCCTGGATGTAACTGTGATCTGTTGTGTGGGATCCATGGCGTAATCGAGAGGCCGCGGAGAGCCTGCAGTTACATGGACTTTTGTTGTGACTGCAACGTAACCCTGGTATGTAACTGTGACCATGGATGGGGGTGATGATTTTCAGAGCATTGTCACCAAGGATATTTCCTCTATTTCAAAATGCTTTCAATATTTTCAATAAAATTATTTTCCAAATATTTTCACTGGGTGTTGAAAACGGGTTTACCAAGTACTTATAGATTTTCGGTCCTACGCCTGATCAACGTATGACTGAATTTCTGTGAGAACAAGGATGGACTGGTTGAGACATCGGGTTATAAGAAATATTTTATAAAAACTATTTTAATATTATTATGAGATTTTATAGGCATTTCTAAAATTTTAAAATAAAGGAGATGAAATTTTGGAAAATCAAGGGAAGTTCAAACTGAAATTATAAAATTGAAACTCGGGAAATTTTAATGAAGTGATTCTTTGTAATAAAATAAAAAAAAAAAAAATCCAATGTTGGATTAAAAGTGGAAGTAAGCTAATTATCTAAATAAATTATTTAATAGAGAATGTTAATAAAATTTAACCTGGATAACTAAAATGGATTGTAAGTAGATAATGAAGTTTGGAAATGAATTCGAGTTATAAATAGAATTCGACTTGGGTTTGATAATGAATTAAATAAGAGAAGATATTGTAAAATAAAAATGAAATAGAGTTGGATTGAAAAATGTGATGGTTTGAATTGCAAATAAAATCCAAGTGTGATTTGAATAATATTTAATGAAATTTGCAAGTAAATTTGACATGATGGAAAAGTTGTAGAATGAAATTAAAGTGAACTATAATAGTAATGGTTCGAATTGCATCTAAAACCCAGGTGGGTAGAGATAAGTTGAGAATGGCTTTGTATTAATAAATAAATTCGCAAATGAATTAAGAAAGTGAAATATAAAATGAGTTAATTGAATTAGATAATAATGGATGAAGTCTGATTTAATAAAGACTAAATCAAAGATGTGATTGGAATTGGATTATTAGACTGAATTTAAGTCCGGTGACATATTAATTTGAGGTATAAATGAGTTAAGTATGTGTTGCATATTATTTTGATAAGTTGAGTGGGTGAATTAAAATTAAAATTAGAATGAATGGGCTAACTGAATGTAATGGAAATTGCTTAAATAAGAATCATATAGAAGCAAACTTAAGTTTGATGTTGGAATAAATTAAAGTAAATTAATATAAGTTTAAAATTTCGAAAACTTGACTTCGAATAAGAATGAAAGCCATTAATTAAAGTTTGGATTGAGTTAACTTGGGAATGGCTAGTAATATACAAGAATGGAATGTGGCGAATTAAATAAATAGGTGTGAATAAATTAAGTTGGATTGGAATCAATTTTAATTGGTTATAAGACTTAAGTAAATACTGATTCACATGAATATTATCAAGTTGCGCAGAAATGATTGTCGTTTAACGTAAACGAGATTAAATTAAATTCTATGAATTGGTTAAAAGCAATTGAATCAGTTTTAAGATTATATAAATCTCTTATGGAAGGGTTTTGGTGCTTGTTGTTTAGGTTATACATGTGTTTAGCTATCGAAGGTAAGTGAAAAGCTAATAAATTTTGAATATATGGTACTTACATATTTAAATTAAGCAAGTACAGGTACCGGGGAGCTGTTTGGTTGATTTGGATTGCGCTAATTGCTAATATAAATAAGCTGCTTGCTTAAAATGCTAAATAAGGTACGCCTACGCAATAAAAATAGGAAATATAAACTGTTTTTGCTTTTTCCGACCGGGTGGGTCGATGTATACATATTTATATCTCTTGTCAAATTGCAAAAGCTCCTCCGTACAAAGGAGACTCTGCCAAAATTTTCTGAAAATTTTGGGAGTTAGAAAATTTTTGGAAATTTTTGGTTATCGACAAAACAATTTCAAATTGAAAATCAAAGTAAACTAGTAAATGAAATTAATATGAATCAGTTTAAATGAAAGATACAACTCGGTATTAAAATTTGAAAATAAATTGAATTCATATGAAATGGTGGAAGCTAATCTGAATAGAAGTGGGTATGAATCTCATGTAAAGAGATGTGTAAAATGATTTATAAGGTTACGATTGGATATTATTGTTAAGTAAAGAATATGTAGGTACTAAAGAGAAAAGGGAATTGGATTTGATTCCAAATGATATATTTGAATTGCTCGACTAAAAGGTAAGTATTTTGATTCTGTATGATATTGGATTGGGTTTTTGATGTAGCCACTTGGCTTTTGTTTTCTTTTTGGAATTTGTAAGCCCAAAGAGGCCTTTTGTTGTAGTACCGAGCTAGCCGCGCAAAGGAGACGCTGGCAAAATTTTTCGGGAATTTAGGGAGTTAGAAAAATTTTGAGATAATTTTGATAGTTCAAAATTAGGTTTTAAGTTGACATTTAAATGATCGAGAAAAGGGGTATCGTTTGATATTGTGGAAGAGTTTGGGAGATAGTAAGAATAATAAAGGGGGGTTTTTATGAAAGATAGTTGTTAAGTTGTAGAACTGTTTGGTTTTGGGAAAAAGTTGACCGGTATGGGACATTCTTCCTAACTAGTAATTTCGGGGACGAAATTCTTTTAAGGGGGGAGGAATGTGACGACCTAGATTTTTCCAACAATTTAAAATAGAATTGTTAATTAATTTTATAATATTTAAAAGTTAAATTTAACTTGAATTTAAGATATCGATATTTACTTGATAATTTAATCATTGAATTATAGGGTTTAAGAAATGAATTTAATAATTGAAATTGGGTAAATTGTTGAATCTGGGATTTCGAAGCCTGTTTAAAATAATTTGAAGGCTTATAAAATTTATAACGATGAAACTGAAGATAATAGGATAACTGAAATTTAATTTAAAAGTAATTTGTTCAATTTTAATAATATATCGTTTAAATTGAATTTAAAAATAGCCTTCTGAGGCATAGTCTCGGAATTCGATGAAACCAGTTTCATTGGATCCGTAATAGTTAGTTATTATTGGATTTCAATTTCCGTAGCAATCAGAGTTGTCGTTTGACCCTGGCAGCTCGAAACGCTTAGATTTATTTGGATCGATTTAATTTAATATCGATCATTTATTTCCGTAACTCGCACTTACGATCAAATTAGCCCCCGAAACACGTTCCATTGTATTCGGAACGCAGGTAAAACCTTATAGTCGTCTGTTGGCATGTTTTATTCGGAGTTCGGGATTTCGCGTTATGCAACGAGACGTTTTGAAGTTTTATAATATAATAATTTATGGTCAAATCAGTCGGAGATATTTTTATTTACAATGCGTACTCTAGAAGCTTTCCACCAACATTTATCTCACCCGTTCCCTACATTACTCACAATGCAGATCGAAAAAAGAAAAAAAGAAAAGAGAAGAGTGGCTGTTAAATAAAATCGATCCCTCTTTCATTCGAATTTTAGTTCATTCATCCTAAATCAAATTGAAATTATGGGGCCGAAGCTGCTCGAGCTTCGCGAGTTTGATGCCGCGTTCGAGTTTTGCTTGGGTTGGGCGCCGCTACAAACTCGAGCGCGTAGCGAGCGTGCGCTAGCGCGAGGAGGGGGAGGTCGCTCTTGGCAGTGGCGGAGTGCGGTCGCGTCTGTGTTCGGGTGGAGCATCGTCGTGGAGGCTTCTTCGAACGTGGGGCGACGAGAGACGCGCGCGTGGCTTAGGGAGGCCGATTAGGGTTACGATGTGGGTGAAGTAGGGGGCGCGATGCTCGAAGGCAGGAGGATTCGAGCGAGGCGTTGGTGCAGGGTCGACGCAATTATCGAGAAGAGGGTCGCCTCTGGGGTTTTGGCAGTAAAGCATCAGAAAGGTCAAAATTTAGGCGAAACAAACTGAAATGGAAGTGGACTGCGACAAATTAAGGTGAGTAAATCTCACTCTGTTGGATTTTTGTTTGAATTTAAATAGTTAAATTTAAATAAATTGGATGAATGATTAAATTGTTTGGAAGTCTACTGATGATCTTGTGATTTAGTTTTGGGTTGTTTCTTGGGTTAAATGTGGTTGACTCAGAATAATTGAGTTACTAAAATTATTATAAACTTAAGTCATAAATACGAAAGTGTGTTCATTGTTAATAAAGGCTTAATGATTTGTGATAAATAATTAATTAATGTAATTCACAAAATATAATACTTCATGAAATTAATCAAGAGGTTTATTAAGAGAGTTAAGTAAGGAGAAATTAATTTAGAAATGAAGTAATTAAAAGAGATAGTTAATTACAGTTTGGGATTAGTCGGAAATAATTAATATTGTGTTTAATTAATGTAATTAAATTTGAATGGGATAAAATAAATTGAAAATCATTAATTTATATGATTAATGAAGAATTAAAGATTTGTAAATTAAAACTGATTAATCCATGATAAGAGACATATGAAAAATTAATTAATATAAATGATAAAGGTTAATGTAACTAATATAGTTAATTAAATTTTGAATAATTGAGATTACTTATTGATTTTGGTTAAGGATAATCAACATCGTGAAATTAATTAAAGATAATTATTCCATAATGATTAATTAAGATGAATAATGAAGGATTGATTAATTAATAGATTCGGAATTAATTAATATTGAGTGAAGGAATCTAAGGGAATGTGCTTGAATTTTTTTTTTTTTTTTCAATTAGAATCAATTGAATTACTTTGTATGTGATTAAGCATTTCTTATGGATGATTGAATGGTATTGGATGTTTCGAATGAGTTGAGTTCTCATATATGAAATATTGTGTATTTCGTTTGGACAACTTGGGATAGGATGATATGAGATTCGAAGAGGCCGGGATCAGGTATTGGAAATACCCGAAACCACTTCGAATTTTTATAAATTGATTTGTGAAATCTATAGGCAGGAATGAAATGATTTAAGTGGATTGGATTATTTTATCTAAGTTTGGTACTTAAAAACTTATATGTGAAATAAGTTTTGTCTATAGCAAATTGTGAATTGGTTGAATTGGTATAAGTTACCCCGGGTTTTATTTAGGTTGTATGCTGTGGTATTCCATTTTAGTTGGGTTTACTCACGCTGGTTTCCAGCCTGACCCGGGTGTTACTTTGGTGTAATGCTCGGGTCAGACCGAGTATTACAGATTTTCAGGTAGGACGTTCTAGAGCTCAGGAGGCGAGCTGGATGGCAATATCGTATAGAGTATATATGTTGTATTTGTATTATTGTTAATCTGAGACATTATAATAGAAAATAAATATTCAATGATTGTATAAAATGTGAAACTCTGATGTATATTAAATGTAATCAACTGATATAGTATTCTGTAGTAAACTGTTATTATTTATTATTGTATTTTATCCGCTGCGTATGTGAGTTGTTGATGTTTCTGTTCTTCTTCTTCTTCTATCTCTTCTACTTTCCATAACTATCTGGAATTTTCGGTTTCGAAAATTTCGGGTCGTTACACAGATGGTTTCGAACTGTGTACTTTGGCTAACTTGCATCGATCATATCTCGCTCATAGAACTCCGATTAACATGAAATTTGAAACACTGGCTTTCATGGTCTTGTTTGTCATGTCTTATCAATTGTGGCCTGATCCGGGCTGGGACAAAAATTCATTGATATCCATAACGAAGTGAAGTACAACCAATCTCTGAGACGAACTGTCTTTTGTTCTTGATCGATCTTTTGGTATCGCGGCTTTGCCAAAAAGCGGAATAACATTTGCCCCCCAAAACATGCCTTGTGGTAGGAAGGTGTGTTTTGTAATGCCTCGAGTTGGATATTCATATCCTATCATCGACCTGTAAAGAACTTGATAGTTTCATATGTCCTCAAATGACGATCGTTCGGGATCGAGCTATTTGGGATGAATCGGGACCGTTCGCGGTCTGTGCCGTTCGTGGCAAAGGATGGAATAGGACCGTTCGCGGTCGATGCTGTTCATGGCAAAAGATTGAATGGGACCGTTCGCGGTCGATGCCGTTCGCGGCAATTGAAGAGATGGGATCGTTCGCGGTCGATGCCGTTCGTGGCAAATGGTGATCGTTCGCGATCAAGTGCCGTTCAAGGCGAATGGTGACCGTTCGAGGTCGGGTTTCATAATAAGTGAATCATGACCGTTCGCGGTCGGTGCCGTTTGAGGCCAAAAGTGATCGTTCGCGATCAACTGTCATACAAGTGCATCGTGACCGTTCGCGGTCGAATGCCGTTCGAGGCGATTTGTGATCGTTCGCGATCGTGTGCCGTTCGAGGCTGATTGTGATCGTTCGTGATCGTGTGCCGTTCGAGGCGAATTAGGTGTGCCCGGGAGGGACTTAGTATTATCGATGCCGGAATTCATGTTCGGGGGAGTTTCTGAATCAAAGACTTTGGCGGTTCATCGCCATACAAAAGGTGCTCGTGGACCGTTCGCGATCCAACGGGCATGAAGGTAAATTCTTTCATGGAATTGCAAATATCAAAGCAATGATCATACGAATTCCACAACAGGAATGTTCAAGTCAAAATCAAAGCAAGAGAAAGACGAGGATGTCAAAGCGTAAACTCTTACTATGGTGCGGTTAGTAGTCATTCAGAGCATGCCTATGAATCGTGCGCGATCGCTCACATGTGTAAATGATTTAATCGTGTTAGTGAGAGGTTTGCGACTTGTTCATCACTTTCGACCTGCCCCCGAGTTCGCGAGGGAATTTTACTGCCCCCTGGCTGAGCGTTCATTCCTTACCAGGTTGCTCAGAGGCCCATATCTCTCTCTGGGATTGGATCAACATGCTCCAAGTGTGGTGCCCCCATGCAGGATCGATGCCTGATTCGCTTCTAAAGAAGCCTCTTGACTTCCCTCCTGATTGCTCCTTTCTGTCACTTGCTTTCTTGTTGATGGCCTAGCCATTGCTTTCTAGAGTCCAAGTTCCTAGCTCCAAAATCCCTGAGTTCAATTCTCAGTGAAAGCACCAAAATGTTTGCGCCAAAATTGGTCACAAACACCCAATACCGTGAAAGCACCCGTTTATCAACACAGATCAGCAATAATCAATATAGAATTCAGATCTAAGCAACAACAATCACAATAATTCACAGATAACAATCACAACCACAGGATTTATAGTGGTTCGGCGATCTTGCCTACGTCCACTTTGAAGGTTCTCTCTTTATTGATTCACTTGATGATATTAATCGATTACAGTAGATTGCAGTTGATGATAGCTTTGAAATCTTAATACAACAGTGACAATGAAGTATGGAATTCAATCCGGCAGAGTCTGGACGTTCAATGGTGGAAGCTCCCCAAGATCCCCCTTTCTGAAGGCTTCAGGGTGCTATTTATAGGCGTTGGAGGCCCAGATCTCGCTCAAACCTCGGGAGACTTCTTCTGGCACGTGAGTGGGCCCACGCGACCGACCCCACCAAGTTTCGACTCGATCTGACATCGATTCGAAGTGATTTCGAACCCACAAAGAAACGATCCAATCGAACTGAAACTTGGCAGGAACAATCTTTACCTTGTATGGAAGCTACTGTGAAAATTTCGTCGCATTTGGATGAGTGGTTTAGGAGATATGATCGATTCAAGTTGTGGTTTTTCGTGAGGGCTGTTGCATTCGAACCCATCACTTCGAATCCATTCCCTTCGACTCGATCGGTCACGTGGATCTCTGGTGACGTGGCGCGCACTCCTCGCATCGATCCTGTTTTATCTCCGAGTTGACCGCTTCGCACCCATGGATTTCGCCTCGTTCGTATCGTGTGCCGTGACCCAGTTTGCATTAATGGATTCGAAATGGATCGATACGAAGGGGATCAAGACGAGCCGAGTGGATCCGAACATGGCAGAATTTATGGATACGAAGGAATGATCTGGCATTCTTGATGGGTGCGAGGTCGATCGATACGAAGTAGGATATATGGTGATGGATTTGAAGTGCTCCGGACTCGATGGATACGAAACAGTGCTCAGGGGATGCCATGCGATGGATTCGAACTGATCGATTCGAAGTGATCAATATTCTGCTGATCGATTCGAATGTCACTGATTCGAAGTACACGGAGCTTGATGGATTCGAACTTGTTGAGATGATGCCTATCTAATGGGTTCGAACCGTTGGGTTCGAAGCGACTAATATCACGCCTGATCGGTTCGAACTCGTTCGACTCGAAGTATGTGCAAACCGATAGATTCGAATAAAGGAGTTACTGATGGATTCGAACTCCATCGGTTCGAAATGGGGCGTCCTCTCAACAAGCCGATGGTTTCGAACTGTGTACTTTGGCTAACTTTCATCGATCACATCTCGCTCATACGAACTCCGATTAACCTGAAATTTGAAACACTAGCTTTCATGGTCTTGCTTTTCATGTCTTATCAATTGTGGCCTGATCCGGGCTCGGACAAAAATTCATTGATATCCTTAACGAAGTGAAGTACAACCAATCTCTGAGACGAACTGTCTTTTGTTCTTGATCGATCTTTTGGTATCGCGCTTTGCCAAAAAGCGGGATAACAATAAGTGTTTCCTTCACTTTACTTTCAAATTCTTAAGTCCAAGTCATTTCCTAAACTAAAAATTACCTTAAGAATTTGTAGGTGTCCATCCACAACACGAAGGCGATAATTATTCTAGGGCGGTTTCTGCAAACTATGCCACCCAAGTTGAGGGTAGGGGCATAAGATCCCTTGTAAGCCATTTGTGGTTATCTCCTTTTGGGTTGCTAAAAGAGGGTCATAGCATTGGACATCAAGAAAGCATTGCACCATGAAGGAATGTTGTGGAATAAGAAGGTAGCACTAATTGCCCTGTGTGCCCCTAGTCGAAGAGGCTCGTTGCAACACCATTATTATTATTTTAAATTCTTCGTGATATTTAATTAGACAAATTAAATATAATAATGTGAATAACTAAGGAGATGAGATTGATAAATCCAATGTATGTGCCTTAGTGAATGAACTAAAATAGGACTTAACCAAATTAAGAAGGAGGAATTTCCTAAGGGGGAAACTAAGAAATGGGGCTACATTTCTTAGTATAAATCTCTCCCTCCACCTTAATAGACTTTTACTTTCTCATTCATAACTCCTCACCTATATTTCGACCAGCCATTAAAAGCTCAAGGAAGAACAATAAACTGAAGATAAAGATAAGAAATTAAAGCTAGGAAATTATCTCATTCTTCAATTAACTAATCAAGATAAATAGTAGTGTAAATCATCTCATTTTTCTTGTTTTGGTTTGGTTATAGATAATAACCAAATTACTTTTCTATGCTAATCATGTTTGGATCTAATAATCATTTTTTGGATAGAATAATGATTTACATAGATTAGTTGGGATTTTTATGGAATTAAAATGATGGGTTTTAAAGTAAAAACCTTAGCAAACGACCTCCAAATGGCTTGATTTATGGATATGTTGTGTAAAACATAACTTTGGAGATGGGTTTCTATTTTCATAATTTTTGGAGTTAATAGGAATATAATATGGATTTCCTAAGGTGAAAAAGGAATTTATTTCGGGTTTTAATTATTAAAAGTAATAAAATAACGAATTCTGCCTTAAAAATCTTAAATTATGAAGATAATGTTATTTTAGATTTTTGGTGATTTTTTGAGATTTTTCCCAAGTGACTTTGATTTATTATGAATTTTATAAGCTAAAAAGGCTTAATAATTATATTAAAATATTAATATAATTAATCATTTTGAAAATAATTTAAAAAATAATAAATCTGATCTATTGCGGATTTTTTGCAAATAAATTGCTAAAATATTTTTTTTAACCAATAGAAATTTGACAAAGAATTGTTATAGTATGTTATTAACCGATAGGAATTTGACAAAGAATAAGTGTGGATTTTTCTAGTTATATACAACGATGCCATTGAACCTTCCAGCCTTGTCAGAAGCAACCTTTTATCATAGAACCTTGTGCAGCATTTCCACACCTTTCTACAACATTTTGATGAACCTTCAGACCTTGTCGGAAGCAACTGTTCGTCATAGAACCTTCCGCAGCATTTCTGCACCTTTTCACAACATTTTTGATGAACCTTTCAACCCTGTCGAAAGCACCTTCTGGTCTTGTCGGAAGCTACCTTTCGACAGGAGATGTAAATGTTGCGGAAGTCCTCTTGTAGCAGTTTTCTCCAGCTTTTTTTGTAAACTTCAAATAGGCATAACTTTCTAATCATATGCCCATTTCTCTATTATGACCACTCTATGGAAAGGGAAATCATTATTTAAGCACAATGGAATAGGTCAGAGTCCTTAGTTCTATGCTTATAAAAAGTTACGGCTATAACAAAGTTTTATATCTCCGAAGGGGTGTTTTCTTTGCTTTCGAATATGTTTGCTTGGTTTTCTTTGCCCTCGAAGGAGATACTTTCGAAGGGGTTGTAAAATTGTTTCTTTTGACAAAGTTTTATAGTTTTGAAAGGTAGAATTTAAAATATTATAAGGCAGGAGCCTAATGTTTTTAAGAGCTTTTGAAGGAGGTTACCATATGAAGTCAAAAGCAAGGTTTTCGAAGGTATCGAAATGTTTTATGACCGAAACTCCATTTTTAAAGGAAAAACCATGGCTATATAAAAGAAGTTTTTAAAATGGTTTAATAAGAATCTATCTTTGAGAAATTAAACTCACGGGAGTGGTATTTCTATGTTGTTATATTGCTTCTTCTAATATGAACATATTTACTTTATAATGGACCCATAACTCTATTTTGAGAAAAAGGTAGGAGAATTAGTTAGGTTAACCCAGTAGTGAATATAAATTGAATAAACTCCTGAATGAGTAAAATATAAAGGGAAGATATACGTAGGGGCCGGTAGGTTTCTAGTAAGACCATGTAAAACTGTATGATATTGGCAGGGACCAATAGGTTAATTTTAATTAGCCCATAAAACTAAGTGTAAATGAAGATGTCAGATAAACAGGTTCATAGTTAGCCCATGAAAACTATGTGTAAATGTAGATGTCAGATAGATAGGTTCATAGTAAGCCCATAAAAGGTATGTAATTGGACAGGGAGTCCTTAAATCTTTAACCGGTTATTAGTTGGTCTATAAAAACTAATAGGTTAATAGTAATCCTAGAAACTATAATCGAGACAGATAGTAAGAATAAATGGAGATGGGGAAATCCAGATTTGATTTGCTTTTTTGCATATCATCGTAATGTTTTGAAATACTATGTTTTTAACAATTGTGGATGCATGAGCATAGTATATGGTTTTATAAAACTTTTAGGATATTAGCGAGGGGAAAACCCGTTCCGTTAAGCTACATGATCTCACTAGATATCTATTTTGTTTGAGATGATGAACTATTATTCATACTAGGCTTTATACCTGACTCGAAGTTTTTGCTTTCCCCTTAAACTCTCGGGTACTCAATTGATTTTGAGTAGTTTGAGGTTTAGGGTTTTCAGGTTTTTCTGAGACGAATTAAGCTTCCGTAGGCGTGTAGGAGGCAGATAGTTACTTAGAATTTTCTTTTCCGCTGTGCATTTGGATGTAAAGGCATATTTATTAGCGTTACTATATACTCCGATCAACCAAGGGGGCATGTTCATGTGTTGTTCTTAGCGTATGTGTAATAATAATATTTTTGTTGAATGCATTTAACGTTTTGGGATTATGTAATGAACATGAAATGTTTTGATTTAAATGTGGAAATATGTTTTGCAATGTTAATTTTTTTTTCCATATTCTTGTGATCTGTGTATCAATATATTTAGCACCGCCATTGCGACAACCCGAAAATCCGTACCCTTTGAATCGACAATAATCCACACATGTCCAACCCAAAAAGCACAAACTGATGGAAAGTCAAGGGAAAGAAAAGAAGAGAGTAGAATAGAAGAGAAGAAAGAAGATAAAAAAATAGAACAATATAGAATCTCACATCACAGCGGAAAATATATAATATCATAACAATGATCTTTACAAAATAGAAACTGTATATATATGCACGTCAATCATAGTTCAACAATCAAACAATAATTATCAGCCTAAACAGTTATAATAACCTGTCCTCACAAATGCCGATAATTTAAAAAACTAAGAAATGTAGAGGATAATCAATAATCAAAACAGATACGCGTTTACGAAATGAAAATCTCCAGCTCTCCTGCTGAAGCTCCAAAAGCACCAAATCTAAACCTGTAAATATACTCGGTCTGACCCGATCATTGAAAGGGAAGAACGCCCGGATCAGTCTGGTAAACCAGTGTGAGAAACATACTCAACTGAATTTATTAAGTTACCAAACTTTTCCTTTATCAAAACAAAAGTATCTCGTAAGACAAGTCCACACATAAACATGGACATGTTTTTACCTTACAATAACTAAAACATTTCTTTCATGTCAAATCCTCTTATATTATACTAGTGTCTAGCATATACAAATAATATTAATCATAGTCGAAATGGTTACCCATATAGCATTTCGAGGCTATTCATTACGCCTTTACAAACAAAATCGCAGCTCATAGTGGGTTTTAGATTTCCATACAAATAACCAGGTGAAGGGACTACTTTCCAGCAGCACATCTCTAGAAGAATGTACTAAGGACCATCACAAAGGATCCTCTACTAATACAAGACCGGCCCACCTCTATAACTAGATGTTAATGAATATATCATCCTCCGGTCGTTACCGACCTTTACCGAGGGCCCTCATGGCATACAAACCATAATAATCAGACACAGATGTCATAGCGTGTAAAGATGTATCTAGAAAAGGATGATCATACCGTAATGGGAATGACCCACTTAGCCTTGCTGCATCTAACTCTGTTTTGGTCATTTTCGGTTGATGAGGCTAGAGATAACGATTATCTTTCACAATCACAATCACATCACTTTGAATGCCACACGCCATTTCCGTTGACTACTAATTGCCTTCCACAAAAGTACAACTCTTAAGCTCATACATCTCTAGGAGGGTGTTAAGCTAAGAGAAGTTGCCTTCTTCGCCACCACTGATGTACGTTTGTAAATGTACGTAATCTATAGAAATGCAATATCATACAAACATCCATACAAGTTGTCCAGGAATAGGACAAACCGAAGGTACTTTCGTACCACATCCTGTTGGAAAATCCCTACGATTAGTAGCGAATAGTCCTTGCATTGGATATTTCATAATGAAGAGACCACTGCTACTGGATGTATATTTGGATTCTAACCCTAAACGAACAACAAGCAGTCCCCCACTACGAAAATCTAGAATATCAATATCATCACAAGCAACCTGCACAATCATCGCATATACGTTGGTCCGAAGTGGTTTTCGTACAAATCTGATCCCGGTCTCTTCGCACCAACAACACAAAAGCATTTCTCAACCTCACACGGAAACTAAATCTCATAGACTTATCATGTTTCCAACTTTCAACTTTCTATCCTTCGGCCAAGAAGGAATCTCGATAGATTGGAGTAATACTCCACACTATACGAATCATCATCCTCAACACAAATGATAATCAAGCCTATACAGAAGGCTACGTACTAAGTGTACGACTAAATAGTCCCCACATCAAGTCGAGGAACTAAAATTTGGCAAAGTTTGATAGTCAGTTATTTAACTATCAAAGCAAACAAACAAATATTTAGCATCATATACAATCACCGGGCCCTTTTAATTAATCTTTTATTAGTTAAAGTATGTGCCAAATATTCACTTTAGATTATCTCCAAAAAGATACAATCTTAAAACCATCTCAATATTTCAATCTTGGAAAACATTTCCAAATACTTCTTAAAAATAAGTAATTCATAAATCAATTTATTTTCAACACTCAGAAAGTATTACATATACTTAAATCACGATTAAGTATATATTTTATTCTTTAAGGAAAACATTGTCTTTAAAAAAATTATTGGGTCAAAACGAATGTTACGTAAAACATCGTTACGACAACCCAAAATCACTAGTATAGGGATTCGAAAATAAGATAGATATATAAATCCCATATACTATACAAAACAGTTCCTTTCGAAAATCATTTACTATAGCAACTGTGTTATAGTTCATCATTTCCTCATACCTTTTTGAAAACGTCTATTTCAACAATGAATGTTGAAATCTATGTATTCGATACTTAACACATTTTAAAACATCTTTAAACCATTTAACTCCATTTAAAAATATTCACTTTCGAAAGCATTTCTTTAATATATTGTTCACCGTCCAAAATCATGAATACAACTCGTTTACCAAATCCAATATTTCTACCCATTTATAAAAGGTAATCCAGTGCCTAAAATCGTAAATATAATCCTTTAATATACTTCTATATTTAACTTATCAAATCAACCGATTTCGGATTTATAAAACAATATTTATAAATACCTTTTATATTTTATAAAAAATTCAATATGAAAAATCCCTTTATTAACAAATTCCATTTATCTCATTTACATGCCAAAATCCAAATTATAAATTAATTACTTATAAATCTCTTATTTCACAAATTCATTCATTTTATAACTTCGCAATTCGTAAATCATATTCACTTATAAAATCCATTTATAACTTCACTTTAACGTTTATAAAACTTCTTTATAATTCTAACACTTTGATTTATAAAATATCAAATTTATAAATCTTATATACATACATTATATAACGTTTATTATAACTTCAAAAATCTCCATTTAAACTATTTCACAGAACAGTTAACTTCATATTTCAAAAATCACGTTTCAATTATATTTCTCAAATATCATAATTTTTATAACATAAAAATTATAACTTTTATTTATTCAAAATAAATCCATTCCTTTAACACTTTAAAATTCAACAAAACGTATACTTTTAAAATCACTTGAAAATCCTTTAAAATTTTAGAAATCATCACTTTAACTTTTTTAAATTTCCAAAATAGTCCCAACGATGCAACAGCACCAAATACATCAATCACGACATCCAAAACATCATATATCATATAATAACAGAATATATCACAATATCTGTAAATAAATCAATACGGGTGAGGAATCCAACTTAATCCCTCCAACCTGTTACCTGCAACAAATATACATATTAGAATATGTGTACAATGTTCCCTTCAAGGAAGACGCGCGTACAAAGGGTCATACGCTCATACACGGGAACATATAGCGTCATCTTCTCCACTAGGCAGGTATATATATCCAAATACCAATCAATATATCATATATCATCTAAACAATCATCATTCATCATATAATAAATTATTTCTCACTTGTATAAAAATATCAGTGAGTCAGAAAGAGTGAGTTGTACTCACATTGCTTTTAGTCGTTGCGATAGCGATTTATTCCGATTAAAATTAGACAAGCGTTTAATTTCAACCAAAATTTTCACTAGCTCAAATAAATCCCAATCCAATCCATAATGTAGTGCTCTTCAATACGAATCCAACGCAATTCGTTTCGTGCGAAACAGACTTCGTATGAAAAAGATATAGCATTACAAAGTTTATACGAATTAAAAGATAATTAATTTCACTATTTTACTTTATTTTTAAAAACCCTTATCAGATCGTGTCGTTCGTTCCTTTGCCCTAAATCAATACCGTAGATTGCATCATCTTTCCCAGGAAAGTGTCACGCACGATCTAAACCCATAGCCGCCTATTTCATTGAATATCGCAAACGATTCTCGATGCTTGAAGACGATCGGCCTTAGCCATTTGAACGATCAACCTTTGCTCCACCTTCACTCTGAATTTAGATGAGCTTAGTCGCCTAATGGCCATGAAAATCATGTGCAACACGATGACGAACGCGATCCAATATCCTCTTCTACGTTGCGTTTTACGATGATCTACCGTATGGATTTAAACATCTTGCTTAGCTCTACAGTTTGCTTTAGAAAGTATTCAAAAATATTGAATGGATTGAAAGAAATTAGTGGAGAAAGATTGGAGATCGCTGGCCATTGGAATTTTTTGTGGCGGCTTTCCTAATTCTTGCTAGGGTTTGTGAAAAATGAATGATATGTTGGCCTTTTATAGAAAATAACGCGACACTATTCATCCCAAAAATTTTCGAACTCGAAACGAAGCGTACAGCCAGACATTTATAATGTTTTACCCCCATTCCAAATGCAATGGAATATATATCTGGAGCCAATTCGATCGTATTTGAAAGATAGGTTTTCGAATCGACTATTTAAATTTAAAATTCACTTAAACAGATTTCTATGCGTTTTAGCTTGCCCCGGACAAACCGTAAATCCGATTGACACGAAATTTGAAACCTTACAATAATATAACATTAAGGATCCAATGAAACTGTTTTCGTCAAAATCCAAGACTGTTTGAAAACTGGCAATTTTTACACGTTAATTAAATATTAAAATATTCAAATTTACAATTTGACTTTTAATTTGATTTTTAAAAGTTCTCTAACATCATTCTAATTCAAATATAATTTAATTAAACTTTATATAACATTTTTATTCATATTAAATCCAATTTCTAATTATTTCCGCAATTTCAAATATTAAATTAACAATTTAATTATCCAATTAAATCACTATATTCAAAATATTATTTATTCAGCTTATAAACTTAACTTTTAAATATTTAAAATTAATTAAATATACGAATTTCAAATGACAGAAATTCTGGTTCGTTACATTCTCCCCTACTTAAAAGAATTTCATCCTCGAAATTACCAAGTAAGAAAAGGCTATAAAATCCATTAACTTTTCAAAATAATTCGTTAAAACTAGATTTACCAAATCTCTAAGGGTTTAACTTTGCCAAAATCCAATAGTCAAACTTACAAAAACTTTTCTAAGTTTTCAAATCCATTTATAGTTATCTTTTGAAAACCAACTAATATCGTTTAACTTTATAACTCAATATCAAAAAATTTAGAACAGCCCAACTATTTTCAACCATTCGCATCCGCACATGTCGGACTTGAATTGCTCAAAATACCGCGTTGTAAATAAAATTTGGCAAATCTTGGAATATACAGTAAATAAATAATTACAGATCCCAGACACAGAGTAATATAATGCAGCGGAAGTAAAAGAAATAGTAGTTCATGAAGTTACTATATAAATATACCAGAGTTAAATAAGATACAACAGAAGTCTCAATATGATAACCAAGTACAAGCTGAATACAACACGGGGATCAACAGGATAACTGAAAGTAAAATAGATAAAACTAGACAAGCAGATAATCTCCAGCGATTCCAATATCTAGAAAGTGGAATACAAATCTGTGAATACTCATGCTGATCCGAGCGTAAATAAAAATACAAACACTCGAGTCAGGACATACATACTTATACAATGTAAACTAACTCAAGTGAACTGTAGTAAAGGCACAAGTAACTTAAAGGATGTTTAGGACAGCCCATCCTCTAAGGATCCGTTAAACTATTTACTATGTAGTATTTCGCTGTTATAATAATGTCTACAGTAAAATAAACTTACTTTAAAATAGCATTAAGGAGTGACCCAATATTCCCTTAACACAAATAATGCCAATAGTCTATACAGTACCTGCATAACTCCTGATCGGGAGACTATGGGAAGATATTGCATAGGTACGACACAAATAGAGTGTCGTAGTAAAGGTTCAATATGGTAGGTGACACGGCACAACGAGGCAATGCCGGGTAGATATACCAATTACGCACACGGGCTGGTGGTAACGCAGTAGCCACAAACGCCCACCTCGGAACACATTCCCAAATCGAAGGGGTGCACCCAATCAATACAAAAGTAATAGAATGGTATCGAAGAAATTCGTCCGACCAGAGGAGCTACCCATTTTGGCCCGAGATCACTTCTGTTTTAGCCACCTTAAGCCAACTCATGGGAGTCGGGTCCACGTAATATACCTCAAGAACGTCACCACCATCTTACTTCATTCTGGAATCTCCATCGCGTACACGGTTGTCAAAGTGGTTTTCGGTATCGACAGAAAGTATGCCCATATCTGATCCCGGCCTCTTTGCCAACCAATCGTTATTATAACCCGTGTTTATAATTTTTATAAATAATATTTTATACTTCAAAATAAAATTTCATTTCGAATCCAAATCTTTACCAAAGTAAAGATCAAATCATTTCCAAAACATTCCAATATCAACATATCATATCCTTTCAAAGTTTCCTTTTTAAATCATTTCAATATGTCAAAATATCATATCCTTTCAAAACTTCATTATCAAATCATTACTTGAATTCAAATCCAAATATCAAATTTAAAATGCCTTTTTAAATTCCAAGATATCATCCATTTATTTCAATTCAAATCACCTTTTTAAATGATTTATATTCCATCAAATTAATTCATTTAAACCATTTAAAAGTGAAGTTATTATTCTTTCAAGTCAAGTATTCAATTTCCAAAGTTTCAAACCATCTGAGCTCATTTACCAAGTCAAAAACCATAATCATTTAAAATTTCAGCCTTTCACAGCATTTAGAAAAGGCTATTGTAAGTTAAACTTGAAAATATTTTAATTCAGCAAAGACCGCATTTAAAAACTGCTGTTAAAACTCAGTTTTAGTTGAAATTTAGTTTAAAACAGCAAAGACAACATTTTCAGAAATGCTGTAATAGCTCAGGTTTCAAGTTTAAGGTCTTTATTAATTTCAGCAAAGATAGTAGACCACTACAACATTTACAGAACTGCTGTAATAGGCCTTTATTAAGTTTTAGCCTTTTAAATTTACTACAGCAACTACAGCATTTCAAAACTGCTGTAATAGCTCTTTTATTCAGTTTTCGTTCACTTACAGAAACCATAGCATTTCTAAATGCTATGAGAAGTATTTTCCAGATTTTAGTGTGTTTCCAACAAATAGTAAACTTCAATTTAAACCCTTTAAACTGTATAAAATCACATTTTTAACATTCAAAAATGTTCATTAAAAATACTCTTTTAACTTATGATTTTTATAAAGTAACAATTCATAATTAAATCAAATTTCAATAATTTACTTAATAAAATTCGAGTGTAGATTTTCCAGCCTTCACATTTTTAATAAATAAACTTAAAACATAAATTTTATTACCATTTTTGCAAGTATAACTTAATTTCCATTTTTATCTATTTATTTATATACTCAAATTTCCTTTTTAAACCAAAACCCAAATTTCCAGACTTAAGTTATATTTCAATAATTCAACTTAACCATTTATTTATTTAATATTTCCACTTATAGAAAAATCATAAATCCTTTGTTTAAAACACTTTAAAATCTATTTAAATCAAATTATCATAAATTTACATTTTAAACCACTTAAAATTTTATTTATATAACTTATATGTCATTTTTAAAGCCAAAGTCCAAATTTCCAGATTTAAATTATATTTCAAAAATTCAATTTAATAATTTAATTATTCAACATTTTTAACTTATAGAAAAATCAAAACTTCTTTATTTAAACATTAAAAATCCAATTTAAATCAAAATTTCATAAATTTACACTTTTAAGAATGCTTAAAAATATTCAAAATACTTTATAAAATAACCACGGGCCTGTATATAGTTTTCTAACCTAGGTCAAGTGATACAGATATATATCATTTGAATCCGCAATTTACAAAGAAAACCAGATTCTATCATTTCAAACCTGCAGTCCCAAGTAAAATAAAATAAATAAAAACCGTTCAGGCCTATCATTTCAGGCCATAATGATGTTTCCCTATTCTAATGTCCATTCGGGTACGTATCATTTCAACCCATAGTAGTTTCTAAACTAACAGGGAACTGGGAGTGATGAACATATATAAATGAAAAGAGTAGTATTATATAACAGTAACAGATGATGTAACAAGTGTATAAATAGGGGTGAACGTCATATGATCATAGCATAGGCAGTTATAACATGATGATATGGTTTACAGATTCAAATGCTATCAGTTTGCTAATCATATAAGTATAAAATGTCTGGTGAGAATTACTCACCTTTTTTTGTGCTGGAGTTATCAAGTCAAATGACACAAACAAATTCCAGGAAGCACAATAACACAACAATAGATTCAAATGGAAGGAGATCCAAGCTATTGATCTTGTCAGAACCCATGAACAAAGCCAAAATAAAATTATAACTTCAATACAACACTGAATTGAAATAACTTTGAAATAAAAAGCAATATGAATACAATATCTTTAGCCATGCTTTCAACACTCGTGTGCTTGGCCTAGGGTGCTATATGGCTCAGCCAAGACATGCTTTTAGCTCAGGTTTGGACCTAAAAAGGTATGGCTACAAGGAATAGGAAGTGGTGGAGGAGTTACTACGCATGAATATGAAGAGGCTTATGCAATATGGTTTTTTTGGGTTCATTTTGGGCTCGGCTACATGGGTCTATGGCTCGGCCTTTCATGCTTCAGATCTGAACAGTGGGTGAGGTGATGTGTAGGGTGGTATCAAGGTAGTGGCGAAGGCTCAGGGTGGTGGCCGTGGTGGTGGATCAAGGTGATAAGGCATGGAGTGGCTAACATGGATGTTTTCAAGGCAATATCAATGTTTGGTGGAGTTTTTGAGGTGTAACATCCAAAGAAAATCACGGCCAGAAGTAAACTAGTGGAGAGGAGGGTGGTGCTAGTCGTGGAGGTGGTGGAGGAGCCATGGCCGATCAACACTATGAAGAAGCAAGGCAAAAATATTAATAAAACAAGAAGAAAAGTAGAAAAATAAAGAGAATCCCTTATCATTTTCTTTCTTAGCCGTGAAAAATGAGATGGAGGATAGCTTCTCATGTGAACATGAGTTGAGAAACTATGGCTACAATCAAGAAAGGTATGGCTGTAACGACCCGTAAATTTTAACTGTTTTAATAATGTGATTAATTGAATTTTCGTGAAATTTTTAAAATAAAATTTTGAAATAAAAATTTAATATTTGAAATGCGTCTAGTTAAACATAGCAACTGGTAAATTTTCATCCAAAAATGTGAAAGTTTATTTCGTGTGTAATTTTATTTCAATTTAATCAGTTAGGAATTGATGAAAATAAAATGTTTTTGAAACCTAAGTATTTTTATATAGAAAAATTCTAAATCATTTTTTGACTGAGTTATCATTTTTCATTTTTCCAAATTCGGACTTCTTTAACTCCGTCGATCTTATTTTTCTGCATTTTTTCTGCATTTTCCGCTAGTAGAAAATTCGAATTTTTATAATTCAATCGTAACGCTGAAATCTATATACCGTTTTGATCGTCTAATCGTGCTGATCTCCGCAACATATTCGAACCGGTGTTTCGGAGTTTCAATGCGCGGTGAAATCGGTAAAACGATTCACCGTATCGGTACCGTGACCTTTATTTCTTTTCAAACTTTGAACCATGACTGCCAAGTAACAAATGAATTGCTATAATTATTTTTACTAATTTAATGGTTAGCCATTGCTTTTATTTTTTCAAGATTCAGGGACTATTTCTAACGTTCAAATTTATTATTGGTTTCCTTTCCTACTCTATAGTCTATTCATTTTCCATTCCCAGCCTCTGTAGCCAGCTGTTTCCACTAACACCAATTCTATTTATTTTACAACAACCCATTTTCCCTTCCTCTTTATCTTCTCTCTCGTTGTAAAGAAAGAAGGAAAAAAACTATATATAATAATATACAAGTTCATCAAAACCTGCTTCATCAATTTTTCTCTTTCCTCCTCCATTTTTCTTTTGTTTGTCGACCGAAGCCTTCTTTCCATCGCCGAGAACCGCCGCATCATCATCCCCCTCACCATCCAAACGCCGACCTGCCGCTAATCACAGCGTGGACCGCACTTCGCCCCCGCCGCTCATCCATCTTCCCCTCTGACCCGAGTTTGTCGGAGCTCGAGTCTTCACCTCCGACTTTTCTCAGGTGAGCAGCACAACGCCCCACCTTCTCAGCAACGTTCGCCTGCACCTCTCCTCTATATTAAAAAAAAGAAAGAAAGGTATATGATGGTTTATATATAATCTGCATGTTCATGTGTAGCTTGCGCATGTGTTGGTTTAGTCAAGCTTGCGGCCTCTTTGGTTTGAAAGCTTATATACGTTAGTGTATATGCTTTATATATAGTCCATAAATTGGTTTATATATGTTCTGTTATAGGCTATGTATATTTATATTATATTAGTTTATATATGTACTATTATAAAGAAAGTATATTGCGCATGTGTTTATATATTAAGCTATATATATATATATTCTTTTTTTCTTATCGCCTTCTTTTGCAACCTGTTTTGGATATATTAATATAAGCTATATAAGTCCATATACAATCTGTTGGTTATAAAGTGTATATTTCTATTCTTAGTATATAAATCTGTTGTATATATATTGTGTATTAAACTATAATTTGCTATATTTAAGCTTGTACGTGGGTCGTAAACATATAGATTGTATGATATATATGTTTTGTTTGACATGTAGTGCTATGTAGTATATATTTCAATGGTTGTTTATAAAATATAATACTGGGTTGGTTTGTTTATTCCTGTAATAAATCTTATGGGTATAAAGTATATTCCTATTCTCGGTGCAATGCGGCTTACTCTATAGGTTACTGTAGTACTGATATATGAAAAAATAACGTATGTAATTCTTATTATTAAAAAATGTTTATATTGTACACGTGTCAGCCATGTTTATATTTGCTTTCTTTTAGTCGTTAGTCAGGCTCGAACCTGACTGCTTTTCAAAATAAGGGAATTTATAGATTTGCGGCTATGCTAATATTTTATGTATATGTTGGATCTTATAAAGTATGGGCAGGCTAGTTTATAAATATTATACGGCTAGTACGTATACATTTTGTCAATATAATATGTTTGAAAATTATATATTATAAAGGTTTTTGGGGTATATGTTTCTTCTATTTTTGAAATTTTGGTTTAAGAGAAAATGTATGTGTTGACATAAATTTAAATGTTATATATAAATATGTCATTTGAATACGTATCTAAAATTGAATGTTCGTTTAAGGAAATTAATGGTAATAATAATAACTATATACATATTTTTCTATTTCTATCAGCTGATTCTAATTGTTCTCGTCGATCTCGCATTTTCAGCTTTGTCTGACCAATTCGTGCCAATTCTATTTTGCTTTGGAATTCGTGCTTAGATCCGTAACTCGTTTCATTGTCTATTCTCTAGCCTCGGAAGGTGAGCAATCACTCACGATTAATGTTCTTTTATTTATTAAATTTGATTTTAATTGAAACGACAATTGAAATATGCTGCTGTTAGTTATTTACACTTTTATATATATGCTATTAACTGTATCAGTTCACATGTGACATCTGACACAATTATCTGTTATTTATATTGATGATATATGCCTGTTTTATTATTATCATATCTGTTATCACTCCGCACGTTCCCTGTTAGTATAAAATCACTATGGGTTGAAATGATACATACCCGAACGGACTTTAGAATAGGAGAAAATTGTTATGGGTTGAAATGATAAACCCAAGCGATTTTCATTGAATTGAATTTAGGATTGGTCTATATATATAAATATTTTGAAAATGATTTCTATGGTTTTGGAAAGAAATATATGGTTTTATATAAATATTGATTTTAATATTATATAAATGATTATTTTATAAATAGTAAAATTCTTGATTTTAAGCTATATAGTGAATTTGATATATATATATATATATATATATATGGAATTATCAATTCTTGTTTTGAAATGTCTGAATATTTAAAGCTTTGAAAGTATTGAAATTGAAATGGTTTATTTTGTGGTTAAAAAATCTGTATTTGAAATCGGTATAATTTGAAATGGTTTATTGAGAAACTGAAATAAATTAAAATTGATGATTTGGGATTTGATTAAATTTGAATTTTGGAAAGTGAGTTGATTTGAATTGATTTATGAAATTTTGAGAAACCTATTTTATTATATAAGGTATTTTAAATTATATTTAAACTATTTATATATATGAAACTGTATAAATTAATTTCATATAAACTATTTTAATGTAAATTATTTTTAATATAAACTATTTTAAATTATAACAATTTTTATATAAACTAATTTAAATTATAAACTATTTTATTATATGTACTATTATTTATATTTAAACAGTTAAGTGGGAAGTGTTATGATTTCAAGCATTATGATTTCTAAATTTTGATTTTCAAACTATTATGATTAACAAAGTGTTTGATGAAAGAATGTTGTTTAAATTTAAGTAAATTATTAAATTAAGTTTTGAAATTATTTAATAATTAAATAAAACTGAATTCTTTAATAAGTGAAATTAAATTCTTATTTAATAAGTGATATTGAGTTTCTTTAATAATTAAGCTTTGAACACTGTTTAATTTAAATAGGTAAATAAGTGAAATTGAATCTCTTTAATAAGAAATAAAATGTGATTGATAGAAATTAATATGAGACGTGTAATTTAAAGAATTTAATTTGACGAATTTAATTTAGTTCAATTCATAAGTTTTGATATAATGTAGGTAAACTTAAGTGACTGATTTAATGAATTGGAAATTCAATTGAAATTATTTTGAAATGATAAATTTACTTAATTTAAATGATTACTGAATGAATCCATCAATTAATTTAAATTGTTTTGAATGTTAAATTAACTTAACTTAAATGATTATAGAATGAAACTTGTATATGAATTTAAATCAATATTTAAATTGTTTTAAATAAAAATTGAAATTGAATTATAGAGTTTTGAAATGGTAAATTTGGAAGTTTTAATGTAAGTTATAGAAATTGATATAGAAAGACGAATGAAATGTCGGCTTTCAAATTCTAAGTGGGATTGAAATTGATTTTGTTTTGAAATATATTAAATGACCAATCGGTGTATTAATTACGAAAGTTATTAAAGAGACCGGAATCGGTTATGGACATACTCTCTGTCTAAACTGAAAACCACTTTAATAACTATACGCGGAGTGTGATCCAGAATGAAGTGGTTAGAATGATGTACGTGATGACTGAATAAAGAGAAAGATAATGGATGACCTTGATACTTGTGTCAAATTCGAAATGACTAAAACAGGAGTCGTGTCGGGCCAAATGGGGTTAGCCTTCTCGAGCGAACACACTTCTTCGTAAATTACTCATTACTTGTTATTGATTGGTGCGCACCCTTGAACTGGAAGTGTTGTTTCACGGTGTTGCGATCGTTGCGGCGATGCGTTTTCACCAGTCCGGATCAGGCAAACGGTAGTTTCACTATCTTGGGTATTCCCTTATGTGCCTTGTCATACTTGTATCCCTATACGCGAACACTATGATTTGTTTTGTGTTATACATATGGAGTACTCCCTGATATCCCACTAGTTTATGATAGAGTTTACAGTGCTGTATAGACTATGTCATTTATATAAAATGTGTTAAGGGGCATAATGGTAACGCCTTAATGCTATTTGGATACTTTATATTACTGACAAGCATTATCTATTTAGCGTATATTACTACATAGTAGATAGTTTAACGGATCCTTAGAGGATGGATATCCCAAACATCCTTTGAGTTACTTGTATTTCAGTTGTTATATCACTTGAGTTGGATTTATTGATATAAGAATGTTAATCCTGACTTGAGTGTTTTGTGTTTTGCTTTACGCTCGGGTCAGACAGAGTGTACCAATATTCGAGACTCACCTTTGGAGTTGGAGCTTCGCTTGGAGATTCAGCTATCTATCTAGCTTTCAGATATTCAGTCGATTCTAGTGACGTATTCTGATTCTTGTATTTAACTATTGTATTCGAGACTTCCGTTGTAACTTATTTAACTCTGTTATATACATAGTAGCTTCATGAACTACTATTCATTCATTTATTACTCTATGTCTTTGATCTATGATTATTTATTACTGTATATGATGAGTTTTGCCAAATATAAACTTACAATCTGGTTTTTTGAGCAATTCAATTCCGGAATGTATAGATGTGAATGGTTGAAAATATCAGGTCGTTACATTTGGTATCAGAGCTTTGGTAGATCTAGGCAAAACACCGCATACTGGGTAAATGTTTTTACAGAATCACTTTCATTCGAGCTTGAATCTCTTCTTTTTTGATTTGAAATTCCTTTGAATTTTGGGACATCCCACGGTTCCGAAATTCATTCTCGTCCCTCACTATTCGTAGTTTTCTAAATTATGAAGTATCCCATAACTCCACTTTGAATGATCTTTATGATGCATTGGCGATCTCGCCAATATTCTAGTGATTTGTAAAGGGGTGAAACTCTTTTACTATTGACATCGATTCACCGAAGATTTATATATATCCTCGGTTTAGATGCTAATATCTCTAGATATCCCGAATTCTACCTCTTGAGATCGGATGTGGATTTGCCTCAGAATTCCACATCGATCTAATTCTTGAAGTCACGGTTGACCCGGAAGGTTGCCCATGAATTAAATAAGCTTATCCATCTCCCGATTCTGTTAATTGAATCATCTTATCTTTTCTTTCGAACTTGTATTCGAATCAGAATTCTCTTTAATTTGAGCCCATCAATTTGAATCTCTGTCCTTGCTTTGAAAATCCATTTGTGTATCGTCGAACAGGGAAGTGTATTTGTGAATTAATATAAAAAAAATGTTATATATATATATATATATATATATATTGTGTTGTTTGAGTTGTTGATGTTGATTTGGGTTTTCGATCGATTCGTCTGATCAATGATATCGATAGGATTTTCAAAACACTTTGATAGAGCAAACTGAAACAATATTGTTTTCAAATTTGGTAAATAAAATAAATTTTGTATGATTATAAGTAAATTTTCTGATAATTGATAAATGAATTGGTTAACTAAATGATGTTATTTGATTTTCATTTATTGTTCTATAGATCACTGATTTACCAACATATAAATAAACATAATTATAAAACTTGGTTTATAATTTGATTTGGAAATTTAAATGAATTTAAATCAGGAATTTGAGAATTTAATTTTCGGTGATTTCAAACTTTGGGTTTAAATTTTAAAATGCATATTATATAAAAGATTTTTGAATAGAAATGGTTTTCAAAGATTTTTAAATGATTAAATTAGTGCTCTTCTCTTTTGTCGCTGGAAAATAATTTCGGTGATGACGGCCGCATCATCGACATTCATTTTCAAGTTTCGAAGTGGAGAGACCATTAGTAGCTTGCTACCTTTTTGTTTTGAAATGAATTTGACTTGAGATTTCTAAAGTATGACGTGATATAAAATATATATAAGTATTTTATTTAGATTTGACTTGGATATATTGTATGTATATAATTATCTCTAAATTGTTGAAGTTAATCGGAAATTTAATTCTTAAAATTTGGGTAAAAGTGATTTCAATTATAAATGAAACCAAAATTTTGAATTAATATTTAAACTTGAGAGAATTGAATTAGAAATTTACTTGTATAATACTCAATTGCATTCAATATAACTCACCTAAATTTCTCAAAAGTTAACTATGTAATTGGATAGTATACAATATAAAATGTCTTTATAAATAAAATTTGAGTGCTTATAATAAATTTTAAACACTTAAATTTTAATTATAAAATGTTAATGAAGAAAATAGAATAATAAGTTAAGAGAATAATAGATGCGATTAATAGAATAAAATTTTGTTTTAAAATTTAATAAATTGAAAATAAATCAACTTGATGAAATATCTTAAATTTAAATCAATTATTGAATATTAATTAATTTAAAATTTAATTTTTATTTTGAAAGAAACTTTTTTGTATCCAACATTAATAAATGAGAAATTAAATCAACTTAATGGAAACCTTGAATTTGAAAACCAGTTGTTGAATATAAATTTATTTAAATTGAAATTTATATGGATTAAATTAATTGTTTTATTTTGTAATTTAAATCTATTTTCTTTCTGCTTGTTTCTATTCTCCAACCTCGTTCCTTTTCGCGGACGAAAAGTTTTGAGTGGGGGAGAGTGTAACGGCCCATAAATTTTAACTGTTTTAATAATGTGATTAATTGAATTTTCGTAAAATTTTAAAAATAAAATTTTGAAATAAAAATTTAATATTTGAAACGTGTCTAGTTAAACATAGCACCTGGTAAATTTTCATCC
The DNA here is from genome assembly GCA_030765085.1 of Allium cepa. NCBI lineage: Eukaryota > Viridiplantae > Streptophyta > Magnoliopsida > Asparagales > Amaryllidaceae > Allium > Allium cepa. Next base: position 26,195,570 of record CM060938.1, on the reverse strand, counting down.
AAAATATGAAAGTTTATTTCGTGTGTAATTTTACTTCAATTTAATCAGTTAGGAATTGATGAAAATAAAATGTTTTCGAAACTTGAGTATTTTTATATAGAAAAATTCTAAATCATTTTCTGACTGGGATGTCATTTCTTGTTTTTCCAAATTCGGACTTCTTTAGCTCTGTCGATCTTATTTTTCTGCATTTTTGCTGCATTTTCCGCTAGTATAAAATTCAAATTTTTATAATTCAATCATAACACTGACATCTATATACCTTTTTGATCGTCTCATCGTGTTGATCTCCGCAACATATTCGTACCTGCGTTTCAGAGTTTCAATGCACGGTGGAATCGGTAAAACGGTTCACTGTATCGGTACCGCGACCTTTATTTCTTTTCAAACTTTGAACCGTGACTGCCAAGTAACAAATGAATTGCTATAATTATTTTTACTGAATTAATGGTTAGCCGTTGCTTTTATTTTTTCAGGATGCAAGGACTATTTCCAATGTTCAAATTTATTATTGGTTTTCTTTCCCACTCTATAGTCTGTTCATTTTCCATTCCTAGCCTCTGTAAGCCAACTGTTTCCACTGACACCAATTCTATTTATTTTACAAAAACCCATTTTCCCTTCCTCTTTATCTTCTCTCTCGTTGCAAAGCAACTAAAAAAACTATACATAATAATATACAAGTTCACCAAAACCTACTTCATCAATTTTTCTCCTTTCTCCTCCATTTTTCTTTTGTTTGCCGACCGAAGCTTTCTTTCCATCGCCAAGAACCACCGCATCATCATCCTCCTTACCATCCAAACGCCGACCCGCCGCTAATCACAGCGTGCACCCCACTTCGCCTCCGTCGCTCATCCATCTTCCCCTCTGAACCGAGTTTGCCGGAGCTCGAGTCTTCGCCTTCGACTTTGCTCACGTGAGCAGCACAACGCCCTACCTTCTCAGCAACGTTCACCTGCACCTCTCCTCTATATTAAGAAAAAGAAAGAAAGGTATATTATGGTTTATATATAATCTACATGTTCGTGTGCATCTTGCGCATGCGTTGGTTTAGTCAAGCTTGCGGCCTCTTTGGTTTGAAAGCTTATATACGTTAGTATATATATGTATAGTCCATAAATTGGTTTATATATGTTCTGTTATAGGCTATGTATATTTATATTATAATAGTTTATATATGTACTTTTCTAAAGAAAGTATATTGCGCGTGTGTTTATATACTAAGTTATATATATATATATTCCTTTTTTCTTTTCGCCTTCTTTCGCAACCTGTTTTGGATATATTAATATAAGCTATATTAGTCCCTATACAAAATGTTGGTTATAAAGTGTATATATCTATTCTTAGTATATAAATCTGTTGTATATATATATAGTGTATAAAACTATAATCTGCTACATTTAAGCTTGTACATGGGTCTTAAATACATAGATTGTATGATATATATATATATATATATATATATATATATATATATGTTGTGTTTGACATGTAGTATTATGTAGTATATATTTCAATGGTTGTTTATAAAATATAATACTGGGTTGGTTTGTTTATTCCTCTAATAAATCTTATGGGTATAATGTATATTCCTATTCTCAGTGCCATAAGGCTTACTCTATAGGTTACTGTAGTACTTATATATGTAAAAATAATGTATATAATGCTTATTATTAAAAAATGTTTATATTGTATACGTGTCAGCCATTTTTATATCTACTTTCTTTTAGTCGTTAGTCAGGCTCGAACCTGATTACTTTTGAAAATAAGGGAATTTATAGATTTAACGACCCGCCATCCATCTCCACAGAATGACGCATCATTAATAAGAAAGAAAGGGATAGAAAAGAGAAAGAAAGAGAAGAAAGAAGAAACAACACATCAGAATCTAAATAGCGGAACGAATAAATTATATTAATAACATAAGTATTACATAGTACATCAAAAATCAGAGTACACAGATAATACAACATATACTATACAGTTATAAACACCTGTCTAGTTATTACAACTCAATACAACTCAAAGACATCACAGAGATACCAAACACGGCGGAAACTATATATCAAACGCAGAAGCCACCTGCTCCATTGCTCCTCCAATACTCGTCAAAGCCAACCTAAATCCCTTGGCTACTCATAAAAATTTGAGTACCCAAGAGTTTATGAAAACAAAAGATAAACTCCGGGTCAGACATGGGTCTGGTGTGAGTAACAGGTTAAAGTTGCTTAACTTTCAAAAACCTTTTGAAAAGAAAGGTATCGCATAAGACTTCCCACACATAAACATGGAAAAAAATTTACCTTACGCTAACCAAAACATTTGACAGGAAATCCAGTGATATTATAATAGGTCTAGGGTTTTCAAGTAAATATGAAATAGCCGAAATCGTTACATCTATTAAATTCCAGCTATTAGCCACAAAAGTGGATAATACAATCAAAACTATTGGCACTTATTGGATTTTGGATTCTATACAATGGCAGGGTTACTGGGGTACCGCCCGTCACAGTACGTGGCCTAGACCAACATAACGAGGAGTAAGACCGCTCCCCTGCAACACAAGGATGGAACCATTCCTTACTGAACAGTTCCGAACAAGACAACCCCGCAGTTGGTGCGCATATCCAACTGCCCACTAAGCCGAACAAAAAGGAACCTCTGGACAGGGAAAAATCTCATCCTACTTGGGCATGACCCACTTAGCCTTGATGCACCTCCCATGTTTTAGCCATTCCCGGTTGATGAGGCTTAAGGCTACGATTACCTTTAGAGAACACATCTCTTAGAATGCACATTGTCCTCCTGACGATGTTCTGAAAGCATTCAATCCATACAAGTTCGTTCCGGGTTCGAACGAAGGCATTATCTCATTACACTCGTTTTGGAATCACCCTTAGAGTTACGACGATAACCCTTGCACTCTGAATCTCTATCTCGAGCCTGTAAGTACTATTTCCGTCAAACTCATCACGGAATCATCCCCAGAGTTATAATGACTAATAGTCCTTACACCTCGAGTCTTCACTCTTCACATAAGATTCACGGCCTATCGTTAATTTGGATCGGTGTGGTTTTCGGATATCCAAATATGTAAACCCGATCCCGGTCTCATCGAAATCCAAAGCGTGTCTTTTAGGTCCACGTTGTTTTAGAGTTTAAAACAATTCAATTACATTATCTATATACACACAGATAGATAATTCACAGATTCACAACAAATAATTATCATTATCATAACCACAGATAATCCACATTATCATTATCAAAAGATAATCCATATCATCATCACAATGCAACCAATGCATCCATATCACTCAACATTACTAATCTCATAGCTGAGATTTAAACCATTCAAGGCAACCATTATCATCCATTTATAAGCAATGATCTATAATCATACTATCTATAATTAATTAAAAATGAATTAAATTAATTACATCTTCTCTAATTAATTTAAAGTGTATTAAATTAATTACTTACCTCAATATAAATCTTGCTTACAACACCATTAATTAATTACAATTTAATTAATTAACTAACCTCTAATTTATCATCTTAATTAATCAACCCTGATCAATTATACTTTAATTAATTTCACAAAATTAATTACTCTAAACCAAATACAGTAATTAACCTTTAATTACTACATTAATTAATTAACTATAATTAATTACATTAAACCTTAATTAATTACAATTAATTAATTACACTTAATCACTTATTATTGATTAATTAATCAATCTTAATTACTTCATTAATTATGTTAATTAATGATCCTTAATTACATTTAATTAATTACTCAATTAAATTAATTACTTCAGTAATTAATCTCACTTAAACCATAATTATTAATCACCTTTGGTTAATCTCATTCTGTAATTAACCACCCTTAATTACTTATCAAATTAATTATTCCTTAATTAATTTCTTTAAATTAATCCCTTGATTAATTATACAAAATAATTTAATCTAAATTACTTTCACAATCCCAACATCATCCACTAATTACATCCAGTAATTATCTTTAATTACTTCACTGAGTAATTTTACTTCATTAATTACATCAAGTAATCATTATCAAATAAAATGTTTAAAATTAATTAAACTTAATTAATTAATTTAAACCAAACTCAATAAACTCCATTAATTACATTAAGTAATTAAGGTCTTAATTACTTTCATTTAGTAATTAAACTTAAATAATTTTCATAATTGATTATCATTAATTTATTAATCTAATTCATTATTAAAAATTAATCATATTCATTAATTACTAAATAAACCTTAGTTAATGACCATCATTAACTATTATTAATTCTTTAATCACTTTTTCTTAAGTAATTAACTTTCATCAATCAATACTAATCATAAACTAATTAATCTTTAATTATCTATTAATTAGTCTTTAATTAAATTAATTAAGTGTTAACTGTAACTTAATTAATTGAAAATTACTTGATTAATTAATTCCTCATTATTAATTAAAATCCAATTAATAATTCTTAATCTCAAATTAATTATTCCTAATTAATTAATCTCAACCATTGATAAATTAGTTTAAAACTTTAATTACTTATTTAATTAATCCAAATGATTAATTAATCAAAATAATTAATTATCCATTGAATTTCCTTATAAATTTAATGAATACAAATCTTTAAATTCTAATTTACTTAAAGATCAAACTTTGTTATTAATCAAGTTACCATTTACAAAGCACTCTAAAACAAATTATTTTAAATTTACTTTCAAATTTCATTTTTAAATTTAAGATTTAAAAATGAATTCAAATTATTTTTAAAAAAGTTTTTAAAACACATTTTAAACCTTTCATTTCACAAATTTAAGGTATACTCATTAATAACGAAGTTTTAAAAGGATTTAAAACCAATTTCATATTTAAATTCAAATTTAAGGCTCACTCGAGACGGTATTAGGTCTACAGTCTCGACCAATACACTTCCAACCTCAAACATCAGACTCCAATCAATGGTAGTAGTGTATTACAAACACCACTACCTTATCTACCTTTATAACCTATATTGGAAAACCTGAACGGGTAGCCCAACAAATAGGTAGAAATAGATAAATATATGTAAATATTAAAAATTAGAAATACACACTCTCAAGATAGACACCACTACAGAGCCTAGGCATTCACTCAATCCAATGCTCCGATACCACTGTAACGACCAGCCATCCGTCTCCACGGAATGACACATCATTAATAAGAAAGAAAGGGATAGAAAAGAGAAAGAAAGAGAAGAAAGAAGAAATAACACATCAGAATCTAAACAACGGAACGAATAAATTATATTAATAACATAAGTATTACATAGTACATCAAAAATCAGAGTACACAGATAATACAACATATACTATACAGTTATAAACACCCGTCTAGTTATTACAACTCAATACAACTCAAAGACATCACAAAGTTACCAAACACAGCAGAGCTATATATCTAACGCAGAAGCCTCCTGCTCCATTGCTCCTCCAATACTCGTCAAAGCCAACAGAATCCCTTGGCTACTCGTAAAAATTTGAGTACACAAGAGTTTATGAAAACAAAAGATAAACTCCGGGTCAGACATGGGTCTGGTGTAGTAACAGGTTATAGTTGCTTAACTTTCAAAAACCTTTTGAAAAGAAAGGTATCACGTAAGACTTCCCACACATAAACATGGAAAAGTTTTTACCTTACGCTAACCAAAACATTTGATAGGAAATCCAGCGATATTATAATAGGTCTAGGGTTTTCAAGTAAATATGAAATAGCCGAAATCGTTACATCTATTAAATTCCAGCTACTAGCCACAAAAGTGGATAATACAATCAAAACCGTTGGCACTTATTGGATTTTAGATTCCATATAATGGCAGGTCTACTGGGGTACCGCCCGTCACAGTACGTGGCCTAGATCAACGTACCGAGGAGTACGCCCGCTCTCCTGCAACACAAGGACGGAACCATTCCTTACTGAACAGTTCCAAACAAGACAACCCCGCAGTTGGTGCGCGTATCCAATTGCCCTCTAAGCCGAATAAAAAGGAACCTATGGACAGGGGAAAATCTCATCCTACTTGGGCATGACCCACTTAGCCTCGCTGCACCTCCCCTGTTTTAGCCATTCCCGGTTGATGAGGCTTGAGGCTACGATTACCTTTAGAGAACACTTCTCTTAGAATGCTCATCGTCTACCTGACGATGTTCTGAAAGCATTGAATCCATACAAGTTCGTTCCGGGTTCGAACGAAACCGAAGGCATTATCTCGTTACACTCGTTTTGGAATCACCCTCATAGTTAACAACGATAACCCTTGCACTCTGAATATCCATCTCGAGCCCGTAAGTACTATTTCCATCAAACTCATCGCGGAATCACCCCCAGAGTTATACTGACCTATAGTCCTTACACCTCGAGTCTTCACTCTTCACATAAGATTCACGACCTATCGTTAATTTGGATCGATGTGGTTTTCAGATATCCAAATATGGAAACCCGATCCCGGTCTCATCGATATCCATAGCGTGTCTTTTAGGTCCAAGTTGTTTTAGAGTTTAAAACAATTCAATTACATTATCTATATACACACAGATAGGTAATTCACAGATTCACAACAGATAATTATCATTATCATAACCACAGATAATCCACATTATCATTATCAAAAGATAATCCATATCACCATCACAATGCAACCAATGCATCCATATCACTCAACATTACTAATCTCATAGCTGAGATTTAAACCATTCAAGGCAACCAATATCATCCATTTATAAGCAATGATCTATAATCATACTATCTATAATTAATTTAAAATGAATTAAATTAATTCCATCTTCTCTAATTAATTTAGCGTGAATTAAATTAATTACTTACCTCAATTTAAATCTTGCTTACAACACCATTAATTAATTGCAATTTAATTAATTAACCAACCTCTAATTTATCATCTTAATTAATCAATCATGATTAATTATACTTTAATTAATTTCACAAAATTAATTACTCTAAACCAAATACAGTTATTAACCTTTAATTACTACATTAATTAATTAACTATAATTAATTGCATTAAACCTTAATTAATTACAATTAATTAATTACACTTAATAAGTTATTATTGATTAATTAATCTTAATTAATGAATCTTAATTACTTCATTAATTATATTAATTAATGATCCTTAATTATATTTAATTGATTACTCAATCAAATTAATTACTTCAGTAATTAATCTCACTTAAACCATAATTATTAATCACATTTGATTAATCTAATTCTGTAATTAAGTACCCTTAATTACTTATCAAATTAATTATTCCTTAACTAATTTCTTTAAATTAACCCCTTGATTAATTATATAAAATAATTTAATCTAAATTGCTTTCACAATCCCAACATCATCCATAAATTACATCCAGTAATTATCTTTAATTACTTCACTGAGTAATTTTACTTCATTAATTACATCAAGTAATCATTATCAAATCAAATGTTTAAAATTAATTAAACTTAATTAATTAATTTAAACCAAACTCAATAAACTCCATTAATTACATTAAGTAATTAATGTCTTAATTACTTTCATTTAGTAATTAAACTTAAATATTTTCATAATTGATTATCATTAATTTATTAATCTAATTCATTATTAAAAATTAATCATATTCATTAATTACTAAATAAACCTTAGTTAATGACCATCATTAACTATTATTAATTCTTAATTACTTTTTCTTAAGTAATTAACTTTCATCAATCAATATTAATTATAAACTAATTAATCTCTAATTATCTATTAATTAATCTATAACTAAATTAATTAAGTGTTAACTGTAACTTAATTAATTCTAAAATTACTTGATTAATTAATTCCTGATTATTAATTAAAATCCAATTAATAATTCTTAATCTCAAATTAATTATTCCTAATTAGTTAATCTCAACCATTGATAAATTAGTTTAAAACTTTAATTACTTATTTAATTAATCCAAATGATTAATTAATCAAAATAATTAATTATCCATTAAATTTCCTTATAAATTTAATGAATACAAATCTTTGAATTCTAATTTACTTAAAGATCAAACTTTGTTGTTAATCAAGTTACCATTTACAAAGCACTCTAAAACAAATTATTTTAAATTTACTTTCAAATTTCATTTTTAAATTTAAGATTTAAAAATGAATTCAAATTATTTTTAACAAAGTTTTTAAAACGCATTTTAAACCTTTCATTTCACAAGTTTATGGTATACTGATTAATAAAGAAGTTTTAAAAGGATTTAAAACCAATTTCATATTTAAATTCAAATTAATTTAAATTACACTTTAAACATTTAAACTTTAAATTTAAAAACTTCCCTCCACTTCCAAATTTTTTAATACATATTTAAATTTGAATTTAGATAAACCTATAGATTTTAAAATTCTACTTTATAATTTAAAACTTTATCTTAAAAATTCAAACTACTTAACATTTCTAAAGTAATTAAATCAAATCAAATTTTAAAAATTTCATCTTATTTTAAAATTAAGATTCAAACTTAAACTTGATTCCAGATTTTATAAACTAGGTTTTAAACTTCTTTATAACCTTGCTTTGCATTTAAATTCTAGTTTCAAAAAAAAAACAATACAGGTTTCAGCTAAAACCTGTCACACAAAACCAAACCCGAGATACCCAAATTCCTGCTTTGAGTCATCAAGCCCATTTCTTCGAGCAAGACACAGCAAACACTCGAGTAATACTCGAGTTCAAAAACACTGCAATACCCAGTTTCATCAGAAACCCAATAGTGCACAGTGCACCTACACCGTGCCTCCAGCCATGATCATCCTTCTCCGGTGACTTCCAAACATCAACGATCATCCCCTAAGTCCAATACGATCATCACCTCGCTCATATTCAACTCGAATTTGAATTGGAGTTCAAATTCCAAAACCTGGAACAGAATGTCCAAAACCCATCCCAACCTGTCAGCCCTTCAACCACCTTCCTCCGACCACCAGAAATCCTCCACCACCGGCCACAGCCTCGCCTACGCTAAAGCAACAAAAACCCAAAAGCATTTGACACTCGATCATTCCTACAGGTTGAATCGACCCAAACAACTTACTCAGATAAAACTAGGGCTTCAGATAATAATTCATCACCACTGTCTCCATGTTGGTTTGCATCAACAACAATTACTTTTCCAAACATCAATGGTTACTCCTCTACCCACAAAATGAACCTCGATCCTTCAATTTGCAGAGATCACCCAAAAATCCCCTATTCCCATTTTATGTTCATCACAGAACTGAACCATACCCCTCAACTAAAAATCCTAATTTTTGTTCTAAAATTCATGTTTTGATTTTAGTTTTTAATTCATAAACTGAATCTATCTATTTCTCAATTTGAAGTTTTCATATTATTCAACATACTTTGATATCCTGGGTTTTATAGCCATACCAGATTTTGATTTAACAAACTTTAAGTTTTTTTTTAAAACTTAATCTACACTAATTCAAACATCCTTGGTTTGTAAATCAAGTCCTAACAAACTAGATCAGGTGGTAAGAAAAAAATAAAAAAAATTAAAATCTTGAGTCTGGGAAACAATATAAAGACAGAGCAGCAAATCATAATACACACCAATACATCCATATAAATATTCAGAGATATACTTATAATGCATTCATAAACATATTTGTTTCAGTGATAAAACTTGCAACCTAATTATACTTTAAATCATTTATATTATGATGTTACTCACCTTAACTTGATGGGCAAAGCAGTGATTTTGAAAAAGACTTGTGCTTTTAAAACTGGAAACTCCCTTTTCTTAAATCCTGAATTGCTTCCTTAATTTTGAAACTTTAAATCCTGTTTTTCATTTGCTCCAGATTACACTTGCATGCTTGCCTCTAGATAGAAGGAAATGCAAATGCTTTTATACTTGAAAAAAATATGCAGATTTTCTTGAATAAGAGATGTAGGATTTCTTGCTTTGATTTCATGCATCTGGTTTGTGTGCTATTTGAAGTTTGATTTGCGTGATTTTGGTGGAGGTATTTTGAGAAAGTGTTTTTCAGAAAGTAAATGGATCTGCATGCTTTGATTATAGAGGTTACAGGATTTGTTAGAGATGATTTCAGAAATTTTGGGTTTTAAGAGAAGTGTTTAATTTATTTCAGATTTGTTTTCATTGTCTTCTTAGCTTAGATTTTGAAAAGAAATAAAATGGAAGAGAATTTGTTTATAAAACTGAAATAAAAAGAAAAAGAAAAAACAAAAATGCCACATGTCTCTAATTCTAACATTGTCATGCACCTTGTTTAATATTTTAACACATGTTAATTTAATTTGTAAAATGCTTATATTTGTTTTTAAATGTTAATGAGCTATAATTAAGTTAACTTGTATTTTAATTAGATGTTTAATATATGATAAATGAAAATCCATGTTTAATTAATTAGTTAACATGTATTTATTTACATGTAGAAAATTTTAATATAAATAAATCCAATTTAATTTATAAAATGAAGCTTATACAAATATTTCAAAATCAAAACAAATTAAAAATATTTATACTTTAGTTTACAAAGCTTTGAATTCAAGTTCAAATTAAATTTTGAAATCAAGTTTATTTACAAATATAACTACACAATTAAATTTTTGAAAAACAATTATTTTTATTTAAAAATCTATTTGTTAAAAACAATGTATTATTATATTTAAAAATAACAACATTTTATAACTATAAATAATTTATAAAAGAAATTGTTTCTTTATCAATAAATTATTTATTTTTATCCAACTATACTTTTAAGAAATCAAAATAAACCTTATTGTTATTTATTTAAAATTAAATCTTGAGTTAAAACATGTTTTAAATCATTTCAATATTTAACCTTAGGTATTTAAAATCATATTGTTATTTATTACATACTTTTAAAAACTTAATATCGTATAAACCAATTTAAACAAATTTAATTTTATATTATCAATTTAAAACCATATTTATTTATTAAATAACCTTTTAAAAGTTTAACTTTTAAATAAAATCAAAATTCCCAATTTTTATTAAGAATATATATTTTTATAGAAAACGGGATTTATTTATTTATTAAATTTAAGACGATATCTATTTATTTACAATATATACATATCCTATATATATTATAAATATAAAACAATTTATTAGATTTAAAATGGATAAAATCTATCAATTCACTATTTATTTTATTGGATTATCAAATTAATTCAAACTTTATTAACAAAATTACCAAATAAATTTAATTTTTATTTCAGATTATTAAATTGATATTGTTTCAAAATTCCAGGTCATCACATTCTTTCCCCCTTAAAAGAATTTCGTCCCCGAAATTTAAAACAAAGGTAATTTAATAATCTATTTAAAGATTTAATTTTAAAACAAAAGCATATACCAATGATATGCTAACAATCATAGCAACCAATTCAACCAATCAATCAAATATATCTATCCAGATAAAAATTCTGGATAGAGTTTCCTCGAGTTTCCTCGGTAAAAATATCGGGATACTAGCTCTATAGATTCCAAACAATCAATACTATTAAGCTACAGAGCTCCTATTCGTCTAGATCTACAAAACTAGACAGCATATCAGACTACAGACGAGTCTGACTCAAAAACTAAACCTCCTGAATAGCTGGTTCCAAAACCAGAGATAGACCATACACGTACTCCCTCAGAGATACGTGAAACTCATCCAATCCCAATTATCCAAACTGGCAATTCAATCCGGAAAACCAAACACTGATCCAACTAAAACAGAGAAAAGATCCAAACATCTCGGAGTCAGCTTTCCAGTCTTATCTCATCTTATAGCTCCTTCGATCGGAGAAAACTCCAACGACAACGAAGTCTCCAACTTCGAATTTCAGATTCCTCCGTCCCTTATCCACAAAAGTCTTCGGACGATCCTAGTCTGCCATCATCCAAACTGATCAGCTCAACCCCTTGCTGATTCCTCTAGAAACAATCAGAACCAAAAAAAACCTAACACAATGATCTCCTCAAAATCAGTCCAAAACCAAAACACAATTCTACTCCATAAATAGCAGAAGACAACAAACTTCTCCTAATCCGAAAAAGACAATCAGAAACACTCCCAAACTGCTTTCGCTGCATAACTTTGATCCAAAGTAGATAAGAAAATGCTGACGAAGAACACAAGCACCAACTGGACATCACCTTCCAGAAATATGGTTCAACAGATCCATAAAGAAAACTTAGAAGTTTCTCCAAAATCTAAGCTGCTTCATCAAACTCTATGTCTAAGAACCATCCTTCAACTACATTAAGCCACCAGTTCCACTCTTGGAATATTAGTCGATAAGAAAACTCAATTTCTAGATGCTGACGAACCTCTGTCTTCGTAGAAGAAATCCGAAAAATCTCCAACAATCCAAGAGAACTCTCAAACAATCGCAAGTCACTTTTGCGATCAACCCAGATAAATTTCCAAAGAAAATTGTCCTCCCTTTACCAAACAGAATAGCTTACACTGGTCTAGTCAATCCATTGAAGAAACGGATTCACTCTACAGCTTCTGAATTCCATCTCCAAAAAAACTAATCAGCTAAGACCTCTTTGTCAACTCACGGAACATCCCGAGCTGCACTGTTGACACCAATGCCAAAACTTCCTGATCCAAAGCTCTTCGAGAAACGCAGACTCCAAAACCAACCACAACATCCTGCTGAATCCTACCACAATATCGAAGCAGACACATTTCCTTAATCTTGTTCCAAAGAAATATTTTCGGACACATTCATAGTCACTGCATCTCATCACGCAGCTACACTTTTGAGGTATCAAGACACCATCACTTGCTTCTGCCCAAATGACAGATCCAAACTCAACTCATCCAACATCAAAGATGAACTCCGAACCTTAACAGGTTTCCTTCAGAGAACTATGAAATATTTACATCCAGATGCAAAGCTCACTCGAGACGGTATTAGGTCTACAGTCTCGACCAATACACTTCCAACCTCAAACATCAGACTCCAATCAATGGTAGTAGTGTATTACAAACACCACTACCTTATCTACCTTTATAACCTATATTGGAAAACCTGAACGGGTAGCCCAACAAATAGGTAGAAATAGATAAATATATGTAAATATTAAAAATTAGAAATACACACTCTCAAGATAGACACCACTACAGAGCCTAGGCATTCACTCAATCCAATGCTCCGATACCACTGTAACGACCCACCATCCGTCTCCACGGAATGACACATCATTAATAAGAAAGAAAGGGATAGAAAAGAGAAAGAAAGAGAAGAAAGAAGAAATAACACATCAGAATCTAAACAACGGAACAAATAAATTATATTAATAACATAAGTATTACATAGTACATCAAAAATCAGAGTACATAGATAATACAACATATACTATACAGTTATAAACAGCCGTCTAGTTATTACAACTCAATACTGTAGGATCTAGATTAACCCTAGAGGGGGGGTGAATAGGGTTATAGCAAATTTTTCCGAATTAAACACAGAAGCAAACTGCAGAAATAAATATGCTAAAAAATAAATCACACACAAAATTTACCCTGCTTTGGCAACCCCTGCCTACTGCTGCATTCCCAGATTTCTATTAGAATTAAACAGTTTCCCGCTTACAAACACTCTAACAGACTTGCAAACCCTGCTACCGCCTATAGAGTTTTGCAAAGTCGCAAACCCTGTTAACTGGACTAACTCTAACTAGACAATCTGACAACACCTAAACCCTAGGTGATGATTTACCATGATTTGTTTTGAAAAGAACAGACAAATAAAAAAAATTATAAGAGCAAGCACTAAATTTAAAAACAATTTAAATTATCTTGCCCTTAAATATATAAAAAAAAAACCTTAACCCAAAACAAACGAAATATGCGGTCACTTCCCTCTTATCTTATTTCACCCGGTCTTTTGTCTTTTGTTTGTGAAAAAAATGGCGGCCCTCTGTTTATTCGATCTGAATTAGGGCTTCTTTCCCTTGCGATCCAAATTGGGGCTTTGACTGATTTTTGATGCTCGTGTTCGCGCTCGCTCTCTGATGATCGAGTTGTTGATGGTTCGGTATGTAATTTCTTTTGTTGCTTGTCTGATTGCTTGCTTTTTAACTCGATTGTTCTGTGTTCTATGATGATTTCTTGGGGTTTATTTATAGGGTTGAAACCCTAATAACCACTGTCAGATTTGATTTCTACACGTCGTTGATTATTTTTCCTGAATTTGTTCTGGATTTGGAGTATTCCTTTCTTGATTTAATTTCGAATTATTGCTGTCCATATTTGTTTTCGAATTAATTAATTCGAAGATTTCTTCCTATATTTGTTGTCTCGGCCCCTATTTGAATTAACACTGACCATATATGTGTTCGAGAAATTTGATGCAGAGATTTCTTTCCAAATTAGATTTCTTTGACTCAATTAAAACCCGATGTTTATTTTTAAATTCAACCCCATTTTTTTCTTTGACTTTGGACATGTTTGCATAACTGTTGAGCTCACTGTGTCTACTGACCATCTTCTCTGTTGTTCATGTAGTTGCATTTGGTCTCGAGTTTCACTGTTGCATTTGCTCATTGGAGTTTGTACTTGCACACTGCACGTAGCTTATTGTCTGTACTTGGTGCATTGAGCATTTTCACTATGTTGCATTGTACTGCCCTTGTGTTGCTTACCATGTTGCATACATGTTTTTATGCTTTGTGACATTCGGGTTTGTTGTGTACTTGTCTACTGCAGTTTCATTGTGACTTGACTGTGTTGTTTTGTCTCTGCCCAGTTGATGCTCTGTTCATGTGTGTCTGGTCGAGTTCATTCAATTCATTGGTCCTTGTACATGCTGTACTGTCTGGTCTTTGTTTGCTTGGTAGCATTTTGTGGTCCTTCATGATGTGTTTGCTGTTGCACTCGGTGTTTGTAGCTTGCCACTGACTTCTTTGTAGTTGCACTGCACTTTGGCTTGACTGTGTTTGTTGTTGCAGTGATTTGTCTGACCTCGTATGCTTCAAGTTGCCTTGAGTTGAACCTATCTTGGGTTTGACCTTGTTTGTGATTTTTGTGCAGTGTGCTCTGTTGTTGTATTTGCATTGAGTCACTGATTTTGGTCGAGACTTTGTTTGTTGCAGTATGTCAATGCATTTGGTCTGAGTCACTTGTATCCGTTCTCGAGTTGCACACTTTGATTTACTACTGCTTCACCTTGTTGAGTACCTGTAATTGCTGTTATATCACTTCAAATTGAATTTATTTGCTTGTACTTGTGTTCTGGTCATTGCTTTGTTGTGCAGCTGCTATGCATCACTATATATATACTCTCTGTTTTGATTTGCATTGGTGCAGTTTCCATATTTTGTGTATCTTGATGTTGTATACACTTTTTCATGCTGCTGTGATGCAGTTTCCTTCACTGTTGTATCTTCGGGAGTTTGCACTGCTTCATGTTGAATTCATTGAAGTATTGATTGCTTTTGTTGATAACGCACACGAGTTGGCGAGACAGTGCACACGTGTATAAATGTACACGTGTGTATTGCAGCCACTCACGATTACCTGTAAGAACACTGATATGCACAGATATTACACAATCAAAGATGATGACAATAACCCATGTATCTGAGACACAAACAAATTTCTATTTTTGCAAATTCAAATTTGTTTGTTTTCAGATTACTGTTGTAGTTGCTAATTATACAGGTACACAGGAGATATGACAAGAAGTGGAGCTGGATAATGCAGATAGATGCAGATGTGCAGACAGAGTGAAAAACTGAGTGTTGAGTGTTGTAGTGAGAAATGTAAAATGTATGAACTGGTGTATGTATATATAGAGAGAGCTGAAAACTTTGTATTGTTTAAGTGTTGTAATAAAATATTATATTGAATAAAAAATACTGGTTGAATTATATAAATTCTGTGCAATAGTATAATTATTCAATATGAATATTTCTTCCTTTCTGTATATAGTCCAAACTGCAAACACATATATATATTGATATATATTTTGTTATCATCAAACAAAAAAATCACATCAAACAATCTTCCCCTTTTGATGATGACAAACATATATATTAAAGATTTTGAAATGCTAATACATGTGTTTGAGCATGAAATGTTTAGCTCCCCCTATTTGAATGCTCCCCCTACAACCAAGACCACTCCCTATTTAGAAGATAACAAAAATTACTGATGAATAAAAGAACTAAGGAAAATTATCTAACAACATTAAACAAATACTGTTGAAGTATTCCAAAAAATATTTACTTCCTTATCAAAATCTAGTTCTTTTCTCCCCCTTTTGGCATTATCAAAAGACTGACAAAAAACAATGGAACAGTAGGAACAAAAAATAATATATCATAACGAGATAACAACTTCCACATTGTAGAGAATGGATCGATGATCGGTTTAAGAAGAGAGATATTTTAACATTAATTTGACATTTAAGCACAAAAAAATAAGCACTTACTAACCACGCATAACCATAAGGACTTTTAAATGGGATTAGTAGTTACTTATTAGTCTAAGCATCCGGACTTTTAAGTGAGACCAGAATACTTAGTTACCATACTCCATCATGCATAACCATAAGGACTTTTAAATGAGAATGGAGTAATGATAAAAATAATTCACTCACATGCTCCATCCATGCATAACCATAAGGATGTTTAAATGAGAATGGATGCATGAGAGTTATTATTATTTATTATTATAATTTTTTTTTATTTAAAAATAATTCACTCTTCTTATTTTACAAAACCATTATGAACGATAGAAAGATGGTAGAAATAGAAATGATCGTGGAATAAGTTACCAAGTTAATTATATTATGTAATATCCAGTACTGAATACCATATTCGAATCAATCTTTGGATAATATCCAAAACTGGTTTGAATCCTAGAAATTGAAGTTGAAAGTATATATCCAAGAATATTTCAACAAAAAAAATGAAAAATGGTTAGTCAATTTCTATAATCCCCAAATCCAAACGTAATCTGGAAAATCTTTCTTCTGGGAGGGGTTTTGTGAAAATATCAGCAAGTTGAGTCTCAGTTGAAATATATTCAATGCAAATGTCTTCCTTAGCAATGTGATCTCTAAGAAAGTGGTGTCTCACATCAATGTGTTTTGTGCGTGAATGATGAACATGATTATTTGATAAGTCTATTGCACTTTTACTGTCACATTTTAATGGAACTTGTTTATAAACTAAGCCAAAATCAGAAAGAGTTTGCATCATCCATAAAATTTGAGCACAACAACTCCCTAAAGCAATATATTCTGCTTCAGTGGTGGATAATGCAACACAGTTCCGTTTTCGACTTGACCATGAAACTAACGAGTGTCCTAGCATAAAGCATGTTCCACTAGTGCTTTTCCTGTCAACCAATGAACCAGCATAATCAGCATCAGAATAGCCAACTAAATCAAAATTTTCACAAGAAGGATACCATAACCCAAGTTTGTTTGTGTGCGAAAGATATCTCAAAATTCGTTTAGTGGCTTTCAAATGAGATTCTTTAGGATTAGATTGAAAACGTGCACACAGACACACAGAAAACATAATATCAGGTCTAGAAGCAGTAAGATAGAGAAGTGAACCAATTATCCCTCGATATTTCTTCTGATCAACAGCACTTCCTTTCTCGTTTTTGTCCAACTTTGTTGATGGGCTCATAGGAGTTCTCAATGGTTTGGAGTTCTCAACTCCAAATTTCTTCAACAGTTCCAACACATACTAGGATTGTGAAATGAAAATGCCATCACTGCTTTGCTTGATTTGAAATCCAAGAAAATATTTCAATTCTCCAACCAAGCTCATCTCGAATTTAGCCTGCATGACTTGTTCAAATTTCTCGCACAAGAGTTCATTAGTAGCACCATAAATGATATCATCTACATAAATCTGAACAATCAAAAAATCACTTCCTTTATGTAATAGAAACAGTGTCGTGTCAGCACTCCCCTTTTTAAAGCCATTTTCCAAAAGATATGTACAAAGGCAGTCATACCAAGCTCTAGGAGCTTGCTTAAGACCATATAATGCTTTTTCAAGTTTATACACATGATTTGGAAAATCGTGATTTTCAAAACCGGGGGGTTGTTCAACAAAAACCTCTTCTTTCAAATCACCATTTAGAAAAGCACTTTTTACATCCATTTGTTTAAGTTTGAAACCTTTATAACAAGCAAAGCTTAGCAAAATCCTAATGGCTTCTAACCTAGCAACTGGAGCAAATGTTTCATCAAAATCTATGCCTTCTATTTGGTTATATCCTTTTGCGACCAACCTAGCTTTGTTTCTAATTACATTTCCTGATTCATCAAGTTTGTTTTTGAACACCCATTTAGTTCCTACAATTGGATAGTCATTTGGCCTAGGAACTAATTTCCAAACTTTATTTCTCTCAAATTGATTAAGTTCATCTTGCATTGCTAGAATCCAACTTTCATCATTAAGAGCCATTTCAACAGAATCAGGTTCAATTTCAGAAATAAAACCACTATGACAACAAAACGCACACAAATTTTTATCAAATAAAGAGCGAGTGCGTATACCTTCCGTAGGATCTCCTATAACCAATTCAGGAGGATGATTGGATTTGAACTTCAATCTATCAGCATCAACAGTCCTACTTTCATCTTTCTCACTAGATGTCCCTTCTTTAATGCCTTCATGATCTACCCCATCATCAACCGTTTTTTCAGTCGTCCTTTCCAGATCAGATTCATCAAATTTCACATTGATTGATTCAACAATTGTCTTTGTTCGTTTGTTGTATATCCTGTAAGCCTTGCTCCTGGTTGAATAGCCCATGAAAATTCCCTCATCGGCCTTTGATTCAAATTTGCCAAGTTGATCACCTGTGTTAAGAATGAAACAAGGGCATCCAAAAACACGAAAGTAAGAGATGTTAGGTTTCCTTTCATGCCACACTTCATAAGCCGTTTTGCCAAGTATTGGTCTAATCATTACTCTATTCATTACGTAGCACGAAGTATTCACCGCCTCTGCCCAAAAAGTTAGAGGTAGTTTATACTCACTCAACATGGATCTAGCCAATTCTTGCAATGTACGATTTTTCCTTTCAACCACCCCATTTTGTTGAGGTGTTCGTGGAGCAGAAAATTCATGTTTTAAACCATTTTCTTCACAAAAGTTTTCAAATTCCGAATTTTCAAATTCGCCTCCATGATCACTTCTTAAAGTTTTAATTGAAACTCCTTTTTCATTTTTGAACAAGTTTAGCAAATTTTGAAAAATAATCAAAAGATTCAGACTTTTTGGCTAAGAAATAAACCCATGTAAATCTAGAATAATCGTCAACCAATACATAACAATAACGTTTTCCATTCAAGCTTGCAATTTCATTTGGTCCAAATAAGTCCATATGAATTAATTCGAGGACCCTTGATGTGCTAACAATGTTTTTAGGGCGAAATGATGATCGACTAAGCTTGCCCAAGGAACATGCTTTACACACTTTGTTATCTTTAAATTTCTGATGTGGTAACCCTCTGACTAATTCTTTCGTTTCAAGATTTTTTAAGAGACTCATGCTAGCATGTCCAAGTCTCCTATGCCATAAAGATGCCTCTTCGTCAGTGGCTACCAAACATCTGGAAAGATTTAGATTGTCAAACGAAAGCGAGTAAACATTTCCTTTTCTTTTGCCCATGAAAACTATGTTATTAGAAGTTTTATCAATGATCTTGCAAGTATCACTATCAAAACCACATTCATACCTTTGTCACATAGTTGGCTAATAGAAATGAGATTGTGATGCAAATTATCAACGTATAAAACATTAGTCAAGGAAAAAGTACCGTTACTTACTTCACCTTTCCCAATAATCTTACACTTGCTATTGTCTCCCATGATCACATTTCCACCTCTAAAATTCTCTAGGCTAAGGAACTTAGATTTATCACCTGTCATATGTCTAGAACAACCTGAATCTAGAAACCATTCTTGTTGCTCCTTAGCCCGCCAACAGACCTACATAAAGAGAGAGGAGGATGACCTAGAGAAACTCTTAGGTCCAATGATATTAGTAACTGAAGCATTGTGAACAAACAATCCCTTTGGAACCCAAACTTGTTTTGTCCTTTCATTTTTGTTCCTATAGACATGGAATTTGTTTGTAGAATTCTTAGGAACCCAAACTTGTATAAATTTTGTGTTCTTGTTCCTATGACTACAATTTTCAACACGATGTCCAATTTCACTTCTAACAAAGACACTCTTACCTTTTGCATAATCATCAACCTGTGTTTTCCCAAAATCTAGTCCTTTTCTGTTATTAGCAAAGAGTTGATTTCCCAATAACATGTTAAATGATTTTTCACCTCTTGAAAAGTTATTCAGAGATTTATCAAGATTTTGGACTTTGGTTTTTAGTGTTGTGTTTTCAGTTACAAGTGTGGTGCATCTACTTATAAAATCCTTTTTCCTAGTGTCAATGGTTTCCTTAAGACTCGAGTTTTCTTTTTCAAGATTATCGAAGCTATTCTTAAGTCTTGATATTTCTGAATCTAAAATTTTACATTTTTTACAGTCTAGGTTTTGAATATTTTCAAGTTCAGTTTCTAACCTAGTATTCTCATGAACGAGTTCTCTCCTGTCAGTTTTTCAATTTTAGTTTAAAGAGTATCAATTGTATTAGTAAGATCATAACACATCAAAACAAGTTCTTTATAAGAATAGTCACGTACCTCACTGGATTCCTCTGAACTTTTTTCTGAATCTGATTTTGCCATAAGGCACAAATTAGCCTCTTCTGAGCTATTATCCGAAACTTCTTCTCCTTCTTCATCATCCCAAGTTGCTGCAAAGGCCTTCTTCTTCTTTTTCTTTCCTTTGTTGTTTTTGAGAAGTGGGCATTTTTGTTTGAAGTGGCCAGGCTTTTTGCAGTTAAAGCATGTCAATTCATTATCGGAATCGTCAGAATCTTTTGACCTATTACCACTTGTTTTCTTCTTGCGTGGCCTGAATTTTGACCATTTTCTAAGATTATTGACAGCCATCGCAAGCTCTTCAATTGCATCTTCTTCTTCTTCATCGCTTTCTTCTTTGCTTTTTAAGGCAATTGTCTTCTTTTTTGATTCGGAGTTGTTACGTTCCTCCTTTGCCTTTAGCTCAAGCTCATATGTCATCAAGTTTCCGATCAACTCCTCCATGCTTAGTTTACTCAGATCTTTCGATTCTTGTATTGCCGTGACTTTTGCCTCAAAGTTCATTGCTAAGACTCGCGGTATCTTCCGCACAAGCTCTACTTCAGTGAAGACCTTCCCAAGCGCTCTAGCATTGTACACCAAAGTTGAAAAACGTCCAAACATATCCTTTATGCTCTCGCCCTTTTCCATCACAAAGTTTTCGTATTCATTGCTAAATAGAGCTAGACGTGACTCCTTGACTTGAGAAGTTCCTTCGTGTGTCACCTCCAAAGTGTGCCAAATTTCCTGTGTTGTTGTACAATGAGAAATTCTATTAAACTCATTTTTATCAAGAGCACAGATCAAAGCGTTCATTGCTTTGGCATTTGTAGTTTTTAATTTCTTATCGTTAGCATCCCACCTATCCTTAGGTTTAGGAATCTCAGTATCACCGATAACTATAGTGGGAGATTTATAGCCAGTTTTAATAATATTCCAAACATCATAATCGACAGAACTAAGATAAATACTCATCCTAACTTTCCAATAAGCATAATCATTCCCATTAAACATGGGTGGCCTAGCAATAGATTGCCCCTCAGAAAAAGCATTATTTGGTGGATTCATGACTCTAGAGTTAAAGTAAAAAACCTTGCTCTGATACCACTTGTAGGATCTAGATTAACCCTAGAGGGGGGGTGAATAGGGTTATAGCAAATTTTTCCGAATTAAACACAGAAGCAAACTGCAGAAATAAATATGCTGAAAAATAAATCACACACAAAATTTACCCAGCTTCGGCAACCCCTGCCTACTGCTGCATTCCCAGATTTCTATTAGAATTAAACAGTTTCCCACTTACAAACACTCTAACAGACTTGCAAACCCTGCTACCGCCTATAGAGTTTTGCAAACTCGCAAACTCTGCTAACTGGACTAACTCTAACTAGACAATCTGACAACACCTAAACCCTAGGTGATGATTTACCATGATTTGTTTTGAAAAGAACAGACAAATAAAAAAAATTATAAGAGCAAGCACTAAATTTAAAAACAATTTAAATTATCTTGCCCTTAAATATAAAAAAAAAAACCTTAACCCAAAACAAACGAAATATGCGGTCACTTCCCTCTTATCTTATTTCACCCGGTCTTTTGTCTTTTGTTTGTGAAAAAAATGGCGGCCCTCTGTTTATCCGATCTGAATTAGGGCTTCTTTCCCTTATGATCCAAATTGGGGCTTTGACTGATTTTTGATGCTCGTGTTCGCGCTCGCTCTCTGATGATCGAGTTGTTGATGGTTCGGTATGTAATTTCTTTTGTTGCTTGTCTGATTGCTTGCTTTTTAACTCGATTGTTCTGTGTTCTATGATGATTTCTTGGGGTTTATTTATAGGGTTGAAACCCTAATAACCACTGTCAGATTTGATTTCTACACGTCGTTGATTATTTTTCCTGAATTTGTTCTGGATTTGGAGTATTCCTTTCTTGATTTAATTTCGAATTATTGCTGTCCATATTTGTTTTCGAATTAATTAATTCGAAGATTTCTTCCTATATTTGTTGTCTCGGCCCCTATTTGAATTAACACTGACCATATATGTGTTCGATAAATTTGATGCAGAGATTTCTTTCCAAATTAGATTTCTTTGACTCAATTAAAACCCGATGTTTATTTTTAAATTCAACCCCATTTTTTTCTTTGACTTTGGACATGTTTGCATAACTGTTGAGCTCACTGTGTCTACTGACCATCTTCTCTGTTGTTCATGTAGTTGCATTTGGTCTCGAGTTTCACTGTTGCATTTGCTCATTGGAGTTTGTACTTGCACACTGCACGTAGCTTATTGTCTGTACTTGGTGCATTGAGCATTTTCACTGTGTTGCATTGTACTGCCCTTGTGTTGCTCACCATGTTGCATACATGTTTTTATGCTTTGTGACATTCGGGTTTGTTGTGTACTTGTCTACTGCAGTTTCATTGTGACTTGACTGTGTTGTTTTGTCTCTGCCCAGTTGATGCTCTGTTCATGTGTGTCTGGTCGAGTTCATTCAATTCATTGATCCTTGTACATGCTGTACTGTCTGGTCTTTGTTTGATTGGCAGCATTTTGTGGTCCTTCATGATGTGTTTGCTGTTGCACTCGGTGTTTGTAGCTTGCCACTGACTTCTTTGTAGTTGCACTGCACTTTGGCTTGACTGTGTTTGTTGTTGCAGTGATTTGTCTGACCTCGTATGCTTCAAGTTGCCTTGAGTTGAACCTATCTTGGGTTTGACCTTGTTTGTGATTTTTGTGCATTGTGCTCTGTTGTTGTATTTGCATTGAGTCACTGATTTTGGTCGAGACTTGTTTGTTGCAGTATGTCACTGCATTTGGTCTGAGTCACTTGTATCCATTCTCGAGTTGCACACTTTGATTTACTACTGCTTCACCTTGTTGAGTACCTGTAATTGCTGTTATATCACTTCAAATTGCATTTATTTGCTTGTACTTGTGTTCTGGTCATTGCTTTGTTGTGCAGCTGCTATGCATCACTATATATATACTCTCTGTTTTGATTTGCATTGGTGCAGTTTCCATATTTTGTGTATCTTGATGTTGTATACACTTTTTCATGCTGCTGTGATGCAGTTTCCTTCACTGTTGTATCTTCGGGAGTTTGCACTGCTTCATGTTGAATTCATTGAAGTATTGATTGCTTTTGTTGATAACGCACACGAGTTGGCGAGGCAGTGCACACGTGTATAAATGTACACGTGTGTATTGCAGCCACTCACGATTACCTGTAAGAACACTGATATGCACAGATATTACACAATCAAAGATGATGACAATAACCCATGTATCTGAGACACAAACAAATTTCTATTTTTGCAAATTCAAATTTGTTTGTTTTCAGATTACTGTTGTAGTTGCTAATTATACAGGTACACAGGAGACAGGACAAGAAGTGGAGCTGGATAATGCAGATAGATGCAGATGTGCAGACAGAGTGAAAAACTGAGTGTTGAGTGTTGTAGTGAGAAATGTAAAATGTATGAACTGGTGTATGTATATATAGAGAGAGCTGAAAACTTTGTATTGTTTAAGTGTTGTAATAAAATATTATATTGAATAAAAAATACTGGTTGAATTATATAAATTCTGTGCAATAGTATAATTATTCAATATGAATATTTCTTCCTTTCTGTATATAGTCCAAACTGCAAACACATATATATATTGATATATATTTTGTTATCATCAAACAAAAAAATCACATCAAACAAATACAACTCAAAGACATCACAGAGTTACCAAACACAGCAGAGCTATATATCTAACGCAGAAGCCTCCTGCTCCATTGCTCCTCCAATACTCGTCAAAGCCAACCAGAATCCCTTGGCTACTCGTAAAAATTTGAGTACACAAGAGTTTATGAAAACAAAAGATAAACTCCGGGTCAGACATGGGTCTGGTGTGAGTAACAGGTTATAGTTGCTTAACTTTCAAAAACCTTTTGAAAAGAAAGGTATCACATAAGACTTCCCACACATAAACATGGAAAAGTTTTTACCTTACGCTAACCAAAACATTTGATAGGAAATCCAGCGATATTATAATAGGTCTAGGGTTTTCAAGTAAATATGAAATAGCCGAAATCGTTACATCTATTAAATTCCAGCTACTAGCCACAAAAGTGGATAATACAATCAAAACCGTTGGCACTTATTGGATTTTAGATTCCATATAATGGCAGGGCTACTAGGGTACCGCCCTTCACAGTACGTGGCCTAGATCAACGTACCGAGGAGTACGCCCGCTCCCCTGCAACACAAGGACGGAACCATTCCTTACTGAACAGTTCCAAACAAGACAACCCCGCAGTTGGTGCGCGTATCCAATTGCCCTCTAAGCCGAATAAAAAGGAACCTCTGGACAGGGGAAAATCTCATCCTACTTGGGAATGACCCACTTAGCCTCGCTGCACCTCCCCTGTTTTAGCCATTCCCGGTTGATGAGGCTTGAGGCTACGATTACCTTTAGAGAACACATCTCTTAGAATGCTCATCGTCCACCTGACGATGTTCTGAAAGCATTGAATCCAGACTAGTTCGTTTCGGGTTCGAACGAAACCGAAGGCATTATCTCGTTACACTCGTTTTGGAATCACCCTCATAGTTAACAACGATAACCCTTGCACTCTGAATATCCATCTCGAGCCCGTAAGTACTATTTCCATCAAACTCATCGTGGAATCACCCCCAGAGTTATACTGACCTATAGTCCTTACACCTCGAGTCTTCACTCTTCACATACGATTCACGACCTATCGTTAATTTGGATCGATGTGGTTTTCAGATATCCAAATATGGAAACCCGATCCCGGTCTCATCGATATCCATAGCGTGTCTTTTAGGTCCAAGTTGTTTTAGAGTTTAAAACAATTCAATTACATTATCTATATACACACAGATAGATAATTCACAGATTCACAACAGATAATTATCATTATCATAACCACAGATAATCCACATTATCATTATCAAAAGATAATCCATATCATCATCACAATGCAACCAATGCATCCATATCACTCGACATTACTAATCTCATAGCTGAGATTTAAACCATTCAAGGCAACCAATATCATCCATTTATAAGCAATGATCTATAATCATACTATCTATAATTAATTTAAAATGAATTAAATTAATTCCATTTTCTCTAATTAATTTAGCGTGAATTAAATTAATTACTTACCTCAATTTAAATCTTGCTTACAACACCATTAATTAATTGCAATTTAATTAATTAACCAACCTCTAATTTATCATCTTAATTAATCAACCCTGATTAATTATACTTTAATTAATTTCACAAAATTAATTACTCTAAACCGAATACAGTTATTAACCTTTAATTACTACATTAATTAATTAACTATAATTAATTGCATTAAACTTTAATTAATTACAATTAATTAATTACACTTAATAAGTTATTATTGATTAATTAATCTTAATTAATGAATCTTAATTACTTAATTAATTATATTAATTAATGATCCTTAATTATATTTAATTAATTACTCAATCAAATTAATTACTTCAGTAATTAATCTCACTTAAACCATAATTATTAATCACATTTGATTAATCTAATTCTGTAATTAAGTACCCTTAATTACTTATCAAATTAATTATTCCTTAATTAATTTCTTTAAATTAACCCCTTGATTAATTATATAAAATAATTTAATCTAAATTGCTTTCACAATCCCAACATCATCCATAAATTACATCTAGTAATTATCTTTAATTACTTCACTGAGTAATTTTACTTCATTAATTACATCAAGTAATCATTATCAAATCAAATGTTTAAAATTAATTAAACTTAATTAATTAATTTAAACCAAACTCAATAAACTCCATTAATTACATTAAGTAATTAATGTCTTAATTACTTTCATTTAGTAATTAAACTTAAATAATTTTCATAATTGATTATCATTAATTTATTAATCTAATTCATTATTAAAAATTAATCATATTCATTAATTACTAAATAAACCTTAGTTAATGACCATCATTAACTATTATTAATTCTTAATTACTTTTTCTTAAGTAATTAACTTTCATCAATCAATATTAATTATAAACTAATTAATCTTTAATTATCTATTAATTAATCCGTAACTAAATTAATTAAGTGTTAACTGTAACTTAATTAATTCTAAAATTACTTGATTAATTAATTCCTGATTATTAATTAAAATCCAATTAATAATTCTTAATCTCAAATTAATTATTCCTAATTAGTTAATCTCAACCATTGATAAATTAGTTTAAAACTTTAATTACTTAATTAATTAATCCAAATGATTAATTAATCAAAATAATTAATTATCCATTAAATTTCCTTATAAATTTAATGAATACAAATCTTTAAATTCTTATTTACTTAAAGATCAAACTTTGTTGTTAATCAAGTTACCATTTACAAAGCACTCTAAAACAAATTATTATAAATTTACTTTCAAATTTCATTTTTAAATTTAAGATTTAAAAATGAATTCAAATTATTTTTAACAATGTTTTTAAAACGCATTTTAAACCTTTCATTTCACAAACTTATGGTATACTGATTAATAAAGAAGTTTTAAAAGGATTTAAAACCAATTTCATATTTAAATTCAAATTAATTTAAATTACACTTTAAACATTTAAACTTTAAATTTAAAAACTTCCCTCCACTTCCAAATTTTTTAATACATATTTAAATTTGAATTTAGATAAACCTATAGATTTTAAAATTCTACTTTATAATTTAAAACTTTATCTTAAAAATTCAAACTACTTAACATTTCTAAAGTAATTAAATCAAATCAAATTTTAAAAATTTCATCTTATTTTAAAATTAAGATTCAAACTTAAACTTGATTCCAGATTTTATAAACTAGGTTTTAAACTTCTTTAAAACCTTGCTTTGCATTTAAATTCTAGTTTCAAAAAAAAACAATACAGGTTTCAGCTAAAACCTGTCACACAAAACCAAACCCGAGATACCCAACTTCCTGCTTTGAGTCATCAAGCCCATTTCTTCGAGCAAGACACAACAAACACTCGAGTAATACTCGAGTTTAAAAACACTGCAATACCCAGTTTCATCAGAAACCCAATAATGCACGGTGCACCTGCACCGTGCCTCCAGCCATGATCATCCTTCTCCGGTGACTTCCAAACATCAACGATCATCCCCTAAGTCCAATACGATCATCACCTCGCTCATATTCAACTCGAATTTGAATTGGAGTTCAAATTCCAAAACCTGGAACAGAATGTCCAAAACCCATCCCAACCTGTCAGCCCTTCAACCACCTTCCTCCGACCACCATAAATCCTCCACCACCGGCCACAGCCTTGCCTACGCTAAAGCAACAAAAACCCAAAAGCATTTGACACTCGATCATTCCTACAGGTTGAATCGACCCAAACAACTTACTCAGATAAAACTAGGGCTTCAGATAATAATTCATCACCACTGTCTCCATGTTGGTTTGCATCAACAACAATTACTTTTCCAAACATCAATGGTTACTCCTCTACCCACAAAATGAACCTCGATCCTTCAATTTGCAGAGATCACCCAAAAATCCCCTATTCCCATTTTCTGTTCATTACAGAACTGAACCATACCCCTCAACTAAAAATCCTAATTTTTGTTCTAAAAATCATGTTTTGATTTTAGTTTTTAATTCATAAACTGAATCAATCTATTTCTCAATTTGAAGTTTTCATATTATTCAACATACTTTGATATCCTGGATTTTACAGCCATACCAGATTTTGATTTAACAAACTTTAAGTTTTTTTTTAAAACTTAATCTACACTAATTAAAACATCCTTGGTTTGTAAATCAAGTCCTAACAAACTAGATCAGGTGGTAAGAAAAAAATAAAAAAAATAAAAATCTTGAGTCTGGGAAACAATATAAAGACAGAGCAGCAAATCATAATACACACCAATACATCCATATAAATATTCAGAGATATACTTATAATGCATTCATAAACATATTTGTTTCAGTGATAAAACTTGCAACCTAATTATACTTTAAATCATTTATATTATGATGTTACTCACCTTAACTTGATGGGCAAAGCAGTGATTTTGAAAAAGACTTGTGCTTTTGAAACTGGAAACTCCCTTTTCTTAAATCCTGAATTGCTTCCTTAATTTTGAAACTTTAAATCCTGTTTTGCATTAGTTCCAGATTACACTTGCATGCTTGCCTCCAGATAGAAGGAAATGCAGATGCTTTTATACTTGAAAAAAAATATGCAGATTTGCTTGAATAAGAGATGCAGGATTTCTTGCTTTGATTTCATGCATCTGGTTTGTGTGCTATTTGAAATTTGATGAGCATGATTTTGGTGGAGGTATTTTCAGAAAGTGTTTATCAGAAAGTAAATGGATCTTCATGCTTTGATTATAGAGGTTACAGGATTTGTTAGAGATGATTTCAGAAATTTTGGGTTTTAAGAGAAGTGTTTAATTTATTTCAGATTTGTTTTCATTGTCTTCTTAGCTTTAGATTTTGAAAATAAATAAAATAGAAGAGAATTTGTTTATAAAAACTGAAATAAAAATAAAAACAAAAACAAAAACAAAAATGCCACATGTCTCTAATTCTAACATTTGTCATGCACCTTGTTTAATATTTTAACACGTGTTAATTTAATTTGTAAAATGCTTATATTTGTTTTTAAATGTTAATAAGCTATAATTAAGTTAACTTGTATTTTAATTAGATGTTTAATATGAGATAAATGAAAATCCATGTTTAATTAATTAGTTAACATGTATTTATTTACATGTAGAAAATTTTAAAATGAATAAATCTAATTTAATTTATAAATTGAAGCTTATACAAATATTTCAAAATTAAAACAAATTAAAAATATTTATACTTTAGTTTTCAAAGCTTTGAATTCAAGTTCAAATAAAATTTCGAAATCAAGTTTATTTACAAATATAACTACACAATTAAATTTTTGAAAAACAATTATTTTTATTTAAAAATCTATTTGTTAAAAACAATGTAATATTATATTTAAAAATAACAACATTTTATAACTATAAATAATTTATAAAAGAAATTATTTCTTTATCGATAAATTATTTATTTTATCCAACTATATTTTTAAGAAATCAAAATAAACCTTACTGTTATTTATTTAAATTTAAATCTTGAGTTAAAACATGTTTTAAATCATTTCAATATTTAACCTTAGGTATTTAAAATCATATTGTTATTTATTACGTACTTTTAAAAACTTAATATCAAATAAACCAATTTAAACAAATTTTATTTTATTTTATCAATTTAAAACCATATTTATTTATTAATTAACCTTTTAAAATATTAACTTTTAAATAAAATCAAAATTCCCAATTTTTACTAAGAATATATATTTTTATAGAAAACAGGATTTATTTATTTATTAAATTTAAAAAAATATCTATTTATTTACAATATATACATATCCTATATATATTATAAATAGAAAACAATTTATTAGATATATAAAGATAAAATCTATCAATTCACTATTTATTTTATTGGATTATTAAATTAATTCAAACTTTATTAACAAAATTATCAAATCAGTTTAATTTTTATTTCAGATTATTAAATTGATATTGTTTCAAAATTCTGGGTCATCACAATAGATTTGCGGCTACGCTAATATTTTATGTATATGTTGGATCTTATAAAGTATGGGCTGGCTTGTTTATAAATATTATACGGCTAGTACGTATACATTTTGTTGATATAATATGTTTAAAAATTATATATTATAAAGATTTTTGGGGTATATGTTTCTTCTATTTTTGAAATTTTGGTTTAAGAGAAAATATATGCGTTGACATAAATTTAAACGTTATATATAAATATGTCATTTGAATATGAATTTAAAATTGAATATTCATTTAAGGAAATTAATGGCAATAATAATAACTATATACATATTTTGTTATTTCTATCAGCTGATTCTAATCGTTCTCATCGATCTCATATTCTCAGCTTTGTCCGACCAATTCGTGCCAATTCTATTTTTCTTTGGAATTCATGCTTAGATCCGTAACTCGTTCCATTGTCTATTCTCTAGCCTCGGAAGGTGAGCAATCACTCACGATTAATGTTCTTTTATTTATTATATTTGATTTTAATCGAAACGACAATTGAAATATGCTGCTGTTAGTTATTTACACTATTATATATTTGCTATTACCTGTATCAGTTCACCTGTGACATCTGACACACTTATCTGTTATTTATATTAACGATATATGCCTGTTTTACTATTATCGTATCTGTTATCACTCTTCCCAGTTAGTATAATATCACTATGGGTTAAAATGATACATACTCGAACGGACTTTAGAATAGGAGAAAATCGTTATGGGTTGAAATGATAAACCCAAGCGATTTTAATTGAAATGAATTTGGGACTACGGGTTGAAATGATATATATATACACCCGTATATATTTAAATTATGGATTGAAATGATAAATATCCATATCAATTGATCATAGGATAGAAAATTATATACAGACACCATTGGTCTATATATATATATATATATATATATATATATATATATATATTTAAATGATTTCTATGGTTTTGGAAAGAAATATATGGTTTTATATAAGTATTGATTTTAATATTATATAAATGATTATTTTATAAATAGTAAAATTCTTGATTTTAAGCTACATAGTGAATTTGATATATATACATATATATATATATATATATATATATATGGAATTATCAATTCATGTTTTGAAATGTTTGAATATTTAAAGCTTTGAAAGTATTGAAATTGAAATGGTTTATTTTGTGGTTAAAAAATTTGTATTGAAATCGGTATAATTTGAAATAGTTTATTGAGAAACTGAAATAAATTACAATTAATGATTTGATTAAATTCGAATTTTGGAAAGTGAGTTGATTTGAATCGATTTATGAAATTTTGAGAAAGCTATTTTATTATATAAAGTATTTTAAATTATATTTAAACTATTTATATATGTAAATGTATAAATTTATTTCATATAAACTATTTTAATGCAAAATTATTTTTAATATAAATATTTTAAATTATAACTATTTTTATATAAACCAATTTAAATTATAAACTATTTTATTATATATACTATTATTTAGATTCAAACAGTTAATGAGAAGTGTTATGATTTCAAGCATTATGATTTCTAAATTTTAATTTTCAAAGTATTATGATTAACAAAGTGTTTGATGAAAGAATGTTGTTTAAATTTAAGTAAATTATTAAATTAAGTTTTGAAATTATTCAATAATTAAATAAAACTGAATTCTTTAATAAGTGAAATTAAATTCTTATTTAATAAGTGAAATTGAGTTTCTTTAATAATTAAGTTTTGAAATTTGTTTAAATTAAATAGGTAAATAAGTGAAATTGAATTTCTTTAATAAGAAATAAAATGTGATTGATAGAAACTAAATGAGACGTGCAATTTAAAAAATTTAATTTGACGAATTTAATTTAATTCAATTCATAAGTTTTGATATATTGTAGGTAAACTTAAGCGATTGATTTAATGAATTGGAAATTCAATTGAATTATTTTGAAATGATATATTTACTTAATTTAAATGATCACTGAATGAATCCATCAATGAATTTAAATTGCTTTGAATGTTAAATTAACTTAATTTAAATTATTATGGAATGAAACTTGTATATGAATTTAAATCAATATTTGAATTGTTTTAAATAAAAATTGAAATTGAATTATAGAGTTTTGAAATGGTAAATTTGAAAGTTTTAAAATGTAAATTATAGAAATTGGTATAGAAAGACAAATGAAATGTTGGCTTTCAAATTCTAAGTGAGATTGAAATTGATTTGGTTTTGAAATATATTAATGACCAATAGGTGTAATAATTATGAAAGTTATTAAAGAGGCCGGAATCGGTTATGGACATACTCTCTGTCTAAACCGAAAACCACTTTAATAACTATACGCGGAGTGTGGTCCAGAATGAAGTGGTTTGAATGATGTACGTGATGACTGAAGAAAGAGAACGATAATGGATGACCTTGACACTTGTGTCAAATTGGAAACGACTAAAACAGGAGCCGTGCGGGGCCAAATGGGGTTAGGTTTCTCGAGCGAACACACTTCTTTGTAAACTAGTCGTTACTTGTTATTGATTGGTGCGCACCCTTGAATAGGGAGTGTTGTTTCACGGCGTTGCGATCGTTGCGGCAATGCGTTTTCACCAATCCGGATCAGGCAAACGGTAGTTTCACTACCTTGGGTATTGCCTCATGTGCCTTGTCATACATATATCCCTATACGCGACCACTATGATTTGTTTTGTTATACCTATGGAGTACTCCCTGATATTCCACTAGTTTACGGTGGAGTTTACAATGCTGTATGGACTATGACATTTATATAAAATGTGTTAAGGGGGATAATGGTAACGCCTTAACGCTATTTTGATACTTTATATTACTGATAGGCATTATCTATTTAACGTATATTACTACATAGTAGATAGTTTAACGGATCCTTAGAGGATGGATATCCCAAGCATCCTTTGAGTTACTTGTATTTCAGTTGTTATTTCACTTGAATTGGATTTATTGATATAAGAATGTTAATCCCGACTTGAGTGTTTTGTGTTTTGCTTTACGCTCGGGTGAGACCGAGTGTACCAGTATTCGAGACTCGCCTTTGGAGTTGGAGCTTCGCTTGGAGATCCAGCTATCTATCCAGCTTTTAGATATTCAGTTGATTCTAGTGATGTATTCTGATTCTTGTATTTAACTATTGTATTCGAGACTTCTTTTGTAACTTATTTTACTCTGTTATATACATAGTAGCTTCATAAACTACTATTCATTTGTTTCTGCTGCATTTATTACTCTTTGTCTGTGATCTGTGATTATTTATTACTGTATATGATGAGTTTTGCCAAATATAAACTTACAATCTGGTATTTTGAGAAATTCAATTCCGGCATGTATAGATGCGAATGGTTGAAAATATCAGGTCGTTACATTTGGTATCAGAGCTTTGGTAGCTCTTGGCAAAGCACAGCATATTGGGTAAATGTAGTTAGAAAATCACTTTCAATCGAGCTTGAATCTTTTCTTTTTTTGATTTGAAATTCCTTTGAATTTTGGGACATCCTACGGTCCCGAAATTCATTCTTGTCCCTCAATATTCGTAGTTTTCTAAATTCTGGAGTATACCATAACTCCACTTCGAATGATCTTTATGATGGATTGGGTATCTCGCCAATATTCTAGTGATTTGTAAAGGGTGAAAGTCTTTTACAATTGACACCGATTCACTGGAGATTTATATATATCCTCGGTTTAGATGCTAGTATCTCTAGATATCCCGAATTCTACCTCTTGAGATCGGATGTGGATTTGCCTCAGAATTCGACATCGATCTAATTCTTGAAGTCACAGTTGACCCGGAAGGTTGCTCATGAATTAAATAAGCTTATCCAACTCCCGATTCTGTTAATTGAATCATCTTATCTTTTCTTTCTAACTTGTATTCGAATCAGAATTCTCTTTAATTTGAGCCCATCAATTTGAATCTCTGTCCTTGCTTTGAAAATCCATTCATGTATCGTCGAACAAGGAAGTGTATTTGTGAATTAATATAAAAAAATGTTATATATATATATATTGTGTTGTTTGAGTTGTTGATGTTGATTTGGGTTTTCGATCGATTTGTCTGATCAACGATATCGATAGGATTTCCAATACACTTTGATAGAGCAAAGTGAAACAATATTGTTTTCAAATTTGGTAAATGAAATAAATTTTGTATGATTATAAGTAAATTTTCTGATAATTGATACATGAATTGGTTAACTAATGATGTTATTTGAGTTTCATTTATTATTTTTTAAATCATTGATTTACCAACATATAAATAAACGGAATTATAAAACTTGGTTTATAATTTGATTTGGAAATTTAAATGAATTTAAATCATGAATTTTAGAATTTAATTTTCGATGATTTCGAACTTTGTATTTAAATTTTAAAATGCATATTATACAAAAGATTTTTGAATAGAAATGGTTTTCAAAGAATTTTAAATGATTAAATTAGCGCTCTTCTCTTTTGTCGCTGGAAAATAATTTCGGTGATGACGGCCGCATCATCGACATTCATTTTCGAGTTTCGAAGTAGAGAGACCATCAGTAGCTTGCTACCTTTTTGTTTTGAAATGAATTTGATTTGAAATTTCAAAAGTGTGACATGATATAAAATATATAAAATATATATAAGTATTTGATTTAGATTTGACTTGGATATATTGTATGTTTGTAGTTATCTCTAAATTGTTAAAGTTAATCGAAAATTTAATTCTTAAAATTTGGGTAAAAGATGATTTCATTTATAAATGAAACCAAAATTTTGAATTAATATTTAAACTTGAGAGAATTGAATTAGAAATTTACTTGTATAATACTCAATTGCATTCAATATAACTTACCCAAATTGCTAAAAATTTAACTATGTAATTGGATAGTATACAATATAAAATGTCTTTATAAATAAAATTTGAGTGCTTATAATAAATGTTAAACGCTTAAATTTTAATTATAAAATGTTAATGAAGAAAATAGAATAATAAGTTAATTGAATAATAGATGTGATTAATAGAGTAAAATTTTGTTTTAAAATTTAATAAATTGAAATTAAATCAACTTAATGAAATATCTTAAATTTAAATCAATTATTGAATATTAATTAATTTAAAATTTAAATTTTGTTTTGAAAGAAACTTTTTTGCATCCAACATTAATAAATGAGAAATTAAATCAATTTAATGGAAACCTTGAATTTAAAAACCAATTGTTTAATATAAATTTATTTAAATTGAAATTTATATGGCTTAAATTAATTATTTTATTTTGTAATTCAAATCTATTTTCTTTCTGGTTGTTTCTATTCTCCTACCTCGTTCCTTTTCGCAGATAAAAAGTTTTGAGTGGAGGAGAGTGTAACGACCCGTAAATTTTAACTGTTTTAACAATGTGATTAATTGAATTTTCGTGAAATTTTAAAAATAAAATTTTGAAATAAAAATTTAAAATTTGAAATGCGTCTAGTTAAACATAGCAACTGGTAAATTTTCATCCAAAAATATGAAGTTTATTTCGTGTGTAATTTTATTTCAATTTAATCAGTTAGGAATTAATGAAAAAAAAATGTTTTCGAAACCTGAGTAATTTTATATAGTAAAATTATAAATCATTATCTGATTGAGATGTCATTTTTCGTTTTTCCAAATTCGGACTTCTTTAGCTCCGTCGATCTTATTTTTCTGCATTTTTGCTGTATTTTCCGCTAGTAGAAAATTCGAATTTTTATAATTCAATCGTAACACTGACATCTATATACCATTTTGATTGTCTCATCGTGCTGATATCCGCAACATATTCGTACCTGTGTTTCGGAGTTTCAATGCACGGTGAAATCGGTAAAACGGTTCACTGCATCGGTACCGTGACCTTTATTTCTTTTCAAACTTTGAGCCGTGACTGCCAAGTAACAAATGAATTGCTATAATTATTTTTACTAAATTAATGGTTAGGCATTGCTTTTATTTTTTCAGGATTCAAGGACGATTTCCAACGTTCAAATTTATTATTGGTTTCCTTTCCCACTCTATAGTCTGTTCATTTTCCATTCCTAGCCTCTGTAGCCAGCTGTTTCCGCTAACACCAATTCTATTTATTTTACAACAACCCATTTTCCCTTCCTCTTTATCTTCCCTCTCGTTGTAAAGCAAGACGAAAAAAACTATATATAGTACTATACAAGTTCATCAAAACCTGCTTCATCAATTTTTCTCCTTCCTCCTCCATTTTTCATTTGTTTGTCGACCGAAGCTTTCTTTCCATCGCTGAGAACCGCCGCATCATCATCCTCCTCACCATCCAAACGCCGGCAGCGTGGACCCCACTTCGCCTTCGTCGCTCATCCATCTTCCCTTCTGACCCGATTTTGCCGAAGCTCGAGTCTTCGCCTCCTAATTTGCTCACGTGAGCAACACAACGCCCAACCTTCCCAGCAACGTTCTCCTGCACCTCTCCTCTATATTAAAAAAAAGAAAGAAAGTTATATGATGGTTTATATATAAGCTGCATGTTCATGTGTAGCTTGCGCATGTGTTGGTTTAGTCAAGCTTGCGGCCTCTTTGGTTTGAAAGCTTATATACGTTAGTATAAATATATAGTCCATAAATTGGTTTATATATGTTCTGTTATAGGCTATGTGTATTTATATTATATTAGTTTATATATGTACCGTTATAAAGAAAGTATATTGTGCATGTGTTTATATATTAAGTTATATATATATATATATATATTCTTTTTTTTCTTTTTGCCTTCTTTTGCAACCTGTTTTGGATATATTAATATAAGTTATATTAGTCCCTATACAATCTGTTGGTTATAAAGTGTATATTTCTATTCTTATTATATAAATCTGTTGTATATATATAGTGTATAAAACTATAATCTGCTACATTTAAGCTTGTACGTGGGTCTTAAACATATAGATTGTATGATAAATATGTTTTGTTTGACATGTAGTGCTATGTAGTATATATTTCAATGGTTGTTTATAAAATATAATACTGGGTTGGTTTTTTATTCCTGTAATAAATCTTATGGGTATAAAGTATATTCCTATACTCAGTGCCATGCGGCTTACTATAACAACCCGCATATTTAACGATTATATATTTAAATATTTTATTTAAATATAGCGTCGTTAGTCGGATTTAGGTCCGAAATGTTACTTTTTGCAAACGGCCGAATTGGGACTCGATACCACTTCCATTGAGTCCAAAATGGCGTTTGCGATCTTTTTGAGTATAAACTTCGATATGTTTGGAGTAAGTTGAATTTTGCTACTTTTTCTAGTTGGGTTTTGGGTTTGGGTTCAGCCCACTAGCCAATTATGTAACGACCCGAAAATTTTCGATAATTAAAATAGCTAATTTAATAAGACTTCGTGATTTAGTGTTAGAAAAAATTTGTAATTCGTTTGGTATAATGATAACTGAAAGGAATTGCAATAATAATTATCCAAGTAATGAAAAATAAATGCGACTTAGTAAATTCCTTTGCAATCGATAGTCGAATAGGGTGATAAATGTTGAATTCATTTGGTATAAGAGAGTAGTTGATTGATAAGTAAAATCTATTTGAAATCAAATATTGAATATTGAACACGTAAATTGTTTAAATTAAATATTTAAAACTTATTGAATAATTGAATAACTGTAAAATGAAAATAGTGTTCTAAATTTTGAAATGGTTTTAAAAGTTCAATCTTATAAGTTCAATTTCAATATTTCAAAAGATAATGAATTATTGGATAAGCGAAATTGTCTAAATTAAATATTTGGAATTTATATGGATAAATTAAATAACGGGTTTAATATGATTAAAAATGATTTGTAAAATTTTATTGTATCATATTGAAGTTATAGTGATGTTATAGAACTTTTAAAACTGAATTTAAAATTTATTTGTGAAAATTGAATATTTTAATATTTAATTTTCGACTGGAAAATAGCCAATTTTTGAACAGTCTCAGAATTGGACAAAACTAGTTCCATTGGATCCGTAATACTTAGTTATTATCGGATTTCAATTTTCGTAACAATCGGAGTTGTCATTTGACCGTGGCAGCTCGAAACGCGTTGAAATTGTTTTAATATTAATTTGGCGAGTTAAAATAGTCATTTTTCAAACGGTCTCGGATTTCGATGAAACTAGTTTCATTGGATCTGTAATGTGATATTATTGTAAGTTTTCAAATTTCAAGTCAAACGGATTTACCGTTTGTCCGGGGCAAGCCAAAACGCATAGAAATTCGTTTAATCGGTTTAATGTAAAATTGATCGTTTATTGCCGTAACTCACACATACGATCGAATTAGCTTCCGAAACACATTCCATTGCGTTCGGAACGTGGGGTAAACCTTAGAAACGCCTGCCGGCACACTTCGTTTGGAGTTCGAAAAATTTTCGGTGAATAGTGTTTTGCAATTTTCTATAAAAGGACCCATCCTCTTTTATTTGCTCCAAACCCTAACTCTTTTTGACCAGCCGCCACTTTCATTCCAATGGCCTGAAAATTTCGAAACTTCCTCCTCATTTTCCTCTCAATCCATCAACAATTAGCAAAAACTCTCAACTGCAAAGTTGTAGAGGACATCAAGATCTAGCTATCCAACGGTGGAGATCGGAAACGGAGCCACGGATCGACGGCAAATCGAGATTGGACCTGCTGCGTTTTTCACGCAATTCGAGGCACAAGGGGTGGCCGAGCTTCAGGCTATTGTCAGTGAAGATGGAGCTCGCGAAGGCCTTCGAGATGATGGGTCCTGATCGTTCTGGATGTCGTCGTGGAGGTCGTGAAAATTGCTTGATGTTAGGCGGCTATGGGTTCATGTTGTGCGCGCGATACTGGAAGAGAACGTGATGGAGGAAGGTGGAAATTGGCGGTCCATATCTGATGGTAGAGGGAGGGACGGTCAGATTTGATTCTGGGTAATATATATATATATATATATATATATATATATATATATATATAGAAATTGTAGATTAAAAATTAGATTTAATTATCGTTCAATCTTTAAAATAGCATAACTTTTTCATACGAGGTCGAAAACGCGCGAAACTTTTTGCGTTGGAATCGTTTTGTCGAGCACTACGCAATGGAACTGGATTGGAATCATTTGGGGATAGTGAAAATTTCGGGTAAAATTAAACGTTCGTTTAATTTTATTCGAAATAAAGCGCTGGAACTACATTGAAATCTAGGTGAGTGTTTTATAACGCTCACACCGTACTAAATATCTTTATGCTAGTTAAATTGACATTATGAAGTGATATGAATTTTATTTTTCATTGTTTGATATAAATTTAATTGTCATATAGTTTGTTATTTGAATTAACCGTTGAAAAATTAAATTGGCAGTTAAATTGAAATTGAAATTGAATTGCGATTTAATTACCTGACCTCGATAACTATGAAATTGCCATGAATTGTATTGCCTATTGGATGATGTATTTCGATGGATGCTATTGGTTGATATTTGAATGTTTGGATGTTTATTTGCTTATATATATCATGTTATGCATACATATGATACTGTGATTTAATTTAAGTGATATATATTCATCCCTGACATTTAATTGAAATAAATAATTACTTGGCCATAGGATAGAAAATTTTATACGGACACCGAATTGGCTAAAATTAATAACATATAATAATTTTTTTTAAATCGTCGATTTGAAATTTATTTAAATGTTTGATGTGAAAGTTATAAATAGAAATCGAATTTATAAAAACCGAATTTATCGAAAATGTGAGTTGGAATATTAAAATAAATTTTGGTTAAAGGGATTTTGTTAAATAATTTAAGTTGAGACTTTGAGGTTTGAAATTGGATATGATTGGATTTCGAAAATTAATTGTTTGAAGGTTTAACCTTAATACGGGTTTTGAATATTACTAAGTAAAAGTGATATGAAAATGATATTTTGAAATCGAGCTTGGTATTGAATCGTATTTGAAATTTGGATTTAAAATTTGAATAATGTTGGAAAATTTTGTCAAGTGTTATAAATCGATATTTTTGAGAAATCAAGCTCCAAATCGATATAAATTGAAATGGAATAAATTAAGGGTGAATGTAGAATTGAATTGATTTGAAGTCAAAGTTGACATTTTTTTTGAATTGAAATCGAAATTGAATCGGTAGAATGGAAATTGAAATTGATTTGAATTGGGAAGTTATAATTGAAATGGTTTGGTTTTGAAGCTGTTTATTTTGTTTTCCAAATTTCTCGGTTATATAAACCATTTTTGAATACTTAAACTATTTTTAATCTATTTTAAATCTACTTAACCCGATTTAAATTATTTTAAACTAATTTATCTATTTGAAATCCATTTTAAGATTTTAAGTATTTTTAACTATTTTAATTATAAAAAATACTTTAAACTACTTAAAACTATTTTCTAAAATTCCAAACTGGTCAATAAGGTGAATGTTTATATTTAAAATCTTGAATCTAAATACGAATTGAGTTAAATGAAGTTGCAACCTAAATTTGAAATTCGAAATGATTTTGAAAACGAAATGGGATATTGATGCGAAAATGATTTTTGCAACGGAATCTTACATTTGAATAGATACGATGATATTTGAAATGGATTTGATTTTTTGAAGCGAATAGGATATTTTGATATCAATTATGAATCGATTTGAAATGTAAAAGAGCCAACGGTGTAATAATACGTAGTTATTAAAGAGACCGGGATCGGATATGGACATACTCTCTGTTGATACCGAAAACCACTTTAATAACTATTATACGCGGAGTGTTGATCCAGAATGAAGTGGATGGTTGGTGAACGCGTTGACTGAAGAAAGAGAACGATTATTGGATGACCCCTGACATGACTAAAACAGGAGCCGCGCCGGGCAATTGAGGTTCGCCACCTCTAGCGGACACACTTCTTCGATACCATTTCTATTACATTTGTGATTCGATTTGGGTGCACCCCTTGATTTGGGAGTGTTGTTTCGCGGTGTTGGGGTAGCTGCTGGCTATGCCCAACATCAGTCCGGATCACGCAACTACTAGTATCCTAGTTGGTATCGCCTCATGTACCTTATCATACTGATTATCCTATTCGCGACCACTACGTTTTGATTTGTACCTTGAGTATATGGATTGCCCTCTGGTGACTTCCGGTTTTGGGGAAACTACGGTCTTGTATATGCTTTTGGGAATATAAAATGTGTTAAGGGGGATTATGGTAACGCCTTAACGCTATTTTGATACTTTATATTACTGATAGACATTATCTACTTAGCGTATATTACTACATAGTAGATAGTTTCACGGATCCTTGAGAGATGGAAAATCCCGTAACATCTCTTGAGTTATTGCGCGCACGTTGACACTGGATATGAGATGTCAAACCCCGTAAACATCTCTGACGCCGTTACACTCATATTTATTTACGATTGATTTAACTTTCATAAGGATATTTTTGTCCTGACTCGAGTGTTTTGTCTTTTCATTACGCTCGGGTCAGTCCTGAGTTTTCAGTTTAGGTTGAAGATCATTTCCTTGGAGGACGGAGACGAAGATTTGGTATATTATCTACTACTATTATATTCATTCCATTCCGCTGCATTGTTGTATGATATTTGTTGTGTATGTAACTCTGATAAATGTTGTATATTAATAATCAAATGTATTCATTTCAAATGTATTCATTTAATTAACAGCTTCATGAACTGTTATTTTATTATTATACTTTAGCCTTCCGCTGTGAGATTCTGTGTTGTTTCATTTCCTTTATTTCCCTTCCTTTTCTTTTCTTAATTACCCCAATAACTATCTGCCCTTTTAATGGTTTGGAATCGACATGTGTATTTGATCGTCGGTTTAAATTGTCCAAAAAGGCGGGTCGTTACAGTTGGTATCAGAGCTTTGGTTTAGCGATAAACCTTGGCTCTAGTGGGGAATAACTCATTGAAATAGAGGTAAACTATATGAATGAGTTGAGTGTATATGAGAGAGCGTACTTGTTATTTGATATAAAATGGTTTTATATTGTGTTAATTTGTTCCGTTGAGTATTTATGAATTATGGTCGATACTTGGGACGCCAAGGCGTCGATAGGAATTTCTAAACACTCGAATAGGACAAACCAACACAATATCGTTTTGGAATATATTTTATATAAAGGAATTATTTGAATATTTATTCGTTTTGATTGAATTGATTTTTAGGAGATGATAATATTAGATTATTATCGTTATTGTTTGATCAATCAATATTTACAACAATTGATTAAATAGCAATGGATTTAGGAAAATGAAATCTTGTAAACACAATTGATAATGAATATAAATGAATTTTAACTTGGATTTGGGAATTTAAATTCCGGTGTTTGAAATTGACTTACAAGAATTTGAGAAAATATAATATGGGTATTATATGATAGTATAATTGAGTTGAAATTGTCTTCGAGGTTTTTTTTTTATGATAAGTGTTATATTCCCTTCTCTTGACGCTAGAAAATGATTTCGGTGATGAGTGCACGCATCATCGGCGTTTATTTTCGAGAGTCCGAGTGGGGGAGACCACTTAATAGCTTGTCTAAACCTTGTTTTAATTCAACTTTTATTTTATTTCGTATTCTCTATAATATGATTTGATCTATAAATTATATAAGTATATATTATTTCAAAACTTGATTTGAAATGAAACCGGGATTGGAATTCTTAAGTCCTTTAAAAATTAATGATTTTTTTTAATGATTGAAATGAATTTAGACTTGAACCATTAAGGAACTTCTGAATTGTGAAATGAGAAATGAACCTAAGAGCTAAGTGAAAATATCAATTGAAGTAGAAATCCTTAGAATTAGGAAATTATGAACTTAAAATAAAAATTGAAACTGTAAAACTCGCATAGTATTAAATTTCATTCTATAGCATAGATATAACTTACCAAATACTTAAAAAGTTTAGAATGCTAATAAGGATAAGTAGAGGAATAATATACCAAGTGTAAGAGTGAATAATAAAATGTGAAGATCTATTGGTAGATGTAAATAATAAAAGAAATTTAAGCTGTAAAATGAAGGATATATATAAAAATGAATGAATAAAATTTAAAATTAATGAAAAATAAAACTTGTAAATGGAAACTAATTAAATTTGAATATAACTAAATGTCAATAAACTTGGAAGTGTATGAAATTAAAAAAATTTGACTTGGAAATGTATAATCGATTTAGTGTAGATCTTGGAGGGATGTTAATATTGATATGCATTGGTTGTTAGATGGATGATAATTGATTAACTTAATAAGTGTTAAATTAATTAAGAATTAATATGCTAAAAATGAATTTAAATTTATGGAATGAAAATGATAAGAATATTTAACATAAAAAAAAA
The DNA here is from genome assembly GCA_030765085.1 of Allium cepa. Lineage (NCBI taxonomy): Eukaryota > Viridiplantae > Streptophyta > Magnoliopsida > Asparagales > Amaryllidaceae > Allium > Allium cepa. The sequence continues at coordinate 26,151,741 of CM060938.1, read as the reverse complement.
GATTAAATAAATTGAGATATGGACAAAAATTGAAATGAGGTTTACTGTAATAAAAAGTTATTAATATAAAATGAGTATAAAATAAAAGTTAAAACTCTTAGAATTGGAGTGTAGTAAAATTTGAAACAAACTAGAAACTGTAAATTCTTAATCGAATAAGATATTTGTGTAAGTATATTCAAATCTAATGAAGTAAACAAATAGTGAATCAATTATATCTTTGTAATGAATTTGAATAGAAAGGTAAATGAGAATTGGATGAAAAATCAATTCAATATGAAACGATCAAAATGGAAATTTAAGGTGAAACTAAATGGTTAAGTGAAATATGGAAAGTAACCTAAACTTCTTAAATTGAATATAATGGAATCAAATAAGTTTAAATCATTAAACGTTCTTGTTAACAAGATTTAATAAGATTGATTTGTATAATACTCAAAATTTCATTTATATAAACGTATATATAACTTGCCTTTTTGTTTAAAAAGTTGAAATGTTGATGTATATATGTAATAGAATGTTATACAAGTTGAAACTAAAATAATGGAATGCTTGATATTTAAATTTGTTTAAGGTTGGAGTGTGAATTGATTATTTTAAACAAAATGGATACTTAAAAGAATGTATAAATAAAATGGATATGGCTATGAAATAATTGTATACTTGAAAAATAGTTTAGAAATGTTCTACCAATAGATCCAGCGTTAAATGAAGGTAAAAATGTGAAATTTGACATGAATAAAGTTATATATAAACTTGAATTAATCAAAACCACTTGAAAATCTATGTTACCAAATTTCTAGATCAAAATCGTTACACTAGTTTTGGTTGGAAAAACTTTGCACATAAGTGCTGTACTAGAACAATGATAACTTGAGATTTATTAATCCGATTGAGTCCAAATTTTTTGCAAATGAAAGTTCTTTCAGTAAGCTAAAAGTCTTATTTGGATCACTTTGACAGATTTTGTAATTTGATTAGCCTAAACTGAGTCTGAACTGGATGGACATTCCCTGTCCTATCTAAATTTTCTAAGTTGAAAGATGAAAGTAAACTGAGCATAACTTTCAAACCGTAAGTCCGATTTTGACGATCTTTATATCGTTGGAAATCTTAGAACGAGTGGAACAACTTTTCTTTTATAAGTATTCCCAGATTTCGGAATTTACTGATTCAAAAACCTGAGTCTTTGCAGCAGGTCTGAATTTATAAAATGTGAAATTTTAGGTTGATGTCTTCTTAAGCTATGATTGTGATGTCTCATATTGATATTTCTTCTTATATACATGTTCTCATCTATTTATTGAGTATTTAGTAGGTATTGATGGCGTGCGGCACGTATGGAGCTCGTTTCATGCTAAATTGCTAAAATATGCTTGCTAATAACAAATAAAAGGTACATACCCGTATTACATATCGTATTTGATATTATATATTGTTTCCCCATGATTGGGATGCCTCATCATTGAGATGAGATGTATATTTGTTATATATTGGTTATATTTGTGTTATATATTGAATTGTAAAATTTTTCTGATCGAGCCACGCAAAGGAGACTCTGCCGAAATTTTCCGTAAATGCAAGTGTTAGAAAATTTTTCAAGTTTTAAAATTTTATAACTTGTTTTGATAACTAACTTTTAAATTTAGAAGCCGTTCGGAGTAGATTAGTGGAAGTGTGGTAACGATTTATAAATGGAAAGTCATTGTTTTATAAGTGGATAAATTTGAATAAAATATATCAAATGTTGAATTCTTTACTTAGTTCTTTTCTCTTCTTTTTCCTTTTTGGGGACGAAAAGTTTTGAGTGGGGGAGAATGTAACGACCCGAAAATTTTCGATAATTAAAATAGCTAATTTAATAAGACTTCGTGATTTAGTGTAAGAAAAAAATTTGTAATTCGTTTGGTATAATAATAACTGAAAGGAATTGCAATAATAATTATCCAAGTAATGAAAAATAAATGCGACTTAGTAAATTCCTTTGCAATCGATAGTCGAATAGGGTGATTAATGTTGAATTCATTTGGTATAAGAGAGTAGTTGATTGATAAGTAAAATCTATTTGAAATCAAATATTGAATATTGAACACGTAAATTGTTTAAATTAAATATTTAAAACTTATTGAATAATTGAATAACTGTAAAATGAAAATAGTGTTCTAAATTTTGAAATGGTTTTAAAAGTTGAATCTTATAAGTTCAATTTCAATATTTCAAAAGATAATGAATTATTGGATAAGCGAAATTGTCTAAATTAAATATTTGGAATTTATATGGATAAATTAAATAACGGGTTTAATATGATTAAAAATGATTTGTAAAATTTTATTGTATCATATTGAAGTTATAGTGATGTTATAGAACTTTTAAAACTGAATTTAAAATTTATTTGTGAAAATTGAATATTTTAATATTTAATTTTCGACTGGAAAATAGCAAATTTTTGAACAGTCTCAGAATTGGACAAAACTAGTTCCATTGGATCCGTAATAGTTAGTTGTTATCGGATTTCAATTTTCGTAGCAATCGGAGTTGTCGTTTGACCGTGGCAGCTCGAAATGCGTTGAAATTGTTTTAATATTAATTTGACGAGTTAAAATAGTCATTTTTCAAACGGTCTCGGATATCGATGAAACTAGTTTCATTGGATCTGTAATGTGATATTATTGTAATTTTTCAAATTTCAAGTCAAACGGATTTACCGTTTGTCCGGAGCAAGCCAAAACGCATATAAATTCGTTTAATCGGTTTAATGTAAAATTGATCGTTTATTGCCGTAACTCACACATACGATCGAATTAGCTTCCGAAACACATTCCATTGCGTTCGGAACGTGGGGTAAACCTTAGAAACGCCTGCCGGCACGCTTCGTTTGGAGTTCAAAATTTTTTCGGTGAATAGTGTTTTGCAATTTTCTATAAAAGGACCCATCCTCTTTCATTTGCTCCAAACCCTAACTCTTTTTGACCAGCCGCCACTTTCATTCCAATGGCCTGAAAATTTTGAAACTTCCTCCTCATTTTCTTCTCAATCCATCAACAATTAGCAAAAACTCTCAACTGCAAAGTTGTAGAGGACATCAAGATCTAGCTATCCAACGGTGGAGATCGGAAACGGAGCCACGGATCGATGGCAAATCGAGATTGGACCTGCTGCGTTTTTCACGCAATTCGAGGCACAGGGGGTGGCCGAGCTTCAGGCTATTGTCGGTGAAGATGGAGCGAGCGAAGGCCTTCGAGATGATGGGTCCTGATCGTTCTGGAAGTCGTCGTGGAGGTCGTGAAAATTGCTTGATGTTAGGCGGCTATGGGTTCATGTTGTGCGCGCGAATACTGGAAGAGAACATGATGGAGGAAGGTGGAAATTGGCGGTCCAGATCTGATGGTAGAGGGAGGGACGGTCAGATTTGATTCTGGGTAAAATATATATATATATATATATATATATATATATATATATATATATATATAGAAATTGTTGATTAAAAATTAGATTTAATTATCGTTCAATCTTTAAAATGGCATAACTTTTTCATACGAGATCGAAAACACGCGAAACTTTTTGCGTTGGAATCGTTTTGTCGAGCACTACGCAATGGAGCTGGATTGGAATCATTTGGGGATAGTGAAAATTTCGGGTAAAATTAAACGTTCGTTTAATGTTATTCGAAATAAAGCGCTGGAACTACATTGAAATCTAGGTGAGTGTTTTATAACGCTCACACCGTACTAAATATCTTTATGCTAGTTAAATTGACATTATGAACTGATATGAATTTTATTTGTCGTTGTTTGATATAAATTTAATTGTCATATAGTTTGCTATTTGAATTAACCGTTGAAAAATTAAATTGACAGTTAAATTGAAATTAAAATTGAATTGTGATTTAATTACCTGACCTCGATAACTATGAAATTGCCATGAATTGTATTGCCTATTGGATGATGTATTTCGATGGATGCTATTGGTTGATATTTGAATGTTTGGATGTTTATTTGCTTATATATATATATATATATATATATATATATATATATATATATATCCTGTTATGCATACATATGATACTGTGATTTAATTTAAGTGATATATATTCATCCCTGACATTTAATTGAAATAAATAATTACTTGGCCATAGGATAGAAAATTTTATACGGACACCGAATTGGCTAAAATTAATAACATATAATAATTTTTTTTAAATCGTTGATTTGAAATTTATTTAAATGTTTGATGTGAAAGTTATAAATAGAAATCGAATTTATAAAAACCGAATTTATCGAAAATGTGAGTTGGAATGTTAAAATAAATTTTGGTTAAAGGGATTTTGTTAAATAATTTAAGTTGAGACTTTGAGGTTTGAAATTGGATATGATTGGATTTCGAAAATTAATTGTTTGAAGGTTTAACCTTAATACGGGTTTTGAATATTACTAAGTAAAAGTGGTATGAAAATGATATTTTGAAATCGAGCTTGGAATTGAATCGTATTTGAAATTTGGATTTAAAACTTGAATATTGTTGGAAAATTTTGTCAAGTGTTATAAATCGATATTTTTGAGAAATCAAGCTCCAAATCGATATAAATTGAAATGGAATAAATTATGGGTGAATGTAGAATTGAATTGATTTGAAGTCAAAGTTGACATTTTTTTTGAATTGAAATCGAAATTGAATCGGTAGAATGGAAATTGAAATTGATTTGAATTGGGAAGTTATAATTGAAATGGTTTGGCTTTGAAGCTGTTTATTTTGTTTTCCAAATTTCTCGGTTATATAAACCATTTTTGAATACTTAAACTATTTTTAATCTATTTTAAATCTACTTAACCCGATTTAAATTATTTTAAACTAATTTATCTATTTGAAATCCATTTTAAGATTTTAAGTATTTTTAACTATTTTAATTATAAAAAAAATACTTTAAACTACTTAAAACTATTTTCTAAAATTCCAAACTGGTCAATAAGGTGAATGTTTATATTTAAAATCTTGAATCTAAATACGAATTGAGTTAAATGAAGTTGCAACCTAAATTTGAAATTCGAAATGATTTTGAAAACGAAATGGGATATTGATGCGAAAATGATTTTTGCAACGGAATCTTACATTTGAATAGATACGATGATATTTGAAATGGATTTGATTTTTTGAAGCGAATATGATATTTTGATATCAATTATGAATCGATTTGAAATGTAAAAGAGCCAACGGTGTAATAATACGTAGTTATTAAAGAGACCGGGATCGGATATGGACATACTCTCTGTCGATACCGAAAACCACTTTAATAACTATTATACGCGGAGTGTTGATCCAGAATGAAGTGGATGGTTGGTGAACGCGTTGACTGAAGAAAGAGAACGATTATTGGATGACCCCTGACATGACTAAAACAGGAGCCGTGCCGGGCCATTGAGGTTCGCCACCTCTAGCGGACACACTTCTTCGATACCATTTCTATTACATTTGTGATTCGATTTGGGTGCACCCCTTGATTTGGGAGTGTTGTTTCGCGGTGTTGGGGTAGCTGCTGGCTATGCCCAACATCAGTCCGGATCACGCAACTACTAGTATCCTAGTTGGTATCGCCTCATGTACCTTGTCATACTGATTATCCTATTCGTGACCACTACGTTTTGATTTGTACCTTGAGTATATGGATTAGCCTCTGGTGACTTCCGGTTTTGGGGAAACTACGGTCTTCTATATGCTTTTGGGAATATAAAATGTGTTAAGGGGGATTATGGTAACGCCTTAACGCTATTTTGATACTTTATATTACTGATAGACATTATCTACTTAGCGTATATTACTACATAGTAGATAGTTTCACGGATCCTTAAGAGATGGAAAATCCCGTAACATCTCTTGAGTTATTGCACGCACGTTGACACTGGATATGAGATGTCAAACCCCGTTAACATCTCTGACGCCATTACACTCATATTTATTTACGATTGATTTAACTTTCATAAGGATATTTTAGTCCTGACTCGAGTGTTTTGTCTTTTCATTACGCTCGGGTCAGTCCTGAGTTTTCAGTTTAGGTTGAAGATCATTTCCTTGGAGGACGGAGACGAAGATTTGGTATATTATCTACTACTATTATATTCATTCCATTCCGCTGCATTGTTGTATGATATTTGTTGTGTATGTAACTCTGATAAATGTTGTATATTAATAATCAAATGTATTCATTTCAAATGTATTCATTTAATTAACAGCTTCATGAACTGTTATTTTATTATTATACTTTAGCCTTCCGCTGTGAGATTCTGTGTTGTTTCATTTCCTTTATTTCCCTTCCTTTTCTTTTCTTAATTACCCCAATAACTATCCGCCCTTTTAATGGTTTGGAATCGACATGTGTATTTGATCGTCGGTTTAAATTGTCCAAAAAGGCGGGTCGTTACAAATTAAATACCCTAACTCAGTCCCTCTTCTTCCATTCACTCATTTTCACTTCTAAATTCAAGCTAAAACTGAAAATGGGGGAAGAGAAGAGGAATTAGAAATTCCAAGCCCTAGTTTCTTCTTGCAAAATTGAATTCTTGCTCCAAAATCAAGATGAAGCTATTGGTAAGCCTCCTCTTCATCTTCTCCAACTCTTTTTTCCTTCAATTTCAGAAAGTTTCCTAAACCTAACTTAGGAAATACTTGCTTTGAACTTAGATTGAAGCTTGTTGAGTAGAAGTGGAGAGTGGTTGGTCTTTTCTTTGCGTTTGAGCTTCTCATCTTTGTTTGTGAGTTAAAAGGTGAGATTTTTATCTCACATCTATGCCAATATCCTTCTATGTTGTTGGGTATGAATTCCAAACACTTTTCCATGTGTAATTGCTTTTGATTCAGATTGGTTTTATGAATGTTGCAAGTTTTAGAGTTTTGAAGTCAAATCTTTAAAAAGCATAAATTTGATGTTTTTTCATGATTTTGGAGGTGTATTAAAGAGCCAATTGTGCTAGCTTATCGATTGGCAAAAGCCCCTTAAGTCCATTGCTCGACCGGTTGCAAATGGTGAGAGTTTGCTCCTCCATTTGATAGGCTGAAAAACAGTTCCAGTTACAGCCAGTCGACTGGCCCCGTGCGGTCAGTCGACTGACTGCAGAGTCTGAAACTCTCGGGTTATGGTTCAGTCGACTGACTGCAGAAGGCCAGTCGACTGGCCTGCTTAAATTTTGCCTAGTGTGCCTATTTGTTTGTGATTCCAACTTTTATTGATTCATATTGATTCCAATTAGTTGTTTATGCATATTTGACCTTGATGATTCCTTTTTGACTTCATCCATGGGTTTTTATAAAATAATCTTCTAAATTGCATTAAAAGCTCGTTTCTCCAATTTATAATTTCTATTTAAAACACACATGATTTCGCACTCCGAGCGAAGTGGGAGGAGAATTAAATGATTAGATAAAACGCATGCAATGAACACGTGTGTTCATCTTCTCAGTTTATTCCCAATCTATTCGTTTGAACGTTTTGACCTTTGTGTCTGGTTTACCGATGAGATGAGGTAAACTTGTATTTGCTTTGAGTGTGAAATTGACTAACGGATAGTAAACCGTTTAGTGCGAAGGGGTGGTTATGGGACTAACGTTACCACTTTTCGGATTCCTTTTCGAGAGTTGTGACACATTCTTCCAGTTAGTGGTGTCCAGTAATGGGCCTCCGGAACTTCACCACTACGGTTTGTTGCCTTTGGGATAGTGTCTTCGAACTTTCTCCTTCAGGTTTGTTGCCTTCGGGTATGTTGCCTTCGGGTTTGTACCTTCGGGTTTGTGCCTTCGGGTTCGTTGCCTTATGGTATCGCTTTTGGAGTTGGTCATTCGTCACCGCTCGAGTGATATTGGGTTTGGAGTCTTCGGGCTTATGGATCCTTGTTTATACAGTACTGAGCACGTGAAAATTTTCTGTTGTTTCATTGATATGTATATTCCCTAGGTATCGCCCTTCCGTGTTGGTCTTTTCGAGCCGCATGAAATATAGCGGTTACCTTGTGGAACTTGTGTTACCTTCATTGGTATTTGATATTTGCCTTTTTGGCTTGTTGTGGGATTTTCCTATCCTTTGTTTCTTTGAGTTGCCGATGATACGAGGCTTGTTCTGTTATGATTCATCTTTTGTTAGATGATTGTGTTATCTCTTTTAGAGATATTTGTTATATTCTGTGACCTTGCAGGTTATTGTTGTTCAGTTTATCTAACTGATTTGTTTAGCTAGACTGACCCGTGTATTTATACTTGGATCAGATCGAGATGTTTCAGGCTAGGTGCTTTTGGACTTAGCCTATTTTGCTTCCGCATGGACTACTCCGCTAGCTTCTTTTTGTTATAGCTTTTTGTGTAGTCCTTTTTATTATAACTCTGATATATGTATTCTTTTGGATTCGTCTGTATATTGTGGTCTGCTATACCATTTGACGTGTATCAGTTTGTATACTCTGTTATGTATCAATATGTGTTTATATGATGATCTACTGTTCTGTGATGTATATTACATTTGAGTTGTTATATTCTGTTCTGATAGATCCTCCAACCAACTATGGTTTTGTTTTAAGTATTCATTGGATTTGTCGATCTGCTTGGTATGACTATTGTCGATGTATTCAATAGATAGTTAGAGAAAGGCTATAGATGGTCGCTCCTAACCAGCCTTATTCTCCGCATTAGTTGATGGCATTACCCAGTCGTGTCCTTGGTTAGCGTGGGTATAGAGGTGGGGCGTCACACTTACTCTATAGGTTACTGTAGTACTGATATATGTAAAAATAATGTATATAATGCTTATTATTAAAAAATGTTTATATTGTATACGTGTTAGCCATGTTTATATTTGCTTTCTTTTAGTCGTTAGTCAGGCTCGAACCTGACTGCTTTTGAAAATAACGGAATTTATAGATTTGCGGCTATGCTAACATTTTATGTATATGTTGGATCTTATAAAGTATGGGTAGGCTAGTTTATATATATTATACGGCTAGTACGTATACATTTTGTTAATATAATATGTTTAAAAATTATATATTATAAAGATTTTTGGGGTATATGTTTCTTCTATTTTTGAAATTTGGTTTAAGAGCAAATATATGCGTTGACATAAATTTTAACGTTATATATAAATATGTCAATTGAATATGTATTTAAAATTTAATATTCGTTTAAGGAAATTAATGGTAATAATAATAACTATATACATATTTTGCTATTTCTATCAGCTGATTCTAGTCGTTCTCATCGATCTCACATTGTTAGCTTTGTCCGACCAATTCATGCCAATTCTATTTTGCTTTGGCATTCGTGCCGTCCGACCAATTCGTGCCAATTCTATTTTGCTTTGGCATTCGTGCTTAGATCCGTAACTCGTTTCATTGTCTATTCTCTAGCCTCGGAAGGTGAGCAATCACTCACGATTAATGTTCTTTTATTTATTAAATTTGATTTTAATTGAAATGACAATTGAAATATGCTGATGTTAGTTATTTACACTATTATATATATGCTATTACCTGTATCAGTTCACCTGTGACATCTGACACAATTTTATGTTGTTTATATTGATGATGCATGCCTGTTTTATTATTATCGTATCTGTTATCACTCTGCATGTTCCATGTTAGTATAGAATCACTATGGGTTGAAATGATACATACCCGAATGGACTTTAGAATAGAAGAAAATCGTTATGGGTTGAAATGATAAACCCAAGCGATTTTCATTGAATTGAATTTGGGCTTACGGGTTGAAATGATATATATATATATATATATATATATATATATATATATATATAAATTATGGATTGAAATGATAATTATCTGTATCACTTGACCATATGATAGGAAATTATATACAGACACCGTTGGTCTATATATATAAATATTTTGAAATTGATTTCTATGGTTTTGGAAAGAAATATATGGTTTTATATAAATATTGATTTTAATCTTATGTAAATGATTATTTTATAAATAGTAAAATTCTTGATTTTAAGCTATATAGTGAATTTGATATATATATATATATATATATATATATATATGGAATTATCAATTCTTGTTTTGAAATGTTTGAATATTTAAAGCTTTAAAATATTGAAATTGAAACGGTTTATTTTGTGGTTAAAAAATCTATATTTGAAATCGGTATAATTTGAAATGGTTTATTAAGAAACTGAAATAAATTAAAATTGCTGATTTGGGATTTGATTAAATTTGAATTTAGGAAAGTGAGTTGATTTGAATCGATTTGTGAAATTTTGAGAAAGCTATTTTATTATATAAGGTATTTTAAATTATATTTAAACTATTTATATATGTAACTGTATAAATTTATTTCATATAAACTATTTTAATATGAATTATTTTTAATATAAACTATTTTAAATTATAACTATTTTTATATAAAGTATTTTAAACTATAAACTATTTTATTATATATACTATTACTTATATTTAAACAGTTAAGTGGGAAGTGTTATGATTTCAAGCATTATGATTTCTAAATTTTGATTTTCAAAGTATTATGATTAACAAATTGTTTGATGAAAGAATGTTGTTTAAATTTAAGTAAATTATTAAATTAAGTTTTGAAATTATTTAATAATTAAATAAAACTGAATTCTTTAATAAGTGAAATTAAATTCTTATTTAATATGTGAAATTGAGTTTCTTTAATAATTAAGTTTTGAAATTTTTTTAAATTAAATAGGTAAATAAGTGAAATTGAATTTCCTTAATAAGAAATAAAATGTGATTGATAGAAATTAATATGAGACGTGTAATTTAAAGAATTTAATTTGACGAATTTAATTTTATTCAATTCATAAGTTTTCATATACTGTAGGTATACTTAAGTGATTGATTTAATGAATTGGAAATTTAATTGAAATTATTTTGAAATGATAAATTTACTTAATTTAAATTATTACTGAATGAATCCATTAATGAATTTAAATTGTTTTGAATGTTAAATTAAATAAATTTAAATGATTATGGAATGAAACTTGTATATGAATTTAAATCAATATTTGAATTGTTTTAAATAAAAATTGAAATTGAATTATGGAGTTTTGAAATGATAAATTTGGAAGTTTTAAAATGTAAATTGTAGAAATTGATACAGAAAGACGAACGAAATGTTAGCTTTCAAATTCTAAGTGAGATTGAAATTGATTTGGTTTTGAAATATATTAAATGACCAATCAGTGAAATAATTACGAAAGTTATTAAAGAGACCGGAATCGGTTATGAACATACTCTCTATCTAAACCGAAAACAACTTTAATAACTATAGGCCGAGTGTGATCCAGAATGAAGTGGTTGGAATGATGTACGTGATGACTGAAGAAAGAGCTCGATAATGGATGACCTTGACACTTGTGTCAAATTGGAAATGACAAAAACAGGAGCCCTGCCGGGCCAAATGGGATTAGCCTCCTTGAGCGAACACACTTCTTCGTAAACTACTCATTACTTGTTATTAATTGGTGCGCACCCTTGAATTGTGAGTGTTGTTTCGCGGTGTTGCGATCGTTGTGGCGATGCGTTTTCACCGGTCCGGATCAGGCAAACGGTAGTTTCACTATCTTGGGTATTGCCTCATGTGCCTTGTCATACTTGTATCCCTATACGCGACCACTACGATTTGCTTTGTGTTATACCTATGGAGTACTCTCTGATATCCCACTAGTTTACGATGGAGTTTACAGTGCTGTATAGACTATGACATTTATATAAAATGTGTTAAGGGGGATAATGGTAACGCCATAACGCTATTTTGATACTTTATATTTGTAACGACCCAGAATTTCTATAAATTAAATTTTTATATTTAATTAATTTTAAATATTAATAAGTGAAATTTATAAGTCGAATAAATTTTATTTCGGATAATTAGATTTAACTGAATAATTAAATCGACAATTTAATAGTGGAAATTACAGAAATAATTGAAAATTGGGTTAAATATGATTGAAAATGATTTGTAAAATTTTATTTTATCATATTGGAGTTAGAACGATGTTTTAGAACTTTCAAAATTGAATTGAAAGTTAATTTGAAAATTGAATATTTTAATATTTAAATCGACTAGTGAAATTAGTCAATTTTCGAACAGTCTCAGAATTGGACGAAACTAGTTCCATTGGATCCATATTAGTTTTTTATTATCGGATTTCAATTTTCGTTGCAATCGGAGTATTCGTTTGATCGTGGCAGCTCGAAACGCATCGAAATTTTTTTAATATTAATTTAGCGATTAAAATAGCCATTTTTCAAACGGTCTCGGATTTCAACGAAACTAGTGTCATTGGTTCCGTAATGTTATATTATTGTATGGTTTCAAATTTTGTGTCATTCGGATTTACCGTTTGTCCGGGGCAAGCTAAAACGCCTAGAAATTTGATTAACCGATTTAATTTTAAAATCGAACGTTTATTGCCATAACTCGCACAGATGATCGAATTATCTCTTGAAACACATTCCATTGTGTTCGGAACGTGGGGTAAACCTTAGGAACGCCAACCGGCACGCTTCGTTTGGAGTTCGGAAATTCCGGGATGAATAGTATTCGAGTATTTTTCTATAAAAGCCCCCAACTTTTCACATATGCAAAGAGAAATAAACCCTAGGTTAAAAACTGCCGGCCGCCACGTCCAATATTTCCTATGGCCGAAAATCAATCTCTTTTCCTCCTCGATCTTTCCAAATCCACACGTTTTTAGCAAAAGTTGTCAACTAATAAATTGAAGAGCATGACGAGATCCATATGTTCAACGGTTAAGATCGAGATTAACGAAGTAGATTGATTTTCGGCCATAGGAAATATTGGAGGTGGCGGCCGGTGGTTTTTAACCTAGGGTTTATTTCTCTTTGCAAATGTGAAAAATTGGGGGCTTTTATAGAAAAATACTCGAACACTATTCATCCCGGAATTTCCGAACTCCAAACGAAGCGTGCCGGTTGGCGTTCCTAAGGTTTACCCCACGTTCCGAACACAATGGAATGTGTTTCGGGAGCTAATTCGATCATCTGTGCGAGTTATGGCAATAAACGTTCGATTTTAAAATTAAATCGGTTAATCAAATTTCTAGGCGTTTTAGCTTGCCCCGGACAAACGGTAAATCTGATTGACACGAAATTTGAAATCATACAATAATATAACATTACGGATCCAATGAAACTCGTTTCGTCGAAATCCGATACCATTTGAAAAATGGCTATTTTAACTCGCTAAATTAATATTAAAAATATTTCGATGCGTTTCGAGCTGCCACGATCAAACGAAAACTCCGATTGACACGAAAATTGAAATTACATAATAACAAACTATTACGGATCCAATGGAACCAGTTTCGTCCAATTCTGAGACTGTTCGAAAATTGACTAATTTCACTAGTCGAATTAAATATTAAAATATTCAATTTTCACAAATTAACTTTTAATTCAATTTTAAAAGTTCTAAAACATCGTTCTAACTCCAATATGATAAAATAAAATTTTACAAATCATTTTCAATCATATTTAACCCAATTTTCAATTATTTCTGTAATTTCCACTATTAAATTATCGATTTAATTCTTCAATTAAATCCAATTATTCGAAATAAAATTTATTCGACTTATAAATTTCACTTATTAATATTTAAAATTAATTAAATATACAAATTTTAATTTACAGAAATTCTGGGTCGTTACAATATTATTGATAGGCATTATCTATTTAGCGTATATTACTACATAGTAGATAGTTTAACGGATCCTTAGAGGATGGATATCCCAAACATCCTTTGAGTTACTTGTATTTCAGTTGTTATTTCACTTGAGTTGGATTTATTGATATAAGAATGTTAATCTTGTCTCTCGTGTTTTGTGTTTTGCTTTACGCTCGGGTCAGATTGAGTGTACAACTATTCGAGACTCACCTTTGGAGTTGGAGCTTCGCTTGGAGATCCAGCTATCTATCCAGCTTTCAGATATTCAGTTGATTCTAGTGATGTATTCTGATTCTTGTATTTAACTATTGTATTTGAGACTTCTGTTGTAACTTATTTAACTCTGTTACATACATAATAGCTTCATGAACTACTATTCATTTGTTTCCACTGCATTTATTACTCTGTGTCCGTGAGCTATGATTATTTATTACTGTATATGATGAGTTTTTCCAAATATAAACTTACAATCTGGTATTTTGAGCAATTCAATTCCAGCATGTATTTATGCGAATGGTTGAAAATATTAGGTCGTTACAATGGCCAAAATAAGGCAATGAAAAGTCAAGAGGAAGTGAAGAGTTTTTGCTAATGAAAGGTCTCAAGTTATAAAGTCAAGTCTCTTCATATTTCCTTTCTTTTAATTCAATTAAAAAAATAAAATCAGTAATTTGACTTTAAAAACTGAAAAAAAGTAATAATAAATAATAATAAATAATAAATTTTAAATAAAATGGAAAGAGAATTAAAGAAATTGCTTAAAATTCAAAACAGTGTTCAAAAATTACAATTAAATCATCATTGGCTTTGGAAAAATATCTGCTTCATTTTTAAATATTCTAAAGAAAATTTTTGAAATAAAATAATTTCTTAAACATATTCAAAGTGAAATAAATAATTAAATTTAGAGAAAATAGAAAAATAGTTAAAGAAATTGTTTAAAAATTGGAAACAGGACATGAAAATTACAAATAAAATACCATGGCTCTAGAAAAATTTCTATTTCACTTCAAAACAGATAAAATGTCAAATAAATAAAGTAAATGAGGAAAAAAATAAAGTGGGAATGAGAATAAAATAAGATCTTGAGAAATATAGAAAAATAAACAAAGAATTTCTTAGATTAATTGAAGCTGGAAATTAGAAATTGTAAAAAAAATACAACTGACACTGGAAAATGTCGATTACACTGTCAAAAATGTTTTAAAACCAAAAATATATACAATACATGGTGTTACACATGTAAATATAAATTATAACATGACATAACAACAAAATATTATCCATATAAAGTTAAAATAAACAATTTTGTTAAATACAACTAATTTCACACAATAGTTAAAAAGGCATAACTTTCACATTATAAATCAGATTTTAACGAAACAAAAAGCAATGTTCTTAAAATTTTATTTACTTTCATAATAAAAGATAAAATTCAAATTTCCAAACTTTCAAACTTTTAAATTTAAAAGTCAAAGTTTGTCCATATTGACCAAAATTCACTTTTTGGAATTTGGTTTTGGAATGATAATTCACATAGAAATCAAAATTTATATTTAAAATAACAAAACTATTCACTTTAATAAACAAAATAAAGTTTTTAAATTGAAAAATCCAATTAAAATAATTAAAATACACAATTAAAATAATCACAAAAATACAGGGTTGTAACACTCTCCCCCACTCAAAAAATTTCGTCCCCGAAAAGGAATGAGGTACGGGAAAGCACAAAAAAGATAAAATAAAATAAGATTAAGACAAGATGACCAAAAGATTGAAATTATACCTGATAACTGTTGTTATGGGTAAGTTTAACAAGGTAGGGATGATCTTCCCAAGATCCTCCAGAATCAAGAACACAAGCACGAAAAACAACCCTTAGAATCTGATTCACCCTTTCCGCTTGACTGACGGTCTGTGGATGGCAAGTAGTGCTCAGATTCAAAATGAGTACCAAAGATTATCAAAGATTATAGAAAGATTTCTAAACAAAAAGATTATAGAAAAATTCTTACACCAGTCTGTAGCAAGATAAGGAAAATAAGGACAACCAAAAGATAGTTTGGAAAACAAAATAAGATAATAAGTTTGATGACATGAAAATGTCAACTTAAATTGATAATTAATTTTACATAAGTTAAATAACTTAACTATCTCAAATTTCATTATCTTATCATCCAATTTTCTTAATTTAACCATCTCTAAAATCATGGATTTGAAAAATCGTCATTTATTATACTCATAATGTATTCAATAAATTTAGTTCTTCAAATTAAATTTTATTCCTCTCAATATATTTTATCACCTAAGTTAAGTATATTTACACTTGTTGCAAATGCTTTAATTTATTCTTAGTTCCTTTAACATTCTTTATATTGTAAATTATTCAATTTACCTTTTATTCTATTTACCTCTGTAAATCTTTTTATAACTAAAATTTAAATGTATAACATTTATTATAACCACTCAAATTTTATTTAAATTTTTTTTTTATATTGTATATTATCCAATTACATATTCAACTTCTAAAAATTAAGGTAAGTTATCTTGAAATGAAATGGTGTAGTATACAAATAAAACTTCCAAATTCAATCATTTCAAGCTTGAATATTTATTCAAATCTTGAAATTATAATTGAAATTATCTTTCAAAATAAAATTTAGGAATTTAAATTTTCGATAAATTCCAAACTATTTAGAGATAAATAAATGCACATATACTATATATATATATATATCCATTTAAATCATATATCAGCATAAGTTATAAATCCAATCTTATTTAGAAATTCAAATCTATTAAATTCCCTAAACAAAGCTGTAGCAAGACTACAGAATGGTCTCTTCACTTCGAAACTCGAAAATAAATGTCGATGATCCTACGATCATCACCGAAGTTATTTTCCCGTGACAAAGAGAAGAGCACAAATTTTTAGATTTAAAATTCTTTGTAAACAAATTTCTATTCGAAAATACTTTAAATAATATATCCTTTTAAAAATTTTAAATACAAGTGTTGAAACCATCGAAAATTAAATTCTCAAATTCCTGTTTTCAATTCATTTTAAATTTTCAAATAAACTTATAAACATGTTTTATAGTTCAATTATTTATATATGAAACAAGAGAAGTGATTTAAAATCAAAATCAAATATTATTTCCTAACAACCAATTGAATAAATATCCATAAAAATTTATGACGTAGTTAGAAAATTTGTTTCATTACTAAATTTGAAAAAACATATTGTTTCAATTTGCTCTGTTCAAGTGTTTTGGAAATCCTACCAATAGCATTGGTCCAACGAATCGATTAGAAACCCAAATCAACATCAACAACTTAAACAACATAATATAAAATAAAACAGTAATTATAGATTTACAAGTGCAATTCAAAATGTTTTGAAGATAGTTTGGAAACAAAAGACAAGATAACTAATTAACCAAATAGGGAGATGGGTAAGCTTAAATAAATCGCGGGCAACCTTAACCGGGTCAACCGTGACTTAAAGAATAAGATCGATGTGGATTTTCTGGGGTAAATCTACATTCGATCTCGAGAGACAAAGTTGGAATAACAAAAGATATTAGCATCTAAACCAAGGATAGATATAAATCTCTGGTGAATCGATGCTAATTATAAAGGAGTTTCACCCCCTTTACAAGCAAATTTGAAATAGACGAGACTACCGACTCAATATAAAGATCATTCGAAGTGGAGTTATGAGATACTCCAAAATCAAAAGAAGATGAATAGTGAGGGACAAGAATGGATTTTGGAACCGCAGGGAACATCCCAAAATTCAAAGGAAATTCGAATCAAATAGGAAAAGATTCAAACTCGAATGAAAGTGATTCTGTAAATAAATTTACTTATATTCTAAGTTTTGCCTCAAAGCCAAATCTCTGATGCCAAATGTAACACCCCGACTATTTTCAACCATTCACATCCGCACATGTCGGACTTGAATTGCTCAAAATACCGCGTTGTAGATAAAATTTGGCAAATCTCAGAATATACAGTAAATGAATAATCACAGATCACAGACACAGAGTAATAATAATGCAGCGGAAGTAAAAGAAATAGTAGTTCATGAAGATACTATATAAATATATCAGAGTTAAATAAGATACAACAGAATTCTCAATATGACAACCAAGTACAAGCTGAATACAACACTAGGATCAACAGGATAACTGGAAGTAAAATAGATAAAACTAGACGAGCAGATAATCTCCAGCGATTCCAATCTCTAGAAAGTGGAATCTAAATCTATGAATACTCAGACTGACCCGAGCGTAAATAAAAATACAAACACCTGAGTTAGGACATACATACTTATACAATGTAAACCAACTTAAGTGAACTATAGTAAAGGCACAAGTAACTTAAAGGATGCTTAGGACCGCCCATCCTCTAAGGATTCGTTAAACTATTTACTATGTAGTATATTGCGCTATTATAATAATGTCTATAGTAAATAAACTTACTTTAAAATAGCGTTACGGGATGACCCAATATTCCCCTTAACACAAATAATGCCAATAGTCTATACAGTACCTGCATATCTCCTAATCGGGAGACTATGAGAGTATACTGCATAGGTATGACACAAATAGAAACTCATAGTAAAGGTTCGATATGGTAGGTGACACGGTACAAAGATGCAATGCCAAGATAAATATACCAATTACGCACACGGGCTGGTGGTAACGTAGCAGCCACATATGCCCACCTCGGAACACATTCCCAAATCGAAGGGGTGCACCCAATCAATCACAAAAGTAATAGAATGGTATCGAAGAAATGCGTCCGACCACAGGAGCTACCCCTTTTGGCCCGAGATCGCTCCTGTTTTAGCCACCTTAAGCCAATTCACGGGAGTCGGGTCCACGTAATATACATCAAGAACGTCGCCACCACCCTACTTCATTCTAGAATCTCCATCGCGTACACGGTTGTCAAAGTGGTTTTCGGTATCGACAGAGAGTATGCCCATATTCGATCCCGATCTTTTTGCCAACCAATAGTTATTATAACCCGTGGTTATAATTTTTAAAAATAATAATTTATACTTTAAAATAAAATATCATTTCAAATCCAAATCTTTACCAAAATAGAGATCAAATCATTTCCAAAACATTTCAATATCAAAATATCACATCCTTTCAAAGTTTTCTTTTTAAATCATTTCAATATGTCAAAATATCATATCCTTTCAGAACTTCATTATCAAATCATTACTTGAGTTCAAATCCAAGTATCAAATTTAAAATGCCTTTTTAAATTCCAAGATATCATTTATTTATTTCAATTCAAAACACCTTTTAAAATGATTTATATTCCATCAAATTAATTCATTTAAACCATTTAAAAGTGAAGGTATTATTCTTTCAAGTCAAGATTCAATTTTCAAAGTTTCAAACCATTCTGACCTCATTTACTAAGTCAAAAACCATAATCATTTAAAATTTCAGCCTTTCACAGCATTTAAAACAATCTATTGCAAGTTATACTTGAAAACATTTTAATTCAAGAAAGACGGCATTTAAAAACTGCTGTTAAAACTCAGTTTCAGTTGAAATTTAGTTTAAAACAGCAAAGACAGCATTTCCAGAAATGCTGTAATAGCTCAGGTTTCAAGTTTAAGGTTTCTATTAATTTTAGCAAAGACAGCAGACCACTACAACATTTACAGAACTACTGTAATAGGCCTTTATTAAGTTTTAGCCTTTTAAATTTACTACAACAACTACAGCATTTCAGAACTGTTGTAATAGCTCTTTTATTTAGTTTTAATTCACTTACAGAAACCATAGCATTTTTGAATGTTATAAAAAGTATTTTCCAGATTTTAGTGTATTTCCAGGAAATAGTACACTTCAATTTAAACCCTTTAAACACTATAAAATCACATTTTTAACATTCAAAAATGTTCATTAAAACTACTCTTTTAACTTATGATTTTTATAAAGTAACATTTCATAATTAAATCAAATTTCAATAATTTACTTAATAAAATTCAAGTGTAGATTTTCTAGCCTTCACATTTTTAACAAATAAACTTAAAACTTAAATTTTATTACCATTTTTACAAGTATAACTTAATTTCCATTTTTATTTATTTATTTATATAACTCAAATTTCCTTTTTTAATCAAAACCCAAATTTCTAGACTTAAGTTATATTTCAATAATTCAACTTAACCATTTATTTATTTAACATCTCCACTTATAGAAAAATCATAAACCCTTTATTTAAAACACTTTAAAATCTATTTAAATCAAATTATCATAAATTTACATTTTCAACCACTTAAAATTTTATTTATATAACTTATATGTCATTTTTAAAGCCAAAGTCCAAATTCCCAAATTTAAGTTATATTTCAAAATTCAATTTAATCATTTAATTATTCAACATTTTTAACTTATAGAAAAATCAAAATTTCTTTATTTAAACATTAAAAATCCAATTTAAATCAAAATTTCATAAATTTACACTTTATAGGAATACTTAAAAATATTCAAAATACTTTATAAAATAACCACGGGCCGTATATAGTTTTCTAACCTAGTCAAGTGATACAGATATATATCGTTTCAATCCGCAATTTACAAGGATAAATCCAGATTCTATCATTTCAAACCCGCAGTCCCAAGTAAAATAAAATAAATAAAACCGGTTCAGGCTTATCATTTCAGCCCATATCGATTTTTCCCTATTCTAAAGTCCGTTCGGGTATGTATAATTTCAACTAATAGTGATTTCTAAACTAACAGGGAACTGGCAGTGATGAACAGATATAAATGAACAGAATAATATTATATAACAGTAACAAATGATGTAACTGGTGTATAAACAGGGGTGAACATCATATGATCATAGCATAAGTAGTTATAACATGATGATATGGTTTACAGATTCAAATGCTATCACTTTACTAATTATATAAGTATAATATGTCTGGTGAGAATTACTCACCTTTTTTGTGCTGCAGTTATCAATTCAAATGACACAAACGGATTCCAGGAAGCACAAGATTCAAGTGGAAGGTGGTCCAAGCTATTGATCTTGTCACAACCCATAAACAAAACCAAAATAAATTATAACTTCAATACAACATTGAATTGAAATAACTTTGAAATAAAAAGAAATATGAATACAATATATTTTGCCATGCTTTCAACACTCATGTGCTCGGCCTAGGGTGCTATATGGCTCAGCTAAGACTTGCTTTTGGCTTTGGTTTGGACCTAAAAAGGCATGGCTACAAGGAATAGGAAGTGGTGGAGGAGTTACCACGCATTAATATGAAGAGGCTTATGCAATATGGTGTTTTTGGTTCATTTTGGGCTCGTCTACATAGGTCTATGGCTCGGCCTTTCATGCTTCAGATGGACAGTGAGTGAGGTGATGTGTAGTGGTGGTATCAAGGTGGTGGTGGTGGTGGCTCAAGGTGGTGGCCATGGTGGTGGATGAAGGAGATAAGGCATGGAGTGGCTAGCATGGCTGTTTTCAAGGCAATTTCAGTGTTTGGTGGAGTTTTTATAGTGTTAACTTCCAAAGCAAGTCACGGCCAGAAGTAAACCAGTGGAGGCGAGGGTGGTGAGGCCATGGATGATGGTGATGCTGGTCGTGGAGGTGGTGGAGGAGCCATGGCCGATCAACACTACGAAGAAGCAAAGCAAAAATATTAATAAAACATGAAGAAAGGTAGAAAAATAAAGAGAAGCCCTTACCATTTTCTTTCTTAGATGTGAAAAATGAGATGGAGGATAGTTTCTCACGTTAATATGAGTTGAGAAACTCATGGCTACAATCAAGAAAGGTACGGCCAAAATAAGGCAATGAAAAGTCAAGAGAAAGTGAAGAGTTTTTGCTAATGAAAGGTCTCATGTTATAAAGTCAAGTCTCTTCATATTTCCTTTCTTTTAATTCAATTAAAAAAATTAGTAATTTGACTTTAAGAACCTAAAAAAATTAATAAAAAATAAAAATAAATAATAAATTTTAAAGAAAACGGAAAAAGAATTAAAGAAATTGCTTAAAATTCAAAACACGGTTCAAAAATTACAATTAAATCATCATTGGCTTTGGAAAAATATCTGCTTCGTTTTAAAAATATTCTAAAGCAATATTTTGAAATAAAATAATTTCTTAAACATATTCAAAGTTAACTAAATAATTAAATTTAGAGAAAATAAAAAAATAATTAAATAAATTGTTTAAAAATTGGAAATGGGGCATGAAAATTACAAATAAAATACCATCGGCTCTAGAAAAATTTCTATTTCACTTTAAAGCAAATAAAATGTCAAATAAATAAAATAAATGAGGAAAAAAATAAAGTGGGAATGATAATAAAATAATTTCTTGAGAAAAATAGAAAAATAAATAAAGAATTCCTTAAATTAATTGAATCTAGAAATTAGAAATTGTGAAAAAAATACAACTGACACTGGAAAATGTCAATTACACTTTGAAAAATGTTTTGAAACCAAAAATATATATAGTACATGATGTTACAAATGTAAATATAAATTATGACATGACATAACAACAAAATATTATCTATATAAAATTAAAATAAACAATTTTGTTAAATACAGCAAATTTCACACAATAGTTAAAAAGGCATAACTTTCACATTATAAATCAAATTTCAACGAAACGAAAAGCAATGTTCTTAAAATTTTATTTACTTTCATAATAAAATATAAAATTCAAATTTTTAAATTTTCAAAATTTTATATTTAAAAGTCAAATTTTGACCATATTGACCAAAATTCACTTTTTGGAAAATATTCCTTTTAGTCATGTTTTTGGAATGATAATTCACATAGAATTCAAAATTTATATTTAAAATAACAAAAATATTCACTTTAATAAATAAAATAAAGGTTTTAAATCAAAAATCCAATTAAAATAATTAAAATACACAATTAAAATAGTCACAAAATACAGGGTTGTTACAATTTTAGTTATCGCAAATTTTTCAAAAAATTTCTAACACCTTAAATTTTAAAAAAAATTCGCCAGCGTCTCCCTTACGCGGTTCGATCCGAAAAAAATAGCAATGTATATATCACAAATATACATCTCATCATCGAGGATTAGGCATCCCGAAGGGAAAAAGGTGTAAAAGTACGATATGTAATCCGAGATTTGTACCTTATATATTATTAGCAAGCATATACGGCAAATATAATGCGAAAGCGAGCTCCAAAAGCGAAGCAAGTGCCATCCACACCTATTATGCACTCAACAAACAATGAGAAACATGTATATATGAAAGCAATATCAATATAAAATATATACAAACAACTATATATGTCAATATAGCAAATGCAATCACCACAAAAAATCCAACCATCCAACAACTATCATCCAATTAATCCATATCTATCCAATCAATCCATAACCAAATCAATATACATTCATTTTTCACTAATATTCATTGAATTGGTTTTCAATTTAATCACAATTTGATTCATTAACATAACTAACATTTATTTATTCGTATTCAATTAGTTTACATTCACTAATCACATTCAAGTTTGTTTACTTCCAAATCAAATTCAATTATTTTACTTTCAATTTCATTCACTTAATTTCATATGAATTTTCTATACAGTCAACTAACATCTATCTAACAACCAATGCATATCCAACATTACCAAAATAAATTACTTTACATTCATTTAATTTGGTTCAACACTTTTAATTCCAATTGGTTTAACATTCAATTAGATTGAATTCTAGTATTCACTATATTCACATTTTTATACGACACTTCCCATATTTTATTAATTCACAACTTCTTAACAACAACATTTTTAATGCTAATTCAATCTACAATTAAAGTTGAATTTCATTATATAACTCAAATTCATATTCATCACTTTGCTTTATTCATTCACTTTATTAATTTACTTTGATACCCAAAATCAACTTCATTCAACATTACTTAAGTTATGTTTCATTTCAACTTCACTTACATTACATTCACTTATACAACATAAGTTCATCTCTAGTCACTTGAAATTCTATTTTATTTAACTTTTACTTAAGTTCATTGAATTAGTTTTCAATTTAATCACAATTTGATTCATTAACATTGGATATAACTAACATTTATTTATTCGTATTCAATTAGTTTACATTCACTAATCACGTTCAAGTTTGTTTACTTCCAAATCAAATTCAATTATTTTACTTTCAATTTCATTAATTTAATTTCATATGAATTTTCTATACAATCAACTAACTCTATCCAACAACCAATGCATACCTAACATTACCAAATTAATTTACTTTACATTCATTCAATTTGGTTCAACACTTTTAATTCCAATTGGTTTAACATTCAATTTAGATTGAATTGTTGTATTCACTATATTCACATTTTTATACAACATTTTCAATATTTTATTAATTCAAAACTTCTTAACAACAACATTTTTAATGCTAATTAAATTTACAATTAAAGTTGAATTTCTTTATATAACTCAAATTCATATGCATCACCTTGCTTTATTAATTCACATTGTTAATTTACTTTGATACCCAAAATCAACTTCATTCAACATTGCTTAAGTTATGTTTTATTCAACTTCACTTACATTTACTTTCACTTATTCAACATAAGTTCATCTCGAATTCATTTCAAATTCTACTTTACTTAACTTTTACTTAAGTCAAATTTCATCTCATTATTCCAATTCATATCTTGTTTTTCTGAATGAAATTGTTTAACCATTTTAATATTTGGTTTTACTTACATTTTCTCATTTTAAAAGTTATACAACTTATTTATTCATAATTCCGCGAACATCTAGCTAAGTCCACTTCCATTCGCTAAACTCATTCTTTAAAATTTCAAATCCTATTCACTTTATTAACTTTCTTTATTTAAATTTCAAATCATATATTTATTATGCTAACTCACATTTGTTTCAACTTTACCAAAATTAAATCTTTACTTCATTTTATATTATAAGTCCAAAACTCGTTTCACTTATATTCATCAATTACAACTTGGATTTTAAATTCACATTTGTTTATTGAAACAAAATTTCAATTTCAATTTCAGTTCATTATTGGTAGCAAATTCATCACACAGAAACTCGAAAATGATACTGATGATGCTGCAGTCATCACCCTTATTACTTCCCAGTAACAGTAGTGAATTCAGTGCTTTTATATTCTTTTTAAAAATCCTTTTTTATATTTATATCACATTTATATATCTTTTTACTCATATGATTTCAGTATTCGCTTTACTTATATAAGATCATTTCAAATTCACTTATCTTATCTAGATTTATAAAAATATAATATCTTTAACCTTGAAAAACAACTTTCAAAATAAACGGAATTCAACATTCCAAATTCTTAGTTTAAATTCATTTTTATTTATACCTCACATATTTACAAATATATTCATATAGTTTCATATCTTATATATAAGATTATTTCACAATTGTAAATCATATTAATTATAATTCCATCTTTTATAACTCATTTGCTTATACAATTCATTCTTTTACAATTGTTGTTTTTATTTAGATTACTCAAACAGCTTTTATTAACTTATATATATTTACATTTTCAAACAACCAAACAATTTATTTATGTACACTTTAATAATTTTTGAAAAATTATTTCTTTACATATAAAATATAATTGAGGTAAAATTATTTCATTTACCCAATTTAAAATGATACTATGCCGATTTGCCTCGTTTAAGTATTTGGAAATTCCTATCGATAACATGGCATCCCACATACCGACCAAAATTCACAAACAGCTCAATGGATAAGCAAACACAATATAAAACATTTTATATTCACTAACAAATACACGCTTATATATATAATACACTCAAACTCAATCTAGGGTGCTACTGTCCCTGTCTATAATGAGTACACATAAAAGCTTAGGAATGTACAAAATCTAAGCTCTGATACCAGATGTGACGACCGAAAAATCCATACCCTTTGAAACGACAATAATCCACACATGTCCCACCCAAAAAAGCACAAACTCATGGAAAGTGAAGATAAAGAAAAGAAGAGAGAAAAAGAGAAGAGAACAAAGAGATAAGATCAAAACAGAACAATACAGAATCTCACATCGCAGCGAAAAATATATAATATCATAACAATGATCTTTACAAAACAGAAACTGTATACACACACACACACGTCAATCAGAGTTCAACAAACAAACAACAATTATCAGCTTGAACAGTTATAATAACCTGTCCTCACAAATGTCGATAATATAAAAAACTAAGCAATGCAGCGGATAATCAATAATCAAAATAGATACGCGTATACGAAATGAAGATCTCCAGCTCTCCTGCTGAAGCTTCAAAAGCAACAAATCTAAACCAGTAAATATACTCAGTCTGGCAAGAGCATTGAAAGGGAAGAACGCCCGGATCAGTCTGGTAAATCAGCGTGAGAAACACACTCAATTGAATTTATTAAGTTACCAAAGATTTTCCTTTATAAAAAAAAAGTATCTCGTAAGACAAGTCCACACATCAACATGGACATGTTTTTACCTTACGATAACTAAAACTTTTCTTTCATATCAAATCCTCTTATATTATACTAGCGTCTAGTATATACAAATAATATTAATCATGGTCGAAATAGTTACCTATATAGCATTTCGAGGCTATTCATTATGCCTTTACAAACAAAATCGCTGCTCGTAGTGGATGTTGGATTTCAAAACAAATGACCAGGTGAACGGACTACCTTCTGACAGTACATCTCTAAAAGAGTGTACCGAGGTCCATCACAAAGGATCCTCTACCAACACACAACCGGCCTACATCTATAACTAGATGGTACCGAATATATCATCCGCCAGTCGTTACCGACCTTTACCGAGGGTCGTCATAGCGTACAAACCACAGTACTCAGATACACAATGTCATAGCGTGTAAAGATATATCTAGAAGAGGATGATCATACCCTAATGGGAATGACCCACTTAGCCTTGCTGCATCTAACCCTGTTTTGGTCATTTCTGGTTGATGAGGCTAGAGGTAACAATTACCTTTCACAATCACAATCACAATCACATCACTTTGAATGCCACACGGCCATTTCCGTTGACTACTAATTGCCTTCCACAAAAATACAACCCGTAAGCTCATACGTCTCAAGGAGGGTGTTAAGCTAAGAGAAGTTGCATTCTCCGCCACCACTGATGTACGTTTGTAAAAACCAATGTACGTAATATACAGAAATGCAATGTTTTACAAACATCCATACAAATTGTCCATGAACAGGACAAACCGAAGGTACTTTCCTACCACTAGGATTATTAGCAAATAGTCCTTGCATTGGATATTTCATAATGAAGAGACCGCTGTGTTGGATGTATATTGGGATTTCAACCCTAAACGATCAACAAGCAGTCCACCACTATGAAAACATAGAATATCAATATCATCACAAGCAACTTGCACAATCATCGCATATACCTTGGTTCGAAGTGGTTTTCGAATAAATCTGATCCTGGTCTCTTCACACCAACAATGCAAAAGCGTTTCTCAACTTCACATAGAAACTAAGTCTCATAGACTTATCACATTTCAAACTTTCAACTTGCTATCCTTTGGGCCAAGAAGGAAGCTCGATAGATTGGAGTAATACTCCGCACTATACGAATCATCATCCTCAACACAAATGATAATCAAGCCTACATAGAAGGCTACGTACTAAGTGTACGACTAAATAGTCCCCACATCAAGTCGAGGAAATAAAATTTGGCAAAGTTTGATAGTCGGTTATTTAACTATCAAAGCAAACAAACAAATATTTAGCATCATATACAATCACTGGGCCCTTTTAATTATTCTTTTATAAATTAAACTATTTGCCAAATATTCACTTTAGATTATCTTTAAAAAGATATAATCTCAAAACCATCTCAATATTTCAATCTTGGAAAACATTTCCAAATACTTATTTAAAAATAAGTTGTTCACAAATCAATTTATTTTCGACACTTGGAAAGTATTACATATACTTAAATCACGATTAAGTATATATTTTATTCTTTAAGGAAAACATTCTCTTTAAACACATTTATTGGGTCAAAACGAATGTTACGTAAAACATCGTTACTGTTTGCACCAAAATTGGTCACAACACTCTTCGGGAGTCGTTGAAGAGATAATATCGTAGAGTGTAGATTCAAAACGAATATTATCTAACAAAAACTCCAATCAACAATGAAGTAAATGCATTGACAAGAGATTTATAGTGGTTCGGCGTGTTTCCTACGTCCACTGTGAGGTTTTTTGATGTTTTATTGATTCTCTTTCAATGATTACAAGTTGTTACAGCAATCAACAGCAAATTACAACTGGAAATTCGAAATCAACATCAAAGTTATGATGTAGGATGATGGAGATCTCGGTCCGGCAGAGTCGGGGCGTTTCAGAGTCGAAAAGATCCTTTTTCTGTTGGCCCTGGGGCTCTATTTATAGGTGTAGGATGCTGATATTTTGCTGAAAATTCAGGAGACTACTTCTGGCACGTGAGGGGGCCCACGCGCCCGGTCTCAAGAAATTTGGGCCCACTTTGGCATCGATTCGAACTCCATTCGAATCGATCATGAATTCATCCAATCGAGGTGAAATTTAGTGTGGACATTCTTCAACATGTATGCGAGCTTATGTGAAAATTTTGTGGCATTTGGATTAGTAGATTGAGAGATATGATGGGTTCGAGATGATGCTCTTCGAGTGGCTGTTTGGTTCAAAACCATCCCTTCGAATCGATTGTTTCGAATCGATGGTGGCACGTGTCTTCGTGTTGACGTGGAGCACACACTTCGCTTCGATCCGGGTTTTGCTCCAAGTTGATTGCTTCGACTCCATATATCTCGGTGCATTCGAACCGATGAAAGACACGTCATCATGGCTAGTTGACCGAGTGGATTCGAATGAAGCTTTACAGATGGGTTCGAACAAGGCTTCAATGATGGGTCCGAAAAAGGCTTCATGGATGGGTTCGAACAAGGCTTCATGGATGGGTTCGAACAAGGCTTCATGGATGGGTTCGAACAAGGCTTCAATGATGGGTCCGAAAAAGGCTTCATGGATGGGTTCGAACAAGGCTTCATGGATGGGTTCGAACAAGGCTTCATGGATGGGTTCGAACAAGGCTTCAATGATGGGTTCGAACAAGGCTTCATAGATGGGTTCGAACGACCGATGCTTGCTGGGTACGAACCTACGTTTCTCTGATGGATACGGGCTTCGTAACTTCTCTATGGATGCGAAGTCAATTGATGCGATCTTGAACCCTTCGATGGATTCAAATTGATGGAGTCGAACCCGTAGTACTTTAATGGATTCGAAGGAGGTTTATACGAAGATGATCGATTCGAAGCGGTGTGCAGTGATGGGTTCGAAATCCAAGTTTCCCCCTTCAAATGGAATCGATCATAACTTGAGCGTATGAACTCGGATTGACATGAAATTTGAGATGCGGACTTCTACAATCTTTCTTGTCATGTCCTATCAATTGTAGCTCAATCTGGACTCGGACAAAATTCAGTGATATCCATAGCGAAACGAAGTGTGACCAATCTCTGAGACGAACTGTTCTCCATTTTCGATCGATCTTTTGGTATCGCGGCTTTGCCAAAAAGCGGGATAACATTTTGCCCCCTAAAGTACGTCTTGTGGGAACATGACGTGCTTTGAATAGCTGTAATTTCTCTCTGAACAATCATTGCTCTCTTTGTTGTTGAGACTTGTATTCTGTATTGCTGTAACCTTGTGTTGATGTGATTGATTGCCGTATAATAGCGCTTAGCCGTTGGCTGTTGTATTCGTAATAAGATGAGTATTCGATCCCTGTTAATGTTTAAAATCAAATGTTAGCCCGACATATATGCACATATGTTAGTTTGACCCTTGTTAACGTCGTGCGTCCACGAGTCGTCAGTTTTGTTTGCCATTTGAATTTCGTATCGATTCTCTCCTGAACCGATTTGGAAATTTGAGTTGAGACAACGCTTGATGGTTGTCTTGAAAAGTCCCTTCATATCGATCCTCTCCTGAACCGATATAGAAGGTTGAAGGAATCGAATTTGTGTTGCGCGAATGTAATATTTCAAACCGATGAGTATGAGCGTCGATGGGTTCGAGATCAACATTCGTAGGGATGGAGTACGCTTATGCTATGATGGGTACGAAACCGACATTCGAACCGATGGCTTGGATGAGTACAAAACGTTCATTCGTACCGATGAGAAAGGATGGATATGAAATAGTAGTTCGCATCGATAGGAAATGATGGATATGAAATCGTCGTTCGTATCGATAGGAGATGATGGAGTTGTGAATCTGTTGATGTGAACAGGGGCTTCGAATCGATGTGCCCACTGTTTGTTTCGCATCGATGCAACTCGATGCCCTGCTGTGTGTTTCGCATCGATGAGGCCTTAAGCGCATGGATTCGAAAGCTGATTTCTAATCGATCTGATAATTGACCGATTGTGACCGGTTGGGTTAACTGGGATGCGAAACATCTTGGTGGCTTTCGAGGCTCCATATAAATAGCAGGGGGTTTTCCATTTTTTACTTTTTACTTTTTTTTACTTTTGCCTTGTGTTTATTGTGTTCTGCATCGTTTCGAAGCTTCAGAGAGAAAACACTGCGTCATGTCACCGAATCAATCGAGATCCAAGTCTTTAATTCCTCGAATCCATCACTCAAACTAGGTAATTAGCCTCGAATCCAAATGGCAAAGCTATTTCGAACCTACCTCTTCTTCATCGATTGGCCACTCTGATAATTGGCAAAACCAGATCTGGTTTGGGGGAGCTTCGAATCGATTCGTGGGCTCGAGTTCGAATCGATGATGGCGGCGTCATTTTTCCTTGGATTTCGCATCGATCCCTGGAATGACTTTATGGGGGTGACGCAGTTCGCACCGATTGACTACCTTTGATGGGTCCATTCGAATCGATGGATTTGAACCCATCAGCTATCGGTTCGAAGTTCTCAACTTTACATCGATACGGAGGGTATCGATTCGAACGTGATCGATGTTAAGTTGAGGGTTTCCTGATCGGTACGAACCAGTTAACCAAAGATCGATTCGAAGTCATCCTTCATTGATCGATTCGAACTTGACACCTGATCATCGATTCGAAGCTCGCCTTTCTGCATCGATTCGAAGTAATGTTAAGATGGGTTCGAATGAGTTCCCTGTGATCAGTTCGTACCCTCTATGATGGATACCAAAGTTTAACATTTTCTAAGCATAATTCCGATGAGCTTCATCCTTGCATATTTGGACTTGATAATTAAACTGCATACTTGACCACCTTTTGAAGCTCGTCGATGGAACCACAACGACTTCCATCCGAATCAATTTCCATCATATAAACGCTTTAGTGATGACGGTCAGCGATGACGGTCATTATAAATGGACTTCGTAGCTTTGTTGTTTGCATATTTCCTTTAATTCTACGACATTTATTCAAGTAATGCATGGCACTATACAACATACATTCATACACTTTACACTGGGGGAACGCACGGGTCCTTTGTCGTCTAACGATGGTTTCTCATGAGTTAGCTAGTCATGGAACCCTCAAGTTCGCAGCAGTAGGAGGTTCAAAGCACAGTCACTCCGAGACTAGAGGTTCCGGATATTGAACCCGAGATCATCGGTCCTGCCCTGGATGAATTCCCCAATGCGTCTTTCATTGCCAATCCGTCGGATTCCGTTCAATCCAATATTTCTGAAGATATGTTGGGGAGAATATGCTTGAGGCACGGCCTGCCACTGGATGACGTGTTATTGCCGGGACCGAATGATAGACCACACAACCCGCCGGAGGGATATACAGCATTTAATCACCACGCATTCGCGGCTGGGATGCTTCCTCCGTTCAACGAGTACATAAGGGAAGTGTTGTCTTTTTTTAGGATCGCTCCATCTCAACTACACCCGAACGGATATGCTTCCGTGAACAGCTTATTCATCGTCTTCATGGAGTACCTTCATAGACCACCGTTCCCGATCGAGATCAGATATCTATTTAATTTCAAAACCCGAGGCGATTATCCCTCCTTCACATTTTTGGAGGCAGTGAGGAATTGCCAAGTGGTCACTGGGTCCTGGACCAGGTTGAGTTATTACAGGATGGAATGGTTCTATGTCAGATGTCCTCCGGGGTTTGCCCGGCGATGGTTAATCAGACGTAAGTGTAACTGAGTTATCAAATAATTACTAAGGCAACTGCGGTCAAAGTGAAACTTGTGTTTTTTTTCTTTTTTTTACAGCAACGATTCAGCGACCTGAAGGCGAACACTTTAAGGAGGTGGTGCGAGTACTTCAAGAAGTCCCGAGTGAAGATAGGGATATCGAGTCGCTTTTGACCGATAGGAATCTCCGGACATAGGGGTTGATTGAACGAGGGCAGAGCATAAAGTTTGGCGGGGCATTAAGGACCGTTTCGAAGAAACGAGTCAAGCACAAGAAGCCCAAAGTTATTGTAGCCGAGGAGGCTGATTCTGAAAGAACTCATACTGATGACGAGCCGTTGTCGGAGCCTACAGACGTAGTTCAAGAGGTCGCAGAGCAGAGAAAAGGCAAGGCAACCGTTGTCAAGTCAACTAAGAAGGGGAGATGGAAATTGGTTGTCACGCCCCGATCCTCTCCCAGAGTTAGAATTTCGGAGATGTCTCCTCCGAGAACTGAAAGTCTTTATGAAGGGCTCGCCGATATTCCAATTCCGGACGATGTGTCCCTGCAGCATGATGCCGGATTGGAAGAACTTTCAGAAACTTTAGTTTTGAGCGAGTCTTTTCCCACTGGTGTGGCAGACACATCCGGTTGGTCGGGGGGTTGCACATTCATACATATTTCACAACACTGCATAACCTTTGACTATAAACTACCCGTATCGAAGGGTGATTAATCCTACTTTATTTTTTGTTCTGCAGATACCATGTCCGGGCGAGCTTCAATGTTAGGGAGTCTCCGACACGCGCAAGTCTTCATATCATGGGTCGCGCAGACGAGAAGGGGACAGAGATTATGACCAGGGACGCTCTAGGTATTCTGGTCAAGAGAGATATGATACAGATAGAGGCTATAAGCGTCGATCTCGATCGCGTACTCCTCCTCCTCCCAGAGATCCCATACAACCTCCTGTTCATGTCTCCCGTCCTTCTGAATCTTCACACTACATATCGGCTTCTCAATCTTCTAGGCATGAATCCCGCCATCCTAGGAGCGAAACGATAACTGCTGCCGTTATAGAACAGCCCCCCGTGGAAACTTCAAGGGAAGGAGCAATCAAGCTTGCTCAGCTGAAGAAAGACTTTCCAAATATCTGCTTTGACAACTACATCTATCCTCCTCGTTTAAAAAGGATCCCAGAGGAAGCCGAGCAGTTAGTGCATGACTACGTGCACGACTTTTATGCCCAGTACAAGGCGTGGGCGAAAGCGGCTGACAAAACGTCGGCATTAGCCTTTGAGCATGGGGCCACCATTGAGAGGTTGCAGGCTGAGTTAGCTCAAAAGAGACGTATTATTGAGGTGCTAAACACTGAAGCTGAATCTTCTCGGAAATCTGAAATGGAGGCTATCAAAAAAGCCGACGAAGCCCAAGCAACGATGGATAGGATGAAACGTGAGCATTACGCCACGGTAGAGGATATGGGCTATCGAAACACCATGGTTGCAGCCGAGAGGGATGCAGCCCTGAAGGAGCTAAATGAGCTCAAGTCCAAATTCGCCGAAATCGCCAAGGATAGGGATGATGCGAACAATGCAGCCCAGGAGGCGTGTGAACAAGCCGTGATGCTTCGGACTGAACGGGATGCGGCAGTAGCCAAGGTCCAGGCGGTTGAGATGGAGGTTGAGGAGAAAGTTCAACAAGAGGAGGCCAGGCTGGAGGCCGATATTGAAGACCTGCTCATCACTTACAATGCCAATGTGTTAAGACACAGAAATTTGGCCTGGCTTCAGGACTACCCAGTACACCTCCGTAGCGCTTGGGGTCGATTAGTTGAGGAGGAAGAGGAAGCGCATCCGGATGAATCGGTCGACCGATTTGAACTCGAAAACTGGTTGCTGACAGATGATCAGAAAAAGATCCTCCATGACGCTATTATTGCTCATGAGAAGGAGATGATTGATGGTCGATCTATGGAGGTTGGAGAGGGATCAGGTGTTGAGCATCACGCTACTGTTATTGAAATCACCGCTCCACCTTCGTTAGAGCCTGTATCTTTGGTTGGTTCACAATCTGTTCCTGCTTATTACCCAGAACAGCCGCGGTTATCTCCCATTCGGGAGCATGTCTCTGAGGCCATCCAACCGTCAATGAGTCAAACTGAGGAAGGTACTTTGTACATATCCCAAGCGTGTTTCTATTAAAGCGTTTGTTTTGAAGTGATTGCTTATAACTCCTTCTCTTCTTTGTTCAGTAATTGAAACTACTCCGGCATCTTCGGCTCAGGAGTCTATTTAAGGGCAAAAAGCCATCACCACTGAAACGACTGTCGTGACGACGGCAGTGTCTACTGAGACAGCGCAAGGGAGATCCTTATCTCTTGACGAACAAATGGTGAGTGAGCTGCTTGGCCAAAAGGGTGACCCTTTTACAGACTTGCCATTTATCATCAGTGATCTTTCGTCGGCCTCTAGTTTTGTAACGCAGACCACCGCTGCCCCCAGCCAGGCCCAATCAGCTCGAGACGAAGAAATCTTGGCCGAGATCAACGCCGAAATAGAGGCTGCGGGGCGTGAGGGCAGTGCTGGAGTTAGGACTACGATGCATAGTCCAGCACCTCTAAATGTGATATTGCCAAGTGGCTCTGTGGCTGGTACTCGGGTGTCCGCCCCGTCTTCTGTTGCAGACCCGGTCCCTCCTACTCCTCCGGTGGAAAGCCTTCACGTAGATTCGAGCTCTGAGGAGGACATTGACATTATGCCCCCAGCCGAAGAGCAGCCGCCGAAGAGGAAACCCTCCAAACGAAGGATTTCTGTTCCGAGTGATTCCGACAACGAACCACTGGTAAGAAGGTCAAAAAAGAAGAAATAGATCGGCCTCTCAAGCAGATTTTTTGGTAGATAGGAACTTGTTTTCGTTTTTCTTTAGTAGGTCGTGTATAGATGCAGGTTCGACCCCTGCTAGTAGGAATCCTTTTTGGAAGAACTTATTTGTACGTAAGTCCTTGTTTCTAGTCAGTGGGAATAAAATATTGCTTTATTTCAATTCTCATTTCATTTGTGCTTGAGTACTTGCAGTGTTTAGCTTTTAGTCCGGTGTACTTGTGAAGTTTTTACCGTCAAGTAGAGTTCGTTTTATTTGCTAAGTCTGAAAATCTTGGTCATATGTTGTTATCGATTAACAAGTTGAACTTCAGACATTATATCACTTTGGCTAGTGACTAACACTTAGCTTTTTTGCCCCCCAGTCTCGGGGAACAACATTTTTATTTTGGTAGTTGATCACATTTATTGCACATCTAAAGCACATGTCCACGCTCTAGGGACTTAGGATAATTTGAGATCGATAATCCGGTTCGCACTCTGGGAATTTGAGAGTTATCGATGTTTGTAACACGGCTCGCGCTCCGAGAACCTGGAATTGATGTTTATACTCCACTTCACAGTCTGGGAACTTGGAGTTAGTATTGATACTTCGGTTCGCACTACGGGAACTCTGACTTGGTTATTTGTGCTCCAATTCACACTTTGGGAACTTGGAGATAACATGTACGCTTGGGTTCGCACTCCGGGAACTTGGAATTGATGTTTGTACTCCGGCTCGCGCTTTGGGAATCTGGAGTTAGCCGTTGGATGGTTAGTCACATCTATTTGGGCTTTTTAGGAGTCCGTTCACACTCTGGGAGCGATAGATTTGACGTTTATACTCCAATTCACGCTCTGGGAAGTTGGAGTCCGTTCGCACTCCGGGAACGAGTTGTTGAATGTTTATACTCCAATTCACACTCTGGGAAGTTGGAGTCCGTTTGCGCTCCGGGAACGAATTATTGAATGTTTATACTCCAATTCACACTCTGGGAAGTTGGAGTCCGTTCGCGCTCCGAGAACGAGTTATTGAATGTTTATACTCCAATTCACGCTCTGGGAAGTTGGAGTCTGTTCGCGCTCCGGGAATGAGTTATTGAATGTTTATACTCCAATTCACGCTCTGTGAAGTTGGAGTCCGTTCACGCTCTGGGAATGAGTTATTGAATGTTTATACTTCCAGTCACGCTCTGGGAAGTTGGAGTCCGTTCACGCTCTGGGAACGAGTTATTGAATGTTTATACTCCAATTCACGCTCTGGGAAGTTGGAGTCCGTTCACGCTCTGGGAACGAGTTATTGAATGTTTATACTCCAATTCATGCTCTGGGAAGTTGGAGTCCGTTCACGCTCTGGGAACGAGTTATTGAATGTTTATACTCCAATTCACGCTCTGGGAAGTTGGAGTCCGTTCACGCTCTGGGAACGAGTTATTGAATGTTTATACTCCAATTCACGCTCTGTGAAGTTGGAGTCCGTTCACGCTCTGGGAACGAGTTATTGAATGTTTATACTCCAATTCACGCTCTGTGAAGTTGGAGTCCGTTCACGCTCTGGGAACGAGTTATTGAATGTTTATACTCCAATTCACGCTCTGTGAAGTTGGAGTCCGTTCACGCTCTGGGAACGAGTTATTGAATGTTTATACTCCAATTCACACTCTGGGAAGTTGGAGTCCATTCACGTTCTGGGAACGAGTTATTGAATGGACTGTCGTGTGTTGGTCCAGTTCAGCCTTTGATGTGTTGGCTTGCCCCCGAGCTGGGGCTTCACTTAGTGAGTGGACGGTCATATCACAGTCACTCGCTATTTGAATAAATTCCACTGTTTGATGGAATTTAGCTCTTCGTGTGTCGTGATTGTTGAACGTTGCATTCGGTGAATCACAGCTTTAGCTTGAAGAGATAGTACTTTATTGCTGAAATAAGAAAATATGGCAAAGTAAGTGCCTTATTACAAATTCAAATTTCATAA
The DNA here is from genome assembly GCA_030765085.1 of Allium cepa. Taxonomy (NCBI): domain Eukaryota; kingdom Viridiplantae; phylum Streptophyta; class Magnoliopsida; order Asparagales; family Amaryllidaceae; genus Allium; species Allium cepa. Next base: position 26,114,956 of record CM060938.1, on the reverse strand, counting down.
TGTAAAAGAAACTGCAAAGTATTCATAGATTGAGTGAGCCTGTCATGTGTGACAGTGACGAAGATCTTCGTCGTTCCAGGCTCCTGAGAAAGTTGGTCCGCCACTGATGGCGTTGATCACCAATCTTCCACGGGGACAAGTCGAGTCCTCCTGTCTTGGTCGATTGGGTTCATTGTTCTAATTTTATGGGCCCGCTTCTCTTGGCTGCGGTGCCCGCACAAACTGTTCCAGCTTCCTTTCTCTGATCAGTTTTTCAACTAGATCTTGTAAGTGACGACACTCGTTCGTATTGTGCCCGTAACTTTCATGGAACCTGCAAAACTTTCCCGTTTGGATTTGTCTCTCTAACGATGGTCTTGGTGTAGGTTTTTGGTACCGAATTTATCACAAGTTTGTAAGTACAAGTCCTCTAGTGATGTATTCAGAGGGGTGTAACTTTCAAACATTGGATTCTTGCGCTACGGGCCAGGATTTTGATCTCGTTTTCTGGTTTGATTCACGCCCTCTCTTCGCTGAGCTTGTTTGTTTTTAACGTTCAACTGAACTTTTCCGGAGCTCTCGCCGGACTGTTTGGTTGCAACATTGCTTTGGATCCCTTCCGTACTTGGTCCTGCATCAGTTTTCTTCCTAGACTGTTTCGTATCTTCCCGTCTCAGGATTTGGGCCGCCTTGGCTTGGAAATGGTCTAATGATGTAGGTGGTTTTCCAGCTAGCCAGTTGCCAAATTCAGAATCGGGGTCGATCCCCTTAGTCAACGCCATAAGGATGGAGTTATCGTTTGGATTACTAATCTCCATGCATGCTGTATGGAATCTCTCTAAGTAGTGTCTGAGCGTTTTTCCAGGAGCTTGAGTGACACTAGACAGAGTGTTGACATCTTTGGGCCTTGCGACGTGCGTGCGAAATTGCTCAACGAATTTTGTGGCCAATTGGTCGAATGAAGAGATGGACCGAGGTGGCAGTCGAGTGAACCACATGGTAGCGATGCCCCCCAAGGATATGGGGAAACTACGACACTTCACTGCATCGTCAGCTCTGGCAGCGGTCATTGACCATTCATATTTCAGAATGTGTTGGTTGGGGTCGGAGTTTCCTTCGTACATGGGTAGAGTAGGCATTCTGAATCGCCGTGGAGGTTCAGCAGTAAGGATATCGTCTGTAAAAGGAGTGTGGCTTTGGGAAACTCCCCAATCATCATTTGTGAACCCCTGGCTCTCACGGATCATCTAGCATATCATAGTTGAAAGATCCGGCATTTGCGCCGGAGTATGATTACGTTCCATACTTTGGGCTTGAACCGGATGTCATTGACGGTCCAAATCTTGCCTTCTTGGCTCATAGTCCTCTGGGACGTATGGTTCAGGAGTACGTCCGCTATGACGACGATCGAGGTCCGACTGATCTTGGACGTTGACCTCTGGTTCAGCCGCAACGTTAGTAGTGCGGTATTCTGTAGTGTGGTGAGGGATGGCACCTCCTCGGAAGGAGGGCCCGGTTTGGAAACTGGTCGATAGACCAACTCTCAGTTGTCCAACGGTCAGTGTGGGTTGATCTCCAGCAGCTGGCATGCGACTCCCATCTAGTCGGGGTCGTGGAGATCGATTGTGGTAATCAGAAGATGCAGAACTCTCGCTGGAGGAGCAGGACGCATGGTTTCTCTTGGATCTCCTTCGCTTCTGGCGATCCAGCTTATTGATCAGCTCGGCATTAGCGCGTAGTTGTTCTGCTAGTTGTTGCCGACTTTGAGTCAGCTCTTGGAGTAGCAACTGTAACTCTTATCGGGTAACCAGACCCGACGGTTTCGAGTGTCCAGTAGCATCTTGATTAGATGGAGGTAGTGGAGCAGGATCCTGTCTATCCTGTCCTTCTTGATTGATGGCGTTAGAGGTGGTTCTCGTACTAACCATCTTGAAAGTTGAATTCCTCTCCTAGACTTTATGCAAATCTGAATAGATGGGAAGGAAAATGAATTTGATGATCTGGAACTCTCTCTTAGATTTATTCAACCCGGTATCGATGACAGATCCAAAGAGCAGGAGAAAATCTGGGTTTTCTCAGTGAAAGCACAAAAGTGTTTGCACCAAAATTGGTCACAACACTCTTCGGGAGTCGTTGAAGAGATAATAACGTAGAATATAGATTCAAAACGAATATTATCTAAAAAACTCCAATCAACAATGAAGTAAATGCGTTGACAAGCGATTTATAGTGGTTCGGCGTGTTGCCTACGTCCACTGTGAAGTTTTTTGATGTTTTATTGATTCTCTTTCAATGATTACAAGTTGTTACAGCAATCAACAGCAAATTACAATTGGAAATTCGAAATCAACAGCAAAGTTATGATGTAGGATGATGGAGATCTTGGTCCGGCAGAGTCGGGGCACTTCAGAGTCGAAAAGATCCTTTTTCTGTTGGCCCTGGAGCTCTATTTATAGGTGTAGGATGCTGATATTTCGCTGAAAACTCGAGAGACTACTTTTGGCACGTGAGGGGGCCCACGCGCCCGGTCTCAGGAAATTTGGGCCCACTTTGGCGTCGATTCGAACTCCATTCGAATCGATCATGAATTCATCCAATCGAGGTGGAATTTGGTGTGGACATTCTTCAACAAGTATGCAAGCTTCTGTGAAAATTTCGTGGCATTTGGATCAGTGGATTGAGAGATATGATGGGTTCGAGATGACGCTCTTCGAGTGGCTATTTGGTTCGAAACCATCCCTTCGAATCGATGGCGGCACGTGTCTTCGTGTTGACATGGAGCGCACACTTCGCTTCGATCCAGGTTTTGCTCCGAGTTGACTGCTTCGACTCCATATATCTCGGCGCATTCGAACAGATGAAAGACACGTCATCATGGCTAGTTGACCCAGTGGATTCGAACGAAGCTTCACAGATGGGTTCGAACAAGGCTTCAATGATGGGTCTGAAAAAGGCTTCATGGATGGATTCGAACAAGGCTTCATGGATGGGTTCGAACAAGGCTTCAATTTCCTTAAAACTTATGATTTTTATAAAGTAACATTTCATAATTAAATCAAATTTCAATAATTTACTTAATAAAATTCAAGTGTAGATTTTCTAGCCTTCACATTTTTAACAAATAAACTTAAAACTTAAATTTTATTACCATTTTTACAAGTATATCTTAATTTCCATTTATTTATTTACTTATATAACTCAAATTTCCTTTTTAAATCAAAACCCAAATTTCCAGACTTAAGTTATATTTCAATAATTCAACTTAACCATTTATTTATTTAACATCTGCACTTATAGAAAAATCATAAACCCTTTATTTAAAACACTTTAAAATATATTTAAATCAAATTATCATAAATTTACATTTTCAACCACTTAAAATTTTATTTATATAACTTATGTGTCATTTTTAAAGCCAAAGTCCAAATTCCCAAATTTAAGTTATATTTCAAAATTCAATTTAATCATTTAATTATTCAACATTTTTAACTTATAGAAAAATCAAAATTTCTTTATTTAAACATTAAAAATCCAGTTTAAATCAAAATTTCATAAATTTACACTTTTTAGGAATACTTAAAAATATTCAAAATACTTTATAAAATAACCACGGGCCGTATATAGTTTTCTAATCTAGTCAAGTGATACAGATATATATCGTTTCAATCCGCAATTTACAAGGAAAAATCCAGATTCTATCATTTCAAACCCGCAGTCCCAAGTAAAATAAAATAGATAAAACCGGTTCAGGCTTATCATTTCAGCCCATATCGATTTTTCCCTGTTCTAAAGTCCGTTCGGGCATGTATAATTTCAACTAATAGTGATTTCCAAACTAACAGGGAACTGGCAGTGATGAACAGATATAAATGAACAGAATAATATTATATAACAGTAACAGATGATGTAACTGGTGTATAAACAGGGGTGAACATCATATGATCATAGCATAGGCAGTTATAACATGATGATATGGTTTACAGATTCAAATGCTATAACTTTACTAATTATATAAGTATAAAATGTCTGGTGAGAATTACTCACCTTTTTTGTGCTGCAGTTATCAATTCAAATGACACAAACGGATTCCAGGAAGCACAAGATTCAAGTGGAAGGTGATCCAAGCTATTGATCTTGTCACAACCCATAAACAAAACCAAAATAAAATTATAACTTCAATACAACATTGAATTGAAATAACTTTGAAATAAAAAGCAATATGAATACAATATATTTTGCCATGCTTTCTACACTCATGTGCTCGGCCTAGGGTGCTATATGGCTCAGCTAAGACATGCTTTTGGCTTTGGTTTGGACCTAAAAAGGCATGGCTACAAGGAATAGGAAGTGGTGGAGGAGTTACCACGCATTAATATGAAGAGGCTTATGCAATATGGTGTTTTTGGTTCATTTTGGGCTCGGCTACATAGGTCTATGGCTCGGCCTTTCATGCTTCAGATGGACAGTGAGTGAGGTAAGGTGTAGTGGTGGCATCAAGGTGGTGGTGGCGGCTCAAGGTGGTGGCCATGGTGGTGGATGAAGGAGATAAGGCATGGAGTGGCTAGCATGGCTGTTTTCAAGGCAATTTTAGTGTTTGGTGGAGTTTTTGTAGTGTTAACTTCCAAAGCAAGTCACGGCCAGAAGTAAACCAGTGGAGGCGAGGGTGGTGAGGCCATGGATGATGGTGATGCTGGTCGTGGAGGTGGTGGAGGAGCCATGGCCGATCAACACTACGAAGAAGCAAGGCAAAAATATTAATAAAACAAGAAGAAAGGTAGAAAAATAAAGAGAAGCCCTTACCATTTTCTTTCTTAGCCGTGAAAAATGAGATGGAGGATAGTTTCTCACGTTAACATGAGTTGAGAAACTCATGGCTACAATCAAGAAAGGTACGGCCAAAATAAGGCAATGAAAAGTCAAGAGAAAGTGAAGAGTTTTTGCTAATGAAAGGTCTCATGTTATAAAGTCAAGTCTCTTCATATTTCCTTTCTTTTAATTCAATTAAAAAAAATCAGTAATTTGACTTTAAGAACCTAAAAAAATTAATAAAAAATAAAAATAAATAATAAATTTTAAAGAAAATGGAAAAAGAATTAAAGAAATTGCTTAAAATTCAAAACACGGTTCAAAAATTACAATTAAATCATCATTGGCTTTGGAAAAATATCTGCTTCGTTTTAAAAATATTCTAAAGCAATATTTTGAAATAAAATAATTTCTTAAACATATTCAAAGTTAAATAAATAATTAAATTTATAGAAAATAGAAAAATAATTAAAGAAATTGTTTAAAAATTGGAAATGGGGCACGAAAATTACAAATAAAATACCATCGGCTCTAGAAAAATTTCTATTTCACTTTAAAGCAAACAAAATGTCAAATAAATAAAATAAATGAGGAAAAAAATAAAGTGGGAATGATAATAAAATAAGATCTTGAGAAAAATAGAAAAATAAATAAAGAATTCCTTAAATTAATTGAATCTAGAAATTAGAAATTGTGAAAAAAAATACAACTGACACTGGAAAATGTCAATTACACTTTCAAAAATGTTTTGAAAAAAAAAAAAATAGTACATGATGTTACAAATGTAAATATAAATTATGACATGACATAACAACAAAATATTATCTATATAAAATTAAAATAAACAATTTTGTTAAATACAGCAAATTTCACACAATAGTTAAAAAGGCATAACTTTCACATTATAAATCAAATTTCAAAGAAACGAAAAGCAATGTTCTTAAAATTTTATTTACTTTCGTAATAAAATATAAAATTCAAAATTTTAAATTTTCAAAATTTTAAATTTTCAAAATTTTAAATTTAAAAGTCAAATTTTGACCATATTGACCAAAATTCACTTTTTGGAAATTATTCCTTTTAGTCATGTTTTTGGAATGATAATTCACATAGAAATCAAAATTTATATTTAAAATTAAAAAAATATTCACTATAATAAATAAAATAAAGGTATAAAATCAAAAATCTAATTAAAATAATTAAAATACACAATTAAAATAGTCACAAAATACAGGGTTGTTACAATTTTAGCTATCACAAATTTTTCAAAAAATTTCTAACACCTTAAATTTAAAAAAAAAATCGCCAACGTCTCCCTTACGCGGTTCGATCCAGAAAAAAAAACATTGTATATATCACAAATATACATCTCATCATCGAGGATTATGCATCCCGAAGGGAAAAAGGTGTAAAAGTAAGATATGTAATCCGAGATTTGTACCTTATATATTATTAGCGAGCATATACGGCTAATATAATGCGAAAGCGAGCTCAAAAAGCGAAGCAAGTGCCATCCACACCTATTATGTACTCAACAAACAATGAGAAACATGTATATATGAAAGAAATATCAATATAAAATATATACCAACAACTATATATGTCAATATAGAAAATGCAATCACCACAAAAAATCCAACCATCCAACAACTATCATCCAATTAATCCATATCTATCCAATCAATCAATAACCAAATCAATATACATTCACTTTTCACTAATATTCATTGAATTGGTTTTCAATTTAATCACAATTTGATTCATTAACATTGGATTTACTAACATTTATTTATTCGTATTCAATTAGTTTACATTCACTAATCACATTCAACTTTGTTTACTTCCAAATCAAATTCAATTATTTTACTTTCAATTTCATTCACTTAATTTCATATGAATTTTCTATACAGTCAACTAATATCTATCTAACAACCAATGCATATTCAACATTACCAAAATAAATTACTTTACATTCATTTAATTTGGTTCAACACTTTTAATTCCAATTGGTTTAACATTCAATTAGATTGAATTCTAGTATTCACTATATTCACATTTTTATACGACACTTCCCATATTTTATTAATTCACAACTTCTTAACAACAACATTTTTAATCCTAATTCAATCTACAATTAAAGTTGAATTTCATTATATAACTCAAATTCATATTCATCACTTTGCTTTATTCATTCACTTTATTAATTTACTTTGATACCCAAAATCAACTTCATTCAACATTAATTAAGTTATGTTTCATTTCAACTTCACTTACATTACATTCACTTATACAACATAAGTTCATCTCTAATCACTTGAAATTCTATTTTATTTAACTTTTACTTAAGTCAAATTTCATCTCACTATTCAAATTCATATCTTGTTTTGCTTAATGAAATTGTTTAACCATTTTAATATTTGGTTTTACTTACATTTTCTCATTTTATAAGTTATACAACTTACTTACTCATAATTCCATGAACATCTACCTAAGTTCACTTCCATTCACTAAACGCATTCTTTAAAATTTCAAATCAAATTCACTTTATTAACTTTCCTTTATTTGAATTTCAAATCATATACTTATTATGCTAACTCACATTCATTTCAACTTTACCAAAGTTAAATCTTTACTTCATTTAATATTATAAGTCCAAAACTCGTTTCACTTATATTCATCAATTACAACTTGGATTTTAAATTCACATTTGTTTATCAAAACAAAATTTCAATTTCAATTTCAGTTCATTATTGGTTGCAAATTCATCACACAGAAACTCGAAAATGATACTGATGATGATGCAGTCATCACCCTTATTACTTCCCAGTAACAGTAGTGAATTCAGTGCTTTTATATTCTTTTTAAAAATCCTTTTTTATATTTATATCACATTTATATATCTTTCTACTCATATGATTTCAGTATTCGCTTTACTTATATAAGATCATTTCAAATTCACTTATCTTATCTAGATTTATAACAATATAATATCTTTAACCTTGAAAGACAACATTCAAAATAAACGGAATTCAACATTCCAAATTCTTAGTTTAAATTCATTTTTATTTATAACTCACATATTTACAAATATATTCATATAGTTTCATATCTTATATATAAGATTATTTCACAATTGTAAATCATATTAATTATAATTACATCTTTTATAACTCATTTGCTTATACAATTCATTCTTTTACAATTGTTGTTTTTATTTAGATTACTCAAACAGCTTTTATTAACTTATATATATTTACATTTTCAAACAACCAAACAATTCATTTATGTACACTTTAATAATTTTTGAAAAATTATTTCTTTACATATAAAATATAATTGAGGTAAAATTATTTCATTTACCCAATTTAAAATGATACTATGCCGACTTGCCTCGTTTAAGTATTTGGAAATCCCTATCGATAACATGGCATCCCACATACCGACCAAAATTCACAAACAGCTCAATGGATAAGCAAACACAATATAAAACATTTTATATTGACTAACAAATACGCGCTTATATATATAATACACTCAAACTCAATCTAGGGTGCTACTGTCCCTGTCTATAATGAGTACACATAAAAGCTTAGGAATGTACAAAATCTAAGCTCTGATACCAGATGTGACGACCGAAAAATCCATACCCTTTGAACCGACAATAATCCACACATGTCCCACCCAAAAAAGCACAAACTGACGTAAAGTGAAGATAATGAAAAGAAGAGAGAAAAAGAGAAGAGAAGAAAGAGAGAAGATAGAACAAAACAGAACAATACAGAATCTCACATCGCAGCGAAAAATATATAATATCATAACAATGATCTTTACAAAACAGAAACTGTATACACACACACACACGTCAATCAGAGTTCAACAATCAAACAACAATTATCAGCTTGAACAGTTATAATAACCTGTCCTTACAAATGTCGATAATATAAAAAACTAAGCAATGCAGCGGATAATCAATAATCAAAATAGATACGCGTCTACGAAATGAAGATCTCCATCTCTCCTGCTAAAGCTTCAAAAGCACCAAATCTAAACCAGCAAATATACTCGGTATGACAAGAGCATTGAAAGGGAAGAACGCCCGGATCAGTCTGGTGAATCAGCGTGAGAAACACACTCAATTGAATTTATTAAGTTACCAAAGATTTTCCTTTATCAAAAAAAAGTATCTCGTAAGACAAGTCCACACATAAACATGGACATGTTTTTACCTTACGATAACTAAAACTTTTCTTTCATATCAAATCCTCTTATATTATACTAGCGTCTAGTATATACAAATAATATTAATCATGGTCGAAATAGTTACCTATATAGCATTTCGAGGCTATTCATTATGCCTTTACAAACAAAATCGCAGCTCGTAGTGGATTTTGGATTTCAAAACAAATGACCAGGTGAACGGACTACCTTCCGACAGTACATCGCTAAAAGAGTGTACCGAGGACCATCACAAATGATCCTCTACCAACACACAACCGGCCTACCTCTATAACTAGATGGTACCGAATATATCATCCTCCAGTCGTTACCGACCTTTACCGAGGGTCCTCATAGCGTACAAACCACAGTACTCAGATACACAATGTCATAGCGTGTAAAGATATATCTAGAAGAGGATGATCATACCCTATTGGGAATGACCCACTTAGCCTTGCTGCATCTAACCCTGTTTTGGTCATTTCTGGTTGATGAGGCTAGAGGTAACAATTACCTTTCACAATCACAATCACAATCACATCACTTTGAATGCCACACGGCCATTTCCGTTGACTACTAATTGCCTTCCACAAAAATACAACCCGTAAGCTCATACGTCTCAAGGAGGGTGTTAAGCTAAGAGAAGTTGCATTCTCCGCCACCACTGATGTACGTTTGTAAAACCAATGTACGTAATATACAGAAATGCAATGTCTTACAAACATTCATACAAATTGTCCATGAACAGGACAAACCGAAGGTGCTTTCCTACCACATCCTATTGGGAAATCCCTAGGATTATTAGCGAATAGTCCTTGCATTGGATATTTCATAATGAAGAGACCGCTGTACTGGATGTATATTGGGATTTCAACCCTAAACGATCAACAAGCAGTCCACCACTATGAAAACACAGAATATCAATATCATCACAAGCAACTTGCACAATCATCGCATATACCTTGGTTCGAAGTGGTTTTCGGATAAATCTGATCCTGGTCTCTTCACACCAACAATGCAAAAGCGTTTCTCAACTTCACATAGAAACTAAGTCTCATAGACTTGTCACATTTCAAACTTTCAACTTGCTATCCTTTGGGCCAAGAAGGAAGCTCGATAGATTGGAGTAATACTCCGCACTATACGAATCATCATCCTCAACACAAATGATAATCAAGCCTACATAGAAGGCTACGTACTAAGTGTACGACTAAATAGTCCCCACATCAAGTCGAGGAAATAAAATTTGGCAAAGTTTGATAGTCGGTTATTTAACTATCAAAGCAAACAAACAAATATTTAGCATCATATACAATCACTGGGCCCTTTTAATTATTCTTTTATTAATTAAACTATTATCCAAATATTCACTTTAGATTATCTTTAAAAAGATATAATCTCAGAACCATCTCAATATTTCAATCTTGGAAAACATTTCCAAATACTTATTTAAAAATAAGTTGTTCACAAATAAATTTATTTTCGACAGTTGGAAAGTATTACATACACTTAAATCACGATTAAGTATATATTTTATTCTTTAAGGAAAACATTCTCTTTAAACGCATTTATTGGGTCAAAACGAATGTTACGTAAAACATCGTTATTGTTTGCACCAAAATTGGTCACAACACTCTTCGGGAGTCGTTAAAGAGATAATATCGTAGAATATAGATTCAAAACGAATATTATCTAACAAAAACTCCAATCAACAATGAAGTAAATGCGTTGACAAGCGATTTATAGTGGTTCGGCGTGTTTCCTACGTCCACTGTGAGGTTTTTTGATGTTTTATTGATTCTCTTTCAATGATTACAAGTTGTTACAGCAATCAACAGCAAATTACAACTGGAAATTCAAAATCAACATCAAAGTTATGATGTAGGATGATGGAGATCTCGGTCCGTAGAGTCGGGGCGTTTCAGAGTCGAAAAGATCCTTTTTCTGTTGGTCCTGGGGCTCTATTTATAGGTGTAGGATGCTGATATTTCGCTGAAAACTCGGGAGACTACTTCTGGCACGTGAGGGGGCCCACGCGCCCGGTCTCAAGAAATTTGGAGCCACTTTGGCATCGATTCGAACTCCATTCGAATCGATCATGAATTCATCCAATCGAGGTGAAATTTGGTGTGGACATTCTTCAACATGTATGCAAGCGTCTGTGAAAATTTCGTGGCATTTGGATTAGTAGACTGAGAGATATGATGGGTTCGAGATGACTCTCTTCGAGTGGCTGTTTGGTTCGAAACCATCCCTTCGAATCGATGGTTTCGAATCGATGGCGGCACGTGTCTTTGTGTTGACGTGGAGCGCACACTTCGCTTCGATCCGGGTTTTGCTCCGAGTTGACTGCTTCGACTCCATATATCTCGGCGCGTTCGAACCGATGAAAGACACGTCATCATGGCAAGTTGACCTAGTGGATTCGAACCAAGCTTCACAGATGGGTTCGAACAAGGCTTCAATGATGGGTTCGAACAAGGCTTCATGGATGGGTTCGAACAAGGCTTCATGGATGGGTTCGAACAAGGCTTCAATGATGGGTTCGAACAAGGCTTCATGGATGGGTTCGAACAAGGCTTCATAGATGGGTTCGAACGACCGATGCTTGCTGGGTACGAACCTGCATTTCTCTGATGGATACGGGCGTCGTAACTTCTCTATGGATGCGAAGTCAATTGATGCGATCTTGAACCCTTCGATGGATTCGAATTGATGGAGTCGAACATGTGGTACTCCAATGGATTCGAAGGAGGTTGATATGAAGATGATCGATTCGAAGCGGTGTGCAGTGATGGGTTCGAAATCCAGGTTTCCCCTTCAAATGGAATCGATCATAACTTGAGCGTATGAACTCGGATTGGCATGAAATTTGAGACGCGGACTTCTACGATCTTTCTTGTCATGTAATATAAATTGTAGCTCAATCTGGACTCGGACAAAATGCAGTGATATCCATAGAGAAACGAAGTGTGACCAATCTCTAAGATGAACAGTTCTCCGTTTTCGATCGATCTTTTGGTATCGCGGCTTTGCCAAATAGTGGGATAACGGTTACGACAACCCAAAGTCACTAGTATAGGGATTCGAAAATAAGATAGATATATACATCCCATATACTATACAAAACATTTCCTTTCGAAAATCATTTACTATAACAAAAGTGTTATAGTCCATCATTTCCTTATACTTTTCGAAAACGTCTATTTCAACAATGAATGCTGAAATCTATGTATTCGATACTTAACACGTTTTAAAACATCTTTAAACTATTTAACTCCATTTAAAAATATTCACTTTCCAAAGAATTTGTTTAATATATTATTCGTTGTCCGAAATCGTGAATACAATTCGTTTACAAAATCCATTATTTCTACCCATTTATAAAAGACGATCCACTGTCCAAAATCGTGAATATAATCCTTTAACATACTTCTATATTTAACTTATCACATCAATCGATTTCAGATTTATAAAACAATATTTATAAATTCCTTTTATATTTTATAAAAACTTCAATATGCAAAATCCCATTATTAACAAATTCCATTTATCTCATTTAAATGCCAAAATCCAAATTATAAGTTAATTAATTATAAATCTCTTATTTCACAAATTCATTCATTTTATAACTTCGCAATTCGTAAATCTTATTCACTTATAAAATCCATTTATAACTTCATTTTAACATTCATAAAACTCCTTTATGATTCTAACACTTTGATTTATAAAATATCAATTTTATAAATCTTATATATGTATAACGTTTATTATAACTTCAAAAATCTCCATTTAAACTATTTCGCAGAACAGTTAACTTCATATTTCAAAAATCACATTTCAATTATATTTCTCAAACATCATAATTTTTATAACATAAAAGTTATAACTTTTATTTATTCAAAAATAAATCCGTTCCTTTAACACTTAAAAATTCAAAAAACATATATTTTCAAAATCACTTGAAAATCCTTTAAAATTTAGGAAATCATCACTTTAACATTTTAAAATTTGCAAAATCGCCCCAATGATGCAACATCACCAAATACATCAATCACGACATCCAAAACATCATATATCATATGATAATATAATATATCATAATATCTATAAATAAATCAATACGGGTGAGGAATCCAGGTGGATCCCTCCAACCTGTCACCTGCAACAAATATACATATTAGAATATGTGTACAATGTCCGCTTCAAGGCAGACGCGCGTACAAAGGGTCATTCACTCATATACAAGAACGTATAGGGTCATCTGCTCCACTAGGCATGTGTATATATATATATATATATATATATATATATATATATATATATATATCCATATACCAATCAATATATCATATATAATCCAAACAATCATAAATCATTATATAATAAATTATTTCTCATTTATAAAAAAATATCAATGAGTCAGAAAGAGTGAGTTGTACTCACATTGCTTGTAGTCGTTGCGATAATGATTTATTCCGATTAAAATTAAACAAGCGTTTAATTTCAATCGAAATTTCCACTAGCTCAAATAAATCCCATCTAATTCTATAATATAGTGCTCGTCAATACGAACCCAATGCAATTCGTTACGTGCAAAGCGGACCTCGTATGAAAAAGATATAGGATTACAAAGTTTATACGAATTAAAAGATAACTAATTTCACTATTTTACTTTATTTTTAAAAACCTCTATCTGATCGTTCCATTCGTTCCTTTGCCATAAATCTAGACCATAGATTGCATCTTCTTCCCTAGGAAAAAGTAATGCACGATCTAAATCCATTGCCGCCTATTTCATTGAATTATCGCACTTAATTCTCGATGCTTGAAGACGATCGGCCATTGCCATTTGAACGGTCAACCTTTTCTCCACCTACACTCTGAATTTAGACGAGCTCGGTCGCCTAATGGCTGTGAAAATCGTGTGCAACACGATGATGAACGTGAGCCAATATCCTCCTCTATGTTGCGTTTTACGGTGATCCACCGTATGGATTTAAAGATCTCGCTTAGCTCTACAGTTTTGCTTTAGGAAGTATTCAAAAAGATTGAATGGATTGGAAGAAATTAATGAAGAAAGATTGGAGATCACTGGCCATTGGAATTGTCTGTGGCGGCTTGCCCTAATTCTTGCTAGGGTTTGTGAAAAATGAATAATATGTTGGCCTTTTATAAAAAATTACGCGACACTATTCATCCCGTAAATTTCCGGACTCGAAACAAAGCGTGCCGCCAGGCGTTTATAATGTTTTACACCCATTCCGAACGCAATGGAATCTGTATCAGGAGCCGATTCGATCGTATTTGAAAGATAGGTTTTCGAATCGACTATCTAAATTTAAAATTCACTTAAACAGATTTCTACGCATTTTAGCTTGCCCCGGACAAACCGTAAATCCGATTTTTGAAACCTTACAATAAGATAACATTATAGATCCAATGAAACAAGTTTCGTCAAAATCTGAGACTGTTTGAAAAATGACTATTTTTACACGTTAATTAAATATTAAAATATTCAATTTTTACAATTTGACTTTTAATTCATTTTTTAAAAGTTCTCTAACATCATTCTAATTCAAATATAATTTAATTCAACTTTATACAACCTTTTTATTCATATTAAATCCAATTTCTAATTATTTCTGCAATTTCAAATATTAAATTAACAATTTAATTATCCAATTAAACCACTATATTCAAAATATTATTTATTCAGCTTATAAACTTAACTTTTAAATATTTAAAATTAATTAAATATACGAATTTCAAATGATAGAAATTCTGGGTCGTTACATTCTCCCCTACTTAAAGAATTTCGCCCTCGAAATTACCATGTAAGAAAATGCTACAAAATCCATTAACTATTCAAAATAATTCGTTAAAACTAAATTTACCAAATCTCTTAGTGTTTAACTGCCAAAATCCAATAGTTAAACTTACAAAAGCTTTTCTAAGTTTTCAAATCCATTTATGGTTATCTTTTCAAAACCAACTAATATCGTTTAACTTTATAACTCAATATCAAAATTTTAGTAATCACAAATTTTCCAAAAATTTTCTAACGCCTTAAATTTTCAAAAAAATTCGCCAGCGTCTCCTTTGCTTGATTCGATCCAGAAAAAAATAACAATGTATATATCACAAATATACATCTCATCATCGAGGATGAGGCATCTCGAAGGGAAAAAAGTGTAAAAGTACGACATGTAATCCGAGATATGTACCTTATATATTATTAGCGAGCATATACGGCTAATATAATGTGAAAGCGAGCTCCAAATGCGAAGCAATCGACATCCGCACCTACTATACACTCAACAAACAATGAGAAACATATATATATGAAAGCAATATCAATATACAACATATACCAACAACTATATATGTCGATATAGCAAATGCAATCAACACAAAAAATCCAACCATCCAACAACTTTCATCCAACTAATCCATAACTATCCAATCAATCCATAACCAAATCAATATACATTCATTTTTCATTAACATTCATTGAATTAGTTTTCAATTTAATCACAATTTGATTCATTAACATTGGATTTAACTAACATTTATTTATTCGTATTCAATTAGTTTACATTCACTAATCACGTTCAAGTTTGTTTACTTCCAAATCAAATTCAATTATTTTACTTTCAATTTCATTAATTTAATTTCATATGAATTTTCTATACAATCAACTAACTCTATCCAACAACCAATGCATACCTAACATTACCAAATTAATTTACTTTACATTCATTCAATTTGGTTCAACACTTTTAATTCCAATTGGTTTAACATTCAATTTAGATTGAATTGTTGTATTCACTATATTCACATTTTTATACAACATTTTCAATATTTTATTAATTCAAAACTTCTTAACAACAACATTTTTAATGCTAATTAAATTTACAATTAAAGTTGAATTTCTTTATATAACTCAAATTCATATGCATCACCTTGCTTTATTAATTCACATTGTTAATTTACTTTGATACCCAAAATCAACTTCATTCAACATTGCTTAAGTTATGTTTTATTCAACTTCACTTACATTTACTTTCACTTATTCAACATAAGTTCATCTCGAATTCATTTCAAATTCTACTTTACTTAACTTTTACTTAAGTCAAATTTCATCTCATTATTCCAATTCATATCTTGTTTTTCTGAATGAAATTGTTTAACCATTTTAATATTTGGTTTTACTTACATTTTCTCATTTTAAAAGTTATACAACTTATTTATTCATAATTCCGCGAACATCTAGCTAAGTCCACTTCCATTCGCTAAACTCATTCTTTAAAATTTCAAATCCTATTCACTTTATTAACTTTCTTTATTTAAATTTCAAATCATATATTTATTATGCTAACTCACATTTGTTTCAACTTTACCAAAATTAAATCTTTACTTCATTTTATATTATAAGTCCAAAACTCGTTTCACTTATATTCATCGATTACAACTTGGATTTTAAATTCACATTTGTTTATCAAAACAAAATTTCAATTTCAATTTCAGTTTACTATTGGTAGCAAATTCATCATATAGAAATTCGAAAATGATACTAATGATGCTAAAGTCACCACCCTTATTATTTCCCAATAACAGTAGCGAATTCAGTGCTTTTATATTCTTTTTAAAAATCCTTTTTATATTTATATATCACATTTATAAATCATTTTACTTATATGATTACACTATTCACTTTACTTATATAAGATCATTTCAAATTCACTTATCTTATATAGATTTATAACAATATAATATCTTTAACCTTGAAAAACAATTTTCAAAATAAACGGAACTCAACATTCCAAATTCTTGGTTTAAATTCATTTTTATTTATAACTCACATATTTATAAATATATTCATATAGTTTCATCTCTTATATATAAGATTATTTCACAATTATAAATCATATTAATTATAATTCCATCTTTTATAACTCATTTGCTTAGATAATTCATTCTTTTACAATTGTTGTTTTTATTTAGATTACTCAAACAACTTTATTAACTTATATATATTTACATTTTCAAACAACCAAACAATTTATTTATAAACACTTTAATAATTTTTGAAAAATTATTTCTTTACATATAAAATATAATCGAGGTAAAATTATTTCATTTACCCAATTTAAAATGATACTATGTCGACTTGCCTCGTTTAAGTATTTCAAAATCCATATCGATAACATCGCGTCACATATACCGACCAGAATTCATAAACAGCTCAATGGATAAGCAAACACAATATAAAACATTTTATATTCACTTACAAATACGCGCTCATATATATAATACACTCAAACTCAATCTAGGGTGCTACCGTCCCTACCTATAATGAGTACACATTAAAGCTTAGGAATATACAAAATCTAAGCTCTAATACCATATGTGACAACCCGAAAATCCGTATCCGTTGAATCGATAATAATCCACACATGTCCGATCCAAAAGGCACAAACTGATGGAAAGTCAAGAGAAAGAAAAGAAGAGAGAATAAGAGAATAGAAGAAAGAGAGAAGATAGAATAAAATGGAACAATACAGAATCTCACATCGCAGCGGAAAATATATAATATCATAACAATGATCTTTACAAAACAGAAACTTTATATATATACACGTCATTAAGAGTTCAACAATCAAACAGTAATTATCAGCCTGAATAGTTATAATAACCTGTCCTCACAAATGACGATAATTTAAATACTAAGCAATGCAGCGGATAATCAATAATCAAAATAGATACACGTATACGAAATGAAGATCTCCAGCTCTCCTATTGAAGCTCCAAAAGCATTAAATCTAAACCTGTAAGTATACTCGGTCTGACCCGAGCATTGAAAGGGAAGAACGCTCGGATTAGTCTGGTAAACCAGCGTGAGAAACACACTCAACTGAATTTATTAAGTTACCAAAACTTTTCCTTTGTCAAAACAAAAGTATCTCGTAAGACAAGTCCACACATAAACACGGACATGTTTTTACCTTACGATAACTAAAACATTTCTTTCATATCAAATCCCTTATATAATACTAGTGTCTAGTATATACAAATAATATTAATCATAGTCGAAATGGTTACCATATTGCATTTCGAGGCTATTCATTACGCCTTTACAAATAAAATCGCAGCTCGTAGTGGGTTTTGGATTTCCATACAAATGAACAGGTGAAGGGACTACCTTCCGGAAGTACATCTCTAGAAGAATGTGCCGAGGACCATCACAACGGATCCTCTACCAACACAGGACCGGACCACCTCTATAACTAGGTGGTATTGAATATATCATCCTCCGGTCGTTAACGACCTTTACCGAGGGCCCTCATAGCATACAAACCACAGTAATCGGATACACGACGTCATAGCGTGTAAAGATATATCTAGAAGAGGATGATCATACCCTAATGGGAATGTCCCACTTAGCCTTGCTGCATCTGACCTTGTTTTGGTCATTTTCGGCTGATGAGGCTAGAGGTAACGATTACCCTTCACAATCACAATCACATCACTTTGAATGCCACACGGCCATTTCCATTGACTATTAATTGCCTTCCACAAAAATACAACCCTTAAGCTCATACATCTCAAGGAGGGTGTTAAGCTAAGAGAAGTTGCCTTCTCCGCCACCACTGATGTACATTTGTAAAAACCAATGTACGTAATCTATAGAAATGCAATGGCAGACGAACATCCACACAAGTTGTCCAGGAGCAGGACAAACTGGAGATACTTTCCTACCACATCCTGTTGGCAAATCCCTAGGATTAGTAGCGAATACCCTTGCATTGCATATTTCATAATGAAGAAACCACTTCTACTGATGTATATTGGGGTTTTAACCCCAAACGATCAACAAGCAGTCCCCAACTATGAAAATTCGGAATATCAATATCATCACAAGCAACCTGCACAATCGTCGCATATACGTTGGTCCGAAGTGGTTTTTGGATAAATCTGATCCTGGTCTCTTCACGTCAACAACGCAAAAGCGATTCTCAACCTCACACAAAAACTAAGTCTCACAGACTTATCACATTTTCAACTTTCAACTTGCTATCCTTCGGGCCAAGAAGGAAGCTCGATGATTGGAGTAATACCTCGCACTATACGATTCATCATCCTCAACACAAATGATAATCAAGCCTACACAGATAGCTACGTACAAAGTGTACGACTAAATAGTCCCCACATCAAGTCGAGGAACTAAAATTTTGCAAAGTTTGATAGTCGGTTATTAACAAAGCAAACAAACAAATATTTACCATCATATACAATCACTGGGCCCTTTTAATTAATCTTTTATTAACTAACTATTTGCCAAATATTCACTTTAGATTATCTTTAAAAAGATATAATCTCAAAACCATCTCAATATTTCAATCTTGGAAAACATTTCCAATTACTTATTTAAAAATAAGTAATTCACAAATCAATTTATTTTCAACACTTAGAAAGTATTACATATACTTCAATCACGATTAAGTATATATTTTATTCTTTATGGAAAACATTCTCTTTAAACACATTTATTGGGTCAAAACGAATGTTACGTAAAACATCGTTACGACAACCCAAAATCACTAGTATAGGGATTCGAAAATAAGATAGATATATAAATCCTATATACTATACAAAACATTTCCTTTCAAAAATCATTTACTATAACAATATTGTTATGGTCCATCATTTTCTTATACTTTTCGGAAACGTCTTTTTCAACAATGAATGTTGAAATCTATGTATTCGATACTTAACAAATTTTAAAACATCTTTAAACCATTTAACTCCATTTAAAAATAGTCACTTCCCAAAGCATTTCTTTAATATATTATTCACTATCCAAAATCGTGAATACAATTCGTTTACCAAATCAAATATTTCTACCCATTTATAAAAGATAATCCACTGTCCAAATCGTGAATATAATCCTTTAATATACTTCTATTTTTAACTTATCAAATCAATCGATTTCAGATTTATAAAACAATGTTTATAAATTCCTTTTATATTTTATAAAAACTTCAATATACAAAATCCCTTTATTAACAAATTCCATTTATCTCATTTACATGCCAAAATCCAAATTATAAGTTAATTACTTATAAATCTGTTATTTCACAAATTCATTCATTTTATAATTTCGCAATTCGTAAATCTTATTCACTTATAAAATCCATTTATAACTTCATTTTAATATTTATAAAACTCCTTTATAATTCTAACACTCTGATTTAGAAAAATATCAATTTTATAAATCTTATATATATAACGTTTATTATAACTTCAGAAATCTCCATTTCAACTATTTCACGGAACAATTAACTTCATATTTAAAAAATCACATTTCAAATATATTTCTCAAATATCATAATTTTTATAACATGAAAATTATAACTTTTATTTATTCAAAATATATCCATTCCTTTAACACTTCAAAATTCAACAAAACGTGTATTTTCAAAATCAGTTGAAAATCCTTTAAAACTCAGTAAATCATCACTTTAACATTTTTAAATTTCCAAAATAGGCCCAACGATGCAACAGCACCAAATACATCAATCACGACATCCAAAACATCATATATCATATGATAATAGAATATATCACAATATCTGTAAATATATCAATACGGGTGAGGAATCCAACTGAATCCCTCCAACCTGTCACCTACGAAAAATATACATATTAGAATATGTATACAATGTCCGCTTCAAGGCAGACGTGCGTACAAAGGGTCATACGCTCATACACAGGAACATATATGGTCATCTACTCCACTTGGCAGGTATATATATCCACATACCAATCAATATATCATATATCATCCAAAAAATCATCAATCGTCATATAATAAATTATTTCTCACTTATATAAAAATATCAGTGAGTCGGAAAGAGTGAGTTGTACTCACGTTGCTTGTAGTCATTGCGATAGCGATTTATTCCAATTAAAATTAAACGAGAGTTTAATTTCAACCAAAAATTTCACTAGCTCAAATAAATCCCAAACCAGTCTATAATGTAGTACTCATCAATACGAACCCGATGAAATACGTTTCGTGCGAAATGGGCTTCGTATGAAAAAGATATAGCATTACAAAGTTTATATGAATTAAAAGATAATTAATTTCACTATTTTACTTTATTTTTAAAAAACTTTATCAGATCGTGTCATTCGTTCCTTTGCCCTAAATCTATACCGTAGATTGCATCTTCTTCCCCAGGAAAAAGTCACGCACGATCTAAATCCATAGCCGCCTATTTCATTGAATTATCGCACGCAATTCTCGATGCTTGAAGACGATCGGCCATAGCCATTTAAACGATCAACCTTTACTCCACCTTCACTCTGAATTTAGACGAGCCCGGTCGCCTAATGGCCGTGAAATCGTGTGCGACACGATGATGAACGCGAGCCAATATCCTCCTCTACGTTGCTTTTTACGATGATCCACCGTATGGATTTAAAGATCTCGCTTAGCTCCACGGTTTTGCTTTAGAAAGTATTCAAGAATATTGTATGGATTGGAAGAAATTTGTGGAGAAAGATTGGAGATTGTTGGCCATTGGAATTTTTTGTGGCGGGTTGCCCTAATTCTTACTAGGTTTTGTGAAAAATGAATGATATGTTGGCCTTTTATAGAAAATTACACGACACTATTCATCCCGAAAATTTCCGAACTCGAAACAAAGCATGCCGCCAGGCGTTTACAATGTTTTACCCCCATTCCGAACGCAATGGAATATATATCGGGAGCCAATTCGATCGTATTTGAAAGATAGGTTTTCGAATCAACTATTTAAATTTAAAATTCACTTAAACAGATTTCTACGCGTTTTAGCTTGCCTCGGACAAACCGTAAATCCAGTTGACATGAAATTTGAAACCTTACAATAATATAACATTACAGATCCTATGAAACTAGTTTCGTCGAAATCGGAGACTGTTTGAAAAATGACTATTTTTACACGTTAATTAAATATTAAAATATTCAATTTTTACAATTTTACTTTTAATTCGATTTTTAAAACTTATCTAACATTATTCTAATTCAAATATAATTTAATTCAACTTTATACAACATTTTAATTCATATTATATCCAATTTCTAATTATTTCTGCAATTTCAAATATTAAATTAACAATTTAATTATCCAATTAAATCACTATATTCAAAATATTATTTATTCAGCTTATAAACTTAAATTTTAAATATTTAAAATTAATTAAATATACGGATTTCAAATGATAGAAATTCTGGATCGTTGCAGCCATATTTGGTCGTCAAAGATTAATAACTATGGATGACTACACATCTGTAGCCGTTATTTTTGGGCCTCCAAGAAGTGGAGGATGCTACAAGTTGGTATATAATGCCCCTGAATTTTAATTAACATTATTCGAGGTATTTAATTGGATAAATTAAATAGAATAATGTGAATAATTACTAAGATGAGATTAATAAATCCAATGGCCGTGTCTTAATGAATGAACTAAAGTAAGACTTAACTAAATTAAAAAAGAGGAAACTCCTAAGGGGTAAACATGGAAATGGGTCTACATTTCTTAGTATAAATCTCTTCCTCCCTTTATACAATTTCCAATCTCTAATTCATAACTCCTCACCTATATTCGACTAGCCATTAAAAGCTCTAGGAAGAGCATAAATTGAAGAAAAGGCGAAGGAATTAAAGCTAGGAAATTATCTCCTTCTCCAATCAACTAATCGCGGTGAATAATCATGTATATCATCTCTTTTTTTTTGTTTCGATCGGTTATGGGTTATACCTAGTTCATGGTTGTGATTTTGGTTAGGATATTACCATTTAAACCTTTGTTTGGATAAGACTTAGGTGTTTTAAAATGTTAATGGGCTAATTAACATATTTTATTTGGTTTTGGTTAAATTCCAAGTTGTTTTGATCTTCAAATGCTTTGAAATTTTAATATGTTGAAGTATATGATTTATTTGATTTTTGTTGATTTTTAAGTATTTTCCCTTAGTGGTTAACTGTGATAATTAAATTAATTAAGCCAAAGGGCTAAATTGCAACATTGCTTCCGCTTTGGTCAAAGCCGGAGGGAATTTTCTTTTAAAAATTGATTTAGGGAAGAAGTATAGTGTTTTACGAAAAAAACTGATTTTTGTATACATTTTACTATTTGAAAGCATATGTGGAATCCCCTTGACTAATCACAATTAGACAAGCAAGATAAAACATCACTTCAGTAGGCCTAGATGTTCCCTACAACTCCAAAAGTCGCTTTTATCCCTTCGTCAGATCGAAGGGCAGGCATGGTGATGAAGGGAAGAGGGGTGAAGGGTGGGGAAGCTGCTTCCTTTGCTTTCAAATGGAAATAAAACTTATTTTCAACTAGGTTGAAGAGATATCCTTCGATTCTATAAATTTTTATAAAAAGACTAATTCTATATACTCCAGGAGGGGCCACGAAGGGGATCTTCAAAAGCCAAAACCTTCAAGAGTTAATGTTTTAAATGCTTTCAAGAAAGAATTTTATACCCTTTGACAAAGTTGAAGGGAAAGGAGGAGGAAAATCCCAACCTTCTCATTGTTTTTTAAGTAAAAGTTTTAATACCTTTTGAAAAAGTCAAAGGGTAAACCTTCCAACAAGGTCGAAAATATACTTTCTAAGTGTTGGTTCCAACACCAACACTTTGTTGTTTTGAAGATTTCTAAAGGTTTTGATTACGAAAGGTTTTGCTATAAGGTTTGATTTCGAAAGGTTTTGATTTCGAAAGGCTTGATTTCGAAAGTTTTTGATTTCAAAAGGCCTAATTTCAAAAGGTTTTGATGTCGAAAGGTTTTGAGTTTCATTGCTTTCGTAAGGTTTATAAATTGTTTTATAAGGGCAGATATCTTAGGCTTTCGACAAAGTCTTTGACTAGGTCGAAAGGAAACCTTCCGACAAGGTCGAAAGGTGGGACCTTTCGACAAGGTCGAAATGTGTGATGTTGTGATGCTTTAAAAAGAAAGGTTTCCGAAGGGGCTAACTTTTGAGGTTAATTTTCTTTTGAATGGGACTTCATTTGAAGGGTTTTAAGAGGCTGTTTTTAGACATTTATCTAAAGTAAAACTTTGCTAAGTCAAAGGGGTTACTTAAACTTATCTTTGTTTGAATACGTAAGGGGGATCCTTATATAAAATGAATGTTAATCAACCTTAGGGACATTAGGGTGGGTTTAATGTTTTTGATGCATAATTTGGGGTTACAAACAGAAATATGCTTTCGAAAATATATATTGGGGCTATCAATGTGTTTTTATTTAATTTGATCTAATTGGGGCTACCAAAGGGAATAGGTTAAACAGGTGGTATACCTGGGGAAAATAAGTAATCATAGGGATCATGAATTTTTATAAATAATCATGAGGATAAAAATGTTTTAGTTGGCCAAGTGATTATTATTTACCTAATCTAGGAAAACAATGGAATGTGTGGTGGATAGCCCATATCAAACTTCTAAAGTAAAGAATGTTTTGCCAGAGGTGGTTAGCCTCGGGATTTGGTACCCAATAGTTCATAGTCATCCTAGGAAAACTATGGAGTGTACGGTGGATAGCTCACACAAACTTTTATAACACAATGTATGATGGATAATCTGCATTTATTTTGACAAATTTGGGACGGATGGTATTATTTAAGTTTTGATGGATAGTCATTTTAAAGATTTTAGAGAGGAACTCTAACAAATTGATTTTAGATGGGAAATCTAATAAATTGCTTTTAACTGGGATATCTAATGAATGAGTGGATGGGGTATCCAATATGTATATGGTTTATGGTATTATTTCATATTATGTTAAGACTAATCATTTCTGGTGCAGGGGCATAGTAAATGGTTTGCATGTTTTATATTGGATACTAATGAGGGGAAACCCCATTTCGCTAAGCGGCGGGGTCTCACTAGATATCTATTCATGATAAGAGATGGTAGGGGATTATTTGTATCAGACTTATTGTCTGACTCGAAGTTTGTGTCACTCTAAAAACTTTCGAGCACTCAAATCTAATTCGAGTAGTCTGAGAGTGGGAAACTTTTAGGTTTTTGGATGAATAAGATTCCGGAGAGCTAAGATGTAGTGTTAGCTATATAGGAGCTATTTTGTGTATTCTGCTATGTTGTGCTAAGAACTATAAAGTTCATATTATTAGTTCTCTGATCATTATAAGGGGACATCTTCATATGTCCCTCTTATCATATTTTGTACATGTAAATGTAACCTGAAAATGGTTAACATTTGGGATTATGTAATTAAATCTTAAATTGAAATTCATAAGAAATGAGAAATCTGTTTTGTTGAAGTTAAAATAAATCATATTCTTGTGTTTCTGTGTTTCCAATAGTTTCAAGATTCTGATTTCGATCACTCAGAAATAACACCTACGGATGACTGCAGCATCCGTAGCAGTTAGTTTTGAGCATCCGGAAGTGGGATGTTGCACTCGGGTCAATGCTGAAGAAGGCAAAATTAGAGGTGATGACGCTAATGAGCCAGGTAGTGATGATGTAGGTTCGAGGAATGGGGCTATAATCGAATCATCGCAAGGCACACAATCTCATGCGTCGACAAGAAAAGGGTAAAAGCTCACGCAAAAATTCCATAGGAGAAAGACTGCTAAGAAGCCCAAGTTCACCATCACCTCTATTGAAGAAGAATCTTCCTCAACTCTAGAGAGTTCGATGGAAGGACTTTTAGGTCTCCCAATCCCTAAGGACATTATGACCATTAAGTGTCCAATTTAATCTTTAGAGGGCTTAATTCTACCACCAAGACTAGTGATGACATTCCTCCCACTGGTAGAGAAGAAATTACCCCCATAAGCAGGGCTATTGCAATTGGTCTATCGACGGGACACTAAAAACTCATAATCACATGCACTTTGTTGCATGATTTTTATCTATCTTTTATTTGGTTGTCACTTATGTGCTTCTATTTAGTTTGTAGGTGCTATGTCTCAATCTCGTGCCTTTGATCGCTTGAGGGTCCCCTCAACATATTATGGTACCAGTCATGATCCAGACTAAAGCAGGCACCGAGAAAGGGGTTACGGTCGGGAAGCAAGTCATCATTTAAGGGAATCCTCATTCTCTAAGAATAAGTCCAAATGTTAATCATCTCATCAAGAAGTTCAGCCTAATCCTCCTGCATATAGAAGCTATCAGACCTCTTCTAATATTTCCCAAACTACTATGCAACCCAAGCATCATTCGGGTTCATCTGGTTCTTGAAAGCTTCGCGATCGCTGGTCGACCAAACGTCCTACCATTAACTTTGACTACTACAGCTCCTATGGCCTTTATAACTGAACGGTTGGCCGAACATAAGCTCAAATTTCCAAAAATCTGCTTTGATGGGCTAAAGTTTCTTTCTTCCATCCATACAATTCCATTGAGAGCTAAAGTGAGTTAGCTTGTGTGCGTCAACGATGTTTTTGTGTAGCTAGAAGCATTCCAACACTTAGCTATAAAAATCTCTGAGCTGTCTACTGAAAGGCAACATAAAATCAACCACCTTAAGCTCAAGGCAATCCATGATAAAGCCATAATCAAATACCAAGATGATGACGTTGCAGAGTTGACTGTGAAGTTAGTCGCGGTGTAGAAGAGTGCTAAAGAAACATCCGAAGCATTTAACCATTTGGAAATGGATTGCAAAAAGGAGTTAGACACTACTCTTAGCCGTACCAGTGTGCTTGTTCTAGAGAAGGACACGCTGCAAAAGAGAAAGACACTCTATCCCATAGCATTGAGGATCTCTCAGAGCTCCTTAAGAAAGAGAAGAGACAACAAATTAAGGCTCAAGATGAGTCTCCAAAGTATCATGAAGAGGCCGTTGAGGCTCGGGAGCTGAAAATTAAACTTGACAAGCCACTTGTTCAAATTTGGAGTCCTCAATGAAGAGGCAAGCGAAGCTGGCCACAATGAAGTTAGAGGAGAAATTGAGGTCCAGTTGGAAGATGCTAAAGAGGTTGGCTGGAATGAGATTAAGGACATGTTTGACTCTCTAATTGTTGAATACAACGCCAAGGTCCTAATCCATCGTGACTTGAGTTTCTTTGGAGAGGACGACCTTAAATCTCTTGATGAGGCTTGGAAATATATCATTGAAATAAGGAAGAAAGCCTTTGGCTAAGCCATTTTTGATGAAGAGAAACTAGTAAGGGAGATCCTTCATGGGAATGAACCTTTAGATCTTGCCACTGCAAGGCTCCAATATTTTGATATTTTAGCACCCTTTGGAAAAGGGAAAGACATTGCTGAAACTCCAAGGTCCAATCACAAAGGTTCCTCTTCACTTCAACTATGCAGCGCATCAATTTCTCTTGGCCTGGGACAAGACTCAAGCTATGATCGAGATAGACCTAGTTACAAATCAAAGGTGATGAATCCAATTCAAGAAGGAAGCCTCCAGCAACAATCAAAAGTCGGTCGGATTCAGGTAACATGCTCTATTCTCCATTACTCAAAAGATTTCATTGGTCAATAGTTCTAGGCATATTCACTTGTTCCAGTGAACCTGCAGGTCTTTCGGCTCCCAGTCAAACTCTGGGAAGCAATGCCGTTGTGAAGCAATAACCGATACTTACTTAAATTGCAATGGCTAACAACAGTTCAGAGTTCGATGCTCAAGTTATTTGAGCTCTTGCTGACAAAAAGGCCGACAGTCAGCCGCTGCAAGATGAAACTGATGTTTTGAACACGGGTGCCTCTGAACACACTGAGGAGCTTAGCTTAAATGAACGCACTAAGAGGGAAGAGTAATTGAGGAAGAAATCTAAAACTGAACCCATTGATGTGGATGTCGATGATCCAAACCACATCACCGTACAAGTCATTCCACATGGCAAGTTAGTTCCTGAAAGACTCCCTTCAACATCTAAAAGCTCTCCTGCCAAAGGTGGTAAAGGCGGTGGTAAGGGTTCGAAGAGAGAAAGAGGCTTGGGTTGTTCCACTCCTAAGAAACTCAAAAGGGAGAAAAAGTAAAAGAAGCAGTCGTCATGTTGTCTTAGTTTGTATATAGCTTATGTGGCTAGTATCCTTTTTGTTAACCATGTTTATGTAGGTAAGGCCCCATTGTGGGATAATTTTTTACTACAATTTCCAAGTTTAATGTGTAAAAAAAAGTTCTTTATTTTCTGCTGAACTCTTATGTGAATTTTGTTTGAGTAGCTGAGCTATTACTATTCCATTCAATGTTTCTTGTAATTCATTGCTCACTGATTTGGACGATAATCCGTTAATTCTATCCCAAGGCCTTCATTCAGTCATGGCCTTAAGTCGTACCAAACATTGAGCTCGAACCCTAGTGTTACATTGTCAGATTCCGCGACTTAAGTGATTATACCCCTTCCCCCAGACATGGGTCAGAGGAGTATGATAGTGCATGGTCGAATTCCATCCATGGAGAATTTATACTCCTCCTGTCGATTCTAGGTTGGAGTTTATGGAATAATGAGTGGTCGAACTACACATATATTTTTTATACTAAATTTGCACTCTGGGAACAAGAGTTGGTTGGTGGGTGGTCAAGTCGCTCCCAATTTGTGTTTATACTCCAGTCCACACTCTGAGGACTTAAAGCTATTTCAAAAAATAGTCGGACCATACTTTTCTTAAATGATTAATTTTCTCCAAATCCCGGGGTTTAACTTGGAGAGAAATCGGTTGTGTTACGATCGCTTTTTGATTCATATCTGTCCCATTGCTTGGCGTGATTAACTTAATTATCAGATGATTAACACACATCCATATCTTGTTAAATTCACCGCCCATTGAGTTGCGAGCGAGAATCATTGAATGAACGGTTAGGCAACATTTGTTTTGCTTAGTATAATCGTGAACTTGTGTAATCGGCTGGCTCCAAACTCTTGGAACCTTCTTAGACATGTTAGTATTAGTTAGTTGGGGATCATTACTAATATGTAATGCTATAGTAATCATAGATATGAAGGAAATTTGAAAATTTATTTGCCAAATGGAAGGAAATGACATAATTTGTCTTATTGCATATTTGAAAACTTAAATTCTAAAGCAAATTTGGAAACTAAATACAACTGAATGAAAAATAATTAAATAAGTGAAATAGCATCGTAAACGCTCGCTATTCCACACCTTGGGAGTGTGATTCCAACAATAGTCGCTAGCTTGAAAGTTCCTTCTCCAAGCCACTGCTCAATGATGTACAGTCCCTCCTAAGTAGGATTCATATGTGATGGGATAGGAAAAATCTATTTCAAGATGAGATCAACGATTTTAAAGGTCCAAGGTCGAACTTTACTATTGTAGTGTTCGTCAACTCGATGTCGATTTGCAGCTGCCCTCAAATTAGCTCCTTCGTGCTTTTGATCTATCAAGTCTAGAGATTCTAAGAGGAGATCTCTATTCGTTGGGGGTTGTATTAGGTCACTCGATGAGAAGGGACTTTGAGTTCAATAAGAATAACGGCTTAAGAGCCGTAAGCAAGGATGAATGTAGTATGGCCAGTCGCGGACTTATGGGTGGTTCTATAAGCCCGTAATGTTATTGGGAGTTCATCCTCCCACTTGCCTCCATCCTTTTCCAAACATTTCTTCAAAATGGACATTATGATTTTGTTTACATTTCAACTTTTCCATATGCTTTAGAGTGAACAACTGCCACACATCTCTTTCCAAAATGATGCCGACGGTAAGCACTGTCGAATTGGGTTCCATTATCGGTTACAATGGTTCGTGGAAGGTCAAAACAACAAACGATGTTCCGGACAATGAATTTGATTACTTTCTTTATCATAATCATGGTTAAAGGTTCTACTTTGGCCCGTTCAGTGAAGTAATCAACTGCCACGATGGCATACTTTACACCACCTTTAGAGATCGGTAAGAAACCGATAATATCTATGCGGGAAACGGCCATGGACTGACCATTTTTGTAATTTCAATTGGTAGAGCTCTTAGAACTTTTGCATATATCTGCCACTTTTTGCATCGCTTAGTGTAATCAGCAGAATCTCGGTTGCCAGTAATACCCATAACAGAGTATTTTCTTTGCTAAGGTTTGCCCTTCAGTGTGATCGTCGCATTCCTCTTCATGAACTTCTTTTAGGACTCATTTTATTTCATCATGAGCAATACACCATAGCAAGGGAATGAAAAATCCTTTCTATATATGTCTCCTTCCTGAATGATATATTGTGAAGCTTTACAGAGGATTTGTTATTTTCATTCCGCCATTCAGGAAGGTCTCCCCGTAGCAAATAATCTTTAATAGGAGTCATCCACAATTCCTTCTCAGGCTCCATCTCTAATACCCAGTCGATTTCCATCTGGTTTATGCTTGGAGCTCCTACTACTTTGGTTGAAACAAAGGTCATTTGTTGTGATGTCATAATACCAAAAGTCAATCAATATCTCTTGGACTCGGATAATGTATGAATCGAGTCACTGTCCTTTAGCCTGGTAACCTTCTCAGACTTGGTAAACCACCAACTGGGAGTCACAAAAGATTTCTAGAGATTTTATTCCCGGTTCTTTGGAAAGTTTGAGTCCAACAATCAGAGCTTCATATTCGACTTTGTAATTCATTGTAGGAAGTCAAGCTTCAAAGTGTAGCAATTGATCGATCCTCCAGAGTTACTAGTATGACTCGGCTCCATAATAATGATCATTAGAGGCCCTATACGTATACATTTTCCATCGGATAGTAGGGGCTTTAATGCTCTTTGGGATATTATTTTGTGTAGTGAAATCAGATATAAAGTCTACCGGTGCTTGTCCCTGGACGGCACACCAAGGTCGATGGGCAATTTCAAATTGGGTTAGCTCGATGTTGCATTTGAGTAACATTCCACATGTCTCAGGTCATTGTAGGACCTGCCGTAATAGCTGATAAGTGTAAATGTTGATGGGATGATCCTGATAGTAAGGGAGGAGCTTTTGCGAAGAAATCAACAAGCAGTATGCCAATTTCTCTATCTTCGGATAGTTCCTTTCCACTTATGTTAACTGCTCACTAACATAATAGATTGATTTCTAGATTCGATTCTCCTTACAAAGCAGTGTGGAACTTATAGCGTGTACCGATACGGCCAATTAGATGTATAAGTGTTTGTGATCCACCAGCTTGATAAGATGGGTGATCTCTCAAAGTTGTCCACCAAAGCTTGGAATGCATCTTCAAAGTCTCGTGTTCATTCCAAATTCCTTTTACCTCTTCTAATCAAGTCGAAGAAAGGAATGAATTTATCAATGGCTCTAGAAATAAACAGGCATAGAGCGGCAACCTTCCCATCAAGGCTCTATACTTATTTGATAGTTTATGGCGCCTAGATGTTGCAAATTGCTCAAATCTTCTCGGGATTAGCTTCGATTCCATGAGCATTGATATTGAAAACTACGAATTTTCCTGATGTAATGCCAAAGGGACATTTTAGAGGATTGATCTTTATTTTGTAATATCGAAGGATATCGAACATTTCTGCTAAGTCTCTAATATGACCGCTTGATCGTCGTCACTTCACAAGCATATCATCCACATATAACACCATCGTCTTTCCATTGTTATTTTTAAACATTCGGTTGACCATGCACTAATAAGTTACACCAGCATTCTTCAATCCAAATGTCAGCAATGCAATCACACGTCGGTAATAAAGCCATTGTGCTCTTAGTTGGGGATATGCTTCGGGTTTGATTATATCCGGAGTACACATCCATGAAAAATAAAAACTCGTGTCCTACGATTGAGTCCACTAGTTGGTCGATCCTTGGAAGGGGAAAATTGTCTTTCTGACATGTCTTGTTTATGTCCAAATAGTCAATGCACGTTTGCCACTTTCCATTCACCTTTTTTAAATATGCAGGATTGGATACCCATTTATAGTTGAGGGCACCGCAAATAAGCCTATTGCTTTTGAACATATCCTCCTCCTCTTAAAGGGCGGCAAATCTCTTAAGATCCATGTTGCACCTTTTATATTTCACTAAGACATGCCTCTGGTCGAAATTTAATGCATGGCTTGCAATGGTAGATGAAATCCCATACATATCAAAATAAGTCCAAGTGAACACATCAAGATTCATTTGGAGAAACCAATAAGGTCTATCTTCATCGAGGGACTGAGTTGTGGTCCGATCATTAGGACCCATGACGGGTCGTCATGGCTGACCGTGATGTCGATCATTAGCTCAACTGATGTAGTCTTGTTCTTTTTAGGCTCCTCCTCATCATTCCTTGGATTTATATCTTTGTAGAACAACTATGGTCCCCAAGCCAAGGCCCAAGCGCTGTAGTCAATCGCTGGTGGCTTAGATGCAGAGAGACATGTATACACCCTTATCTTTCTCTTTTCATTAGGCCACTCTCAACCTAGCTACATAGCATCCATGTCCAGTTTCCCAATTTCCATGTACGACTCCAACACCATTATCAGTTGGGAATTTCAAAGTCAAGCATCATGGGGCAAGGGCCTCCCGGAATTCAGCTACGGCTGATCGGCCCAAAAAAGCATTGTATAAAGAGTCAACATCCAAGATAACAATTGGCAACTGCTGCGGTCGCCTTCCCCTAACTCAATGAGCAATTCCACATAATCGACAACATCAGTCGTAACCCCATTAAAACCATGAATGCGGGCTTTAGATGGTTTTAAGTCCTTGGCTTCCAGGCTCATCTAATCATAAGCCTTTTTGAAAATTGTATTCATGGAACTACTATAGTCAACCAAGACTTCTCCACTAAGGCAAGGTCAATCATGGTAGAAATGACCACTGGGTCGATCATCAGTGCCTCCACCTTATCTGCATCTCTGTTTCTGAATACAATGTCGTCTGCTGTTGTACACTACTATTTGACTAGAGCCTCATTTTCAATATTGAAAATCACTCAAAATTCATAAGTTTGATAGCGCTAGCATAGCACTCCATCTCATGCCAGCTCTTACTAACTGGATGTGGTCTTCCATCTATTGTATTGATCACTAATCTTCCACCAGTCTACGTAGGCTCCTCAGCCCTGTGTGGTGCTTGTCCTCAATTGAGGTTGGATGTTCCCTGCTCACCATCCTATGGGATTTTAACAAACTGTTGTAGTTTTCTTTTCCAAATCGGTTTCTCGATAATATCCTAAAGATGCCTACATTCATTAATGTTATGAACATGGCATTCATGAAAATGAAATATTTTCCAGTTTGCTTTTGTTCCTCCGTCGATTCCTTCGGAGGTGGCTTCCTATTCTACATGATATTAAATGTAGACAAGTAGACGTTCTCTAGAGATGTATTCAATGGTGTGTATGTATCATACATTGGAATCCTAGACTTTCCTCTTCTAGAATCCCTCTTTCACTCATGGTTCGTATCATTGCCTTTTATTTCCTGATTCGGTTATTTTGGAGATTTACTTGAATTTTTCTGAAAATCTCCCCGGACTGTTGCACTGCAATGTTATTTTGCACTTCGCCCTACAACATTCTTATTCCCAAAGCATCTAGCTTCCTTTTTCCTCAAATACTGAGCTTCTTTTTCTTAGAAACGCTCCAACGTTGTGGGTGGTTTGCCAACTAACCAATCACCAAAGTTGGATTCTAGTTCAATCCCTCTTGCTACCGCCATCAATATTGAATTGTCTTTGGATCGCTGACTTCTATGACGGTTGTATGAAATCTCTCTGAGTAGTCTTTTAGCTACTCCCCCGCAGCTTGGATCATGCTTGATAGGGACATTACATCTTTGGGGTGAGTATGAGTGCATATGGAGTTACCCCTCAAAATTTGTTGCCAATCATAAAATCTAGAGATTGACCATGGGGGTAATTATAACACCCCTAATTTTTGATAACATTGTCCAGGAGACTTAATTAGACAAACTAAATGGAATAGTGCAAATGTTAAGTGACAACGGGGTTGAGATTTGAATAAATTTAATTAAGGTCATGCCTAATAAAATAATTAAATGGGCTTAAGAATGGTTTTTGGGTTAATTAAATCACATAAGGGTATATTAGGAATTTTCCATCATAACCCTTACCCTTATATATTTTCATTCCTACCATTACATTCTCATTCGTGTCATTTTGAAAACAAAACGTAGGAAGGAGGGGCCGGCCATTAGCAAGAGGAATACAATTAAAAGCTAGAGATTCAAGCTTAGGGGAAAACAATCTCAATCCAATCTCCTTATCTAAATCAAAGTGAATAAAAATTCTATCTCTAGTTTGTTTTGAATCATATGTTTTCGGATTTAAGGGTAAATTCATTTTTATGATGAACTGGATGATGATATGCTAGAATATTTATTTGTTTAATTTAAACAAGATTGCTTAAATGGATTTATATACGTTTTAAAGTAAAACCGATATATGTTGATTTTTAAATGCCATGGAAAAATTTTATGTTATATAAACATGATTTTGGAGTTGAGTTTCAATTTTGATAATTTTCCAAGCTATGGAAAGATTGCTATGAATTTTCAATGGAAAATATGGTTATTTGGGTTTATAAATTTATTTTAAAAATATATCAAGAATTTGGGTCTGCAATTTTGATATGTTAGATAACATGATTAAAATGAAGCTCTGGAATTTTTGGGAATATTTCCAAAGTGAATTGCTATGAAAATTAAATTATTTTAGAAGAGGGACTTATTTGCAATATTTGCTTTACTTAATGGAATGGCTTATTTGATTAACTTAACCATGCTTTAGATCTAAAATTAGCGGCAGTTATCTTAGTAGTGGATTTGAAAAGTTAAGGCAACCAATCTGGTACTTACACATGGCAGGATAGATAGAAAAAGGTTTACTTTAATTAGTATAAAACCAGGTTTACTCAGAAAAGATGGTTTCGCCTACTTTGGAAGTACCTTTCGACATAGAGCTTCCACCTGCATCACAGTCGACATCTATAAAGCCAAAACCAATACACAAGGTAGAGTGTCGGAACATAACTTCCGAAAGGGTCAAGATCTTTGGTTTATTTTTTAAAGAAAAGCGCCTGCCTGTTTACAAAGAGGTTTCGAAGGACTAGAAACCAATTTTTACGAAAGGGTATTTTAAAATAAGTTTTTAAAGTAGAGCTGCCTCCTTTTTAAAGATTAGCTTTTGAAGGAGTGAGTTAGTTTTTGAAATTGAATCTCTCGGAAGGGGTAGTTTCGACCAAGTCAAAACCTTTCTGTAATTTTAAGCCCTTTGATAGTATTGAAGATATCAATGCTATCGAAAGGTGATTTGTGTTTTTATAAATATAAGCCATTTCAATAGATTTTAAAAAGGGTTATTAACCATGTTATATATGAAAAGTGTTTCATGGATATTAAACCCACATGAGTGGTATTGTTTTATAATTATATTTGCTTCTTCAAATATAAATATATTCACATTATCACGGACCCATAGCTATATTTTGGAGATAAAGGGTAGAAAAACCAGCTACGTTAACCCAGTAGTGAATATAATTTGATTAAACTCATGGATGAGTAGTGTTTCATCCAAGAGGTCAAGGAGACCAAAGTATAGGATGCCTAAATATGGAAGTTGCCAGGGAGACAGGTTCATAGTGATCCCATGAAAACTATTATCAGAAAGTTATTGGAGTTACCAATAGGTTCATAGAGATCCCATGAAAACTGTGTTATAAAGTATGGTTGGCAAGGGCCAATTGGTTAATAGTGATCCCATGAAAGCTATATTCAGATTAATTTATTGACGGATGTCAATAGGTTTCTAATCAACCTATCAAAACTAGGATAAGAGAAAAAAAGATTGGCAGGGGTTAATAAGTTTCTAATCAACCCATGAAAACTAGGATATGGGAGAAGATATTGGAATAACCAATCGGTTTAGGGGAACCCATGAATTAACTAAACCCATAGGAGTGGTAGTGTTTAAGTAATTAGCAGGGGCTAATAGGTTCATAGTGCACCCATGAAAACTGTTAAATAGGACAGGGAGTCCATATAATATGAAAAGGTTATTAGTAAGCCAATGAAAATTAATAGGTTAATAGTGACCCTAGAAACTATAAAATATGATAGAGAGTCAATTAAACATAGGATGGGAAATCCAGTATGTTTTACAATGTTTGCATATCATCATAATATTTTGAAATGACTATGTTTTTAACCATTGTGGTTGTAGGAGCACAGTATATGGTTTTATAAAGGTTTTAGAATACTAGTGAGGGGAAAACCTGTTCCACTAAGCGGCGTGGTCTCACTAGATATATATATGATCTGAGATGATAGATTGTTATTCATACCAGGCTTTATGTCTGACTCAAAGTTTATGTTTTCCCCTCAAACTCTCAAGTACCCTATTTATTTTGAGTAGTCTGAAAGTTGAGGTTTCGAAGTACCTCATTAGATGAATAAAGCTTCTGGAGACGTGTAGAAGGCATGGAAGCTATTTGGAGTTCTATTTTATTTGATTCCGTTGTGTTGTTTATAATGGAAAAGTTGTTATATTGCTTTTATATACTCTGATTGTCCAAGGGGGCATCATCATATGTCTCTCTTAGCGTATGTTGTAATATTTTTTTTGAACGTGATTTGTGATTATGGGATTATGTAATGAGTTGGAAATATTTTGAAATAGAATGTGATTTTGTTTGAAGTTTAAATTTTTTCCATATTCATCTATTTCTGTGTATCAATAAATCTACACTGCCGTATTTGGTCACCGAGCATTAATAACTATGGATGAGTAAAGCATCCATGGCCATTAATTTTGGTTCTCCAAGTAGGGGGATGTTATAATAATCTCATAAATCACATTGTTGCTATGCCAGAGTGAGTAATAGAAAAACATCTGCATTTTATGGCATCATCGGTTCGTGCGGAATCCTTTAGCCATTCATATCTCATGATGTGCTACCTGGGGTTGCATTTTCCCTCGTAGGTAGGCATCAACGACATGCTAAATCTCCTTGGATACTCCAAGTGTAGGATCCTATCAATGAATGGCGTATATCTCCTCAAGATCCCCAAATCATCATTGTTCAATCCTTGACTCTCCCTTACTAGCTGCTTGATCATAGTGTCAAATCCAATGTTTGGATAATTGGAGCCAAGTGGTAGTCATGATCCATCTCACGTGAATGGTCTGATCGATGTCTACAGGCCGTTCCACACCTTCTTGACTCAACATCCTCTTGACGTGCGTTTACATGCATCATCATTCTGGAGAAGTAGCTGATCTGCATTAACTTGAATTCCAACATCCATATCAACCGCGACGGCACCAGTCCGAGTTCCTTCAGAAAAAGGTAAGGCTCCTCCCTAGAGGAGGGATCGACCCTTATCCCTATAGAGGGACCAGGTCTGATCGGTCCTGGCAGTCTAGGTATTGTTGTGTGTTGATATCCAGATGCTTCTGTGTGACATATGTCGTTCCTATGGCATCTTCACTTGTGATGGTCACCTCATGAAGTTGAACTTTCCAATGCAGAATAGGAAGTTGGCTATCTCCTTGTTTTCCCACGTTGTTGATCCCTAAGTTGATTCATTAGATCGATGTTGGCTTGAATCTACTGGTTCAACTGTCAGCGGCTATTTATGAGCTCTCTCATCAGGTTTTGGAAATAAGCTGTTGCAATGGAATCAGTTGGATTCAAAACACCAACTAGATTAGTAACATTAACATATACTGGTAGATTGCTCTGGCCTCCTTTTTTGGATGCTGGTGCTCTCGTTTCCTTCTTCGTTTTGAGAGATAGATCTGGTATTCCTAACCATTGTTGATAGTTTTCCATAGAGTTTTGCAAATCAGAATACAATGGATAAACTATTTGTAGATAATTCTAGATCTCTTCCTTGGATTTCTACAATCCAATGATGACAAAGGGATCCAAATGAAGCTGAGAATCTTTCCTCCAGTGAAAGCACCAAAATGTTTGCACAAAAAATTGGCATAAACACCTAATAGAGATTTGGTAGAGAAAATAAATGAAGAATAATAAAGGTAAGCGGAGAAAAAACAGCAATAAATTAATAAGAAACAAACTAATAACGGAGACATAAAAATTTATAGTGGTTTGGCGTTGTTTGCCTACACCCAGTTTGAAGAGATAACTTGATTAATCACTTTGTATACTGAGCATAAGAGTGATAAGATGAAAATCCTTAGTTATAAAAGAGTACAAAGCAACAAGAAAGGTAAAGTTCACCAAAATGAACAAGTCTGTATTTGTAGAGGAAGACGACAAAATATCTCCCCAAAAATTCAGTAGAATGCTCTCCAGATCGATAGGGGCCCAAATAAGGTATCGCATGGCCCAAATCCCAAGAAATAATGATTGGAGACGATCCATATTTTGGAAGAGTTGGGGTCTATGATCACTATGAGGGTTTCTTCATGTTGTTATGCACTTTTCCACCAAGTTTCATTTTAATTGGACTTGTAGATGTTGAGTTATTAATCGATCATTGTTGCAATGTATGATGCTGCCTAATTCTGGTGGATCCCTTTAGAGGGAAGAGGGTCGATCCCTCTCTTGCTTACTCTTTTGGGATGCGATCTCTAGGGTGGAGTCCCTAAGGTCCCTGCATCTTGTTTCCAAAGTTTCATGTGCATCTGACCTCTAGATTTTAAGATATCGATTGTTTTCCATTAAGTTGCGCTTGTTTTGCTGAAGTAATCTGATCCCTTTGGTAAAGAGGGATCATACCCAAACTATTTTCTAGATTAGACTTTATTCCTTACTCAGAAGATTCTATATAGCATATCTCTTAATTTTGTTCGAACATGGCTTTATATTATATATTACTTTATTTTTGGACCCCACAATCATCGCTCTGGCTTACTTGCCTTGATGACAGTCGAGTCTAACTTGTCCAATCAGTTCAGATACAGCCGAGTCAAAATACCGGATAACATTTATAAATCATGATAATATCTTAGTTCTGGAATAGTATCACCTCGCAATAAAATTGAAGGCCAACAATTCGAAAAGAAATCTACTAGGAACAATGGTAAAGAGTCCAAGCCTTCTCCTTTAGGTAGCAAGAAAGAAGATATCATTTCCAAACATTCGTATATCATCGCCTAGGCTAAGGCGGATTCTATTCTTAGTCAATTTGGAATTACTGGGGTCAAAGCCATCCCTATAGGATCCTCGGACAACATCCATTATCCACTAGAGGGATAATTCGCCTTCTTTTCCATACAAATTTGGCGTACCGGATATCTCCCTTTTCTCGGATTTCTTATGAGATACTTGAAGCATCTGTATATTGCACCAACCCAGTTCTTACTAAACTATTATACATACGAGTTTCTTGGAAGTTTTGGTTCGAGAAGCTGGTCTCTCGTATCTCAATCCCGACATCCTTCATCATATAGGTAGCCCTACTAAAGTTGGTGATCAACTAATCCGTCAATTGCACATCCATCCTCATTCAAAAGGCTTAATTTCTGAGACTCTTAATAAGGAAAAAGTATGAGAGACTCTTTTTTTTTTGTAAATGCTTCTCTGGTCTTAGAGGGACTTTTTCTACTTTTGGTAAGTTTCTCACTTGCTTATTCATATTCGTTTCTTATTCCTCATTAGCTGGTATCTCTCTTCCAGACCCTGCACCCAAAAATCTAAACTTGGTAGATCATGAACTTATGATGTCACTGATTAAAGTAGCGAAAATAATAATGAAAAGGCTTGGACCACTAATCTTCGCTAAGCTTCGTCGGCACTCCATAATTTTAAATGCTCAAAAAATTTTGGAAGAACCTCCAATGGTAAAACATAACTCTAAGGCAAGGGCTTTTTGGTGATGGGGATGCCCAAACTTTTTTAATCTAATTCTCCTGCTCAACCTGAGGTGCCTGGTAAGATACCAAAGTAATCACTCAAAATTTATTATAATGCTGTCTCATAAATTTATCCTTTTGACTTAGGTTCATTTGATTTGGTTGTTCCTACTATTGGGAAGGAAGATACTATGGATACCTCCAAAGATAAAGTGGAGAAAGATGTCGCTTCTTCTATAGTTCAGGCTGTCTCCTCCTAACAACAAGCTAAGACAAAGGACACACAATCCCCAACCATTATATGAGAAGAAGGGTTGGCTAGTGATATCTCAAACCTTTAAATTCCATAACTTGGTGCAGCTGGAGACAAAATGAATTTTAATGTTACCGCATATGAGATCCAACAAATTATCAAAAAAGAGGATTCTCAAGACTTTCTCCACCATATTACCATCCTAAGTTGCCCAAAAGCCTTGAATTATATTTTTGAAGTGATTAAGTTTTATTTTTATTTGAAGAGCTTTCTTCCTTCTAAGCCTTAATCGTCGGCTTCTATCAACAAATTTAACGACCTTCTTCAATAGGTAATTCAATCCCCTTCCTTTGCTGCTTCCCAGCCATTACAACCTTACTCCTACACCGGAGATCATTGATTCACTCTTCTTAGACAACACTTATTTATATATACCCCTTATGTCTATCCACTTTAAACTCTTAACATCCCATGTATTCAAGTTTCATTATCCATTCTTGGTTGCCAAGCATTTGATTTCACTTCAACATGAGGCTTTGGAGTCATCAAATGAAATTTCTAAGTTGAAGGGGGAAAACTCCTCACTTAATAATCATGTTATTGACCTGACTAATGAAAGAGATAAAGCTGTGTAAGAGAAAGGCAAGCTAGTTGCCTCTCTTAAAGAAACGAAAGTCCTACTTCAAACTTCAAATGATAGGGCAATGGCTTTAGAACTTGTTTTTATGGAAGTCGAAATGAAAGAAGCTAGGCTTATGGAAAAGAACAAATCTCTCAATGAAAAGCAGAAAAGGAAGGAGGATCTTCTGGATAAGTCGGTAGAAGTGATTAAAGATGAAAAGCAAAAAACATCCCATTTTCTTGGCATGCCTCTCGTTACCATTATCGACAGATCTCATGAGAAGGTACTCTTTATTGCTTATTTTAGCAACGCTTATAAGTGTTTGGACTTCAGTTCCCCTCCCTTCCTTTAGAATGGAATGAGGAGTTCATGAGAAAATTTAAAGAGATGGCACGATGATCTAAAGTTCTTGAGGAAGAGGAGAAGGTTGATGCTGAAAAGCTGCTAACTTTTGACGATCCACCGATTGGTAAGCAGACTGATTCAGATGAAGTGTAGAAGGATGATGACGAGTACAAAGATGGAGGTAATAATGACAATGATTATCTTGATGACAATGACGATGATAATAATCAAAATAATGGTGGAGGTGGTGGAAATGGCATTTCTGGACCATCGGTTGACAAGGACGGGTCATAGGCACTAATCCAGATCCATCTTTCAAGGTGCGGGGCTAGCGAGATTTCTGATTCTCCCAAGGCAAGTTCTCCCAAGGGAGACAATTCTTTCCCAGCCTTAAAGTATAAAGAAAAAGAGAAAATCCTATTGTCTATTGTCCCGCTTTCTCAAGTATGAATCTTATTACACAAATATTTTCAATTATCAAATGATCTTTATTTAAATTATTAACTATTTTATTTGACAAGAAAAATAGAAATACCATTATGACCTTATGCTTGAGAATAAGCAAACAGACACAGATCGATTAAACAGAGAGTTAGATAAACATATGAAGGAGTATAATACATTGTATGAAAAATATTAAAAACTAGCTGAGAGTGCATCAAAATTGAGTTTTTTCAAAGAGAGAGAAATTTCTCCTCTAATGAAGAGGGGCATAAACATTGGGAAAAGCTTTTGAAGGAGAATGTTGAGCAGACGAACCTTTTCTGAATGTTAATCGATGACAGGGATGCCTTGCTGGAATTCCTATACAAAGTTTATTATAGGGGTTTGATTGTCGAGTTCTTATACTTTGGTGATAACAGTGGAGGTTTCCTCAAATTCCTTTGTCGTAGATACCTGGATGAATATAAGACAGATCATCATCCCGGTCCATGCTCTAACCTTCCTCATTTGCTCCTTTTCCTCTTTTCTTACACTCTCTTCCCCCCAAGAAACTTAAATATAATAAGTAGAGATTCATTTCCAAAATGCATCATAAATCTATTTTGTATGAACCATAATGACTTGTATAATTGTTGTATGCTACTAAGTTTTCAATGAGCTTTATCGTTTTGATTTCTCTATTCTTTGTTTAATTTTGACATATTGCACATAATAAAGGTCTTTCAAGTAGCCCAGTTCCCAAGAATCTCCTAACTAAATTTGTCAAATTGAAGAATGCCTTTTTAGAGAAATCTTTGATTCTTTGAACATCATAATTGATGGGTCATAATCTCCTTAGAGATTTGTAAGAAGCTTACGTGTGTTACCCTCATTTTTTCTTTGCCTATCTACGCGATGAAAAGGAAAAATTACGTAGGGAAATCTGATCCTACTATACAAGATTAGTATATGGTCACGATTGTCCTCTAGTTAGGGAATGGGTTTATCGTCGATTCCCTCTATTTACACTTCGAAAGGAATTAAGGTCTCCTTTGACTCTATATTTATGTTGTCTGATTGGTCATTTGAAAAAGCTAAATGCACAGTCTTAATGTAAGAACCCAATTCTTCGACTTCCGAAAACCGACATCAATACGTTCACTGTATTAACTGCCGAGCAATCGAATGCCGGAAAACCGAACACCTAGGGTTTGAAGAAAAAGAAAGAGGTAGAAGAAGAAAGAAAAAGATAGAACAGAACAATATCAGAATCTCACAATTCGCAGCGGAACAACATATAATAGATAAATGAATAATCATTAAAGCAAAAGAACTGTATACTTTATACATTACATCACATTACATTCATTATCAGAGTTTACAACAATGAACAGCGGAAAAGAAATACTATATACTTAGTAATATGCTACGCCATCCATCTTTCTACAGCAACTCCTGAATCCAGAATGACCTGATAACCTAACTCTAGACTGCCCGTATGGAAATTGGTGGGCACCCAGAGTTTAGGAAGGGAAACAATAAACTCTAAGTCAGTCATGTGACTGGTGTGAAAACTTAAAACAATTATTTATCTTTAAAAAAAAGAACAGGATAATTTTAAAAATCAATTCACAATGCTTTT
Source organism: Allium cepa (assembly GCA_030765085.1). NCBI lineage: Eukaryota > Viridiplantae > Streptophyta > Magnoliopsida > Asparagales > Amaryllidaceae > Allium > Allium cepa. The sequence continues at coordinate 26,071,910 of CM060938.1, read as the reverse complement.
TTGAAAATGTAACTACCATAGGGCCTCCCACCACACACACAATGCAAACGCAAACTTGGAGGTGATATCTTCTTATGTTAGTCAAAGATGCTTACTACGCTCAATTTTGATATTATTATTAGTGCATAGTGTAGAAAATATTTCGAAAGTAGAATATAAATCTTAGCCAGCATAGGTACCATTATATTATGCCTACTATAGCTACCAATTAGATGGCAGGTTCTACAACTAAAACCGTACAAGATCGTATTGTTTCTTTGGATTTCCAACAAATGGTCAGGCCAAGGAACTTCTCATTGCCACATGGAAACGCCTCTAGAATGACGTCCTGAGAACCAAACCGGATCTCTGCCAACACAAGGCCGTGTAACCCCTAACTGGGTAACTACTGACAGGAATATGCCATTCCCCGATCGCAACCGATCTATATCCGAGGATCCTCGATTTCCAACAACCACAAAGCAATAAATTTGCAGCAACAACATAGGTTAAGTATCTGGGCTCCATACCATGATACCACCTCTATCCAGAAGGAATGACATACACTAAAGGGGCGCTACCCCCTAATAACCTTGCTGCATCCTTCCTGTTTTGACCATTTCCGGGGTGTGAGGTCCGACGAAGTCTCGTCCACAAAGCCACGCTTTATATAAAGCTGTTCTTTGATCATCAAATGCTCAAAAGCACTTCGTATGCCACATTACCAATTTGGGAATGTATCACTAGTAACTATCAACTACATAACCTCTAAGGGTGTTAAGCTAAGAGAATAAATTTTCCGCCACCAACGGAAATATATTTGATAGAAACCAGCTTTACATCTCAAATTGTAACGTCAGACACACATCCATACAAGTCCTTTACGGGATCGAACGGAACCGAAGGCACTTACAAAGAAGTCCTTGCAATCCGGATATTCACTAATCACGACCGGACTTCCCATCACAAAGGGGAATAAATTTCTATATCGGGGATCAGCCGATGCAGAAACATTCAACGGTAATCCTTCCGTTTTCACAAATATCCGGTCTTCAACACCGGTCATCAATGCTATCTATTACGACGTATCACATATTCGGAATGGGTTATACGACCCCAAGGTCCTTTCCCGGCTAACTCGAATAGTGAGCGTTTATTTCAAAAATAAGTGTAGCATTCAAATTCAAGCAATCACAACAAATACCTATTTAAAGGTAAATATTGATAGTCGGTTATTTAACTATCAACAGGTATGCACAACATCACCAGGTTCCAAATAATTTTCCAAATTATTTATTTTTCAAAAAATCTTTACAAGGTATACATATAAATAATTCCCATACTTCAAAAATAAATCGATATTTATTTTTAAACCAATTTTCCCAATTTCATTTATAAATTCCATATTGAATTTACATTTCCTAAATATCTGTGAATATACGATTTTCAAATCGATTTCAAATATCCACTTTCAGTTTATCTTTAAAAAGATAATTCTCAAATCATTCATTTCATATTGGAAAACATTTCCCTACTTATTTAATAATAAGTATTTCACAAATCTATTTATTTTCAACATTTGGAAAATATTCAATATACTTAAATCGAAATTAAGTATATATTTCATTCTTTAAGGAAAACATTCTCTTAACACATTTATTTGAGTCAAAACGAATGTTGCGTAAAACATCGTTACGACAACCCAAAATCACCAGTATAGGGATTCGAAATTTAGATAGATATATAAATTCCAATACTGTACAAAAACATTTCCTTTCGAAAATCATTTACTATAACAACAATGTTATAGTCCACCATTTCCTTCAATTCCTTGAAAACGCCTATTTCAACAATGGATGTTGAAATCTATGTTTTCAATACTTAATACATTTAAAACATCTCTGATCGTTTTAATTCTATTTAAAATATCATTTTTCCCCAAAACATTTCCTTAATATATTATTCATTATCATCGTGAATATACTTCGTTAATCCAAAATCAACACTTTCACATATTAAATTAAAGGATTTTCCACAGTCCAAAATCGTGGATATAATTCCTTTAATAATTTCTGTGTTTACTTATCAAATTTATTTGATTACGGATTTATAAAACAACGTTTATAAAGCCCATTTCTATTTCATAACTACTTTGATTTATAAATCTCCTTTAATACCCAATTCTATTTATATTTCATTTACATGTCGAATCCAACTTATAGTAAATTACTTATAATCCATTTATTCACAAATCCATTCTTTTATATCATCATTAATTTATAAATCTAAAATTCTTATTTACTTATAAAACTAGGTACAACTTTATTTTAACACTTATAAAAGCTCGTTTTATAATTCCAATATCTTTAACTTATAAAATATCAATTTTATAAATCTTTTTATATAAACCGTTTATAATAATTAAAAAATCCCAATTTAAACCATTTTATGAATTTATCAAAAATCATGCTTTGGTTATATTTCGCAAAATTCCCAATTTTTATAACATAAAAATTTATAACATTTTAATTATTTAAAATGAATCAATTCGAAAATTTAATAAACGTATAATTTCAAAAATCACTTTAGAAATCCCTTAAAAATCAAAATCGTTCTTTTTAAACTTCAAAAAAGGATCCGATGATGCAACACATCAAATAGTCAATCACGACTTTCAAACATCATATATCGATATGATAATCAATCAAATATCACAATATCTGAAAATAAATAAATATGGTTGAGAAATCCAGTTGGATCCCTCCAACCTGTTTCCCTGCATCCACAAATGTTGGCACAATACCAATCCTGTTTCAAGACGGGATATCGCGGTATATGGGATTTATAAATTATTATCCACTTAATAGGCGGCGCAATAGGGTCTCATCCGCTATATAATGCGGGAAATCAACAACTCCAATATATACATATGCCAACATATATATATATATATATATATATATATATATATATATATATTGCTATATATAGATATATCATACTATATCTAATATCACAACCAAACAGCAATCAATAACTGCAATCTAAATTTTCAATTTGAGTGGGAAGATCTCACCTTAGCTTTTCAATTTGCAGTCCATTGCCATCTTGACTCGATTTCCTTGTTTTATACCTATTTAATTATTTACACAATTCATTAATATTCGAATCAACTGAACAATTAATTTCCGTTTAATAGTTTTTGATTAGCTGATAATATTTTTTTTGAAACTAATTTTTCTCCTTTAGTAAATTTTATCTAACTAAAGATTAAATTTCTCTTTTTAATAAATTTAATTAACCAAAAATTATATTTTAAACGAATAATCTTGGTTTAAACTAATTCATTTTCAAACTCCTAATCCTTTAAAGAATTACTATACTTAAGATTTTCCATTTCGATTTTTTTTTCTTTAAGATTTTGACCTTGAAACAACATTTATAAAATTGATTAATATTCGAAATAAATCGAATAATAAATTTTCATTTAATATGTTTAATTATTTTAAACTAAAAAATTAAATCTTTTTAAAACCATTTCCCTTTTATAAATTTAATTAACTAACAATTTTCACTTTAAGCTGATGCTTTTAAATTTTTAAACACATTCCTTTATAATAAATTATTTTTAGTAGTTAAAATGACTTAATAGATAAATAAAATAAACTAACCACCAACAATTATTTTTCTTTAACTACTATCATTATTTTCTGTTTTATAAATTTTTTTTATTTTATAAAACAGCAGTTCCATTCTACTGTATATACATATACGTATATTTATCTATATATACTAAATTTAAATAAAATAGAATTAGCGAATACCTTACTGTAAATCGCGAACTCAGACCACTGCTCGACACTCCCCTGTTCCTTGTCATTGCTTGCTCCGCCTCGAGTCGCAACCCACTGCCATCGCGTGGCCACTGCCTACACCCAGTCGAACATTTGAGAACACGAAGCCCTGCCTCGAAGCCGCCACTGTCGATCGCGCCATTAATTTCACTGATCACCACGAACGCGTCGCCTCGCTACCGCCATCCCTTTCGAGGCCGTCGCACTGCCGCAACGACTTGCCATTCGAGAAACTCAGCTATCTCGAGCTGCTCGGCAATTGAAAAGGGAAATAGTAGGAGAGAGGCGATTCATTATTGCATGAGATTTCGTTCGTTTTTTTTTTTTTTGAAACGAATGAAACACAGATCGATTTGAATGTGATTTCGATTGAACTGGAAACGAGGATTTAGGGCTTTGAATCAAAGGGGGACTTGATTAAGTCGTCCGTCATTTTCTCGATTTTTAACAAAAATAGTTTTCGTTTGGTAATGTATTCGATTTCGTGAAGTTATAGAAAAGAAGGAGACAAGATTACGTGACTTTGCAGAGAGAACGTGTTTGCATTACCTAGCCACAGTATTTTGAGTTGAGGCCAAAAGTGCTGATGTTGACCAATTATAAATTTAAATTCAAATTGCATTCGATTTAATTTAAACGTGTTTATATGTCGTATGCTCACACAACAACTCCAAACGCTACGAAATTTGAAATCCGGTAATAATTCAATATTACGGACCCAATGGAACTGGTTTCGTCGAATCCCGAGACTGTGCCTCGGAAGGCTATTTTTAAACATTGACTCAAACGATATGATTTAAAAACTGATCAAATCACTTTCAAATTCAATTCTGAAGCTTCTATTATCTTCAGTATTATCAATATAAATTTTACAAGCCTTTGAAATATTTTTAAGCAGCTTAAAATTGAAGATTCAAATTTATATTCAACTTTCAATAGATTAAATTCTATAATTTAATCGCCAAATTCATTCTGAAAATTTGAAATTCAAGTCAAACCATCATTCAAATATTTAAAATTAATTAAATATTTTCAATTTAAATTGTTCAAAATTCTGGGTCATTACAATCTTCCCCCCCTAAAAGAATTTCGTCCCGAAATTACAAGTTAGGAAGAAATGGTCCTTAACTCGTCTACTATTTTTTACAATCTAAATAGTTTTATCAACTTACTAACCTAAATCTTTTTATTAGAGATTCATTATCATTTCAACTAGCTTTCCAACTTCAATTATAAGTTTCAACCAACATTGTTTCCCTAACAATTTAAATTTAAATTTAAATTTCAAACTTTCAAAATTTTCTCAAAATTTTTCTAACACTCGAAATTTTCGAAAAAATTCGCCAGCGTCTCCTTTGCGCGGCTAGCTCGGTACAACTACAAAATGGCTCTACGGCCTCCCAATTTCAAAAAGAAAAGAAAATGCCAAGCGGCTGAGCAAGAAAATCATCAAATTTCATACTGAAATTGAAATACGTACCTTTTTGTCGAGCAATTCAATTTTATCTTTGAAATCAAAATCCCAATTCCATTTCTTTTAATACACATGTATATCCTGCTAGCCATAATATCCAATTACAAAATTCAAACCAGTTTGCACCTTTCATTACAAAATTTTCAACATATGCTTCTTATACATTTTTACTTCACTATTGAAGTTACAAATTCATTTTCATCCAATTTTGCATTTCAATTGCCTTTGAATTTAATTTACATTTTCAACTCTAATTGGATTTAATTTACCTTCTGAATATTGAATTTTATCAACTATCTTTTATTCATAACTGCACTATTTTAAATTAGTTCCAATTACTAATTCATTTCAATTCCCAATTTGAAATCGTTTGTCGTTAACTAAAATTTTTCAACAATTTTCAAAAAAAAATTTAACTCCCAAAATTTTCGAAAATTTTTGGCAGAGTCTCCTTTGTACGGAGGAGCTTTTGCAATTTTACAAAAGATATAAATATATATACATCGACCCACACGGTCGGAAAACAGAAAAACATTTCATATTTCCTATTTTTATTGCGTAGGCGTACCTTTTTAGCTTTTTTAAAGCAAAGCGGCTTATTATTAACATATTGCGCAATCAAATCCAGCCATACGGCTCTCTTGTACCTGTACTTACTTAATTTAAACGAGTAAGTGACATATATAAGAAATTTATTTGCATTTCACTTATTTTCAATAGCAAAAGATATGCATTTCATGAATAATGTACATAAAACAATTTCCGTAAGCAATTTATATGGTTTCAATACAAATTTAATCGCTTACAACTACATTCCATACCATTTCTATTTAATTCAAGTGATTTACAACGCACTTTCTACATTTTATTCATTTTTATATGTCCAAACAACTCATATTTATTTCAATCGATTCCAACACCAATTCTATTTGTTTTTTTATTAAGCCATTGAAATTTATACAACTCATTTGCGTCAAACAACAACCATTTCTATGCAAATTTTGACGATATGTACTTAATAGAATGTCCATTCTAGTTTTATAACTAATTCTAAATTGACACCAACTCAATTTACATTTTATTCTATCTTATTTCCATTTGATTTCGTTCAATTCAATTTGCATTTCATTTCACATTCATTTCGAATTTATTTTATCAACAACAAGGTCATATTCAATTTATTTCAACTTACTTGAATTTATCTGCAATTTCGAACCATTTTTTTATTTAGCTCACAATTCAAGTTTTAATTTAACTAATTCAACTTCCATTTCAGTATTTCATGAATTAATAAATTATCAAACTAGTATACTTGAATTCAATTTATTTTATTTTACCCAAGTTTGGATTTTAATCAACTTGATTCAAATCTCGTTTCATTATTTTCAATTTCAATCAACTTAGTTTATTAGGCTTCTAAAATTCACCTTTATTCAAATTTATTCACTTATACTTACTTTAATTTAACTCCATCCTTTAAATCAAATTCATCCTATCAAAATTCAAATTTGTATAAGTTATCAATTAATTTTTTATTCCTATAAATACTTTAAACAGGATTCCAGAGTTTTTTCAACCTTTCAAAACCATTATTGAAAACAATTCAAACTATCCTTTGAATTTCCAAAACAAAAACCCAAATTTTCCAAACAACTTTTACTTAAAACAATTTGGCAACAATCCCACTTTTGAAAACCCGAAAATGAACACCGATGATGTCGCGATCACCATCGGAATTATTTTCCAACGACCGAAAAGAGTTTAGAGCTTTTCATTCCTTCAAAATACTTTTCAAAACCCTTGAAATTCATTTTCAAATCAAAAAGGAATTTAATTTCTAAAATTTCCAAATTCTTCCACAAATATTTCCAAAAACTTCTCTGGAATTCCATTTCTAATTATAAATCACATTTATAATTTTCATTTCATTTGTGTATGGATTTTATTTCTAAACTTTTGATTATGATTCCAATTTCTTATTCAATAATCAATGGTAATAATTTTTAATATTATCAATTCCTAACATCCAAGCATCCATATACTATAATAATTCATAGAAAATCATTTCTTTTCTATACAAAAATAGTTTTGGGCAAAATTATCTCATTTACCCGATTCAAAAACAATACTGTGTCGGTTTATCTCGTTTAAGAGTTTAGAAACTCCTATCAACACAGTTAGCTAGACTGCACCGACCAGAATCTATAAACAATCAACCGATAAGTTAACGCAATACAAAACAATTTCATTTTCACTAACAAATATGCGCTCATATCTATTATTACACTCAAACTCATTCTAGAGTACTGCTGACTCTATCTCTAATGAGTAACACCCAACAGAACCATGGTTGTCGCTTAACCATATGCTCTGATACCACTTTGTAAGAACCCGATTCTTCGACTTCCGAAAACCGACAAGAATACGTTCACTGTATTAACTGCTGAGCAATCGAATGCCGGAAAACCGAACACTTAGGGTTTGAAGAAAAAGAAAGAGGTAGAAGAAGAAAGAAAAAGATAGAACAGAACAATATCAGAATCTCACAATTCGCAGCGGAACAACATATAATAGATAATTGAATAATCATTAAAACAAAAGAACTGTATATTTTATACATTACAACACATTACATTCATTATCAGAGTTTACATGTGACGACTCGGATTTTTCGCGCTCAAAAATCGACATCCATACCTCAAATCGTATTCGAATGCCATAGATTCGACCGTTCAAATCCGATTCGCCGGAGCTTATAACAACATTAAGTAAACAACACAGCGGAATGAAAGAATAATACATTTGATATACAGCTTTGATACAATATCTGATACAACAGATGATCCAATAGATATCAATATACATCAAAGATATGATACAATAAATAGCAGCGGAAAAGAAAATAGATGACATCTAGCAGCTGAACCACTAACTCTAAGATAGTCTTCAAAAGAGAACTCCGAGAATTGCAACTCCATTTCCAAGAATCAATCCAGCAATAGCTCGAACCCCCAATAACGATGCACCAAGCTAGGCAAGACTGGTGTGGTCCAAAGACTGAACTCACTCTAGATAATCTACTAAACCTGACTATCTAAAAAACCCAACTCTAGACTGCTCGTGTAGAAAATAGTGAGCACCTAGAGTTTAGGAAAGAAACAATAAACTCCGGATCAGTCATGGGACTGGTGTGAGCAACAAAAACAGTTTATCTTTCAAAACATTCGACAAAAGGTTTTCAAAGTCAATTCGCAATGCTTTTTAAAAATAGACTACCATAAGGCCTCCCGCACACAAACACAATGCAAACGTAGAATCGGAGGAGATTTCTCCTTATGATAGTCAAAGATGCTTGATACGCATTAAAAAGAAACATTTGATATTATTACTAGTGCATAGTGTAGAGAAAATCATTTCGAAAATAAAGATATAAATCTTAGCCAACATACGACCATTATCGTATGCCTACTATAGCTAACCATGTTCAATAGCAGGTTACCGCCACATTCCATGGCAGGTTATACAACTAATACTGTACAAGGTTCGTATTGTTTCTTTGGATTTCCAACAAATGGTCAGGCTGAGGAACTTCCCATTGCCACATGAGAACGCCTCTGGAAGGACGTCCCCGAGAACCAAACCGGATCTCTGCCAACACAAGGCCGGGTTACCCCTAACTGGGTAACTACTGACACGAGTATGCCACCTCCCAGTCGTAACCAACCTTTAACCGGGGCCCCAGCAACAAATCACAAAGTAATATATATATATATCTGCGATATCAACAAAAGTTAAGTATCTGGGCTCCATACCATGATACCACTTCTATCCAGAAGGAAATGCACATACCCTAAGGGGTGCTGCCCCCAATAACCTTACTGCATCTTTCCTGTTTCGACCATTCCGGGGTGTGAGGTCCGACGAAGTCACGTCCACAAAGCCACGCTTTATACAAAAGCTGTGCTTTGGGTCAACAAATGATCATGGAAATGATCACAAAGATAAACGATCAAACAAATGATCCTATCACAAATGATCAACACAATGATCATTTCACAGCAACACTCATCATGTCACATTACCAAATTGGGAATACATCGCTGATAACCTTCAACTACATAACCTCTGAGCTCGTACGTCTCAGAGAAGGGTGTTAAGCTAAGAGAATAAATTCTTCGCCACCAACAGAAATATATTTGAAAGAAATCTGCTTTGTATCTCAATTTGTAATGTCAGACATACAATCCATACAAGTCTGTTCCGGGCTCGAACAGAACCGAAGGCACTTCCAAAGAAGTCCTTGCAATCCGGATATTCACAATCCCGATCGGATTTCCCATCACTTAGGGAGTCTCTATACCGGCGCGACTCGATGCAGAAACAATCGATAGGTCATCCTATCGCTTTCGCAAATACCCGGTCTTCATCACCGGTCTTCAAATGCTATCCATAACGTCGAATCACATATTCGGAATGGGTTATACGACACAAAGGTCCTTTCCCGGTTAAACCGAATAATGAGCGAAAATATTTTTAAAACATATGGATATGGGATTTCAATTAAGTCACAACTTAATAATTCAAAACTTTCCTTTCAATGGTTTAAACCAATTACCATTTCAAATCTTTTAAACAAAAGATTTATTTCATAAGGTTCACCTACTTTCACAAGTATTCTTTTCCGAATTTCAAAACATTTCCGTTTCAAAAAGATTAATTCATTTAAATCTTTTAAATCAAAGATTTGTCTCATAGTTTCAAATCGTTCCCAAATATTCATTTTCAAAATTCGTTTTCCGAATATTATCTATATCTTGGAAAACTATTTTAATTTAACTTGGAATTCCTTTTAATAAGATTTGAAACGAAAGCTTTTTATCATTTAAAAACAACAGTTTTAATTTGGATAAACCCGATTTCTTTTATACAAGTTACAATCTTTGGTTTAATTCGAATTCCCAAAACAATACTTTAAATATGGTTTCAAACCGTATATAACTAACATAACATTTTTAATCCCTAATTTCAAATCATAGAATTCAATTCCTAATTTTGAATTCAAATCTAAATCAAATTATTTAAATTTCAAAATTAATTAAAATAAATTTTTAACTTGAAATTCCATTTTAAAAGCTTTTCACTTTTATTCCGATTCCATTTCCAAAACATTTGAATTTAAAAATTCAAATTTAAAACTATTTCAAAAATCTGCGACTTAACTGATTTCCTCGTGAAATCCATAATTGTGTGTGTATGGTGTGGTCCAGGGGTTTAACACACAATAGTGCAACAACATTTAATCATCACAGATTAACAGATAATATACAGATGTATCATCCATAAATGAATAACTTTTACATACCACAATCTACAGAACAAACTATCACATATCAGATAGGACAGTCAATTCAATGCATCTTACACAATACAATCATTCATAAGTAAAGTCAAGCATTCAATAGTCATTTATAAATAGGATTAATTAATCGTTTAATCTTAATTAATTCAATTTATTCCCAAGTAAATTTAATATTTATAAATTAATTATCAAACTCTAAGTAATTAATTACAAATCATTTGATATAAATTTATTTATCAAACAGATTAATAAGTAAAGTTACTCTTAATTCATCACATTAATTTGATTATCCTTTAAATAAATTAATTACTTTAATAATTTAATTATTCTCAAATTAATTATCAAATCAATTTATCACATTATCCTTAAATTTATTATTGCTTAATCACTTGATACATCAACTTTATTCATTGATTAATATTTTATATAAAAAAAAATCCTTAATTCACAAATTTATTATTCCTTAATAAATAAATCTTTAAACCTTAATTAATTAATTTAAACCATTAATTACTTTGTTTATTGATTATTTATTCTTATTAAAATTACCTAAGTTAACTATTGATTTATTAAAGTTTTATACCTCATCGTTATTTTTCAAAACATACTTCTTAACAATTTGAATTTAAATTTAAATTCAATTAATACTTTTAAAATCATTTGACAATTTGAATTTTTATTTCTAGACTAAACTTAAAACTGGAATTATATCAAACTTAGGTTTCAAAAATTTCTACTTTGAAAAAAAAAACAGTTTGAAAATTTAACTAGCAACAGGTTTTGAAGCCTGTCCCCAAACATCTACTCGAGCCTCCCCCTAGTTTACTTCGAGTTAACGCGAGTCTCCCCCCGAGAAAAACACGATCTGCTTCGAGTCTCCACTACGCAAATTCGAACCCACCCAAAAACACAGCCTCTCCCAACTTCAACGTGCACCGCGTGCATGTGTACAACCCCGTTGATCGCTCCGAGCCACCACCTCGACTTGCTTCACATCACCCATCATCATCAGAGATGATCACGACCTCCAGAAGACATCACTCTAGCTCGAATCAAGATCGAGCTCTCGATTCAAAACCTGGAACTGAATATGAGCATCAGGTCGAAACCTGGAACTTCAAGGCACGCCACCCCCAAACCTGAAATTCGCGTCGCCTCCGCAACCTCGACCACCAGAACCATTGAAATTCCAGCCACGCACTCGTCTACGACCAAGCTACCCTCTCTCGAAACCCCATAGCACTCGATCAATTAGGGGAAGAGAACGAATCAACATATTCTACCCAGTAAAAACTAGGGTTACAGACCCAAATCCACGTCGCTCTCCTCCAAAATGATTTGATAATTCTTCTTGACATTTTTCCCTTACTCTACGGTCATCAAACTAGCTTTAGACCAAACCCCGAGTCCTACAAATCAGTGAATTACCAGAGACTCACGAATTCCCTTTATTTGATCAAACCCAAACTACACCTTCAATGCTTAACTAAAAGTAGAGATTCTTGTTTCAAAAATCAAGTTTCAGTCTTAGCAGTTGATTCACATATCTGAACTCATGAATTGTAAAAATTAAATTTTAACTTATTTAAGTTTTTCACATTGGTTTTATGTTTCCAGAACCCATACAAGTTGATTCTTTTTAAGCAGATTTTTTTAAACATAAGGCTATGTTATAACAATCATTTTATATTCCTATCTTAAGTTTAATTAAGGCTTGGATTAAAAGCAAAAGAATTTTGATGAATATTCAAGCCTGGAATCAAAATAGAGAGATACACAGAAGTGTTTACCATATATTCATACTAAAACACAGAAATATATTTTAAAAATATACTCACAAATGAACTAACCTTAGAGAGGACATTCATCAGAATGAATATACTAAAACATTTTGGAATGTGATGTTACTCACCTGGAAGTATGAAGGCAGAGAAGAACAGAGCATATTTTGAAAGCAGCTTTATTTTTATTGAAATCTTTCACTTGATTCTCTGGCTCGAGTTGATTGTATTATTTAAGTTGAGATTTGTTTATGTTTGAAATGGTGTTTACTTCAGACCTTTTAGCTTGAAGGAGATGAACTGATGAGGATGATTGATATATATAAAAGAAGTTGATATATATGGGTTTACTGTAAGTATTATTTGTACAGGGGGTGATAAAATATTGTTTTGCTAGTACGATACTAAGCATGCTGAAGTGATCTTGTATTATGTTTTGAGGTGTATTAGAGGTATGGCTGCAGTGATGTCTTCTTTTTGCTGAAGTGATGCTGCATATTTATATTTCCATTTGTTTTGCATACTCACTTTATAGATATATTTCACTTTGTCTTGCATTTCGACTCACATGCTACATGAAATATTTATTTGCCTTGGTGTTGTTTCATAATCTTAAAGATTTTTATACTGTTTTTCATAGTATCATACTTGTTTTATACTTTGTTTATTCTTTTACTTTATGTACATATTACTTGGTTCTTAGCTTTGCATTTCATAATTTTACAGGCAACTTACAATATTTATTTGCCTAGCATACTTTATTTTGTTTGCTGGAAGCTATCATCTCGGCTGACAACATTTGATTTTGCATGATTTTCTTCTTTTGGCTATTGTTTACTTCAGCTTGCATTTTTTTTCCCTTGCCTGATGAGATTGTGGTGGCTGCATTAATTAACTTGGTGGCTGAGAGATACAATTTTGACTTGCATTGATTACTTGAACAAATGAATAATTTTTTTCATGTCTTATTTCATTAGCTTACACTGTCATCAGCTTATACTTTGTTTTGTTTTATATTTGTTTTAAACACTTTCATTTGCCGTTGTATTGTTTTAAGTGTACATACTGAATATAATTTTGTAACTTGTTTGTTTCTTTTGCAAGCTATACACATATAATATTTTTCTTTGTTTTCTTCTACTTCTTTCCAGCCTATACTTATTCAACTTTGCTTTGTTTATGTTTCTTGTCTTTGTCTTGCATACTTTATTTTGCATTGCCAAGCTTGTTTTTACTTTGTTTTATGCTTTGTCATATTTTATATAACTATAAGTTCATTTAAAGTATTTGCTTAACATCAATACTCATTTTAATTCCTTTTAAAGTTTAACTATCTAATATCAAATTTTAATCATATCCAAAATCCAAATACAAGTTTATTTTTTTATTTAATTTTTTTACTTTTTTTAGATATTTAATTTTAAATCCTAATTCAATTTTCAATCTATTTTATAAACATGTTCATTTTCAAATATCCAAATTAATTCTCGATTATTTAAATTTAACTAAAATTTTATATTAGTTACCAATTATTTTCACAATATTTATTCATAAATTAAATTAAATTATCAATTTAAACTTAATAAAATTGGAGATCGTTACAGACTTCCCCCCTTAAAAAGAATTTCGTCCTCGAAATTCGCAGGCACGAAAATAATACAGATGAAGAATGTTTCATCCAATCAAACTGAATATCTATTCTACATTTGGCTTACCAAATCAGAATATCAATAATAGATACGAGAACGAATCTATTTACACTTCACAAGATACTCGGGTTATCAAATCTACGAAATATGCAGTGGTATTGGTTAGCCCGAAGGGATAACTAATAGTTCGTAGATTATATTGAGACCCAAATAATAGATAAATGGATTTAATCTTCCACAATTTCCAAACATCATATATGGATTCCAAACTCAAGTCGGAATGCTTCCAAAGTATACATAATTTGTCCCTCTTCGGACTTCGATCAACCTGAGAAATTATAACAGAATTTCAAAATTTGGTTTTAAACAAAAGCATGTTATCGATATAATTCAAATTTAGCTTCATATTCTGTTAATCAATTTAACTTAATTTAAAATTTCCAATTTATTTAAAATTTCCAATTCATATTCATTAAGGTTTAAATCAAAAACTGATAAGAAACCGATGAAATACAAAGTAAGAATTTCCTACAACTATTCGTAGGGCATCACCGCACCGAAAATACTTCTGGAGCTGTCACGAAGCAATCAAAAGAATTGAAAAGACGAATCAAAGGAAATTGATAAGAAAGATGTTTCTACTGTTGTTACAGAGTATCGACCATTTATAGTCGTACTTCCATGTCCCCTATCTCGTTCTCTTCTTGCACTCATACTCACTATCAATGGATAGTAAGAGAATTTACTGAGGTATTCAAACGGATATCTTAGGGATACTCATTCTAGGGTTACTTCACCCTATCTCTAATGAGCTACTTAATGTGTTATACTCCTGAGCTAAAGTTTCACCTTAGCTCTGATACCAAATGTGACGACTCGGATTTTTCGCGCTCGAAAATCGACATCCATACCTCAAATCGTATTCAAATGCCATAGATTCGACCGTTCAAATCCGATTCGCCGGAGCTTATAACAACATTAAGTAAACAACACAGCGGAATGAAAGAATAATACATTTGATATACAGCTTTGATACAATATCTGATACAGCAGATGATCCAATAGATATCAATATACATCAGAGATATGATACAATAAATAGCAGCGGAAAAGAAAATAGATGACATCTAGCAGCTGAACCACTAACTCTAAGATAGTCTTCAAAAGAGAACTCCGAGAACTGCAACTCCATTTCCAAGAATAAATCCAGTAATAGCTCGAACCCCCAATAATGATGCACCAAGCTAGGCAAGACTGGTGTGGTCCAAAGACTGAACTCACTCTAGATAATCTACTAAACCTGACTATCTGAAAAACCCAACTCTAGACTGCTCGTGTACAAAATAATGAGCACCCAGAGTTTAGGAAAGAAACAATAAACTCCGGATCAGTCATGGGACTGGTGTGAGCAACAAAAACAGTTTATCTTTTAAAACATTCAACAAAATATTTTCAAAGTCAATTCGCAATGCTTTTTAAAAATGAGACTACCATAAGGCCTCCCGCACACACGCACAATGCAAACGCAGAATCGGAGGAGATTTCTCCTTATGATAGTCAAAGATGCTTGATACGCATTAAAAAGAAACATTTGATATTATTACTAGTGCATAGTGTAGAGAAAATCATTTCGAAAATAAAGATATAAATCTTAGCCAACATACGACCATTATCGTATGCCTACTATAGCTAACCATGTTCAATAGCAGGTTACCGCCACATTCCATGGCAGGTTATACAACTAATACTGTACAAGGTTCGTATTGTTTCTTTGGATATCCAACAAATGGTCAGGCCAAGGAACTTCCCATTGCCACATGAGAACGCCTCTGGAAGGACGTCCCCGAGAACCAAACCGGATCTCTGCCAACACAAGGCCGGGTTACCCCTAACTGGGTAACTACTGACACGAGTATGCCACCTCCCGGTCGTAACCAACCTTTAACCGGGGCCCCAGCAACAAATCACAAAGTAATATATATATATATATATATATATATATATATATCTGCGATATCAACATAAGTTAAGTATCTGGGCTCCGTACCATGATACCACTTCTATCCAGAAGGAAATGCACATACCCTAAGGGGTGCTACCCCTAATAACCTTGCTGCATCTTTCCTGTTTCGACCATTCCGGGGTGTGAGGTCCGACGAAGTCTCGTCCACAAAGCCACGCTTTATACAAAAGCTGTGCTTTGGGTCAACAAATGATCATAGAAATGATCACAAAGATAAACGATCAAACAAGTGATCCTATCACAAATGATCAACACAATGATCATTTCACAGCAACACTCATCATGTCACATTACCAAATTGGGAATACATCGCTGATAACCTTCAACTACACAACCTCTGAGCTCGTACGTCTCAGAGAAGGGTGTTAAGCTAAGAGAATAAATTCTCCACAACCAACAGAAATATATTTGAAAGAAATCTGCTTTATATCTCAATTTGTAATGTCAGACATACAATCCATACAAGTCTGTTCCGGGCTCGAACAGAACCGAAGGCACTTCCAAAGAAGTCCTTGCAATCCGGATATTCACAATCCCGATCGGATTTCCCATCACTTAGGGAGTCTCTATACCGGCGCGACTCAGTACAGAAACAATCGATAGGTCATCCTATCGCTTTCGCAAATACCCGGTCTTCATCACCGGTCTTCAAATGCTATCCATAACGTCGAATCACATATTCGGAATGGGTTATACGACACAAAGGTCCTTTCCCAGTTAAACCGAATAATGAGCGAAAATATTTTTAAAACATATGGATATGGGATTTCAATTAAGTCACAACTTAATAATTCAAAACTTTCCTTTCAATGGTTTAAACCAATTACCAATTCAAATATTTTAAACAAAAGATTTATTTCATAAGGTTCACCTACTTTCACAAGTATTCTTTTCCGGATTTCAAAACATTTCCGTTTCAAAAAGATTAATTCATTTAAATCTTTTAAATCAAAGATTTGTCTCATAGTTTTCAAATCGTTCCAAAATATTCATTTTCAAAATTCATTTTTCGAATATTCATCTATATCTTGGAAAACTATTTTAATTTAACTTGGAATTCCTTTTAATAAGATTTGAAACGAAAGCTTTTTATCATTTAAAAACAACAGTTTTAATTTGGATAAACCCGATTTCTTTTATACAAGTTACAATCTTTGGTTTAATTCGAATTCCCAAAACAATACTTTAAATATGGTTTCAAACCGTATATAACTAACATAACATTTTTAATCCCTAATTTCAAATCATAGAATTCAATTCCTAATTATGAATTCAAATCTAAATCAAATTATTTAAATTTCAAAATTAATTAAAATAAATTTTTAACTTGAAATTCCATTTTAAAAGCTTTTCACTTTTATTCCGATTCCATTTCCAAAACATTTGAATTTAAAAATTCAAATTTAAAACTATTTCAAAAATCTGCGACTTAACTGATTTCCTCGTGAAATCCATAATTGTGTGTGTATGGTGTGGTCCAGGGGTTTAACACACAATAGTGCAACAACATTTAATCATCACAGATTAACAGATAATATACAGATGTATCATCCATAAATGAATAACTTTTACATACCACAATCTACAGAACAAACTATCACATATCAGATAGGACAGTCAATTCAATGCATCTTACACAATACAATCATTCATAAGTAAAGTCGAGCATTCAATAGTCATTTATAAATAGGATTAATTAATCGTTTAATCCTAATTAATTCAATTTATTCCCAAGTAAATTTAATATTTATAAATTAATTATCAAACTCTAAGTAATTAATTACAAATCATTTGATATAAATTTATTTATCAAATAGATTAATAAGTAAAGTTACTCTTAATTCATCACATTAATTTGATTATCCTTTAAATAAATTAATTACTTTAATAATTTAATTATTCTCAAATTAATTATCAAATCAATTTATCACATTATCCTTAAATATATTATTGCTTATTCACTTGATACATCGACTTTATTCATTGATTAATATTTTATATAAAAAAAATCCTTAATTCACAAATTTATTATTCCTTAATAAATAAATTTTTAAACCTTAATTAATTAATTTAAATCATTAATTACTTTGTTTATTGATTATTTATTCTTATTAAAATTACCTAAGTTAACTATTGATTTATTAAAGTTTTATACCTCATCATTATTTTTCAAAACATACTTCTTAACAATTTGAATTTAAATTTAAATTCAATTAATACTTTTAAAATCATTTGACAATTTGAATTTTTATTTCTAGACTAAACTTAAAACTGGAATTATATCAAACTTAGGTTTCAAAATTTTCTACTTTGAAAAAAAAACAGTTTGAAAATTTAAACTAGCAACAGGTTTTGAAACCTGTCCCCAAACATCTACTCGAGCCTCCCCCTAGTTTACTTCGAGTTAACGCGAGTCTCCCCCCGAGAAAAACACGATCTGCTTCGAGTCTCCACTACGCAAATTCGAACCCACCCAAAAACACAGCCTCTCCCAACTTCAACGTGCACCGCGTGCATGTGTACAACCCCGTTGATCGCTCCGAGCCACCACCTCGACTTGCTTCACATCACCCATCATCGTCAGAGATGATCACGACCCCCAGAAGACATCACTCTAGCTCGAATCAAGATCGAGCTCTCGATTCAAAACCTGGAACTGAATATGAGCATTAGGTCGAAACCTGGAACTTCAAGGCACGCCACCCCCAAACCTGAAATTTGCGTCGCCTCCGTAACCTCGACCACCAGAATCATTGAAATTCCAGCCACGCACTCGTCTACAACCAAGCTACCCTCTCTCGAAACCCCATAGCACTCGATTAATTAGGGGAAGAGAACGAATCAACATATTCTACCCAGTAAAAACTTGGGTTAAAGACCCAAATCCATGTCGCTCTCCTCCAAAACGATTTGATAATTCTTCTTGACATTTTTCCCTTGCTCTACGGTCATCAAACTAGCTTTAGACCAAACTCCGAGTCCTACAAATCAGTGAATTACCAGGGACTCACGAATTCGCTTTATTTGATCAAACCCAAACTACACCTTCAATGCTTAACTAAAAACAGAGATTCTTGTTTCAAAAATCAAGTTTCAGTCTTAGCAGTTGATTCACATATCTGAACTCATGAATTGTAAAAATTAAATTTTAACTTATTTAAGTTTTTCACATTGGTTTTATGTTTCCAGAACACATACAAGTTGATTCTTTTTAAACAGATTTTTTTAAACATAAGGCTATGTTATAACAATCATTTTATATTCCTATCTTAAGTTTAATTAAGGCTTGGATTAAAAGCAAAAGAATTTTGATGAATATTCAAGCCTGGAATCAAAATAGAGAGATACACAGAAGTGTTTACCATATATTCATAATCAAACACAGAAATATATTTTAAAAATATACTCACAAATGAACTAACCTTAGAGAGGACATTCATCAGAATGAATATACTAAAACATTTTGGAATGTGATGTTACTCACCTGGAAGTATGAAGGCAGAGAAGAACAGAGCATATTTTGAAAGCAGCTTTATTTTTGTTGAAATCTTTCACTTGATTCTCTGGCTCGAGTTGATTGTATTATTTAAGTTGAGATTTGTTTATGTTTGAAATGGTGTTTACTTCAGACCTTTTAGCTTGAAGGAGATGAACTGATGAGGATGATTGATATATATAAAAGAAGTTGATATATATGGGTTTACTGTAAGTATTATTTGTACACGGGGTGATAAAATATTGTTTTGCTAGTACGATACTAAGCATGCTGAAGTAATCTTGTATTATGTTTTGAGGTGTATTAGAGGTATGGCTACAGTGATGTCTGCTTTTTGCTGAAGTGATGCTGCATATTTATATTTCCATTTGTTTTGCATACTCACTTTATAGATATATTTCACTTTGTCTTGCATTTCGACTCACAGGCTACATGAAATATTTATTTGCCTTGGTGTTGTTTCATAATCTTAAAGATTTTTATACTGTTTTTCATAGTATCATACTTGTTTTATACTTTGTTTATTCTTTTACTTTATGTACATATTACTTGGTTCCTAGCTTTGCATTTCATAATTTTACAGGCAACTTACAATATTTATTTGCCTAGCATACTTTATTTTGATTGCTGGAAGCTATCATCTCGGCTGACAACATTTGATTTTGCATGATTTTCTTCTTTTGGCTATTGTTTACTTCAGCCTGCATTTTTTTTCCCTTGCCTGATGAGATTGTGGTGGCTGCATTAATTAACTTGGTGGCTGAGAGATACAATTTTGACTTGCATTGATTACTTGAACAAATGAATAATTTTTTTCATGTCTTATTTCATTAGCTTACACTGTCATCAGCTTATACTTTGTTTTGTTTTATATTTGTTTTAAACACTTTCATTTGCCTTTGTATTGTTTTAAGTGTACATACTGAATATAATTTTGTAACTTGTTTGTTTCTTTTGCAAGCTACACACATATAATATTTTTCTTTGTTTTCTTCTACTTCTTTCCAGCCTATACTTATTCAACTTTGCTTTGTTTATGTTTCTTGTCTTTGTCTTGCGTACTTTATTTTGCATTGCCAAGCTTGTTTTTACTTTGTTTTATGCTTTGTCTTATATTAAATATATCTATAAGTTCATTTAAAGTATTTGCTTAACATCAATACTCATTTTAATTCCTTTTAAAGTTTAATTATCTAATATCAAATTTTAATCATATCCAAAATCCAAATACAAGTTTATTTGTTTATTTATTTATTTTATTTTATTTTATTTAGATATTTAAATTTAAATCCCAATTCAATTTTCAATCTATTTTATAAACATGTTCATTTTCAAATATCCAAATTAATTCTCGATTATTTAAATTTAACTAAAATTTTATATTAGTTACCAATTATTTTCACAATTTTTATTCATAAATTAAATTAAATTATCAATTTAAACTTAATAAAATTGGAGATCGTTACATTACAACAACAAACAGAGGAAAAGAAATACTATATACTTAGTAATATGCTACGCCATCCAGCTTTCTACAACAACTCCTGAATCCAGAATGACCTGATAACCTAACTCTAGACTGCCCGTGTGGAAATTGGTGGGCACCCAGAGTTTAGGAAGGGAAACAATAAACTCCAGGTCAGTCATGTGACTGGTGTGAGAACTTAAAACAGTTATTTATCTTTAAAACAAAGAACAGGATAATTTTAAAAATCAATTCGCAATGCTTTTTTGAAAATGTAACTACCATAAGACCTCCCACCACACACACAATGCAAACGCAGACTTAGAGGAGATTTCTTCTTATGTTAGTCAAAGATGCTTACTACGCAAAATCAAATCAATTTTGATATTATTATTAGTGCATAATGTAGAAATAATTTCGAAAGTAGAATATAAATCTTAGCCAGCATAGGTACCATTATATTATGCCTACTATAGCTACCATATTAGATGGCAGGTTCTACAACTAAAACCGTACAAGATCGTATTGTTTCTTTGGATTTCCAACAAATGGTCAGGCCAAGGAACTTCCCATTGCCACATGGAAACGCCTCTGGAATGACGTCCCGAGAACCAAACTGGATCTCTGCCAACACAAGGCCGGGTTACCCCTAACTGGGTAACTACTGACAGGAATATGCCATTCCCCGATCGTAACCGATCTATATCCGAGGATCCTCGATTTCCAACAACCACAAAGCAATAAATTTGCAGCAACAACATAGGTTAATTATCTGGGCTCCATACCACGATACCACCTCTATCCAGAAGGAATGACATACACTAAAGGGGCGCTACTCCTAATAACCTTGCTGCATCCTTCCTTTTTTGACCATTTCCGGGGTGTGAGGTCCGACGAAGTCTCGTCCACATAGCCACGCTTTATATAAAGTTGTGCTTTGATCATCAAATGCTCAAAAGCACTTCGTATGCCACATTACCAATTTGGGAATGTATCACTAGTAACCATCAACTACATAACCTCTAAGGGTGTTAAGCTAAGAGAATAAATTCCCCGCCACCAACGGAAATATATTTGATAGAAACCAGCTTTACATCTCAAATTGTAACGTCAGACACACATCCATACAAGTCCGTTCCGGTATTGAACGGAACCGAAGGCACTTACAAAGAAGTCCTTGCAATCCGGATATTCACTAATCACGGCCGGACTTCCCATCACAAAGGGTAATAAATTTCTTCGGGGATCAGCCGATGCAGAAACATTCAACGGTAATCCTTCCGTTTTCACAAATATCCGGTCTTCAACACCGGTCATCAATGCTATCTATTACGACGTATCACATATTCGGAATGGGTTATACGACCCCAAGGTCCTTTCCCGGCTAACCCGAATAGTGAGCACTTATTTCAAAAATAAGTGTAGCATTCAAATTCAAGCAATCACAACAAATACCTATTTAAAGGTAAATATTGATAGTCGGTTATTTAACTATCAATAGGTATGCACAACATCACCAGATTCTAAATAATTTTCCAAATTATTTATTTTCCAAAATATCTTTACAAGATATATATATAAATAATTCCCATACTTCAAAAATAAATCGATATTTATTTTTAGACCAATTTTCCCAATTTCATTTATAAATTCCATATTGAATTCACATTTCCTAAATATCTATGAATATACGATTTTCAAATCGATTTCAAATATCCACTTTCAATTTATCTTTAAAAAGATAATTCTCAAATCATTCATTTCATATTGGAAAACATTTCCCTACTTGTTTAATAAAAAGTATTTCGCAAATCTATTTATTTTCAACATTTGGAAAATATTCAATATACTTAAATCGAAATTAAGTATATATTTCATTCTTTAAGGAAAACATTCTCTTAACACGTTTATTTGAGTCAAACGAATGTTGCGTAAAATATCGTTACGACAACCCAAAATCACCAGTATAGGGATTCAAAATTTAGATAGATATATAAATCCCAATACTATGCAAAAACATTTCCTTTCGGAATTCATTTTCTATAACAACAATGTTATAGTCCACCATTTCCTCCAATTCCTTGAAAAGGCCTATTTCAACAATGGATGTTGAAATCTATGTTTTCAATACTTAATACATTTAAAACATCTCTAATCGTTTTAATTCTATTTAAAATATCATTTTTGCCCAAAACATTTCCTTAATATATTATTCATTATCCAAAATCGTGAATATACTTCGTTAATCCAATTTCAACACTTTCACATATTAAATTAAAGGATTTTCCACAGTCCAAAATCGTGGATATAATTCCTTTAATAATTTCTATATTTACTTATCAAATTTATTTGATTACAGATTTATAAAACAACGTTTATAAATCCCATTTCTATTTCATAACTACTTTGATTTATAAATCTCCTTTAATACCCAATTCTATTTATATTTCGTTTACATGTCGAATCCAACTTATAAGTAAATTACTTATAATCCATTTATTCACAATTCCATTCTTTTATATCATCATTAATTTATAAATCTAAAATTCTTATTTACTTATAAAACTAGGTACAACTTTATTTTAACACTTATAAAAGCTCGTTTTATAATTCCAATATCTTTAACTTCTAAAATATCAATTTTATAAATCTTTTTATATAAACCGTTTATAATAATTCAAAAATCCCAATTTAAACCATTTTATAAATTTATCAAAAATCATGCTTTGGTTATATTTCAACAAAATCCCAATTTTTATAACATAAAAATTTATAACGTTTTAATTATTTAAAATGAATCAATTCGAAATTTTAATAAACGTATAATTTCAAAAAACACTTTAGAAATCCCTTAAAAATCAAAGTCGTTATTTTTAAACTTTAAAAATGGATCCGATGATGCAACACATCAAATAGTCAATCACGACTTTCAAACATCATATATCGATATGATAATCAATCAAATATCACAATATCTGAAAATAAATAAATATGGTTGAGGAATCCAGTTGGATCCCTCCAACCTGTTTCCCTGCATCCATAAATGTTAGCACAATACCAATCCCGTTTCAAGACGGGATATCGCGGTATATGGGATTTATAAATTATTATCCGCTTAATAGGCGGCGCAATAGGGTCTCATCCGCTATATAATGCGGGAAATCAACAACTCCGATATATACATATGCCAATATATATATATATATATATATATATATATATATATATATTGCTATATATAGATATATCCTACTATATCTAATATCACAACCAAACAGCAATCAATAACTGCAATCTAAATTTTCAATTTGAGTGAGAAGATCTCACCTTAGCTTTTCAATTTGCAGTCCATTTCCATCTTGACTCGATTTCCTTGTTTTATACCTATTTTATTATTTACACAATTCATTAATATTCGAATCAACTGAACAATTAATTTCCGTTTAATACTTTTTGAATTGCTGATAATTTTCTTTTTTTTTAAACCAATTTTTCTCCTTTAATAAATTTTATCTAACTAAAGATTAAATTTCTCTTTTTAATAAATTTAATTAACCAAAAATTATATTTTAAACGAATAATCTTGGTTTAAACTAATTTATTTTCAAACTCCTAATCCTTTAAAGAATTACTTTACTTAAGATTTTCCATTCCGATTTTTTTTCTTTAAGATTTTGACCTTAAAACAACATTTATAAAATTGATTAATATTCGAAATAAATCGAATAATAAATTTTCATTTAATATGTTTAATTATTTTAAACTAAAAAATTAAATCTTTTTAAACCCATTTCCCTTTTATAAATTTAATTAACCAACAATTTATACTTTAAGCTAATGCTTTTAAATTTTTAAACACATTCCTTTATAATAAATTATTTTTAGTTGTTAAATTGACTTAATAGATAAATAAAATAAACTAACCACCAACATTTATTTTTCTTTAACTACTATCATTATTTTCTGTTTTATAATTTTTTTTATTTTATAAAAAGCAGTTCCATTCTACTGTATATACATATACGTATATATATCTATATATAGTAAATTTAAATAAAATAGAATTAGCGAATACCTTACTATAAATCGCGAACTCAGAGCACTTCTCGACACTCCCCTGTTCCATGTCGTTGCATGCTCCGCCTCGAGTCGCGACCCACTGCCATCGCACGGCCACTGCCTACACCAGTCGAACATTTGAGAACACGAAGCCCTGCCTCGAAGCCGCCACTGTCGATCGTGCCATTGATTTCACCGATCACTACGAACGCGTCGCCTTGCTACCGCCATCCCATTCGAGGCCGCCGCACTGCCGCAACGACTTGCCATTCGAGAAACTCAGCTATCTCGAGCTGCTCGGCGATTGAAAAGGGAAATAATAGGAGAGAGGCGATTCATTATTGCATGAGATTTCGTTCGAATTTTTTTTTGAAACGAATGAAACCCAGATCGATTTGAATGTGATTTCGATTGAATTAGAAATGAGGATTTAGGGCTTTGAATCAAAGGGGGACTTGATTATGTCGTCCTCCATTTTCTCGATTTTTAACAAAAATAGTTTTCGTTTGGTAATGTATTCGATTTCGTGAAGTTATAGAAAAGAAGGAGACAAGATTACGTGACTTTGCAGAGAGACCGTGTTTGCATTACCTCGCCACAGTATTTTGAGTTGAGGCCAAAAGTGTTGATGTTGACCAATTATAAATTTAAATTCAAATTGAATTCGATTTAATTTAAACGCTTTTATATGTCGTATGCTTACACAACAACTCCAAACGCTACGAAATTTGAAATCCGGTAATAATTCAATATTACGGACCCAATGGAACTGGTTTCATCGAATCCCGAGACTGTGCCTCGGAATGCTATTTTTAAACATCGACTCAAACGATATAATTTAAAAACTGATCAAATCACTTTCAAATTCAATTCTGAAGCTTCTATTATCTTCAGTATTATCAATATAAATTTTACAAGCCTTTGAAATATTTTTAATCAGCTTAAAATTGAAGATTCAAATTTATATTCAACTTTCAGTAGATTAAATTCTATAATTTAATCGCCAAATTCATTTTGAAAATTTGAAATTCAAGTCAAACCATCATTCAAATATTTGAAATTAATTATATATTTTCAATTTAAATTGTTCAAAATTCTGGGTCGTTACACTTAAGACTTTGAATGTTGATTAACATTGTTTTGAACTGTGATGTATTCTTAAATTTTGTGTTACTTGTCAACTCTTCTTATTATAAATAATTTTTTTTTTGTTTTCATACATTAATTCTTGACTCCTTTATTTTTTATAGGATACTCAATTAGTGTTTGCATTTGATGCTCTGGATGTTCTACTAATTATTGAAATTAAGGATAGTTTGCTTGCTTACGCGGAAGAGAAGCTATCATCTCGAGATAAATGACTCTACAATTTTCGGATAATCCTATAGTGCAAGAGTGGCACAGGAATTACTTTATATTAAAATCGATGTTTAGGACTTATAAGGAAATGATTGCTCGTATTGCGGAGCATCTTAAAGAAAGGGAAACTCATATATTAAAAGAGAGAACTAATTCAATCTACGAGCCTGGTGCTTCATTCGATGCTGACATAGTGATAGCCAAATTAAATCAAAGTATAAACGATCTTGAATTGGACTTAATGAAGAGTGAATTTAACTGTCAATCACTAGAGCTTATTGCGAGAAAGGATGTATCTAGTCTCCCTACCCCTACTCTTGGAAGAATTACTAGATCTTGTTCTTTAGCGAGCTAAGAACTCCCTACAATCCTAAACCCATCTCCGAGTTTAAGAAATGAAACAATCCCGTCATGGGGAAAAATTTTTAAATTCGAGGTCATACAACATTTTCGTAAGAAATGGGATGAGAAAGTTTCTCAACGAAAAGATAAGCAAATGCAAAGAAAAGTTCAAAAGCTTGAGCGCGAGAGATACACTTTCAAACAAAAGATTGAAGATTTGAATAACATTCAAACTTTTCAAGGAGCCCGTAAGACTCTCTCACGCACTATGAAAGTCCAAATTACTTCTCTTAATGATGCATATATGGTTCGAAAGAAGGAAAAGAAATACGAAAAATTCCTAGATGCCACTATTCGCCACTTTGTTGACCCTATAATTGTCCAAGAATTAGAGGAGGCTGCACAATGAGCTTTAGTGATAATTTGCTAGCTACTTTTTCTATTTGACTTTTTTACTTGCAACTTTGTACATAATGTATTAGATTATAAATAAATTTACAATTAAATGAAGGTTACCTCAAATACATTGTATCTAATTGTGAATTGAGTTTCGAATTTTGATCTGAAATCGCTTCCACTTTTCCATATTTAAGCTTTCCTAAATGTATATTAACTTTCTACTAGCCTTGAAAATCAAGGACTTTAATGATTGAGCTTGATTTAAACATTCGGTGGTCTGCTTTAGTAATGGAGATTCCTGTTAAATTTTGAACTGAAAACCGACTTAAAGAAGCTATGAAACTTAATCTAGAATTTGAAGAATATTAGAAACCCAATCTTAGTATCGATAATGGTAAATCAGAAATCTATATCTGAAAGAAGACCAAAAATCCATATCTGGAAATTGTAATAGAAGATCAGAGATTTATATCTGGCAACAATAGAAGTCCGAAGTCCCTTGTTTGTGGATAACAATTGTATTTGTTAAAAGACATAAATAACCAATATTTGTTGAACTTTCCTTTAGAAAACTTGATTTGATTTGAAGCGCTACTTGACTTAGATTTTGATTGTCTTTGGAGCATTACTTGGCTCTGATCTTGATTGACTTAGGAGCACTACTTGGCTCTAATTTCGGTTGATTCGGAAGCTCTTCTTTGGCTCAAATTTTTATAGATTTGAGGGCACCACTTGGATCTAATTTTGATTAATTGAGGAGCACGCTTGGCTTTGATTTTAATTGATTCGGGGGCACTTTTTGGTTCGAACCCATTATCACACTACAACAATATGGGCTTTTGATAGCACCAACATACAGCGTTTTCCAATATTACCTTCAGTCCATTTTTGAAGCTGGGGTTTCCAACGCTATTTGACTAGGTAAATTGATCGTACAACGCTATTCAATAAAATGCAGGCGGCAAACAAAATTCGTGCGGGAACTAAAAAAGCGTGCATTGCTTTGTTGCTTCCTTCTTCAGAAACTATTTTTCCTTTTACTTTATCACCTCCAGAAAACATTAATTGCCGTCATCCACCTCCCGAAAATATTAACTCGGCGAAATCAACCGTAACCACCGTCTCGATTGATGCTATAATTTCTTTTCTCACACAGTCGATCCCGATCCCAAAACCTAGACAAGTGTCTCCGACTCTCCGATTTGAACTTCCGTGAGAGGTATTATTATATATTTTCATATCATTTTAATTATCATACTGTGTGAAAAAATCGTTTTCTTGCAATTGTTCTATTATAGTCTATCTATACTTCGGACATTAATTGTTCTATTATATTCTATTTATGCTTTACGATAGGTTATGCAGTTGTATTATATATTTATACTTCAGAAATAATATGTAAGCTGTGTTGTATTTGTTGTTCAAATTATTTCTGGTTTCTTATTATGAAATAACAGGTGATTTAAAAACTAAGACTATAAGAAAGTGTAAATGACTAAAAAACAAATTAATATGTGGATAAGCGCTCAACAATACAACTATTATAATCCTGAATCCATAATACAATATTTGCTATAGATATTATGTCACTCAGGACAGCGTCTTTCCTTTATAAAGTCCACGCACATGCTTTAAACTTGGATTGCGTCAATTCATATAATACTCTTAAAGTTTTAATAAATATACGTGTTTTACTATAGATAATTATATACATTTACCTTTCATTGTTTTGATAAAGAAATTTGGTTTAATCTCTGTTTTAAACTCGATTAAAAACTATGGTTTGGATGATTGAATTTATCAAATTTTTTGTTATTTTAAACAGGTATTATAAATTGACAAATACATAATTTTTTATTTTTAACAAGATTGATTTTTCCATTGAGTTTTCGCATAATTTACAGTTTATTATACAATTGAACAACGGGAAATACTTTTCACTTATTTTGTCGATATTTTTGTCAAGATTGATGCTGCATGGATAGATTATTGATTGTTGACTCTCCATCCATAGGTTCACTCATCCAGCACATTTCTTTACTCAAGGACCAAAAAATTAGAGATGTCTCATTTTCTTAAGTATGTTCGATTAAACCAGTTCATATTGTTCAGAGATATACGTTTAACTCTACTTAATCTATTAGTAAATTACTTAGTAACGGGTTTGACGTACATTAGTACAATTTATTCAATATGGGTATTCCTTAGAGGTTACATCCTTTTGACCTGTATGAAAATTGTATGTCTTTACCTTGAGGGTACTAGGAAAAAAAGTCTGAATAATAAGATGTTCTATTTTGAATTGTCCTGTAAAATGCAATTCTCTTTTATATAACTAGTTGAGGAATCACCATGGTAATTGATCAACTTTAGTTATAAATCTCTTGTTGATTTTTTTATCTTTGTTAGGAAGGATGGCTATCTACTTTTTAATTTCTACCATTTTTTAAGAAATTTACAGAGTTTTAGGGTTGAGTAAGATTTATATTCTAAATTTGTTAATGGCCCAACTCTACTCATTAGAAAGTCTAATTTTAACAATTGACGTAAACATAAATCACTTTCATCCCTACACTTTGACTAAGATACCTTCATAAGCAATCTTTTCCTTTAAGAATATTCTTACTTCATCGACATTTTTGTCTTTAACTCGTGTATAAATGTAATTCCATGGAAATGAATGTTTAGATGATAGACAATGCAAGAAGTCGACAACATTTGTACTTCAATAGATAGTCTCATCTGAACCATGTACAATGTATGAAATTCTAAATACAAGTTAATTCGATGTGTTATTTTCATGCATATAATTCAAACAAATTTGTTAAAGTCTATCATACAACCAATAAGCTATTAACACATAAAAATAGCTTTTAAGTACTTCAGTCAACCATACATTATAGATAACATGTAAAAATAGTTTTCACTTATTTTATGATTTTGAAATTTTAAACTGTTTTGATGTTAGTATCTAACAAGTAAAGTTCACTCTCCAACCATAGGTAGAATGCAACATTAGAAAAACGAATCAAAATCCTTTTGGATATTTTTACTTAGAAGATTTTCCAAGTGTAGGTTTCAAACATTTTTTATCTCCCCAACCAATTCAAGATAACTGGTTCAGCATGGGCCTTTTGTTATGAACACGAGGCAGGAAGTTGAGCAGGCCTTTGAGGATTACAGGTTGTGTAAGAATGGGTTCGAGAAGGCTAGGAACTGGTCTTCTCGATGATAGAAATGAAGTGGGTTCTGTGATGTTGTATTGCTTTTATCCTGTTATACGGTTTTTCTTTGCTAAAAATGGACAGTTGAAACCCTGATTATCTTCAATAAATGGTAAAGATGAGTTGGTTGTAAGTTTATAAGTTTATTATCCGTCATAGACGTATGACGCATGATTACATATTGTTTAAAGCGGAACATGTTTCTAAACCATTAGAACGCTACTAAAACACAAATAAAAGCATAAGCTAAGAGGAAGAACAGGCGTATTTTTAGAAACAATGTTGTATATGCATACATTTTTAATACATCAAGAATATTGGTTGTATTCAGTTATGTACATGTAATGAATCTAAATTTTAACAATCCTTATTTATTTTGATTCATATTGAAACATGAAAGTAATAGAGCAATAAATTGTTTATGTATATGTACATTAATGCATATACATATAATAAAGTTATTATTGATTTTATTTATTAAAAATTATCCGGGACCATCTTAATAACGATGTTTATAATAAGCCTAGTATGGTAAATCAAACGCTTGCAACAATTGAAAATCTTTTAATTTAGAATTTAGAATGAGGGCAGATAGAAAACTAATGATAGAAAATTTTACACTTAATATTCATATGATATGCAACTTAGTTTTTGTAATTTTTCAAATAAAAATACATAGTTGTCAGCAGTATGAAGCATAAAAGGTAAAATAAAAATCATAGTTTCATACATTGATATTCTTTTCAAACCTTCAAAAATTTACTTTCGAAATGAAAGAAACATTTACTGTAAGAAAGAAAGAAAGGCAATTAAGGTTAATTGTCAAATTACAGGCTTTAACGAAAATTATCAATATAACTAAAATGAGTTATTTTTATTATTTAGTAACCAAATAAAAAACACTTAATATATCTTTGTATTACGAATGTATGTATGTGTGTGTATATGTTCACTAATTATCAGTTTCAATCTATCCTACGACAGTTGAAAATTTTATGAACTACTGTACAAACTTGGACAGTAATGTTTGTTAGAAACATGACCCTAGTAATATCCCATGCATGCTTCAAAATCAAATATTTTACGAAATCGGATTCAGTTTGTTATTATGATGGTTTTTTTTAACGACCTAATATGTTTAAGTTTAAGTGATTTGAGGTGAACTTTTAGTATAGTTTAAAGTACGTCAAAATGTTTGGCCATAAATATCTATGAATAAAACATTGTAGATAATTTATTTGCAATTAAAAGACAATTCCTACAAACAATTTATGAGTAAAAGTATATTCTTTTAAAGAATCCATTGCACTTTATTTGATACCTCTCTTTATGATGTGCAAATAAGTAAATTTTCCTTGAATTTAGAAGCCTTCTCAATGTTTGCTGCTAAAATATCAGAGATATAATTGTTTGTGCTAATTTAAAGAAATACATTTATTTTTAATTGGTTGTAAAAGAAATATAAGTCATATATATGCTTAGATCAAAGCGCACTTAATCATGTGGAAGAAACATCTGTAATTTGGTCATTCAGTAAGGAAAATAATTATTTAGAAGCTTGACTATACACTATAGTTATTCACAAAAGTAGTCAGACTGAGTAAACCACTGATATTGTCGTGCAATGTTGAACTGATGCAAAAAATCACCAGAGTTTGTTTTGAACTGAGTAAACTACAACAGAAACTACTTTGAACTAAAGTAAACCAAAACAAAGCTATCCCCATTGATCAAAAGTAGAAGTAAAACGATTCAAGTAGTGTTGAGTTAGCCAAACTGTAATATTACGTCTAATCAGAGAATACTGAAAGGCCAAAACTGGAACAAAACCTACAAGCAATAAAGAAAACTGCTGACTAAAATGTTGCTAGAATAAAGAACCTATGCCTGGAACAAAGATTGATTGAAGTAAACAAGAGTGGTGGAAAAAAATGGAGGATCTGATGATGGTGCTGGCGAATAGAATGACATGAATTTCAGTGGAGCAGTGATGCTTTCTAGTTATGAACTGCACGAGCAGTATGCTATTATGACGTTGCATATGCGCCAGCTGGTAGAATATATATATATATATATATATATATATATATATGTATGTATGTATGTATGTATGTATGTATGTATGTATGTATGTATAGTTTTGAGTATGTAGCTGTGGGAGATGCACAATGAAGTTTTTTTTTGGAGAATGGCAGTTTTGTTAGTTTGGTGGGTGGTTTGCAGTAATTGGTGTGCAAGTTGTATGGAAAACAGGGTGATTATAACAAGTTTGTATGGGATGAAGTATTTTGGAGGTAGCAATGTGGTTGCAGTGTTGATGAAATATGGGATGATGAAGTACTTGGTTTGGATTTGGCAGTGAAGTAGTAGGAGTTAAGTTGGAGACTTGCAGTGGTAGGTTGAGAAATGTTTGTGGGAAGAGGCAGTGAGCAAGGTTGAATGTTGCAGTTGTAACAGTGAGGCAGTGATTATGAAAGTGTAGAAGTATGGTTATGGTATTGATCGATGTTTGTAGATATGGTCAACTTTTACCGTCTTTGAAACTTATTATCCTACACAAAAAAACGATTGGAGTGAAATTCCCTATTCGTAATTCATCAACACTCACCTCAAATTTCAACTAAAATTTGAAATTAAACAATGTGGGTAAAAAAAAAAACTCACGTCAAATACAAGATTACCTTTACGTTGTATAATGTACATTTAATCCAAAGCAGTTTGACTAGGTTTAAAACAATGCAATAGCCTAATGAAATGACTGCATCGGCCCATTAAAAAGATTATAAAATTCTTTATATTATCACATCTTTTTTATCAGTACATTAACAAGGGTTAACAACTTAACATATGAGCTTCGCTGCTAAGTATGTTGATGTTCCACGCATGAATTTTATGCATATAGTAACTGAATTAATTATTTAATTTTGCAAGCTTGCTAATTCAAATAGTTCGTTAATTGCAGTTCAGTAAATGCTAGCAATCCTAACATGCATATTGTGCGTGTATTTAAAAAGAAAAGAGGTGATCTTGGTATTAATTCCAGGAATAGGTCCTGGCTGTCTAGTGATTTTACCTCCAAGCTCTTTGGTAACTAAATCAACAGCTTCAGCACTTTTATACTTTGTCTACTTTGTCATTTAATGCAGGAACTTGAATAACACTGAAGCAACTGGAGCAATGTTTAGATCCTTGCAAGAATCTTCTGTAGCAGCCATTTTCGTATCATCGTCTCCATAACTGAGTATTTGTGTCCATTTGTTAGACTATTTTGAGCTATTATCATGTGACCATGTCTTGTAGTATTTGTGTTCATTTGTTAGACTATTTTGAACTATTATCATGCGACCATGTCTTGTAGTATTTGAAATAATAGCAGAATTATTTGAAATTTTTCCACTGGTTTGATTGTGTGTTTCCAAATTAGAATTCACTGCAACGTTATCATTATTACATATAGTTGTTGTCATCTTCTCGATTTGTTATTTTTGGGATCCACATTTTAATATATGTGTGTGTGTGTGTGTGTGTGTGTGTGTGTGTAATGTGTATACATATATCTATATGTGTGCATATATATATATGTGTGTGTGTGTAATATAATAAAATGAAAATTGAAACAAATGCTGAAAATTAATATTATATAGAATAGCGTTTGAAAAACGCTATTGATTCATCAAACGCTATCGCAACTCTATATGACATGTAAGATTTTTCCATCAAAAATGCTATAATAGAATCAAAAACGCTATAGTAGAAAATAATAACGCTATGCAAGCATGACAAGAAATGCTATCGAAAAACATTGTAATGCTATAACATGGTTTGATGAAACGGTATAAAATGTGCTCAAAAACGCTATAGAAGTTAAATGAAGGATTATATTCCCTATAGCGTTTAAGTTTAATAACAGAGAAAAAACGCTATTGTAGGTTGCAAACGCTATGCCCTTTTGTAAACGCTGTTAGATATTATAGCGTTTTCCTTCCTACTATGTAATGTTGCCGGCCTACCATAGCTTGTGGTTCCACGGCGTTCTCTGAAACGCTATGGTAGCCCGTTATAGCGTTTTTCAAACGCTATGAAACCCATAAAATGTTGTAGTGTCACTATCTTAGGTGAGGTTTAGATTCTATCGTCCAGTGCTTTGGTTACCTGTCTTAAGCAGGACCAAAGACTTACCCCACCTCCCTCTAGGAGGCACTTCATGGAGGCCTTTGATGGAAGGCACTGAAGGCTGGTTCGATGCTTTTAGTGAGGCCTTTGATAACAGCACTAAAGGCTCACTCCGTCCTCCTCTTAGGAGGTGCTCCAATCAAGTAGCGTAGATAGGGGTTGAAGGCTAGGAGAAACTTTGGACAGGCCCTGTCAGATGGGATCAAAGGACTACTCTAGCCTCCCTCTAAGAGGCACCTTAACTAGGCCTTTGATGATGGGGTTAAGGGCTTGTGGCCTTTGATGACTAAGGCCTTTGATGGCCAGGACCTCTTGCGTTGAGCCTTTGATAGCTAGGGCTTTGGTGGCCGGGACCTCTTGCAGTCAAAACTTTTATGGTCGAGACCTCTTGCGGTCAAGCATCTAATAGCTCTGTATATTCACTTATTTTATTCAAAAAACTTTTATTGATGATTGGTGTAAGATCTTTGTACAAATTTATTGAGTTTTCCATACCTTAGAAAATTAATTAGCACTCCTTTCGAGCTCCATCATTGGTTGTATCATGTCCATTAGCAAGGCGATAGTGACAATATGAATTTCCATGATTCCATTCGAATTTCGGTTTTCCTTTTTGCGAAGGTCAATAATCAAGCTTATCCTCCGTAAAGAAGTAAATATTTTCAAGAGAAGTGGTGAAAGCGCAATCTTTTGGAAGTCAAGATTTGAATGCTAGCTTTCTTGACTGTTGCTTGGTTCTTTTGCTGCTTACCATTGATATCTCATCCTCCATAGCCAGCTTTCTTTTCAATGTCCTTTCAACTACATTAGAGGCCAACAAATGATTTATGACTCTATGCCATTTATGAGTGAAAATATCGAAATCTCTTTGTTATCACTTTCTTGAATATAGTCCCCTTGGCTTAAGATTGGATAGCTCTCGTTATCCTTAGGAATAAGGTATCCTTCGTTGGGGTATCTCTTCCCACGGCAAAAAGTGGAGTAAGTCCCACATGAAAGGGATTTATGCTCCAATTATCCACATCATAAAGGATCGTTTGCTTCTTTTAATTTATGATCTGTAGGGCCTTCAATCTCAATAATTGTTCTTTAGGAAATCGTGGATTATTAGTGGCTTGATAAGTGGGCCTAATTATTCGAGGCTCAGAAGAACTCTACTCAGACTTCTTAACACTATTAAGCAGCATGGTATCACGAATCAAGGTTGGTTAACTTCAAATTAGTGTATACTTGAATAGGAATATTCTTTATGCCCTAATATGTAGGCTAGAAAAGTTCAATGCAGGTTGAGGTGGTTCCACTTAAGGTTTCAACAAAATTGAAAGTTCAAGCCCTCCTTCTATTGTCAAAATATCAGAAAATAAATTTTCTAACTCTGAAAGTGCTTGCGAAATTGAGTTTAATTAAGAAGAAGCATTGTAGAGGCTTGTCAAAGCTATTAATAGATTAAGGGTTTGCACAACAATGTTTGGAGTTGTCTTCATAGTAGAAGTCATATATGCAAGGAAAGTTCAAATTCGAAGTCAATTAATTGTTCAAATCACAAATCACAAGTCAGAATCAAGCATGCTATGCTAGTCCATGTTTAATATTAAAAATCCTTTGTGTACAATGTTCCAATAAAATATGCTCTAAAATCCCCAATTTAACTTAGGGATTGCAATATAAGAAATGAGAGGAGAGAAACTTCGGTCCCTAAAAATGGCAACCCTAAGGTAGTATTATTGAGATGAGTGGTCTTCTCTTCGCATATTGGGTCTTCATCAAGCTTCGACTCCGTCGACGCTTAATATTGTTCTCTTTGCTAGTATGTCTTTGGAGGGATTAACTTCAATGGGGCCTGTCCTCGACTATGTTTATTTAGCTTCTGTCTACGTAGTTGGACGTCATATGTGAGAAACGACGTTATATCATCCTTAATGTCTTCGACACTGGCATCAATTGGCGTTGGTATAGAAGGACACCTTCGAAGCACTATAATATATGTTGTTATGTCTATGTAATAAAAGGGTCTTCGTGAATGTTGATAGTGCTCCCTATCAACGCTGCTTACACAACATTTTCGGAGAGCTTGCAAAGTGCAGTGCTTCTTGTACATGGATAGAGCATGAAGTGGTTATTAGCAAAGTGGAGCATTGCAATGTGTATAACACCTTCGAGGAGCTCGTGTCGTGTGATGCTGATAGGGCTTTTCATCGAGGAAACTCGTTATGACCACTTTGACATTCTCTAACAACTTGCGAAGTGGGTTGTGCTCGACCTCTTTGACATTGATCTATAGGTGCTTTGTTGGTTATATGCCTTTGATGTGTGGTGTGACTACCGACAAAGTGCTATATAACCTTATGTCCCTTTAGCCTCATCGCAAGGATATCATTGGTGTCACAATATTTTAGCATCTTCGAAGCACTTGCGAGTGCATGATGGTCATGGCTTCACTTCAATGGAACATGCTGTGACCACTTCGGAACCTTGTAATACCTTACGAGGTGAGTTGCATTTGACCTCTTCACATATTTGGCTATATGCAACAATATGCATACTCTATTGTAGTTGTGGTGCGACATTCTACCTCTTCAAAACTATTCCAAAAGTACTCTGATTGTTCTATATCTTCGCCAGTGGTCATAACAAGCGGAGTGATCAAGGAACAATTATAAACACTGACGTTGTCGTCTTAACATTGCCTATTGGTGGCACATTGAACTCCTTTAATGGGATCTATTGTAGTAATACCATCATTTCAAAACTCGTGTCGCCATTTAAAGAAAAAAAATGAAAATTTTAAGAAGAATTAAATAAATCGAAGTTGGTATTATCGATATTATGTTGGACAACACTACACTTATATGCTACAGCATAGCCAACTTTTACGAAAATGCATAAAATAAAGAGTATACTTTAAGGATCTTGGAACGCAAAAGGAATTATAAAATCTTTCAAAATACAATTTAAATATGGAATCCCATTTTATTTACCTACTGGGTTGAATTCAGGTGAACGTTTAATAGTTCAGTTCCGTTGCATCATCAATTATGTCACCAAACTTATATTCTCTGAAAATTTCTTATATTCCAATTCGACAGCAAATATCCCCACATCATAAACGAAAGCCAATATATGGATTAGTTGTAAGAAAAGAGGAAACTTTTAAAACTTAAAAAGGGTTTTACGACAAGTAAGTTAATCACAATTTGGGTTTGTTATTTCACGTCTAATCAAGAAAACGGCCCTCCCAACTTTTCTCCAAGTAATCGTTTGTTGACAATTAATTACAATATATATATATATATATATATATATATATATATATATATATATATATATATATATATATATATATATATTCACGTAACTATTGCATTACTCATCATAAGAAGCCAGTAAAATACAGAGACGGTAAACCCAATTCATGTGTTCCCATTGACCACGGATTCAACTCAGACACCAACTTTTGATGAATATTCCGGTCATTCTTATAAGCACGATAAATAATGTCATTTTCTAGGTAAATAAGCACATAATTAGTGGGAAGTCTAACTATAAATACAGCAAAAAAGGTGCTCCCTTCTCTGTCTCTTTGCTGCATTAAAATTTGCCCGTTTCTTACAACATTAAAATCTCTTCCTCCCTTTTATTTTTTCTCCTCACCTTTGACAAAAATTTATAGCTTAAAGTTGAAGCTATAACAACCTATTTCCCTCAATTTATTTCAAATACTTATGTATTAATATCACCATCCTCTTTTTGACTCTCATAATTATCTTCGTAGAAATATTTCAAACAAAAAAAGAAGAAGAAGATACTGATATACCTCTAGTCATGGCTCTCAAACCACTATTCTTCTTTACAGTTTTCATGTTGGTTTCTCCATTACTATGCAACAGCTCAAGATACATACTTCCTCCTTCTATGGATAGAAACATTAAAAATCATCTCTCCTTTGAGTTGATGAATGCGAAATTCAAATTTGCTATGCTACCGAGAGGTACCCCAGTTCCGCCTTCAGGGCCATCTAAGCGGCACAACAGTGTTAAAGACTTATCTGAGGCCCAAAGAAACATCGCTCCGTGAGTTCCATATATCATTATTAATTTGCCTATTTATGTAAATTTTTTTTTTTTTTTTTAAGCTTGTGTTTGGATAAATGTACTCAGGAGAAGATAAAGATGATACAATATACATGTGTGTTTAATTTTAATTTAGTTGTTTCAGTTATCTTGTACAGGATTTGGTAACAAAGATTAATTATCAAATTTCAACTATGGTACTTGTTTATTTGTTCTTGCTTTTTTTCTTTCTTTGCTCCCTTTTTACAAATGTTTGTGTACCATGGGTTTACCACGCCGTCCGAAATACCATGATCATCTAGTTTGCTCAAATGTGCCACACATTGGAAATATGTTCTATAGGAAATTGGTTTTGTGAATAACTAAGTAGTTTGTTTTAAAAAAAAAAGCTAATATTTTGGTATTCTTCCCCTTCTTTTTTGGCATCTTTGTTTGGTGTAGAAATGTTTGTTTAGTGTTTTAATTGTATTCATCTTCTCAATCTGATGCAGTGTACATGATACATGTGATTGGAGAGGATTAGAGTTTTGCAATAAGACAAACAAATGTTTTTGTATTTTTCATGGGTTTAAGTCTCTGATGATTCTTGAATTGTTTATTTGTTATAAGAGACGGCTACATTTTGAATTTTGTTTCAATTTTTACACATTTATCCACGAAATGGAAGAAGTCTTGTGCTTCTATCTATTTTCATATGATGCAATGCATCATCTTTCAATCACAGTTTTTAATTTAATCAAGATGTTGACTAGCCTGTTAATAACGGAAAACTTTTTGATGATGTTAATTACTTAATCGCAGGTTATTCCAAAATGAAAGTACTTTTAGTAATGATATGTAAAACACTTATTGTGTTGTGCAATTTATGACCAACATATAGATTGATGGCGACATATAAATTAATTTTAGAGCATACTGATTATTTATAATTATAAACAGCAGTAAAATATATTTCATACAGATTAAAAGGCAGATAAAAATTGAATCTGCAGAGTACATATATTAATGTTGATCGTCCCAGAGAATTTAGCAGATTCAATTAACAATTGAATAATTAAACAGTGTCCAATTACATGCACCACCAGCGTATTAAAGCAAGCATTTCCTGGAAATAAACAAAGTTTATGTGCTAAGCCTGATGCAAAAAAGTACGACCAATTAAATTAAGTGCTAACATGAGCATAAAATAAATTAATACAGTGCAAACTGTGGACATGAATTTTGAATTATATATATCAAAATATTCTTGTCTTCCAAATGTTCTCATGTAATTGAAAGTCTAATGTACTTAATTCTCCATTTAAGCTAACTAGAAATGCTATCTAAAATATAAACATCAAAATGTTTTACAATACCAAATACGAGGTAACACAATTAATGAAATAAAATATAAAAATATGTATGGAAATGATTTTCTTGATTTTCATGTGTTTGAAAAATCGTTATATATCTTTGTATGTAAAGCACATGAGAGTGAATACAGCCTACAGACAGACTTTTGGATAAAATTGGGCCCCCATTATGCATCAAAACCGTCCAATTTAATGTACTCTTTGACCATTAAATCTCTAAAAAGGTTGTGCTACATTATATATGTGAACACGCTTTCTATTCATTGTCAACATTTTACAGTCAGTTGGCATGTTTATCAATGAAACTAGTATCTGTAAATGGAGAAGTATTTTGCGCTTGGGAGCGTAAGCATGACATATGATTTTGATATATCTGTGGTGAAGAGAAACAAGCAAAGAAGAGATAAAATTATATCATTCTTATTTTAATAACTTGTTGACTAGTTGACAGTAACAGTTTGAGACTTGTAGCTAGAAAGGAAAAAGAATGTGTTGTTTAAAAGCTGTGTCAATATGCCACGGTTGTCAACTTACTACCTAACCAAACAGATGTTCAATATAAAATAAAATAGCCAAATACATACATATGCGATATGCCCATTTCATTATGTCGTTGCTTTTCCTCCATTATTTATTTATTTATTTTATATTTGCAAGATAATGAAGATACGGAAATGTGCAGATGTACCAAATATATAAATATGTTACTTGCCGAGTAATAGCTGTTAATAAAGATTTAGAATGATTTTATGTCAATGTACGTAGTCAAGGTTCCAAGCATAGGCGGATCAATGTTCCAAGAGATTTTCTTCTAAAAAATGCATAGGAAATGTTGAACGATGTACTGCTTATATTATAATGACTTCTACAACCTATTAACTTGCATATAAAATTTGGTGTTGATTAGTTTAGGCCTTTTCTCAGTGTAAATAAACTCTAGATCCATCCCTTAGAAAATTAATATTTGTTCATTTTTTTATGTATCTCGGTTTGAATCTTTAAAAATTCACAAATCATCTAGCTAAATGTTTTATGATGTTAGATTATAAGAAAAATCAAAGAAAATATTCATTCCACCTTTCATTTTTCGGAAAAAAAGGAAGAAAAAAATAACTATATATTGATATAAATATATTGTTTTTATCACATACAACCCTTGCCTGGAAAAGGTTTTACGCTTTTTATGTTTGAATTTTGATAGATTAGAAGAGGTTCAATTCCTGAAGTTTGATTTTTTGATTTTCTCTCTATCCAAACATGGCCTTATGAAGAGTTGCATGCGCATGAAACAACAGTGTTTTTATTTTATCATATATATGATCCATATAAACTCATCTTTTGGAACATTTATATAAATGTACGATGGTTGTCCAAAAGAAATTCATTGATATATGCAGTGTAGAAAGTAGGCAGTGGAATCCAAGTGGGTCACATATGCACACCTCTAATGCACACTCTAGCGGCATTTATTTTGGGCGGGACACCGAGTTCTGTTCATTTATTTTGTCGAATTATAACTCTAGCAGCTATACAATTGCTCTAATGGCACTAATGCAATTGATTCTTGTAAGAATTGACAATTTGATAATATTGGTTTCAGTTTTGAATTGAAAAGCAAAATGGAAATTCTCTCATATAATTGAAACTGAATGATGATTTACAAAGGGATTTTCAATATCCGATACATATTATGTTACATGGCATATCGGTTGCCTTTATATGTGCAACTTATAATAGTTGGGCGGGAAGAGGCGGCCCATGTATCCACTATCTCATACCCGAAAGATTGCAAGCTTTATACTTCCTCAGTTTACTCGATACAATTCATTTCTAACACCCCGGTCAAACCGACATTGGGGTTAGTCTTTCAGCGATTCTCCAAATCCATACGCCGCCACATATTTTCCTTTGAGTTTTATCAGATTGAAGTGATTTCTTAAGCTTGCAGGTCCTTCTCAGCTTGATTCGTCGTGCCTTTATCAAGTTTGTTGGTGATTTTGCTGTGCTTCAGTGATGTCGGCGACTCTGCTCCTTAAGATTCAGCAGCTTTAGCAGATCTTCTTGTATCTGTTTGAATCTCTTCGACTTTCAGGTCACTTCTGAATCTGGTGTAAGTTTTGCCTTGACAAAGCCTTGGTAAGTGTACCTGCACGTTGGTAAGTAATTAACTTGCAAATTTTCTTTCTGGATTTGTTCTTTGACGAGGTAAAAATATAGTTCGATGTGTTTTGTTCTTGAATGCAATATTGGGTTTACTGACGTGTACATTGTACTCTGATTGTCTCATCATAATGACGGTTTGGTCTGTAAATTGATGTTTAGTTCACGAAGTAGTGATTGTATCCACATTATCTATGCTGCTGCACTTGCGACGCTCCTGTATTTTGCTTCTATGTTGGATTGTGGGATAGTCGATTACTTCTTTGAGCACCAAGACACAAGATTATCATCTATATATATGCAATATCTCGCTGTTGATTTTCTATCATCTGGTTAAGTTCCCCAGTCAATATCAGAATAACCTATTATGTTGAGATTGTTGCACTTCTTTATTGATAAGCCATAGTTTGTTGTTCCTTTTATATATCTCAGTACTCATTTTACTGCCTTCCAATGATCATCTCGTGGTTCTTGCATGATTTGACACACTTTTTTAATAGTGAATGAGATGTCTGGTCTTGTAATTGTTAAATATTGTAAAGCACCAACAACACTTATGTATGGTCTATTGTTTGTTATGTGTTCTCCCTTGTTTTTAGTCAGGTGCTGATGACTTATCATTGGAGTTGGTTGTGGCTTTGCATTTTCCATTTTAGTCTTGATCGGTAACTCTGAAATATATTTTCTTTGACTGAGAATTATTTCTGATTTTGACTTCCTTTTGACTTCTATGCCCAGAAAATAATTAATTCACCAAGATGCTTGATTGAGAATTCTTTATCTAGATACTGAGCAAGTTGCATGATTTCATCCGCATCATTTCCTGTAATAACTAGATCATCAACATATATTAGAATGTAAATACTTGATTTTTTGTTGACTTTGACAAATAATGAATTGACTGATCTAGTGGATTGATAGGCCGGGTGAGACAGAGTGGTTTTTAATTTATCAAACCAAACTCTTGGTGCTTGTTTAAGGCCATATATTACCTTTTTTATTTGCACACAAGATTTGAATTTTGTTTGTACCCTTGTGGTTGTTCCATGTATATTTCTTCCTGTAGTATACCATTCAGAAATGCATTATTGACATTAAGTTGCCTGATGTTCCACTGATTACACAAGGCAATACTTAAAATATTCTTATTGTAGTTGGCTTGGCCATTGTAGAAAATGTTTCGTTAAAGTCAAACTCATATTGTTGAGTATACCCCTTAGCTACCGGTCTTGCTTTGTATCTAGCCACAGTTTCATCTGGATTCTTTTTTAATTTGTAGGTCCACTTGCAACCAACTACATTTTTGTTGTTTGGTGGACACACTAAGTCCCATGTTTTTTCTTTATTAGTGCATTATATTCCTCATTTGTTGCTGCCTTCCAGTATCCTTCTTTTGCAGCTTGTTCAAATGTCTCTGGCTCCTCTGAGACAGATATTGCTTTGTATAATTTTGGTTTAAAGATCCCACTTTTTGATCTTGTAACCATTGGATGACCTATTCTAACTGCGGTGATAAATCTATACTTATTTAATCATTATTATTTCCTAGTTGCATTTATGAACTGATTGAATTTCCTTCACTAATTGATTGAGTTTGATCATTTGTTTATACAGGACATTGACTGCTATAGTTGGGTAGTTCTGGTGGTTCATAACTTGGTCGACTTAACATTGTGGGTTGTGGATCATGAGCACTAGTAGTCCTTTCAAAATCCTTTGGTTGCAGGACATCAGTACACACAGGTATATTGGGTATTGATACCCGTTGAATTATAAATCTTCTGTGTTGTTTTTATACCTGTGTTGCTAAAAGGAAAAAATATGCTCATTAAATACAGCATGCCTGCTTATGAAATTTTTTCCACTATCATCAAGACATTTATAGCCCTTCTGATTTGTCACATATCCTATAAAGGTGCAAGGTCT
Organism: Allium cepa; assembly: GCA_030765085.1. Lineage (NCBI taxonomy): Eukaryota > Viridiplantae > Streptophyta > Magnoliopsida > Asparagales > Amaryllidaceae > Allium > Allium cepa. The sequence goes on along the minus strand of CM060938.1, from coordinate 26,027,766 downwards.
TGACCTAAAGCATAATTTGTTAGTATTATATGGTCTTATGTAGGGAAAACACAAGCATCCAAAAGTTCTTAAACTCTGATAATTTGGTTTAACTCCATATAGGTGTTCTAATGGACCGATTCCTTTAAGAACCTTTGTGGGTAGCCTGTTGATTGGATATATAACAGTGTCAAAGGAATCGGGCCAAAATTTTAATAGTAGAGAAGCTTGTGCTGATTAAGTTAAACCTATCTCCAAAACATGTCTGTGTTCTCTCTCAATCAAACCATTTTGTTCTAATTTGTAGGGGCATGTAGTTCTGTGAACTATTCTCCTTTTATTGAAAAAATTACCGAGTGTCTTATAGTTAGTGCCACCATCAGACTGTATAATTTTGACTTAGTGACCAGTCCATTTTTCAGCTAAAGATATGAAATGTATTACTGCATTGCAAGTTTCAAACTTTGTTTTCAGAAAGTATATCCATGTATATCTAGAGTGTGCATCTATAAAAGATATATAATATTTATATCCATAATCTGAGTAAATTGGGGCTGGTTGCCGTAGATCAGTAGGAGCTAATTCTAAAGGTTTTGAATACTTGGTTAGTGAATCATCAAATACCAATTAATGGCTTTTGCCCGTTTGGCGGTAGGCGCAAACAAATGGTAAAGAAATATCATCGAACACAATTTTTTTTTCACTAAGTACTTTTTGACTACACTTATATTTGGATGGCCAAGTTTATGGTGCCATAGATCAAACACACTTCTATTCCTTTCAGGTTGAGAAATTTCAACCATATTAGAACATTTTTGTTTTCTCCAGAATTGCTACTGTTTCTTAGATTGAATCTGTACAATCCTCCGACTGCATCACTCTACAAAAGAGTTTCCTTAGTTAGTATGTCTTTAACTAAGCAATAATTTGGATAGAATTCAAAGTAGACATTATTTTCTTTTGCAAATTGTGATACACTCATATGATTTTTTTTAATTCTTGGCACTCTTAATAAATTGTTTAAAAATATTTGTCATACACCATTAACGCATGCATTACTAGTATGTGTGATATTAATTGACTCATCATTCCCCATGCATATTGACTGACCTGTGTACTCTTTATTTCCAAGATTTAAATTGTCAAGATTGCTTGTTATGTGATTAGTTGCTCCTGAATCTGGATACCAGCTCTCATCTTGAATGTGTTCTGGTCTTGTAATGGCACTCTGATTGATTACACCATTTCCATCTATCTAAGTGCTTGATTCTTGTTGTGTTTGAGCCATGTTGACACTAATATTGCTACTTCTTTGGTTGTTTGAATTTTGATTAGGCACATAAATAACATTAAATCTAAAATAGCATTTCATTACAGTATGACTAAGTTTCTCACATATCTGACATTTTGGCATGTTACTGTTGTTATTCCATCTCCCTCTGCCCCTTGATCTGTTGGTATAACCACCTCTTTATTATGATTGACCATGTTTATTGGGATTTTGACCTTTATTCTTGGAATTGAATGTGTAGTTAATTGATAGATCTGTGTCTTGTGGTTTTTTGTGATCAACTCTTGCTTCATGTGCAAGTAGAGTTGCATGAACATACTGTATAGGTGGTAGTGTTGCTTGGGATGATACAGCTGCAACAACAGCTTCATATTCTTCATTGATTCCATTCAAAATACTCAATACTTATTCAGTTTCAGGTACTTTGTGCCCTGCAGCTTCCAACATGTTGCATATATTGTTGACTAGTGATAAGTAATCTCGTATAGTCTCATTACCTTTAATAATATTATGTAATTGCCGTTTGTAATGCATAACCTTTGATGCTGATTGAGTGTTGAAAATCCTTTCCACTATAATCCATATGTCATTTGCAGATTTGCAGCCTATTACTTGAGATAGTAGATTTATGTTGATATATGACAATAGCCAAGAGCTTATTAGTCAATCTTGTCCATAATATTTCGTATATTCTTCATTACCGATCATCTTATTTTGTGAATCAGTGATAAATCTTGGTGGAATTGGGATGGTGCCAAGAATAAATCCTTCAAGGCCATATTCTTGCATTGCTGTTACAACTTGAAGTTTCCATAGAAGATAATTGTCTTATTCAACATGTATGGTGACTAATTAGCTTTGTGGACCGATGACAGTCATGATCAGATTTTAATTTTATGTTGCTTCAACGATCTGTAGTTAGGTCTTGGTTGTATTATCATAGGTTGCTGAAGTGTTGTCTCCTTCAGCCATGATGACACCATACAATGACCCTCAAACTTGATAGTTCAAATACTTGTTGATTCAAGATTGCTTCAATTATGGTATGAACAGGTTAGTTGCAGCCAAGGCTCATATAACGAATCGGTTCTAATGAGTTCTTGGCGCTTTCTTTATGCTTTTAATTACTTGATTTCATTTTTCATTTTTTTCAAAACTTTCTTGTTTGAGAATTTGCTTACTTCTTTGTTGAAAGCTTGTTGCAACTAGAAATCAGATTAATTTCTTGGTATGACACCTGTTTTTTTAAAGAAAATTTAATAACAACCCAAATAATGAGTGTTCACCCGATGGGTTATTAAGATTTCAGATGATAACAATGCTGTGATGATATCTTGACTTGGGGTACTTCTGTTCTTGTAATTGATACCCTGAGTTTTGATGCATAAGCCGTTAGGCTAGGTGATGCTCTGATACCATGTAAAGAATTGATGATTTGATAATATTGATTCCAGTTTTGAAGTAAAAAGAAAAATGGAATTCTCTGATATAATTGAAACTGAATAATGATTTACAAAGAGATTTTCAGTATCTCATACATATTATGTTACATAGCATATCAGTTGCTTTTATATGTGCAACTTATAATAGTTGGTGGAAGAGGCGGCCAATGTATCCACTATCTCATACCCATAAGATTGCAAGCTTTATACTTCCTCAATTTACTCGGTACAATTCATTTCTAACATTTCTACTACATGGTGAAGAGACCTTTTAAATATAGTCTTTGAACGCTGGTTAAATAAGAAAAACAGTCGATAACATCAGTTTTGTCCTAAATTTACTACATTCTCGTAACAATAATCTACCATTCTAAAGGATTATTCGATGAAATAGACTACTAGGATTTGGCATTATTGATATCGAATTAAATGATATTGTGTGGAAGCTTGCTTTGTGATGTATTTTTCTTTAAATGCTGTAAATAAAATATTATTTCATACAGGTTTGAAAATAAGAATAACAAATAATTATAAAGTTAAATCCAAAGTAAACTCGCAATAAATTTATTCAGAGACTATGAAAGCTTAAGTTTGGAATGGATAAGGAAATTTTCAGAAAAGAAAGCATGCATGGTTTTATAGTAACATATTTTGATCTATGCTGATGTAAATGCTTTTGTTAATGGCTGATGCGGCAACTGATCATAAAATCTCCTTCTGAGATCCTTCCTTGTCAAGAGGAAAGTCTTTGGATCCCCAGCCACTTGACTCCCACTAGTCCATGACCGTAGGTTCTGAAGAGCGGTGAATAGGAAAAGCATCCAAAGAGAAAATAGATTAAGATGGGGTAAAATCACCAGTTTCAGTTGGATCAGGGATTTGGAGAAGGTGACATTTGGATTTAAAATTCTGACAAGCAGTATTCAAATGGCCCGAATTAGGAATGTAAATTAATTGTGTTGGAATGAGTTTTTATGTCCTAGACCTGCCTTAGGTTTTTTAAACCCCCTGCCAGACTCGTCTCATAGACCTGATATGGTTTCATAATTTTTCTTCGAATCCAGAACCTGTACCGGCCAGGATAGACCCATCCTATCCTAAGATCTACTGGGGCTCTATGTATTGATATAAAATTTTGTACTAATGTGCATATATTATTTTTTATTTGTAAGAGGAATTGCCATTAAATGATACATTAAATGTAAATAACAACATGTTTTCAACAATAAGTGAAGATAATAAAAATAAGATGTGCAATAATTGTTCAAAAAATAAGCATACGTTATTGTATAATTATCAATGACGCAACTTAATACTATAAATTTTTTATAGCTTATTGAAGGGATAGTATGATATTCATATCATAATCACTTATATCTAAAAAGATTAACAAATCATCATACAGTAATAAAACGATTTCATAAGATCTCAGTAGTTCAGGTTAGGTTGGGATGGGTCAGCCGAGCCATAACCCAATAGTAGACTCGGAGTTCTCAAGAACAGGTATGGGTTTACCCGCCCTGAAAACCCCATGTGCAGGACTTAATGGGTCAAAATAGGGGCTGGTCTATCGGGTTTTGAATCCTAGACCTGCCCATTATCATCCGTAGTTCGAATACTAACAATATCAGAACAAAAAGATACATATCACGACATTTTCAGGAATGTTTTAGTATTCAAAGTTCTATTTTCCATTTAGTCATTAATAATTTTAAACTTTCCAATTTCATTCTGAATATTTTAGAGGTTATAGAAAATTTCTTCTTTTAATATTTCGACTTTATTATAGTTTATTATAGAATGGAATGTAAAAAATATATATTAAATATATATACTAAATTAAGACAAATAATGTAAATTCAAAATATGCTAAATATAAAAATAATACCAATGTAAATATATATCATTAATAATTATTATGTATAATAATAAAATTGAAATTAGTCAGATAGTTTATTTCTGTTACATTATTAGATCTGTTACAGTATTAGAATATAATTCTATTTAGTCATATTATTCTATTCTATTTATTAAATATATTATTAATATTAATTTGCATATTAATTATTATTTTTTATTAGTTATATTATGTTATGGATAGAATTATGAACTAGAATATATAGTATATAGTTTATATTAAATAGTCTATATTAAATAGTCTATATTAAATATATATATATATGTATGTATGTATGTATGTAGTTCGTACGAACTTTACAGCTAATAGCAAGGATTTGGCAGTCTCTTGAATTCCTACGCATATTTCTGTTATGTGAGCCCACTTAGCTCAGAGGTTAGAGCATCGCATTTGCAATGCGATGGTCATCGGTTCGAGTTTGATAGCCGGCATTTTTCCCTATTAATTTTTTGATAATTGAGAATCTCTCCTCTCCATTTCTACAAACGTTGAGTCACTAATCTATTATGTCATGGTAATTCTATAAAAACTTGATTAGATCCAATTAGATTTATATTTTATATATATAATAAATCATAAAATAGAGCCTTAATCTTCTATATATACACACACACACAAAAAAAATCTAGATATTAACACAATACATTTCATTCCATATGGATTTCGCTTTGCTTTGTTTTTTTTTTCTTTAGTTCAGTCTTAATTTTGAATTCTTTTGTAAAATGAATGAAATTTCAATAAAATAAAAAGGAGTCTTTACTTTATGTCTCCTTATGTAGGACCTCATTTCAAAAAAATACGCCATTTGGGGGCTTTACCGAGATTAACTAGTAAAATACCTAGATTTGAAAGTCGCTTTAATTTCGGTTTTCTAAGTCCAGTACATTTTTCTGTTTATACTGCTGAATATGCTAATAAGTGTCCAATAACATCAAAATTTGTAGTGCATTTCTTACAATTCATATGAAATACATGTTTTAAACAAAAGACGGTTTAAGATTTTGTGTTGTCCATTTGAGATTTTCAAAATTTTAATCAATTTCGAAAATTTTAATAATTCTGGTGTAAATTAACAAAAGTATAACAACTTTTTTCTTGTCCATTTATATGATGTCCTGTTGAATTTGTTTTCATTTTTAACTTCTTTGCATATTTATTGTGACTTTTATTTTCTGCAATCTTTTACTATTATTCCAGTAGTCGAAGAGAAAATATGTAATTTTCATCGAAAATGGTACTTTTACTAGATTCCATTCCGTTTATGACCGAGACCGAAACAGAATTATTGAAATAATCGAAATTCTGCCAAAAATTTGATCATGGCTGGATCTTCATGGGGTTAGGAAGGGAGCAATTCAAGAATGGAAGAGGTGTAGACGTGAATCGCTTCAAGCTAACGGGGAACGTTTAGTCTTTAGAGCATGTAGGGCTAGAAAGAGCAAGAAAGCACACTTCTTGGGCATAATTTATTAAAGAAAATATTACCGAAGAAAGTCTTGATGTAGAGCTTTATTTTATCTCACATTTAAAAATAACCAATAAAAAGGTAGGTATTCTCAAAGAATGGGTTATTGCAAGAACCATTAAAAAGTTGGGAGGAGCTATTCTTGACTTTTTTATGGGTATTAAACCATACTACTTGCATTTCAAAGCTTACGTAAATAAGGTATTTTAAAGGCTGCAAAAATACGGTATGGAGCATAAATAGAACTATGAGATTTTTCATCAAACAAATGAGTTTTTCTTTATCGAATTTGGAAGTGGGGGCATACTGTGATAAAGTATTAAAGAATGGTCTGTAATTTTTTTAATGGTAGACTAATTACGATGATAAAAGGATCTAAAGCATGCACTTGGATACAGACCTACTAACTTTAATCCTTGTTTGGATATTTTGCTTGAAGTTAATCTAATTTTTTTGGATAAAGAGGCGTTTAGTGTTATTGTTAGCGTTATAAGAAAACCAATCAAGCTAGATGAAGCTACCTCTAAAGACATTAGATTTAACTTTGCAAGGATGTTAGTAGAAATCAGAGTAGATGAAGACTTAATAGAAGAACTCAACATTACACTATACAATGTAGATATTCTTTGACAAAGAATCATACACAAATACACCCTAAAGATGTAACACATGTATATTCTTTAGGCATAATAAAGAATAGTGTCTTTAGCAAAAGATATGGATAGAAAAATAAGAAAGAAAGTGAATAAATGTAAATTTCATATCAAAATTGAAATCTAGCAACGTACAATAGAGGAGAAAGGATAAGTATCCACTTGATCAAGATATATGGAATAGGGATATCTGCAATTATTTAGAAAATAATATGGAAATAGATAAATCTGCAGAGTTTACGACAAAAGATATGGCTATTGTTACAACCCATAATTTGAATGCCTAAATATTTAAATGATTTATTTAAATATTGAAACTTTAATTTAATCAATGGATTAAAATGATAAACTTTGTAGATAGTAGAATTAGGGTTCGACGGTACTTCCATTATTCCCGAGAATTTAGGTCCAACCTATTTAGTATAAACATTGATGTAATTGGGACAGCGAGTTTTGAGTTATATATTGGTAGTCAATTTACAAATGGCACAGAAAGCTAACTTTTGAAAATGATTGAGTTAAGCTATGAGACTTTTTTTATATTTCTGGACTGTCATTTATAAATAATTTATGTATAAGCTTCAATGTATTTAGTAATAGGGATTTTGAGTTATGAAGGAGATAAAGTTGTGAACATTTAGAGAGAATGATGATGGACCAATGCCCATTTACTTTGTACATAAACACTCTCACCACTTCATTCATTCTTTCTTGTTGCTCCTTTTCTACACTCTCATCCAAGAACCTAAAGCATCAAGCCAAGATCTAACCAACCCTTGAAATAAGTTTCGTAAATCAAAATAAAATCACCTAAATTCTTCTATAACGTCCCGCCTTTGCACACGCTTAAAATCGACACACATGCCGATTCAAAAAATACGGATAAGCGGATTGTTATGGGGTAAATAAGAAAAACAGAGAAGAGGAAAAAACTAAACAGAATCTCACAGCGGAAGGATAAAATATAATAATAAATATACAGTTCATAAAACTGTTTACAAAACATTTGATTCTTCTTTATACAATAGATATCAGAGTTCACATACCAATAAATACCAATGCAGCGGAATTAAATAGTGTAGTGGAATAATATAGTAGATAGTAATACTACAAGTCTTCGTCTTCGTCCTCCAGAATAAAGTCTTCAAATCCTGAAACGCTCGGACTGACCCGACCGAATTGAAAAGACAAAACCCTCGAGTCAGAACTAAAAGATCTTATGTAAGTTAAATTAACATAAATAAATATGAGTGCAGTAACTCAAGAGGTGCTCGGGATTTACATCTCCTAAGGATCCGTTAAACTATTTACTATGTAGTATATTGCGCTATTATAATAGTGTTTAATTGTAAAATAAACTTACTTTTTTCTTAGCATTAAGGGGTTACCCATATAGCCCTTAACACGTAATAGTCCCAGTAGTCCATCCAATATCATAGTCCCTCCTGATCGGAAAGCCACCAGAGGATACCACACGGGCTACGGGAGAAATCCAAACTCGTACAATCCGCGATAGGGTAGGTGACACGGCACAACTAGGCAATGCCAGGGTAGATATACCAATTACGCTTCCGGGTCGGTGGTAACGCGTAGCGCGGAGCTACCGCCCACCTCGAGCCACACCCCCAAATAAAATCAAAAGTGGCCACCGAATCAATCCAAAAGTTAAAGTATAATATCGAAGGGATGTGTCCGATCAAAGGTGCTACCTTATTAACCCGTCGATCGCTCCTGTTTTAGCCACCTTATGCCAACTCACGAGAGTCGGGTCCACATATTTACCTTAAAGAAAACGCCGCCACCATCCTACTTCTTTCTGGAATCTCCACCGCATACACGGTTGTTAAAGTGGTTTTCAGAGTTGGCAGAGAGTATGACAACTTCCGATCCCGGTCTCTTCAACAACCAAACTTTATTATAACACCGCCGTCTTTGAAAATAGTTTATATTTTAAAACCAAAATATAATTATCCATTTCAAAACCCATAAGTACGATATCATTTCCATTTCCAAAACAACTCATTTTGATATTATTTTTATAAAACCCAAATCAATAATATCATTTTATTTCAAATATATTCCTTTTCCAAAGTCATACTACTTTAAAATTTATAATATCTGGAAACCAAGCATTTGAATTATAGCTTTCAAAACATAATACTTCGAAATTCATAGCTTTAAAACCATACTTCTAAAACTTGAATGGTTTGGATATTCAACAGTATATAAAATAAAACGGTTGAATTTAAAATTTCTTTAAAAGTAAATAATTTCCACACCTTCACAATTTTTATTCACTTAAAATTCAGTCTAAACCCATAACTTTTTGATTCACTTTCAGTTTAAATAAAACACTTCGATTTCAATATTTTCAACTTTGAGTATTTAATGAATTTCAAAACTAAGGTTGGGAATTTCTAATCAACAATTCATTTTCCTATTTTTAGTTTTGAAAGGTTTACATGATAAATCCATAACCATTTAAAATAAACTCAATCTATTAACACTAAATATTTCCTTCCATTTATTTATACTAGAATTTTCCACTAAATCCAGTTATAAATATCATACCTTTAAAATTTCTAATTTTTAATAAGTTAACATCAACTTATGGAGTTAAATTTTAAATAAGCTCAATCCCAATTAAATTTCCAATTTATCTTTCAATCTTAATTGATTTGAATCATTTAAAACTCTATATATATATATATACACACAAGATCTTAACCTGTACTAAATCATATAATATAAATTATCAAATTTTATTTTTCAACTTATTCATTTTTATTTAACGGATTTGTGCATAGCTTAAATTCAACAATTTAACTATATATGTATATATAAAATATATTTATATCATATCCAAATTTAATATTTTAAAACGTATCATATCCAAATTTAATATTTATTAAACCGTATCATATCCAAACCATAAAAATCATTTCAAAAATAATTTTATATATATACCGCGGTGCCTGTATAAATTTTTTTATCCTATGATCAAGTGATACGGATATTTATCATTTCAATCCGCAATTTAAAATCAAAATGTGGTTGTATATCATTTCAAACCACAATCCCGAATGAAATGAAAATGCATAATAACTTGCAGTTTATACAATATAAATACAATATCCATTCATCCATCATATCAATCATCAAACATTCATTAATTTATCATCCAATTCAAACAATCCCATCAATAACTAATACTTAATTACTGACAGTTAAATTTTTCAAAAATAATTTAAATAACTGTTTAACAGTAGTTTATATACAATAAATAAATTTAACTAGCAGGTTATATGCAGTGATAAATTTAACTAAAAATTCAAATGGAAGTTTTAAATGCAATGAAAAAATAAATTAACAATTAACTGGCAGTTTTAAATGCAATAATGAACTAAATAAACGCGTAGTTTAAATGAATGCAATGTAACTGAGAAAAATGATGAAATATATGCCAAACAGCTACAAATAAAATTTTAAACACATCATAAATAAATTTAACCAACATAGGAAATCTTAGAAGTTGTGAGTGGGTTAAAACACTCACCTTTTGAATTTAAATTGAATTTAAATTCAATTTAAACCCAAAACTTTGACCGTCTCAGAATTCATCCAAACCAGCGTCATCTGGTCCTGAATTTCAATACGATTCTAACAAAAGAAACCGCACGTAAAACGAATATCGTATGCAAGAGTTATGGCGATAAATGCGATTGAAATAAAAAAAAAATGAAAATGGAACACATTTACTCACTTCCAATTTAGCCATGTCACTCCCTCTTCAAACGCACGCCTCCTGCAGTACACGCAACCGAGAGGATCGGCCTTAACCCATAAACTCACGTTTGACCGAACTTTGACCGTGTTTTGCCTCCAATCTGACCGTCAATTCTCCTCCAAACTTCGCCCATGAACAACGCGCTAGCCCCTCTACAAAATCCAGAAGGGATTTTCCGACTAGACGCACCAGTCAAAAACGCCCAATTCAATTTTGACCGTGATTTTTGATCAAACGATGCGTCGAATTAATAAACGAATTACACCATTGAATTACGCTCGTCAAGAGCTTCAACATATATTATTTTGAGATTTTTCTGAGGACTTTAAATTTTTGACTTTGATTTTGAAATGGATCTGAAATTTTGTCTGCCATTGAGGAGGAGAAGGAGCTGAAGAAATTTTACGCGTAGACAAATGAGAATAGGTGGAGGCTAGGGTCTATAACTAGGTTTATATAGAAAGGTTAGAAATTTAGTAGATGGATCTGATAAACAAACGTAATGAACGATAATTGGCCCAAAAAGCCTGTTTCGTCTCCAGAACGGAATTGGGTCAACCATATATTAAAATAGATGTTTTAAAATATTCTAAACGCAATGGAAAAGGTTTCACGTCCAAATTCCATCGTATGGAGAAGTTATTGTAAAAAAAATATTTTCAAATTGATTTCAACTTGATTTCAATTGCATAATTTTCAAGGCGTTTCGAGTCCGTACGATCAAACGACAAGTCCGATCGCTACGAAACTTGAAATACTATCATAATTCACCGTTACGGATTCGATAAAACTGGTTTCATCGAAATCCGAGTCAGTGGCCAAAATGGCTATTTTATATTAAATTAATAAATTAAAAATTCATTAATTAAATCACTTTTCAATTTCACTTCCAAATTTTTACAAATCTTATCAGTTTTGTTTTCTTAAACAATCTCAGTGATTTAAACCAATTTAGATGTCAATTAATTGTTGATGAAATCATAAATTTCAGCGTAAATTCAAATTTCGTTATATTTATCAATTATAAATTAACTTTTCAAAAATTCCATTAAATTCACTATTAATTCTTTTTTTTTCAATCCATTACAGTCAAATGGATTAAATTAACATTGGTTCAAAGCTATTACATAAATATTTTCCAATTTCAACTTAATTTTCAATTAACGTAAAATTTTATATTTAATTTCATTCATTTGCAATAAATCCAACTATTATAAATTTAATAAATTAACTCACTATTAAAATTCAAATTCTATAATTCATAAATTTTATCATATTGATTTACTTATAAATTTATAATTCTTTAAACCAATTCTCGTTTCAATTTAAAGTAACTTAATTTATCAATTATAGTATTTATTTCAATTTCTTAAAATAACCCCTTTATTTTAAATTAAATCCAATTTATTTTAATAATTTTTCAATTAAACAGTTTAGATTTAATTCCAACCTCTAACTTACACTTACGTTTAGGATATAATCAATTTATAACGTATAACTTTCTTAGTTATACTTCTCGTATTAATTTCTCAATCAATCAAAATTATTAAAGTAACGCTTATCGTTAATAACGACATTATAATTTCTCAACACTTAAATGAACGTTATTACAAATAAATTTATTGACCAATTAATTAGGGAATTTATAATAGTTGTTATCTACCTTTAAATTTATTACCAAATAACATACTACCTAATTGCATTCACTTATGTTGAGTTTCATTTATTTACAATCAATTAAATTTATCATTAAATAAATAAATCTTTTAAATCTTTACGTTAACCAATAGTCATATGAAATTTTCGTTATCTCCAAATTTTAATTACCATCAGTTAAAATCTTACATTAGTTCCATAAATTTATGTGCACTACATTAGTTACTTCATTTATCGAATTCCAATTTCGCAATCACTTCCAATCCATTAATTGGTATTGCATTGACATTTAAACTTATTAGCCTATACCCACTATTATCAAAAAAAATGGATTACCAATTTTGAATTGATTACTATTTATTATTATTGCTTAATGATAAATTCAGTATTTGCATTGGTTTTGCTTATATTAAATTATTTACCCATATTAATTAAGGTTTCAAAACAATTAATACATTCCCTTCAAATAAATTCATGTTTCTATTAATACTTACATTTACACTTTATCATTATTTTAATATACCCATTCTAATAACTCTTAACCCTTATCTTTACGTTTCACACACTTGTAATATTTAATTATTAACATTTAAGTCCAATAGCTTCATCTAAGTTCTACACGCTTCAATATAAATTATAAGATTTTCATTTTCTTTCTTCGTTAAATTACAAAAATCAAATTTAAATTAACAAATTAAATGGTCGAAATTTACGGGTCGTTACATCTTCTCTACCTTCCTCTATAATATCTATTAGTATTAGAGCATTAGGAGGTCATTTATTTTCCATCCATGGAGAGGAAGACCACTAAAGAATGAGTTTCACGTTGCCTTGGGATTATAAATGGCTACTAGGTGAGTAGATGCTAAAGTTGTAGTTACATAAAGATGTTGATGAAATGTTAATGAATGATGTATGTTTTATTTCATTGAAGCAAGGCCTGGTTTTTCCTTGATTGATAATTAGATGTAAAAAGAAAAATATTACATGGTTGACTATGATGAAAAGTGGCCATATGTAAGAGTTGTTAGCATGAAGTACGAATTGTAGCTTAATCATATATGGTATAGTTTATGTTATAAGAAATAAACACACAACACTAGAAAGGCAATTTGCTCACGGTTATAAGCGTGACAAAACTAATTTGTTACGATTATTACTGTTAAAATAGGTACCATGGACAAATTCAGTAACACCTTTGCTCACGGTTATAACCGTGATAAAAATAGTAATTTCTCACGCTTATTACCGTTATAAATTTAGATATTATCACACTTATAACCGTGACAGAACAGTATTTACTCACAGTTATAATCGTGATAAAATGGTTATTACTAACGCTTATAACCATTGGCAAAGCTAGGAGCTTATAACCATTACGATAATTTTGGTTCTGGGGGATTTAGCTAAAAGTGTGTAACTATGATTTAACACGGAAATGTTTTATGAATCATTGTTTCCATAGTAGCTAAAATTTATTTTCAAACCCCTCTATAAGTAGAAAGTGGACACATTAACTCTTGAGTATTTTACGTTGAATTTTAAAAGAGAACATTTGTGTTCAATTGTTATGTTTATTCGCGTTTACATTCAATTGTTATGTTTATTCGTGTTTACATTTTCCTTGTATATAAAATACAGTTGACATGAATAATTGATGTACATAGGTGCACATACCATTGGCAAAGCTAGGAGCACAAGATTTAGAAGCGAAACATGAAAGCCTAACTGTCCAAGTAGTTCAAGCTTCAGGGATAACAATTTGATACCATTAGATCTCTAATCTGCAACTGGCTTTGACAACAAATATTACCGAAACCTGGTGAATAAGTCAGTTAAGCTCCTTTGCACAAAATAGAAATCTAGAAAATTTTAGGAAAATTGTGTTTTTTGTTTATTTCTTTCCTTTGATATACAAGTTCCTACTAAATTTGAATGTACACATTTGGTTTTCTATCATTTTCATTAATAGTGCTGTACTTTAATAAGAGTGTGTGTGTGTTTTAATTGAACTTATTTTACTAAAAAATTCCCACATATCGGAACAAAAAAGAAATAAAATAAAATTGATCCAAACTAAACTGTTGGGTTTCTACAAAGTTGCTATAACTTTTTTATTCCAGAAAGCAATCAAAGAGGTAATAAGACAACAAATACAAATGAAGCAGCTTAACTTTAAAATTTGAAAGCAACTAAAAATGTTTACTGTATGTTTAACTAATTGCTCAACATATGTCTAAACTTAAAATTTTAAAAGCGGCTAAAAATGAAAAGTTCACAATAGTACTTATTCTAAGACAAATTAAAGTAATTAGCATTTAAATATTTATTTAAAATTGTTAATGCATAAAAGAAGTCTTACGTTTTGGTCACTGTATGTTTGTACCCTAAAGCCATCATGAGATAAAATTGACTGCGATGACTCATAATTTTGAGTAATATCAATTTAATAATCTTATTTATAATTAAATTGATTTGATGATTTTATTCTATAATTTTACAAGTTTATTCTTTTAAAAGCTAATAATATTATTATTTGGCAATATTTACTAATATTTTTTTTCTAACAATTTAAATTTTGTAAGATTTATCTTTCAAAGCTAATCAAAATGTTTTCTATTTTATAACGCATATATATTGGTATATATTGTAAATAGGGAGTCTTTAAAATTAATAAAAGTTATGTTTTCAAATTGTAGTATATATATATATGTATGTATGTATCTATATATTGTGATTTAAAATTGTGTTTTAAAATTTAATACAGTAATTTTCAAAACTAATGTTAAAAAGGTTTTCTATTTAAAATGTATGTATTTGTATATATTGAAATGGAAAAGTATTGATTTAAATTTAATAAAAGTGTTTTCAATTTTTAAATATATACATAGTTTGTAATTTAGAAATTATAAATTATAATTTAACGTAATACTTTTCTAGTGATATTTGAAATTTAAATTTAAAACAACACATATTAAAAACATTTATATATAACTAAATTAAAAATCTATTAATACCCATATTAACTAATAACATCACCAATTTAACAAGTGTTAACAAATTAGATTATCTATTAACATTTGTAAGCAAAATAGCTAGCAAATAATACAAGTGTCTATCCTATATTTTTATTTTTTTCCTTTATTTCAAAGTTTATAAAATCAAGACATAAATATATCCCTACATTGCGTTCTCTATTTCTTTTAACACTTCTATTTCAAATCAAAAACTCAGCAAATTAAAATCTGGGAAATAAAACCAGATCAGAGAAGAATGTATAATTAAAAGCAAACAATTAGAAAACACAAATCATAGGCAAGATCTACTTTCAGATTTTCCACAAATCAAAGTATAGATAAGTTTTCTTTTCAAAACTGGAATCAAGCATGATAAGAAGCTACAGTTTCAATCTGAAGCAAAAGTTCAACATCAATTTAAAAGTTTAAAACAAATAAAGTTATAATTGAAGATCAAGTTTCTATCAACTGTCAGATTCCAGGCTTCCTCTGCCTTGCATGTGCAGGTGAGTAAAACACTTTTAAAAAAATAGATTTTGATGTTGCATGTGATGATTTTGTGTGATGAAGTTGTGATCTTGTTTGTATGCTTCCTTTCATTTGAATATTTGTAAGAAGGTGCTTAGTTTCATGGGTGAATGTCTGCAAATATTTATACATGTGCTCTGTTATTAGTAACGGGCTAACCACCATCACAAAATAATACCTATCTCTCTATAAAATCAAAATTTGACTTTGATTATAGAAAAGAAAGTGTTAATAACAATGAGTTCTTGTTTTTAAAAATAATTTAAGTTATTTTATTTGTTGAATATACTGTAAGTTTAAGGATTACAATAAAAATAAGAAAATGGGTAAAAATCTAATATGATAATTTATGTATCTAATTTATAATCTGGATTGTGTATACGAATCATGAAATTTGAAATAAACTTTGTAATTTTTAATGGTGTATAGGCCGAGATATTGCATGTTAATCGATCTATGTGTTTTGGCCATTTGCCGATGATCAGCGATGACCGGAGGTGCGAGTTTTGGCTCGGAGGAAGCTGAAGTATGGTAGATTGATGAAACGATGTTGTTGGATTTTCTTTTGGCTGTGTCGATCGATTTTCGACGAAGTAGGGTTTTTGGGCGAGGTTCTGTTGAATGTAATGGCGGGGTGTTTTCGCTTAAATCAAAGCATCGAGTTCGACCGCTAGTGTTGGTATGGCTGCAGGGGTCGTTAACGAGGCCGAAGTCAGAGGGATGTGAATTCTAGTTGCCGTGATCGTCGTGGCAATCCAGATTTGTGCCTTTGTGGTGGGGTTCTGTCATCGTTCGAAGGCTCGATTTCGAGTCAAGTTGAAATTTCGATATCTAAATGGTCGTGAATGACATCGAGGTCGTTATCGACTTGTCGGAGACCAGAATAATGGTCGGAGGAGGGTGGTGCTTCGGTACACGTGCACCGTGCACGTTTGAGTATCTGATGTTGAAGAAATTTTCGAGGAAGAAGCACATTACTCGGGTCGTGCTCGCGTGGTTTGCTGTGTCGACTCGAAGATATGATGGGGAGGCCTTGTTGTTTTGCTGCTGTGAGTTACTCGAGTGCCATCTCGAGTATGTCTCGAGAATTTTTGGTTTTGGTTCGGAAACATTTTTGTTTCCAGTTTTGACATGTCCAAATTTTAAAACTTAACGATTTCAAAAATTTTAAAGGCAAGTTTAAATAAAAGTTTTAACCTATATTTTTAAATGTATAAAATGTTTAGGTTTAGAAAATAATGTTTAAATCAAATATAAGTTTTAAAGTTTGGATTTTTAAATTTAAGATTGTGTTTTTAAAAATAGTTTTGATTTGTTAAAATACTACATTTTGTTTTGTATATTTTAAATCATTGATTCCTAAATGATTTTATAATGGCATAATTAAGTAATTAATTAAGATGAAGAATTTATTAAGGTTGTGATAAATTCAAGATAATTAATTAGTGGAATTAATTAAAAGCTAATCACTAAATGAAATGGATAAAGCTTGATTAATAAACGTTAATAATAAAAAGTGTAATTACATAGTGAAGAAATTAGTAATGGTAATTACAGGGTGTAATAAATTGAAGTTTGAAAGTGGTTTTGGATTAATTACCTGGTGTAATTAATATGAAAAATAATTACTTAGTAGAAGTAATTAATAATTAATTACTTAGTGTAATTAATTTAAGAATGTGCTAATAAAAAATTATTATGGAAAGTTAATTAAGTGATGTAATTAATTAAGAGTAATTAATTACAGAATGAGATTAATAAACGGTGATTAATAAAAATAATTAATTAAAGATTAAGTTTAATTACTTAAGGTAATTAATGAGGTGTTATTCCTTAGCGAAGTAATGAGTGGATAGTTACTGGATATAATAGGTTAAAAAGTGAATTATTTGATGCAAAGTAATTTAAAGGATAATTACTGGGCGAAAGGAATTAAGTGATAATTACTCAATGTAAATAAAGAATTAATTGATAATTAATCAAGGAGTTGGTTTAATTGATGGAGTAATTAAGGAAAGTTAATTTCTGATTGAGATTAATCAAGGATGATTAATGGATGTATTTAAGTTAAAGGTTAATTATTAAATGAAATTTAAGAATAATTAACTAATGAGAGTAATTAGAGGATCATTAATTAATGTAATTAATGGAAGTGATCAATCTTGTTCATATATGATTGAATGATGATAAGTGCTTCGGATTGGTTGATATCTCTGATATGAATTACTGTGTGAGATGATATGTTGGATGGATAGTGATAATGTGATTATCTATAAATTATGAATTGCTATTCGGTAATTAAAATTTAATTGTATTTAATTGAATAACTTGGGTTTTGATGACATCGGATTTGAAGAGACTGGAGTCGTGTATTAGTAAATACCCGAAATCACTTCAATTCTTTATAAATTGATATGTGAAATCAATAAGCCGGAATGAATGATTTAAGTGAATTGGACTATTTAATCTAAGTTTTTGGTAATTAGAAATGTGAGAATGAATAAGTGATGTCTATAACAGATTGTGAATTTGTATATTGATGCGAGTTACCCCGGGTTTTAATTGAATTCTTTGTATTGGAATTTCTTGATAGATGAGTTTTCTCACGCTGGTTTCCATCCTGACCCGGGTGTTACTTAGATGTAATGCTTGGGTCAGACCGAGTATTACAAATTTTCAGGTAGGTACGTTCTGGAGCTCAGGAGGCGAGCTGGATGGCAAGAGCGTATAGAGTATTTCCGCTATAAAATATAATATTGTTGGGTATCTGTGACATGATAATTGAGTATATTCAATGTCTGTATATATGTGATTCTAATGTATTAAAATGTAATCGACAGATATAATATTCTTTTGTAAACTGTTATTATTTATTATTATATTTTATCTGCTGCAAATGTGAGATGTTGGTGTTTCTGATCTTTTTCTTCTTCTTCTTCTTCTATCTCCTTCTTCTTTTCTTCATAACTCTCTGGGATTCTTGGGATCGAAATATCTGGGTCGTTACAGTTGGTACAGAGCTGAAGGTTAAGCAAGAACCTTGGCTCTGGTGGGTGTACTCATTAAGGATAGGGTCAATAGTACCCTAGAATGAGTTGAGTGTGTATATATATGAGAGAGCGTACTTGTTATTTCCTTATATAAATATTTTAAATGATTTCATATAAGATTATATTTTGATATATAAAGCCATATTTCACTTTAATAAATATTAAGGAAATTGCCTGTTAAATTATTAGAATTAAATTAAGAAGTAATATAATACAACCAAACTGAAATTAAATAAAGATAAGTTTGAATTGGATTCAAACTGAAATTGAAATCTTGAATTGGAGAAGTATTTCAGAATAAGATGATAATGGATGGTTTTAGATATGATAATTTTGGTTATTATCATAAATGATAAATAAGATGTGTATTAATGAGTAAGCAAACGAAATGTTTTAAAGAAGTATAACATTTAGGCAAGTCTGACTTATAAATTGGAACTAAGGTTGATCTGAATTGGGGAGTTTTAAATATGGGTCCAGAATTTGAAAATTTTGTTTCAAAGTAATGAGAAACAATAAATAAGTATTATTTGAATAAATGGGACTTATTGCAAACAATGGGTTGTTTGAAAATTTAGTTTGCATTAAAAACCAAAGGTGGTTTAAAATTTAAGGATGACCTCGTGTGTAAAGGAAATAATATGTATATATGAGGAATATACATAAATCAAAAATGGTTTGAATAAACTCTAAATGTTGAGTTTTGATTTTCCCTGAAGTGTGATGTAAAACCCAAAGTGATATAAGTTTTGAACTTATAAGAGGGAAAGAATTTTGAAATTTGAAGTGGGAATTCAAATTTGTGTAGAGTTGACTGGATTAAGTAAATTGAAATTTAACCTTGGGAAAGTTAAATAAGTGTATAACAAGCAGCCTGAATTGGAAATTTCAAGATGAAATTGGAATTTAACTTGGAAAGTTAAATGGTTAATTTGGATTGGGAGTTTGTGTGATTCTCAAAATGGGTTTAAGATCTGGAAATTGGAAATGGATGGACGTTTTAAAATAAATTGGATGATACCATCCTATTGTTGTTAAAAATCTTTAAATTGTGAATCGGATTTGTTTAAATGAATGAGAAATGAAGTGTGGTAATATATCCATTATTGAGATAAATGGGAAATTAAACTTTAATTTTAAAGTAAGGATGTGGAATTACTTTAAACTGAAAATTTGAATAATTGAATTTGTAAATTAAACTTGTTTAAGAACTGGTTTCAAATTAGAAGATAAAATTGGGTAATAAGTTAAATTTTTATGATAAAAATTGTTTTGAATCCTTATTTGATCTTTGAAATAAGTAAGTAAAGATAATTTAAGATGGAATTTTGAGAATTTGACTCAAAATTTAATTGTTCAAAGATTTAGGTTATTGATGTAAAAATAAAGGTTAATTTGGTTTAAAAAGTTAAACCAACCTTTGAGAATTTAACTTGAATTTATATAATTCTAGATGGTTTAAAAATTAAGATTGAAATTGAATCTGATTTGAATTAATTGGATTTGAGATTGAAGGTGTATAAGTCTAAAATTTTTAATGGAAAATTGAATTGAATTTGATTGAAATGATTGAAATTGAAGTGGGTTCAATTGAATCGATATTAGTCCAAATTGATTGGAATAACTTGGGATTGTAATTAAAGTTGAACAAGTAAAAATCAAATGGAATTTGATTTGAAGTTGGAAATAAATTAAGAATTAATTCAACTTGAATTGGGAATAAATCAAGTCCAATGGAAATTGGAATTATTTAAAATTGGAATTGGGTCAATTTAATGGAAGTGGAAATTTAAATTGAATTAATGAGAATGGAGATTGGGAATTGAACAGTTTGACTCTAGACTATTTTGTTTTTAAAATAAATTGTTTTAGTACAAATCTATTTTTCCAAGTTATTTATTATATATACAACCTTTCTTATTAAACCCAAAACTATCTTATACTTATTTTATAACTACTTTTGGAGTTATTTAACTATTTGTAATTGTTTTATAAACTAATTACTGTTTTTCAACTGTTTTATAATTAATTACTATTTTACAACTATTTTGCAATTATCTAAAATTTCTATAATTATTTAACTATTTTCCAACTATTTTATAATTAGTTAACAATTTTACACCTATTTTGTAAACTAATAATTATTTTTCAACTACTTATCTATTTTTAAAATTTTCAAGCTATTTTCTAAATATAAACTGGTCGGAGTTCGAACTGTTATTGGTTAAATACCCAATTGAGATAAGAATTGAAGGAATAATCCAAATGGGAATTAAAGCAAATGTGAGTAAGTGGATAGAATCTAAAGGAAATGTGAATAGAAAGAGAAATTGATTTGGCTAAAAATCAACGAAGTTAAATACGTAGGATGTACGTATATTATTCTATTCGCATAGTGATTTGATCCAGATTCGAGCATAAAATTTCGGGATAGTTATATCAATCCGAGTTGGGATTTTTCACTTGATTTTCGATGGCGAGCCTGGATATGGATTGTTGATTGGTTCTGGATGTTCTCTATCATAGATATGGCTATGCAAGGAGAATGATGGTTTCTGATCAATAAACCAGATATGTGTCCGCACTAGGAGGTCGGGTGGACGATACTAGTTCGGAAGTGAAATTGTGTGATTGAGCGAGCGATCAGGTTGTTATAGCGTATGGATGATATGTGTACATCGTATGGATTTGAATGAAATTGATATTGGAAGAGAAATCAAATTTGAATATTTGATTTTTAATAAACAAAGTTATATATCTTTGTTATATAAGATAAATCTCCC
Source organism: Allium cepa (assembly GCA_030765085.1). NCBI lineage: Eukaryota > Viridiplantae > Streptophyta > Magnoliopsida > Asparagales > Amaryllidaceae > Allium > Allium cepa. Next base: position 26,006,197 of record CM060938.1, on the reverse strand, counting down.
CTTGTTGAATCTACTGCTGGAAGAAAAGGATTTTTGAAAGTGTTTAAAGTTTAAAAGGAGTTTTATACAAGATTGAAATGATCCAAAGTTTTTAAAAATTATATATATCTGTATATATATATAAAGGATCTTATGAGGATTTTAGAAAAGGTTTTGGGAACCTTTGAATTTGGAAAGGCTTTTGATTTTTGGGTAAAATCAATATTGGAATTTGGAAAGCCTAGTTCGAGAATTATCGATTTTGGTTTAATCGATTTTGTGTAAAGGAGCTTTGTATGAAATCATACTAGGTGTATGATTTGGAAGATACTATATGTGTATAGTATAAAGAGTTTTGATGATGGCTCTAGGGAAAAAGGCGCTCCCTTGAAATGAACTTCTCAGGAGTGCCACCGGGTGGTGCTGCCTTGAGCCCCAAGGGGGGTTCTAAAGTTGATCCTATGAGGAGTCTGGACAAAACTAGTTCCTGAGAATTATGAGTAGAGTATACCATAGCGAAAGTCGTGTGTGCCGCTGAGAGCCAACAGTTACATGGACTTTTGCTGCGATGGCAATGTAGCCCAGGATGTAACTATGACCTATGGTAACATAGCGAAAGTCATGTGTGCCGCTGAGAGCCAATAGTCTGCGTTTGATTTTATATCGATAGACTGTGACCTATGTAGGAGTGGAGAAGTTTCATTTTTACAGCGAAAATCGTGTGTGCCGCTGAGAGCCAACAGTTACATGGACTTTTGCTGTAATGGCAACGTTACCCTGGAATGTAACTGCGATCTTTTTTGGGTTCCATGGCGTAATCGAGGGGCGCGGAGTGCCTACAGTTACATGGACTTTTGCTGCGATGACAACGTAACCCAAGATGTAACTGCGACCATGGATAGGAGTGATGATTTCCAGAGCATTCTCACCAAATATATATCCTCTAATTTCAAAAACTATTTTCTATATTTTCAATAAAATTATTTTCCCAAGTATTTTCACTGGATGTTAAAAACGGGTCTGCCAAGCGCTTATAGGTTTTCAGTCATACGCCTGATCAACGTATGACCGAATTTCTGTGAGAACAAGGATAGACTTGTCGAAACATCGAGTTATAAAAGTATTTTTATAAAAAACTATTTTAGAAATATTATATAGATTTCTAAAGTAGTTTAAAAATGATCTAAGAAAATTTATATGATTTTAAGCATTTTAATAAAATTCTGGCTTCGTTTCTTTTCAGGGACCAAAAGATTCAAAGGGGGGAGGAATATGATGACTTAGAATTTTGAGTAATATTAATTTAATAATCTTATTTGTAATTAAATTGATTTGATGATTTTATTCTATAATTTGACAAGTTTATTCTTTTAAAAGCTAATAATATTATTATTTGGCAATATTTACTAATATTATTTTTTTCTAACAATTTAAATTTTATAAGATTTATCTTTCAAAGCTAATCAAAATGTTTTCTATTTTATAACACATATATATATTGGTATATATTGTAAATAGGGAGTCTTTAAAATTAGTAAAAGTTATGTTTTCAAATTGTAATATATATATATATATATGTATCTATATATTGTGATTTAAAATTGTGTTTTAAAATTTAATACAGTAATTTTCAAAACTAATGTTCAAAAGGTTTTCCATTTAAAATGCATGTATTCGTATATATTGAAATGGAAAAGTATTGATTTAAATTTAATAAAAGTTTTTTCAAACTTTAAATATATACATAGTTTGTAATTTAGAAATTATAAATTATTATTTAACATAATACTTTTCTAGTGATATTTGAAATTTATATTTAAAACTACACATATTAAAAACATTTATATATAACTAAATTAAAAATCTATTAATACCCACATTAACTAATAACATCACAATTTAACAAGTGTTGACAAATTAGATTATCTATTAACATTTGTAAGCAAAATAGCTAGCAAATAATACAAGTGTCAATCCTATATTTTTTTTCCTTTATTACAAAGTTTATAAAATCAAGATATAAATATATCCCTACATTGCCTTCTCTATTTCTTTTAACACTTCTCTTTCAAATCAAAAACTCAGCAAATTAAAATCTAGGAAATAAAACCAGATCAGAGAAGAATGTATAACTAAAAGCAAACAATTAGAAAACACAAATCATAGGCAAGATCTACTTTCAGAATTTCCACAAATCAAAGTAAAGATAAGTTTTCTTTTCAAAACTGGAATCAAGCATGCTAAGAAGCTACAGTTTTAGCCTGAAGGAGAAGTTTAACATCAACTTAAAATTTTAAAACAAATAAAGTTATAATTGAAGATCAATCAACTGTCGGATTCCAGGCTTCCTCTTCCTTGCATGTGCGGGTGAGTAAAACACTTTAAAAATAAAAATAAAATAGATTTGGATGTTGCATGTGATGATTTTGTGTGATGAAGTTGTGATATTGTTTGTATGCTTCCTTTCATCTGAATATTTGTATGAAGGTGCTTAGTTTCGTGGGTGAATGTCTGCAAATATTTATATATGTGCTCTGCTATTAGTAACAGGCTAACCACCATCACAAAATAATACCTATCTCTCTATAAAATCAAAATTTGACTTTGATTATAGAAAAGAAAGTGTTAATAACAATGAGTTCTTGTTTTTAAAAATAATTTTAAGTTATTTTATTTGTTGAATATACTTTAAGTTTAAGGATTACAGTAAAAATAAGAAAATGGGTAAAAATCTAATATGATAATTTATGTATATAATTTTATAATCTGGATTGTGTATACTAATCCTGAAATTTGAAATAAACTTTGTAATTTTTAATGGTGTATAGGCCGAGATATTGCATGTTAATCGATCTATGGGTTTTGGCCATTTACCGATGATTGGCGATGAACGGAGATGCGAGTTTTGGCTCGGAGGAAGCTGAAGTATGGTAGATTGATGGAATAATGTTGTTGGATTTTTCTTTTGGCCGTGTCGACCGATTTTCGACGAACTAGGGTTTTTGGGTGAGGTTCTGCTGAATGTAATGGCGGGATGTTTTCGTTTAAATCAAAGCATCGAGTTCGACCTCAAGTGTTGGTATGGATGCAGGGGACGTTGACGAGGCCGAAGTCAGAGGGATGTGAATTATAGTTGCCGTGATCGTCGTGGCGATCCAAATTTGTGCCTTTGTGGTGGGGTTCCTTCATCGTTCAAAGGCTCGATTTCGAGTCAAGTTGAAATTTTGACATCTGAATGGTCATGAACGATGTCGAGGTCGTTATCGACTTGTCGGAGACTAGAATAATGGCCGGAGGAGGGTGGTGCTTTGGTACACGTGCACCGTGCACGTTTGAGTATCTGATGTTGAAGAAATTTTCGAGGAAGAAGCACATCACTCGGGTCGTGCTCGCGTGATTTGCTGTGTCGAATCGAAGATATGACAGGGAGGCCTTGTTGTTTTGCTACTGTGAATTACTCGAGTATTGTCTCGAGTATGTCTCGAGAATTTTTTGTTTTGGTTTGGAAACATTTTTGTTTCCAGTTTTGACAAGTCCAAATTTTAAAATTTAATGATTTCAATTTTTTTAAAGGCATGTTTATATAAAAGTTTTAACCTATACTTTCAAATGTATAAAATGTTTAGGTTTAGAAAATAATGTTTAAATAAATATAAGTTTTAAAGTTTGGATTTTTAAATTTAAGATTGTGTTTTCAAAAATAGTTTTGGTCTGTTAAAATATTACATTTTTTTATATATTTTAAATCAATGATTCCTAAATGATTTTATAATGGTATAATTAAGTAATTAACAAAGATGAAGAGTTTATTAAGGTTGTGATAAATTCAAGATAATTAATTAGTTGAATTAATTAAAAGCTAATTACTAAATGAAATGGATAAAGCTTGATTAATAAATGTTAATAATAAAAAGTGTAATTACATAGTGAAGAAATTAGTAATGGCAGGGTGTAATAAATTGAAGTTTGAAAGTGGTTTTGGATTAATTAACCGGTGTAATTAATATGAAAAATAATTACTTAGTAGAAGTAATTAATAATTAATTACTTAGTGTAATTAATTTAAGAATGTACTATTAAAAATTATTATGGAAAGTTAATTAAGTGATGTAATTAATCAAGAGTAATTAATTATAGAATGAGATTAATCAACGGTGATTAATAAAAATAATTAATTAAAGATTAAGTATAATTACTTAAGGTAATTAATGAGGTGTAATTCCTTAATGAAGTAATGAGTGGATAATTACTGGGTATAATAGGTTAAAAAGTGAATTATTTGATGCAAAGTAATTTAAAGGATAATTACCGGCGAAAGGAATTAAGTGATAATTACTCAATGTAATTAAAGAATTAATTGATAATTAATCAAGGAGTTGGTTTAGTTGATGGAGTAATTAAGGAAAGTTAATTTCTGACTGAGATTAATCAAGGCTGATTAATGGATGTATTTAAGTTAAAGGTTAATTATTAAATGAAATTTAAGAATAATTAACTAATGAGAGTAATTAGAGGATCATTAATTAATGTAATTAATGGAAGTGATCAATCTTGTTCATGTATGATTGAATGATGATAAGTGCTTCGGATTGGTTGATATCTCTGATATGAATTACTATGTGAGATGATATGTTGGATGGATAGAGATAATGTGATTATCTATAAATTATGAATTGCTTTTCGGTAATTAAAATTTAATTGTATTTAATTGAATAACTTGGGTTTTTATGACATCGGATTCGAAGAGACCGGAGTCGGGTATTAGTAAATACCCGAAATCACTTCAATTCTTTATAAATTGATATGTGAAATAAATAAGCCGGAATGAATGATTTAAGTGAATTGGACTATTTAATCTAAGTTTTTGGTACTTAGAAATTTGTGAATTAAATAAGCGATGTCTATAACAGATTGTGAATTTTTATATTGATGCGAGTTACCCCGGGTTTTAATTGAATTCTTTGTATTGAAATTTCTTGATAGATGAGTTTTCTCACGCTGGTTTCCAGCCTGACCCGAGTGTTACTTTGATGTAATGCTCGGGTCAGACCGAGTATTACAGATTTTCAGGTAGGTACGTTCTGGAGCTCAGGAGGCGAGCTGGATGGCAAGAGAGTGTAGAGTATTTCCACTGTAAAATATAATATTGTTGGGTATCTAACATGATAATTGAGTATATTCAATGATTATATATATGTGATTCTGGTGTATTAAAATGTAATCGACGGATATAATATTCTTTTGTAAACTGTTATTATTTATTATTATATTTTATCCGCTGCGAATGTGAGATGTTGGTGTTTCTTATCTTTTTCTTCTTCTTCTTCTATCTCCTTCTTCTTTTCTTCATAACTTTCTGGGATTTTTGGGATCGAAAAATCTGGGTCGTTACATTGACAGTAAAGTGAAAGTTGGTGCTCAGTTCGAATAGTAACGTCAAAGTTAGTGCTCCGTTCGATCATGAACAAAATCAATAAATTCAAACAACAAATCTGCCTTCTTTTTCTCAAATGCAAAATAAGCCAAGTGAAATTAATAACTATATCCATTAAACAAAAAAATTAACGAACAAAACCATCAGTTATACTTGAATATCAACACATAAATGCATGAAATATAGTTCCTTTACCTAACCGAGTAAGACTTCTCTTCTTTGCCTGGATTAAAGCCTACAAAGAGGAGATTATGGCGATACAGCGAAAGAAAAGGATTGACACGACAAAAAAATTAACTCGGATTTTAGGAGTTGAAGTGGAGAAGCGCAAAGATAAAACCCTAGATTAGGAATCGCAAAACAGAAGATGGAAAAGGAACGAAGTAACACGAGCGTTCAGAATGTGTTTTAATATGGTAATTACAAATTTGCCCCCATGACTTCATCTTATTTACACCATGATAAAATATACCAACGGTTACAAATGTGAAAAAGTTAACCAACGGAAATAATCGTTGGTATTTTGCAACAATAATAACCGTTAGGAATTCTAAAAAATAAGCATTGCAAAATAGATGTTTTGGTGTAGTGCATGTGTATGAAGTTCATATGGAGAAATAATATAAAAAATGTGACTTTTAATGAGGTAGTAAGCATATGAGAATTGTGAAAACCTGCACTTCCCGGCACATCAATCCAAAGCATAGGGTGACTTTCGAAATCATATCGGTGCCGTGAAGCACGAGCTGTCTAGTGTTTATAACATTACAGAGAGTAAAGATATATATATATTATCTAAAATATACCACACTTTTAGAAATGTAACGACCCACAATATTTACCCAACTATGATATTGTGATTTAAACAAGTATAAAATATTGAAATATATTTGTGCACACATTTGGTATGACTTAGGGTTAAATTTGTGATTTCCCAACTGTTAAAACCCTAGCCGTGAGTGAATTATAAAAAGAAAGATGTGGCCACTGTTTCATTCGACTCTCTCGTTTCAAAACAAAAACTAAAATGGCCGAAGCCCTAGAAATCAGATTGGGGGAAAAATCATCTTGCTGTATCGAATGGCGTTGGATTCGTGAGAAAAAGGGGGAAAGCTATGGCAATATCTAGGGATTGACATCTCATATAGCTACGTGAGTGTTCTTAATCTTGATTTGGCAATAAGTCCTATCTCAGGCAGCCGTAGTTATATTTCTGCAAATAAATTTGTGTGTATGGATGCTTTGCGTGTATTGATGCTTGTTAATGATTGTTTGATCCTTGGTTGCTTGCGTATCCATATATTGATGAAGATCAAGTCTGATTATGTTCATATCTGAACCTGAGATGATATCTATTCACTATTATGTCATGATACACTGATTTAACACTATGTATTACTGCCGAATGAATTGTTTAAGTGCACTCATACCAGACATATCATGTCTGACCCTGTTGATTGTCTCGACAATCACCTGGGGCGTCTCATTCAACGAGGCAGTTCGGGATGATGTTTTTACAGGTTGCTATGCACAATTTGATGAGATGATGACTTAAGAGATGGAGTTAAAATGATTTATCACTGCATGTAGATGATATGAAGAAAGGATTTAAGTATTTCATTGTCATTTTATATGTATTGCTGAACTGAAATATGTATATTTTACTATGAACAGTGAACCATCATGTGTTAGATTGATATGTATATAAATCTGGAAAACTGTTTTGTCTTATAAGTAATTGCAAGTTTGAAACTGAAACACTGGGATCGTTCAGTTTTTATATATTTTCTGAAATCTGTATTCGGAGAATAACTTGTGTCAAGGCAGTATACACAAATGTTTACACTTGTGTATATGTGCAGACCTATATATCTGCTGAGTTTTGTGATTTAAAGGATTTTTATGGATTTTGTTCGAGTTTCCTTTCAGAAGTTTTGGGGAAAATCTTATAAACTTATTTTGATGGATTATTTCTATATTTATGCATAAGCATATATGGATCTGGAGTTTGATTTTAGTATGTAATTATCATATTTGAGAATATATATATATATATTTATTTGTTTTTGGCAAGTTGAATGCCTTGAGTATGAAAAGCAAAGATGAGATTTATATATTTCTCTATGTTATGGTTTCCTGAGATCAAGTTACTTATGGTTTTAAATGGGAGATTATATGGATCTGAATCCACACTTTTGAGATATGATCTTTAATCTGAGCATCTGAGTTTTGATAGATATGTTTTCTTTGATATAAGATGTTTATTCTGGAAAAATGAAGTTTATGGGAGATTTGGATTTATATAAGAATTTGAAATAATTTCTGAAATGAGTTTGAGAACTTACAGCCTCATGTGCTTTATATATCTGAAATGTGTTTAGTTGTTTTAACAGCATGACTTACAAGTCTGAACTATATTTATATGTTTCGGCATATCTGATGCCGCAGATCTTTGAAGAAAAAAAAGATGGATTTCAATGCTTTCAAATGCATTATGATTTTTGAAATGAAATTTCTATGTTAAGTGGCTGTTGCTATTTGAATCTGAATATAACATATAGCTAATACATGTTCATGTAATAGATTCTTGAATCGTATTGTGGACTTGCCATATAAATTAATATACGTGCATGCCCTTACTTTATATTTCTGAAATGAATGAGCTCGGTTTTGAATAGTTTTGCAAAAGAAAGTTAATTAGCAAACTATTTTGATTCTCTTATGCTATATTCATAAGATTTCTGGAAATGGATTACAAGTCCATGTATTATCTTGAGACTTTTACAAAAGGTACTTGTAAGCTTCCAATTGTTTATGTTAAAAATATTTGTATGATGCAGAATGGCTTTTGTCCTTGCATCAGTGATATGTTTTCAGTTTTAAAGAAAGATAGTTGATGTAAATTCATCTTTTATGTCTGAATATAACTTGCATGAATGAGAAAGAGGAAAACTCGATGACCTCATTTTTGTATAGTTAGATTGGTAATCCTTTGTTTATACGTATATTTATTGATACTTTGTTGGTGCCAAGGCTTCACTGACTCTTGGATGTTGCCAGCATTGTTACCGTGTGATTTTAGGGCTCAATTTTAATTGCCTATTCATTAATACCATTGCTTGAGCTTGTGTGTTGGCGAGGCCGTGCACATCTGTATTTATATGTGTGTGTACGTGCAGCCACACCTATAATTGTGCTATAGAAAGAGTTGAATTAAATAAAGAATATCTATGACTTTTATGATATAATCCGGAATTCTGATATTTCCAGTCTGCTTGTGTATCTTTTGTGTCATATTGCAAATAATTTTCATAAAGAGGGAAATGGATTTATCTTTATATTAAAATGCTATGTGTGAATGCTTTAGCTAATTTTCTTAAACTCTGATTTAATAGCTAAAGAGATTGGTATATCTTCATATATACTAATCTATGTTTTAAGAATACACCAATATTTCTATATTGGTAATAGTGGATCCTGGTTTTGGTTTTGAAGATAGATGACCCTGTGTTTTCATTTAGCATATTTCTTTATGCCAAAAAAAAAACTAAATTAGTCCATGATTTGGCCACTAGAAAAGTAGGGTCATCACATTTGGTATCAGAGCTATGTAGGTAGATAACAGAGCAAAAATTTAATTTGTGTGAATTTGTTTGTATTGACTGCTTTGGTTGCATTGTTTGAATTGATTGCTTTGGATGATCTATTTGGATTACATCAATGTTAATGATGTTTCTCCTTTCTATTATTTTGTTTTGAAAATTGTTTAATCAATCATATAACCTAATTACAGAAATGAGTTTATGACTCAGTTTTTATAAGAAAATAATCTGATTAATTTACTGAGAAGTAGGGTATTGAATAATAATGGATTAGGCAGTATGGACAGAGAGGTTTATGCTCATGTCTAATTCATTTAAATTTGCTATGAACAAAGAAATATTATAAAAATGTGCTGATTTGTTCAGATCAAAATCTAATATGTTTATGGGTTTTTCTCAAAACCACATCCTATGTTCACAGTAAAAAAAAAACAAATATGGCATTTCTTATGATTTCAGTAGATTTATTTAAGCAGAGGAAAAGTTCTAGAAACTATTGTACTAGCAGGTTATTAGAAAAATGTAATCAAGCAGAAATGACTCTGAAATGGGTTGTAAAATTTGGTATGAATGTTTGGTATGTTTAGATATGGTTTTTTAAGGAAATTAAGTTCCTTACTTATGAAATGAAGAAAGGATTACAAGAGTATTTCTGGAGTTAAGAAGGAAAATTCCTTAAATGAATAAATATGCATGGTCTCTATATTACAAAGTAATTTAGGAGAGTTGCCCTGATCTATTCATCATTAGGTGGATGATGGGTATGTGTATGACTTGTTCAAGTCCTTGAGGTCTCTGTGTAAAGGTTAACAGAATTGAGTCCTTTGCAATGCACACTTTGTGTTCAAAGGCAAGAGTTTAGACCATATAAAAATGTAAATGGAACTGGAAATGAAGGCTGTGGAATTTAAGAATTTAAATCCAAAGAAGTTTTGTACATTACAATTGAACAAATTGGATGAATGACTGCTTGAATGTATGCTTGATGTATAGGTTTAATTGTATAAATGCTAAAGCTTATTATGGAACTGGAAAGCATCAAACCCTATGAATAAATGAAAGAAAATTAAATTGGTCATTTGGGGTTAGTCAATGATCTGCTTGCTTCAGGTGGGAGGAAGTATATGCATGGTGCAAGTGCACCCTGAGGCCTTTGTGTGTTGGAATAAATAAAACAATCTGGGTGATTCCTTCACAATGCATACTTGTGTTCATTTGACAGGGGGATTTAGACCATAAAATAAAATGGGGTATGAGATTTAAATCTCTGGGTTATAAATATCTGGACAGGGATATAAATTAAACAAGGTTTAATATGATGACCTGATTGAAATACTGGGAGAAATTGGGAGAACAAAACCTGGGTTTATTTATGTAAAAATGAAGTTATGAATGATGCATGGCTTACTGAACATTTGTTGAATTGATGCATTGCTTATTGATTACTTGTTGAATGATTTCTGATGGCAAGTAATTAGTTGATGTTCTTATAGATGTCTGGTTTTCTTTTTGGAACTGAGGAAAAAAAATGGATACCATTATTAAGTGGTTGTTTGCTGTTTGTATTGATTGAGTATTGTTTGTATAAACTTAATTCATACGTAAGTTTATGATATTTTGCTTTGATTGCCAAGAGTGGGGTCTGTTTTGAATTAAAAATTCATTTAAATAAAGACAGATTATATAAGGGTATTGATCCCTATTTTGATTTGCATATAGATGATATGCTTTGCATGAAGATGGTGTGTATGGCCATGGATGAATGACCATTACATTTAAAATGACTTCAATATGAATCATGAGTAGGAATGTATTTGTAAGCAACATATAACCTGATGACAAAACATATGAACTGTTACTGAATTAATATTTGTTTGGTTCTGGTTGAGTAAGCTTGGTGTGTATAAATATGTTTGAGACATTAGAATTGCTTTGAAAAGCAGAAAGTAAAATCTGTATTGATTCTAGAATTTACTAAACCAATTTGCCAATAGGGTTTAGTTTAAAACTGAATGTGATCAATATTATGATGAATGCAATGGCACTGTTTCATGCTCTCACTTGTACACTGCCATATTTGTGCATATTCACTTCATCCTGTGTGCACCCCTGAGTTGCACTGTATGCATGGACTTGGTCCAAACACTGTTGCATCTGAAATCTGCTGTTGCACTTGAGACTTTAGACTTGATTTTGCTGTTTGCATGCAGTGGCAGTTCCATATATATATGTCCATGTACTTGAAACTACTTGATGCTGCACACTTGTGCTTTGTCTTGATCACTTCTGCTGTTGTCATTTTGTGTTGTTGTCTTGCATTTGCCAAGTCCATGTGTAAGTTCCCATACATCCATCTGAGTTTGTTGTTTCCAGATGCACTGAGTTGCTTGAATATGTCGCTTTCTTATTTATGTTCTGTTTGTATGACAGTTGCAATTACCCTTGTGCTTGTTCATTTGATAATGAAACATGTTGATTGAAATTTGCTTGTGCACTTGAGTTGGTAAGGCAGTGCACGCGTGTATATTTATACACGTGTGTATTGCAGCCACTCCGCAAAATTTAATGAATATTTGGGATGCTAGAACGAGTAAAAGCGAATTGTGAGGACACAATTCCAAAAAGGTGGGGTATTTGTAATGACCCACAATATTTACACAACTATGATATTGTGATTTAAACAAGTATTAAATATTGAAATATATTTGTGCACACATTTGGTATGACTTAGGGGTAAATTTGTGATTTCCCAACTGTTAAAACCCTAGCCGTGAGTGAATTATAAAAAGAAAGATGTGGCCACTGTTTCATTCGACTCTCTCGTTTCAAAACAAAAACTAAAATGGCCGAAGCCCTAGAAATCAGATTGGGGGAAAAATCATCTTACTGTATCGAATGGCGTTGGATTCATGAGAAAAAGGGGGAAAGCTATGGCAATATCTAGGGGATTGACATCTCATATAGCTACGTGAGTGTTCTTAATCTTGATTTGGCAATAAGTCCTATCTCAGGCAGCCGTAGTTATATTTCTGCAAATAAATTTGTGTGTATGGATGCTTTGCGTGTATTGATGCTTGTTAATGATTGTTTGATCCTTGGTTGCTTGCGTATCCATATATTGATGAAGATCAAGTCTGATTATGTTCATATCTGAACCTGAGATGATATCTATTCACTATTATGTCACGATACACTGATTTAACACTATGTATTACTGCCGAATGAATTGTTTAAGTGCACTCATACCAGACGTATCATGTCTGACCCTGTTGATTGTCTCGACAATCTCCTGGGGCGTCTCATTCAACGAGGCAGTTCGGGATGATGTTTTTACAGGTTGCTATGCACATTTTGATGAGATGATGACTTAAGAGATGGAGTTAAAATGATTTATCACTGCATGTAGATGATATGAAGAAAGTATTTAAGTATTTCGTTGTCATTTTATATGTATTGCTGAACTGAAATATGTATATTTTACTATGAACAGTGAACCATCATGTGTTAGATTGATATGTATATAAATCTGGAAAACTGTTTTGTCTTATAAGTAATTGCAAGTTTGAAACTGAAACACTGGGATCGTTCAGTTTTTATATATTTTCTGAAATCTGTATTCGGAGAATAACTTGTGTCAAGGCAGTATACACAAATGTTTACACTTGTGTATATGTGCAGACCTATAGATCTGCTGAGTTTTGTGATTTAAAGGATTTTTATGGATTTTGTTTGAGTTTCCTTTCAGAAGTTTTGGGGAAAATCTTTATAAACTTATTTTGATGGATTATTTCTATATTTATGCATAAGCATATATGGATCTGGAGTTTGATTTTAGTATGTAATTATCATATCTGAGAATATATATATATATTTATTTGTTTTTGGCAAGTTGAATGCCTAGAGTATGAAAAGCAAAGATGAGACTTATATATTTCTCTATGTTATGGTTTCCTGAGATCAAGTTACTTATGGTTTTAAATGGGAGATTATATGGATCTGAATCCACACTTTTGAGATTTGATCTTTAATCTGAGCATCTGAGTTTTGATAGATATGTTTTCTTTGATATAAGATGTTTATTCTGGAAAAATGAAGTTTATGGAAGATTTGGATTTATATAAGAATTTGAAATAATTTCTGAAATGAGTTTGAGAACTTACAGCCTCATGTGCTTTATATATCTGAAATGTGTTTAGTTGTTTTAACAGCATGACTTACAAGTCTGAACTATATTTATATGTTTTGGCATATCTGATGCCGTAGATTTTTGAAGAAAAAAAAATGGATTTCAATGCTTTCAAATGCATTATGATTTTTGAAATGAAATTTCTATGTTAAGTGGCAGTTTCTATTTGAATCTGAATATAACATATAGCTAATACATGTTCATGTAATAGATTCTTGAATCGTATTGTGGACTTGCCATATAAATTAATATACGTGCATGCCCTTACTTTATATTTTTGAAATGAATGAGCTCAGTTTTGAATAGTTTTGCAAAAGAAAGTTAATTAGCAAACTGTTTTGATTCTCTTATGCTATATTCATAAGATTTCTGGAAATGGATTACAAGTCCATGTATTATCTTGAGACTTTTATAAAAGGAACTTGTAAGCTTCCAATTGTTTATGTTAAAAATATTTGTATGATGCAGAATGGCTTTTGTCCTTGCATCAGTGATATGTTTTCAGTTTTAAAGAAAGATAGTTGATGTAAATTCATCTTTTATGTCTGAATATAACTTGCATGAATGAGAAAGAGGAAAACTCGATGACCTCATTTTTGTATAGTTGGATTGGTAATCCTTTGTTTATACGTATATTTATTGATACTTTGTTGGTGCCAAGGCTTCATTGACTCTCGGATGTTGCCAGCATTGTTACTGTGTGATTTTAGGGCTCAATTTTAATTGCCTATTCATTAATACCATTGCTTGAGCTTGTGTGTTGGCGAGGCCGTGCACACCTGTATTTATATGTGTGTGTACGTGCAGCCACACCTATAGTTGTGCTATAGAAAGAGTTGAATTAAATAAAGAATATCTATGACTTTTATGATATAATCCGGAATTCTGATATTTCCAGTCTGCTTGTGTATCTTTTGTGTCATATTGCAAATAATTTTCATAAAGAGGGAAATGGATTTATCTTTATATTAAAATGCTATGTGTGAATGCTTTAGCTAATTTTCTTAAACTCTGATTTAATAGCTAAAGTGATTGGTATATCTTCATATATACTAATCTATGTTTTAAGAATACGCCAATATTTCTATATTGGTAATAGTGGATCCTGATTTTGGTTTTGAAGATAGTTGACCCTGTGTTTTCATTTAGCATATTTCTTTATGCCAAAAAAAAAAAAACAAATTAGTCCATGATTTGGCCACTAGAAAAGTAGGGTCATCACAAGAAATCACAGCGGAAGACAACAAAATATAAATAGAGAAAATAACCATCGTTGAAATTATCTCAAAACATATTCTTATAAAACTTTATGTAGTCAAATCCAAAGTACACAGAAATATGATACATAGTCTGATAAATACTAGGTACTGAATAATATAGATCGGTGCATAGAGAGTAAAATAAAATGACAAGCAACTCCAATGATGAGCCCGCCTCTCCATGTATTGATCACGAGTCTGTCGCCTGGTGCCTTATCCTCCTGTGATGGGAAAAGGAAAAGGGGTGGGTCAGGCAAAAGGCTGGTGAATGAGCACACAATTAATATATGGTGATCACATTCAGTTGACTTTAATTATACTCTATGTGACCTAGGGTATCCTAAGAATGTCCATGAATTACTTGTTTACATGATTTAAGGAGTTTAACTCAATACACACCTGCATTAATTGCTTGTGCAGGCTTGTATATAGAATCGAACAACTAATTGAATCTATAGCAACTTGTAACGAACACTTTTTAGATCCTCAAATATCGACATTGATACATCCATGGTATTCATGTACTGACCACCCAAGTGTCGGAAAGGCAAAACGTAAGGATAAAATAAAAGAAGAAAAGAAAATGAACAAGAAAGAAGATAACACTATACCAGAATCTCATAATGAAACGATAAAATGTAATATCAAAATGGTACTTTTATAAATGAAAACTGTATAAGTACAATAATCAGAGTAAACTAATCTATCATCAGCTTGGACAGTTATGAAAATTTGTCCTCACAATCGTTGATATAAAATAAATAAAGCAATGCAGCGGAAATAAAATCTACAATTGGGAACCATCTTGCTCTTCTCTCCAAGAGCTCCAATGATTATCAATGAAATTTGGAAATACACAGGGGGTAGAAACGAGCGTTATAAGAAAAATGACACCTGTATCAGTCTGTTAAACCAGTATGAGAAGACTCAAGTAATTTGAATTACTGTATTGTAAAACCATTTAAATAATAAAGGTATCTCGTAAAAGCATGCCGCAAATAAACACGGATGAGTTTTTACCTTATGATAACCAAACCCTTTTATAGGAAAATGAAGTGATATTATAATAATGTCTAGGGTGTTCAATATAAATACAAATAATAGCTGAAATGGTTACATTAGTTACATTTGACTATACATTTAGTTATACAAACAAACCCCTCTAAGGGACATTCGTATAAATGGAATTTTTTTCCATTGGAGGGTCCTCAGTACCTCGAGGCAAGTCTTATGGAAAGGGTCAGAAGTAACTTTCGAGCACCGTATATCTCTAGATAAAAATACCAAATAAGGAATTCATAGTTGGCTCACGCAGAGAACAATAGAATCAACTTCCACTAGCAAAATTGATGAGCACACTCTAGATAATAAAATTGATCAGTACCCTCTGAGGTTACTTTGTTTTTAGCCATTTCTGATGTGGAGGTCATGTCCGGCATTTTCACATGAGTTTTCAACAAAACTCGATCACATAATAAATACCATATGGATTCCATCATCTCAACAGATTCCATAACCACACAAAGTTTGCGTCATTCACTTTCAAAATAGAGAACTCGTATCTTAGCCTTGAAGTGGTTTTCGATAAGTAGAACACTTACCGATCCTGGTCTCTCCAAGACCGAGTCGACAAATTTGGTCTTATTCAACAATAATGAGAATGGTCGGGAGCTAAGTCCCGAATACTTTCTCATAAACAAGTAAACATACACGCACTATCATTTCATGCAAGGCATGGTCAAGTCATACAAACGATTTTTAATTCCCTTTTAATTAATTTATCTTTTATTAATTAAAATCCCTTCTTATCAGGAAAACAACTCTTTATCTAATAAAATTTCTTTTTTATAAATCACGACTTCTTTTATTTATTAATATTTTACTATTGATAAAAATCCCTTTATATACTTGTATAAATATATTGGATTTCTCTTTATAAAAGATATATACTTGTCTTTATAAATTTGACTACTCATTTATTCTTTTAATACTTAAAGGTATTCATGTACTCATTCTAATGGTATAAGTATATTCATAAATCATTTAACAAGTTTTAATTACTTGAAATATAATCAAAGAGATTAAAACAATTATTGCCAAAACATTATTATAATAAACTCCTTTTCTTTTATAAATTAAATAAATAACATTTCAATCTCTTTATGAAATATTTGAATATTTGTTGTTATCTTTAAAATTCCATTGTTAATGATTTATAATATTTCTTCCAAAATATAATTCAAAGGCTTAAAAATAAATGTTGTTAAAACATTGTTTACTACAAACTAAAAACCATTCCATTTAACCATTATCATTAAAACTCTCTTTTCAAAGGTTTAATTCCATTTAAGGGTTAAAGAAAAGTGTTGCTAAAAGTAATTGTCACACAAACCCAAACATTTTATACTTTGAAAACATAATTCTCCAAAACTCCCTTCTTAATGAATTATTTATATATATGGATTAAAGACAAGTGTTGCTCAAAACATTTGTCATAAAAAACCCAAAACCATTTACTTTTGTTTTTCTACTAGATATCCATTAGTAAATATCTAATTATCTTCCTAAGTATAATTAGTAATAAGGGTTAAAAACAAGTGTTGCTAAAAACAATGTTTACAACAACCCAAAACTATTTACTTATCCATTAATAACCTTAAACCTTTATTTAAAGATGAAAACATATCCACACTTATTAATTAATACAATACACTTTTAGCTAATTTCTCAAAACCATTTACTTTAACTCAAGTGTTAAAATCCAAACTTCTTTTGTTATATTTATAATATACTTAATTTAAAATTTAAAACTTATATGTATAGAAATATCATTCAAATACTTATTAATATGTTAAAATACTTTTAAAACTACTTAAATATATTATAATTATTTATATATAATACTATGCAAACATAAGAAATTTTGAAATAAATAGAAAAAAGTTTTAATTTTAAAAGCTACTTAGTTTAGAAATTCATAATTAATTGTTAAAAATATATTTAAAATCAAACCAATTTCAAAACACTCTTTTATAAGTTAGAAAAATATCCTAAAAATATTAAAGAAAAATATTAAATTTAAATATCATTTTTAAACATTTCTACCTTCAATTTACAATGGTAACACTTCTTGAAGTGATGCCTAAAGTTCTGTTACTAGTTTTATCGCATTTTTGTTATAACTTTGTGTCTAATTTCGATTAACTTAAAAAATGATTTTAGATTCATTATTTTTACAGTACTTAGTATACTTTGGTTACTTGGAAATCAAGAATAAAAATTCCAAAGAATATCTTTTAATTATTTTAGAGAGTTTCCCGAAAACAGTGTATTTTTTCGAACTATACTTATAACGACTATTTTGCTATAACTTTTGCACTTCGTTCAACTAGCTATCAAATGAATTAGGATTCAAAAATTTTCCAATAAGAATAATATATTATTTACTTGATTAATCCGTAAATAAATCACTAAGAAAGTTTTCACAGATATATGCATCATTTTCAAAAACAAGTTATTTTAAAACGGTTGTTATAGCGACCTATTACTTCTATCATTTGTTACATGATTTATTTCTTCTATAACTTTTCAAAGCATATTCTTTTCTTTTCAAAACACTTATAGAATTGTAGATAATAACCAAACAAATTATTATTAAGATATGTTATTTAATCACCATTTTCACAAGTTATAGTTTAATGGATTCAAAGTGCGTTTGTAGCGACTATTGCTATACAGACAATTCCATTTTCATTCCAATATTTAGTGTTATCCAATATCTAGTGTCATTCACATTTATACATATGTGATTTCCGTATTCAGTCCATATTACTACTAAATAAGTTCTAAACAAGTTAACATGTCCATTTAATATTAAGATGCATTTAATTTAAACTACCCCTTCTAATGGTTTTAGGAGCAATACTTTAAAAAATTAGCATATTATCATGGTCATAACTTTAACTAGTTAGTGTCTAATAATTATATAGCAAGCAATATTATCAAGCAACATTTCAACATGTTTTTGACATAACTTGTTAATATTTTTTCCCCATAATTAAAGTGAGATCTCACTTTATTTAAATCGTATTTCATTTTCTCCTACCAACATTCATTAAAACCCTCTGCACTTCCTTCCTTCCACACACAAGCCAAGAAACAAGTAAAACAAGAGAGGGTGGAGGCTAGAAATTGCAAAACCAAGGCACTATAGGCTTATAATGCTCATCGCCTTGAATTGTTTTTAGAGATGGGCTTCACTTCTTTGGGTTTTGAGTTTATGGAGTGATGTTGTATGCTATATTAGGATGATAGCATGAGTTTGAAGAAGTTTGAGAATTGTTGGCTAGAGTTGCTCTTTGTGACGATCCACCTTTTTGGACGATTTAAATTGACAATAAACTGCACATGTCTAACTCAAACCATTCAATGGGCATATTATTAATGGGGGTAAATAAGAAAATAAGAGAAAAGACAGAATCCCGTAGCGAAATGACAAAACATATTAATTAAATAAACAGTTCATGAAGCTGTTTTACAATATACATTTGATTACACAATTTTTACAATGTAATCAGAGTGCAATCAACAAATATATCAAAATAATGCAACGGAATAATAATAGTAAATATGACCTAACAAACTCCAACTTTAGCTTCAAGGATTAATGTTTTCAACACTGAAATACTCAGGCTAACCCGAGCGTAATGAAAAGACAAAACACTCGAGTTAGAACTAAAAGTTCCTATGCAAGTTAAATCAATAATAAGTATATATGAGTGTAATAGCTTTAGAGATGTTTACGTGATTGCCTATCTCCTATCAAGTGCACAACATGAGTGCAATAACTTAAGAGATGTTACAAGATTTTCCATCTCCTTATGATCCATCAAACTATCTATATGTAGTAAGATACGCTATATATATAGTACCTATCAATAAAGTAGTATTAAAATAGCATTAAGGCTTTACATTGATCTCCCTTAACACATTTTAAGCAGGTAGTCTATGCAAATCCTGTAACACAACCATTAATGTTGGTAGCCAGTGAGTTCCCCATAGGTACCATACTAAAAAAAATCGTAGTTGGCGCGTATAAGGATAAAAGTATGACTAGGCATGTGAGGCAATGCCCAACATCGGATTCTACCATTTTACCCAATCAGGCTGGTCGTAACACATCGTTGCAACGATTTCCGACCGAGTCCATCACCCTGAAAATCAAATCAAGGTGCATCTATCGAGTTAAAATCCGTATAGTAATATGAAGGGGTTCCGGTAGAATAACAGAGATTATGCCTGTAACGAACGGGATTTTTCGTTGACGAAAACCGACATCAATACGTCCACTGTGTCAACTACCGAGCAATCGAAAGCCGAAAAACCGTACCGTTAGGGTTTTAGAAAAAGAAAAAAATAGAAGAAGATAGAAAAAGATAGAACAGAACAGAAGAAATAACAGAACAACATCAGAATCTCACAATTCGCAGCGGAACAACATATAATAAATAAATGAATAATCTTTAAACAAAGAATTATATCAGTTATTACATTACATTACATTTCATTACATCATCAGAGTGTACAACAACAACAACATCGACAGCGGAAAAGAAATACTATATACTAGTAATACGCCATGCCATCCATCTTGCCTCCAACAACTCCTGAATATCCTGAATAAACCTTAACTCTTGACTGCCCGTGTGGAAATTGATGGACACCCAGAGTTTAAGAAGGAAAACAATAAACTTCGAGTCAGTCATGTGACTGGTGTGAGAACTCAAAACAGTTTATCTTTAAAATCAAAATAGAGGAATATTTTAAAGTCAATTCGCAATGCTTTTAAAAATGAGACTACCATAAGGCCTCCCGCACACACACACAATGCAAACGCAGAATCGGAGGAGATTTCTCCTTATGATAGTCAAAGATGCTTGATACGCATTAAAAAGAAACATTTGATATTATTACTAGTGCATAGTGTAGAAAACAATTTCGATAGTAGAATATAAATCTTAGCCAACATACGACCATTATCGTATGCCTACTATAGCTACCATCCAAACAGTGGGGCACCACCATAAGTGAATGATAGGTTCTACAACTAATACCGTACAAGATCGTATTGTTTCTTTGGATTTCCAACAAATTGTCAGGCCAAGGAACTTCCCATTGCCACATGGAAACGCCTCTGGAAAGACGCCCCGAGAATCAAACCGGATCTCTGCCAACACAAGGCCGTGTTACCCCTAACTGGGTAACTACTGACACGAATATGTCATCCCCCGATCGTAACCGATCTATCCGAGGATCCTCGATTTCCAACAACCACAAAATATGCAGCAATAACATAGGTTAAATATCTGGGCTCCATAACATGATACCACCTCTATCCAGAAGGAATGACATACACTAAAGGGTGCTACCCCTAATAACCTTGCCGCATCCTTCCTGTTTTGACCATTTCCGGGGTGTGAGGTCCGACGAAGTCTCGTCCACAAAGCCACACTTTATACAAAAGCCGTGCTTTGGGTCAACAAATGATCATAGAAATGATCACCAAGATAAATGATCAAATAAATGATCCTATCACAAATGATCAACACAATGATCATTTCACAGCAACACTCAGCATGCCACACTACCAAATTGGGAGTGTATCACTAATAACCTTCAACTATATAACCTCTGAGCTCGTACGTCTCAGAGAAGGGTGTTAAGCTAAGAGAATAAATTCTCCGCCACCAACAGAAATATATTTGAAAGAAATCAGTTTTATATCTCAATTTGTAATGTCAGACATACAATCATACAAGTCTGTTCCGGGATCGAACAGAACCGAAGGCACTTACAAAGAAGTCCTTGCAATCCGGATATTCACTAATCACGACCGGACTTCTCGTCACTAAGGGTGATAAAACCTCTATATCGGAGATCAGCCGATGCAGAGTAACTCGACGGTAATCCTTCCGTTTTCACAAATATCCGGTCTTCAACACCGGTCATCAAATGCAATCCATTATGACGTATCACATACTCGGAATGGGTTATACGACCCCAAGGTCCTTTCCCGGCTAACCCGAATAGTGAGCGCTTATTCAAAAATAAGTGTGGCATTCAAATTCAAGCAATTCACAACAAATACCTATTTAAAGGTAAATATTGATAGTCGGATTATTTAACTATCAATAGGCATGCTCAACATCACCTAAACCAAATAATTTCCCAAATTATTTACTTTCCAAAATATCTTTACTAGATATATAATTTCCACACTTCAACCATTTGAAAACAAATTTTCAAATCACTTTTCCTTACGCGGAATTTCTTTCATTTCAACATGGTTCATTTAAACCAATTTAATAAATCCTTGCCGATTTATTTTATATTTACGTTCCAAATTCGTAAATTAATTCCCACACTTCAAAAATAAATCAACATTTATTTTTAAACAAATTCCCTTTTCTTTTATAAATTCCTTAGTGAATTTATAATCCAAAATATATATGAATATACGATTTTCTAATCGACTTCTATTAATCATTTTCAATTTATCTTACAAGGATAAATTCTAAAACGTTCATTTCACATTGGAAAAATATTTCCATACTTATTTAATAATAAGTACATCACAAATCCATTTATTTTCAATACCTAGAAAATATTCAATATACTTAAATCGAAAATTAAGTATATATTTCATTCTTTAAGAAATCATTCTCTTAAAACACAATTGTTTGGGCCAAAACGAATGTTACGTAAAACATCGTTACGTCGTTACGACGACCCAAAATCACATGTATAGGGATTCAAAGTTTAAATAGATATATAAATCCCAATACTATACAAAACATTTCCTTTCGGAAACCATTTACTATAACAACAGTGTTATAGTCCACCATTTCCTTCTATTTCTCGAAAACATCTAGTTCAACAATGAATGCTGAAACCTATGTATTCGATACTTAATGCATTTTAAAACGTCTTTAAAATCATTAACTTCATTTCATAATGTTCCTTCCCCAAAAACATATCCATTTCATTTAATAATATATTCACTGTCCAAAATCGTGAATATAATTCCTTTCATATATTCCTATATCCAGCTTATCAAATTCAATTTGATTTCGGATTTATAAACAACGTTTATAAACTCCATTTATATTTTTATAAACTTCTATTTATAAAAATCCTTTTTATATCTCATTTTAAATGCCAAAATCCGATTTATAAGTTGATTTCTTATAAATCTTATATTTTACAAAATCTATCCATTTTAAATATTCATATTTCATAAATTTATAAATCTCAATTCACTTATGGAATCCATTTTTATTTCACTTAATTACTTATAAAAACTCGTTATAATTCCAGTATTTGTAATTTATAAATATCAATTTTATAATTTTTTTATATAAACCGTTTATAATAATTCAAAATTCCCAATTAAACCATTTTATAAATTAATCACTATTTATTTCAAAAATCTTAATTTGGTTATATTTTACAAAAATTATAACTTTTATAACATTAAACTTATAACATTAATTTATTTAAAATAATTCAATTCAAAATTTTAATAAAACGTATACTTTCAAAAATCACTTTAAAAATTCCTTTAAAAACTAAAAATCATTATTTTTAAACTTTAAAAATGGATCCGATGATGCAGCAGCACCAAATAGTCAATCACGACATACAAATATCATATATCGATATGATAATCAACAAATATCAAAATATCTGTAAATAAATCAATACAGTTGAGGAATCCAGTTGGATCCCTCCAACCTGTTTCCCTGCATCCAAAAACATTAGCACAATACCAATCCCGCTCCAGTACGGAATTATCGCGGTATATGGGATTATTAAATATTATCCGCTTAATAGACGGCGCAATAGGGTCTCATCCGCTATACAATGCGGGAAATCAACAACTGCAATATATACATATGCCAATATATATATATATTGCTATTATATATAATACCAATTTCACTGTTTATGAAATATTCGCGGTATATGTTTTTAATAAATAACATCCGCTTACTAACGGCGCATAATGTCTATCTTAACAATCAATAGATAACAATCATCATTCAAGCATGCATTCAACAATTTTAAATATAACTATTTAAAATAAAATCGAAACTGTTTCCATTGAGTGAGAAGTTCTCACCTTGATTTCAATTTCGTTTTAGCGATTTATTTCGAATAAAATTAAACGGACATTTAATTTTACCCGAAATTCACACTAACTCCAAACGACTCCAAACCAGTTGCATCGCATAGCAATCGCGAATACGATCCCAACGCAATTTGTTTCATCCCAATCGGACCTCGTATGACAAGGTTATAACATTTTAAAGATCGTACGATTTATAATATAATAATTAACAAATTTAATTTTATAATTAAATCTTATCATCACCATACGTTCAAACTCAACAGATCATAGCCGTGCTTTTCTTCTTCCTTCCCACTCGCATATTCACGTATGCGGGAACCCATCACGCACGCCTCGAAACGAACGGCCTCCCCCCCCCCCCCGAGCTAATTGAAGACGATCGAATGGCACCACGTCGCGCGCCTCCCCCAGAGCCACCACCGGCCTGAACCCTATGCGACTCGGTCAACTCCTTTGCTCGAAAAACGAGCTCGAACCCTCTGCCTTCACACACGAACTGCCGCTTCATCTTTGCATAAAAACCCATCATCATCGTTGAATAGGTAGATATCGAGGTGTTCTCTAACTTTCCAGTTAAAAGATTTTTGTAAAAGCAAGTGGATTTCGAGATATTAGAGGGGGAACGACGACAATTTTCAGCCTTTGAATTTGAAGATGGCGGCCGGCTGCTTAGAGCTAGGGTTAGGGTTTAGAATTTGTTTTATATTTTCTTGTGAGAATATGGGCTATTTATAGAGAATAAATGAACACTATTCATCCGGGTTTTCAAAACCTCGATTTACGTGCGGTAACTGGCGTTTCTGGTATTTACCCCGTGTTCCGGACACAATGGAACAGGTTTCGGAAGCTAATTCGATCATCTGTGCGAGATATGGCTATAAATGATCAATTTAAATTAAACCGATTTAAATCGATTTCGAAGCGTTTTGGCTTGTCCCGGACAGACGGTAAATCCAATTGACACAAAATTTGAAACCAATAATATCACATTACGGATCCGATGAAACTGGTTTCGTCAAAATTCGAGACTTTTTGAAAAATGGCTATTTTAACTCGCCAAATTAATATTAGAAACAACTCGATTCGTTTCGAGCTGCCATGATCAAACGATAACTCCGATTGCTACGAAAATTGAAATCCGGTAATACAAACTGTTGCGGATCCAATGGAACTAGTTTCGTCCAATTCTGAGACTGTTCGAAAATTGGCTAATTTCACTAGTCGATTAAATATTAAAATATTCAATTTTCACAATTTAACTTTTAATTCGATTTTAAAAGTTCTAAAATATCATTCTAACTCCAACATGATTAAATAAAATTTTACAAATCATTTTCAATCATATTTAACCCTATTTTCAATTATTTCTGTAATTCCACATATTAAATTATCGATTTAATTATTCAACTAAATCCAATTATTCGAAATAAAATTTATTCGACTTATAAATTTCACTTATTAATATTTAAAATCAATTAAATATTCAAATTTAAATTATTAGAAATCCTGGGTCGTTACAGACTTCCCCCCCTTAAAAGAATTCCGTCCTCGAAATTACCAAGTAAGAAAAAGTTATAGAATTCATTAACTTTTCAAAATCCATAGTTAAACTTCTTACAATAAATTACTAAGTTTTCAAATCATACTTAGTTATCTTTTCAAGATCAACTACTATTGTTTAACTTTCAATTCCAAAATCAAAACTTTAATTTTCAAAAAATTTCCAATTTTCTCAAAAAATTTCTAATGCCTTAAATTTTCGAAAAAATTCGCCATAGTCTCCTTTGCGCGGCTCGATCCGAAAAAAAAATGACGGTGTATATATATCACAAATATACATCTCATCAAGTGATGAGGCATCCCGTAGGGAAAAAATTGTAAAAGTACGGTATGTAATCCGAGATATGTACCTTATTTATAATTAGCGAGCATATACGGCTAATATAGCGCGAAAGCGAACTCTAAAAGCGAAGCAAACGCGATCCGCACCTACTAATCACTCAACAAACAACATGAGAACATGCATATATGTAAATAGTATCAATATACAACATATAGCAACATAACAACTACATAATATAGCAAATGCAACTAAAGCAACAAATGCAACCATCAACCAACTATCATCCATAACCAAATAAATATTCATTCATATTCAATTTTTTTTAATTAGTTTGCATTCACTAATTAAATCCAATTCACATTCAATTCTATTCAAATTTATTTACTTCCAATTTGAATTCAATTATATAGCTTTCAATTTTTGCTAGTTCACTTTCATTAACACTTAATGAATTATATACAATCAATCAACAATCATATAACAACCAATGTTTATTCAATACAACCAAATTTATTCACTTTTCATTCAATTTGGTCCAACATTCAATTGACTTTCATTCAATTGCTTATACGATTATTCTTTAAAATTTTTTGTTTTTATTCAACCACCAAACAATCAATTATATACTTTAATAATTTTGAAAAATTATTCTTTCATATATAAAATATAATCAAGGTAAAATTATTTCATTTACCCAATTTAAAACAATATTATGTCGAATTGTTCTATTCAAGTGTTTATAAACCGCTTCGGCATAGTTGTACAGACCATGCTGATGAAGGTTCATACGCCACTCAATAAACCAATCATCACAATATAAAACAATTTTATATTCACTAACAAATACGCTCTCATAGCTATTATTACACTCAACTCATTCTAGAGTACTACCGACTCTATCTCTAATGAGAAATACCCAACAGAGCCGTAGTTGTCGCTTAACCATAAGCTCTGATACCAAATGCAACGAACGGGATTTTTCGTTGACGAAAACCGACATCAATACGTCCACTGTGTCAACTGCCGAGCAATCGAAAGCCGAAAAACCATACCGTTAGGGTTTTTGAAAAAGAAAAAAATAGAAGAAGATAGAAAAAGATAGGATAGAACAGAAGAAATAACAGAACAACATCAGAATCTCACAATTCGCAGCGGAACAACATATAATAAATAAATGAATAATCTTTAAACAAAGAACTATATCAGTTATTACATTACATTACATTTCATTACATCATCAGAGTGTACAACAACAACAACATCGACAGCGGAAAGAAATACTATATACTAGTAATACGCCATGCCATCCATCTTGCATCCAGCAACTCCTGAATATCCTGAATAAACCTTAACTCTAGACTGCCCGTGTGGAAATTGGTGGGCGTCCAGAGTTTAGGAAGGAAAACAATAAACTTCGAGTCAGTCATGTGACTGGTGTGAGAACTCAAAACAGTTTATCTTTAAAATCAAAATAGAGGAATATTTTAAAGTCAATTCGCAATGCTTTTAAAATTGAGACTACTATAAGGCCTCCCGCACACACACACAATGCAAACGCAGAACCGGAGGAGATTTCTCCTTATGATAGTCAAAGATGCTTGATACGCATTAAAAAGAAACATTTGATATTATTACTAGTGCATAGTGTAGAAAACAATTTCGATAGTAGAATACAAATCTTAGCCAACATACGACCATTATCGTATGCCTACTATAGCTACCATCCAAACAGTGGGGCGCCACCATAAGTGAATGATAGGTTCTACAACTAATACCGTACAAGATCGTATTGTTTCTTTGGATTTCCAGCAAATGGTCAGGCCAAGGAACTTCCCATTTCCACATGGAAACGCCTCTGGAAAGACGCCCCGAGAACCAAACCGGATCTCTGCCAACACAAGGCCGGGTTACCCCTAACTGGGTAACTAGTGACACGAATATGTCAACCCCCGATCGTAACCGATCTATCCGAGGATCCTCGATTTCCAACAACCACAAAATATGCAGCAACAACATAGGTTAAATATCTGGGCTCCGTACCATGATACCACCTCTATATAGAAGGAATGACATACACTAAAGGGCGCTACCCCTAATAACCTTGCCGCATCCTTCCTGTTTTGACCATTTCCGGGGTGTGAGGTCCGACGAAGTCTCGTCCACAAAGCCACACTTTATACAAAAGCCGTGCTTTGGGTCAACAAATGATCATAGAAATGATCACCAAGATAAATGATCAAATAAATGATCCTATCACAAATGATCAACACAATGATCATTTCACAGCAACACTCAGCATGCCACACTACCAAATTGGGAGTGTATCACTAATAACCTTCAACTATATAACCTCTGAGCTCGTACGTCTCAGAGAAGGGTGTTAAGCTAAGAGAATAAATTCTCCGCCACCAACAGAAATATATTTGAAAGAAATCAGTTTTATATCTCAATTTGTAATGTCAGACATACAATCATACAAGTCTGTTCCGGGATCGAACAGAACCGAAGGCACTTACAAAGAAGTCCTTGCAATCCGGATATTCACTAATCACGACCGGACTTCCCGTCACTAAGGGTGATAAAACCTCTATATCGGAGATCAGCCGATGTAGAGTAACTCGACGGTAATCCTTCCGTTTTCACAAATATCCGGTCTTCAACACCGGTCATCAAATGCAATCCATTACGACGTATCACATACTCGAAATGAGTTATACGACCCCAAGGTCCTTTCCTGGCTAACCCGAATAGTGAGCGCTTATTCAAAAATAAGTGTGGCATTCAAATTCAAGCAATTCACAACAAATACCTATTTAAAGGTAAATATTGATAGTCGGATTATTTAACTATCAATAGGCATGCTCAACATCACCTATTCCAAATAATTTCCCAAATTATTTACTTTCCAAAATATCTTTACTAGATATATAATTTTCCACACTTCAACCATTTGAAAACAAATTTTCAAATCACTTTTCCTTACGCGAAATTTCTTTCATTTCAACATGGTTCATTTAAACCAATTTAATAAATCCTTACCGATTTATTTTATATTCACGTTCCAAATTCGTAAATTAATTCCCACACTTCAAAAATAAATCAACATTTATTTTTAAACAAATTCCCCTTTCTTTTATAAATTCCTTAGTGAATTTATAATCCAAAATATCTATGAATATACGATTTTCTAATCGACTTCTATTATTCATTTTCAATTTATCTTACAAGGATAAATTCTAAAACGTTCATTGCACATTGGAAAAATATTTCCATACTTATTTAATAATAAGTACATCACAAATCCATTTATTTTCAATACCTAGAAAATATTCAATATACTTAAATCGAAAATTAAGTATATATTTCATTCTTTAAGAAATCATTCTCTTAAAACACATTTGTTTGGGCCAAAACGAATGTTACGTAAAACATCGTTACGACGACCCAAAATCACTAGTATAGGGATTCAAAGTTTAAATAGATATATAAATCCCAATACTATACAAAACATTTCCTTTCGGAAACCATTTACTATAACAACATTGTTATAGTCCACCATTTCCTTCTATTTCTCGAAAACGTCTAGTTCAACAATGAATGTTGAAATCTATGTATTCGATACTTAATGCATTTTAAAACGTCTTTAAAATCATTAACTTCATTTCATGATGTTCCTTCCCCAAAAACATATCCATTTCATTTAATAATATATTCACTGTCCAAAATAGTGAATATAATTCCTTTCATATATTCCTATATCCAACTTATCGAATTCAATTTGATTTTGGATTTATAAACAACGTTTATAAACTCCATTTATATTTTTATAAACTTCTATTTATAAAAATCCTTTTTATATCTCATTTTAAATGCCAAAATCCGATTTATAAGTTGATTTCTTATAAATCTTATATTTTACAAAATCTATCCATTTTAAATATTCATATTTCATAAATTTATAAATCTCAATTCACTTATGGAATCCATTTTTATTTCACTTAATTACTTATAAAAACTCGTTTTATAATTCCAGTATTTGTAATTTATAAATATCAATTTTATAAATCTTTTATATAAACCGTTTATAATAATTCAAAATTCCCAACTAAACCATTTTATAAATTAATCACTATTTATTTCAAAAATCTTAATTTGGTTATATTTTACAAAAATTATAACTTTTATAACATTAAACTTATAACATTAATTTATTTAAAATAAATCAATTCAAAATTTTAATAAAACGTATACTTTCAAAAATCACTTTAAAAATTCCTTTAAAAACTAAAAATCATTATTTTTAAACTTTAAAAATGGATCCGATGATGCAGCAGCACCAAATAGTCAATCACGACATCCAAATATCATATATCGATATGATAATCAACAAATATCAAAATATCTGTAAATAAATCAATACAGTTGAGGAATCCAGTTGGATCCCTCCAACCTGTTTCCCTGCATCCAAAAACATTAGCACAATACCAATCCCGCTCCAGTACGGAATTATCGCGGTATATGGGATTATTAAATATTATCCGCTTAATAGACGGCGCAATAGGGTCTCATCCGCTATACAATGCGGGAAATCAACAACTGCAATATATACATATGCCAATATATATATATATATATATATATATTGCTATTACATATAATACCAATTTCACTGTTTATGAAATATTCGCGGTATATGTTTTTAATAAATAACATCCGCTTACTAACGGCGCATAATGTCTATCTTAACAATCAATAGATAACAATCATCATTCAAACATGCATTCAACAATTTTAAATATAACTATTTAAAATAAAATCGAAACTGTTTCGATTGAGTGAGAAGTTCTCACCTTGATTTCAATTTCGTTTTAGCGATTTATTTCGAATAAAATTAAACGGACGTTTAATTTTAACCGAAATTCTCACTAACTCCAAACGACTCCAAACCAGTTGCATCGCGTAGCATTCGCGAATACGATCCCAATGCAATTTGTTTCATCCCAATCGGACCTTGTATGACAAGGTTATAACATTTTAAAGATCGTACGATTTATAATATAATAATTAACAAATTTAATTTTATAATTAAACCTTATCATCACTGTACGTTCAAACTCAACAGATCATAGCCGTGCTTTTCTTCTTCCTTCCCATTCGCATATTCACGTATGCAGGAACCCATCACGCACGCCTCGAAACGAACGGCCTCCCCCCCGAGCAAATTGAAGACGATCGAATGGCACCACGTCGCGCGCCTCCCCCAGAGCCACCACCGGCCTGAACCCCATGCGACTCGGTCAACTCCTTTGCTCAAAAAACGAGCTCGAACCCGCTGCCTTCACACACGAACTGCCGCTTCATCTTTGCATAAAAACCCATCATCATCGTTGAATAGGTAGATATCGAGGTGTTCTCTAACTTTCCAGTTAAAAGATTTTTGTAAAAGCAAGTGGATTTCGAGATATTA
Source organism: Allium cepa (assembly GCA_030765085.1). Lineage (NCBI taxonomy): Eukaryota > Viridiplantae > Streptophyta > Magnoliopsida > Asparagales > Amaryllidaceae > Allium > Allium cepa. Next base: position 25,975,237 of record CM060938.1, on the reverse strand, counting down.
GAGGGGGAACGATGACAATTTTCAGCCTTTGAATTTGAAGATGGCGGCCGGCTGCTTAGAGCTAGGGTTAGGGTTTAGAATTTTTTTTTATTTTCTTGTGAGAATATGGGCTATTTATAGAGAATAAATGAACAATATTCATCCGGGTTTTCAAAACTCCGATTTACACGCGGTAACTGGCGTTTCTGGGGTTTACCCCGCGTTCCGGACACAATGGAACAGGTTTCGGAAGCTAATTCGATCATCTGTGCAAGATATGGCTATAAACGATCAATTTAAATTAAACCGATTTAAATCGATTTCGAAGCGTTTTGGCTTGTCCCGGACAAACGGTAAATCCAATTGACACGAAATTTGAAACCTTACAATAATATCACATTACGGATCCGATGAAACTAGTTTCGTCGAAATCCGATACTTTTTGAAAAATGGCTATTTTAACTCGCCAAATTAATATTAAAAACAATTCGATGCGTTTCGAGCTGCCACGATCAAACGATAACTCCGATTGCTACGAAAATTGAAATCCGGTAATAACAAACTATTATGGATCCATTGGAACTAGTTTCGTCCAATTCTGAGACTGTTCGAAAATTGGCTAATTTCACCAGTCGATTAAATATTAAAATATTCAATTTTCACAATTTAACTTTTAATTCGATTTTAAAAGTTCTAAAATATCATTCTAACTCCAACATGATTAAATAAAATTTTACAAATCATTTTCAATCATATTTAACCCTATTTTCAATTATTTCTGTATTTCCACATATTAAATTATCGATTTAATTATTCAATTAAATCCAATTATTCGAAATAAAATTTATTCGACTTATAAATTTCACTTATTAATATTTAAAATCAATTAAATATTCAAATTTAAATTATTAGAAATCCTGGGTCGTTACAATGCCATTCATGTGGACCCGATCTCTTTAACAACCAAACGTCATTTTATGCACCGGTTGGTTATTTTAAATTTCGAGAACAAGCCATACCTTCATGTCAAAACATTTGTATTTAAGTCAATGATTGAAATCTCAATAGTTCCCAATTTTTAACAGTTTGAATATTGAAAATAGTTTTAAATTGTTAAAATAGTTTGATTATTGAAAACAGTTTAAAATAATTAAAATAATTTGACTATTGAAAATTCTTTAAAGTAATTTGAATATTGAAAATAGTTTGGATAATTAAAATAGTTAAATATTGAAAATAGTTTTGATGGTTAAAATAGTTTTGAAGATTGAAAATAGTTTGGAATATTTTAAATAGTTTAAAGATTGAAAGTTGTTTGAATAATTAAAATGGTTTATATATAGAAATAATTTGATTATTGCAATAATTTATATATTAAAATAGTTTATATTAAAACTATTTCTTCTTTAACAACAATTTGACCTCTGGTTCAAATTCCAAATCAAAACGAATTCAATTTTTCGACTTCTAATTCAAGTAAACTTCATATTCAAAATTCAATTTAAATCGAGTTCAATTCCAACAATTTTAAATTTTACTTCAAATTCAATTTAAACAGTTCTATTCAAATGGCTAAAAATTCAAATTCTCATTTCTAAACAATTTAGTTTAAATCCATTTCACATCCAAAACTTTGAAATACCACTTTAATTAGAGCGATTCAAAGTTTAAATTAAAATTTAAACATTTAAAAAATTCCCTTCCAATAAATTCAAATCATATCTCAATTACCACTTTAAGATTTAAAATAAATCCTTAAAAAACTTCATTTAAGCAGTTTCAGTTTCAACTTTTCAATGCTCGAGCTAGAAAATAATTAAATTCATATAAATGCAAATTCAAGATTTTAAAACCATTTAATTTAACCATATCCGATGTCCGTATATAATTTTCTACCCTATGGCCAAGTGACCAGTTATATCAATTTTAATTAAATTGATGGATATACATCATTTCAACCCATAATTTAAATGCCATAGGTATATATCATTTCAACCTATTTTTTAGTTCATTTCAAATAATACAAATGAAAATTTATATAATATCAGTAATTTAAAGGGTAATAACCATGGATATGTCAAAATAAATAAACAACCATGCATCCAACATCCATCAATAGGCATCCAATAATGATCAACATCCGAATTAACCAACATATCACAACAGTTGCTAGTTATCAATTGTCGGTGTTTAACTAGCAATAAATTCAATATTAATTTAAACGTCAATCTAATTCAATATAAAATTCAAATTAAATTTAATGAAAATTTAAATTACCAAAACCGCAATCAATAAAATGTAATCACTTCATGATTTCAATTTAACTTACATCAGAAAATTTAGTATTGCATGAGCAGGTTTAATCACTCACCTTTGATTTATAGCCAATTAAAAATCCGAAAAAGCCCATAATCTCAATAGTCTTCAAATTCAACCAAACCACATTCATATTGTCCGGAATTTCAATACGAATCCAAAGGAAGAAACCGCGTGTCAATTGTAGTTCGTGTGCAAAAGTTATGCAAGTTAGAAGATTTAAGTTTTAAATAAAATAATATAGGGGCAAAAATGGTAATTACGCATTTTTCCCAAACCCTAGTGTCAAACAGAACCATCCTCCTGCACAGCCTTCACTACACAAGTCGCCGTTGTGCCAAACTCCAGCCACCGTCGATCGATTAAACACCATCACCAGCACCGCCATCGCCTACCGCCCCAATGCCGAAGACGCGCCACCCTGCACCGTCGCCTGGCATCTTCCCACCAAGGATGATTTTCGACCATAGATCATCGATTTCTAGCAAAATCGAGCATGCTTGCGATGATCCAATTCGATGGATGAACTCCACTAATAGTCCACTACCACACGACACCTTCCAATCGTCGACTGGATGAAGATCCACAGTAAATTTGCAAAACCCTACAATGGACGGCCGAGACTGTTTCATCAATTTCTGGTCAAATAGAGCTTTGAATCGAAAAAAATTATAGACGTCAATTCCATTCTTCGAGAGCTTTACAATGATATATAATATGATAGGGTTTGATCAGTATGAATTTTTCGATTTGATTTGAAATTGGAATTTAGGGTTTTTGGGATATTCACTGTAACAAACCAAAATTTAACCCTTAATAATTAATTTTTTAATTAATTAAATAATAAAATAACTTTGTAAAATTATCAAAATTGAGTCACGGAAGTTGCTCCATTGTGTCCGTGGTAATTTGCTGGTCAATTTCCATATATAGAACGTCAGAAACCGAACAAATATGAGCACGATACGAGACAAACAAGAAAACAAAAAAAATATGGCTCGGTCGACCGGTCGGTCCACCTAGGCAAGGGGCAGTTGACCACCCTATCGACCCGCCTCAGGTAAAGGAATGAATAATTTTTCCTTCGTTCCCGTAAGTTCCAACGTACCTTTTGCACGTCATTTGCATCCTTTATTTCAATCTGGTCCTTCCAGTTTTGCATCCTATGGCTCCTATTCAGCCTATGAGGTGGTTGCATCCTATTCAATTTCCAAATCCAATGGTTCGAGATCCACTTTTACACCAATAAATAGACCCTAGACCTAACACCTTTTCTTATTCTAGATTTTCTTCAATTAGGTTCACCTTTCTAGGAAGGGCCCTAAACGGAATACTTTTTCCAAAGGAGAAAATTGTAATAAATTAAATTATTTTAAAACTCCAAGTGGATCCAATAAGACCAAAGGAAAAGCTTAGGGCCGGAGGTGAGTGATTGTAATTATTTTAAGATTACTTTAAGTAATTTAAAACAGTAGGCTTTCCAATAGTTGTAGTTTTACTACGATTTTTGGAATGGTCTTTTCAATAATTTATTTACAGTTTTCAGAATTATTTTCAATCTATTTCCTTTCAGTTATTCTTTTCAGTAATTTTGGTTTATTTTGTTAAGCATAGCTTTTTATTGATTTACAGTTTACTTACAGTATTTAAGTTTATTTACTGTTATTTACATCTTTTTTGATGTTACGGATTTTATGCAAGCGTCTATTCTCTTCCTCACCCTATTTCCTCGCATGTGGGATAGAATAAATTAAAATGCAAATATGGATTATATATGTAAGAATATTGAATTCAAGAAATAAGATGTAAATTATAAAGACTATAATAAATAATATAATTGAACTGAAATTATGCCTAATTATAATTAGAATTGGACTAATCAAAGATAATTGGCATAAATTTAACTTAGAATTATAACTAAATAGTGTAAAAGATGAAAGAAGCTTATTTTCTTACTAAGAACTTAGATTAAGTAATAAGCATGATTATAACACAGGTTATAATAAGAAATGAAACAAAATGAGGCTTATTTTAAGACTTAGTATAAATTAATAAGCAAAGATAGTAGGGATAAATTGTATAGGCTTATTTAAAGTAATTTATCTAGGTTAATAAGCAAAGGTGAAAGTAGGATTTGTACCAAATAGTATTCCATGCTAAGAATGGTAGTAATTGGTCAAATAGAAGTCCAAATCACGAGGGATTTGGATAAGAGCCGCAACTAGATATTGTTTGGATGAAGTGCTAGTAGCAACAGCATTTCCCCTATAGATTCTAGGACATGCGATGATCTCACGTTAGCCTGAAGTGGGATGAGGGGCACGCTTATGCTGGATGTTGATGTATTAAGAAGACCCAATAGGTGGAGCAAATGGTAGCATGGGCATGGTGGCAGTTACGCATGCGACTTCCATTCGTGTGCTCAGTAATAACTATGAGTTCCAAGCACTTAGTGCGGGTGTCTTCAGTAGACACCATTGCCTTCTATGTAAGGAGCTATATATGTCGTCTGGGCAACAGTAACATTTTTTGTAGAGAGTTATATTGTAGCCAATGCACAAAAAGGTACTATAGAATAGCAGGTCGATCAAAAAGGTAGAATTAGGGTTACATCCTAATTACGGGATTAAGAATTCAACCTAATCAAAGCAGAAATCTAGGACAAGTGCAAGCAATCAAAAGTTAACCTATTATATAAATTAAGCAATACTTAATCGTACTTTTTTTAGTTTATCGCTTTCCTATTTCCATTATTATCATTATTTAAGCTAGTACTGTTGTAGAGTCTATTACTTTTATCTTGCTTAATGACTCTAGTAATTACCATCATTCACCAGACTTTTAGTCTGACCTACTCCTTTATTTTTCCCCTTTTTCCCCCTTAGGAAATCAAGGTAGAAGTTAGTAGGTTGCTGCGGCTTAGGGTTCTCTTGGAGGAGATTTCTTCCATGCATTTCTTTTATTTCAGCTTTTGTTCTTTCTATGTACTGTTTTATTTTGTGGGATATTATGTACTCTGATTTTAAGACTATGAGTTTTTGTTTCAAGAGACATATTGGATTTTTAGATATGTATGTGGCATTTGGTACTTGACTTATTTATGAAGCAATTATGAAGCTTTGTTTTACTTAAGTTATTACTTTAAGTTTCTACTGTTTTTATCTATCTTTGTCTTGTGAATCTAAGTCTCTATCAGTTTCAGTTTACCTACATTGCATCATGCCTTTTAATGTGTCCTTTTGGGCATATTAAGGGGTGTGGGGGTGTTTCACTTGGTATCAGAGCCTAAGGTTACATGATTCTAAATTTTTTTAAAGTGAAGTATTTTTTCAAAATTACTTGTTTTAAATGTATTTTTCAGAAAAGAACTTTTAGTAATAATTTTCAAGTATAAAAGAATTTTTATAAAAATCCCCTCATAAGTCCAGTTTAATTTCCTTTCACTCTTTCCTAAACTACCTTTTTCTTTTCGTAGAATAGCTGATGCCCCGAACCTTCCCGAGGGCATTCCAATCTCATCCTGGTTTCGTAAGTACTTACAAGCCAGGAGTCCAAGGGTGCATGGGCCTACGCCCAATCCTACACTAGCGGGTGGAAATCCCATCAACCCACCTGCCACCATCCATTTCTCTAAGCTTTGTAAAGATTTTGTGAGTTTGGGTGGGAAGACTTTTTTCGGCAAGGAGACTTTTATGGAGGCGAGAGCTTGGCTTAGGGACAAAAAGAGAATTTTTGGTCTTTTAGGATTGGATGGACAACAATGAGTTCAGCCGTTCGCTTGGCAGCTGAAGGAGGAGGCATCTTATTGGTGGGAGGTGATCAAGTTGGAGGGACGAAATATTACTTAGGGTGGATTCAGGGAGCGATTCGATAGGAAGTTTCTATCTCAGGCAGAAGAGAGTTTTCAGTTGGGGAGGTTTGTCAATTTGAAGCAAGGGAGTTTGTCTGTTAAAGAATACACCAATCAATTCAATGAGCTATCACAGTTTGGTATGGATTTGGTGAACACACAACATAAAAAAACTATGAAGTTTACATAGGGATTACTGCTGACTCATGTACCGATGGGAGCTACTTATGAGTCTTTAGTTGAGATGGCGTTTATGTCAGATATGGTCAAGGAGGGAGAGTCTAAAGAGGAGGTTAAGTTAGAAGGACCAAAGAAGAAGTGGTGGGAAAAGAGTAAGATGAAGAAAGGTTATGGTCCTCAGAAGCAGATTAAGAAGGGAATAAAGTGTTATGGTTGTGGGTAGGTTGGGCATATGGTCAAAGATTGCTGGAAGGAGAGGATGAAGGGTAAGTGCTATACCTGCGAGCAGCCCGGTCATATGAGTAGGAGTTGTCCCCAGGGAGGAAGTGCAACAGTTGCGCATATTCAGGCATTAGACATAACACCTTCCGGTAGCATTCCAGATAGAGGTAGGAAAGTCATAATTGAAGGTTTGATTTCTATATCTGATTTCCCCATTCAGACTTTATTTGACTCTAGAGCATCACACTCTTTTATCTCTTGCTCTCTAGTAGATTGTTTGCACTTGGACATATTGTTAGTAGTAGACACCATTATTGTTTCAAGCCCCATAGGAGGATCGACACACTTATCTATGGTTTGTAGGGGTTTGAAAATCTTTATCTTAAGATTAGAATTTGATTGGGACACTTATATTTTGGGATTCTAGGGGTATGGGATGATCTTAGGGATGGAATGGCTATCCACCAATGGAGCTATCTTAGACTGCGAGAGGAGAGTCATTAGACTTGAGATTTGCAGTGGTAGGACTCTACAGGTATCTTGCAACCCGCAAGAGTTAGTCATGTTGAGCTTTTCTCTATTCCCTCGATTCGTCATCAGCAGAGTTGCATTTGGTTCCTATATTCAGAGATTTTGCGGACATCTTTAAGGAGGTTAGGGGACTACACCCTAAGAGAGAGACTGACTTCAGTATTATTTGACCGAGAATGCTAAGCCAATAGCGTTACCCGTGAGGCACATGGCACGTAGGGAAAGGAAAGAATTGAGCAAGCAGATTCATAATCTTTTGGAGATGGGATTTACAAGAAAGAGCATATTGGAGTGGGGAGTGCCAGTCGTCTTCGCCACCAAGGCGAATGGTTCTCTTCAACTTTGCGTAGATTATAGTAAATTAAATAAGCTCACCAAGAAGAACCGATATCCACGCCATAGGATTTGATGATCTTTTTGACCAGTTGTTAGATTCTTTGGTTTTCGCTCAACTTGATTTAGCCATGGGATTCCACCAGCTTAATGTCGCTGATGACAGTATAGATAAGATTTCCTTTAGGACACTAGATGGATTCTTCGAGTGGTTAGTTATGCCTTTTGGGCTAACCAATGGCCCAGCCGATTTCGTTGATTTGATGAGCCGCATCTTTAGGGTTGTCCTGAATAAGTTTGTGATGGTATTCGTGGATGATATCTTGGTATTTTCCAAGAATATGAAGGAGCCTGCTGTTCATTTGGAAGAAGTTCTTCGCACACTTCATAGTCATCATTTAAGAGCTAAGTTTTCGAAGTGTCATTTTTGGAGAGAGGAAGTTTGTTTCTTGGGGCATATGGTCTTGAAGGAAGGTTTGACTGTTGACCCTGCCAAGTTTATTGCAGTGCAAGATTGGAAGGCCCCCAAGAAAGTTACCGAGGTTAGTAGCTTTCGAGGTTTGGAAGGCTACTATAGGAATTTCATTATAGATTTTGCCAAGATTTCGGCACCACTTACGTGCCTACTAAGAAGAATAAAGCTTTCGTGTGGGACGTGGATTATGAGGAATCCTTCACGAAGCTTAAGAGAGCCCTTACTGGTGCACCAGTGTTAGTTTTAACTGATGGAGCTAAGCCTTTCATTGTATACACTGATGCATGCGAAACGGGTCTAGGAGTGGCGTTGATGCATGAAGGGAGGGTAGTGTGTTCTGGTAGTAGGCAGTTGAGGACGCAAGAGAAGAACTACCCTACCCACGATTTCGAGTTGGTTGCCACAGTTTTTGCACTTAAGGCTTGGAGGCACTATTTTCTTAGAAAGAGGTTTGAGCTTTTTACTAACCATAAGTCTTTAAAGTACCTATTCTCACAGAAGGACTTGAACTTGAGGCAATAGAGGTGGATGGAATTTTTAGCCTCATATGATTTTGATATAGCTTATACTCCTGACAAGGGTAATATGGTTGCAGATGCATTGAGTTGAAAGAAAGCAACCCTTAGTCCTTTGCTCGTAGAGTAGAGGAACTTGGAGTTTATTTCTACCTTTATTTTAAGCCCCCTATGGACATTACTTCAGGATTGTTTGCAATATTAGAGGTGAGGCCTACCCTTATGGATCATGTTGGCTCGAGGCAGTGGGAGAGTTTGTAGCACATGGACATTATGGGTATGATTAGCCGAGGAGTGGTCTCGAGACATCTCCAACGCTATTTCATTTATATCAGAGGGTGGATTAGAGGAGATGGAAGGCTTTCCGTTCCACATGCCAGTGACTTGTTGAGAGCAGTTTTGGAGGAGGCGCATCATTCCCGTATGACTATTCATCCAGGTGGTAACAAAATGTATCGGGAAATGAAGAGGATGTTCTTTTGGGGTGGCATGAAGAAGGATGTGGCAGAATTCATAGCCAAGTGTCTCATATGCCAAAGGGTAAAAGCAGAGCAGTAGAAGCTCGGTGGTTTAGTTCAGCCCTTAGACGTGCAGGAGTAGAAGTGGGATAGTATTTCTATGAATTTCATTGATGGTTTACCCCGTTCTAGGAAATGGAACACTAGCATTTGGGTGGTTGTTGATAGATTGACCAAGGGTACTTACTTCATCCCAATTAAAAGTAAGTGTACGACTTCATATTTGGCATCCTTGTATATTTGAGAGATAATCCGTTTGCACGGTGTTTCTTCTAGCATTGTTAGTGATAGAGACCTCATTTTCACTAGTGAGTTTTTGAGAAGCTTACAAGAGGCACTAGGGATGCAACTTAGGATGAGTACAACCTCTCAACCCTAGACTGATGGCTAAAGGGAGAGGGTAAATAGGGTGCTTGAGGATTTGCTGCGGATGTGCATTTTGGACTTTGGAGGTACTTGGGAGGAGCATATTCCATCGGTTGAGTTCGCGTACAATAATAGTTACCAAACAAGTATAGGAACGTCACCATTTGAGGCTTTATATGAGAGACCTTGCGAGTCCCCATCATGTTGGGTAGAATCTACGGAGAAGTTATTACTTAGAACCGATATGGTTAGGGAGACATCTGAGAAGGTGGATTTGATTCGGCAAAGGATGAAGATGGCTCAAAATAGGCAGAAACCGTATGCGTACAAGCGTATAAGAGACTTAGAGTTTGAGGTTGGAGACTTAGTTTTTATCAAAGTATCCCCGCTTAGGAAGGTTGTAAGATTCAGATCAAATGGAAAGTTAGCCCTTAGATTTGTTGGACCATTTCCTATCATAGAGAGAGAGACAGGAAGATTGCTTATCGAGTAAGGCTACTTGATAGGCTCATAGGAGTGGATGACGTTTTCCATGTTTCGCACAAGCAAAAGTGCTTACATGATTCAGCAGAAGTTGTGGAGCCTAATCAGTTGGAGGAGGTGGAGGTAGAAAGGGAAGCTTCTGTTCAACATATCCCCACGAAGATTGTTGCAATAGACATCAAGCAACTAAGGAATAAGGAGGTTCCACTGTTGAAGGTGCAATGGGGAGATGATGTCGTAGACGCGACTTGGGAAGCAGAAGAGAAGATTCGTACTTCCTATCCTCATCTTTTTGATAGTAAGTTCTAGAATTCCTTTTTCCGTCTTTTGATTTGAATAGGTTCTTTCCTTTATTATTCTTTGGGAGGGTGGAACCTAGGATTTAATCTATGGATGATAGGATTTGATGTAAACATGTTAATAGAACATGTTATGCATGATGTATGCTAGTGGTTGCAAGTGTTTGCTAGTGGATGCTAATGAATGCATATAGGTACACTAAGCACTTTTAGGGATTGACCTAACTAGGACACTAGAGCATAAGCATTTGGATGTGTGTGCATTTTTATTTTTTCCATGGTTGCTATAAATGGATGTTTATCACATGATTATTGCATTTGGGTGATGTTTGTAGCATGCATATATAACTATCAGTTTTGGATACATAGCATGGACATGATTGCATAAAAGGAGGTCGACTGAATCAGTAGACCGACTAATCTTTTGTATTAGTTAGGAATATTTTCACTACACTAATTGCATAAGTATCATAAATTTCATTAGAAAAACTTAAGGACAATGAATGAATCGTAGATGATTGAGTAGTTGGTTGTAGAATTGGATGAAAACATTTAGTGCACTCTGATTTCAGAACAAAATCCCTTAAGGAGGGGAGAATGTAACAACCCAAAATTTAACCTGTAATAATTAATTTGTTAATTAATTAAATAATAAAATAACTTTGTGAAATTATTAAAATTGAGCCACGGGAGTTGCACCGTTGTGTTTCGTGGTAATTTTCTGGTTAATTTCCATAGATAAAATGTCAGAAACCGAGCTAATATGAGCAAGATACTTGACAAACAAGAAAAAGAAAAAAATATGGCCAGGTCTACCGACCGGTCGACCTAGGCAAAGGGACGGTCGACCGCCCAGTCGACCCACCTTAGGTAAAGGAACGACGAATCGTTCCTTCGTTCTAGTAAGTTCCAACATACCTTTTGCAAGTCATTTGCATTCTTTATTTCAATCTGGTCCTTCCAGTTTTGCGTACGATGGCTCCTATCCAGCATATGACATGGTTGCATCCTATTCAATCTCCAAATTCAATGGCCCAATATCCGCTTCTACACCTATAAATAGTCCCCTCGACCTAACAAATTTTCTCATTTAGATTTTCTCCAATTGGGTTCACCTTCCTAGGAAGGACCGTAAACGGAATAATTTTTTCGAACGAGAAAATAGTTATAAATTAAATTATTTTACCAAGTGGTTTCCAGAAGACCAAAGGAAAAGCTTAGGACCGAAGGTAAGTGATTGTGATTATTTTAAGATTTATTTAGTAATTTAAAATAATAGGTTTCCAATAGTTGTAGTTTTACTACGTTTTTTGGAATGGCCTTTTTAGTAATATTTTTTGCAATTTTTAGAATTATTTTCAGTCTATTTCCTTTCAACTATTCTTTTCAGTAATTTTGGTTTATCTTGTTAAGCATAGCTTTTTATACATTTACAGTTTATTTACTGTTATTTACATCAATTTCGATATTTCGGATTTTATGCAAGCATCTATCCTCTTCATCCCCCTTTTTCTTCGCATATGGATCAGAATAAATTAAAACGAAAAAATGGATTACATAAGTCAGAATATTGAATGAAGGAAATAAGATGTAATTTATAAAGACTATAATAAATAATGAAATTGAACTGAAATTATGCCTAATTATAATTAGAATTGGACTAAATAAAGATCATTGGCATAGTTATAACTTAGAATTATAACTAGGTAGAGTAAAAGATGAAAGAAGCTTATTTTCACACTTAGACATTGGGTTAAGTAATAAGCATGACTATAACGTAGGTTATAATAAGAAATGAAACAAAATGAGGCTTATTTTGAGACTTAGGATAAATCAATAAGCAAAGATGGTAGGGGTAAATTGTATAGGCTTATTTAAAATAATTTATCTAAGTTAATAAGCAAAGATGAAAGTAGGACCTGTACCAAATAGCATTCCCTAGAGCACGCTAATGCTAGGAATGGTAGTAATTGGTCAAATAGAAGTCCAAATCACAGGGGATTTGGATAAGGGTTGCAACTAGATATTTTTTGGATGAAGGGTTAGTACCAACAGCGTTTCCCCTATAGATTCTATAGACACACAGTGATCGCACGTTGGCCTGAAGTGGGATGAGGGGCACGCTTATTCTGGATGTTAGGGTAATAAGAAGACCTAGTAGGTGGAGCAAAAGGTAGCATAGGCATGGTGGCAGTTATACGTGCGACTTCCATTCGGGTACTCAGTAATAGCTATGCGTTCCAAGCGGTTAGTGGGGTATCTCCCGTAGACATCATTGCCTTTTGCGTAGGGAGCTATATATGTTGTCTGGGTTACAGTAACACTTTGTGTAGAGAGTTATATAGAAAATGGTACATAAAAAGGTACTATAGAGTAGCATGCCGATCAAAAAGGGTAGAACTAGGGTTACATCCTAAATACATGATTAAGAATTAAGCCTAATTAAAGAAGAAATCTAGGACAAGTGCAAGCAATCAAAAGTTAACCTATCTTATAAATTGAGCAATATTTAATCATAATTATTTTCAGTTTATCTCTTTCCTATTTCTATTATTATCCTTATTTAATCTAGAACTGTTGTATAGTCTACTATTTTTATCTTTCTTAAAGACTCTAGTAATTACTATCATTCATCAAACTTTTAGTCTGACCCACTCCTCTATTTTCTCTTTTTTTCCACTTTAGGTAAACAAAGAAGAAGTCAGTAGGTTGTTGCAGCTTGGGGCTTGCTTGGAGGAGATTTCCTCTATGTATTTCTTTTATTTCAGCTTTTATTCTTTCTATGCACTGGCTTATTTTGTGGGATATTATGCACTCTGATTTTGAGGCTATGAGTTTTTGTTTCTTAAGACATATTGGATTTTTAGATATGTATATGGCATTTGGTATTTCCCTTATTTATGAAGCAATTATGAAGCTTTGTTTTAATTAAGTTATTGCTTTAAGTTTCCACTGTTTTTATCTATATTTGTCTTGAATCTTAGTCTCTGTTAGTTTCAGTTATACCTACAACGCACCACGCCTTTTACTGTGTCCTTTTGGGCATATTAAGGGGTGTTGGGTGTTTCATTCACCATTGAGAAGAAGCAAATTAGAGCTGAAATGTACATACAAGAACTAGAACAGAAGGTTGGTAGGGTTTCATAACATCATACATATAGACAAAGATGGATAGAAATGTATGGAACAGATATCGATTGGGCCAAAGTGATAACAAAGGCTCGAAAAGCCCAATTAGTTCTCGAAACGAAAATAGGCCATCCTGTATATCGAGATATAGGTTTTTAATAGTTTTAAACTCAATGAAACTAATTTCAATCTCTATTTCTATTGTTTCGAAGTTAGCTTTAAAAATCAAGTTGTACTTATTTTTACACGTTAATTAACCGAAATATTATTAAACTGATTTAATCACTCTAAAATTCCAACTTAAAAGTTTTCTATCATCATCCTTGATTAAACAGGAATTAATAATCTTTTAAAATACATTTTTTCCATGTTAAAGTATAGATTTAAAAATTAAATTAATTTCAACTTTTAAATTACAACAGCAATAAACTCTAGTTATTATATTTTAAATTTCCAACAAGTCCATTTATTTTGAGTTAAATGTTCTTATTATTAAATCAACAAATACCTTATATAATTTATTTAACATAAGTTTCCATTTTACTTCACTCATTACCCTACAGTTAACGTCTTTGCTCATATTAATCATAATATCTTAATTACGTTAAATTCCATTGATTACAAAATTAATTTCAAAACAGAGTAAATAATCAGATGAAAAATAAAACAATTATTACATCTTAGTAATTCAAATATCTACAAATTTATTGTTTACAAACATGATTAGAAATTACTTACCAGACCTGATTTCTTATTGGATGCTAACATATTTGCAATATCGTTTATCCTATTCTTTGTTGACATTTATTATTATAATCGATAGAATTTACACTCAAACAGTTATTGCTTATATTCAAATTAATATCATTAAATCATATTCTAATATGCATTACCATCTTTACCTCATTGAAGTTTGTCGTTTTAGAATTCATTTAAGATGAGGTTATATATTCTAACAATTTTTTCATTAATAAATCATAAATTTTAATTTTTGAGAATATTATATTCCAAAGTCTTATTTAATTTAATATTTTTAATTGTAAAGAATACGGGCATTACAATCTCCTCCATTCAAAACTTTCGTCCCCAAAGAGGAACAAGAAAGAATTAAGAAATTTGATATATTTTATTCAAAATAGTCAATTTATAAAAAATTGACTCACATATTTAATTTTAATATAAATTTGAAAATAACTCAATTTCCACGAAAAATTTTCAAAGTACTAAATTCATAAAAAAATTCAATAGCATCTCCTTTGCATGGCTAGGTCTGGAAAAATAACAATATCAATAATTACACGGTGGGTGTGTATATATATATATATATATCTTATTTTAATATTATATATCTTATTTTAATATTAAAGTGTCCCAAACCATGAGAAAACAAATAAAATACCGCAAGAAAACTGTAATCCAAAAACGTACCTATTTCTTGGGCAAACGAAACTCTATTTACGAAACAAAAAGCAACTGCTGGCCTTTGCTTCCATAAACCCGTATCTTACTTATATGATCCAAAAGAGAGTTAAACCATATAAAATAGCAATATTTTAGTTGTTCCAATCAAAAGCATAAGCAACACAATATAAATAATAATTACATACAAACAATAACAGTACGACCATTATATGCAACAAATCATCGATCATATATCCATAACAACCAATAACTAATGATTTGTCCAAGTTTAGAAACTTTGCATTGCATAAGGTAATAAATAAACTACCAAGTGTAACTTACACTCAACAACCTTAGGTAATTACTCAATAGATTATTCATACAACTTGGAATGATTTGAAGTGTCATTTCCCAAACCTCCCATAAGCCAAACAACATAGAATTTAAATATTATTTAAGTTTGTACGATGTACATATATCGTTTGTATACAATATCAATTCTGATTGCTTATTTATATACACGATTTCACTTCCAACTAGCATTGATGACTCAACTACTCTAGCGCGGACTCTAATTCGATTTCTTACTTAGACCCATTCTCCTTACATATCCATAAACTATGATAGAAAACTTCAAAATCATATCAAAAATCCATATCAAGCATTCTACGTCAAGAATTGAGCGAAAAATCCTAACCAGGACTGGCGTGAATTACCACAAATCATGTATTCAAATTTGGATCAAAACTAATATGCGGATGAAATGATCTATGCACAACTTACATATTTTATTCTATCAATTTCTTTAACAAGTCATTTACTTTTTATTTATTTTAATTCTCATTCATTCATACAAGAACATCTTATATTAATTTACGTTCATTTATTTACATAAATTATTTCCTATTCTATATTTAAAATTGTCAATGGATAAATTCTTAAAGTATTACACAAGTTTCTTGCAGTTTAATTCACTTTTATTTACTTATACAACTTGATTTCCATTTGCTATTAATATTCATTATTGAATCAATTCATACTTTAGTTTTTCTACTTTTTAATTCACATTTATTTTCACCATAGTATTTATTTTAGTATTAAACCTATTTATGAATCATTTCAATATTTTCTTAAGCTTATAATCATTACTTAAACAGTATTCCCTTTTTACTATTTAATTTAATTACTAAGAATTTCAAAACATTAACTTAAGTTTGTAATATTTCTTGTAACTCTTAATTCTTTATTTATATATGATCAGAATTTCATTTTAAAACATTTTTTTTACTTAAGTTTTTTACTTGTGTAATATTCCATCAGATCCTAGAAGCATATAACAAAATCTTATTCAAATTACTAAACAAGAATGTTCAATAGTATAAACCTATTTTAATTTTCATTATCTTTTAATTTAAGAGTTACAAAACTTCCACTTTTATATTTTCATTAACACTTAGCTTTTAATTTGAGATTTCAGTTTGGTCGTTTCTAACCATTTAAATCGTCGAAAATTCCATTTCATTTCAATAATTGAAAATCACTAATTAACAGAAAACTTAAGAACTAAATACCGAGTTTCATTTCAAATCATCTTGAAGTAATATATACTTATATCCTTTGTATATCAAATCATACTTAGGAAATTAAAATTTGTTTCACCAAAACAATGTGTAGCAAAACTACTATAGTAGCATTCCCGCTTTGAAACTCGAAAATAAAAGTCGATGACGCCCGCTCATCATCGAAATTATTTTCCAATGATAGAAGAGGGGAGTATAGAATTTATTTCTTTAAAAAAAATTTGACAGCATTTCTTTCAAGTACCCTTTGAAAATATTTCTATTCAATACTTTCAAATAATACTAATATTGTTTTTCCAAAATATTTGAAAATATTTTCAAAAACACTAGAACTTAAGTTCTCAAATTTCCAATTTACATTCATTTTATTGGTAAATCATATTTTGTAAACCATATTTATGAAATTACATTTTCTTATAACATACAATAGTCAATAGTTTTTTTAAGAACCTTGACTAACTAATAATAAATGACAATAATCGAAAATTATTATTTCCAAACAAACAACACACCAAAATAACATCATCAATTTATGAAAAATTATTCTTTTAAATACAAAATATAATACTGAGTAAAAATTATTTCACCTACCTATTTTCAAAACAGAATTGTGCCAGTGTATTATCTTCAAGTGTTTAGAAATCCTTATCGATGCCATATCATCCTATGTACCGACCGAAATTCATAAAACTCAATTGAACAAATTAACACAATACAAACATTTTTATAGCACTAACAAATAAGCTCTCTCGTATATATAAACTCAAACTTAGTCTAGGGTTTTACTAACCTAATCTCTAATGAGTTGCCCCAATAAGCTAAGGTATCTCTAAACCAAAGCTCTGATACCAACTGTGACGATCACCTTTCAGATGATTTAAATTGACAATAAACCACACATATCTAACTCAAACCATTCAAAGGGTAGATTATCAATAGGGTAAATAAGAGAATAAGAAAAAAGAAGAAAATAAAACACAGAATCTCATAGTGGAATGAAAAAACATAATAATCAAATAAAAAGTTCATGAAGCTGTTTTACAATATACATTTGATTACACAATTTTTACAACATAATTAAAGTACAATCAACAAGCATACCAAAATAATGTAGCAAAATAATAATAGTAAATACGTCTAGCATACTCCATCTTCATCTTCAAGGAATAATGTTTTTAACTCTGAAATACTCACGCTGACCCGAGCGTAATGAAAAGACAAAACACTCGAGTAAGAGCTAAATTTTTTATGCAAGTAATATCAATAACTAGTAAATATGAGTGTCATAGCTTCAAAGATGTTTACAGAATTTTTCATCTCCTATAAAGTGTACAACATGAGTGCAATAACTTAAGAGATGTTATGAGATTTTCAATCTCCTAAGGATCCATCAAACTATCTATATGTAGTAAGATACACTATATATGTAGTGTTTATCAGTAAAGTAAAGCATTAAAATAGCGTTAAGGCTTTACATTGAATCCCCTTAACACATTTTAAGAAGGCAGTCTATGCATGTCCTATAACACAACCAGTAACATCGGTAGCAAGTGAGTCCTATAGGTAATATACAAAAACAAAATCGTAGTGGGATCGTATAAGGATAAAAGTATGACAAGGCACGTGATGCAATATCCAAGGTAAGATTCTACCAGTTTGCCCTTTCTGGCTGGTCGTACGACATCATTGCAACAACTGTCGACCGAGTTCACCACCCCAAAAATTTAATCAAGGGTACAGATCGAGTTAAAATCAATATAGTAATATGAAGGGGTGATGGCCCCTAAAGATAGCTAACCCCTTGTCCAGACATAGGCACCCGTTTTAATCGTTTCAAATTGACACAAGAGTTGGGCTCATCCATCATCGTTTTCTTTCTTTATTATTGTAAACATTACCAATTCAACCTTTACTTTTAGGATAACAACCACCTCGTACATGGTTATTAAAGTGGTTCCTGTAGAATAACAAAGAGTATGGCATTCATCCGGTCCAGGTCTCTTTGACAACCAAACGTCATTTTACACACCGGCTGGTTGGTTTAAATTACAAGAACAAATCATATTCCATATCAAAATATCAAATTCACTTGAAATCATTTCGAATTCAAAAATAACTTATACCTTCAGGTCAAAACATTTGTATTCAAATCAAAGATTGAAATCTAAATAGTTCCTAATTTTAAATAGTTTGAATATTGAAAATAGTTTTAAATAGTTAAAATACTTTGAATATTGAAAATAAATTAAAATAATCAAAATAAATTGACTATTGAAAATAATTTAAATAATTTGAATATTGAAACTAGTTTGGATAATTAAAATAGTTGAATATTGAAAATAGTTTTGATAATTAAAATAGTTTTGAAGACAGAAAATAGTTTGGAATAATTTAAATAGTTTTAAAGATTGAAAGTAGTTCGAATAATGAAAATAGTTTATATATTAAAATAACTTGATTATTACAATAGTTTAGATATTAAAATAGTTTATATTAAAACTGTTACTCTTTCACAATAATTTAACCTCAGGATAAATTTCCAAATCAAAGTGAATTCAATTTTCGACTCCCAATTCGAGTCAACTTCATATTCGAAATTCAATTTAAATCAACTTCAATTCCAATAATTTCAAATTTTACTTCAAATTCAATTTAAACGGTTCTATTCAAATGGCTGAAAGTTTCAATTCAAATTCTCATTTATAAACAATTTCGTTTAAATCCATTTCACATCCAAAATTTTGAAATACCAATTTAAACCACTTTAATTAAAGTAAATTAAAAGTTTAAATTGAAATTTAAACCTTTAAAATAATTCACTTCTAATCAATTCAAATCATATCTCAATATCCACTTTAAGATTTCAAATAAATCCTTAAACAACTTCATTCAACTAGTTTCAATTTCAATTTTTCAAAGCTCGAATTAGAAAATAATAAATCAATATAAATGCAAATTCAAAATTTTAAAACCATTTAGTTTAACCAAATCCGATGTCCGTATATAATTTTCTACCCTATGACCAATTGATCAATTAATTCAATTTTAATTACATGGATGGACATATATCATTTCAACCAATAATTTAAATGACAAAGGTATATATCATTTCAACCTATTTCTTAGTTCGTTTCAAATAATACAAATGAAAATTTATATAATGTAAATAATGTATAGGGTAATAACTATGAACATGTCAAAATAAATAAATAACCTGTATCCAACATCCATTAATAAGCAACCAATAACAGTCAACATCTGAATCAACCAACATAT
This sequence comes from Allium cepa, assembly GCA_030765085.1. Classification (NCBI taxonomy): domain Eukaryota; kingdom Viridiplantae; phylum Streptophyta; class Magnoliopsida; order Asparagales; family Amaryllidaceae; genus Allium; species Allium cepa. Next base: position 25,955,784 of record CM060938.1, on the reverse strand, counting down.
CACAACAGTTACTAGTTATCAATTGTCGGTGTATAAGTAGCAATAAATTCAATATTAATTTAAATTTCAATTTAATTCAATATAAAATTCAAATTAAATTCAAATGATAATTTAAATCACTAGACAGCAATCAATAAAACGTCAGCACTTCATAATTTTAATTTAACTAACATCAGAAAATTTAGTATTGCGTGAGTGGGTTCAATCACTCACATTTAATTTATAGCCCATTAAAAATTCAAGAAAAGACCAAAAACACAATAGCCTCTAAATTTAACCAAACCAGTTCTATATTGTCCGGAATTTCAATATGAATCCAATGGAAAAAAAACTGCGCGTCAATCGGAGTTCATATGCAAATGTTAAGGAAGTTAGAAGATATAAATTTTAAATAAAATAATATAAAGGCAAAAATGGTAATTGCCCATCTTCCCCAAACCCTAGTGTCGAAAAAAACCATTCTCGTGCACAATCTCCACCCTACACGTCATCACCGCGCCAAATTCCAGCCACCGTCGACCGATCAAACACCACCACCAACACCGCCATCGCCTGCCGCCCCAACGTCGAAGATGCACCACCCTACGCCGCCGCTTGGCATCATCCCGCCACGGATGACTTTCGACCAAAGATCGTCGATTTCTAGTGAAATCGACCATGCTTGCAATGATCCAATCCGATGGATGGACTCCACTAATTGCCCTCTACCACATAACACCTTTCGATCGTCAATTGGATGATGATCCACCATCGATTTGTAAAACCCTATAGCAGATGGCCAAGGATATTTCATCAATTTCTAGATGGACAGAGCTTCGAATCGAAAAAAAATTGCAGATGCTGATTCCATTCATCGAGAGTTTTGCGACGATATATAATATGATGGCGTTTGAGTAGTTTGAATTTTTAGATTTGATTTGAAATTGGAATTTAGGGTTTTGGGATATTCACCATTGAGAAGGGGCTGATTAGAACTGAAATTATGTATAGGAAGTAGAACAGAAGGCTGCTAGGGTTTCATAACAACATATATACAGGAAAACATGGACATGAATATATAGAACAGATATCGACTGGGCCACAGCGATAACAAAGGTCCGAAAAGCTCGTTTCGTTCCCAAAACGAAAATGTGTCTTCCTGTATATCGAAATATAGGGTTTTAATATTTTTAAAATCAATGAAACTAATTTCAAACCCTAATTCTATTGTATATAGAAGTTAGCTTTAAAAATCAAGTTATACTTATTTTTACACGTTAATTAACCGAATTATTAAACTGATTAATCGCTTTTAAATTCTAACTTAAAAGTTTTCTATCATCATCCTTGATTAAACGGGAATTAATAACTCTTAAAATTCAATTTTTCCATATTAAACTTTAGTTTTAAATATTAAATTAATTTCATCATTTAAGTTACAACAGCAATAACTCTAGTTCATTATATTTTAAATTTCCAACAAATCCTTTTATTTTGACTTAAATGTTTTTATTATTAAATCAACAAATACCTTTAACATAAGTTTCAATTCTACTTCAATCATTGCCCTACAGTTAACGTCTTTGCTCATGTTAATCGCAATATCTCAATTACTTTAAATTCCACTGATTACAAAATTAATTTCAAAATGGATTATATAATGAGATGAAAAACAAAACAATTGTTACATCTTAGTAATTCCAATAACTACTAATTTATTGTTTACAAATATGGTTATAAGTTACTTACCAAATCTGGTTTCTTACTGCATGCTAACATATTTGAAATATTTTTTATCCCATTCTTTATTGACATTTATTATTACAATAGAATTTACACTCAAACGACTATTGCTTATATTCAAATTAATAGCATTAAATTATGTTCTAATATGCATTACCATCTTTACCTCATTCAAGTTTGTCGTTTTAGAATTCGTTTAAGATCAAGATATATTCTAACACTTTTTTTCATAAATAAATCATAAATATTAATTTGTAAAAATATTAAATTCCAAAGTCTTATTTAATTTAACATTTTTAATTGTCATAAATACGGATCGTTACACTTTTATTTAGAGAGTTTTTTAGTGGAGAAAGAAGTGAATTCAAGTGCAACTTTCGAGTGAGTTTGTGAATAAATAAGGAGACTAAGAATGCTTATCTATAGGCTTTAGGAAGTGGGTAAATGTCCTCTCTTACCCTCAATTGGACTGCCAATAAGAGATGGTCAAGCATGCTTTTAACACCTTACTTCCCTTAAATCACTCCTTTCAAATCTCCTTGAATCAGGGGGCCACTTGTCCTTTTTCTAGAAGCCTTTTTGCTAATTAATTACCACTAGTTTTAAGTGTATTTAAGTACTTGTTAATTTGTTCTGATGATTCCCTACTAGTGCACAATTATTCTAACTACTTATATTAAACAAAATATTGATTTTTCACAAAAAAGTTTTTCACTCATATTGTCAATATTTTATCAAAGAATATATTTTTGTAAACTTATTGCATAAATTAGTTTAATAACATCGATTACTAATTAAACAGTGTTTAAGAAGGTAATAAAATCATATTTAATCACATTAAATCGTGGGTTCAAATATTTAAATAACTCAAATGTTTAAATACGAAGTGTTTGAAATTCCGGGTTGTTATTCTCCCCCCTAAAATATTTCGTTCTCGATATTCCAACACACACAAGCAAATAAATAACCATACATTAATAGTTAACAATATTACTATCATTAGCAAACGTACCTATTGGTTTGCTCAAGTCAAAAATCTTCTCATCGCGTAAGGATGATAAATAAACTACTAAATGTACCTCCAAGCTCGACTACCATAGGTTATTGCATAGTCGATTATTCATATTATCTCAAATAATTCGAAGTGTCCTTTCCCAAACTTTTCATAAGCCAACAAACATAGTATACAATTATACTAATGCCCTTACGATGTACTATACCATTCATACATAATATCGATTAGACCACTTGCTCGATCGCATAAATTTCGCTTCCGAACTATTGTGCATCACTTGACTTCTTTAGTGCAGACTCTGATCTGGTTCCTTGATTGGACATCTCCATTCTTCTTACATAGTAATAAACTACGATAGAAAACTTAGGGGTCATCCTAAGAGTCAATATCAAGTGTTCGTCGTCAAAAAGTCTAGTAAAAATCCTTTTTCGTACTGGTGTATACCACGTTGGAATCATGTACTCAAATCCTAGATCAATAACTATTATGCGAATGAAATAATCTACGTATAACTAGCATACTTAATTTAGTTGGTTTCTTAACTAAACCAATTTCTTTCCAATTCTCATTTATTTTCACATATAGTATTTCTCACTTAATACTAACTTCGTTTATGCAACATTTACTTATGTTTACAAATACTATGTAAAGACTTATCTTTACTTATAAAATATCACTCAATTACATAATCACTTCAAAAAGCTACATCCTTATTTAGAAAACTTTTCATTATCTTAAATTCATGTTCATTTACCCAAATAGTATTCTCTTTTACTACTTATATTATTTATAAAACATTTCATAAAAGGTAGACTAAGTTCATAAACATTTTTATAACAACTCAACTATTTCAAAACATTTCCTGAATTATAATTTCATTCAAAAACATTTCAAGACTTAAGTCCATTATTCATATAATACTTTGTTATATCCTAAGAGTGTATACAAAACATTCTTTTACAATTTTACTTTCTAAAATTTCGGCCAAGATCTTATAATTGACTCAACTATATAAACTTCTTTATCCATTTGGGATAGGAAAATAGCTAGGTAAAGTAGGACTCTAGTATCCAAACTCAGGACTAGATTCTACTTTCCTTGGAAAACCCTAAAGTAATGGCGTTTATTAGTTGGCCCAATAATATCGAGTGCCCTATTTAACGGAGATGTTAAACAACTTTTTAAACTTTTTTTAATTTACTATCTTTTCAAGTTAAGAGTTATAAAAGTTTAACTTTTATATTTTCACAAAAATACTTAGCTTTAATTATATTAATTTGGAAGTTTCCGACTTTCCAAAATCGTCGAAAATTTCATTTTATTTTAATAGTTGAAAACTAACAAATAGTATGTCATAATAAGATGCATAACTAACTATTCTAATGTATATGATACATGTGTCCATAATATAACTTAACAGAAAAATTAAGAATTAAACTCTGGGTTCTAATTCAAATCACTTGAAATAATAATATATACATATTTCTTTCAAATATCAAATTATACTTTTTGGGACTAAAACCAAATCATTTTATGAAATAAGTTTCCAAATTTTTTTTAAATCCCTAAAAAATATTCATAAGATCGAGTAACGGTAAAATGATATAAGGAACTGGGTCCTATAAGATAGTACAATATGACCTCTATATAAAGAAGGGCAATACTCAAGAGAAGTGCTTTCCAAATGAACTCATCTATTGCCCAATTTAGTAACTTTCGAGCCACTTGAACTAGCTAACATAAAAAACACTTTGTTTCCCGAATCGACTTGTTGTTTCCCAGAGTAATCTCGAACTCAAACAAATCTTAAAGCTCTTTTAATAACATTAGTCCTTTAGAATAGTTTAAAATCATACAATTATTGTTTTCTCAAATACCCTTAGAAACTATTTCCAAAAACACCCGGATTTAAGTTCACATATTCTCAATTTAAATCCTTTATAATTCATATTTATATAAGTTATATTTATATAAACCATATTTATATAAGTTCACTTTCTTATATTAAATCATTTCATAAGCATTTGTCTTTTTAATATCTTACCTTTCCTCTTAAACTATACTAACAACCTTTTATTTAACTTTTTAACCATTATCATTGAATGCCATATAATAAAATGGTTAAATTTAATTCACAAAAAGTTCATTTCAACGTTCCATAAATTACTATCTACCTAATTGATGTTGTGAAAAAGATAAATTCAATAAACATTAGCCAATGCCAATAAACTGGCCAAGCAAGACTAATCGAGAAATAAATGATAATAATTTAATATTATCATTTACTAAAAAAATACATTATAAATAACTATGTTAATTAACTGAAAATTATTCTTTTATATAAAATAAAATCCTAGTTAAAATTATTTCATTTAGCAATTTATAAAATAATACTATGTCGGTTTGTTCCATTTAAATGCAAGAATCCATAAGCACTTAGCAGATCAATCAACACAATACAAAATATTTTTCTTGTAATAACATATATGCTCTCATATGTATAATAAACTCAAACTCATAATAAGACATTCCATTACCCTATCTCATAATGAGTTACACCCAACCAAAGCCAAGGTTCTCGCTTAAACTTCAGCCCCGATACCATGATGAAATGAACGCCTTTTAAAGCCCAAAATGTTGACACAAATACATCTATAGCATTTATGTGTGCTGAGCACCCAAGTGTCGGAAAGGAAATACGTCAAGGTAAAATAAAAGAAGAAAAGAAAAAGGAAAAAAAGAAGAGAACCCAATATTAGAATCTCATAATGGAACGATAACATATAATATCAAAATGATACTTTCATTGTTAATCCAAAAAATGGATCAACACCCTAGTTTGAGTGTGAAAGCACCAGCCTTGTTCTTAAAGAGCAATTATATAGATAATAGGTACAATAAAGAAAGAAGATAAGAAGATTTTTATAGTGGTTCGACTGTAAGTAAAGCCTACGTCAAGTTTATAGTTTTTATTATAGGCTTATTGCTGTTACAAGTAGTGTTTGATTAAAAGGCTTTTAATTGTCCTTAGCTAGATTGAATCTCCAAGATTAGAATCCACTGGAGAATCATAGTGATTTCCTTTGAAGATTATTTTGGAGGAGATGAAGAGCGAAGAAAGTTTCTAGTAGAACTTCAGCAACCAATCTAGAGAAGATCCCGTTTATGCTGTAGGTTGGATGATATTTATAGAGATTGGAGAGCTTATAGTCCAGGCCTGTTCACTCCCTGCTTGTAGATGATCATAGGAAGATGCAACGAAGCTTAGGATGTGAGACAAGCCAAAACAATGGATTGCTAGCAATCCATAGACATAGCTTAGATGCAAGCCAACCACTTAGGTCCTTTTACCCTTTTCTTTGCCGTGCTGGATCACGCTTACTCCATGGTTAAGTATGGATTGCTGGCGATCCATACACTTAGAATAGTTTTGCATTATGTCTTTTAGCCTTTTTTGCTCCCCACATGCCATAGCGACCAAGCAACCCGATGATGAAGTATGGATTGTTGGCGATCTATGGTGTATGGATCGCTAGCGATCCATATACTTAGTCTATTTTAGAACATTGATGTCTGGCATTCTCTCATTGCCTTGTATCGACGTTGTTTGTGTAGTCTTGTTGCATGTTGCTTTGATTTGATGATGATTTACTTGCTCATTGTATTAAGTTGTTGGTTGGATTGGATGGACAATGGTTTCCTGGTTTAGTCAAACTTAGTCGTTGCGTTAGCCCCTTTTGGTTGAGTCCTGAGCCATCCTAACTCTAGTAAATCCTTTCATTTTCTCTTGGATCATATTAGGTTAAAAACCTGGATAAAATTGCCCTTAGAGTACGGCTTTGTTGGAAACAAGGCGTGCTCTGGAAGTTATCACCCTTGGTCTCTTCTTATTAAATTCCAAGTAATCGTATTAGAGCTTTGCGGATGTGAGCTAGGTCACACTGCTGAACACTTAGTTTTGGTCTTAAATGGTACTGTTTGTCATAACGGATCAAATTTCTCTCCACAGCTTCTCGGTATACCTTGAAATAGTGCATGGATGGTGCTCTGCAAATTTGAAGTCAGAGATGGCCAATTCTATGGAACGCTAGGCATAGTCTATGGATTGCTGGCGAACCATGACTGGTACATCTCTGGCGATCCATAACTGATGGATCACTTGCGACCCGAGGACTTAATATATTTTTCATCTTTTTCATTATCATCTGCCTATATAGCCAGTCAAGCCGATCCATTCCCTCACTTTCACGTGACCCGATCTTTTTCTTCTTTTGTGCGATATGATTACTTAGCTGTGATTCTTGCCTTTGTTCCATCGACTCGATCCGTCGCCTCTAAAGATCCAACCTTGCCCAAGCCTTTCGTCATGATTTCCTTTGCATTGCCACCATTAGAGTATCACCTCTACCTTCTCAGGCCACCTACAACCAAAACCCTAGTTTTGCTCACGCCTTTGGTCGCCTCCGACCTACCCTTAGATCTCCACCAATTCAGTGCAGTTTGCCGATCTCAAAGCTTCTATCAATTTCACGTTTAGGTCTTTAATCCGAGGTGGGTTCACCAATTACGATGTTCGTTTAATGATTTGATGGTGATGTTGCGTTTGTGATGTTTGTCATAAGGAGTTTGAGTTGATTGTGGCTTAATGGAGGAAGATAGTAAATAGAGTCTTGAGTTTCTCCCAGAACGACATACGGACCTTGTCCCGGTGTTTGACATGTTTTGCTATCTTCGTTTATTAAGCCAGAATTGACTTGTGACAAGTTCCATAACTGATATTGCACGACACATCGTGAATTGATTCTGGCTCTTCTAAAGAATATGGACTTGTCTTACTTTCTTTTTGCATGCTCGGTGTCCCTGTAATGAAAAGAATCTTCCGCATCGCTTTGGACAATGGATCTGTTATCGATCGTTGATTGATAACGGGTAAGTGTAGAGGAAGTAAAAACAAACGAAAACGATATGGGAAATTATTTTCCTTTTCACTACGAGCGACCTACCTACACGAGATAGAGTGTTTGTAATGTTTCGGACACCAAGCTCATCCCCTATAGATAGCACATTGCACTTGCCTCGGTACATACTTGAAATCTGTTGTGTCAGCACGAATCAATGTACCTTCGGAATTCAAGTGTTGTAGGTGAAGTTATTTGTTTGGAATAGAATCACCTGGCCATTTTGAATGCATGTTTTGTTGCTTTAGAATGAATCATTCGTCTTAGCATCGTAAGTCAAGTGGAGGAAGCCCGACACTTTCGAAAGCAAAGCTGCCATCCATTGCCCTTTCTCCTTCCATCTCACAAGCTATATATAGCCAGTTGGTCCCAGTGGGTCCGGTCTTATACTAAACTCCTCCCAATTTTAGGGTTCTTCTCAACCCGCCAGAGAGAGCTTCTTCCATGGTTTCCGATAAGTTTCCGCATAATATTTGAGTGTAGCACGACATACCGGAGGATGTACGCCTCTCAAAGAAGAACAAATTTTCTTACATGCCTCCCTCGGGTTATACCTCTTGTCACCGATATATGTGTTTGAATGGAGCCATGTCCCCTTTTAATGACATTTTTCACGAGACTCTTTAGAATTTAGGCATTGCCTCATTCCAGATTCATCCCAATGGCTATGCCATCCTAATTTTGTTTGCACGTCCTTTTCCTGTGCACATTCAATCGCGCTCCAAGCTTCGATAAGTTGGTGTACTTTCTTTCATTCAAGAGAAAAGATGAGTGTCCGTCTTTAGTTGTAATCGAAGCTCAAAGGAATCAAAAAATCATATTGCGGCTGCAAAGGAACCTATCCCTGTTTAAGACCCAATATTTCTTCATCAGATGCCTCAAGGGGTTTAACCTTTTGTGGAAGATGAGGGGTAAGTTCTTTTCCCAATTTGTTGAGTTCCAACGTGTCGCTGCCGGGCTTCTAACAAGTCAAACATTTCTTGCAGTTATCTTGAGGCCGAATAGGGACTATCTCTTAATGAAGTTTGTCGGACCTTGAAGGCTATTGATGCCAAAGAAAGGTCCTGTAAAGTCTTTTTGACAGACTAAAACTAACTCCGATATGGGTTGTTGCATCTGGGGAGGTCTGCCGTTCCAGTTGAAGCCTCCCTCTTGTAACAACCCAGAATTTCTGTCATTTGAAATTCGTATATTTAATTGATTTTAAATATTCAAAAGTAAATTTAATAAGCTGAATAAATAATATTTCGAATATCTAGATTTAATTGGATAAGTAAATTGTTAATTTAATATTTGAAATTACAGAAATAATTTAGAAATTGAATTAAATGTGAATAAAAATGATTTGTAAAGTGATATTAAATCATATTGGAATTAGAATAATGTTACAGAACTTTTAAAATTGAATTAAAAGTTAAATTGTAGAAATTGAATATTTTAATATTTAATCGACGTGTAAAAATAGCCATTTTTCAAACAGTCTCAGATTTTGACGAAACCAATTTCATTGGATCCGTAATGTTATATTATTGTAAGTCAAATTTAGTGTCAATCGGATTTACGGTTTGTTCGGGGCAAGTTAAAACACATAGAAAATCATTTAAGTGAATTTTAAATTTAAATAGTAGATTCGAAAACCTATCTTCCAAACGTGATCGAAGTGGCTCCTGGTATATATTCCATTGCGTTCGGAATAGGGGTAAAACATTATAAACGCCAGGCGGCACGCTTCGTTTGGAGTTCGGAAAAATTTCGTATGAATAGTGTCATCAAATTTTCTATAAAAGGACTTGTTTTTTCTTCATTTTTGCAAAACCTAATACAGCTAGGGTTTCTAGCCGCCGTTTTTGTTTTAATGGCCAGAAATAGCGCAACTTCCTCCTTGTTTATCTCTCAATCCATCGAGAATTAACCAAAACTTTCTAAACGAAAATCGATGAGGGCGATTAGATCTACATTCTCAACGGTTGTGATCGAATATGGAGCTAAGGATTGACAAGAAATGGGCTACATTTGTGCTACGTTCGTTTACATTTTTCGAGGCTGTGTAAGGGCCGACCATGACCGGATTCATGGCAAAGGTGGAGAAAAAAATGGGCTTCGAAACAGAGTAGCTCGATCGTTGCATAGCTCGTCGATGAAGGCACGACAACTAGGGTTTTATGGCGGCTCTATGGGTTTCATGAACGAAGCTTGAATGACGAGAGGGAAAAGATGATGCATGGCCCAGATCTGATGTTGCATAGTTGAGCGGCCTGGATTTGTTTAAGGTTAAAATTAAAATAGAAATAGTAAATTAATTTATATTAATTCGTTTAAACTTTAAAACGCTATAACTTTTTGATACGAGGTCCATTTTGCACGAAACGAATTGCATTGGGTTCGTGTGGACGAGCACTACATTATAGAACTGGATTGGGATTTGTTTGAGCCAGTGAAAATTTTAGGTAAAATTAAACGCTCGTTTAATTTTATTCAGAATAAAACGCTGAAATCGTGACTACAAGCAATGTGAGTACAACTCACTCTTTCTGACTCACTGATATTTTTATATAAGTGAGAAATAATTTATTATATGATGATTGATGATTGTTTGGATGATATATGATATATTGATTGGTATTTGTATATATACCTGCCTAGTGGAGCAGATGACCCTATACGTTCCCGTGTATGAGTGGATGACCCTTTGTACGCGCGTCTGCCTTGAAGCGGACATTGTACACATATTCTAATATGTATATTTGTTGCAGGTGATAGGTTGGAGGGATCCAACTGGATTCCTCACCAGTATTGATTTATTTACAAATATTGTGATATATGCTGTATTCATATGATATAGGATGTTTTAGATGCCGTGATTGTTGTATTTAGTGCTGTTGCAGCATTGGGCCTATTTTTGGAATTTTTAAAATGCTAAAGTGATGATTTCCAAATTTAAAAGATTTTCAAGTGATTTTGAAAATATATGTTTTATTTAATTTCGAAGTGTTAAAGGAATTGATTTATTTTAAATAAATGAAAGTATAATATTTATTGTTATAAAAGTTATGATTTTTGGAAAATAATACATAAGTATGATTTTGAAGTTATATAGGCTATAATAACGATTTGTAAATTATTAAAAGAATTGGTTTATTTAAATCGAGATTTTTGAATTATTATAATTAGTATGTATATAAGATTTATAAAATGGATATTTTATAAATAAAAATGATGGGATTGTGGAGGAATTTTGTAAGAGTTAAAATGAGGTTATAAATGGATTGTATAAGTAAATATGATTTATAGATTTATAACTAAAGTAGTTATAAAAAGAATGATTTTGTAAATAAAGAGATTTATAAGTTTTGACTTTGGGTTGTCATGACGATGTTTTACGCCACATTCGTTTTGACCCAAATAAATGTGTTTAAGTAGAACGTTTTCCTTAAAGAATAAAATATATACTTAATCATGATTTAAGTATATGGAATATTTTCCAAGTGTTGAAAATAAAGAGACTTGTGAATTACTTATTATTTTATAAGTATATGGAAATGTTTTCCATAGTTGAAATGATTTTGAGAATATACCTTTTAAAAGATAATTTGAAGTGAATATTTGGCAAGTGATTTAATTAATAAAAGATTAATTAAAAGGGCCTAGTGATTGTTATGGTGCTAAATATTTTTTGTTTGCTTTGATAGTTAAATAACCGACTATCAAACTTGGCCAAAATTTTAGTTCCTCGACTTGATGCGGGAACTATTTAGTCGTACATTTAGTACGTAGCCTTCTGTGTAAACTAGATTATCGTTTGTGTTGAGGATGTTGATTCGTATAGTGTGTAGTATTACTCCAATCTATCGAGCTTCCTTCTTTGCCCGAAGGATAGCAAGTTGAAATTTGGAGACGTGATAATTCAATGAGACTTAGTTTCTGTGTGCGGTTGAGAAACGCTTTTGCGTTGTTGGTGTGAAGAGACCGGGATCGGTTTATCCGAAAACCACTTCGGACCAACGTATATGCGACGATTGTGTAGGTTGCTTATTGATGATATTGATATTCCGGATTTTCATAGTGGGGGAATGCTTGTTGATCGTTTGGGGTTAAAATCCCAATATACATCCAGTAGCAGTGGTCTCTTCATTATGAAATATCCAATGCGAGAACTATTCGCTACTAATCCTATGGATTTCCCGACAGGATGTGGTAGGAAAGTACCTTCGGTTTGTCCTATTCCTGGACAACTTGTATGGATGTTTGTCTGACATTGCATTTCTATAGATTACATACATCGGTTTTGCTTGATTATATTCAGCCTGATAGGGGGTTCTCACTCTTGTTAGGTAGCGAACGGATGACTCTTGCCCCTACATGTCCCTAGAGTGAAAGGGTTGGTCATAGTCGAGAGGCTGGCCGTAAAAGCAAAGCACGAGGTATCAGTGTGAGCTACGGTGGGTATTACCTACTGGTTGCGTCCCGTCACATCTGGTATCAAAGCTTAGATTTTGTATATTCCTAAGCTTTGATGTGTACTCATTATAGATAGGGACAGTAGCACCCTAGATTGAGTTGAGTGTATTATCTATATGAGCGCGTATTTGTTAGTGAACATAAAATATTTTATATTGTGTTTTCTTATCCGTCGAGCTGTTTGTGAATTCTGGTCGGTATGTGGGACGCCATGTTATTGATAGGGATTTCCAAACACTTAAACGAGGCAAGTCGACATAGTATTATTTCAAATTGGGTAAATGAAATAATTTTACCTCGATTATATTTTGTATATAAGAAATAATTTTTTAGAAATTATTAAAGTATATATAAATGAATTGGTTGAATGTTTGAAAATGTAAATATATATAAGTTAAATAAAAGTTGTTTGAATGATCTAAATAAAAGCAACAATTGTAAGAGAATAAATTATATAAGCAAATGAATTATAAGTATGGAATTATAATTAATATGATTTACAAATGTGAAATAATCTTATGTATAAGAGATGAAATTATATGAATATATTTATAAATATGTGTTATAAATGAAAATGGATTTAGCCAAGAATTTGAAAATTTGAATCCCAATGATTTTAAAAGTTGTTTTTCAAAAGTTAAAGAGGTTATATTGTTATAAATTCATATAAGATAAATAAATTTGAAATGATCTTATATAAGTAAAGTGAATAGTGAAGTTATATAAGTAAAGATTTTTAAATGCGATTTATGAATAAAAAGAATTTTTTTAAAAGAATATAAAGCACTGAATTCACTACTGTTGCTGGGAAATAATAAGGGTGATGACCACAGCATCATCAGTATCATTTTCGAGTTTCTGTGTGACGGATTTGCTATCGAAGTAAATTGAAATTTAATTTTTGTTGTGATAAACAAATTTTATTTAAAATCCAAGTTGTAATTGATAAATATAAGTAAAATAAGTTTTAGAATTATAATATATGAAATAATAAAAATGTAACATGGTAAAGTTGAAATAAATTTGAGTTAGTAAGTGAATTATATGATTTCAAATTTAACTAAGGAAGGTTATATTGAATTGAATTTTAGCTGGATTAGATAGGTTAATAAAGTGAATTGGATTTGGAATTATAGAGAATGAGTTTAGTGAAGGGAAGTGAACTTAAGTAGATGTTCACGGAATTATGAATAAATAAGTTTTTCAACTTATAAAGTGAGAAAATGTAAGTAAAACCAATTGTCAAAATGGTTAAACTAATTTGTTAAGTAAAGCAAGATATGAATTTGAATAGTGAGATGAAATTTGACTTAAGTAAAAGTTAAATAAAATAGAATTTGAAATGTATTAGAGATGAACTTAAGTGGTATAGTAAAAGTGAAGGTAAATGAAATTGAAATGAAACATAACTTAAGTAATGTTGAATAAAGTCTATTTTGGTATCAAAGTAAATTAATAAGTGAATTAAATAAAAATGAACTTAAGTTATATAAAGAAATTCAACTTTAATTGTAAAATGAATTAGCAATTGAATTAATGAATGAATTGATAAGTAATAGTAGATGTAAGTGTTAATTCATTAAAAGCTAATGAAATTGGAAATTGAAAATTTAATGAAAGCTAATTAAAAGTGTTGAACCAAATTGAATGAATGTTGAAAGTAAATTAATTTGGTAATATTGGATATACTTTGGTTGTTAACTTATTGTTAGTTGATTGTATAGAAGTTCATTAATTATTAATAAAATTGAATTAATGAAATTGAAAGTAAAATAATTGAATTCAAATTGAAAGTCAAGTAAGAATAAATAGAAATAGAATTGATTTGATTTGGAAGCAAACAAATTGGAATATGAATTAGTGAATATAAACTAATTCATATTAAAAAATGAATGTTAAAAAAATCCAACGTTAGTGAATCAAATATGATTAACTGGAAATCAATTCAATAAATATTAATGAGAAGTGAATGAATATTGATTTGATTATGGATTGATTGGATATATATTGCTTTGTTGAACGATAGATGTTTGATGATTGGATTTGTTGTTTTTGATTGCATTTGCTATACTGGCATATATAGTTGTTGGTATATGTTGTATATTGATATTACTTTCATATATACATGTTTCTCATGGTTTGTTGAGTGTTTAATAGGTGCGTATGGTGCTTGCTTCACATTTGGAGCTCGCTTTCGCGCTATATTAGCTGTATATGCTTGCTAATAATATATAAGGTACATATCTCGGATTACATATCGTACTTTTACATTTTTTCCTTGCGGGATGCCTCATCCTCGATGATGAGATGTATATTTGTGATATATATATACTGCTATTTTTTTTCGGATCGAACCGTGCAAAGGAGATGCTAGCGAATTTTTTTAAAAATTTAAGGCGTTAGAAATTTTTTGGGAAAATTGGAAAACTTTTCTTAACTAAAGTTTGATTTTGAATTAAAAGTTAAACGATAGTAGTTGGTTTTGAAAAGATAACTATGAATGTATTTGAAAACTTAGTAAAGTTTTTGTAAGAAGTTTAACTAAATGATTTTGGGAAAGTTAAACACTTAAGTGATTTTGATAAATCTAGTTTGAATGAATTGTTTTGAAAAGTTAATGGATTTTTGTGACTTTTTCTTACTTGGTAATTTCGAGGACGAAATTCTTTTAAGTAGGGGAGAATGTAGCGGCCCAGGATTTCTGTCATTTGAAATTCGTATATTAATTGATTTTAAATATTCAAAAGTAAATTTAATAAGCTGAATAAATAATATTTCGAATATCTAGATCTAATTGGATAATTAAATTGTTAATTTAATATTTGAAATTTCAGAAATAATTTAGAAATTGAATGTGAATAAAAATGATTTGTAAAGTGATATTAAATCATATTGGAATTAGAATAATGTTACAGAACTTTTAAAATTTAATTAAAGTTAAATTGTAGAAATTGAATATTTTAATATTTAATTGACGTGTAAAAATAGCCATTTTTCAATAGTCTCGGATTTCAACGAAACCAGTTTCATTGGATCCGTTATGTTATATTATTGTATGATTTCAAATTTCATGCCAATCAGATTTATGGTTTGTCCGGGGCAAGCTAAAACATGTAGAAAAACGTTTAAGTGAATTTTAAATTTAAATAGTCGATTCGAAAACCTATCTTCCAAATGCGATCTGTAACACCCCGCCTTCCTGCACGCTTTAAATCGACGATAAACCACACATGTCAGACTTAAACCACACAGAAGGATGGACTGTTATGGGGTAAATAAGAATAAGGCAGAGAAAGAAAAAAAAACAAAATAGAATCTTGCAGAGGAACGATAAAATATAATAATCAAATAACTGTTCATGAAGATGTTTACAAAA
Source organism: Allium cepa (assembly GCA_030765085.1). NCBI lineage: Eukaryota > Viridiplantae > Streptophyta > Magnoliopsida > Asparagales > Amaryllidaceae > Allium > Allium cepa. The sequence continues at coordinate 25,940,255 of CM060938.1, read as the reverse complement.
CATTTGATTATATTTATACAATACATACCAGAGTACACATACCAGAGAATAATAATTAATGCAGCGGAAATAGCATGCATGTGGTGGAATACTATAATATATAATAATAATATAAATCTTCGTCTTCGTCCTCCAGAGCTAAAGTCTTCGAATCCGAAAATGCTCAGGCTGACCCAAGCGAATTGAAGAGACAAAACACTCGAGTCAGAACAAAAATATCTTATGTAAGTTAAATCAACAAGAATAAATATGAGCGTAACGACATCAGAAATGTTTACGGGATTTGACATCTCCTATCCAGTGTCTAACATGAGTGCAGTAACTTAAGAGATGCTCGGGATTCACATCTCCTAAGGATCCGTTAAACTATTTACTATGTAGTAATATTTCGCTATTATAATAATGTCTAATAGTAAAATAAACTTACTTTTTTCATAGCATTAAGGGGTTACCCATATAGCCCTTAACACGTAATAGTCCCAGTTGTCCATCCATTATCATAGTCCCTCCTGATCGGAAAGCCACCAGAGGATACCACACGGGCTACGGGTGAAAACCAAACTCGTACAAGGCGCGCTAGGGTAGGTGACACCTCACAACTAGGCAATGCCAGGGTAGATATACCAATTGCTATCCGGGCCGGTGGTAACGCGTAGCGCGCAGCTACCGCCCACCTCAGGCCACACCCCCAAATATAAAAAATCAAAAGTGGCGACCGAATCAATCCAAAAGTCAAAGTATGATATCGAAGGGATGTGTCAGATCAAAGGTGCTTCCACATTGGCCCGAGAATCGCTCCTGTTTTAGCCACCTTATGCCAACTCATGGGAGTCGGGTTCACGTATTTACCTTAATAGAATGTCGCCACCATCCTACTTCATTCTGGAATCTCCACCGCGTACACCGTTGTTAAAGTGGTTTTCGAAGTTGGCAGAGAGTATGGAAACTTCTGATCCTGGTCTCTTCAACAACCAACAGCTATTATAGCACCGCGGTTATTTCAAAATTACTTATACTTCAAAACCAGGACATAATATTCATTTCAAAACCATATAATTATGATATCATTTTCCCTTTTAAAACTAATCAATATGATATCATTTTTCAAATATATCCTTTTCTAAAACCATAAATTTCATAGTTATAATATTTCTAAACCAAACGCTTGAAATATAGCCTTTCCAAACATAAAACTTTGAATTACATAACTTTGAAATATAACCTCACCACTTAAATGGTTTGAATATAAGTTACTTTATATAATAAAATAGTTTCTTCACCTTCACAAATCAATTCCAAATATAGATTTAAATCCCGAATAAAATATTTCAATTTCCATATATTTCAAAGTTTTAAATATTCCACCATTTCAAAACGAATTCTTTGATAATTTCATATATATTAAATTCAATTACTATTATTTAGATTTGAAATGTTTACTTAATAAATCAAGTATCATTTAAGAAAAACCTTTACACTTCAAATAACATGATATACTTCCAATTTAATTTAACTTGAAAATATTCATTTAAATCGACTTGATATTCATTTAAATCCTCTAAACCAAAATCAAGTTATAAAAATCATACCTTTTAAAAATCTCAAATTTATTTAAATTTCAAGTCAATTTTATTCGAGGATAACTCTTAATACTTTAATTCAGTCAAATTCATATTTAACTTCCTGCCTAAATATAATTTAAATAAAAACTTAACTGTATTACATCTTAATAAAATCAACTTTTATTATTAAACTTCCTTTATACTATTAACCCTATTTTATGCATAGCTTAAAACCAAGAAATTAATTATATATGCGAGTATGGTGGCACGTCCGTTGGACGTGTGCCAAGAAGGAAGTGTGAAAATTTTGCCTGCGCTACAGTTATGGCAGTGGAATATACACACACAGAGACACATACATACATATGTACACAAATATGTGTGTGTATATCTTTAATATTAATTGTAATACCTTTGGTGTCACACTTTTTTGGTGTCAGCGTGAACTATCAAAAATGCCCCTACTAAATCTTAATATCACTTCAAATTATGATCCAACAATTAAATTTCTTTTACAAATTCAAAATGCCACAAATGCTATTTAATTGTAATATCACCTAACTGTTATGGAAAAAATTATGTTACATGCTGGAGTTAAAACTAACTGTTATAAACAACAAACCAATTCTTTCGTTGCTTATGTCGTGTATTCCATCATGATTTAGTTGATTATATTAAGTAATAAAAGTGTGTCATTTCTTTTATGTTGTGTTAAAGTTTTCAATGTATATGTAAGAATAAAATTATTAACACTTTACATACATTTCAGTATTTGGCTATAAACATAAAAGTTCAAGACTACGCTTTTATCAAGGCAACCACAAAATTACATACATGAAAGATTGGACACATAATAAGTTAAACACATGTTGTAATACACATCTATGCATTACATACTTTGATAAGAAACATACAGTTGAATAAACACTCTTATGTACATTTTAAGTATAAGCTCTACTAAACTTTTATTCTCTTCTCTCATTATAACCCTTCAAAGGAAGCTCTACTTAAACTTCCTTTTTTTCTTCCCCCAATGTTATTGTAACCATTCAAACTTTTTAACGCTGTACAGAATCAACCTCAAAACTTAAAGCCAATACTTGAAACTGTCAGATACCATCCAATGACTGCTTGAAACACAATACCTGACGCATTTGCTGAGGTGGTGGTACAAACTATATCAAAGGAATTGCTGCTTCTGCATGAAACAAACAAATACTGTTTGCATGAAAAGAGGCTTTCTTGCAAAGGTTAAACACACTTAGAAAACATGCAAAAATGGAATCGATATTGATCCAAATTCTGAAATTGATAAGAATTAAATAAAGAATGAAAAAAAGATGCAAACCAATTTCACATTGATGGAAAATAAAAAAGAAGATACTGAATGGTTCATCCACTCTAATGGTTTCACTTAACTTTCTCAACCCACGACAAAGAAGAAAAATGATCCAGCAAACAATAAACTAATGTTAGAACCGCAAGCTGTAGAAATTATTTATCCTTTAAACTTATTATAGAAAGATGTCATATTATAATTCAGTTCAGAGACATAGATGTTGCAGGCAGTTATGATGTTTGAAAGGGTAAATACTTCATGATTAACGTAGACGTTGAACATTTACTAAACAAATACTAAACTTCTGAAAGAAAATCAAATAAAAATTCGTTTACCATCACAAAAGTACATTTCATGATGTTACCTTTAAAATTATAATTCTACTTGGTGTTTGTGGATATAGTTTGTTCCACGTCAATATTTGAAATTAAGATAAAGATATATTAAAATGTGGATCCAAGAAGATCTGAGAGTTAGTTAAGTGCATAATCTGTTGTAAGTTAGAACAAAAGAGAAACAATTAAAGTTAAACAATTACATAAAGAAAAATCAAAGAAACAAAGTATTCCTAATTATAGAAATGGACAATATCACAGGAAAATGAAATCCCAGTCCGTGTAAAGGGAATCAAATTATGAAAAGAGCACGACTTAAATTAACAACCAAGATCAATGTTTTTATTCAGCTAAGATCAATGTTTCTATTGGACTTGAAAATAATAATATATAATGATCAAATACGAAGATATTGGCAGTAGCATTGTCAAACAGTTCCCATACAAATTAGAATTTCAAATTACATGCAAGTACCTATGTCAGGTTTTGAATCCCAATCATCTTCATCAACATCAATGACTAATATATCCTTACTTCTCTCCACATTGGCGATGCATGGTTTATTCCTCAATGGTTATACAATACATCTACCTACTTTAACCTATAAAGTTATAGCATAAAGCATATAAAAAGAAATAGTACTTTCCATTGATGTTTGCAACTGTACGTGTATTTGCAAAGTTTTTCGCTTGCCAAAAAACAAAAGTTTGCATGTGTTGTATCTAACTGATGCTGCCAAAGTAGTAGAGAATGTTTGAGAACTTAGCATATAAAAATTACGTTCTTTATTTAAAAGAAAATCATATATTATATGCGCTACCATCTAATCATCTTATGTACATATAATCCTAGGCCAGCATCATTGTTAGTGCATCATCGGTTATGTTATGCTAATAATCTAGTCAAATCATCCATTCTTTTGTTTTAGTTGTCGCCAAGCGCTACAGTCCTAAGTGCCCAAAAATAAGATGATACAAATCTATGTTATATGAAAAGTTCAAATAATGCAAAGCTTCATCAAAAAAAAGTACGTCAAAAGAAATTGAAAAAAGTAAGATAAAGATTATGTTATCATAAATTTACTAATCATTTAGTGATATAAAAATGACTGGCCCAAAAACCAATACGTTAAAGCCAAGTTTTCTAGTCTGGTCTTGGATAACCATGCAACCTCAAGTTAGGTATTTGAAATTATAGTGCCCAAAGTAGGAAATCCATGTACGTTGTACATGGAAGAAATAGTAGAAATGAATAATTTTGTGTGTGTGTGTGTGTATGAGAGAAAATAAGCAATTCATGATATCGAACCTGAAGTAGAGATCATCCACAGCAAGTCAATCTCGATTGATCGTCTTTCATTCCGGTTCATGCTTTACCTAAAGACAAACAGATATAACAATTAGGAGAGTAATCAAGAGTCAAAGTAGCAGATTCAAAAATAAATGACTTTTTGTAATGGATGTCATCCAGATCTATTCAGCTTTGACTTTAGTGGAAGAAGCAAATGAGGAGACTTGTCAACAAACATGTTTTTGACTATTTTCATCTCCTTAGATTTTTCTAAAAACTGAGAATATGTACTTATAGTTTACATGCACTCCAATATGATGGAACAGGGAAAGGGAGCCAAGCAAGAAGAATAATGTCAGCTTTTTTAAAATTCGGTAGGTAGAATGTTAATCACAGCTCCTTCTATCATTATATATTTCCATATCTAATCACAAAGGACTTTTAACTACTTAATATTTGTGAAAGTATGCCAATCGCAAAAAAACAAAATGGGTATTGCTCAATGTTCAAATTTCTTAAATGTTGAATGCTTCAGTGGTTCATAGCAAAAAAAAAATTATTCACTACTAAACATTTTCAGACACAGCATGAAAAAACCATTGAAAGAAAGTGAATACTTGGATTTGAGTTGGAATGAAATTCCAGTATATCGAATGTGTACACACAATTGCCAGGACAAATTGATTCTTCTTTCATCGGTAGAAGTTCCTGAAACAAACAAAATCAACAATATAGTCAACCAAAAATAACTGTAAAAATAGTCAATCCATGTAGCATAGATCCATATCATAAATTGAAAACTCCAAACTATGTCTGGATAATTATTATCTTCCACTGGAAATTTCATAATATTGACATCTAACAGCGAATCTGATTAGTGAGAAACTTTTACACCGAAAAAATAATGAAACGAACAATATGTAAACAAATAAGCAAGGCATTAAAAAAAATCGTACCTCCATTCCTCTTGTACTTCTTCAGTTATTGGTACGAAGTCCTCTCTTTTTCTACGTTTGTTGAGTCTAAGTTTTCTCATTTCCGAAACCTCGTAAATTTCTTCTTGGTTTACTACGTTAACAGCGATTAAGATTGAGTGGCGACAAATAATGACTGGCGAAGAGGATTCAAACCCTACACATGTAATCTACCAAATTATATTAACAATATAAAAAATTTGACGAATAACAAAACAATTAATTGAGTTTCAGTCAACATAAGATCAATTAAACAAAATATTACCATATTTCAGCGAAGTTACCAATTTTGAATGTAGAAGCAGTTGTAGATCTTGAAATTTTTTGAAACTCAACGGCCGCAAACACCTTCCTTTTTACCGCTAATGCCACGATGAATTTGATGCCTGATGGTTTTGTATCTTTCGTTTTCTTCTTTCTACGTCCATGGCGATGAAAGAATTTGGGGAAATCAAGTTCAGATCGTACCTTGTGAAATAAAGATGGTCGATGGTGAATAAACGATGCTAGAATCACATGAGACTATTGGCGGCAGTTGGCAACGGAGGTGGAATCAGCGAAGAGTATTGGCGGGGGCGGCAGATGTAGCAGCAGAGTGAGAGGGAAAGGATTAGTCGAAGAAAAGATAGGTCGATGAAGGGGGGCGAGTGGGCAGTTGAAGGAGGGAGGCAGCCATTTTTTACGTAGAAAGGGGAAGTGGGTTTACAGGAAAGTGGAAGACGTAGAGAAAAATAAAGAGGATGGAAAGGAGACGTGGGAGTAATGTTGTCGGCAACGTGGGAGGGGAGTGCAAAAAGACTGAATTGCCCTTGTGCACGGATTCCTTGTTTTTCTGAACGGTGGGCAATACGGGAAGTGAATAAAAGGCTTCACTTTGACCGGTTTGACCAAGGTTTTGCATTATAGTATAGATACAAAATAACATTTATAACATATCAAATTAAATATCTCACAAAATCATATATTTCTTAACAAAACCATAGGAATCATTTCAAAATATTTTTACATATATATATATATATATACCGTGGTGTCTGTATATAATTTTGTACCATATGGTCAAGTGATACGGAAATTTATCATTTCAATCCGTAATTTAAAATAAAAATGCGGTTATTTATCATTTCAAACCGCAATCCCGGATGGAAAAATGCGTAACAACTTGCAGGTTTGATGATGTAAATAAACATCCATTCATCCATCATAAATCATACATCCATCACAATCATCATCCAAAACAAACAATCAATATCAATATATAACTGATAATATATAACAGGTAATCAACTGGCAGTTATATCAATAATGAATTAAATAACGATTTAATTTAAATAAATGCAATTAACTGAGATGATGATTAAAAATATACAAACACTCATAAATAAATTCATAATCACAACATATATTAATTTAACAAACATAAGAAATTTTAGAAGTTACGAGTGGGTTAAAATACCCACCTTTTGAATTTAAATTGAATTCAAATCCAATTTAAAGCCAAAAATTTCACAGTCTCAGAATCTTCCCAAACCTACGCCAAAATATCCGGAACCAATACGAACCTAGCGGAGAAAACCGCGCATGGATTTGATGTCGTATGAGAAAGTTATCTAATTTAGAGCGATTGGAATTATAAACTTTTAAATAGAAAAGAAAAACAAAAAAACAAACACTCACCACACACTATAGCCACGTCACCATCCTCAACATCTGCTCTATCCAGAACTACATCGCGTGCTTCGAAGTCAACACGTCCTCAGGCCTCCAACCGCGCTGCCTATAGCCATCGCGGCCATGCCACACGCAGCCACCTGAAGCGCTGATACCCTCCATGCCACGCGAGTGTCTCGCGTTCACCGTGAAACGACACGCAGCCGCCAATCAATCACTAACCCTAATCGAATTTTGCCGTCGATCAGACCGTCAACTCACCCCGAAACCCATAAGGATGTGATCCCCTTGGCCCTCTCTACAAAAGCCAGAAAGGAATTTCCGATCAGGCGAAGTTCGTCGTCGAGCGATGAACGGTCGAAACTTCTTCGATTTTTACTGATCAGACGTTGAACCAAAACGAAAAACAAATCATGGATCTGAGATACGCTCGTCGAGAGCTTCGATATATATTTTTCTGAATTTTTTTGAGGAGTTTGGATTTTTGACTTTGATTTGGATTGAAATTTGATTTGTGTTTGGATCTAGAATTTGTTTGTCTACCATTGAGGAGGAGAAATAATTGAAATGTACGTACAGACAAATGAGAAATAGGAGTAGGCTAGGGTTTATAACCGGGTATTTATATGTAGGGTTGAAATAGAATAGAAGGACACGATTTATAAACGCGCTGAAGGATGAATGACCCGAAAAGCCCGTTCTGACTCCGGAACGAAATTGGGTCAACCTGTATATCTAGATGTTTTTAAATATTTTAAATGCGATGGAACAAGTTTCGAGTCCTAATTCCATCGTATGAAGAAGTTATGCTCAAATCAATAATTTTCAAATTGATTTCAATTGATTTCAATTTCAATAATTTCAAGGCGTTTCGAGTCCGTATGATCAAACGACAAGTCCGATCGCTACGAAACTTGAAACCCTACGATAATTCACAGTTACAGATCTGACGAAACTAGTTTCATCAAAATCCGAGTCAGTGGCCAAATTGGCTATTTCTTCATTAATTAAATAAATTAATAATGTCAGGACACGATTGTTCGTCTTCCGAAAATTCGACATCGACACTCACTCTATCGACTGCCGAGAAATCGAACGACGGAAAACCGAACACTGAGGGTTTTTAAGAAAAAAAATTTAGGAAAAGAAAAAGAAAAGAAGAAGAAAGAAGATAGAAAATAGAAATTAGAGAGAATAGAAAATGGAGAGGAAAGAAAATAGAACATAGAATAGAGAATAGAAGTTTTAAAATAGAAGAAAAAGAGGAAAGAAAAATAGAGAGAAGGGAATAGAAAACAAGAACAACATCAAAATCTCACAATTCGCAGCGGAACAACATATAATAATAAATGAATAATCTTTAAACAAAGAACTATATCAGTTATTACATTACATCACATTACATCATATCATCATATCATCAGAGTGTACAACAACAACAAATAGTGCAGCGGAAAAAGAAATACTATATAAGTAATACGCCATGCCATCCAGCTTGCCTCCAGCAACTCCAGAATATCCTGAATATCCTGATAAACCTTACTCTTGACTGCCCGTGTGGAAATTGGTGGGCACCCAGAGTTTAGGAAGGAAAACAATAAACTCCAAGTCAGTCATGTGACTGGTGTGAGAACTCAAAACAGTTTATTTATCTTTAAAAATCAAAATAGAGGAATATTTTTAAATTCAATTCGCAATGCTTTTAAAAATGAGACTACCATAAGGCCTCCCGCACACACACACAATGCAAACGCAGAATCGGAGGAGATTTCTCCTTATGATAGCCAAAGATGCTTGATACGCATTTAAAATAACATTTGATATTATTACTAGTGCATAGTGTAGAGGAAAAATTCATTTTGAAAGTAGAATATAAATCTTAGCCAACATACGACCATTATCGTATGCCTACTATAGCTACCATCCAAACAGTGTTGCGACACCATAAGCGAATAGCAGGTTCTACAACTAATACCGTACAAGTTTCGTATTGTTTCTTTGGATTTCCAACAAATGGTCAGGCCAAGGAACTTCCCATTGCCACATGAGAATGCCTTTGGAAAGACATCCCCGAGAACCAAACCGGAACTCTGCCAACACAAGGCCGGGTTACCCCTAACCGGGTAACTACTGACACGAGCACGCCATTCCCCGATCGTAAACGACCTTTCTCACGGGATCCCGAAAACCAACAACCACAAAGTAATAAATTCGTAGTAACCACATAGGTTAAATATCTGGGCTCCATACCATGATACCACCTCTATCCAGAAGGAAATGTACATACCCTAAAGGGTGCTACCCCTCATAACCTTGCTGCATCTTTCCTGTTTTGACCATTTCCGGGGTGTGAGGTTCGACGAAGTCACGTCCACAAAAACATACTTTATACAAAAGCCATGCTTTGGGTCAACAAATGATCAACACAATGATCACTAAGATAGACGATCAATAAACGATCCTATCACAATAATCAACACAATGATCATTTCAGCAACACTCAGCATATCACATTACCAAATTGGGAATATATCGCTGATAACTTCAACTATATAACCTCTAAGCTCGTACGTCTCAGAGAAGGGTGTTAAGCTAAAAGAATAAATTCTTCGCCACCAACAGAAATATATTTGAATGAAATCGGCTTTATTTCTCAACTTGTAATGTCAGACATACAATCCATACAAGTTTGTTCCGGGCTCGAACAAAACCGAAGGCACTTACAAAGAAGTCCTTGCAATCCGGATATTCACAATCCTGATCGGATTCACCATCACATATGGAGAACTCTATACCGGAGCAACTCGGTGCAGAGTAAATCGACAGGTCATCCTATCGCTCTCGCAAATACCGGGTCTTCAACACCGATCTTCAATGCGATTCACAACGACGTATCACATATTCGGAATGGGTTATACGACCCCATGGTCCTTTCCCGGTTAACCCGAATAGTGAGCGCTTATTCAAAAATAAGTGTAGCATTCACATTCAAACAAATCACATCAAATACCCATTCAAAGGGAAATATTGATAGTCGGTTATTGAACTATCAATGGATATGCACACATCACCAGTTTCCAAATTATTTATTTTCCAAATTATTTATTTTCCAAAATATCTTTACTAGATATAAAATTTCACACTTCAAAAATAAATCAATACTTATTCTTAAACAAATTCCACTTTCTTTTATAAATTCAATAGTGAATTTACATTCCAAAATATTCATGCATATATGTTTCAATTATCCATTTCAATTTATCTTCAAAAAGATAAATTTTAATTATTCACTTCATATTGGAAAACATTTCCATACTCATTAAATAAGTAATTCACGAATTTTATTTATTTTCAACACTTAGAAAATATTCAATATACTTAAATCGAATTAAGTATATATTTCATTCTTTAAGGAAATCATTCTCTTAAACATATTTATTTGGGCCAAAACGAATGTTACGTAAAACATCGTCACGACAACCCAAAATCACTAGTATAGGGATTCGAAATTAAAATAGATATATAAATCCCAATACTATACAAAACATTTCCTTTCGGAAATCATTTACTATAACAACAGTGTTATAGTCCACATTTCCTTTAATTTCTCGAAAACGTCTATTTCAATAATTAATGTTGAAATCTATGGTTTCGAATCTCAACATGTTTAAAAACATTGTTCGATCGTTTTAATTCTATTTCAAATATCACATTCAAAACAATTTCTTTAACATATTATTCACTATTCAAAAACGTGAATATACTACGTTAACAAATTTCATCCTTTTATTCATTTTATTTTAAAGGATCATTCACAGTCAAAAATGTGAATATAACTCCATTAATAGGTTTTAACAATTTACTTATCAAAATAAGTCATTTGCGATTTTATAAAACAACGTTTATAAATTCCATTTCTATTTATTTATAAAAACTTCCTTTTTATAAATTCTTTTATTAACCTATTCGATTTATAACTCAATTATAAACCAAAAGTTCACATTATAAGTTAAATGCTTATAAAACAATTATTTTACAAAATCGTCCTTTTAAACTTCATAGTTATAAATCTTATAACTTATAAGATTCAATTATTCATCCAAATATATATTCTTTAATAATTTCACAAAATTTATAAATCTTACTATTTATAAATTTCTTTTATAACTTCACAGTTTATAATTCTATAAATTTCATTCATTTATGAATTTCATTTTCACTTCATTCAAACACTTATAAAAACTCGTTTTATAAGTCAATATTTCAATTTATAAATATCCGTTTATAAATCTCTTAATATAAATCAATTTATATTATTCTTTTAAAACGTCTTTAATTTCCTTTAAAAACTTCTTCCTTTTGATTCATAAAATAATTAAATTTTATAAATCCTATATTTCAACTTTTATAATATATTCAAAAATTCAATCTAAACTATTTTATAAAATCATAAATTCCCTATTTCTCAAAAATCAACTTTTAACTATATTTCACAAAATCATAATTTTTATAACTTTTAAAAATTATAACCTTTATTTATTTAAAATAGATCAAATTCCAAACATATAGTATATTTTCAAAAATCACTTTATAAATCATTTTAAAATTCCAAAATCTGGGTCCAATGATGCTACACACCAAATAGTCAATCTCGACAACAACGATATCATATATCGATATGATAATCCATCAAATATCAAAATATCTGAAATCAAATAAAAACTGTTGAGGAATCCAGTTGGATCCCTCCAACCTGTTTTCCTGCATCCAAAAACATTAGCACAATACCAATTTCGCTCCAGTACGAAATTATCGCGGTATATGTTCTTATTAAATATTATCCGCTTAATAACGGCGCAATAGGGTCTCATCCGCTAAAAAAATACGGGAAATCAATCAACTGCAATATATACATATGCCAATATATATATATTGATATTATTTATAATACCAATTTCACTGTTTATGAAATATTCGCGGTATATGTTTTTAATAAATAACATCCGCTTACTAACGGCGTATAATGTCTATTTTAACAATCAATAGATATCAATCAACATTCAAACATGCATTCAAATATTTTAAATCTAACTATTTAAAATAAAATCGAAACTGATTCGATTGAGTGAGAAGTTCTCACCTTGATTTTAATTTCCGTTTTAGCGATTTATTTCGAATAAAATTAAACGGACGTTTAATTTTACCCAAAATTCTCACTAACTCCAAACGACTCCAAACCAACTCTATCGCGTAGTGCTCGTCCATACGATTCCAACGCAACTGGTTTCGCGCGTTTTTGACCTCGTATGAAAAAGATATGAATTTTTGAAGTTTAAACACGATTTAACTTACTAATTACAACATAACTTAATTAATTTTCAACCTCAATCAAACTAGAGCCACTGGATCCCACACCCCCTTCATCTCAGCCGTGCATTTGCTTCTTCCTCCTCACGTCTCTTTACAGTAATTAGGCCGCACAATCAACCCATAGCTCCAATTAGGGTTTGAATTTTTGCAAACTAACCGAACACTTAGAACTCGATCGAGACGCGCCATGTCGAAGCCCTCCATCCCCTCCAACTACGGCCTGAAGCTTAGAGAGCTCGGCTCCATGTTTTGCACGCACCACGAGGCCGTGCGGCCCACAAACGCACCCCCCTAGACGCCACCTCATCGCTCCGTTTTACATCACAACCGTTGATCTTGTAGATATCACCATGCTCTTCGATTCTCTAGTTGAAACTTTAGCCTAATTGTCGACGGATTGAAAGATAAAAGAGAGGGAAGGGGAGAGTTTTCTGGCCGTTCGTTAGGTAGTGGTGGCTGCAGTTTTTGGCTAGGGCTTTGTGTTATATATTTTTTTTTTTAATTTGTGTGAGGCTATTTATAGAGAAAACCGAAACACTATTCATCCCGGAAATTCCGAACTCCGATTTACGCGCCGTAACCAGCGTTTCTAGGGTTTACCCCGCGTTCCGGACACAATGGAACAGGTTTCGAAAGCTAATTCGGACATCTGTGCGAGTTATGGCTGAAAATGCTCAATTTGAATTTAACCGATTTAAGTCGATTTCTAGGCGTTTTAATTTGTACCGGACAAACGGTAAATCCAATTGACTTGAAATTTTAAACCTTACAATAATATCACATTACGGATCCGATGAAACTGGTTTCGTCGAAATCCGAGACTTTTTGAAAAATGGCTATTTTAGCTCGCCAAATTTAAATTAAAAATAAATCGATGCGTTTCGAGCTGCCACGCTCAAACGATAGCTCCGATTGACACGAAATTTGAAATCCGGTAATAACTAACTATTACGGATCCAATGGAACTGGTTTCGTTCAATTCTGAGACTGTTCAAAAATTGACTATTTTGCAGTCGATTATTAAATATTAAAATATTCAATTTTCACAAATTAACTTTTAATTCGATTTTAAAAGTTCTAAAATATCTTTCTAACTTCCATATGATATAATAAAATTTTACAAATCATTTTCAATCATATTTAACTATATTTTCAATTATTTCCATAATTTAACATATTAAATTATCGATTTAATTATTCAATTAAATCCAATAATTCAAATAAAAATTTATTTGACTTATGAATTCACTTATTAATATTTAAAATTAATTAAATATTCAAATTTTAATTTCTAAAAATTCTGGGTCGTTACAATCTTCCCCACTTAAAAGAACTTCGTCCTCGAAATTAACTAGTAAGAAAAGTTATAGAATTTATTAATTTTCCAAAATTCATAGTTAAACTTCTTACAATAACTTTACTAAGTTTTCAAATCATACTTCATTATCCTTTCAAAAACAACTACTATTGTTTAACTTTCAATTCTAAATCAAAGTTAAAGTTTTCAAAATTTTCCCTTTTTCTCAAATTTTTTCTAACGCCTTAAATTTCCGGAAAAATTCGCCATAGTCTCCTTTGCGCGGCTCGATCCGGAAAAAAAATGACAGTATATATATCACAAATATACATCTCATCAAGTAATGAGGCATCCCGCAGGGAAAAAAGTGTAAAAGTACGGTATTTAATCCGAGATATGTACCTTATATTTCTATTAGCAAGCATATACGGCTAACATAGCGAGAAAGCGAGCTCCAAATGCGAAGAAAACGCGATCCGCACCTACTAATTACTCAACAAACAACATGAGAACATGCATATAGACAATAGTATCAATATACAACATATAGCAACATAATAACTATATATGTCAACATAGCAAATGCAACTATCATCCAACTAACATCCATAACCAATAAATATTCATTCATATTCTTATTAATATTCAATGAATTGGGTTTTCAATTTAATCATATTTGATTCATTAACATTGGGTTTACTAACATTCATTTTCAACTTGCTTATATTCACTAATTCATATTCAAGTTGGTTCACTTCCAATTTAAATTCAATTCTATTTAAGTTTCACTTAACTTCCAATTGAATTTCAATTACTTTAGCTTTAAATTTCATTAATCCTATGAATTATATACAATCAATCAACTAACAATCATATAACAACCAATGTATATTAATTACAACCAAATTCCTTTGCTTACAATTGGTTTAATTTAATTGATTTTCATTCAATTATTCAACTTTCAATAACTTTAGATTTTAAATGAATTAACACTTATATTCATTATTTCATATCAATTATTCACATTTAATTGATTAACATTCAATCCATTAATTTAATTCAATTTCATTTACATAACTCGAGTTCATTTCATAATATATTCATATAGTTTCACTTCTTATATATATATAAGTTTATTTCACAATTGTAATTCACTTTAATTATAATTCAACTCTTATAATTCTTTTTGCTTATACAATTCCTTTATTTAGATTATTCAAACATCCTATTCAACAACCTAACAATCAATTTATATACACTTAAATAATTCTGAAAAATTATTCCTTCATATATAAAATATAATCAAGGTAAAATTATTTCATTTACCCAATTTAAAATCAATATTATGTCGAATTGTTCTATTCAAGTGTTTAGAAACTCCTTCGGCATAGTCTTGCGGACCACGCTGACGAAAGTTCATATGCCACTCAATAAACCAATCATCACAATATAAAACAATTTTTTTATTCACTAACAAATACGCTCTCATAGCTATTATTACACTCAAACTCAATCTAGAGCACTACTGACTCTATCTCTAATGAGTAATACCCAACAGAACCATGGTTGTCGCTTAACCATATGCTCTGATACCACATTGTCAGGACACGATTGTTCGTCTTCCGAAAATTCGACATCGACACTCACTTTATCGACTGCCGAGAAATTGAACGACGGAAAACCGAACACTGAGGGTTTTTAAGAAAAAGAATTTAGGAAAAGAAAAAGAAAAGAAGAAGAAAGAAGATAGAAAATAGAAATTAGAGAGAATAGAAAATGGAGAGGAAAGAAAATAGAACATAGAATAGAGAATAGAAGTTTTAAAATAGAAGAAAAAGAGGAAAGAAAAATAGAGAGAAGGGAATAGAAAACAAGAACAACATCAAAATCTCACAATTCGCAGCGGAACAACATATAATAATAAATGAATAATCTTTAAACAAAGAACTATATCAGTTATTACATTACATCACATTACATCATATCATCATATCATCAGAGTGTACAACAACAACAAATAGTGCAGCGGAAAAAGAAATACTATATAAGTAATACGCCATGCCATCCAGCTTGCCTCCAGCAACTCCAGAATATCCTGAATATCCTGATAAACCTTACTCTTGACTGCCCGTGTGGAAATTGGTGGGCACCCAGAGTTTATGAAGGAAAACAATAAACTCCAAGTCAGTCATGTGACTGGTGTGAGAACTCAAAACAGTTTATTTATCTTTAAAAATCAAAATAGAGGAATATTTTTAAATTCAATTCGTAATGCTTTTAAAAATGAGACTACCATAAGGCCTCCCGCACACACACACAATGCAAACGCAGAATCGGAGGAGATTTCTCCTTATGATAGCCAAAGATGCTTGATACGCATTTAAAATAACATTTGATATTATTACTAGTGCATAGTGTAGAGGAAAAATTCATTTTGAAAGTAGAATATAAATCTTAGCCAACATACGACCATTATCGTATGCCTACTATAGCTACCATCCAAACAGTGTTGCGACACCATAAGCGAATAGCAGGTTCTACAACTAATACCGTAAAAGTTTCGTATTGTTTCTTTGGATTTCCAACAAATGGTCAGGCCAAGGAACTTCCCATTGCCACATGAGAATGCCTCTGGAAAGACATCCCCGAGAACCAAACCGGAACTCTGCCAACACAAGGCCGGGTTACCCCTAACTGGGTAACTACTGACACGAGCACGCCATTCCCCGATCGTAAACGACCTTTCTCACGGGATCCCGAAAACCAACAACCACAAAGTAATAAATTCGTAGTAACCACATAGGTTAAATATCTGGGCTCCATACCATGATACCACCTCTATCCAGAAGGAAATGTACATACCCTAAAGGGTGCCACCCCTCATAACCTTGCTGCATCTTTCCTGTTTTGACCATTTTCGGGGTGTGAGGTTCGACGAAGTCACGTCCACAAAAACATACTTTATACAAAAGCCATGCTTTGGGTCAACAAATGATCAACACAATGATCACTAAGATAGACGATCAATAAACGATCCTATCACAATAATCAACAGAATGATCATTTCAGCAACACTCAGCATATCACATTACCAAATTGGGAATAAATCGCTGATAACTTCAACTATATAACCTCTAAGCTCGTACGTCTCAGAGAAGGGTGTTAAGCTAAAAGAATAAATTCTTCGCCACCAACAGAAATATATTTGAATGAAATCGGCTTTATTTCTCAACTTGTAATGTCAGACATACAATCCATACAAGTTTGTTCCGGGCTCGAACAAAACCGAAGGCACTTACAAAGAAGTCCTTGCAATCCGGATATTCACAATCCTGATCGGATTCACCATCACATATGGAGAACTCTATACCGGAGCAACTCGGTGCAGAGTAAATCGACAGGTCATCCTATCGCTCTCGCAAATACCGGGTCTTCAACACCGATCTTCAATGCGATTCACAACGACGTATCACATATTCGGAATGGGTTATACGACCCCATGGTCCTTTCCCGGTTAACCCGAATAGTGAGCGCTTATTCAAAAATAAGTGTAGCATTCTTATTCAAACAAATCACATCAAATACCCATTCAAAGGGAAATATTGATAGTCGGTTATTGAACTATCAATGGATATGCACACATCACCAGTTTCCAAATTATTTATTTTCCAAATTATTTATTTTCCAAAATATCTTTACTAGATATAAAATTTCACACTTCAAAAATAAATCAATACTTATTCTTAAACAAATTCCACTTTCTTTTATAAATTCAATAGTGAATTTACATTCCAAAATATTCATGCATATATGTTTCAATTATCCATTTCAATTTATCTTCAAAAAGATAAATTTTAATTATTCACTTCATATTGGAAAACATTTCCATACTCATTAAATAAGTAATTCACGAATTTTATTTATTTTCAACAATTAGAAAATATTCAATATACTTAAATCGAATTAAGTATATATTTCATTCTTTAAGGAAATCATTCTCTTAAACATATTTATTTGGGCCAAAACGAATGTTACGTAAAACATCGTCACGACAACCCAAAATCACTAGTATAGGGATTCGAAATTAAAATAGATATATAAATCCCAATACTATACAAAACATTTCCTTTCGGAAATCATTTACTATAACAACAGTGTTATAGTCCACATTTCCTTTAATTTCTCGAAAACGTCTATTTCAATAATTAATGTTGAAATCTATGGTTTCGAATCTCAACATGTTTAAAAACATTGTTCGATCGTTTTAATTCTATTTCAAATATCACATTCAAAACAATTTCTTTAACATATTATTCACTATTCAAAAACGTGAATATACTACGTTAACAAATTTCATCCTTTTATTCATTTTATTTTAAAGGATCATTCACAGTCAAAAATGTGAATATAACTCCATTAATAGGTTTTAACAATTTACTTATCAAAATAAGTCATTTGCGATTTTATAAAACAACGTTTATAAATTCCATTTCTATTTATTTATAAAAACTTCCTTTTTATAAATTCTTTTATTAACCTATTCGATTTATAACTCAATTATAAACCAAAAGTTCACATTATAAGTTAAATGCTTATAAAACAATTATTTTACAAAATCGTCCTTTTAAACTTCATAGTTATAAATCTTATAACTTATAAGATTCAATTATTCATCCAAATATATATTCTTTAATAATTTCACAAAATTTATAAATCTTACTATTTATAAATTTCTTTTATAACTTCACAGTTTATAATTCTATAAATTTCATTCATTTATGAATTTCATTTTCACTTCATTCAAACACTTATAAAAACTCGTTTTATAAGTCAATATTTCAATTTATAAATATCCGTTTATAAATCTCTTAATATAAATCAATTTATATTATTCTTTTAAAACGTCTTTAATTTCCTTTAAAAACTTCTTCCTTTTGATTCATAAAATAATTAAATTTTATAAATCCTATATTTCAACTTTTATAATATATTCAAAAATTCAATCTAAACTATTTTATAAAATCATAAATTCCCTATTTCTCAAAAATCAACTTTTAACTATATTTCACAAAATCATAATTTTTATAACTTTTAAAAATTATAACCTTTATTTATTTAAAATAGATCAAATTCCAAACATATAGTATATTTTCAAAAATCACTTTATAAATCATTTTAAAATTCCAAAATCTGGGTCCAATGATGCTACACACCAAATAGTCAATCTCGACAACAACGATATCATATATCGATATGATAATCCATCAAATATCAAAATATCTGAAATCAAATAAAAACTGTTGAGGAATCCAGTTGGATCCCTCCAACCTGTTTTCCTGCATCCAAAAACATTAGCACAATACCAATTTCGCTCCAGTACGAAATTATCGCGGTATATGTTCTTATTAAATATTATCCGCTTAATAACGGCGCAATAGGGTCTCATCCGCTAAAAAAATACGGGAAATCAATCAACTGCAATATATACATATGCCAATATATATATTGATATTATTTATAATACCAATTTCACTGTTTATGAAATATTCGCGGTATATGTTTTTAATAAATAACATCCGCTTACTAACGGCGTATAATGTCTATTTTAACAATCAATAGATATCAATCAACATTCAAACATGCATTCAAATATTTTAAATCTAACTATTTAAAATAAAATCGAAACTGATTCGATTGAGTGAGAAGTTCTCACCTTGATTTTAATTTCCGTTTTAGCGATTTATTTCGAATAAAATTAAACGGACGTTTAATTTTACCCAAAATTCTCACTAACTCCAAACGACTCCAAACCAACTCCATCGCGTAGTGCTCGTCCATACGATTCCAACGCAACTGGTTTCGCGCGTTTTCGACCTCTTATGAAAAAGATATGAATTTTTGAAGTTTAAACACGATTTAACTTACTAATTACAACATAACTTAATTAATTTTCAACCTCAATCAAACTAGAGCCACTGGATCCCACACCCCCTTCATCTCAGCCGTGCATTTGCTTCTTCCTCCTCACGTCTCTTTACAGTAATTAGGCCGCACAATCAACCCATAGCTCCAATTAGGGTTTGAATTTTTGCAAACTAACCGAACACTTAGAACTCGATCGAGACGCGCCATGTCGAAGCCCTCCATCCCCTCCAACTTCGGCCTGAAGCTTAGAGAGCTCGGCTCCATGTTTTGCACGCACCACGAGGCCGTGCGGCCCACAAACGCACCCCCCTACACGCCACCTCATCGCTCCGTTTTACATCACAACCGTTGATCTTGTAGATATCACCATGCTCTTCGATTCTCTAGTTGAAACTTTAGCCTAATTGTCGACGGATTGAAAGATAAAAGAGAGGGAAGGGGAGAGTTTTCTGGCCGTTCGTTGGGTAGTGGCGGCTGCAGTTTTTGGCTAGGGTTTTGTGTTATATATATTTTTTTTAATTTGTGTGAGGCTATTTATAGAGAAAACCGAAACACTATTCATCCTGGAAATTCCGAACTCCGATTTACGCGCCGTAACCAGCGTTTCTAGGGTTTACCCCCCATTCCAGACACAATGGAACAGGTTTCGAAAGCTAATTCGGACATCTGTGCGAGTTATGGCTGAAAATGCTCAATTTGAATTTAACCGATTTAAGTCGATTTCTAGGCGTTTTAATTTGTACCGGACAAACGGTAAATCCAATTAACTTGAAATTTTAAACCTTACAATAATATCACATTACGGATCCGATGAAACTGGTTTCGTCGAAATGCGAGACTTTTTGAAAAATGGCTATTTTAGCTCGCCAAATTTAAATTAAAAATAAATCGATGCGTTTCGAGCTGCCACGCTCAAACGATAGCTCCGATTGACACGAAATTTGAAATCCGGTAATAACTAACTATTACGGATCCAATGGAACTGGTTTCGTTCAATTCTGAGACTGTTCAAAAATTGACTATTTTGCAGTCGATTATTAAATATTAAAATATTCAATTTTCACAAATTAACTTTTAATTCGATTTTAAAAGTTCTAAAATATCTTTCTAACTTCCATATGATATAATAAAATTTTACAAATCATTTTCAATCATATTTAACTATATTTTCAATTATTTCCATAATTTAACATATTAAATTATCGATTTAATTATTCAATTAAATCCAATAATTCAAATAAAAATTTATTTGACTTATGAATTCACTTATTAATATTTAAAATTAATTAAATATTCAAATTTTAATTTCTAAAAATTCTGGGTCGTTACAAATAATTAATTAATTAAATCAAATTTCCCATTTTATTTCGATAATTGACAAATTTCACCTTTTTTTACTTCTTAATCATTTGCAATGATTTAAACAAATTTAAATGTCAATTTATCGTTGAATAATCTATCAATTGCTGTGTTAAATTTTAAATTTCAATATATTCAAATTTATAAATTAAATTTCTAAAAAAATCTATTAAATTCACTTTCATTCTATTATTCAATTCATTATTATCAAACGGATAAAAATTTACATTGGATTTACAACTATTTCCTTAATATTTTTACATTCCATATTGATTTCAATTAACGCAAAATTTAGATATTTAATTTCCTTAAATTGCAATTTCTCCAATTATTATTATAGTTCAAATCCTAATATTTTGATAAATATTTATTATTTATTCCCACTCTTATAATTCAAAAAAATTTCCAATTATGAATAACATTACCGTTATTTCCAAATATTACCTTAATTAACATTAAAGTAGTATTAAATAAAAATTATCGTAATTGATTTCCAATTTATATTATCAAGCTACAAAAATTGGATAACATACAAAAACCGTTGCGCTAACCTTTAGTCACATTAATAAGCTTTTATTACTTACAAATAAATGTTACCATTTATTACCTTATAAATAAATTTTTCGTTTCCTTTCTAAATTTACACCCACACTTCCATTACTATATTAATTACCATTAAGGTAACGTTTAATATCAGGAACAAACATTATAATTACTTATCTACATTGATTGTATAAATTTTCAATTTATTACGTATTACTTCATTAGTTAATATAACTTTGAATTCATTCAATCACCACTAATTAAGTAATTTACTGCAATTGCGTTCAAATTAAATTTTTATGAACTAAACAAATAGGTAATTTATACAATTGTAACCATTAAAAATTTAATTAACTTTATATTTATTACTTTCAAACAAAAATATGATTACTTACAGAACATTGACTTTTATTCAATTACCATCTATTAAAATTCAAATTCATTAATTGAATGCTTACATTTATTTCCATATATCCAATCTGTAGCTAAGTATAACATCTACATTATTTCCATTGATTTGAATTAAATGTCCATCTTTATATTATGCCTTTACAATTTTAATAAATTCATTAATTGTCATTTCATTCAACCTATTAATTTACTAACCTAAATTAGCACCGTTCGTTTTAAATTTACTTATTAGCTTACAATGAGTGCTACCATTAGTTCATACACTAATTTATTCCATTTCCATTCCTTGTATATTATTTTATTGGTAAGTTAACATTTTTAAATTATTAATTTACCTCTTATATCCCATTATTAAATAATGCGCATATTAATTAAGATTTTAAATCAATTTAATCATTTCATTTTGGAACATTCTTTATTTACAATAAGAATATAATCAATATTTAAATTGTTTCACTTATTGGAATTACATCCAAGTTATTTACAATTAACTTGCATTTATACTGTTACATTCAAGTTATTAAAAATTTACTTACCAATCTTATCCACGTTATTATTTCAATTTATAATTCACTAATTTTTTTTCCTTCAACATTAAGTTGTTGAATATGCGCTTTGCGCTATATGATTTTTGTTTGATGATAATAAACATATATACATTCATATAAATGTATTTGGTAATGTACTATTTTATTTTTCATAGTTTAAATAAATATTTGTTGAATAAAATTAAATTTCACTGAATTTGAATTTGAATTCAAACAAAACAAGTTAAACAGATTTTGAATTCAAACAGAAATTTTATTCAAACAAATATTTTGTATAGTATGTATTTGGTTAGATAAATATCTGTTGAATAAAATAAATTACACAGAATTTGAATTTGAATTCAAACAGAACAAGTTACACAGTTTTTGAATTCAAACGAATATTTTATTCAAACGAATATTTATTACAAACTTGAATAGTACAAATTCATGCTCTCACTATACATATACATTTCTGATTACATCACGATTACATCACAAATATTTTTACATTGATAACCTCACTACATATCACTCACACTCGTATTTTGTCTTCAACTGCATTCTGGTTTGAATCCAGCATCTGAGCAATCTGCAAAAATATAAACTAACGCAGTAAAATTGAAAATAAAATATTTTTACGATATAAAATAAAACGTGAATTTTGAAAATGATATTTGCCTCAGTTATTTGGGTTGTTCGTCATCATTTAAATTTGAATTCATCATACACGAACAACTTGTGACATACACAGTATATTACTGTATATGCCACACGGCCGTGCACGCCGATATATACACTTGATTGATTTACAGGGACAGGTAAGCACAGGTCAAACCCAAATGCAAAGCGGGTTCAACTCACGAGCAATATATTTAAAATCACGACACGAGCACAAGGTCAAACCCGAGCTGTAAAACTGGGTTCAACACAAGGCAGTCATGAAGTATGCAAAGAGCTTGAGCATGAGATATTGCAACTACAGTAATGCATCAGTGACCAAACACTACAAACTGCAACATGGCGAAGACTACAAGAACATGACAGCAAACAGGAAGTGCAATTCCAAGTGAAGAACCAGACTCAAGTTAGTGCACAGTGCATATATGATGCATACAAGTTCAGGCCACAACATGTCAATGCAAGCACAGCCACAAACATGCCACAAGACTATAAGCAGTGCCACAAAACCAGGCAATGTGTACACAAAGACAACAGCCAGTTCAAATGCAACATTGAAAACAAGCTGCATGAATACAACATGAAGTACAACCACAAGTTCACAAGTGCAGCATCACCAAAGACTCAACAGGGAAAATGGAACCAGACACAACAGTGAATGAGCAGACAACTCAAATGAATATCAGTGCAAGTGTCAACCAGGTAGCAAGGAAGATCAACACAGCAAGCTACAGCATCAAGTTGATCAAGATGCTACAGATTTCAACCAATGAACCATCAAAGAATGCAAGAAGAAAATTATATGTCAAATTATGATATGAACACAAGCCAGTGCACGACCATGTGACAGTATCAAGTTCTTACCAAATCAAGAAAACATCAAGATGATCAATGACCAATGCACAACAAACTCAGTGACATGCTACAATTTCAAACAAGCAGTGCACATGTGAATCAAGTGACCAACCTGAAGTACAAAGCATGCACATAAACAACATGACATGAACAATGCAACTGATCAAAGCTCGGCCAACATAATGCAACTATGTTCAGGGGAGCAACATGAATGCAACAAAGACCAGCTACAGAAATGCATGCAAGTGTCAAAGTACAGGTGCAAGTGTACATAAGAGAAGTACAAAATGACCAAACAGCAATGCAAGTATAAGTATGGCAGTGAAATTCAGTGAAGTGCACAAACAACATGACAACTGACATGAACACATCAAGTAAATGATACAACATGACACAAATGAAAACTACTCAATGATGCAACATTTTAAAATGCACAAATATGCTATGTGGTGAAGCCAAAGCAATCAGGACAATGTTGAACAATGTAAATGTCGAAGTCGTGGAAGCATAACAGTGTCAATATTAAATTCATGAAATCAAGATCAGCATTGAAACAAAGATGGCCAGAGCTAAATTACACAGGGGCCAGAAATTCAAGAAGCCGAAATTACAAAATTGGAACAAGTTAAAAACCAAGTTGATGTCAAATATTATCCAGCATCAAGTTCGTGTCAAAATTACAATGTTGAACAAGTCAAAGTCGAAAGTCATCACGAAATTAATTCAAAGGCGTAATCATCAAGCAACCAGAATATTCACATATGAATTAGTCAGAGAAATCATCAAACATCAGAAATTAATCGAACGGCCGAGGTGAATAATATGACAAATTCAAATAGAGAATATACGACGCAAATCTAGGGTTACAAACCCTATATAAACCACGAAACATCATCGGCAAATTGTATTCGAGTTCGAGCATAACAAAGAACAAAATCATCCAACTCGAATCACGGATCGAGTTCAAGTATCAATTTAGAAAAGAAAAAGGAGACAGTACATACCGAATTCACAAGCATCAAACTCGATCGAGCAACTGCAAGCAAGCTAGGGCAACCAATCACAGATCAATTGAAGAAACCGAAGCCAACAAAGAGCCGAAGCCCTAACTGGAACAAAAGGGAACGAAGCCCTAATCAGAAAGAGGCCGCCATTTTTCTTCTCAAAAGAAAGTGGATCGGGTTAATAAAAACAAGGGGCCGGTTTTGTTTTATAAAAGGGCTAAAGTTTTATTTAGGGTCCAAGTAAAAAAGGGGGTTTTTGTTTATAAGGCTTTATTAATATTGTTTTAGGGTTATTGTTTTTAATTTATTGTTTTTTATTTTACGAACCAAAAAGTTAGTAAATCACCACCTAGGTTAGGTAGTGTCAGATTGTCTATTTTGAATTAGTTCAGTGAGCAGAGCGTGCGAGTTTGCAAAGCTCTATAGGCGGGAGCAGTGTTTGCGAGTGAGCGAAACTCTATAGGCGGGAGCAGGGTGTGCGAGTCTAGTAGAGTGTTTGTGAGCGGGAGCAAAAGGGTCTACGAGTCTAATAGAGTTGTTGTAAGCGTGATACTGTTTAATTCTAATAGAAATCTGTGAATGCAGCAGTAGCAGGGGTTGCCGAAGCTGGGTAAATTTTGTGTGTGATTTACTTTTCAGCATATTTATTTCTGCAGTTTATTTCTGAGTTTTAAATCAAGAAGATTTTGCTATAACCCTATTCACCCCCCCTCTAGGGTTAATCTAGATCCTACAAGTGGTATCAGAGCCCGGTTTATATTTTTTTTTAACTCTAGAGTCATGAGTCTACAAAATAATGCTTTTTCTGAGGGACAATCTATTGCTAGGCCACCCATGTTTAACGGGAACGATTATGCTTATTGGAAAGTTAGGATGAGTATTTATCTTAGTTCCGTTGA
This sequence comes from Allium cepa, assembly GCA_030765085.1. Lineage (NCBI taxonomy): Eukaryota > Viridiplantae > Streptophyta > Magnoliopsida > Asparagales > Amaryllidaceae > Allium > Allium cepa. Next base: position 25,914,213 of record CM060938.1, on the reverse strand, counting down.
TTATGATGTTTGGGATATTATTGAAACTGGCTATAAACCTCCCACTATAATCGTTGGTGGTACTGAGATTCCTAAACCTAAGGATAGGTGGGATGCAAACGATAAGAAATTGAAAACGACAAATGCTAAAGCCATGAATGCTTTGATATGTGCTCTTGATAAAAATGAATTTAATAGAATTTCTCATTGTACAACAGCACAGGAAATATGGCATACTTTGGAGGTGACACACGAAGGAACTTCTCAAGTCAAGGAGTCTCGGCTAGCCCTATTTAGCAATGAATACGAAAACTTTGTGATGGACAAAGACGAGAGCATAAAGGATATGTTTGGACGCTTTTCAACCTTGGTATACAATGCTAGAGCGCTTGGGAAGGTATTCACTGAGGTAGAGCTTGTGCGGAAGATACTACGAGTTTTACCAATGAACTTTGAGGCAAAAGTCACAGCAATCCAAGAATCAAAAGATCTGAGCAAACTAAGCATGGAGGAGTTGATTGGCAACTTGATGACATATGAGCTTGAGTTAAAAGCAAAGGAAGAACGCAACAACTCCGAACCAAAGAAGAAGACGATTGCCTTAAAAAGTAAAGAAGAAAGCGATGAAGAAGATCCAATTGAAGAGCTTGCAATGGCTGTCAATAATCTTAGAAGATGGTCTAGATTCAAGCCACGCAAGAAGAAAACAAAGGGCAATAGGTCAAAAGATTCCGAAAATTCCGATAATGAACTGACATGTTATAACTGCAACAAGCCTGGCCACATCAAACCAAAATGCCCACTTCTCAAAAACAACAAAGAAAAGAAAAAGGCGAAGAAGGTATTTGCAGCGACTTGGGATGATGAAGAAGGAGAGGAAGCTTCGGATAGCAGCCCAGAGGAGGCTAATTTGTGTTGCATGGCAAAATCAGAATCAGAAGCAACCTCCGACGAATCTAGTGAGGCAGGTGAGTTTTCTTATAAAGAACTTGTTTTTATGTGTTCTGATCTTACTAAGGTAGTGGATACTCTTGAATCTAAAATTGAAAAACTGAAATCTGATAGGAGAGAATTTGCTCGTGAAAATTTTAGGTTAAAAACTGAACTTGAAAATATTCAAAACCTAGAATGTAACCAATGTAAAATTTTAGATTCGGAACTATCAAAAATTAGGAATAACTCTGAGAATCTTGAAAAAGAAAACTTGAGTCTTAAAGAAACATTGACACTAGAAAAAAGGACTTTATAAATCGATGCACCTCACTTGTCGCTGAAAATACAACATTAAAAACCAAAGTCCAAAATCTTGAGAAATCTTTGAATAACTTTTCAAGAGGCGAAAAATCTTTCAACATGCTATTGAGAAATCAAATTTTTGCTAACAATAGAAAAGGACTAGGTTTTGGAAAATCACAAGATGATGATAAAGGTAAAAGTGCTGCTCGATCTGAAATAATTGGAAATCAGGTTGAAAATCATAGTCATAGGAACACAAAATTTAATCAAGTCAATTTAATGAGCACGTTTTGTAGAGAATTTGGACATAATCGAAATAATTGTTGGTATAGACCCAAACACGTGAAAACTATACCAATTTGGGTTCCAAAAGGCACAAATATAAAATCTTTGAAAGTCAAACAAATTTGGGTGCCAAAAGGAACATGTATAAATAGTTTTGAGTCTCCAAAAACATATTTTTCATATTCTGCCACTAACAACAATGGACCTATAAAAACAAATAGGTCACATAAATCTTTTATCGTGTAGGTGTGGTGGCAGGCTAAGGAACAACAATAGTGTTCTCTGGATTTTGGCTGTTCCAGAAACACAACGGGCGACAAAGCAAAGTTCCTTAGCCTAGTTCAAACGTGACAAAATCACAACGGACAACAACGAAAAATATCGTAAAGGTAAAACAGGTATGGTATGTTTTAAACGATATATTAATTGTGATAATCTGCACTGTATTTTGAATTAATTCAGCCAATATTAAGATGAATAAAAGATGATGATTTTGATTCTGATTTTTTCAAAATTGTTGGCCAATTATGCTTTTATGCCAAAAACACTACAATCCTTGAAATGCTTTATATCGATTAATTTGGATTGCTGATGGTGCTTTTATTGATTGACGATAATATTTTTGGCTAAATCTATATTCACGATTTCTTCTATTTACATGGCTTCAACTTAAAATCCTAATGAATTCTATTTAAAAATTGTAAAAAGATTTTTAAGAAATTTTTGACTTGTTTTATTTATGACATTGATTTGTGCTTAAATGATGACCAATCAGATTTTCAACATTGAACTAATCCATATAAATTTGTTCGGTCAAATGATGGTATTTGATTACTCATGCTACACGTAGATATATTGGTTTTGACATTTTTGTCACTGCTTATAAATTTGCACGATTTCAAATTTCATGTGAAAAATGTTAAAAAGTTTTTTTTTGAGAAATTGTTGAAACTCCAAGAATTTGTTTAAAGAATAATGATGTTGATTGACTGTTGATTACTCATGAATGTAACTGTTTATCCTAAGGTTTCTGAAATTAACACTATGATATTTGTTTGAGTGATAACATGGCTTCATTTCAAATTTCATTTAAAAAGTGTTGAAAACAATTATGAGATAATTTGTTGAAATTTCACAATCTGGTCTTTGACATTCAACGAGTGAATATTGAGTGAAATTTAAATTCAGATGCAGATTACACTGGTAATATAGTTGATAGAAAAATTATTAGTGTAACGTGATTAATTTTTGAAACATTCATTTGCTGCATCATTTTTCAAAGAAAATATCTGCATATCTTTCACTTGAAATAATTTTCAAATAGCAGAAAATTTTCTTATAAAGCCCCCTCGAGAAAATCATGTTTGACCATATTTACAGATTAGTCATTTTTGAAAAATTAATTTTATAATTTTTGGATTTGATTTTAAATGACTATTTTGACTAATCTAACTCCCTAATGATTATCGAAAAGATCAATAGTGATTGAAAAAGTGATGAGTGTCGATATTTGTCATACATTACTCAAGACAATATATTTAGAAAAATTTCTTTAGAATTTCATAACAAAAGTTATAAAAACTTTTTGTTGGGCAAAAATTCCATGATCATTTCTATTTCTATCATCTTTCTATCGACCATCACTCATCAAAATCATATATAGTATGTAAATCTGTGGTAGTTTACAAAGGAAATTATTCGTTCTTCAATTTGTTTTATCTTCAGATTCATAAAGGAAATTATCTGTGCTTCAATTTATTATATTCTTCAATAAAAATAAATATCCAAAGTATTCACTCTCATTTAAAAGTCCTCACGGTTATGCATGGGTGAATTACTTGGATTTTTGATTATGTGCTTCCATGCTCATTTAAAAGTCCTCACGGTTATGCATGTATGGAACACATATCAAAATAAATTGGTTAAATAGACAAGTTGATTCTAATCCCATTTAAAAGTCCTCACGGTCATGCGTGGTTAGAAGATACTTGATTTCATTTTTAAAATTAAATTGGAATACTACTAATCTCATTTAAAAGTCCTAACGGTTATGCATGGTTAGTAGATATTCAAATTTCCCGAAATAAATATACCACAAATAGACAGAACTGTATGATTTTTATGAATTTATCCTCATCATTTCTGAAAGTGGAATATGCGTCTGACAAGGGTAATTATGATTTTTGTTTGAGTTTTATTGAAATTTGATATTTATATTTAATTGAGTTAAATGTTTGATTCATGTCTATCACTTCATCCCTATTTTTATAACACTGTTATTCTTTTGCTGATAACAAAAGGGGGAGAGAAAAGTTAAGATTTTGTCAAATAGAATCAAGCAAAGGTCAAATAACTTTCAATTTGCATATAGGCTCATTTACATATTTTTATTTATATGCATATATGTAGGGGGAGCCATATATGTAGGGGGAGTATCACATAAAAAGGAAGCATTCAAATAGGGGGAGCAAATGAAATTATCAAATACATTTAATATATTCAAAATCTTAAATATATGTTTGTTATCATCAAAAGGGGGAGATTGTTGAATATGCGCTTTGCGCTATATGATTTTTGTTTGATGATAATAAACATATATACATTCATATAAATGTATTTGGTAATGTACTATTTTATTTTTCATAGTTTAAATAAATATTTGTTGAATAAAATTAAATTTCACAAAATTTGAATTTGAATTCAAACAAAACAAGTTAAACAGATTTTGAATTCAAACAGAAATTTTATTCAAACAAATATTTTGTATAGTATGTATTTGGTTAGATAAATATCTGTTGAATAAAATAAATTACACAGAATTTGAATTTGAATTCAAACAGAACAAGTTACACAGTTTTTGAATTCAAACGAATATTTTATTCAAACGAATATTTATTACAAACTTGAATAGTACAAATTCATGCTCTCACTATACATATACATTTCTGATTACATCACGATTACATCACAAATATTTTTACATTGATAACCTCACTACATATCACTCACACTCGTATTTTGTCTTCAACTGCATTCTGGTTTGAATCCAGCATCTGAGCAATCTGCAAAAATATAAACTAACGCAGTAAAATTGAAAATAAAATATTTTTGCGATATAAAATAAAACGTGAATTTTGAAAATGATATTTGCCTCAGTTATTTGGGTTGTTCGTCATCATTTAAATTTGAATTCATCATACACGAACAACTTGTGACATACACAGTATATTACTGTATATGCCACAAGGCCGTGCACGCCGATATATACACTTGATTGATTTACAGGGACAGGTAAGCACAGGTCAAACCCAAATGCAAAGCGGGTTCAACTCACGAGCAATATATTTAAAATCACGACACGAGCACAAGGTCAAACCCGAGCTGTAAAACTGGGTTCAACACAAGGCAGTCATGAAGTATGCAAAGAGCTTGAGCATGAGATATTGCAACTACAGTAATGCATCAGTGACCAAACACTACAAACTGCAACATGGCGAAGACTACAAGAACATGACAGCAAACAGGAAGTGCAATTCCAAGTGAAGAACCAGACTCAAGTTAGTGCACAGTGCATATATGATGCATACAAGTTCAGGCCACAACATGTCAATGCAAGCACAGCCACAAACATGCCACAAGACTATAAGCAGTGCCACAAAACCAGGCAATGTGTACACAAAGACAACAGCCAGTTCAAATGCAACATTGAAAACAAGCTGCATGAATACAACATGAAGTACAACCACAAGTTCACAAGTGCAGCATCACCAAAGACTCAACAGGGAAAATGGAACCAGACACAACAGTGAATGAGCAGACAACTCAAATGAATATCAGTGCAAGTGTCAACCAGGTAGCAAGGAAGATCAACACAGCAAGCTACAGCATCAAGTTGATCAAGATGCTACAGATTTCAACCAATGAACCATCAAAGAATGCAAGAAGAAAATTATATGTCAAATTATGATATGAACACAAGCCAGTGCACGACCATGTGACAGTATCAAGTTCTTACCAAATCAAGAAAACATCAAGATGATCAATGACCAATGCACAACAAACTCAGTGACATGCTACAATTTCAAACAAGCAGTGCACATGTGAATCAAGTGACCAACCTGAAGTACAAAGCATGCACATAAACAACATGACATGAACAATGCAACTGATCAAAGCTCGGCCAACATAATGCAACTATGTTCAGGGGAGCAACATGAATGCAACAAAGACCAGCTACAGAAATGCATGCAAGTGTCAAAGTACAGGTGCAAGTGTACATAAGAGAAGTACAAAATGACCAAACAGCAATGCAAGTATAAGTATGGCAGTGAAATTCAGTGAAGTGCACAAACAACATGACAACTGACATGAACACATCAAGTAAATGATACAACATGACACAAATGAAAACTACTCAATGATGCAACATTTTAAAATGCACAAATATGCTATGTGGTGAAGCCAAAGCAATCAGGACAATGTTGAACAATGTAAATGTCGAAGTCGTGGAAGCATAACAGTGTCAATATTAAATTCATGAAATCAAGATCAGCATTGAAACAAAGATGGCCAGAGCTAAATTACACAGGGGCCAGAAATTCAAGAAGCCGAAATTACAAAATTGGAACAAGTTAAAAACCAAGTTGATGTCAAATATTATCCAGCATCAAGTTCGTGTCAAAATTACAATGTTGAACAAGTCAAAGTCGAAAGTCATCACGAAATTAATTCAAAGGCGTAATCATCAAGCAACCAGAATATTCACATATGAATTAGTCAGAGAAATCATCAAACATCAGAAATTAATCGAACGGCCGAGGTGAATAATATGACAAATTCAAATAGAGAATATACGACGCAAATCTAGGGTTACAAACCCTATATAAACCACGAAACATCATCGGCAAATTGTATTCGAGTTCGAGCATAACAAAGAACAAAATCATCCAACTCGAATCACGGATCGAGTTCAAGTATCAATTTAGAAAAGAAAAAGGAGACAGTACATACCGAATTCACAAGCATCAAACTCGATCGAGCAACTGCAAGCAAGCTAGGGCAACCAATCACAGATCAATTGAAGAAACCGAAGCCAACAAAGAGCCGAAGCCCTGACTGGAACAAAAGGGAACGAAGCCCTAATCAGAAAGAGGCCGCCATTTTTCTTCTCAAAAGAAAGTGGATCGGGTTAATAAAAACAAGGGGCCGGTTTTGTTTTATAAAAGGGCTAAAGTTTTATTTAGGGTCCAAGTAAAAAAGGGGGTTTTTGTTTATAAGGCTTTATTAATATTGTTTTAGGGTTATTGTTTTTAATTTATTGTTTTTTATTTTACGAACCAAAAAGTTAGTAAATCACCACCTAGGTTAGGTAGTGTCAGATTGTCTATTTTGAATTAGTTCAGTGAGCAGAGCGTGCGAGTTTGCAAAGCTCTATAGGCGGGAGCAGTGTTTGCGAGTGAGCGAAACTCTATAGGCGGGAGCAGGGTGTGCGAGTCTAGTAGAGTGTTTGTGAGCGGGAGCAAAAGGGTCTGCGAGTCTAATAGAGTTGTTGTAAGCGTGATACTGTTTAATTCTAATAGAAATCTGTGAATGCAGCAGTAGGCAGGGGTTGCCGAAGCTGGGTAAATTTTGTGTGTGATTTACTTTTCAGCATATTTATTTCTGCAGTTTATTTCTGAGTTTTAAATCAAGAAGATTTTGCTATAACCCTATTCACCCCCCCTCTAGGGTTAATCTAGATCCTACATAAGTTACCAAAATCTTCTTAAATTAAGAAATTTAATTACCGAATTTTACGGGTCGTTACACTCTCCCCCACTCAAAACTTTCCATCCCCGAAAAGGAAAAAGAAGGGAAAAGAAGAATTAAGAAATCAATGTATCTTACTTAAAATATTAGATTTACACAAATAAATTTACAAAATTTAATAATTTAAATAAAATATCAATTTATAACTATTAAATCTTTTACACACAAATTAAAAAAATTTGGAAAACATTTTCAAAATATTTTCTAAGTCCAAAATTTTCGAAAAATTTCGGCAGATTCTCCTTTGTACTGAGAGGCTCGGGAGAAAATATAATATCAAATGTAACAACATACAACATATATTTTCCAAAATAATATATGTATATATATATCCCAACACGGGAAAAATAATATAATAGCGCTATAAATTCGAAATTCGAAAACGTACCTATTTGTCGGGCAAGTAACGCTTAATTATGAAACCAAAAGCAGTAGCAATTGCTTCCATAACCTGTATTTCACTTATATAATCCAAAAGAGTTAATAATTATATAAAATGAAATATTTGAAGTTGTTTCAACCATAAACAAACAAATCAATACAAGCAACAATCACTTGCACAAGGCATACAACCATCACATAAAATCAACACAAATCAATCATTCACTTGTATCAACCAACCAAATAGTTGTCTGGGTTTAAACTGTAAATTGCATAGAATGAAAATAAACTACTTAGTGCACCATTTACTCAACAGTCTTAGATGAAACTAAATAGATTATCCATACATCCAAACAAATTTAAAGTATCCTTACCCAAACAACTATAAACCAAACAAACAACAAATTCCCAAATCAAGTTAATCTTTATTAATTTCATTCATATAATAATTTATCTTTTAAATTTACATTTATTTCTTACAATTTTATTTAGAAATAACTTCAACTTGTTTACTTAAGTTAAAATTTCTTACTTACAATACCTGCCTTCCATTATATTTAATTAGTAGTATTTAAATTATACTTAAGTTTATAACAACTACAATACCAAATTCTTATTTATTAAAGAATTTCATTGAACTTTCTTATTACAAAAGCTTTACTTGTTTAATATCCATTACGTTTTCTTATTAACATTTCAACTTCTTACATCTTTTGGCAAGTTATATATATGCCTTTAAGAATGTAATTAAAATCATACAAGTTTATCTTATTTCTTTTAATTAATTAATGGTTCAATAATTATGTCTTTCATTTTATAAGATTACCATTTCACTTTCTTTTAATCTCATTTATAACTTAGCATTAAATCACTTATTTTAATTAAAGGTTCCAATTAATAAATTAGTTATATTCCATTTTACTACACTTAATTGAAACTATTAATTAACGGAAACTTAAGAATTAAATACCGGGTTTTATTCAAAATCATTTTAAAATAACAGATAAACATATGCTTGCAATTTATATATCCAATTAAATTTAAAACAATTCAAAATTTATATTTGTTTGTCAAAATAAATCTGTAGTAAAACTACTACAGTGGCCTTCCCACTTCGAAACTTGAAAATGATTGCCGATGATGCGGCCGCCATCACCGAAATTATTTTCCAACGACAGAAAGGGAAGTACAGAACTTATTTTTCCAAATTCTTTAAAATAATTCGTTCAAATTATATTGAAATATTTATAACAGAAAATACTTCTAAAATATTATTATTATATTCCAAAATCATTTGAAAGAAATTTTCAAAACCCCGGAACTTAAGTTCTAAAATTTCCAATTTCATTTACTTTATTTTCAATCTTACTTCCAACCTGTGTTTATAGATTTCACTACCTAACAACCAATATATTACAACCAAATATAACCTTTATAAATTTTTTTTTATATATAGAAAATATAATAGGCAAAATTATTTCATTCACCTATACTAAAATCAAATATTATGTCGGATTGTCCTATTAAGTGTTTAGAAATCCCTATTGATGTCATAGCGTCCCATGCATCAACCAGAATTTATAAATACAAAACGGAACAAATTAACACAATATTAAAACTTTTTATAACACTAACAAATACGCTCTCTCATATATATATATATATATATATATACACTCAGCGACTCATCATAGGGTATTACTACCCTATTAGTAAAGAGTCAGACCCCACAAAGCTAAGGTTTATCGCTAAACCAAAGCACTAATACCAGATGTAACGCCCCGCCTTCTTGCATGCTTTAAATCGACGATAAACCATACACGTCAGACTTAAACCATACAGAACGATGGATTGTTATGGAGTAAATAAGAAAAAGGCAGAGAAAGAAAAAAAACAAAATAGAATCTTGCAGTGGAACGATAAAATATAATAATCAAATAACTGTTCATGAAGCTGTTTACAAAACAATTGATTATATTTATACAATACATATCAGAGTACACATACCAAGGAATAATAATTAATGCAGCAGAAACAGTATGCATGTGGTGGAATACTATAATATATAATAATAATAATAATATAAATCTTCGTCTTCGTCTTCCAGAGCTAAAGTCTTCGAATCCTGAAATGCTCAGGCTGACCCGAGCGAATTGAAAAGACAAAACACTCGAGTCAGAACTAAAAGATCTTATGTAAGTTAAATCAACAAGAGAGATGTTTACGGGATTTGACATCTCCTATCCAGTGTCTAACGTGAGTGCGGTAACTTAAGAGATGCTCCGGATTCACATTTCCTAAGGATCCGTTAAACTATTTGCTATGTAGTAATATTTCACTATTATAATAATGTCTAATAGTAAAATAAACCTACTTTTTTCATAGCATAAAGGGGTTACCCATATAGCCCTTAACACGTAATTGTCCCAATAGTCCATTCAATATCATAGTCCCTCCTGATCGGGAAGCCACAGAGGATACCACACGGGCTACGGGAGAAAACCAAACTCGTACAAGGCGCGCTAGGTTAGGTGACACAGCACAACTAGGCAATGCCAGGGTAGATATACCAATTGCTATCCGGGCTGGTGGTAACGTGTAGCACGCAGCTACCACCCACCCCGAGCCACACCCCCAAATATAAAAAATCAAAAGTGGCCACCGAATCAATCCAAAAGTCAAAGTATAATATCGAAGGGATGTGTCTGATCAAAGGTGCTACCTCATTGGCCAGAGAATCACTCCTGTTTTAGCCACCTTATGCCAACTCACGGGAGTCGGGTCCACGTATTTACCTTAATAGAACATCGCCACCATCCTACTTCATTCTGGAATCTCCACCGCGTAAACGGTTGTTAAAGTGGTTTTCGGAGTTGGCAGAGAGTATGACAACTTCCGATCCCGGTCTCTTCAACAACCAACCGTTATTATAACACCGCGGTTATTTCAAAATAACTTATACTTCAAAACCTGGATATAATATTCATTTCAAAACCATATAATTACCACATCATTTTCCCTTTTAAAGCTAATCAATATGATATCATTTTTCAAATGTATATTTTTCTAAAACCCTAACTTTCGTAGTTATAATATTTCTAAACCAAACGCTTGAAATATAGCCTTTCAAAACATAAAACTTTGAATTACATAACTTTGAAATATAACCTCACCACTTAAATGGTTTGAACATAAATTACTTTATATAATAAAATAGTTTCTTCACCTCCACAAATCAATTCCAAATATAGATTTAAATCCCAAATAAAACATTTCAATTTCCATATATTTCAAAGCTTTAAATATTCCACCATTTCAAAACGAATTCTTTGATAATTTTATATATATTAAATTCAATTACTATTATTTAGATTTGAAATGTTTACATAATAAATCAAGTATCATTTAAGAAAAACCTTTACGCTTCAGATAACAGGATATACTTCCAATTTAATTTAACTTGAAAATATTCATTTAAATCGACTTGATATTCATTTAAATCCTCTAAACCAAAATCAAGTTATAAAAATCGTACCTTTTAAAAATCTCAAATTTATTTAAATTTCAAGTCAATTTTATTCGAGGATAATTCTTAATACTTTAATTCAGTCAAATTCATATTTATCTTCCAGCCTAAATATAATTTAAATAAACACTTAACCGTATTACATCTTAATAAAATCAGCTTTTATTATTAAACTTCCTTTATACTATTAACCCAATTTTATGCATAGCTTAAAACCAAGAAATTAATTACATATATATATAATAACATTTATAAAATATCAAATTAGATATCTCATAAAATCCTATATTTCTTTACAAAAACATAGGAATCATTTCAAATATATTTTTTTATATATAGACCGCGCTGTCTGTATATAATTTTCTACCCTATGGTCAAGTGATACGGAAATTTATCATTTCTATCCGTAAATTAAAATAAAAATGTGGTTATATATCATTTCAAACTACAATGACGGATGGAAAAATGCATAACAACTTACAGGATTGATGATATAAATAAACATCCATTCATCCATCATAAATCATACATCCATCACAATCATCATCCCAAACAAACAATCAATATCAATATATAACTGATAATATATAACAGGTAATCAACTGGCAGTTATATTCAATAATGAATTAAATAACGATTTAATTTAAATAAATTCATAATCACAACATAAATTAATTTAATAAACATAAGAAATTTTAGAAGTTGTGAGTGGGTTAAAATACTCACCTTTTGAATTTAAATTGAATTCAAATCCAATTTAAACCCAAAAATTTCATAGTCTTAGAATCTGCCCAAACCAGCGCCAAAATGTCCAGAATCCCAATACGAACCTAGCGGAGAAAACCACGCGTGCATTGATCTCGTATGAGAAAGTTATTTAATTTAGAGCGATTGAAATTATAAACTTTTAAATAGAAAACAAAAACAAAAAAAACAAACACTCACCACAAACAACAGCCACGTCACCATCCTCAACATCTGCTCTGTCTAGAACTACATCGCATGCCTGGTAGTCAACATGTCCTCAGGCCTCCAACCGCGCCGCCTACAACCATCGCGGCCACGCCACACGCAGCCACTGAAGCGCCGACACCCTCCATGCCACGCGACTGTCTCGCGTTCACCGTGAAACAACACGCGGCCGCCAATCAATTACTAACCCCAATCGAATTTTTCCATTGATCAGGCCATCAACTCACCCCAAAACCCATATGGATGCGATCCCTCGGCCCTCTCTACAAAACCCAGAAAGGAATTTCCGATCAGGCGAAGTTCGTCGTCGAGCGATGAACGGCCAAAACTTCTTCGATTTTTACTGATCAGACGATGAACCAAAACAAAAATGAATCATGGATCTGAGATGCGCTGTCAAGAGCTTTTATATGTAATTTTTATGAATTTTTTTGAGGAGTTTGGAATTTTGACTTTGATTTGGATTGAAATTTGATTTGTGTTTGGATCTAGAATTTGTTGTCTGCCATTGAGGAGGAGAGACAGTTGAAATGCACGTACAGACAAATGAGAAACTGGAGTAGGCTATGGTTTATAACCGATTATTTATAGGTAGGGTGGAAATAGAATAGAAGGACACGATTTATAAACGCGCTGAACGATGAATGGCCCGAAAAGCCCATTCTGACTTCGGAACGAAATTGGGTCAACCTGTATATCGAAATAGATGTTTTTAAATATTTTAAATGCTATGGAACATGTTTCGAGTCCAAATTCCATCGTATGAAGAAGTTATGCTCAAATCAATAATTTTCAAATTGATTTCAATTTCATTAATTTCAAAGCGTTTCGAGTCCGTACGATCAAACGACAAGTCGGATCGCTACGAAACTTGAAACCCTAGATAATTCACCTTTACGGATTCGATGAAACTGGTTTCGTCGAATCCGAGTCAGTGGCCAAAATGGCTATTTTTCCATTAATTAAATAAATAAATAATTAAATCAAATTTCCCATTTTATTTCGATAATTGACAAGTTTCAACATTTTTTACTTCTTAGTCATTTACAATGATTTAAACAAATTTAAATGTCAATTTATCGTTGATTAATCTATCAATTGCAGTGTTAAATTTTCAGCTTTATTATATTCAAATTTATAAATTAAATTTCTAAAAAAATCTATTAAATTCACTTTCATTCTATTATTCAATTCATTATTATCAAACGGTTAAAAATTAACATTAACATTGGATTTACAACTATTACCTTAATATTTTTACATTCCATATGGATTTCAATTAACGCAAAATTTAGATATTTAATTTCCTTAAATTGCAATTTCTCTAATTATTATTATAGTTCAAATCCCAATATTTTGATAAATATTTGTTCCCACTCTTATAATTCAACAAATTTCCCAATTATGAATAACATTACCGTTATTTCCAAATATTACCTTAATTACATTAAAGTAGTATTAAATAAAAATTATCGTAACTGATTTCCAATTTATATTATCAAGCTACAAAAATTGGGTAACATACAAAAATCATTACGCTAACCTTTAGTCACGTTAATAAGCTTTTATTACTTACAAATAAATGTTACCATTTATTACCTTATAAATAAATTTTTCGTTTCCTTTTTGAATTTACATCCACACTTCCGTTACTATATTAATTACCATTAAGGTAACGTTTAATATTAGCAACAAACATTATAATTACTTATCTACATTGATTGTATAAATTTTCAATTTATTACCTATTACTTCATTAGTTAAAATAACTTTGAATTCATTCAATCACCACTAATTAAGTCAATTACTGCAATTGCGTTAAAATTAAATTTTTATGAATTAAACAAATAGGTAACTTATACAATTATAACCAATAAAAATTTAATTAACTTTATATTTATTACTTTCAAACAAAAATATGATTACTTACAGAACATTGACTTTTATTTCAATTACCATCTATTGAAATTCAAATTCATTAATTGAATGGTTACATTTATTTCCATATATCCAATATGTTGCTAAGTATAACATCTACATTATTTCCATTGATTTGAATTAAATGCCCATCTTTATATTATGCCTTAACAATTTTAATAAATTCATTAATTGTCATTTCATTCAACCTATTAATTTATTAACCTAAATTAGAACTGTCGTTTTAAATTTACTTATTAGCTCACAACAAGTGCTACCATTAGTTCATACACTATGTTATTCCATTTCCATTCCTTATACATTATTTTATTAGTAAGTTAACATTTTTAAATTATTAATTTAGCTCTTATATCCCATTATAAATTAATTCACACATTAATTAAGATTTTAAATCAATTTAATCATTTCTTTTTAGAACATTCTTTATTTACAATAAGAATATAATCAATATTTACATTGTTTCACTTATTGGAATTACATCCAAGTTATTTACAATTAACTTGCATTTACACTGTTACATTCAAGTTATTAAAAATTTACTTACCAATCTTATCCACGTTATTATTTCCATTTATAATTCACTAAAATTTTTTCCTTGAACACTAAGTTACCAAAATCTTCTTAAATTAAGAAATTTAATTACTGAATTTTACGGGTCGTTACACGATCAAATTGGCTCCTGCTATATATTCCATTGCGTTCGGAATAGGGGTAAACATTATAAACGCCAGGCGAAACGCTTTGTTTGGAGCTCGGAAAAATTTCGGGTGAATAGTGTCATCAAATTTTCTATAAAAGGACGTGTTTTCTTCATTTTTGCAAAACCTAATACATCTAGGTTTACTAGCCGCCGTTTTTGTTTTAATGGCCAAAAATGGCGCAACTTCCTCCTCGTTTATCCCTCAATCCATCGAGAATTAACCAAAACTTTCTAAACAAAAATCGAAGAGGGCGATGAGATCTACATTCTCAACGGCTGTGATCGAATATGGAGCTATGGATTGACAAGAAATGGGCTGCATTCGTGCTGCGTTCATTTACATTTTTCGAGGCTATGCAAGGGCCGAGCATGACTGGATTCACGGCGAAGGTGGAGCAAAAGATGGGCTTCAAAATGGAGTAGCTTGATCATTGCATAGCTCGTCGATGAAGGCGCGACAACTAGGGTTTTATGTCGGCTCTATGGGTTTCACGAATGAAGCATGAACGATGGAAGGGAGAAGATGATGCATGGCCCAGATATGATGTTGCATAGTTGAGCGGCTTGGATTTGTTTAAGGTTAAAATTAAAATAGAAATAGTAAATGTAACGATCCAAAATTTCTATCATTGAAATTCAGATATTTAATTGATTTTAAATATCAACAAGTAAAATTTGTAAGTCGAATAATTTATTTTTCGAATATCTGGATTTAATTAGATAATTAAATAATAATTTAATATTAGAAATTTCGTAAATGATTGGAAATTGGGTTTAATGTGATTAAAAATGATTTATAAAGTTATATTAAATCATATTGGAGTTAGAATAATGTTTGTGAAGTTTTAAAATTAAATTAAAAGTTAATTTGTGAAAATTGAATATTTTAATATTTAATCGACTAGTGAAAATAGTCATTTTTCAAACAGTCTTGGATTTCAACGATACTAGTTTCATCGGATCCGTAATGTGATATTATTGTAAGGTTTCAAATTTCGTGTCAATCGGGTTTACGTTTTGTCCGGGGGAAGCCAAAACGCATAGAAATTGGTTTAATCGATTTAATTTAAATTTGATCGTTTATTTCCATAACTCGCACATATGATCGAATTAGCCTTTGAAACCTATTCCATTGTGTCCGAAACGCAGGGTAAATCCTAGAGACGTCGGTCATCGCACGAGATTTGGAGTTCGGAAAATTTTGGATGAATAGTTTTTTTGAAAATTTTCTATAAAAGCACCTCCTTCTTTTCATTTGCAAAAATAAACAAAACCCTAGGGTTTGAAGAGTCGGCCGCCACTAACACTATCAATGGCCGAAATTCATCTTCATTCTTCCTCTAATTTCTTCAAATCTACACAACAATTCAACAAGCTTCCAACTGCAAACTGGTAGAGCTTCGCGAGCTCTACGAATCCAACGGTGATGATTGAAGATGGAGCGGTAGATCATCAGCAATTGGTTCGTGAATGTGGCGCATTCTATCGCATTTCTAGAGGGCTAGGCGTAGCCGAGCATTGTCGTGCTCTGGTCATGGGCTTAGGGCGACATGGCCTTCGATGTAGTGGAGCCTGATCGGCGTAGCGACGAACGAGGGTGGGTGCGGCCATCAGTTTGTGTGCGTGTTATATGGGTTCACGGTTCCATGCAAAACCTGGAAGAGATACGCGTTTGGGAAGAACAAGCATGCGGCCTGATTTCATCAAGGCGGATCCAACGGCCAAAAGTTAACAGGGTTTGAAAATATTAAAAGAAAATGTGAATTTAATTATATTTAAATTCGTTCGAACTTTGTAGTAATGTAACCTTTTCATACGAGGTCGAAAAAGCACGAAACAAATTGCTTCGGGTTCATATGGACGAACACTACGCAATGGAGCTGGTTTGGAGTCGTTTGGAGCTAGTGAAAATTTCGGGTAAAATTAAACGCACGTTTAATTTTTTTCGAAACAAAACGCTACAACTGTTATCGGAAACTCAAGGTGAGAACTTCTCACTCAATCGAATTGTTTTCGATTTAAATTTTAAGTAGTTAGATTTAAAATTTCTTGATTGTGTGATTGGATGATAGTTATTATCTGTTGTATTGAAATAGACCCTATACGCCGTATATTAAGCGGATGTTATTTATTAAACACATATACCGCGATAATTCCAACTTGAATGGAATTGGTATTATATATGTACTTGGAGTTGATTTTCCCGCATTATATAGCGGATGAGACCCTATTGCGTCGCACAATAGCGGATAATATTTTATAAATTCCATATACCGCGATATTCCGTCTTGAAGCGGAATTAATATTGTGCTAACATCTTTGGATGCAGGGAAACAGGTTGGAGGGATCCAACTGGATTCCTCAAACATTTGAATTTGTTTCAATGTTGTGTGTTGATCTACTTATTGATCTATTTATAATCTGCGTGATTATCTTTGTGATTGAAATCGTTAAAGGCTTAAATTTAGCCGAATATATTTTGGTATCGTTAGATGCCGGAAATAAATAAAATTTGATTTTTGAAAATTTAAGTTGAGAATTCGTAATAAAATTTAATTTTGAAATTGATTCATTTCAAATAAATAAACGTTGAGATTTTTATGTTATAAAAATTATGATTTTTGTGAAATATAACCGAAATGTGAATTTTGAAATAAGTAGTTGATTTATTTATAAAATGGTTTAAATTGGGATTTTTAAATTATTATAAATGATTTATATAAAAGATTTATAAGATTGATATTTATAAATTAAAATGTTGGAATTATAAAACGAGATTTTTATAAGTATTAAAGCGAAGTATAAAGGGATTTCATAAGTGGATGAAATCTATAGATTTATAAATTATGAAGTTATAAAATGAATAGATTTTTGTAAAATAAAAGATTTATAAGTAATTAACTTATAAATTGGATTTTGGCGTGTAAATGAGATATGGATAGAATTTGTTCATAAAGTGATTTTATAAGTTGAAATTGTTATAAAGCGTAAATAGAGTTTATAAACGTTGTTTTGTAAATCCGAAATCGACTTATCTTGATAAGTTTAATTATTATAGCTTATTAAAGGAGATATATCCACGATTTGGGACAGTGGATAATCCAATTAATAAAATATGTAGAAATTGAATTTGGTTAACGAAGTATATTCACGATTTTGGACGGTGAACAATATATTAAAGAAATATTTTGGAAAAGTGATATTTTATATAGAATTAAAACGATTGAAAAATGTTTTAAAATTTATTAAGTATCGAAACCATGGATTTCAACATTTATTGTTGAAATAGACGCTTTCGAGAAATAGAAGGAAATGGTGGACTATAACACTATTGTTATAGTAAATGATTTACGAAAGGAAAAGTTTTGTATAGTATTGGGGTTTATATATCTATCTTAATTTCGAATCCCTATACTAGTGATTTTGGGTTGTCGTAACGATGTTTTACGCAACCTTCGTTTTGACTCGAATAAAGGTGTTTAAGAGAATGTTTTCCTTAAAGAATAAAATATATACTTAATTTGGATTTAAGTATATTGAATATTTTCCAAATGTTGAAAATAAATGGATTTGTGAATTACTTATTATTGAATAAGTATGGAAATATTTTCCAATATGAAGTGAATGTTTTGAGATTATATCTTTTAAAGATAAATTGAAAGTGAATAATTGAAATCGATTTGAAAAATCGTATAAAAGGTGAATATTTGAAAATGTAAATTCACAATGGAAATTTATAATGGAAATTTGTTTAAAAATAAACATTGATTTATTTTTAAAGTGTGGAAATAAATTTACGAATTTGGAATGTAAATTTAATAAATCAGTAAGGATTCATTTGATTGGTTTAAATGAACTATTTTGAAATGAAAGTTGTAAAGGTGGAATTTGATTTGAAATTTGTTTTCAAATGGTTGAAGTGTGGAAATTGTATCTTGTAGAGATATTTTTGAAAATAAATAATTTAGGAAATTATTTGAAATCGGGTGATGTTGTGAATATTGATTGATAGTTAAATAACCGACTATCAATATTGGACCTTAAATGGTTATTCGTTGTGAATTGGTAGAAATTGAATGCTACACTTATTTTTAAATTATTGCGCTCGTTATTCGGACTACCCATTCCGACTAGTGATACGACTTAATGGATAGCATTGAAGACCGACGTTGAAGACCGGGTATTTGTGAAAACGATAGGATGACCTGTCGATTGTCTCTGCACCGTTAGCTACGGTATGGAGATTTCCTTTGTGATGGGAAATTTGATCGGGATTGTGAATGCCCGGATTGCAAGGGCTTCTTTTGAAGTGCCTTCGGTTCTGTTCGAACCCGGAACAGACTTGTATGGTTACGTGTCTGACATTACATTTTGAGATATAAAGCAGATTTCTTTCAAATACATTTCTGTTGGTGCAGAGGATTTATTCTCTTAGCTTAACACCCTTCTCTGAGACGTACGAGCTTAGAGGTTATGTAGTTGAAGGATATCAGCGATATACTCCCAAATTGGTAATGTGGCATGCTGAGTGTTGCTGTGTGATGATTATTTATTGATCATTTATTGATCAAAGCATGGCTTTGTGAAAAAGCGTAGCTTTATGGATGAGACTTCATCAGACCTCACACCCCGGAAATGGTCAAAACAGGAATATGCGGCAAGGTTATGAGGGTCGCGCTCTTTAGGGTATGTCATTTCCTTCTGGAAAAGGGTGGTGTCAGGTATGGAGCCCTGATGCTTAACCTATGTGGTTGCTCCAATCTCATTTTTCTGTGTGGTTGTTACTTGGTGATAGAGGGCCCTCGGATAAAGGTCCCAAAGGACCGACGAGTGGCATACTCGAGAAGTAGTTACCTAGTTAAAAAGGTAACCAGGCCTTGTGTTGGCAGAGATCCGGTTAGGTTCTTGGGACGTCCCGCCAGAGGCGATCCCATATGGCAGTAGGAAGTTCCTTAGCCTGACCATTTGTTGGAAATCCAAAGAAACAATACGAGCCTTGTACGGTTTTAGTTGTACTACCTGCCATTCACTTATGGTGGCGCCCCACTGTTTGGATGGTAGCTATAGTAGGCATAGTTAGAAATGTCTATGTTGGCTAAGATTAATATTCTATTTTCGAAATGCTTTCTACACTATGCACTAATAATAATATCAAAAATGATTTGTTTTTGCGTATTAAGCATCTTTGACTATCATAAGGAGAAATCTCCTCCAATTCTGCGTTTGCATTGTGTGTGTGCAGGGAGGCCTTATGGTAGTTTCATTTTTCCAAAAGCATTGCAGATATTTTTCACTTACCCTGTTGTTGTTTTAAAGATAAATAACTGTTTTGAGTTCTCACACCAGTCTCATGACTGACTTGGAGTTTATTGTTCTCTTCCTAAACTCTGGGTGCCCATAATTTTCCACATGGGCAGTCTAGAGTCAAAGGTTATTCTGGATCCAGAAGTGCTTTGGAGCTCAAGTGGCGAGCTGGATGGCGAGACGTATTACTTATATATGATATTATCCTTCCGCTGTAAATTCACTTGTTGGGACATGTTTGTATAACTGTCCATTATTGTGTTGTGTTGTATATTGTTGTTGTATACCCTGATGATGATGTGATGTAATGTAATAACTGAGATAGTTCTTTGTTCTTAAAGATTATTCATTTATCTATTATATGTTGTTCCGCTGCGATATGTGAGATTCTGATGTTGTTTCTTATTTCTTTCTTCCTGTCTTCTTCTATCTTTTTCTTTTACCTCTTCTTCTTAACCCCTTATGGTTCGATTTTTCGGCATTCGATTGCTCGGTAATTGATACAGTGGACGTATTGATGTCGATTTTCGGAAGTCGAAGAATCGGGTCCTGACAGTAAATTAATTTATATTAATTCGTTTAAACTTTGAAACACTATAACTTTTTGATACGAGGTCCGTTTCGCACGAACGAATTGTGTTGGGTTCGTATGGACGAGCACTACATTATGGAGCTGCATTGGGATTTTTTTGAGCTAGTGAAAATTTTAGATAAAATTAAACGCTCCTTTAATTTTATTGGGAATAAAATGCTGAAATCGCGACTACAAGCATTGTGAGTACAACTCACTCTTTCTGACTCACTGATATTTTTATATAAGCGAGAAATAATTTTTTATATGTTGATGATTGTTTGGATGATATATGATATATTGATTGGTATTTGGATATATACCTGCCTAGTGGAGCAGATGACCCTATACGTTCCCGTGTATGAGCGGATGACCCTTTGTACGCGCGTCTGCCTTGAAGCGCACATTGTACACATATTCTAATATGTATATTTGTTGTAGGTGACATGTTGGAGTGATCCAACAAGATTCCTCGCCAGTATTGATTTATTTACAGATATAGCTGTATTCATATGATATAGGATGTTTTGGATGCCGTGATTGTTGTATTTAATGCTGTTGCAGCATTGGACCTATTTTTGGAAATTTTAAAATGTTAAAGTGACGATTTCCAAATTTAAAAGGATTTTCAAATGATTTTGAAAATATACGTTTTGTTGAATTTTGAAGTGTAAAAGGAATTGATTTATTTTACATAAATGAAAGTTATGAATTTTATTGTTATAAAAATTATGATTTTTGTAAAATAATACTTAGGTATGATTTTGGAGTTATATAGGCTTTAATAACGATTTGTAAATTATTAAAAGAATTGGTTTATTTAAATCGAGATTTTTGAATTATTATAATCAGTATATATATATAAGATTTATAAAATGGATATTTTATATTGATGGGGTTATAAAGGAATTTTGTAAGAGTTAAAATGAGGTTGTAAATGGATTGTATAAGTAAATATGATTTATTGATTTATAACTAAAGTGGTCATAAAAAGAATGATTTTGTAATTAAAGAGATTTATAAGTAATTAACTTATAAATTTGATTTTGGCATTTAAATGAGATAAATGGAATTGGTTAATAAAGTAGATTTATAAATTGAAGTTTTTACAAAATATATAAATGTGAATTTATAAACATTGTTTTATAAATTCGAAATCAATTGAATTGGATAAGTTAAATATAGAGGTTTATTAAAGGAGATATATCCACGATTTTGGACAGTGGATAATCCTTTAATGAATATATAAAAGTAATAAATTTTGTAAGAAATTTTATTCACGATTTTGGAAAGTGAATAATCATTGAATAAAATAAATATTTTGGAAAGTGAATATTTTTAAATGGAATAAAATGGTTTAAAGTTGTTTTAAAATGTGTTAAGTATCGAATACATAGATTTCAACATTCATTGTTGAAATAGATGTTTCGAAAAATAAGGAAATGATGGACTATAATACTATTGCTATAGTAAATGATTTCCGAAAGGAAATATTTTGTATGGTATTGGGATTTATATATCTATCTTATTATCGAATCCCTATACTATTGATTTTAGGTTGTCGTGACGATGTTTTACGCAACATTCGTTTTGACCCGAATAAATGTGTTTAAAGAGAACGTTTTCTTAAAGAATAAAATATATACTTAATCGTGATTTAAGTATATGGAATATTTTCCAAGTGTTGAAAATAAAGTGATTTGTGAATTACTTATTATTTTATAAGTATATGGAAATGTTTTCCAATGTTGAAATGATTTTGAGAATATATCTTTTTAAAGATAATTTGAGGTGAATATTTGGCAAGTGATTTAACTAATAAAAGATTAATTAAAAGGGCCTAGTGATTGATATGGTGCTAAATATTTATTTATTTGCTTTGATAGTTAAATAACCGACTATCAAACTTGGCCAAAATTTTAATTCCTCGACTTGATGTGGGAACTATTTAGTCGTCCATTTAGTACGTAGCCTTCTGTGTAGGCTTGATTATAGTTTGTGTTGAGGATGTTGATTTGTATAGTGCAGAGTATTACTCCAATATATCGAGCTTCCTTCTTGGCCTGAGGGATAGTAAGTTGAAAGTTGGAGATGTGATAAGTCTATGAGACTTAGTTTCTGTGTGAGGTTGAGAAACGCTTTTGCGTTGTTGGTGCGAAGAGACCGGGATCGGTTTATCTGAAAACCACTTCGGACCAACGTATGTGCGACGATTGTGTCGGTTGCTTATTGATGATATTGATATTCCGGATTTTCATAGTGGGGGACGGCTTGTTGATCATTTGGGGTTAAAATCCCAATATACATCCAGTAGCAGTGGTCTCTTCATTATGAAATATCCAATGCGAGGACCATTAGCTACTAATCCTAGGGATTTCCCAACAGGGTGTGGTAGGAAAGTTCCTTCGGTTTATCCTGTTCCTGGATAACTTGTGTGGACGTTTGTATGATATTGCATTTCTATAGATTACATACATTGGTTTTTACAAACGTACATTAGTGGTGGCGGAGAAGGCAACTTCTCTTAGCTTAACACCCTGCTTGAGATGTATGAGCTTAAGGGTTGTATTTTTGTGGAAGGCAATTAGTAGTCAACGGAAATGGCCGTGTGGCATTCTAAGTGATGTGATTGTGCTTTATGAAAGGTAATCGTTACCTCGTCAGACCTCATCAACCGAAAATGACCAAAACAGGGTTAGATTCAGCAAGGCTAAGTGGGTTATTCCCTAGTAGGATATGATCATGCTCTTCTAGATATGTCTTTGCACGCTATGACATCGTGTATCTGATTATTGTGGTTTGTATGCTAGAGGGCCCACGGCAAAGGTCCGTGATGACCGGAGGATGACATATTCGGTACCATCTAGTTATAGAGGTGGGCCGGTCTTGTGTTGGTAGAGAAACTTTGTGATGGTTTCTCGGTGCAATCTTCTAGAGATGTGCTGCCAAAAGGTAGTCCCTTCACCTGTTCATTTGTATGGAAATCCAAACTCAACTACGTTCCTGCCAATTTATTTGTAGAGCCTAGTATGTTGGAATTTAATAATGGTAACAATTTTGGCTATTTTGAATATTATTTGTGTACTAGACACTAGTATAATATCACACGAGTTCGATATGAAATGTTTTAGTTATCGTAAGGTAAAAACATGTCCGTGTTTATGTGTGGACTTGTCTTACGTGATACTTTTGTTTTGATAAAGAAAAAGTTTTGGTAACTTAATAAATTCAGTTGAGTGTGTTTCTCACGCTGGTTTACCAGACTGATCCGGGAGTTCTTCCCTTTCAATGCTCGGGTCAGACCGATTATATTTACAGGTTCAGATTTGGTGCTTTTAGAGCTTCAGCAGAAGAGCTAGAGATCTTCATTTTCATATACACGTACTTTTTATTATTATCCGCTATGCTTTGTTTGTTGTTGTATATTATCAGTAATTGTAGTGACAGGTTATTATAACTGTTCAAGCTGATAACTCTGATTGATTGTTGAACTCTGATTGATGTATGTATATATAGTTTCTATTTTGTAAAGATCATTGATATGATATTATATGTTTTTCGCTGCGATGTGAGATTCTGTATTGTTCTTTTTGGTTCTATCTTCTCTCTTTCTTCTCTTTGCTTCTTACTCTTCTTTTCTTTCTCTTGACTTTCCGTCAGTCTGTGCTTTTTGGGTCGGACATGTGTTGATTATTGTCGATTCAAAGCTTACAGAATTATGGGTCGTCACACCTCTCTTTCTGGTTCCATGGTTCACACATGATCCACTTCCTCTTCTCATGGGTCTGAAGAAGGCTCTTCTCGAGAGAGAGAGAGAGGGCTTGTCAGGAGAATCAGCCAAAGAGGCTCAATATGGAAGAGATGTTTCTACAACCAGAGTTAGTCGCCCTGCTAGAATTCCATCGATTTCGGAGGAAGGAGAAGTGGAGTTCGAATAGAGGGAAGGCAAAGGGGCACTGGACTTAGAAAAAGAGGAGAGGGCAGTCGAGAGTAATAGTAACGAGTCCACTTCTACCGACAACTTCTATGCAGAATCTAATGATGAGGATTCTAAGTTGTGTGATGAGACTCTGGGGATGAACCCCATAATTCCAAGCTCACCTCCTCCAGACATAAGTGATAAAGACAATGCCCCAGGGATCGGGGGACGTCAGGGTTCTTCGAACAAAGATGTTGGCGCGGAGTTTGGTGATTTGAGCGATATTTACATCGATTTTGATGCGCTTACGAGCGAAGATTTTAGATTTGATGAAGTGCCCCCTCGTTCGCGCCACATTGCATCCAAAGTTAGTTTAATTCCCTTTGCGGCGCCTGCCCGATCCGGTTTATGACGTCGTTTTAGGCTTTCCTTCCAAACACACCACACAGTTCACTAGGGTCACACTCACTTGTACACACACTTTCCACGTCTATTTTGTGTTTCTAAAGCCATTTTTGCTTCGTGTGAGGTATGGCAAGAGGACACGACCTTTATGATGACTTCGTGAAATTCACCAACTCCCAACATTGGTCCATGCGTTCTTTCGGCCTCACCAGTCTCGAGAGACAGAGGAAGAGTATAGAAGATGAAAGGATCTAGAGGCCGAAACCTGTCGCCAAGATGAAAGAGAGCAAAGCCGGTCACCCAAAGGCGAATATGAGAAGAGGAGGATTTTCGATCAAAGGGAGGAGCCATCGAAGAGGTCAAAATTTGATCACAGTCCCCATCCTTCGGAAGAGTAAGCTTTTTCTCCGATGCACTCTTCAACGGGTCAGGAAATCCCTGTTACCTCTGCCCCTGTTCCGACTTTAACTCACATCCCACCATCTTCTGTTGTGCTTTCCCCAATGCTTCACGTCCCCACCGGAGATGTGCCTATATTCTTCGTTCAGGTCCCCTTAAACTTGAGGCGGTGCTCCCGGGTGGTTTCTAAAGAGGGTTAAGTGTGATCGTGATCTCTGTCTGGTCCGTAGAAATTCTTACATGCCACATCTTCAGGCATTACAAAGCGATATAGAATAAGCCGAAGGGTAGGAGAAATTGTGTAAGCAACTGGCACAAATAGCAGTAACACCAGGAAATACTCTCTTTTGAGGCAGAGAAGAATGATTTTGAAAGAGGGTTGATTGAACATGGTGCCAGGATCTAACAACTGGAGGAGGAGAAAGATGCGGCGCTTTGAGAAAGAAAAAGGAACGAAGACTTGCCGAAAGAAGTGAAAGAGTCCCACGAGAGAATTAAGATCGTCTATATGGAAGAAATAAAAAAGGCTCATGCTGAGGATGCCAAATTGAAAGAGGAAGTGGATGCTCATAGCATGAAAATTGAAGCCCGGAGAAAGCTATTTCCGACCATGACTTTATCCTTGAGGGGCTCAATAAGACCATTATTGATCAAGCTGCAATGATCGCCCGACTAAAGGACCAAGTCATGCAGCTTACGTTGATAGGTCTCACGTTAAGGTTGAAAAGGTCGCCGTTACGATGGATTATCTGGAGCTTCATAGCGCTTACGAGAGGAAGATAGAAAAGATGGACGAGACCATCTTGAATTTTTACGTCAATTCTCTACTTCATCAGGGAAGCCTAAGCTACTTAGGCTCAAAATTTTCGCGCACTCTCGCTATGGTCTGTGTAACGATCCTAAATTTTGAACAATTTAAATTGTGAATATTTAATTAATTTTAAATATTTGAATGATAATTTAAATTGAATTTCCAATATAACAATGAAATTGGTGATTAAATTTTAAAATTTAATCTATAAAGAGTTGAATAAAAATTTAAATTTGACTTCGGAGTTGAGATTGAATATGGAATTTGTAATTGAAATTCAAACTAATAACTTAAGAAGATAATTTGGATTTAAAAATTTTTATTCTTGTAAATTAGTAAATTAATGGTTAAATTTTAATGACATTTATTCTTTAGCTTAGATAAAAAAATTAAAATCAATACAAAATAAAATAAACAAATACACTAAGTAGAAGAAAAAAAATTTAACAACATAATTTAAACAAAAGTAAATATCTACAAAACAAGGTATTTGTGTACAAAATAAAAAAAATTGATGTTTAAAGTAAATTGAATTTAAAATGAAAAAAATTATATATATAGATAGAAGAAAATAATAAAACAAAATAAAAATATAAGAGGAAAAAAAAAATTTGTTGATTTGTTGTTTGGGCTTTGAAAATTTTTGTTGGCCCACGTTTGATACTAGTGCCATGATTAAGTACTGATCCCCTTTATTCCACTTTCTCGTTCATAACCCTACACCCAAAAAGAAAAAAAAATGAAATTAATGGCGGCCCTGTCTCTCTCGTCTTCCTCTTCACTTCCAAACTAGGGCTTCAATTTCTGCTTCGAGTTCGATGCTTCAACTCGCTCGCGGCATCTTCAACAATTAGGGCTTCAGCTCTTCGTCTCTAAATTAGGGCTTGCGATCGATTTGGGGCTTTCGTTCAATAGCGTTCGTTGTTCCAAAGCAGGGTTTTTGCGAAGCTCCGGCATCGTCTTCTACCCAGCTAGAAAAGGTGAGTTTTTCACTCACGGTTGATTTTAATGCAAGTGCTTAAATTTGTTGACTTGAATGCTTGGTTGCATGCTATGATTTGGGGGTTATTCATTATCATTTGCTCGGCTACTTTGAATTCTAAACTGATAGGAACAGATAACACTGCATGTTGGTTGTTGGTTGTTATTCGCTATCATTTGCTCTGATATTTTGATTTTTTATACTGATAAGAACAGATGTTATTTGAAACTGGTTTTTTTCTACTGATAAGAACAGATACTATGTGAAATTTGTTTTTAAACTAATAAGAACAGATGCTACCAAGTACTTGATTTAAATTGATAAGAACAGATGCTATATCAAAACTTTGCTTGCTTGTTGTTGCTGCATGTGATGATCTTGGATGGAATATATCTGCAAGTATATATGTGTAAATTTATGGATGCATGCCTGTATAGTGAAGATGCTCCTTTCTGTTTTGAATTAACAGTTTAGATTTCAAGTTTCAATTTAAAACTGCTATAAATAAAACTTATCTGTATATTTCAAGTTTCAATTTAAAAGTGTATGTTTTGTATGGCTGTTTTATGATGATATTCTGTGTATACAATGAAGTAAATATGTATCTGGGTTAGTTTAAATATACAGATTTGCAATATACTATATAGTTTTGCATGTATTAGTTTATGAGTATAGGTTACTGTTTTATGATTATGACAGTCTTTCTAAATTTCAGGTCCAAAATTTAGTAAAACTTGAGTGCTGTTGAATCAATCTTTAATAGTATATGAATCTTGAACAAAGTATGTTTTAAAAAAGAAGAATTTTTGCTGGAAACTGTGAACAAAATTTTCACATAATTTTCTGTCTACAAGAATAAAGCATGTTAAACCCCAATCCATTCTTTCTCTTCTTTGTTCTTTCTGAAAAAATTGTAAACAAGTTTAACTATGGTTTAAGACCTGTTATATATTTTCAGAAATAAATGAAAGCAAGTTTAAACTTTAATCATTATTACCTGGTTGACTTGATTCTCTTGACTTGGTCATCTATGATGTTGTTGAACTAAGTAGCATGCATTTTGTGGTCTGCCTTGTTGCTAAATCATTTCTGTTGACATGTTGTTGCATTCCTCTCTTGTAAACCTGAGAGTTGAGTTTTTTTTTAAAAAAATTTGGGAAAACTCAAATTTTTAAAAGCTATGTTTTAAATTAAAGTATAGTTGAATTAAATTCAAGTGAGTAAATCAATGTTTTAAAAACAGTTTCTACTTTTAAAACCAAGCCATCTGGATTTTGCAGAAATTAAAGTTTAATTTGAAATGTTGTTCAAACAACAAAATCAAAACAGTGATTAGTAAAATAAAAATAAATAATAACAACTACCCTGTTCTTTCTTTTGGCAAGTAAACATGACTATTTATAGGTTGTTGAAATTCCATATGAGCATGAGTTTGAATTTGCTTGTTGATTGTTGTGAGATAATACCCTGCATATTTTCTTGAATATGCAGAAAAGAGTGTTGCAAATTGTTTCAACAATCATGCTTCTGTTATTACTTGGATCTAAATGCAAATCCACTCTTTTATGTCTGAAGCTTAGTTAGAAGTTATTATATAATCAAATTTGAGTTGTGTTGCATAGATTTAGGTTTGAAAAATTTAAGTTTAGGAAAGCAAAACCTGTTACTATTGGAAATAAGTAACAGCAGACAAAAGTTTTCAAAGAGAAAAAAATTTAAGTAGTTGAGGTGCATGATTGTTCTGGTAATAAAGACAGGTATTGAGTATTGCATGCATGATGTTGTTCCAGTCTTCATATCCATATATGACTTCCCATTCACCTATTGGACCTAGTTGTCTTGTCCACTGTTCTATATGTTTGCATAGTTGATGTTCTTTGTAATTGCATTCACTTGGCATTGACTTGTAGTATAATTGTTGCATTTGTATCACTGTTGAGTTGCTGTACATATGAACTTGCATTCATTCGAGTTGTATTTATATTCTAGTCATTGTAGTATGTCATCACTTAAGTCTGCCTTGTTAAGTTCTGTTGCACTTGTTCATTTTCACTATGTTGCACATTTGTGTCTGCTGTCATGGTTGCTGTGATGTCATCACTTAAGTCTACCTTGTTGAGTTCTGTTGCACTTGTTCATTTTCACTATGTTGCACATTTGTATCTGCTGTCATGGTTGCTGTGATGTCATCTATGCATTGACACTATTCTCTGAAATAAGTGCGCGAATGAATACGATGAAAGGCTATGAATGTATGTTTGGGTTTATATGAATGTATGCTTGCTGTGGAAAAATATAGTTTTGGGCCTGTTCTTGAATTGAAGTTTTAAAAACCTGATCAAGTTCAGGATCTAATATTTAAAACATTGTTGAAGTTTAAGATTTAAACAGTTATCATTTACATTTGATTTTAAGCTTAAGCATGTAAATGAAAAGCGGTTCTGGTTTACAAAAATGAAGTCATGCTAGATCCAACATCTTTTTCTCCATTCTCTTCTGGAATTTTGTTTAATTGTTGACCTTTTTGCCTCATTTACTTATTGCCGTGACTTTGTAAACTGTATGGTTGTGTGAAATGTGTTCACTCAAGTGGCTCATGTGCTTATCTGCCTCTCACCCGAAATTTAATATGATCATCAGTTGGGTGTTGTTTGTAACACTGAATTACCCAGTTTTGTACTTTGCTGGGCAGATATGTGTGTACTCCTGTACACCCCTTATGCTCTTTTGTGGGAATTTATATTATTTACATCCTCTTTATTTGGACTAATCCAATTTATCTCGTCGCTTCTGCTGCCTGTACTGCACCATTAACCCTGTTGGGCTGTTACCATTTTATTCAGTTCATTGCAAATTTAATTACTTGAGTTAAGATTAATCCTGACTCGAGTGTTTTTTTTTTGTTTTGCAATTAACGCTCGGGTCAGACCGAGTATTTCTACAGCTTGAAGATTTTCTCGCAGCGAAGTTAGAGAGAGGGGGATTTCGGCATTCACTAAAGTTTTTCAGTAAAATTTTTCTTGTACTTAATAAATATAAATTGTTCCGCTGTATAAATTCAAATGTAATTTATTGTATAAACTCTGATATATGTAAAAGAAAAATTCATTTATGAATAATATTATGATTATTCTGTGATTCTGTGGCTGATTCTGTTTAAATGTTATAAACTAAATAACAATCCGTCATCTTGAACGTTTCTAGTTGGTTTAATTACCGACTAGAGGCGGTCAGGGCGGCGGGTCGTTTCAAAGTGGTATCAGAGCTTTGGTTTACACAAAGCTTAGTTTATGGCGTTTAATATGAATAGTTACTAGAACCACTTCAAAGAAAGTGTTTTCAAATCTAAAGAAGTTTAAAATTGTTTTCTTTAAAATAAAAAGTATTTTGAAAATTAGAATTATTTTGAAGATTCCCCTCTCTAAATTTAGGTTTGCGACCGTTTCTCTTCGGTGAGGTCTCGTTAGACTTGAGTTTCGATCGTTCGGAAACTCATTATCGAATTTTTGAGAGTTATGGAAAATGAAACATGAGTTAAGAGAATTAATGAATTGGTTTAAATTGGCTTAAATCAAATATTTTGAATATCTTCAAAGTAGTAATTGGAAAATAAAATGATATGTCAATTTGATTATAATCAAATGGATTATTGAACTATAACTTGGAAATTTAATTTTGAATTCTTTTGAAAATTGATTTCAATGTTGTGAAGAACGATTTAGTAAATAAATGGATTATAAGTATTTAACTTATAATATGGATTTTGGGTATATAACTAAGTTATATGAATTGAATTGAATCAAATTAGTAAAGGAGATTATAAAACAAAGTTTATAAATAGAAATGTAATTTCTAAAGATGTTTAAAAAAATCCGCAAATGACTTATTTTGATAAGTAAATTATTGTAACTTATTAAAGGTGTTATATCTATGGTTTTGGACAATAAATGAGATATAAAAAGAGATATGAATCTAATGAAAATTTATAAGAGATTTAAATTGATGCAATGAAGAATTTGAATTTGAATGGGCATGGAAATAAGTTAAGTGGAAAACTTAATATTGGAAATTTGAAATTGGTTTAAAACCAATATTTTGAAATGTATGCAGAATTCAAACTATGAATTAAGTTGAAGTTGAAAAACTTAAATGGGAATGTTTTTGGGAAGCAACACTATGAAATGAAGTAAATTCATTTTAAGTTGTTTTGAAATGTGTTTAAAAGAATGATTTCTTTTAAGAATGGAATATATACTTGATTTTGGTTTAAGTATATCGAATATTTTCAAAATTGTTGAAAATAAATGGATTTGTAAATTACTTATTATTGAATAAGTATGGAAATATTTTCCAATATGAAATGAAAGGTTTGAAATTTTATATTTTCAAGATAAAGTGAAAAGTAAATGTTTTGAGATTTTATCTTTTAAAGATAAATTGAAAAGTGAATATTTGAATTTGTTTCAAATGGTCAAGTGTGAAAAATTTTATATCTTGTAAAGATATTATTTTTGGGAAATTTGAACACTTAGTTCAACTTGGAGAAAAAAAAATAAAAATTTTCAAAGTGATTGAATTTTGAGTTAAATTGAGTTTAACTTTGACACACACAAAAACAATGTAAGTTGAACTTTGAATTTTAAATGGATGATTTGGATTGTATGTCTAACGTCGTGAATTGACGACATATCAATTGGTCTCTATTAAATATATATCTGCGGTGGCGGAGAATTTATTCTCTTAGCTTAACACCCTTCTCTGAGACGTACGAGCTCAGAGGTTATATATCGATAGACATCAATTATGTGTTGAGGATTGACGATGTAACGTGAAATCCAAATCGAGTGTGAAGTCGATAATAAATTGGATTATGAATGTGAATTAGGTTTGAGATAACCTTAAATTTCCAAATCGGCTTAGAGGAAAATTTTAAATGGATAATGAAATGGAAAATTTGTGAATCCTCTATTTGTTATGGGTATGAAATATTGTGGTTTTCATAACGTATATGTGTGAATACGATTAATTCGAAAACCAATTAGTTTGGAAAAGTAATTGTTGTGGAAAACTTATGTAAGTACATGAGTATGATATGTACAAAAATGTGAAATGAAATATTATATATGTATGTATGATATTATGTTTTCCAAATTGAGGATATGGAAAAGTACCTTCCATTTAAACTTTGTGAAGGTTGTTGGAACTCGAGAAGAGTGTCCATTTGAAAATCGTAGCTACGTTGTATTTCCATTAGTTGGAGTGATTATTTGTATTTCCATTAGTTGGAATGTCCTTTTGGACTGGTATAGTGTGCTAGCGTAATTCGAGGGGCGAGATGCCTACGGTTACAAGCGATTCCACTGGGATAGTGGCGTAACCGCCGTGTATACCGCGATCTAGTTACACTCGGGTGGTAGCGTAATTTGAGGGGTGCGATGCCTACAGTTACAAGCGATTCCACTGGGATAGTGGCGTAACCGCTGTGTAAACTGCAATCTACAAACCAAAGCGTAATTCGAGGGGCGAGATGCCTACGGTCACGAGCGATTCTACTGGGATAGTAGCGTAACCGCCGTGTGAACCGCGATCTTTGGCAACAACCATGGCGAAATTCAAGGGATGAGATATCCACAGTTACAAGCGACTCTACTGGGATAGTAGCGGAACCGCCGAGTAAACTGTGATCCATGGGGGAATGTGCTTTCCATATCCATTTTTTTTTAAAAAGAATTTTAAAAAACTATTTTCACTGGGAATTGAAGCAAGTATATTTAGTACTTGGAGATTGTTAGACTTGCGCCTGGCCAGCGTATGCCTAATGTCTTTAAGAACGACAATAGACTTGTTAAATTTCGAGTTAGCAAGTATTTCCAAACTTTAAATAGAAAATCAATTATCTGAAATTAAAGTGATATAAATTCCATCCTAATAAATTAAGGGAGAGGATTTTTGAAATGTTTTGAAAGTCCAAAGCTTTGGAAAAGTTATACTATGTAAATTTCTTAAATGAAGAAGTTCAAATTTAAAATTTGGGTTTTGTAAGTTGAAAATTTTAGTGAAGATTTTTGTGTCTTGATTGTAGAAAATAATAGACAAATGAGTTAATAAACAAAGCTAGTGAGATAAAACAAATAGAATGAATCCTGCATTCATTTATTTTTAATAAGTTTCAAACTTGATAAAAGTGTGTAAAATATAAATATTAGTGAAATTTCAACAATCATTTCTCCTTACTTGTAATTTCGGGACGAAATTCTTTTAAGGAGGGGAGATTGTAACGATCCTAAATTTTGAACAATTTAAATTGTGAATATTTAATTAATTTTAAATATTTGAATGATAATTTAAATTGAATTTCCAATATAACAATGAAATTGGTGATTAAATTTTAAAATTTAATCTATAAAGAGTTGAATAAAAATTTAAATTTGACTTCGGAGTTGAGATTGAATATGGAATTTGTAATTGAAATTCAAACTAATAACTTAAGAAGATAATTTGGATTTAAAAATTTTTATTTTTGTAAATTAGTAAATTAATGGTTAAATTTTAATGACATTTATTCTTTAGCTTAGATAAAAAAATTAAAATCAATACAAAATAAAATAAAAAAAATACACTTAGTAAAAGAAAAAAAATTTAACAACATAATTTAAACAAAAGTAAATATCTACAAAACAAGGTATTTGTGTACAAAATAAAAAAAAATTGATGTTTAAAGTAAATTGAATTTAAAATGAAAATATATATATATATAGATAGAAGAAAATAATAAAACAAAATAAAAATATAAGAGGAAAAAAAAAAAATTTGTTGATTTGTTGTTTGGGCTTTGAAAATTTTTGTTGGCCCACGTTTGATACTAGTGCCATGATTAAGTACCGATCCCCATTATTCCACTTTCTCGTTCATAACCCTACACCCAAAAAGAAAAAAAAATGAAATTAATGGCGGCCCTGTCTCTCTCGTCTTCCTCTTCACTTCCAAACTAGGGCTTCAATTTCTGCTTCGAGTTCGATGCTTCAACTCGCTCGCGGCATCTTCAACAATTAGGGCTTCAGCTCTTCGTCTCTAAATTAGGGCTTGCGATCGATTTGGGGCTTTCGTTCAATAGCGTTCGTTGTTCCAAAGCAGGGTTTTTGCGAAGCTCCGGCATCGTCTTCTACCCAGCTAGAAAAGGTGAGTTTTTCACTCACGGTTGATTTTAATGCAAGTGCTTAAATTTGTTGACTTGAATGCTTGGTTGCATTCTATGATTTGGGGGTTATTCATTATCATTTGCTCGGCTACTTTGAATTCTAAACTGATAGGAACAGATAACACTGCATGTTGGTTGTTGGTTGTTATTCGCTATCATTTGCTCTGATATTTTGATTTTTTATACTGATAAGAACAGATGTTATTTGAAACTGGTTTTTTTTCTACTGATAAGAACAGATACTATGTGAAATTTGTTTTTAAACTAATAAGAACAGATGCTACCAAGTACTTGATTTAAATTGATAAGAACAGATGCTATATCAAAACTTTGCTTGCTTGTTGTTGCTGCATGTGATGATCTTGGATGGAATATATTTGCAAGTATATATGTGTAAATTTATGGATGCATGCCTGTATAGTGAAGATGCTCCTTTCTGTTTTGAATTAACAGTTTAGATTTCAAGTTTCAATTTAAAACTGCTATAAATAAAACTTATCTGTATATTTCAAGTTTCAATTTAAAAGTGTATGTTTTGTATGGCTGTTTTATGATGATATTCTGTGTATACAATGAAGTAAATATGTATCTGGGTTAGTTTAAATATACAGATTTGCAATATACTATATAGTTTTGCATGTATTAGTTTATGAGTATAGGTTACTGTTTTATGATTATGACAGTCTTTCTAAATTTCAGGTCCAAAATTTAGTAAAACTTGAGTGCTGTTGAATCAATCTTTAATAGTATATGAATCTTGAACAAAGTATGTTTTAAAAAAAAAGAATTTTTGCTGGAAACTGTGAACAAAATTTTCACATAATTTTCTGTCTACAAGAATAAAGCATGTTAAACCCCAATCCATTCTTTCTCTTCTTTGTTCTTTCTGAAAAAATTGTAAACAAGTTTAACTATGGTTTAAGACCTGTTATATATTTTCAGAAATAAATGAAAGCAAGTTTAAACTTTAATCATTATTACCTGGTTGACTTGATTCTCTTGACTTGGTCATCTATGATGTTGTTGAACTAAGTAGCATGCATTTTGTGGTCTGCCTTGTTGCTAAATCATTTCTGTTGACATGTTGTTGCATTCCCCTCTTGTAAACCTGAGAGTTGAGTTTTTTTTTAAAAAAATTTGGGAAAACTCAAATTTTTAAAAGCTATGTTTTAAATTAAAGTATAGTTGAATTAAATTCAAGTGAGTAAATCAATGTTTTAAAAACAGTTTCTACTTTTAAAACCAAGCCATCTGGATTTTGCAGAAATTAAAGTTTAATTTGAAATGTTGTTCAAACAACAAAATCAAAACAGTGATTAGTAAAATAAAAATAAATAATAACAACTACCCTGTTCTTTCTTTTGGCAAGTAAACATGACTATTTATAGGTTGTTGAAATTCCATATGAGCATGAGTTTGAATTTGCTTGTTGATTGTTGTGAGATAATACCCTGCATATTTTCTTGAATATGCAGAAAAGAGTGTTGCAAATTGTTTCAACAATCATGCTTCTGTTATTACTTGGATCTAAATGCAAATCCACTCTTTTATGTCTGAATCTTAGTTAGAAGTTATTATATAATCAAATTTGAGTTGTGTTGCATAGATTTAGGTTTGAAAAATTGAAGTTTAGGAAAGCAAAACCTGTTACTATTGGAAATAAGTAACAGCAGACAAAAGTTTTCAAAGAAAAAAAAATTTAAGTAGTTGAGGTGCATGATTGTTCTGGTAATAAAGACAGGTATTGAGTATTGCATGCATGATGTTGTTCCAGTCTTCATATCCATATATGACTTCCCATTCACCTGTTGGACCTAGTTGTCTTGTCCACTGTTCTATATGTTTGCATAGTTGATGTTCTTTGTAATTGCATTCACTTGGCATTGACTTGTAGTATAATTGTTGCATTTGTATCACTGTTGAGTTGCTGTACATATGAACTTGCATTCATTCGAGTTGTATTTATATTCTAGTCATTGTAGTATGTCATCACTTAAGTCTGCCTTGTTAAGTTCTGTTGCACTTGTTCATTTTCACTATGTTGCACATTTGTGTCTGCTGTCATGGTTGCTGTGATGTCATCACTTAAGTCTACCTTGTTGAGTTCTGTTGCACTTGTTCATTTTCACTATGTTGCACATTTGTGTCTGCTGTCATGGTTGCTGTGATGTCATCTATGCATTGACACTATTCTCTGAAATAAGTGCGCGAATGAATACGATGAAAGGCTATGAATGTATGTTTGGGTTTATATGAATGTATGCATGCTGTGGAAAAATATAGTTTTGGGCCTGTTCTTGAATTGAAGTTTTAAAAACCTGATCAAGTTCAGGATCTAATATTTAAAACATTGTTGAAGTTTAAGATTTAAACAGTTATCATTTACATTTGATTTTAAGCTTAAGCATGTAAATGAAAAGCGGTTCTGGTTTACAAAAATGAAGTCATGCTAGATCCAACATCTTTTTCTCCATTCTCTTCTGGAATTTTGTTTAATTGTTGACCTTTTTGCCTCATTTACTTATTGCCGTGACTTTGTAAACTGTATGGTTGTGTGAAATGTGTTCACTCAAGTGGCTCATGTGCTTATCTGCCTCTCACCCGAAATTTAATATGATCATCAGTTGGGTGTTGTTTGTAACACTGAATTACCCAGTTTTGTACTTTGCTGGGCAGATATGTGTGTACTCCTGTACACCCCTTATGCTCTTTTGTGGGAATTTATATTATTTACATCCTCTTTATTTGGACTAATCCAATTTATTTCGTCGCTTCTGCTGCCTGTACTGCACCATTAACCCTGTTGGGCTGTTACCATTTTATTCAGTTCATTGCAAATTTAATTACTTGAGTTAAGATTAATCCTGACTCGAGTGTTTTTTTTTGTTTTGCAATTAACGCTCGGGTCAGACCGAGTATTTCTACAGCTTGAAGATTTTCTCGCAGCGAAGTTAGAGAGAGGGGGATTTCGGCATTCACTAAAGTTTTTCAGTAAAAATTTTCTTGTACTTAATAAATATAAATTGTTCCGCTGTATAAATTCAAATGTAATTTATTGTATAAACTCTGATATATGTAAAAGAAAAATTCATTTATGAATAATATTATGATTATTCTGTGATTCTGTGGCTGATTCTGTTTAAATGTTATAAACTAAATAACAATCCGTCATCTTGAACGTTTCTAGTTGGTTTAATTACCGACTAGAGGCGGTCAGGGCGGCGGGTCGTTTCAGTCTGGGAAGAAATCTTGACCCGCTTTTGTGACAACGGTGACGTTTACACCGAGCAAGAGTTAGAAAACTCCTACCTTAACAAAGAATCAAAGAAGGCATTACTGATGGGCCAGGATATTTTACGGACCGAGAGGGAGAAAGAACCTGTTGATGCTGCCATGACCATGGCGAGACATCGGAGCAACTCCGCAATCTGCTAACCAGTTCTGGGCTTGGGGATTCCCCTCGGATCATACAACCATCTAAAGGAGGGTGAAGGCGGCGAATACAAATTTGACATTCTTGGTCACTCTTCCGGTGCTGGTAATCCTCTCGCTTCTCCCATGTTCGGGACTCTTCAGCTTACACTGCAAGAGCAAGAAGAATTTAATGCTTTCATTTTTGATCTTATAGGTCCATCTACCTTTTCGGTTGATGTGCCAGCCTCCTCGGCGCCTAGACCTGCTGCTATTTCCAAAGCTTCTGCAACACTCCATATTTTTGGCAACATTATTTAGGATATTTAATTAGTTGAATAAAATAAAGTAATGTGTTGATTAGGGGATTGAGATTTTATTTTTGATTAAGGGTAGCCGCGTCATTTAACAATGAACTAAAGAAGAGTTAAAATGAAATAGAGGAAGGGTAAATAGGAAAGAGGCCCTTCCTATATCTTCCAAACCTTGGCCATGTAAAATTTTACACGTTCATTTCATTTTTAAAATTTTAAATTATGGGGCCCGCCACCATTAATAAGGAAGAAAAGAAGGAAAGCAAGGAAGAAGCGAATCCAAATCAAATCTATTCACATCTCAATTTCCACAATCTCTAAAGCCAACTTGAATAATGTTTACATCTCATTTTTGATTGTATTTTCGGTTTCAATATGAATTCCAAATATTTTGCAATATTTTGCAATGTTTTTGAATGATGGAATGAATATATATACTTGTTGATGAATTATGGTTATTAATATTGAATTTATGATATGTTTTAAGATAAAAACCTTATAAACTGAAACCCAAATGCCTTGTGAATTTTTATGAAGATCATAAATATTATTTTGGAGACGGGTATCAATTTTAAGATTTTTTTTGAATTATTTTCGAATTAATATGATTTTTCTAGTAAAGAAAATGGTATTTTGGGTTATAAATTAATTACAGATAAATTACTAATTATTTGGGTCTTAAACTT
Source organism: Allium cepa (assembly GCA_030765085.1). Taxonomy (NCBI): domain Eukaryota; kingdom Viridiplantae; phylum Streptophyta; class Magnoliopsida; order Asparagales; family Amaryllidaceae; genus Allium; species Allium cepa. Next base: position 25,875,388 of record CM060938.1, on the reverse strand, counting down.
TTATATGTTGGAAAGCATATATAATGTGATTTTCTAGAATTTTTCTAGATTTTTTCCAAGTGTTTTAATGGTTATATAAAATTATCTTAGGTATGTGACTTAAATGTTTTATATAATTTTTTTTGGGAACTAGGGAAACCTGTTCAATCACTACCGACCAGCGATTCCTGAACAGTAAACCTAGGGAATAGCCTGAAGGCCCGCCACAACCAACTATTTCGGGCAGCCAGACCTTTCAGTTGGCTTGGGGCAGGAGGCGCGAAAATGAACCGGATACCTCCCAAGTGAAAAGTCATTTCTCCTCCCACACAAGGTGGGACTCGAACCCCAAACCTCCCACTTGGGAGCCGCATCATGCCACCACCGCACCAAGCCCGCGGACGATGTTTTATATAATTAAAATAAGGGGATGGGATTTTGTAAAATATTTAAATTATAAAATCTGAAAAAGTCGGCAGCATTTTTGACAAAGTTTAGTACTTTTATTGGTAAAGAAAGAGGCAACCAATCACAACTAGACATGTAAGGCAGGTTATGTGAAAAGAACTATTTGCTACAAGTTTTCACGGTTTCGTCTCTTTCGACACCAAGTTCTGCCTCTATATTATCGCCTCCGACACAGTCGAAATTAATGCATATGATATTAGGCAACTGGTACGTAATGAATTGGATAAGGGTGGAAGGTAGGGAGTCGAAACCAAGGGTTTCGAAAGGGTTGAGGTCATCCTTTGGATCTAAATTAAAGAAATACACCTGCTTGCTTTTGACTAAATGGCTTTCGACTAAGTAGCTTCGACCAAGCCAAATGATTTGAAGGAAATGGTTCCAATTAGGTTGCGCCTCTTTTTTAAAATAATTGCTTTCGTCTAAGTTGAGACCTTTTTGTCATCGCCTTTCTATCTTTCGACCCAGATGGTTTCGAAAGGGTGGTTTTGTTTTTCTAAAACCTGGCCACCTCTCCAATGATTTCGAAGGGATAGTTCCGACCCATCACTTTATTACCTAGGAAATGGATTTCGAAACGGTTGTTTTCGACTTTAATGTTTTTAAGACCCTTTTTCTATAAGTAAAGTAAAGCCCAAATGGTTTCGAAAGAGATAGTTTTAAAAGGTTTCGAAACTAATTCTTTCGACTTTAATGGGTTTCTAATCCTTTTGCTCTACTTGAAGGCAGAATCCAAAGGGTTTTGACCGAGACATTTTTGAATGATTTTGAAAGGTTTTCACATGTTTCAATTTGAACCCAAAGTGCTTTCGAAAGGATTGAGTTTGACTATTTCAAAGGTTTAATGAATGGATTCGAAAGGAATGGTTCTCCAGGGTTTTGTAAGGATTGAAAGAAAGGGCTTTCCTATATTTCGTAAGGCAATATTTAAAAGCTTTTAAAAGGGGATGTCTATTATTTTGAAGCTTTCAGAGAAAAGAAAGGAATGGATTTTCCAATGTTTTCGAAATGCAGTATTTAATAGTTTCGAAAGGGTTTTTACAATGGTTCAGAAGGGGTTACCTTCAATGGTTTCGAAAGGATTGTTTAACGGTTTTACACAAAGGTTTCGAATGTAATGGATAGGCATTATAGCCTAAGTATTTTCAATTTAAGAAGGGTTTTGACTTGTTTTGGAAGGATAGTTAATCCTTATTCAATCCCATCAACATTTTTTCGGTAAAGTATATGTAATACGGCAAAATGGCTTAAAGTAAAGTTAAAGATATATTTTCCTTGTATATATATGACTTGAAGGGCTAAATCATTTTGAAAAGGTTTTCAAGGAGAAATATAAAGGGTAGTTAACCCTAAGAAAATAATTCGGGCAATTAGCTCTTTCTGTATTCAGCCTAGATTTTGGACAGTTAGTCCAATTTACGGGCAGTCAGCCCAGTTGTATGGACAGACAGTCCATTTATAACATAACGAACCTTGCTATTATACATAGGCGGATAGTTCATATATTACTTATTTTATGCACATATAGTCCATTTATTAGCATAAAAGATATTGCTATTTTGAGATAATCATTTTGATTAACCAGTTTGGTTGTAGGAAAGTATTGCAAAATATATATGTTTTGAAAAGGATATAAGCGAGGGGAAACTCGTTCCTCTAAGCGGTGTGGTTTCACTTAATATCAGTAAAACGAGATGCAACAGAATTACTCACATTAGGCTTTATGTCCGACTCAATGTTTTTGTTTCCCCTTAAACTCTCGAGTAATCAAATTAATTTGAGTAGGCTAAGGGATTGAGGTTTTCAGGATTTTGTCTTTTGGCGAATAAAGCATCCGAAGACGAGCAAGTGGCTAACAGATAGCTAATTAGGATTTGCTGTTTCATTTTGTTTTGATTTCGCTTTGTATATAAGTCAGATATGACTATATTGCATTGATCAACTAAGGGGGCATCGTCATATATCGCTCTTGGAATATTTTTGTAATCATATATTTAATCATTACTTGGAAACATTAAGGGATTATGTAACATGGAAATGAATTATTGTTTTGAATTGTAATCAGCAAAATATTGTTTTTGAAATATGTGATTTAGTTCATATTCATGTGCTTCTGATATTATGGATACCATTATCATTACCATATTTTGTCACCAGAAGTTAATACTATAGATGACTGCTGCATCTCTGTGGTTAGCTTTTGACCTCCAAATACGGGATGTTACAACTTGGTATCAAATCATGTTTATGTAAAACTTTAAACTAAAAAGGATTTTGAAGCATAATCCTAAGAAATTAGAGTGAAAATGGGGTATGGGATAATGCTATAAGAACGTACTTGTATTTGCTATATATAAGTATACGCTTTATCACTAGTCTCCTATCTTTATGAGGATATTTTTCTATGTCCCATGAGGTTTGAATATAGATATGGAAGATAAAAGAGGAAGAGTCAACGAAGGAGGGAAGGGCACTGAAGGGAATGCCATGCCTAATGTGAGAAGAGGTCAAGGTTAGGCACAGGCATAGATTGTGGGTGCCGAAGTCCCGTAGGTTGGAATGGAAGCCATGTATCAATTTTTCTAGAATATGGTGCATGCGGGAGTTGCAGCCGGAGTGTTAGGAGGAAATGCTGCAGGAGCAGGGATTTCAAAAGTTTCGATAGACAACCATCATGCAAAGCTGAGTGGGGATTACACCAAGCTTGGAGGGAAGCCGTTTGTTGGAATGGAAGATGCCATTGAGGTAGTGAATTGGTTGCGATACTACTAAAGGATTTTTGCAGATCCGGGGCTCAACTATGAGCAGAAGACGACGTTGGCATCTAGGAAGCTTCAGAGAGTAGTTATGTTCTGGTGGAATAGTATGACCGCGGCAGTGGATGAGGAACTATGACCTGGGAAGATTTCAAGGGAAGGTCCAAGAGAGGTTTATGTCAGCAATGGCACAGTCATCTCTGATCAGGAAGTTTGATGAATTATAGTAGAGGGAGATGTCAGTTTTGGTGTATGCAAGAAAGTTCGAGGACTTGGCCCGATATGGGTATCCTTCAGTGGATATAGTCATGAAGAGGGACAAGAAGTTTATTAAGGGGTTTAAGCCTGAGTTGGCCAGGGCTACATTGAGATTCTTCTGACTTTGTTGTAAATATGGCCTTAGGGCATGAGGAGTTGCTTGATTCTCCAAAAGTAAGGCTAAAGAAGTCCAGGTCGTGAAGAATCAAAAGAGGAAGTTCTTTTGAAAGAATGGTGCTTAGAAGGGTGGAGAGGTTAGGAAGGGGAAGTCTGAGATTATCTGTTTCAAGTGTCATAAGAAGGGCACTATGCTAATGAGTGTCATGCTGGGAAGGCTAAGGAAGTAGTTGGGAAGAAGAATATTAGGTGCTACAACTGTGACCAGATTGGCCACTACAAGAGCTAGTGCAAGGAGCCCTCTATGGATGGAAAAGGGAAGGTGTATGCATTGGAGCCCGCTTCTTCTAAGTCAATAGCTCAGGGAAAAGGAAAGGCAGTCTTGGGAGGTACGCTTCAGATTCATGGTATGACTATTAGCGTTCTACTTGATATTGGTGCGTCGCATTCTTTTATATCTAGATGTTTGATAGATAAGCTTAACCTCGATCCCACATTTTCAGTTACTTCCTTATGGGTTGCGAATCCAATAGGAGGTTATGTAACTCTAGAAATGAGATGTGATCAGTTAGAGTTTGACCTATTAGGTCATACTTTAGTTTGCAGTTTGCATGCATTTAATTTTATGGGGTTCAGAATTATTCTTGGGATGGATTGGTTAAGTGAGTACAATGCTAGGATATTTTTCCAGGATAGGAATATAGTGCTTAGACACCCAGATTATAATGATCAGATAGTTTATGCCGTAGAATGTTCTTGCAGTGAGATGTGTGCCTTGTTGGGTGCTATGGAATTGGACGATGAGTTGAGTCAAGTTTTCGTGGTTAGAGAATTTGCAGATGTTTTTGAGCCTGTATTTTGATTTCCACCAAAATAGGCTATTGAGTTTCGGATAGATTTGATTCTGAGAGCAGAACCAGTGAGTAGACTGCCAAGCAGGATGACCCCTTTAGAGATGAGGGAGGTAAAGGCGCAGTTGGTGGATTTAGAAGGCAAGAATTTTATTAGGCCGAGTAGTTGCCTTGGGGAGATGATGCGGTTTTTGCTAAGAAGTCGGATGGATCATTAAGCCTATGTATCGATTATCGTAAGTTGAATGAGAGGACGATAAAAAATCAATATCCATTACATAGGATTGATGATTTATTCGACCAGTTGAGTGGAGCCAAGGAATTCTCGCAGTTGGATTTAGCGACAGCTTTTCATCATCTCAGGGTAGTAGAGGATATTATACCTTTAACGGTGTTTAGCACCAAGTATGGGTCGTACGAATGGTTAGTCATGCCGTTCGGACCGACTAATGCGCCAGCTTTCTTTATAGATTTGATGAACTAGGTTTTCCGACAGCACTTCAATAGGTGCGTATTGGTTTCCATAGATGATATTTTGATTTAATCTAACGATGAAAGAGAGTATGAAATTCATCTTAGATTGGTGCTTGAAACGCTGTGGCAGCATCAGATAAAGGCGAAGTTTTCGAATTGTCATTTTCAGAAGAAGGAAGAGAAGTTTCTTGGTCATTTAGTCTCCGAGGAAGGGTTGTCAGTAGATTCAACTAAGATTGAAGTAGTGAATAGTTGGAAGAGACCCGAGATAGTTATGGAAATAAAGAGTTCCCTTGGTTTGGCTAGTTATTATAGGAGGTTCATTAAGGATTTCTCGCGGATTGCGGCATCAATGACCAAGCTAACAAGAAAGGATGTGAAGTTTGTGTGGACCGATAAGTGTGAGTAAGCATTCCGGAGTTTGAAAAACTTATTGACCTATGCACCGGTGTTAGTTGTTTCGAAAAGGAATCAAGATTTGGTGGTTTACACCGATGCGTGTGGAACATGACTAGGAGCTGTGCAGATGTAGTGGGGTAAAGTGATTGCCTACGCTTCTAGACAGCTTAGACCGCATGAGGGTAGATATCCTACGCATGATTTGGAAATGGCTGTAGTGATTTTTGCTTTGAAGGTGTGGAGAGATTACCTTTTGGGAGAAAGGTTTGAGCTATATACAGATATTAAGTCGTTGAAGTATTTATTCTCTCAAAAGGAGTTGAACATGAGACAACATAAGTGGCTAGAGTTCTTCGCTGCTTACGATTTTGGGATTGTGTACACACGGAGGAAAGGCAACAAGGTTGCATATGCACTTCGCAGAAAGCATAAGAATGCAGTTTTGGCAATGATTGCTGAGCGGAAGGATTTGGATGCATTAGTAGATTGTAGAGTGTAGTGGAGATCAGAGGCTGGGTTTAGTGGAAATACAGTTGTATTATCTTGTTTGGAAGTTTGACCATTGATGATCGAAAGAATTGCTTCTAAACAGGAAGAAGATCTGGTATTAGCTGAACGAAATAGGAAGTTAAGAGAAGGATCTGAGAGCGATGACTTGAAAGATTTCAGTCTTGACCCGAATGGGAGGTTGAGAAAGAAAGGAAGATTATGTGTTCCGATTGTAGGAACATAAGGAAAGAAGTCTTGGAGGAATGTCATCGTTCAAAGTTCTCTATTCAACCAAGAGGTACTAAAATGTATCGAGATATGAAGAGAAGCTTCTTTTGGGAAGGTTTGAAGAGAGATATTGGGTTATGTGTGAAGCAGTGTATGATTTGCCAGTAGGCAAAGGTCGAACCCCAGAAACTAAATGGGTTGCTTCAGCCATTGGATATTCCAGTATGAAAGTGGGATTCTATCTCCATGGATTTTGTTGAAAAGTTGCCAAGATCGAACAAGGAAATGATCAGTATATGGTTCATAGTGGACAGATTGACCAAGAGTCCCCATTTCATTCGAGTTAGGTCAAGCAGAACGACACCTGTTTTGGCGAGGTTATTCTTGAAGAATGTGGTTATACTACATGGAGTTCCTAGTAGCATAGTTAATGATAAAGATCCTCTGTTCACTAGTGAATTCTAGAGGAGTCTACAGGAAGTTTTGGGAACCAAGCTCGAGATGAGTGCCGCTCACCATCTGTAGACTGATAGGCAAATGGAGAGAGTTAACAAGATCTTGGAAGATTTGTTAAGAGCTTATGTTCTAGAATTCGAGGGATCTTAGGAAGACCATCTACATTTAGTCAAGTTTTCATATAAAAACATTTATTAAACTAGTAATGGGATGGAACCATTTGAAGCTTTGTAAGAAAGGCCATGCAAATATTTTGTTTGCTGGCTAGAGGCGGGAGATAGGTTGGTTCTTGGGCCAGATTTAGTCCGAGAAGCTGTAGATAAGATTGAGATCAGTCAGGCTAGAATGAGGGAGGCTCAGTTTAGGCAGAAAAGTTTTGTAGATAAGAGATGGAAAGATCTCGAATTCTCATTTGGAGACCAAGTTTTGTCAAAGTGTCACCAATGAAGGGTGCAATAAAATTTAGGAAATTAGGGAAGTTAGCTCCGAGATTCGTTCGACCTTTTCCTATTATTGAGAGGATCAGGAAACTCGCATATAAAGTGGAGTTACCAAGCATTTTAGCAGGAGTCCATAATGTTTTCCATGCTTCTTGTCTCAAGAAGTGTGTTAGAAACTCGTAGACTGCTATTGCACCGACTGTGCTAGATGATTTAGTGGTAGAGCCAGATTTGATCATAGTGAGGAAGCCATTTCACATAGTTGCGAGAGTTGAGAAGAGGCTTAGAACCAAGACGGTCAGACTAGTCAAATTCTTGTGGAGCGACGATGACCGGGACGATGCTTGGGAGAATGATACCAGGATTAGAGATACTTATCCTGACTTGTTTGATGGTATGTTTTGCTTTCTTGTTTGATTTGTTATGTACCTTATCGTAATTTCAAGGACAAAATTCTTTAAGGAGGGGAGTCTGTAACACCCTAGATTTTTGGTAACGTTATTTAGGATATTTTATTAGTCGAATTAAATAAAGTAATGTGTTGATTAGGGGATTGATATTTGATTTTTAATTAAAGGTAATCGTGCCATTTAACAATGAACTAAAGAAGAGTTAAAGTAAAATAGAGGAGGGGTAAATAGGAAAGAAACCATTCCTACATCCTACAAACCTTGGTCGTGTAAAAATTTACACGTTCATTTCATTTTCAAAATTTTAAATTAAGGGTCCAGCCACCATTAACAAGGAAGAAAAGATAGAAAGCTAGGAAGAAGAAAATTCAAATCCAATCCATTCACATCTCAATCTCCATAATCTCTAAAGCTAACGTGAATATGTTTACATCTCATTTTTGATAGTGTTTTCGGTTTTAATATGAATTCTGAATATTTTGCAATAATTTTCCATGTTTTGAATGATGGAATGAATATTTATATTTATTGATGAATTATGGTTATTCTTATTGAATTTATGATATATTTTAAGGTGAAAACCTTATAAAATGACACCCAAATGCTTTGCGAATGTTATGAAGATAATAAATATTATTTTAAAGATGGGTTTCAATTTTTAGATTTTTCTGAATTTTCGTGAAATTAATATGAATTTTCTAGTAAAGAAAATGGTACTTTGGGTTATAAATTAATTGTGGGTAAATAATTAATTATTAAGGTCTAGAATTTTAAATATTGGAAAACATATATAATGTGTTTTTTTTTGGAATTTTACTAGATTTTTCCTAAGTATTTTAATGGTTATATGAAATTATTTAAGGTATGAGACTTAAATATTTTATGTTATTAAAAGAGGAGAAGTGGATTTTTGTAAAATATTTAAATTATAAAATCTAGAAAAGTCCACAGCACTTTTGACAAAGTGCGGTACCTTTTATTAAAAAATAAAGAGGCAACCAAACACAATTAGACACGTAATGCAGGTTAGATGAAAAAAACTATTTGCCACATGTTTTTCAATGTTTCGTCTCTTTCGACACTAGGTTCCACCTCCATACTATTGCCTCTGACACAATCAAAACTAATGCACATGGTATCAAACAACTAGTACTCAATGAATTGGATGAGTGCGGATGGTAAGGAGTCGAAACCATGGGTTTCGTAAGGGTTGAGGCATTCATTTGTTTATAAATTAAAGAAATACATTTGTTTGCTTTCGACTAAATGGCTTTCGACTAAATAGCTTCAGACCAAGCCAAATGATTTAAAGGAATGGTTCCGATTGGGTTGCGCCTCTGTTTTTTAAATAATTGCTTTCGACTAAGTCGAGACCTTTTCGCTGCCACCGTTCGACCCAGATGGTTTCGAAAGTGTTGTTTTGTTTTTTTAAAACCTGGCCACTTCTCCAATTCTTTCAAAGGGATGGTTTTGACATAATCACTTCATTACTTAGGAAATGGATTTCGATGCAGTTGCTTTCGACTTAAATGTTCTTAAGACCCTTCTTTTGTAAATAAAGTAAAACCCAAATGGTTTCGAAAGAGATAGTTTTAAAAGGTTTCGAAACTGATGCTTTTGACTTTAATGGGTTTCTTATCATTTTGCTCTACTTTATGGCAGAATCCAAAGGGTTTCGACCGAGACATTTTTGAATGGTTTCGAAAGGTTTTCGCCTGTTTTAAATTAAACCCAAAGTGCTTATGAAAGGATAGAGTTTGACTATTTCGAAAGGTTTAATGAATGATTTCAAAGGTGTGGTTCCCTAGGGTTTCGAAGGGATTGAAAGAAGGTCTTTCCTATGTTTTCGAAAGACAATATTTAAAAGGTTTTAAAAGGGGACGTCTGTTATTTTGAAGCTTTCGGAGAAAAGAAAGGAAAGGATTTTCCAATGATTTCGAAAGGCAGCATTTAATGGTTTCGAAAGGGGATTTCCAATGGTTTAGAAGGGGCTACCTTCAGTGCTTTTGAAAGGGTTATTTAACGGTTTCAAACAAAGGTTTTGAATGTAATAGATAGGCATCATAGCTTAGGTATTTTCAAGTTAAGAATGTTTTTGACTTGTTTTGGAAGGATAGTCAATCCTTATCAAATCCCATCAACATTTTTTGAGTAAATTATATGTAACATGGAAAAATGGCTTAAAGTAATGCTAAAGATATATTTTTTTTGCATATATATGATTTGAAGGACTAAATCATTTTGAAAGGTTTTCAAGGAGAAATGTAAAAGGTAGTTAACCCTAAGAAAATAAATCAGACAGTTAGTCCATTTTGCAAGCAATCGGTCTAAATTTCAGACAGCTAGTCCAGTTTGCGGGCAGTCAACCCAGTTGTACGGACGGATAGTTCGTTTCTAGCATAACAGACCTTGCTATTATACGTAGGCAAATAGTTCACATATTACTTGTTTTACTAATAAATAGCCCATTATTTATCATAAAAGATATTGCTATGTTGATATAATCAGATTGGTAAACCAGTTTGGTCACATGAAATGATTGCAAAATATATATGTTTTGAAAAGGATATAAGTGAGGGGAAACCCGTACCACCAAGCTACGTGGTCTCACTTAATATCAGTAAACCGAGATGTAAAAAAATTATTCACACCAGGCTTTATGTCTGATTTGAAGTTTTTGTTCCCCCTTAAACTCTCAGGTACTCAAAATTGATTTGAGTAGGATAACGGATTGAGGTTTTCATTTTTTTTCTTCTGGAAAATAAAGTAAAGATGAGCAGGTGGCTGACGATAGCTAATTAAGATTTTCCATTTCATTTTGTTATGATTCCACTATGTATATAAGTCAGTTATGACTATATTGCTTTGATCAACCAAGGGGCCATCATCATATGTCGTTCTTGGTGTTTTTTGTAATGACATATTTAATCATTGCTTGGGAAACGTTAAGGGAATATGTAACAGGGATATGAGTTATTGTTTTGAAATGTACTCAGTAAAACTTTGCTTTTGAAATATATGCTTTTGTTCATATTCATGTGCTTCTGATATTATGGTTACCATTATCATTACCGTAATTTGTCATTAGAAGTTAATACTATGGATGACTACAGCATCTGTAGCGCTTAACTTTTGGCCTCCAAATACGAGATGTTGCAGCCTCCATGCTCATTTCTGTTCTGTATCTTTGGAAAATGACGTAACAGTGGTGGAAGTTAGGGAGCATGAAGTTCAAACGGAGTAGCCTCGTAAGACTCAACATGAATTGGTCGCTATCAAGAAAGGGAAGGTTAAAGCGATCAAAGCCTTGAAGAGCTCCCGCAAGTCGCAGAAGCGCAAAGCGAAGGGCGAATCTTCTGAGAAGGCTATAGAGCAAGAGGAGGATGTTAGCACTGAGGAGTTTGTTGATATTACTGGCAGCGACACCACTCCTAAGACGAGGCATAAACTTCAAACAAAAAGCAGAAAGGGGAGTGGTGGAAAGAAGCGCCGAGGAGCTTAGGTGGTGACTGATCTTATTTTGGTTCTTTTATAGACATTTTGTTCAAGTGCAGAGTCCGCACTTAGTATTTTTGTTGTGGAGTCTGTATTTTCCTTTTGTTGGTCAATGTTGTGTGGGTATAGCCCCCATATTTATACCATGTATAAAGGAAAATTATAAGTAATACATTGATATTTTGACAGTACTCTTATTGTCTATTCATATGCGTTTTGTGCACTTGTGTTTGTTTTGTTTACATTTATCCAGGTCTTGTTATTACTAGCAAAATTCTTTATTTGGAGTAACTATTCTTCCTTTGGAGTAATAGAACTTGTAAACTTATTGTTTTCAAGTGTTTTTGTTTAAGTGTCGGTGTATGCCCTCCAGTTCACAGGGAGGTTTACTTCAAACAATTAACAAATGACTGGTAACTTAGGGTTTAAATAGTCTGAACATTAACACTTGAAATTTGACTAAATCACAACTCGATTTTTAATTTTTCAAAAGTTTTGTGACTTGAGCACGTAGTCCATTTTTTTGTGATACTTTTGTATGTATGCAATGTATGCATGTTCGAGTTGTGCACATTTTATGAGTTGGCTATAGGCAGTTACACAATGCCAACGTTTGAACGTTATATTTTATCGCACTCCGATTTCGCTGGAGTCATGCCCATTGCTTCCAACAATGGAAGGGGGAATGAATCTTGTTATTTCTGTATGAATAAGTTCCGTAGTGTTACCGGGGCAATTCCAGGACTTGAATGTGCGCGTGGTTTATGGGATGCACAGATTTCAGGATCGGTATGTCCCCCAATCCGGGACAGTTATGGCGCTTGTTGGTGTTGCCAATCTTTGGGGAACGCGAGGAGTTTACGTTTTAGGGGCATGATTTCATGGAGACGCTCCTTGGTTCTGCCTCTCTTCGAGAAATGCGATGAGTCTTCCTGACTTTACGGCTCTGAGAGTTAATGTGCAGATTTTGAGACCGATATGACTTGTCGGCCTGGATCGGTTTTAGTACCGCTCAATGTTGCCTATCTTCGAGCAACATGAGGAGTTTAGGTCTTAAAAGTTAGTGCATGGCTTATGAAATGCACGAATTTTCATACTTCTCGGTGTTGCCTAACTTTCGGCAACGTGAGAAGTGTAATTTTTAGTGTTAGTACATGGCTTATGAAATGCGTGGCTTTTCGTACTCCTCGATGTCGCCATGCAACGCGAGGAGTTGGTATTTTGAAAATTAGTGCTTGGCTTATGAAGTGCATAGGTTTTCATACTTCTCGGTGTTTCCTATCTTCAGGCAACGTGAGGCGTGTTTGTTTTACCTTTCCCGATGTTGTCGGAGCAACATCAGTTTTTAGAAGGCAAAGATCGGGTTCCGCAAATTCAACGGTTTAAGTCAATTGCCTCCTTCGACCCGATAGGTAGTTATTATGAACACAATTTTGTTGGTTCGGAAAAACGAATCAAATTTTATTAAGGAAAGCAACAAAGGCTTCCGCTTATTTACAATACCCCTGGCATCTCGGGATGGCTTATTTGGTGAAAAATAGAGAGTACATATGGTAGATTTCAAATGAAGTAACAGTGAAGTGATTTTCTATTCTATGCCTTGTGAATTTGGATTTCGTCGATGGTTGTTAGCTTGAAAGTTCTGTACCTTAGCTTTTGATTGATGACATACGGTCCTTAGAAGTTCAGTCCGAAGGCCCCCATAACGGGGTAGACTCGCTTGAGAATAAGATCTCCCACTTAAAAGGATTGGTTGTGAACGTTGGAGTTGAAGTACCGTAAGACCCTTTTGGTGGGCGGCGGTTTCAACTCGGCCTCTTCTCTTCTTTCATCGATCATATCTAACGAATCAAGTAGGAGCTGCTCATTTTGTTTTGATTAAAATTTTGCCTTCGGCACGAGGGGACTTCTAACTCAATTGGAATCATTGCTTTTGGGTCATATGCCAGAGCGAATGGAGTGTATTCGGTTGCCACTTTGTCGGTAGTTCTATAATTCCATAGTGCAAGAAGAAGTTCATCAAAAATGGAGAAGCTTTTCTCAATTCAAAAATGTCTGCGGAAGTCTTTGAACTTGATGTTTTTGAATTGAGTTCTATTTTCAGTGATGATTTTCTATAGCACACCAAACCTACAAATTATGTTTTTGGTAACAAAGTTAATGACTTTCTTTGTGGTTATGGTGGCTAATGGTTCTGCTCCGGCCCATTTCGTGAAATAATCAACAACAGCTATAGCATATTTGGCCTTTCCTTTTGCTATTGGCAGGATGCTAATCAAGTTGGTTCCACATATTGCAAATGGCCATGGACTGACCATCTATGTTAGCTTTATTGAAGGAGTTCTGTTAATTTTGTTGAACCTTTGGCAGCGATCACATTTTCTAGCATAGTCTACCACGTCACGATTTATTGACTCAGTTCTATATTCCACTTGAGAAGTCGTCCGGAAGTTTTAGGCTGATAAAACACTTGCTTCAGGGGCTAGTCAGTCAACACTTTAATAGGATGAGCCTAAAAGTATGGTCGTAACTTCCTAGATGCGATCGAGAGCCAATACGCTAGTTTTTCAAGTTTCGGGTTGTATTTCTCAACTCTAGTGTACCGCTTGCTAATGTAATACACGGTCGCTGGATTTTTGCTTCTTTACACACAAGCGCGGCTTTCAATGCATGGGGTGAGAACTCTTAGTAAATGAACAATTCTTCTCCATCCACGGGCTTCAATAGGATTGGTGGAGCCTCGATGTTCTTCAGCAATTCTTCGAATGCTGTTTGACAAGCTTCACTCCATTCGAAGTTCTTCTTTCCTTTCTTTAGTGCATCGAAGAATGGCATACACTTGTCGGTAGCTTCAGAGATAAATCAACTTGGTGCTGCGACTTTTCCATTCAGGCTTTGCAGTTCCTTCTTATTCTTTGGAGCTTAGACTTCTCGTAGTGCTGTTATTTGTTCTGGATTTTCTTCTATGCCCATGACCCTTACGATGAATCCTAATAATTTTTCGGAGGCTACCACAAAGTGACAGTTGAGTGGATTGATTGATTTTCATTCCATACTTTCGGAGTATTTCGAACATTTCAGCGAGATTATCTAAGTGGTTAACAGCTACTCGTGATTTGACCAACATGTCAAAGTCGTAAACCTCCATCGTTTTTCCGATCTGATGCTTGAACATGGTATTTCCTAACCTCTGATAAGTCGCCCCTTCATTCTTCAAAGCAAATGGAATTACCATGTAGCAGTATAGGCCTAGGTTCGTAATGAAGTTGGTGTTTTATTTAGTCAGGCTCATGCATCAGGATTTGGTTATAACCGGACTATGCGTCTGTTTGCGCCAAAATTGGTCACGAACACCCAATTGTCGATGAAAGCACACGTTTACAATCATAGATCACAGATAATAAGTATGTAGAGAACTAAAAATAAAGAACACTTAGAAAATTAAGAAGAAAGCAGTAAAGAATATAGAGTTTATAATGGTTTGGCAATTTGGCCTACATCATCTTTGAATATGATGATTTTATTGATATATACTTGCTGGTTATGATAAGTTACAGTTGATTACAATAGAAAAATTCGAGTAAAATGATGAATCCGGCAGACTCTGGACATAGAAGAACAAAAAGGTCCTTTCTCTGTAGGCCTTGGGGCTCTATTTATAGGCGTAGTAGGCTGATATCTCCCTCAGATCTCGTAAGACTTCTTCTGGCATGTGAGTGGGCCCATGCGATCGACCCCATAAAGTTTTGGTTCGATCCATGATCGATACGAACGTAATTCGTATGGATCAAGATTTTGTCCAATTGAGTCGAAATTTGGCATGAACATTGCTTAGCTTATACGTAAGCTCCAATGAAAATTTCGTAGCATTTGGACTTGTAGATTGTGAGATATGATCGATGCAAGTTGGTGTTTTTTGAAGGTTGTCTCCTTCATATCGATCGTTGTTACACTGTTCGTACTCGATCGATGTTGTACTGTTCATACTCGATCGATGTTGCATAGTTCGTACTTGATCGATGTTGCACTGTTCGTACTCGATCGATGTTGCACTATTCATACTCGATCGATGTTGCACTGTTCGTACTCGATCGATGTTGCACAGTTCGTACTCGATCGATGTTGCACTGTTGTACTCGATCGATGTGGCACTGTTCGTATTGATCGATGTCGCACTGTTCGTATCGATCACTATTGCATTTATGGATACGAACAATTGAGGCTTGATGGATAGAACTGTGGAGGATTAATGAATACGAAAAGTGGAGGCCTTATGGATATGAATAGTGGAGGCTTAATAGATACGAACAGTGGAGGATTGATGGATACGAACAGTGGGGGATTGATGGATACGAACAGTGGGGGATTGATGTATACAAATAGTGAAGGCGTGAGGGATACAAACAGTGGAGGCTTCATGGATATGAACAAGACCCTTCACTTAATGGATATGACCAAGACCCTTCAGTTGATGGATACGAACAAGCCCCTTCACTTGATGGATACGAACAAGACCCTTCAGTTGATGGATACGAACACGACCCTTCACTTGATGGATATGAACAGTTGATGGCTTGACTTGCATCGATCATATCTTGAGCATACGAACTTCGATTGAACTGAAATTTGGAACGTTGGCTTTCATATTTTTTCTTGTCATATCTTGTCAATTGTAGCTCGATCCAGACTAGGAGAAAATTCATTGATATCCATAGAGAAACAGTGCATAACCAATCTTTGGGACGAACTATTCTTGATTCACAGTCAACTTTTTGGCGTCATGGCCTTGCCAAAAGGCAGGATAACACTTGGCCTCAAAACATGCCTAGCGATAGGTGTGTTTTGTAGTTTGATAATACGGATGTTCGTATCCTGTTAATGATCTACAAAGAAATTGATAATCTTGTCTGATCGCGAATAGTGATCGTACACGATCAGATGTCGTTCGAGGCGAATAATGACTGTTCGAGGTCGGGTGCCATTCACGACGAATGGTGACTATTCATGGTCGGGGAGCCATTCGAGGCGGTTTGTGACCATTCGTGGTTGGGTGTCGTTCTAGACGAACTGTGACCATTCGCAGTCGAGTACCTTATGAGGCGAATTATGATCGTTCGCGATTGAGTGCCATTCGAGGCGAGTTGTGCGTGCCCGGAGGGGTCTTAGTATAATTATTGTTAGATTTCACGTTCGAGTGAGTTTCTAAGTAGTTGGTTATGGCGGTTTGTCACTATCTTAGAGCGTTCTTGAGGACCGTTCGTGATCCCTTACATGTGTATGTGGCTTAGCCATTATGGAATCATAAATAGCATATTTACATTCAAAATAAGTCTTTCAACAGAAATGTCTAACAAAATAAAGTCCAAACATGAGAAATGGAAAAAAAAAATAGGGATGTCAAAGTGCAAATACCCATACTGATGCGATTTGTAGTCATATCAGAGCATGCTTAGGGACCATTCGCGATCCCTTTATCCTTGCCAGAATCTTTCTTTCGGAGGGTCTCCACCTTTTGCTGCATAAACAACAACTCCTTCTCCGTCCTCTCTTTCAGCATTAGCATCCTCCAATCGTAGAAACTTTTCGACTCCATGATAGAATTCTCCTAGATCCATAGGTGGATCTCTAGTCAACGAATTCTTGAACTCTGTGCCATCAACTATTCTGGATACAGCTGTTATCATAACCATGGATGGATCTGGTCGATCCACTGATGATGCCACTGCATTGAATCATGTCAGAAAACTTCTTAAAGAATCTCCAGCCTTCTGCTTCAATTTTGTCAAAGTCATCACATTCTTGGGCCTTGAAATATGAACTCTGAACTATCTCATAAAATTTTCAATCAAGTCGGTCCATGTTCTAATGGAACCGCTCTCTAACTACCTGAACCATAATGCCGCTATGTCTGTCAAATATAAAGGGAAACACCGACCCATGACCTTCTTCGATGCCCCCATACCTCCATATGCCTCATGTATCTGGTCAGATGAGCTGCAGGATCTGCCCTCGCATAATACGTTGCCAATGTTGGTAGTTTGAAATCTGGTGGATTTCTAGCCATTCTAATCACAGGAGAGAAAGGACTCCTATTTACATCTTCTAGATCTCTGTTTGCTAATCCGCCTCTCATGGCTCGTCTGACCATTTCTCCCAAGCTATCACTATCTCCATGCTGTAATCCTTGTACATTGCCTCCGATCAGCCCCCCGAGTTCATGAGGGTTTGTTGGAATCTGCTCTTCTGGACGAGCATCTGCTCCTCTGTTAGCTCCTTGCAGTCTAATCTCAGCCGATATCCTGCCTAAAGTTGGATCAACATGCTCTTGGGGGATGCCCCCTTTTTCAGGGGCTGTCCCTGATGATCCCGCTCTATCTGGTTCCCAGTTTGGTCCTTCCGGTCTTGTTTTGTTGGTCTGACTTCCAATAGCTCCAGCTAATCCTGCTTGCTCAATTCATTTGAGAATGTTCTATATCATCTCTTCTTGCCTTTTGAATAGTTCCTCATGCATGGCTCCCATCTTCATCTCCATCTCGTCCCAGGTAATGAAGACGGAGGTCTGATTCGTCCCTTAAGAAGCCTCCTGACTCCCTTTATGCTGACTCCTTTCAGTCCTTTGTCTTCTTGTTGATTGCCTCGTTATAATTGTCCAGATCTATGTCTTCAAGCATTCAAATTTGAAGTCCAAGCGGTAGAATTCCTGATTGCTAGCCTTCTCAGTGAAAGCACCAAAATGTTTGCATCAAAATTGGTTACAAACACCCAATTGTCGATGAAAGCACCCGTTTACAATCACATATCATATATAATAAGTATGTAGAGAATTAAAAATGAAGAACACTCAGAAAACTAAGAAGAAAGAAGTAAAGAACACGGCATTTATAGTGGTTCGACAATCCGGCCTACGTCCACTTTGAATTTGATGATTTTATTGATGTATACTTGCTGGTTATGACAAGTTACAGCTGATTACAATAGAAAAATTCGAGTACAATGATGAATCCGGCAGACTCTGGATGTACATGAACAAAAAGGTCCTTTCTCTATAGGCTTTGGGGCTCTATTTATAGGCGTAGGAGGCTGATATCTCACTCATATCTCGAAAGACTTCTTTTGGCACGTGAGTGGGGCCACGCGGCTCGATCCGTGATCGATACGAACGTAATTCATAACGATCAAGATTTTGTCTAATGGAGTCGAAATTTGGAATGAACATTCCTTAGCTTATAATCAAGCTCCATTGAAAATTTCGTAGCATTAGGACTTGTAGATTGTGAGATATGATCGATGCAAGCTCATGTTTTTCGAAGGCTGTCTCCTTCGTATCGATCGTTGTTGCACTGTTCGCACTCGACCGATGTTGAACTCTTCATACTCGATCGATGTTGCACAGTTCGTACTCGATCGATGTTGCACAGTTCGTACTTGATCGATGTTGCACTGTTTGTGTTCATATTGATCGATGCTGCATTGTTCTTATCAATCACTATAGCATTGATGGATAGGAACAGTGGAGGATTGATGGACAGGAACAGTGGAGGCTTGATAGATACGAACAGTGGTGGATTGATGGATACAAACAGTGGAGGCTTGATGGATACGAACAGTGGGGGGTTGATGGTTACGAACAGTGGAGGATTGATGGATAGGAACAGTGGGGGATTGATGCATAGGAACAGTGGGGGATTGATGGATACGAACAGTGGAGGCTTGATGGATACAAACAGTGGAGGCTTGATGGATACGAACAAGACCCTTCACTTGATGGATACGAACAAGACCCTTTAGTTGATGGATACGAACAAGACCCTTCACTTGATGGATACGAACAAGACCCTTCAGTTGATGGATACGAATAACAACAAGACCCTTCACTTGATGTATACGAAGAGTTGATTGCTTGAATTGCATCGGTCATATCTTGAGCATACGAACTCCGACTGACCTGAAATTTGGAATGTTGGCTTTCATAGTTTTGCTTGTCATGTCTTGTCAACTGTAGCCCGATCCAGACTCGGACAAAATTCATTGATATCCATAGCGAAACAGTTTATAACCAATCTTTGGGATAAACTATTCTTGATTCTCAGTCAACTTTTTGGTGTCACGGCCTTGCCAAAAGGCAGGATAACATCATCCGTGAATGATAGTAGCTCATTTCCTGCCATTTTGTCCACAAGCTGTTCTATTTTAGGGAGAGGAAAGCTGTCTTTCGGGCAAGCTTTATCTAAGTTCGAGTAACCGATACAGGTTCGCCACTTACCATTGGACTTTTTGACTAAGACCGGGTTAGTACCCACTTTGAATAAGTTGCTTCATGGATGAAACCGTTGGCCATTAACTTGTCCACCTCTTCTCTTAGCGCCTTGTATCGTTCAGGACCCAGGCTGCGCCTCTTTTTCTTTACTAGTGTTAACTTGGGGTCAATGTTAAGGGCATGACATGCGATTTTTGGAGACACCCCACACATATCGCAATGCATCCATGTGAACACATCTAAGTTAGCGTGAAGAAATTTAATAAGCTCCAAATGCATCTTGTTTCCAAGGTGTGATCCAATTTTCAAGACTTTAGTTGGGTCATCCATGTTGACTGGGACTAACACCGTTAATTCTATCGGTGCCGCCCATTCCTCCCCTTAACTTTTCTTTCTGGATCCAAAGCCTTGTCGAATCAGCTATGATATCCAAGCCAGTGGCGGCTCTGTAGTTGCTATTTTGTAGGGTTACAGATGTGGAGAGTTCTCCTCACATCCTTCCTTTTTTCTTTTCTTCTAGATTCACATAACTTCGCAATGTACATTCTTTGGCAGCGCACTGATCTCCTTTCACCACTCCGATTCCATTTGTAGTAAGGAACTTCATGGTTAGACACCATTGGGCAAGAGCTATTCTGAAATATGCTAGAGCGGGTCATCCCAAGAAGGCGTTATATGCGGACATTTCATCCACAATTACAAAAGTCTGAATGAGGGTGACTCTTCGGTCGCCTTCTCCAAGTTCCACTGGCAGGTCGATTATTCCCATAGGTTTCTTGGGTTTGCATGTGAACACTTGTATCTTCGTTTGTCATGTAGGCACGCTTTTCATACCAATCTTCATTTGATCAAAAGTGCATTTGAAAAGTATATTAACAGAGCTACCACTATCGACCAACACTCGTCGAACAACAACGGGACCAATTACCACTGTTACCACCATTGGATCGAGAGTCTGGGCTTTAATCCCTTTGTTGTCTAGACTTCAGAATACTAGGTCATCACTTAATAATTTCTGCAGCTTGGCTGAGGTTTCATCTTCCAGTGCGACACATGATTCCTTTGGAGCATTCTTCAATGAACTTGCATACCGCTCTAACTTTCCCCAACTTCTCTGCGCAGGGTGTGGTCCCCTAGATATTATTCCAATTATAAGTCTTTGGTCAATTCATTTGGACCTTTCTTCACTAGTTCCAACTTGATTCCTTCGTTCCCTGGGGGGCTGAGGAGCTGCGGGTTTATCAGGGTTCTATGACTTTCTCACGTACAACTGGAGTTTGTTTTCCCGGATTAATTCATTAATGGGATTCTTTAGATGGCGGCATTCATTTGTGTTATGACCATGAGTCTTTGTGGAAGTGGTAGAACATTCCTTAACGTTTTTGCTACTCAGTTGCTTCCTTCCTAACGGGTTTCTTGTATTCCTCAGTCCCCTATGTTGCAAGATAAATATTTTCTGGAGTGTCATTTAGAGGGGTTTAATCTTTCTACTTGAACCCTTTAAGACTTTTATCGCTGTCACTACCATTTCTTTTATTGGAGTTCTGATTTTTTTCTCTTTTGATTCCCATCTTTCCCTATGACTCCTTGAGCTGTTCTAGAATCATGCGCATTTTGATTCACTGCCACATCGCTCTGCTCGATGTTCATCGGTTGCACACTAGTAAACTTTCTTTCCAGCTCCTGTGCTTCCTCCAACATTAAATATTGACCTTCTTTGTGATTGAAGTCTTTCCTTATGGTAGGCTACTCCATTTGAATCTATTTCTCGAATTCAGTCTCCGCGAGAATGGCACGGACAAACACCATAAAAGCCATGCCCTCATTGGGGTTGCTTACTTCCATCACCGCGTTATTTAACCGGTTCATGAAATATTTCAATAATTCATTGCATCCCTGGAACAATCCAGATAGGGACATGACATCTTTTGGTTGCATGGTATGAAGCCTGAATTGGTCAAGGAATCTTATCGCTAATTGGTAAAAGGTAGAGATAGATATCGGAGGAAGATAGTTGGCACTATGAATTTATCTGGATATTTCTCATTCAACATTTCATCGGTAAAAGGATTCCGACTTGGGGAAGATCCCCATTCATTAACTCTTCAATTTTTACTCCCATCCATCAATCGTTTGACCATGTCTACTATGTATGCCTCTGATGTACAGTAATCCTAGGGCGGCACTCAGTCACTACACCAAGTGTTTGGCTTTGAAAATGGTCTTGGTGAGTGTGTTGAAGCCTAGCCTCTCCTGTCTTTAAGAGAGCCATTTTCACGGGATCTCGTTGGCTTGCAGTTGGCCTGAATGGAGTAGTTTGGACGTTCCTAGCACCGTCAAATGAGTTGACATTCTCTTCTAGCTATTTGTCTTGTTCTCCATCCTCTTAGTCGGAGAGGTCCATAGCCATAACTTCCTATTGGAAATTCACCCCTTGATTCAAGTTCAGAGTTGGTTGCCTTACGACGAGCAGAGTATTCGTATTTCCTTCCACATTATGTCCCATGGTTCCCGTTGTTTCTTTTTTTTGCGGCAGTTTTTCGTTCCTTCTGTTTAGACTGAAAACAGAAGAATTTTCTTTTTCTATAGCAGCCGCGGTTTCAGGCATAGTTCTTAGAGCAGGATTTGACTATAGGGTTAGGAGAGCATTAAGCTTTTCCATCAGAGCCTTCTCACCACTTTCCATCTTTTGGTTGATTTCATCAATCATGTTATTCAGCTCATCCCTGGTAACGACTTCGTGTTGATAAGAGGATACCAGTGCCTGGTTTCCTAAGTTAGCGCCATTTACTACAGTATGTCGAGGAATAAAATCTTCTTTAGCTATCACTGCCCCTATACACCTTCTAGAGGTAGTTCTTCTTCTTCCAGGAGCCGTTGGTTCCAAGCGGTGGATCTTTTAGGAAAAGATTGGGGATCTATCTTCTGGACATATAGGGTCCAAAGTAGATAGCTAAATCTGAATTCTAAGTTGCAGTTCTCAGTGAAAGCACCAAAATATTAACCCAAAAAACGGATCAACGCCCTGGTTTGAGTGTGAAAGCACCAGTCTTGTTCTTATAGAGCAATAATATAGATAATAGGTATCGAAAAGAACAGTAAAAGAAAGAAGAAAAGGAGATTTTTATAGTGGTTCGGCTGTTAATGAAGCCTATGTCCACTTTATAGTTTATATTATAGACCATTGCTATTACAAGTAATGTTTGGTTCAAGGCTTTTGATTGTCCTTAGTTAGATTGAATCCCCAAAGTTAGAATCCAGTGGAGAATCACAGTGAATTCCTTTTGCAGATTGTTGTGAGGGAGATGAAGTGTGAAGAAAGTTTCCAGTAGAACTTCAGCAATGAGTCTGAAGAAGATCCCGTTTATGCTGTAGGTAGGATGGTATTTATAGAGATTGAAGAGCTCCTGTGCTAGGCATGTTCACTCACTACTTGCAAATGATCATAGGAAGATGCCATGAAGCTTAGCACATGACCTAAGCCACAACAATGGATCACTAGCGGTCCATGGTCAATGGATCGCTAGCGATCCATAGACCTAGCTTAGATGCGAGCCAACCACTTAGCTCCTTTCTCCTTTTGCTTCGCCGTGTTAGATCACACTTACTCCATGGTTGTGTATGAATCGCAGGCATATGGATAGGTAGCGATCCATACACTTAGCCCATTTTTGCATTTTGTCTTCTAGGCTTCTTTCCTCCTCACGTTCCGTAGCGACCTAGTAACCCAATAATGAAGTATGGATCGCTGGCGACCCATAGTGTATGGATTTTTGGCAATCCATATACTTAGTCCATTATGGAACTTTGATGTCTTGCATTTTCTCATTGCCCTGTATTGACTTTGTTTATGTAGTCTCGTTGCATGCTGCTTTGTTTTGATGATAATTTAATAGTTGTAGAATACAATAGCCTATGAGTTTTGTTCGATGATAGTAAACATATATATTCATTTAAATGCATTTGTTATTGTAATATTTTATTTTCCACATAATTAAATAAATATTTTTTGAATAAAATGAATAACACAGAATTCATATTCAAACGAATATTTTATTCAAACAAATATTTTTTTACAAATAGTACAAATTTGAGCTATCACTACATCTATACATTTTCAATTACATTACAATTTCGATTACATCACCAATTTTAATTTACAATATTGACCTCACTACTTCACTTAACACTCGTATTTTATCTTTAACTCTATTCCAGTTTGTATCCTACATCTGACTTATTTACAAAATAAACACTGACGTAGTAAAATTGTAAAGGAAATATTTTCGCAGTGCAAAATGATGTGTGTAATTTAAAATATTGTTTGCCTTAGTTATTTGGGTTGTTCATCATCATTTTTTTAATTCATCATACATGAACAACTTGTGACATGCACAGTGTGTCACTACACATGCCACAAGGCCGTGAACACCGATATACACTTAATTGTTAAAATTACAAGGACAGGTGAGCACAAGGTCAAACCCAAGAAAAAGCTGGATTCAACTCAAGTGAAAATGTTCGACCAAAACAAGACCGCAATACCAAATTACATGAAACGATATTACAAGAACACACACCAAATGTACCAAAGAGCCACAGAACACTGGAGTGCGCCAGACCTACACATGAATCACATTCAGGCATGAACAGACAGGAACACATGATAACAGCCTTAACCAAAAAGGCCTCAACATAATGTAGATGTGAAGATCAAATCAAAATGTACAAGGCAACAAAACTTCAAATGGAACAAGACTTCGGATGAAAATAACAACACATAATAGAACATCAAAACATGCAACTACACCAAACAGAATGAAGTGCATAGGGACTCGAAGCAAATAAAGACCAACAGACCAGTACAACCAGACCACCCACATACAACAAGCTAGCATTCGTATATATATATATATATAGGCGTGAACACAGATGTATACATAAATACATGCAGTGAAAACCAGATAGAATCAATTTAAAACAGACTTCAAATGAAAATATGTGGAACCAGACAACAATGAATAGGCAGTGCACTAGACATACTTCATTCGAACTGGACATATATAAAGTGCAGACCAACCATGTGCAACCATACAACTCGACAATAGTGCACCTATTTTAAATAGGCGACTAAGGTGACAATAGAGCATTCAATTTTTAACTTGAAGACAACAAACAAGTGCATATGCAAGATAAGTTTCAACATGTTCAAAGTAGTGCATCATATATATAGTAGTGCAGACTCAAAGCAACATGAAGATCAGATCAATGAAGAATACATTCTCATGTAACCAGAGAAGACTACATGATCAGAGGCAAGTCAAAACAACTAACCTAGACATTGGCATAAACATGAATGCAAATCGACTCCAACAAGTACAAATGCATAGAGCATCAAACAAGACCAAAACATACGTGCAGACTTGACTCAATTTAAATAGCAGAGCAATGGTGAACATAGATGACTCTAGTTCAAATAGCAGTTTAGCGTGGATGAACTTGAAGCAACTAGACAAAGTGCACCGTACACATATACATACTTTAATGAAACTAGATTCACTCAACGTGAAACAAGAATTAATGCCGAGCCATCACACACACACACATATACAAACATGGAGATGACACACATACACAAACATAGAATGATAGTGAAGCAGTTTACAGTTTTACAGAAATTATTAGCAACAGCTTTCAAAGAAAATACAAGTGCACCAAATATTGAGTGGCAGCAGATTCAAAAGAAATTCAAAAACAGTGAAGCAGCAATGTGAACGTCGTTCTATAAAAATGAAGAAATTCAAAGCCATGGGTCATGAACAAAGTCAAGGGTATTTCAAAATAAAAAAGTCAAGTTTATCACAAATTTAAGTGCCAAAGTCAATGCAAACAAAGAATGGAATTAGTGAACAAGTCCAAATTATCTCAAAAATTCAAATCCCGAGGTCATAGGAGAAATGAACGCAAAGCAACTCGAATATATCAACTAAGAACAATTCTGATATCATCACCAATGTTAGATTATAAATCAACACCATTCAAATAAAATATACGAAAGAGATTATAAGATTTCGACCCCTATTTAACCCAATTATCATCATCGGCATAAAGAGGATTCGAGTTCAAGCAAAACCAGAGCAAGATACAAATTTAATCACAAATTAATAACTCGAATTGAGTTTGAATACGAGCAACTGCATAAGACAAATTATATGGCAAAAATCACATACCAAATTCATAGTTTCGAACTCACTCCTGAAAGCGACCACGAGTCAAATCGAAGAAGCATTGAAGCCAATTATGGAACGGCTAACAATCTATTTGAATTTTTATTTCAAGTGGCACTAAATTTCAAAGCCCTAGTTTTGAAGAGGAATGAATTGGAAGAAGTCATTGGTTTCACAAAGCGAAGGAGGAGGCACAAAAATAGAAGGAAATGGGTCAGAGTTTTTTCACAAGCGAAAGACCGCATCTTTCATTTGGGCCGAAGAATAACAAAGAGGGAAGATCACATTTTATTTTACTTGGGCCAGTCTTTATTATGTATTGGGCTGAGTTATTTATAAATTAGGGTTTTGTTTATTGTTTTATTTGTTTTGTAATTTTCTTTTTGAAACTTGGTGAATTTTCTAGTTGTGTAACTAGGTACAAACTACGAGGCATAGTTTGAGAATTCGCAACTCAGTGGCTGAGTTATGGTAGGGTATTGATCATAGAGTTAGGTTAGTCATTAGCGGGTGTCGCAAGTTTACGTGTGTAAGCATCTGACTACTTAATTTGTAGTAGAAACCTTAGGAGCAACACGTAGGTAGGGCTTTTACGAAGCTGGTTAAATTTGTATGTGATCTCTTCTGCTTTTTTGTAGTTATTTTTTTTATTTCCACGTTAATTTTTATTATTATTAGTATCACCCTATTCACCCCCTCTAGGGTGAAAACGATCCTTCAAGTGGTATCAGAGTTAGGAACAAAAACCAATTTGGTTTTTTAAATTTGAATTTTTGAAATGGCTTCTTTTAATAATGCTTTTACTAAGGGTTAGTCCATAGTTAGACCAACCATGTACAATGGTGAATATTCTTATTGGAAAAAAGGAATGAAATTTTTTCTAAAAGCCATTGATGCTTGGAATATTGTTGAAACGGGATTTAGGACGCCAGCAATTATTGTAGATAATCAAGAAGTTGAAAAACCTATGGATTAATGGACAAATCTAAAAAATAAATTGCAAAGTGCTAATGCAAGGCTATGAATTTTATTATTTGTTCATTATATCAAATTTTATTTAATTGTGTCTCATATTGTCTGAATGCATAGGAAATTTGGCATACGCTTGAAGTGACTCATGAAGGAACGTCTTAGGTTAAAGAATCCCATCTTGCCATGCTTAGTACCGAGTATGAGAACTTCACAATGGAAAAGGATGGAAGTGTCAAAGAAATGTATAGTCGACTTTCTAATCTCGTATACAAATCAAAAGCTCTTGGAAAACCATACATAGAATTTAAAATAGTCCAAAAATCTTGTAACGACCTGTAAGATTTTAATAAATTTTATTGTTTTATTTACGTATTTAATTTGGATTTTGGTGAAATTTTAAAAAAAAATTTAATTTGCAAATAAAAAGTTAATATTTGGATTACGTCCAATTAAATATAGCAGATGGTAAATTTTCAATTTATTTTATGAAAGTTATTTATTATGTAATTCTATCAAACTCGAGTCAGTTAATAATTGCTGATAATAAATTTATTTTCAAGCCTGAATATTTTTCTATAGAAAATTTCTAAATCCTCTTCTGAGTGAGACGTCATCCTTCGTTTTTCCAAATTCGGACGTCTACTGCTCCGTTTACCTTATTTCTGACAAATTTTGCAGCATTTTGGTACCGATCATCGACTTTTGATCGGATGATCATACCACCGATATCTGTATACCGTTGTGATCGCCTCGACGTGCTGATCTCAATAGTATATTTATTTCTGTATTTTGGAATCCGGTGTACAACGGAAGCTATAAATTGTTCGTTGTAACGGTACCCTAAATTGTGACTTAACTTTTCCTTTTGCGTTTCAAAATTTAAACGTGCTGTCCAATCAGGCAATAAATTGCCTTAATTATCTGCCCGTCAATCTAGGGTACTGCTGTTACTTTTGGAATGAATTCCAGCCTTTATTTTTCCAAATGTTGAAATTTATTTTAGCAAAATCAGAGCACACACACTCCTCTCCTTCTTTATTATCCCCTGTAGTTTCGTGCTATTTTATTTCTTTAATTTTTCACCAAATCAGGGCATTTGATCGCTACTTCTTTATCTTCATATAGTATCTGACCGTTCACATTTTTTTTGAGAGCGCTTCTGATTGGTTCTGCAAACGTGTGACAAAATATACGTTTATTTTGTTGATAGCTGTTACCTATTGCCATAAATCCTATTTATTTTCTTTCAACAGTACGTTTCTTTTGGCCCCTCTCTCTCCTTATTCATTATTATATAATATGAAACAATTGCTTCACTTCATTCTCTTACCCCTCTCTGTAAATTTTCTTTCTCCAAACACTCAACTCCTCACGCCAGAACCCAAGCAGCATCTCCTCTACACCCTCTCTCTCCCCTAATTTGCGTGCTTCCTCCACCACGGCGGCAATCCAAACACTCAACGCCTCACGCCGCTTCCCCACACCAGATCTGCCGCCTCCAACAACACGTTCACCGTCTTCAACCATCTACCCCACCACTTTCCCGAAACCGCAGGCTCCGTCCCCTGCCTCCACCCACCTGAACCCATGCACCCACATAACAGTCCCACCATTCTCTTCTATCGAACCCGCCTGCTCTCTGTCCAAGCGCCAGAACATCAGCCACCTTCCGCCACTTTGCTCCGCCAAACACCCACGTGTAGCCACCTTCTCCACTTGAAACCACGCCGAGATCCACAACCCAGACCTTCGCCTTAGACCCAATATATATCTCCACCTCGGCTTTCACCTCCTCCTCTCCGCTGTTCTCTTCAAACCGGCCTCCACCATAGCCACTTCCTTCCCCTGCCTCGACAGCACCGCACAGGTCGAAGCCTTGCCCTCAACATGTCTCCCTCCCCGAGTGTCGCCTATAGCCTACCTCCGCCTATCACCTACTTGCACCGAAACCACTCCCCAAGTCAGCCGTACCCACCTCCACCGCATCACATGTCTCATCACGGCCATGAGTAGCTTCCATCTCGGCCAAACCCTCCTTTGCTTGCTTTATATCTCCTCCTCTGTTGCATATATGTGAGTGCTTCTATTACTATTTTGCTATGTCTCTTCGGTTGTATGTATTTATGCGAAAGATATATGAGTAGTAATATCTGTAGTTATTTTAATAGTATGTATACAACTTGATGTGTTTAGACC
The DNA here is from genome assembly GCA_030765085.1 of Allium cepa. NCBI lineage: Eukaryota > Viridiplantae > Streptophyta > Magnoliopsida > Asparagales > Amaryllidaceae > Allium > Allium cepa. Next base: position 25,846,919 of record CM060938.1, on the reverse strand, counting down.
TATATAGGTTATCAGGTATGCTAATATATTGTAGAAGATGTAGGGGTGCTGGCTAATGTTTTTATATACATATAGGTTGTTTTCTCAATTATTATAATTTAAAGCAGTATACGTATCTACATATTACAATATTGAAAGTGTTACAACAGTTTATGTTAGTATATAGGATTTTATATAAACTTTACAGCATGATAGTTATATGTATAGGCAACGCTTGGAATTTATGCAGAGTTTTATATTAAAGGTTTGAATGGTTTTACCGTGAAATTTTAAAGATAGATACAGTTAATTTTTTTTTCTTTTCATTTTAGTACTATTTGAATAATATTAAATTTGAATCTAAGTACGATATATATATATATATTTTTAATATAGGATGTTAGATGTATAGTTTATACACAGTTGTCTTTTGGATCTATGCAACGGTCGGCTTGGATACATGGATTTCCCAGTAGGTTATTTATAGGATTTCTAACATGTCTTTTAAAAGTTATAACAAGAATGGTGCATTTGTATACATATATTAGCTACCTATATTTTCGATGGGGAGTAAAGGCGTTTCAGAAATTAAACAAGTGTACAGATTTCATTATATAAAGTTGATTTTTCCTAGACAATATAAAAGTTGGGGTTCTAAGAAGCTATATTATACACACAAATATTTTTGATACTGATTTTGTTAATGTTAGATTTCTGAATTTTAAGTAGATTTGAAATAGGTTCAATTTTAAGTAGATTTGAAATAGGTTCAATCCTTAATAAAAGACTTTACAACATATTTATTTCAAGTTAGACTTATATATATAAAAAAAATGTATGATATTTTAATATGGGTCCAAGGAGGATAATAGTATAATATACATCTCGCCTAAATGTTATATTGAGCTAATTTGATCCATTCCCATCGATTTCTTTTATCAGTTGTCCATCGTATTCGGGCCAATCTTGCTTCGCTTTGGGAATTTTGTTTGGATTTGTTCGATATCTAGATCGTGATCCAGCGTAGCTCAAATTCCTTGTCCAATCTATCTAGCCTCGAAAGGTGAGTAATCACTCACGATTAACGTTCTTTATTTATTAAATTTGATTTCAATTGAAACGTCAATTGAAATATGCTGCTGTTAGTTGTTTTGTTGTTATGACTGCTTTTATCTGTATCTGTTCACCTATGACACCTGACACCATTATCGGTAAAATTTTATGTGATAATAATACAGATTGGTTGATAATTGATTGATTGATTGATTGTTGTTTAAATTGGATGTTAGTGATTATTGTTAAGTGATAACTAGTTTGCTAGTTTAATTTGGGGTAGTATAGTTTACAAATTAAAACGGATTATATATGACGGACCTTGATCTATTGAAACCTGACCCCGCCATATGTAAATTTGATTAGCTAAATTTGACCCATTAATTGTCGTAGAAATTGATAAATTATACTTTAAATCTTTGAACGTAGTTTGGATTAATTTTGTTGTTTTAAACTGAAATTTAAAATGGAACGACAAGTGAAAACTGTAATGTGATAATCTTTAATCTACATGAAATGATAGTGCAGATTCTAGAAGTAATTATACAAATAACAATGCGAATTAATACGATTATTTCGGGGTTATTTGATTAATTTATTGAATTGTTATTAATTGTTGTTATTGTTTATTTACTTTGACACCATCCCTGTTATCACACTGCAAGTTCCCTTTGTTATGTTTGATTTTGAATTGAAATGGGTTGAAATGATAGACCCAAGCGGTTTTCATTTAATTAAATTTGGGATTACGGGTTGAAATGCTATCCACCCATATACGTTTAGTGTACGGATTGAAATGATAATATCCGTAACCCTTGACCATATGATAAGAAATATATGGTCTTATTAAATGTAAATTCTTAATTACATATATAAAGGGTAATGATAAATATAGAGTTAATTATATCTATTTAAATCAAGATTTGATTAAATACATAAATTATGATAAATATTTATGTAAATAAATTGTGCAATAATATTGAACAAATAAAGATTGGGAGATAAATTTGGGTCATTTTAAAATGGTATTTAGATAAGGATCTATTTATTTAAATCAATTTGAGATTTATCGAATGAGATATTTCACGGTTGATCAAATTTAAGAAATATTGAGTAAAATGTAATTTAAGGTCACTAAAATGATATTGAATCAAATAAAGGAGTGTTCAAGACTAAATAATAATGATGTAAAAAAAAAAAAAAAAAAAAAAAATCGAGAATCTATATGAAACTGTTAGATTTAAATTGTTATATTTAAGCTATGAACTATATTGAAATTTAAATGGTTTAGAGATTTGGATATGTATTTGGAACCAAGATAGTTGGATTTGTTATTTAGATAACGAATTGAATTAGATATAAATTGAGGATGAACTAAATTGGAAATTTTTATTTAGAAAACTAGATTGGGAAAAATTTAGTTGAAATGTTGAATACTTAAAGTGTGGAAACACAAAAAAAAAAGGGAAATTGGGGCATCAAATCCAAACTTGAGATTTATAAAATTGAAGTGGTTATTTTAGGAAACTTTAAATTGATAAAATGAGATTGAATTTAGTTTGAATGGGAAGGTCGGGTTGATGTGAAACGATTTGTTAAGCTAAGGAAATTGAAAGTGCTTTACCGTATACAGCATTTAATATATATGAATACTACTTTGGGAAATATAATTATTTGAAGTGAAATTTATATTTGGGTTGAAGTATAAATTAAGTGAATGACCACGGTGTAATAGTGTATATTTCTACCCTGTAGATAATTCTATGGACCCTTAGAGGATGGACATCCCAAACATCCTTTAAGTTATATTGTATTTCAGTTGATATTTCATTTGAGTTGGATTTATTGATATAAGAATGTTAATCCTGACTCGAGTGTTTTTGTGTTTTGCTTTACGCTCGGGTCAGACTGAGTAATACAGCATTAGAGACTCACCTTTGGAGATTGGAGCTTCATTTGGAGATCCAACTATCTATTCAGCTTTCAGTTTTTCTAGTTGACTGGTTCAGAGAAGTCATCGGCTCGTACTGAAGACTTCACTATATTCGAGATATTCTGATGTATTTTATTTTTAAACTCTGATGTATATAGTAGCTTCATGAACTACTATCCTTTATCTATTCCGCTGCATTATATTACTCTGTGTCTGTGATCTGTGATTGATTTATTTACTGTATATTTAAGTTTTGCCAAATTTGTATTAACAATTCGGTATTTTGAATTATTCAAGTCGGACATGTACGGTTTTATTGTCGATTTGAATGGTCCAAAATAGCGGGTCGTTACAGTTGGTATCAGAGCTTTGGCTCTAGGCAAAATTTAACATATATGGTAAATTTATTTACAGAATCACTTTCACTCGAGTTGAATCTCTTCCTTTCGACTCGATTTCCTTCGAATTTTGGAATGCCCCTCGATTCCGAAATTCATTCTTGTCTCCCTCTATTTATGTTCTTTTGATTCTGGAGTATCCAATGACTCCACTAAATGTTTTGTAAAACGGATGAACTCCGTACAATTGGCATTGATTCACCGAAGATTTCTGTACCCTCGGTTTACGATGCTGATACATCTTGATATGCCGAATTCTATATTTGGCAAACGAATATCGATTTGTTTTAGAATCCCGCATCGAGCATATCCCTGAAGTCACGGTTAACCCGGTTAAGGTCGCCCGCGATTTATAGAAGTATATCCATCTTCTATTTTGTATTTTGATTTTCTCAACTTTGTTGAGTCTGTCTTCGTATCAGGATTCTATTGATTAGAGTTCCTCTAATTTAAACCTCCATCTTTGTTTGAAATCCATTCTTAATTTATCCTTTGAAAATCGGGTATGTTTGTATTTTGAAATTGCTTTATATATCAAAATTATATCCTATATATAAAAAGAAATTGTTTCAATAAGGATGATATACCTATATGTATAAAGCAAATAAGATATGTCATTCTATATAAGAGGGTTTTGAAAGAATTGAAATTTTGAAAAATATAAGAATCTGATCTACATAAAAAAATGATTTATAACTGAATTGTTAAATTTGAAATTCGAGGATTGAATTCCGGTGTTTTGGAATTGGTTTTAAGATTTTGGAAAATATATATAAATAATACGATTTAAAAGTATTTTTTTCCAAATAAGAAATGTTTCAAATGAGTTCAAATGAATTCCAATAATTTTGAAGGAGTTTTCAAAGAAGTTTTCAAGAAAATAGAAGTCCAGAACTCACTTATGACGCTGGAGAATAATTTCGGTGATGAGTGCACGCATCATCGACATTGATTTTCGAGCCTCAGAGTGGGGGAGAGGCCAATTTAATAGCTTCGCTATGTGAGTGATTTTGTAAACCGTTTTTGATTTCAAATTTTGAAGTATAATTTGATATTTTAGAAAGATATATGTATATATTTGAAACAATTTAAAGTGAGACCGGTGTTTAGTCCTCGAGTTCCAGATTTAATAATTGATTTATTGATTTATTGTTGATTTTCAACTCTTGAATTGAAAATTTGATTTCCCTAACTATTTTAAATGTTCGAACACTTCCAAATCGAGATTAAATTTTCAAAACTAAGAAATTTCGAAGAGTTTAAAATGTCTGATTAAGAATATAAATTTAGTTTTGAAATGTTTGGAAAAATAGTTGAATAATGGTTTTCAAAAAGGTAAATTGGATATTTCACATAGAAATGGATAGTTTAAAGGTTTAAAAGGGATAAGTATAAAGTTGGAAACCATTTTGAGGATAATGGATTGTGAGAAAATATTGGGTTTTGAAATTTAATTGAAAATTTAAAACCAGTACTTATATGATGATTTTGGAAATGAATTTGTTTGACTTGAATTATTTTAATCTGGAAACTGGGATAATTTTCTAAACCTACTATTTTGGGGAACTTTGAAATTAGGATATCTAATTTGGAAGAAATTTGGTGAATTCATATATGACTTTGGAACTAAATTTGATATTGAATGATTTGAAATTGAGAACCTTGTATAATTAAGCACTTGATTTGGGTAGTGGTCGGACTTATATAAAATGGATTTGTATAAGTATGGAAGTGATTTGAAATCTATTGATTTGAAAGGTACTCAATTTGGAAAGAGAATTGTATATAATCAAAGTCTATATAAGTATGATTTGATCTACTATTGATTCGGAAAGTATTCGTTTTAGAAAGGAATCCTATATATAATGGACTTTATATAAGTATGATATTTGGAAGTATTTGAAAAGGTACTATATGATATATATTTTCCAAGTAAAGATATGGAAAGTGCCTTCTGCTTGATATCCGCTTTGTGGCCACAGCGTGGATTCATTCTATCGATATTATTCTCTCTGATTTTGGTTTTCCGGATGTAATACTCGAGTATTCCCACCGTGGCGTAACCCACGGTCTTTCTTTTTTTTTCTCGTGAATGCACAGCGCAATTGCCTGGCTGAGTCTTGCCTAGGGGTACGGATTGTTTCCTGGGGGAACCAGGCGTAACCATTGTGTATCCTGCAATCTGTGTAGGTCGCGAATAGTAGCGCAAGTGCCTGGCTGAGTCTTGCCTGGGGGTACGGATTGTTTCCTGGGGGAACCAGGCGTAACCATTGTGTATCCTGCACTCTACTAGTCATCATGGCGTAACTCGCAGGGCTGAGAAAGCTTACGGATATGGATTGTTTCCTGGGGGAACCAGGCGTAACCATTGTGTATCTGCGAACCATGATCGGACAAAGGTTTTGGTTTGATTGTTTTGTTTGGATCGTACTTTCCATATCTGTTTTAAATGGTTTTTCAAGTATTTTCACTAGGTGTTGAAACGGGTCTACCAAGTACTTGAAGAATTCTAGCTTTGCGCCTGATCAACGCATTGCCAGAGTCTGCAAGAACGAGGATAAACCTGTTGAAGCATCGAGTTATAAAAGTATTTTCGAAAGGATAATCTATTCCGATAAATAGTATTTCATTATAATAGTATTATAAAGGTATTTTATTATAAAAGTATTTTGAACCACAAAGAAATTTTGAATTAACATTTGAAATTTAAATTCTTATGGTTCTAGTTTAATTATTCGTGCCCGATGCTATCTTTTGAATCTACCGTATCTGCTCAGCTTATTTATCACCTATATTCTGTTTCCTGAATCTACCTTTTCTTTCCTTTTGAATGTAACCTTTAAAATACTGGTTATTTATATACTACTTGGTTTAATAGAAGATTTTTAAATATTGTAAATATTTTTGAAGTTATTAATTAAATGAAACTCTTTAAGAGAATGATTATTAATTTATTGATAATATTTGAAAGGTATCTTGAGTTAAATTAAAAATCTCATAAATTTGGATTTAATATTTTCAACAGTCTTTGTAAAAATAAATAATAATGTAAATAATTGTTTCAAAAGGAGTTTGAAAGTATTAAGTATTGAAGAAAAAAATTATACTGCAAATGAAGTTCAGATGAATATTTCAAGTAAAATTTATATGGTTTCAAATAAATTATCTACACTTGACTTTCAATTTACTTTATGCTTCTCCTACCTTCTTCCTTTTCGGGGACGAAAAGTTTTGAGTGGGGGAGAGTGTAACGACCTGTAAGATTTTAATAAATTTTATTGTTTTATTTACGTATTTAATTTGGATTTTGGTGAAATTTTAAAAAAAAATTTAATTTGCAAATAAAAAGTTAATATTTGGATTACGTCCAATTAAATATAGCAGATGGTAAATTTTCAATTTATTTTATGAAAGTTATTTATTATGTAATTCTATCAAACTCGAGTCAGTTAATAATTGCTGATAATAAATTTATTTTCAAGCCTGAATATTTTTCTATAGAAAATTTCTAAATCCTCTTCTGAGTGAGACGTCATCCTTCGTTTTTCCAAATTCGGACGTCTACTGCTCCGTTTACCTTATTTCTGACAAATTTTGCAGCATTTTGGTACCGATCATCGACTTTTGATCGGATGATCATACCACCGATATCTGTATACCGTTGTGATCGCCTCGACGTGCTGATCTCAATAGTATATTTATTTCTGTATTTTGGAATCCGGTGTACAACGGAAGCTATAAATTGTTCGTTGTAACGGTACCCTAAATTGTGACTTAACTTTTCCTTTTGCGTTTCAAAATTTAAACGTGCTGTACAATCAGGCAATAAATTGCCTTAATTATCTGCCCGTCAATCTAGGGTATTGCTGTTACTTTTGGAATGAATTCCAGCCTTTATTTTTCCAAATGTTGAAATTTATTTTAGCAAAATCAGAGCACACACACTCCTCTCCTTCTTTATTATCCCCTGTAGTTTCGTGCTATTTTATTTCTTTAATTTTTCACCAAATCAGGGCATTTGATCGCTACTTCTTTATCTTCATATAGTATCTGACCGTTCACATTTTTTTTGAGAGCGCTTCTGATTGGTTCTGCAAACGTGTGACAAAATATACGTTTATTTTGTTGATAGCTGTTACCTATTGCCATAAATCCTATTTATTTTCTTTCAACAGTACGTTTCTTTTGGCCCCTCTCTCTCCTTATTCATTATTATATAATATGAAACAATTGCTTCACTTCATTCTCTTACCCCTCTCTGTAAATTTTCTTTCTCCAAACACTCAACTCCTCACGCCAGAACCCAAGCAGCATCTCCTCTACACCCTCTCTCTCCCCTAATTTGCGTGCTTCCTCCACCACGGCGGCAATCCAAACACTCAACGCCTCACGCCGCTTCCCCACACCAGATCTGCCGCCTCCAACAACACGTTCACCGTCTTCAACCATCTACCCCACCACTTTCCCGAAACCGCAGGCTCCGTCCCCTGCCTCCACCCACCTGAACCCATGCACCCACATAACAGTCCCACCATTCTCTTCTATCGAACCCGCCTGCTCTCTGTCCAAGCGCCAGAACATCAGCCACCTTCCGCCACTTTGCTCCGCCAAACACCCACGTGTAGCCACCTTCTCCACTTGAAACCACGCCGAGATCCACAACCCAGACCTTCGCCTTAGACCCAATATATATCTCCACCTCGGCTTTCACCTCCTCCTCTCCGCTGTTCTCTTCAAACCGGCCTCCACCATAGCCACTTCCTTCCCCTGCCTCGACAGCACCGCACAGGTCGAAGCCTTGCCCTCAACATGTCTCCCTCCCCGAGTGTCGCCTATAGCCTACCTCCGCCTATCACCTACTTGCACCGAAACCACTCCCCAAGTCAGCCGTACCCACCTCCACCGCATCACATGTCTCATCACGGCCATGAGTAGCTTCCATCTCGGCCAAACCCTCCTTTGCTTGCTTTATATCTCCTCCTCTGTTGCATATATGTGAGTGCTTCTATTACTATTTTGCTATGTCTCTTCGGTTGTATGTATTTATGCGAAAGATATATGAGTAGTAATATCTGTAGTTATTTTAATAGTATGTATACAACTTGATGTGTTTAGACCTATATAGGTTATCAGGTATGCTAATATATTGTAGAAGATGTAGGGGTGCTGGCTAATGTTTTTATATACATATAGGTTGTTTTCTCAATTATTATAATTTAAAGCAGTATACGTATCTACATATTACAATATTGAAAGTGTTACAACAGTTTATGTTAGTATATAGGATTTTATATAAACTTTACAGCATGATAGTTATATGTATAGGCAACGCTTGGAATTTATGCAGAGTTTTATATTAAAGGTTTGAATGGTTTTACCGTGAAATTTTAAAGATAGATACAGTTAATTTTTTTTTTCTTTTCATTTTAGTACTATTTGAATAATATTAAATTTGAATCTAAGTACGATATATATATATATATTTTTAATATAGGATGTTAGATGTATAGTTTATACACAGTTGTCTTTTGGATCTATGCAACGGTCGGCTTGGATACATGGATTTCCCAGTAGGTTATTTATAGGATTTCTAACATGTCTTTTAAAAGTTTTAACAAGAATGGTGCATTTGTATACATATATTAGCTACCTATATTTTCGATGGGGAGTAAAGGCGTTTCAGAAATTAAACAAGTGTACAGATTTCATTATATAAAGTTGATTTTTCCTAGACAATATAAAAGTTGGGGTTCTAAGAAGCTATATTATACACACAAATATTTTTGATACTGATTTTGTTAATGTTAGATTTCTGAATTTTAAGTAGATTTGAAATAGGTTCAATTTTAAGTAGATTTGAAATAGGTTCAATCCTTAATAAAAGACTTTACAACATATTTATTTCAAGTTAGACTTATATATATAAAAAAAATGTATGATATTTTAATATGGGTCCAAGGAGGATAATAGTATAATATACATCTCGCCTAAATGTTATATTGAGCTAATTTGATCCATTCCCATCGATTTCTTTTATCAGTTGTCCATCGTATTCGGGCCAATCTTGCTTCGCTTTGGGAATTTTGTTTGGATTTGTTCGATATCTAGATCGTGATCCAGCGTAGCTCAAATTCCTTGTCCAATCTATCTAGCCTCGAAAGGTGAGTAATCACTCACGATTAACGTTCTTTATTTATTAAATTTGATTTCAATTGAAACGTCAATTGAAATATGCTGCTGTTAGTTGTTTTGTTGTTATGACTGCTTTTATCTGTATCTGTTCACCTATGACACCTGACACCATTATCGGTAAAATTTTATGTGATAATAATACAGATTGGTTGATAATTGATTGATTGATTGATTGTTGTTTAAATTGGATGTTAGTGATTATTGTTAAGTGATAACTAGTTTGCTAGTTTAATTTGGGGTAGTATAGTTTACAAATTAAAACGGATTATATATGACGGACCTTGATCTATTGAAACCTGACCCCGCCATATGTAAATTTGATTAGCTAAATTTGACCCATTAATTGTCGTAGAAATTGATAAATTATACTTTAAATCTTTGAACGTAGTTTGGATTAATTTTGTTGTTTTAAACTGAAATTTAAAATGGAACGACAAGTGAAAACTGTAATGTGATAATCTTTAATCTACATGAAATGATAGTGCAGATTCTAGAAGTAATTATACAAATAACAATGCGAATTAATACGATTATTTCGGGGTTATTTGATTAATTTATTGAATTGTTATTAATTGTTGTTATTGTTTATTTACTTTGACACCATCCCTGTTATCACACTGCAAGTTCCCTTTGTTATGTTTGATTTTGAATTGAAATGGGTTGAAAAGATAGACCCAAGCGGTTTTCATTTAATTAAATTTGGGATTACGGGTTGAAATGCTATCCACCCATATACGTTTAGTGTACGGATTGAAATGATAATATCCGTAACCCTTGACCATATGATAAGAAATATATGGTCTTATTAAATGTAAATTCTTAATTACATATATAAAGGGTAATGATAAATATAGAGTTAATTATATCTATTTAAATCAAGATTTGATTAAATACATAAATTATGATAAATATTTATGTAAATAAATTGTGCAATAATATTGAACAAATAAAGATTGGGAGATAAATTTGGGTCATTTTAAAATGGTATTTAGATAAGGATCTATTTATTTAAATCAATTTGAGATTTATCGAATGAGATATTTCACGGTTGATCAAATTTAAGAAATATTGAGTAAAATGTAATTTAAGGTCACTAAAATGATATTGAATCAAATAAAGGAGTGTTCAAGACTAAATAATAATGATGTAAAAAAAAAAAAAAAAAAAAATCGAGAATCTATATGAAACTGTTAGATTTAAATTGTTATATTTAAGCTATGAACTATATTGAAATTTAAATGGTTTAGAGATTTGGATATGTATTTGGAACCAAGATAGTTGGATTTGTTATTTAGATAACGAATTGAATTAGATATAAATTGAGGATGAACTAAACTGGAAATTTTTATTTAGAAAACTAGATTGGGAAAAATTTAGTTGAAATGTTGAATACTTAAAGTGTGGAAACACAAAAAAAAAAAGGGAAATTGGGGCATCAAATCCAAACTTGAGATTTATAAAATTGAAGTGGTTATTTTAGGAAACTTTAAATTGATAAAATGAGATTGAATTTAGTTTGAATGGGAAGGTCGGGTTGATGTGAAACGATTTGTTAAGCTAAGGAAATTGAAAGTGCTTTACCGTATACAGCATTTAATATATATGAATACTACTTTGGGAAATATAATTATTTGAAGTGAAATTTATATTTGGGTTGAAGTATAAATTAAGTGAATGACCACGGTGTAATAGTGTATATTTCTACCCTGTAGATAATTCTATGGACCCTTAGAGGATGGACATCCCAAACATCCTTTAAGTTATATTGTATTTCAGTTGATATTTCATTTGAGTTGGATTTATTGATATAAGAATGTTAATCCTGACTCGAGTGTTTTTGTGTTTTGCTTTACGCTCGGGTCAGACTGAGTAATACAGCATTAGAGACTCACCTTTGGAGATTGGAGCTTCATTTGGAGATCCAACTATCTATTCAGCTTTCAGTTTTTCTAGTTGACTGGTTCAGAGAAGTCATCGGCTCGTACTGAAGACTTCACTATATTCGAGATATTCTGATGTATTTTATTTTTAAACTCTGATGTATATAGTAGCTTCATGAACTACTATCCTTTATCTATTCCGCTGCATTATATTACTCTGTGTCTGTGATCTGTGATTGATTTATTTACTGTATATTTAAGTTTTGCCAAATTTGTATTAACAATTCGGTATTTTGAATTATTCAAGTCGGACATGTACGGTTTTATTGTCGATTTGAATGGTCCAAAATAGCGGGTCGTTACAAATCTTCAGAATTCTACAATGAAATTTTGAAGCGAAAGTGACTGCCATTCAGAAATCCAAAGATTTGAAACAAATTAAAATTAAAGAACTCATTGGAAATCTCACCACTTATGAGCTAGAAATCAAATTCAAGGAAGAACGTAAAGGAGGAGATACTCGAAAGAATAGCTCTCAAAGGAACAACGAAAAGTGAAGATAATGATGATGGAGCAACAAAACTAGCGCTGATAATAAAGAAGTTTGGAATGTAGAAGCACAAGTATGGAAATCCTGCTCTAAATCAACAACTGAAGAACATAATAGCCTAATTTCTAGAAGACTCAGAAGAGCAAGAGATCATTTGTTACAACTGCAACAAACCCTGTCATATCAAGCCAAATTGTCCTCAAAATAGATTCATCCAAGGAAAGAAATAGAAAAGGAGAAGTCTTGCAGCAACTTGGAAAGAAAGTGATTCAGGTAATACTGAAAGCACAGGTAGTGAGAATGAAAAAGAAAATCTGTGTTTTCTTGGAGATACAGGTGACAGCAGTGATGATGAGCCAATCGAGGTGTCAAAACTTACCCACTCTGAGTTACTTATATATTTTCATGAAGTAAATGGCTGTTTTGAAAGATTTAGGGAGAAGTACGCCAAAATTAAATCACGAAGAGATAGTTTGATAGAACTAAATAAGCAGCTTGATCAATAGGTTAAAAACTATCAAAATAAGTGCCCTAAGTGTGATAAGTGTCCATCAATCGAAGAAGAAATTAAAAAATTAGAAATTCAAATTAAATCTCCTGAAAATGAAATTCTGATTTTGAAAGAAAGTGAAAATACTAGGAGAGAAAATTCAATTAAAAAGTGCACCATTTTATTGAATGAAAATGAATCACTTAAGTCATAAGTCCAAAAATTGTCTACAACTTTAGGAAAATTTTCCAAAGGAGAAAGATCGCTAAATATGTTATTAGGGAAACAAACTTTAATATTGTTAGGCAAGGACTTGGGTACACTCAATTTGAAAGAGTTAGAAGTAAAACTAATCATGTCAAATCCGAGTGCATAATTTGTAGAAAAATTAGACATAATCAAAATAATTTTTGGTATAGGCCCAAACACGTGAAAACCGTATCAATTTGGGTTCCTAAAGGCATAAATATAAAATTCTTTAAAGTCAAACAAATCTAGGTGCCAAAAGGAACAAACATAGATTTTTTTGTGTCTACACAAACTTATTTTTCAAACTCATTTGTCATTAGCAATCGTGGACCTATAAAAATAAATAGGTCATAAAAATCCTTCCTCGTATGGGTGTGTTAGTAGGCTAAGGCACCGCAAGAGTGGTACCTGGATTTTGGTTGTTCCAGGTACATGACAGGCGATAAATTGAAGTACTTTAGCCTAGAGAAATACAATGGTGGCAGAGTCACAATGGGAAACAACAAAAAATTATCAGTAAAGGTAAAGTAGCTTACGGTACATTTATCTTGAACGATATATTATATGCTGAAATTCTGCACCATAATCTGATTTCAATCAGCTAGTTATGAGTGTTGTTTTTGATTTTGATTTGTGAAAAATTATTGACCTAACAATATTGCAAGCTTAGGTGGTTAGAGATGCTGGTTGTATTGGTTGATGATTATTCTAGATACACATGAGTATGTTTCTTTATCTTACTACTTCTAAACATGACAATTATGTTCACTGTTTGTTTATGTGCACGGTTTCAATCAAATCTAAAAGAATCTCATTTAAAAGCTGTAAAAAGGATTATAAGATATTTTTGGCATACTCCATAGTTCGGTCTATTGTATCCAACTAACGATAACCTTGAGTTAAAGGGATATTAAGATGCAGATTATGCTGGTAGTCTAGTTGATAGAAAAATACCAATGGAATATGCTTTATGTAGGGACATTAATTAGTTGCATCATATTTTCAAAGAAAATATGCGCATAATTTTCATTTCAATTGATTTTCAATTGGCACACAATTTTACAAAACCCCTTCGAAAAATAGTTTTTGTAGACTTCATTTTAGATTAGGCATTCTAGAAAAAATATTTAGATTTGATCTTAATGAATATATTAACTATACAGACTCCCTACTGGTTATCAAAAAGAAAAATAATGACTTAAAAAATGATGAATGTTGATATTAATCATACATTTTGACTTAAGACAGTATATGTAGTAAATTTCGGTAAAAACAAAATTTGTAATAGCTTTGATTGGTAAAAATGCCATGACCATCTCTACTTCTGTCATATTTCTAACGACCATCACTCATTAAAATCCAATATAGGATGTCAAAATGTGGTAGTTTAAATGGGAAATTATTTATTTCTTTTTTAATTTAATTAGCAATAAAAACATCCAAAGAATTCACTCTCATTTAAAGGTCCTCATGGTTATGCATGGGTGAATTACTTGGAATTTTTGATATGTTCTTTCATGCTCATTTAAATGCCCTCGGTTATACATGTATGGAACACATATCAAAATTAATTATTAAATAGATGAGTTAATTCTAATTCATTTAAAAGTCCTCACAGTTATGCATGGCTAGAAGATACTTTAAATTCATTTTTAAAAAAAAATTGGGAATACTACTAATCTCATTTAAAAGTCCTAACGGTTATGCATGGTTAGTAAATATTCAGATTCCTGTCATAAAATATACCACATATAGAAACAACTATGTGGTTTTAAATGCCGACATTACCCATATCACTCTAAAAATGGATTATGCGCTCAACAGAGTATTTATGACTTTTCTTTGATTTTTTATTGAAATTTAATATATATATACTTGATTAGGTATTAATGTTGTATTAGTGTCTATCACTTTATCTCTATTTACTAGAACTATTACTCTTTTGCTGATATTAAAGGAGGAGAGAGAAGTTAAGACTCGGAAAATAAGTCAAGTCATATTTTTATTTGCATATTCCCATCTAGTTTCATTGCATATTTTTATTTACTTTTCATGCATATGTGAAGAGGGAGCTTGGTTGTTTGGGGAGCATTCAAATAAGGGGAGCTCACGAAATTCATCAAAACCAAATACATTTAATAGAGTCAAAATCTTAATATATGCTTGTTATCATCAAAATGGGGAGATTTTATAATATAATATCCTATGATTTTTGTTTGATGATAATAAACATATATATTCATTTAAATGTATTTGTTATTGCACTATTTTATTTTTCACATAATTAAATAAATATTTGTTGAATAAAATAAATAACACAGAATTCGTATTCAAACAAATATTTTATTTCAAAAATATTTTATTACAAATAGTACAAATTTGTGCTCTCGCTACATGTATACATTTTCAATTACATTACAATTTCGATTACATCACAAAATTCAATTTACAATTTTGACCTCATTGCATATTCACTCAACACTCGTATTTAATCTTTAACTCTATTCCACTTTGTATCCCCCATCTGCATTACCGCAAAATAAACACTATTGCAGTAAAATTGAAAAATCAATATTTTTACAGTGTAAAATGAAGTGTGAGTTTGAAAATATTGTTTGCCTCTGTTACTTGGGTTGTTCTTCATCATTTATTTTTAATTCATCATACACGAACAACTTGTAACATGTGTAGTGTATCACAGTACATGCCACAAGGCCGTGCACACCGATATACACTTGCTTGTTAAAATCGCAGGGACATGTGAGCACAAGGTCAAACCCAAGCAAAATTTGGATTCAACTTAAGTGAAAATGCTCGACAAAAACAAGACCACAATACCAAAGTACATGAAACTAGATTACAAGAACATACACCAATTATACCAAAGAGCCATAGAAATTTGAAGTGTACCAGACCCACACACGAATCACATTCAGGCATGAACAGACACGAACAGACATGAACACATGATAACAGCCTTAACCATAAAGGCCTCAACATAACTTACATGCGAAGATCAAATCAAAATGTACAAGGTAACAAAACTTCAAATGGAACAAGACTTCGAACGAAAACAACAACACACAACAGAACATCAAAACATGCAACTACACCAGACAGAATGAAGTGCACAAGGCTCGAAGCAAATGAAGACCAACCGACCAGTAAAACTAGACCAACCACATACAACAAGCTAGCATACATATATACATGCATGAACAAACATGTATGTATAAATACATGTAGTGACAACCAGACAGAATTAACTTAAAATAGACTTTAAATGAAAACATGTGGAACCAGATTACAATGACCAGGGCAGTGCGCCAAACATACCCCAGTGGAACATGACATATACAAAGTGCAGACCAACAATATGCAACCATACAATTAGACAACAGTGCACCTATTTTAAATAGGAAATAGAGTGACAACAAAGCATTTAATTTTCAACATGAAAACAATAAACAAGTGCATATGCAAGATAAGTTTCAACATGTTCAAAGTAGTGCATCATATATATACAGTCATATGCAGCAGTGCAGACTCAAAACAACATGAAGATCATACCAATGAAGACTACATTCACATGTAACCAGGGAAGACTACAAGATTAGAGGCAAGAGGCAAGTCAAAACAACTAACCTAGATATTGATATCAACATGAACGCAAATCGACTCCAACCAGTACAAATCCATGAAGCTTCAAACAAGAACAGAACATCAGTGCAGGCTTAACTCAATTAAAAAAGTAGAGCAGTGGTGAACACAAATGACTCCATTTCAAATAGCAGTTCAACATGGATGAACTCGAAGCAACTAGACAAAGTGCAGCATACACATATACATACTTCAATGAAACCAGACTTCACTCAACATGAAACCAGAATTGATGCTGAGCCATCATGCACACATATACATATACATATACATATACATATACATATACATATACATATACATATACATATACATATACATGGAGATGACACACATATGAAAACATAGTATGACACAGAAGCAGTTTATACAGAAATTATCAGCAGTAGTTTTCAAAGAAAATACAAGTGCACCGTATATCGACTGGCAGTAGATTCGAAAGAAATTCAGAAACCGTGAAGCAACAGTGTAAACATCAGTCAATAAAAATGAAGAAATTCAAAGCCATGGGTCATGAACAAAGTCAAGAGGATTTTAAAATAAATAAGTCAAGTTTATCACAAATTTAAATGCCAAAGGCAATGTCAGGAAAGAATGGAATCAATGAACAAGTCCAGATTATCTCAAAAATTCAAATATCGAAGTCATAGGAGAAAAGAACGCAAAGAAACTTGAATATATAAATGAAGAACAAGTTAGATATCATCACTAACGTTCGATTACAAATCAACACCATTCAAATAAAATATACGAATGAGATTATTGGATTTCGAACCCTATTTAACCCAATTATCATCATCGGAATAAAGAGTATTTAAGTTCAAGAAAAACCAGAGCAAGATACAAATTCAATCACAAATGAATAACTCAAATTGAGTTCGAATATAAGAAACTGCAATAGAGAAATTATACAGCAAAAATCACATACCAAATTCACAGTTTCAAACTCACTCCTGAAAGCGACCGCGAGCCAAATCGAAGATTGAAGCAAATTATGGAGCGACCAACAATCAATTTGAATTTTAGTTTCAAGCGATGCTAAATTTCAAAGCCCTAGTTTTGAAGAGGAATGAATTGGAAGTAGCCATTTATTTCACAAAGTGAAGGAGGCATCATGAAAATAAAAGGAAATGGGCCAGAGTTTGTTCACAAGTAAAAGACACATCTTTCATTTGGTTCGAAGAATAACTAAAAGGGAAATCTCATTTTTTTACTTCGGCCGACCTTTATTTTGCATTAGGCTGAGTTATTTATGAATTTGGGTTTTTTTAATTTTGTTTTTTAATTTTCTTTTTTAAACTTAGTGAATTTTCTAGTTGTGTAACTACGTACAAACTGCGGGGCTTAGTTTGAGAATTCGCAACTCAGTGTTTGAGTTGTGATAGGGTTCTGAGCGTAGAGTTAGGTTAGTCATTAGTGAGTGTCGTAAGTTTACGTATGTACGCGCCTGATTACTTAATTTCTAGTAAAAACCTTATGGGAAGCACGTAGGCATGGTTTTCCGAAGCTAGGCAAATTTGTATTTGATCTCTTCTACTTTATTTACCGTTATTGCTTTTGTTTCCACATTAATTTTTATTATTGTTAGTATCATCCTATTCACCCTCCTCTAGGGTGAAAATGAACCTTCAGTGGCTAGTCATATTTAGTTGCTAATTGGATTAGACAGATCTACCATATTCCATAAGCACTTAGTAGACCAATTAACACAATACAAAATATTTTTATATCATTAATTAATATGCTCTCATATGTATAATACACTCAAACTCATAATAAGGAATTCCATTACCCTATCTCATAATGTGTTACACCCAACCAAAGCCAAGGTTCTTGCTTAAACTTCAGCACTGATGCCACAATGTAATGAACGCCTTTTTGAGCCCCAAATGTTGACACTAATACATCTATAGTATTTACGTGCCAAGCACCCAAATGGTGAAAAGGCCAAATGTTAGGGTAAAATAGAAGAAGAAAATAAAATGAACAAAAAAGAAGTGAACATAATATCAAAATCTCACAATTGAACGATAACATATAATATCAAAATGATACTTTTATAAAGGAAAACTGTATAGATACAGTAATCAGAGTTAACTAACGTATCATTAGCCTGGATAGTTATAACAAGCTGTCCTCACAATTACTGATACAAAAATAAACAATGTAATACAGTGGAAATAAAATCTATGATTGGGAACCATCCAAATCCACTCTCCAAGAGCTCCAATGATCATCAATGAAATCTTGAATTATACATGGGGCTAACATGAGCATTATAAGAAAAATAACACTCGAATCAGTCTGGTAAACCAGCACTATATTTGTAAAACCCTTTAAAGAATAAAGGCATCTCGTAAGACTACATCGCAAATAAACACGGATTGATTTTTACCTTACGACAATCAAACCATTTTATAGAAAAATTTAGTGATATTATAATAATGTCTATGGTGTTCAATATAAATATAAATCATAGCTGAAATGGTTACATTGGTTACATTTGACAACATATTTAGGTATCCAAACAAAAAACGCTAAGATGCATTCGTATAAATGGATTTTTTTTCCGTTGGAGGGTCCTTAGTACTTCGAGGCAAGTCTCCTAGCAAGGGTCAGAAAGTACCTTTCAAGCGCCATATATCTCTAGATAAAATATACCAAATAAGGAAGTCATAGCCAGTACACACAGAGACGTGTCCCGAATAGGATCAACTCCCGCTAGCAAAATCGATGAGCACACTAGACAGTAGAGTTGATCGGTATCTTTTGAGGTTAGCTAAACCCCGTTGGTTATGGACCTACTCTGGTTTTTAACCATTTCCGATGTCATGGTCACGTTCGGCATCTTCATACGGGTTTTCAACGAAACACGATCTTATAGTAAATGCTATATGGATTCCATCATCGCAACAGATTCCAAAACCACACATTGTTTCCATCATTCACTTCCAAAACAGAGAATCCGAATCTCAGCCTTAAAGTGGTTTTCGCTATGTAGAACCCTTACCGATCCCGATCTCTCCAAGATCGAGTCGATGAATTTGGCCTTATTTCAACAATAATGAGAATGATCTCATAAGGGAACTAACACCCCAATACTTTCTCATAAGAAAGTAAACTTACCTGCACTACCATTTCATGCAAGGCATGGTCAAGTCACATAAATGAATTTTACTCCCTTTTTAATTAATTTATCTTATAATAATTAAAAACCCTTCTTATAAGGAAAACATCTCTTTATCTAATAAAACTTCTTTTTTTATCAATCAAGACATTCTTTATTTATGAATATTTTATTATTAATAAAACTTCCTTTATATACTTGTATAAACATATTGATTTCTCTTTGTAAAAGATATATACTTGTCCTTATAAATTTAACTATTCATTTATTCTTTTAATACTGAAAAGGTATTCATATACTTATTCCAATGGTAAGTGTATTCACAAATGGTTTAACAAGTTTAACTTACTTGAAATATTATTAAAGAGATTAAAACAATTACTACCAAAACATTGTTATAACTCCTTTTCTTATATAAATTAAACATATAACATTTTCGATCTCTTTGTTAAAGATTTCATTACGTTTTATTATCTCTAAAATTGCATTTTTAAAGATTTATATATTTCTTCCAAAATATAATTCAAGGGTTTAAAAACGAATGTTGCTAAAACATTATTTACTACAAAGTCAAAACCATTCCATTTAATCATCGTCCTTAAAATGCTCTTTTTAAAGGTTTAACTACATTTGAGGGCTAAAGACAAGTGTTGCTAAAAACAATTGTCACACAAACCCAAACATTTTATACTTTTAAAACATTCTTCTTTAAACTCAATTCTTAAAGATTTATTTATATTTAAAGGTTAAAGACAAGTGTTGCTCAAAATTTGACACAAAAAACTGAAAACCATTTACTTTTATTTTTCCACTAAATATTCATTAGCAAATATCTAATTATATTCCCAAATATAACTAATAATAAGGGTTAAATACAAGTGTTGCTAAAAACAATGTTTACAACAACCCAAAACTATTTACTTATCCATTAATAACCTTAGACATTTATTTAAAGATCAAACCATATCCAAACCTATTAAGTAAGGAAATACACTTTAAGGTAATTCTTCAAAATCATTTATTTTATTTCAAATGTTAAAATCCAAACTTCCTTTATCATATTTGTAAAACACTTAATTTAGTATTTAATACTCATGTATATAGAAATAACTTTCAAATACTTATTAATATTGTAAAATACTTTTAAAACTTCTTCAAATATATAATAATTATTTATATAGAATATCATGTAAAAATAAGGAATTTTGAAATAAATAGAAAACAAGTTTTAATTTTAGAAGCTACTTAGCTTAGAAATTCATAATTAATTGTTAAATATATATTTAAACTTAAAAACAATATTAAAACACCTTTTTATAAGTTAGAAAACAATCCTAAAAAAATAGAAAAAATATTAATTTTAAATATCATTTTTAAACAATTTATATCTTAAATTTACAATGGTAGCACTTCTAGAAGTGCGCCTAATGTTCTATTACTAGTTTTATCTCAATTTTGCTACAAATTTATGTCTAGTTTTCAATACCTTAACAATGATTTTAGATCCATTAGTTTTACGGTAATTCGTATATTTTGGGCATATGGAAACCTTTATGAAAATCCCAAAGAATATCTTTTAATTATTTTAGAGAATTTCCCGAAATTAGGGTATTTTACCGAACTGCTCTTATAGCGACTATTTCGCTATAAACTTTTAACCTTCGTTCAAATAGCTATCGAAAGAATTAGGCTTCAATACTTACCCAATAAGAATAATACATTATTTACTTGATTAATTGATAAATAAATCCTTAAGAAAGTTTCTACGAAAATAAGCATTATTTTCATAAACATATTATTTTAAAACTGTTGCTATAATGACCTATTATTTCTATCTTTTGTTACTTTGATTTACCTATTCTATAACTTTTGAAAAAATATTTTATGCTTTTCAAATCACTTATAGAAGTGTAGATAATAACCAAACAAGTTATTGTTATGATATGTTATTATATCCCCATTTTTATAAGTTATAGCTTAATGGATTCAAAGTGTATTTATAACGACTATCGCTATACAGACAATTCCATATTCAATCCAATATTTAGTGTTATCCACTGTCTGGTGTCAATAACATTTATACATATGTGATTTCCATATTCAATCCATATTACTACTAAATAAGTTGTAAACAAGTTAACATGTCCATTTAAGCATTCTAATGCATTTAATTTAAACTACTCCTTTTAATGGTTTTACGAGCAATACTTTAGCAAATCAGCATATTATCATGGTCATAATTTTACTTAGTTGGTTTCAATTATTACTAATTATATAGCTAGCAATATTATCGAGCAACATTTTGACAAGCTTTTAACATAACTTGTTAACAAAATTCTTTCCCATAATTAAAATAAGAAAAAAACTTCTGTTTGAATCAAATTTCATTTTCTTCCTATCAACATCCACCAAAACCTTCTACACATCCTTCCTTCCACATACAAACCAAGGATTGAGTAAAATAAGAGAGAATAGAGGCTAGAAAGTGCAAGGCGCTATAGGCCTATGATGCTTACGATCGTGAATTTATTTTGGAGATGGGCTTCACTTCTTTAGGTTTTGAGTTTATGGAGTGATGTTATACACAATATTAGCATGATAGCATGAGTTTGGAGAAGTTTGGGAAGCGTTGGATAGAGTTGCTCTTTGTAACATCCCTTATCTAGAGGCCAAAATCTAAGCGCTACAAGTATTGTAGTCATTCATAGTATTAATTCTGTTGACAAAATACGGTAATGATAATGGTATCCATAATATCAGAATCACTTGAATATGAACAAAATCACAGATTTCCAAAAACCAACATTTTACATATTACATTTAAACAGATTCTTATCCAAGTTACATAATCCCATGTCATTTCCCATGTAAGGATTAATTATAATCATCACAAAAATACGCCAAAAGCGACATATGACGATGCCCCATTAGTTGATCAAAGTAATATAATCATATTTGACTTAATACACAGCAGAAATAACAAAACAATATGTAACTCCTAATTAACTATTCGTCAATCGCTTGCTCATCTTCGAAAGCTTTATTCCCCAAAATTTCTAAACCTGAAAACCTTAACCCTCATCCTACTCACATCAGTTTTGAGCATCCGAGAGTTTAAGGGGAAACAAAAACTTCGAGTCAGACATAGAGCAAGGTGTGAGTAATTCTGTTACATCTCAGTTTAATAATGTTAAGTGAGACCACACTGCTTAGCGGAAGGAGTTTCCCCTCACTAATATCCTCTTTTAAACATATATTTTGCAAATCCTTTCCCGTTGACAAATTGTTTAATCAAACTGATTATGTCAAAACAGCAATACCCTTTGTGCTAATAAATTGACTATCTGTCCATAAAGCAGGTATTAAGCGGACTATCTATCAACAACATAATAGTAATGCCCAATATGCAAACAAATGGACTATCTGTCCATATAACTTGGCTAACTGGCCGTAAACTAGACTAACTGTCCATATCAAAATGGACTAACTTTCCGAATCATTTTCTTAGGGTTAACTACCCTTCATATTTTTTCTTGAAAACTATCTCAAAATGATTTAACCTTTTAAATCATATTTATACAAGGAAAAACTATTTTTAGATTTACTCTAAGATATTTTACCATGATATATATATACTTTACTCAAATTAATGTTGATGAACTTTAATGAGGATTATCTATCCTTCCAAAAAATTTAAAACCCTTTTTAAATTGAAAATACTTAAGCAATATTGCCTATTTAATACATTTGATACCTTTGTTTAAAACCTTTAAATAACACTTTCAAAATCGTTGAAGGTAGCCCCTTCGAAACCATTAAAAGTGACCCTTTCGAAACCACTAAAATCCTTTTGAAAACATTGGAGAAACCTTTCCTTTCTTTTCTCTGAAAGCTTTGAAACATTAGACATACTTCTTTTAAAACCATTAAATATTGCCTTTCGAAAACATAGGAAAAACCCTACCTTTCAACCCTTGCGAAACCTTGGGAACCGCCCCTTTCAAAACCATTCATTAAAACCTTTCGAAATAGTCAAAACTTAATCCTTTCGAAGGCACTTCGGGTTGATTTTAAAACATGTGGAAACCTTTCAAAACCATCCGAAAATTTATTCCTTCAAAACCTTTGAAAAACGTCTCGATTGAAACCATTTGGATTATGCCTTCAAGTAAGGCAAAAGGATTAGAAACCCATTAAAGTTGAACGCATCTGTTTTGAAACCATTTAAAACTACATCTTCGAAACCATTTGGGTTTTACTTCAATTATGAAAAAGGGTCTTTTAAAACATTTAAGTCAAAGGCATCTGTTTTGAAACCATTTCTTAAGTAAGAAGTGATTGTGTTGAAACCATCCATTCGAAAGCATTATAGAAGTGGCTAAATTTTAGAAAGCAAAGAAAACAACCCATTTGAAACCATCTGGGTCAAAAGGTGGAAAGTGGTAGTACCAAGACTTCGATTTATTTGAAAGCATTTATTTAAAACAAAAGTGCAACCAAACCGAAACCATTTCTTTAAATCCATTAAACCCGATCGAAAGTGAACTGAGTCGAAAGCTACTCGGTCGTAAGCCATTTTAGTCGAAAGAATGGAAGCAAATTTTTGGTTTACAAGAAAAGTAATGGCTCAACCCCTTTAGAAACCTTGGTTTTGACCCCATACCATTTGCCTACATCCAATTCACTACATACCAGTTCCTTGATACCATGTGCATTGGTTTCAACTATGTCGGAAGCGAAGACGAGGAGGCGGAATCTGGTGCTGAATGTATCGAAACAGAGAAAAATGTGTAGAATAGTTATTTTCACCTAACCTGCTTTATATGTCTAATTTTGATTGGTAAACTACTTCAATTTTCAGACTAATCTTTTAGAATTATTTGCAAAAACCCCTTCTCATTCATTTATTATATAAAACTTTAAGTCCCATAACTTAAATAATTTTATATAACCATTAAAACACTTAGGAACATTCTACAAAAATTCCAGAAAATCCCTTTTAATATGTTATCAAACATATTAAAATTTCAAACCCAAATCCTTTATTATTTAATCATAATTAATTTACAACCCAAAAAACCTTTTCTTCACTAGAAAATTCATATAAATTCCAAAAATATTCAGAAAATTTTGAAATATGAAACCCATGTCTAAAATATCATTTATGGTCTTCATAAATGTTCGCAAGGCTTATGGATGTCATTTTTTTAGGGTTTTCTTCTTAAAACATATCATAAATTCAATATGAACAAACATAATTCATCAACAAGTATATATAATCATTCCGTCATTCAAAAACATGGCAAATCAATGCAAAATATTCAAAGTTCATTTTAGAACCAAAAATAAATAGAATTTGAGATGTAAACAATATTCACCTTAGCTTTAGAGATTAAAGAGATTGAGACGTGAATGGATTTGATTTGCTTAAGCTTCTTCCTAGATTTTCTCCATCTTCTTCCTCTTTCTCTTGTTAATGGTGGTCGACCTCTTATTTTTAAAAATTTAATAAAATGAAATGGACATGTAAGGGGTACACAACCACGGGTTTATGGTATAAAAATGGCCTCTTTCCTAGTTTACCCCTCCTCTATTTCAATTTAAACTCTTATTTTAATTTATTGTTTAAATGGCAAAGATACCCTTTGATTAAATCAAATCTCAATCCCCTAATCAACATATTATTTAATTTAATTTAACTAATTAAATATCCTAAATAATGTTACCAAAAATCTGGGGTGTTACAGACTCCTTTCCTTAAAGAATTTCATCCTCGAAATTACGATAAGGTACACAATACATCAACCAAAGAGGCAAAACGTACCATCAAACAAGTCAGGATAAGTATCTCTAATCCAGCTCTAAATCTTCCAAGTCAGTCCCTATCATAGTCACTCCACTGGACTTTGACTGTTCTGACCATCTTGGTTCTAAGCCTCTTCTCATCTCTCACAATAATACGAATATGCTTCCTCATTACAGTCAAATATGGTTCTACCACTAAATCATATAACAAATTCGGTATAATAATAGTCTCCCGGTCTCTAACACACTTTCTGATGTAAGAAACATGGAAAATATCGTGGAATCCTACCAAACTGCTCCGTAACTCAACTTTATATGCGAGTTTTCTGATCCTCTCAACAATAGGAAAAGGTCCAACAAATCTTAACGGTAACTTTTCTGATTTCCCAAATCTAATCACATGCTTCATCGGTGATACTTTGACGAAAACCTAATCTCCAACTGAGAATTCTAAATCTTTCCGTCTCTTATCCGCATGACTCTTCTACCTAGACTGAGCCTCCTTCATTCTAGCACAAATGACCTCAATCTTTTCTGCAGCTTCTCGAACCAATTTTGGACTAAGAACCAACCTATCCGTGGTCTCTAACCAACGCATGGGAGATTTGCATGGCCATCCATACAAAGATTCAAATGGTGCCATCCCAATACTAGTCCGATAACTATTGCTATATGAAAACTTGACTAAATACAGATGGTCCTTCCATGATCCCACGAAATCCAATACACAAGCTCTTAACATATCATCCAAGACTTTGTCAACTCTTTCTGTTTGCCTATCCTTTTACGGATGGTAAGTGGTAATCATCTTGAGCTTGGCTCCTAAAATTCTTGTAGACTCTTCCTGAACTCACTAGTGAATAAGGGATCTCTATCACTTACTATGCTACTAGGAGTTCCATGCAGTCTAACTACATTCTTCATGAATAACTTCACTAATACAGGTGTCGTTCTAGTCGACCTAATTGGAATGAAATGGGCACTCTTGGTCAATGTGTCCATTATAACCCATGTACTTTTATTTCCTCTGTTCGACCTTGGCCACTCGTCAATAAGATCCATAGAAACAGAATACCATTTCCATACCAAAATATCTAATGGCTGAAGAAACCCACTTGGCTTCTGGTGTTCGGCCTTTGCCTGTTGGTAAATAGAGCACTGCTTTACCCATAAGCCAATATGCCACTTCATATCTTCCTTAAAGAAACTCCTACACATATCCTCATACATCTTAGTACCTCCTGGATGAATAGAGAACTTCGAACAATGTCATTCCTCTAAGACTTCTTTCCTTATGTTTCCTACACTCAGAACACAAATCTTCTTTCTTTCTCAACTACCCATCTTGGTCAAGACTAAAATCTTTCAAGTCATCGCCCACGATTCCATCTCTTAACTTTCTGATCCGTTCAGTTAATACTAAATGCTCTTTCTTTTTAGAAGCAATCTTTTTTATCATCACCGGCCGAACTTCCAAACAAGATAACACAACGGTTTCTCCCTTAGATCCTGCCTTAGATCTCCACTGCACTCTGCAATCTACTGATGCTTCCAAATCTTTCCACTCAGCAATCGTTGCCAACACTGCTTTATGATGTTTCCTTCTATGTGCATCTACAACCTCGTTTCCTTTCCCTGGTGTGTACTCAATCCTAAAATCATAAACAATGATAAACTCTAACCACCTGTGTTGTCTCATGTTTATCTTCTTCTGAGAGAAGAAATACTTCAACGGCTTGTAATCTGTATATAACTCAAACCTCTCTCCCAAATGGTAATGTCTCCACGCCTTCAATGCAAAAATCACTGCAGCCAATTCCAAATCATGCATTGGATACCTTACCTCATGCAGTCCGAGCTGTTTAGAAGCATAAGCAATCACTTTAGCTCTCTGCATCAGCACTACTCCAAATCATGTTCCACACACATCCGTATAAACTACCAAATCCCAATTCCCTTCCGGAATAACCAACACTGGTGCATTGGTCAATAAGCGTTTCAAACTCTGAAATGCTTCCTCACACTTATCGATCCACACAAACTTTACATCCTTTTTCGTTAGCTTGGTCATCAGTGCCGCTATCCATAAAAAACCTTAATGAGTCTCCATAAATAACCAGCCAACCCAAGAAAACTCTTTATCTCAGTCACTGTATTGGGTCTCTTCCAAATATTCGCCGCTTTAATCTTAGTCGGATCTACTGAAAACCCTTTCTCGAAGACTACATGACCAAGAAACTTCACTTCCTTTTTTCAGAAATGACACTTTGAAAACTTCGCCTTCAGCTGTCTCAACGTCTCAAGCACCACTCTAAGATGAACTTCATACTTTCTTTCATCCTCAGAGTATATCAACATATCAGCTATGAAAGCCATCGCGAACCTGTCCAAGTGCTCTCGGAAAACTCGGTACATTAAATACATAAAGAAAGCCGGCGCATTAGTCAGTCCGAACGGCATAACTAACCATTTGTACGACCCATATTTGGTCCTAAATGCCGTCAAAGGTATACTATCCTCTGCTACTCTAAGCTGATGGAAACCTGTCGCTAAATCCAACCACAAGAATACCATGGCTCCGCTCAATCAGTCGAACAAATCGTCGATCCTCGGCAATGGATATCGATTCTCTATCGTCCTCTCATTTAACTTATGATGATCGAATCATAGCCTTAACGATTCGTCCGGCTTCTTAGCAAAACCACAACCGGTCCCCAAGGTGATCTACTCGGCCTGATAAAACTCTTGTCTTCCAATTCCACCAACCGTACATTCAATTCCCTCATTTCTCTAGGAGTCATCTTGCTTGGTGGCTTACTCACCGGGTCTTCTTCCGGGACCAAATCTATCGAAACTCAATGGTTCGTTTTGGTGGC
Organism: Allium cepa; assembly: GCA_030765085.1. Classification (NCBI taxonomy): domain Eukaryota; kingdom Viridiplantae; phylum Streptophyta; class Magnoliopsida; order Asparagales; family Amaryllidaceae; genus Allium; species Allium cepa. The sequence goes on along the minus strand of CM060938.1, from coordinate 25,818,727 downwards.
AATTCTACTACAGGCTCAAAAACATTCATGAATTCTCTAACCACGAATACTCGACTCAGCTCATCATCCAATTTCATAGCACCCAATAAGGCATTCACCACACCGCTAGAAAATTTTACAATATAAACTACCGATTACTACAATCTGGGTGTCTAAGTGATATTTTTCTATCTTGACAAAATATCCTAGCATTATACTCACTTAACCAATCCGTCCCAAGAATAATCCCGAACCTTACTAAATCAAACACATGCAAACTGCTAATAAAAGTATGACCTAACAGGTCAAACTCTAACTGGTTACATCCTAGAGTTGCATACCCTCCTATCAGATTCGTAGCCCCTAAGGAAGTAACTAAATATGTTGGTTCTAGGTTAAGTTTATCAATCAGACATCAAGATGTAAAATAATGTAATGCACCATTATCAAATAGAATGCTAACAGACATAATATGAATCTTAAATGTACTTTCCAAATCATCCTTTCCTTTTTCCCGAGCTGTTGGCTTCAAAGTAGGAGGCTCCAATGCATACACCTTGTGCTTTCCTTCCTTAGAGGGATCCTTGTATCGACTCTTATAATGGCCAATTTGGTCACAATTGTAGCCCTTGAAATTTTTCTTTCCAACCACTTCCTTAGCCTTCCTAGCGTGACACTCATTAGCAATATGCCCCCTCTTTGTCGCGTTTGAAGCAAACAATCTCAGACATCCCTTTCTTAGCTACTCCACCCTTTTAAGTACCCCTTTTAATAAAGAACATCCTCTTTTGATTTTTCCCAACTTGGACTTCTTTAGCCTTACTCCTCTCTAGAGAATCAAGAATCTCCTCATGCCTTAAGGCCATCTCCACTACAAAGTTAGAAGGAACTTTAATATGAGGTAATGCGGCCCTTGCTAACTTAGGCTTCAACCCCCTGATAAACTTCTCATTCCTCTTCATCACTGTATCCACTGAAGCACACCTATTTCTAGCCAACTCCTCAAACTTTCTATCATACTCCAAAACAGGCATCTCTTCCTGCTCTAAATCAGAAAACTTTCTGATCAAATCATTCTATGCCATTACAGACATAAAAATCTCCTGGAACCTTCCCTTGAAATCTTCCCATGACAAAGTTTCCTTATCCACACCAACTGTCACACTGTTCCACCAAAACAAAGCCCCTCCTTGAAGCTGTCTAGATGCCAACCTCCTCTTATGCTCATCATTGAGCCCCAAATCTGTAAAGATTCTCTCATAGTGCAGTAACCAATTTTCCACCTCTATAGCATCCTCCGTTCCCAGAAATGGCTTCCTCCAACCTTAGCGTAATCTCCGCTTAGCTTAACATAATAGTTAACTACCATAACTTCCTAAACTCCTGCCCTTGTAGCATCTCCTCCTACTACTCCAGCTGTAATTCCAGCTTGAATCATCTTCACAAAAAATTGATACGTAGCTCCCATGTCCACTTCGGGACACCAGCACCTACATTCTCTGCATGTTCTTGACCTTGACCTCTCCTCAGATTAGGTCTAGCATTCCCTTCGGTGCCCTCCCCTCCTGGGTTAACTCTTCCTCTTCTAACCTCCATATTTGTATTCAAACCTCATGAGAAACATAAAAAGAACATAGCAAGGATAGGGGACTAGAGATAAAGCGTACACTTATACATAGAAAATACAAGTACATTACTATAGCATTATCCCATGCCCCAATCTTACTATGATTCCTAAGGATTATGTTTAGAAACAATTTTTAGTTTAAATTTTTTCATAAATCGTAGTTTTATACGCAGTTGTAACAATCTGTATTTGGAGGCCGAAAGCTAAGCACTATAGATGCTGTAGTATTCTATAGTATTAACTTCCGGTGACAAAATATGGTAATGATAATGGTATCCATAATATCAGAAGCACTTGAATATGAGAAATATCACATATTTCCACAAAACAACATTTTAATGATTACATTTCAAAACAGATTCATATCCAAGTTACATAATGCCATGTCGTTTCCAAGTATGGATTAATTATAATTATGACAAAAATGTGCCAACAGCGACATATGACGATGCCCCCTTGGTTGATCAAAGCAATATAGTCATATCTGACTCAATACATAGTGGAAATAACAAAACAATTTGTAACTCCTAATTAGCTATCTGTCAGCCACCTGCTCGTCTCCGGAAGCTTTATTCGTCAAAATTTCTAAACCTGAAACTTAACCCTCGGCCTACTCAAATCAATTTTGAGCGCCAAATAGTTTAACGAGAAACAAAAAACTTCGAGTCAGACACAAAGCCTGGTGTCAATAATTCAATTACATCTCGGTTTACTGATATTAAGTGAGACCATGCCATTTAGCAGAACGTGTTTTCCCTCACTAATATCCTCTTTAAAACATATATTTTGCAAATACTTTCCTACAACCAAACTGGTCAATCAAATCAATTATATCAAAATAGCAATATCCTTAATGCTAGTAAATGGACCATATGTCCATAAAAAAGGTAATAAGTGGACTATCTGTCCACAACATAATAGCAAGGTTCGTTGTGCTAACAAATGGACTATCTGCCCATAAAACTAGGCTGGCAGCCCATAAAACTAGGCTGGGAGCCCATAAATTAGACTAAGTGTCTGAATCAAAATGGACTAACTATCCGAATCAATTTCTTAGGGATAACTTCCCTTCATCTTTTTCCTTGAAAACATTTTCAAAATAATTTAACCTTTCTAATCATACTTATACAAGGAAAATATATTTTTAATTTTACTATAAGCTATTTTGCCATGATATATATACACACACACACACACTTTACTCAAAATAATGTTGATGAATTTTAATGAGAATTAGCTATCCCTCCAAAACAAGTTGAAACCCTTCCTTACTTGAAAATACTTTGGCTATATCGCTTATTTAATACATTTGATATCTTTGTTTAAAACCTTTAAACAACCCTTTTGAGATCATTGAAGGTAACCCCTTTGAAACCATTGAAAGAGTGACCCTTTCGAAACCATTAAAAGCCTTTCGAAAACATTGGAGAAACCTTTCCTTTCTTTTCTCCGAAAGCTTCAAAAAATTAAACACCCGTCTTTAAAACCTTTAAATATAGCATTTCGAAAACATAGGAAAAACCCTTCCTTTCAACCCTTTCGAAATCCCAGGGAAACACTCCTTTTGGAACTATTCATTAAAACCTTTCGCAACAGTCAGAACTCAATCCTTTCAAAAGAATTTTGGGTTCAATTTAAAACAAGTGGAAACCTTTTGAAAATTTACTCCTTCGAAACCTTTGAAAAACGTTACGGTCGAAACCATTTGGATTATGCCTTCAAGTAGAGCAAAAGGTTAAAAGCCCATTAAAGTCGAAAGCATCTGTTTCGACACCATTTAAATCTATCTCTTTTAAAACCATTTTGGTTTTACTTCAATTATGGAAAAAGGGTCTTTTAAAACATTTAAGTCGATAGCATTTGTTTCGAAACTATTTCGTAAGTAAGAAGTGATGGTGTTGAAACCATTCCTTCGAAAGCATTGGAGAAGTCGCCAAATTTTAGAAAAAAATGCAAACAATCCTTTTGAAACCATATAGGTCGAAAGGTGGAAAGCGATAGTAAAGAGGTTTCGACATAGTCGAAAGCACTTATTTAGAACAAAAGGGCAACCCTATCGAAACCATTTCTTTAAATCCATTAAACCCAATTGAAAGCTAACTGAGTCAAAAGCTACTCAGTCGAAAGCCATTTTAGTCGAAAGCGAGTAGGCACATTTTTTAGTTTAAAAGCAAAGTAATGCCTCAACTCCTACGGAACCCCTAGTTTCGACTCCATACCTTCCAGCTACATCCAATTCACTACGTAACAGCTCCCTGATACCATGTGCATTGGTTTGACCTATGTCGAAAGCGAAGATTAAGAGGCGGAACCTTGTGCCAAAAACATCGAAGCAGGGAAAAACATGTAGCAAGTAGTTATTTTCACTAACCTGCTTTACATGTCAAATTTTGATTGGTTGCCTCTTTCTTTACCAATAAAAAGCACTGCTATTTTCAAAACTAATCTTTTTGAATTATTTGCAAAAAGCCCCTTCTCCTTCATTTATTATATAAAACATTAAGTCTCATACATTAAATAAATTTAAATAACCATTAAACACTTAGGAAAATTCTAAAAAAATTCTAGAAAACCTCTTTTAATATGTTTTCCAACATATAAAAACTTCTGGCCCAAATCCTCTATTATTTAACCGTAATTAATTTATAATCCAAAATAACCTTTTCTTCACTAGAAAATTCATATAAATTCCAAAAATATTCAGAAAATTCTGAAAATTGAAAACCAACTCTAAAATATCATTATGATCTTCATAAAAAATAGCAAGGCATTTGGATGTCATTTTATAGGATTTTCTCCTTAAAACATATCATAAATTCAATACGAACAATCATAATTTATCAACAAGTATATAGTCTTTCCATCATTCAAAAACATGGTAGATAAATGCAAAATATTCAAAATTTGTCTTAAAACCAAAAATAAATAGAACTTAAGATGTAAACATTATTCACATTAGCTTTAGAGATTAAAGAGATTGAGATGTAAATGAATTTTATTTGCTTAAGCTTCTTCATAGCTTTTCTTTATCTTCTTCCTCTTCCTCTTGTTAATGGCGACCGGCCTCTTATTTCAACAAAATTGATACAATAAAGTGGACTTGTAGGGGGTATATGACCAAGAGTTAGGGTATAAGAATGGCCTCTTTCCTATTTTACCCCTCTTCTATTTTAATTTAAACTCATATTTTAATTTATTGTTTGAATGGCACGACCACCCTTTAATTAAATCAAATCTCAATTCCCTAATCAACACATTATATTATTTAATTTAACTAATTAAATATCCTGAATAATGTTACCAAAAAGTTGGGTTGTTACACTCTTATTTAGAGAGTTTTTGAGAAGAGAAAGAAGTGAATTCAAGTGGAACTTTTCAAGTGACTTTGTGAATGAATAAGAAGACTAAGGGTGCTTATTTATAGGCTTTAGGAAGTGGATAAATGACCTATCTTACCCTTAAGTGGGCTGCCAAGAATAGATGACCAAGCATGCTCTTTTAACACCTAACTTTCCTTAAATCCCTCCTTTCAATTCTCCTTAAATCAAGGGTCAACTTGTCCTTCTTCTAGAAGTCTTCTTACTAATCAATTACCATTAGTTTTAAGTGTATTTAAGTACTTACTAATTTGTTCTAATACTGCCTTACTAGTGCAAAATTATTCTAACAACTTATATTGAACAAAATATTGATTTTTCACAATTAGTTTTTCCGTCATATTTTCAGTATTTTATCAAAAAAAATATTTTTGTAAACTTATTTCATAAAATATTTTTCTAACATCAGTTATTAATTAAAGAGCATTTAACATGGTTATAAAATCATATTTAATAACTTTAAATCTTGGATTCAAATATCTGAATAATTCAGACATTTAAATACAAAGTGTTTGAAATTCCGAGTCGTTACACAACTAGTGATCGACTAATAACTATTGGAACTTTTCCAGCATATGGTTATCCTACAATTTCCTTTATGGGACTACATCTCTCACATTATTACTAGCGTAACTATTCCTCATAGGTTCCCTACAATTTCTACCATCAGGCTAAGTTTTCCACAACTACGACTATACATACCCTTTTTACGCTCTAAAGGGGAGCCTGCAATGCTGACTCAACAAAGTGTCTAATCATCTGCATTTGTGTCCACCTCTCAATGGTATCGTAATGCCTCTTATTGCACGCACCGGTATTTAATAACAACATAGTATCACTTACATCAGCATTTGTGAATACAAAGAAATTCCCATTGTGTTGGGCTACACACTACATTAAGCATCAGCAAGTGCTACACATCCACCATAGAACCTAATTTGAGTTCCATTTGCGATAGAATCTCTACTAACCTAATATCAATCCCTCCTAGATAAAGAACATTTACTTAGCCCCACAATGTTCGAATGTCGCCTCGTATGGATCTGCCTTTGCTACTCCTATTGCCCATCTATATATAACATATATATACATACTATCAATAAATTTATTTATAACCTAAGCCTTAGGCCGAGGTTCAGGTCGCATTCAGGATACGCCAATCAATCGACTGTCTGCTCCTAGAGCGGTCGACCTCTTAATGTCGACTACTCAAGATAGGGGTCAACCAGTTGCGGTGAAAATTTTAGATTAACATGTTTGTCTTTACATTTTGATCAATTACTGTTTAATTTTCTTCCTTCTCAAATCTCACTAGTAAATCTACATTTTTCATGTTTAACAATTGCTGTGAAATCAAAGTGATGTTTACCCAATTTCCTAATCGGCTTAGTTTATAATACGTAGTTTGTACTAGGGTTTAACATCAATATTATCAAGTTATATTAATAGATTATAAGGATTTCTAATTCATTAGAGAGAAGTCTATCGTAAATAAATTCATATTTTAATAAGTTTACACCAGTTTAGTTTATAATTTAATTTCATACTTAAACAATATGATTCTCCAATTTAGTTATTAACAATCTAAATCGATAAAAAGAAAATGAAATAGAATAAGGAAGAAGAGAACACAATATTAGAATCCCATAATGGAACGATAACATATAATATCAAAAGATAGTACAAACTATCACTCTAAGATACATAGTATTTAAGAGTTACAATCCTAAGTACTATCATTAGCCTGGACATTTATAACAGCCTATACTCACAGATGCTGGTATATACAATAATAATAATAATAATAATAATAATAATGCAGCAGAAATAAGAATACTACGGTAGGTGAATAGAAGCATCCAACTTGTCTCTAGAACCTTCAAAGAACATCAATGAAAACCTATCATTCTCAGACTAGTCGAAGAGCACCCATGGAGATAAGGGAAATATAAACCACTAGTCAGACATAAGTCTAGTCTGAGAAACTCAAGAAATGTGCAAATAATATATAATAGTATTTTCAAGAAAATGGTTATCCCTTCAAAAGAACCACTCATCTAATAAGTACATAAGGTGATATAAGAGATAATGTCTAGGGTATAGAATATAAATAAGACTGAATAGCTACGATGCTTACATTAATAACACTACAACAATATTGAGGGTGTGATCAATACCGCCATGGAACGTTCATATATGGATTTTCCGTGGAGCCTCCAGTAAACTGAAGTGGAACTCTATGATAAGGATTAGAAAATACCTTCCGATCATCGTATATCTCTAGACAGAATTTAGCATATGGTAAACACAGCTGGCCCATTGCCTGAATGTAACAACCTGAATTCCAGTGGTCTGAATTTTTCGCAAAAAGGCTAAAAACCAAGCCCATTGAAGCCCAAGTTGGGTATCTAGTATCATGCAAATAGGCAGAGATTAATCTATCAGAGCTCAATTAATTGTCTCATGTGGCTAAAATATTATAGTAAGTAAATACTCACCCAAATAATAAAAATTTCTAAGCAAGTGTCGTAAAGCTGAGAAGTCTCTACCATCTACCTAACCTGTAGGATATGAGGAATGGGTCTAAACAAAAGTTCTGGTAAATGAATAATTTTTATACTTCTAAGCTTGATTCTACATATATCGTTTTATTTCCATATACTCTTATATTAGGTTCATTATGTTACAATACACTTGCCACTGTTCGTGAACCGTTCCCATCTACTCCATAGTAAATTAAAACCTAATAACTGATATATACTTATATATGTAGCTGCATGCCTAATGACTGTATTGGTCCTAGGTACTACCCATAGTACCTTCCGTATCGCCCTCGCAAAGGACTCCATCATCTTGCTCCTATAGTGTTCTATGACTACATCAGTAAAGGACAACATTGGGAGGCCTATAATACAGTTGTTCCGTCGTCTACGATGAAAACATAAAACTGCGTCCGTACTAGTATATACTAATGGTCGAACATCCGCAATGTACCACCCAGTGCATACATTAAGGACTATACGTAATCGGTCTGTCTACTCTTTGAATCCAATCAACAAGGTCTACCATCTACGGAACTCAGTCGGGGATTTAATATATCTGTAAAGGACATCTTCGTTAGGCCACAATACAGGTATTCTAGTCAGTCTGTCTCTTTTCTCATCGTGGTTATGGCCCCATGCAGCCACCCATCAACTAATCAAAAGACTTCTAAAGAGTTAAGTGGCTGTGCCATACTACAAACGATCTAACATCCAATTGGCGTTGCCCCTCCAATCCATGTCTCGATAGTGAAAGAATCATTGGCCTGTTGGTTTAACTCTAGTTTTTCCCAAAATCGCTCTTGATCTTGATGTTGGCCGATATCCGCATACGCCTACCCTTAACGCTACTTGCAAATACTGGATATACAAATATCCTATTCCGAACACCAAGCCCTTCGGACTGCCTAAAAAGGTCCACTTCGTTAGGCCTACAATGCAAATGCAGTCAAAACATACTCTCTTGATGGAACACCTACAGACCTACCTCCGGGTGCAGCTTCGTTAGGCCTACTAAGAGGGTCATCCTAGAGTATCCTTACATCCCATTGAAGTCTTGTACTTCCTTGAAGCCAAAAAATACAAAGTTGGATGTGCTTCCCCATTTTTGAAATCCGTGATGAACTACTTCATTAGGCACTTCATCCTTTGGGCTGCTCTAAATGCATCTCAATTCTTTTATTAGGCCCTAAGTCTAATCTTTTAATTTGCGTTTAGTTTAGTTTACTTTTCTTATTCTGTTGGATACATGGCTACTTATTTACCTTAATTAGCATATTCTTTCCCTTTCTTGCTTCTGGCTATTATGAGACCGCCATTGATCTAGTATGGAATGCTATTAGTATTGCCACTTCTTGCTTATTAATTTAATTTAAGTCCTAAGTTTATTAAATGAGCATCTTTTGTTCTATTTGCATATTAATTTAATAGAAATGTAAAATATGCTTTTACTATTTATCTTTGCTATCATTGCTTATTTATTCTAAATGCCTAAGTAAGCCTTTTTGTTATTTTACTTAACCATAACTTATGTTATAATTATACTTGTAATTGTCACTATTATTTCTTTTAAAATCTGTATATAATTACAAGTGTTTCTTTTCTATTCTAGTCTATCTTCTTTTATTATGATATAGAATTCTTTTTAATTCTCTTTTATTATATAATTAACTTATCACAATAACTGCCTTTTTATATAGTCCTCGCGGTACATGTAGACCTAGGTTCTTTTATTGTTTGCAGCCTTAATTTCTGATCTAATAGTTTATTTGATTCATTTCATACTATACTTTATTTTCCTTTATTCTAGGAAGTAATTCTATTTTAGTTGGTTGGTTGTGAAAGCTATAGTAAAATCTATCTCCATAATTTAATGCTAAATAATACTATAAACAATAATTCGTAACTGCAAGATATTTCTTTTATTATTTTGGGCTAGTGTAAAATACAGCGGTCCCTCTATTTTACACTAGTTCCCTTTTTCCTTCTTTTTATTTTTGCAGTTACATTTATCGTTATCTTTTAATTATTAAAAGTTTCTATCAATCTACCCCTGTGTGATTCCTGTTGAAATTAGAGAAATGTGTTCTAATTTCTAAACCATCCAATTAATCTATTACTTACTCCCCAAATTAAATTATCAGATAAATTTATTGTTTCCCTTGAGCGTAATTTATTGTAGAACTCCACTTTTCTAATTTTATTCCGATTTTTCAATTTTCTTATTTTACATGTACTTCTATAAAGTCTAGTATTTTAATCCATAACCGTGAATCTCTTTCTAACTATATTATTTGCTTAAAAGGGAATAAAATGAATAAGTATTAAGGCTAAATTATGACTTTTAAAATAGATGTAAATAAATGTAAATTTCTTACTTTTAGACCTATCCTTTTCTTAGTGTCAAGCCTAATTAAATGTAAATAACATTTACAGTGTTTGCATAAATAATAGAATTAATTATTGAAATAAATTATCTAACGGAAATTTAACGATAATATATATTATAAACATAAAAGAATATAATTAAATCCACTCACATGACGTCCTTAGCTTCAATCTCTATCCCTTTTAATTTGCTACGCTTTCTCCACTTTTACCCCTTTTTAATTTGCTGTAAATTTGATTTGTTAGCGCAATTCTCTAATTTGCTTGTATGCATATCCTTGCTTAATTTTATTTTTTGTTTAGGGAAAGATTTGATTGGTAGAGGAGAAAGGAAGAGGGGGAAGAGAAGAGGAGTTTGTTGTAAATGATAGCAGCCAATTCAGAGAAAATAGTGCAGGCTACGGTTAAGTTATGTTCAATTTATAGGTGTAGTGAACAACTATGAACCATCCAATCAACCCTCAAAACAAACCTCACCGTCATTTATTGATTTGTTTATGTTAGCTTATAATGTATAATTCTCCAATGTTATTCATTTATTCCTTTGTTACACGGCCCTGTTAATTCACGTTTAACTCTAAATAAGATTCTCCCATTAATTTTCCAATTTATTAGATCATACATAAATACATACATACATACATGCATAAATACATACATACATACATACATACATACATACATACATATATATATATATATATATATATATATATGTATGTATATCTAATATTAATTGATTTTATACGTTATAGTTTCTTACATATTTGAACACGTCAACTAATGACTCTATTAATTGATTGTATATAAAAGTTATACTTTTCAATTTATTCTTATTAACTTACCTTCATCATAAACTTAATTACTCCGTGTGATTTTGTAACGTTCGCGATTTTTCGACGCTCGAAAACCGACATCAATACGTCCACTGTATCAACTGCCGAGCAATCGAATGCCGGAAAACCACACCGTTAGGGTTAAAGAAGAAGAAAAAGATAGAAGAAGAGAAAAAAAGATAGAACAGAACAGAAAGAAACAATAGAACAATATCAGAATCTCACATATCGCAGCGGAACAACATATAATAGATAAATGAATAATCTTTAAACAAAGAACTATATCAGTTATTACATTACATCATCAGAGTGTACAACAACAAACAGCGGAAAAGAAATACTATATACTAGTTATACGCCATGCCATCCAGCTTGCCTCCAGCAACTCCTGAATTCCAGAATATCCTGATAAATCTGACTCTTGACTGCCCGTGTGGAAATTGGTGGGCACCCAGAGTTTAGGACGGAAAAGAATAAACTCCGAGTCAGTCATGTGACTGGTGTGAGAACTAAAACAGTTTATATTTTTTTTTAAAACAAAACAGAGGTATATTTTTAAAGTCAATTCGCAATGTTTTTAAAAATGAAACTATCATAAGGCCTCTGTAACAACCCTAGATTTTTCATATATTTTAATATTTGACTTTATTTTATTTTGAAATTATTTTAAACTTGTTTCATTTCAAACATTTAATTTTTAAATATAAACTTTGATTATTATGTGAATTATAATTCCAACTTGTATAAATTGAATATTTTACTTAAAGGTGGATTTCTGGTCAAACTGGTCAAACTTTGACTTTTTAATTTCAAATTTAAATATTTAAATTCTTAAATTTTATCTTTTATTATGAAATTTGATTTAATAACTTGAATACTGCTTTTCGTTTCGTTGAAAACAGATTTGAATTGTGAAAGTTATGTACATTTCAATATTGAATGCAATCTGTTTTATTTAGCAATTTTGTCTATTTTAAATTATATAAATTATATTTTATTTTTCATATTTTGTTTTAAAATGTGTCATTATGTTATTTTATGTATATTTTTGTCTTTTAATATTTTGAGGTGATAATAAAACTTTTCCAAAATTTACTGTATTTATTTCCTATTTTTAAAGGTTGTTTTCTATTTTTTCTGCTATTTTCTTCATTTAAATTATATTTAATTAAAATTTATAAAAAAAATTTTGTGTATGCATTTTTATTTTATGTTATTATATTTTTTATAAATATTTTTACAAGTCCATATAAATTTTCCAAAGTTCATTCTGTTTATTTTCATATTTCCAAGACTAGTTTGTATTTTTAAGCTATTTTCTTAATCTAATTATATTTAATTAATATTTATTTATTTATTTTTGTGTATTTACTAAATTTTCGTGTTTTTATCTGTCTTTATAAATATATTTCAGTTATTAAAAATTCCAAAAGAAATAAGAGAAATTTGAAGAGTTGTGACCATTGATTTGCTTAAGTCCTTTTGTATTCACACCTTTTCACATTTCTACCATCACTTTTCATTCAATTGGTTGCCTTAACTCATTCTCTTCAGCTGACCACTCCCATAACATTTCACGTGAATGTTTTCTCCTCAAATCTAAAAAAAAAATTCGGCCATTCTATTTGGGAAAAAGTTTGGTAAATTTTATTTCATTTTCCATTGTTTTTCTGCTTGTTTATGTTGATTTTGTGCACTTGCCTTCACCTATTTTGCTCAGCCCTTGCTCCTCCGTCACCATGGCCACCTCCACCACCACCACATCAGGCTTCCACCACCTCCATCCCACTGCCCATCCATGGCCATGCACCACTAGTTGATCAAATTCCACCAAAAATGCAATATCCACCTTGAAAATGTGCATAGCCTAGCTTCTTTGCCTTCACCCCCCTCAAACTCCTCCTTGGCCGACCCTTACACCACCACCACCTGCCATAGTTGACCCGTACACCTCTGCCACACCTGTAGCTGACCCTACCAGACCTAGCCATGCCCATATTTTCTTGTGATCGTGACTTATGTTGCCTTGAATCCACTTGTGTTGCCTTGTAGTTGTAGTTTCATGCACACATACCTTTTGCATCATCTTTTCCTATGTATGGCCGACTTGTTGAACCCAAAACCTGATCCAAACCTAATCCAAAACCATCCCATTATAGTGCTTTTACAGCCCATTACTGAAGCATATGAGGTTGAAGGCAAGTGCAATTGGTTTGGATTTGATTTGTGCTTGTATATATAAGTTATTTAAATATATGTGAAGTGTTTATTCATGTATATTGTATTGTTTTGTTTAAATGTTTCAAGGGGTATAGCTTTGACTCTCCACTCTCAAAATTGTAGTAGTGTTTTCGTGCCTTCGTAGTGTCAGTATTGTTGCTTTGGTAGCGATCTCCAGCTTTGAACAGGTGAGTAAATCTCACCAGACTAATATGTACTTATATAGTGATAAACTGACATCACCTGAATCTGTAAATGCATATCATCCTGTTATAACTGCTATATTATATTCATATGAAGTTCACACCTATATTTATACTTGTTATACCATATGTTACTGTTATTTCATGCTATTCTGTTATTTTCATCAGTTTATCACACTGCAAGTTCCCTGTAGACTAGAATCACTATGGGTTGAAATGATACATACCCGAACGGACTTTAGAATAGGAGAAAATCGTTATGTGCTGAAATGATAGGCCTGAATGATTTTCAACTATTTTCTTTTACTTGGGATTGCGGGTTTGAAATGATCAAACCCGGGTTTTCTTTGTAAATTACGGGTTGAAATGATACATTACCCGTATCACTTCATCTAGGCTAAAAAATGAAATACAGACCCGTTGTTAAAATATGTTTTTCTAAAAATTTTAAATTATTTTAGAAATGTAAATATTATAATATTTGATTTAATTTTTTTTTAAAATGATTTTTGTAAAGCATTATTGATTTTTTGAAAATTTATAAGTGAAATAAATAAATGGGAAAGTTAGAAAATCTGAAATGTAAGTTATTTTGAAAATTAGAATTTGGTGATAAATGGAATTTAAATTAAATACGAAAATATGATAAAGTTATTATATTTTGAATTAAATGAATTTAAAATGATTTTATAATATATTAATGATTTTGAATAAAGTTAAAATGTGGAATGAATGAATATTTAGGTTGAAATTTGGAAATATAACTAAAATTGGAAATTTGTGAATTTGGCTTAAAAGTGAATTTTAAGTTAAGTAAATAAAAATGAAATTAAGTTATATTTGAAAATTTTAAACTTAAATGTTAAGTTAAATTTAATTTAATGAATTTAAAATTTAATGTTGGAATTTAATAAGTGAATTATTATTAAATTTTGATTTAGATTTAACTTTATAAAATCATGAATATAAGGGTATTTGAATGACTGTTTTAAAAGTGAAATTATACTATTTTATCTAAAAATGATTTAAATAAAAATATAGTTGTTTGTGAAATTATATTGAATACTTGAAGTTAATTAACTGCATTTCTGAAATGCTATTAATTCTAATGTAAATAATAATACATCATTTGTAAATGCTGTAGTTGATAATAATGAACCAAATGGCTAAGTTTAATTAAAGGTTATTATAGCATTTTTGTAAATGCTATAATTGTTGAATTTAACTAATTTTTATTTGAAACTAATGTAACCCTATTACAGCATTTTTAAATGCTATCTTTTGTTAAATTGAACTGTTTTGAATGTAACTTTCCGTAGCAATTTCTAAATGCTGCGAAAGTTGAATTTTCATCTGTTTTAATAAATTAAGTGAATAATTGAATTTTGAAAGACTAAAATTTTGAAAATTTAATAATTTAATTATTAAATATAATAACTTCATTTTATGATTTAAAATGAAGTAATTTATTTCGAAATACAAACTATTTTGAAATGTGTTTTGTAATGATATTTAAATTAAATAAAAATGAATGTGGTTTGGAAGATATTATATTTTTGATATTTTGAAATGGATTTTGAATGATACTGAATTTTGAAATGATATTTGATTTTGAAGTATAAAATACCATTTTGAAATTTTAACCACGGGATGTATTTAATTTATAGTTTAACTGATTCTTAAAGGATGGGCGATCCCAAGCATCCTTTAAGTTATTGTGTATTTCTACTACAGTTCACTTGAGTTGGTTTACATTATATAAGTATATATTGTCCTGACTCGAGTGTTTTGTGTTTTACTTTACGCTCGGGTCAGCCTGAGTATTTACAGCTTAGCTTTGGATTTTTTTTCTGGAGCTAGGAATCGCTGGAGATTCTGCTTGTCTAGTTATCTATTTCCTTTCAGTTTCTGTTGTTCTATTTCAGCTCTGGTATTTATAAACTTCTACGTATTTGAGATTTCTATTGTATATGTTTCAGACTAATATTATGTATTATGTTTTGAGAGTTTGTTATAGTAGCTTCATGAACTACTATGGTATTTTTATTTCCGCTGCGAGTTATTCTAATATTTCTGTGTCTGTGATTCTGTGATTGTATTTCATTTGCTCCAAATTTATTTACAACGCGGTATTTTGAGCAATTCAAGTCCGACATGTGCGGATGCGAATGGCTGAAAATATCGGGTTGTTACAGTTGGTATCAGAGCTTTGGTTTTAGGCAAACCTTAGCCTGCGGAGCATAAACTCATTAGAGATAGGATAGAAATACCCTAGAATGAGTGAAATCAATCTCAGAATCTTTTCTTTGTGAGAGAACGTATTTTCGAAGTATAAAATGATTTCCAAATGATTTTTAAAGGATTTTCAAAGATTATTTTGGTATAAAATTTTTCTTATTTTGGAATCAAGATTTTCTGAACTTTATTACTTCTGTATCCACCTTGGTAGAAATCTCTTGGTTAGGATTCTTATCGATTAGGATTCCTTGAACTGTGGAATGCCCCCACTTGTTCTGAAATCCAGTCTTGTCTTCCCTATTTTTACCCTTTTGATTTTGGGCATTTCGTAACCCCACTTTGGAATGTCATCTCTAAAGAGAAGTGATTCCCTAAATCTTTGAATGATTTGTAAATGGTTGAAATTCCTTTATATTTGGCATTGGTTCACCGGATATTTCTATATCCTCGGATGTCGATGCTATCTATCTCCTGCTCTATCTGGATCCTATATCTGGCGGTCGAATGTCGATTTGCCTCATATTTCCAAATTGGTTATATTCCGGAAGTCACGGTTGACCGGTTAAGGTTGCCCGCGATTTTATAGGCTTATCCATCTTCTGTGATAATTAAATTATCTCATCTTCGTTTGAGTTTATCTTCGAACTAGAATTCTATTTGATTAGAGTTCCTCTAATTTTGAATCTTTGTTGTTTTGAAATACTTCCTTGAATCATCCTTTGGAAATTTGTGTTTGGTTGTATTTTGAAATTGTGCATACATCGAAATTATTAAGGATGACCATATTTTGTATATAAAAAGTGAAATGTTTCCGATAAGGATTATATACCTTTTAAAATGAAAATTGGAAGCTTTGAAAGGATTTGAAATTTTGAAATTTATAAGAACTTGATTTATACAAAAATGATTTATAACTGAAGGGTTTTGAATTTGAATTTCGAGGAATCGAATTCCGATGTTTTGAAATAGGTTTTAAGATTTTGGAAAATATATAATAATAATATGATTTAAAGATTTTTTTTTTCAAATAAGAAATGTTTCAAATGTATTTGAATGAATTTCAATGATTTCGAAGGAATTTCAATGAAGTTTTTCAAAGTTAATTGAAGTCCAGAACTCACTTATGTCGCTGGAAAATAATTTCGGTGATGCATGCATGCATCATCGACATTGATTTTCGAGTTTCTGAGTGAGGGAGAGGCCACTCTAGTAGCTTTGCTATGCGAGTAATTTTGTAAACCAATTTTGGTTTCTGATTTCGAAGTATGGTTCGATATTCGAAAGATAGATCTGTATATATATATTTGAAAAGATCTAAACTAAGCCGTTGTTCAGTCCTCGAGTTTCAGATTTTGAAACCTAACTTTCGAAATTAATTTACTGATTTAGTGTTGATTTCCAACTCTTGGATTGAAAATATGATTTCTTTGACTATTTTAAGATTCGAGCACTTCCAAATCAAGGTTAATTTTTCAAAGTTAAATTTTTTTTGAAAGGTATAAGGTATTTGATAATGAATACAAGTTTAGTTTGTATGTTTCAAGTATGAAATGATATGATTTTTATAAGTTGAAACTGTTTTGTTAAGTAAATAAATAAGACTATTTTGAATTATACTAATATGAAATTTAGTTTTGAAATGTTTTGGATAAAAATTAGTCTTAAAATGTTTGAGAAACTTTGGTTTTAAATGTTTTAACTTAGTAACATCTTTATGAAACTATTTATTTAACAAGTTGGAATAGATATATAAGTTGTACGTATGCTGTTTTATTCGCATAATTAATTTGATCCAAGTTTGAGTACACAAGTTCGAGGTGAATTACACCATTTCGTGTTAGGATTTTTCATTTGATTCTTGATGGTGTATATTTGATATGGATTTTGGGCTTGATTTTAGAATTCTCTATCATAGTATATGGCTATGCAAGGAGACTGATGGCTTCTAGTTGAGAAACCATATAGAAGTCCGCATTAGGGAAGTCGAATGGACAATACTAGTTCAAAAGAGAACTTGGGTGACCGAGCGAGCGATCGAATGTAATGTTGCGAAATGATGACATA
Source organism: Allium cepa (assembly GCA_030765085.1). NCBI lineage: Eukaryota > Viridiplantae > Streptophyta > Magnoliopsida > Asparagales > Amaryllidaceae > Allium > Allium cepa. The sequence goes on along the minus strand of CM060938.1, from coordinate 25,801,255 downwards.
TGTGCATCTTATATCCTAATATCATTGATATACTTGACGCTGAAATTGAAAGTTGTCGGGTTGGATATCTTTGTAATTTAATTGGAATTTTTTCTTTTATGAAAAACCACTACCAAATTTAAAACCATTTTTCAAAACTATTTTTCTTTTTCTTAAACTAACTGTTTTATTCTATTTTTCATAAAAATTATTTTATATACAAAACTATTCTTAATTAAAAATCTTTTAGTAAGCAAAGATGTTCAATCCCATATGGCTTTTCATGCAGTGAAATTTATTTTATTTTTTTGAAAATTTTGATCCTTATATAAGATAAACTTATGTAAGTATAAAATGATTTTGAAAACCATTGATTTTGATAAATCAATTATTGAAGCTTATATAGTATGAAAGGATATTTGGTTTACTTGTAATTTGAGTTTATTTAAAATAATGGATTTATGAAATAAATATTTCAATACTAAGTAATAATGAAGTAAAATTTGAGATATACGAAATTATGAAATTTAGTCTTGAAATATGGTATATTTAAGCCTTGAAACATTAAGATTTAATAGTTTACTTTGTAAATCAAATCTATATTTGAAATTTGATAATATTTGAAATGGTTTTATTGGAAAACTAAATTGAAACCGATGGTTTTAATTGAATTAAAATTGGAAATTTTATATTTTGGTTTAATTGAATAAATTTTTGAAATGTAAAGAATTAAGGGCATGTTTTATGATTTCAAATGTATGATTTCAAAATGTTATGATTTTCAAAGTGAAATGATTTCAAATATTTGGTTTCGAAAGATTTATAACTTTGAAAGTATTATGATTTTTGAAGTGAATACATGTTTGAAATGGAAATGAATTTTGTTTGACCTAAATTTTGTAGATTTGGAAATTTGAATTATTTTCTAAATCTATTGTTTTAAGAAACTTTGAAACCGAATATATGTAATTTGGAAGAAATGATTTGATGAAATCATATATGATTTTTAAACTGAAATACTATTGAAATGAAGTAAAATTGAGAACCTTTTTTTTAAATACTTTGATTTGGGAGTTATCGAACTTATATAAAATTGATTTGTATAAGTATGCAGTAGATTTGAAAACTATTGATTTGAAAACTGTTGATTTGAAAAGGTACCCAATTTTGAAAAGTGAAATCTTATATAATCGAAATCCATATGAGTGTGATTTGATATACTATTGTTTTGAAAAGATGTGATTTGAAATGAAATCTTATATAAAATGAACCTTATATAAGTATGATATTTGGAATTGATTTTGAAAGGTACTATATGATACATATTTTCGAAGTAAGATATGGAAAGTGCCTTCTTCTTGATATCCGCTTTGTGGCCACACTGTGGATTCATTCTACCGATATTATTCTCTCTCTTTGATTTGGGTTTTCCGGATATGATACTCGAGTGTCCATCGAATTCCATGGCGATCGCCATGGTCTTATGATCGCGACTGCATAGCGCAACTGCCTGGCTGAGCTGGCCTAGGGGTACGGATTGTTTCCTGGGGGATCCAGGCGTAACCATTGTGTATCCTGCACTCTATGTAGGTCGCATTAGTAGCGCAAATGCCTGGCTGAGCTGGCCTGGGGGTACGGATTGTTTCCTGGGGGATCCAGGCGTAACCATTGTGTATCCTGCATTCTACTCGTCATCATGGCGTAACTCGCAGGGCTGAGAAAGCTTACGGATACGGATTGTTTCCTGGGGGATCCAGGCGTAACCATTGTGTATCTGCGATCCATGGTTAGACAACTGTATCGGTTTGGTTGATTTGTTTGGATTGTACTTTCCATATCAGTTTTTAAAAGTGTTTTCATTATTTTCACTGGGTGTTGAAACAAGTCTACTAAGTACTTGGAGAATTCTAGCTTTGCGCCTGATTAACGCATAGCCAGAGTCTGCAGGAACGAAATTAAACTTGTTAAGACATCAAGTTATAAAAGTATTTTGATAAAAGAATCTTGATAAAGTACTGTATAAAGAATATTTTGATCAGTTATTTTCCCTTCTAAAAATTTAAAATGTTTTAAACATTGTTTACCTTGAACCATCAGATTTGAATCAAATGACTATTCATCATATTATAAAATATTTAAAATGTTGTGAAATTTTAATTGAAATGCATAATGGTTTAAATAATGGTTCACCCTTGTCTTCCAACATTCTTCCCTTCCTAGCTACCTTTTCCCTACCTTCTTTCGAGGATGTCTTCCAACCTATTGTTCTTTCTTGTTGTTTCTTCGTTTCCTTCCTTTTCGAGGACGAAAAGATTTGAGTGGGGGAGAGTGTAACAACCCTAGATTTTTCATATATTTTAATATTTGACTTTATTTTACTTTGAAATTATTTTAAACTTGTTTCAATTCAAACATTTCATTTTTAAATATAAACTTTGATTATTATGTGAATTATAATTCCAACTTGTATAAATTGAATATTTTACTTAAAGGTGGATTTCTGGTCAAACTGGTCAAACTTTGACTTTATAATTTCAAATTTAAATATTTAAATTCTTAAATTTTATCTTTTATTATGAAATTTGATTTAATAACTTGAATACTGCTTTTCGTTTCGTTGAAAACAGATTTAAATTGTGAAAGTTATGTATATTTCAATATTGAATGCAATCTGTTTATTTAGCAATTTTGCCTATTTTAAATTATATAAATTATATTTTATTTGTTATATTTTGTTTTAAAATGTGTCATTATGTTATGTTATGTATATTTTTGTCTTTTAATATTTTGAGGTGATAATAAAACTTTTCCAAAATTTACTGTATTTATTTCCTATTTTTAAAGGTTGTTTTCTATTTTTTCTGCTATTTTCTTCATTTAAATTATATTTAATTAAAATTTATAATTTTTTTTTGTGAATACATTTTTATTTTATGTTATTGTATTTTTTATAAATATTTTTACAAGTCCATATAAATTTTCCAAAGTTCATTCTGTTTATTTTCATATTTCCAAGACTAGTTTGTATTTTTAAGCTATTTTCTTAATCTAATTATATTTAATTAATATTTATTTATTTATTTTTGTGTATTTACTAAATTTTCGTGTTTTTATCTGTATTTATAAATATATTTCAGTTATTAAAAATTCCAAAAGAAATAAGAGAAATTTGAAGAGTTGTTACCATTGATTTGCTTAAGTCCTTTTGTATTCACACCTTTTCACATTTCTACCATTACTTTTCATTCAATTGGCTGCCTTAACTCATTCTCTTCAGCTGACCACTCCCATAACATTTCACGTGAATGTTTTCTCCTCAAATCTAAAAAAAAAAATTCGGCCATTCTATTTGGGAAAAAGTTTGGTAAATTTTATTTCCTTTTCCATTGTTTTTCTGCTCGTTTATGTTGATTTTGTGCACTTGCCTTCACCTATTTTGCTCAGCCCTTGCTCCTCCGTCACCATGGCCACCTCCACCACCACCACATTAGGCTTCCACCACCTCCATCCCACTGCCCATCCATGGCCATGCACCACTAGTTGATCAAACTCCACCAAAATTGCAATATCCACCTTGAAAATGTGCATAGCCTAGCTTCTTTGCCTTCACCCCCCTCAAACTCCTCCTTGGCCGACCCATACACCACCACCACCTGCCATAGTTGACCCATACACCTCTGCCACACCTGTAGCTGACCCTACCAGACCTAGCCATGCCCATATTTGCTTGTGATCGTGACTTATGTTGCCTTGAATCCACTTGTGTTGCCTTGTAGTTGTAGTTTCATGCACACATACCTTTTGCATCATCTTTTCCTATGTATGGCCGACTTGTTGAACCCAAAACCTGATCCAAACCTAATCCAAAACCATCCCATTATAGTGCTTTTACAGCCCATTGCTGAAGCATATGAGGTTGAAGGCAAGTGCAATTGGTTTGGATTTGATTTGTGCTTGTATATATAAGTTATTTAAATATATGTGAAGTGTTTATTCATGTATATTGTATTGTTTTGTTTAAATGTTTCAAGGGGTATAGCTTTGACTCTCCACTCTCAAAATTGTAGTAGTGTTTTCGTGCCTTCGTAGTGTCAGTATTGTTGCTTTCGTAGCGATCTCTAGCTTTGAACAGGTGAGTAAATCTCACCAGACTAATATGTACTTATATAGTGATAAACTGACATCACTTGAATCTGTAAATGCATATCATCCTGTTATAACTGCTATATTATATTCATATGAAGTTCACACCTATATTTACACTTTTTATACCATATGTTACTGTTATTTCATGCTATTCTGTTATTTTCATCAGTTTATCACACTGCAAGTTCCCTGTAGACTAGAATCACTATGGGTTGAAATGATACATACCCGAACGGACTTTAGAATAGGAGAAAATCGTTGTGGGCTGAAATGATAGGCCTGAATGATTTCCAATTATTTTCTTTTACTTGGGATTGCGGGTTTGAAATGATCAAACCCGGGTTTTCTTTGTAAATTACGGGTTGAAATGATATATTACCCGTATCACTTCATCTAGGCTAAAAAATGAAATACAGACCCGTTGTTAAAATATGTTTTTCTAAAAATTTTAAATTATTTTAGAAATGTAAATATTATAATATTTTGATTTAAATTTTATTAAAAATGATGTTTGTAAAGCATTATTGATTTTTGAAAATTTATAAGTGAAATAAATAAATGGTAAAGTTAGAAAATCTGAAATGTAAGTTATTTTGAAAATTAGAATTTGGTGATAAATGGAATTTAAATTAAATATGAAAATATGATAAATTTATTATATTTTGAATTAAATGAATTTAAAATGATTTTATAATATATTAATGATTTTTGAATAAAGTTAAAATGTGGAATGAACGAATATTTAGGTTGAAATTTGGAAATATAACTAAAATTGGAAATTTGTGAATTTGGCTTAAAAGTGAATTTTAAGTTAAGTAAATAAAAATGAAATTAAGTTATTTTGAAAATTTTAAACTTAAATGTTAAGTTAAATTTAATTTAATGAATTTAAAATTTAATGTTGGAATTTAATAAGTGAATTATTATTAAATTTTGATTTAGATTTAACTTTATAAAATCATGAATATAAGGGTATTTGAATGACTATTTTAAAAGTGAAATTATATGATTTTATCTAAAAATGATTTAAATAAAAATATAGTTGTTTGTGAAATTATATTGAATACTTGAAGTTAATTAACTGCATTTCTGAAAAGCTATTAATTCTAATGTAAATAATAATACATCATTTGTAAATGCTGTAGTTGATAATAATGAACCAAATGGCTAAGTTTAATTAAAGGTTATTATAGAATTTTTGTAAATGCTATAATTGTTGAATTTAACAAAGTTTTATTTGAAACTAATGTAACCCTATTACAGCATTTTTAAATGCTATCTTTTGTTAAATTGATCTGTTTTGAATATAACTTTCCATAGCAATTTCTAAATGCTGCGAAAGTTGAATTTTCATCTGTTTTAATAAATTAAGTGAATAATTGAATTTTGAAAGACTAAAATTTTGGAAATTTAATAATTTAATTATTAAATATAATAACTTCATTTTATGATTTAAAATGAAGTAATTTATTTCGAAATACAAACTATTTTGAAATGTGTTTTGTAATGGTATTTAAATTAAATAAAAATGAATGTGGTTTGGAAGATATTATATTTTTGATATTTTGAAATGGATTTTGAATGATACTGAATTTTGAAATGATATTTGATTTTGAAGTATAAAATACCATTTTGAAATTTTAACCACGGGATGTATTTAATTTATAGTTTAACTGATTCTTAAAGGATGGGCGATCCCAAGCATCCTTTAAGTTATTGTGTATTTCTACTACAGTTCACTTGAGTTGGTTTACATTATATAAGTATATATTGTCCTGACTCGAGTGTTTTGTGTTTTACTTTACGCTCGGGTCAGCCTGAGTATTTACAGCTTAGCTTTGGATTTTTTTTTCTGGAGCTAGGAATCGCTGGAGATTCTGCTTGTCTAGTTATCTATTTCCTTTCAGTTTCTGTTGTTCTATTTCAGTTCTGGTATTTATAAACTTCTATGTATTTGAGATTTCTATTGTATATGTTTCAGACTAATATTATGTATTATGTTTTGAGAGTTTGTTATAGTAGCTTCATGAACTACTATGGTATTTTTATTTCTGCTGCGAGTTATTCTGATATTTCTGTGTCTGTGATTCTGTGATTGTATTTCATTTGCTCCAAATTTATTTACAACGCGGTATTTTGAGCAATTCAAGTCCGACATGTGCGGATGCGAATGGCTGAAAATGTCGGGTAGTTACAGCCTCCCGGCACAAACACAATGCAAACGCAGACTTGGGGGAGATTTCTCCTTATGATAATCAAAGATGCTTACTAAGTAAAATCAAATCATTTTTGAGATTATTATTAGTGCATAGTGTAGAAAACATTTCGAAAGTAGAATATAAATCTTAGCCAGCATAGGTACCATTATATTATGCCTACTATAGCTACCATATTAGATGGCGGGTTCTACAACTAAAACCTTACAAGGTTCGTATTATTTCTTTGGATTTCCAACAAATGGTCATGCCAAGGAACTTCCCATTGCCACATGGGTACGCCTATGGAAAGACGACCCGAGAAACTAACCGGATCTCTGCCAACACAAGGCCGGGTTACCTTTCGAACTAGGTAACTACTGATACGAATATGTCATTCCCCGATGGTAACCGATCTATATCCGAGGATCCGCGATTTCCAACAACAACAAAGCAATAAATTTGCAGCAACAACATAGGTTAAGTATCTGGGCTCCATACCATGATACCACCTCTATCCAGAAGGAATGACATACACTAAAAGGGCGCAACCCCCTAATAACCTTGCTGCATCCTTCCTGTTTTGACCATTTCTGGGGTGTGAGGTCCGACGAAGTCTCGTCCACAAAGCCACGCTTTATACAAAAGCTGTGCTTTGATCACATATGCTCAACAGCACTTCGTATGCCACATTACCAATTCGGGAATGTATCACTAGTAACCATGAACTACATAACCTCTAAGGGTATTAAGCTAAGAGAATAAATTCTCCGCCACCAACGGAAATATATTTGATAGAAACCAGCTTTACATCTCAAATTGTAACTCAGACACACATCTATACAAGTCCGTTCCGGGATCGAACGGAACCGAAGGCACTTACAAAGAAGTCCTTGCAATCCAGATATTCACTAATCACGATCGGACTTTCCATCACAAAGGGTAATAAATTTCTATATCGGAGATCAACCGATGCAGAAATATTCGACGGTAATCCTTCCATCTTCATAAATATCCGATCTTCAACACCGGTCATCAAATGCAATCCATAACGACGCATCACATATTCGGAATGGGTTATACGACCCCAAGGTCCTTTCCCGGCTAACCCGAATAGTGAGCGCTTATTTCAAAAATAAGTGTGGCATTCAAATTCAAGCAAATCACAACAAATACCTATTTAAAGGTAAATATTGATAGTCGGTTATTTAACTATCAATAGGCGTGCACAACATCACTAGGGTCCAAATAATTTTCCAAATTATTTACTTTCCAAAATATCTTTACAAGATATATATTATCCACACTTCAACCATTGAAAAAAAATTCAAATCACTTTTCACCTTTACCACCTTTGAAAACAAATTTCAAACATTTTCCTTACGCGGAAATACTTTCATTTCAATATGGTTCATTTAAAACAATTAAATAAATCCTTACCGATTTACTTTATATTTACGTTCCAAATCCGTAAATTTATTCCCACACTTCAAAAATAAATCAATTTTATTTTTAACAAATTCCCCTTTCCTTTATAAATTCCATAGTGAATTTACACTTCCAAAATATCTATGAATATACGATTTTCAGATCGATTTCTAATACTCATTTTTAATTTATCTTTAAAAGATAAAGTCTCAAAATATTCACTTCATATTGGAAAATATTTCCATACTTATTTAATAATAAGTAATTCACAAATCTTTTTATTTTCTACACTTGGAAAATATTCAATATACTTAAATCGAAATTAAGTATATATTTCATTCTTTAAGAAATCATTCTCTTAAACACATTTATTTGGGTCAAAACGAGTGTTGCGTAAAGCATCGTTACGATGACCCAAAATCACTAGTATAGGGATTCGAAATTAAAATAGATATATAAATCCCAATACTATACAAAACATTTCCTTTCGGAAATCATTTACTATAACAACAGTGTTATAGTCCACCATTTCCTTATTTCTCGAAAACGTCTATTTCAACAATGAATGTTGAAATCTATGTATTCGATTCATAATACATTTTAAAACATCTTTTTTAAAATAATTAACTTCATTTTATAATATAGCTTTCCCAAAACATAACCATTTTATTTAATAATATATTCACCGTCCAAAATCGTGAATATGCTTCACTGACCAAATTTCAATATTTCTACACATTTTATATAAAGAATAGTTCGCTATCTAAGATCGCGAATATACTTCTTTTAATAAACTTCTATATTCAATTTATCAAATTCCATCGATTTCGAATTTATAAACAATGTCTATAAATTCCATTTCTATTTATAAACTTCAATTTATAAATCTCCTTTACTAATCCAATTCAATTTATATATCTCAAATATATACCAAAAGGTCCATATTATAAGTTAAATACTTATAATTCATTTATTTACAAAATCGTTCTTTTTAAAACTTCTATTACTTATAAGATTCATTTATATTTTATAACAACTTCAACTTATAACATCTCCTTTATTAACAATTTCTATTAATATCCCATTTAAATGCCCAAAATCCAGTTTATAAGTTAATTACTTATAAATCTTTCATTTTAGAACATCTATTCATTTTATAATCTTCACAATTTATAACTCTATAATTTTTAATGAAATCCATTTTATACTTCATTTTAACACTTAATAAACTCGTTTTATAATTCCAATATTTTATATATATTTTTTATTATAAATATCAATGTTGAAAATCTTTTATATACATCCTTTATAATAATTCAAAAATCCAAATTTAAACTATTTTATAAATCTATTTATTTAAAATTCACCTTTTGGTTATATTTCACAAAAATCTTAATTTTTATAACATAAAAATTTATAACGTTTTAATTATTTAAAATGAATCAATTCAAAAATTTAACAAAACGTATACTTTGAAAAATCCTTTTAAAATCAAAATCGTTATTTTTAAACTTTAAAAATGGATCTGATGATGCAACAGGACCCAATAGTCAATCACGACAACAAACATCATATATCATCATATGATAATCAACAAACATCAAAATATCTGTAATCAAATAAATACTGGTGAGGAATCCAATTGGATACCTCCAACCTGTTTCCCTGCATCCACAAACATTAGCACAATACCAATTCCGTTCAAAGTGGAATATAGCGGTATATGGGATTTATAAAATATTATCCGCTTAATAGACGGCGCAATATGGTCTCATCCGCTATATAATGCGGGAAAATCAACTCCAAGTACATATATAAACCAATTCCACTTCAAGGTCGAATATCGCGGTATATGTTTTTAATAAACAACCTCCGCTTAATAACGGCGTATAATGTCTATTTTAACAATCAATAGATAATAATCATCATTCAAACATACAATCAAGCAATTTTAAATCTAACTATTTAAAATTAAAATCAAAACTAATTCGATTGAGTGAGAAGTTCTCACCTTGATTTCAATATAGTTCCAGCGTTTTATTTCGAATAAATTAAACGGACGTTTAATTTTACCCGAAATTTTCACTAGCTCCAAACGACTCCAATCCAGTTCCATTGCGTAGTGCTTAACAAAAAGATTCCAACTCAATTTGATTCGTGATTTTTCGACCTCGTATGACAAAGTTATGATTTTTAGAAGTTCGTATACATTTTAATATAAATAAATTTACAATTCCTTTTTATAATTTTCAACCTTCAGCAAATCTGGACGCTTAGATATGCCTACTCGAAATCAAGGCCGTGCAAGCCATCTTCTTCATTACCAGGTTTTCACGTTTGAGAAAAACCCATGCCGCCACCCCCTCTTGAATTCTCGTGACCACTACAAGCTCCTAGAGATGATCGGCCTACAGCATATCGAAGCCCATCACCAACTCCACCCACGCCTAGAAGGACGTGGCACTCGGCCTCCCCCCTGCGCATAGAAACGCGTACGAACGTGGCATGAACGCGGCCAAATTCTAAGCTACCCACTTCGCCAAACAACATCTCAGTCGTTGTATCTATAGTTCTCGTTGTTGTCTACAACTTTCATGTTGAAAGTTTCTTGAATCGATTGGTAGATTTGAAGAAAATTGGAGGAGAAGAGAACGAATTCGTGGCCATTGAATTAAGGCCAGTGACTAAAGGTTAAAGCCCTAGGGTTTGGCAAATTTGTGAATAAGGGGGTCCTTTTATAGAAAAAATTTCGAGTTACTATTCATCCGGAGTTTCCGAACTCCAATTTGCGCGCGGTGACCGGCGTTTCTAGGGTTTACCCCACGTTCCGGACACAATGGAATAGGTTTCGGGAGCTAATTCGATCATCTGTGCGAGTTACGGCAATGAACGATCAAATTTAAATTAAACCGATTAAACAAATTTCTAGGCATTTTAGCTTGCCCCGGACAAACGGTAAATCCAATTTGACACGAAATTTAAAACCTTACAATAATATAACATTACGGATCCGATGAAACTAGTTTCGTCGAAATCCGAGACTGTTTGAAGAATGGCTATTTTAACTCATCAATTAAATATTAAAATATTCAATTTTCACAATTTAACTTTAAATTCGATTTTAAAAGTTCTATAACATCATTATAACTCCAATATGATTAAATAAAATTTTACAAATCATTTTCAATCATTTTAAACTCGATTTTTCAATTATTTATGATATTTAAAATATTAAATTATCGATTTAATTGTCCAATTAAATCCAGTTTTTCGAAAGAAAAAAATTATCCGATTTAAAAATATCACTTATTAATATTTAAAATTAATTAAATATTCGAATTTCAATTAACAGAAATTCTGGGTCGTTCCAAACTTCCCCCCTTAAAAGAATTTCGTCCTCGAAATTACCAAGTATGAAAAAGTTACAGAATCCATTAACTTTTTAAAATGAACCGTTCCAATTAGATTTACAAATCTCTTAAGTGTTTAACTTTCTCAAAATCCAATAGTTAAACTTCTTACAAAATCTTTACTAAGTTTTCAAATCATACTTAGTTTTTAAAATTTCCAATTTTCTCAAAAATTTTCTAACGCCTTAAATTTTCGAAAAAAATCGACATAGTCTCCTTTGCGCGGCTCGATCCGAAAAAAAATGACAGTATATATATCACAAATATACATCTCATCAAGTGATGAGGCATCCCACAGGGAAAAAAGTGTAAAAGTACGGTATGTAATCCGAGATATGTACCTTATTTATTATTAGCAAGCGTATACGGCTAATATAGCGCGAAAGCGAGCTCTAAGTACGAAGCAAGCGCAATCCGCACCTACTAAACACTCAACAACAACATGAGAACACGCATATATGAAAATAATATCAATATACATCATATAGCAACATAACAACTATATAATATAGCAAATGCAACTAAAGCAACAAATGCAACCATCAACCAACTCAATATTCATTCATATTCTCATTAATATTTATTGAATTTGTTTTCCAATTTAAATCACATTTGATTCATTAACGTTGGATTTTACTAACATTCATTCTCAATTCAATTAGTTAACATTCACTAATTAAATTCACATTAGTTCACTTTCAATCTGAATTCAATTCTATTCAAATTCATTTACTTCCAATTTGAATTTAATGATTTATAGGTTTCCATTTCATTAATTCATTTCATTCACTTAATGAATTATACACAATCACTTTACAACCATATAACAACCAATGTATATTCAACATAACAAATTATTTACTTCTCTTACATTCATTCAATTTGGTTTTAACACTTTCAATTCCAATTGGTTTATATTAAATTGATTTTCATTCAATTATTCAACTTCCAATAACATTAGCTTTTAATGAATTAACACTTACATTCATTATTTAATATCAGTTATTTACATTCTATTGATTAACATTCAATCCATTCATTAATTCAATTGCTAATTCCTTTAACAATATAAAGTTGAATTTCATTTATATAACTCAAGTTCAAATTCTTAATGACTTCACTTCATTAATTCACTTATTAAATTATTTTGACACCAAAATCAACTTTATTCAACTTCACTTAAGTTATATTCCATTTCAATTTATTTTTTGTTTAACTTCACTTAAATTTCCACTTATAAATCCAATTCAGATTTCATTTCTAATGAATTTTTTTTATTTAACCTTTGGCAAGTCAAATTTATTATTTCATATCACTATCAAATTCAGATTCCAGAGTCTTTTCAACCTTTCAAAACCATTTTATAATCAATTCAAATTACCTTTTGAATTTTCAAAACCAAATCCAAATTTTCCAAACAACTTTCATTTAAAACTACTTGGCAGCAATCCCTCTTTTGGAAACCCGAAAATGAACACCGATGATGTTGCAATCATCATCGGAATTATTTTCCAGCGACCGAAAAGAGTTTAGAGCTTTAATTTCTCCAAAATAATTTTCCCAAAATATCAAACCCTTTCGAAATACTTCTCTGGAATTTTATTTTCAGATTATAAATCACATTTATAAATCTTTTACTTACATAATTTCGCTTCTTATATATAAGATTATTTCATAATTGTGAATCATTTTAATTATAACTTCATACTTATAATTCAATTGCTTATACAATTCATTCTTTTACAGCTGTTGTTTTTATTTAACTTATTCAACAACCAAACAATCAATTCATATACACTTTAATAATTCTGAAAAATTATTCCTTTATATATAAAATATAATCCCAATGTAAAATGATACTATGTCGACTTGCCTCGTTTAAGAGTTTAGAAACCCCTATCGATTACGGTTATACACCCTGCACTGACCAGAATTCATAAACAGCTCAACGGATAAGCAAACACAATATAAAACAATTTCATATTCACTAACAAATACACACTCGTATCTATTATTACACTAAACTCATTCTAGAGTACTACTGACTCTATCTCTAATGAGTAATTCCCAACAAAGCCATGGTTGTCTCTTAACCATAAGCTCTGATACCAAATGTAACGTTCGCGATTTTTCAACGCTCGAAAACCGACATCAATACGTCCACTGTATCAACTGCCGAGCAATCGAATGCCGAAAAACCGTACCGTTAGGGTTAAAGAAGAAGAAAAGAGATAGAAGAAGAGAGAAAAAGATAGAACGGAATAGAAAGAAACAATAGAACAATATCAGAATCTCATATATCGCAGCGGAACAACATATAGTAGATAAATGAATAATCTTTAAACAAAGAATTATATCATTTGTTACATTACATCATATTACATTACATTACATCATCAGAGTGTACAACAACAAACATCGGAAAAGAAATACTATATACTAGTTATACGCCATGCCATCCAGCTTGCCTCCAGCAACTCCTGAATTCCAGAATATCCTGATAAATCTGACCCTTGACAGCCCGTGCGGAAATCGGTGGGCACCCAGAGTTTAGGAAGGAAAACAATAAACTCCGAGTCAGTCATGTGACTGGTGTGAGAACTAAAACAGTTTACATTTTTTTTAAAACAAAACAGAGGTATATTTTTAAAGTCAATTCGCAATGCTTTTAAAAATGAAACTACCATAAGGCCTCCCGGCACACACACAATGCAAACGCAGACTTGGGGGAGATTTCTCCTTATGATAATCAAAGATGCTTACTACGTAAAATCAAATCATTTTTGAGATTATTATTAGTGCATAGTGTAGAAAACATTTCGAAAGTAGAATATAAATCTTAGCCAGCATAGGTACGATTATATTATGCCTACTATAGCTACCATATTAGATGGCAGGTTCTACAACTAAAACCATACAAGGTTTGTATTGTTTCTTTGGATTTCCAACAAATGGTTAAGCCAAGGAACTTCCCATTGCCACATGGGTACGCCTATGGAAAGACGACCCGAGAAACTAATCGGATCTCTGCCAACACAAGGCCGGGTTACCTTTCGAACTAGGTAACTACTTATACGAATATGTCATTCCCCGATGGTAACCGATCTATATCCGAGGATCCTCGATTTCCAACAACAACAAAGCAATAAATTTGCAGCAACAACATAGGTTAAGTATCTGGGCTCCATACCATGTACCACCTCTATCCAGAAGGAATGACATACACCAAAGGGGCGCAACCCCCTAATAACCTTGCTGCATCCTTCCTGTTTTGACCATTTCTGGGGTGTGAGGTCCGACGAAGTCTCATCCACAAAGCCACGCTTTATACAAAAGCTGTGCTTTGATCACATATGCTCAACAGCACTACGTATGCCACATTCCCAATTCAGGAATGTATCACTAGTAACCATCAACTACATAACCTCTAAGGCTGTTAAGCTAAGAGAATAAATTCTCCGCCACCAACGGAAATATATTTGATAGAAACCAGCTTTACATTTCAAATTGTAACGTCAGACACACATCCATACAAGCCCGTTCCGGGATCGAACGGAACCGAAGGCACTTACAAAGAAGTCCTTGCAATCCGGATATTCACTAATCACGACCAGACTTCCCATCACAAAGGGTAATAAATTTCTATATCAGAGATCAGCCGATGCAGAAATATTCGACGGTAATCCTTCTGTTGTCATAAATATCCGGTCTTCAACACCGGTCACCAAATGAAGTCCATAACGACGAATCACATATTCGAAATGGGTTATGCGACCCCAAGGTCCTTCCCCGGCTAACCCGAATAGTGAGCGCTTATTTCAAAAATAAGTGTGGCATTCAAATTCAAGCAAATCACAACAAATACCTATTTAAAGGTAAATACTGATAGTCGGTTATTTAACTATCAATAGGCGTGCACAACATCACCAAGTTCCAAATAATTTTCCAAATAATTTACTTTCCAAAATATCTTTACAAGATATATATTTTCCACACTTCGACCATTTGAAAACAAATTTCAAATCACTTTTCACCTTTACCACCTTTGAAAACAAATTTCAAACATTTTCCTTACGCGGAAATTCTTTCATTTCAACATGGTTCATTTAAACCAATTAAATAAATCCTTACCGATTTACTTTATATTTACGTTCCAAATCCGTAAATTTATTCCCACACTTCAAAAATAAATCAATTTTATTTTTAACAAATTCCCCGTTCCTTTATAAATTCCATAGTGAATTTACACTTCCAAAATATCTATGAATATACGATTTTCAGATCGATTTCTAATACTCATTTTTAATTTATCTTTAAAAGATAAATGTCTCAAAATATTCACTTCATACTGGAAAACATTTCCATACTTATTTAATAATAAGTAATTCACAAATCTTTTTATTTTCTACACTTGGAAAATATTCAATATACTCAAATCGAAATTAAGTATATATTTCATTCTTTAAGAAATCATTCTCTTAAACACATTTATTTGGGTCAAAACGAGTGTTGCGTAAAACATCGTTACGACGACCCAAATCACAAGTATAGGGATTCAAAATTAAAATAGATATATAAATCCCAATACTATACAAAACATTTCCTTTCGGAAATCATTTACTATAACAACAGTGTTATAGTCCACCATTTCCATATTTCTCGAAAACGTCTATTTCAACAATGAATGTTGAAATCTATGTATTCGATTCATAATACATTTTAAAACATCTTTTTTAAAATAACTAAATTCATTTTATAATATAGCTTTCCCAAAACATAACCATTTTATTTAATAATATATTCACCGTCCAAAATCGTGAATATGCTTCACTAACCAAATTTCAATTTTCTACACATTTTATATAAAGAATAGTTCGCTATCCAAAATCGCGAATATACTTCTTTTAATAAATTTCTATATTCAATTTATCAAATTCCATTGATTTTCAATTTATAAACAATGTCTATAAATTCCATTTCTATTTATAAACTTCGATTTGTAAATCTCCTTTATTAATCCAATTCAATTTATATATCTCAAATATATACCAAAGGTCCATATTATAAGTTAAATACTTATTATTCATTTATTTACAAAATCGTTCTTTTTAAAACTTCTATTACTTATAAGATTCATTTATATTTTATAACAACTTCAACTTATAACATCTCCTTTATTAACAATTTCTATTAATATCCCATTTAAATGCCCAAAATCCTGTTTATAAGTTAATTACTAATAAATCTTTTATTTTACAACATCTATTCATTTTATAATCATCACAATTTATAAATCTATAACTTTTAATGAAATCCATTTTATACTTCATTTTAACACTTAATAAACTCGTTTTATAATTCCAATATTCTATTATTATTTTTTATTATAAATATCAATGTTGAAAATCTTTTATATACATCCTTTATAATAATTCAAAAATCCAAATTTAAACTATTTTATAAATCTATTTATTTAAAAATCACCTTTTGGTTATATTTCACAAAAATCTTAATTTTTATAACATAAAAATTTATAACGTTTTAATTATTTAAAATGAATCAATTCAAAAATTTAATAAAACGTATACTTTGAAAAATCATTTTAAAAATCCTTTTAAAATCAAAATCGTTATTTTTAAACTTTAAAAATGGATCCGATGATGCAATAGGACCCAATAGTCAATCACGATAACAAACATCATATATCATCATATGATAATCAACAAACATCAAAATATCTGTAATCAAATAAATACTGGTGAGGAATCCAGTTGGATACCTCCAACCTGTTTCCCTGCATCCACAAACATTAGCACAATACAAATTCCGTTCAAAGAGGAATATCGCGGTATACGGGATTTATAAAATATTATCCGCTTAATAGACGGCGCAATAGGGTCTCATCCGCTATATAATGCTGGAAAATCAACTACAAGTACATATATAATACCAATTCCACTTCAAGGTGGAATATCGCGGTATATTTTTTAATAAATAACCTCCGCTTAATAACGGCGCATAATGTCTATTTTAACAATCAATAGATAACAATCATCATTCAAACATACAATCAAGCAATTTTAAATCTAACTATTTAAAATTAAAATCGAAACTAATTCGATTGAGTGAGAAGTTCTCACCTTGATTTCAATATAGTTCCAGCGTTTTATTTCGAATAAAATTAAACGGACGTTTAATTTTGCCCAAAATTTTCATTAGCTCCAAACGACTCCAATCTAGTTCCATTGCGTAGCGCTTGACAAAATGATTCCAACGCAATTGGATTCGTGATTTTTCGACCTCGTATGACAAAGTTATGATTTTTAGAAGTTCGTATACATTTTAATATAAATAAATTTACAATTCCTTTTTATAATTTTCAACCTTCAGCAAATCTGGATCCTTAGATCTGCCTACTCAAAATCAAGGCCGTCCAAGCTATCTCCTTGATCACCAGGTTTTCACGTTCGAGCAAAACCCATGCCGCCACCGCTCTTGAACACTCGTGACCACTACAAGCCTCCTGGAGATGATCGGCCTACGGCATATCGAAGCCTATCACCAACTCCACCCACGCCCAGAAGGACGTGGCACTCAGCCTCCCCCCTGAGCATAGAAACGCGTGCGAACGTGGCACGAACGCGGCCAAATTCTGAGCTACCCATTCGCCAAACAACATCTCACCCGTTGAATCTATGGTTCTCGTTGTTCTCTACAACTTTCATGTTGAAAGTTTCTTGAATCGATTGGTAGATTTGAAGAAAATTGGAGGAGAAGAGAACGAATTCGTGGCCATTGAATTAAGGCCGGCGGCTGAAGGTTAAAGCCCTAGGGTTTGGCAAATTTGTGAATAAGGGGGTCCTTTTATAGAAAATTTTTCGAGTTACTATTCATCCGGAATTTTCGAACTCCAATTTGCGCGCGGTGACCGGCGTTCCTAGGATTTACCCCACGTTCCGGACACAATGGAATAGGTTTCGGGAGCTAATTCGATCATTTGTGCGAGTTACGGCAATGAACGATCAAATTTAAATTAAACCGATTAAACAAATTTCTAGACGTTTTAGCTTGCCCCGGACAAACGGTAAATCCGATTGACACGAAATTTGAAACCTTACAGTAAGATAATATTACGGATCCGATGAAACTGCTTTCGTCGAAATCTAAGACTGTTTGAAAAATGGCTATTTTAACTCGTCAATTAAATATTAAAATATTCAATTTTCACAATTTAACTTTTAATTCGATTTTAAAAGTTCTATAACATCATTATAACTCCAATATGATTAAATAAAATTTTACAAATCATTTTCAATCATTTTAAACTCAATTTTTCAATTATTTTTGAAATTTAACATATTCAATTATCGATTTAATTGTCCAATTAAATCCAGTTATTCGAAAAAAATAAATTATTCGATTTAAAAATATCACTTATTAATATTTAAAATTAATTAAATATTCGAATTTCAATTAACAGAAATTCTGGGTCGTTACAGATTTGTACGCATTCAAATTCTTTTTTCTTTTTAACTTGGAAACAAATAATCCTATAACTAGCATTTTCTTCTAGCTAATTAATTTACATTATCAGCTATTGTAACAAAAGAATATTCCTTGATTAATTGACACCCTTTTTAAAACTCTAAACTGATTTCCAATTAATTAATTGACATGTTTTCCCATTTTAATCGATATCCAAATTAATTCCTATGCATCACTTAATCACACCTTTATTAATTGTATATATTTAAACCACCAATTCATGCCCCATTAATTGATATATAAGTTTTCCCCTTTTATTGATTGATGCTTACTTAATGTCTTTAATTAATTTCTTAATTAATTTATTGTGTCGATTATAAATTAGTATACATATGTCAACATTTAATTTATTCCCCACATACATTTCCCTTTATTAGAAGATCCCTTAGTTAATTAATGTTATAAAAGTGACATACTCTCTGACTAATTGACACCTCTATGTCTCTTAATTAATTCCCCTTTTAATTTATTGATGCGTCAATCAATCACACACATATTGCTTGCATAAATCTATGTAACCTCCTAATTCTTAAATGCATATATTTGATATTTATATTCTATTTTGCAATTATGTTAATTCGATTGATTTTATTTAATTATATAAAAATGCGGGGTGTTACATTCTCCCACCCTTTAGGAAATTTCGTCTTTGAAATTCGACAAGAGTAAATTTACGCAATTCCTCGCGTCAATCACATTCATTTTGTGTACATTCAATCTTTCGACCACTCGTGCTCTTGTGAAAAAGTGTTATTCAATACAAAATATATGGATGTACATGAATTTCTAAGCGGCACCTCCTATATGAATGCTTTGTTCTTTAAAATTTATTTTTAAAACATAATGCACACGTCCTAAAAATACTTGCAATTTCTATATGAATGCAATCTTTTGAAAATATAATACACTTTTCATCCAATTTTCCCATACTCCTATTGAATGTGGGTGAAGTTCAATGAATTTTGTATCCAAACTGTACCATATAACTTCAAATGTTCGAATTTCTGAAATATCTAATTTTCTGAATTCGATCTCTTATGTTAGAAAGAAGTTAGAAAATGGAAAATTCATATTTCTTCAATTTTCTTCTGCGCACATCTTCCTCCGTACTTGGGATTTAGGATATTCTAAAAAAAAAATTATTTACTTCCCTAAGCACAATTTACATAGGAAAATATCTCTTTCTAAATTTTTCTGTTGACTTTTATATCACTTTCTTTAAATTTGTTAATTTTCTTTTAGTTATCTTATTCTACTTTTACTCTTTTTTAGATATACAACAACTAAACACAGCTATTATCTAAGGCAAGGAGGTCTAGGAATATGTCCACTTTGACACAGAAAGGTCCAACTCTAGGTATCAAAGTAATTCAAATGCTTCTCCTACCGCCGATTACTTGTTACCAAAATATGTTGTATTACTCATGAAGAATAAGATCTATTCATCTCTTTATTTCATGCTAAAAAGGAATAACTATGTCTCATTTACTACAATGGATAAGGGTTCCAACCTAAGTGGTCTCTATCTAAAAATGCAACTATGCTTGGGGAAATTTTCTCTTTACTCTTCATTTTTTCCCAACTAAGATCTACTTTTTCCACCACACGTGTTTTTCTATCTTACTAATATCACTTCACTAGACTATGTAAAACAACATTTCTAGGTTTACACTAGTGTCCTATACACCTTACGGGAACTTTTATTATTACTAGTAGGAGTAATTACTGCTATAGCCTTATACTTTTCCATTACACCTAGAAAATGATTCTTATCTACTCCATATTTAAAAGTCTGGTTCAGTTTGGTATTTATCATTTTACTTCAAAAACTAAAGCTTCTAAATTTTTGAAACGTCACATCCTAAAATTCTTGCCTTTAAAAATGTTGTTTTGAAGTTCTGTTAATTCAAAGGTACTAGGTTACTTAAAATTTTATCTTTTTAAAAATTGATTTAATTTTCCACCAAACAATCTTTTTTTTCGACTTAAAAAAATGTCCTCACATGTTTTCAAAATGTCCTATTTTTTTCATAGATTTTCAAATTTACTAAAAGTGGAATAGGTAAGAACAATTATTTTATCAAAAATCTCTTAACTTTTCCACTCTTCTAATTACTTAACCTTAAAGGAGTTTCTAACTTACTACACTTAATGGTTTTATACCTTAATTTATTGGAATTACTTTCTCTTATGAGAAATCTTTAACATTAAAACCTTCTATGAATCCTTTAGAGGAGGATTTCATGTTTATGTGAAATTATAAGGAATTTATTTTATATTTTATCGAAATATGCTATACAAAATACGATGCTTTTTATACCTTGTACATCTCTTTCACGTATTCTATAACTTGCACAAAACATCTTTATTTATGATTCATAGAAAATTATATCATTATTCGTTTCATTCCAATAGATTAAAGTATGTTTACTCTATATTCACTTAGATAAGATATTTCCTACTAAATTCATTAATTTATCATACATTATTTTTTTCCAAAGAACTCGTTTTCAAAACTACTTTATAACTACAAAATATTTTCATATACTTATTTAAATAATAAGCGTACATACGGACCACTTTAGAAATTATCTCCAAACTCATTTGGGTCAAACAGATGTTGGGTAAAACACCGTTACTACAACCCAAAAATACAAGTTTATGGATTCAATTAAAATAAATATTAATAAATCCCATTTGCTATGTTAAAAACATTTCCTTTGGAGTCACCTACTATAACAATAGTGTCATAGTCTATGCTTCCTTTATTTCTACCGAAAACATCTACTACTACAATAAACGTTGTAACCTATGTTTTCGATACTTAACACATTCTAGGTTTTTATATTTAAAATTTTTGTTCACCAACAAGGAAACCAGCGAGCTATACATGCTCTATAATTCTTCAAAAAGAATTTCACTTTTAATAAAATTTACATCATATAAAAACCAATTTAAATTTCATATCACTTTTTCTTTCAAAAACCCAATATTTACTTCCTCAAATATATTAACAATTATATTTCTCAACTTTTCAATTCCAAAAGTTTCATTTAATTGGGCCGGACATAAAGTGTATTTTCTTCTTACTAAAACCTCTTATTTCTTTCAAAATAAAAACACTCTCCCTGCTATCCCTAGGGAACTTCTCCACTTCCTATAACATATGGATACCAATCTCTTCTCAAAACATGGCTTATTTGTATGCTATAAATCGGTAATTAACATAGGGCTCAACATACTTGGCTTATTCCAAACCCAACCAGCAAACTATGCCCAAATATACTTCTAAAAACTTTCAACATGTTAAAATCTATGGTTGGTGACTATTTGTATTTTAGTACATATTATTTATATTTTATTAAAAAATTCAAATACGTTCACCCACTATCTTCCTAGAAATCTAAACCTCGCTGATACCAAATGCTACAAACCAAATTCCAATGATCCAGATTTTTTGCGAAAATGCTAAAAACCATGCCCACTTAAGCTCGAGTTTGGTATCTGGTGTCCTACCAAGGGGCATAAATTACTATATCAATGCTCAAATAATTATCTCACAGCAGGATTGACTAAAATATAATAGTAAGTAAATACTCACCTAATAATAACACTTTCTAAGCAAGTGTCATAAAGTTGAGAAGTCTCTACCATTTACCTAACATGTACGATTATGAGGAGGGGGTCGGAATAAAAGTTCTGATGAATAAATAAATTACATACTTCTAGGCTTGATTAAAAATATATCGTTTTATTTCCATCCACTCTTATATTAGGTTCATTAGGTTACAAAAATCTCACCTCTGTTCGCGAACCGTCCCCATCTACTCCTGTTAACCCGCCATTTGGCAAGGCTGTAGATAGGAAGATTTAACTAAATCGGTTGCTTGGTTATCTAGGCTAGGATATCATGAATTTGGTTCAAATGGATTAATGGATACACTACTACGGATAATAATTTGAAGCCATGATTAAGCATGGTCGATGGACAAAAGGGGTGGGATACATGAAAGACATGTTTCGACAAGAGTTGAGTCATTTCGGATTGCTTGGAGCTGCACTTGGCCTTGCTTCGGGTCATGGAGTGATTGGCTATGGATTGGTATATTTGCCTGGGATTATTGAAGACTTCGGCTCGGCATCTTGTATGATTCGGGTCTGTAGAGTAAAGGGAGCGGCATCATGAATGGGTCGACATCACGAGCAGAACGATATCCATTTAAGGGATCAACATATAGTGTATGGTTCGGATTGGCAGGAAAGCTATGGTTAAGCTTGGTTTAGGTTAGCTAGAAGGACATGTGTCGGGATAGTGTGGATCGGAAGGAAGGCTAGTGGATCGGCATTAAAGTAGTTCGGTCAAGGTGGGTCGACATGGGTAGATCGGCATTGAAGTGATTCGGTCAAGGTTGGTCAGCATATATCGATCGATATTGAAGTGATTTGGTTAAGGTAGGTAGGCATAGGTTCGGCAAAACCTGAAACTACTTGGATCTGACCCGAGTATTGAAAATAACCGGATCGGGCTTGATAAACCAGCGTGAGAAACCCAAATATAAATGACAGTGTCATATATCAGCTTTTGAATAAAATTCTTTGAAAAGAAAGAGTATCACATAAGACCACACCCACATATAAACACGGACGGGTTTTTACCTTATGAAAACTAAAACACTTTTATATCAAAACCTTTGATATTATTTCTAGTGACATCTCTTTCAAAAAATTTACAAATAAACTTATTAATCTTAGCCGAAATTGTTACCATTATTAAATTCCAGCATACTAGGCTCTACAAACAAAACCGTATGTTCTTATTCGAGAATGGATTTCCATACAAACGACCAGGTGAAGAATCTACCTTCCGAAATGGGTAAACCTCTAGATGGATGCCTCAAGGCATAGAACATCTGCCCTCTAACAACACAAGACCAGCCTACCTCTGTAACTAGATAGTACCCAATATGTCATCTTCCGGTCGTTACCGACCTTTATCCAAGAGCACTCTTTCCATACACCACATTAATTAACATCCCGAACGTCATAGTGGGAAGAAATATATCTAGAAGGGGATGATCATACCCTAATTAGAAATGACCCACTTAGCCTTGTCGCATCCAATCACATTTTGGTCATTTCCGGTTTGATGAGGCTTAAGGAAAACGATTACCTGTTCACATAGCACATATCACATCATTGAATGCCACATTGCCATTTCTGTTGACTACTAATTGCCTTCCACAAAAATACAACCCTTGAGCTCGTATGTCTTAAGGAGGGTGTTAAGCTAAGAGAAGTTGCCTTCACCGTCACCACTGATGTACGTTTGCAAAAACTAATGTACATAATCTTTAGAAATGCAATGTCAGACAAACGTCCACACAAGTTGTCTAGGAACAGGACAAACCAAAGGCACTCTCCTACTACCACTAGTAGAGAGTAGTCCTTGCAATCCAAAAATCTCCACAACGAGGAGACAACTTCGATATATAACTCTATAATGGGTGTGACTCCAAGCAAATCAACAAGCGGTCCTCACGCTATGAAGATCCACGGTCTTCAATAGTCGTCATCTTCAACATGTCTTCACATTCGAATGTATACATTGGTTCGAAGTGGTTTTCAGATAAGAATTATCCAAATCCGACCCCGGTTCCTTTGATGCCAATTATCGATTTAAAAGATGTTAAGTTCATATATGGATATCAAACATCAATCAATTACTTCTTCTTTTATTTAAAATATCTTTCTTAGATATATTCTTTTCAATTTATTCCATTTTCTTTTCAAGAGTGTAAGGGATCATTAAGCCTCATTATCAAATCATTTGGTTTATTTAAACCTTTCTTAAATCCTGGAATAATTCTAAATCATTTTCTCTTTTACTTAGGAAAACCTTTCCAAATCATTCATTAAATCTTAATCAAAGATTTTCTTTCTTAACTTTTAACTTAGGGAAAATATTCCCTTTTATAATATCACTTTCCAAAACATCCATTTAATTTAAAGGATTATTCACTGTCCAAAATTGCGAATTTAATTCCTTTAATAAACTTTCACATTTAACTTATCGATTTAAATTGATTTCATATTTACATAACGGTCTTTATAAATTCCATTTATATTTTATAAACTTTAATATACAAAATTTATTTACTAAAAAATTCTATTTATATCTCACTTATAAGTCAAAATCCAATTATAATTTAATACTTATAAAACTCTTATTTACAAATTCATTCATTTCAAATCTTGTTATTTATAAAATCCATTACAAATTCTTTTCTAAATTTCAATTGTAAACCCATATATTGATTACAATCCCATTTCTAATATTTATGAAACACTTTTGTAATTCCATTACTTTTATTTGTAAAATATCAATTTTATAAATCTTATATCTAGACCATTTATAATAAATTCATAGAATTTATTTCTTTTCATTTATCTTAGAAAAAACTTAATTATGATCTTTTAGAGCATCCGGGCTTTCCTTTTGATATGTTCCACCCCTCACCTAAGAAGAGAAAATATAGGCCAGGTAAGTTCAGGGCACTGGTTGCTCCATTCCTAATCTTAGTTAAACACCTTATTTTATCTTCCTAGATCTCACAGGTGGGAAAAATGTACTAGTCGTTTCCGCATTACTCAGTTTGTTATTATATTCAATATTCTTCACTTATTGTTTAAGTGGTATAAACAATTCCTCTTTCCAATTTATTCAAACTCTCATTAAAACTTTCAAATCATCCTTAAATGACTTAATTGTTATTTATACATATTTAAATGTTTATAAAACTTTTCTAACTCATTTTAAAACTATTTCCAAAAGGTTTTAAGCATTCCATATGCACCATTTCATTTTCAAAAGGAAAGTCCTTTCCTTTGTGCTTATCAACGTGTATTAACGTGACTTGGTAAAACAGTTTAACAATCATATCAAACAATCGATACTTGATGATTAAAGCATATATAAGCATCCATAGCAATCATAACACAACATCAAACATGTATATATATAAATAGAGATGTTGAATAGAGTTTCTCACCATAAACTAAAGCGATTAACTTCCTACCAACATTCTAATCAACCAACACTTCACTAATTAATTCCTACTCCATTAAACACTAGCAAACAACACCTTATCTACTCCAATATCTTGGCCGAGGCTTGAGATGGAGGTTGGCCGAAAATATAGAGAAGAAGCGGTAGAGCTTTGAACTTGAATTTCCAAGATTTAGATCCAAAAAATGGATCATCTTCTCTCTTCTTTTTGACTCTCTTACTCTCAAAATTTGAAAAACTTGTTAGCTGAAAAATTGTTGCCAATTCTTTTCTCTTGAATTTAAAAAAAAAGGAACCATTTGAATCCAAGTCGTTTTGAGGAAGATATGATAGAATTAAGAAGCGGTATTGTCGGATAGACAAAAATGAAGCCCAAAAATGCACTTCAAAGAATTGAGTTTCAGGTGTAGCAACACTCAAAAATGAAAAAAGTGATCAACATAAAAATTGTAGCCACTGGAATTTAATATGGTTTGAAAACAATGTTTTCTTAATTAGGGACATTTATGATTAAGTTATTATTAAAAAAAAATGGCCTATTCTTTGGCTTAAAAGCTGGGCCAGAAAATGCACTAGAAAGAAATATATTTTTGACATAGATATCTTTTGAAAAAGATAAAGTGATCATCATAAAAGTTGTAGCCATTGGAAAAATTAATGATTTTAAAAAAATAATTGTGCATTTTAGTTCTCATTCGAAGAAGTTATGGCCGAGAGAATAAGAGGTAAAATATGGAGAAAAGAGGAGTTTTATTTGAAGAGAATGGACATTGATTTGTTTTGAATGTTTTATAAATATTTTGACATTATTTCTTTCAAATTTTTTCTATGGCTTGGAAACCATTAAAGAGAAGAGGAATAAGATGAAGAAGCTTGAGAAAATAAGAAGAAGAAGAAGAAGAAGAAGGAATGTGAATGAAAGTGAAAAAGGAGGTGGGTATTTATAAAAAAAGAAAGAAGTGGTGAATTTACCAAAATAACATCTTACCAAATTACCAAACTAACCTTACTTCAACCTAAAGCAATCTCCACTTTTTCAATACTTAACATCATCTTTCACATCCTTACTTTATGTCTTAGCCACTTAAAGATTAAGTAAAGAATATCATAATTATGTTGGTTTTGAATTGATGTTTACTTTTTCTAACTCTTGTTAATTCCTACTTACTTTTACTAATGACTTCTAGAAGTTTTCTAATCTTATTTAATAAAAGCAAACACATTTAGTGAATTAATTAATACTTAAACTATTTTCATATATGTTACTATATAAAAAAATAAAGGTGCGACTACGTTGCGACAACTTTTAATCGACAAAACGTCCGTTTTCGACAAAATGTTTTACGGTCACATTTTGACGTTTTAGTTAAACTATTTATTTATATAAACCAAATTAGAAAATAAATTTGTAATGCTATTTACAAATATAAACACTGATAAATTAATTAAGATAATTTATTAAACCATTGAAAGATACTTTTCTGAAATCAGCATTTTGTCACTTTTGTCGTTATAGGAAAATGTTACTATTTTTGTGTATACTTCTCTTTCCAAATACTGTCTAATATTGTTTCAATCATAAAACCTTTCACATTTAATATTAAAAATCACTCTAAATAGTATATTTTAAAGTGGTCAAATTCTGGCTTGAGATGGAGGTTGGCCGAAAATATAGAGAAGAAGCGGTAGAGCTTTGAACTTGAATTCCCAAGATTTAGATCCGAAAAATGGATCATATCTCTCTTGTTTTTGACTCTCTTACTCCCAAAATTTGAAAAACTTGTTAGCTGAAAAATTGTTGAAATTCTTTTCTCTTGAATTTAAAAAAAAATGCCATTTGAATCCAAGATGTTTGAGGAAGATATGATAGAATTAAGAAGAGGTATTGTCGGATTGACAAAAATGAAGCCCAAAAATGCACTTCAAAGAATTGAGTTCCAGGTATAGCAAACCGCAAAACGGAAAAAAGTGTTCAACAAAAAAACTGTAGCCACTGGAATTTTATATAGTTTAAAGATAAGATTTTCTTAATTTGGGCCACGTATGAACAAGTTATGATCAAAACAAAATGACATATTCTCTGGCTTAAAAACTAGGCCAGAAAATGCACTGGAAAGAAATGTATTTCTGACATAGATATCTTTAGAATAAGATAAAGTAGTCAACATAAAAGTTGTAGCCACTGGAAAAATACATGATTTTAAGAATAATTTTGCATTTCGGTTCGGTTTTGAAGAATTTATGGCCGAGAGACAAGATGTAAAATATGGAGAAAAAAGGAGTTTGATTTGAAGAGAATGGACATTGATTTCTTTTGAAAATTTTATAAATATTTTGACATTATTTCTTTCTATTTTTTTCTATGGCATGGAAGCCATTAAAAAGAAGACGAAGAAGACGAAGAAGCTTGAGAAAAGATGAAGAAGAAGAAATGTGAATGAAAGTGAAGAAGGAGGTAGGTATTTATAGAAAAAGAAAGAAGTGGTGAATTTACCAAAATAACCTCTTACCAAATTACCAAACTAACCTTACTTCAACCTAAAGCAATCTCCACTTTTTCAATACTTAACATCATGTTTCACATCTTTACTTTATGTCTTAGTCACTTAAAGATTATGTAAAGAATATCATAATTATGTTGGTTTGATTTGATATGATTTGATGTTTACTTTTTCTTACTTTTGTTAATTCTTACTTACTTTTACTAACGACTTATAGAAGTTTTCTAATCTTATTTAGTAAAAGCAAACATATTTAGTGAATTAATTAATACTTACACTATTTGAATATATGTCCCTATATAAGAAAATAAAGGTGCGACGACGTTGCGACAACTTTTAATCGACAAAACGTCGTTTTTCGACAAAATGTTTTAAGGTCACATTTTGACGTTTTAGTTAAACTATTTATTTACGTAAACCAAATTTAAAAATAAATTTGTATAATTCTATTTAAAAATATAAACACTCATAAATTAATTAAGATAATTTATTTAACCATTGAAACATATTTTTTCTGAAATTAGCATTTTGTCACTTTTGTCGTTATAGGCAAATGTTACTATTTTTGCGTATACTTCTCTTTCCAAATCCTATCTAATATTGTTTGAATCATAAAACCTTTTATATTTAATATTTAAAATCATTCTAAATAGTATATTTTAAAGTGGCCAAATTCTGGGTCGTTACACTTTCGGATGATTGGATTTGGATTAATGTAATAAATAATATAGATCTCGCGAATACTGTCCCAATCGAAAAGACGGGGTAGTGATCGCATATTACGAGTCCCTTCGCCTCTCGAGCAGAATATAAAAGTCCTCGACCGAAGAGCCGAGGCCGTAGAATATGAAAGCCCTTGACCAGAGAGCCGAGGCCGGAGAATATAAAAGTCCTCTGCCTGAGAGCCGAGGCCGGAGAATATAAAAGGTCCTTGGCCGGAGAGCCGAGTGCGGAGAATATAAAAATTCCTTGGCCGGAGAGCCGAGACTGGAGAATATAAATTCCTTGGTAGAAGAGCGGGGGCTGGAGAATATAAATAGCCCTTGACCGGAGAGTCGAGGTCGTAACAGGGTAACGCGACCCGGCGAGGTGTATGGATTTGAAGTTAAACCCGAAGAGGTCATGGATTTGGATTTTGGCTTCGGATAAATGGACACGGTGAGGTCCCGGATTTTGGGAAAGGGCCCGGAGCGGTCCCGGATTTGGATATCGACCCGAAGTGGTCATGGATTTGGTTATTGATTATGGATAGATCAGAGTTTGGCTATTGGATTCGGATTTTGGTTTAGGATTTGGACTCGATAAGGTCCTCAATTTGGACTACGAGACCCTGAGAGGTCCTAGACATGGAAAAAATGATACGAAGAGGCCGTGGATTGGGTTAATAGATTTGAAATGAATTCAGAATTGGGTAACGAATTGGAACGGTCGCGGGGAAGACTGTCAAATTTGTATGGAATTGCTTGGTAACGAATGTAACATGGACCTCGGGTATCATATTTGAGGCTATTCAAAACACACCTTCCAATAGCATGGCATGTTTTGGGGGGCAAGTGTTAACCCTCTTTTTGGCAAGGCCTTAGATAGGCGGATTTAACTATATCTGTTGCTTTGTTATTGAGGCTGAGATATCATGAATTTGGTTCAGACGGATGAATGTATAGTCAACTACGGATAATAATTTAAAGCCATGATTAACCATGGTCGATGGACAAAAGGCGTGGGAAACATGAAAGACAAGTTTCAACAAGAGTCGAATCATTTGGATTGCTTGGAGTTCCACTTGGCCTTGCTTCATGTCATGGAGTGATTGGCTTGGGATCGGTATATTTGCCAAGGATCGGTGAAGACTTCGTCTCGGCGTCTAGTATGCTTCGGGTTGGTGGAGTAAAGGGAGCGGCATCACGAATGGGTTGGCATCACGAGTGGAACGATATCCACTTGAGGAATTGACATATAGTGTATGGTTCGAATCGGCAGGAAGGCTAGGGTTTAGCCTGGTTTGGGTTAGCAAGAAGGACATGGGTCGGTATAGTGTGGATCGGTAGGAAGGCTAGTAGATCGACATTGAAGTGGTTCGGTTAAGGTGGGTCAGCATAGGTCGATCGAAATTGAAGTGATTCAGTTAAGGTGGGTTGGCATAGGTCGATCGGCATTGAAGTGATTCAGTCAAGGTGGGTCGGCATATGTCGATCGACATTGAGGTGGTTCGATCTAAGTGGGTCGGCATAGGTCGGTAAGTTGAATTGGGTCGGTGTTAGGTCGTAAGAACTTGGGTTCGGCCTTGGTGGATCGGCCATCTAGGGCCGGTTGATTGGCTTGAACTCAAGAAAGAAGGAGTGGGTTCCGCATTAAGCTACTTCCGGTCTTAGCGCGAGTTACCTCGAGTCAAAAATGAGGTTTTTTCGAGTCATTCCCGCGGCAAGGTTGGATAAGCATCCTCGATATTTAGGGTGGGTCGTAAGGGTGCGTTTGGGATCAGCTATGGTACTGGTGGGCCCGTACTACATAGAAAGCCCGACAACTCAGGTTTCGCCTATAAATACAGCATATGGGGCTTCAGAAAAAAGATCTTTATTCTATATTCCTCCTACTCCCCCACTAAGGCTACTCTACACTTACTATTTCAAAAACTCTATATTGTAACTGTAATTGATTATCATATCGATAAAAAGGAAATTTCTGGAGTCGACGTAGGCCGGAGTCAGCCGAACCACTATAAATCCTCTATTGTTACCGTTATTTTAATCTTTACTGTTCTTCATATTTATACTCTCTTCATACATTCTATCTGTGATTCATGATTGCGATTTGGTGCTTTTATCTGGATTTGGGTTTAGTGACCAATTTTGGCGCTAACAATTCCATAGTAGATTAATACCTAATAACTAATATATACATATATGTAGCTATATGCCCAATGACCGTATTGGTCCTAGGTACTACCTATATTACCTCCCATATCCTTCTCGCAATGGACCCCATCATCTTGCTTCTATACTGTTCTGTGACTACATATGTAAAGGACAGCTTCATAAAGCCTACAATACAGATGTTCCGTTGTCTACTATAAAAACGTAAAACCGCATCCGCACTAGTCTATACTAATGCTCGGAGATCTGCAACTTACCACGCAGTGCATACATTGGGGACTATACGTAATCGTTCTGTCTACTCTCTGAATCCCACCAACAAGGTTTACCTTGTAGGGAACTCAGTCGTGGATTTTCTATATCTGTAAAGGGAAACTTCGTTAGGCCTACAATACAAATATTCTAGTTGGTCCGTCTCTTTTCTCATCGTGGCTATGGCCCCACGCAGCCACCCCTCAACTAATTGAAAGACTTCTAATGAGTTAAGTGATCGTGCCCTGCTGCAAACAATCTAACATCCAATTGGCGGTGCCCCTCCATCCAGTGTCTCGATAGTGAAAGAATCATTGGCATATTGGTTTAACTGTAGTCTTTCCTGAAATCGCTCTTCGTCTTGATGCTGGTCGATATCTGCATGCGACTATTCTTAACCTTAATTGAAGTACTGGACAAACGAATACCCTACTCCGAACACCAAGCCCTTCTGATTGCCTATAAAGGTCTGCTTCGTTAGGTCTACAATGCAAATGGAATCAATGCATACTCTCTTGATGGAATACCTACAGACCTGCCTCCGGGGGTGCAGCTTCGTTAGGCCTACCCAAAGGGCCATCCTAGAGTATCCTCACGTCCTATTGAATTCTTGTATTTCCTTGAAGCCCAAAAATACTAAGTTGGACATGGTTCTCCATTTTTGAAATCCGTGATGAACAGCTTCATTAGGAGCTTCATCCTTTCGGCTGCTCTAAA
The DNA here is from genome assembly GCA_030765085.1 of Allium cepa. Lineage (NCBI taxonomy): Eukaryota > Viridiplantae > Streptophyta > Magnoliopsida > Asparagales > Amaryllidaceae > Allium > Allium cepa. The sequence goes on along the minus strand of CM060938.1, from coordinate 25,769,143 downwards.
CACATCTTAATTCTTTTATTTGACCCTAAGTCTAATATTTTAATTTGTGTTTAGTTTACTTTTCTTATTCTGTTGGCTACTTATTTACCCAAATTAGCATATTCTTGCCCTCGTATCGTTTCTGGCTATTGTGAGACGACTATTGATCTAATAGGGAATGCTATTGAGATTACCACTTCTTGCTTATTAACTTAATTTAAGTCTTAAGTTTATTCAATAAGCATCTTTTGTTCTATTGCTTAATAATTTAATAGAAATATAAAATAAGCTTTTACTATTTATCTTTGCTATCATTGCTTATTTATTCTAAGTTCCCAATTAAGCCTTTCTATTCTTTTACTTGATCATAACTTATGTTATAATTATACTTGTAATTTTTACTATTATTTCTTTTAAAATATGTATATAATTACAAGTGTTTCTTTTCTGTTCTACTCTGTCTTCTTTTATTATGATATAGAATTCTTTTAAATTCTCTTTTATTATATAATTAAATTATAATAATAACTGTCTTTTTATATAGTCTGTAGAGTTTTATATAGTCTGCAGAGTACATGAAGACCTAGGTTCATTTATTGTTCATAGCCTTAATTTCTTATCTAATGATTTATTTGGTTCATTTCATACTCTACTTTATTTTCTTTTATTCTAGGAAGATATTCTATTTTATTTGGTTGGTTGTGAAATCTATACTAAAATCTATTTCTATAATTTAATACTAAATAATACTATAAATAATAATTCGTAACTGCAAGATATTTCTTTTATTATTTTGGGCTAGTGTCAAATACAGTGGTCCCTCTATTTTACACTAGTTCACTTTTTCTTTCTTTTTATTCTTGTAGTTACGTTTATCGTTATCTTTTAATTATTAAATTAAAGAAATGTATTCTAGTTTCTAAACCAACCAATTACTCTATTATTTGCTCCCAAATTAAATTATCAAAAAAAATTATTATTTCTGTTTAGTGTAATTCATTGCAGAACTCTACTTTTCTAATTTTATTCCAATTTTCCAATTTTCTTATTTTACATCTACTTCTATAAAGTCTAGTATTTTAATCCATAACCGCGATGTCCCTTTCTAACTATATTATTCTCGTAAAAAGGGAATAAAAGAAACCGGTATTAAAGCTAAATTATGACTTTTAAAATAGATGTAAATAACTGTAAATTTCTTACTTTTAAGCCAATGCCTTTTCTAACTGTCAACACTAACTAAATATAAATAAATTTTGTAGTGTTTGCATAACTAATAGAATTAATTACTGAAATATATTATCTAACGGAAATTCAACAATAATATATATTATAAATGCAAAAGAATATAACTAAATCCACTCACATGACGTCCTTAGCTTCAATCTCTATCCCTTTTAATTTGCCACGCTTTCTCCGCTTTTCCCTCTTTTTAATTCATCGTAAATTCTCGGATCTGTTTCCAAAATTCCCTGATTTTCTTGCACGTATGTCATTGCTTAATTTTTTTGTTTAGGGAAAGACTTGATTGGTAGAGGAGAAAGGAAGAGGGAGAAGTAAAGAGGAGTTTGTTGTAAATGACAGCAGTGACTTGGAGAAAATAGTGTGGGCTAGGGTTAAGTTACGCTCAATTTACAGGTGTAGTGAACAGCTATGAACCATTCGATTAACCCTAAAAACAATCCTCACCATCATTTATTGATTTTTTTACGTTAGCTTATGACGTATAATTCTCCAATGTTATTCATTTATTCCTTTATTATACGATCCTATTAATTTACGTTTCCTTCTAAATAAGATTCTTCCATTAATTATCTAATTAATTAGATCATACATAAATACATACATACATACATACATATATATATATGTATGTATGTATGTATGTATGTATGTATGTATGTATGCATGTACGTATATATGTATATCCAATATTAATTGATTCTTATACGTTATAATTTCTTATATATTTGAACATGTTAATTAATACCTCTATTAATTGGTTGTATATAGAAGTTATACTTTTTAATTTATTCTTATTTACTTACCTTCATTATTAACTTAATTACTCCGTTTGATTTTGTGCGCATTCTAATTCTTTTTTTTTCTTTTTAACTTGGAAACAAATAATCCTGTAATTGGCGTTTTCTTCTAGCTGATTAACTTACATTATTAGCTATTGTAACAAGGGAATATTCTTTGATTAATTGACACCGTTTTTAAAATGCTTAACTAATTTTCAATTAATTAATTCACACATTTTTCCAATTAATCGATATCCAAATTAATTCCTATGCGTAACTCAATCACGCATTTATTAGTTGTATATATTTAAACCGTCAATTCATTACCCAATAAATTGACATATAAGTTTCCCTGTTTTTTTAATTGATGCTTACTTAATGTGTTTAATTAATTAATTTATTAATTAATTGATTGCCTCAATTATAAATTAATATATGTATGTTATCATTTAATTTATTCCCCACATACATTTCCCTTTTGTTAGAAGATACCTTAATTAATTAATGTTATAAAAGTGACATATTCTCTGACTAATTAATGCCTCTATGTCTCTTAATTAATTCGCATTTTAATTGATTGATGCGTCAATTAATCACACACTCATTGCTTGCATAAATCTATGTAACCTCTTAATTCTTAAATGCATATATTTAACATTTACATTCTGTTTTGCAATTATGTTAATTTAGTTGATTTTATTTAATTATATAAAATTGCGGGATGTTACACTGAACATAGTATAAACTACGTGGAACTAAGTATCAACAGCTCATGGCTACGAATAATCGAAAGCATCACTAGAATTGGAGTTGATATACCCCTATTATTGTTGTGGTATGATGAGTGTAAGCATCACAACTATTTGATTTGATTTATATTCTACACCCTCGACATTATTTATTACATCAACTTGTGTATTTATTAGATGAGTGGTTCTTTTGAGGGGGTAACCATTTTTGAACGGTCTGAAAAGTGCTATTATATGTTGTTCACATATTGCTTGAGTTTCCCACGCCGGATTTATGTCTTACTCATGGTTTTATATTTCCCTTATTTCCATGGGTGCACTTTGGAGTAGTTTGAGAAAGGTTGGTTTTCTTTGATGTTCTTTGGAGCTTCTTAAGATGAGCTGTATGCTTGCATTCACCTAGCTTAGTATTCATATTTCTATTGCATTACTATTATTGCATATATTAGCATTTATGAAGAGAGGCTATTATAACCATCTAGACTTATGATAGTACTTAGGATTGTAATTCTAAAATGCAATGTATCTTAAAGTGAAAGTTTATACAGTCTTTTGATATTATATGCTATTTTTTCGTTGTGAGATTCCAATGTCGTGTTCTCTTCTTCCTTGTTTTATTCAATTTTCTTTTTATTTTACCATAACCATCCGTCTTTCAGGCACTTGGGTGCTTGACAAATAAATATCATGGATGTATTTAGTGTCGGCATTCGAGGGTCGAAAAGGCGGATCACCACATGTGGTATCAAAGCTTTAATATATTTTATTGCAAAAATTTGAAAAGGTTTCTTATTATGTACACCTACTTAGTGCTGCCTACCCTTCCACTCATACCCCAACATGCCATGGAAGGCTTACCCCTTACATTCCCTATCACTTCTCCTTTCCACCTCCTATCTTTAGCAAATAACCAAACTACCCCCTATGTACTATTATCTAAAACATCTAGAAGCTTCTAGAAGAAACTAATTTCCTTATGAAACTTGTATTAATTGGTTACTGACGACCTTCCGAGTGTTTTAGCTTATGTATAAAGAGATTGAATAACTTCTGTTGAATCAAAAGTTATTTATCGATAAAATAATATTCGATCACATTATCGATATTTCTTCGAAGTGTTTGTTTTTGAAAAAAATTTCAAAAACAAGTTTACCAACATTACTTTTTTTTAAAAGGAGTTAATAAGGTTATTAAATCAATTCAATCGAATTTAACCCAACATTTAAATTTTTAAATAATTAAGATATTTAAATACGAAGTATTCAATATTCCAGGTCTTTACATTCTCCCCACTTAAAACATTTCATCCCTAAAATTTCGACGCGAGCAACAAAAGAAACAATCACATCGCAATACCTCACAATATTCAAAATTACTAACAATCAAAGCCAATGGTTTGTTCAAGTTCAAAACATTCTCATCGCACACGAATGATAAACAATCTACAAAGCGTACTGTAACAATAAGGATTTTTCGACCACGAAGGTTGACATTAATACGTCCACTGTATCAACTACCGAGCAATCGTAGGCCGGAAAACCGTACCGTTAGGGTTAAAAAAGAGGTAGAAGATAGAAGAAGAAAGAAAAAAAAAAGAAAACAGAAATAATAACATAATCTCACAATCGCAGCGGAACAACATATAATAGATAAATGAATATTCTTTAAAACAAAGAATCATATCAATTGTTACATTTCATCACATTACATTACATTATCATAGTTTAAAACAACAAACAGCGAAAAAAAGTACTATATACCAATTGATATGCCACGCCATCCAGCTTGCTCCTGATCTCCACAGTAACTCCTGAATTCCAGAATGACCTGATAACCTGACTCTAGACTGCCCGTGTGAAAATTGGTAGGCACCCAGAGTTTAGGAAGGAAACAATAAACTCCAAGTCAGTCATGGGACTGGTTTGAGAACTAAAACAGTTTATCTTTAAAAATCAACAAAGAAATATTTTTAAAATAGATTCGCAATGCTTTTTAGAAAATGAGACTACCATAAGGCCTCCCGCACACACACACACACAATGCAAACGCAGAATCGAAAGAGATTTCTCCTTATGATAGTCGAACATGCTTGATACACAAATTTTATTTTATATTATTACTATAAGTGCAAAGTGTAGGAAAACATTTCGAAAGTAATGATATAAATCTTACCCAAAATACGACCATTATCGTATGCCTACTATAGCTACCATGCTCAATAGCAGGTTACCACAACATTCCATGGCAGGTTATACAACTAAAACAGTACAAGGCTCATATTGTTTCTTTGGATTTCCAACAAATGGTCAGGCCAAGGAACTTCCCCTTGCCACATGGGTATGCCTCTGGAAAGACGCCCCGAGAACCTAACCGGATCTCTGCCAACACAAGGCCGGGTTACCCCTAGCTGGGTAACTACTGACATGAATATGCCATCCCCTGGTCATAACCGACCTAAATCCCTGGATTCACCAATAACCACAAAATAATAAGTTTGCAGCAACAACATAGGTTAAGTATCAGGGCTCCATACCATAATACCACCTCTATCCAGAAGGAAATGACATACACTAAGGGGGCGCTATCCCTAATAACCTTGCCGCATCTTTCCTGTTTTGACCATTTTTGGGGTGTGAGGTCCGACGAAGTCTCGTCCACAAAGCTACGCTTTATAGAAAATCCACGCTTTGATCAACAAATGCTCAACAGCACTTCGTATGCCACATTACCAATTTGGGAATGTATCACTAGTAACCATCAACTACATAACCTCTAAGCTCGTACGTCTCAGAGAAGGTGTTAAGCTAAGAGAATAAATTCTCCGCCACCAACAGAAATATATTTGATAGAAACCAGCTTTACATCTCAAATTGTAATGTCAGACACACATCCATACAAGTCCGTTCCGGGATCGAACGGAACCGAAGGCACTTCCAAAGATGCCCTTGCAATCCGGATATTCACTAATCACGATTGGACTTCCCATCACAAAGGGTGATAAAACCTCTATATCGGAGATCAGCCGATGCAGAGTCATTCGACGGTAATCCTTCCGTTTTCGAAAATATCTGGTCTTCAACACTGGTCCTCAAATGCTATCCATTACGACATATCACTTATTCGGAATGGGATTTATGGCAAAAAGGTCCTCTCCCGGCTAAACCGAATAACGAGCGCTTATATTTAAAAAATAAGTGTAGCATTCAAATTCAAGCAAATCACAACAAATACCCATTAAAGGTAAATATTGATAGTCGGTTATTTAACTATCAAGGTCAACACCCAAATATCCAGCACCATAACAATCAATAGGCCCTTTTTATTAATCTTCCATAAATTAATAACTTGCCAGATATTCACTTCAATTTATCTTTAAAAAGATATATTCTCTAAACATTTCAATTTCTTCATTGGAAAACATTTCCAATTACTTATTTAACAATAAGTAATTCACAAATCTATTTACTTTCAATACTTAGAAAATATTCAATATACTTAAAACACGATTAAGTATATATTTTATTCTTTAAGGAAAACGTTCTCTTTAACACATTTATTTGGGTCCAAACGAATGTTGCGTAAAACATCGTTATGACAACCCAAAATCACTAGTATAGGGATTCGAAATTAAGATAGATATATAAATCCCAATACTATACAAAAAACTTTTTTTCGAAAATCATTTACTATAACAACAGTGTTATAGTCCATCATTTCCTTATTTCTCGAAAACGTCTACTTCAATAATGAATGTTGAAATCTATGGTTTCGATCCTTAACACATTTTAAAACAACTTCAAATCGTTTTAATTCTATTTAAAATATCACTTCCCTAAAACTTTTCTTTAATATATTATTCACTGTCCAAAATCGTGAATATACTTCGTTAACAAAATTCAACGTTTCTACACATTTTATTTTAAAGGATTATCCACTGTCCCAAAATCGTGAATATACTCCTTTAATAAGCTATAATAATTAACTTATCAAAATAAGTCGATTTCGGATTTATAAAACAACATTTATAAATTTACATTTATATAATTTTAGAAAAATTTCAACTTATAAAATCCCTTAATTTACAAATTCTATTTATATCTCACTTAAATGCCAAAATCCTATTTATAAGTTATTTACTTATAAATCTTTTATTTTACAAAATCTATTCACTTTATAACTTCACAATTTATAAATCTATAAATTTCAGTCGTTTACGAAATCCGTTCATACTTCATTCTAACACTTATAAAAAAACTCGTTTTATAATTCCAATATTTTAAATTTATAAATATCACTTATATAAACCTTTTATATAAAGCTTTTTATAATAATTCAAAAATCTCAATTTAAACTATTTTGTTAATCATTAATTCCACATTTCAAAAATCACATTTTAACTATATTTTCTCAAAAATCATAAATTTTATAACATTAAAATTATAACGTTTATTTATTTAAAATGAATCAATTCTAAAATTTAATAAAACGTATAATTTCAAAAATCACTTTAAAATCCTTCTAAATTTGAAAATCATCACTTAAGCATTTTTAATTTTCCAAAATAGGCCCAATGCTGCAACAGCAATAAATATAAGAATCACGGCATTAAAAACATCATATATCATATGATAACAGAATATATCACAAAATATGTAAATAAATCAATACGGTTGAGGAATCTAGTTGGATCCCTCTAACCTGTTTCCCTGCATCCATAGCTGCTAGCACAATACCAATCCTGTTTCAAGACGGAATATCGCGGTATATAGGTTTATATAAAATATTATCCGCTATTATGTGGCGCAATAGGGTTTCATCCGCTATATAATGCGGGAAAATCAACTCCAAGTACATATATAATACCAATTCCACTTCAAGGTGAAATATCGCCGTATATGTTTTTAATAAATAGCATCCGCTTAATATACGACATATAGGGTCTATTCCAATACAACAGATAATAATTTATCATTCAAGCATACAATCAAACAATTTTAAATCTACCTATTTAAAATTTAAATTGAAACAATTTCGATTCAGTGAGAAGTTCTCGCCTTTGCTTTTGTTTTCGTAATCCATTTCCATTTTCGGCTTGATTCCTTCACTATTTTAGACCTTGTATATCAATCATAAAATTTTAATTAATATTCAAAATAAATCGAATAAAAAATTCCCATTTAATAGATTTATCTAATTTAACCTAATACTTAAATTTCTTAAACCCGTTTTTCTTTAATAAATTTAATCAACTAAAAGTTTTGATTTTCAAACTAACATTTTTTTATTTTTTTAAATAAATCCCTTTTTAATCATTTTTAGTAGTTAAAATGACTGAATAGATTAATAAAATAAACTAACCACCAAACATTTATTTTTTTTCAACTACTGTACTAATTTTCTGTTTTAAAGTCATATGTTATAATATATATACACATTTTTTTCTTTATCTATACGCTTTACTATATTATTATTTCTCTGCACTTGTTTATATACATAAATCGGAAAACTGCATTTCTTTTTGTATCTAAATCAAAATTCCTGATCTATATAAAAACTTTAATTAAATTAATACCTAGCTGCCAAGAGTCGCCAAGTCTAGTAAGATCGAACGGAGTCGTCCCACCTCGACACAATGCCGTTACGCCTCGCACGTGTGCTCGACTCCATCAATCTGCTCGAGATCCCATGACTTCGTCGATTCCTGAGTCGTGCTTTCCATCGCCATCACAACGTTGCCGTGCACTCCTAATCAAGCCCTACACGAACCCATTCGAACGCGATATCGAACTCGCGAGGCTCAACGGAGCCACTCACGAACCCTCCACGAAGTTGAACGTGCCTCCGCGCCTTGGTTCACGAACTCGATCGACTTCAAACAGCAGAAGGAAAGAGGGAAATCTCGATCGAAACTGCAGACGAGAGAAACACGGCCTCGATTCGAATCGAATTTGATAAATGACTGAATCGTTTAAAATTTATTTTAGAGAGGAGTTTGATTTGTTTAGAACGAGACTGTCTTTTTTTCCCTCAGAAGCGGCCATGATTTTGAACTGCGCGATTTCGTTTTGTTTGAATAAGGAGGAACGAAGACGAGTTGTTTCTTTTACAGGAAGGTTGCGTGAGGTAAAGAAAAAGAGGGTGACACAATTTGAAATTAACGTGTTTGCATTACCTAGCTACAGTGTTTTGATGGGGAAGGCAAAGTACTGATGTAGATATAATTTCAACTGATTTTGACCAAATACAAATTTAAATTTCAATTGGATTCGATATAAATTTCAACATGTTTACTTAACGTACGGCCAAATGATCACTCCAAACGCTGCGAAAATTGAAATCCGATAATAATACAATATTCTGGATCCAACGGAACTAGTTTCGTTGAATTCTGAGACTGTGCCTCGGAAGGCTATTTTTAAATATCAATTCAAACGATATAATTTCAAAACTGAACAAATCACTTTAAATTCAATTCTTAAGCTTCTATTATCTTCAGTATTATCAATATGAATTTTCTAAGCCATCAAATTATTTTTAATCAGCTTAAAACTGAAGATTCAAATTTTTATCCAACTTCAATAAATTAAATTCAATAATTTAAATTGCCAAATTCATATTCGCACTTCAAATTCAAGTTAAAATAACTTACAAATATTTAAAATCAATTAAATATTTTCAATTTCAAATGTTCAAAATTAAGGGTCGTCACACGTACCTTACTCTCGACAGCATCAGGTTATTACTTAGACGATTATTCATGCTACCTCGTAATTATTGAAGAGTCTTCCCTAAACTCTCCATAAGTCAACAAAACATAGTATGCACATACTAAGCTCGTACGATGTGCATGGATCATCCGTACACAATATCTAATCTGATGACTTGCCCGATTACATAAATTCCACTACCAAACTTGTATAGATCGCTTGACCTCTCTAGTGTGGAAGCCTATCGGGTTCGTTGACTAGAAAAATTTATCTTTCTTCCATAGCCATATACTATGATAGAAAACATCGGAATCATATCAAAAATAGAAAGAAAGTATTCACCATCAAGAATCAAGTAAAGAATCCTTGTTAGGATCGATGTAAATCACTTCGAAATCATGTACTCTAATATTGAATCAAGAATACTCATGCGAATAAAATGATCTATATGAAACTTACATATTTATTCTATTAGTTTCTTAGCTATACCAATTTATTTTTATCACAATCATTTAGACAAATTGTATATCACTCAATACTAGAATCATTTATGAATCCTATCATAAAAACATTAACTTAAGTTTATCAACCTTTTATAACTTCATTTATAAAACATTTCATAAAGACATACTTCACTTTATTACTTGTATAATACTCTAGTACATCCTAAGAGTATATACAAAGCATCCATTTTTTTTACTTAACAAGTATATTCAACAAGATGATTTAAAAAGGGGTTAGGAATTGCTCGGTGGCAAAATTATGATTTTTTAATTACATGTTAGGAAAAATTACTAACAATGCTTAACACTAAAACCCGAAATAATAGACTTATCGATTTATGAGAGTTAAGATTTTTGTTCGAGTAGGGTTTAGAAGCAATAGTGCTTTAACCTACTGGCTTCATTCTTGATCGAGGAATAGTTAAGTCGAAAATGTCGGAAACATGTCAATCGTATTGTTTACTTACTCGTTGTTGGAAAATATATAGTCATGTACTTACGCTAAAAGCCGACCGAGTAGACTTGTCTATCCATGAGAGTTAAGAAAGAAGTGTCCAGGCAAGACTGATGATAGTATTTAGTACTATAACTCTGAAATATTGTGTACCTTAGAGTGATAGTTTTATACAGTCGTTTAATATTATATGTTATCATTCCGCTGTGAGATTCTGATATTGTGTTCTCTTATTTCTTGTGCTTTTTTCTTTTTCTTTTTTCTTATACCCTAATATTCTGTCTTTCCCACATTTGGGTGCTTGGAACATGAATACAATGGATGTATTAGTGTCGATATTCGAGGGTTGAAAAGGCAGGTCATTACACCAAGCTGTATTTCCAAAGTATATTTATAACCACCCTTTTTTACTCTAACTTTAGTAACCTTGTTTGACCAGTTCTAAAATCTTTAAAAACATAATTTTTTCCACTAGTAAGTACACATATAATAGTTAATAAAAATGCAAATAAACCCCTAAGGATACCTTTCAATTATATTAAAAAATTCCTAAAAACAGGACATTTCAAAGCGCTCACATAGCGACCTTCTTCTCGGTATACCGTTTTGCAACCCTGTTTCACAAGTCAATTATTGATTTAAACTTCCATATTTTTCTAATAATAAGTGCATTTATAGTAACTATTAAAAATTGAATGAAGCCCCAGAATGTCTTTCAAAGTTAATTTTGAAAACCATCGAACATAGGGATTTTCAATGTCCATCTATAGCGACCATTTCGCTTCTAATTTCAAAACTTTGATTCATAATTTCTATAACCTTCAAAATCATTTCCTTGCTACTCTATAAACCAAATAATGTCTAGAGAACAATCAAAATATATTATACAATAGTATATTCCTAAATAATCATATGGAAGTAGTTTAAACAAATGGGGATTCAAAGTGCTTTGTAGCGACTATCGCTATAAGGACCATTGCATATTAATTTCAAATTCAACACACAATCTAAAAAATCATTCAACATCAATTCAAGGCCATGTTACATGTTATAGAATGTGGTCGGAGTGATTTTGTACAATATAAAATTGTCATTTTCTTTCAAAAGCAAGAGGTCCAATGCTTATAACTTTAATTCGTTAATGTCACTTTAACTTATATTTGCGCGTGCACATACACAATATATCTACACAAGATAGTGAGATAACTCACAAAATCCATGAAAACCCAAGCAAAAGCACCTTACAACATAGAACCACCTACTACCATGATCAAACATGCGAAGATCAAAGCTTTAGCACTTACTAACCAAGGCAACACCTCACCCTCCTAAATATTGCTCATGGTCAAAGGTTGAAAATAAATAAAAAGCATGTTTTATGATATAAAACCCCTTTACTTTAAAATTCATAAATAATTGTTGAAAATATATTTAATCTTCCAACCAACTTTAAAATATTATAAAATATGTTAGAAAACATCCCTAAAAAGATTAAAGAAAAATAAAAAATTTAAATATCATTTACAGACACTTAAAACCTCAAGCAGCTTATCGTGGCATTTATAAATGCTTTAAAAGTTCTTGATAAAGAACACGTAGAAAAGTACGAATTTTGCGACCAATTTTCGTACCTTAAATAAATGATTTAAGACTTGAAAATTTTACAATCAGTACCATCTTAGGGTACTAAAAACCATTAAAAGAAATCTTGAAGATATCGTCCAAAATCATAATAATGCCATATCAAATACATCATAAATACATTTAACAATCCGCTGTATCGACCCTCCCTCGATTGTTGACACTAAATACATCCATGGTATTCACGTGCTGAGCATCTAAGTGCTAGAAAAACATATGGTTTGGGTAAAATAAAACAAAAAAGAAATAGAATAAGGAAGAAGAGAACACAATATCAAAATGTAACAACCCTAATTTTTATTAACATTATTCAGGACATTTAAGCAACTTAATCCAAGATCAAATCTCAACTCCTTAATCACAAGATAAAGGTGAATAATAGATTACATCTTATATTTTTGATGTTTTTGGTTTCTAGATCAGATCAGAATATTCTGCGAATTATATTGCCATGTTTTGAATGTTAAATAGATAAATATGCTTGTTGATGAAATATGTTTGTTCATATTGATTTTATGATAAGTTTTGATTTGAACAACTTATTAAATGATATCTAATACCTTTTAATTTTGAGATAAGTTCAGAAATATAATTCTAGAGATGGGTTTCAAATTTCATAATTTTCTGAATTAATGTTGATTTATTATGAATTTTCTAGTAAAAAAAAATGGTTAATTGGGTTTAAAATTAATTAGGACTATTTTATATTAGCTTTGGGTCAGAAAATTATATATGTTAGAAAACATATTAAAAATGGTTTATGAGAAATTTTGTAGAATTTTAAAAGTGTTTTAATAAGTATATAAATTTATTTAAGGTATGGGATTTAAATGTTATATATGTTTATAAAAGGAGGAGCAGCAATATGTAAATATTTTAAATTGTTTATTTCTAAAATTCGCCGGCACTTTTAGAAAGGAATTTGGAAAAGAAATTAGCAACTAATCATATGTTGACAAACAGAGCAAGTAAGTTGAAAAGAAATTACCCTTTTAAGCTAAAAAGCAGTTTTTAGAAGGTTTTGCTATTTTGCCACTTCTGGCAGCCCCTTTCGACTACATACTTCTGCATCTATCTAGGTCGAAACTAATACACATGGTATCAAAGACTTGGTACATAGTGAATTGGACATAGGCGAAAGGCATAGAGTCGAAACAGGGCTTCTGAAGCGGTCGAGACCTTGTTTTTCTTTCAAAAGAAAATGCGCTTGCTTTGCTTTTGAAAAGAATGCTTTTGAATAAGACAGCTTTTGATTTGGTCAAATGGTTTTAAAGGAAAGAGCTTTCGAAAGAGGTTGCGCATTTGTTTTAAGAAATTTTTTCAAAGGGGTCGAAACCCCAACATGTCGCCTTTTACCCTTCGAAGCAGTGCCTTCGAAAGGGTCCCTTTGTTTTAAAATCAGAGCCGCTTCTCCAATGCTTTCAAAGGGATAGGTTTTGACACCATCCTCTTCTTTTACTTAGGAAATTGCTTTCAAAAATGCTGCTTTCGACTTAGTTCTTTTAAGACCCTTTTTGAGATTTTAAAAGTTTAACCTAAAGGTTTCAAAAGGGATGGTTTCAAATAGTTTCAAAATGTTGTTCCACATTTTTTTACTTGAACCTAATGCTTTCGAAAGATTTGATTTATGTAAAGGTCTTAATGCTTTCGAAAGGTGTATGTTAAAGGTTTCGAAGGGGTTCTACTCTAATGTTTTCGAAAGGTTTAGCATAATGTTTAAATGGAGGTTTCCAATGTTTTCGAAAGACGTGTATAAAATATTTTGAAAAGTGGATGTCCAAGGGTTTTATAAAGCTTTAAGAAGGGTGTTTTCAATGTTTTTGGAAGGTCTATTGTAAATGGGTTCGAAAGGTATGTTTCTTTTCCCTCTGCCTAAGGTTATAAAGTAAAGTTGTTTAATGGTCTCAAAAATTGTACTTTCAAGGGTTTCGAAAGGGGTTGTTTAACGCTTTTAAACAAGGGCTTCGAATTAGTTCATCGACAATTGTTTGTACAAAGTATATATAACATGGCAAAGTGATTTGAGTAAAGCATATAGTATATTTTCCTTGTTTAAGTATGATTTAAGGGGTTAAATCAATTTGAAAAGAAATGTTTTCAAGGAAAATATTTATGGTGGAGATGACCCTTAGTAAATGACTCGGATATTAGAATACTAGAAGGGACTGCTATGGGGTCATTCCCTATAATTTAGCTATTAGCCCCTAGCTAATAAAAATCCAAAATTTCAGAGTGTTGGGCTTTGTTATAGGTAAGACTAAAACGATGTTACACACAGAACAAAATGTACAGAGTAAAGATAGGTTACCGGTAAGCTCGCAAAACCATTAGAATGAATTGACCCTAGGAGTGGTAAGTTAGGGACAGGCCGTCCAGAAGAATATCTAACAGAAGTTAGATTATTTGTTTATTATGTATGGTAGACCCAAGTCAGCCAAAGTTTAGTAATTAGCCAAACAAAACTATAATGTTCGGAAAGATAATCCATTGATTACTTGATTTTCATGCTTACATGATATTGATATTATTGTTTTAACCAATTTTGTTCCAGGATTTAGAGTTGCAAAAGATATGTATTTAAATGGATATTATTGAGAGGGTGAAAGAAAAGATAGGAAATCTGTTTTTTCTGAGTTATCGTCCTAATAAAAGAAATATTCTTGTGATAGGTCCTGTTGCAGGTCAAAAATATAGTGAAATCGTGGCAACATGCTATTGGGTGGTGGTCCCAAACCCATTCTGCTTAGCGGCGTGGTCTCACTTAATATCAAATAACCGAGATGTATAATATTATTCACACCAGGCTTTATCTGACTCGAAGTTTATGTTTTTCTCCTTAAACTCTTGGGTGCTTAAAATTGATTTGAGTAGGTTGAGAGTTGAGGATCCACAAGTTTTAGTAGGTGGACGAATAAAGCTTATGGAGATGAGTAGGAAGCTGATGTTAGTTATTTAGGAGTTGTTATTTTTTTATTCCACTATGTTGTTTTAAGACAGTTTTTGTTTATTTAGTACTCCGTTCATCCAAGGAGGAATTTTTAATAATTATAGTTAATCTGAACTTGGGAAACCTTTGGGATACATAATTAGATATGAAACATTACTTTGTCAAATTTAATCAGAAAAGTTGTTTTTGAATTCTATGATTTTGTTTCATAATCAAGTGCCACAAATATTATGGATACCATTAACATTACTGTAGTTTGTCACAGGAAGTTAATGCTATAAATGACTGCAACATCTTTAGCGCTTAGTTTTGGGCCTCAAGTTAAGGGTTGTTACAACTTGGTATCAGAGCATAGGTTTATAAAAAACTATAAAATAAAATTATTTTTGAAAACATAATCCTAAGGAATCAGAGGAAAGATAGGGGGTATGGGCTAACGCTATAGCAATGTACTTATATTTTCTGTATATAAGAATACGCTATATCTGTATTCTCCTATCTTTCTTAGTCCATTCTTCTGTATCTTTTGAAGGCTCGAATGTACATATGGATGGTACAAGTAGGAGAGTTAACATTGACGGCTAATGAAAATGCTAGACCAAATACGAGGAGGAGTCAAGGTCAGGCACAAGCTGCAAATGTGGGTGCTAGAGTCCCGCAAGTTTACAAGCGAGCAATGTATCAGTTCTTTGTAAACATGATTCTTGCGGGAGTTACTGCTGGAGTAGTTGGAGGAAATGCTGTAGGAGGAAATCAGGAAGCTCCAGTGGTCAACAACTACGCTGCTTTGAGTGGAGATTATGCTCGAGTGGGTGGAAAGCCGTTTAGACGCAATCGAAGTAGAGAATTGGTTACTTCATTGTGAGAGGGTTTTTGCTAATTTGGGGCTCAATGTTGAGCAGAAGAGAAGGCTTACTTCTAAGCAGTTACAAGGTGCAGCGCTGTGCTGGTGGAATAGAGTTATGATCGGAGTTAATGAGGAGAATATGACTTGGGCTGAGTTCAAAAGGAGGTTTAAGGAGAGGTTTATGTCAGAGATCGCGAAGTCCACTCTGCTCAGGAAGTTTGCTGAGTTGAAGCAGGGAGACATGACCGTGCTTGAGTATGCAACGTGGTTTGATGAGCTAGTGAGATATGACCATGCTACTGTTAATATAGTTATTAAGTGGAATGAAAAGTTCATTCGGGGGTTGAAGCTTGAGATTCCAAAGGCCACATTACCGCACATTGGAGATCCATGTGGTGCTGTTGTGGAGATGGCCTTGAGGCATGAAGAGATGCTTCATTTTCTTGAACAAAATAATTTAAAGGAAGCTTAGGGAGCGCAGAGTCAGAAAATAAAGGTTTTCCATAAGAAGGGACATGGAGCTGCTAAGAAGGGAAAGGCAGAGCTTTTCTGCTATAAATGTGACAAGAAAGGGAACAAATGAATATCGCTCAGGAGATGGAAAGAAGGTTATCGGAAAGAAGAATATTTGATGCTCCAACTGCGATTAAATTGGACATTATAAGAACTAGCGCAAGGAGGCAGCCAAGGATGGAAAAGGCAAAGTGTTTGCATTGGAGCCAGCTATCTCAAGGCCAACCGCAGAGGAAAAGGGAAAAGCTATGTTTGGAGGTACGCTTATGATTTATGGTATGTCAATTAGCATTTTATTTGATATCGGTGCATCACATTCTTTTATATCTCATTATTCGGTAGATAAGCTTAACCTAGAACCCTCGTACCGAGTTACTTGCTTTTGGGTTGCAAATTCGATAGGAGGCAATGTGACCCTTGGGATGAGATATGACCACCTAGAGTTTGATTTTTTAGGTCGTACATTTGTTTGTAGTTTGCATGTGTTTGATTTCGTAGTGTTTGGAATTACTTTCGGTATGGATTGGTTAAGTAAATACGATGCTAAGATATTTTTCCATGATAGGAAAATATCACTTAGACACCCTAACTGTAGTGATCAGATTATGTACTGGGTAGAAAACCCTAGTTTTGAGGTTAATGCTTTATTGGGTGTTGTGGAGGTAGAAGGTGAGTTGAATCGAGTTTTCCAGGTTAGGGAATCCCCAGATGTCATTGAACCTATGGCAGGATTGCTGTCGAAACGAGCCATTGAGTTTTAGATAGATTTGGTACCAAGAGCAGAACTGGTGAGTAGATCGCCAAGTAGAATGACACATACCAAGGTGAGGGAATTAAAGGTGCAGTTGATGGATATGGAAGGCAAGAATTTTATCAGACTAAGAAGTTCGCCTTGCAGAGTAGCCATAGTGTTTGCAAAGATGGCGGATGGATAGTTAAGGTTGTGTATCGATTATCGTAAGTTGAATGAGAAGACAATAAAGAATCAATTTTCGTTGTCTAGAATTGATGATTTATTTGATTAGTTGAGTGAAGCCAAAGTAATTTCCTTGTTGAATTCAACAACAGGGTTCAATCAGCTTAGAGTGGCGGAGGATAGTATTCCTTTGATGGCATTTATAATTAGATATGGATTATACGAATGGTTAGTAATGTCGTTCAGACTAACTTATGCGCCAGCATTTTTTGTATATTTGATGAACCGAATTTTCCGTGAGCACTTGGATGGGTTCATGTTAGTTTTCATAGATGATATTTTGATATACCCTAAGGATGGGATAGAGCGTGAAGTTCATCTTTGAGTGGTACTTGAGACGCTGAGGCAGCATCAGCTAAAAGCGAAGTTTTCGAAGTGTCATTCCTGGAAGACGGAAGACAAGTTTTTTCGTCATGTAGTCTTAGAGAAAGGGTTTTCTATAGATTCAATTAAGATAGACGCAGTTAATAATTGAAAGAGACCCAAGACAATGACTGAGATAAAGACTTTTCTTGGATTAGATAGTTATTATTGGATATTCAGAAAGTATTTTTTGTAGATAGCAACACCAATGACCAAGCTAACGCAAAAGTATGTGAAGTTCGTTTGGACCAATAAGTGTGAGGAAGCACTCCAGAGGTTGAAACACTTAGTGATTAATGCACCTGTGCTAGTTGTTCCAAAAGCAAATCAGGATTTATTCATGTATATAGATCAATGTGGAAAAGAATTAGGAGCTATGTTAATGCAGAGGGGTAAATTGATTGCCTATGCAACTCGAGGGCTCAGACCACATGTGGTTAGATATCCAACGCCTGATTTGGAATTAGCTATGGTAATTTTTTCTTTGAAGGGGTATAGGCATTACCTTTTGAGAGAAAGATTTGAATTGTATATGGATCATAACTTATTGAAGTATTTATTCTCATAAAAGGAGTTGAATATGAGACAGGAGAGGTGGTTAGGTTTTATAGCCTCTTATGATTTTAGTATTGAGTACACACCAGGAGAAGGCCACAAGGTTACAGATGCACTTAGCAGAAAACATCTAAATGCAGTGTTCGCGATGATAGCTGAGTGGCAAGATTTGGAAGTGTTGATAACATGTAGAGTGCAGCGGAGATATGAAGCTAGATCTAGTAAGGAGATGGTTATGTTGTCTTGTTTAGAAGTTTGACCAGTGATGATCAAAAAGATTGCTTTTAAACAGAGGGAGGATCCAATACTAGTAGAATGGATCAAGAATTTAAGGGATTAAACAGAGAGCGATGATTTGAAAGATTTTAGTCTTGACCAGAATGGATGGTTGAGGAAGAAAGGAAGATTCTATGTTCCGAATGTAGGAAGCATTAGGAAGGAAGTTCTTGAAGAATTACATCGTCCGAAGTTCACTATTCATCCAGGAGGAATTAAGATATATTAGGACATGAAGGGAATTTTCTTCTGTGAAGATACGAAGAGGGATGTAGGCTTATGGGTGAACCAGTGTTTGAACTATCAACAAGTAAAAGTCGAACATTAGAAACCAAGTGGGTTACTTCAGCCTTTAGATGTTCCAGTTTGGAAGTGAGACTCTATCTTAATGGATTTTATTAACGAGTTGCCTAGATTTAATAGAGGAAATGAAAGCATATGGGTTATATTGAATAGGCTAACCAAGAGTGCCCATTTCATACTAGTAAAGTCAACAAGAAAGGTACCTATTTTGGGTAAGTTATCCATGAAGAATATAGTTAAAGTGCTTGGAATTCCTAGTAGTACAGTTGGTGATAGAGATTCCTTATTCTCTAGCAAGTTTTGGAACAGTTTACAGGAGTCTTTAGGTACCAAACTCAAGACGAGTACCGTTTATCGTTCATAGACAGATGGTTAAACAGAAAGAATTAACAAAGTCCTAGAAGATTTATTACGAGCTTGAGTATTAGACTTTGGAGGATCATGGGAAAACCATCTACACTTAGTTGAATTTTCATATAATGACAGTTATCAAGCTAGTATAGATATGACATCAATTGAAGCATTGTATGGAAGGTTATGTAAATCTCTAGTTCGTTTGTTAGAGACCGGGGATAGATTAGTCATTGGTTCGGATTTAGTTAGAGAAGCTGCAGAGAAGATTGGTTGATTCGAGCTAGAATGAAGGAAGCTCGATCTAGGCAGAAGAATTATGCTTATAGAAGACTGAAGGGCTTAGAGTATCAGTAGGAGATCATGTTTTCATTAAGGTATCACCGATGAAAGGTGTAATTCAATTTGGGAAATCAGGGAAATTGGCACCATGATTTGTAAGACCATATCCTATTGTAGAGAGGATCCGGAAACTCGCATATAGAGTTAGAGTTACCCAACAGTTTTACTGGAGTTCACGATGTTTTTCATGTTTCACTTCTGAGAAAGTGTACTCGAGATCTGGAGACTACTATAACACCGACTGTGTTAGAAGACTTAGTAGTGGAATCGAAATTGACTATAGTCAAGAAGCCAGTTTGCATAGTCGTGAGAGATGAGAAGTGGTCAAGAAAAAAGACAGTCAGATTAGTTAAAGGTCCAATGGAGCAAAGATGAAAGAAAATGTATTTGGGAAACTAAGAGCAAGATTAAGGATGCTTATCTTCATTTGTTTCATGGTATGTTTTACCTTTATGATTGATTTGTTGTGTACCCTATCGTAGATACGAGGACGAAATTCTTTAAGAAGGGGAGTCTGCAACGACCCTAATTATGATTAACATTACTTAGGACATTTAATTAGTTAAATTAAATGAAATAATAAAATGGTCATGGGATTGAGATTTGTGTAAATAAGGGGTAGCAATGCAAACTTAAACAAATGAACTAAGGGAACATGAAATAAAATGAGTTAGGGTAGTAGATGAGGGACAAAGTAGGAATAATTCATATCCTTATACCCTAAACCCACATACGCGTTCATTTTCACGTTCAAAACAAAATCAAATACAAGTGAGGTCGGCCACTAGTAAGGGAAAAGCAAGAAGAAGATAAGCAAGAGTCTAAAAGGAGGATGCTTAAGCAACTTAATCCAAGATCAAATCTCAACTCCTTAATCTAAGCTAAAGGTAAATAATAGGTTACACCTCATATTTTTGATGTTTTTGGTTTCTAGATCAGATCCAAATATTTTTGCAACGTTTATTCCCATATTTTGAATGTTAAACGGATAAATATGCTTGTTGATGAAATATGTTTATTCATATAGATTTATGACAAGTTTTGATTTTAAAAACCTATTAAATGACATCCAAATGCCTTGCGATTTTGAGATAAGGTTAGAAATATTATTCTAGAGATGGGTTTCAAATTTCGTAATTTTATGAATTAATATGAATTTATTATGAATTTTCTACTAAAGGAAATGGTTAATTGGGTTTAAAATTAATTAGGACTAGCTTTGGGTCAGGAAATTATATAAGTTAGAAAACATATTAAAATGATTTATGCGAATTTTGTAGAATTTCCTATGTTTTTTAATAAGTATATAAAATTATTTAAGGTATGGTGTCGCAACAGGGCTTTCGAAGGGGTCGAGACTTTATTTTACTTTCAAAAGAGAATTTGCTTGCTTTTCTTTCGAAAAGAATGCTTTCGAATAAGATAGTGTTCGACTTGGTCAAATGGTTTTAAAGGAAAAAGCTTTCAAAAGAGGTTGTGCCTTTTTTTAAAGAAATTTCTTTCGAAGGGGTCGAAACTACAACCTGCCACCTTTTACCTTTCGAAGAAGTGCCTTCAAAAGGGTTCCTTTGTTTTAATATTAGATCCGCTTCTCCAATGCTTTCGAAGGGATCGGTTTCCACACCATCTACTTCTTTTACTTAGGAAATTGCTTTCAAAATAGTTGCTTTCAGCTTAGTTCTTTTAAGACCATTTTTGAGAAAGTTAAACCCAAAGGTTTCGAAAGGAATGGTTTTAAATGGTTTCGCAAGTTTGTTCCATATGTTTTTCCTTAAACCCAATGCTTTCGAAAGGTTTGATTTATGTAAAGGACTTAATGCTTTCAAAAGGTATATGTTAATGGTTTCGAATAGGTAGTTCCCCAATGTTTTCGAAAGGTTTACCTTAGTGTTTAAATAGAGGGTTTCTAATGTTTTCGAAAGGCAGGTTTAAAGTGTTTTGAAAAGTGGATGTCCAAGGGTTTTTTAAAGCTTTCAGAAGGGCAATGTTTTCGAAAGGTCTATTGTAAGTGGGTTCAAAAGGTATGTTTTCACCCTTCGGCCTAAGGTTAGAAGTAAAGTATCTTAATGGTTTCTAAAGCGGTACTTTCAAGGGTTTCGAATGTGTTCATCAACAATGTTTTTTGTAAAGTATATGTAACATGGCAAATTGATTTGAGTAAATCATAGAGTATATTTTTCTTGTTTAATTATGATTTAAATGGTTAAATCAATTTGAAAAGAAAGGTTTTCAAGGAAAATTTTGATGGGGTAGTTGACCCTAAGTAAATGACTCAGATATTAGAATACCAGATGAGACTTGTATTGGGTCACGCCCTATACTTTAGCTAGTAGACTCTAGCTAATATAAGTCCAAAATTCCAGTGTGTAGGGCTTTATCACTATTAAGACTAAAATGATGTAACACACAAAAAGGAATATACAGAGTAGAGATGGTTATTGGTGAGCCCGCAAAACCATTAGGATCAGCTGACCTTGGGAGAGGTAAATAAGGGATAGACAATTCAAAAGAGAATCTAACAAAAGTTAGATTATTTGTTTATTATGTCTAATAAGCCCGAGTCAACCAAAGGTTAGTAATTAGAAAAACAAAACTATACTATTCGGATAGATAGTCCATTGATTACCTGATTTGTATGCTTACATGATATTGATATTATTGTTTTAACCAATTTGGTTGTAGGAATTGGATTGGCAAAAGATATGTTTTTAAAAGGATATTAGTGAGGGTAAACCCGTTCCTCTAAGCATTGTGGTCTCACTTAATTGCAGATAACCAAGATGTATAGTATTATCCACACTAGGCTTTATGTCTGAGTCGAAGTTAATGTTTTCCCCCTTAAACTCTCGGGTGCTCAAAATTGATTGAGCAGGTTGAAAGTTAAGGATTTATAGGTTTTAGTAGGTGGACGAATAAAGCTTCTGGAGACGAGTAGGAAGCTGATGTTAGTTATTTAGGAGTTCTTATGTTTTTATTTCCACTATGATGTATTAAGACATTTTTTTTCTATTTAGTGCTCTGGTCATCCAAGGGGGCATCTTCGTATGTCGCACTTGGCATATTTTGTAATAATTATATTTGATCTAAACTTGAGAAACATTTGGGATTATGCAATTGGATATGAAACATGATTTTGTGAAATGCAATTAAAGAGTTGTTTTTGAAATCTGAGATTTTGTTTTATATTCGTGTGCCTCTGATATTATAGATACCATTAACTTACCGTATTCTGTTATCGAAAGTTAATAGTATCACTACAAAAAAATACCTTTTCGCAACTGCCAAAAACAGTTGTAATATGTCTATTACAACTAGCACCCGCCAGTCATTATACCCGTAGTTGTAATAGATCTGAATTATTTTACAATTGGCCGGAACAGTTGCAGAAGTAGTTGTAGAAACTTATTTTACAACTGCTTTTAGCACTTGCAAAAGGTCTTTTACAACTGCCACTGCTAGTTGTAGAAAACTTATTTACACTGCGGAAAACCATTTACAACTGCAACATTCAAGTTGTAAATGACTAGTTACAACTGCTTTTAGCACTTGTAAAAGGCTTTTTACAACTACCGCTTGCAGTTGTAGAAGGATGAAATACAACTAACAATGAAAGTTGCAACATATATTTTTACAACTGCTACAAACAACTATAATCATCTTTTCACATTTGCTATAAATTTCTTAATATCATAACTAAAACCAATATTTCGTTAATATTATACACAATCATGCAAATTACTTGAAACAGCACAAACCATTTGCATTCAAGAAAATCGAAAACAATTCGAGTTTACACCATTTATGAATTCTTAAGTTCAGTACAAAACACAACTAAGTCCATAACATATTTTAGTAGGAGTACATATGCATACTAATTAAATTATAACAGGAAGTCGAACAAGTGAGAGCCCGAAAGTTGATACTTGGCGCATGAAGTCAAGGAGGCTTTCATCAGCGATAGGTCTATCACCACATGCACAGAGTGACCTGTAGCATAGCTCAAGGGGTTCCAAAAACTGCGAAAAGACAATTGTTTATAACAGGAATTAGATCAATAAAAACATGTTAATTTTTTCTTTCAAATATGACAAAAATTACCTGTTCAAGATCAGTATAGGATGAATCTTCCGGAATGTCTGAATATCCATTCGAAAGTTAGTGGCAAGAGCGCTCGCGCGTATTGTATAGCTTGTCCCCTACATCCGCAAGGATAACACGGTATGGTTCATTTGGCGGCACTTGTTTCCAAAGTTCTGCATACCGCAACTAATTTTGACAAACTTTTACATTACATATGACGTAGGACCGGAAGTTGGAGAATATGATGAAACACATAGATCCAGTTAAAGGCTGATACATTATGATAATGAATGGAAAGATGATTTTAGCATCAGGTTGAGTATGAATACATTAGAAATTTTTATAGTTGAATACAAGTAGTGCATATTACCAATATAATGTTTTGAATCTTTCTTCGAGGACAAATGTAGTTCCTGAGCTCTAATTCTGAGTTTTTCGTTGCAACGCCACATAGACAACTGCAAAGAAATCAGATGCATTAGGATATCAAGAAAAAATATCTATTAGCGACTTGTCAATTAAACTCAAAATCACGTTTCATGTATTTATTTCCTCTTTTGAAGTACCTCAAACATAAGATCTTCTATCTAAGCATAGTACAATTTTACCGCCATCATTCTAGCCAACAAGCACACGTCCCTAGTAACTTATGGAGTCACTCTAGGATTTCCTATATAATACAGGAAAATATAGATGGTGAAAAGAACGTATAAGTAAAAACTAATGACACTTCACTTATTATAGCTTTATAATGCGACTAAAAATAAAAAATCATTATGAATCAATGATATGGAAAACAATTCAATTATGCAGTTATTATATGGATCATACCATCACGATCTCCACCCATCCAAGACGAGAACTGATTAAGAGGGGCATTGTAAGGAACACTCTTGTTAATTCCAATATTCTTTAAAGCGGTATCACACGACGTAAAAATTTTGGAACACCTTTCCATATAGTTTCATGAAAATAACTAATTCCTACTCTCATTTCATCTTGTGGTGTTGGTTGAGTTCTACTGATTTCATCTGTCCTAAAGGCAGCTTGAATCTGAAGTACGAAGAAGAGTTTATTTAACAACACACATAAGCAGATAAAATATTATCAGCAAATATTTTAAACTATAGACGACTTATTATCATTTGAAGACATGATAAGTCCGTAAAACCTAAAAGAACATATTGTATATTGCAGTTATATTTAAATTAGACTAATATGTATTTTTCCTCATAAAGGTTTGTTTGTTATGTGGATATTATCCCTCTCTTTGTAGAGGATTATTCAAAAGCAAAAGGAGGACATACAAATATTTATCATTAATTCATAAAAAAACATATCTAAATATTCGGTACTGCAAGCAGTGAAGATTTCGGAGAGAATGGATAAAACTGATTCCAAAAGAAAAGGAAATCATATGTATATATATACCTCTCTTTGTAAAGCCTTAACAAGTTCTTGTTTGTCATCAGGAGTAATGTCTTTGGCATTCAACTGAGCCAAACAATTCCATATCCTGGTTAGGAAATAAATTGCAATATATGAGTTAAAATTACACATACTTTAGAGTTCTTAAAAACATAAACCTAAGACATTAACCTGGAAACTGTAATATTAGTTTAGTTGAGAAACAGTTTGCTTAGAATCCCAAAGCAGGAATGGGTACTAGGTTGGAAATATATATGTACATGATTTTATACAATTATAATTATCTTTCCATGATTCAACATATTATAAGGTAATAAGAATATAACTCATTATCATATTATAATAAAATTTGAATCCTAGTAATGGTATTTATAAGAATAATCATGTGTATAATTGCATCCATATATAGTCAACAAATTTCATGCATATCTCTCAATTTATACAATGCCACTTATGTACATGATTTTGAAACAAATCAAGATTTTATAAGTAAAATAAAGCATGTCGTAGAAGGAGCTACAAAGTAATGGGTGCCTTCCAATTTACTGGTCCATGTTTAGAAAAGAAACAAATGAATAAGTTTCCCTTGCAATTTATAAGATCCATCAACATACTTAAATAAATCGTTTACTTTTAATTAATTTACATAGTTACATAGTAATTTACAGGATATCCATTCTATTTTGTGTAGTTTATCTACAAAATATATTAGCTTCCTATCCTGAAATCCAATCCCCATAAAAATTTAAATCCCCATAGTATGAATGTAAGAATTCACATAAAAAATTATATGAACCAAATATCTCTTTTTTGTTTAAAATGAAAAAAAAATCAATACTATTATGTTTGATTCAGTGAGTACTTATCTTTGTACAAGGCACCGACCGAAGTAAATTAATAATAATTCTAATGTCTAAGTAACCCAAATCCATAAATAATGTAAAGAAAAATAGTAACTCAAAATGATGGTACCTTATACACAAATTTTCCTGCATGCTCTCACATGTGATCATAACATCTTTTGCCTACAAAGAGAAGTAAGAAGTACAAAGACATTTCAACAAAATCCTAAAATTATCAGGCTAATGTTGCCATAGATCATATAAAGTGATTAATTATACCATAAGTTTTGTCATCAATTTGTTTAAATTACACGTGAAGCATATACCATTGACAACCCTTGTGCATTTCAAGTTGCTGAATTCCAATCAACATACATTTCTCCCATTGGTTAACCTAATTTCCATTTGCATCTATTCTAATACTGCAGCCACCACCTCAACTACCATTACTATCTTTAACAACCTGAGCATAAAGAAGAGCATCTAGCTGTGTAATTAAGTGGTAAAAAATAAATAGAGATAAGAACAGTAGAATGGGTATGATATTCAAACATGGTGATAAGAACAACAGAAATGGTAAACTACAGTTTTGAAACAGCTTGTTAGTTAACCAAATTCAAGTTAAACATGGATATAGACCTTTCTTTTTGAAGATGATTTGGCAATGGATATAAGGTAGTTTTTGTTGGTAGCAGATATACCAAGTGATTAAGTTATATAAATTATCCTGATTTTTTTGTATACAAATTCATGTTTTTATAGTGATAAGTTATGCTTTTAAACTATAGATTGATTCTCACATCCCAATACATAGTTCACGTGCTGAAAATAAGCACACTTATTGTTTGAAATTAATGCTATGTGAAGTATCCATCGGCCATAGTTATTAGTCTCAAATGATATAAAGTGACCTATAAATGCAGTTAAATGTGCACCAACTCTAAATAACATAGATAACCATAGATGGATTCAAAATTCATCTTACTATCGTAAATACTTTTAATCATAAAAGGAAGAAGATAGTTATCGAATAATGTTGAGTTTACATATTCTTAATATGAGTTGAATGCAAGTTGACATGTATGGTCTTTGAAACATATAAGAACAATAGACTCAAGCTTTATTGGTTTTGTATACCAATATGAACCAAACTAGCAAACTAGTTATGGTTGTAAAGATATAAAAATTTGAACATGAGATCTAAACATATAAATTTGAAATGTAATGTGAATAATTATATTTTTAAGCTTAACCGGTTTTGGAATGGTGCGGTCTCTTTAAGCTTCAGGTTTTTATGAGTAATTATCCTTTCATACAAGTGAGAAATTTAGAAACATCCACATTCCAAATCAATGATGTTGGGGAATAACCTGACGGACGATTAGTCTCATTCCACCTGCACCACAATTTTAAGAGTATAAATAAAGGGTAAAAATGAAAGAAGATTAAAACAAAATGCAAAGAACGAGATTGTGATGAGATTACAGTTTCAATCATTTATCCATCAATGTGTGGCCGACACAAATTCCTTATGTCTCAACCCTTCCCATTATGAATGCAAATAAGGCAGGTCACGTTAGAGACATAATTATTTAAACCTAGCTCCCACCCTTAAAAGTTAAATTAACTTATTAGAATGTGCTTAATTAAGAATTTCAGCTAGTGGAGTTAAGCAATACTTGGAACAGAGCAAGTTTAAAGTTCAAAAGCACAAATAAAATACATCCAGTGGAATTTTTCAGAAATGTTGCAGTTGCATTTCAGCTACCTTGCAAAAACACTTTGGCTGCTTTGCAAACCGGATGGGTTGTAGTTGCAGTTAATGCCATCATTAGACCTTTTGGGAAATTTTGGGTAGTAGTTGTAGTGGCAAAGACACTTCAACA
The DNA here is from genome assembly GCA_030765085.1 of Allium cepa. Lineage (NCBI taxonomy): Eukaryota > Viridiplantae > Streptophyta > Magnoliopsida > Asparagales > Amaryllidaceae > Allium > Allium cepa. Next base: position 25,741,377 of record CM060938.1, on the reverse strand, counting down.
TCATGTTTGGCAATTCCTCGTAATTTATAAATTATTTATTTGAGTTGTACTGGCTAAGAACTTCTTATAACCAAACTTACAAAAGTAGCTTATATGTTGAAAACTTAGAACCAATCATTTGTTTCTTAGAACTTACGAAGGAATTCAATCTACAATTTTGACCAAGCAAATAATTGAAATAGTGTTTGCGGACAATTTACAAAGAATATGTCCATATGTTATGCATTCATTACTTATAGATCATAGTAGCCAAACGCCTTAACCTATACATTTTTATTTAAAAGTTACTACTCAAAACTCATTTGAGCAGATTTAAAAAAAGGCGATTAACTAGACTTATGAAGGAGGGCAATGAACATACATATGAACATGAGTATAAAAAATATGGTAATCACCTCTGCAAGCAAAAGAGAATCCTCGACCTCCCTCAACCGAACAAGAACTTCACCAGCAACATTCACAACTTCAATGGTATCTTTGACCTGAACCTTCAGCTTCCTGTTCTGCTCCATTAAGAAGTCTCTTTCCCTCTCTATTTCAACTCTCAAGCTATTCATTTCCTTGCTGAGATAATACCATAAAATCTAGCATATGGTTTATTACATTAAATTTGGTTCTAGAAAATTCATGTAAATGGAAATTATTAGAGAAATAAAGCAGAGTTTTTGCTATTCGAAGGGAAGTAGCAATTTCTTTTTAATAATATACTGGAAATAAATTACAGTGATCCAAAGTAGCAGTAAAGAATCATTTAACTATCAACAATTTCAATCAACAAATAACTAAGAACCAAAAATCAAGAAAATCGTAGGATAACAACATGCCACAACTTCGTCAAAGGCGACCAAAAACAACGGCGAGCAAACGCGGTAGCAGCGGTGGTGAAGCGAGCGAATGCGTGTAGCAATGGAGATGCGACAACGAAGGCGAGAGAAAATGACAGAGAATAAAGGGTTAGGGTTTGGAAGAGGGTTTCTAGCAAGCGCGATTTACTTCGGTGGATAGCAATGGCAGAGTGGGATAGGGTTAGGGTTTAGATATATGAAATTTTGCGGCCGCTTTTTTAGTTTACACGAAAGCATTGAGCGGGCCGAAGAAAATAAAAGAGGGAAGCTGTAATTTTTCGTAGTCCAGGCAGACAACTGTCAAAAACAGTTGTGATTGATAAATATTTACAACTCCCACAAATAAACAGTTGTTACAGACATATATTATAACTGCTGAACAAATAAATTTGTAAAAGATAAATTTGTTACAACTGCTAGATATAAACAGTTGTTATAAAATACCTATTACAACTGCCAGTTTGTGCAAGTTGTAAAGAAAAGGTTGTAATATGGTTGTATTGTTGTAGTGTATAGATGAATGCAGCATCTGTAGCGCTTAGCATCGGGCCTCAAAATAGGGGATGTTGCACAGAATCTCACAATGGAATAATAATATGTGATATCAAAAGAAAGTACAAACTATTACTTTAAGACACATAGCATTTTAGAGTTACAATCCAAATACTATCATCAACTTGGATAGTTATAACAGCATGTGCTCACAAATGCTGAGATATTCAATAATAGTAATGTGGTAGAAATAAGAATACTACGGTAGGTGAATGGTAGCATCCAGCTCATCTTTAGAAGTTCCACTACATTACTATTATTGTATATATCAACATTTGTGAGGATATACTTTTATAACTGTCAGGCTGATCATAGTACTTAGGATTGTAACTCTGAAATGTTGTGTATGTTAGAGTGACAGCCTTTACTATTTTTTGATATTATAATTTATCATTCCATTGTGAGATTTTGTTATTTTTTTTCTTTTTTTATGTTTTATTTTTATTTTATCCTAACAATCCGTCTTTCGACATTTGGGTGTTTGGCACATGAGTGCCTTTGGTATATTTAATGTCAACATTCGAGGTCAAAAAAGCGGATCTTTACAGCTGGTATCAGAGCTTTGATTTCTTTTGCAAAAATGTGAAATGGTTTCTATCTTTTTTGCACCCACTTATATAAGTTTCAAGTGGGTATTGCCTACCCTTCCTCTTACCCCCTAACATGCCATGGAAGGATCACCCCCTACATGCCCCATCAATTCTCCTTTCCACCTCCTCTCCTTAGAAAATGACCAAACTAACCCTTACATACTAATATCTAAAATACTTCCAAAAGCTTCCTGATGAAACAAAGTGTATTAACTAGTTACTAATGACCTCTCAAGTGTTTTAGTGTATTCACAAAAAAATCGAACAACTTCCATGGAATAAAAAGCTGTTTATTGATAAAACGATTTTCGATCACATTATCGATATTTCTTCAAAGTATTTATTCTTATAAACAAATTTCAAAAACAAATTTACCATCTTTAGTTACTATTTAAAAGGGAGTTAATAAGGTTACTAAATCAATTTATCCACATTTAATCCAAGATTCAAATATTTAAATGATTTAGACAATTAAATATGATATGTCCGAAATTCCAAGTAGTTGTGTATACCCACTCACCTCAATTCTCAGGTTTCCTTTGAATCCTGACTGGAATCTCCCCAATTTGTTAGTTGTTTACCGAATTTGTCCTGCTTAATCTCATTATTTTAAATTTTATTTTACTTTTGAAGAATTTAGGTTTGGAGGGAAAAGAATTTGGCATTGTTTCAATACACAAACAAATTTCTACTGAATTAAGATTTAGGTTAGCTGTGTATTATTGGGGTATTAAGCTACTACGGATCTTTGATCAATCCTAGAGAATCTCTGGTTCATCCTATATGCTAATCCATTACTTCTCTCCAAAGTAAAAATATTTCATTAAACTTGGGCTATTAGCTGCTCAAAAGTTTCAATCTGGAGCTTCATTGATCGATCGCTCTGTGGTGATCGGCCGACCACTAAATCTCGAGTAACACCACTCTAAGGCGTTGACCTTTGTTTTTATTTATTTGTTAATTAATTCCTCACAAAATTAATATATTTAATTATTTTCAATTGTGATTTATAACTTTTCGTATTAGCTCCGATTTCAAAGTGTTATTTATGAAAATCATCTAAAAAATCGCTATAATTGCAATGATGGAAGTCTCATAACCAAATTCAAACATTTGTAAAAAAAAATATACTTTTTCCATTGTTATATTTTAATTTGATTCTTTAGTAAAATTTTCGAAGTGTTACATTCTCCCCTTAAAAGGATTTCATTCCGGAAATCTCCAAGGACAGGTAAAAAATGTAACTCATGAGTGCAACAATCAATAACTACAACCATATATGTACGACCTGCAATTTTTAATGTTTTGAATGAGAATATTCAATTTATTTAAATATTCGAACTTGAACAAAATTTAACAAATAAAAAGAAAATAAATTGTTAATAAAACGATTTGATTTTTAATGACATATTTTCAATTTGATTTATAGGATTTTTTCATAATTTTTAATCTAAAAAATATTTAAATTATCATTTGATGCATTTTTCGATAAGGTTGGTATTTTTGAAATTTCATAGAATAAGATAGCATTACCTAGCGTTTTGACCTGGCTATATCTAGGTTGACTGGACAAGTTAGACTCGATGATAGACAAAGAAAGCAGTTTAGAGAAGTGATCACAAAGTCTAGAGATCAAGCACAAATGACATATGAAGTAGCGATCAAGCGAAGCAAGGAGATAAACTCTACAGAACATTCTGAGTATGGAATAGTACTTCCTCTAGGAAGGGGATCAAACAGGATCACAATGGCTATGGACAACTTGGATCAGTAGTTTAACTTAACGAGAGTCGATCGATATCTCTTAATATGAAAGAAAATATGCAAACAACTTTGGAAACAAGAAGCTAGCATAGAGGGGGACCAATGTGACCAATCATAGCTCACCACGGGCCAAGAAGACCGCTCAGCGTCGACCGCTAGGCATTGGTAATTGAACTTTGAGATTTTTCGAGTGACTCGCCTGCATCTGGAGATTTTGGCAATGAATTTTTTGGAAGATATTTGGTCGTCTATGCCTATAAATACAGGGTTCATAACTCATTTGAAGGATCTTTCAAGCTGTTATTTTCTTGGTACTCCATTGTAATTATGGATTCCAATTCATTCCCCTTTGTAGTTATAAATTTAAGTCACTAATAAAGTTATTTCTTCAAAGTGGACGCTGGCACTTAATGCCAAACCACTATAAATCTATTTGTCGTTGTTTTATACTTGTCTTTTACTTGTTTGCTCGGTTTTAATTTTGTTTTCTTCATTTATTTCTCCATATATAATCTATGGCGTATTTGTGACAACTTTTGATGTAAACATTTTGGTGCTTTCATTGAGAATAGAATTCTAAGCTTGATTGAATCTCATCATCTGCTGGTGGATTCCTGTATCCATGAGGTAGATCCAGATATTTGCCTACAAGTTTCTGTTTCTACTGGATTTAAAGAAAACTAGAAAGCTATAAACCATGGCCAAAGTAAAGGCTGCTACTTTTCTCATTATTAGTGGAAATGGCAATAATAGTGTTTAACAAGTTGATCAAAATGTAGAACCGATGGCTGCCAATGCCAAAAATCCAGCTAAATACATCACCAAAGCTGATTTAGAAGTCCAAATGAAGGAACTGATGGATGGCCGTCAGTAGCTCGATCAACAAAGCCAGGCTAACATCAACCTGATGAACTAGTAGAAAAACCATCATGGAAGGACAAGGAGGAATATTTGTATTCAAGATCAAAAAATCCTCCTTATTTGACGGCTACCATAGAAACATACGTCGCAAACAGATGCAAACGCAGATGGAACAATAGGATGAGATCAGGCGATCAGCCATGGTCGATCGCCCTTGATCGGTACCGAACCCCCTGTGAGGATCGGTTATGAACCGTCTAATCAAGAGGGATTAGTATGTAGGTGGAGATTCTTATTATGGGGGTGCCAAAATCAATCAAATTGCTAGAGCTTAGGCAAATGTAGTTGAACCGCAACCGAGAGACAACGATATAACTGCTACTCAAGAAATGGATGAAGGGTAAGAGGAGCCCAAAGAAACTAAGGATGCACCCACTGAGTTGGCGATTGACATCATAATCGGCCATAACGACTATCACGGGTCCTGAAGATTGGATCACAGCTTAGTGTAACAATGATGAAGGAATTAGTTAGTTTTCTCTGAGCGAATCTTGTGTGTTCGCTTGGACTTATTTTGACATATGTGGGATCTCGACAACAATCATGAGCCATGAATTGAATATCGACTTGAGGAATGTCCTGGTAGAAAAAAAATGATTCAGCATGGACGTGGAGAGATTTGTGGCACTTTAGGAGGAGGTGGATATACTCAAGAACAATGGGTTTATCCGTAATACCCTCTATTTGAAATAGGTGTCTAATCCAGTTCTTATAAGAAAAGCTAATGGAAAGTGGCGGACCTATGTCGATTATGTAGATCTGAACAAGGCATGCCCGAAAGATAGCTTTCCATATTCCAGGATCGACCATTTGGTAGACTCAACCACTGTACATGGATTGCTATCATTCATGGATGCTACTCTGAATATAATCAGATTCCAATACATGTCCCAAACGAGGAGCACACATGCTTCACAATCGACATGGGATTATACTGCTACGTTGTGATGCCTTTTAAACTAAAAAATGCTGGAGAAAAATACCAAAGAGTGGTCAATTGGATGTTTAATAACCAGATCCGTTTAATGACTAGATCCGGGGATCACTGGAGATATATGTGGATGATATGCTCATGATATCACGACGATCAAGCGATCACACTAATGAATTAAAGGGGATGTTTAACTCTGGAAATGTTGAATGAAACTTAATCCCTTGAAATGCCCTTTTGGCATTGTGTTAGGAAAATTCTTGGGTTTCATCGTTAACTCTCATGGAATTAAAGCTAATCCCAAGAATATTCAGGGATAGGGAGTGTCCATGTGTCGAAAACAATCAAACAGGTGCAAAGTCTAAATGGTAAGGTCGCCACCCTGAGCCGATTCATTTCTAGAGCAATCTACAAGTGCATTCCTTTATTTTACTTAATCAGGAGAGGAAAGATAAAATTTGAATGGACGTAGGATTGTATCGATGCATTTCAAGCTTTGGTACATCACTTAGAGAAACCCCCCATCTATACAAGCCATTGGACCATGAAGACATGTACACCTATTTAGCGGTGTCAGTGCATGCTATAAGTGTCGCACTACTAGGTGAAGAGAATCAAATCCAAACATTAGCATACCATGTTAGCAAGCAGTTGACATGTGCTGACAGAAATTACTCGAAACTAGAAAGGCTCATGTACTGCCTGTTGATTGCGTCAGGAAAGCTCCGCCCTTATTTCTAGGCACTTCCAATCAATTTCTTTACCGACTAGCCATTACGACATGTCCTACGACGACTTAATATGTCTGGAAGGTTGCTTCAATGGAACATCGAATTAAGCCAATTCGATTCCATTATCTCCCTCGAAGAGTCATCTAGGGACAAGCATTGGCGGACTTCAAAGTTGAATTCACTAGACACGACAACTCTCCGAAGAGTAGTGAAGAACCTACCATCCAATGGAAGATGTACATGGGTGGGGCATCCATCGACCAATGTTCTAGCGCCAGAGTCATATTGGCAACTCATGAGGAACACTCGATCTGCTATGCCCTGAAACTTGACTTCCTTATAATGAATAACGAAGCTGTATATGAAGCCTTAATCATTGGACTTAAAATCGCTAAAGAGCCGGGTGTAAAAGCTTTGTAAATTTTCTACGATTCCTAGTTAGCAGTAAACCAAGTCAGGGGAGAATACCAAACCAAAGGAGCATGACTTGTACTTCAACTGGGTCTAAGAGCTGCTAACTAATTTTGAGCATTACACCATTATATACATCCTCCGAGAACAGGAAGAGAAAGTTGACTTGTTGGCCAAGTTTGCAGTTCTGGGGATGCATAACAAATGGACTTGATTCCAATTGAAATGTCAATGCCTTAAGCATTAACCAAGTGGAGACTGATTGGATCTTAGAAATAGAGCCTGAGAAGGAGTCGTGGGTGACTCCAACTAAAGATTATTTGCAAAAAGGAATCCATTTTGAATGGATAAATGAAAAATAACAGATCCTTTATAAAGCTTCATGATACATCCTTCAAGAAGAATTCATGTGCAGGAAATGTTTCTCCGTCCCTCTGCTTTGGTGTATTTCCAACAATGAAATCATGTGAGTACTAAGAGAGGTCCATTAAGGAGAATGTGGAAATCACATCAGGGGGCAAACCCGGGCAAAGAAGTTACTTTGCTATGGTTATTTCTGGCAAAGAAGTTACTTTGCTATGGCAATCACAGCTTCTTCCATGGTGGAAAATGCTGCGGTAGTGGATGCTCATGCACCTTCACCTACATTAGGCGCCTCTACTGCTGGCGGCCCGTTTTTGTGAAAAAATATGATTCAAATGTTAGTTTATGTATCATTCTTGTTGAATAGTCTCAGTACAAAATGAGATAATTTAAAACACAACTCATCATGTCATGCATAAATAATGTGCAGCACCAAAAAGAAAAGGAAAGATATGCTTACCAATGGTTATTGATTACCATTCCATTTTATAGCAGGTAAATTCTCTCAGTCTCTGGGCTTCGCACATGCCTTGTACATGCCAGCAACAATACTTTCTCATACTCGCTTAACCTACCAGCGTAACTATTACACTCTCTCTATCTAGCTATTTTCTTCTCTAGTTTTTCAGAATCCTCGGTCTTTTTAGCATAGCTTCTATACACACCGCATCCATCGCAAGCAAACATTAATCTGGCTTTGTATTTAGCTATATTTTTCTTCTTCTGATTTTATGATGATGATTATGAAGCCCTAACCGATAGCCTAGAACAAACATCCAAACTGGTCGACCATAACAGTCTATTATTATCATGCAAGGTTAAAACATTTACAATCCTATGTTGGATATACAGAATCCTGAAGTACAAAAGGGTTTGGATACAGCTACATTATAAAATTTCCAGCTGCGTTTTTATGAGACAATAATTTGTGGCCCACATTCTAATGAAACTTTGGGTGTCAAATGTACATTTATGTAAAAATAGAGTAAGAAGTTCATATTTGTCAAAACATAAATAAAGATTTATTTCTTCCATGATTGAAATTCAAACTAGCTAGTTGTGACCACATTCGAATATTAGAAACACTTTATGAGCAAATTAAAACATTACAGTAGTATCATTACAACTATGATAATGTTAACCTATGCCCACCAAGGACATGCTGACAACATTAATGGCTTCAAAATGTAGCATTGGAAGTGTAAAAAAAATAAACTAACAATAATATAACAATGAAGTTTGATATTGTAAAAAATAGGCTAAATAAATACTTTTTACAATTTCAGTGCTTATGAAGCAATTATTGAATCTAATTGCACGTTGCTACATTTATATAGTAATTTCATCGAATATTTATTACTCCACACTTTTGAATTCGATTAAGATTTTCTCAAACGCATTATTATTAATATGCAATCTACCATTTATTAAATGATTGAATTTGCATCATGTCAATTTAGTGTGTAAAATTATAAAGGTTATCACGACTTTTACAGCTATCTTGATCACTGTAACATGCATGTTTGTTCGAAGTATAAAGATATTTAATGCTTAATAGAAATTTGTAAACACGTATAGAATGTGTTTTGATATAAATTAGAACTAATAAGTGTTAAAACATTTCCTTTTATTTATTGACCATTGTAATTCTTATTATGACTTAAAAACACCAAATGAGCACAAACTTCTAATCATATACTAACACTAGAGCAATAAACAGTTATATTTTTTATCATCAATAATCACATTTGCTTTTCAATTAGGCTTTGTTTACATTTTATTGATACACTATTTTTGCCCGGCCTGAATAAAAATCCTGGATCCGCCCCTACATCACACAATATATTTATATTTTCTTATTCATGGATTCTCCCACTTGTAGGGCTTGCAACATAATGAATTGAGGAAAAAAGGCAAATCATATAACTTTCTCAATGTTCTAAACATCAGACAAAAGTAAACTGCTGGATAGGAGTTAAAAGTTTGAAATGATTCAAAATTTTGCATAAATTATCTTGCAAATAAACATAACAACGGAATAATTAAGACACTTATCAAGGAAAATCCCCATAATCATATCCTTCCAAAAATACATACCCGCCTCAACAACCACACTTGGAGGCACAAGGAGATTATCACAATTACCAATAATATCAAAATGCTTAGATATATACATGCCAGCATTACGTGGTTTCGAAGAGAATAGAGATTTCCAGGATTTTTCAAAGGGGGCAGTTTTCACAAGGCCCGGCAACAGCAGGAAGCACATGATTAGTAGCACCAGCCAAAAAGGGAAACTCTTCAGCAATGGAAAGCTTGGTCGAGATAGGAACATAGGGAGTAGCATAAAAGGACTGTCCAAAAGGAGGAACTGGAAGTGGCATAGTCACATCAGACGTCGAAGAATAGATAGCAGCTCGTTCAAAAGCCGGAGCAAACAGTCGCACTAGAAACGCGAGCTCACAAGCATCGAAGATTGCTGGAAGAGGACCAGGGATGAGAAAATTGTATGGCGTACCAGTAGGAGATTGAGGAGGCCAAGGCTTCGACTGACAAGGTGACACTCGAATCTTGATGGATGTAGTTTTGGAGGCGGTCTCCACTGGGATAAAAAAGCCTGGTTTTATTTCACGTTAAAACGCGCAGATTACAAGGGAGGGCGACAAGCGACACAAGGGGTGAGGTGGAGAGACGGAGGAGGCCGAATGAAGGCAATTATAAATTAGGGATTTGAGGAGGACGACGAACGAAGGCAGTTTGAATTAGGGATTTGACGAGGATGGGTCGCCAGTCGCCATTATTTCGTGAAAAAACGAATATTTACTTTGAACCAGGTGATTCTCTAATAACTGAAAAGTAAAAAGTCTATTAAAATTTTGCTCGAACCTCTTGCAACGGGCACTATGTGACCGTTGTAAAATTGGTATCTATTACAATGGTCATTTTGGGAACGTTGTAAAATTGTCATCTATTACAACGGGCATGAAAGGACCGTTGTAATAGCATTTTATTACAACGGGAAGCCATTGCCTGTTGTAAAAAGGGTGTTGTATAAGCATCTATTACAACGGTCCATTCATCTATTACAACGGTCCTGAATGGACCGTTGTTATAACTTTCTATTAATAGGCAACAAATTCCCGTTGTAAAAAGGGCGTTGTATTAGGAAATTTTTGTTGTACTGGTAAATATTTTCAGAGAGATTTATTAAAGGGAGTTTTATAAAAGAAATGAGACTTAATTTTTATAAATGATCATTTTAAATTGTGGTGGTATGGAAAGAATTCTTTTCATACTTAACACCAAATTTTGAGTTTTGGAAATTTGTCTCTATCTATGAGAATTAAGAATGTACGTCGAGGAAAGGTTAATTCTCTAGCACATCCAACTTTATTGTTAAGCGAGGAATGGTACGAGTTTGAAATCAGAAAGTGGTGGTAAGTATATTTGGTTTAATTACCTATGATCCATTTACTTACACCAAAAGGAACCGAGTTTGGGTTTATAATAAATAATATTTTCAAACAACATTTTTTAGGCTGTTTAAGTATGTATTTGAAATATAAAATCTTTCATAGATGTTTTGTGAATATACTTATACCTTTGAGATAAGTATATGGGTATATTTTCTAAATTTGAAAATGTAGTGTTTTGCTTATAACATTGACATAAGCATATGGAAACGCTTTCTAAGTGTTGAGAATTAAATGTTTTGTGAGTATACTTACAGTTGAGATAAGTATATCGGTATTTTCAAGTATTGAAAAGAGTAGAGAGGTTTTGTGAATATATCTTTTGAAAAAGGTATTTTGATACAAGTATTTACAAAGTGGTTTTAAATGGAAAAAAGGACTGATTAAAGAGACTTAGTGGTGGCTAATGTGCTTAACCATGCTTTGTTTCTATATGGAATTAAATCTCTGATTGGACTTTTTTTCTTATTTGATAGTTAAATAATTAACCATCAAATATTAGCCAGTTTGAAACTATAGATTGTCGGTTCGGAGAAACCAAGATCAGATATGTTATCTGATAACCACTTCGAACCATCATAAGCTTTTGAATTGGAGACATCTTGAAGATAATGGAATCAAAGACAGAGTTCTTTGAAGTGCAATTGCTACTTGCTACTAATTCTGAGGGTGATTTCAAAATGGATGTAGTAGAAGTAGTGCCCTCGGTTTCTCCTTATTATGAACAACTTATATGGAGGAATGCTGGCATTTCATTATTGCTTGGAGGGTAGTGTTAGCATTCTAAGAGGGATCTGCTAAGAGGAGAAAGTAATCATGGCCTCACAAGCCTCACAACTCAGTAATGACTAAAATCAAGGGATGTAGCAGAGCTATGTGGTTCGCTACCATAAAGAGCATTATTCCTCTGATCTAGATCGATATTTATGGATTTTGTATACATGGGCATGGAAATGGGTGAGCCAGGTGCAATATTTGCAGCCTTGGTGCCCAATGGATGATGTAATCCGGCTGTCATGATCTAGGGCTGGGCCGACTCTGTTCTTGTTGAGGTTGCAAGGTTTGAAACCTCGGTACAATTTTAGAGATGTACTGTGGTAGGTGGTACTCCGTGCCTTGTCATTGTATGGAATTCAATCTCCAATACATGCCTTGCAGTTTTAGTTATAGAACCTAGTACTATTGAATGTAACTATGGTTAACCATTGTAGATATGTTCTATATTATTTTAAACCTTAGACATTATTATAATATCATTGGATTTTCTAATAAAAATGGTTTAGTTATCATAAGGTAAAAACTCACCTGTGTTTATATGCAGTGTGATCTTACGAGATACCTTACTTTTGAAGGTTTTATAACATTTAAAAATCCATATCATTTGCGTTTCTCACGCTGGTTTACCAGACTGATTCAATCTTTATTATCTTTTAATGCCCGGGTAAGTCAGAGTAAAATTGAAATTTAGTTATAGATGCTTTGGAGCTTCAGAAGACGAGCTGGATGCCTCTAAGACATATTCACGTATTTTACTTTTCCAGTGCATTTCTTGAGTTGTATTTATCAGCATGTGTGAGGAAAAGTTGCTATAACTACCTAGGCTGATGATATGTTAGTTTACTTTGATTAATTTATGTATATAATAGTTTTATTCTATAAGGATCATGTGTACGTTATATATTACTTGTCACATGTAAGATTATGTCATGTCTTTTCTTTCTTTTACCCAAACAATTTTTTTTGTCGACACTTAGATGCTTGGTGTTTGCAACAAAATTGGTCTCAAACACCCATGAATAGTGTTTATAGAGAAGTAAGTGAAGAAAATAAAATTAAACTTAGTAGATGAATTAATAAGTAATAGAGAATCGACTACCATCAAAGACATAGAAATATATAGTGGTTTGGCATTGTATGCCTATGTCTACTTTGAAAACTATCCTTTATTAATTATATACAACTCTGATTACAGTAGTAGAAAATAGCAAGTGCTCGATTACAATGGAGTCTAAAGTAAGAAGTACTATAGAGATCCTGAAAATGGACCAAAGGGCCTGTATTACGATAAGATATAACGATCGACGGCCCTAACTCGATGTTCAAGAACGATCAGCTACAGTTATGCCGATCGTTATTTTTGTCTCCAAATGATGTGTGATTATTTTTGGAGGGACCCATATGCCTCTTGAACTTGCCCTTAAAATATGAAGTCATTCTGAGTTGTAGATTGCGAGATATAGATCAACCCTTGTCACATTTGAAATGTTCACTGAGCTACAATGATCGTTATGAAGGATCAATAAAAACGGTCGGCCTTCTTTATATATTAATGTTTTGATCTTCGATCGTTTTTGTAGGCTTCACTCTTCTCTATATTAATGCTCTGAAAAGTTCATGTGGATTGGCCTTGTAGATTATGGGATATCAATCGATCTTTGCTGATTTGAGCTGTTTTATGGATTGTTCCCAATTGATCCATTTAAATCTTTGCATTGTCCGTAATTCAAACGTATGAACTTCCATCTTCTAGAAATTTTAATTGTAACTTCATGGGACTATGCCAGTCACTCCATACTGATTGCACCTCGATTGGGACCCGGTACAAATTTGCCCGACCATTGTCCACAGTGCTGTGTATAATCGATTCTTAAGACCCATAACCATCCATTTCTAGCCATGTTGATGATATCACGGCCTTGCAAAAGGCGGGATAACACTTGCCCGCTAAAGTACTTCTTGTTGTGAACATGACATGCTTTGAATCGTCGTAAGCCAAAATCATAGGAAAGAAATCCATTCCGGTCTATCAAATAGTCATCATCCTTTCATTGAATTGTTTTCTAATCAAGGGTCATAATTACCTTATTCTTAATGATGATCGGTCGATTTCCAATAGTATAAATACGGGATTGCAACTTGTGGATGGTTATCTTGTTTTGTTTGTTGCAATTTCTAAGTTCAACAACTTCATTTTAATTTTTTTTGGTTGATTTTAGGTGAACATTCAATTTTTTTATTTCAAAGAATTTAATTTTGAAGCATACACCAGCACGTATACATGTTTGTACCAGACTCCCGATCACGGTTACATGTTCATGGGTTGTTGTTATGTTTTGAAATTTTCATAAACAATCTCCGACGATCGTTATTTTTATTTATATAAAATTTCTATGAAAATTGCTCTTTATCGATCGTTATTCTCCTTCTTTATTCATTTCTTTTTCCTCTCCTTTTATTTTGTTTGCATGATCGTTCACAGTTGTTTCCAAACGATTGGCTTTGAGCCTAAGTGGAATGATCGATATAAAGTACGCAACTTAACCGATGGTGGCTTCAAATTAGGTAGGGAACGATTGGCATATGCTCTCCATTTATAATCCCCCACACTTATTTATCTCCTTTACATTCTTCTTTCACTTCGCATCATTTCCTCCTAGGATTAAAAGACAAAAACACGATGTTCGCTATCTTCCTTCCTTACCGATCCAAGAACGATCGGACTTTTCGGATCAACTCCTCCTTACAAATCACCATCCTTCTAGTTGGTCCAGGTCTAGCTCAACTTCGAATTCAATTCCATCTCTCTTCTCTTGACTACAATTTAGGTAGGTAAATCCATATATTCTTTATAATTTGACTATGAGACATTTAGTGCTAAGAATCTCATGTAGGTTAGCTTAGTTGGAGAAGTCGTTCGATCTAAATCAAGTTGAAAAGGATGGAAATTATGAAAGATGAAATTTTCGATTTAAGGAAATGATACAAACCATGCACTACGATCATTCTTGGATGATCGAAAAGACCTTAGACTTAAATGAATCTAGAGTAGATGATCGCGACGATGTATCGGTTGTTATGGGGTGACACTGAAGCTTGGGTATTTAACGATCGTCTATGAATGATCGACAATGTTTTGGAGTTGGGTGCTTTTGAGGTGGAAATGGTAAAGTGGGACAATAGGTTAATGGCATGGAGATAATGATCAGTATGGAATGTTATGGAGGATGATCAGTGAACATGGGCGATTATGAACGATCGGTTGAAATGAATAGGCCAAACGATCAGCATGTTTGACTTGGTTGAATGGTTGGTTGTTAGATATTAAAATTCAAAAATGGAATCCAAACAAATGAACCGAATTCAAAGATGGGCTACAGCCTTGCATATTTCAGTGAATGCTTATGACTCATATTGGATTTGAACTGCATATTTTGTAATATATGACATCTGAACTTTGAAATGATTTATTGTCTTTGCCTACTCTCCTAAATATCATCCATGATCTGAACATAAAAATCGAACATTTACATGCTGGCAATCGATCGTGAAACTTAAGCTATGTCGTTCCTTAATGACATAGGGAAGCGGTTAAGGCAGTCAGGAATGACGGTCTCTCCGGTCGAACCTTGAAATCTCGTTGTCTTTTCCGCCTTTAGTTTCACATAACTTATTACGGATTACATAGCATTTTACTACACCACATTAGCACACGCTATGCACCGAGAGGCACATGTTACTTCATCTAATCATGATTTTTACTAAGTTTAATAGCAATGGGTACTAGATGTTTTGGGCATCTCGCAGATATGCCAGCTGGATCATCTTCTCAATACGGTAATTTTAACGTGGAATCTGGCTTCACAACTAAGTCGGATAGTCCATCCTCTAGTCATTATTCGGAGCAACCGGAAAGCCCAAGCCCTCAATTTGATGTTAGTAATGCAGTTCCGATTCTTCCACTGAAAGTTGTTGGTCTTATTCCCGATACTCTAGAGGATGCAGTTATTCTGGAGAACCCTGCTGATTCCATAGCTTCTAAAATTAAGGAAGATGCTCTTCGTCGAATCTTCTAAGGCATGGAATTCCGTCTATTGATGTGTTGGTTCCATCGTGTGATGATAGGGCTCACAAACCCCTAGTAGGATATATGACGTCCAACAAGTTCATGTGCTAAGCCTGATGCATCACGCCATTTAACCCATACATTTAAGAAATTCTCCATTATTTAATGATAGCTCTCCAGCATAGCTTCATCCGAATAGCTATGCTCTTCTCAATTGTACTTATATGATACTTATGGAGTTCTTGCACCGTCCTCCAACCATTTATGACATTGGGTTCATATTCTCTTTCAAGTGATGGACAAAGAGTCTTTCGTTTACATTTCTTGAGTCAGCAAAGAGGTGCTAGATTCTAACGGGCGCGTGGAACAAATTAAGCGCCTTGAAAAGCGAGTGGTTCTTCGTTCACTGTCCACCGGTTTCACTCGAAAATGGTGGGAATCATGTAAATTTTATCGATTATCTTTGTATTAGCACAGAAAAGAAATATTTAGGTCGTCTTCCTGACCATGTAAGTCCTTTTACAGGTACTGTCACTCGGTCCAGCGGCAAACTTTATGAGGAGGCGGTCACAACTATGAAAAATGCACCGCCCGAGGATAGGAACATCAAGTGTCAATTTATGGACAAACGTCTTGTTACTTTTTGTTTGATAGAAGAGGGCCTTAGTGTAGGGCTCCAAAGTTGCTCAAACTTCAGGGATAAGACCATGGGCTTCAGTCAGTCAAAGGGACAATCAAACCGATCCCATCGCACCCCCAGTCACAATGTTCATGAATTCACTAGTATCGATGCCGAAGGAGTTAAATGCGACGTGCTCGGTTACAATAATGACAAATCCGGTCTTGGATCCGATGTTAGATCCTCCCATCCCTCATAGCCCATAGTTCTCCATAGGAGAAAAATGAAACCATTTGTTCATAAATTCCCAAAAAGTCACCTTTTTGATCAATTCAAGTCATCGATGGCTACTAAGATTGTTCAAGATGAATTTTCATCTCAACCGGTAGAGCGTTCAAGTCTACCGCTTGATTCTTTGTCTGCTCTACCAATTCTGCGTGACCTTGATGCTTTTCATTTTACTAATGTAGTCATCAAGGGGTTGTAATCTCCAACCAAAATTGGTACTAAGATTCCAACTTCTAAAGGAGAAGTTGCACCAATGAGAAAAGCTCCTGTACCTGGTTTGTTGGGGGTAACAGAAGGACACTTGCACACACATGCACCCCTCAACATTGCATTATGCTCGACTTATGCTTTCTAATGCTTAAAGTTGATTGATTTCTCTTTTCCTTTGAGGAAATGATGGGTGCATAAAGGAAAATGTTTGATTCCCTTCGGGATATACACCACCAATCTTTGGTTCACACTCTAGCTCTTACTGTTAAGGTAGTAGTTGAGAGTATTATTGTTAACCTGGCTTTTGGCAAGGACGGGTTTAACCTAATGGATTTTGTAATCATCAAGATAGGATGTTCGAAGAGAGGATTATTTGGATTGGAGGTCGGTTATATTTAAAGTTATGTATGATAGTCAAATGGATTTGAATGAATGACACTCAAAAAATGGCTGCGTATGGAATTAACACTCCCTAGTGGATCAATACCTATCCCAGGTTTATGTCTCAAACTTTTTGATCAATACGAAATAAAAGGAAGGCCCCATGAGGCTATATTTCAAATTTTAAGTTATTTGGAGTCCATATGCTCAAGTTACCAATTACTTCACCTATAAAAAGGGATCGGTATAGGAGGGATCGGTATAAAAGGGATCGACTAAACTCCATTTTGAATGATGATCGACCAATATCTCAACATCTACACATCCAGTTGACATAAAACTTGAAGTACAAGCTAGTTGCAACATATGAAACACCTCATAGGGATCGCATAAAATTTGAATCAAGTTGGAGGGATCAGTACCTATCCCTCCATAAGGATTGGCAAAAATAAGCCTTCGTAAAATATTGCAACAAAGATCGATCAATAACTCGAGTTTTACAAATCTAATTGGGGTGAAACTTGGAGGATAAGCATAAATGAACATAGAGAAGCTCCCCCAAGGATCGCATGGCATTTGGTAGAGATTGGAGACATCAATACCTATCCCTATAGAGGGATCGGTTGAATCGGAATTCAAGTAACACTACTCCATGGAAAATGCGATATCTCATAAACCGTACGTATTGCATGAAATTTGAGAAGAAGGTAGCTACCATCATTGAGCACCCCTCATAAGGATTGCAAGCCATTTAAACACACTAATATGGATCGGTACCGATATCTATTGTGGGCCCTAATGGACTAGGAAATTTTTAGGTGGCCTCGTCTTGGTCTCCGAACCTTCTATGAAATTTTAGCCCAATCCTTGCAGATCTTCCCTTATAAATACATCAGGCATGGTGGTAGAAAAAGAATCATCTTTCTGCTTCTCGTTATCTTCAACCTAGACTACACTCTGTCAATTATATTCTTGGATTTTAGATTGTAACTGTAAACATACTTTAGTTAATAAAATGGATTATTGGGGAGTGGACGTAGGCTGAAGTTAGCCGTCCCACTATAAATCTTATCTCCTTTTACCTGCTTTCTGATTATTTTAATTTGGTTCTTTACTTATTTCTCTTCATATTTCTATTATTGGATCGGATATTTGTAGTTTTACATAATTGGGTGTTGGCGGCCAATTTTGACACCAATAATTATGATTTCAATTATTTCTCCACTCGGGACCAGGGTCACCAAGCTAGAGGTGATAGAGATAAGCCACCCCAAGACAGACATCGATCAAGATCGAGATCTCCTCCTTCAAAGGGTTTCGAGAAGCCAACTTATCGTTGGGACCTACCTATCGGTCTCTCTCATAGTCCTCCTCCCTCTTTAGTTCCTCCACAGCCTTTGGTACCTTTTTACCCTCGGCGGTCCAGTGATCGTATTCACTATGGCGAACCTGTTGCTGCCCAAAGACCCAACAAGGAAAGTGGTGAAGTTGAAACTGCTACTCAAGATCCTATAGTCGATCTTGCAGCTTGTATGGCATAGCTTCGTAAAGAGTTTCCAAACTTATGTTTAGAAAGGTCCTTTTTTTCTCCCAACCTGAAGAGGGTCCCAGACCATGTTTAGAAAATGACTGTTAACTTCGCCACTGATATCCATATGCAGTACTGTGAATGGATGAAGGCAGCAAAGAAAATGTCGAAAGTATCTTTCGAGCGCGTGGCGGAAATTGAAAAGTTAAAATGCCAGGAAGTTCAAAATAAAAGAATTATTGATACTTTGAAAAACGAGTTAGTGAATTCTAGGGCTACCCTAGAAGAGGCCAAGAGAAAAACTAATGCTAATACCAAATCCATGGAGGAGATGAAATCCAGTCATCTTGATATGGTTTAGGAATTGCATCATCGAAATCATGAAATAGCACTCAAGAGGGATACGGCTTGAAGTAATGAATCTACAGCCGTGAAGGAGATAGCGGAATTCAAGGCTAAGCTTGAGTATGCAAATAAAGAGAAAGACGATGCTTAGAAAATCGCTCAAGATGTTTGTGACGAGCTGGCCAATGTTAGACTTAAGAGAGAGATGGCCGCTGAAAGGGCTAAAAATGTTGATGCACTTATTCATCATAAAGTAGAAGCTACTAAGGATAAGGTTAGGGGGGAGATAATGAAAGAGCTCGACCCACTTCTTATTCTTTAGAACACCAACTTTCTCAGGTTTATACATTTAACATGGCTAGGTGACAATTATCCCTTCCAGCTTTGGTGCATGTGGGAATTTCTTATTGCAAAAGAAAAGAAACTTTTTAATACGGAGGATATCGACCTGTCTCGGCTTGAAAGTGAAATCCTATCGAGCAATGAACCAAAAACATTGCATTGTATTCAGCATATACTTCAAAAAGAATCTATAGCTATTTCTTCACATGAAGTGGGTGAAGTATCCAAGTCGGCACAACCCGAAATTACAACTGAATTTCCCCCAGCACCCTAGGTAATCCCTAACTCCTCGGACGATTCTTCAACCATCCACGGGTATGATCCAGACAAGCCTCGACTTTCCCTAATTCCTAAATGCAGTTCCGAGGATATTTCGGCTCAACTTGGGGGCCACATCGAGGAAGGTATTCATGGACATTCGCCGTCTTTCAAAAAGTTAGGGTTTCATTAGTTGATATTTCTAATCTTTTAGCCTATTTTTTCTCAGCTTTAAATTTATCAGGTGTCATTCCTTTTCATTCTCAAGAGCCTCAATTAGGATCACAAATGGCTGTGATAGAATCCATTAAAGTTACAACTTCGGCTACTACTCAGGGTGCTCAAGAAGAAGCCTTTGTTATTGATGGTCAATTCGTGGAGGCCTTGTTCAAGGAAGGAAGTGACCCACACCATTAAATTCCCTTTGATGGGGATGTTGTGATCACGGGTTCTTCCAACCCCATTGATGAGTGTAGCAGGAAAGAGTGTGTTGAGAGGGAAGAACTGTTGAAAAAAGATGGCAAAAACTGAGCCCGTCGATTTGGATTTCAATGAACCGATTTCTGTATCGCTCCAGATGATCCTTCCATATAGGACAATTCCCAAGATGAGGTCCTTCCACTTTTTGTGCTGAGAGCGCCTAGATCCCTCCTACTTCTAAAGATGATACTTCCTCAATCCATACAATATAGATGTTTCTTTGAAGAGAAGCATGGAGTAAAAGGGTCGAAGAGTGGATCAAATGGCAGTTCGGAAGGAGCCACTCCAAAGAAGCATAGAAAAGATAGGAAATCCAAGAAATAATCTTTGTATTGGTATGATTTGTAAATATCTTAGACGAGTACTCTTTTTTCGTTGGTCATATTTGTTTGGGTACAACCCCGACTTTTATTTCTCATTTTCGATAAACTTGTATTGTGTACATAAAGTTCTAGTGTAAATAAGAATTCCTTTACTTTTGTGTGGAATTCTTATATACACTTTTTTAAATGATCGAACTATGAAAGTTTACATTTATTGTATTTGTGATTTTCTCGTTAGATCGGATATTGATCTGATTTATCCATCCTAAGGCCTCCCTGAGGTCATGGCCTCAGGTAATATCAAACACCGGGCCCGAGCCTTGGTGTTACGCTTGTTGAATTCAGCAGTTTGAGTAATTGTACTCTTGCCCCCAGTCTCGAGTTAGTAGGGTTAGATGGTGGATGGGCGAACTCCATTCTTAGTGAGTTTTACTCTCCTCCTATCGTTTTCAGCCTAGATTTTATAGAATAGTGAGCGGTCGAACCATACTCATTAATTTTTATACTCATATCCTCACTTTGGGGATAAGAGCTAGTCAGCAGAAAGTGATGCCACACCCTTTTATCTCGTCTATGCTCATATCTACACTCTGAGGACGAGAGTTATTTCATAGGTGGTCGATCACACCAGTTTAGCGCTTATACTCATATCTGCACTCTAGGGACGTGAGTCATTTCATAGGTGGTCGGTCACGCCCATTTAGCATTTATACTCATATCTGCACTCTAGGGACATGAGATATTTTGAAAACTATTGAGTTCATTTTTTTTAATCAGTCATTCTGTTCCTAAGTATTGGGTTTGATTCCTTACCGATCCAAGAACGATCGATCTATTGGGTGAAGCGAACGATCGGTTGAAATGAATAGGCCAAACGATCAGCATGTTTGACTTGGTTGAATGGTTGGTTGTTAGATATTAAAATTCAAAAATGGAATCCAAACAAATGAACCGAATTCAAAGATGGGCTACAGCCTTGCATATTTCAGTGAATGCTTATGACTCATATTGGATTTGAACTGCATATTTTGTAATATATGACATCTGAACTTTGAAATGATTTATTGTCTTTGCCTACTCTCCTAAATATCATCCATGATCTGAACATAAAAATCGAACATTTACATGCTGGCAATCGATCGTGAAACTTAAGCTATGTCGTTCCTTAATGACATAGGGAAGCGGTTAAGGCAGTCAGGAATGACGGTCTCTCCGGTCGAACCTTGAAATCTCGTTGTCTTTTCCGCCTTTAGTTTCACATAACTTATTACGGATTACATAGCATTTTACTACACCACATTAGCACACGCTATGCACCGAGAGGCACATGTTACTTCATCTAATCATGATTTTTACTAAGTTTAATAGCAATGGGTACTAGATGTTTTGGGCATCTCGCAGATATGCCAGCTGGATCATCTTCTCAATACGGTAATCCTAACGTGGAATCTGGCTTCACAACTAAGTCGGATAGTCCATCCTCTAGTCATTATTCGGAGCAACCGGAAAGCCCAAGCCCTCAATTTGATGTTAGTAATGCAGTTCCGATTCTTCCACTGAAAGTTGTTGGTCTTATTCCCGATACTCTAGAGGATGCAGTTATTCTGGAGAACCCTGCTGATTCCATAGCTTCTAAAATTAAGGAAGATGCTCTTCGTCGAATCTTCTAAGGCATGGAATTCCGTCTATTGATGTGTTGGTTCCATCGTGTGATGATAGGGCTCACAAACCCCTAGTAGGATATATGACGTCCAACAAGTTCATGTGCTAAGCCTGATGCATCACGCCATTTAACCCATACATTTAAGAAATTCTCCATTATTTAATGATAGCTCTCCAGCATAGCTTCATCCGAATAGCTATGCTCTTCTCAATTGTACTTATATGATACTTATGGAGTTCTTGCACCGTCCTCCAACCATTTATGACATTGGGTTCATATTCTCTTTCAAGTGATGGACAAAGAGTCTTTCGTTTACATTTCTTGAGTCAGCAAAGAGGTGCTAGATTCTAACGGGCGCGTGGAACAAATTAAGCGCCTTGAAAAGCGAGTGGTTCTTCGTTCACTGTCCACCGGTTTCACTCGAAAATGGTGGGAATCATGTAAATTTTATCGATTATCTTTGTATTAGCACAGAAAAGAAATATTTAGGTCGTCTTCCTGACCATGTAAGTCCTTTTACAGGTACCGTCACTCGGTCCAGCGGCAAACTTTATGAGGAGGCGGTCACAACTATGAAAAATGCACCGCCCGAGGATAGGAACATCAAGTGTCAATTTATGGACAAACGTCTTGTTACTTTTTGTTTGATAGAAGAGGGCCTTAGTGTAGGGCTCCAAAGTTGCTCAAACTTCAGGGATAAGACCATGGGCTTCAGTCAGTCAAAGGGACAATCAAACCGATCCCATCGCACCCCCAGTCACAATGTTCATGAATTCACTAGTATCGATGCCGAAGGAGTTAAATGCGACGTGCTCGGTTACAATAATGACAAATCCGGTCTTGGATCCGATGTTAGATCCTCCCATCCCTCATAGCCCATAGTTCCCCATAGGAGAAAAATGAAACCATTTGTTCATAAATTCCCAAAAAGTCACCTTTTTGATCAATTCAAGTCATCGATGGCTACTAAGATTGTTCAAGATGAATTTTCATCTCAACCGGTAGAGCGTTCAAGTCTACCGCTTGATTCTTTGTCTGCTCTACCAATTCTGCGTGACCTTGATGCTTTTCATTTTACTAATGTAGTCATCAAGGGGTTGTAATCTCCAACCAAAATTGGTACTAAGATTCCAACTTCTAAAGGAGAAGTTGCACCAATGAGAAAAGCTCCTGTACCTGGTTTGTTGGGGGTAACAGAAGGACACTTGCACACACATGCACCCCTCAACATTGCATTATGCTCGACTTATGCTTTCTAATGCTTAAAGTTGATTGATTTCTCTTTTCCTTTGAGGAAATGATGGGTGCATAAAGGAAAATGTTTGATTCCCTTCGGGATATACACCACCAATCTTTGGTTCACACTCTAGCTCTTACTGTTAAGGTAGTAGTTGAGAGTATTATTGTTAACCTGGCTTTTGGCAAGGACGGGTTTAACCTAATGGATTTTGTAATCATCAAGATAGGATGTTCGAAGAGAGGATTATTTGGATTGGAGGTCGGTTATATTTAAAGTTATGTATGATAGTCAAATGGATTTGAATGAATGACACGCAAAAAATGGCTGCGTATGGAATTAACACTCCCTAGTGGATCAATACCTATCCCAGGTTTATGTCTCAAACTTTTTGATCAATACGAAATAAAAGGAAGGCCCCATGAGGCTATATTTCAAATTTTAAGTTATTTGGAGTCCATATGCTCAAGTTACCAATTACTTCACCTATAAAAAGGGATCGGTATAGGAGGGATCGGTATAAAAGGGATCGACTAAACTCCATTTTGAATGATGATCGACCAATATCTCAACATCTACACATCCAGTTGACATAAAACTTGAAGTACAAGCTAGTTGCAACGTATGAAACACCTCATAGGGATCGCATAAAATTTGAATCAAGTTGGAGGGATCAGTACCTATCCCTCCATAAGGATTGGCAAAAATAAACCTTCGTAAAATATTGCAACAAAGATCGATCAATAACTCGAGTTTTACAAATCTAATTGGGGTGAAACTTGGAGGATAAGCATAAATGAACATAGAGAAGCTCCCCCAAGGATCGCATGGCATTTGGTAGAGATTGGAGACATCAATACCTATCCCTATAGAGGGATCGGTTGAATCGGAATTCAAGTAACACTACTCCATGGAAAATGCGATATCTCATAAACCGTACGTATTGCATGAAATTTGAGAAGAAGGTAGCTACCATCATTGAGCACCCCTCATAAGGATTGCAAGCCATTTAAACACACTAATATGGATCGGTACCGATATCTATTGTGGGCCCTAATGGACTAGGAAATTTTTAGGTGGCCTCGTCTTGGTCTCCGAACCTTCTATGAAATTTTAGCCCAATCCTTGCAGATCTTCCCTTATAAATACATCAGGCATGGTGGTAGAAAAAGAATCATCTTTCTGCTTCTCGTTATCTTCAACCTAGACTACACTCTGTCAATTATATTCTTGGATTTTAGATTGTAACTGTAAACATACTTTAGTTAATAAAATGGATTATTGGGGAGTGGACGTAGGCTGAAGTTAGCCGTCCCACTATAAATCTTATCTCCTTTTACCTGCTTTCTGATTATTTTAATTTGGTTCTTTACTTATTTCTCTTCATATTTCTATTATTGGATCGGATATTTATAGTTTTACATAATTGGGTGTTGGCGGCCAATTTTGACACCAATAATTATGATTTCAATTATTTCTCCACTCGGGACCAGGGTCACCAAGCTAGAGGTGATAGAGATAAGCCACCCCAAGACAGACATCGATCAAGATCGAGATCTCCTCCTTCAAAGGGTTTCGAGAAGCCAACTTATCGTTGGGACCTACCTATCGGTCTCTCTCATAGTCCTCCTCCCTCTTTAGTTCCTCCACAGCCTTTGGTACCTTTTTACCCTCGGCGGTCCAGTGATCGTATTCACTATGGCGAACCTGTTGCTGCCCAAAGACCCAACAAGGAAAGTGGTGAAGTTGAAACTGCTACTCAAGATCCTATAGTCGATCTTGCAGCTTGTATGGCATAGCTTCGTAAAGAGTTTCCAAACTTATGTTTAGAAAGGTCCTTTTTTTCTCCCAACCTGAAGAGGGTCCCAGACCATGTTTAGAAAATGACTGTTAACTTCGCCATTGATATCCATATGCAGTACTGTGAATGGATGAAGGCAGCAAAGAAAATGTCGAAAGTATCTTTCGAGCGCGTGGCGGAAATTGAAAAGTTAAAATGCCAGGAAGTTCAAAATAAAAGAATTATTGATACTTTGAAAAACGAGTTAGTGAATTCTAGGGCTACCCTAGAAGAGGCCAAGAGAAAAACTAATGTTAATACCAAATCCATGGAGGAGATGAAATCCAGTCATCTTGATATGGTTTAGGAATTGCATCATCGAAATCATGAAATAGCACTCAAGAGGGATACGGCTTGAAGTAATGAATCTACAGCCGTGAAGGAGATAGCGGAATTCAAGGCTAAGCTTGAGTATGCAAATAAAGAGAAAGACGATGCTTAGAAAATCGCTCAAGATGTTTGTGACGAGCTGGCCAATGTTAGACTTAAGAGAGAGATGGCCGCTGAAAGGGCTAAAAATGTTGATGCACTTATTCATCATAAAGTAGAAGCTACTAAGGATAAGGTTAGGGGGGAGATAATGAAAGAGCTCGACCCACTTCTTATTCTTTAGAACACCAACTTTCTCAGGTTTATACATTTAACATGGCTAGGTGACAATTATCCCTTCCAGCTTTGGTGCATGTGGGAATTTCTTATTGCAAAAGAAAAGAAACTTTTTAATACGGAGGATATCGACCTGTCTCGGCTTGAAAGTGAAATCCTATCGAGCAATGAACCAAAAACATTGCATTGTATTCAGCATATACTTCAAAAAGAATCTATAGCTATTTCTTCACATGAAGTGGGTGAAGTATCCAAGTCGGCACAACCCGAAATTACAACTGAATTTCCCCCAGCACCCTAGGTAATCCCTAACTCCTCGGACGATTCTTCAACCATCCACGGGTATGATCCAGACAAGCCTCGACTTTCCCTAATTCCTAAATGCAGTTCCGAGGATATTTCGGCTCAACTTGGGGGCCACATCGAGGAAGGTATTCATGGACATTCGCCGTCTTTCAAAAAGTTAGGGTTTCATTAGTTGATATTTCTAATCTTTTAGCCTATTTTTTCTCAGCTTTAAATTTATCAGGTGTCATTCCTTTTCATTCTCAAGAGCCTCAATTAGGATCACAAATGGCTGTGATAGAATCCATTAAAGTTACAACTTCGGCTACTACTCAGGGTGCTCAAGAAGAAGCCTTTGTTATTGATGGTCAATTCGTGGAGGCCTTGTTCAAGGAAGGAAGTGACCCACACCATTAAATTCCCTTTGATGGGGATGTTGTGATCACGGGTTCTTCCAACCCCATTGATGAGTGTAGCAGGAAAGAGTGTGTTGAGAGGGAAGAACTGTTGAAAAAAGATGGCAAAAACTGAGCCCGTCGATTTGGATTTCAATGAACCGATTTCTGTATCGCTCCAGATGATCCTTCCATATAGGACAATTCCCAAGATGAGGTCCTTCCACTTTTTGTGCTGAGAGCGCCTAGATCCCTCCTACTTCTAAAGATGATACTTCCTCAATCCATACAATATAGATGTTTCTTTGAAGAGAAGCATGGAGTAAAAGGGTCGAAGAGTGGATCAAATGGCAGTTCGGAAGGAGCCACTCCAAAGAAGCATAGAAAAGATAGGAAATCCAAGAAATAATCTTTGTATTGGTATGATTTGTAAATATCTTAGACGAGTACTCTTTTTTCGTTGGTCATATTTGTTTGGGTACAACCCCGACTTTTATTTCTCATTTTCGATAAACTTGTATTGTGTACATAAAGTTCTAGTGTAAATAAGAATTCCTTTACTTTTGTGTGGAATTCTTATATACACTTTTTTAAATGATCGAACTATGAAAGTTTACATTTATTGTATTTGTGATTTTCTCGTTAGATCGGATATTGATCTGATTTATCCATCCTAAGGCCTCCCTGAGGTCATGGCCTCAGGTAATATCAAACACCGGGCCCGAGCCTTGGTGTTACGCTTGTTGAATTCAGCAGTTTGAGTAATTGTACTCTTGCCCCCAGTCTCGAGTTAGTAGGGTTAGATGGTGGATGGGCGAACTCCATTCTTAGTGAGTTTTACTCTCCTCCTATCGTTTTCAGCCTAGATTTTATAGAATAGTGAGCGGTCGAACCATACTCATTAATTTTTATACTCATATCCTCACTTTGGGGATAAGAGCTAGTCAGCAGAAAGTGATGCCACACCCTTTTATCTCGTCTATGCTCATATCTACACTCTGAGGACGAGAGTTATTTCATAGGTGGTCGATCACACCAGTTTAGCGCTTATACTCATATCTGCACTCTAGGGACGTGAGTCATTTCATAGGTGGTCGGTCACGCCCATTTAGCATTTATACTCATATCTGCACTCTAGGGACATGAGATATTTTGAAAACTATTGAGTTCATTTTTTTTAATCAGTCATTCTGTTCCTAAGTATTGGGTTTGATTCCAAGCAACTGGTCGAATCTCAATCACTTCAAAATTATGTCGATCCCATTAAACGGTGAGATTTAGTTGGTCGTATATCACAACTAACATGTACTGCAACGGCAGGTCATACATATAATAGAAAATTCAAAGTTCTATTGCTGAATAAAAAATAGTGACATAACTTATCTTATTGCATATTTGGAAAAAACAAACGCTAAAGCAAATTCTTAAACTAAATATAGCTCAATGAAAACGAAATAAACTAAATGAAGAAATGCCGCAAGTGCTCACTATTCCACGCCCTTAGGAGTGTGATTCAATCAACAGTCGCTAACTTAAATGTTCCCTCTCCAAGCCTCTACTCGATGATATATGGTCCTTCCCAGTTTGGATTCATGTGTGACGAGACAGGAAAAAACAATTTTAAGGCGAGATCACCAATTTCAAAGGTTCTATGCCAGATTTTAATGTTGTAGTATCGACCGACTCAGTATCATTGTGTAGCTGCCCTCAAATCAGCTTCCTCACGTTTATCATTTATAAAGTCGAGAGATTCCAAAAGGAGATCTTTATTCTTTTTAGGATCATAATGAGTTACTCGATGAGAAGGAACATTGAGCTCAGTAGGAATAACATCCTCGAAATCGTAAGAGGGGGGGAATGGAGTATGACTAGTTGTGGACATGTAGGTGGTCCTATAAGCCCATAATGCTATCAGGAGTTCATCTACCCACTTGTCTCTATCCTTTTCCAAACGCTTCTTCCGAATGGACTTGATGACTTTGTTCATAGCTTCAAATTTTCCATTCGCTTGAGGGTGAGCAACTGATGCAAATCTCTTTTCAATACGATGCTGATGGTCGAAGTCCTTGAATTCGACACTATCAAATTGAGTCCTATTGTCTGTTGCAATAGTTGATGGAAGACCAAAGCGACAGATGATGTTTCGTAAAATGAAATTGATCACTTTCTTAGTTGTGTTTGTGGCTAAAGGTTCTGCTTCGGCCCATTTAATGAAGTAATCAGCTGCGACAATAACATACTTTGCACCAGCTATAGAGTTCGGTAAGGAACTGATAATATCTATGCCCCAGATGGCAAACACTATGGGCTGACCATTTGTGTTATTTCGGTCGTTGGAGCTCTTGGAACTTTGCACATATTTGACACTTGCCACATCGCCTTGCATAATTGGTGGCATCTCGATTAATTGTCCGCCAACAATACCCATAACGGAGTATTTTCTTTGCTAGGGTTAACCCCTAGTATGATCACCACATTCCACTCATGAACATCTTTTAGGACCCGGTTTATCTCATTATGAGTGATACACTAGAGAAGAGGAACAGAAAAACCCTTTTTGTACATAATTCCTTCTTGCATGATACATGTGAAGCTTTGCGAAGGATTTTTCATTTTTCAATCCCTCATTTGGGAAGAACCCCTTGCAGCAAATAATCTTTAAACAGAGTCACCCACGTCCTTCTCAGGCTCCATCTCGAGTACTTGGTGAATTTCCATCAAATTTATGCTCGTGGCATTTAGTTCCTCAACTGGAACCAGACCTATCCGTTGTGCATCACCGGTAGTTGAAAACTTTGCTAATGAATCAGCCTCTTTGATTCAATCCCATGGAATATGTGAAATGTCATAATACTCAAACTCCGTCAATAAGTCTTAGACTTGAGCTAGATATAGAGCAAGCCTTTGTCCTTTAGCTTGATAATCTCCCTTGACTTGGTATAATACCAACTACCAACAAAGATTTTGAGAGACTTTATTCTCCATTCTTTAGCAAGTTTAAGTCTTGCAATTAGGCCCTCATATTCAGCTTCGTTGTTTGTTGCTGGGAAATCAAGCTTTAAAGCATAACAGAACGATCGATCTTAGGGAGGTACAAGGACAATCCTATCTTTAGAACAATGATCATCGGATGCTCCATCAATATACAATTTCCACTGTATCGTAAGGATTTCGGTATTCTTCGAGGAATCTTCTTGCATGGTGAATTATGTATAAAATCTGCCGGCACCTGACCTTGGATAGCCCTCTAAGGTAGATAAGTAATATTGAGTTGAATAAGCTCAATATTCCACTTGATTAATTTTCCAGATGTCTTAGGTCGTTGTAGGACCTGTCGTAACGGCTGGTTGGTGTAAGCATTGATTGGGTGTGCCTGCAAGTACGGGCAGAGATTCTGTGATGCGATCAGGAAGTAGTATGCCAGTTTTTTATTTTTGGGTAGTTCCTTTCAGCTCTTGTTAATCTCTTGCTGACATAGTAAATTGATCTCTGAATTCGATTCTCCTTATAAAGTAGTGCAACACTTATGGCTTATACCGACATGGCCAAACAAATGTACAAATATTCATGATCCACCGGCTTTGACAAGATGGGGGTTTCTCCAAATGATTCACCGAAGCTTGAAATGCATATTTACAATCATGTGTCGATTCAAAGTTTCTTTTCGCTCTCCTACTCAAGTCAAAGAAAGGGATGCATTTGCTGGTAGCTCTAGAACTGAATCGGCTTAATGCAGCAACTTTCTTATTCAGACTTTGCACTTATTTGATGGTCTTTGGTGCATCGATATCTCGCATACCCTGAATATTCTCAGGATTAGCTTCGATTCCAAGGGTGTTAATAATAAAACCCAGGAACTTCCCTAATGCTACGCTAAAAGATCACTTTAAAGATTAATTTTCATCTTGTAATGTCCAAGAATGCCAATTATTTTTGCCAAGTCTCCAATGTGGTCGCCTGATTATGGTGACTTCACAAGCATATCATCCATATATACTTCCATTATTTTTCCAGTCTGATCTTTAAACGTCCTATTGACTAATTGTTGGTAAGTTTCTCCAGCATTCTTTAGTGCAAACGGCATCACCACATAGCAACAGAATCCAACATCGGTAATAAAACTAGTGTTCTCTTGATTGATAATGTGCACAGAGATTTGTTCATATCCTGAGTACGCATCCATGAAAGATGGCAATTCATGTCCCATGGTTGAGTCTACCAATTGGTCAATCCTCGGAAGGGGAAAACTATCTTTTGGACATGCCTTATCCAAGTCTGAATAATCAATGCATACTCTATTTCCTATTCGCCTTTATGACACGTACAGGATTAGATAACCATTTAGGTTATAGGAAAATGAGGAACCCGTTGTCTTTAATTCAGTCCACCTCCTCTTTGAGAGCGATAGATCCCTCCAGATCCATATAGATCCATACTACGCCTTTTTTAGGGTCATGCCTCGAGTCGATATTCAATGCATGGCTTGCAATGGCAGACGAGATTCTACACATGTCAGAGTGAGTCCAAGCGAACAGTCAATATTCGTTCGAAGAAATCCAGTAAGTTCTTACATCATCGGGGGGGGGGGGGGGGTGAGCTGTGATCCAATCTTTAGGACCCTTGACCCATCATTGTGCCTGGCTACGATATCAGCCGTCAGCTCAGCCAGTGTAGCCTTAGTCTCTTTGGGCACCTCCTCATCATCTCTCAGATCTATATTTCCATAGAATCGACTGTGGCGCCTGAGCAAAGGCCCCGGCGCTAGTTGTCAATCTTTGGTAGCTTTGATGCAAATAGTCTTGTCCACACCCTTACCTTTCTCTTTGCGTTGAGCATCCCTCAACTCAGCTACATAATAGGCACGGACTGTTGCCCAATCACCATGAAAAATTCCAACTTCGTTATCAGTTGAGAACTTCAAAGTAAAACATCGTAAGGAAAAGGCTATCCAGAATTCGGCTAGGGCCAGTCGGTCTGAAAAACCGTTGTAAGGAGAGTCAACATCCAAAACAACAAACCGCAAGATCTGAACTTTCCTACGGTCACCTTCTCACAAATCTATAGGCAATTAATGGTAACCAATGGCTTCAGTTGCAGCACCATTAAAGCCATGAATGCGGGCTTTTGACGATTTCAAATCCTTTTTTTCCATTCCCATCTAATCATAAGCTTTCTTGAAAATTATGTTTACGGAACCTCCATAGTCAACCAATATCCTTTTCACAAAAGTGGGGCCGATCATGGCAGAAATGACCATTTGGTCAATTGTTAGAGCCTTCTCCTTGTCTTCATCTCTATTTCTAAACACGATATCATATGTCATTATACGTTGTTATTTCGACGAAGCTCCATCCTTCGTGTTTGAACAGCGTTCAAAATCCACATGCTTAATCGTACTAGCATAGCGCTTCATCTTATGCCAACTTTTATCAGCTGGATCTAGTCCTCCAACTATTGTCTTGATCACTAGTCTTCCTCCAATATGCGCAGGTTCGTCAGCCATATGCGGTACTTGTCCTTATTTGTGGTCAGATATCCCCTTTTCATAATCATGTAAGTTTTTTATGAACATTTGTAACTTCCTTTCTTGAATCAGCATTTCAATAATATCTTGGAGGTGACTTCATTCATTGGTGTTATTCCCATAACATTCGTGAAACTGAAAATATTTCCTGATTTGTTTCTTCTTCTCTATCGATTCTTTTGGAGGTAGCTTCCTATACTGCATAGTATTGTAGGTAGACAGATAGAAATTCTCTTGGGTTTTATTCAGTGGCTTGTACGTATTGTACATCAGAATCTTTGGCTTTCCTCTTCCAGAATCCCCCTTTCGTGCTTGGCTCCTATCTCTGCATTTCTTTTGTTGATTCGGTTTGTTCTGGACATTTACTTGAGCTTTTCCAGAGCTTTTATCAGACTACTTTACTACAGTATTACTCCGCAATCCCTCTCTACTTGGTCTTGCGACATTCTTCTTCCTGGAGGATCCAGATTCCTCTTTTCTCAAATACTGAGCTGTTTTTGCGTAAAAGCGTTCCAATGTTGCATCCAGCTTACCAGCTAACCAAACGCCGAAGTAAGATTCTAGATCCATCCCTCTCGTTATGACCATCAATATCGCATAGTCACTCGAATTACTGATCTTCGTAATAGCTATATGAAACCTCTCCAAATAATCTTTCAATGATTCTCTTGGAGCCTGGATGATGCTGGACAGGGACATTACGTCTTTAGGATGGGTTGCGTGCATTCAGAACCACTCTACAAACTTTGTTGCCAAATCATCAAGTCCAATATTGATCACGGAGGTAACCTTGTGAGCCATGTTATCACGATTCTAGAGAGAGTTATGGGAAAACATCTACATTTGGTTGCATCATCTGCTCGTGCGGCATCCATTAGCTATTCATATCTCATGATGTGTTGTTTGGGATCGGTTTTTCCCTCGTAAGAAGGCATTAACAGCATGTTGAACCTCATCGGATATGCTATATGCAGAACATTATCGAAGAATGGGTTATGGCTTCTTAAGATTCCCTAGTCAATACTAGCCAAGCCTTGGCTCTCTCTTACTAACCGTTTGACTATTGCTGATAAGTCTGGTGTTTGGATGGTTGGTGCCAAGCAGTGGTCATGTTCCACCTCGCGTGAATGGTCTGGTCGATGCCTGTGGGCCGTCTCATTCCTTCTTGGTTCACCATCTTCCCGATGTGCATCATGTAAATTCACTTCATCATTATTCCAAGGTAGCATTTGGTTAACATTTAACCGAACGCTGTCATCCAAATCAGCCGTAGCAGCTCTAGTTTGAATCCTAGTGTGCATAGGCAAGTTACCTTCTTTGTTGGAGGGATCAAAACTGATCATTCCTAGCAAGCAGAGATGGTCTGCCTGTTGATGCCTTGAGGTTTCGACATGATATCTGTGTGCTCTGTGATGCATATGCCTGTGATACCCATCCGATGAACTAGAGCTCTTCGATTCCGAGTAAGGGGTAGGGTCCCTCCTAACTTTTCCCCGCTATTGCTGAGTGAGTTGGTTTATTAGGTCGATATTGGTCCGGATCTGCTGATTTAACCCTTGATGACTATTTATTAGTTCTCTCATTAAATTTTAGAATTTATCTCTCGTAATAGAGTCGGCTGGATTCTGGACATCAACATTTTAGCATTCACATCCACTGGTTGGCTGCTCAGGCCTCCACAATTGATAATAGCGGTTTTGTTTCCTTTCATGTTCTGAGAAGTAGATCTAGTATTCCTTACTATTATTAATAGATTTGTTTAGATTTCTATAGATCTAAGTAGTATCAGTAACTTCTTGAAGATAACTGTAGATCTACTTTAGATTTGTCCAATCTAGTAGCAACAAAGCGATCCTAATAAACTAAGAATCAAGTTTCTCAGTGAAAGCAAACAAAATGTTTGCAACTAAATTGGTCACAAACACCCAAGAACAGATTTTGTAGGGAAGTAAGTAAAGAAAAACAAAATTAAACAGAGTATATGAATTAACAAGTAACAAAGAATTAACTATAATCAAAGACACATAAATTTGTCATGGTTTGCCATTGTATGCCTACGTCCACTTTGAAGGTTATACTTTATTACTTACTTATAACTTAGAGCAGTTGAAAATAGCAAGTGCTTAATTACAATGGAATCTAAAGTAATAACCAGCGTAGAAATCCTGAAAATGAACCAAAAGGCCTATATTTGTAGGGAGAGATGATGAGATAATTTGCTAAGATTTCGGTAGAAGTCTCTCCATAGGGGCCTACCATAACGATCGACAACCCTAACTCAATGTTCGAGAATGATTGGTTATAGTTATGCCGATTGTTAAATAAATCAATTTCAAAAGCTTAAGGTTTTGGAGATATTTTCTTTATTTGGGAATTTAAAGAACAAAATTCTTTTAAAAGGGAAGAATGCAACGACTCACTATTTTCACATTTTGAATTTAAATATCCTAATTTGAATCAAATTTAATAAAAAGTAAGAAAATCAATGGTTAGTAAAATGACTTAATTTTTAATGATGTATTGTTAATTTAATTTATTAGATTTTTCCATAATTTTTAGTTTGGAAAAATGTTTAAATTATCATTTGATGCATTTTTCAAAAAATGTTGATATTTTTGAAATTTTACAAAATAAGATAACAGTGTATTTTATTGTTGTTTAGTGATCATGTCGCATTGTTATGCATAATCGTATTTTTATTTCTATCGTTCATGTTTTGTACCCAAATGTAATATCGTGTAGCAAAGTACCAGAAATTATAGCATAAAATACTGTCCACATTTAGACTACTTTCCATTTTTCATTCTCCCCATTTTTTTTTTCATTTTTTAGTAGACCAAAATAAACTTTCCTCCTTCATAAAATAAAATCAAGAGCTAGTGTCAATGAAAAATTATGAAATTAAATTCATTCAACTTTTAAGGAGGAGCGCTTTGAATCTATTTAGGGTCTGTTAGTTGTGGTTGTGCTAGGGAATGTTCGATATGTTGATGGTCGAAATAAGGTTAGCTTTTGGTGGCGACTATAGGGGAGTTAGGCAAGGAGGTTGATGTAGTTATGTTTCTCCTTGCGTCACGCACCTTTTGGCGTCACCGACTTAGTCTCTGGTTAATGATGGTGAAATGCGAAATGGCTTTGTCACTTACTAGCGCAGCAAGTCGTGATAGGATAGGGGAGTTCAAGATTTAATTCGGGTGATTGAGGAGGAGAGGATGGGAAGTGGAGTTCGTAAGAGGTGACATTGTGCGATTCCATTGAGTATTAGGTGAGAAAGGGAAGATGGAAGTATCGACGTGTATGGGTTGTACATATCAGGCCACAGGCAAAAGAATTTTTGAAATGGGGAAGAAGGATTTAAGGTTAATTAAATTGTAAATGGTGGTTGATTAATATAATCGATCTCAAAAACTTATAAAATTCACACCTTCTATAGAGGTCCAATAGAGAAGCGGTCTTTTTCCTTGCGCTTGTAGGAGCGCACTGAAGTAAAAAATTTCAAGTTTGGAGCAAGTAGAATTCTGAGCTAAAATCGAATGCGGTTACATTTTAGATCGAACCGAAATGCGAAAGCGTTGACTAGAATTTTGGTGAGTTAACTCACCTTTGGATGAACATTATATGATTTATGGTAGATATAAATTATTGTTTGCATACTTAAATGATTTACCCGTTTGGTTTGGTTGAATTACCATTGAATAAAACGGATAAAATATTAAATGAAATACCAATAACACAGGGAATTTTGTAGAGGGATTCAGATTCCTCGCCATTATTGATTTTAATTTCAGTTGTATACTTGTTGTATAAATTGTTAAATGCTAATAGTATTGAATGTGACATTGATGTATGTTCGAATTTGAACCTATTTAATGATGAATGTAGTAATAGCATTGGTTAAGTGCTATGGTAGTTATTGGACTCATTATAATATTTGGAAATACTATTATTTGCTGTGTGAATTTGAAATTATTTTTGACTCAGAGAAGGGTTTTTAGATGCGGCTTTTGTAATTTTTGATGATGTTGTCTTTTGACAAGGGTTTTGAACTTCTCTATTTTACTTCAACATTTTTGATAGTCTCCTCTAATTTATATGGAAATGTTTTAAAAGTATTTTGGAAAATATTTATTTTACAAAAAGTTTAATATAATAATGAATGTTTATTTACAAAGAAAAAGAGGGAATTTATCTTTTACAATAAGTGATTCTATATTAAAGAAAATGGAAATATTTTGGAATAAATATTTGTGAAATGTTTTACATAAAATGTATCATAGAAAGATATATTTATAAATGGTATTTTATAAATAAATGAAAATATTTATGAATGATTTTTTTATAAAGGGAAATGATATCATTTTGATAAATTGGAATAATAAATCACATTTTGTGAATTTATCGTGATATAAGGATTGATCGTTTTTTGAAAAGTATTTATTCTTATCTTGAAATTGAAGATTGATGATAAGTGTATGAGATTAAATAAAGGTATTTATAAAAGTAGTTTTATAAATAGAAATGAGATTTATAAAAAGCAGTTAAATAGTAATGAGATTTATAAAAGTACTTTTGTAAATATTTTGTGTGAGATTTATAAAAAGGATTTTTATAAAAGGAATGAGATTTGATTTCTATAAATGAAAATTTTAAATTATGGTGGTATGGAAAGCATTCTTTTCATACTTAGCACCAAATTTTGAGGTATGGAAACTCGACTCTTTTTATGGGAATTAAGAACGTATGTTGAGGTAAGGTTAGTCTCTAACTTGTCCGACTTAATTGTTAATCGAGAGATAGTACGAGGTTGAAATCAGAAAGTCATGGTAAGTGTATTCAGTTTAGTTTTCTACGATCATTTAGTTATCCTAAATGGAAATGAGTTTGGATTTATAATAAATAATGTTTTCAAATGATATTCTTTTTTGCTTATTTAAGTATGCTTTTGAAATAAGAAATCATTCATAGATGTTTTGTGAATATACTTATACATTAAGATAAATATATGGGTACATTTTCTAAGTATTGAAAATGTAGTGTTTTGTGAATATACTTTATGATGACCCTAATTTTGACTAAAATTATTTAGAATATTTAGTTGGATAAATTAAATAAAATAATATTGATAGTTAAGGCATTGAGATTTGTTAATTTATAAGGGGATGTGCCTTAATGAATGTATAAGCAAAAGAAAACTGAAAATAAGTAAGTAGAAGGAATATGGTAGGGGTAAAATGGGAAATCCTTCATTTTAATACCCTAAACTCTTTTATTCTCCATTCCTTATTCATTTCAACGTTCAAAAATAAAATTAAAACCCCAAAGAGCTCGCCCGACCACCATTAAGGAGATTCAAAAAGAAGATAAGCTAGAAATCAAGTAGAATGCTTGAAGGAATTAATCAAAGGGCAAATCTCAACCTCCTTAACACAAAGCCAAGGTGAATAATTTGATTTACATCTCACTTTCGATATTGATTTTGGTTTCAAGGTTCGATCCAAATTACTTTGCAAATAATATACCATGTTTGATGTTTATATATATATATATATATATATATATATATATATATATATATATATATATATGCATGTTGATGATTTACATAATTTGATATAGATTTATGATATGTTTAATTTAGAAAACCTATTAAATGACATCCAAATGAGTTGCGTTTTTTATATATGGTAAAAAACATTATTTTAGAAGTGGGTTTCAAGTTTCATAACTTTCTAGGAAATTGGATTCATTATGAGTTTTTTATGAGAAAATAGTTAATGTTGGGTTTAAATTATTTAAAGCAAATATATAATGATTTTGGGTTTGAAATTTATATATGTTAGAAAACATATTAAAAGTAATTATTGTGATTTTGGGGAATTTTCCAAATTATTTTACTATGGTTATAAAATTATTTAATTTGAGGGACTTAAATGTTTTGCACGTTTTGTAAAGAAGGAGAGCTTATTTATTAAAATATTATGTAACGACCTAGAATTTCTGTCATTTGAAATTCAGATATTTAATTGATTTTAAATATCAACAAGTAAAATTTGTAAGGCGAATAATTTATTTTTCGAATATTTAGATTTAATTGGACAGTTAAATCGGTAATTTAATATTTGGAATTGCGTAAATAATAAGAAATTGGGTTTAATGTGATTAAAAATGATTTATGAAGTTATATTAAATCATGTTGGAGTTAGAACAATGTTTGTGAACTTTTAAAATTGAATTAAAAGTTAATTTGTGAAAATTGAATATTTTAATATTTAATTGACGAGTTAAAATAGCCATTTTACAAACAGTCTCGGATTTTGACGAAACCAGTTTCACCGGATCCGTAATATTAAATTATTGCATGGTTTCAAATTTCGTGTCAATCGGATTTACCGTTTGTCCGGGGCAAGCCAAAACGCGTAAAAATTGGTTTAATCGATTTAATTTAAATTTGATCGTTTATTGTCGTAACTCCCACAGATGATCGAATTAGCGTTCGAAACCTATTCCATTGTGTCCGGAACGCGGGTTAAACCCTAGAAATGTCGATCACCGCGCGAGATTGGGAGTTTGAAAAATTGAAGATGAATAGTGTTCGTCGGTTTTCTATAGAAGGACCCCTTGTCTTCATTGTTGCCAAAACCCTGACCTTATTAGCCTAGCCGCCACTTTCAGTTATCAATGGCCGAAAATTGTCATTCTTCTTCCCTCGATTTCTTCTAATCCAAGCAATAATTCGAAAAACCTTCAACACAAAAAGCGTAGAGCACTACAAGATCTAGGTATTTAACGGCTATGATCGAAATCGGGGTGGTAGATTGACGACAATATGCATTATATAGCGGATGAGACCCTATTGCGCCGCATAATAGCGGATAATATTTTATAAATTCCATATACCGTGATATTCCGTCTCGAAGCGGAATTGGTATTGTGCTAACATCTTTGGATGCAGGGAAACAGGTTGGAGGGATCCAACTGCATTCCTCAAACATTTGAATTGGTTTCAATGTTGTATGTTGATCTATTTATAATCTGCGTAATTGTCTTTGTGATTGAAATGGTTAAAGGCTAAATTTTAGCCGAATATATTTTTGGTATTGTTAGATGCCGAAAATAAATAAAATTGGATTTCTAAAAATTTATGTTGAGAATTCATAATAAAATTTAATTTTGGAATTGATACATTTTAAATAAATAAACGTTGAAATCTTTATGTTACAAAAATTTTGATTTTTGTGAAATATAACAAAAAATGTGATTTTTGAAATAAGTAGTTGATTAATTTATAAAATGGTTTAAATTGGGATTTTTGAATTATTATGTATGATTTATATAAAAGATTTATAAAAT
This sequence comes from Allium cepa, assembly GCA_030765085.1. Lineage (NCBI taxonomy): Eukaryota > Viridiplantae > Streptophyta > Magnoliopsida > Asparagales > Amaryllidaceae > Allium > Allium cepa. The sequence goes on along the minus strand of CM060938.1, from coordinate 25,702,279 downwards.
TGATATTTATAAATTGAAAATATTGGAATTATAAAACGAGTTTTTATAAGTGTTAAAATGAAATATAAATGGATTTCCTAAGTGGGTGAAATCTATAGATTATAAATTGTGAGGTTATAAAATGAATAGATTTTTGTAAAATAAAAGATTTACAAGTAATTAACTTAAAAAATTGAATTTTGGCGTGTAAATGGGATATGGATAGAAATTTGTTAATAAAGTGATTTTATAAGTTAAAATTGTTATAAAGTATAAATGGAATTTATAAACGTTGTTTTATAAATTCGAAATCGACTTATTTTAATAAGTTAATTATTATAGCTTATTAAAGGAAATATATCCACGATTTTGGGACAGTGGATAATCCTTTAAATAAAATATGTAGAAAATGAATTTGGTTAACGAAGTGTATTCACGATTTTGGACGGTGAATAATATATTAGAGAAATATTTTGGGAAAGTGATATTTTTAAATAGAACTAAAACAATCCAAAATGTTTTAAAATGTATTAAGTATCGAAACCATAGATTTCAACATTCATTGTTGAAATAGACGTTTTCGAGAAATAGAAGGAAATGGTGGCCTATAACACTGTTGTTATAGTAAATGATTTCCGAAAGGAAATGTTTTATATGGTATTGGGATTTATATATCTAATTTAAGTTCGAATCCCTATACTAGTGATTTTGGGTTGTCGTAACGATGTTTTACGCAACATTCGTTTTGACTCAAATAAAGGTGTTTAAGAAAATGTTTTCCTTAGAGAATAAATTATATACTTAATTGTGATTTAAGTATATTGAATATTTTCCACGTGTTGAAAATAAACAGATTTGTGAATTACTTATTATTAAATAAGTGTGGAAATGTTTTTCCAATATGAAGTGGATGTTTTGAGATTATATCTTTTAAAAGATAAATTGAAAGTGAATAATTGAAATCGATTTGGAAAATTCGTATAAAAAGTGAATATTTAGAAATGTAAATTCACAATGGAAATTTATAAGGGAAATTTGTTTTAAAAATAAACATTGATTTATTTTTAAAAGTGTGGAAATAAATTTACGGATTTGGAACGTAAATTAAAATAAATCGGTAAGGATTTATTTGATTGATTTAAATGAACCATTTTAAATTGAAAATGGATAAATATTTGGAAGTGTTTCCGTTTAAGGAAATTGATTTGAAATTTGTTTTCAAAGATTGAAAGGTGGGAAATGATTGAAATTTGTTTTCAAATGGTTGAAGTGTGGCAATTATATCCTGTAAAGATATTTTTGAAAATAAATAATTTGGGAAATTATTTGAAATCGGGTTATGTTATGAATATTGATTGATAGTTAAATAACCGACTATCAATATTGACCCTTGAGTAGCTATTTGTTGTGAATTGGTTGAAATTGAATGCTACAATTATTTTTAAATTATTGCGCTCGTTATTCGGATTACCCATTCCGAATAGTGATACGACGTAATGGATAACATTGAAGACCGGTGGTGAAGACCGGGTATTTGTGAAAACGATAGGATGACCTATCGATTGTCTCTGCACCATTAGCTATGGTATAAAGATTTCCTTTGTGATGGGAAATTCGATCGGGATTGTGAATACCCGGATTGCAAGGGCTTCTTTTGAAGTGCCTTCGGTTCTGTTCGAACCCGGAACAGACTTGTATGGTTACATGCCTGACATTACATTTTGAGATATAAAGCAGATTTCTTTCAAATACATCTCTATTGGTGGCGGGGAATTTATTCTCTTAGCTTAACACCCTTAGAGGTTATGTAGTTGAAGGTTATCAGCGATATACTCCCAATTTGGTAATGTGGCATGCTAAGTGTTGTTGTGTGATGATTATTTACTGATCATTTGTTGATCGAAGCGTGGCTTTGTGAAAAAGTGTAGCTTTGTGGATGAGACTTCGTCAGACCTCACACCCCGGAAATGGTCGAAACAGGAATATGCGGCAAGGTTATGAGGGTCGCTCCCTTTAGGGTATGTCATTCCCTTTTGGAAAAGGGTGGTGTCAGGTATGGAGCCCTGATGCTTAACCTATGTGGTTGCTCCAATCTCATTTTTCTGTGTGGTTGTTGCTTGGTGATCGAGGGCCCTCGGATAAAAGTTCCTAAGGACCGGGGGGTTGCATATTCGTGTAGTAGTTACCTAGTTACAGAGGTAACCCGGCCTTGTGTTGGCAGAGATCTAACCGTAACGTTAGGTTCTCGGGACATCCCGCCAGAGGCGATCCCATGTGGCAGTAGGAAGTTCCTTAGCATGACCATTTGTTGGGAAATCCAAAGAAACAATACGAGCCTTGTACGGTTTTAGTTGTAGAACCTGCCATTCACTTATGATGGCGCCCCACTGTTTGGATGGTAGCTATAGTAGGCATAGTTCGAAATGTCAACGCTGGCTAAGATTTATATTCTATTTTCGAAATGCTTTCATCACTATGCACTAATAATAATATCAAAAATGATTTGTTTTGCGTAGTAAGCATCTTTGACTATCATAAGGAGAAATCTCCTCCAATTCTGCGTTTGCATTGTGTGTGTGCGGGGAGGCCTTATGGTAATTTCATTTTCCAAAAGCATTGCGGATATTTTTCCACTTCTCTTGTTGTTGTTTTAAAAGATAAATAACTGTTTTGAGTTCTCACACCAGTCCCATGACTGACCTGGAGTTTATTGTTCTCTTCCTAAACTCTGGGTGCCCATAATTTTCCACACGGGCAGTCCAGAGTCAGGTTATCAGGTCATTCTGGATTCAGAAGTGCTTTGGAGCTCAAGTGGCGAGCTGGATGGCGAGGCGTATTACTTGTATATGATATTATCTTTCCGTTGTAAATTCACTTACAAGGATAAGTTTGTATAGCTGTCCATTCTTGTATTGTGTTGTATATTGTTGTTGTACACTCTGATGATGTAATGTATAAAATGTATAGTTCTTTGTTTTAAAGATTATTCATTTATCTATTATATGTTGTTCCGCTGCGACTGTGAGATTCTGATATTGTTTCTGTTCTGTTCTCTTACTTATTCTATCTTTTTCTTCTACCTCTTCTTTTTAACCCTCATGGCTCGGCTTTCCGGCAGTTGATACAGTGGCCGTATTGATGTTGATTTTCGAAAGTCGAAGAATCGGGTCTTGACATATCATAACTGTAAATTTTGAATTTGGACGCCTTTTCAAAAAAGAATTTTGATAAAGAGTAGGCAACCAATCGTATTTTGACAAATTGGGCAAGCTAGGTAAAATGGAATTACTTTGAAAGGCAATAAACCAGTTTTGTTTAGAATTACGAATTCGCCACTTCCTTAGCTTGCTTCCCTCACCATGCCTAGTTAGACCTTTCACACCTATTTGAAACCAATGCACAAGATAGCAAGCAATTGGCATGTAGTGTATTTGAGAAAGGCAGAAGGAATGATGATGTCGAAGACATGCTTTCGAAGGGGTTGAAGCCACTTTTAATTTCTTTCGAATTAATCAACTTTCCTTCATTTTTACAAAGGAGCTTTCGAAGAAGTTGCCACTTTTTTTGTTTTAAAAGAAGCTTTAGAAGAAGTTACCGCTTTTAAATCTGCTCAATACCCTTTTTGCCGCATTCATATCTTTCGAATTAGTAAAGGCCGCTTTTCTTTATAGCTTAAAGCAATGTATTCTAAAGGGGTTCTTTCCTCTTTTAATTTTAAAAGCACCTTCTCAATTCTTTTGAAAGGGTAGTTTAGCCGCTTTTAAATGGTTACCGAGGCAATGGATTCGAAAGGGTGGGTTTCGAAGCTATCATCCTCCCTGAATCTTTTACTTGGGATAAATGCTTTCAAAAGTAATGCTTTTGCCTCTATTCTCTTTGACCTTATAGTTATATTAAAAATTAAACCCAACGATTTCAAAAGTAACAGTTTTAAATGGTTTCAAAGCTATGTTTCCACAAACTCTATTTGCACCCTATGCTTTAGAAAGGTATGTTTTAAGTATTTCTAAGGAAGGTTTCCAATGCTTTCGAAAGATAAATTTAAATGGTTTTGAAAGAGGACGTCTAAACTTTATGCAAGCTTTTGAATGGGATGTTTTCGATGAATTCAAAAGGGATTGTTTAAGGTTTTAAACAAGGGTTTTGAAGGTATGGATTTGGCTTTATAGCCTAATGTGTTCTAAGTTAAAAAGGACTTCAACTTGTTTTAAAGGGATAGATAACCCTATTGATTTGAATTTTCACCAACATTGTTTTATGCAAAACATATATCATGGCATAAGTATTTTGAGTAAAGAAAAGAGTACATTTTCCTTGTTTAACTGTGATTAAAAAGGTTAAATTAATTTGGAAGAAATGTTTTCAAAGAAAATTGAAGGGGGTAACTAAACCCTAAGTTTATGACCCAGATATTAGAAGACCAGATGAGACCGATGTAGGGTCGAGCCCTATATTTTAGCTATCAGCCCCTAGCTAATATAAGTCAAAAATTCTAGTGTGTAGGGCTTTGTCATAGGTAAGAATAAAATGATGTTACATATAGAAAGGAATATAGAGAGAATAGATAGGTTATAATGAGGCCGCTAAAACATTAGGATCATTTGACCCTACGATAAGTAAGTTTACGATAGATCGTCCATTATTGTGTCTATTAGAAGTTAGATTAATTATTTTGTTTGGTATGCCCGAGTTAGCCAATGATTTATGGTTAGGCAAATAAAAACTATAGTGTGGACTAATGGTCCACTGATAACCAGATTATTATGCATATATGTTATTGCTGCTACTATTATAATCAGTTAGATTGCAGGATTTTGATTTTCAAAAGGAATGCTTTTAAAGGAATATCAGTGAAGGGAAATTCATTTCGCTAAGCGGTGTGGTCTTATTTAGTATCAGTAAACTGGTGTGTAATAGAATTATTCACACCAGGTTTTATGTCTGACTCGAAGTTTATGTTTTCCTCTTAAACCCTCGGGTGCTCAAAATTTAATTTGAGTAGATTGAGAATTTAGTACTTTTAAGGTTTAATAGGTAGAACGAATAAGCTTCTAAATACATGCAAGAGGCAAAGCTAGCTATGTAGGAGCTATTTAGTATTATTTCCCATTGTGATGTATTTATGACTGATATGTCCATCTAATACTCTGATCATCAAAGGGGGCATCTTCATATGTCGCATTTGGTTTAATGTTTAATAATTATATTTAATCAAATTTTGAGAATTGTTTTGGGATTATGTAATTGAATATGAAATATGGATTTAAAATGTAATCAGAAAAGTTTTTGTTTTGAAATCCATGTTGATTTAATTTCATATTCATACGCTTCTGATATTACGGATACCATTAACATTAACGTATTTTGTCACGGAAGGTAAGACTAAAGATGATTTAAGTATCCATAATGCTTAGCTTAGGACCTTAACGTAGGGGATGGTACATACTTCTACCATTGATATAAGTATATGGAAATGCTTTCTAAGTGTTGAAGGTGAAATGTTTTATGAGTATACTTATATAGTAGAGATAAGTATATCAATATTTTCAAGTATTGAAAAGAGTAGAGAGGGTTTGTAAATATATCCTTTGAAGAAGGTAATTTAATAAATTATTTACAAAGTGGTTTTAAATAATGAAAGGGTTAATTAAAGAGGCTTGGTGGTTGCTTATGTGCTTAACAATGCTTGGTTTTCATATAGAATTAAATCTTTAATATGACTGTTTGCTTATTTGATAGTTGAATAACTGGTTATCAAATCTTGGCCAGTCTGGAACTATCAATTTTCGGTTCGGAGGGAACGGGATTAGATATGTTATCCAAAAACCAATTCGAATCGGCATAAGCGTTCGAATCTGGGACGTCTTAAAGATGATGGAATCAAAGATGGAGTTCTTTGAAGTGCAACGGTTACTTGTAACTAATCCTGAGGGTGCTTCCAAAATGGATGTAGTAGAAGTAGTGCCTTCGGTTTGTGCATATTCTCAACAACTTATGTGGAGAAATGGTGGCATTGAATTATTGCTCGGAGGGTATTGCTAATATTTCAAGAGGGATTAGCTAAAAGGTAAAGGTAATCATGGCCTCACAAGCCACACAATCCGTTGATGACTAAAATCAGAGGATACAGTAGAGCTATGCGCTTTGGTACCATTAGGTGCGTCATTCTTTAGATCTTGATCGATATATATGAATTTTGGTAGATATATATACACGGAAAAGGGTGGGGTCGGGTACTATCTTTGCAGGTTCAGTCCCCGAGGGATGATGTAGTCGGCTATGTCATGTTCGAAGGGCAGGCCAGCTTTGTGTTTGCAGGGGTTGCAAGGTTTGCAACCTCGTTACATATCTACAGCTGTACCGAGGTAGGTGTTATCCCGATGCCTTGTCATTCTTTGAATCTAGTCTCCAATATGTGCCTTATGATGTTAGTTATTAAACCTAGTATTGTTGAATGTAATTATGGGTAACCATTCTAGATATGTTATGCATTTATTTTAAACCCTGGACATTATTATTACATCATTGGATTTTCGAATAAAAATGGTTTGGTTATCGCAAGCTAAAAACTCGACCGTGTTTATGTAGAGCGTGGCCTTACGAGATACCTTTATTTTGAAAGATTTTATAACATTTAAAAATCCATATGATTTATGTTCCTCACGTTATAATGCTCATGTAAGCCCTAAATATTTCAGATTTAGTTATAGATGCTTTAGAGCTTTAAGAGATGAGTTGGCAGCCTCGAAGATGTATTCACTTATTTTAGTTTCCGCTAAATTTCTTTTCTTGCATTTATCATCGTTTGTTAGGACGAGCTATTATAACTGTTTAGGTTGATGATGGATTAGTTTAATATGATTGATATATGTATATTGTAGATTCTTTTGTAAAGATCATGTGTATAATATATATTACACATCGCGATGTGAGATTATGTTTTGTCCTTTCTTTCTTTTACCCAAAAAATATGTCTTTTCGGACCTTAGATGCTCGGCACATGAATACCGTGGATATATTGTTGTCGACTTTTTGAGGGTCGAAAAGGTCGGTTGTTACAATCTACTCATCCATCATCCACCGGAAATCATTGTCCTTATTTGAATTTCTAATGTAGTACGTACATGAAAAGGTAGAATGTATATGAACCTATACTAATGCAAAGAGTAGGCGGTCTTCTAATCTAGTCGACATCCTGAAATGCTAGTGCTTATGCAATATATCCAAATGCATGCAACATCCTAGGTAAATATACTTGTAAATTCTACATGTATGCACAACCATTCAATACATATGCACCAACCATATGCATATATTTCAATAAAATAAAAAAGTGATGATGTGAGTGTGTGCGCACTAACTAGAGGACATATTTACCTTAAGTGTGCAAAAACTAATCAACATATACACCACTAGCATCCATCGTCCAAAACATGTCTTAATGACACCTTTGCAGCCGATCCTTAGATCTAATAGTCTCTACCTATAGGGTATACCATGATAACTAAAAAAACACAAGTGACCTATACTTAATTATCTAAAGTGTAAACATTCTAGAAAAGTTGTAGGTACCCATGTACTCTCTACTGGATCATCTTCCCATCAAACCTTAACAAGCTTAATAATCTTATTGTAGAGTCATTTTGTACCATGGTCAAGAATACAAGTAGGTGCACAGTGAAAAAGTAACTCCCTCTCTACTTCCACATCCTCAAGCTGACTCAACTTGACTGTGATGGCTGTATATGCTAACTTCACAATCTGACCAGTAATTGGAAAAGGGACAATGAACCTCGGTGCTAGCTTTTCCAAACTACCAAATCTCATGACATGCATAAGCAGTGAGACCTTCACAAAAACCATGTTGCCCTTTGTGAACTTCATCTTTGTACATCTCATGTCAGCATAAGACTTCTGCGTATCCTATGCGATTTTCATCCTCATAAGGACCAAGTTTACCTTTTTTGATGTTTCGCTCACCATATCAAATCAAGGATAATCCTATCCATAGTATCCCACCAACACAACGGTGGTCTACATGTTCTTCCATATAACGCCTCAAATTGTGCCATCCCAACATTGCCTGATGTTGTTATTATAAGTAAACTCCACTAGTGGTAATGATCCCCCTAAAAACCTCTAAAATCTAGGATATACATCTAAAGCAAGTCCTCCGACACCTGGTTCAGTCTCTCTATTTGTCCGTCCATCTACAGACGATAAATGGTAATCAAGCTCAATTTGATGCCTAAAGCCTCCTTTAGACTCCTCCAAAAATCACTGGTGAAAAGAGAATCTCGATCGCTAACGATGTTAGAAGGATCTCCATGTAACCTAATGTTCTCTCTCACATATAATGTCACTAATGATGCTACGCTCTTCATACTGCTCACTAGGATAAAATGAGCACATTTGGTCAATCGATCAACTATGACCCAAATACTCTCATTCCCTCTCCTATTCCTATGTAGTCCATCAATAAAGTCGACAGAAATACTCTCCCACTTCCACTATAGATTATCCAATGGTTGCAACAACCCTTATGGCTTTTTCTGCTCTGCCTTTACACTCTGGCAAGCTATACACCGGGCTATATACTCCACCACATGCTTCTTTATACCAGGCCAATAAAAGCCTCTTCTTATGTCATGGTACATTTTGTTTCTAGAAGTATGAGTGGCTACCCTAGGGTGATGAGACTCTACTAGCACTATGTCGATCAAATCCATAATGCAAGGAACACATAATCTACTATCCCTCCTTAACCACCAAATCGAGTTAATGGTATAATGCCTCAATGACTCAAATTCCCTCCTCTAACAAGCTTCTCAAAAATATCCATTAACTCCTTGTCTTGCTTTTGATTTAACCCACTCAGGTCCATAAGTGTAGGTTGCACATCCAAAACTCCTAACAATCCCGAAGTGATGACTGATGATGGTCGAAAGTCAAATGTAGAAATATACTGCAAATTCTTTCACGTTAAGAATAAAAGACTCAATGCCACATTTCCTACTAAAGGCGTCGATCACCACATTGCCCGTGCCCGAAGTATATGAGATATCAAAATCATATGATGCCAAAAACTCCATCTACCTCTACGACCTTAAATTCAAGTCCTTCTAGGAGAATAAGTACTTCAAACAATTATTATCCGTATATTGCTTAAACTTCTACCCTAATAGACAATGCATCCAAGACTTGAGCATAAAGACAGTGGCTGCCAACTCAACCTCGTAGGTAGGATAGTTTATCTCATGGACCTTTAACTGTTGACTAGCGTAGTTCACCACTCTTCCTTCTTGCATCAAGACCACATCCAACCTCGTACCACAAGAGTCAGTGTATACTGTGAATGTCGTCGTACCATCGAGTAACACAATAACATATGCGCTATTCAACACCTTCTTCGGCCTAATGAAAGCATCCTCACACTTTGTGTCCTATGAGAAAACTAAACTCTTCTTGGTGAGGTGGGTCAGAGCGGCACAGATCTTTGCAAAGACCTTAATGAACTTCCTATAGTAGCCAACTAACCAAAGGAAACTCTGCACTTCCATTGCATTCTTCGGCACATGCCAATCATAAACTGTGGCAACTTTACTCGGATCGACCACCTAGTCGACTTTCCAAGGCAACCTGTCCTAAAAGCATATCTCCTTGCACTAAAAGTGCTACTAGCAAATATTCGAATGTTCATGGAATGTATTGAGTACTTCTTCTAAATGCATCATGTACTCTTCCTCACTCCTCGAATAAACAAAAATGTTGTCCATAAATACCATAATGAACTTCTTAAGCAATTATTTAAAAACTCGACTCATCAGATCAACAAAGTAGGTGACGCATTAGTTAGTTTTTGGGACATGAATTGTAACGACCCAGAATTTTTGTCATTTAAAATTCGTATATTTAATTGATTTTTAAATAATTAAAAGATAATTTTATAAGTTGAATAAATTTTATTTCGAATATGTGGATTTAATTGCATAATTAAATCGATAATTTAATATTGAAATTACTGAAATAATTGGAAATTGGGTTTAATATGATTGAAAATGATTTGTAAAAGTTGTATTAAATCATATTGGAATTAGAATGATGTTATAGAACTTTTAAAATCGAATTAAAAGTTAAATTGTGAAAATTGAATATTTTAATATTTAATTGTCGAGTTAAAATAGCCATTTTTCAAATAGTCCCGAATTTCGACGTAACTAGTTTCATCGGATCCATAATGTTATATTATTGTATGATTTCAAATTTCGTGTCAATCAAATTTATCGTTTGTCCGGGGCAAGCCAAAACGCATAGAAATTTGTTAATCGATTTAATTTAAATTTGATCGTTTATTTCCGTAACTCGCACATACGACCGAATTAGCTTCCGAAACACGTTCCATTGGGTTCGGAATGCAGGGTAAAACTAGGAACGTCAGCCGGCATGCTTCGTTTAGAGTTCGAAATTTTTTGGATGAATAGTGTTTATGAAAATTTCTATATAAGGACGATTATATTCTCATTTGTAAACAAAAGAAAAACCCTAGGGTTTTAAGCAGCAGCCGCCACTTATTCATCAATGGCCGACGTCTTCTTCACTTCTTCCCTCTCGTTCTTCCAATCCATCCACTTTTACAAGAAATCTCCAACTACAAAATGAAAGAGCACTACAAGATCTAGATATCCAACGGCTGTGATCGTCATAGAAGCATTGATGGAGGCGCAACAGGCCAAGGAAGGCGTCACGAACGGGCACGTTTTGCACGACGATGGCAACGCCGAGCTTCGTCTCGTTCACGTTGTTGGTAGGCATGTGATAGGCTTCAAAACCGTGGTGTTCGATCGAATTGAAAATAAACGATGGGGGGTGCGTTCGAAACCCTAAGTGGCGGCCATATGGGTTCATCGGTCTGTAGCTTTCACGCGAGAAGAAGATAGTCGCGTGCGGCCCTGATACAAACAACAGAAATGAATAGCTGTGATATGTTGAGTTTAAAATAATAATAAAAGAAATGTAAATTAATTATATTTAAATTTTGTGTAAACTTTGTAATGTTATATCTTGTTCATACGAGGTCGAAAAATTACGAAATGAATTGCGTTGGCTTCGTTTTGTCAAGCACTGCGCAATGGAGCTAGTTTGGAGTCGTTCGGAGCTAGTTTGAATTTTGGGTAAAATTAAACGCATGTTTAATTTTATTCGAAATAAAAGGCTACAACTGTTATCGGAAACTCAAGGTGAGAACTTCTCACTCAATCAAATTATTTCGATTTAAATTTTAAATAGTTAGATTTAAAAATTGCTTGATTGTGTGATTGGACGATAAATTATTAACTATTGTTTGAAATAGACCTTATACGCCGTATATTAAGCGGATGTTATTTATTAAACACATATACCGCGATAATTCCAACTTGAATGGAATTGGTATTATATATGTATTTGGAGTTGATTTCTCGCATTATATAGCGGATGAGACCCTATTACGCCGCATAATAGCGGATAGTATTTTGTAAATCCCATATACCGCGATATTTCACCTCGAAGCGGATTTGGTATTGTGCTAACATCTTTGGATGCAGGGAAACAGGTTGGAGGGATCCAACTGGATTCCTCAAACATTTGAATTTATTTCAATGTTGTGTGTTGATCTATTTATAATCTGCGTGATTATCTTTATGATTGAAATCGTTAAAGGCAAAATTTTAGCCGAATATTTTTTGGCATCGTTAGATGCCGAAAATAAATAAAATTTGATTTTTGAAAATTTAAGTTGAGAATTCATAATAAAATTTAATTTTGGAATTGATTCATTTTAAATAAATAAACGTTGAGATTTTTATGTTATAAAAATTATGATTTTTGTGAAATATAACCGAAATGTGATTTTTGAAATAAGTAGTTGATTAATTTATAAAATGGGTTAAATTGGGATTTTTGAATTATTATAAATGATTTATGTAAAAGATTTATAAAATTGATATTTATAAATAAAAATATTGGAATTATAAAACGAGTTTTTATAAGTATTAAAATGAAATAAAAATGGATTTCATAAGTGAATGAAATTTATAGATTTATAAACTGTGAAGTTATAAAATGAATAGATTTTGTAAAATAAAAGATTTATAAGTAATTAATGTATAAATTCGATTTTGGCATTTAAATGAGCTACAAATAGAATTTGTTAATCAAGGGATTTTATAAGTTGAAGTTTTATAAAAATATATATAATGGAATTTATAAACATTGTTTTATAAATCCGAAATCGACTTATTTTGATAAATTAATTATTATAGCTTATTAAAGGAGATATATCCACGATTTTGGACAGTGGATAATCCTTTAAATAAAATATGTAGAAATGTTGAATTTGGTTAAGGAAATATATTCACGATTTTTGACAGTGAATAATATATTAAAGAAATGCTTTGGGAAAGTGATATTTTAAGTAGAATTAAAACGATTTAAAGATGTTTTAAAATGTAATATTTATCGAAATCATAGATTTCAACATTCATTGTTGAAATAGACGTTTTCGAGATATAAAAGGAAATAGTGGACTATAACACTGTTGTTATAGTAAACGATTTCCGAAAGGAAATGGTTATGTAGTATTGGGATTTATATATCTTTCTTAAATTCGAACCCCTATACTAATGATTTTGAGTTGTCGTAACGATGTTTTACGCAACATTTGTTTTGACTCAAATAAAAGCATTTAAGAGAATGTTTTCCTTAAAGAATGAAATATATACTTAATTGTGATTTAAGTATATTGAATATTTTCCAAGTATTGAAAATAAGTGGAATTTGTGAATTACTTATAATTAAATAAGTATGGAAATGTTTTTCCTATATCAAGTGAAATGTTTTGAGATTTTATCTTTTAAAGATAAATCGAAAGCGATTATTTGAAATTGATTTGAAAATCGTATGTTAATAGATATTTTGGAAATGTAAATTCACTATGGAATTTATAAAGGAATGGGACATTTGTTTAAAAATAAACGTTGATTTATTTTTGAAGTGCGGAAATAAATTTACAGATTTGGAACGTAAGTTTAAAATGAATCGGTAAGGATTTATTTGATTGATTTAAATACCACCATTTTGAAGTGAAAATGAATAAATGTTTGTGAGTATATCCCGTGTTGGGAAATGATTTGAAATTTGTGTCCAAATGGTTGAAGTGTGGAAATTATATCTTGTAAAGATATTTTTGAAAATAAATATTTTGGGAAGATTATTTGGAATCGGGTTATGTTGTGAATGTTGATTGATAGTTAAATAACCGACTATCAATATTGACCCTTAAATGGCTATTTGTTGTGAATTGGTTGAACTTGAATGCTACACTTATTTTAAATTATTGCGCTCGTTATTCGGACTACCCATTCCGAATAGTGATACGACGTAATGGATAGCATTGAAGACCGGTGGTGAAGACCGGGTCTTTGTGAAAACGATAGGATGACCAATCGATTATCTCTGCACCGTTAGCTACGGTATGGAGATTTCCTTTGTGATGCTAAATTCGATCGGGATTGTGAATACCCGGATTGCAAGGGCTTCTTTAGAAGTGCCTTCGATTCTATTAGAACCCGAAACAGACTTGTATGGTTACGTGTCTGACATTACATTTTGAGATATAAAGCAGATTTCTTTCAAATATATTTTCTGTTGGTGACGGAGAATTTATTCTCTTAGTTAACACCTTTCTCTGAGACGTACGAGCTCAGAGGTTTTGTACTTGAAGGTTATCAACGATATACTCCCAATTTGGTAATGTGGCATGCTGAGTGTTGTTGTGTGATGATTATTTATTGATCATTTGTTGATCAAAGCGTGGCTTTATGAAAAAGCGTAGCTTTGTGGACGAGACTTCGTCAGACCTCACACCCCGAAAATGGTCAAAACAGGAATATGCGGCAAGGTTATGAGGGTCGCGCCCTTTAGGGTATGTCATTTCCTTCTGGAAAAGGGTTTTGTCAGGTATGGAGCCCTGATGCTTAACCTATGTGATTGCTCCAATCTCATTTTTCTGTGTGGTTGTTGCTTGGTGATCGAGGGCCCTCGGATAATGGTACCAGAGGACCGGGGGGTGGCATACTCGAGTAGTAGTTACCTAGTTACAGAGGTAACCCGGCCTTGTGTTGGTAGAGGTCCGGTTAGGTTCTCGGGACGTCCCGTCAGAGGCGATCCCATATGGCAGTAGGAAGTTCATTAGCCTGACCATTTGTTGGAAATCCAAAGAAACAATACGAGCCTTGTACGGTTTTAGTTGTAGAACCTGCCATTCACTTATGGTGGTGCCCCACTGTTTGGATGGTAGCTATAGTAGGCATAGTTCGGAATGTCTATGCTGGCTAAGATTTATATTCTATTTTCGAAATGCTTTCATCACTATGCACTAATAAAAAATATCAAAAATGATTTTGTTTTGCGTAGTAAGCATCTTTGACTATCATAAGGAGAAATCTCCTCCAATTCTGCATTTGCATTGTGTGTGTGCGGGGAGGCCTTATGCTAGTTTCATTTTCCAAAAGCATTGCGGATATTTTTCACTTCCCTTGTTGTTGTTGTTTTAAAAAGATAAATAATTGTTTTTGAGTTCTCACATCAGTCTTGCTTATCTTAGTGAAATGTGATGGGGGGGTTCTCACTTCGCGGTTAGGTGGCAAACGGGAGACTCTTACCCCTACATGTCCTCTCTTCGTGAATAAGGGTTGGTTAGGCATAAAATGTGAGAGTCGAAAGGCTGGCCGTAAAAGCAAGTTTGGGATACCAGTGTAAGCCACGGCGGGGCTGGGATGGTTGAAAAGCCTACCAGTTGAGAGAGGCCGATGTCGATGGTTGAAAAGCCTAGAACGTTACAAAGTGGTATCAGAGCATATGGTTAAGTGACAACCTTGGCTCTGTTGAGTGTTACTCATTACAGATAGAGTCAGTAGTACTCTAGAATGAGTGTGAGTGTAATAATAGATATGAGTGCGTATTTGTTAGTGAATATAAAATTGTTTTATATTGTGATGATTGGTTTGTGGAGTGGTATATGGATTCTGGTCGGTATAGTCTGTACAACTCTATCGATAGGGATCTCTAAACACTTGTTCAAAACAATTCGATACGATATTGTTTTAAAATAGGGTAAATGAAATAATTTTACCCAAAACTATTTTCGGAGATAAAGGGAAATAATTTTTGTAAATTATTATAGTATATGGCTGCTTGTTTGTTAGGAATTGATAATATTAAATTATCATCATTGAAATTGAGTAAGAAATTGGAATCATAATCAAAAGTTTAGAAAATAAAATCCATATACAAATGGGATTTGTAAATAATAAATTGTAAATGTGAATTGTAATTTGAAATGGAATTCCAGAGAAATGTTTTTGAAAAGATTTGAAGTTTTAGAGATTTGGAAGGTTTAAATCTTTTTGGTTTGAAAATTATTTTCAAAGGTTTTGGGAGAAAATGTTTTGAAGGGGTAAAAGCTCTAAACTCTTTTTGGTCGCTGGAAAATAATTCCGATAATGATCGCGACATCATCGGTGTTCATTTTTGGGTTTCCAAAAGAGGAATTGCTGCCAGATTGTTTTAAATCAAAGTTGTTTGGAAAATTTGTGTTTGATTTTGGAAATTCAAAAGATAATTTGAATTGATTTCAAAAAAAATTGGTTTTGAAAGGTTGAAAAGACTCTAGAATCCTATTTTAAATATTTATCGAATTGGTAAATGAGTTGATAACTTATATAATTTGAGTTTTGATAGAATAAATTTAACTTAAAGGATGGAGTTAAATTAAAGTAAGTATAAGTGAATCAATTAAATAAAGTAATTTTAAAAAAAGGTCTAAGGAGGCTAAGTGAAATGATCTTATATATATAAGAAATGATTACTTAAAGAAAATTTATTAAGTTAAAAATAAATTTGGGTTAGTAACAAATGAATTAGAAGTGAGTTTGGATTATGAAAATAAAATTGTGAATGGATAAATAAATCTACAATTGCAAGTAAATGTAATTGAAATTGAATGTTGAAATGGAATATAACTTAAGTAATGTTGAATGAAGTTGATTTGGTACCAAAGTAAAACGAGTAAAGTGATAAATATAAACTTGAGTTAAGTAATGAAATTCTACTGTATATGGTGAAATGAATTAGCAATTGAATTAATGAATAAATTGAATGTAAATAACTTGATATGAAATAATGGATGTAAGTGTTAATTCATTAAAGCTAATTAAATGTATTAAACCAAATTGAAGGTAAACGAAGTGAATAAATTCGGGTGTGTTGAATATACATTGGTTATTATTTGATTGCTAATTGATTGTATGTAAATTCATTAAGTGTTGATGAAATTGAATTAGTGAAATTGAAAGCTAAAGTAATTGAATCCAAATTGGAAGTAAATGAATATGAACTGGATTTTATTTGAATTGAAAGTGAACTAATGTGAATATAAATTAGTGAATGTAAATTAACTGAAATTGAATGAATGAATGTTAGTAAAAATTTAATGTTAACAAATCAAACATGCATAAATGGGAAACAATTTGAATTGTGCAAAATGATTTTTTGAATATTGTAATTGGATATTATGGCTAGCAGGATATGCAGGTGTATTAAAGGAAATAGAATTGGGATTTTGATTTCGAAGAAAAAAAATTGAATTGCTCGACAAAAAGGTACGTATTTCAATTTCGGTATGAAATTTGATGATTTTCTTGTCCAGCCGCTTGGCTTTTTCTTTTCTTTTTGAAATCTAGGGGCCATGGTGCCATTTTTGTAGTCGTACCGAGCTAGCCGCGCAAAGGAGAAGCTGACAAAAATTTTTGAAAATTTAAGGCATTAGAATATTTTTGAGAAGATTGGAAAATTTTGAAAACTATAACTTTGATTTTGGAGTTAAAAGTTAAACGATATAGTTGGTTTTGAAAAGTATAACTAAGTTTGGATTTGAAAACTTAGTAAAGATTTTGTAAGAAATTTAACTATTGGGCTTTGGAAAAGTTAAACACTTAAGTGATTTTAGTAATTTAATTTGAACAAATCATAATGAAAACGTAGAAGTTGAACTAGAAAATGGAAACCAGTGTTTTGGTTGAAGTTAAAGGTTTTGGAAAAGGTGAATATAAAATTTTCACTAAGTGGATTTTTGAAAAGTTAATGGATTTCGTGAATTTTTCTTACTTGGTAATTTCGAGAACGAAATTCTTTTAAGGGGGGAAGTTTGTAACAACCCAGAATTTCTGTCATTTGAAATTCGTATATTTAATTGATTTTTAAATAATTAAAAGATAATTTTATAAGTCGAATAAATTTTATTTCAAATATCTGGATTTAATTGCATAATTAAATCGATAATTTAATTTTGAAATTACAGAAATAATTGGAAATTGGGTTTAATATGATTGGAAATGATTTGTAAAAGTTGTATTAAATCATATTGGAATTAGAATGATGTTATAGAACTTTTAAAATCGAATTAAAAGTTAAATTGTGAAAATTGAATATTTTAATATTTAATTGTCGAGTTAAAATAGCCATTTTTCAAACAGTCTCGGATTTCGATGAAACCAGTTTCATCGGATCCGTAATGTTATATTATTGTACGGTTTCAAATTTCGTGTCAATCGGATTTACCGTTTGTCCGGGGCAAGCCAAAACGCATAGAAATTTGTTTAATCGATTTAATTTAAATTTGATCGTTTATTTCCGTAACTCGCACATACGACCGAATTAGCTTCTAAAACACGTTCCATTGTGTTCGGAACGCGGGGTAAACCCTAGGAATGTCAGCCGGCACGCTTCGTTTGGAGTTCGGAAAATTTTGGATGAATAGTGTTTTGTGAAATTTTCTATATAAGGACGATTATATTCTCATTTGCAAACAAAAGAAAAACCCTAGGGTTTTAAGCAGCAGCCGCCACTTATTCATCAATGGCTAACGTCTTCTTCACTTCTTCCCTCTCGTTCTTCCAATCCATCCTCTTTTACAAGAAATCTCCAACTACAAAATGAAAGAGCACTACAAGATCTAGATATCCAACGGCTGTGATCGTCATCGGAGCGTTGATGGAGGCGCAACAGGCCAAGGAAGGCGTCACGAACGGGCAAGTTTTTCATGACGATGGAAAGGCCGAGCTTCGTCTCGTTCACGTTGTTGGTAGGCGTGGTGATGGGCTTCAAAACCGTGGTGTTCGATCGAATTGAAAGTACAAGATGGGGGGTGCGTTCGAAACCCTAAGTGGCGGCCATATGGGTTCTATGGTCTGTAGCTTTCACGCGAGAAGAAGATAGCCGCGTGCGGCCCTAATGCAAACAACAGAAACGAATGGCTGTGAAATGTTGAGGTTAAAAAAATAATAAAAGAAATGTAAATTAATTATATTTAAAATTTGTGTAAACTTTGTAATGCTATATCTTCTTCTTACGAGGTCGAAAATTACGAAACGAAATGTGTGGGCTTAGTTTTGTCGAGCACTGCGCAATGGAGCTGGTTTGGAGTTGTTTGTAGCTAGTTTTGAATTTTGGGTAAAATTAAACGCGTGTTTAATTTTATTCGAAATAAAACGCTACAACTGTTATCGGAAACTCAAGGTGAGAACTTCTCACTCAATCGAATTGTTTCGATTTAAATTTTAAATAGTTAGATTTAAAAATTTCTTGATTGGATGATAAATTATTATCTATTGTTTGAAATAGACCCTATACGCCGTATATTAAGCGGATGTTATTTATTAAACACATATACCGCGATAATTCCAACTTGAATGGAATTGGTATTATATATGTACTTGGAGTTGATTTCCCGCATTATATAGCGGATGAGACCCTATTGCGCCGCATAATAGCGGATAGTATTTTATAAATTCCATATACCGCGATATTTCACATTGAAGTGGAATTGGTATTGTGCTAACATCTTTGGATGCAGGGAAACAGGTTGGAGGGATGCAACTGGATTTCTCAAACATTTGAATTTATTTCAATGTTGTGTGTTGATCTATTAATAATCTGCGTGATTATCTTTGTGATTGAAATCGTTAAAGGCTAAATTTTAACCGAATATATTTTTGGTATCGTTAGATGCCGAAAATAAATAAAATTTGATTTTTGAAAATTTAAGTTGAGAATTCATAATAAAATTTAATTTTGGAATTGATTCATTTTAAATAAATAAACGTTGAGATTTTTATGTTATAAAAATTATGATTTTTGTGAAATATAACCGAAATGTGATTTTTGAAATAATTAGTTGATTAATTTATAAAATGGGTTAAATTGGGATTTTTGAATTATTATAAATGATTTATATAAATGATTTATAAAATTGATATTTATAAATAAAAATATTGGAATTATAAAACGAGTTTTTATAAGTATTAAAATGAAATAAATATGGATTTCATAAGTGAATGAAATTTATAGATTTATAAATTGTGAAGTTATAAAATGAATAAATTTTGCAGAATAAAAGATTTATAAGTAATTAACGTATAAATTAGATTTTGTCATTTAAATGAGATACAAATAGAATTTGTTAATCAAGGGATTTTATAAGTTGAAGTTTTATAAAATATATATAATGGAATTTATAAACATTGTTTTATAAATCCGAAATCGACCTATTTTGATAAGTTAATTATTATAGCTTATTAAAGGAGATATATCCATAATTTGGACAGTGGATAATCCTTTAAATAAAATATGTAGAAATGTTGAATTTGGTTAAGGAAATATATTCACGATTTTTGACAGTGAATAATATATTAAAGAAATGCTTTGGGAAAGTTATATTTTAAGTGGAAATTAAAACGATTTAAAGATGTTTACAAATGTAATAAGTATCGAAACCATAGATTTCAACATTCATTGTTGAAATAGACGTTTTCAAGATATAAAAGGAAATAGTGGACTATAACACTATTGTTATAGTAAACGATTTCCGAAAGGAAATGTTTTATGTAGTATTGGGATTTATATATCTTTCTTAAATTCGAATCCCTATACTAATGATTTTGAGTTGTCGTAACGATGTTTTACGCAACATTCGTTTTAACTCAAATAAAAGCGTTTAAGAGAATGTTTTCCTTAAAGAATGAAATATATACTTAATTGTGATTTAAGTATATTGAATATTTTCCAAGTATTGAAAATAAGTGGAATTTGTGAATTACTTATTATTAAATAAGTATGGAAATGTTTTTCCATTATGAAGTGAAATGTTTTGAGATTTTATCTTCTAAAGATAAATTGAAAGCGAATATTTGAAATCGATTTGAAAATCGTATGTTAATAGATATTTTGGAAATGTAAATTCACCATGGAATTTATAAAGGAAAGCGAAATTTGTTTAAAAATAAACGTTGATTTATTTTTGAAGTGTGGAAATTAATTTACGGATTTGGAACGTAAGTTTAAAATGAATCGGTAAGGATTTATTTGATTGATTTAAATACCACCATTTTGAAATGAAAATGAATAAATATTTGTGAGTATATCCCGTGTTGGGAAATGATTTGAAATTTGTTTTTAATTGATTGAAGTGTGGAAATTATATCTTGTAAAGATATTTTTGAAAATAAATAATTTGGGAAGATTATTTGGAATTAGGTTATGTTTTGAATATTGATTGATAGTTAAATAACCGACTATCAATATTGACCCTTAAATGGCTCTTTGTTGTGAATTGGCTGAAATTGAATGCTACACTTATTTTTAAATTATTGCGCTCGTTATTCGGACTACCCATTCCGAATAGTGATACGACGTAATGGATAGCATTGAAGACCGGTGGTGAAGACCGGGTATTTGTGAAAACGATAGGATGACCTATGGATTGTCTCTGCACCGTTAGCTATGGTATGGAGATTTCCTTTGTGATGGGAAATTCGATCGGGATTGTGAATACCCGGATTGCAAGGGCTTCTTTAGAAGTGCCTTCGCTTCTGTTCGAACCCGGAAGATACTTTTATGGTTACGTGTCTGACATTACATTTTGGGATATAAAGCAGATTCCTTTCAAATACATTTCTATTGGTGATGGAGAATTTATTCTCTAAGTTAACACCCTTCTCTGAGACGTACGAGCTCAGAGGTTTTATACTTGAAGGTTATCAGCGATATACTCCCAATTTGGTAATGTGGCATGCTGAGTGTTGCTGTGTGATGATTATTTATTGATCATTTGTTGATCAAAGTGTGGCTTTGTGAAAAAGCGTAGCTTTGTGGACGAGACTTCGTCAGACCTCACACCCCGGAAATGGTCAAAACAGGAATATGCGGCAAGGTTATGAGGGTCGCGTCCTTTAGGGTATGTCATTTCCTTCTGGAAAAGGGTGGTGTCAGGTGTGGAGCCCTGATGCTTAACCTATGTGGTTGCTCCAATCTCATTTTTCTGTGTGGTTGTTGCTTGGTGATCGAGGGCCCTCGGATAAAGGTCCCAAAGGACCGGAGGGTGGCATACTCGAGTAGTAGTTACCTAGTTTCAGAGGTAACCCGGCCTTGTGTTGGCAGAGATCCGGTTATGTTCTCGGGACGTCCTGCCAGAGGCGATCCCATATGGCAGTAGGAAATTCCTTAGCCTGACCATTTGTTGGAAATCCAAAGAAACAACACGAGCCTTGTACGGTTTTAGTTGTAGAACCTGCCATTCACTTATGGTGGCGCCCCACTGTTTGGATGGTAGCTATAGTAGGCATAGTTCGGAATGTCTATGATGGCTAAGATTTATATTCTATTTTCGAAATGCTTTCATCACTATGCACTAATAATAATATCAAAAATGATTTGTTTTGCGTAGTAAGCATCTTTGACTATCATAAGGAGAAATCTCCTACAATTCTGCGTTTGCATTGTGTGTATGCGGGGAGGCCTTATGGTAGTTTCATTTTCCAAAAGCATTGTGGATATTTGTCACTTCCCTTGTTGTTGTTGTTGTTGTTTTAAAAAGATAAATAACTGTTTTGAGTTCTCACACCAGTCCCATGACTGACCTGGAGTTTATTGTTCTCTTCCTAAACTCTGGGTGCCCATAATTTTCCACACAGGCAGCTTAGAGTCAGGTTATCAGGTCATTCTGGATTCAGAAGTGCTATGGAACTCAAGTGGCGAGCTGGTTGGCGAGATGTATTACTTGTATATGATATTATCTTTCCATTGTAGAATTCACTTGTAAGGACAGGTTTGTATAACTGTCCATTATTGTGTTGTGCTGTATATTGACTCTGATGATGTAATGTATATAATGTACAGTTCTTTTGATTTAAAGATTATTCATTTATCTATTATATGTTGTTCCACTGCGATTGTGAGATTCTGTTATTGTTTCTGTTCTATTTCTTACTCCTATCTTCTTCTTCTGAGACGACACTACTTTCCTACGACAGAAAATCGCATCATCTTTAGGAAAGAAAGGGATAGAAAAGAGAAAAGACATAGAAGAAGAAAGAAACAACATCAGAATCTAAACAGCGGAATGAATAAACTATATTAATCACATAATACATTACATAGTATCATATACATCCGAGATACACAGCTAAAACAACACATACTAGACAGTTATA
Organism: Allium cepa; assembly: GCA_030765085.1. Taxonomy (NCBI): domain Eukaryota; kingdom Viridiplantae; phylum Streptophyta; class Magnoliopsida; order Asparagales; family Amaryllidaceae; genus Allium; species Allium cepa. The sequence goes on along the minus strand of CM060938.1, from coordinate 25,679,717 downwards.
ACACCTGTCTAGTTATACAACTCCATATAACACAAAGACAAACTACTCAGAGAATACACAGTGGAATATTATTTCTACATGCAGAAGCCTCCTCCTCCATTGCTCCTCCAGAATTCGTCAAGCCAACCTGAATTCCCCTGGCTACTCGTAAAAAATTTGAGTACCCAAGGGTTTAAGAAAAACAAAATAAACTCCGGGTCAGACATGGGTCCGGTGTGAGTAAACGGTTAAAGTTGCTTAACTTTAAAAACCTTTTGAAAGAAAAGGTATCACGTAAGACTTCCCACACATAAACATGGAAAAGTTTTTACCTTACGCTAACTATAACATTTGATAGGAAATCCGATGATATTATAATAGTGTCTAGGGTTTTCAAGTAAAATACAGAAATAGCTGGAATGCTTACATCTCACGTTCCAACATAGTTGGGCACAACTAATACGTACGACACTTATTGGATTTTGGATTCCATACAGTGGCAGGGCTACTGGGGTACCGCCCGTCACAGTACGTGGCCTAGATCACCGTACCGAGTAGTACGCCCGCTCCCCTGCAACACAAAGCCGGACCCATTCCTTACTGAACAGTTCCAAACAAGACAACCCCGAAGGATGTAGCTATTCAACCGCCCACACAGCCGAAATAAAAAGGACCTCTAGACAGGGGTAAATCTTACTCTCAAGTGGGGGCTACCCACGAAGCCTTGCTGCACCTCCCCTGTTTTAGCCATTCCCGGTTGATGAGGCTTGAGGCTACGATTACCTTTAGTGAACACATCACTTAGAATGCTCATCGTCCACCTGACGATGTTCTGAAAGCATTCAATCCATACAAGTTCGTTCCGAGTTCGAACGAAATCGAAGGCATTATCTCGTTACACTCATTTTGGAATCACCCTCAGAGTTAACGACAATAACCCTTGAACTCTGAACCTTCATGTCGAACCTATAAGAACTGGTTCCGTTAAACTCATTACGGAATCACCCACAGTGTTATACTGATGTATAGTCCTTACACCTCGAGTCTTCACAAAGCTCCACTTTGATTCACAACCTAACGTTTAATTGGAATCGATGTGGTTTTCGGATATCCAAATATGGAAACCCGATCCCGGTCTCATCGAAATCCAAAGCGTGTCTTTTAAGTCCAAGTTGTTTTAAAGTTTTTAAAACAATTCAATAGAGTATCTATATACACACAGATAGATAACTCACAAATCACAATTGATAATCAACATTATCAAATAACAGGTAATCCACATTATCAATATCATAATAGATAATCCATATATCAACATCCCAATTGAAAATCTATGTAATCATCACAATGCAACCAAGCATTCATATCACACAGCCATACATATCTCATTACTGAGATCACAAAGCATTCAAGACAATCAATGTCATCCATTCATACATAAGCAATGATTTACTCATACCACAATGTAATTAATTTAAAATGAATTAAATTAACTATCTCTACCTCTAATTAATTTAAAGTGAATTAAATTAATTACTTCATCTATAATTAATTTAAAATAAATAAATTACTTCATCCAAATATATCTTGCTTACTTATTCTTCAATTAAACAAATTAATTAATCATCATCCTAATTAATCAACCTTGATTAATTAACTCTTAATCAAGTAATTAATCCTTAATTATTCTCATTAATCATATCAATTAATAAACCTTAATTAGTTACTTCCATTAATTAATTAACTTTAATTAATTTCATTATTGCTTAATTAATTACATTAATTAATCATGTTAAATTAATTACTTTCAATTAATTACTTAAATAAATATAAACAGTAATTAATTATTCCTAATTACTTCTTAATTACTTTTAATTACTTTATAAATTCATTGATTTATTATACCAAGCAATAAACCCTTAATTACTTTAACCAGTAATTACCCATTTAAAATTACTTCCCAATCAGTATTTTTACTTATCTCAATTACCTCTGTAATTTATTAATTACTTATCTTAAGTAATTACTCTTATCAAAACTTATTAAGTAAACATACTTAATCCTTAATCAAGTGACTATAATTAATTAATTAACTTACTTGATCATATTTATCTCATTAATTGTAATTGAGTAATTCATCCCTTAATTACTCATTAACCAAATTAATCTTCAATTAACAGATTAATTATCTTCAACTATTAATTAATAAACCTTAATTATTAATCAGTTATTTAATATAAAGTAATTAATCACTAATTACTTTTATAATTAATTAATTAACCTTAATTAACTAATTAATTATCTCTTAATCATTAATTAATAAACTTAATTATTAATTAACAACCTTAATTACAAATTAATTAATATAATTAATTAATTCTTAATTACAATTAATTAACCTTAATAAAAATAGTTAATTAATTCTTGATTATCTTGCATTTTAGATTAATAACCTTTTAAATTATTAATTAAGAAAACCCTAATTATTACTTAATAAAACCATTATTAAATATTAATTAATTACTATTTTAATTAACTCTTAATTACTTAAATAAATAAGTAATTACAATTTAATTAATCATTAGACCTTAATTAAATTAATTAATTATTAGTAATTAATTTAATAGTTATACCACTTAAGTAACCCCCTTTAAAATAATAATTAAATAAATTAATTAACTTAAAATTTCTTAATTAATTTAATTAATTTATACTTAATTAATATTTAAGATAAATCATTATCTTTAGTTAACCTTAAAAAAACTTTACTTAACAAAATTCATTAATTAAATTAAGGTATAAAATAATCATTAATTACTTTCCTTAATTATTAATTAACAATTCTAATTTCAAGTTAATAAGTTATCTTAAATTTAATTGTTAATTAATAAAAACATTTATAAATTTCCTTTATATTTCCAAAGTAAGTTTGAAAATAACATTAACTTAAACATTTAAACAAATCATACAAATTTCATTTATAAAAACAATTCAATTTCAAAAACAAGAATTTTAGTATAACTTAAACTATTTAAAGTTTAAAACTTACTTATTTAAATTTGAAAATTTTGTTGAACATTTCAGTTTGGGTTCGACCCATGTTTACTGGAATCTAAGAAAACAAAGCACATCTTCTTTTCTTCTTTTATTTTTTTTTAAAAAAAATTGATTTTAAAATTTTAAAAACTGTTTAAATTTGAAACTAAAAACTGTTAAAACATAACAGTAAAACCCACACAGCCAAACCCAGAACCAACACGAGCAACAACCAAAAAATACACGAGCTAAACCCCGGGCCATCTTCCTATACACCCGAGACCTGCTTCGAGAAAACAAGTAAAACCCCAAACGACATCCCAATGACACACTCAACCCACTCGTGCACTTGCATCGATGCCAGAACCACCCCCGGTCAACGGCGACACCTCCGACAAGTCACTCTACCATCCTACAAACATTCAGGACCCACAGAACACCATCACCTATCTCGATTCGAAATCGAGTACTCAGGTTGAACTCGAGGCCTAAACCATCACCAGAGAATTCCCAGAATCATCGCCTCCGATCATCTAAAAATCCTACAACTCCGGCCAACGATCGCTGACCCACCACGCTTCCTTCACCAGAATTTTCTTCAAGCTCGATGTAGTTTTGAAGAAGCAGTAGTAAAATTTCCCAAGTTCAAACAGAACTAGGGTTAAAATCATAATCAAGCAATCCCAACCTTCACAATGAATTACAAGTTCTTCCATCATTTTTGCTACCCTCCCTGATGCTTCACCTAGCTCCACCAAGAATCTCAAGCCACCCAAATACACAGAATCAACAGAATTTGCAAAAACCCAATTTACAGGAAACCCCCAATTCCTCTCTCACTAAAATTTTAAAAATTGTGAATTTCATTCCAAAATTCATATTTTCCAATGACACTTTAGTTTATATAATCATTTTAACCAAATTAAATACTGGGTTTCAAACATTGACGATAAACTTGTTACTACATAGTTTAATTCCCAGGTACATTTCAAAAAACCAGAGACTTAGTTCTATATTTTCTTTTTTAGTTTATACTGAAACTAACTTGTTTTAGTTTAAAACTTTGACTTAACAATTTTTGCATAGAATTGTTTGAAGATTTAATCTTTGTCTCAGATCCTACATAAAAATATAGAGAGAAAAAAAATCAACATGCACGGCTTCAAGCCTTACAACAAAACTTGCAGATTTGTCTACACAGGTATAAACTTGTATATATATATAATTAACATCATCACAACTTATATGGAATCGGATATTTACTGCTTTAGATTTTATAGTAGAAATGTTTACTCACCTTTATTTAGAAGAAGAGCAGAGGTTTTGAAAATGCACTGGAAGTTGCAAAAGACTTGAACCTGAAGCCTTAAAACAGAAATGCCCACAGCCCTTTAAAATTGCTTTTCAGATTGCATTTTGAAAAATTTGTAAACACTTGAGCTTGAAGCTTTAGAAAATGGAACTTTGAAACTTGCATGCATTTGAAAATTTTGAGGCAGACATGGAGTGAAAGCTTGCATCAGATTCTTGAAAACATATGCAGATACTTGAAATTTTGAAAATAGGCTGTGATTTTGTTTGAGGAATTGTTTTGAAGATTGTTTTGTACTTGCAAATTTGAAAGGTTACAGGTTGCTTCAGATTTCCATCTTAAAAACTTGCATGCATTTGAAGATGATGCAGATACTCAAATGCAAAACTGGGTTGAATGTTGTTTTGAAAACAAACTGTAGATATGCAGTTTTTATTTGAGCAAGGATTTTCATATTTTTGTTTTGAAGATGGTTTGAATTGAGGAGCTTCAAATTTGCATGCATATTCAAGTTTCTCTTTTAGAAATGAAACAAAAGTTTTTAAAGAAAAAGAAAGATGGAGGAAATGGTGTTTTAAATAGAAATTTTCAGATTTTATTTAATTAAAAAGAAAATTAAAAAGAAAATGGACACTTGTCTTATATTTAGATTCAATGTTTAACAGTTGTTAACAAAGTGTTTTAAAACAAAACATTTGTAAAATTGAGTTTGTTTTAATTTTAAAAGAAATTTAAAAGACTTTTTAAACTATTTCCTAATGAACAAATATGTTTTCTTAATTTGAAAAAATGCTTTTCTAATTAAATATCTAATAAACAAATGCACTTATACGTTTATATAAAATACAATCTTCAAAAAGAATGAAACCAAATATAATTTAAATAAAGTTATATACAAATTGCAAACTCATATTAAAGATGCTATTTCAAAAGCCTTGCATTTATTTTATTAAATAAATACAAACCAAATTTCTACATATAAATTCCTATAAAAGAAAAACAATAAAACAAATCTTATTTTTAATTAAAAACATTATCTATATAAATTAAAATTCAAACTATATTATCATTTTATTTTAAGATGTATGTACATACTTTAAATTCAAATTTACATTTCAAATTAAAGTCAAATTTAAAAACCAAATCCTAAAATCAATTTAAATAAATAAATATAAATTTTTAAATAAGCACATTATTATTTACAAATAATATATCCTATTTTAAAATCAATTTAAAATACACAGATATAAATACATTTTAAACACACTTATAAATTTTGAAAACAATATACCAATTTATAACCATAATTAAAATATTATATTATATTACTTGGTTAATTATCTTTGAAAATAACAATTTATCAATTTTAAATAATTTAAATTAAGAGATTATCAGCATTTTAAACTCTTGGAAATTTCGGGATATTACAATCCTCCCCCCTTAACAGAATTTCGTCCTTGAAATTTAAAACAAAGATAATCTAAAGTTTTGTTTTATTTCAACCAAATCAAACATTCATAACAGCCATACACTATCAATCAAACAAACAATTTCATCCAAACAACCAATTCAATTAAATATATAATACCAGCTATCCGGACACAGATTCGGATAAGCTTCCTAAAATTATCTTGAGTTTCCCAAGTACAGACGCAGGAATACTCGCTCTACTAACCCAAACTAGCTATACTGCTAAGCTACTAAGTTTCTACTCAGCTAGATCTATAATCTACACAAGATACCAGATCACAGACAAGACTGTTCAACAACTAAATCTCTCATAGAACTACTGGTCTCAAAACCAGTGATGGACCAAACACGTACTCCCTCAGAGACACGTGAAATATTTTGAATTCCAGTCTTCCACACTGGCAATTCAACTCTTCAAACCAAAACACCGATCTCTACAAAAAATCAAAAGAATCCAATATACCTCGGAGATCACCTAAACTTATTGCTTCCTTTTCTAGAGAAAACCTCAACAACATCGAAGTCTCCAACTTCGAATCCCAAATTTTTCCGTTTCTTAACCTCAAAAACTTCCCGGATGATCCGGGTTGCCTACGGACCCTTCCTGATCAGCTCAACCTTCGCTGATGCTTCTACAAGCAAACTGGATCACAACAACTTACTGATCCTCACAAGATCAATCCAAAATCAAAACCAAACTTTACTATCAATAGTAGAAAACAACTTCTTCCATCTGGAAATGACATAACAGAATCACTCGCCAACTTGCCTCAGATTCTGAAAAATAAATTCAGTAGAAACTCTCTAATCCAAAATACTGAAATTCCCAGTTGCTTCTACTCAAGAACAACAGCCACCTTGCTTCCGATGCACAACTCTGATCTGGAGCAGATGAAAATCCCATCGAATGAACACAGGCACAGACTAAACATCACATCTCGGAAATATGGTTCAACAGAAGTTCCAAGAAATACAAAGCTGCTTCACCAAACAATCAACCTAGGAGACAACCTTCTACCTAGCTGAATCACCGGTATCACTTCTGACATCAAGTCGATTCAGAACTCAAACTCCAATGCGGATAAATCTCTAACTTTCCTGAAGATATATCCATAAAATCTTTGACAATTCCATAACTTCTACATCTTCTAGAAATGCCACAAATCCAAGCAAAAGACTATCTAAGATAATCACAAAACCATCGCAAGTCACTTTTGCGATTAAAACAATCCAATATCCAAGATACTGTTCCCTCTCCACTAATCAGAACATTTTATCCTTGACTAACTAATCCATCAAAGAAACAGATCCTCCCTGCTGCTTCTGAATTCCACCTCCAGGAAATGCTAAGCCAAAAAGATCTTCCTGCTGAAACACAGAACACTCCCGAGCTACACCGCTAACACAGATTCCAAAGACTCCTTATCCAGAGTTCTTTGAGAACCACGGACCCCAAACTAAACATATACATCTTGCTGAACTCAGCTACAACACTGAAGCAGACACACTTCCTTAAACTTGCTCCGAAAGAAAACATTTTCAAAGACATCCATAGTCACTGCATCTCATCACGCAGCTACTACTTCCTTAGGTTGCCAAGATATCATCACTTACTTCTGCCTAACCGACAGATCCAAACTCTCAAAAATCCCCTCATACGAGCGCAATCAAACCTATACTTCAAAGATGAACTCCGAACCTTAACAGGTTTCCTTCAGAGATCAAATGAAATCCTACACCAAACAGCAAAGATTACTCAAGACGGTATTAGTTCTACAGTCTCGACGAATACACTTCCAATCTCAAACATCAGACTCCAACCATTGGTAGTCGTATTACACACACCACTACCTCATCTACCTTTATAACTAATATTGGAAAACCCGAACCGGTAACCCAACGGATAGGTAATATATATATATATATATATATATATATATAGTAATATATAAAAATTACAAGTATGCTCTCTCAAGAAAGACACCACTACAGGGCCTAGGTATTCGCTCAACCTAAAGCTCTGATACCAAATGAGACGACCCGACTTTCCTACCACAGAAAATCGCATCATCTTTAAGAAAGAAAGGGATAGAAAAGAGAAAAGACAGAGAAGAAGAAAGAAACAACATCGGAATCTAAACAGTGGAATGAATAAATTATATTAATCACATAATACATTACATAGTATCATATACATCAGAGATACACAGCTAAAACAATACATACTAGACAATTATAACACCTAACTAGTTACACAACTCCATACAACACAAAGACAAACTACTCAGAGAACACACAACGGAATACTATTTCTACACGCAGAAGCCTCCCGCTCCATTGCTCCTCCAGAATTTGTCAAGCCAACCTGAATTCCCCTGGCTACTCGTAAAAAATTTGAGTACCCAAGAGTTTAAGAAAAACAGAATAAACTCTGGGTCAGACATGGGTCCGGTGTGAGTAAACGGTTAAATTTGCTTAACTTTAAAAACCTTTTGAAAGAAAAGATATCACATAAGACTTTCCACACATAAACATGGAAAAGTTTTTACCTTACGCTAACTAAAACATTTGATAGGAAATTCGATGATATTATAATAGTGTCTAGGGTTTTCAAGAAAAATACAGAAATAGATGGAATGCTTACATCTCACGTTCCAACATAGTTGGGCACAACTAATACGTACGGCACTTATTGGATTTTGGATTCCATACAGTGGCAGGGCTACTGGGGTACCGCCCGTCACAGTACGTGGCCTAGATCACCGTACCAAGGAGTACGCCCGCTCCCCTGCAACACAAAGCCGGACCCATTCCTTACTGAACAGTTCCAAATAAGACAACCCCGGCGGATGTAGCTATTCAACCGCCCACACAGCCGAAATAAAAAGGACCTCTAGACAGGGGTAAATCTTACTCTCAAGTGGGGGCTACCCACGAAGCCTTGCTGCACCTCCCCTGTTTTAGCCATTCCCGGTTGATGAGGCTTGAGGCTATGTTTACCTTTAGTGAACACATCACTTAGAATGCTCATCGTCCACCTGACGATGTTCTGAAAGCATTCAATCCATACAAGTTCGTTCCGGGTTTGAACGAACCCGAAGGCATTATCTCGTTACACTCATTTTGGAATCACCCTCAGAGTTAACGACAATAACCCTTGCACTCTGAACCTTCATCTCGAACCTATAAGATCTAGTTCCGTTAAACTCATTACGGAATCACCCACAGTGTTATACTGATGTATAGTCCTTACACCTCGAGTCTTCACAAAGCTCCACTTTGATTCACGACCTAACGTTTAATTGGAATCGATGTGGTTTTCGGGTATCCAAATATGGAAACCCGATCTCGGTCTCATCGAAATCCAAAGTGTGTCTTTTAAGTCCAAGTTGTTTTAAAGTTTTTAAAACAATTCAATACAGTATCTATATACACACAGATAGATAACTCACAAATCACAATTGATAATCAACATTATCAAATAACAGGTAATCCACATTATCAATATCATAATAGATAATCCATATATCAACATCCCAATTGAAAATCTATGTAATCATCACAATGCAACCAAGCATTCATATCACACAGCCATACTTATCTCATTACTGAGATCACAAAGCATTCAAGACAATCAATGTCATCCATTCATACATAAGCAATGATTTACTCATACCACAATATAATTAATTTAAAATGAATTAAATTAACTATCTCTACCTCTAATTAATTTAAAGTGAATTAAATTAATTACTTCATCTATAATTAATTTAAAATAAATAAATTACTTCATCCAAATATATCTTGCTTACTTATTCTTCAATTAAACAAATTAATTAATCATCATCCTAATTAATCAACCTTGATTAATTAACTCTTAATCAAGTAATTAATCCTTAATTATTCTCATTAATCATATCAATTAATAAACCTTAATTAGTTACTTCCATTAATTAATTAACTTTAATTAATTTCATTATTGCTTAATTAATTACATTAATTAATCATGTTAAATTAATTACTTTCAATTAATTACTTAAATAAATATAAACAGTAATTAATTATTCCTAATTACTTCTTAATTATTTTTAATTACTTTATAAATTCATTGATTTATTATACCAAGCAATAAACCCTTAATTACTTTAACCAGTAATTACCCATTTAAAATTACTTCCCAATCAGTAATTTTACTTATCTCAATTACCTCTGTAATTTATTAATTACTTATCTTAAGTAATTACTCTTATCAAAACTTATTAAGTAAACATACTTAATCCATAATCAAGTGACTATAATTAATTAATTAACTTACTTGATCATACTTATCTCATTAATTATAATTGAGTAATTCGTCCCTTAATTACTCATTAACCAAATTAATCTTCAATTAACAGATTAATTATCTTCAACTATTAATTAATAAACCTTAATAATTAATCAGTTATTTAATACAAAGTAATTAATCACTAATTACTTTTATAATTAATTAATTAACCTTAATTAACTAATTAATTATCTCTTAATCATTAATTAATAAACTTAATTATTAATTAACAACCTTAATTACAAATTAATTAATATAATTAATTAATTCTTAATTACAATTAATTAACCTTAATAAAAATAGTTAATTAATTCTTAATTATCTTGCATTTTAGATTAATAACCTTTTAAATTATTAATTAAGAAAACCCTAGTTATTACTTAATAAAACCATTATTAAATATTAATTAATTACTATTTTAATTAACTCTTAATTACTTAAATAAATAAGTAATTATAATTTAATTAATCATTAGACCTTAATTAAATCAATTAATTATTAGTAATTAATTTAATAGTTATACTTAATTAACCACTTATGTAACCCCCTTTAAAATAATAATTAAATAAATTAATTAACTTAAAATTTCTTAATTAATTTAATTAATTTATACTTAATTAATATTTAAGATAAAACATTATCTTCATTTAACCTTAAAAAAAACTTTACTTAACAAAATTCATTAATTAAATTAAGATATAAAATAATCATTAATTACTTTCCTTAATTATTAATTAACAATTCTAATTTCAAGTTAATAAATTATCTTAACTTTAATTGTTAATTAATAAAAACATTTATAAATTTCCTTTATATTTCCAAAGTAAGTTTGAAAATAACATTAACTTAAACATTTAAACAAATCATACAAATTTCATTTATAAAAACAATTCAGTTTCAAAAACAAGAATTTAAGTTTAACTTAAACTATTTAAAGTTTAAAACTTACTTAATTAAATTTGAAAATTTTGTTGAACATTTTAGTTTGGGTTCGACCCATGTTTACTGGAATCTAAGTAAACAAAGCACATCTTCTTTTCTTCTTTTATTTTTTTTAAAACAAATTTGATTTTAAAATTTTAAAAACTGTTTAAATTTAAAACTAAAAACTGTTAAAACATAACAGTAAAACCCACATAGCCAAACCCAGAACCAACACGAGCAACAACCAAAAAATATACGAGCTAAACCCCGAGCCATCTTCCTATACACCTGAGACCTGCTTCGAGAAAACAAGCAAAACCCCAAACGACATCCCACTGACACACTCAACCCACTCGTGCACCTGCACCGATGCCAGTACCACCCCCGGTCAACGGTGACACCTCCGACAAGTCACTCTACCATCCTACAAACATTCACGACCCACAGAACACCATCACCTATCTCGATTCAAAATCGAGTACTCAGGTTGAACTCGAGACCTAAACCATCACTAGAGAATTCCCAGAATCATCACCTCCGATCATCTAAAAATCCTACAACTCCGGCCAACGATCGCTGACCCACCATGCTTCCTTCACCAGAATTTTCTTCAAGCTCGATGCAGTTTTGAAAATGCAGTAGTAAAATATCCCAAGTCCAAACAGAACTAGGGTTAAAATCATAATCAAGCAATCCCAACCTTCACAGTGAATTACAATTCTTCCACCATTTTTGCTACACTCCCTAATGCTTCACCTAGCTCCACCAAGAATCTCAAGCCACCCAAATACACATAATCAACAGAATTTGCAAAAGCCCAATTTGCAGGAAACCCCCAATTCCTCTCTCACTAAAATTTTAAAAATTGTGAATTTCATTCCAAAATTCATATTTTCCAATGAAACTTTAGTTTATATAATCATTTTAACAAATTAAATACTGGGTTTCAAACATTGATGATAAACTTGTTACTGCATAGTTTAATTCACAGGTACATTTCAAAAAACCAGAGACTTAGTTCAATATTTTCTTTTTTAGTTTATACTGGTACTAACTTGTTTTAGTTTAAAACTATGACTTAACAATTTTTGCATAGAATTGTTTGAAGATTTAATCTTTGTCTCTGATCCTACAGAAAAATACAGAGAGAAAAAAAATCAACATGCACAGCTTCAAGTCTTACAATAAAACTTGCAGATTTGTCTACACAGATATAAACATGTGTGTGTATATATATATATATAATTAACATCATCACAACTTATATGGAATCAGATATTTACTGCTTTAGATTTTATAGTAGAAATGTTTACTCACCTTTATTTAGAAGAAGAGCAGAGGTTTTGAAAATGCACGGGAAGTTGCAAAAGACTTGAACCTGAAGCCTTAAAACAGAAATGCCCACCGCCCATTAAAATTGCTTTTCAGATTGCATTTTGAAAAATTTGTAAACACTTGAGCTTGAAGCTTTAAAAACTAGAACTTTGAAACTTGCATGCATTTGAAAATTTTGAGGCAGACATGGATTGAAAGCTTACATCGGACTCTTGAAAACATATGCAGATACTTGAAATTTTGAAAACAGGCTGTGATTTTGTTTGAGGAATTGTTTTGAAGATTTTTTTGTATTTGCAAATTTGAAAGGTTACAGGTTGCTTCACATTTCGATCTTAAAAACTTGCATGCATTTGAAGATGATGCAGATACTCAAATGCAAAACTGGGTTGAATGTTGTTTTGAAAACAAACTGCAGATATGCAGTTTTGATTTGAGCAAGGATTTTCATATTTTTGTTTTGAAGATGGTTTGAATTGAGGAGCTTCAAATTTGCATGCATATTCAAGTTTCTCTTTTAGAAATGAAATAAAAATTTTTAAAGAAAAAGAAAGATGGAGGAAATGGTGTTTTAAATAGAAATTTTCAGATTTTATTAAATTCAAAAGAAAATTAAAAAGAAAATGGACACTTGTCTTATATTTAGATTCAATGTTTAACACTTGTAAACAAAGTGTTTTAAAACAAAACATTTGTCAAATTGAGTTTGTTTTAATTTTAAAAGAAATTTAAAAGACTTTTTAAATTATTTCCTAATGAACAAATATGTTTTCTTAATTTGAAAAATGCTTTTCTAATTAAATATCTAATAAACAAATGCACTTATACATTTATATAAAATACAATCTTTAAAAAGAATGAAACCAAATATAATTTAAATAAAGTTATATACAAATTGCAAACTCATATTAAAGATGTTATTTCAAAAGCCTTGCATTTATTTTATTAAGTAAATACAAATCAAATTTCTACCTATAAATTCCTATAAAAGAAAAAAAAATAAAAAAAATCTTATTTTCAGTTAAAAACATTATCTATATAATTTAAAATTCAAACTATATTATCATTTTATTTTAAGATGTATGTATATCCTTTAAATTCAAATTTACATTTCAAATTAAAGTCAAATTTAAAAATCAAATCCAAAAATCAATTTAAATAAATAAATATCAATTTTTAAATAAGCACATTATTATTTACAAATAATATATCCTATTTTAAAATCAATTTAAAATACACAGATATAAATACATTTTAAACACACTTATAAATTTTGAAAACAATATACCAATTTATAACCATAATTAAAATATTATATTATATTACTTGGTTAATTGTCTTTGAAAATAACAATTTATCAATTTTAAATAATTTAAATTAAGAGATTATCAGCATTTTAAACTCCTGGAAATTCCAGGATATTACATCTTCTACCTTTTTCTTCTTCTTAAACCCTCATGGTTCGATTTTTCGGCATTCGATTACTCGGCAATTGCTATAGTGGACGTATTGATGTCGATTTTCGGAAGTCGAAGAATCAGGTCCTGGCATGAATAACCACTCATAAAGTCCATCAAGTGTCCGAAAAGTGGTCATTTGAATACTATCCTCACTTATGAACAACTAATGGAACCTAATAGCCAAATCGAGTTATGAGAACACTATTGCTCTAACTAACTGATCAAAGCGATCATCTATATGGTGCAATAGGTAACAATTCTTCTTTGTTAGGTTATTCAACTCCTTATAATCGATGCAAAGCCTCAAAGAATCATACACTTTAGTGGAAAATATGATTGGTTCTCCCTACTCTTAAATACACCTCCTAATGAAGCCCTTCTCTAACAGCTCATTTACTTGCTTATTTACCTCGTATCTCTCCTACGGAGCCACATGCCTCTAGGATATGGCATCGGGTCTGGCATTTTCCTCAAGATAAATTTGAAACTCGATCTCTCTTTGGGGTAGGAGACTGGTACCCATGGAAATACATGTGGATAATCTCTAACAATAGGCACTGAATCTAACTCGTCACATGATAGGTCTAACGAATATATGTAACTCAACATATTTGAACCTCTGGGATCGAAATAAATCTCTAAACCACGTCCACTACACGTACCCAACCTTACAACCTTCTTATCACAACCTGGCATAGCTCCATTAATTGTCATCCAGTTCACGCCCAAAATAAACCCAAACATTGAAAATCCTATGACAAAAGCATTACAGTCAAACTCGCCCCCTAAAATGATTAATTTAAAACCCCTACATATCATAGATAAATAAGCCGATCCTCCAAATGGATTTGATACAACTGCAGGGTCTATAACAATGAAAGTGTCTAAGTGTAACTCATCTACAAGTCTACTGGAAATAAAAGAGTGCGATGCCACAATATCAAATAAGGTACGTATGGATAATATACTTTCACTCATGACCTTCTTCCCTTAGTCTGTTATTGGAAGTGCAGTCGAGCTAGGGACTCCGTCTAGTGCATAAGTTGAAACCACATGGGTAGAATTCTTCTAAGGTGTTGGACACTTCCGTTTCATGTGCCTGCATTGATTATAATTTTAACACTTAATCTTTAAACCATCTGCCTTGCACTCCTTCGCAAAATGTCGCTTCTTACCACATTTTCTACAATGCATGTCCTGCTTCTTGATCTTCCCATAGGTCCTAATCCATAATTGCTTTAATTCTGTTGTGGTGCCTTTCCTCCATAATTCTTGGATTTTTCCGTTCGTCCTTGGAGACGTATTCAGCGAAGCCATCTCTACCAAACATTCATACCTTGTACCCATGGGAGTATGACTAAGTGCTAAATATTGTTGCGGTTGCTTCAGCCCTTTAGCAAACTTTAGAGCCTTTTGTGTGGGGTATTGATAAACTCCATCCCGAACCTAGCCAACTCATCGAACTGATTAACGTACTCTTTAACCGGCATGTCTCCTTACTTTAGATGAACAAACTTCTCTAACTAAACTCCCTTTTCATCTCTAAGCAAAAACTTTATCTCAAAACAACTCCTAGACTCCCCCTAAGTGATATCCCCACCATCAGTCTTTGCCTCAATAACATCCAACCAATTCAGGGCATCCCTTGTAGATGCCAAGTAACAAGCTATCTCCTCAAATCATCCCTTAGACTCTTCAAACCAAAAATCCTCTCGCATGTATGAATCCATGTCCTTGAATCCACATACGGTTCCATCACCACGTACGGCTTCCCTTCAAGGCTCATTAAATTCTTATACAACATAGAAAAATAGGCGGAAGGTAGGAGGACAAGAACTACACCAGTTACCATAGGTCCTATATTAAGATTGGCTTGTACCTTTACTTGAAGATATCGGAAAAATCAAATTGAGATGGTCAAGCCCTAAATCCAAACCATGTAACCTGAGCCTGAATAGCTCATCTTCTATCCGTGATTTAGGAATTTATTAGCAATTTGCCACAGACAATATTGCAAGGATAAGGAAATAGTTATTCATGTTATATTTATAAAAATATTTTGAAAATCTTTATTCTACAAACACACACTCTTTTGAAACTCATTTTGAAAACCTTTTTGGAAATCCTTTTCAAAAGCACAGAAAACGTTGTCTTTTCAAAAACATTTTTAATTACGTTGGTTCAATGCGACCGTAATCCCTAAGGAAATCAAAAACCTAAGCTCTAATACTAACTGTAACAACCCGCACTTCCTGACACACCAATCCAAAGCCTAGGATGATTTTCAAACTTGCATCGCTGTCGAAAAGCACGAGCTGTTGGGCTTTTTAAAGCATTACACTAGCTAAAGATATATAGAAATGATTTAAGATATGCTACACTTTAAGAACACCCAACAGAAGGCAATAAAATAAAAATAAAGAGGATAGCCACCTTAGAAAATCTCTCAAAACACAGTACCAGAAAATTGAACGCAGTCAAATCCAGAATACACTGAATTACCATACACAGTCTAATAAATACTAAATACTGAATAAGACAGATAGGTACATGGAGAGAAAAATAAAATGATGAGCAACTCCAATGTTTAGCTCGCCTCTCCCCACATTGATCATTAACCTATCACCTGCTAGCTTATCCTCTAGTAGTGGGGAAAAGAAAGGAAAAGGGGTGGATCGGATAAAAGTCTGAAGAATGAGTACACTTTGAATACATGGATATCACATGTAGTTGACTTTAATAATACTCTATGTGACCTAGGGTGTCCTATGATTGTCCGTGAATACTTATTTACTTAATTTAAGGAGTTTAACTCAATACACACCTACAACAACTACTTGTGTAAGCTTGTACCTAAGATTGAAGAACTGATCGAACCTATAAATAACTAATGATCGGCTAATAACTACTGGAACTTTCCCAACATAGGGTTATCATATAATTTGCTTTAAGGGACTACATCACTTACGTTACGACCATCGTAACAATTCAGCATAGGTTTCCTTGCAATTCCTAATATGGGATTAGGTTTCCTATAATTACGACTATAAATACCCCCGTTAAGCATTGAGGGGGAGCCCGCAATGATGACTCGTTGAACTTTCTCATCATCTATAGCCATGTCCACCTCTTATGGTAATGTAATTCCTCTTATTGCATGCTTTATGATCAAATAACAACACAATATCACGTAGCATCAATATCCATGAATACCAAGGAACTTCTATTATGTTGGGACATACACTTTATCAGGCATCAGTTAGTGCTGGGCATCCACCATAGAAATGCTTGTGAGCACCATTTGCGATAGAATCACCCCCAGTCAAATATCGAGCCCTGTTGGATAAAGGACATTTACCCACTCCCACAACATCCTAGGGTCGCCTTATAAGGAACTAGCTTTTCTACTCCTAATGTCCATATATATAACATATATATACACACTCTAAGTAATTTTTTTACATCTAGACCTTAGAGTGAGGTTAAGATTGCATTTAGGAAACGCCAACCGGTCAACCGACTGCTTCTAGAGTGGTCGACCGCTCTAGATAGTGCGATCAACTGGTCATGTTGAAAATTTAAGGTTAATTTATTTGTTCTTCCATTTGATTAATTACTACTTAATTTTCTTGGTTTTTAAATCTCAATTCTAAATCTACATTTCTCATGTTTAACAATTGTTATGAAATCAAAGTGATATTTACCTAATTTCCTAATTAGTTCAATTTACAATGATTAGTTTAGCCTAGGGTGTAACATCAATATTATTAAGTTATATTAACAGATCATAGGGATTTCTAATTGATTAGAGAGGGTTTTAACTTGAATAAATTCATGTTTTACAAGTTCACACCAACTTAATTTATAATACAATTTTAGATTTTAACAATACAATTCTCCAATTTAGTTTCTAACAACCTAAATCAGATAGGAAAACTAACTACATACAAATCATCTTATAAAAATAATCCCACTCACCTTGGAACCAAGCTTTCCTTTGAATCCCGACAGGAATCTCACCCCATTTGTTCGTTATTTGATTGATTTTCCTCCTTAATCTCTCTATTTTTGATTTTATTTTAATTCCAAAGAATTTAGGTTTAGAGATGAAAGAATTTAGCAAAGTTTCAGTACACAAACAAATTTCAAATGAATTAGGGCTTAGGTTAGCAATGTTTTATAGTGGTTTTCAACTCATACAGATCATCAATCAATCCTATAGAATCTCTAATTTCATCGCATACGCTAATCCTTTACTTTGCACCACAAGTAAAATTAATTCATTAAATTCGGGTCATTGGCCGCTCAAATTTTTTGATCTAGAGCTTCAACTGGTCGACCTCATGATGGTGGCCAATTGATCGCTACACGTCGACCAGCGACCTATATGATGTTGGCCGCTATTTTTATTTACTTGTTAATTAATTTATTACCAAATTTATATATTTAATTATTTTCAACTGTGAATTTTCAAACATTCTTCGTATTATCTCCAATTTCTAGGTGTTATGTATGAAAATCAGCCAAAAATCTCTATAAATGCAGTAATGCAAGTTTCATAGCCAAATTTGGACGTTTGAATTTTGGCCCTTATTATATATAAATTTTACTTAAATTTTTAGGATGTTAAATAATTGTTGTAATTTAATATATGAAGTTGGAAGGGTTGATAACTTTTGTGCATTGTTAAGTAATTATAATAACCATGAATGGTTATAAACATATTTAACCACTATAAAAGAAAATTTGTAAGAAGTCTGAAAATGAATAAAGTAATGTTCATATTTTTAAATGAAAAAGACTTGTTTAAATGATATTTTCAAACGAAATGAACTTGAATTCGTATTGAAAAAGTAATAAAAATGTGATTTTTATAAGATCTAGTAAGCTATTATGAGCATACACAATGATAGTGATGGTTGTTGTTTACAAAAAAACCAGCGAAGATAAAATAAATGACATCAGTAAAAGTTGGCTATCTAAAGTGGTTAATGAGCCATGGGATGTGATACATTTGATAATTGATTCATGGTTGTTAATTGACTACGATTAACTATTAATTTTTATTAATTAAAGAACGTTGCTAAATGTATGCGAACAAAAGTACCATGTAATTGTTTGTACCTAAATTGGGCACAATACTCTTCGGATGTGTTTAAAGGGATAAAATAAAGAAAATAAATGAAAAACGTGGATTATCTGACAAACATACCAATCAATTGATAAGAAAAATGGAGAAGAAAACAAGCTTTAGAGTGGTTCATCGTATGGCCTTCGTCCACAAAGAAATGGCTAACTTATTGATTTTTGCTTGCTGGTTACAAGGAGTTACAACAGTATAATCCAAGTACAATAGCTATATCGGCTGAGTCTGGACGTAGAAGAGCTAAAAGTCCCATTTCTATAGGTCCATGCATAGGCAGCAAATATCTCACCCATGTTTTGGAAGACTTCTTCTCTCACGTGGGTGGGTCCATGGGATCGAGTTCAGGTGATTTCGAATCGATCAGGAAGCAATACGAATTGAGTTCATATTGATCATAATTGGTCTTTTCGGGTGTTCTCGAGGTTGTAGGCAAGCTCTTGTGAATATTTGGTAGCATTTGGACTTGTAAATTTTGAGTTATGATCGATGCAAGTTTGAATTTGTTGAAGGCTGTCAAATTCATACCGCTGTCATTCGCATCGCTTCTATTCGTATCGCTTATAGGCACGTGATGTTCGATGATGCTGCGCCAACGTTTAGGATCGATCCACTTTTCATGCCGAGCTACCAAGCCTTTCCTTCTACATGTTTTTCCTTCGTATCGCTCTCATTCATATGCTTCATATCTATGCCGTTCGTATCCATTTTCATGGCCTCTTTCGTATTGCTTTTAAACTTGTCCCACTTGCATCGCTTCATTCAATTCTCATTCGCATCTATATTGCTTCGCATCGATCAACAATGATGCCGCTCGTATCGATCCATCGCGTATTATTCACATCGATCTTGGCCGATCGATATGAATAGCATGTATAGGTGGATCGATACGAATAAGTTAGTGGACGATGGATGCGAAGCAGGATGAATACAGATCGATACGAAGTGATGCATGTTTGATGGATTCGAACTAATGAACGTTTGATGGATACGAACGATACTTCCTTTCATGGATGCGAACTTCCACTTACCTCAATGGATACAAATTAGTGTTGCCATGATGGATACGAATAGTGCTAGTTTTTCCTGATGGATTCTAATGAAACCGATACGAAGGAGGTGGACTGATGGATACGAAGAAGGTGGACTGATGGATACGAATAAGAGCATTTCTTGATTTGCATCGATCATATCTTGAGCATATGCACTCCGATTGACTTGGAATTTGGAACGTTGTCTTTCATAGCTTTGATTGTCGTGTCACGTTAATTGTAGCTCGATTCGGACTTGGAAATTTTTTACCAGCATCCATAGTTGACCGCGTATAACAGGTTTTCAGGATGAACTGTCTTTGGTTTCTAGTCAATTCCTTAGTGTCACAGCCTTACCAAAATGCAGGATAACATTTGCCCCCCAAAGTACGTCTTTTGTTAACACGACATGCTTTGAAAAGCTGTCATCTTCAGTCTGAAAAGTTCTATCCGATTCGCCAAATAGTTGCTGTCTTTTTTATCAAGTGATGCAACCTTTTGATTGACTCCTAGCAATACAAATACTGGATTGATGACTATCGACGATTGTATAGCACACTGTTGTAACTGAGTGTTCAGTCCTAGCAATTTGTCACTCGCTGTTGTAATTGCCATCAAGTGATCATTCAGTTGTTATGAATTTTGAAATTTGAATGTTAGTCTGTCACATACATAATTGTATGTTAACCTGACTCCCGTTAACATTCATACGTCCACAAGTTATTGTCATTTTCCTTGCATCAAATTCCATATCAATCCTCTCTTGAATCGATGTGAAATTCGAGTTGTAACAATGCTTGACGGTTGTTTTCGACTGTCTCTTTGTATCCACCCTCTCCTTGATCGATGTAAAAAGTGAAAAAAAATCGTATCGAAGTCGACCGACACGAATTTGGTTGTTGTTTTAATGTAGCTCGTATCGATGGATACGAGATCTTAGGGTCTTCGAACAAGGGGATATGAATCTGGAACTTCATATCGTTGGAGTGGAGTGGTCCAAATATGACCTTGTCGTGACTTTCATATCGATGGGCTTCACATCGATGGATACGAAATATATGGTTGCTCATTGATGGATATGAAATGCCAATGGATACGAACCAATTGGATTGCCTTTTGTTGATGGATACGAAGCTGTGTCTTCGTATTGATGGATACAAATGTTCCAGGTATATGTTTGTCCGTCGTCCCTCGTAACGATACCACTTCGACCATTTCTTTCGGTTTTTTACCATTGGGATATGAATCGTTTTTCTCTGGTTATGAAAGCATATAAAAGGATTTTGGACTTAGAAAAATTTTCCACTTTATTTTGTTTTTACTCCTACTTCGTATAGATTGGAAATAGAAGAAAACTGCAAAGTCTTCACTCCTAAATGATTATTTATTAGTCTGTAGACCAATCCATTCGAACTAGGTAATCAACTTACTAGATCCATATCAAAATGACAAGACTCAAGTCTTGATCCCACTTCATCCAAGGTTGTAGCCAACTCTGACATCCTCGATGCCGGAATGTGGTCGGAGTGAGGTTTGGGAATCATTTTAATGGTGTTCTAGAGGCTTAGGGAAGAAGAGGAGTGAATGATTGAGACGATGAAGTCACTCGTATCGATACTAGGCATGGACCTATCTAAGACACTACTGAGTGGTTTGTCGACCGATCCATGATGAAGTGATTCGTATAGATGATGGAGGAAGGATGGGTCAAATCGATCCGGGGTAAGAGTTGTTCAAATCGATTTGGGTAATAGGGCTTCATGACGATGAAGTTGGGATCTTCGTATCGTGTGATGATAGGGTTTCACATCGACTCGAGGTGATCGATACGAAGGATTTGAACTTGCTGATCAATACGAAGTGGTCGCACTTGATCGATACAAAATTCAGTGTTTCTGATCGTTACGAACTACGCACCAGGAGATCGAAACGAAGACACCTTTGCTAATCGATAAGAACCTCTATCTATATGGATTCGAATAGCGTCCTTGACCGATAC
Source organism: Allium cepa (assembly GCA_030765085.1). NCBI lineage: Eukaryota > Viridiplantae > Streptophyta > Magnoliopsida > Asparagales > Amaryllidaceae > Allium > Allium cepa. Next base: position 25,657,701 of record CM060938.1, on the reverse strand, counting down.
GAATTGGAGCTTTTGTAATCGATTCAAGTTGAACTTTGGTGAATTCGATACCCTTTGCATACTTGAACATATGACTCTGACAAGCTTCTGCTCTGCATAATTTGACTTAAAAATTTCACTGCATATTTAATCGCCTTCTGAAGCTTGTCGACGGAACTGTAACCTGACAAAATTTAAAAAAAATGTAACTTGGATCGGTTTCTGAAGCCGGGATGGCACGGCTGTGACGATCAGCGATAATGGTCATTCTGATAGAATTTTGAAGTCTTTTCATTCAAACATCTTTCTAATCCCGTAGAATCTTTAAGTAATATACAGCATTGCATAGCATAACACATTCATGCATTTCACACGGAGAACACATGGGATTATTATCACCTAATGATGGTTTTTGATGAGTTGATTAGTTACGGAACCTGGGAGTTCACAACAACAGGAGGTTCAAAGTCCAGCTCCTTTAATAATAGAGATGCTGGTCATTGTGGCCGAAGTCGTAAGTCCAGCTTTGGACGAGCTACCAGAAGCACCCTTTATTGGGAATCCTCAAGATTCCGTACCATTTAATGTCTCTAAAGATATGTTGGAGAGAATTTGCTTGAGGCACGGGCTATCGTTGGGCGACATCCTACTACCAGGGCCGAATGATAGGTCACATACCCCTTCGGAAGGGTACACTGCTTTTAACCGATTTTCCTCTACCGTCGAGATGCTCCCACCATTCAACCATTATATCCAGGAGGTGCTATCTTATCTAGGAATTGCCTCATCACAGTTGCATCCGAATGGATATGCATTATTGAATAGCTTATTTATTCTCTTTATGAAGCACTTTTTCGACCCTCGACTCCAGAGTGAGTAACATTCTTGTTCAATGTAAAGAGTAGGCGCCATTCACATTCTTAGAGGGAGCCAAAAGCTGCCAAATCATGATTAGAACTTGGACTAGACATAGCTACTTCTAAACCGAGTGGTTCTATGTTCGTAGCCCGCTAGGGTTTGCTAGATGGTGGCTAGTTAGACGTAAGTGCTGCAATTTTTCTGGTGTCCATCGAGATAGTTGTAATCGATGTTGAGCCTAACATTTTATTTCCTTACAACCGTAATTCCACGAACCGTAGGTGCTCGATTCAAGGAAACAGTGCGAATTCTTCAAGAGGTGCCTAGCGAGATTAGAGTGACCGACTCGGTGCTTATAGATGAAAATTTGAGGGCCGTTGGGCTAATAACCGAGGCTAGAGCATAGTGCTTGAAGGATCTCTTAGGGAAGCCTCGGCATAAATGGAAAAGCATATGGTGCCCGGTATTATAATAGCTGAGTAGGGTGATGAAGAGGATACGCCCACCAAAGACATACTCGTAACTAGGCCCTCAGATAGTCCTCAACATTCAGAGGAAAAGAGGAAAGGCAAGGCAGTTTCTCATAAGCTTCATAAGTCTACAAGATAGAAATCCATGGTCATGTCGATACCGGCCGCCGGTGTTGGACTCTCGGAGGCTTCGCCCCACAAATGGAGAATCCTTTCGAAGGACTCGCTAACATTACAATTCGAACAATGTGTCACTCCAACAAGACACCGGATTGGAAGGGCTTCACAATGCTTTCGATTTAGGCGAGTCACTTCCTACGAGTATGGCCGATATAACCTGTTGGTCGGGGGGTTTGCACATGCATACATACACTTCACGGCACTAAGAAATTTCCAATCATAAGCTATTCATTTTTGTAGATTACTAACTCTGCTTCTCCTTTTCTCTTACAGGTACGATTATGAGGCGAGAATCCATGCTTGGCAGCCTTCGCTCTATGCACCATTCATCCAGCTCGTATCATGAGTCTTGCAGACTGGAAGCTGATAGAGACCACGATCGTGGTTATTCTAGTCAGGAGAAGGACCGCTATGAAAGGGAGAGGGATAGAGAGAGAGGAATATAGACGTCGTTTTCGGTCCCGCTCCCTATGACCTCAAGCTTCAACACAACCTTTTGGTCATGGTAAACAACCTTTGGAACCTTCATGCCAAATTCCACCTTCTCAAGTGCTAAACCCGGATCTACAGAATCAGAGGACCTAAATCGAAACTCTTGCTCTAACTGAGAAAGTTATTACAGAGCCCATTAGGGAGGGAGCCATTAGAATTGCCAAGCTTAAAAAAGATTTTCCAAATATCTCTTTTGATGGCTTCATCTTTCCCCACACTTAAAGAGGATTCCAGTCGAGGCAGAACAAACAATGCATGACTACATTCATGATGTTTATAGCCAATACCGGGACTGGATGAAGATCGCAGACAAAGCATCTGTGGTGGCCTTTGAGCGGGTGAAAATAATTGAGAAATTGGGGACCGATCTCGCTTAGAAGGACCATATAATCCAGGTGCTTGAAAATGAGAACGAGTCAATGAGAAATTCAAAGACAAAGGCCAATAAAAGGGATGATGAGGAAACTTGGTAGATGGAAGAGATGTGGCAGACATACTTAGCCTTGGTTGAGGAGACGAGGGATCGAACCACCATAGTCATGGTCGAAAGAGACATGGCGCTTAAGAGCTCAACAAGCATAAAGCCAAACTTGCTGAAGTCGTCAGAGAGAAAGACGATGCAAACAAAGCCGCCCAAGAAGCATGTGAACAAGCTGTGGTGCTTGGGGATGAGAGGGATGTGGCAATGCTCAAAGTTCAGGAAGCCGAGGCCAGGGTTGAGAATAAAGTGAAGGCGGCAGAGACCAGGCTAGAGGCTGACATTGAAGACCTTCTTATTTCATACAACGCCAATTTCCTGAAGCACCGAAATCTAACCTGGCTCGAAAACTATCTATCATACCTATACAAAGCTTGGTGTCGCATGGTGTAAGATGAAAAAGAAGTGCACCAAGCTGAATCCATTGATGAGTTCGAACTGGAAATCGGGTGTTGAGTGAAGATGAAAGAAGAGTTCTTCACGACATCACTATCACATATCAAAAGGAGAGACTCAGTACTCAGCACCCAGAGGATGGAGAGGGTTCTGGCGTTGAGCACCATGATGCGGGTTTCGAAATCCTTTTTCCAACCCTGGTCGAATCTACTATCGTGGTTGATCCTCAATTTATGCTCGCATACAATCCTAATCAACCTCAGCTGTCTCCTGCTCGTGAGCACGTCACTGAAGCAGTTCTGGCTTCGCCTGCAAGTCATTCTGAGGAAGGTATTTCGAACATTTCTCGTGTTTATTCAAGGTTGGGGAGTGTTGTTTGAAGTGATTACTAATACTCTTTTCCTTATCTCTACTCAGCAATAGGAGATGCATTGGTCACGCCCCTTGCAAATCAAGAGCAACATCACGATCAGGAGGCCCTCATAAGAGAAGCGACCACCACAACGGCCACTGCATCAATCGATAGAGCGCAGGGGAGAACTTTTAATTTCAATGAGCAGATGATGAAGGACCTTCTCGTTCATCAAAGTGATCCTTTTGCTGATCTGCCATTTGTCATGGGCAAAGGCGCACCAATGGTCAGCTCCTCGGGCCCAAACGCTAGCATTCATGTGGATGCCCAAACAGTTCATGAGGAAGAGATAATAGCCGAAATAATTGCTGACATAGAAGCGGTTGCGCGGGCCAATGGTATTGGATGTGGGATGGCGGGCCCTGGTCTAGCTCCTCTGTGAATGATTTCTCCAAGAGGCATGGTCATCGACACCGGTGTGCCTCCCCCGCCTTCCAACATCGATCTTGTCCCTCTGACTTAGCCTTCAGAAAGTATTCCAATTCATATGAGTTCAAAGGAAGACATTATCAAAATGCCCCCGGTAGGAGATCAACCGCCGAAAAGCAAGGGCTCGAAGAGGCATCCAAGCGGTAGTTCCAGCAGGTCGATAACGAAGAAGAAGAAAATGAGAGAATAAACATGGCTACGTGACTCAGTTTTGGTAGACAGATAGGAATTTCCTTTTTCTTCTCTCAGGCCATGTGTAGATGCGAGTTTGGCCCCTACTAGTAGGTTTTATGGAATAATTTTGCACTTATCCTTCTCTTCCAAAGAATAGTTGAAATAAAATTACATTTTGAATTCAGCACAGTTTTGTGTTATTTTTTTAAGTATTTCAGCGATCGAACTTTCATCCAATGTGCTTATGAAGATTTAGTCTTTGAATCAGACCTGAGTCCAGTTGTTAAGTTTTGAAGCTATATCTTTGGGTCAGGATCGAAATTTAAGTCGAGTTTTAATACTGCACTGTCTCGATCAGTAGCCGGTACATCAAGTTTTGCTCCCAATTTCGAGGATAAATTAGAATGACCGATAGGCAGTTGCTTTTTTCCTTCAATACATTGAACTGAACTTCGTTGAATTGAGAATGAAACAAGACGAGTTCGAATGGTCGAACCACATTCGCTCATCTATTGATGATCGTATCCACACTCTGGGGATTGTACTTGTATGTCGGTGATTGGTCACGCCCGCTTAAGGCTTAGAGATATGTCTGTGTTCTGGGGACTTAAGTTATTTTACGGGTGGTTAGTCACACCCGTTTGAAATATAGAAATTCGTCCGCACTCCGGGGACATAGATTGATTCGTGGGTGGTAGTCACACTCGATTTGTGTTTACATTCCAATCCGCACTCTGGGGACTTAAAGTTAGCCGATTGTTGGTCGATTACACCCATTTTGGTGTTTATACTCTATTTTACACTCTGGGAATCTGGAGTTGGTTAACAGATGGTCGATCACATTTGTTTTGAGTTTTAGAATTTCGTTCGCACTGTGTGAACGATGGTTCTATTAGGATCGTAGATAGTCGATTCACATCCTCCCTGAGTTAACAAGTGAGGTCGTTAGATGGACGGATCCATCCTCCTTGAACTTGGCGTGAACATGGGTAAAGTCGTCAGGTGGACGGATCCACCTTCTTCAAGCTCGCATTTGTAAATTTCTACTCAAGCTCGCACTCTGGGAATCTAGAGTTAGTTAGAGGATTTTCGTGTATCAATCATTTTTTGGCTTCAGTGTGATGACTTACGCCCAAGCTCAGGTTTCACTTAGCGAGTGAGCGGTCGTATCACAGTCACTCCCTATTTGAATAAAACCCTCTGTCGGGTGGAACTTACCTCTCCGTGCATTATGATGCTCGTATGATGCATTTTAAAAATCCTGCTCTGGCTCAAAGATATTGCATTTTATTGCTTAAATAAGAAAATACGGCAAAGTAATTTGCCTTATTACAAATTCAAATTTCAAAATGCATAACATATTGCAAAAAAGCAGACCGAATCAATAAATAACGCCTGTTATATGTAGTAGCGAGTAAGAATCTCGTTGTTCCAGGCTCTTGGCAAAGTAAGACCATCAATGGTCGATAATTTAAATGTGTCTTCTCGAGTCTTCGTTCAATAACATATGACCTTTCGCACTTTGGTTTTATATGTGAAGGAACTGGGTAAATCCTCTTAAGGACGAGATCGCCAAGTTCAAAGGTTCGGGTTCGGACCTTGGCATTATATAATCAGGTGACTCGACTTTGGTGCACGGCTGCCCTTAACCTAGCCTCTTCACGCTTCTCATCTAATAAGTCCAGAGATTCAGCAAGTAATATAGCATTTGTCATCAAATCATAATATGTTACACGATGAGAAGGTACTTCCATCCCGACTGGAATGATGGCTTCTGAGCCATAGAAAAGTGAAAATTGAGTGTGGCTGGTCGCCGACTTGTGGATTGTTCAATAAGCCTATAAGGCCATAGGAAGTTCATCGACCTATTTGCCCCTGGCATTTTCAAGTCGTTTCTTCGGAATGGACTTTATAACTTTATTAACATCTTCAACCTATCCATTTGCTTAAGTGTGTGCGACTGTAGAGAACATAGATATAGAATCATTGGCAGAAGATATTAAATTCGACACTATCGAATTGGGCTCCGCTGTCAGTGATATTGGTGTGTAGGAGACCAAATCGACATACGATGTTGCGAACAACAAAGTTGATCACTTGCTTTATTGTGATAGTAGCAAGGGACTCAGCTTCCGCCCATTTGGCAAATAATCAACTTCAACGATGGCGTACTTCGTACCACCTTTAGCTAGAGGTAGGGAACAAATAATGTTGATGCCCCATACTACAAACGGCCAAGGACTGATCATCTGAATTATTTCAGTAGATGGGGCTCCCGGAACCTGAGCATGCTTCTAGCATTTTTCACATTTCCTGGCGTAATCCGATGCGACGTGATTTACAGTCGGCCAACAATACCCATATTGGAGCACTTTCTTGTCAAGAGCTTGCCTCCCAGTGTGATCGCCACATTGTCCTTCGTGTACATCGTGCAATACTCGTTTAACTTCATTATAGGCAATACACCAGAGTAAAGGAATAGAGTACCCTCTTCTATACCTGACTACTGAATAGTGAACCGCAAAGCCTTTGGAAGAGATTGTCTTTTTTCACTCCTACACTCCAGCAGGGTTCCACGCTCGAGATAGTTTCTAAATGGAGTCATCCATAACTCATTATCTAGACTAATTTCAAATGTCGAGTCTGTCTTTATCTGATCAATACTCGGGGAAGATAATGTCCTACGGGAATAAGTCCCATTTGCTGTGCCTCACCGATACTGGCTAACTTCGCCAAGGAACCGACTTTCTGATTGTATTCTTGGGGTATGCAATAGATGGCATAATAAGCAGACTGACTCGATATTTCCTGAACCCGAGCAAGATAAGCAGCAAGTCTTCGGTCTTTGGCCTGGTACTCCCCCCGAACTTGGCACACTACCAATTGTGAATCGCGGTAAATCTCCATAGGAATAATTCTCTAATCTCTAGCAAGCCTTAATCCAACAAGTCGAGCTTTGTACTTGGCCTTGCTATTAGTCGCATGAAAATCGAATTTAAAGCATGGCATATAGATCGACCTTCAGGAGTTTCAATTGCAACCCCAAAGCTTGAGCAATGGTCGTTCGATGCGCCATCAGTATATAACTTCCAGATATGTTTGGGAGACTCACTGGTTTCGGGCAAGTCCTCCGCGATAGTGAATTCAGCGATGAAGTTTTCTAGATCTTGTCCTTGAATATCTTCCCTTAGTGTGTTAGTGATGTCAAACTGGCTAAGTTCAATATTCCACTTGAGTAACCTACCAGACGTCTCATGCCATGTAAGGACCTATCGTAACGGCTGGTCGGTGTATATAGTGATAGGATGAGCCTGAAAATATAGATTGAGCTTCTTCGAGGCGACGACAAGAAAATAAGCCAACTTCTCTAGCTACAGATAATTTCTTTCTACTCCTGGCAGTCATTTGCTAATATAATGTACAGGTCGTTGTATCCAGTCTTCCTCCCGAATTAAGGCGGCATTGATTGCATTTTCTGACACCGCCATGTAGATTTACAACCTCTCGTGGTCAATAGGCTTTGACAGAATGGGTGGTGTGGAGAGGTGTTGAACCAGTGCTTGGAATGCGCCCTCACAATTTGTAGTCCATTCAAAATTCTTCTTCCCTTTTTCGATCAATTCGAATAAAGGAATGCATTTGTTAGTGGATTTTGAAATGAACCTGCTCAGTGCTGCTACTTTCCCGTTAAGCCTCTAGACTTGCTTTATAGTTCTTGGATTCTCAAGATTTTTGATTGCCCAGATCTTCTCGGTATTGGCTTCGATTCCTCGAGCACTGACGATAATTCCAAGGAATTTTCTAGACATGACCCCAAAGTGACACTTCAACGGGTTGAGTTTCATTCTGTATTCTCAAAGGATGTTGAACAACGGTTCTAGGTCTTTGATATGATTGGTAGAGAATCACAAATTCACAAGCGTGTCGTCCACATATAACTCTATGGTTTTTCTTATATGGTAGCCGTTGGTGGGTTTCCCCAGCATTCTTGAGTCCAAATGGCATGACTTTGTAATTGTAAAGTCCCAGATCGGTGATGAAGATGGTATGCTCCTGATCGGGCAAGTGCATGGGTATCTGGTTGTAGCCTAAATTCATGAAGGATAAAAGTTCATGCCCATCCATTGAATCCACAAGCTAATCAATTCGAGGAAGTGGAAAACTATCTTTAGGGAAAGCTTTATTCAAGTCTGAGTAGTCAACATAGGTTCTCCATTTCCCGTTAGGTTTTCTGATAGGTACAGGATTGGACACCCATTCTGGATATAATGCATCTTGGATAAACCCGTTCAACTTGAGTTTATCTACCTGTTCCTTAAGGGTGGTAGATCTCTCTGGATCCATATCACGCATTTTTTGCTTTGCCAGGACATGCAGTGGGGTCAATATTCAATGTGTGGCTCATGATGTCTAGTGAGATTCCACATATGTCGGAATGCGTCCAGGAAAACACGTTGAGGATTGCATGGAGAAATTCAACCAATTCCTTCTTCATTTGTTGGCTTAGCTGAGATCCGATCTTTATCATTTTAGAGTTTTCATTATCATCGATCGAGACATCGATCGTCGGCTCTGCCAGGGAAGCCTGACTGTCTTTAATTTCATCTTCACTTTCGGTATCTCTCGGGTCAAGATCCCTTGGGAATTGGTTAGGGTGCCTGGGCCTTGGCCTAGGCGTTTGCTGTCAATTCTCAACAAAGCGGACGCAAAAATATTCCTCTACGCCCTTTCCTTTTTCTCTTCGCTACGCTTCCTACAGCTCCGCAACATAACAGGATCATCCAACAGCTTGGTCTCCCTGAACGAATCCAACTCCATTGTCGGTAGGGAATTTCAAACTCAGGCACTAAGGGTCAATAGTAGCCCTGAACTCATTTAGGGCCGGTCGGCCCAAGAAAGCGTTGTACGGTGAGTCTATATCCAATACGATAAACTGCAATATCTGGACTCTCTGACATTCTCTAATTTCCAACTCCACTGTTAGCTCCACCATCCCAGTGGTCATAGTCGCACTTCCATTGAAGCCGTGAATGCGAGACTGACAAGGCTTCAAATATTTTGTTTTCATCTTCATCTGATCATAAGCTCAATTGAACAGTATGTTCACAGAACTTTCACTATCCACTAAGATCCACTTCATCCAAGTAGGACCTACTTGACCTGAAATGACAAGTGGATCAATGGTTGGGGCTTCGACTCTATCGGCATCCCTATTCTGAAATACAATGTTGTCTTTCATCATTTTCTTTTATTTGGCCGGAGCCTCGTCTTTAAAATTACTACAGTATTCGAAGCTCACATGTCTAATAGAGCTGGCATACGACTCCATTTCCTTCCATCTCCGATCGGCTGGATGAGGACCACCACTGACAGTATTAATCACCAACCTACCGCTGGTACGAGCGCTCAGGTCTTTCCTGGTTTGGTATTTGGTTTTGATTCGATGGGCCCGCACCTCCAAACTACGCGCCCAAAAAATCCTTCAATTTTCTTTCTCGTCTCAACTTCTCGATAATATCCTGAAGATGACGACACTCGTTCGTGTTGTGTGCATAGCTATCGTGAAATCTACAAAACTTCCCCATTTGAATCTGTTTTTTTGACGATTGCTTCGGGGCAGGTTCCTTATATTGAATAGTGTTGTAGGTCTGCAAGTACACAATTTCCAACAACGTATTCAACCACGATTCTGATCCCATTTCCTGTTTTGATTTCCATCGCCTTTCTGTTGATTTCGTTGATTCTGTATGTTTAATTGCGCCTTTTCGGAGCTTCTCCAGTTTGTTTTACAGCGACATTGCTTTGGATTCCTTCTACATAGGGCCATGCGTCATCCTTTTTCCTAGACTGTTTCACATCCTCTATTCTCAAGAACTGAGCTACCTTGGAGTAGAAATGGTCTAATGACGCAAGAGGTTTTTCGGCCACCTAGTTACCGAATTCGGAATCGGGATCGATCACCTTAGTTAGTGCCATCAGAATTGAATTTTTATTAGGATTACTAATCTAAGCGCATGTAGCATGAAACCACTCCAGATAACGTCTGAGGGTCTCTCAAGGAGCTTGAGTGACACTAGGTAAGGTATTAACATCTTTCACCATGTGACATGCATGCGGAACTGTTCAACAAACTTTGTTGCTAACTAGATGAAACACGAGATAGATCGAGGTAGTAGACGAGTTAGCCACATAGTTGCTATGCCCCTTAGGGAGATCGGGAAACTTTGGCATTTGACCACATCATCAGCCCGTGCGGCGTTCATTAACCATTCATACTTCAAACTGTGTTGGATAGGATCAGAGAACCTTTCGTAAATAGGTAGAGTTGGCATTCTGAATCGTCTAGGCGGTTCAGCATAGAGGATATCATCGGTGAAAGGGGTAAGACTCTGGGATATTCCCCAGTGATCATCGGTGAGGCCTTGACTTTCACGGATCATCTGACAGATCATTGTCAGGACGTCTGGCATCTGGACATTCCAGGCATGCTGAGCCAAGGTGTGGTCGGGTTCCATAATGCGAAGATGGGTCGGTCGCGGCCGACGATCCATAGTTCACCTCATTGGTTCTAGGTCTTCGGGAACATAAGGCTTAGGAGTATAATCACGTTGACTATGGGTCAGATCTGGTTGGTTTTGAGTGTCAACTCCTAACTCAGTAGCAGCGGCAGTTCAGCAGTTGTCAGTAGTGTGATAAGGAATAGTACCTCCGCGGAAGGAGGGTCCGGTCTGATGGCCGGTCGACGGGCTAACTCTCGGGTGGCCAAGATTCAATGTGTGCTAATGTCCAGTAGCATGTGTATAGCTTCCATTCAGCCATAGGCGTGTGGTATGATTGTAGTCAGAAGAGGCTGAACTCTCGGTGGATGAATAGGAAGCATGATCCCTTCTGGATCTCCTTTGTCCTTCATGGTTCAGTTGATTGGTCAACTCCACGTTAACACGGAGTTGCTGAGTAAGCTACTAGCGACTTTGTGTCAGCTCTTGCATTAGCAGTTGAAACTCTTCCCTGGTGATAGGGCCTTGCGGATCTGAGGGTCAGGTAGCATTCTGGTAGGTAGGAGGAAGTTGTGCGGGGTTCTTCCTCTCCCGTCCTTCTGGATTTGCAGCTATTGAGGTAGCCCTGGTGTTGACTATAGTGGATGGTGAAGCTCTCTCATAGACTGGGTACAAATCTGAATAGGGCCTTCTAGAATTGAAATCTAGATCTTTTCTGTAGATTCCTGTAACTCAATATCATTAGTAGATCGAATGAGCAATAGAAAAGCTGGGTTTTCTTAGTGAAAACACCAAAGTGTTTGTATGAAAATTGTGCACAAACACTCTTCGGATGTGTTTAAAGAGACATAATGAAGAAAATGAATGAAAAACGTGGATTATCTGAGAAATACACCAATCGACTGGTAAGAAAAATGCAGAAGAACAAGAGTGGTTTGGCATATGGCCTACGTCCACTATGAAATGACTAACTTTAAATGATTATTTCTTGCTAGTTACAAGGAGTTACAAAAGCATAATCCATGTATAATAGAAATTCGGAAGAGTCTGGACATAGAAGAGTCAAGATCCCTTTTTTGTAGGTCTAGGGTCATTTTTTATAGGCGTGGCCAGCAAGTATCTCGCCTAGATCTCGGAAGACTTCTTCCCTTATGTAGGTGGGACCACTGGATCGAGTCCAGGTGATTTAGACTCAATCTAGGAGCGACACGAATTGAGTTTGTATCGATCTGTAATTGGTCCTTTTGGGCTGAAATTGGTCAGGTAAGTTCTTGGGGTTGTAGGCAAGCTCATGAGAAAATTTGATAGCATTTGGACTTGTAGATTTTGTGTTATAGCCGATGCAAGTTTGAATTGGTTGGAGGCTTTCCAATTCGTATCGCTCTCATTCACATCGCTTCTATTCATATCACTTATAGGCATGTGATGTCCGTTGACGCGGCACTAACTTTAGGATCGATCCACTTTCCTTGCCGAGCGACCTAGTCTTTCCTTCTTTACGTGTCTCCTTCATATCGCTCTCATCATGTGCTTCGTATCCATGTTGTCAGTATCCATTGTCATGGCTTCATTCGTATCGCTTTTAAACTTGTCCCATTAGCATCACTTCATTCAATTCTCATTCGCACAGTATTCCCAAGCACTGCTTCGCATCGAACAACAAGGATGCCATTCGTATCGATCCATCGCGCATCATTCAAATCGATCTCTGGCCGATCGATACAAAATGCATGTATAGGTGGATCGACATGAATAATTTACTGGACGATGGACGCGACGCAGGATGAATACGGACCGATATGAAGTGAGGCATGTTTGACGTATTCAAACTAATGAATGTTTGATGGATACGAATGATACTTCCTTTCATGGATATGAACTGCCACTTACCTTGTTGGATACGAATTAGTGTTTCCATGATGGATATGAATTAGTGTTGCCATGATGGATACGAATAGTGCTATTTTTTCCTAATGGATTCGAATGACACCGATACGAAGGAGGTGGATCGATGGATACGAATGAGAGTATTTCTTGATTTGCATCAATCATATGTTGAGTATATGTACTCCGATTGACTTGAAATTTGGAAGTTGGCTTTCATTGCTTTGATTGTCATGTATGTTAATTGTAGCTCGATTTGGACTCGAACAAAATTTACCAACATCCATAGTGGACCTGTGTGTAACTGTTTTTCGGGGTGAATTGTCTTTGGTTTTTAATCAATTCCTTAGCGTCATGGCCTTGCCAAAAGGCGAGATAACAGTAATGATGTTAAATATATTTAAAGTTAGTTGTTTGCATTAATTATCAAATAAACGAAAGGTTAATAATAAAAATGTAGGATTTTTAAAAAATGAAGTTCGAGGAATAATGGCTTTGTAACAAGTACAAAAAGTCAAAAAAGAATAAATTTCATGAGCTAAACCTCACTTTGGTCTTGCCCGGACACCACCCTGCCATGCCTTAGGCTCAGTCCGAGGCAAGCTTGGTACTGCTGTGTGTTGTGCACCACTAACTCAAGAAAAAATGCATATAGCACCACTACCACTGATAGTATTACAGGCCACTACATTGCTACGAAAGGCAATAGTGTAGGCGAGAGCGTTGTTGACATTGGCAATACTGAAGCAATGCTGCTGGGTAACAGTGTAGGCCACCACCTTGCTACACTTGGCAGTAGTGCAAGCAATAGCACTATTGCCTGAAGTAGGAATGTAGGCCACTACAGTGTTGTGCTAGGAATTAGTTCATGCATTGTTGCCCAAGCAGCACAATCTTGGTAAAGCACGCATGCATCGCTGCCACGAGTAGTAGTGTTGTTTACACCATCACACGAGTGATGATGTAGGTTGAACCTCCCTCTAGCCTTAGCCTGTGCATGGCTTTTAATACCAAACATCCTATCGACCATGTCGAAACTAGAATGAGTAGAAAACAAAGAAGAACAAGAGAAAATAGCTCCAGCAAGACCTTTCGAAAAGGTCTAAGGGATGCTGCAACCAAAGACTAGAAGTATTACAGCCTTTCGAAGGGGCCGAAAGGGTCGAAAGCACCCTTCCACTTCAGTGGTTCCCTTTCGAAGAAGGTGCTTCCACATGCATGAAGACCTTTCAAATTAATTGAAGAAACATCTTTTGAAGACAATGAATGACAACCCTTCATATGCGTGCCAAACCATTCGAAACTGAAGGTTGCGCCTTCATTCAAACTATTCGAAAAGAGGACTTGGTCAGGACAACCCTTTTGAAAGCATAGCCAAGCCTTTTGAACCAGACGAAGCTATTAATATCCAAAAAGGTTCTGCATCAAGTCGCACGCATACATTCGGAAGCTACTAACAGCGTCGAAACCATCAACAATTCAACAACCTCAAAACCAAGGGAAAATACCTATTGACTGAGTCAAAAATTTGCACCTCTACTTCCTATAACAACAAAACAACACAAAGAGAGAAGGCGCAACCATCCCTTTCGGTGAAGAAAGAATTGTTCGAGCCCATTCGAAAGCATTGCAGAGGGATGCGCAAATGTCAAAGAAGTCGAAAGGTATCTGAAACCACCATTCGACTAGGTCGAAGGCACTTAGCAGAAAGGTGCCAACCGACATCCATAAATAAGACCATGGGGTTTGGTTTTGTGGATCCGAATTGATTCACTCCAGACTTATATATTCTTAATTTTGCAAAGTTGTAAACCCTAATTTTTAAAACAAATTGGCAGAAATTGATTAGCATTGTCATCATTAGATAAATAAAGGAAAGATTTCAATGTTTTCGAGTGTCTAGCTATATGAAGACTATTATTGGATTTAATTGTGCTGTACATGCATTGATCCATCGAAAGGAGCCTTTCGAGTGGGTCAAAACCCATATTTTTCCAAGTAATCAAAGTGTTTAACTCTAAAATCACCATTTACCAAACTCTCACCTTATTTTGAATCGAAACCTCAAAACCTAACATGTTTTCCCCTAAATTTCAGAATCGTACCCAAATCATTTATGAAACTAGCTTTAGACAAGGTCGAAACCATCTAAACAAATCATACTCTTGAATATTTAGAGCAAACTTAGGGTTCCCCATCCATTTCGAAAGGAAGGTTTTGAAAGGATAATCAATCAGCTTTCGTACGCTCGAAAGGTTCAAAGAAAAGAATAAAAGTGTTTCAACTAGATCGAAAGGTTAATAAGGTAAAATTTAGTAAAAAAGACTTTTTCAAAAGGGTGAATCAACGGAAATATTCACATCCTTACTCCCTCTATTTAACCAAAAGAGACTAAAAGAACTCACTCTTTCTTTGAACTTCACTTTGGGGTGTTGATAAGTTTCCTTGTTAACATTTTGGCGCTAGAAGGAGGGCTCGAACATCCGACTTTGTTGAACACCCAACACCACCTATCTCTAACCCGATCCTATTTCAAGCTTAACTACTCAAGACTTTAATTCATTATGACTACCAGAGTCGAAAGATCCGAGCAAGGTTCATCAGAGCCATAACTAATTGGATCTCCCATAAGACAACTAATGATAGGAATCTACTAAAGGAACGTCTATTAAGGATGAAGGCCTTGAGGATCATAAGGATAAAGAAAGTCGAAGCCTACGGTCTACTTAAATGGAGTTTAAACCCTTTTCATATTGGTCTCACCCCAATCTTTGCCTTTGGAGAAAAGGAAAATGGGAGTGAGAACTTGTTTGATCAAATGAGGAAAATAATTCAACATTAACCAAAGGCACAATCTTTGAAGATGGAATAATGGCCGGTTACAGTGCCTTTGCACACAAATGGGATCAAGTAACAAGTGGAACACTACCTACACTGGAATTACAAAGGGTTTTAAAGAGAAAGCCAGTTGATAAAGGTGTAAATCCATAGTAAAGTAATAAAAGATCTAGAAATCAACTTCGAGAAACAAGTTTGATTTTAAGACTTCCAAAAGAATGCAACTTAACAACATCTATTGAGAATGTCTACTTGCTAACCAAAGATGAGCTCAACTATTGGCCATCAAAAAATAAGAAACCAAAATATGAAAGGAATCTGGGAGGATCCTACTGCCATTACCATATAATGAATGGTCATTAAACTAACCACTACAGAGTCCTAGAAGGGATGATAATCAACTTTTTCCATCAAGGCAAAATCAATGAGTTTGTAAAGAGGTACTGAATGAGTTCAAAGAGTTATTTAACTAAGTAGAATCTACATGGTTGGGAGTGAAATGGTCCTTTCATTTAGACATTACCTTAAATGGTCAAAGCCTCTATCCGTGCCGAGTTGGCCACGGTAGGGCACCTCTTGGAGGGTGGAGTGTAAGCCTTTACCCATGCCACGCTATGACCAGGTTAAAGCATAGACAAGCCCATTTTCATGCCACGCTATGGCCAAGGTAGGGCTCCTCCTAGAGGAAGGAGTGTAAGCCTTTATTCGCGCCATGCTATGGCCAGGGAAGGGCTCCTTTTGGAGGGAGGAGTGCAAGCTTTTATCCATGCCACGCTATGGCCAGGTTAAAGCATCGTCAAGCCGTTGGCTGTGCTACGCTATGGCCAAGTTAAGATGCCTCCTGTAGGGATGTTGGGTAAGTCCATGTTTCCAGCTTGAGAACAAGCTAACCAAGTGTAACGACCCGTAAATTTCGATAATTTAATTTGATAATTTAATAGGATTTTGTAATTAAATTTTAGTAGAAATAATAAAGGTGATAAATTAATATTGGAATGAACGCTAAATTAAAATATAGCAATGGTAATTAAAACCTATTTATAGTAATTTGCAAAAATTCAAATGAATTGAGTAGTGAAAAGATTTTTTTTACCTGGGTATAAATTGAATATGAGAAATTTAAGGAAAGTATTAGATTGATTTAATGTAATAAAGGATTGTTGACAGTAATTGGAACAAATTAAGGAATTATGTTAATGCAAGTTAATAATTTATAAACTTGAATGAACATTTTCAATTTAATAAATAAATTCAAATGTGGGACTTAGTTATAAGTGTTAATTTATGGGTATGATAACAAATTTGTATAAATTACCTAATTAATTGGTTAATTAATTTATTAGAAATCAAACTCATTTAAATGGTAAGTAATTATAATGTGTTATTGATATAAACGTTACTAATTATTAATATAGTAACGGACGTGTAAATGAAATGCAACTGTAGAAATTTAAGCTAAGTATTAACAATTGAAATGAAATGTCGATTAAATGGAGTACTATAAATTGTCATACTAAGCTAAGAATTGAATATAAGGAAACAAAGGCAAATAGTAAATCAATCAATGAATTTATATAGATTATAAAGTTATAATAATAAATAGTAATTAGATGTCTTGTACGAAGTTATAATATTGTGTGAATTATTAATAGAGAATAACTAGAATGGGATTCAAATTTGTATAATAATGGAAAGTATTAATTGTTGCTCTTGAGCATAATTTTTTTTAAAAGAGTAATTTTAAAGCAAACATTTAATTAACCAATGCAATAAGATTTTCTAATAGTAACTGTGTAAATTAAGGTAGTAGTGTAAATGGCAGTTGATGGATAACCAAATTCAATTAGACACTATTATAATAGCGAAATATACTACATAGTAAATAGTTTAACGGATCCTTAAGAGATGTGAATCTCGGGCATCTTTTGAGTTACTGCACTCATGTTTATTTCTGTTGATTTAACTTACATAATATATTTTAGTTCTGACTCGAGTGTTTTGTCTTTTCAATTCGCTCGGGTCAGTCCGAGCATTTCAGGATCGAAGACTTTATTTCTGGAGGACGAAAACGAAGATTTCATCATCATTGTTATTATATATTATATGGTTCCACTACACTATTGTATTCCGCTGCATTGATATTTATTGGTATGTGAACTCTGATATTTATTGCATAAAGAAGAATCAAATGTTTTGTAAACAGTTTCATGAATTGTATATTAGTTATTACATTTTATCCTTCCGCTGTGAGATTCTGTTTAGTTTTTTCTTCTCTGTTTTTCTTATTTACCCCATAACAATCCGCCCTTCCATATGGTTTGAATTGGCACGTGTGTCGATTTAAAGCATGGAAAAAGGCGGGATGTTACAATGTGGTATCAGAGCTTTAGTTTAGCGATAAACCTTTGCTTTGTGGGGTCTGACTCTTCACTAATAAGGTAGTAAAACCCTATGGGAGTCGCTGAGTGTATATATGAGAGAGCGTATTTGTTAGTGTTATAAAAAGTTTTAATATTGTGTTAATCTGTTCCGTCTTGTATTTATAAATTCTGGTTGATGCATGTGACGCTGTGACATCAATAGAGATTTCTAAACACTTAATATGACAGACCGACATAATATTTGTTTTTATTGTAGGCGAATGAAATAATTTTTCTTATTATATTTTCTATATATAAAATCAATTTTTAAATGATATATATATATATACTTGGTTGCAATATATTGGTTGTTAGGTAATGAAATTTATAAATAACGGTAAAATAAGATTGAAATTAAAATAAATCAAATTGGAAATTTTAGAACTTAAGTTCCGGGGTTTTGATAAATTTCTTTCAAATGATTTTGGAATATAATAATAATATTTAAGAAGTATTTTCTGATATAAGTATTTCAATAATTTGAAAGAAATATTTTTAAAAGAAATTTTGGGAAAGACAAAGTTGTACTCCCCTCTGTGTCGCTGGAATCTAATTTCGGCGATGAGTGCACGCATCATCGATGTTCATTTTTGAGTTTCGAAGTGGGAAGGCCACTGTAGTAATGTTACTGCAGATTGATTTTGATAAACAAATATAATTTTTTTTTAAATATACTTGGATATAGATACATTGTAAGTATATTTATCTATTATTTTAAAATAATTTGAAATTAAACACGGTATTTAATTCTTAAGCTTCCATTTATTAATAGTTTAATTAATGTAGTGAAATGGAATTTAACTAATAATTGAAACCCTAAATGAAATAAGAGATTTAATGCTAGGTTATAAATGGTATTAAAGGAAATTTAAAATTTGTAACATATGAAATAAAGAGTAATATTATTGAACATTAAATTTAATTAAAGGATAAGATAAAACTTGTATAAGTTCATTTGCATTTTCTTTAACATATATAACTTACCAAATATAAAAAGTTGAAATGTTTAATAAGAAATGTAATAGAAATTGTACAAGTAAAGGTATGTAATGAAGAGTTTAATAAACTGCTGTTATTAATAAGAATATAATGTTATAATTGTTATAAATCTAAGTTATGACTGAAGGGCCACTTATTAAATATATTAGAACAATTATAAAGAAATGGAAATAAGTTTAAGAAGGATTGAAGTTATTTATAATAAAATAAATGGAAAGATGAATACTATAAATAATATTAAGAGGGAAAAAAAATGAATCACCTTAACAAATAAGAAATTGATGTTATAGAGTTATAAACTTAAGTTGAAATTGAAGTATCTCTAAAATTTAATATAATAGAAATAGAGCAAAATAAATAAATGAAACGGTAAGAAATAAATGAATATAATTGAGAAATGCATAAATGGAATGCAATAAAAAGAAACTTACATGACCTGAATAAATGAAAATGAATAGAATTAATAAGAATAAACTAATCGTTGTTGTTGTTTTGGTTTATGGTTGTTTGAATAAGGGTACTTTAAAATTGTTTGGGTGAATGAATAATCTATGTAGTTTCACCTAAGCCTGTTGAGTGAAGGGTACACTTAGTAGTTTTTCTTCATTCCGTACAATTTAAAGTTTGAATCCGAACAACTGTTTGTTTTGTTTGATGAATGAATGATTAATTTGTGTTGTTTCATTTTGATGGTTGTATACCTGGTTGCAAGTGATTGTTATATGTATTGATTGGTTGATGGTATTTGAAAACAATGCTAAATATTTCATTTTATATAATTATTAACTCTCTTGGATTTTATAAGTGAAATACAGGTTATGGAAGCAATTGCTACTGCATTTGGTTTCATAATATAAGCGTTATTGCCCGACAAATAGGTACGTTTTCGGATTACGGTTTATAGCGCTATTATATTTATATATTTCCTGTGATGGGATATATATTATATAATGATTGTAAATTTGTATATTCTAATAATAGTAACAAATGTTGTAAATTTAATTGTTTATAAAGTTAATGTTTTGAATAAGATATATAGATTTCTTAATTCTTCTTTCCCCTTCTTTTTCCTTTTTGGGGACGAAAATTTTTGAGTGGGGGAGAGTGTAACGACCCGTAAATTTCGACAATTTAATTTGTTAATTTAATAGGATTTTGTAATTAATTTTTAGTGGAAATAATAAAGGTGATAAATTAATATTGGAATGAACGCTAAATTAAAATATAGCAATGGTAATTAAAACCTATTTATAGTAATTTGCATAAATTCAAATGAATTGAGTAGTGAAAAGATTTTTTTTACCTGGTATAAATTGAATATGAGAAATTTATGAAAAGTATTAGATTGATTTAATGTAATAAAGGATTGTTGACAGTAATTGGAACAAATTAGGGAATTATGTTAATGTAAGTTAATAATTTACAAACTTGAATGAACATTTCAATTTAATGAATAAATTCAAATGTAGGACTTAGTTATAAGTGTAAATTTATGGGTATGATAACAAATTTGTACAAATTACCTAATTAATTGGTTAATTAATTTATTAGAAATCAAACTCATTTAAATGGTAAGTAATTATAATGTGTTATTGATATAAATTTTACTAATTATTAATATAGTAACGGACGTGTAAATGAAATGCAACTGTAGAAATTTAAGCTAAGTATTAACAATTGAAATGAAATGTCGATTAAATGGAGTACTATAAATTGTCATACTAAGCTAAGAATTGAATATAAGGAAACAAAGGCAAATAGTAAATCAATCAATGAATTTATATAGATTGTAAAGTTATAATAATAAATAGTTATTGGATGTCTTGTACGAAGTTATAATATTGTGTGAATTATTAATAGAGAATAACCAGAATGGGATTCAAATTTGTATAATAATGGAAAGTGTTAATTGTTGCTCTTGAGCATAAAATTTAAAAAAAAAAGTAATTTTAAAGCAAACATTTAACTAACCAATGCAATAAGATTTTCTAATAGTAACTGTGTAAATTAAGGTAGTAGTGTAAATGGCAGTTGATGGATAACCAAATTCAGTACAATCCAATTGATTGAAACAACTGTTAGGTTATAACTGAATATAAATTAAAATAGAAATGTAAACTTAATACAAGATAGAAATTTGGGAAATAAAAAGTAAGGAACCAAGAAATAAGTTACAGAGAATATTTAACTGAAATTCATGTATCCATTTGGCAAAAAAATAATAAGTGTAGTACAATCCAAATTAATGTAAGCAAATTGTGAAGTTCTAATTTATTGGAATTGGTAGAATTGGGAATGGATTAAAGGTTATATAAATTGATGTAATAATACATAACGAATTATAGACGACAGGTGTATGAAAGGAATTTAATTTAAATGTTATAAAGTGGATTTATTAGGGAAATATTAAATGTGCCTAGATATAGACATTGCTAATTAAAGTCAATAATTAATAAATTGAATGTAAGGCCAATTTATGAATTATAGAATTTGAATTTTAAATAGTGAGTTAATTTATTTAATTTATAATAATTGGATTTATTGCAAATGAATGAAATCAAATATTTAACTATTACGTTAATTTAAAAATTAAGTTGAAATTTGGAAATATTTATGTAATAATTTTAAATCCAATGGTAAACCCTTCTATTTGAAATTATGAATGGAATAATTATGGGTTAATTCAATTTAATGGAAATGTTAGAAATTTATCTATAATTTTGAATTTTATGAAATTGAAGATTTATATTGATTATTCTTTAATAAATTGACATTTAAAAATTGTTAAATCATTGTAAACGTTTGAGAAGTATAAAGTGATAAAGATTGCTAATTTCAGAATTTAAATTTGAAATTTGATTTAATTATTTTATTTTAAATTTATTTAATTAATGTGAAAATAGCCATTTTGGCCACTTACTCGGATTTCGACGAAACAAGTTTCATCGGATCCGTAACAGTGAATTATTATAGAACTTCAAGTTCGTATCGATCGGACTTGTCGTTTGATCATATGGGCTTGAAACGCCTTGAAATCTATTTAATTGAAATCAATTGAAATCAATTTGAAAATATTGATTTCAGCATAACTTCTTCATACGATGGAATTTGGACGTGAAACCTTTTCCATTCTTTTAGAATATTTTAAAACATCTATTTTGATATATAGGTTGACCCAATTTCGTTCCGAAGTCGAAACGGGCTTTTCGAGCCATATATCGTTCAGCACGTACATCTATCTTATCTGATCCATCCAATTTCAAATTTGTCTATAAATATATCGTTATAAACCCTAATTCTCCTCATTTTCATTTGGCTATATGTATATCTCAACTCTCTCCTCCTCAATGGCAGGCAACCTAATTTCAGATCCAATCCCAAATAAAATCCAAAGCCTAAAATTCAAAGCCCTTGGAAAAATCCAAAAAATATATATGTTGAAGCTCTCGACTAGCGTAATTCACTGGTGGTGTTCGTTTTTTGATGCAGTTTATCGTTTGATCAGAAATTGTCTCGTTTGTTTCGGCCATTCGTTTTGGCTTTGTGATTCAACGGTGGATCTATGTCCTTAGGGCGATCGGGGGGCATGAATGCGTAGAGGGTGTCGAGTAGGTTCGATCTACGTGGTCGGTCGCTTAATGGTTGTCAGAATTCACCAGAAGCGAAGGCAAATGGAGCGGCGACCGGAGCTATTTTCTGGCGTCGTGGTGGCCGCGTGAGTTACCAGCAGGGTCGGCTTGGGGTGAGCAGCTTGGGTGTGGGCTTCGATTCACGTGGTTGTACGCGTAGGCGACGCGAAAATTTGGGTTTGTGATGGCGGCTCTAGGGTTTCGGTTCGAACGATGATAGCCTGGAAGCGTTTTCGAGACGTACGTGTGGAGTAGGGGATGACGTGTCTCTGAGTAGGTTTGTTTTATTTATTCTTATTTTATTTTTAAATTCTATTTCATTCATGCTAACTGATATAACTTTCTCATACGTTTGAATTTTGAGTTTGAATTTTGAGTTTAAATTGGATTCAAATTCAATTTAAATTCAAAAGGTGAGTGTTTTAACCCACTCACAATTTCTAAAATTTCTTATGTCTGTTAAATTGATATATGGTGTGATTTGAAATTTATTTATAAATTTTTGGCATGTTTTAATCATCATCTCAGTTAATTGCATTCATCTTGATTAAATTGTTATTTAATTTAATATTGCATATTACTGCCAGTTAAATTTGTTTATTTTTGAATATAAAACTACCAGTTAATTTGTTATCTATTTTTTCATTGCATATAAACTGTCAGTTAAACAGTTATTTAAAATATTATTGAATTTAACTGCTATTTAACACCTGTTGTTTAATTTCCGTCATATATTGATGATACTGTTTTATTTGGATGATTATTGTGATAAATGGTTGATGGTTAATATTGGATGAATGGATGCTATATTTTATATTGAATAAACTGCAAGTTATCATGCATTTCATGACATTCGGGATTGCGGTTTGAAATGATATACAACCACATTTTTATTTTAAAATTGCGGATTGAAATGATAAATATCCGTATCACTTGACCATAGGATAGAAAATTATATACAGGCACTGCGATATATATATATATAATTATTTTTGGAATAATTTTCTATGGTTTTGTAAAGAAATCTATATATATATATATATATATATATATATATATATGGTTTTTGGAGATATTGGTTTCGGATATTTGATGAAGGTTATTTTATATAGTTAGATTTTTGGTTTTAAGCTATGTATAAAATTGGTTTAAGGTATAAAATAACGCTGATTTTATTGAATATAATAAGGATAAGTATTTACTTAAATTATATTTAATATAGAGTTTATATTGATTTTTTTTAAATCAAGGTTGGGAAGATAGTGAAATTGATTGAGATTTTATTTAATTAAGAATTATATTTAATAAGAGTTCATTTGGAACTTATTGAAATTTAGATCTTAAAAGAATATTGTTTTATAACAAAACTCGGGGTTAAGGTGATTTAAGTGATTATATCTAGTCTAAACAAATTGAGGAATATTCAATTTTTGAACTTGGAAGTTTTATTTAAAGGATACTGGATTTATTAAGCAAGTATTTCAAACTAAATAATAGTAAAAGGTATTTGACATATATATATATATATATATATATATATATATATATGAATTTAAGATTTAGCTTGAAAGTGTGGAATATTTGAAATTTTGGAATATATGAAATTTAAATGGTTTATTTGGAAATTTAAATCTGTATTAGGAATTGATTTAAGAAATTAAAAAGCTAATTTAATTCATAAAGTCACTTATTATTAAACCATTTAAGTATTGGAAATTATGTTTCGAAGCTATGGGTTTACAGTATATATATTTGAAGGTACTATGATTTTTGGGAAATATATATTTGAAATAAAAATGATATCATATTGATTTGGGTTTTTAAATAGAAATGATATCGTATTTATATGGTTTTGAAATGAATATTTATTCTGATTTTTAAGTATAAACTATTTTGAAAAGACCACGGTGTTATAATAACGTTTGGTTGCTGAAGAGTCCGGGATCGGAAGTTGTCATACTCTCTGCCAACTCCGAAAACCACTTTAACAACGGTGTACGCGGTGGAGATTCTAGAATGAAGTAGGATGGTGGCGGCGTTTCCTTTGAGGTAAATACGTGGACCCAACTCCCGTGAGTTGGCATAAGGTGGCTAAAATAGGAGCGATTGACGGGCCAAGGGGGTTAGCGCCCTTTATCGGATACTCCTCTTCGATACTATACTCTGACTTTGGATTGATTCGGTGGCCACTTTTGATTTTTGATTTTAGGGGGGAGTTTGCCCGAGGTGGGCGGTAGCTGCGGCTACGCGTTACCACCAGCCCGGAAGCGTAATTTGTATATCTACCCTGGCATTGCCTAATTGTGCCGTGTCACCTACCCTATCGCACCTTGTATGAGTTTGGTTTTCTCCCATAGCCCGTGGAACATTTAGGATAGTCTCCCGATCTGGAGATGCGCTGATATTGGATGGACTACTGGGACTATTACGTGTTAAGGGCTATATGGGTAACCACTTAATGCTAAGAAAAAGGTAATTTTATTTTACAATTAGACACTATTATAACAGCGAAATATACTACAAAGTAAATAGTTTAACGGATCCTTAAGAAATGTGAATCCCGAGCATCTTTTGAGTTACTGCACTCATGTTTGTTTTTGTTGACTTAACTTACATAAGATATTTTAGTTCTGACTCGAATGTTTTGTCTTTTCAATTCGCTCGGGTCAGTCCAAACATTTCAGGATCGTAGACTTTATTTCTGGAGGACGAAGACGAAGATTTCATTATTATTATTATATATTATATGGTTCCACTACACTATTGTATTCCGCTGCATTGATATTTACTGGTATGTGAACTCTGATATTTATTGTATAAAGAAGAATCAAATGTTTTGTAAACAGTTTTATGAATTGTATATTGGTTATTATATTTTATCCTTCCACTGTGAGATTCTGTTAAGTTTTTTTCGTCTCTGTTTTTCTTATTTACCCCATAACAATCCGCCCTTCCGTATGGTTTGAATTGGCAAGTGTGTCAATTTAAAGCGTGCGAAAAGGAGGGATGTTACAATGTGGTATCAAAGCTTTGGTTTAGCGATAAACCTTAGCTTTGTGGGGTCTGACTCTTTACTAATAAGGTAGTAAAACCCTATGGGAGTCGTTGTGTGTATATAAGAGAGATCGTATTTGTTGGTGTTATAAAAAGTTTTAATATTGTGTTAATCTGTTCCGTCTTGTATTTATAAATTCGGGTTGATGCATGGGACGCTGTGACATCAATAGGGATTTCTAAACACTTAATAGAACAGACCGACATAATATTTGTTTTTATTGTAGGCGAATGAAATAATTTTGCCTATTATATTTTCTATATATAAAATCAATTTTTAAATGATATATATACTTGGTTGCAATATATTGGTTGTTAGGTAATGAAATTTATAAATAACAGTAAAATAAGATTGAAAATAAAATAAATCAAATTGGAAATTTTAGAACTTAAGTTCTGGGGTTTTGAAAAATTTCTTTCAAATGATTTTGGAATATAATAATAGTATTTAAGAAGTATTTTCTGATATAAGTATTTCAATAATTTGAAAGAAATGTTTTTAAAAGAAATTTTGGGAAAGATAAAGTTGTACTCCCCTCTCTGTCACTGTAAAATAATTTCGGTGATGAGTGCACGCATCATCGATGTTCATTTTCGAATTTCGAAGTGGGAAGGCCACTGTAGTAGTGTTACTGCAGATTGATTTTGATAAACAAATATAAATTTTTAATTTGTTTTAAATATACTTGGATATAGAAAAGTTGTAAGTATATTTATCTATTATTTTAAAATAATTTGAAATTAAACCCGGTATTTAATTCTTAAGTTTCCATTTAATAATAGTTTAATTAATGTAGTGAAACAGAATTTAACTAATAATTGAAACCCTAAATGTAATAAGAGATTTAATGCTAGGTTATAAATGGTATTAAAGGAAATTTTAAATTTGTAACATATGAAACAAAGAGTAATATTATTGAACATTAAATTTAATTAAAGGATAAGATAAAACTTGTATAAGTTCATTTGCATTTTCTTTAACATATATAACTTACCAAATATAAAAAGTTGAAATGTTTAATAAAAATGTAATGGAAATTGTACAAGTAAAGGTATGTAATGAAGAATTCAATAAATTGCTGTTATTAATAAGAATCAAATGTTATAATTGTTATAAATCTAAGTTATGAATGAAGAGCCACTTATTAAATATATTAGAACAGTTATAAAGAAATGGAAATAAGTCTAAGAAGGATTGAAGTTATTTATAGTAAAATAAATGGAAAGATGAATACGATAAATAATATTAAGAGGGAAAAAAATGAATCACCTTAATAAATAAGAATTTATGTTATAGAGTTATAAACTTAAGTTGAAATTGAACTATCTCTAAAATTTAATATAATAGAAATAGAGAAAAATAAATAAATGAAACTGTAAGAAATAAATGAATATAATTGAGAAATGCATAAATGGAATGCAATAAAAAGAAACTTACATGACCTGAATAAATGAAAATGAATAGAATTAATAAGAATAAACTAATTGTTGTTGTTGTTTTGGTTTATGGTTGTTTGAATAAGGGTACTTTAAAATTGTTTGGGTGAATGAATAATCTATGTAGTTTCACCTAAGCCTGTTGAGTGAAGGGTACACTTAGAAGTTTTTCTTCATTCCGTACAATTTAAAGTTTGAATCCGAACAACTGTTTGTTTTGTTTGATGAATGAATGATTAATTTGTGTTGTTTCATTTTGATGGTTGTATACCTGGTTGCAAGTGATTGTTATATGTATTGATTGGTTGATGGTATTTGAAAACAACACTAAATATTTCATTTTATATAATTATTAACTCTCTTGGATTTTATAAGTGAAATACAGGTTATGGAAGCAATTGCTACTGCATTTGGTTTCATAATATAAGCGTTATTGCCCGACAAATAGGTACGTTTTCGGATTACGGTTTATAGCGCTATTATATTTATATATTTCCTGTGATGGGATATATATTATTTTGGGAAATATATGTTATATATTGTTATTTTTGATATTATATTTTCTCCCGAGCCTCTCCGTACAAAGGAGACTCTGCCAAAATTTTGCGAAAATTTTGGACTTAGAAAATATTTTGAAAATGTTTTCCAAACTTCAATAATTTAAGTATAAAATGAAATAATGATTGTAAATTTGTATATTCTAATAATAGTAACAAATGTTGTAAATTTAATTGTTTATAAAGTTAATGTTTTGAATAAGATATATAGATTTCTTAATTCTTCTTTCCCCTTCTTTTTCCTTTTCGGGGACGAAAAGTTTTGAGTGGGGGAGAGTGTAACGACCCGTAAATTTCGACAATTTAATTTTTTAATTTAATAGGATTTTGTAATTAAATTTTTGTAGAAATAATAAAGGTGATAAATTAATATTGGAATGAACGCTAAATTAAAATATAGCAATGGTAATTAAAACCTATTTATAGTAATTTGCATAATTTCAAATGAATTGAGTAATGAAAATATTTTTTTACATGGGTATAAATTGAATATGAGAAATTTAAGGAATGTATTAGGTTGATTTAATGTAATAAAGGATTGTTGACAGTAATTGGAACAAATTAGGGAATTATGTTAATGCAAGTTAATAATTTATAAACTTGAATGAACATTTCAATTTAATAAATAAATTCAAATGTAGGACTTAGCTATAAGTGTAAATTTATGGGTATGATAACAAATTTTTATAAATTACCTAATTAATTGGTTAATTAATTTATCAAAAATCAAACTCATTTAAATGGTAAGTAATTATAATGTGTTATTGATATAAACGTTACTAATTATTAATATAGTAACGGACGTGTAAATGAAATGCAACGTAGAAATTTAAGCTAAGTATTAACAATTGAAATGAAATGTCGATTAAATGGAGTACTAAGGAAACAAAGGCAAATAGTAAATCAAGCAATGAATTTATATAGATTGTAAAGTTATAATTATAAATAGTAATTGGATGTCTTTTACGAAGTTATAATATTGTGTGAATTATTAATAGAGAATAACTAGAATGGGATTTAAATTTGTATAATAATGGAAAGTGTTAATTGTTGCTCTTGAGCATAAATTTTTTTTAAAAAAAAAGTAATTTTAAAGCAAATATTTAATTAACCAATGCAATAAGATTTTCTAATAGTAACTGTGTAAATTAAGGTAGTAGTGTAAATGGCAGTTGATGGACAACCAAATTCAATACAATCCAATTGATTGAAACGACTGTTAGGTTATAATTGAATATAAATTAAAATAGAAACATAAACTTAATACAAGATAGAAATTTGGGAAATAAAAAGTATGAAACCAAGAAATAAGTTACAAAGAATATTTAATTGAAATTAATGTATCTATTTGGCAAAAATATAATAAGTGTAGTACAATCCAAATTAATGTAAGCAAATTGTGAAGTTCTAATTTATTGGAATTGGTAGAATTGGGAATGGATTAAAGGTTATATAAATTGATGTAATAATACGTAACGAACTATAGATTACAGGTACATGAAAGGAATTTAATTTAAATGTTATAAAGTGGATTTATTTGGGGAATATTAAATGTGCCTAGATATAGACTTTGCTAATTAAAGTCAGTAATTAATAAATTGAATGTAAAGCTAATTTATGAATTATAGAATTTGAATTTTAAATAGTGAGTTATTTAATTTAAAATAATTGGATTTATTGCAAATGAATGAAATCAAATATTTAACTATTACGTTAATTTAAAAATTAAGTTGAAATTTGGAAATATCTATGTAATAATTTTAAATCCAATGGTAAACCCTTTTATTTGAAATCATGAATGGAATAATTATGGGTTAATTCAATTTAATGGAAATGTTGGAAATTTATCTATAATTTTGAATTTTATGAAATTGAAGATTTATATTGATTAATCTTTAATAAATTGACATTTAAAAATTGTTAAATCATTGTAAATGTTTGAGAAGTATAAAGTGATAAATATTGCAAATTTTAGAATTTAAATTTGAAATTTGATTTAATTATTTTATTTTAAATTTATTTAATGTAAAAATAGCCATTTTGGCCACTGACTCGGATTTCGACGAAACAAGTTTCATCGGATCCGCAACAGTGAATTATTATAGGATTTCAAGTTTCGTATCGATTGGACTTGTCGTTTGATCGTATGGACTTGAAACGCCTTGAAATCAATTTAATTGAAATCAATTTGAAATCAATTTGAAAATATTGGTTTCAGCATAACTTCTTCATACGATGGAACTTGGACATGAAACCTTTTCCATTGCGTTTAGAATATATTAAAACATCTATTTTGATATATGGGTTGACCCAATTTCGTTCCGGAGTCGAAACGGGCTTTTCGGGCCATATATCGTTTAGCGCGTACATCTATCTTATCTGATCCATCCTATTTCAAATTTGTCTATAAATATATCGTTATAAACCCTAATTCTCCTTATTTTCATTTGGCTGTATGTATATCTCAACTCTCTCCTCCTCAATGGCAGACAACCTAATTTCAGATCCAATCCCAAATAAAATCCAAAGCCTAAAATTCAAAGCCCTCGGAAAAATCCAAAAAAATTATATGTTGAAGCTCTCGACTAGCGTAATTCATTGGTGGTGTTCGTTTTTCGATGCAGTTTATCGTTTGATCAGAAATTGGCTCATTTGTTTCGGCCGTTTGTTTCGGCCGTTCGTTTTGGCTTTGTGATTCAACGGTGGATCTACGTCCATAGGGCGATCGGGGGGCAGGATGCGTAGAGGGTGTCGAGTAGGTTCGATCTATGTGGTCGCTCACTTAATGGTTGTCAGAATTCACCAGAAATCGAAGGCAAAGCGAGCGGCGGCTGGAGCTATTTTCTGGCGTCGTGGTGGCCGCGCGAGTTACCAGCAGGATCGGCTTAGGGTGAGTAGCTTGGGGGTGGGCTTCGATTCACGTGGTTGTGCGCGTAGGCGACATGAAAATTTAGGTTTATGATGGCGGCTCTAGGGTTTCGGTTCGAACGATGATAGCCTGGAAGCATTTTCGAGACGTGCGCGTGTAGCAAGGGATGACGTGTCTCTGAGTAGATTTGTTTTATTTATTTTTATATTCCATTTCATTCATGCTAACTGATATAACTTTCTCATACGTGATCATATTCATGCGTGGTTTTCTCCGCTAGGTTCGTATTGGAATTCCGGACGTTTTGACGCTGGTTCGGACGGATTCTGAAATCGTTTGAATTTTGAGTTTAAATTGGATTCAAATTCAATTTAAATTCAAAAGGTGAGTGTTTTAACCCACTCACAATTTCTAAATTTTCTTATGTCTGTTAAATTGATATATGGTGTGATTTGAAATTTATTTATAAATTTATGGCATGTTTTAATCATCATCTCGGTTAATTGCATTCATCTTGATTAAATTGTTATTTAATTTAATATTGCATATTACTGCCAGTTAAATTAATTTATTTTTGAATATAAAACTGCCAGTTAAACTGTTATCTATTTATTCACTGCATATAAAGTGTCAGTTAAACAGTTATTTAAAATATTATTGAATTTAACTGCTATTTAACACCTATTGTTTAATTTCTGTTATATATTGATGATACTGCTTTATTTGGATGATGATTGTGATAAATGGTCGGTGAAATTGATATTGGATGAATGGATGATGTATTTTATATTGAATAAATTGCAAGTTATCATGCATTTCATGACATTCGGGATTGCGGTTTGAAATGATATACAACCGCATTTTTATTTTTAAATTGCGGATTGAAATGATAAATATCCGTAGCACTTAACCATAGGATAGAAAATTATATACAGGCACCGCGATATATATATATATAACTGTTTTTGGAATAATTTTCTATGGTTTTGTAAAGAAATCTATATATATATATATATATATATATATATATATATATATATATGGTTTTAGGAGATATTGGTTTCGGATATTTGATGAAGGTTATTTTATATAGTTAAATTTTTGGTTTTAAGCTATGTATAAAATTGGTTTAAGGTATAAAATAACGATGATTTTATTGAATATAATAAGGATAAGTATTTACTTAAATTACATTTAATATAGAATTTATATTGATTTCTTTTAAATCAAGGTTGGGAAGATAGTGAAATTAATTGAGATTTTATTTAATTAAGAATTATATTTAATAAGAGTTCATTTGGAACTTATTGAAATTTAGATGTTAAAAGAATATTGTTTTATAACAAAACTCGGGGTTAAGGTGATTTAAGTGAATATATCTAGTCGAAATAAATTGAGGAATATTCAATTTTTGAACTTGGAAGTTTTATTTAAAGGATACTGGATTTATTAAGAAAGTATTTCAAACTAAATAATAGTAAAAGGTATTTGACATATATATATATATATATATATATATATATATATATATGAATTTAAGATTTAGTTTGAAAGTGTGGAATATTTGAAACTTTGGAATATATGAAATTTAAACGGTTTATTTCGAAATTTAAATCTGTATTTGGAATTGATTTAAGAAATTAAAAAGCTAATTTAATTCGTAACTTATTATTAAACCATTTAAGTATTGGAAATTATGTTTCGAAGCTATGGGTTTACAATATATATATTTGAAGGTACTATGATTTTTGGAAAATATATATTTGAAATAAAAATGGTATCATATTGATTTGGGTTTTTAAACAGAAATGATACCGTATTTATATGGTTTTGAAATGAATATTTATTCTAATTTTAAAGTATAAACCATTTTGAAAAGACCGCGGTGTTATAATAACGTTTGGTTGTTGAAGAGTCCGGGATCGGAAGTTGCCATACTCTCTGCCAACTTCGAAAACCACTTTAACAACCGTTTACGCGGTGGAGATTCTAGAATGAAGTAGGATGGTGGCGGCGTTTGCTTTGAGGTAAATACGTGGACCCAACTCCCGTGAGTTGGCATAAGGTAGCTAAAACTGGAGCGATTGACGGGCCAAGGGGGTTAGCGCCCTTTATCGGATACTCCTCTTCGATACTATACTCTGACTTTGGATTGATTCGGTGGCCACTTTTGATTTTTGATTTTATGGGGGAGTTTGTCCGAGGTGGGCGATAGCTGCGGCTACGCGTTACCACCAGCCCGGAAGCATAATTGGTATATCTACCCTGGCATTGCCTAGTTATGTCGTGTCACCTACCCTATCGTGCCTTGTACGAGTTTGGTTTTCTCCCGTAGCCCGTGGAATATTTAGGGTAATCACCCGATCTGGAAATGCGCTGATATTTGATGGACTACTGGGACTACTACGTGTTAAGGGATATATGGGTAACCCCTTAATGCTAAGAAAAAAGTAAGTTTATTTTACAATTAGACACTATTATAATAGCGAAATATACTACATAGTAAATAGTTTAATGGATCCTTAAGAGATGTGAATCCCAAGCATCTTTTGAGTTACTGCACTCATGTTTGTTTTTGTTGATTTAACTTACATAAGACATTTTAGTTCTGACTCGAGTGTTTTGTCTTTTCAATTCGCTCGGGTCAGTCCAAGCATTTCAGGATCGAAGACTTTATTTCTGGAGGACGAGGACGAAGATTTCATTATTATTATTATTATTATATATTATATGGTTCCACTACACTATCGCTGCATTGATATTTATTGGTATGTGAACTCTGATATTTATTGTATAAAGAAGAATCAAATGTTTTGTAAACAGTTTTATGAACTGTATATTAGTTATTATATTTTATCGTTCCGCTGTGAGATTCTATTTAGTTTTTTTCTTCTCTGTTTTTCTTCTCTATTTTTCTTATTTACCCCATAATAATCCGCCCTTCCGTATGGTTTGAATTGGCACGTGTGTCGATTTAAGCGTGCGAAAAGCGGAATGTTACAATGTGGTATCAGAGCTTTGGTTTAGCGATAAACCTTAGCTTTGTGGGGTCTGACTCTTCACTAATAAGGTAGTAAAACCCTATGGGAGTCGCTGAGTGTATATATGGGAGAGCGTATTTGTTAGTGTTATAAAAAGTTTTAATATTGTGTTAATCTGTTCCGTCTTGTACTTATAAATTCTGGTTAATGCATGGGACGCTTGACATCAACAGGAATTTCTAAACACTTAATAGGACAGACCGACATAATATTTGTTTTTATTGTAGGCGAATGATATAATTTTGCCTATTATATTTTCTATATATAAAATCAATTTTTAAATGATATATATATATATATATATATACTTGGTTGCAATATATTGGTTGTTAGGTAATAAAATTTATAAATAACAGTAAAATAAGATTGAAAATAAAATAAATAAAATTGGAAATTTTAGAACTTAAGTTCCGGGGTTTTGAAAAATTTCTTTCAAATGATTTTGGAATATAATAATAGTATTTAAGAAGTATTTTCTGATATAAGTATTTCAATAATCTGAAAGAAATGGTTTTAAAAGAAATTTTGGGAAAGATAAAGTTGTACTCCCCTCTCTGTCGCTGTAAAATAATTTCGGTGATGAATGCATGCATCATCGATGTTCATTTTCGAGTTTTGAAGTGGGAAGGCCACTGTAGTAGTGTTACTGCAGATTGATTTTGATAAACAAATATAATTTTTTAATTTGTTTTAAATATACTTGGATATAGATAAGTTGTAAGTATATTTGTCTATTATTTTAAAATAATATGAAATTAAACCCGGTATTTAATTCTTAAGTTTCCATTTATTAATAGTTTAACTAATATAGTGAAACGGAATTTAACTAACAATTGAAACCCTAAATGAAATAAGAGATTTAATGCTCGGTTATAAATGGTATTAAAGGAAATTTTAAATTTGTAACATATGAAACAAAGAGTAATATTATTGAACATTAAATTTAATTAAAGGATAAGATAAAACTTGTATAAGTTCATTTGCATTTTCTTTAACATATATAACTTACCAAATATAAAAAGTTGAAATGTTTAATAATAAATGTAATGGAAATTGTACAAGTAAAGGTATGTAATGAAGAGTTTAACAAATTGCTGTTATTAATAAGAATCTAATGTTATAATTGTTATAAATCTAAGTTATGATTGAAGGGCCACTTATTAAATATATTAGAACAGTTATAAAGAAATGGAAATCAGTTTAAGAAGGATTTAAGTTATTTATAATAAATTAAATGGAAAGATGAATACGATAAATAATATTAAGAGG
The DNA here is from genome assembly GCA_030765085.1 of Allium cepa. Lineage (NCBI taxonomy): Eukaryota > Viridiplantae > Streptophyta > Magnoliopsida > Asparagales > Amaryllidaceae > Allium > Allium cepa. The sequence continues at coordinate 25,623,339 of CM060938.1, read as the reverse complement.
GAAAAAAATGAATCACCTTAATAAATAAAAAATTGATGTTATAGAGTTATAAACTTAAGTTGAAATTGAAGTATCTCTAAAATTTAATATAATAGAAATAGAGCAACATAAATAAATGAAACTGTAAGAAATAAATGAATATAATTGAGAAATGCATAAATGGAATGCAATAAAAAGAAATTTACATGACCTGAATAAATACAAATGAATAGAATTAATAAGAATAAACTAATCGTTGTTGTTGTTTTGGTTTATGGTTGTTTGAGTAAGGGTACTTTAAAATTGTTTGGATGAATGAATAATCTATGTAGTTTCACCTAAGACTGTTGAGTGAAGGGTACACTTAGTAGTTTTTCTTCATTCCGTACAATTTAAAGTTTGAACCCGAAAAAATATTTGTTTTATTTGATGAATGAATGATTGATTTGTGTTATTTCATTTTGATGGTCGTATACCTGGTTGCAAGTGATTGTTATATGTATTGATTGGTTGATGGTATTTGAAAACAATGCTAAATATTTCATTTTATATAATCATTAACTCTCTTGGATTTTATAAGTGAAATACAGGTTATGGAAGCAATTGCTACTGCATTTGGTTTCATAATATAAGCGTTATTGCCCGACAAATAGGTACGTTTTCGAATTACGGTTTATAGCGCTATTATATTTATATTTTTCCCGTGATGGGATATATATTATTTTGGGAAATATATGTTATATATTGTTATTTTTGATATTATATTTTCTCCCGAGCCTCTCCATACAAAGGAGATTTTGCCAAAATTTTCCGAAAATTTTGGACTTATAAAATATTTTGAAAATGTTTTCCAAACTTCAATAATTCAAGTATAAAACGATATAATGATTGTAAATTTGTATATTCTAATAATAGTAACAAATGTTGTAAATTTAATTGTTTATAAAGTTAATGTTTTGAATAAGATATATAGATTTCTTAATTCTTCTTTCCCCTTCGTTTTCCTTTTCAGGGACGAAAAGTTTTGAGTGGGGGAGAGTGTAACAACCCATAAATTTCAAAAAATTAATTTGTTAATTTAATAGGATTTTGTAATTAAATTTTAGTAGAAATAATAAAGGTGATAAATTAATATTGGAATGAACGCTAAATTAAAATATAACAATGGTAATTAAAACCTATTTATAGTAATTTGCATAAATTCAAATGAATTGAGTAGTGAAAAGATTTTTTTTACCTGGGTATAAATTGAATATGAGAAATTAAGGAAGGTATTAGATTGATTTAATGTAATAAAGGATTGTTGATAGTAATTGGAACAAATTAGGGAATTATGTTAATGCAAGTTAATAATTTATAAACTTGAATAAACATTTCAATTTAATAAATAAATTCAAATGTAGGACTTAGTAATAAGTGTAAATTTATGGGTATGATAACAAATTGTATAAATTACCTAATTAATTGGTTAATTAATTTATTTGAAATCAAACTCATTTAAATGGTAAGTAATTATAATGTGTTATTGATATAAACGTTACTAATTATTAATATAGTAACGGACGTGTAAATGAAATGCAACCCTAGAATTTAAGCTAAGTATTAACAATTGAAATGAAATGTCGATTAAATGGAGTACTATAAATTGTCATAATAAGCTAGTAATTGAATATAAGGAAACAAAGGCAAATAGTAAATCAATCAATGAATTTATATAGATTGTAAAGTTATAATAATAAATAGTAATTGGATGTCTTGTACGAAGTTATAATATTGTGTGAATTATTAATAGAGAATAAATAGAATGGGATTCAAATTTGTATAATATTGGAAAGTGTTAATTGTTGCTCTTGAGCATAAACTTTTTTAAAAAAAGTAATTTTAAAGCAAACATTTAATTAACCAATGCAATTAGATTTTCTAATAGTAACTGTGTAAATTAAGGCAGTAATGTAAATGGCAGTTGATGGATAACCAAATTCAGTACAATCCAATTGATTGAAACGACTGTTAGGTTATAATTGAATATAAATTAAAATAGAAACGTAAACTTAATACAAGATAGAAATTTGGGAAATAAAAAGTATGAAACAAAGAAATAAGTTACAGAGAATATTTAATTGAAATTAATGTATCTATTTGGCAAAAATATAATAAGTGTAGTACAATCCAAATTAATGTAAGCAAATTGTGAAGTTCTAATTTATTGGAATTGGTAGAATTGGGAATGGATTAAAGGTTATATAAATTGATGTAATAATACGTAACGAATTATAGATGACAGGTACATGAAAGGAATTTAATTTAAATGTTATAAAGTGGATTTATTTGGGAAATATTAAATGTGCCTAGATATAGACATTGCTAATAAAGTCAGTAATTAATAAATTGAATGTAAGGCCAATTTATGAATTATAGAATTTGAATTTTAAATAGTGTGTTAATTTATTTAATTTATAATAATTGGATTTATTGCAAATGGATGAAATCAAATATTTAACAATTTCGTTAATTTAAAATTAAGTTGAAATTTGGAAATATTTATGTAATAATTTTAAATCCAATGGTAAACCATTCTATTTGAAATTATGAATGGAATAATTATAGGTTAATTCAATTTAATGGAAATGTTGGAAATTTATCTATAATTTTGAATTTTATGAAGTTGAAGATTTATATTGATTAATCTTTAATAAATTGACATTTAAAAATTGTTTAATCATTGTAAATGTTTGAGAAGTATAAAATGATGAAGATTGCAAATTTCAGAATTTAAATTTGAAATTTGATTTAATTATTTTATTTTAAATTTATTTAACTAATGTAAAAATAGCCATTTTGGCCACTGACTCGGATTTTAACGAAACAAGTTTCATCGGATCCGTAACAGTGAATTATTATAGGATTTCAAGTTTCGTATCGATCGGACTTGGTGTTTGATCGTATGGGCATGAAACGCCTTGAAATCGATTTAATTGAAATCAATTTAAAAATATTGATTTCAGCATAACTTCTTCATACGATGGAATTTGGACGTGAAACCTTTTCCATTGCGTTTAGAATATTTTAAAACATCTATTTTGATATATGGGTTGACCCAATTTCGTTACGGAGTCGAAACGGGCTTTTCGGGCCATATATCGTTTAGTGCGTACATCTATCTTATCCGATCCATCCTATTTCAAATTTGTCTATAAATATATCGTTATGAACCCTAATTCTCCTCATTTTCATTTGGCTATACGTATATCTCAAATCTCTCCTCCTCAATGGTAGACAACCTAATTTCAGATCCAATCCCAAATAAAATCCAAAGCCTAAAATTCAAAGACCTCAGAAAAATCCAAAAAAATTATATGTTGAAGCTCTCGACTAGCGTAATTCACTGGTGGTGTTCGTTTCTCGATGCAGTTTATCGTTTGATCAGAAATTAGCTCGTTTTTTTGGACTGCTCGTTTTGGCTTTGTGATTCAACGGTGGATCTACGTCCTTTGGGCGATCGGGTGGCACGGATGCGTTGATGGTGTCGGGTAGGTTCGATCTATGTGGTCGCTCGCTTAATGGTTGTCAGAATTCACCAGAAATCGAAGGAAAAGGGAGCGGCGGCCGGAGCTATTTTCTAGCGTCGTGGTGGCCACGCGAGTTACCCGCAGGGTCGGCTTGGGGTGATCAGCTTGGGGTTGGGCTTCGATTCACGTGGTTGTACGCGTAGGCAACGTGAAAAATTGGGTTTGAGATGGTGGCTCTAGGGTTTCGATTCGAACGATGATAGCCTGGAAGCATTTTCTAGATGTGCGCATGTAGTAGGGGATGACATGTCTCTGAGTAGGTTTGTTTTATTTATTCTTATTTTATTTTTAAGTTCTATTTCATTCGGTCTAACTGATATAACTTTCTCATACGTGATCATATTCACGTGCGGTTTTCTCCGCTAGGTTCATATTGGAATTCGGGATGTTTTGACGCTGGTTTGGACGGATTCTGAGATCGTTTGAATTTTGAGTTTAAATTGGATTCAAATTCAATTGAAATTCAAAAGGTGAGTGTTTTAACCCACTCACAATTTCTAAAATTTCTTATGTCTGTTAAATTGATATATGGTGTGACTTGAAATTTATTTATAAATTTTTGGCATGTTTTGATCATCATCTCAGTTAATTGCATTCATCTTGATTAAATTGTTATTTAATTTAATATTGCATATTACTGCCAGTTAAATTTAATTATTTTTGAATATAAAACTGCCAGTTAAATTGTAATTTATTTATTCATTGCATATAAACTGTCAGTTAAACAGTTATTTAAAATATTGTTGAATTTAACTGCTATTTAAGACCTGTTGTTTAATTTCCATTATATATTGATGATACTGCTTTATTTGGATGATGATTGTGATAAATGGTTGATGGTTGATATTGGATGAATGAATGTTGTATTTTATATTGAATAAACTGCAAGTCATCCTACATTTCATGACATCTGGGATTGCGGTTTGAAATGATATACAACCACATTTTTATTTTTAAATTGTAGGTTGAAATGATAAATATCCGTATCACTTGACCATAGGATAGAAAATTATATACAGGCACCGCGATATATATATATATATATATCTATATGTATATAATTATTTTTGAAATAATTTTCTATGGTTTTGTAAAGAAATATATATATATATATATATATATATATATATATGGTTTTAGGAGATATTGGTTTCAGATATTTGATGAAGGTTATTTTTTATAGTTAAATTTTTGGTTTTAAGCTATGTATAAAATTGGTTTAAGGTATAAAATAATGCTGATTTTATTGAATATAATAAGGATAAGTATTTACTTAAACTATATTTAATATAGAGTTTATATTGATTTTTTTTAAATCAAGGTTGGGAAGATAGTGAAATTGATTGAGATTTTATTTAATTAAGAATTATATTTAATAAGAGTTCATTTGGAACTTATTGAAATTTAGATCTTAAAAGAATATTGTTTTATAGCAAAACTCGGGGTTAAGGTGATTTAAGTGAATATATCTAGTCTAAATAAATTGAGGAATATTCAATTTTTGAACTTGGAAGTTTTATTTAAAGGATACTGGATTTATTAAGCAAGTATTTCAAACTAAATTATAGTAAAAGGCATTTGACACACACACACACAGATATATATATATATATACATATATATATATATATATATATATATATGAATTTAAGATTTAGCTTGAAAGTGTGGAATATTTGAAACTTTGCAATATATGAAATTTAAACGGTTTATTTGGAAATTTAAATCTGTATTTGGAATTGATTTAAGAAATTAAAAAACTAATTTAATTCATAAAGTCACTTATTATTAAACCATTTAAGTATTGGAAATTACGTTTCGAAGCTATGGGTTTACAGTATATATATTTGAAGGTACTATGATTTTTGGAAAATATATATTTGAAATAAAAATGATATCATATTGATTTGGGTTTTAAATAGAAATGATATCGTATTTATATGGTTTTGAAATGAATATTTATTCTGATTTTAAAGTATAAACTATTTTGAAAAGACCGCGGTGTTATAATAACGTTTGGTTGTTGAAGAGTCCGGGATCGTAAGTTGTCATACTCTCTGCCAACTCCGAAAACCACTTTAACAACCGTGTACGCGGTGGAGATTCCAGAATGAAGTAGGATGGTGGCGTCATTTCCTTTGAGGTAAATACGTGGACCCAACTCCCGTTAGTTGGCATAAGGTGGCTAAAACAGGAGCGATTGACGGGCCAAGGGGGTTAGCGCCCTTTATCGGATACTCCTCTTTGATACTATACTCTGACTTCGGATTGATTCGGTGGCCACTTTTGATTTTTGATTTTAGGGGGGAGTTTGTCCAAGGTGGGCAGTAGCTGCGGCTATGCATTACTACCAGCCAGGAAGTGTAATTGGAATATCTACCCTGGCATTTCCTAGTTGTGTCGTGTCACCTACCCTATCGTGCCTTGCACGTGTTTGGTTTTCTCCCGTAGCCCGTGGAATATTTAGGGTAGTCTCCCGATCTGGAGATGCGCTGATATTGGATGGACTACTGGGACTATTACATGTTAAGAGCTATATGGGTAACCCCTTAATGCTAAGAAAAAAAGTAAGTTTATTTTACAATTAGACACTATTATAATAGCAAAATATACTACATAGTAAATAGTTTAACGGATCCTTAAGAGATGAGAATCCCGAGCATCTTTTGAGTTACTGCACTCTTGTTTATTTATGTTGATTTAACTTGCATAAGATATTTTAGTTCTGACTCGAGTGTTTTGTCTTTTCAATTCGCTCGGGTCAGTCTCAACATTTCAGGATCGAAGACTTTATTTCTGGAGGACGAAGACGAAGATTTCATCATCATCATCATTATTATATATTATATGGTTCCACTACACTATTGTATTTCGCTGCATTGATATTTATTGGTATGTGAACCCTGATATTTATTGTATAAAGAAGAATCAAATGTTTTGTAAATAGTTTTATGAACTGTATATTGGTTGTTATATTTTATCCTTCCGCTGTGAGATTTTGTTTAGTTTTTTTCTTCTCTGTTTTACTTATTTACCCCATATCAATCCGCCCTTCCGTATGGTTTGAATTGGCACGTGTGTCGATTTAAAACGTGCGAAAAGACGGGATGTTACACCAATCGCACCAGACAACCATGGACTAAGATGTGCAGGCCCAAGAAGTGGCACATCAAACATCGGACTAAGACGACCAAGCTCGAAAAGCGACACATCAAACATCCAGCTAAGACGTCTAAAACCAAGAGTGGCATATAAAATTGCAGACTATGACATCCAAGCTCGAGAAGCAGCCAATCAAATTGCAAGTACATAAATGGTCTAAAGGGTTTAAACCTGTTGAAGAAGACAGAATTTAAGGAGTGGAACATAATTCCGCTTATTAATACCCGAATATGGGTTTTGGGTTTCTTATTTCTAAATTTCGGCTTTTAATAACCGAATCTGGGTTTTGAAACTATTAACGGACTTCACTTATTAATACCCTAATCTGGGCTTGAGATTTCTGTTACAAAAATAACTATTACAAATTTTTGATTATCCACCAATAATACCCGAATATGGGTTTTGAGATTATTACTTAACTTCACTCGTTAGTGCCTGATTCTAGGCCCAAGACTTCTATTAAGAATATTATCATGGATTTCTGGTTATTATTCGCTTATACACTAATTTGGGTTCCAAACTTCCTACTTTTGAATTTCATGCCCAAATCTGGGTCATTGGATTTCTACCGCAACTGTTCAGACAAAGATCTCTGGACTTCTATTACACGGTCGTTATTAACTTTCTGTTTGCTATCTCTAAAGAATGACTTTCAAAAAATCTTTATATCCTTGGTTGGGACAAGGATTTCTGCCATCAGAGTTTCGGTGTTTCAGTAATATGTTTAAAATTGAATTGTTAGTTATCACTTATAACTATCAAAGATGGGTTTCAAAGTATTTCATCATAAGCTACTTTTCACTTATTGTCATATGTAGACATAATGATTTATTAATTTCTGCAAATGATATGGATAAAACTTTTATATAGATTTCAAGCTAATGATAAGAAATATTTTTTTGGTTCATGCTTTTCAGGGGAAACCAGAACAGTAAAAGGATTGAAAGATCCAGCAAATATAGAAATTATGGAACAAGTTATCAAAAGGATGATTCAATAACATGTTACAAGAAAGGATCACAAGCCAGGTGATATTTACAAAATTTTCACAATTAAACAATTTCTGAAATTATTTACAAGCATACAAGAACAAATGTATACACTTCATTGATATAAATTGTTCATAACTCTTGGATAGCTTTATTTAGATTCTAACCAATTAAAGGATCTACAATTTGATAAATAGCAATGCGGAAACTTATTTAAGTCTCTTCTCTTTATTTCTCATCTTTTCTTCATCATCAATAGCCTTGATGTTGGTTTTCAAAGCGTGGTTAAAGGCTTTGTTCACTCCTTTAAGAGTTTTTGAGACGACCCGACTTTTTCTCCACAAAAAGTCGTATCATCCTTAAGAAAGAAAGGGATAGAAAAGAGAAAAGAAAGAAGAGAAAGAAGAAACAACACAAGAATCTCAACAGTGGAACGAATAAATTATATTAATAACATAAATATTACATAGTATACAACAATTGTCAGAGTTACACAGACAATACAACACATACTAGACAGTTATAACACCTTTCTAGTTATTACAACTCAATATACAATACAGAAACACTCAGAGATACCAAAACAGCGGAAAACTATATATCTATACGCAGAAGCCTCCTGCTCCATTGCTCCTCCACAATTCGTCAAAGCTAAGCTGAATCCCTTGGCTACTCGTAAAAATTTGAGTACCCAAGAGTTAAAGAAAAACAGAAATAACTCCGAGTCAGACATGGGTCTGGTGTGAGTAATAGGTTAAAATTGTTTAACTTTAAAAAACCTTTGAAAGAAAACGTATCACGTAAGACTTCCCACACATAAACATGGAAAAGTTTTTACCTTACGCTAACCAAAACATTTGATAGGAAATCCAGTGATATTATAATAGGTCTAGGGTTTTCAAGTAAATAAGAAATAGACGAAATTGTTACATTCATTAAATTCCAGCTACTAGCCACAAAAGTGGGTGATACAATCAAAACCGTTGGCACTTATTGGATTTTGGATTTCATACAATGGCTGGGCTACTGGGGTACCGCCCGTCACAGTACGTGGCCTAGATCACCGTAACGAGGTGTACGCCCACTCTCCTGCAACACAAAGCTGGAACCATTCCTTACTGAACAGTTCCGAACAAGACCACCCCGCAGTTGTGATCAGAAACTGCACCACTAAGCAGAAATAAAGGGACATCTTGACAGGGGTAAATCACACTCTCAAGTGGGGGCTACCCACGAAGCCTTGCTGCACCTTCCATGTTTTAGCCATTCCCGGTTGATGAGGCTTGAGGCTATGTTACCTTTATAGGACATAACACTTAGAATGCTCATCGTCTACCTGACGATGTTCTGAAAGCATTCAATCCATATAAGTTCGTTCCGGGTTCGAATGAAACCGAAGGCATTATCTCGTTACACTCATATTGGAATCACCCTCAGAGTTAACGACGATAATCCTTGCACTCTGAATCTTCGTCTTCACTTCAGATTCACGACCTAACGTTAATTTAGATCGATGTGGTTTTCGGATATCCAAATATGGAAACCCGATCCCGGTCTCATCGAAATCCAAAACGTGTCTTTTAAGGCCAAGTTGTTTTAGAGTTTAAAACAATTTCAATTCATTATCTATATACACACAGATAGATAATTCACAACATAACAATGGATAATCAACATTATCATTATCAACAGATAATTCATAACAAAATCAGATAATCCATACTATCATCCAAATGCAACCAATGCATCCGTATCATATAACGTTACTCATCTCATAACTGAGATTACAACCCCATACATGGCAACCAATATCAATCATTCATACATAAGCAATGATCTAATGATCACTTCATTTATAATTAATTTAAAATGAATTAAATTAATTACATCCTCTTTAATTAATTTAAAGTGAATTAAATTAATTAATTCATCATTATAATCCTGCTTATCTTAATCTTCCATTGATTACAAATCAATTATTAAATCATCATCTCATTATTCTTCCAATTAATCATTACTGATTAATTATTCCCTAGTTACAATAAGTAATTGGCCTTTAATATTAATTACACAAGTTAATGATATTAAACTCCTAGCAAATAATTAATATGTAATTGCTTAATTAATTAATTAACTAAAGTTAATAACATAAATCATTTATTCTTTATTAATTATTCCTTAATTAATCAATTCTAAATTACATCATTAATTTTATTAATTAATGATTTCTAATTACCATTTAATTAATCTCTCTATTTAAAATTAATTACATTAAGTAATTAATATGCAATTAAACTTACCATATATTAATCACCCTTGATTAATAATCTCCAGTAATTAACTACCCTTAATTACTCATCAATAAATTAATTACTCTTAAATAAATTATCTCAGTTAATCTCTTGATTAATTCTAAAGTAATTTAAATATAAATTACTTCCACCAATAAACATCTTAATTACATCCAGTAATTATCAATTAATTACTTCCTTAAGTAATTACAGTTCCATTAATTACATAAAGTAATTATCCATCAATCCATCAATGTTTAAATTAATTTAACTTAATTAATCTAAACTAATCACATTAATCAAATTAATTACACTAAGTAATTAATTCATTAATTACTTTCATTAAGTAATTAATTTAAACAATTGATTATTATTAATTAATTAATCTAATTAATTATCAAAAATTAATCACATTAATTAATTGCTTAAATAATCTTAAGTTAATTTTCTACATTAACTTTTCTTAATTACTTAATTAAGAAATTAATTTATTTTAAATCATTATTAATTATAAATTAATTAATATTTAATTATCAATTAATTATTCTATAATTATTAATAAATTAAGTGTTAATTACAATCTTAATTAATCCTTAATCACTTGATTAAATCATCTTAATCATTAATTGAAATTTAATTAACAATCCTTAATTATAGATTAATTGACCTTAATTAATTAATCTCAAGTCTAATTAATTAACTTAAAAATTATTAATTACTTAATTAATCATCCACATTATTAATTAATCAAATAATTAATATTCCATTTAAATTAACTGAATATTTTAAATGAATCCAATTTCTTAAGTTCTAACATAATTTAAGAAACATTTCTTCTTATATAAAGTATTTTAAAACAAATTGTTTCCAAATTTATTTTAAACTTCACTTTAAAATTCATTTTAAAATTTTAAGATTTTAAAATGAATACAATTTATTTAAACAAGGTTATAAACAAATGTAAAATCTTTTTATCTCACATGTTCAATATTTTTATAATATAAAGGTTTAAAAGATTATAAAACAAATTCATTTCAAACAAATTCAATTTAAAAATTTTCTTTTTAAATTTCAAACTGAAATATAGTTTAAATCTTCATTCCAGATTTAAACTTAAAACTTTAAAGTTTTACTACATTTCCATCTTCATTTTTAAATTCAAATTATTTAACCTTTTCTAAAATAGTTAAAACAAATTTAAATTTAAAAACTTATTTTATTTTAAAAACTAACATTAAAATCAAATTCCAGGTTTTTAAAACTGGATTTAAACTTATTTTATATTTTTATTTCATAAATTAAAAATCATAGTTTAAATTCAAAACCAATGTTCCTTTATACTTTAAAAGTTTAAAATCTAAATTTAAATTCCCAGATTTAAATTAAATTCAAACTCAGATTCATCCACCCTGAATTTCATATTTCAGTTTTCAGATTTTAAACTTTTTTTAAATTTCCAGTTGTATTTTAAAATTTTACATTTAAATTTAAAAACAGAAAACAGTTTTCTGTTTTGGTTAAAAACATCTTAAATTTTCTGAATTCAAATATATTTCAAAATCCAAGATTTAAACTATTGATTTCATATTTAAATTTCAGGTTTAAAAATCCCAGTTTGAACTTTAATTTACAATTTCAACTTTACTTTTAAATTTTAAAACAGAAAACAGTTTCTGATTATTTGAAATCAAACTAGAGTTTAAAAGTTCAATTTATTTCAAAAACCCTAAATTAAACAAATTGAATTTATATCTAAATTCAGTTTAAATTTTAAACTTAGTTCAGGTTTAAGTATACATTTTAAAGTCCTACTTTTAAAACTTAAAAACTGGAAACATGTTCCTGCTAATTCCTAAAACCTGAAGCAATTAAAAATACCCGAGCTCCCCATATTTTACTTCGAGTCAAAGGTCTTCCTGGTTCGAGTTACCACTCCAATTACCCGAGACCATCACGAGCAACCAAAACATCACCAACATGCACACCACTGCACTGTGCACCCATTCATCAACTCCGGCCATCATTGGCCAACATCAACGGCCATCTCCCATCGGCCGGCAACCCCACATCTCCCTTCAAACATAAGATCCCCCAGAATTCAACTCGAATTTGAAATTCGATTTTAATATCTAGAACCTGGAACAGCAGATACAGTACACTCATCCAACCTGTCAACACCATTCCCACGCGCCTCCGGCCACCATCGCCACTCAAACTTCGGCGATGACTTCGTCAATCCATCAACCTCCAATCTCTAAAACCCCAAAACACTCGAACAAGAAAACTTGCCGAAATGATCCAATTTTCCAGCCATACAGAAAATAGGGTTTAAAACTACAAAACCCAATTACAACTTCAAAATCAAAATTGCACCTTAATCCAAAATTTTCCCATTATCTTTGTTAATTTCTCCTCCTCCAGGATAAATCTCAACACCTTAAACCCCTTGTGGCAACAGAGATGACCGAAAACCAAATTTACAGTAAAACCTGAACTGCACCTTGGTTTTGATATTAAAATTTGTAAATTTACTTTTTAAAAATCATAATTCTTCATGATGTTTTGAGTCCTAATCCTGAAACATTGATTTATAATGTTTTATATTTTCACTTATATAATTTTATTGTTCTGCTACTTATTTTTCCAGTAAGTTCCTTTTTAATTTTTTTCTTGAATAAAATCTTGAGTCTAATCTTTGAAGCCAACATACATATCTTGTTCAAATCCTATAATTTAACAAAAACTAATTAAAGATATAAGAAGTTAACTAAAACTTGTACCGGGGAACAAAAACAAAACATAGCAATTTTAACAGCATGTATAAAAATGCAATCACACATCAAACAGTAAATTTTGAACATATGAAACATTTATTTATTAGTATACTAGCATGCAACAAATTTTAACCTTTAATTTTTAAAAGAAAAGTTACTCACCTTTTTATTATGCAGATAGAGCTCTGTTTTGAAAGCTTCTGATTTTTTTTAAAAATCCTGCTTGAACTTCCTTTGCAAATGTTTTGAATGCCTTTAAACTTGAGCTTCAATTGTCTGATGCTTTTAAAACTTTCTTTAAAAATGCTTCCATCTTTGAAAAATTGATGCATGCAGGTTTTGCTTGATTTTCCAGATTGTAGAAAACCAAAAAAATGCAGCCTTTCTAGCTTTAATTGTTGCATGCAGGTATTTTTGACTTGCAGTTTCTTTCCACATTGTTTTGAAAAAAAATGCAAGCTTCCTTGCTTGATTATTGTATGCAGGCAAATTCTTTTCCCAGAATTAAAAGAAATGCAGATTTGTATATTGTTTATGGGAAGTTGATATGAAATTTTTAAAGAAGGAAAGAAATGGTTTTGAAGAATATGTAGAGGAAAAGGGGTTTTAGCTGAAAATTCTAAGATAAAAATGAAGAAAGGAAAAAAAATGAAAAAAATGCAAGTTTTTAAATAACCATGCTTATGATTTATTTTTTTAAAGACAAAGAAATAATAAAATTAACATGACACATGGCTAAAATGTTAACACTTGTTAACTTACTTATTAGATCACTTAACACATGTTAACTTATGTGTCTAATATACTTACACATGTCTATTTAAATAATTAGTATTTTTATTTAAGTGTTAATGAAAGTTTTAACTAAATTAATTAGTTCTTAATTACTTAGTTATATATATAAATAATTTTTAAAGAATAAAACCAAGTATTATTATAAATAAAAACCATATACAAATTTATCATTTGAAAATAATATTTTAAATCATTTTAAATAAATTTATAAAGAGATTATAACTTAACTGTAATTTAAATGGATACATGATTCATTTATAAATTGTATTTTAAATCCCATACTCAATTTACAAATCATGATTATTAATGAATATTTTAAAAAGAATAAAACAAACATTTTTATAACTTGTTTTTAATATACAAACTTAAGTCAAAATAAAATTTAAACAAATAAAACATTTGTCTTATATTTAAAATCATTTAGTTATTTTATTAAATAGTTTTGAAAAGCTTAATTCAAAAATAAATCATAAGTTTCCAAATTCAAAATATTAAAATTAGAAAATATGATACACTAATTAAATTTAAAACCAAACTTATCTATTTAAAATATATATAAATATATATATACACATATTAAATAGAAAACAGATTTATTAGCTTATTAAAAATAAATTCTCTAATTAAATATTTAATAAAAGAAAATTGTAGAATCAATTCAAATTTATTTACAGAAACTATCAAATTAATTTAAATTTAAACACAGATTATTAAATTTATATTGTCCAAAATCCCGGGATATTACAATCCTTTCCCCTTCAAAGAATTTCGTCCCCGAAATTTAAAATAAAGGTAATTTAATATTCTATTTACAGATTTTATTTTAAAACACAACATATGTTAATCATATGCTAATAACCATAGCAACCAATTCACATAACCAGAACAAATCTAATTATCCAAAAGAATTTTGGATAAAACTTTCACGAGTTTCACCGGTATATATATCGGGATACTCGCTTTATAGAATCCAAACAATCAAAAACTACTAAGCTATAGAGCTCTTATTCATCTAGTTCTACAACTTTAAACAATATATCAGACTACAAACGAGTCTGACTCAACATCCAAACCTTCTAGAACTGCTGGTTCTAAAACCAGAAATAACAAACACGTACTCCCTCAGAGATACGTGAAACACTCTGAATCCCAGTTATCCAAACTGGCAATTCAACTCTTGAAGACCAAACACTTATCTTACTAAACACAGAAGAAATCCAAAAGACCTCGGAGCTAGCTCACAGACTCTCCAAATCTTATAGCTCTTTGGATCGGAGAAAAACTTATCCTAAAAAAAATCTCCGACTCCAGAATCCAAATTCCTCTTCCTCTCATCCATAAATACTCTTTGGATGATCCTGGGCTGCCAACATCCTTCCTGATCAGCTCTACTCTACGCTGATGCCTCTAGAAACAAACTGGATCAAAATAACCCAACACCATGTTCTCCTTAAGATCAATCCAAAACCAAGAACACAAACCCTACTCCTCAACAACAAAAGATAGAACAAACTTCTTCTTATCCGGGAAAAGAAAACAGAAATATTCACCAACTGCTTCCGCTGCACAACTCTGATCCGAATTAGAAGAAAATGAAGACGAAGAGCACGAGCACAGACTAGACAACTCAGCACAGGAATATGGTTCCAAAAATCCATAAAAAAACTCAGATGTTCCTACGAAACTTGAGTTTCTCACCCACTTCTATCTCAAGTAACCATCCATCTACTAACTGAACCACCTATTCCACTCCTGGAAAGAAAACTCGATCTCTAGATGCGGACAAACCTCGAACTTCCCTGAAGACATCCGGACAATCTCCATTAGCTCAAAAGAATACTCAACTATCGCAAGTCACTTTTGCGATCAACTCAGCCTAAATCCAAAGAAACTGCTCTCTCTCAACCAAACAGAACAGCTTATGCTGGCCTAGCCAATTCACTAAAGAAAAAGATCCATAGTGCAGCTTCTGAACTCTACTTCAGAAAAACTACTCAGCCAGAAGAACTTCCTATCAACACAGAACACTCCGAGTTGCACTGCTAATACCAATGCCAAAGAATTCCAAATCAAAGCTCTTCGAGTAACTCGGACCTCAAAGAAAACAGAACACCCTGCCGGACTCAGCCATAACCCCAAGCAGATTCACTTCCTTACTCTTGTTCCAAAGAAACATCTTCGGAAACATCCATAGTCACTGCATCTCATCATGCAGTCTGCTACTTCCTGAGGTATCATGATACCATCACTCACTTGCTTCTGCCTTATCGACAGATCCAAACTCAACTCATCCAACTCTGCACTTCAAAGATGAACTCCGAACCTTAACAGGTTTCCTTCAGAGGTCGATGAAGTCCTTACACCCAAAAAAAAACTTACTCGAGACGGTAGTAGGTCTACAGTCTCGACAGATACACTTCCAACCTCATCTATTCAAACTCCAACCAAGGGTAGTTGGGTTACACACACCATTACCTTATCTACCTTTATAACTTATATTGGAAAACCTGAACGGGTAACCTAATCTGATAGGTAGAAATATATATATATATATATATATATATACATACATACATATACATATATATATATATATTAAAAATACAAATACGCTCTCTCAAGATATACACACTCTAGAGACTAGGTATTCGCTCAACCTAGCGCTCTGATACCAAGTGAGACGAACCGACTTTTTCTCCACAAAAAGTCGTATCATCCTTATGAAAGAAAGGGATAGAAAAGAGAAAAGAAAGAAGAGAAAGAAGAAACAACACTATAATCTCAACAGTGGAACGAATAAATTATATTAATAACATAAATATTACATAGTGTACAACAATTATCAGAGTTACACAGACAATACAACACGTACTAGACGGTTATAACACCTGTCTAGTTATACAACTCAATACACAATACAGAAACACTCAGAGATACCAAAACAGCGGAAAACTATATATCTATACGCAGAAGCCTCCTGCTCCATTTCTCCTCCACAATTCGTCAAAGCTAACCTGAATCCCTTGGCTACTCGTAAAAATTTGAGTACCCAAGAGTTAAAGAAAAACAGAAATAACTCCGGGTAAGACATGGGTCTGGTGTGAGTAACAGGTTAAAGTTTCTTAACTTTGAAAAACCTTTGAAAGAAAAAGTATCACGTAAGACTTCCCACACATAAACATGGAAAAGTTTCTACCTTACGCTAACCAAAACATTTGATAGGAAATCCAGTGATATTATAATAGGTCTAGGGTTTTCAAGTAAATAAGAAATAGCCGAAATTGTTACATTCATTAAATTCCAGCTACTAGCCACAAAAGTGGGTAATACAATCAAAACAGTTGGCACTTATTGGATTTTGGATTCCATACAATGGCTGGGCTACTGGGGTACCGCCCGTCACAGTACGTGGCCTAGATCACCGTAACGAGGTGTACGCCCACTCCCCTGCAACACAAAGCCGGAACCATTCCTTACTGAACAGTTCCGAACAAGACCACCCCGCAGTTGTGATCAGCAACCGCACCACTAAGCCGAAATAAAGGGACATCTAGATAGGGGTAAATCTCACTCTCAAGTGGGGGCTACCCACGAAGCCTTGCTGCACCTCCCATGTTTTAGCCATTCCCGGTTGATGAGGCTTGAGGCTACGGTTACCTTTATAGGACATAACACTTAGAATGCTCATCGTCCACCTGACGATGTTCTGAAAGCATTCAATCCATACAAGTTCGTTTCGGGTTCGAACGAAACCGAAGGCATTATCTCATTACACTCATATTGGAATCACCCTCAGAGTTAACGACGATAACCCTTGCACTCTGAATCTTCGTCTTCACTTCATATTCATGACCTAACGTTAATTTGGATCGATGTGGTTTTCGGATATCCACATATGGAAACCCGATCCCGATCTCATCGAAATTCCAAAACGTGTCTTTTAAGGCCAAGTTGTTTTAGAGTTTAAAACAATTTCAATTCATTATCTATATACACACAGATAGATAACTCACAACATAACAATGGATAATCAACAGATAATTCATATCAAAATCAGATAATCCATATTATCATCCAAATGCAACCAATGCATCCATATCATATAATGTTACTCGTCTCATAACTGAGATTACAACCCCATACATGGCAACCAATATCAATCATTCATACATAAGCAATGATCTAATGATCACTTCATTTATAATTAATTTAAAATGAATTAAATTAATTACATCCTCTTTAATTAATTTAAAGTGAATTAAACTAATTACTTCATTATTATAATCCTGCTTATCTCAATCTTCCATTGATTACAAATCAATTATTAAATCATCATCTCATTATTCTTCCATTTAATCATTACTGATTAATAATTCCCTAATTACAATAAGTAATTAGCCTTTAATATTAATTACACAAGTTAATTATATTAAACTCCTTGCAAATAATTAACTTGTAATTGCTTAATTAATTAATTAACTAAAGTTTATAACTTAAATCATTTATTCATTATTAATTATTCCTTAATTAATCAATTCTAAATTACATCATTAATTTTATTAATTAATGATTTCTATTTACCATTTAATTAATCTCTCTATTTAAAATTAATTACATTAAGTAATTAATCTGCAATTAAACTTATCATATATTAATCACCCTTGATAATAATCTCCAGTAATTAACTTCCCTTAATTACTCATCAATAAATTAATTACTCTTAAATAAATTATTTCAATTAATCTCTTGATTAATTCTAAAGTAATTTAAATATAAATTACTTCCACCAATAAACATCTTAATTACATCCAGTAATTATCAATTAATTACTTCCTTAAGTAATTACAGTTCCATTAATTACATAAAGTAATTATCCATCAATCCAAAAATGTTTAAATTAATTTAACTTAATTAATCTAAATTAATCACATTAATCAAATTAATTACACTAAGTAATTAATTCATTAATTATTTTCATTAAGTAATTAATTTAAACAGTTGATTATTATTAATTAATTAATCTAATTAATTATCAAAAATTAATCACATTAATTAATTGTTTAAATAATCTTAAGTTAATTTTCTTCATTAACATTTCTTAATTACTTAATTAAGAAATTAACTTATTTTAAATCATTATTAATTATAAATTAATTAATATTTAATTATCAATTAATTAATCTCTAATTATTAATAAATTAAGTGTTAATTACAATCTTAATTAATCCTTAATCTCTTGATTAATACATCTTAATCATTAATTAAAATTTAATTAACAATCCTTAATTATAGATTAATTAACCTTAATTAATTAATATCAAGTATAATTAATTAACTTAAAAATTATTAATAACTTAATTAATCATCCACATTATTAATTAATCAAATAATTAATATTCCATTTAAATTAACTGAATATTTTAAATGAATCCAATTTCTTAAGTTCTAACTTAATTTAAGAAACATTTCTTCTTATATAAAGTATTTTAAAATAAATTGTTTCCAAATTTATTTTAAACTTCACTTTAAATTTCATTTTAAAATTTTAAGATTTTAAAATGATTACAATTTATTTAAACAAGGTTTTAAACAAATTTAAAATCGTTTTATCTCACATGTTCAAGAACATCCCTTTTTATAAAATAAAGGTTTAAAAGATTATAAAACAAATTCATTTCAAACAAATTCAATTAAAAAATTTCATTTTAAATTTCAAACTGAAATATAGTTTAAATCTTCATTCCAGATTTAAACTTAAAACTTTAAAGCTTTACTTACATTTCCATCTTCATTTTTAAATTCAAATTATTTAACCTTTTCTAATATAGTTAAAACAAATTTAAATTTAGAAACTTATTTTATTTTAAAAAATGACATTATAATCAAATTCCTGGTTTTAAAAATGGATTTAAACTAATTTTAAATTTTTATTTCATAAATTAAAACTCATAGTTTAAATTCAAAACCAATGTTCCATTATACTTTAAAGTTTAAAATCTAAATTTAAATTCCCAGATTTAAATTAAATTCAAACTCAGATTCATCCACCCTGAATTTCATATTTCAGTTTTCAGATTTCAAACTTTTTTTAAATTTCCAGTTGTATTTTAAAATTTTACTTTTAAATTTAAAAACAGAAAACAGTTTTCTGTTTTGGTTAAAAACATCTTAAATTTTCTGAATTCAAATATATTTCAAAATCCAAGATTTAAACTATTGATTTCATATTTAAATTTCAGGTTTAAAAATCCCAGTTTGAACTTCAATTTACAATTTCAACTTTACTTTTAAATTTAAAAACAGAAAACAGTTTCTGTTTATTTGAAATCAAACTAGAGTTTAAAAGTTCAATTTATTTCAAAAACACTAAATTAAACAAATTGAATTTATATCTAAATTCAGTTTAAATTTTAAACTTAGTTCAGGTTTAAGTATACATTTTAAAGTCCTACTTTTAAAATTTAAAAACTGGAAACAAGTTTCTGCTAATTCCTAAAACCTGAAGCAATTAAAAATACCCGAGCTCCCCATATTTTACTTCGAGACAAAGGTCTTCCTGGTTCGAGTTACCACTCCAATTACCCGAGAACATCACGAGCAACCAAACCCTGTAACCAAAACATCACTAACATGCACGCCACTGCACTGTGCACCCATTCATCAACTGCGGCCATCATTGGCCAACATCAACGGCCATCTCCCATCGGCCGGCAACCCCACATCTCCCCTCAAACATAAGATCCCCCAGAATTCAACTCGAATTTGAAATTCGATTTTAATATCTAGAACCTGGAACAGCAGACACAGTACACTCATCCAACCTGTCAACACCATTCCCACGTGCCTCCGGCCACCATCGCCACTCAAACTTCGGCGATGACTTCGTCAATCCATCAACCTCCAATCTCTAAAACCCCAAAACACTCGAACAAGAAAACTTGCCGAAATGATCCAATTTTCCAGCCATACAAAAAATAGGATTTAAAACTGCAAAACCCAATTACAACTTCAAAATCAAAATTGCACCTTAATCCAAAATTTTCCCATTATCTTTGTTAATTTCTCCTCCTCCAGGATAAATCTCAGCACCTTAAACCCCTTGTGGCAACAGAAATGACCGAAAACCAAATTTACAGTAAAACCTGAACTGCACCTTGGTTTTGATATTAAAATTTGTAACTTTACTTTTTAAAAATCATAATTCTTCATGATGTTTTGAGTCCTAATCCTGAAACATTGATTTATAATATTTTATATTTTCACTTATATAATTTTATTGTTCTACTACTCATTTTTCCAGTAAGTTCCTTTTTAATTTTTTTCTTGAATAAAATCTTGAGTCTAATCTTTGAAGCCAACATACATATCTTGTTCAAATCCTACAATTTAACAAAAACTAATTAAAGATATAAGAATTTAATTAAAACTTGTACCGGGGAACAAAAACAAAGCATAGCAATTTTAACAGCATGTATAAAAATGCAATCACACATCAGACAGTAAATTTTGAACATATGAAACATTTATTTATTAGTATACTAGCATGCAACAAATTTTAACCTTTAATTTTTAAAAGAAAAGTTACTCACCTTTTTATTATGCAGATAGAGCTCTGTTTTGAAAGCTTCTGATTTTTTTTTAAAATCCTGCTTGAACTTCCTTTGCAAATGTTTTGAATGCCTTTAAACTTGAGCTTCAATTGTTTGATGCTTTTAAAACTTTCTTTAAAAATGCTTCCAGCTTTGAAAAATTGATGCATGCAGGTTTTGCTTGATTTTCCAGATTGTAGAAAACCAAAAATATGCAGCCTTTCTAGCTTTAATTGTTGCATGCAGGTATTTTTGACTTGCAGTTTCTTTCCATATTGTTTTGAAAAAAATGCAGGCTTCCTTGATTGATTATTGTATGCAGGCAAATTGTTTTCCCAGATTTAAAAGAAATGCAGATTTGTATATTGTTTATGGGAAGTTGATATGAAATTTTTAAAGAAGGAAAGAAATGGTTTTGAAGAATATGTAGAGGAAAAGGGGTTTCAGCTGAAAATTCTAAGATAAAAATGAAGAAAGGAAAAAAAATGAAAAAAATGCAAGTTTTTAAATAACCATGCTTATGATTTATTTTTTTAAAGACAAAGAAATAATAAAATTAACATGACACATGGATAAAATGTTAACAGTTGTTAACTTACTTATTAGATCACTTAACACATGTTAACTTATGTGTCTAATATACTTACACATGTCTATTTAAATAATTAGTATTTTTATTTAAGTGTTAATGAGAGTTTTAACTAAATTAATTAGTTCTTAATTACTTAGTTATATATATAAATAATTTTAAAGAATAAAACCAAGTATTATTATAAATAAAAACCATATACAAATTTATCATTTGAAAATAATATTTTAAATCATTTTAAATAAATTTATAAAGAGATTATAACTTATTTGTAATTTAAATGGATACATGATTCATTTATAAATTGTATTTAAATCCCATACTCAATTTACAAATCATGATTATTAATGAATATTTTAAAAAGAATAAAACAAACATTTTTATAACTTGTTTTTAATATACAAACTTAAGTCAAAATAAAATTTAAACAAATAAAACATTTGTCTTATATTTACAATCATTTAGTTGTTTTATTAAATAGTTTTGAAAAGCTTAATTCAAAAATAAATCATAAGTTTCCAAATTCAAAATATTAAAATTAGAAAATATGATACACTAATTAAATTTAAAACCAAACTTATCTATTTAAAATATATATAAATATATATATACACATATTAAATAGAAAACAGATTTATTAGCTTATTAAAAATAAATTCTCTAATTAAATATTTAATAAAAGAAAATTGTAGAATCAATTCAAATTTATTTACAGAAACTATCAAATTAATTTAAATTTAAACACAGATTATTAAATTTATATTGTCCAAAATCCCGGGATATTACAATCCTTTCCCCTTCAAAGAATTTCGTCCCCGAAATTTAAAATAAAGGTAATTTAATATTCTATTTACAGATTTTATTTTAAAACACAACATATGTTAATCATATGCTGATAACCATAGCAACTAATTCACATAACCAGAACAAATCTAATTATCCAAAAGAATTTTGGATAAAACTTTCACGAGTTTCACCAGTATATATATCGGGATACTCGCTTTATAGAATCCAAACAATCAAAAACTACTAAGCTATAGAGCTCTTATTCATCTAGTTCTACAACTTTAAACAATATATCAGACTACAAACGAGTCTGACTCAACATCCAAACCTTCTAGAACTGCTGGTTCTAAAACCAGAAATAACAAACACGTACTCCCTCAGAGATACGTGAAACACTCTGAATCCCAGTTATCCAAACTGGCAATTCAACTCTTGAAGACCAAACACTTATCTTACTAAACACAGAAGAAATCCAAAAGACCTCGGAGCTAGCTCACAGACTCTCCAAATCTTATAGCTCTTTGGATCGGAGAAAAACTTATCCTAAAAAAATTCTCCGACTCCAGAATCCAAATTCCTCTTCCTCTCATCCATAAATACTCTTTGGATGATCCTGGGCTGCCAACATCCTTCCTGATCAGCTCTACTCTACGCTGATGCCTCTAGAAACAAACTGGATCAAAATAACCCAACACCATGTTCTCCTTAAGATCAATCCAAAACCAAGAACACAAACCCTACTCCTCAACAACAAAAGATAGAACAAACTTCTCCTTATCCGGGAAAAGAAAACAGAAACATTCACCAACCGCTTCCGCTGCACAACTCTGATCCGAATTAGAAGAAAATGAAGACGAAGAGCACGAGCACAGACTAGACAACTCAGCACAGAAATATGGTTCCACAAATCCATAAAAAAACTCAGATGTTCCTCCGAAACTTGAGTTTCTCACCCACTTCTATCTCAAGTAACCATCCATCTACTAACTGAACCACCTGTTCCACTCCTGGAAAGAAAACTCGATCTCTAGATGCGGACAAACCTCGAACTTCCCTGAAGACATCCGGACAATCTCCATTAGCTCAAAAGAGTACTCAACTATCGCAAGTCACTTTTGCGATCAACTCAGCCTAAATCCAAAGAAACTGCTCTCTCAAAACCAAACAGAACAGCTTATGCTGGCCTAGCCAATTCACTAAAGAAAAAGATCCATAGTGCAGCTTCTGAAATCTACTTCAGAAAAACTACTCAGCCAGAAGAACTTCCTATCAACACAGAACACTCCGAGTTGCACTGCTAATACCAATGCCAAAGAATTCCAAATCAAAGCTCTTCGAGTAACTCGGACCTCAAAGAAAACAGAACACCCTGCCGGACTCAGCCATAACCCCAAGCAGATTCACTTCCTTACTCTTGTTCCAAAGAAACGTCTTCGGAAACATCCATAGTCACTGC
Organism: Allium cepa; assembly: GCA_030765085.1. Lineage (NCBI taxonomy): Eukaryota > Viridiplantae > Streptophyta > Magnoliopsida > Asparagales > Amaryllidaceae > Allium > Allium cepa. The sequence continues at coordinate 25,599,360 of CM060938.1, read as the reverse complement.
ATCTCATCATGCAGTCTGCTACTTCCTGAGGTATCATGATACCATCACTCACTTGCTTCTGCCTTATCGACAGATCCAAACTCAACTCATCCAACTCTGCACTTCAAAGATGAACTCCGAACCTTAACAGGTTTCCTTCAGAGGTCGATGAAGTCCTTACACCCAAAAAAAAACTTACTCGAGACGGTAGTAGGTCTACAGTCTCGACAGATACACTTCCAACCTCATCTATTCAAACTCCAACCAAGGGTAGTTGGGTTACACACACCATTACCTTATCTACCTTTATAACTTATATTGGAAAACCTGAACGGGTAACCTAATCTGATAGGTAGAAATATATATATATATATATATATATATATATATACATACATATACATATATATATATATATATTAAAAATACAAATACGCTCTCTCAAGATATACACACTCTAGAGACTAGGTATTCGCTCAACCTAGCGCTCTGATACCAAGTGAGACGAACCGACTTTTTCTCCACAAAAAGTCGTATCATCCTTAAGAAAGAAAGGGATAGAAAAGAGAAAAGAAAGAAGAGAAAGAAGAAACAACACAAGAATCTCAACAGTGGAACGAATAAATTATATTAATAACATAAATATTACATAGTGTACAACAATTATCAGAGTTACACAGACAATACAACACGTACTAGACAGTTATAACACCTATCTAGTTATACAACTCAATACACAATACAGAAACACTCAGAGATACCAAAACAGCGGAAAACTATATATCTATACGCAGAAGCCTCCTTCTCCATTTCTCCTCCATAATTCGTCAAAGCTAACCTGAATCCCTTGGCTACTCGTAAAAATTTGAGTACCCAAGAGTTAAAGAAAAACAGAAATAACTCCGGGTAAGACATGGGTCTGGTGTGAGTAACAGGTTAAAGTTGCTTAACTTTGAAAAACCTTTGAAAGAAAAAGTATCACGTAAGACTTCCCACACATAAACATGGAAAAGTTTTTACCTTACGCTAACCAAAACATTTGATAGGAAATCCAGTGATATTATAATAGGTCTAGGGTTTTCAAGTAAATAAGAAATAGCCGAAATTGTTACATTCATTAAATTCCAGCTACTAGCTACAAAAGTGGGTAATGCAATCAAAACAGTTGGCACTTATTGGATTTTGGATTCCATACAATGGCTGGGCTACTGGGGTACCGCCCGTCACAGTACGTGGCCTACATCACCGTAACGAGGTGTACGCCCACTCCCCTGCAACACAAAGCCGGAACCATTCCTTACTGAACAGTTCCGAACAAGACCACCCCGCAGTTGTGATCAGCAACCGCACCACTAAGCCGAAATAAAGGGACATCTAGATAGGGGTAAATCTCACTCTCAAGTGGGGGTTACCCACGAAGCCTTGCTGCACCTCCCATGTTTTAGCCATTCCCGATTGATGAGGCTTGAGGCTACGGTTACCTTTATAGGACATAACACTTAGAATGCTCATCGTCTACCTGATGATTTTCTGAAAGCATTCAATCCATTCAAGTTCGTTCCGGGTTCGAACGAAACTGAAGGCATTATCTCATTACACTCATATTGGAATCACCCTCAGAGTTAACGACGATAACCCTTGCACTCTGAATCTTCGTCTTCACTTCAGATTCATGACCTAACGTTAATTTGGATCGATGTGGTTTTCGGATATCCAAATATGGAAACCCGATCCCGGTCTCATCGAAATTCCAAAACGTGTCTTTTAAGGCCAAGTTGTTTTAGAGTTTAAAACAATTTCAATTCATTATCTATATACACACAGATAGATAACTCACAACATAACAATGGATAATCAACAGATAATTCATATCAAAATCAGATAATCCATATTATCATCCAAATGCAACCAATGCATCCATATCATATAACGTTACTCGTCTCATAACTGAGATTACAACCCCATACATGGCAACCAATATCAATCATTCATACATAAGCAATGATCTAATGATCACTTCATTTATAATTAATTTAAAATGAATTAAATTAATTACATCCTCTTTAATTAATTTAAAGTGAATTAAACTAATTACTTCATTATTATAATCCTGCTTATCTTAATCTTCCATTGATTACAAATCAATTATTAAATCATCATCTCATTATTCTTCCATTTAATCATTACTGATTAATAATTCCCTAATTACAGTAAGTAATTAGCCTTTAATATTAATTACACAAGTTAATTATATTAAACTCCTTGCAAATAATTTACTTGTAATTGCTTAATTAATTAATTAACTAAAGTTTATAACTTAAATCATTTATTTATTATTAATTATTCCTTAATTAATCAATTCTAAATTACATCATTAATTTTATTAATTAATGATTTCTAATTACCATTTAATTAATCTCTCTATTTAAAATTAATTACATTAAGTAATTAATCTGCAATTAAACTTATCATATATTAATCACCCTTGATAATAATCTCCAGTAATTAACTTCCCTTAATTACTCATCAATAAATTAATTACTCTTAAATAAATTATGTCAATTAATCTCTTGATTAATTCTAAAGTAATTTAAATATAAATTACTTCCACCAATAAACATCTTAATTACATCCAGTAATTATCAATTAATTACTTCCTTAAGTAATTACAGTTCCATTAATTACATAAAGTAATTATCCATCAATCCATAAATGTTTAAATTAATTTAACTTAATTAATCTAAACTAATCACATTAATCAAATTAATTACACTAAGTAATTAATTCATTAATTATTTTCATTAAGTAATTAATTTAAACAGTTGATTATTATTAATTAATTAATCTAATTAATTATCAAAAATTAATCACATTAATTAATTGTTTAAATAATCTTAAGTTAATTTTCTTCATTAACTTTTCTTAATTACTTAATTAAGAAATTAATTTATTTTAAATCATTATTAATTATAAATTAATTAATATTTAATTATCAATTAATTATTCTCTAATTATTAATAAATTAAGTGTTAATTACAATCTTAATTAATCCTTAATCACTTGATTAAATCATCTAAATCATTAATTGAAATTTAATTAACAATCCTTAATTGTAGATTAATTAACTTTAATTAATTAATATCAAGTATAATTAATTAACTAAAAAATTATTAATAACTTAATTAATCATCCACATTATTAATTAATCAAATAATTAATATTCCATTTAAATTAACTGAATACTTTAAATGAATCCAATTTCTTAAGTTCTAACTTAATTTAAGAAACATTTCTTCTTATATAAAGTATTTTAAAATAAATTGTTTCCAAATTTATTTTAAACTTCACTTTAAATTTCATTTTAAAATTTTAAGATTTTAAAATGAATACAATTTATTTAAACAAGGTTTTAAACAAATTTAAAATCGTTTTATCTCACATGTTCAAGAACATCCCTTTTTATAAAATAAAGGTTTAAAAGATTATAAAACAAATTCATTTCAAACAAATTCAATTTAAAAAATTTCTTTTTAAATTTCAAACTGAAATATAGTTTAAATCTTCATTCCAGATTTAAACTTAAAACTTTAAAGCTTTACTTACATTTCCATCTTCATTTTTAAATTCAAATTATTTAACCTTTTCTAATATAGTTAAAACAAATTTAAATTTAAAAACTTATTTTATTTTAAAAACTGACATTATAATCAAATTCCAGGTTTTTAAAAATGGATTTAAACTAATTTTAAATTTTTATTTCATAAATTAAAACTCATAGTTTAAATTCAAAACCAATGTTCCTTTATACTTTAAAGTTTAAAATCTAAATTTAAATTCCCATATTTAAATTAAATTCAAACTCAGATTCATCCACCCTGAATTTCATATTTCAGATTTTAAACTTTTTTTAAATTTCCAGTTGTATTTTAAAATTTTACTTTTAAATTTAAAAACAGAAAACAGTTTTCTGTTTTGGTTAAAAACATCTTAAATTTTCTGAAATCAAATATATTTCAAAATCCAAGATGTAAACTATTGATTTCATATTTAAATTTCAGGTTTAAAAATCCCAGTTTGAACTTCAATTTACAATTTCAACTTTACTTTTAAATTTAAAAACAGAAAACAGTTTCTGTTTATTTGAAATCAAACTAGAGTTTAAAAGTTCAATATATTTCAAAAACCCTAAATTAAACAAATTGAATTTATATCTAAATTCAGTTTAAATTTTAAACTTAGTTCAGGTTTAAGTATACCTTTTAAAGTCCTACTTTTAAAATTTAAAAACTGGAAACAAGTTCCTGCTAATTCCTAAAACCTGAAGCAATTAAAAATACCCGAGCTCCCCATATTTTACTTCGAGTCAAAGGTCTTCCTGGTTCGAGTTACCACTCCAATTACCCGAGACCATTACGAGCAACCAAACCCTGTAACCAAAACATCACTAACATGCACGCCACTGCACTGTGCACCCATTCATCAACTGCGGCCATCATTGGCCAACATCAACGGCCATCTCCCATCGGCCGGCAACCCCACATCTCCCCTCAAACATAAGATCCCCCAGAATTCAACTCGAATTTGAAATTCGATTTTAATATCCAGAACCTGGAACAGCAGACACGGTACACTCATCCAACCTGTCAACACCATTCCCACGCGCCTCCGGCCACCATCGCCACTCAAACTTCGGCGATGACTTCGTCAATCCATCAACCTCCAATCTCTAAAACCCCAAAACACTCGAACAAGAAAACTTGCCGAAATGATCCAATTTTCCAGCCATACAAAAAATAGGGTTTAAAACTACAAAACCCAATTTCAACTTCAAAATCAAAATTGCACCTTAATCCAAAATTTTCCCATTATCTTTGTTAATTTCTCCTCCTCCAGGATAAATCTCAGCACCTTAAACCCCTTGTGGCAACAGAGATGACCGAAAACCAAATTTACAGTAAAACCTGAACTGCACCTTGGTTTTGATATTAAAATTTGTAACTTTACTTTTTAAAAATCATAATTCTTCATGATGTTTTGAGTCCTGATCCTGAAACATTGATTTATAATGTTTTATATTTTCACTTATATAATTTTATTGTTCTGCTACTTATTTTTCCAGTAAGTTCCTTTTTAATTTTTTTCTTGAATAAAATCTTGAGTCTAATCTTTGAAGCCAACATACATATCTTGTTCAAATCCTACAATTTAACAAAAACTAATTAAAGATATAAGAATTTAATTAAAACTTGTACCGGGGAACAAAAACAAAACATAGCAATTTTAACAGCATGTATAAAAATGCAATCACACATCAGACAGTAAATTTTGAACATATGAAACATTTATTTATTAGTATACTAGCATGCAACAAATTTTAACCTTTAATTTTTAAAAGAAAAGTTACTCACCTTTTTATTATGCAGATAGAGCTCTGTTTTGAAAGCTTCTGAATTTTCTTTTTTCTTTTCTAAATCCTGCTTGAACTTCCTTTGCAAATGTTTTGAATGCCATTAAACTTGAGCTTCAATTGTTTGATGCTTTTAAAACTTGCTTTAAAAATGCTTCATCTTTGAAAAATTCAAGCATGCAGGTTTTGCTTGATTTTCCAGATTGTAGAAAACCAAAAAAATGCAGCCTTTCTAGCTTTAATTGTTTCATGCAGGTATTTTTGACTTGTAGTTTCTTTCTAGATTATTTTGAAAAAAAAATGCAGGCTTCCATGCTTGATTATTTTATGTAGGCAAATTGTTTTCCCAGATTTAAAAGAAATGCAGATTTGTATATTGTTTATGGGAAGTTGATATGAAATTTTTGAAGAAGGAAAGAAATGGTTTTGAAGAATATTTAGAGGAAAAGGGGTTTCAGCTGAAAATTCTTGGATAAAAATGAAGAAAGGAAAAAAAATGAAAAAATGCAAGTTTTTAAATAACCATGCTTATGATTTATTTTTTTTAAAACAAAGAAAAAATAAAATTAACATGACACATGGCTAAAATGTTAACACTTGTTAACTTACTTATTAGATCACTTAACACATGTTAACTTATGTGTCTAATATACTTACACATGTCTATTTAAATAATTAGTATTTTTATTTAAGTGTTAATGAAAGTTTTAACTAAATTAATTAGTTCTTAATTACTTAGTTATATATATAAATAATTTTTAAAGAATAAAACCAAGTATTATTATAAATAAAAACCACATACAAATTTATCATTTGAAAATAATATTTTAAATCATTTTAAATAAATTTATAAAGAGATTATAACTTATTTGTAATTTAAATGGATACATGATTCATTTATAAATTGTATTTTAAATCCCATACTCAATTTACAAATCATGATTATTAATGGATATTTTAAAAAGAATAAAACAAACATTTTTATAACTTGTTTTTAATATACAAACTTAAGTCAAAATAAAATTTAAACAAATAAAACATTTGTCTTATATTTAAAATCATTTGGTTATTTAATTAAATAGTTTTGAAAAGCTTAATTCAAAAATAAATCATAATTTTCCAAATTCAAAATATTAAAATTAGAAAATATGATACACTAATTAAATTTAAAACCAAGCTTATCTATTTAAAATATATATAAATATATATATACATATTAAATAGAAAACAGATTTATTAGCTTATTAAAAATAAATTCTCTAATTAAATATTTAATAAAAGAAAATTGTAGAATCAATTCAAATTTATTTACGGAAACTATCAAATTAATTCAAATTTAAACACAGATTATTAAATTTATATTGTCCAAAATCCCGGGATATTACAGTTTTATTTTCCCTTTCCAAATCAGTGATACGCTTCTAAAGAAGATACCTCTAGCGTTCAAGCTTTTGAATTTTAGCAGCATAATTATTTATGTGTTAAATACTTCATCATTTCGAATTTGACTTTCCTACACCATTCTCCTTCTACTTTTTCATCTAAACCAGATGGAGAATTAGTCATAGTAGGAAATTTCAGAATAGCAAGAGAAGTAGATCTCACTAATTTTGCAACAGAGGGAATAGTGGAAGAAGCTGGTGAATCGACGTTTGAAATATTGCTTCCCATAATGAATTCGAGCGATTCACATCGAGCTGGACTATCTTTCAACTTAATTTCCAAATCACTTACTTGTTGAATAAGCTCCAATATTTTATGGCCAAAGTCAATTGAAGGGTTTGACTTGACTTGATGCTTCAACATGAAAATCGCTTCATTTTTGCTCCTAGCACCCGCTTCTAAATTGGCAATTTGATCGTTGAGATTTCTGATTATTGTTTTCTGAAGAAAAAACCTTCTATACCATTTTAATGCTTCTGTGTCACCTTGGAAACAAGCGGATAGAGTATCGTTAAGAAGGTTTCTCTTTTCATCATATGCTAATAATTTATCTTTAAAATTTATATAGCGTGATGCTGAATCTAACAAAAGTAGAGTTGCAGATGCTTTTTAAAGTTAGGAAACTGCATTTCTAACTTTATTCAATGAGTTAGCAGCAAAAATAAGTGTTGAGTCAAAAGAAACATTAAGTCCTTGTGGAGTAATAACCGGAGGATATTTACTATAGTCCCATTCCCCGGTAGGAGGACAATCACTACCACATATTAGTTTGGTATGATATGTCCCGATTTCCTTTAGTAGTTTTCCTTTTTTTCACCAAGAAAACAAAGCGGAGACGAGGATGTATATAAAGTTTTTGCAAATCTCTAAGAAAATAATATCTTGCTAGTTTTGAAGATTTCAAAATTGATGCCTTTTCGAGATAATCTCTTCTTAATCTAACATATTGGCTTTGATAATCTCTAAAGACAAAATTGCCGAAGGGATATTCACTCTACGATGAGATAATAAAATGCAGCTAAGAACAAAAGAAAAACTAAAACACACATTCAAAAATCAATATTATTACATTTACGACTATTCTTCGGGTTCATACAAAATTGACTTTATAAATTCTTTCGAAATAAACTTGTCTTTATAATATTTAAGTTTATCAAAAGTAAGCTTTAAGGAATTGATCTGACTCGTGGCAAGTTCCAACATGCTCCAAGATGCGGGTAAGATCCAAATTCATCCAAGTATCTTTTGTGTATATGCCTAAGTAGACCCCCACTAAAATCACTAAAGTATGAGAAATCTACGGTTGAGTGTCCATAATAGGCTTTATATAGAAAATCCACCAGAATATTTCTCTCTGCGATTAACATCCAAAAAAGTGTAATCAATTCCCAATTCTCTTTTAGAAGACAATCATATCGAAGGCGCGTCCTCCTAAGTCGTGGGGCTGCTTCTTGATGTTTGAAGGAAGCTAACACTATCGCACTTATATTAAGTCAATGATATTTGTAGGGGAGAATATTGTGCTCCTTCAATTGTTTATCTAACTCCCTATATAAACTATTTATTTTCACATGTTTTCTTTCAAGTTTGGATTTATAGGGGTGAAAGAATTTCCTTCTTATCTAAAATAAATTATTTAAACTATTACTATATTCGAAGTGAAAGCTGTTTAAACAAAGAATGCCATACCCGAGAAATAGGAATTGGAGCTTGAGAAACCTGCTATTTCTCTCTTGATTCTTTAACATTAATATAAGCAGGCTCCTCTTGTGAGTTCAAAGGCACAGGGGGTTCAGGCAGGCTTGTTCATGAGGATGGATAGGGATTGACTTTTTCAGATTTTCTCGTGTTATCATCTCCATCTTTCTCAGGAGCATCAGATTGATCACCTCTATCTAGGCCTGTCAACGGATGCTTTCGGATGGTGCCATATTAGCATCCGCAACCAAAATCATTTTCGGATATCCGCATATGGATATCGAATAATTATCCTATCCACTAATAACAGATAAATCAACAATTATAAAATTAAAGTTTTAGTTTAATATAAATATTTTTCAATCCCATTAATTATAAGAGTGTTAAAAATTAAAAAATATGATGATAATAAATAGTTCTGAGCAATTAAAAAGTATTAAGTGCATATAATATAAACTACTAACTTAATAAAAATAATAAACATACATCTTTGACTGCACCAAAATACGCATAATTTGAACTATAATCTTGACAAAAACCAGATGGATAATTTTCAGACGTGGATGTCTTCATATCCACATCCGCTTTTGTTTTTTCGGATATTGAATATTTATCCGCTTTTCGAATGTGAATGCAGACGGATTTCGAATTTTTCGGGGATCCATTGATATCCCTACCTCTACCGTCGCCTAAACCTTGACCTCAAACAATGTTGTCATCATCGTTATCATCATCATCATTACCATTATCATCATAGTTGTTGCCTCCCTCTTCCTCGGCAACTTCATCTTTGTTGCTTTCCTCTTCGGAGCCAGATTCTATTTCGAAGGAAGGAACTTCAAAATGTAGGATTTTTGAGGCATCAATTTCCTTTCTTTCGGCGACTTCAATCCCCTTCTCCATATTTGATTTTTTTTTCCATGACCCTATTGATAAGAGTAAGGTCAAGTGAAGGGAAGCCCAATTTCGAACACTTATCAACGTTTTCAACGTAGGCGAGTATCATAGCATCTTTAAAAGAATTCATGACGATATCTTCTAGAGAATGTCAAGAAATTGAGACACGTGCCATTTTGCATCGGAAATGGTGTTAATAGCCAATTTTAAGGAATATTTATTTTTATTCAACTTCTACTTTAAGAAAGATTGTTTGGTTGCCATTCGAGTCTTTTCCTCCTCATACTCTTTCAGGGTCATTTTCAATGCTAAATTTTCATCGATGAGGAGTTGATGAGCTTTTCGCTCTCCTGTAATAATAGATTCTGATTGGGCGAGAGAGGACCTCAATTTCTCTAATTTAATTGCGGCCTCATTTTTCTCCATAGATAAGGAGGAAACTTGATTTTTTAAGTTAGAAATTTCCTCTTGAAGCTTAGATGATTCAACAGAGGATTTTGACACATTTTCATGCATGGATAACCGACTCTTGGAAATATGAAAGGAAAAGTACAACATAAGTCAAAAACTTGAGGAAAGACAATAATAATAAGGTTAAGTGATAAGAAACCTAGTAGAAGGTTTTTAAGTAGAGAGCGTTTGTTAACCCACCTTTTATCAAGGAAATAAACAAGCGGATTCAACCTATCCAACTTCATGATTATCGAGGCTGGAATATGATGGATTCGTTTAAAAAAGGATGAAGTTCACTTGGACGATGTGGCTCGGCAGGACTACGGCTCGACAGGACTGTGCAGGGTAGGACGGTGTGGCTCGGCAGGAGTGCGGCTCGGCAGGAGTGCGGCTCGACAGGAGTGCGTGGCTTGACAGGACTGCACGGCTCGGCAGGAGTGCGTGGCTCGACAGAAGTGCGGCTCGGCAGGAGTGCGACCGGCTGGACAGGAGTGCGGCTCGGCAAGACGGTGCGGCTCGGCAGGACTATGCGGCTCGAGACGAGTGCGGCTTGGCGGGACTGTGCGGCTTGGTAGGAGAGCGGATCGGCAGGACTGTGCGGCTCGACAGGACTATGGAGCTCGACAGGATTGCGGCTCGGCAAGATTGCGACTCGGTATGATTGCAGCTCGGCAGGATTGCGGCACAGCAGGACGGTGCGGCTCGGAAGGACGGTGCGGCTCGGCAGAATAGTATGGCTGGGTAGGATGGGGTAGCTATGGACCTAATGGGCTCAGGCTACTCAGAAAGCCTAGCAACTCAGGATTTACCTATAAATACAGCTTGTGGGGGTTACGAAAAGGGATCTTCTTCTTTCTGCTCTCTTGCTTTCTATTTCCTAAGGCTAAGTTTACTCTACCATTTTGTAACTGTAATCGATTCTAACATCAATAAAAAGGAAACTTCTATAGTGGACGTAGGCCGGTGTTAGCCGAAACACTATAAAATCTGTTATTCTTTACTTCTTTCATTTTAGTTTTGATTGTTCTTCACATTATTACTCTCTACATACACGTTATCTCTGAGCTGTGACTGGTATTTGGTGCTTTTATCTAGATCTGGTTGTTAGTGACCAATTTTGGCGCTAACATTTTGGTGCTTCCACTGAGAATTGAACTCAAGGAATTTGGAGCTAGGAACTTGGATTCTAAGAAACAATGGTTAGGCCATCAACAAAGAAACAAGTGATAGAAAGAAGAAATCAAGAGGGAAGTCAAGAGGCTTCCTCTGGAGCTGAAGTAGGTCAAGCATACATCTACATCACCAAAGATGAGATGGAAGCGATGCTGAAAAGACGAAAGGAGATGATCAGGCTCTTCTCAAACAATATGCACAAGCAGGAAATGCAGGAGCTCAGATCCGTAGAGCAGGTCAGAAGTGCTCAACCAACAAGCATAGGGAATGGCTCAACAGGGGGCAACCCCCAATCAGCAGACGGCTATCAACCTAGATGGATCGAGACTCGGCGGCATACCACCAGGAAATGCTGGACCAATCCATAGAGGGATATCAGATGACATTGTGCAACCTGACACCAACAGGAGTGCAAGGGTATGTGATGAGGAGTATGTACCAGGATTCCCTCATGACGACAACGACAGATTAGCGGAGATGGTCAGACGAGCTGTGAGATGTGGATTGATAAACAAGGACTTGGTGGTTGTAAATAGGAGTCCCTTTACTCCTACTGTTAGGCAAGTTAGGAACCCACCGGACTTTAAGCTACCAATGTTGGAGATGTACAATGGGAGAACGGATCCTGCTGTTCACCTAACGAAGTACATGAGCGTTTGAAGGTATTGGGGGCATCGGATGAGGTCATAGATCGATGCTTCCCTTTGTATTTGACAGATATCACAGCTATGTGGTTCAGACAACTGGAGAGTGGTTCTATTGACACTTGGACAGAGCTGATTAAGAGGTTTATGAGGAAATTTCGGGTCCATATAGTCAGACGCAAGAACGTAATGACCTTGACATCGATGAAACAATGGAAGGGAGAGTCGCTTATGGATTTCTTAACCAGATTTAATGCGGCGGTGGCTTCAGTGGATCAGCATGATCCAACGATGGTTTTGATGGCAGCAGTTTCAAGAATTGCAGATAATTCGAATTTCAAGATATCGTTGGAATAGGACCCACCGAGGGATCTCGGAGAATTCTACGATGATGTGGAAAGGTTCTTGAGGTAGGAAGATGCGCAAGCAGAAAGAGTAGGGGAGAGGCTGAAGCATATGCAGTGAGGGGTGGAGGTCCACCCAGGGAGGACCCAAATAAAGATGATAAAGGAAAAAGAAAAATGAATGGAAACGGTAGCACTTCGAAGAGGCCTCGGAGGGATTCAATGTTTTCCTCTTACACAGATTTAACTGATACTTTAGAAAGGATTTACTTAGACACTCTTGGACGCCACCAATACTGAAAGCCAACAAGGAGGGAACATTCTGAATACGAACGGGAATTGGGAAAACATTGCCTATTCCATGAGCTTGATGGGCACAACACAAGCGAATGCAGGCATTTGAAAGATATCGTTGAGGAGCATGTAAGGAATGGTCACCTACAACAGTACATAAGGAATTGAGTTGTAGTAGTGGAACGGGAGCAACCACCGCCTACCTCGAGCGAAGGTGGCATTGGATCTGGTCAATGCTGGCTTGTTATAAAATGAATGGTTTTATGGTTCTGAATAAGTAATAGTGCGCAAAGTAATACGTCTAGGTTACTTATACACGTACGGGATCGAGGACGGTCCCTCGGCGTGCTCTAAGATGACGAAAAACGTACTGCTTGGTTCTATGAAATCCTGTTTTCTTTCTGTTTTATGTAAACTTTGGTTTCTTCTTTCATGCTTTGGACACTTACTTTTCTTTGGTATGGTTTTGGAGTTTGGATTGAACTCTCGGTTTTGGTTGTTTTTTGGTTTGCCATTTTGGTTTGGATGTTTGATTTTTGATTTGGATTTTGGGTAGGATTTTTGATATGGATTTCTGGTTTTCTGATTGGATTTGGATCAATGTAATAAACAATTTAGGTCTCATAATTACTGTCTCGATCGGGGAGACTGGGCAGTGATCGCAAATTACGAGTCCCTTCGTCGGATAGCGATGGAATGGACTCGAACAGAATATAAAAGTCCTTGGCCGAAAAGCCGAGACCGGTGATTATCAAAGTCCATGGATGAAGAGCCAAGGCTGGTGAATATAAAAGTCCTTGGCTGGAGAGCCAAGGATGGTGAATACAAAAGTCCTTGGCCGTAGAGCCGAGGTCGGTGGATAACAAAGTCTTTGGCCGAAGAGCCGAGGCCGGTAAATACACAAGTCCTTAGCCGGATTGCCAATACCGGAAAGCATACAAGCCCTTGACCGGAGAGTCGGGATCAACAGGATAATAGGACCCAAAGAGGTCATGGATTATGATTTCGACTAAGGATAAATGGACCCGGCGGGGTCTTGGATTTGGCAAAGGGCCCAGAGCGGTCTCGAATTTGGATATCGAACCAGAAAGGTCATGGATTTGGCTATTTGTTATTGATGATTAAAACTTGGTTGACAAATAGGATGGCTTGGCATTGGATTGGATTACGGGTCGAATGGTAGGTTACGAATGAAGCATAGACTTCGGATATTGGACCAGAGGCTATTCAAAACACACCTTCCAATAGCAAGGCATGTTTTGAGGGGCAAATGTTAACCCGCCTTTTGTCAAGGCCACAAATAGGCGGATTCAACCTAACCAACTTCATGGTTATCGAGGCTGGAATAGGATGGATTCGGTTTAAAAGGATGAAGTTCACCAGGACGGTGCGCTCAGCAGGAGTGTGGCTCGGCAGGACTGTGCGGGGCAGGACGGTGCGGCTCGGCAAGACTGTGCCGCTCGGTAGGAGTGTGGCTCGACTGGACTATATGGCTTGGATGGACTGTGCGGCTCGGCAGAAGTGCGGCTCGGCAGGGCTGTGCGGCTCTATAAGAGTGCAGCTCGACAGGAATGTGCGGCTTTGAGGGACTGTGCGGCTCGGCAGGAGTACGACTCGACAAGACTGTAACTCGGCAGGACTGTATGGCTTCACAGGAGTGCGGCTCGGCAGGAGTGCGGCTCGACAGGATGGTGTGGCTCGGCGGGACTATATGGCTCGGTAGGAGTGCGGCTCGGTAGGAGTGCGGCTCGGCAGGACTGTGCGCCTCGACAGGAGTGTGGCATGGCAGGATTGTGCGGCTCGACAGGAGTGTGGCTCGGTAGGAGTGCAGCTCGGTAAGTGTGTGGTTCGAAAGGATTGCGGCTCGGCAGGACTGAGGCTCGGCAGGATTGCGGCTTGGTAGGACGGTGCGACTCGGCAGGATAGTATGGCTCGACAAGATGGTGTGGCTACGGACCTAATGGGCCGGGCCTACTAAGAAAGCCCAGCATCTCGACATTTACTTATAAATACAGCACGTGGGGCGGTTCGGCAGCACGGTACGGCTCGGCAGCATGGTGCGGCTCGGCAGCACGGTGCGGCTCAGCATGACGATGCGGCCCGGTAGAACTGTGCGGCCGGCAGGAGTGTGGCTCGGCAGGACTGTGCGGCTCGGTAGGACTGTGTCGCTCTATAGGAGTGTGGCTCGGTAGGAGTGCGGCTCGATAGGACACAGTGGCTTGGCAGGACGGTGCGGCTCGGCAAGACTATGCGGCTCGATAAGATTGCGAATCGGCAGGAGTGCGGCTCGACAGCAGTGCGTCTCGGCAGGACTGTGCGGTTCGGCAGGAATGCGGCTCGGCAGGACGGTGCAGCTCGGCAGGACGGTGCGGCTCGGCAGGATGCTGCGGCTCGGTAGGAGTGCGGCTCGGCAGGACCATGCGACTCGGCAGGAGTGCGGCTGAGTAGGACGGTGCGGCCCGGCAGGAGTGCGGCCCGGCAGGACGGTGCGGCCCGGCAGGACGCTGCGGCTCGATAGGAGTGCGGCTCGGCAGGACCATGCGACTCGGCAGGAGTGCGGCTGAGTAGGACGGTGCAGCTCGGCAGGAGTGCGGCCCGGCAGGAGTGCGGCCCGGCAGGAGTGCGGCCCGACAGGATTGTGGCTCGGTAGGATTGCAGCTTCGTAGGACGGTGCGGCTTAGGAAGGACGGTGCGACTCGGCAAGATAGTATGGCTCGGCAGGATAGTGTGGCTAGGCAGGAGTGCGGCCCGGCAGGAGTGCGGCTCGACAGGATTGTGGCTCGGTAGGATTGCAGCTTCGTAGGACGGTGCGGCTTAGGAAGGACGGTGCGACTCGGCAAGATAGTATGGCTCGGCAGGATAGTGTGGCTATGGACCTGATGGGCTCGGGATACTCAGAAAGCCCAACAACTCGGGATTTACCTATAAATACAGCATGTGGGGATTCAGAAAATGAATCTTCTTCTTTCTGCTCTCTTGCTTTCTGTTTCCAAAGACTAAGGTTACTATACCATTTTGTAACTATAACTGATTCTAACATCAATAAAAAGGAAACTTCTGGAGTGGACGTAGGCCAAAATTAGACGAACCACTATAAAATTTGTTGTTCTTTACTTCATTCATTTTAGTTTGAATGTTCTTCACATTATTACTCTCTACATACACTCTATCTCTGAGCTGTGACTAGTATTTGGTGCTTTCATTTGGATTTGGTTGTTAGCGACCAATTTTGGCACTAAAAGCGATAATGATCCACTAACTTAGGAACAAAGGAAGGCAGCAAAATTGACGCAAAAGATGAAGAGTTTATGATCGACTCGACCAACTTTTCGAAGTCGCTCAAAGGCATTGGAGATGATGGTCCAGGTGGATTCAGTCCTTAAGAAGGGGTTGTAGTCACTAAATCTTTTTTCATCTGCTAGACCACACTTGGAGAGCTGGAGATGACGATGCGAGAAAGAGGATCAACCTTTGTTGGAGTCTTCTTCGGTTGATCGCGAGAAGCTTTGATAGTTGGACTTTCCAGAGATTTATCAATATTAACAATTTCCCATTCTTCCAATGGTAGAGAATCAAAAACTTCGACAATTTTGGCTCTCTTCGGAGATAGTTCAACCGTAGTGGTTTTACCTAATTTTCTTTTTATGGCCACCTTCGATCTAGCAATGGCTTAGGAGAAAGATGGCACACGAGATGTTAAAGAATGAAGAGTCTGATCACTTGTGGGTTTTTTAACCTGAGGAGCAGCTGTAGAAAATTCAAACAAATTAAAAGTCATAAGAGAAATTTAAGAAGAAATGCAGGAATAAAAGAACTGCATTTATGCTTAACAGAGTGAACGGCGTAGATTGGTGACATCGAGGATAAGTTTTTCGAATCTCCCAAGGAGACGAAGCGCTTAATCCGGGATGTGTGCCGGACCAGAGGAGGTTGGTCAAGTATCCTATGACCAGTAGGCAAGAGAAAGTGCTTTTGTAAATTTATGGAATTCAACAGGGTAAATCTGTTTCCAATCTTAGTTGAAGCGGCGATCATCAACTTTACTGTCTTCTAATCTTCTACATTTAGCTCTTTAGCAGAAGCACCTGACAAAAAGCATATGTCAGCGAAGGAAAATAAATAAATGGGTAGATAAAAATCTGAGATTAACTTACGTGGAGAAGAGAAATCCCCGCTAATGTTGGGAAAGCATTTAACATATAAATTTTTTTATTACCCGGTCCCTGAATTTATTTAACCCTCAGATATTAGCTTCTTTGGGGGTTGTCTCAAAGATCTGGTTGTTCAAGTTGCTAAGCTTCACCAACCTAACAAGATAATTCAACACTTTTGAATTAAGAGAAGGAATTCCAGACTTTAAGGCCATGAGCTCCAAGGAAAGAAGGTAGGTGTACATGTTGGGTAATAATTGAATGTGAGCAACTTCGAGGTAGGTTATAAACTTGGATAAGAAGTCGGGAAATGGAAGGAATCCTTTATGCCAGATATGGATTGCTGTGTAAGCAAAGAACCCTTCAGGAGGGTTAAAAATTGTATCGTTTATAGAACGGGGGATGGCTTATACCCCAATAATTCCAAAGTCATTGAGGATCACATCCACCTCATCCTGGATGGATATTAGGGAATGTTAAGAGATAGCTTTAATCTTCATGGATGAACTCATGATTTTGCCCAATGAAATCTTTCCAGTTAGAAGTTATAGTATGTTATGAAACTAACATTCTTTCAAGGATATTGAAAACCTATTACAATAATTTGAATGTCAAATGAGAAAAACATGAAATTTCAAATTCTTGAAAGAATGTTAGAGCTAGAGAAATAAGATTTATTGAGCTTTTGATAGAGTCGAAAGGAAAAATAAAAGTTAGCACCTTTTAACAATGTCGAAAGTCCAATGATAAAATCTACCGAGCTTTTGACAGAGTCGAATGGAAGGATGAAAGCACAAATCCAATAAACACACTTCGACAATGTCGAAAGGGTAATAGAAGTTTTTATTTTAAAAGAAAGTAGTTAAAACCAAAACAACAAATTTGAATAAAGAATACACTATCAACATCCAACAAACAAGGCCAAAAACCTTTCGACACTAACGAAGCCCATGAATTAAATTTTTCTAAAAGAACATGAATGTTGTCGAAACCTTATTAACCAATCAAGTCGAAAGTTTTAGGTTTGAATTATATTAGTAACTATGAGCAGTCCTTGGAACGTTTCGACGATATTGGTATATAGTGATGATCAAATCACGATTAGATACAAAGGGTTTTGATAGAGCCAAAAGGAGTGTGAGGTTTCGAAAGTATACTAGTAACTAAATTTCAATGAATACAATAGTTTCGACTAAGTCGAAATGTTTTACTTGATTTGAAACTTGTATAACGTATGCTTTCTCCAATTCAATTTATAAAATATATATGTATCTTTACTTAAATAAACTAGAAGTAAGTATGTACAAAAGCTTACGAAAACCATAGTACAAAGTTTGTGCTTTCAAAAGTATGCACCAGGTAATACTTAGAAGGACACTTTTGCCAACCTCTTTAAAAGGTGTTGGGATACCCTAAAGTACAAAACCGCTTTCAAAGAGGTCGACTTTATAATAACTAAACATGCTTTCGTCAAGGTTAAGTAAATAAGGTGCTATGTTACCTTTTGACCCCATCGAAAGGGGCTGAAAAAGCAAAATGAAAGTTGCAGCCTTAATCCCTTTCGAAGGGGTAGAAAGGTAAAATTGTAGCGCCAAATTTTGACTTATACAGCTCAAAACTTCTAGGCAAAGTAAATAGAAACTTCATTCTTCCCCAAACCCAATTTCAACCCAGAAATTCAATAAACTAATACACAAATTGATTTAAACGCGTATAACCTATTTCAAATTTTGAAATCTTTAAGATGAGAATTCGAATTCTTTAAAAATTACAATAACAGTAAAATCTAGATTAGGTAGGATTAAAATGAAGACTAATAAGAAAAACAAATCGAATCAAACCACTAAACTAAATTAAAGAATATTTTTAGGTGAATAAAACCTAAACAGTTGCAAGTAAATCAAAGCAATAATTCAAAACCCAAACTGTTAAAGTTTGAGAAATCAAGATTTACTGTAAAATAAAAAAATTGAAAAAACGAAATAACAAAGACTTACTTTAGATTTGAATTCTTGTTTGTTGGAGATAAAAAATATTTGAGAGCATAAGAACTTTGATTTTTGGTCGAAGTTTATATCGATTGCAGATGAATGAAAGAAGAGAGGAGGAGAATGTGATTTATAAGAAAAGTTAGCAAAGACAACACCCGTCCGATCAGATTTAAATGAACGATTAAGATTTACAGTGGAATATAAAAAGGTGGGAAACATTGAGGGTTTCGAAATGGTTGACTTAGAAATTCAAAGGCATCCCTTGCAAGGGGAGGGGGCAAATGTTAATACGAAAAACCGTATCGAACTTGTCGAAACCAGAATGAATAGAAGACAAAGAAGAACAAGTGAAAAGAGCTACAACAAGACCATTCAAAAAAGTCCAAGGAATGCTACAACCAGAGACTAGAAGTATTATAACCTTTCGAAGGGGCCGAAAGGGTCAAAAGCACCCTTCCGCTTTAGTGATTCCCTTTTGAAGAAGATGCTTGCACATGCATGAAGACCTTTTGAATGAATTGAAGAAACAGCTTACGAAGGCAATGAATGACTAACCTTCATATGTGCGCCAAACCTTTCAAAGCTAAAGTTTTTGCCTTCATTCAAACTACTCGAAAAGCGGACTTTGTTAGGACAACCCTTTCGAAAGCAAAGCTAAGCCTTTAGAACTAGTCGAAGCCATTAATATTCGAGAAAAGTTCTAGCAAGCATACATTCGGAAGCTACTGACAGCGTCAAAACCATCAACACTTCAACAACCTCGAAACCGCGGGAAACAACCTATCGATAGAGTCAAAGGTTTGTACCTTTTTTTTCCTATAGCAACACAAAGAGAGAAGGTGCAACCATCCCTTTCGGCGAAGACGGAAGCGCTTAAGCCCATTCGAAAGCATTGTAGAGGTATTCACAAATGATAAAGAAGTCAGAAGGTATCTGAAACACACCTTTCGACCAGGTTAAAGCCACTGGGTCAAAAGATGCCAACCCACATCTATAAATAAGACTCAAGAGGTTAGGTTTTGTGGATCCGAATTGATTCATTCTAGAATTGTATATTCTTAATTTTGCAAAGTTGTAAACCATAATTTGTAAATCAAATAGGGGGAAATTGACCAGCATTGTCATCATTGGATAAATAAAAGGAAGATTTCAATATTTTTGATTATCTAGCTATTTGAAGACCATTATTGGATTTAACAGTGTTTTACATGTATTGAATCAATCGAAAGGAGCCTTCCGAGTGGGGCGAAACTGCTGTTAAGTAATCCAACTCCTTAACTCCAAAATCACCACTTACCAAACTCTTACTTAAAGTGAATCGAAACCTCAAAACCTAACATGTTCTCACCTAAATTTCAGAATCGGACCCAAACCATTTAAGAAACTAGCTTTGGACATCATCGAAACCATCTAAACAAACCATACTCTTGAATCCTTAGAGCCAACCTTAGGGTTCCTCATCTGTTTCTAAAGGAAGATTTTGAAAGGATAATTAAATAGCTTCAATAAGCTCGAAAGGTTCACAGAAAAGAATGAAAGTGTTTCGGCCAGATCGAAAGGTCAATAAGGGAAAGTTTTGTACTAAATACCTATTTAAAAGGGTGAATCAAAGTAAATATTCACATCCTTGCTCCCTCTATTTAACCAAAAGAGACTAAAAAGAACTCACTCTTTCTTTAAACTTTTCTTTGTGGCATTGTTAGGTTTTCTTGTTAACAATGGCAAAGCTCGAGTCTCGTTTTGGAGCAAGGTATGGCAAGGCAAGATGGACATTTTAAACTTGGAAATCTTTGGTAATAAGATTGAATTCGAAGCAATGAGAGGAAGTGTCTGAAGATTCATGCGATAATGGTAAGACTATTGTTACTGGGTATGTGTATGGGAATGTATATGTGGGTTTTTACATTCACATAAGTTCCTGTATGTTGGTGTACAAGCCGAAAAGATAGGACACTATTGAGGGAATTTGTTGTGTTATAGAGAGACGATTACCAATAGATGAGATCCTGGAGTAAAGTGGAGAGAGATTAGGATGCCTTTCTAGAGTTGGTCATATACTACCCATATCACTTGGTATTAAGATGGGACCCACACGAGCCAATTGTGACTTGAACTCAACTATGAAAGTTGCCTCCAAAGTGTCTCTATGGTGGCTAGTGAAAATTCATCATACGTATATTGATTTCAGATATTAAATATAATCCTCTTTGGTATTACTTATATATGATTCATGATGGACCTTTAGGTATGGCAATGCTTGGACGAATAGGATTGTTATGGTTGTATTTTCTTTCACCTCATTTTGGATCGGGATAGAAAGATCTATGTCTATTGATTTTTTTATTATGGATATTTAGGTAGAACTTACTTAGGGTATCACTCTTATAGGATCATACGAAAAAGTTTTAAGTTTTATAGATACTAATATATATGTATCATTGTTATATATGTATTTATCTTATACTTCGAATTTGACCGGGACTAGGGAATTTAATGACACCATTGATTATGGAGTGCCCTATTAGCAATGCACTAATATGTTTATATTGTCGATACCTTGTACAGTTAAAACATGTGGTTTGAACTTATAATATTTCTACATAGACCCATTACATGCTGGGATATATATCCATATTTGATTACAATATTACTAAGCTAGTTACCCTCACCAGAGTTCTGTGACACTTACTTTCTCCTTCATATTTCCTATTTGAAACTTGTGACTAATCGTATTAAAGTAGTCTTAGTGATAGGTTTACTTTGGTATCGCTTATGATAAGTATAATTGGATTTTTACCCATAGATGTATAAGCTATTAATTCAAATAAAATGTCACAACAATAGCTAAAGTTACGTGGGAACGGTAATATTCAAATTGTTTGACATTAATCACTGACTGAATTTACACCTCTGAGTTGCAAAACCATAATGATGAATTCTCTGAAAAACCACATAGTTTAATTAATTTATGAAATGTTGTTAATCAATGGAGTTAATTAATATTTAAGAAATATTAATTATTATTTAATTTAGTCGACGTTTGGAAGTTGTTTGTTATTGTTTGAATGCATTTATAAAAGTTATTTTTGGGTGCATCGATATACGATATCAATTTAATTTTAAACGAAATAAAAGATAATTGCATGAAGTGATTTATGAAAATTTAATGTCATTTGATGGCATGTTGTTTCAATCATACCATGTGAAGAGAGAGGAGTAGGGAGAGAGAGAGACATAATCATGGGAATTGACTAGGGAAGTTTCAGTTAAAGAATGGGAAAGATTTTGTTCTTTTAATTAAAATAAATCCACTAATTCAGTTTATACAGACTATTCATTCCATTCTTCATTCACTTTTCACTTCTCACCTCCTAACCTTCCATGCTAAAAAAAATAAAGATTTTCGAAGTTTTATAAATTCCAAATCAAATTCAAACGTCAAAATAATGGAACATACGTGGCTTATCCTTTTGTTCCAAGGATTGGGTATGGATCTTGAGATCGGAGGAGATATCTTCATTCAAGGTGTGATCTTTTCGGCTATATCTTAAGGTAACTATCTAGTTTCCTTTTTATATCTATTATAGCTTATTAGAATAATTTGGATCCCTTATATATACATCATATCATGATAATATGTTATATCTTATCAATATAGTTTAGATTTTATTTCTTATACAATGAATTCATATTTGCATATGTTGTTTAATCTATTAATTGCTATTGTTTAGACAATAAAGTATGAAAAGGGATTCTCTTTGAATTGAAAATGATTGTTGTATATATTTAAATTGAATGTATTGTTTGGGTCTTAACCATACTTGAAATTACTTCATGAAATAGTATAAAAGTTTCACATATAATTTAGTTATTTTGATTATCAATTGTTTTGGTTGTTATTTACATTATTTAAATTCAAAATAAATAGGGCTTTAATGTAAAATCTGAAATTTAAAGTTAAATCGTTTCTAAATATAAACTAGTTTTCATATTGCTGATTTTAAATTGGAAACATTCGAAACTAAAAGCTTTACATGTATATGTTATTTTGAATTCTAACATTTTTTATTATTATAACAATATAAATATACATAATAGGACTTTTGAGTAAAGTTACAAAACTAATGAAACCCTTCCTCAAGTTAAAATTTGATTTCAAATTGTTATCATTAGATTTCAAAATATGAAAGTAATTTAATAATAATTTTATTGTTTGTGTGTATGTATGTATAAATTCAATTGTTACTTTATATATTGTGAAGTAAAACAATACACGCATATATTTTCATATAAGTTAAAAATATTTTAAAAATAAGCTAAAGAAAAATTAAACGAATGCCAAAAGATTTCCCTCTTTACCTATCATTAATTATCTCATAAATGCTTTATATGCATTCTGTGATGACCCATCTCCTCGACCCTCAGAAATCACCACTAATACATCCACGGTATTCACGTGCCGTAAATCTAAGTGCCAGGAAGGCAGATTATCAAGGGTGTAAAAGAAAATAAAGATAGAAGATAACAGAATAATAGAATCTCACAACGCATTCAACATTTATAATTATACATAATGATCAGAGTCAAATATAAATCTAGCGGGATAGTTATAACCTATCCATACATATGCTAGAAAGACATACTACATAACACAGTGGAAAATGGGTAGATAACTACATAAGGTACTTCAGTTTCATAGCTCCAAAAGACTTGTCCAAAATGCTCCCCAACATGCTCCAAAATGCTCCTAAGGTATCCTGACTACACAGCTGCCCGAAAAAATAGGGCATCCAAAGTTTAAAGGGAAAAACAAACTCCAGGTTATGGTACTGGTATGAGAACTCAAAGTACGATGTTTTTGAAAACAAAAAGGTATCTCATAAGACCACGCCGCACATATACTCGGAACGGGTTTTTACCTTATGATGACCAAAACTATTTATTACGTAAAATTTAGGGATATTATTCTTAATGAATTTCTTTGAAAACATTTGCAAATAAACTTATTAATCTTAGCTGAAATTGTTACATTGATTAAATTCCAGCATAATAGGTTTATAATCAAGTCTGAAGGTTCTTATTGGAGAATGGATTTCCATACAAATGACTAGGTGAAGAGACTACCTTCCGATGGGTACACCTCTAGATGGATGTCCCGAGGAACCATCACAAAGCTCCTCTACCAACACAAGACCAGCCTATCTCTATAACTAGATAGTACCAAATATGTCATCCCCCGGTCGTTACCGACCTTTATCCGAGAGCTCGCTTCGCATGCATCCACATTAATTTACATCCTGAACGTCATAGCAGGAAGAAATATATCTAGAAGGGGATGATCATACCCTACTTGGGAATGACCCACTTAACCTTGCTGCATCTAACCATGTTTTGGTCATTTCCGGTTGATGGGGTTTGAGGCTACGATTACCTTTTCACATAGCACACATCACATCATTGAATGCCACATTGCCATTCCACATTCACACGACTGATTTCTACAAACGTATAACTTCTTGAGCTCGTATGTCTCTGGAAAGGGTGTTAAGCTAAGAGAAGGTGTCTTCTCCGCCACCGACTGATATACTTTTATAGAAACCACTCATTATGATTTGGAATACAAGGTTACGCATACAAGTTCGTTCTGGGACTAAACGAAACCGAAGGCACTTTCTTCGGCCATTACTAGGCGAGAAGCCCTTGTGGTTTTGAGATTTTTCATAACTAAGAGACCATTGCTACAATATAGTGCATCGGGAGTTTATCCCCAATTAATCAACAAGTAGTCCCTTGTTATTATTCGTCTCAGTATCTTCATCTTCAAACATCTTCATTCTTCAAACACGTAAACTGGTTCGAAGTGGTTTTCGGATAGGAATCAAGCAAATCCGACCCCGGTTCATTCGAAATCCAATCATCGACAAAAATGATATAATTAGGTGATTGTTTTTCGATTCATTCATTTTCCCTTACGAAAATATCTTCAAGAGACATATTTTCAAAAATATTCTTTTAGTGAATACGGAATCATTTAAACCTCTTTTTTGAATATTTCTCAAATCATTTTCTTTTTAAAAGTATCTTTTGAGAAAATAGGATTATAGAAATCGTTCCACTTTTTTTTTCAAAATCAACTTTCATATTCAACAAGTACTATCGACAGAATAACGGTGAGATCACCTTTTAAATTTCATGAATAGGACAAGTTCCCTCTTCGGATTTTAATAATGAGTATAGGAAGATTATTTCTATAAAACCCAAGTTGAGCATCCAGGCTTTCCTTTCGATATGTTCCACCCCTCGCCTAAAAGAGAAAACTGAGGCCAAGTAAATTCAGGGCACTGCTTGATTCATCCCTAACCTTAGTTACATACCTTTTTTCCACTTTTAAATCTAACAGGCAGGACAAATGTACTAGTCTTTTCCGCATACTCATTTTCCCTTTTTAAATCACTTAACTTCTTGTTTAACCATCTTTGAAATAATGTTATATTGTTCAAATTTCTTTTGATATTCTTTATTATTTACTTAAAAACATTTACTAAGGATTTGGAAAAGAATTGTAAAATTTCAAAGTTTATTTCAAAAGTTAATGAAAAGCGTTGCAAAAAGTGTTGCAAAAAGTGCTTTAAAAGCTATATTCTTCAAAACAACTTTTATATCATTTAGAAAGTCATCTTTTCAACTTAAATCACTTTTAAAACATTTTGAAAGATTTTTAGAATTTATTTTAAATTTTTAAAACACTAATTTTATCAATTTCCAACTTTGGATATTTATTGCAAAAACGGGATTTTCCTTGAAAATTGATTTTGCCATATTTCAAAATATACAATATGAAATCTTGATTTTCTTTTTTTTATGAAAGATGTGGATATAAGAATTCGGAAAATTCTTACTTCGAAGAATTTCGAACTATATTTCACTTCGTATGTTCATTTGAACTTTGACGCGAAAACGCGAACTACCTTACGCGACGCGTCAAATTTTTGGCGTATTTTGAGATTCATATCCAAACTTTGTTGGGACAAGTTTAAACACTTAGGAATCATTTCTAAAGTATTTTCAAACACTTTTCAAAGGTATAAATGATTCCATATCACATTTCATTTCTTTGAAAAGTGATTTCCATGTGATTATACGTCGTGTAAATCCATGACTTGTTTCAACATATATATTCAATATACAACAAATAAACATCCAAACAACGTTTATAACCATTTTAACATGTCATATGAACTTGCATATCAATTTAACAACATTTTTGTTACAATGTCACATATTCTCATTTATATATATATTTTCTTACTAACTTTTGCAAATGACTTAATGGTGGTTGCTTTCTTTTTCAAACACTTATCAAACATCATTATTAGCATCCAACTAACATTTATAACTTGCAAAATATCGTATAAATATTTTCTACTTAACAATTTAGAGTTCTCTCTTTGTTTGGTTTTGGCGAATGGAAAATCGGTTATAGCTTCGCTACTCGACATTTTTAGCTTATGATTCTTTGAACGCTTCGACTTAGATGGCTCGCCTTGGCTTGGAAAGGCTAAAAGTGCTCGGCCAAATGTAGAAAGAGGGGGGCGTGAGCAATGTGAGGAAGGGGGAGGAGTTTGAAGTGGTTCGGACGGTGTTTTGTCGATATTTTCTTTATTTTACTTTTGGGAATATTTTGACATAACTTTGTTATGGTTGGAAGCCATTAAAGGAGGTAAGAAGAAACTTGAAATTTTAAGAAGAAGTGTGGAGGAAAGTGAGAAAGTGAGTATGCATTTATAGAAAATATTTGAGAATAAAATATAGATTTGTATTTTTACTTAAATAACCTTCCTTAAGAATTAAGTAAACTTATTTAATTCAAAACTTACCATCCACATCACATCACACTTTTAAAATTCAAATACTTTAGAGTTAAGTAAATAATAAGAATGGTTACTTTACTTTATGTCACATTTCTTTACTTTATGTCACTTTTCTTTACTTTATGTCACTTTTGATATGACATGTGTTTTGTCTTTTTTAGTTTACTTTTGCTAATTACTTTCTAGAATTTTCTAAGTGTGATTACTAAAAGTAACCATGTTTAGTTAATTTTTAACTATCTTTGTATGTTATCATATTTATTAAATTGTATACATAAAGGTGCAACAATGTTGCGACAACTTTAAATCAACAAAACGTTGATTTTTGACAAAATGTTTTACGGTCATATTTTAACGTTTTAGTTAAACTATTTATTTATGTAAACCAAATTTAAAAATAAATTTGTATAATGTCATTTAAAAAGTGTAAACACTCATAAATAAATTAAAAATAATTTATTAAACCATTTAAACATACATTTCTAAAATAGAATTTTTTCACTTTTGTCGATATAAGCAAATGTTACTATTTTTATGTATATTTCTATTCCAAATCCTATCTAATATTATATGAATCAAAAAACCATTTATATTTTATATTTAAAATTTCTTTAAATATTATATTTTGAAGTGATTAAATTTTGGGTCATTACATTCTTTCCTACTTAAAAGTATTTCGTCCTCGAAATTAGATAAGAAGAAAATAGCTCAAAAGGAAATATATATTCAGTAAGATGGAATATATACAATAAGTGATTACATCACAGGCCGTGAGTACACTGAAATGATAGATAAAGTCTATACATCGATCCTAGACTCGGGATATGTTTTTCTCATTTTATCTTCTGTTTCCCACGTGCAATCATCAGCATCCCCACTCCACTGACCTTTTACCAACCTTACAACCCTCCTTCTTATCGTTTCTCATCTTGATCCACGAATCGAACGGGTCTTCTAATAACTGCTAAGTTTGGTTCTATCTCCAAGTCATCCTGAGCAACTATTTCTATGATTTGTTCTGGGTCATATATATGCTTCCGCAATTGTGATATGTGAAAACATTATGTACACCAGACAATCTTTCAAGCAATTGTACTCGATAAGCTAGTTGGCCAATTCATTCGAGAATGGGAAATTCCAATATATCGAGGTGCTAGCTTTCCAGCTCTTCCAAATCTTACTACTCCTCTCATTGGAAAGACTCAAAAGACCGAATCTCCAACTGAGAATTCCAGATTTCTATGCCTTCGGTCTTCATAACTCTTTTGTCTACTTTGGGATTCTTTTAGCTTCTTTCTAATCATATCAACTTTCTCTGAAGCTTCTCGTATCATATCTAGGCCAAGCACTAACCGATCTCCGGATTCTATCCAACATGCTGGCGATTTACATGGACGACCATACAAAGCTTCATACGGTGCCATGCCGATACTAGCTTGATAGCTATTATTATAGGAGAACTCTACTAAATGTAAATGATTCTCCCATGAGCC
The DNA here is from genome assembly GCA_030765085.1 of Allium cepa. Classification (NCBI taxonomy): domain Eukaryota; kingdom Viridiplantae; phylum Streptophyta; class Magnoliopsida; order Asparagales; family Amaryllidaceae; genus Allium; species Allium cepa. The sequence goes on along the minus strand of CM060938.1, from coordinate 25,571,522 downwards.
TCCAAAGTCTGGAATACAGGTCCTCAAAAGATCTTCCAAAAACAAGGTTAACTCTTTCCATCTGTCCATCAGTTTGAGGGTGATATGCAGTACTTATACTCAGTTTTGTTCCCAAAGCTGTCTGTAGTGCTTCCCAAAACTGACTAGTGAAGATTGGATCACGATCGCTTACTATACTGCTTGGAACTCCATGCAATCGAACAATATCCTTCATATATACATCTGCAAGGCTTACTGCAGTTCTTGTTGGCTTAACTGAAATAAAATGTGCACTTTTGGTTAATCGGTCTATGATAACCCAAATGCCTTCATTTTCTTTCCTTGTTCGGGGTATTTCATCAACGAAATCCATGGATATTTGATCCCACTTGCAAGCTGGAATCTCCAAAGGTTGAAGTAATCCTGCCGTTTTTTGTTGGTCACTTTGATTCTTTGGCAATTTTCACAACGGCTGACATAGATAGATATGTTTGTCTTCATGCTTCTCCACCAAAATGTACGCTTCACGTCCTTGTACATCGTATGAATCCCTGGATGAACGCTAAGTTTGGCTGTGTGGCATTCAGCTAATACTTCTTGCTTAAGATTTCCAACATCTGGAACACAAATTCTTCCATTTAACCGTAGTACTCCATGGTTGTCTATTTTAAAGCTTGAACTCCTTCCACTATGTATATCTTCAATAATCTCCATTAGGAATCGATCTTCTTTTTGCTTGCTAGTTATTTTCTCCTGAACAGTTGGAGTTACTACCAAATAAGAAATAGTAGCTAACTTCCTACTCAAAGCATCAGCTACTACGTTGGCTTTCCCGGGTGTATATAGAATATCTAGACCATATGACACAAGAAATTCTAGCCGGCGTTGTTGTCTCATGTTCAAATCCTTCGGGGTGAAAAGATACTTGAAAGACTTATAGTCTGTGAAGAGTTCGAATTTTTCACCTAAAATATGGAATGTTATTTACTATGGTCAATTCAAAGTTTTATCAAAATAAACTATGAAAGATTCTTACCCAGCAAATAATGAATCCATGTCTTTAGAGCAAACACAACGGCTAATAGTTCTAAGTCGTGTATTGCATAATTCTTCTCATGTGTCTTCAGCTGTCTACTCGTGCAAGCAATCACCTTCCCATCTTGCATTAAAACTGCACCAACTCCTTCTCCACAAGCATCCGTATAAAAGGTCTATCCACTATTTCCATTTATAATTGCTAAAACTAGAGCAGTTGTCAATCTCTTCTTTAGTTCTTGGAATGCTTCTTCACACTTAAGAGTCCAAATAAATTTAGCATCCTTCATTGTCAACTTCGTTAGGTGATAGGCAATCTTAGAGAAGTCTTAAACGAATCTTCTGTAATATTCTGCCAAACCTAAGAAGCTACGAATCTCTTTAGGAGTTTATGGCTGCTTCCAATCTTGAATAGCCGTAACTTTCCCTGGATCTACTGAAATTCCATCCCTTGATATTATATGTCCAAGAAATCTTACCTCCTTCTCCCAAAAATGACGCTTTGAGAATTTGGCTTTTAGCACATTATTTCTCAATATTTCCAACACAGCTTCTAGATGCGTTGCGTGATCTTCTTCTGTCTTTGAGTAGATGAGGATATTATCGATAAAGACTAACACGAATTTTTTTAGCACATCTCTAAACACTCTATTCATAAGGTCGACAAAATAAGCATGTGCATTAGTCAGCCCAAAAGGCATAACTAACCACTCATAGAAATTATTCGGACCTTTGAATGTAGTTAAATGGATGCAATCTTCTGCGATCCTTAACTGATGGTATCCTGTAACTAGGTCCATTTTAGAGAAAACTCGAGCTCCATGTAACTGGTCAAACAAGTCGTCTATTCGGGGTCGAGGATACTTGTTCTTAATGGTTTTCTTATTTAGATCTTTATAGTCTACACACAATCTCAATGATCCTTCTAACTTAGCAACAAAAACTACGGTTGATCCCCAACTTGAACGGCTGGGTCTTATCAGTCCTTTCTTTAATAGCTCTTGGGTTTGGTTATTCAACTCATCCCTTTCTTTTGGAGCCATCCTTCTATCTTGTTGTTTAATTGGCATCGCACCAGGAACTAAATCGATATGGAATTTGATTTCTCGTTTTGGGGGCAAACTTTTTACTTCCTCAAAGACATCTGCAAATTCTTTAACAACGGGTATTGTTTCTAATCATGTCTGGGATGTATCCAAAGCATAAAGAAAACTATCCCTTCTTGGACTAGGACCTTCATAAGGTATTTCTATGATTTTCCCTAACTTTGTTTTCACAACAACTATTCTTTTCAAACAATCTAGAATAGCTTCATTTTTAGTTAACCAATCCTTACCAAGTAAAATTTCGAATCCATTAAAATCTAAGACAAAAAGATCAAAAGGAAAGTGTTGGTGAGGATAGGAAATTGGGACTTTTTCACAGTGCATACAAAGATTAGTGGAACCTCCTATAGGATTTGTTACGCGGATAGGGTCGTCAATAGTTTTAGGTTTAATTCCAATTCTTCTACAGTTGTTTTAGAAATAAAACTATAAGAAGCTCCTGTATCAAATAATACTCTAACTAAAACATCTTTAATAAGAATATTACCTTCCAACACTCCTTTGCCCTTCACATCTTTGGAGGTTGAAGGCTCATCCTTGATCGCATACACTTTGGCTTGTTCTCCTTTCTTCATTAAGGGACAATCCTTAATCAGGTGTCCTAATTGATGACAATTAAAGCAGCTTATTGGTGTTGATCCTTGAGTTCCTTGAGTTTTGGATTTTCTACAATGAATTGATAGGTGGCCCTTTTGTTGGCAATTATAGCAAGTGACATCTTTAAAGGGGTTGTCCTTAGGTCCTCCTTTGGGTTTTCCCTACCAGTGCTTCTTGGCATCAAACTTCCTCTTCTTCGAGTTATTGTTGTTGCTTTCATGTACTATAGGTAGATCTATCTTATCCAAAGCTTCATATCTGTATCCCATGTCTATTAAGACTATAAGTGGTTCTTTCACATGCCCAGTCGTCCTGACATGGTATTGCTTCTTCATTCCAGAAATAAACTTTTCATTCTTTTTTAGGGGCGTATTTATTAATCCAGTCCCAAAACGAGATAATTCGTTAAACTTGTTAGCATACTCCTCAAACGACATTTCTTTCTCCTGTTTAAAATCCATGAAATTTCGAAAAGATGGGATTTTTCTGCTTTTGGCATATACTGCTCCTCCAGAACTTCTTTGAATCGTTCCCAAGAGAAATCGTCTTCTGACTCATTCTGAATTATAGATTCCCACCAAACTATAGCTCCATCTTGTAGTTGCCAATAAGCTAAGAATCTCTTCTGCTCATCTCCAATATTCAGTCCTTTGAAAATTCTTTCACACGCGTGGATCCAAGCTTGTACTTCAATGATGGTTTCTATTCCTTTGAAAGGTTTACCACCAAGGCTGGTATAGTTCTTGCATAAATTTGCAAAGTTAACTTGGGGTTGTACCGGAACTACTACTTCCTCGGCTACTGTAACTGCGGGAGTTTGACCTTTTGTGGCATTACTTCCTCCCCTACCTCGTACTCTTCTTCCACTCATTTTCTACTATCCGTATATAGTAAGAAAAAGTTCTTTAGGATATATAGACGAGATATCTTAGGGAATGCTATACAGTATGGATATACTTATTCAAATTAGAAGTTTTAATAATGCGCTCTCTCAGACTAAACTCATTCTAGGGCATGGCTAACCCTATCTCCAATGAGTCATACCCCAAAAAAGCCAAGGTTCTCACTTAACCTTCATGCTCTAATACCAAATGTGACGACCTATCTCCACGATCCTTAGAAATCACCACAAATACATCCATGGTATTCACATGCCGTAAATCTAAGTGCCGGGGAGGCAGATTATCAAGGATGTACAAGAAAATAAAGATAGAAGATAACGGAATAATAGAATCTCACATTGCATTCAACATTTATAATTACACACAATTATTAGAGTCAAATACAAATCTAGCGGGATAGTTATAACTGTCCATCCGTACATATGCTAGAAATACATACTACATAACACAACAGAAAATGGGTAGATAACTACATAAGGTACTTCATCTTCATAGCTCCAAAGACTTGTCCAAAATGCTCCCCAACATGCTCCAAAATGCTCCTAAGGTATCTAGACTACACGGTTACCCGAAAAAATAGGGCACCCAGAGTTTAAAGGGAAAAACGAACTCCGGGTCAGTCATGGGACTGGTGTGAGAACTCAAAGTACGATGTTTGTGAAAATAAAAAGTATCTCATAAGACCACGCCGCACATAAACATAGAACGGGTTTTTACCTTATGATAACCAAAACTCTTTATTACGTAAAATTCGAGGATATTATTCTTAATGACTTTCTTTGAAAACATTTGCAAATAAACTTATTAATCTTAGCTGAAATTGTTGCATTGATTAAATTCCAGCATAATAGGTTTACAATGAAGTCCGAAGGTTCTTATTGGAGAATAGATTTCCATACAAACGACCAGGTGAAGGGACTATTTTCCGATAGGTACACCTCTAGATGGATGTCCCGAGGAACTATCACAAAGCTCCTCTACCAACACAAGACCGGTCTATCTCTATAACTAGATAGCACCGAATATGTCGTCCCCCAGTCGTTACCGACCTTTATTCGAAAGCTCTCTTCGCATACATCCATATTAATTTACATTCCAAACGTCATATCAGGAAGAAATATATCTAGAAGGGGATGATCATATCCTACTTGGGAATGACCCACTTAGCCTTGCTGCATCTAACCATGTTTCGGTCATTTTCGGTTGATGAGGTTCGAGGCTACGATTACCTTTTCACAAAGCACACATCACATCTTTGAATGCCACATTGCCATTCCACATTCACACGACTGATTTCCACAAACGTATAACTTTATGAGCTCGTATGTCTCTGGAAAGGGTGTTAAGCTAAGAGAAGGTATCTTCTCCGCCACCGGCTGATATACTTTTATAGAAACCACTCATTATGATTTGGAATACAAGGCCAGACATTCATCCATACAAGTTCGTTCTGGGACCGAACGAAACCGAAGGCACTTTCCTCGGCCATTACTAGGCGAGAAACCCTTATGGTTTTGAGGTTTTTCATAATAAAGAGACCAATGCTACAATATAGTTCGTTGGGAGTTTATCCCCAATTAATCAACAAGTAGTCCCTCGTTATTATTCGTCTCAATATCTCTATCTTTAAACATCTTCATTCTTCGAACATGTAAACAGGTTCGAAGTGGTTTTCGGATAGGAATCAACCAAATCCGACCCCGGTTCCTTCGAAATCCAATCATCGATAAAAATGATATAATTAGGTGATTTTTTTTCGATTCATTCATTTTCCCTTACCAAAATATCTTCGAGAGATATATTTTTTCAAAAATATTCTTTTAGTGAATACGGAATCATTTAAACCTCTTTTTTGAATATTTCTCAAATTATTTTATTTTTAAAAGCATCTGTTGAGAAAATATGATTATAGAAATCATTCTATTTTTATTCAAAATCAACTTTTGTATTTAACAAGCGCTATGGGAAGAATAATGGTGAGATCACCTTTTAAATTCCACGAATAAGACAAGTTATCTCTTCGGATTTTAATAATGAGTATAAGCAGATTATTTCTATAATATCCAAGTTGAGCATCCAGGCTTTACTTTCGATATGTTCCACCCCTTGCCTAAAAGAGAAAACTGAGGCCAGGTAAGTTCAAGGCATTGGTTGCTCCATCCATAACCTTAGTTACACACCTTGTTTCCACTTTTAGATCTCACAGATGGGACAAATGTACTAGTCGTTTCCGCACACTCATTTTCCCTTTTTAAATCACTTAACTTCTTGTTTAACCATCTTTGAAATAATGTTATATTGTTCAAATTTATTTTGTGATGCTTTATTATTTACGTAAAAATATTTACTAAGGATTTGGGGAAGAATTGTTAAGTTTCAAACTTTATTTCAAAAGTTATTGAAAAGCGTTGCAGAAAGTGTTGCAAAAAGTGCTTTAAAAGCAATATTCTTCAAAACAACTTTTATATCATTTAGAAATTTATCATTTCAACACAAATCACTTTTAAAACATTTTGAAAGATTTTTAGAATTTATTTCATATTTTTAAAACACTAATTTTATCAATTTTCAACTTTGGACATTTAGTGCAGAAACAGGATTTTCCTTGAAAATTGATTTTACCATATTTCGAAATATACAAGATGAAATCTTGATTTTCTTGTGAAAGATATGGATGTAAGGATTCATAAAATTATTACTTCGAATAACTCCAAACTATATTCCACTTCGTATGTTCATTTGAACCTTTGACGCGAAAACACGAAATACCATTACGCGATGCGTCAAATTTTTGGCGTATTTTGAGATTCATATCCAAACTTTGTTGAGACAAGTTTAAACACTTAGGAATTATTTATGAAGTATTTTCAAACATTTTCAAAAGGTATAAATGATTCCATATCACATTTCATTTCTTTTGAAAAGTGATTTTCATGTGATTATACGTCGTGTAAATCCGTGACTTGTTTCAACATGTATACTCAACATACAACTAATAAACATCCAAACAACGTTTATAACCATTTTAACATGTCATATGAACTTGCATATTAATTTAACAACATTGTTATTACATGTCACATAATTCTCATTTATGTACATATTTGCTTACTAACTTTTGCAAATGACTTAAAGGTGATTGCTTTCTTTTTCAAACACTTATCAAACATCATTATTGACATCCAAATAACATTTATAACTTGCAAAAAAATCATATTAATATTTCCTACGTAACAATTTAGAGTTCTCACTTTATTTGGTTTTGACGAATGGAAAATCGGCTATGGATTCGCTACTCGACGTTTTTAGCTTATGATTCCTTGAAAGCTTTGACTTAGATGGCTCGCCTTGGCTTGGGAAGGCTAAAAGTTATTGGACAAATGGAGAAAGAGGGGGGCGTGAGCAATGTGAGGAAGGAGGAGGAGTTTGAAGGGGTTCGGACGGTGTTTTGTCGATATTTTCTTTATTTTATTTTTGGGAATATTTTGGCATAACTTTGTTAAGGTTGAAAGCCAATAAAGGAGGTAAGAAGAAGCTTGAAATTTTAAGAAGAAGAAGTGTGGAAAGAAGTGAGAAAGTGGGTATGTATTTATAGAAAATATTTGAGAATAAAATATAGATTTGTGTTTTTAGTTAAATAACCTTCCTTAAGAATTAAGTAAACTTATTTAATTCAAAACTTACCATGCACATCACATCACACTTTTAAAATTCAAATACTTTAGAGTTAAGTAAAGAATAAGAATGATTACTTTACTTTATGTCACATTTCTTTACTTTATGTCACTTTTCTTTACTTTATGTCACTTTTGATGTGACATGTGTTTTGTCGCTTTTAGTTCACTTTTGCTAATTACTTTCTAGAATTTTCTAAGTGTGATTACTAAAAGTAACAGTTTTTAGTTAATTTTAACTATCTTTATATATTATCATATTTATTAAATTGTATACATAAAGGTGCAACAATGTTGCGACAACTTTAAATCAACAAAATGTTGATTTTTGACAAAATGTTTTAGGGTCATATTTTGATGTTTTATTTAAACTATTTATTTATGTAAACAAATTTAAAAATAAATTTGTATATTGTCATTTAAAAATATAAACACTCATAAATAAATTAAAATAATTTATTAAACCATTTAAACATACTTTTCTAGAATAGGATTTTGTCACTTTTGTCGATATAAGCAAATGTTTCTATTTTTATGTATATTTCTATTTCCAAATCCTATCTAATATTATTTGAATCATAAAACCATTTATATTTTATATTTAAAACAATTTAAATATTATATTTTGAAGTGGTTAAATTTTGGGTCGTTACACATTCTTTTGATGTCAGTTAATGCACCATTACCCATTGATAATTCGATTCCTTTTAGTCAAATCGATATATTTATGTAACTTATGTTATTTATTTCATTTAAGGTATAAGTAAACTTTGACATACATATATACATATGTATACTTACATATATATATATACACACACATATGTATACGTACATACATATATACATATATATACGTATATATACATATATACATGTATACATACATATATATAAATATAAACTTTCATATCCAAGTTTAAATTGCTATGTGACACCCATTACTCGTATAAATTGACAATGTATATGTTGTAGATGCAAATCCCAATATTAGTATACATATACATTAACTATATACATCTTATGCTATGTTACTCTTGCATTATTCATACATGAGTTTATTTGATATGCTCATATAATATGTATAGTATAAATTAAACTAAAACTTCCTTTCTAAACAATTTGAATAAAATAATATTTTATTTAAAATTTTCAATAAATTAGATCTAGTAACCATTTAGACTTCAGTGGCTTAATAGATCCAAAATAGATTTTTTTTTTTGAAATCTATCTATTTCCTTGCTTATAACTGACTCGATTCCAAACCTTCTCCTAAAGAAATAATTACAATCCAAAGTTGAATAAGGAACTCTTTCTTGAGTTCCTCGATTTGGTTAACGAAAGATAAGAAGAGGCTGAACTGAGGGTAGCTTCTCACCACAAAAGAGTAGAGAGACATTCAATGAAAAGGCCAGAACCGTACCTTTAAGGTATGTCACCTCATTTTGAAATGGGTCTTACCTGGCATGGGAGAACTTGGTCGAAATTGGAAAGGTTCCTATGTGATTGAGTAGAAGCTTGGGGATGGAACTTTCAAGCTATTGATTGTGCAAGCACTTACGATGCTATTTCACTAAGATTTATTTATTTTCAATGAATAAGCCACCCTAGTTAACTGATAGCAAGAGTAATAAAGCATGACTTATTATTACTTCTTTATAAATAAAATAAGCTTTTGGAACCATTGGAATAGTGTTCTTAGAAGTTTAATTTTGTGTTGCGTTATTATTTACATGATTAGCTACCAAAAGATGGGTACAAATGAACTCCTCAAATCAATGGTTGGGTCAGTTGAGTATAATCTTGATAAGGTCGACGCATGATTCACACTTACACATCTAATCTTTGACCAGTGCTTAAAGATAAGCCAAGTCAAGGGTTGATGCTCAAAGATAGGCATCAAAGGCACGGGATCCTAGTGATAGTTGTCGGCATTGACTCATATCCTTTTATAGGATTGACCTAACTTATGGCCTAGTGGAACCTACTTGGCCGAGGATAAGTGATGATGGTCAATGAATGTCTTCAATTGACACCCAAAGATAAGCAATATCGAAAATGGATGCTCAGAGATACGCATTCAAGATGCCAACCCTCAGAGATAGGGTTTGGTGTACAATTGAACCTTTGGTGGAAAAGACTGGATATATGCTCTGGCATGATGCGCTTAGTTGAATATAATTGATGATGACCAATGATGTTAGGAACTGAGATGTTGGTTTTGATGACAACAACCTGTTTAACTTATCTTAATATAAAATATATACTAACACTGTTGTCTAGATAGATATGTATATGCAGGATATATATATATATATATATATATATGTAGGTATTGATTACTGAAGATTGATCAGTATAAAGACTAAACACTCAAGATTGAAGACTCTAGAGTATCGAGATCAAGATTTCAAGATATGTGTCTAGTTTTTGTTAAAACTTCATAATAGCATTGAAATCTTCGTTTCGAATTTCATTTGGGATGGAACCCATTTCTACCTTCTTAGTGGTTTACAAACCCACGACAAGTAGCTTACAAACCTATGACAAGTGGCTTACAAACCTATGACAAGTGGCTTACAAACCATCAAACATCCTGGTTTTGTACAAGTTCTCGAGTCCTGATGTGTTTTTTCCATATGATTTTCAAAGCTATTTTTCAAAATGTTTTAAACTTAAAAATTATCTTTTCAAAAGATTTTCAAAAAGAAGTTTAAGCCTTAAATATTCTTTGTTTTTGTTTTGAAAATAAACTCTTGTTTTTACTCGAAAATCATTTTATATTATTTTCCTTTCTATACCATTTACAAAATAAATTTTACACTGTTTTTAACATAGGGATGTCGACATCATGGGATACCCCATGTCGATATGGTGGTCGTTGAATTCAAAAGTTTCAATTTTCAAAAGAAGTGTCTATTCGTTTAAATCTCTTCATGAATGGTTATGACCGTTGGTGCTTTATAAGTAGCCTTCAAGAACGAATTTTTTAACCAACTAATTTCGTATTTTCATGTTGCTTTCTACATTTATTCATATGATAACAAATATGATATGATAACAAATATGAGAGGCTAATCCCTTCAACTTAGGGGTAATGAAGCTCTCTAGCATGTAGATGAAACATTTTGATAATTATATCTCTTTTTTGTACTTAATGACAATGCTTGAAGTGGTTTAATTTGTTGTTTTTGATATGGATTTGATAGCTTATATTGTTGACACCAAATAGGCTGTGCCTAAACAATCGCAAACAATAATTGCCTCTTCATCTACATATGATGATGGTAATGAAGTGATTGTTGAAATCAAAATTTGATGGCCTATATTTCTAAACAATAATTAATAGGTCATGCTTAAAATAGATTTTGCTTTCAACTTTATCGTCATATTTCATGAGAGTTAAATGTGTATTAGTGGTTGTGTTATAGTTTGATGGTTTATATTGTGCTAATTAATAGCATAAATATATCATTCTTATGATAAATACATCAACTAATTACACTAATGACAAGAAAAGAGAGATCATAACTTCATTTTGTTGATTTATGTGATTTAGAGAGTGGATTTATCTCTAAATTTCCCTAAAACTACCATATTTTTATCAATTTTCTTTTGCTCATATTTCTACATTTTTATTTATAACACTTTCAACTTTTGGTTAATTTGATTGACTAGAGATTTAAAATCTTAAAAATTCCCTTTGAGTCGACCTGTACTCACTACGTACTATGATAGTCGCCATACGCTTGCGATTATTTTATTTCTAATTTTTTTGATGGTTTTCTAATTCAATAGAATTTCTGTCGTTAAACATGAAGCTTCTCGAAGATCAGAGAGACAAGAGAAATACCTTGGCCGGATGGAGTGTCCATGGTGATAATTTAATGACTTCTCCGACCTTAACAGAGGATTTGTTTGATTGAACTGCCATAGGAGTGAGATATGGAGCTTTAGAAATTTATATAGTAGGTATAGGAGTTCCAATAAGGGCAGCCATAGAGGTGTTCAGCGTCAAGTGACCCTGTCTGTTGTAAACACTTTTGAAATGAGAGTGGATGATTACGCTTGATCCAATGCACTGGAACCAGCGGGAGCCTCTATAGCTGCATTCACTGTAACTGCATCCTGTGCTGCTAAGATAGCCTTTTCTTTGTCCAGGGATATAATATCATCATCATCCAGAAAAAGTGATTTCAACTCTTGTTCAGTAATGCCATGACCAATTTTGGAAGCTCTACGGATGATCTCTTCCTAAGCGTCAGCTAATTTAGCTGGATAGCTATATCCACCCTTTTCGGATTCTATTTTTCGATAACATTAGAGAAGAATTACTGGAAGGTGGCTTCCATCTCTACATTGATTTAAGTGGCCTTTGCTTTAAGCTCCATAATATCTTCTCCGTCATTGAAGAGATCAATTTAAGCCTAGACGTTTGATTTTGACTTAGTCTTCTACTCAGTTTTCAACTTATTTACCTTAGCATGAAGCACTGCAAGCTATTTATCCATAGCTTTGAGTTTTTATTCATATTTGGGACTTAGATCGCAAGATATTTATCCATAGCTTTGAGTTTTTATTCATATTTGGGATTTAGAGTGCAAGCTTTCTTTAGCTAGACATTCATAAGGTTAATGGTGTGAGTTTGGGTCAAGCACAACATGGCCATTCCAACACCTGCTCCATGACCTTTTTGTGTTTGTCAAGGCCTTCATCAAACTCCTTTTTCGAGGCGCTTCCAACATTGCATTCTTACATCACCTACTGTAGATAGAAACTAGGCAAAGCAATCTACATCCTGGTAGTGATAGATGAGAATTATCATACGGTGGGTAAAGGAAAAGCAGCATGACTTGTAGTTCCTTTAGATCAATAGGAGATGGAGATAATGGTGGTGGGAGGTCGAGTCAAAAGAGGTTTTTGTTGAGAAGATTGAGAGTGGGAACTCAAGAAAAACAATAAAATAAAGTGAATTAGAGAAAACTTGGGCACGAACCCAAGGTTGCATAGAGCCAATCTCGTTAAGTATGATCCATTCCCAACACCATCACCCCAACTTAGTGGGGCATAGTGAAGTAACCACGATAATTTGGCATTAATTAAATGTCAATGGCTTAATGCCGATAGTAGCAGCGATTGTGGAAACAACACCCATGATATTAAGACTGAATTTGGAGACTCACCTATTTTCTAAAATCAAGATCTGAAAGAAGGTCAAGGTGGCTAATTTGATCTCGACTTGGCTTCATTAGCAAAGAGATCAATGGCTATGACGCAAAAGGTTATAACGACAATGTCAATGGTTGATACCGTGAAGCAGAGTAGCTAGTGATAGGATTTGAAAAGAAAACAAATACGCTTGGGAATGAACTCAAAGCGAGAAAACATGTTAAGTTTTGGAATACTTACATTATATTTCAAAAATCATTTCGGCACCAACATGAATTGGTTGATATGACATATTTTTGCCACAATATAAAAAAGAAGAGAGAAAAGAAAATAAGGAAGGCCTACTTGTTCGAGATACGATATGGCTTCCAGAATGGTGAGAATTTCAACTTGGTTGCGAAAGAAAGAAGGGCACGTGTAACATCCCATATCTGGAGGCCAAAAACTAAGCGCTACAGATTCTGCAGTCATCTATAGTATTAACTTCTAGTGATAAAATATGATAACGCTAATGGTATCCATAATATCAGAAGCACATGAATATTAAAAAATTCATGGTTTTCTAAACAACATTTTACTAATTGCATTTCAAAAAAAAATTCATATCCATGTTACATAATCCCATAATTGTTTCCCAGGTAAAGATCAAATATAATTATATAATAATACGCCATGAGCGACATACTACGATGTCCCCTTGGTTGATCAGAGTCATACTTATGCAAGGAATATACATTTTTAGCTTTACTCTAAAATATTTTTCCATGTTATATATATATACTATACTCAAAATAATGTTGATGAAAATTAATGGAGATTAACTATGCTCCAAAAACAAGTTAAAACCCTTTTGAACTTGAAAACACTTAGGCTATATTGCCCAGTTAATACATTCGAAACCTTTGTTTAAAACCTTTAAACAACCCTTTTGAAACGATTGAAAATACCCATTTTGAAACCACTGAAAGTACCCCTTTCAAAACCAAGCAAAACCCTTAACTTAACCTATGCCGAAAAGCCAAATCCTTCCTTTCGAAACCATTCAAAATCTTCCTTTCGGAAGCATTGAAAAACCTTCCTTTCAAAAGCTTTAAAACATTAGACATCCTTCTTTACAACCTTTTAAACCATGCCTTTCGAAAACATTGGGAAAACATTTCCTTCTAGACCTTTCGAAACCAATGGAAAGCATCCCTTCAAAACCTTTCTAAATCATTGGGGAATCACCCATTCGAAACCATTCATTAAAACCCTTCAAAAGCGTCGAAACTCTACCCTTTCGAAAGCACTTGGGTTCAATTTAAAACATGTGAAACTCCGTTTGAAATCATTAAAACTGTCTCTTTCGAAACCATTTGGGTTATACTTCACTTCAGAGAAAAAGGGTCATTAAATCATTTAAGTCGAAAGCATCTTTTTCAAAAGAATCCCTAAGTAAAGAAGTGATGGTGTCGAAACTATCCCTTCGAAAGCATTGGAGAAGTGGTCAAGTTTAAAGCAAAGCAACCCTTTCAAAACCAATCTGGGTTGAAAGGTACAAAGCGGCATTAAGGGTTTCGACCTAATCGAAGGCAGTTATTTAAAACAAAAGCGCAACCCAATCGAAACCATTCTTTTAAAAACCAATTGACCTGGTCGAAAGCCAACCTAGTCGAAAGCTATTCAGTCGAAACCAAGCGGTTGCATTTACATATAAAAGCAAAGAAATGCTTTGACCTCTTCAAATCCCTTAGTTTAAGCTAAATGCTTTTTGCTTATTATCTAATTCACTACATGCCAGTTACGTAATACCATGTGCATTGGTTTCGTTAGAGTCCAAGGTAGAGGTAAGAAGGTGAAATCCTAGTGTCGAACGCATCGAAACAGTGAACAACTTGTATATTTTTCCCTTTTAAACTATTTGTTTGTGCCTAACCTGCCTTATTTGTCAAATTATGATTGGTTGCAAGTTTTTCTTTTCTAAAGTACTGCCAATTTCATGAAATAACAAATTGAATTATTTTACAAAATAACCCCTACTTTTTATAAATATATAAAGCATTTAATTCCCACACCTTAAATAATTTTATGTATCCATTAAAACACTTAGGAAAATTCTACAAAATTCCATAAAATCACTTTTTATATGTTTTCTAACATATATAAATTCTAGACCCAAACCATTAATTATTTAACCGTAAATAATTTTTAACCCAAAATAACATTTTCTTCACTAGAAAATTTATATAAATCCATAAAAATTCAAAAAATTCTAAAAGTTGAAAGAAATCTCTAAAATATTATTTCTGGTCAATACAAAAATTCGTAAGCCGTTTGGATGTCATTTAATAAAGTTTCCACCTTAAAATAGGCCATAAAATCTATATGAACAAACATAAATCATCAACAATTATATATAATCATTCCATCATTCAAAAACATGGCAAAACACTGCAAAACATTTTGGATTTCATCTTAAAACCAAAAAAAATTTAGAGATATGAGATGTAAACATTATTCACCTTAGCTTTAAAGATTTAGGAGTTTGAGATTCGAATGGCTTTGATTTGCTTAAGCTTCTTCCTTAGCTTTTCATTACCCTTTCCCCTTGCCCTTGTTAATGGTGGCCGACCTCAAAATAAAAAAATTCAAATGGAATGAACATGTATTGAGATACACGGCCAAGGGTTATGGATATAGGAATGGCTACATTTCTGTTTTACCCCTCCTCTATTTCATTTTAACTCTTATTTTAATTCATTATTTAAAAGGCACGGCTACCCCTTAGATAAAATAAAATCTCAATCCCCTAATCAACACATTATTTTATTTTATTTAGCTAATTAGATATCCTAAATAATGTTACCACAAATATGGAGTGTTACAGTAAGCTAACCATTTGAAGTGATGAATGGATATTCATGGAGTAGATATGATGCTTAAAAGAAGATGATTTGTTAACTAGTAACTATTGCGCAACTAAGATCACATCGCTTCTCTTGATCCAAAAGAATGGTTTGTTTAAAGAACGCATATTTAAAGGGGTGAATGTTATCTAGCAATTGTAACAAGCAACTACTAAGTGAACCTGTATGTCGAGGTAAAGGCAAAATAGGTCAAGAACTTAGTAGCATGTCTAGGATGATAAGATGGTGCAACATAGAAAGTTTGAAGACAAAAGAAGCAAGACCAACATGATCGGTATCGACCACAATTGCATTCGGTACTGTTTTGATTTCTTGAGAGGTTTCCTCCTATAAACTTGAAAGCATGGAATGAAAGTGAGTATGAGATATCGTATTATGCTTTGACAAGCAAACATGCTTGATAAGACCATATTTTGTTTAGTACCGACATGATTTTACTGCTTAGTAGCGACTCAATCTTCTTCCTAAATTTCATGGATTTGAGCTTTTACCTAGTCTTCTATGGTCTAGAAACCATGGAAGAGGATTTCAACTATAAATTTTGGAGTTAGAGCAACGGGAAAAGGACTTTAAGATTTAGACTTTTCACTTTGGATACTCTTGAATCCTTAAGCTCTCATTCTTCATACTCTCATATCCACATAGCTAACCTTGCCATGACTGTACCAAACTAGGATAACTTTGATTTCTAGATTTGAAATCATTTTAAAATCGTTTTTATTCATGACGCATAAGAGTAATAAGATTAAGTGGACGTAGGAACATGTAGTATAACAACTTGTATATTCTCGTGAATAATATTTATTTAGTAATAAGAAGAGTTGCTTAATTTAAGCCAAGCATTTATTTTTGTATCTCTTGGGATCGAACCCAAGGCCTCTAGAATCACAATATAATGACTTTACCACTAGAGCCAATGGTCTTTGATGTGAAAATTATTTATTCATACCAGATCAAATTTAGTTTTTTATCAATAAAAGAATTTTAGAATGTTATATTATTTAATTTTATTTATAGTATTTAATTATTATTATTTAGTGATAATATTTTATTATTAATTTAACTTAAAATTTAATTTATTAATTTAAGTTTTTAAAATTTTGTATTTTATAATTTTGAGATGTTTATATTTAAAATACAAACATATACGTATATTAAAAGTGTATGACCTAACCTAGGGGCAATATAGAAAACAGCCATTGTGTCATGTGGTTAATAAATTTATAGTGACGTTATATGTTAATATTAACATCAAAGAGGATAAGGACATGTATAAGAAATTTAATTATGCTTACACTGAAATTATTATTTTCAACTATTATATTTTGATTAATGGTGATGTGAGTGTTTGTGTATATCTGTGTGTATATATAAAAATATTAATTATAGTATAAATTATTATTATAAAATGTTAATTTACAAAGATAAAAATATTTATATTCAATTAGATTATAATTTAATTTTTGGATTTGTAGGCATGTTTAATAAATTTTAAATATAAATTCTTAAAAGATTTGACTTAGTCAAACATAAATATTTATTAATGTTTTTAACAAGAAATTTATCGATACCCCAGTTTTGTGTTTTTGGAATGAGGTTTATCATTTAAGAAGATGGAGAGGATTGGAAGGAGATTATCTTTCTTGAATTTACTTTATATTAAGTTGTAGAAGTAAGAGTTGCGTATTCAAACCTTTCGACTCGATCGAAAGGGTCGGCTTCTTCCCGTGTCAGCCTTTCGATCTAGTTGAGATAGATTGATTTTCCTTTCAAAGGCTTACCTTTAGAAATAGTTGGGATATCCTGGATAAGGTTTTTATTAGCTGGTTTTGACTTAGTTGAAGGCCTTAGCTATTATGTGGCTAGGACTTTATCCAAGAATTTGAGGCAGAGGTTTCGACTCTGTTGAAAGCAGGATTGATTAGGTGTTAAGACTTAATCTTAGAATCTAGGGCTGGAGTTTCGACCTCGTCGAAAGCTATAGGCATAAATATCCTAGGTTGTTTGGGAACCCCAAATTGGAATGATTTGGAACTAGCTTTCGACCTTGTCGAAAGCTTGACCTCTTGGCACCTTGTATTCATTAAAGATTTAGTAGACTGAGGCTTAGTTTCGTCCTAATCGAAAGTATAAACTCAGAGGAAAGTAGCTTGAATTATGTAACTAAATTTATTTAAATCTACTGGGTTTCGACTGTGTTTGCAGGGACCTTTCGATCTAGGTGACACTTGAAACACAAGATTAAATTTGACAAAAGCTTTAAGACAGTAAAGTAATCAGAAATATTTGAGACTTCTCTTTCACAAGCAAAAGAAGACTTTATTTCTCTAAATTCCTAAATCAAGTGTTGTAATTAGGGTTTACAACACTTTTTATTAAGAAGATACAAGTTTTCAATGGAAAGAATCGGATCTCCAAAACTTGATCCCTTGGGCCTTATTTGTAGATGCGGGTCAGCATCTTTCTACCCTGATACTCTCAACTTAGTCGAAAGGTGGCTGCCAAATAGCCTAAGTATGCTTCACCTTTGTCGAAAGGAAGGGTCGTGCCTCTCTTCTTTGTGTTTCCTTTTATGCGCTTTCGACTTTGTCGATAGGCATTATTCAACAGTTCCAGTGATATTGGTTACGTCTGAGCTCTTGTGTCTTATTTGATGCGTAACCTTCCTGGATAACACTGGCTTCGACCGGTTTGAAAGGCTTATTATATCTTTCGGAAGGGTTGATAAGGACAATGCTTGCTTTCACTTGGTTTAAATGAGGGCGAAACCTTTGGTTTCTAAAGGTTTGGTGCATATGTAATGAGTTGTTCTTCATTGTTTTCGAAAAGTGCTACTTTGACTCATTCGAAAGGTCTTCATACATATGGATTCACCTAGTCGAAAGGTTGTTACTAAAGGTGGAAGGCCAATTTCGAATCCTTTGTCTCCTTCGAAACGTATGAACCTACTAGATCTTGATTGTAGAAACCTTCTGATACCTTTAAAAGGATTCGAAACTTTCAGGCATTGGCGATAGCATCCCTTCGACTCCTTCGAAAGGTCCACCTGGATTTCTTCTCTCTTGCTCTCTTTTGTTCTCTACTTAGAATGGTTTCGACTAAGTCGAAAGGTGGATTTTTAGAGTAACATTTGCCCCCACCCCTACGAAGGGATGCACTTGAGTTTCCAAGTCAACTTTGTTGAAACCTAGAACTTTCCTGCCTCTTGGTCTTTCCCGTGAATATGGACTGTCTATTTAAATCTTATCTAGTGGTTGATAGCTCTTTGAAGACTTTTCTTATAAGTACACTCTTACGCTCTTCTTCTTCATTTATTGGAAATCACGTTTTCAAATACAAGTAAACGAATTCCAAAATCCCTAAATTTTCTTTTTCGTGAATCAAAGTCTAATCAAATCTAAATGTAAGTTGAGACTTTTTCTGTTTTTTATAATTTCTCTTCTCTGTTTTTCATGTTTTAGTTGAACTTTGATTTTCCAGATCCTAAAATTGAGATTCGGCTTTAAATGTTCAAATTTTGATTTCTTGAGAGTGGGTTTGATTTGATTTACTGAGTAAATTTTCAATTCAGTTTCACGAATCGATAGAACTTGTTTCTCGTTTTTGATTTTTATTTCAATATTTAAGATTTTTGTTCTTCTTTAGAAAATCTGAATTTTTAGTTTGATAATAAATTTTTTACACTTTTGAAATTGAAAAAGGTTGACTCCTGTTGAAGTCCATTTTCTTAATGGGTCTTACTTATTTTTTTAATAAGTTTTTTGAAACCCTGGATTTGCTATTGGGTTTGGGAAAACAAATTATGTTTTCTTCGCCCGGAAACTTCAAGTTATATGGATGAAAAATTGGCGCCACAAATTGACCTTTCTACCTCTTTGAAAGGGATTAAGGATGCAACATTGGTTTTGCTTCCTTAACTCCTTTCGATGGGGTCAAAAGGTGTTGTAGCATGAAGCTGATCAACCTTATCGAAAGGTTATGAAACAAAATGTAGTCATCCCTCTCGATAGCAAAATGTTTCAACTGAGTTGAAACCTTTTGTGTTAATTGAAATCCTTTCCCTTTAGTATATTTTTGAAACCATAATATCCCTTCCACCCTTACGACACCTTTTATGTCTAATGAGTCGAAACCCCTTAAAACCCTCCTTTCTACAACATTGTCGAAACATTCTAAGTGCACATGATTTTAACTTAGGATCTTTTGACTCGATGAGTATATAAGGTTTCGACAATATTCATAGAAAATTTTAAGTCACAGTTTCCGATAGTGTTGAAGGGTTTTGTTATCATGTTTATGAAATGTTTGCAATGTACATTTTTGTTCAAGTTTTTAAGTTAACTTTAACTATTTACATTTAATAACTTTGTTCCTATGGAGCTTTCGACCTTGTTGAAAAGTGCCAATTGAACAAACATTTCGACTCTTCCTTTCGACCTTGTCGAAAGCACAATGAATACTCTTATTTAGGCTTTTGACACTGCCGAGAGGTATTTGCTAAGCATTAACGTCCCTTTCCTTTTGACTCTGTCGAAGGCCCAATATCTTTGACTTTTAATTTAAACATTTTTTTTTCAAAAATTTAAAGTTTCATGTTTGGTTTTCTGTTTAAGTTTTTTAAGTAGGTTTTTTTACTAACTCTTGAAAGAATGCTATGTTCATAATAAACTTGAAAATTTTAACTGAAACATTTTCAAATGGAAGACTCATGAGCTCTCCAAAGAAACTCGATGCCATTTCAAAGCATTCCTTGATATCTTCACAGCATATGTTTGATGCCATCCTCAAAGACTTTGGAATTACTAGTGTGGAAGCTATTCCACCCAGGGAAATAGGTACCATTAACAACCCTCCGGAAGGGTTCTTCGCTTACACTGTCGTCCTCATATGGCACAGTGGATTTCTGCATTTTCTTGAATTCCTGTCTAAATTTCTTTCTCACCTCGGGATTGCTCCAATTCAGCTATCCCCATATTTCTACACCTAACTCTTATCTCAAAAACTGAAGGCACTAGTGTCTGGACTCTCCTCCTCGAATGCTGAAGTTCTGAACCACTTGACTCGACTATTCAAACTCAGCACTCTCAATCATCAGATCTTCATAGCCAATCCCCTAAAGAAGCTGATATCGGATGGGGTTAACAAGTCTAAAGATTGGGAAAACTAGTTCTTCTTTGCTATATGCTTCTCTAATATTAGCGAGGTCCTTTCTACTACTTGTAAGTCCATATTTTAATTATCTTCTTTCTATCTTGCTACTTTTCTTGTCTAATCTTTGTCTTATATCAGATTCTCCAACTAAAGAACTCAATAAAGAAGATGGAAGAATGATGAAGTCCCTTTTTTCAGCCTCCAATAAGATTGGAAACCGCCTTAGGCTGCTGATCCCCTCTAACTTGAGGAAGTATTCTCTTCTTTCGCCCGGTCAATGGGTTTTGGGGCCACCCCCTTTGATCCAGCATACATCAAAGGAAAAAACGCTTCCTCTCCTTGGGAGATTCTGAACATTTTTCTCCTATGTCACCTGTTTTCTCCAATCACTCTGGTAAATTATAGGCTCGGCATTTGTTTTCTATCCTTGTTTCTTTCTGAATTTTTTTGCTGACTTTAATCTGTTTGGGTCCTTGACAACCGTTTCTCAGGTAATAGTGTCAGTTAGTGGTGCTTCTTCCCTTCCTACAACTTCTGACGCGCTATCTATTATCCAATCCTTTGCCAAAACCAAGAAGACCATTAAAAGGAAGTTAATTCCACCGATTGAAGAGGTGCATCCTCAGAAAGTTACAAAAATTGTTAATATAGAGGAGGGGGATCGTTCATCCTTTGATATTGCTCCGGAGAGCCCGATTGTAGAAGCAACTAAAGAAAAACCAGAGCAGACTCCTTCTACCACTGATCCCCTTTCTCGCATTTTATTTCAGGTTCTTCGGCTGCTCTCGCACAAATGCAACTGGATTTGGAGATCCCCCGCCAATTTATAACGCATTCTTTCTAAGCCAACGTATTCTTCTCCTTCTGTTAATTTTGAAGAGATAGCCCAATCTATCTTAAACTCGGAGTCTTTCACCTCCATCCACTAGCTTTCGGCTGTTTCCGATTTGGCGGGGCAAAACTGCTCTGTGAGATAACAACAATTTTTGGTGAGTTTTATTGCAATTGACCTTATTATTATCGGTTTTCTCTAAATCTCTAACTTGCATTGCACTTTCTTCTTTCAGATTCTAAGAGTTGGTTAGCTCTACATGAGCATGCATCCAAGTCTTCCACTGAGAATCAAATGTCTTCCTTATCTGTGGCAAAAGATGAACCGAACTCTGAATTGAAACGAAAAAAAAATTATCTTGCCCAGACAAAATGTAATCTCCTAGAAGAAAGAAAGGCTCGTGAACTCCTTGCGGATGAAAACTTTGCCATGGATCTAACCTTGAAAGAATCCAATGAGGAGAAGGCCCGCATAGTAGCGAAGAGTATTTCTTTGGAAGAGAAGTTCAAGAAAAGAAGGGCCTCGCTGAAACTTGTTGTCAATACCATTAACGACGCCAAACAGTGGATATCTCAGTTTTTTAACACCACTCTCGGGGAGATTATGTTGAATTCCTACGAAGAGGCTTTGGTGCTCACCTATGCTGATAATTTTAAGAAGGGCCCTGACCTAAGCTTCCCCTCGCTTGACTCTGTCCTTGTTGATAGAGTAATAGGCAAGATCAATCAAATGAAGAAGGGAATTGAAGCTGCGGTAGAGGAGAAAATTGATGCCTCCAAAATTCTTTCGACGTCCCCTCTTTCAAGATTGAACGGGACTTTGAGGACGAAGGGGACAAGGATATCTATACTTAGGAGGAAGGAGATGATAATGATGGTGATGTTAATGTTGATAATAATGATGATGATGATAACCTCAATGGCGGCCAAGGTTCAGGTGGTGATAGAAGGGACCATACTGGAACTCTGACAAGGATGGCGATGATGATATTAATGCTCCTAAAATAGAGCCACCTTCGCAAAAATATGTTCCGCCTGAATCCGCTGGGCCTTCTACTCCTCAAGGGGATGAGCCTGCTCCTATTAATGTGGAAAAGCTAAAAGGTAAAGAGTAGGCTTCCCAGGCTTCTGTCCCAATATGGGATTTTCTGTTTAAATATCTTTCACTTCGAAGATAATAATAGTGCAAATCATTTATTTTATACAAGGAAGAAATCTATCCTCCCCTATAAAACCAAACTCAAGAGAAAACAAGTAGAGATAAACAGGTTATATATGAAGTTAGAAAAGCAAATAAAAGAGCACAATGTACTTTTAGATAAATATCATAGACTTGATAGAAGTGCACCAATATTGGCGTCTTTTAAGCATCAAAAGGATATCCCCTTACTAAAGAGAGCGCACCTTCACTACAACGCTCTCTTAAAAGAAATCCATGAGTTAATCACTCTATTTTGGATGCTGATTGAAGAAAGGGACATTCAAATCAACTTTTCATATAAGGCTTATTATAGACATTCAATTATTGATTTTTTGTACTTGGGCGAATTTAGTGGGGGTCTACTTTAAGAGATACTTGGAAGAATTCAGATCCGACCTACACCCTGGAGCTTGTTGGAACGTACCATGGGTTAGACCGATTCCCTAAGATCTCCCCTCTGAAATTCTTAAGTATTATAAGAACAAATTTTTGTTTGAGTTATTTTTTAGGTCTATTTTGTATGAACCGGATGAGTAATAGCAAACACGTAACAATGCATTGATTTATAAATATTTGTTTTAGTCTTGCCTTTTATGCTTGGCTTCACTTTATTATATTATTTCATAGTGATTATTCATTAGGTTGACTTATTTCTAGAGACCATTTAAGCCAATATGTTAGACTAAGAATATTTTATCTTGAAAGGGCGTCCATTTTAAAGTCATCGAAATTAGCAAGATATTGTTTTCTTAGTGATTTACAAAAACTCTACTTGGAATATCCTTGTCTCCACTTCGACTTCCTTGATTGAGAAAGAAAAACTTCTTAATGAGATAAGAACATTTCATATGAAGATAATTTGTGGCCGCGATAATCCTTCGGTTGGGAAGTAGGACTACAGAAAATTCCCACCAGTTATTACCCCAGAAGGAGTCAATATTTCTTTTGATTTAATAATTACCCTTTCCACTAACTGATTAGATAAAGTTAGAAAAGTAGTTTCTCGGCTTTAGATGTAAACCAATTATTTATTGTAACTTTCTACTTCGTTATTATTTGAGTTGTAATATGTTATTACAATATAAAGAATTTTTTATCTTGATTTTGACTTTTTTGTATCTTTTTTCTTAAATAGGAGCTACAATTATCTATAGTTTCTTTCCCTCTTGACTTAACATCATGCATCGCTACTCTCAGAGATAAACTATTAAAATCATGTGGAAGGATTGAACTCAGCTATGATATATTACTAGAATGCTTCGGTGAAAACGCTGAAGCCTTGAAATGACATAAAAGATATTTTGTTCAAAAAAGCATCGCTATCAATCTGAAAGATCAAATTGCCTATCTCGAGGCCGATTTTAAAAGCAAAGATGAAATGATCACGTCACTGAAGCGACAAGTAAAGTCAAATCCTTCAATCAATTTTGATCATAAGATGTCAGAGCTTATCAGCCAGATTAGTGACTTAGAATTGAAATTGAAGGAGGGTCAAGCTCAATGCGAATCATTAGAATTCATCATGGAAGACAAGATTTCAAGTATTGTTTTGTCGGTTCCTTGCACTAGTCCCTTGGTTACCAGACCCATAAGGTCAACTCACCTCATTGCTCAGAAATTCCCTACTATGACCAATGCTCCCCCAGGTTTAAACAAGAATGTTGTAGGGAATTGGTGTAGAAAAGTTAAATTCGAAATAGCTAATTATTTTGATGAGCAATAAAAAGAAAAATATTCGCAAAGTATTAATGAGTATGCTGCTAAGGTCCAGAAGCTTGAATGCGATAACTACTTCCTTCATAAGCGCGTTATAGATTTAGAAAGGGACAACAAGACCCTTAGGGGTGCAAACAGAGCTTTCAATAACGCTTTGAAGATAAATATTGATACAATTGATGATGCAGATATGGTTAGGAAAAAGGAAAAAAAACTCAAAGAAGTTCTCTACATCGTAATTCATCACATAATTGATCCTTCAACCGTAGAGAATCTTAACAAAGCTGCTGAAGACTTATGACATATTTGTATCTTCAAAATGTAATGGTTTGTCTTGTATATATGTGAATAACTTCATAGTTTTGTAAATAATTTCATGACTTATGTAAATCATATAAACTTTGTAAATATCACCTGATTTGTAATCCTTTTCTGTAATGTCACTTCTGAAATGCTTTTTAGTAGCTCATTCGTTATTTCTGCATTTGTTGAATTCTTTATTTCTTTTTGCTGTGTTGATATTCCTGAAATGTATGAAGCATACAATATCCTCAATTGTTAGCTTGAAATTGACATGCAAATCTATATATATCATTTGTATAGATTAATAAATCATCTTGTTAATCGCATGAATAGTAGTTTATAACAAATGTCTAAATCCCATCATTAACCGTGATAAGAGATAATTATGAATTTAACTCCAACCATTTGGCTGGCATGTTTGAATTTTGTTGATAGGAAATCCCACCCTCAAACAGGATTATAAACATTGGAAAGTAATCTCCAAAAGATATTTAATAAAGAGCAAAATCTAGAAATCATTATTTGCATATTTGTAGTAGAAACCCATTGTCTTATTCTTGGGTATTAATGGAATTGAAAAATTAGAAATCCGAGACCCGGATTCAGGAACTTGTAATAATAATCTTCATGAGAGTATTCTTTAACCCAGAATTGGGCATTTGTGATGGATAAATAGAAATCCATTATTGAAATTTTACACCCAAATTAGGGCTCAAATAAGTAATTGTAAAACTCCATATTTTTATAACCTTATTTAACATATTTAGTTAGTTAAGTTAAATTAAATGATGTGAAGATTAATAGATTAAGATTAGATTAGTTAAAGGTAGCCATGCCATGTTTAGCGGGTCAACTAAAAAGAAATAACACTAGGTAATGTGTTCGAAAATGAGAAGGACATTATGGGAAATAGTAAAACTTTGTACCCTAAACCCTTATGAGATGGTAACTCACGTTAATTAATTCTCATTACACTAAAAAATTAAATTTCTAAGGTTAGCCACCATTTCCATTCTCAAGAGAAGCAGTAAAGCTACGATTAAAGAGGAAAGAAGAAATCAACTAATTCAACACTCAAAATTCTCATCTGTAATCTCAAAAGCTAACGTGAATAATTACTACATCCCTAATACTTTTAGTTTTCGGCTTTTTAATTAGATCTAAAAAGTTTTTTCTATATTATTGCCATGTTCGATGTTTAAAGATATATATATTTATAGTTGGTGAAATTATAAATGTTTATTCGTGTTTTATGATATGTTTAATATAAAAACCTATTTAATGACATCTGAATACCTTGGAAATTTATATATAGGTCTGAAATAATATTTTGGAGATGGATTTTGATTTTCATAATTTTTCGATATATTACGGATTTTGTATGAATTTTAGAATGAAGAAAATGTTTATTGGGTTATAAATTATTTTCGGCTAAAACAATAATTATTTAGGTTCGAGATTTTATTATGTTAGGAAATATATTAAAATAGATTTTCTAGTATTTTTTTAGAATTTTCCTAAGTCATTTGAGGGTTGTATAAAATTATTTAAGGTATGGGACTTAAATGTTATATAAATTTATAAAGGAGAAGGGGCATTTTGCAAAATAAAATGGTTTATAAATTCTGGTGATTGCGATAGCACATTTTTGAAAAGTATTTTAATGACCTATGATAATTTGGCAAACAAAGCCTGATTAGTTGAAAAGTTTCCTTTTTAAGTTCAAAAATAAAAACCGTACTTTTTCCATGTTTTAAGCTCATACGGCAGTTTACCTTCCACCCCAGACCTTTCGTCTCAGTCGAAAGGTTAGCTTTTGATAGGGTCAAAGTTCAATGCATAAGGTATCAAGTAGTTGGTATGTAATAAATTGAATATAGCTGAAAGGTCCTAAGACGAAGGTTGATGGCCTAAGAGGTTGGAATATAATTGTTTTGTAAGTGAAAGGCTTTCGCTTGGTCTGCTTTCGAGTTCAAGCTTTTGCCTCGGCCACTTCCGACCACGTCAAGTTATTTAAAAGAAAAGACTTTAAACCTTCCAAAGAAGCCGATAGATTGTTGTTGTTGTTTCCGCCATTACTTTGTTATAAAACCTTCCGACATCATCAAAGGGTTTCTACCACTTTTTTTTTAAAATTTTACATTGAACCTTCCAACCTAGTCGAAAGGTTTAACTGTTTTTAAAGCTAGTAATTTCTCTAATGCTTTCGGAAGGAAGCTTTTGACTTGGGTGATTACCCTTGTTTTGTAAAGTATAATCAAAGGCTTTCAAAAGGTTGTTTTAACAAAGATGAAAGGTTTTAAAAAGAAGGTTTCCAAATTGTTTTAATTTGAACCAAATATACCTTTGAAAGGTTTTTATTTTAAAAGATTTTAAGCACTCAAAGGGTTTATTCCCTGATCTGTTTCAAAAGGTTTATTAGATGTTTTTGAAATGTTTATGAGGGAAGGTTTTCCAAAGGTTTTTCGAAGCCAATGACTTAAAGTGATTTTAAAAAGGATGTCTAAAGTTTATAGCTTCCGAAAGGTTTGCTTTGAATGAATTCGAAAGGTTTGAGAAATGATTTCAAAAGGTTTAAACATTGATTTTGAAGGAAATAATTTCAAAGTATGAAAAATGGTTCTTTCAAATGATTAAGTGTTTTCATGAACTAAATTTTGAATAAAGGATATATATATATATATATCTGATATGGTAATATGATTGAGTAAAGTATAAAGATTTTTATTCCTTTCCTTGTTTGAAGTTTGATTTAAAGGTTTAAATCATTTTGATAGTTTTTTCAAAGAAAATTATGGGAGGGGATCCTTAAGTATAAATGACTCAAATATTTGAAAACCAAATGGGACTAGTATAGGGTTGCGCCCTATACATTAGCTAGTAGCCCTAACTAATTATTGTCCAAAATTACAGCGTGTAGGGCTTGGTCAAGGGTAGACTAAAATTTTGAGTACACACCGAAAGGAATATATGTTGTATACAGATAGGTTATTGGTGAGCCCGAAAACCATTAGGCATGGGAAGACCTGGGAGACGATTAAGTCAGGAACAGACGTCCAAAAGCGATATATTTAACAGATAGTTTAGGATAGACAGTCCAGATGGGAAATGTTAAACAGATAGATAAGGATAGACAATGCTGAATATGAATATCTATCATGTGTTAGGTTAATTTTGATTATATTGTCAGGTAGGCCCGAGTCAGCCAAAGGTTAAAAGTTATCTAAACAAAACTTTTGTGTTTAAATAGATAGTTCATTACAACCTGATATTTATGTTTGTTCACATAAGGCTTATTTTGTAATGTTTAACCATTGTGGATGTAGGAGCATAGTATATGGTTATATGAAAGGATATGCAAAGATTGTTTTAAAAAGGATGTTAGTGAGAGGAAACTCGTTCCGCTAAGCGGCGTGGTCTCACTTAACATAATCAAATCAAGATGTATAGTATTATTCATTCTAGGCTTTTTGTCTAACTCGAAGTTTATGTTTTCCTCTTAAACACTTGGGTGCTCAAAATAGATTTGAGCGGGTTGAGAGGTTAAGGATCTTTTCAGGTTTTAGAAAGTTGATGAATAAGCTACTGGAGGATGCAGGAGGCAACGGATAACTACTTAGGATTTTCTGTTTTTTATGTTTTGGTGTCTGCTATGTTATGATTTATTAGGTCTAATATGACCATATAACTCTAATCAATCAAGGGAGTGTCTTCATATACCTCTCTTGGCATAATTTGTAATAACTATATTTAATTTGTGCTTGGAAAAATGATTTGGGTTATGTGACATGAATGTGAAATAAATTTTATTTACAAATGTAGTAAAGTAATTTGTGGTTTTGAAATCATTGTTTTGTTTCATATTCAAGTGCTTCTGATATTATTGATACCATTAACATAGCCATATTTAGTTAGCAATAGCTAATGCTACAGATAATTGCAGCATCTGTAGCACTTAGTTTTGGGCTTCTAGATAGGGGATGTTACAGCTTAGTACCATAGCGTGGTTTAAGAAATACTTTAACTAAAGATGATTTTTGAAAACATAATCCATAGGAATCAGAGTTAAGATCGAGGTGCGGGAAAACACTATAATAACGTACTTGTATTTATTTATATTTATATATGTATAAGCTATATCTTTAGACTCCTATCTCAGTTATGTTATTCATATGTATCTCACGTGGCTCGAATAAAGATATGGAGAAAGAAGGAGCAGAGTAAGTATCGGAGGAGACAGCAGCACCACTGATGGAAATTCCCGACCAAACGCAAGGAGAGGTCCTGGTCTGGCACAAGCTAAAAGTGTTGGCGAAGGAGTTTTCCAAATGGATATGGGGGCAATGTATCGGTTCTTTGTGAATATAGTGCAAGCTGGAGTAGCAGTAGGTGTTGTTGGAGGTAACGTTGCGGGAGGATGAGCTTAAGAAGTTCATGTGGTCAATCAATATGCTAACTTGAGTAGAGATTACTTCAGGCTTGGAGGAAAGCCGTCCATTGGTACCGAGGATGTGATTGAAGTGGAGGTAGTTCGTTGTAAAATAAATTTTGCTGATTTAGGGCTAAATGATATGTAGAAAAGGAGGTTGGCCTCAAGGCAGCTGTGGGGGGCTGCACTATTTTGGTGGAACATTGTCACTGCCGGAGTTGATGAAGAGACCATTAATTGGGAGGAATTCAAGAAGGTTTTCGGTCGTATTTATGTCTGTAATGGTGCAGGCTGCATTGGTAAGGAGGTTTGTAGAATTGGAGCAGGGAGATATGAGTGTGTTGGAGTATACCATGAAGTTTGAGGAACTTGCCCAATATGGGTACACCTTGGTAGATACCATTATTAGTAGGAATGAAAAGTATATCAATGGATTAAGGCCAGAACTGATAGGTGCTACTTTGCCGCATTTGAGAGACCCTAGTTATGTAGTTGTTTAGATGGCATTGAGGCAAGAAAAGGCATTTGCTTTCTTAAGGAAGAAAGTGAAAGAGGCTCAGACAGGACAGGCCAAGAAGAAGAAAATTTTCCAAAGAAAGATTGTTCATAAAGAAAGAACACAAAAGAAAAGTAAGGCTGAAGTAGTTTTTTACAACTACAACAAGAAAGGACATTATGCCAAAGAGTGCCAAGCCAGCAAGGGAAAAGAAAAAAGGCTGATGGAAAGAATAATGGCAGATGCTTTAATTGAAATCAAGTGCGTCATTACAAGAATAAGTGCCCAGAGTTAGCAAAGGAAGGAAATGGGTGAGTTTATGCTTTGGAGCCCACAACCACAAACCAGCTGATCGGGAAAAGGGAAAAGCTGTTTTAGGAGGCTCAATGCAGATCCACAGTATATCTATTAGCATCCTAGTTGATGCTAGGGCATCCCATTCTTTTAATTCTCAATGTTTGGTAGATGGACTTAACCTAGAACCCTCTTGCTTAGTTAATTCCTTAAGGGTTGCTAATCCAATAGGAGGTTATGCAACACTTGGCATGAGGTATGACCATCTAGAATTTGATTTATTATGCCATATCTTTGATTGTCGTTTTCATATTTTTGACTTTGTGGGATTTTGGATTATCCTAGGGATGGATTGGTTGAGTAGATATGACGCTAGGATATTTTGCCAAGATAGAAAAATATCACTTAATTATCCGGATTGTAGTAATCAGATAATTTATGCCATAGAGAACCCTAATTGTGAGGTGAACACTTTATTAGGTGATATGGAGTTGGAGGATGAGTTGCATCAGGTCTTTGTAGTCAGAGAATTTATTGATATGTTTGAGCCAGTCATTGGATCGCCACCGAATCGAGCTATTGAGTTTCAAATTGATTTGGCACCTAGAGCTAAACCGGTAAGTAGGCCACCGAGTTGGATGACACCTACAGAGATGAAAGAGTTGTAAGGTGCAGTTAGTAGATCTGGAAGGCAAAATATTTATTAGTTACTCAAATGAAGGCTCGGTCACTTTTGAAGACAATTCAAAAGGATATATCATAGGAAAAGGCGACGTTAGCAATGTTGGTACATCTAATTTACCTCTTATTTCTAATGTTTTGTTAGTTAAAAATTTGAAACACAATTTACTTAGTATCAGCCAATTGTGTGATAAAGGATTCAAAATCAATTTTACTGAAAATAAGTGTAGCACCTTTGATCAAAATAATAATCTTATTTTTGAAGGTTTTAGAGATAAAAATATTTATGTTTTGAATATGAATATAAATTATAATTCAAATATGTACTTATTAGCTAAAGAAAATGGTCCTTGGTTATGGCATAAAAGGTTTTGTCATATTAATTTTAGGGCTATTTCAAAATTATCTAAAAATGATTTAGTAAAAGGATTACCAAAAATGAATTTTAAAGTAGACCATATTTGTGATGCATGTTAGTTAGGAAAATTAACTAAGTCGTCTTTTAAATCTAAAAAGGTAATTTCAACAATGCAACCACTTGAATTACTACATATGGATCTATTTGGACCAACACAAGTACAATCCATAAATCATAGTAAATATGTGTTTGTAATTGTTCATGACTTTCTAGATATACTTGGAAATTTTTTATGAAAAACAAAAGTGACACTTTTGATCATTTCAAGTCTTTTGTTAAAAGAATTCAAAATTTTAAAGGTTTAAAAATTAAAAATATTAGAAGGGATCATAGGGGTGAGTTCGAAAACGAAGTTTTTAAGCATTTTGTAAGAAGAAAGCAATAATTCACAACTTTTCGTTCCCAAGAACTCCTCAACAAAATGTAGTAGTAGAACGGAAAAAAAGAACCCTACAAGAATGTGCAAGGTCTTTGTTAAATGGTAGCACGTTGCCAAAACACTTCTGGGCAAAAGCTGTTGCTACGCCTGTTATGTCTTAAATCGTGTTTCTGTTCGACCACTAACTAAGAATACTCCTTGTGAATTATTTAATGAAAGAAAACCAAATATTTCATATTTTAAAGTTTTTGGTTTGAAATGTTTTATTTTAAATACAAAAGATCAGCTTGGCGAATTCGATCTAAAATCTGATGAAGGAATCTTTATAGGATATTCGGAACGAAGCAAAGCTTATCGAATTTTTAATAAAAGGACTAATATTATCGATGAAAATCTTCATGTATCGTTTGATGAAAATTTTAAACAAAGTATTAAAGGTGATGAAGAAAATATCACAAATACAGGATCTATAATTTTTTAAAATAATGAAAACACTTTTAATAATAATAATAATGAATTAAGATTTTTGCCTAGGATATTAAAAAATCACCCCGTAGAAAATGTAATAGGAGATATTAATTGAAATCTAAGAACTAGAAATCAATTAAATCAAACGGGCCATGTAACTTTCCTTTCTGACATAGAACCTAAAAAAATAAAGGAAGCCTCAGTTTATGATTATTGGATTATCGCTATGCAAGAAGAGCTAAATCAATTCGGAAGAAATGACGTTTGGGATTTAGTTCCAAGGCCTAGTGACCAATCAGTCATTAGTACAAAATGGGTTTTCAAAAACAAAGCAGATGAACATGTTAATATAACTAGAAATAAAGCTAGATTAGTAGCACAAGAATATAATCAGGAAGAAGGAATTGATTACGAAGAAACATTCGCTCCAGTCGCTAGACTAGAAGCAATACGAACCATACTGGCCTGTGCATGTTTTCATAATTTTAAATTATATCAAATGGATGTAAAAAGTGCTTTTCTAAATGGTTTTATAAAAGAAAATGTTTATGTTGAACAACCACCTTTATTTATTCATGAACAATTTCCAGATCATGTTTATAAATTAAAGAAAGCTTTATACAGTCTTAAACAAGCACCACGTGCTTGGTACAATCATCTCAAAAGATATCTAATAGATTCTGGTTTTGAAATTGGAAATGTTGATCAAACTCTTTTTATTAAAAGAAATAAACAAGATATTTTAATTGTTCAAATGTATGTTGATGATATTATTTTTGGTTCCACAAATGAAAAATTATGTCAGGAATTTTCAAAAATAATGGCTACAGAATTTGAAATGTCACATATGGGTGAACTAAATTATTTTCTTGGTTCACAAATTAAACAATTAAAAATGGTATTTTTATAAATCGAGAAAAATACTGCAACAGTTTAATCACACGCTTTGGTATGGAAAATACATCTACCAAATCTACTCCTATGAGTACATCTATATATCTCGATAAAAATGATAATGGTAAAAGTGTTGACCAAGAATTATATCGAAGTATGATTGGATCGCCACTTTAATTAACAGCTAGCAGACCTGACATAATGATGAGTGTTTGCTTGTGTGCATGATTTCAAGCAGATCCTAAAGAATCACATATGCGAGCAGTGAAACGCATATTACGGTATCTTAGTAAAACCAAGAACTTTGGACTATTTTGTTCGAATGAATGTCATATTGAATTGGTATCATATAGTGATGCTGATTTTGGAGGAATTCGGACGGATAGAAAAATTACAAGTGGAACTTGTCACTTTATTGGACAATCCCTTGTATCTTGGTTTAGTAAGAAACAAAATTGCGTCTCACTTTCGACATGTGAAGCAGAATATATATCTGCAGCTTTGGCATGTGCTCAAGTCATCTATATGCAACAAACACTTCAAGATTTTGGTTTTAATCTAAATAAATCAATAATTTATTATGATAACTCAAGTGCTATTAACTTATCTAAAAATCCAATAAATCATTCACAAACAAAAAATATTGACATTCGTCATCACTTTCTTCATGATTGTATTGAAAAAGAATTAATAAATCTTGAATTTATATCCTCTGAAAATCAGTTGGCCGATATATTTACAAAACCTTTAATAGAGAACGTTTTATAAAATTAAGACGAGAACTTGGAATCATCTCATCTAAAGATTTATATTTTTTTTTATGACAATAAGTTTATATACATTTTTTTAAAAGGTTATAAATTTTATAAAGTTTAATATAAACTATCTAATCCTCGTGTTTAATCTAATGTTTTGCCTACCAAAATTTTTGTTCTATTTTTAGTTACGGTAGAAATTCCTTGAAACTTTATGTTCACTAATTATTTTGTCTCTCTCTTCCTATATATTTATCAACTTTTCTTCGTTCTTTTCGCATCTTGCATTATATATATTCATCAACTCTAAACATCTCCGAATACTTCTTTTTCTCAACTATGTCATCAAACTCCTTGAACTTTAACAGCTCGGACTCTAGAATCTCCTATATTTCTATCACTTCTGATTCTCCAAATACACCTTCACTTCACATTCCAACACCCATTCATGAACAAGCTCCCATTATTAGAGATCACAATCATCATACCGATCATACACCTCCTTCAAAGAAATCAAAATGTTCATTACTCTTTGGCTCACCCTCCATCAAACAAAACGTGGATGAAATTCATCACTATCAACAACAATCTCTAGATCTTCAAAAAGAAATGTGGTATGAATAGAAAATGAACTCACAACGGCTATCTTTTCTAGAGCAAGTAGCTCTAAAAATTTGTGGCTCCTCCTCTTCTAGTGTTCAAGAACCTGTCGGGCTCGAAATCCTTGGTCTCCTAGCCCACAACGACCGCCTTTATCACCGAACTCATGGGAACGTAGACAGGGATGGTCACCAATTCACAATGAGACACCAATTAAGAAACCTGAGAAATCTACTCCAAGACCATCCTCTAAATAATGTATCTTTTTAATTCCGTCTCAACTATATTCAAAGAGTTCAAAGGAAATCATCTATCATGATCATTTCTTGTTGTTCGTATGATATATGTGTTATGACTGTATAATTATTGTTTTATTTTCATCTATATTATGTTATAAATAAGTTATTCTACATTTTATAAGCAAAAAGTTATTGTTTTCAACTTAAGCCTAGATCAGTCAACTGAATAGTCTGAGTCAGTCGACTAATTGCAGAGTGTAAAAACTCTCGGGTTCAGATTCAGTCGACTGACTTAGGTAATTTAGTCGACTGATCGAAATTATCTGAATAATAACTTCTTCTTCCTACTTTTTTTTAACACACCTTTTCATCTTTTTAACCTTCTTCTTCACTCCGTCAGTCCTGTTCCGAAATTCATCTCTCCACCATTACCAAATTTCACTCTTTTCAATTTTCTCTTATTTCTCCATGGCCCCTAGGCAATCAAAATGCGTCAAAAAGACTTCATCTTCTACTCCAATAGACCCTCAAATTGCTACTTGGCTGGTCCATGATAAAGCCATTCAAAGGTGGATAAACATGCAAGACTCATGTATTTTCGAAGGCTTCTTTGTTCATTATCCTAACTTCAACTCTTATGGCATTCGGGAACTTTTCAAACGAAGCGGTTTGGATACTTTTCTCGATTGCAAAAAGAATAATCTAAAAATAAACCATACAATGGTTAAGCTATTCTACGCAAACTTGAATCTTCAAGAACCAACACCTAGGAATCGAGAAAACTGCATTTGGAGTTCGGTATGTGGAATTTCAATTTTTCTTTCTCTAGATCGTATGTACTATTTGCTTCAAACTCGAGTTGGGGATATAAATCTTCGGCATAGAAATTGTGATATGAACATTCGGGACACCATAAGTCATTTATTCCTAGAAGATGATGCTGTAGAAGTTAAATCTATGTCACTTCGACCAAAAGCTAGACTCATGCATAAGTTTCTTCTTAAGAGTATAACTTCACGGACAGGGTCGTATAAATTAGTATATCCTGATAATTTCCGTGCTCTATATGCTATATGGGAAAATTTGCGTGTCAATTGGACTCAACTTCTTATGGACAAATCCCTAAGTTTTAACCAAGGAAGAACGAATGTGATTTACTTTGGTGAATATATAATGCGACTTTTAAATGATTTCGGTATAAAATCCCCCAAATCTGAATTCTCCATAGTCGGATTATACAATATTCGTACCATAAGACTCATGCAACTCTTTGATCGTCCGGAACCCTTTATTACATTTCAAGATTGGCAAGCAACTCAACATCAAAGACGACAAGGAATCCACATTGCCGAACAATCTTGTTCTCAACCACATCAATCCGAAGAAGAGGTTATTCGTCGTCCAGTTATTTGCCAAACTTCAAGAGAGGCTATTGATTTGCTTGCGCAAAACCAACTTATTCTTGACTCTTGCGTCAATAAAATGATAAGAAGCTTAACAAGATTAAAGGATTCATCACAACTTTATCGGAAGCAATTTCTTGTGCAACTTCCTCTACCGGACCTTTGCATTTGGACCCTAGAAAAAGGTCGGCCCCACAATTCTCTTGGTCCACTTCCGAAAGCACAAGCTCCAGCACAAGTGGCACTAGCGGAACATCTCGTGACATTGCTAAAGGGAAGAAACCGGTTCAACCGGAAGAGGAAGATCCCTTTGATTCGGACGTAGAGTAAGTTGTCTTTTGATCTTTTGGCTTAATTGTTAGTAAGTTATTTCTCTTTTATACCTATTCAAGAACAATCTCGTTAATAAGTTCTATTTCAAACTGCATTTGAAATGTGCTTATAGTGTTTGTTTGAATTCATATGACTATGAACTGTGCAATATATTATGATATTGTGAAGTGTTGTATGAATGGTACGTTTATGTGATTATGTTTATTATGGTGTATTGGCTATCTCTAAGTATTCATTTTTGTCGATGACAAAGGGGGAGAAATTATTGTGTTTCATAACAATTTTTTGTAGGGCCAAACATTCAGGGGGAA
This sequence comes from Allium cepa, assembly GCA_030765085.1. Classification (NCBI taxonomy): domain Eukaryota; kingdom Viridiplantae; phylum Streptophyta; class Magnoliopsida; order Asparagales; family Amaryllidaceae; genus Allium; species Allium cepa. Next base: position 25,535,252 of record CM060938.1, on the reverse strand, counting down.
AACTAATTCTTTATAACTCGTATTATATATCGTCAATTATATATGTTGTCATCAATCAAAAAATGGAGAATGTCAAATCATGGTTTTGATTCATGACGAAGAACATCAACTACCATTGACGATCATAGATCACAAGATGGTGTAACATGACGACAAAAAGAGAATGGAACTTCAAACAAGACAAGACTTCAATTCAGAATATAATATGTATACTTATCTCGATTTTGAATCTTAGTAATGATAAAATATTGTTAAAATTATTACTCAAGTAGTCACACACACACACAAATGGATTTTATTTTAAAATATAATATTTTATTGTGATCTGTGCTATGTTGCACAGGTCAATCGACTGACTTGGGCCAGCCAGTCGACTGACATGTGTTAGAGCACAGATAATTGCTTTGAAATGGATGTTTTTTAAATTAAGTCGACTGGCACTTCTGAGTCAGTTGACTAAACGGCAAATAACGGCTACTTGACCGAAGAAGACACTTTCTTTCTTGAAGAGGTTTCAATCCAATTTCAAGAGGAACGGATGCTTTTGATTGAGATCTTTCACGACTAATTGCATCTCTATATCCTCTATATAAACATGCTTTGATTCTTTTCAAAATTACCGAATTCTTGCTTTATTCACTTAATCTATTCTTGCTATATATTCTTTGCAATTCAAAGCAATCACAAACTCTATATCGCTTGAATCTTTGAGTTAATATATACATTCTTCGATTCTAAGTGATTTTCTTCCTTCAATCAATACACATGCAAAATAATCTTGAGGATTTGATTACAGAAAGTGTGTACTTCAAGACATATCTGTGTTATCAAAAACATACTAGTCAACAAAGCTTTCTGTATCTTGTAGAAGTTCTGTTCGGTTGCTCAGGTAGAAAGACCTCTTCGGTAGTTGAGGCAGAAATCATGTTCGACTCTTCAGGTGTTGTATAGACATGTTCTTCTGGGTTAAGAGAGGGTTATTGTTTTAGTGTAATTCCAGAAGAAGTCTGGGACTTGACGTAGGATGGTGCTCCGAACCAATATAAAAATATTTGGTGTTATTTTTTTTACTGCACTTATTTTCAGCATTATTAATTATATTGTTGTCTACATTATTCTCTGCATTATTGTATATCCATATTGCACGATCCATAGCATAGCTCACTTACACACACTACCTTGCCACCCCTCTGCACCATCAACTTCTACTGTTACATATCACAAAAACCATCAGTACTCACTCCATGCATCATCAGCTACAATCCCATATCAATGCTACCACACTACATCTCCATTATCAAACAGCTCCATTATCAAACAGTTTCCTTGCCAAAAACAACCAGTCATCCATCCCTCTGAACTTCTTACCAGCACATCCATTCACCACTGCATTGAACATTGCTTCGCTGCCATCTCCCTACCTCCTACCTTAAGAATTGCCACTGTCATTTATCGCTTACATCAAATTCCTCTGGCCATAAACTTCAGTGCTGCAAGAACATTCAACATCCACTTATGCACTGTGCGTTGTTTCAACATCCACTGATTCAACATCAAAAAACATCCACTACTTCTCCACTACTTCTGAACTATTACCTCACTGTTTCACAACTACATCTCCACAATCTACCAACGAACCAAAATCCCCCTCTGCAAACCACCACAAGATCACTAACATTAACCCGCTCAACCATCACTAACCAGCTACCATCACTGCACCACATCCATTCAAACCCACCCCTCTGACTTCACCACTACAGCATACAATAGTTCACACAACCATCTCAAACAACAGTCACATAACCATCCTTCCTCTGTTCAAACAACAATCTCAAACAACAGTTCAAATCACTTACTAGTACTGTTACAACGTGCCTTCCTCTGTTACATATTGATCACAGCCCATATAACCAAATGCTCCATATAACCAGCCTGCATATTCACATATCAACCACATTCATCATCTACTGTCATACACTGCCTCAACCATAACTGATATATGCTGCACTTCATCTCCATACCACTACATCTCCAACCACTTACTGTCGCCACCTGCAACCCACTACTGCACAACTGCCTTCATACTCCTGGCTACCTACCTTACTGCTTATCTCCAGCAAGCCCATCAACTGAGAGCAACCATTGCCACTGCCTTGCCACTGCCATCACCAGTCGCACTTCATCAAATCACCACACCATTGTCAGACCAGCAACCAAACACCTCAAATCCATACCACTAACCATCGCCTGGAACCGTAGCCAATCCACTACCTAAACCAGAAATCACATTCACCACCACGACCACAACTAGAATAACCCTACAACCGCGAGCATCGAACAAGCAATCGAATTCCTTTACAATCCATACTCAAACCTAAAATAGCCTCAATCGAAACCGCGCTTCACTCAGACCACCTCCGCGACCTCACCGCAACCCCAATTGCCCCTCGATCAACTCATGAAAATCCAAACACCAAAGGCACAACAGAAATTAATTTTAGTACCTTTGGGAATTTTGATTTTCTTTTTTGGAACGAAAGAAAAATCTTTGTTTAGGAGTTTGATTTTTCTAAAGTGTGCTTTTCTTACCTTGGGTTAATATGGGGTTTGGGCCGGGCTTGTTTTGTTGTGTGAATTTAGTTTTGATATTTCATTTGTGAATTTATTTTGTGTTGTTTTGATTAGTTTTGTTTAATTTGTTTTATGTTCCATCCTTACCAAAAAAAAAAAATATCGTACTAAAAATTTAAGGTTTCCAAAGCATATAAAAAAAGAACCGCTTGCTTGCTAAGAAAATCGCCGCTAAAAAAGTTACTAATAGTTCTGCATACTTTGGTGTCGTGCTCTCATGCCTTTGTTTTATGTACTTTGCATTATTGGTTGCTTGAATTTTATTAAAAAAAAATTATAAACAAAAAAAAAAATCTCATTCATAGTTGCATCTTCAAATCATGTTTAATTTCTTATCAACACCCCAAAAACAAACCGTTTGTTCTATCTACCCCAAAAATCATCGAAAATAAAATAGCTCATATGATTTTTAATAAAACGACATTTATTTTCCCAAATCAACATTCAATTTTGAAGTCCTTTATGGTTTGCTTTTCTACGCTTAAGCTTCGTCTCTCATACTTGATGAGACAAATGAATTGGTCTTTAGAAGATTGTTTCATTTACTCTTTAATAGTATATTTCCCAGTGTCGTGTAAATAAGAATCGTTTCATTTTCATGTAAATATAGGTCATATTTTTATTTTACTTTTCTCCTTTCACTTGGATAAAGTGTTGGGGGGATTTCACCTTCATTTTTGATTTTTCATAGTTTATTTTTTGCATTTTCTTTCCAAAAATCAAAACTTTTAAAAAAAATCCCAAAACAATTTTTCTCTCAAGCATATTGATTTATTTTTGAAGAAAAACTATGGGATATGAGTGTAGTTTTTTGGTTCTTAAATTGAAATTTTTGAATATTTATTTGTCTTAAAAAAATAAAAATAAAGTTTGATTACAAATAAGTATAGTATATCTAGTATATAGAAAGGTTCATGGGGGTTAATTATATGTCCTAATTGAAATCTATGTTTAATGAGTGGTTGATTTAAAGTAAAGAAGATAACATTTTTGATTATAAGTTAAGTGGTGCTAAGATATTTTGCAGAACTCTCTGTTGAAATATATATATATATATATATATATGTATATGTATGTATATGTATATGTATATATATTTGTGTGTGTTTATTAAACATAAAAAAATGGTTTTTACAAAAATAAGAAACACCTAGAGTCATGTGTTTATACGCAAGTGTGTGCATTCGCCATGCTCTGTACCCTTCTCACGTAAGACCAAAAGGCAGTGCATGATCGGTATATCTGGCCTCAATTTATCTGAGTTGGGTGTATGTATATAAAAATTCTTTCACTAATAATGTGTTAAAATTTGGCGACACTATATGAGGATTTGTTGAGGTCGGAAGTAGCTTCGTAACGGAGAAAACGGTTCGCAAATCGGAGTCCGGAGGTGGAAGTTAGAAGAGAAAAGGTGAAGTGGGTTGTTTGGGGACAGCAACTAATTTCAGACGTCTGAAATTATTTTCAGACGTCTGAAATTGTTCTGGAGTGGTTCCAGAATACTCAGTCAGACGTCTGACCAAGTGGGTCAGACGTCTGATCTGGAGCGAAGTCGCTCCAGAGACTTAAGTCAGACGTCTGACCCTTAGGCCAGACGTCTGGAACGATTTTTTTCAGTTTTTCATCTCGCGGACTTGGGTGAAAATTTGTGATATCCGCAAGGGCAATTTTGGAATATTGTCTAGAGTTTCTATTCTTCTATATAAGCTAGCCACAGGTATCAGATCCAAAAAAGAAGAGAGAAGCGTGTGCAAGCAACAATAAGAGATCAGCCTCCACCAAATTAGGGTTTATCAAAACCTAATTATCTTCAATTCTCTTCTCCACAAAATCAATTTCTATTTTGATTATTGATCATTGTAATCAATCTCTTGTACTCTTCTCATAAATAATAATAAAATCTCTCTCTTAAAGTGGATGTACACTAACATAACGTTAGTGGAACCACTATAAATCTCTGTGTGATTTATTTTCATTATTGCCTTGATCTTTGATTTGCTTGTCTGGGATTTGGATTGATTGTGATTGGATTTGAGTTATTGATTGGTTGTTTTTACACTGCTTATCACGATCCCGTCTTCCGCTGCGCTCGTGGGGTTTCGATTGGAGTAGGAATCCCGCACCAACATTTGGTATCGGAGCTTCAGGTTTTGGTAGGTGGTTGTAGAGATGCCTGAATCAAGTAATAACTCGAGTAGTTCCTCAATGGGTACTCCAAGTGGTGTAGCTCCTTATGTACATGGCTCGTACGTAGCTTCAGGATCACAATTGGTAATAGACAAGTGGAATGGCGATAATGATTTTGAAAAATGGCAATGGAAGATGAAAGCGGTTCTTAGAAGGAATCGGGTGCATCGGGTAGTGTTTGACACACATTTATTGCCAGTGGACATCTCGGATGTTGAAAGAGAGGAGATGGAGGAGTGGGCATTCACTACACTTCAACTTGCTATTGGAGAGAATGTTATCTCTGAAATTAGTGGTGAGACAACCGCTAAAGGTATTTGGGACAAGTTGGAGGAATTGTATATGAAGAAGTCACTGACGAATCGTTTGATCTTATTGTGAACGTTCTTCACCTATAAGATGAAGGAAGGTACTTCGCTGAAGGCACACTTAAACATTTTTGATGATTTGCTAATGAAGATAAAGGCGGTAGATTTGAAGATTGAGGAAGAGCAAAAGGCGATGATATTGTTGTGTTCATTGCCAGACCGCTATACAAGTTTCTCAAACAGTTTGATCTATAGCCGAGATACATTAACTCTTGATGATGTCAAGACGGGTCTTCTTAGCGAGAAGTTGCAGGATAAAATGAAGGAGTTAGGGGATGGAAGTAGTGGTGCTGGTAATGGTTATGGCTTGTTTGTGGAGAAGGAGAGGCATGTGAAGAAGGATAACCGGGGGCATTCTAAATCAAGGAACCCCGGTTGGAGAGGAAAGTCGAAGGAAAGAAAAGGCAAGTGCTATATTTGTAGGAAGCCCGGTCATTGGAAGAATGAGTGTCCGGACAAGGAGAAGGCAAAGAAGGAAGTAGCGTCTTCATCCGTAGCGGTAGAGATTGCAGTTGGTGAGGAAGAGGTAGATGTTTTATCGGCAGTAGCATCGATGTTTCAGATAGCAAATGGGTGCTCGATTCGGGGGCGTCTTATCATATGACGCCAAATAGGAATTGTTTTTCTTCTTACATCGACAAAGAAGGAAATTCAATTGTTATGGGAAATGGTGCTATTTGTAAGTCGAAAGGCATTGGTTCCGTGCAAATTAGGATGTTTGATGGAGTGGTTCGTACTCTCACTAATGTGCGCTATGTTCCGGGACTTAGGAAGTCTCTTATCTCTTTGGGGCAGCTGGATTCTTTAGGTTGTAAGATCACTATTGAAAGTGATAGATTGCGGGTTTCGAAGGGGGCACTTGTGGTGATGAAGGGTGCAAGGACTCATGGTATTTATTTGCTTCAAGGAGTGAGTGTGGAAGGTGAAACTTATATGGGGGTTGATAGTTCTCATGGCTTGGATGCGACTAGGCTGTGGCATTTGAGGTTAGGTCATGTCTCGGAGAGAAGTTTATATGTTCTTCGAAAGAGAGAGATGATCGATGGAGAAAGTTTCAACAAGTTAGAGTTTTGCGAAGATTGTGTCATGGGGAAGCAAACTAAAGTTTCATTCGGTAAAGGAAAACATGATTCGAGAAGGGTTCTTGAGTATGTTCACACGGATGTTTGGGGACCGGCACCTGTAGCTTCTTTAGGTGGATCTCGCTATTATATTTCCTTTATAGATGACTTTTCTCGAAAAGTTTGGGTGTATGTAATGAAGGCCAAGTCGGAGGCATTTGCAAAGTTCAAAGCGTGGAAGGCTCTTGTTGAGAATGAGAGTGGCAAGTCTTTGAAGGTTCTAAGGTCTGACGATGGCGGAGAGTATGTTTCCGGAGAATTTTTGGAGTATTGCAAGCATCATGGTATTCGGAGGCATTTTACTACACCTGGAGATCCACAGTCGAATGGTGTTGCGGAGAGAATGAATCATACTCTACTTGAGAAAGCTCGATGCTTGAGATTGACATCGGGTTTGGCAAAGGGATTTTGGGCTGAAGCTTTTTCAACCGCAGTGCATATTATTAATCGAATTCCGTGCTCAGCTATTAGTAACAAAATTCCGGAGGAAGTGTGGAAGGGAAAGAGCATTGACTTGAGTTATCTTCGTGTGTTTGGCAGTCCGGTTTATGTTCATGATTCGGGAAATGATAAGCTTGAACCTAGAGCTTTCAAGGGGATTTTGCTTGGCTATACGGATGGTGTAAAAGGCTATCGGATTTGGAATCTGGAAACGAAGAAGGTAGTGAATTCTCATCATGTTACTTTTGATGAGTCGGCGATGTTCAAGGAGAATGTGAGCTCATCGGATGTTCCGGATTTGGTTCATGGTGAATCAAAGGAGAAGGAAATTATTTCCACATTTTGTCCAAGGAGTAGAGAGAGTAGAGTAGTTGGCGATGCTTGTGAGGAGGTAGCGGTTGATGTTACATCACATTGTCCACATGGTGCCTCTAGTAGTGTTGGTGATGTACATGATTCTAGAGAAGATTCGGTTCTAGGTGGAGCCGAAGGGAGTTTAGGTGATGGTATTGCTACTCGGGTTGGTTGTCGTGCTATAAGACCACTCGAAAGATATGGTGATTGGAACTATCTTAGCTTTTGTGATAATTTGGACTATGCTCTTTATGTAGTCCAAGATGAGCCGATGGACCTTGATGATGTCATGAAGACGAGTGATAGCTCGAAATGGATTTGTGCCATGGAGGAAGAGATGCAATCATTGTTGAAGAATCAAACTTGGGATTTGGTTCCACTTCCTAAAGGAAACCGTGCTATTGGGTGCAAATGGATATACAAGGTGAAGGACGATGGAAGATATAAAGCTAGACTAGTGTCTAAGGGGTTTGCACAATGGAAGGGAAAGGAGTATGATGAGATATTCGCACCGGTTGTGCGCCATACTTCTATCCGGATATAACTTGCTATAGTTTCTATTCACGACTTGGAGTTGGAGCAACTTGATGTGAAAACTGCCTTCTTGCATGGTGACTTGGATGAAGACATCTACATGGTGCAACAGGAAGGTTTTGTTGTGGATGGTAAGTCAAATTTGGTTTGCAAATTGAAGAAATCACTATATGGTTTAAAGCAATCACCTAGACAATGGTACAAGAGGTTTGATCATTTTATGCTTGAAAATGGTTTTGATAGAAGCACCAAGGATGCTTGTGTTTATTTCAATAAGTTGAGAAATGATTGTTGGGTGTATTTACTCTTGTATGTGGACGACATGCTCATTGCTTCAAAAGATAAAAATGAAATCAACAAGCTAAAACTGAGTTTGAAATCGGAGTTCGAAATGAAGGATCTTGGAGAAGCAAGAAAGATATTGGGCATGGAAATTGTAAGGGATCGAAAGCATTTTGAGTTGAAACTAACTCAAAAGGAATACATAGAGAAAGTGCTTTGCCGGTTTAGCATGGAGAATGCAAAGGCGTCATATACACCTTTACCTTTGCATATGAAGCTTTCGAATAAAGGATCACCTATCTTGGAGGAAGACAAGACTTATATGGCAAAGGTGCCATATGCTAGTGCGGTTGGTAGTCTAATGTATGCTATGGTGTGTACAAGGCCCGATATTGCAAATGCCGTCGGGATGGTTAGTCGCTACATGGCTAATCCGGGGAAATCGCATTGGGAAGCTGTGAAGCTTATATTGAGATACCTTAGAGGCACATCATCTCATGGTCTTGTTTTTGGCGGTAGTAAGGCGATGGATTGCAAGTTGGTTGGTTATTGTGATTCGGACTACGTTGGTGATAGGGATCGAAGAAAATCAACTTTCGGATATGTCTTTACACTTAGGGGAACAGCCATAAGTTGGAGATCTAGATTGCAGACCGTAGTTGCTTTATCCACTACGGAGGCGGAGTTGATAGCCGCAGTGGAGGCGGCAAAGGAGGCACTCTATTTGAAGCGATTGTTGTGTGACTTGGGATTCGGACATGATAGTATTGATGTTCGATGTGATAGCTAGAGTGTTATTCACTTGGCAGAGAATTTGGCGTTTAGCTCACGGACTAAGCATATTGAGGTGAGAGAGTTATTTCTAGTAGCCATGGATGAAGATAAGCAAGTATATCTTCGAAAGGTGCACACAAAGGATAACGCGGCGGATATGTTCACTAAGGCATTACCGGTTGGAAAGTTCGATCATTGCTCGAACTTGATTCGCTTGGAGAAGTGCTAAGTGCCACGGGGTGGCACGGTTAAGGGAGGAGCTTGGTGGTAGATGAGGAAGAGTATTGGTGAGAGAGATTGATGCTCTATCTTCTTGGTAAGTGCTAGTCTTTGGTGAGATAGCTTAGGATTTGGATGTTTTCAACATTTCATTAGCGGGCGGGGGCTTTGCCTGAGCTCGTTGGTGGAGTGCAATGGGAGGTGGCTTTGTCGGAGCTCATTGGGAAAGCATTCATGTTTGGTTGAAGGTAGAAGAGGTGATAGTTGGCGCTATCGGTTGCTGTTGATGGTATGGTACCATTGGAATTGAAGATGGATATAGTGTCGAGGTGGAGTGTTAAAATTTGGCGACACTATATGAGGATTTGTAGAGGTCAGAAGTAGCTTCGTAACGGAGGAAACGGTTCGCAAATCGAAGTCCGGAGGTGGAAGTTAGAAGAGAAAAGGTGAAGTGGGCTGTTTGGGGACAACAACTAATTTCAGACGTCTGAAATTATTTTCAGACGTCTAAAATTGTTCTGGAGTGGTTCTAGAACACTCAGTCAGACGTCTGACCAAGTGGGTCAGACGTCTGATCTGGAGCGAAGTCGCTCCAGAGACTTAAGTCAGACGTCTGACCCTTAGGCCAGACGTCTGGAATGATTTTTTTCAGTTTTTCATCTCGCGGACTTGGGTGAAAATTTGTGATATCCGCAGGGGCAATTTTGGAATATCGTCTAAGGTTTCTATTCTCTTATATAAGCTAGCCACAGGTATCAAATCCAAAAAAGAAGAAAGAAGCGTGTGCAAGCAACAATAAGAGATCAGCCTCAACCAAATTAGGGTTTATCAAAACCTAATTATCTTCAATTCTCTTCTCCACAAAATCAATTTCTATTTTGATTATTGATCATTGTAATCAATCTCTTGTACTCTTCTCATCAATAATAATAAAAGCTCTCTCTTAAAGTGGATGTACACTAACACAACGTTAGTGGAACCACTATAAATCTCTGTGTGATTTATTTTCATTATTGCCTTGATCTTTGATTTGCTTGTCTGGGATTTTGATTGATTATGATTGGATTTGAGTTATCGATTGGTTGTTTTTACACTGCTTATCACGATCCCGTCTTCCGCTGCGCTCGTGGGGTTTCGATTGGAGTAGAAATCCCGCACCAACATAATGCCTGTAGTCGATAGGTGTACGCACTTGTGCGTACGCTCGCCATGCTCTGTATTATCCTCACGTAAGGCCGCAAGACAGTCTATGATTGGTACATCTAGCCCTAGTTTATCTGCGTTAGGCTGTTTAAATATTGTTAATACCAATAAAACTTCAAATAAAGAGAGAGTAAGCAATTGAAATCCAAGCACTATTTTCACTTATTTGATTTGACTTTTTACTTAAAAGAAATGATAACACCACTTTGAAAAACTTTGATAATCAACGAAGGATTCATTTCACAATTACACTATGTTATCAACCGAAACAACTAGCCAAACTAGAGTCTAATTGTGATGACAACTTAATTTTTGTAGGATGTTTTGACAAGTAAAATGACTTAAACTTTTTGATGATGACCAGAACTTATATTTAACTTATTCATGTCAATTTGAAAGTAAATTCTTCATTTGTAAATATTTTCAAAAACGAGCATTTATCTTTTGGTAAATAAATCTTGCATTTATGAAATTTTCATGTTGCATTTGGATTGTGTAGGTAGTATCCGCTGAAAACCCTCATGAGACAACACTCGTTCTACTAGGGACACCTAGAGGCTTAACGACTTTTGCATACGCTCAATGCAGTCGTGTTTCCTACGAAAGTTGATTTATCTTATTTTTTCTTTATTCGAGGATGAATAAAAAGATAAGTGTTGGGCTATTTGATGTGCACGTAAATGTGCATATTTTTACTTCCATAATTAATCCAATTTAATTAAATAAATGATTATATAAGGTATTTTAACATGTTTAAGCAAATTATTTTCAAATCATCATTTATTCGTCTTCATATAGGGGAAAAATGGTTATTTTTGTATATGATTTAATTTGAGAAAATTTACTTGGACATTTGTACGTCGTTTTGTTGGAATTTGGATTCAAAGTGGAAGAAGTCTTCATGAAAATGTGCACACATAAGAGAAGGAAGAAAATGAAGATGGAAATCAATCAATTCATGCAACATGGAGGACCACATCTATCCACTTACCATGATCTTCAGTTAGGAGCTAATGCACATGATAGTGGAGATTAAAAATGCATGCACATTTAATGGAAGATTAATTAGAAGCTAATGATAATTTGGTGGCCACATTTCCTCAAGGGCAATTTGCGTAGTCCCCTAAAATATTCATTAAGGTTTTAGGCATGTATAAATACCCCTTATGTTTTATGTAACAAATCTCTTATCACCACCTTCTAGTTAGTTTAGTGGTAGCCACAAATTGTAATCATAAGCTCTCTTTCTCTCTTTCATAGCTTCTTAGTCTTTGTACTCTTATGTAATTTTTTTTGCAATTTAATCTCATGCTCTTTTAATTACTGTCCTTTACTATATGTAATTAGAGTAGTTTTATTTTTTGCAAGTAGATTATATATATTTACATGCAATTTAGTTAGTTCTCTTTTTTCCATTTGTTTTTGTTCTATGTTGCAATCTACATTTATCGAAATGATAACAAATATAGGAAGCTAAACCCTTTCAATTTTGGAGTAATGAAGCTCTCTTAATTATATAGATTCAACATATTTGCTAATTTATGATCGCTATTTTTGCTTAATGGAATGTTTTGTTGTGGTAAAAAATTTGTTGTTTAACTTTGAATTTGATAGCTAATGTTGTCGACACCAAATAGGTATGCTTAAACAAATATAAATACAAATTACCTCTTCATCTACATATGATGTTGGTGATGAAGTGGTAGAAGTAAAATTTGATGGTCTATATTAGTAATCAATATTAAGTAGATCATGCTTAGAATAGATTTTATTTTTAACTTCATTATCATTTTCATGAGAGTTGACAAATGGTTTGGTGGGTTGTTAAAGCTTGATGGTTTATGCTGGGCTAATTAATAGCACAAATAGATCATACTTATGATAAACATGTAAATAAATTCAAAAATGATCAAAAAGATAGATCATAATTTCATTATGTTGATTTATGAGATTATGAGAAGGGAGTTGCCTCTAAATTGCCTTCTACTCTCACATTTTTACTCAATTTTAGTTTTTGTAAGTTTTTAGAAATTTGTAGTTAACACATCGCAAATTCTTGGTTTAATTTGGTTGAGTAGCATTTAAAATCAATTCAAATCCCTATGGATTGATCCGTACTCGCCACATACTAAAATTGTACATCGTGTGCTTGTGGTTATTTTTATTACAATTTTTTGATGATTTTCTAAACTATATAAAATTCGTCGATTCAACAAGTTTTTGGCATTATTGTTGGGGAATTAATTCGATTTTGTTTCTATCTTTAATATTTAAGTTATTTTTGTCCTATTTTTGTGTGTATTCATTTTTTTTTATTAATTTGCATTTAAAAAAAATTGTGGGTTTGTGTTTAATTTTTGTTTTCATTTTTTTTTATGTTTGTGTTTTTCTATTTGCATTTGCATTTCTATATAAAAAACATACACAATTTCAAAACAAAAACATTTTATTTCCTTTTCAGTTATGTTACTACCAAAATTTATTTCGGCATTGTCGATACCTCTTTGAACAGAAGGGAAAGAAGAATAGGAGGAAGAATCTTCAACAAGACCTTGCGAAGGAGTCGAAGGGATGCTACGACAAAGGTTCAGAAGTATCACAACCTTTCGAAAGGGTCATAAGGGTCAAAAGCACCCTTCTGCTTCAGTGACCACCTTTCAAAGCAAATGATTCCGTATGCATAAAGACCTTTTGAATGAGTTAAAGCAACACCTTCCTAAGACAAAGAAGGACAACTCTTCATATATGCGCTAAACTTTTCGAAACCAAAGGTTACGCGCCTTCCCTCAAACCACTCAGAAACATACATTGATAAGAACAACCCTTTAGAAATCCTAATGAAGCCTTTTGAACCGGTCAAAGTAATTACTATCCAATGAAGGTTATGTTTCAAGTCACAAGTAAAAGTTCATGAGGGACTAACAGAGTCAAAACCATCAGAATTGGAACACCGTCAAAACCCTTGGATACAGCCTATCGACAGAGTTGAAAGCTCTTACAAAGCACCATAGAGAAGAAAGGCTCAACCATCCCTTTTGACAAAGGAAAAAGCATTCAAAAGACAATACGACACCCACCTTTCGATCAGGTCGAAAGCATCGGGGTCGAAAGGTGTTGACCGACAACTATAAATAATACCCAAGGGGTTTGGTTTTAGGGATCCGAACTCTATCATTCCACATTTGAATTTTCTTAATTCTAAAAGCTGTAGCCCTAATTTGTAAATTGAATTGGGAAAATTGAGCAATAACGAATTTGTTGATATTTGAAACGGAAGTCTTCAATTCTATTAATTACCAAGTTTTTTCACGAGCTTTTATCAGTCCTAATCATGTTTTTCCAAGTAACAACCAAGTTGAAAGATTTCTTCCGACCTGATCAAAATTCGTGCATATCCAAGTAATTTCAGTTATAAACTCCAGGCTGCCTTCTATTGGACTTCTGCTTTCAACAAGGTCGAAACCTTATCCCAATCCATTTAAACCTTCGATTCCCAATCCAAACCTAAGATACTTAAGACTCCAGCTTTCGAGAGGGTCGAAACCTCAATCCCTGTTGAATTTACCTCAAATCCCTGACCCAAGCCTTAGCCATTAAACAACTTAGCCTTCGACATGGTCGAAAAATCCAAATCAAATCTTAAATCTTGGATTGTTATAGTTATCCTTTTATGTTCCGCTACCACTATGAAATGGGGGCTTTCAAGGGGATAACTGTACTATATCAATAAGCTTGTAAGGCTAAAAATAGAGGAAATTTATCATTTCAACTGGGTCGAAAGGTGGATCCGAGAAAATTTTCACTATAGCAAACTATTCGAAATGATAACCAAGGAGAACACACACATTTTATTCTCCTCAACTTAACTAAAGGAAACCAAATGGGATTAATCTTCTTTCTTGGCTTTATTTCAGAGTTTTGATAAGATTTCTTATTGACATTTTGGCGCTAGAGGGAGGGCCCAAACCTCCAACGTGGTTGAACACCCAACACCACTTGTCACTAACCCAACTCAATTTCAAGCTTATCTACTTTGGTCTAACATCATCATGGCTAGCAGAATCAAAAGATCCGAGCAAGGATCTTCCGAACCACATTTGATAGAATTCCCCCAGGAACAATCAAAGATTCCAAACAATATGAAGAGCAAAAGCTAAGATTAGAAGCTCTAAGAATTATAAATAGGAAAAAAGCGAAATCATATGATCCAGAGAAATGGAGTTTGAACCTCCTTTCATATTGGCCCCACCCCTATTTTTGCCTTAGGAAAAAGGAAAAATGGAAGCCAAAATTTGTTCAGTAAAACAAGGAAAGCTATTAATGTTATTCCAAAGGCATAGTCTTTGAATAAGAGATAATGACTGACTACAATGCCTTTGCACATAAATGGAAACAAACTACAACAAGAACGCATCCAACATAAGAACTCCAAAGGGTTTCAAAAAGAAAAGCGAACGAAGAACGTGAAACTATAAGCCCAAGAAACAAGAAATCAAAAAAGTCATCCTCAAGAAACAACTTTCAAGTGTGTACATCCTAAATAATGCAACTTAACAACATCCATAGAAAATGTCTAATTGTTAACCAAGGATGAGCTCAATTATTGGCCATCACAAGAAAGAAAAATATGAAAAGAATCTTGGAGGAACCTACTGCCATTACCACATTATAAACAGACATGAAACCAACTATTGCAGAGCCCTAGAAGGGGTGATATTCAGCTTCTTCCTTCAAGGAATTTTTAAAGAGAACATGAGTAAATTCAATAAAGAATTACTTTTCTAAGAAAGATCTACATAGTTGGGAGTGAAATACTCCGCATTTGGACACTATCTTTAATGGTCAAAATCCTTTGTCCGCGCCGAACAGGCCAGGGTAGAGCGCCTCCTGGAGGGAGGTCGGAGTAAGCCTTTATCCGTGCCACGCTATGGCCAGGTTAAAGCACCAGTCAAGACCTTGGTCGCACCTTTGGTCAGGTCAAGGCGCCTCTTGGAGGAAGGGCGGAGTAAGCCTTTGTCCACGCCATGATATGGTCAGGTTAAAGCATTGAACAAGCACCTGTCCTTGCCACACTATAGCCAAGGCAGGGTGCCTCTTGGAGGGAGGTCGGAGTATGCCTTTACCCGTGCCATGCTATGGCCAGGTTAAAGCACCGAACAAGCCCTTGGCCGTGGCTCTGGTCAGATTAAGGCATGTCTTGGAGGGAGGTTGGATAATTCCATGGTTCAAACCTCTACGAATGAGCTAACCAAGAGCACCAGACAACAACAAATTAAGATGTCTAGGCCCAAGAAGAGGCTCATCAAATAATGGACTAAGATGTCCAAGCCCAAGAAGAGGCTCATCAAGCAATGGACTAAGATGTCCAAAGCCTAAGAAACGACATATCTTCAAAAGACTAAGATGTCCAAAACCTGAAAAATGGCATATCTCTAAAAGACTAAGATGTCCAAGCCTGAGAAATGGCATATATTAGGAAATCAATTCTATGGTTTTGATGATAACAACTATACAATGGAAATCGAATGTACATATATATCTTTATTTACAGTAGATGATAGAGTAACATCACCAAAGAGACAAAAACAAGACTCGAGAGAAGTATCAAAAGACTTCAAATCGGTAGAAGTTGAAAAGGAGTGGCACAGACACAAATAAAGCAACATGCACAGTTTCAGACGTCTGAGTGCACTAGCCAGACGTCTGAATGTTTCCTCTGGTTTGCAAATCAGACAGAATCAGACATCTGGTTAATATGCTCAGACATCTGGTTAAACTCTCTGGTTCACAACTCAGAAGGAAACCGACGTCTGATAATAAACTCAGACGTCTGAATAGCAACCAGACGCCTGGTGAATAAACACAGACGTCTGAAATGTTACCAGACGCAAAAAATATATGAAGGCCAGACGTCTGAGGGTACTTTCCAGACGTCTGATTATAGACTCGGCTGTGTAATTTCAAAGACCAACTGTCACATCCGAAAAGACACGTTCGCTCCTCTTCACTGCAACTCTTGATCACCAACATGAGCAACTATACAACGATTGTTAATGGATGCAACTACACAAAGAATCTTTCTACCACTATAAATAGCATCGGGAATTCAAGAGAAGAAATCATCTTACTCACTTATGCTCTTAATTCCTATACTCTGACTTATACATGTTCTCTAACAATCTACTACTTGTATTTAACACTTCCATATATTCAGAACTCATTATTCAATATCCTCTAGATAGATATATATATTGAAAGCACTTGTACTCAATAGTCAATATTCGTGTTATAAGAACACATTCTTGACAAAGAAACTCTGCTATTGTAAACATGTTCCTCCGGGTCAAGTGAGGGTTAGTTGAAAGCAAATTCCAAAGAGGAGCTTCGGTCTGGACGTCGGACGGGAGGTCCGAACCAGTATAAAATCCTGGTGTGATTATTTTAATTTACGTTGCTATTATTATCTATAAAGTTATATTATATAGTTAGCTGTTCATACTTGCATATATATCATATACGATCCACTCATATAGACTTTCAATTGGTATCGGAGCATGGTTTTGATCAAAAAACAGTAACACGTTTTTGAATCAATTTAATATGGCCAGTATTTTTCAAGAAGGACAATCCACTGCACGACCCCCACTTTTTAATAGATCTAACTATGCATATTGGTCAACACGTATGAGAATTTTTATGGAAGCTAATGGTCTTGAAATTTCGTCAGCCACACAAGATAGATATGAAGCACCTACTACTGCTATGAACACATGGACCGATGCACAAAAAACCTTAGCATCAAATAATGCTAAAGCTATGAGCGTCTTATTTTGTTCTTTAGACAAAAATGAATTTTCACGTGTCATGTTATGCACCACTGCATTTGATATTTGGCGTAACTTACAAATTACACATGAAGGTACAACAAAGGTCAAACAAACTAAGATTTCGATTTTGGCGCTAGAGGGAGGGCCCAAACCTCCAACGTGGTTGAACACCCAACACCACTTGTCACTAACCCAACTCAATTTCAAGCTTATCTACTTTGGTCTAACATCATCATGGCTAGCAGAATCAAAAGATCCGAGCAAGGATCTTCCGAACCACATTTGATAGAATTCCCCCAGGAACAATCAAAGATTCCAAACAATATGAAGAGCAAAAGCTAGGATTAGAAGCTCTAAGAATTATAAACAGGAAAAAAGCGAAATCATATGATCCAGAGAAATGGAGTTTGAACCTCCTTTCATATTGGCCCCACCCCTATTTTTGCCTTAGGAAAAAGGAAAAATGGAAGCCAAAATTTGTTCAGTAAAACGAGGAAAGCTATTAATGTTATTCCAAAGGCATAGTCTATGAATAAGAGATAATGACTGACTACAATGCCTTTGCACATAAATGGAAACAAACTACAACAAGAACGCATCCAACATAAGAACTCCAAAGGGTTTCAAAAAGAAAAGCGAACAAAGAACGTGAAACTATAAGCCCAAGAAACAAGAAATCAAAAAAGTCATCCTCAAGAAACAACTTTTAAGTGTGTACATCCTAAATAATGCAACTTAACAACATCCATAGAAAATGTCTAATTGTTAACCAAGGATGAGCTCAATTATTGGCCATCACAAGAAAGCAAAATATGAAAAGAATCTTGGAGGAACCTACTGCCATTACCACATTATAAACAGACATGAAACCAACTATTGCAGAGCCCAAGAAGGGGTGATATTCAGCTTCTTCCTTCAAGGAAAGATTAACGAATTTTTAAAGAGAACATGAGTAAATTAAATAAAGAATTACTTTTCTAAGAAAGATCTACATAGTTGGGAGTGAAATACTCCGCATTTGGACACTATCTTTAATGGTCAAAAGCCTTTGTCCGCGCCGAACAGGCCAGGGTAGAGCGCCTCCTGGAGGGAGGTCGGAGTAAGCCTTTATCCGTGCCACGCTATGGCCAGGTTAAAGCACCAGACAAGACCTTGGTCGCACCTTTGGTTAGGTCAAGGCGCCTCTTGGAGGAAGGGTGGAGTAAGCCTTTGTCCACGCCATGATATGGTCAGGTTAAAGCATTGAAAAAGCACCTGTCCTTGCCACACTATAGCCAAGGCAGGGTGCCTCTTGGAGGGAGGTCGGAGTATGCCTTTACCCGTGCCATGCTATGGCCAGGTTAAAGCACCGAACAAGCCCTTGGCCGTGGCTCTGCTCAGATTAAGGCATGTCTTGGAGGGAGGTTGGATAATTCCATGGTTCAAACCTCTACGAATGAGCTAACCAAGAGCACCAGACAACAACAAATTAAGATGTCTAGGCCCAAGAAGAGGCTCATCAAATAATGGACTAAGATGTCCAAGCCCAAGAAGAGGCTCATCAAGCAATGGACTAAGATGTCCAAAGCCTAAGAAAAAACATATCTTCAAAAGACTAAGATGTCCAAAACCTGAAAAATGACATATCTCTAAAAGACTAAGATGTCCAAGCCTGAGAAATGGCATATATTAGGAAATCAATTCTATGGTTTTGATGATAACAACTATACAATGGAAATCGAATGTACATATATATCTTTATTTACAGGTAGATGATAGAGTAACATCACCAAAGAGACAAAAACAAAACTCGAGAGAAGTATCAAAAGACTTCAAATCGGTAGAAGTTGAAAAGGAGTGGCACAGACACAAATAAAGCAACATGCACAGTTTCAGACGTCTGAGTGCACTAGCCAGACGTCTGAATGTTTCCTCTGGTTTGCCAATCAGACAGAATCAGATGTCTGGTTAATATGCTCAGACGTCTGGTTAAACTCTCTGGTTCACAACTCAGAAGGAAACAGACGTCTGATAATAAACTCAGACGTCTGAATAGCAACTAGACGTCTGGTAAATAAACACAGACGTCTGAAATGTTACCAGACGCAAAAAATATATGAAGGCCAGACGTCTGAGGGTACTTTCCAAACGTCTGATTATAGACTCGGCTGTGTAATTTCAAAGACCAACTGTCACATCCAAAAAGACACGTTCGCTCCTCTTCACTGTAACTCTTCATCACCAACAGGAGCAACTATACAACGATTGTTAATGGATGCAACTACACAAAGAATCTTTCTACCGCTATAAATAGCATCGGGAATTCAAGAGAAGAAATCATCTTACTCACTTATGCTCTTAATTCCTATACTCTGACTTATACCTGTTCTCTAACAATCAACTACTTGTATTTAACACTTCCATATATTCAGAACTCATTATTCAATATCCTCTAGATAGATATTATATTGAAAGCACTTGTACTCAATAGTCAATATTCATGTTATAAGAACACATTCTTGACAAAGAAACTCTGCTATTGTAAACATGTTCCTCCGGGTCAAGTGAGGGTTAGTTGAAAGCAAATTCCAAAGAGGAGCTTCGGGACTGGACGTCGGACGGGAGGTCCGAACCAGTATAAAATCCTGGTGTGATTATTTTAATTTACGTTGCTATTATTATCTATAAAGTTATATTATATAGTTAGCCGTTCATACTTGCATATATATCATATACGATCCACTCATATAGACTTTCAATTGGTATTAGAGCAAGGTTTTGATCAAATAACAGTAACACGTTTTTGAATCAATTTAATATGGCAAGTATTTTTCAAGAAGGACAATCCACTGCACGACCCCCACTTTTTAATAGATCTAACTATGCATATTGGTCAACACGTATGAGAATTTTTATGGAAGCTAATGGTCTTGAAATTTGTTCAGCCACACATGATAGATATGAAGCACCTACTATTGCTATGAACACATGGACCGATGCACAAAAAACCTTAGCATCAAATAATGCTAGAGCTATGAACGTCTTATTTTGTTCTTTAGACAAAAATGAATTTTCACGTGTCATGTTATGCACCACTGCATTTGATATTTGGCGTAACTTACAATTTACACATGAAGGTACAACAAAGGTCAAACAAACTAAGATTTCGATTTTGCAAAACCAATTTTCTTCATTTAAAATGATGCAAAGTGAAACTGTTGTTGACATGTATTCTAGATTTTAAACTATCTAACATGATCTTATGGCATTAGGAGTTAAATTCACTTATTTTAATTTAATATCTCGAATACTCAACTCTTTGACATAAGATTGGGAAAGGAAGGTTTTAGCTATAGAAGAAGCTAATGATCTTTCCCCTCTCAAAGTTGAAGAGTTGATAGAAAATTTAATGTCCTATGAAGCTAACTTGCAGGCACGAAAAGAACTTAATTCGGACAAAAAGAATATAGCATTTCCAGCAACAAAAAATGATGACTCTGATCTAGATGAAGAAGAAATAGTTTTTGTTACCAAGAATTATAATAGATTCAAGAAATTTAGAAAGATGACCAAGTTTCAAAAAGAAGGGAAGTCCAACACAACAAACATATCACAAATCAAGTGCTATGAATGTGATCAATACGGACATATGAAGAAGGATTGCCCTTAACTCAATAATGACAAAAAGAATAACAAAATTCAAAAATTCAAGAAGAAGAAGGCTTTCAAAGTAACTTGGGATGATTCGGATTCTTCATCTTCTAAAAGTGATAGTGATAGTGACGGAGAACAAGCTAATATATGTTTTATGGCACAAATTGAAGAGGTATGTCCTGAACTTAGCTATGATGAACTATTAGAACTTAGCATGGAACTAGAAGATAAATTTAGAAAAATAAAAAAATTGAACAAAGAATATATAGTCAAAATAAATAGATTAAAACTTGAGGTAGGAATGTTGAAAGATGAAAAAATTATTCTAGAAGAAGAACTTGAAATATCTCAACAAAAAGTCAAAAATAATATGATAGAAAGTGAGTATTTCTATAGAAAAAGAAAATTTGTTAAAAGAAAATATTGATTTTAAAAATAGTATTGAATTGTTGAAAATTGAAAATATAAAGTTGAGAGAAAAATTAGATAAAATTACCAATAATGTTTCAAAATTTAATAAAGGTAAAAAAGATTTAGAAGATCTTATCAAAAATTCAAAACCTTCAGGTAATAGAAATGGAATAGGATTCAAAAATTCTTTTAAACAAAAAGAGAATAATGCTAAAAATAGTAGACATATAAAAACTAAAAGTTTGTCTAAGACTAAATTGAATACCAGTAATATGAAAATTTGGATTCCTAAAACGAATAATAATTTGATTAGACAAAAGCATATTAATAATTACTTAAAAAATGTAGTCTATAATAAAAATTATATTTATAAAGGTACCAAACCATCTTGGGTATAGCTACCTTCCTCTAACAAATAGGACACTAATAAAACATATGGGTACCAATTAAAACATTTTCTATTTTGCAGGTACCCAAAATAAAAAATAAAGAGAAATGGATACTAGATAGAGGTTGCTCCAAGCATATGACCGGAAATTCAAGAATGTTATCAAATATAACATACATCGATGGTGGAACGGTGACCTTTGGAGACAATTCTAAAGGATATGTAATAGGAATTGGAGAAGTCATCAACTCTGGTATATCTAACTCTCCTATTATTAAAAATCTTTTATTAGTAGAAAAATTGAAACATAATTTGCTAAGCATTAGTCAATTATGTGATAAAGGTTTTCAAATAAATTTTGAAAAACATAGATGTAATATTTTAGATAATAACAAACAACTCATTTTTGAAGGATTTAGAAACAAAAATATTTATGTATTAAACATGAATATAAATAAAAATTCAAACTTATGTTTAACCGTCAAACATGATGATCCATGGTTATGGCATAAACGATTTTGTCATATCAATTTTAAAAGTATTAATAAATTAGCAAAATATGAGTTAGTAAGAGGATTACCTAAAATAAATTACAAAATAGAAAATTTATGTGATGATTGTCAAATTGAAAAACTAAAGAAAAGCTCGTTTAAATCTAAAAATAATATTTCTACAAAACAACCATTAGAATTATTACATTTAGATTTATTTGGTCCAACACAAGTACGGGCTATAAATCAAAACAAATATGTGTTTGTAATAGTCGATAATTTTTCAAGATATACATGGACTTTATTTTTAAAACATAAAAGCGATACTTTTGGAATGTTTAAAATATTTGCTAAAAGAATTAAAACTCAAATGAATTTAAAAATTAAAAATATTAGAAGTGATCACTGAGGAGAATTTGAAAATGATCTTTTTACAAACTTTTGCAATAAGAAAGGTATAACTCATAATTTCTCTTTTCCTCGTACACCTCAACAAAATGATGTCGTAGAAATAAAAAATCGTACATTACAAGAATGTGCACAAACATTCCTAAATAGTAGTGGATTACCAAAACATTTTTGGGCTGAAGCTATTGCAACATCCTGTTATGTACTAAATCGAGTAACTATTCACCCCATGACTAAACAAACTTGTTTTGAAGTATTTTTTGGTAAAAACCGTAAAGTATCATACTTTAAAACTTTTGGTTCAAAATGTTTTATATGAAACACAAAAGATAATTTAGGAAAGTTTGATCTAAAACTTGATGAAGGTGCTTTTGTTGGATATTCGGAACGTAGCAAAGCATATAGGATTTTTAATAAACGAAGTAATACTGTTGAAGAAAGCTTACATGTCTCATTCGACGAAAATCTTTTTAAACATCATACTAATGATGAAGAAGAAATTATTCCACTAACAAATTCAACAAACTCTATTACTAATGAAACAAATAGTCAAAATAATACTTTGATATCATCTCCTAGAATCCTTAAGGATCATCCAATAGATAATATTATTGGAGATCTTAATTCAAGAGTAATTAGAAATCAACTCAATCATATAAGCCACATAGCATTTGTGTCAAACTTTGAACCAAAAAATTATAAACACGCATCAAATGACCATTTTTGGATAATAGCTATGCAAGAAGAATTAAATCAATTTGAACGTAATAACGTATGGGAATTAGTACCAAGACCTGAAGAACAATCGGTAATAGGAATAAAATGGATATTTAAAAACAAAGCAGATGAGAATGGAAATATTGTTAGAAATAAAGCACGTTTGGTTGCTTAAGGCTATAATCAAGAAGAAGGCATAGATTACGATGAAACGTTTGCTCCAGTAGCAAGATTAGAAGCCATTCGTACATTACTCGCCTTTGCTACTCATAACAATTTTAAACTATTTCAAATGGATGTCAAAAGTGCCTTTTTGAATGGTTTTATTAAAGAAAATGTATACGTCGAACAACCACCACTATTTGTTCACGAAAAATATCCTGATCATGTTTTTAAATTACATAAAGCACTATATGGATTAAAACAAGTACCTCGTGCATGGTACGAACGTCTTAAAAACCACTTAATAACATCTGGTTTTCATGTAGGAAAAATAGATACAACTTTATTTATTAAAAGAGAAGATAACGATATTTTGGTTGTACAAATCTATGTTGATGATATCATCTTTGGTTCAACCAAAGAAAAACTATGTAATCAATTTTCTAATATTATGAAAAATGAATTTGAAATGTCACACATGGGTGAATTAAATTTTTTCTTAGGTGTACAAATAAAACAACTCGAAAATGGAATCTTCATTCATCAAGAAAAATATTGTAACGATTTATTACGACGATTTGAAATGAATAAAACATCAAGCAAACCAACACCAATGAGTACCACTATTCATTTAGAAAAAGATGAAATCGGAAAAGATTTTGATGAAAAATTATATCGTAGCATGATTGGTTCTCTACTTTATTTAACGGCTAGTCGACAGGATATTATGATGAGTGTATGTCTTTGTGCTCGATTTCAAGCAAAACCAAAAGAATCTCATCTAAAAGCGGTTAAGTGAATTTTATGTTATTTATCTAGCACTAAAGATTATGGTTTGTTCTACCCTAAAGGATCATCGTTTGAACTTGTTTCATATAGCGATGCAGATTTCGGTGGATGTAGAACAGATCGTAAGAGTAGTAGTGGAACTTGTCATTTTATCAGACAATCTTTAGTTTCATGGTTTAGTAAAAAACAAAATTGTGTTTCTCTATCTACATGCGAAGCCGAATACATCTCCGCCGCTTTAGCATGTGCGCAAGTAAATACATGCAACAGATATTAACGGATTTTGGTAAAATTATCACCAAATCTCCAATTTATTGTGATAACACAAGTGCAATTAATTTATCAAAAATCACTGTTAATCACTCACGAACCAAACATATAGATATGCGACATCATTTTCTACGAGACAATGTTGAAAAAGGAACCATTTCATTAGAATACGTAAATACCGAAAATCAAGTAGCCGATATCTTTACAAAACCATTAAATGAACAAACTTTCTCTAAACACCGGCGAAGTTTACGTATTTGCTCACTAAATGACCTTCTTTCTTAATAATATATATATATAAAATAATTTTTTTAAGGCTAAAATTAGTCACCATAGTAAACACCACTATTTATATCATTGATTGCTGCACCTTCAAACTTTTAGAAAATTAGTTTGCCTATTTTTAATATTTTCAGCATATAAATATAGCCAAACACAAAAACTACATTCAAACAATTGGATTTTTTTTTAAAAAAAAAATCAAAATATAACAATGTCGTCAGAAGATTCATACATATCTATCTCTATCTCAACACCAACAACGAACAGCTCGGTTGACACCCCACAACGACTTCTGACACCTACACCAAAGCAAGAGCAAGCATATAGGTGGTCTTCATATGGTACGGGTTTTACTCTGGATAAGAAGAAAACTAAAAGTTCTCTATTTATTTCCCCTAACACAAAGGAGAAAATTAATGAAATCCATCATTACCAAAATCAACAGATGGATCTTCAACGAGAGCTTCATTTCGAACAAAAAGTTACAGCACGAAGGTTAAGCTTTCTCGAGCAAGTGGCAATGAAGTTTTGTTCGTCCCAAAAGAACGATGTTCATGAACCGCTACCAAAACCTTGCAATTCATTGGATCCATCTTCTTCGTATCGTACTTCTTCAGATCCCTCACCAAAACGATTTTCTGGCTCTCCACGGACTCACGAACGTGGAAATATATGGTCCCCACTTAGACCATGGAAGGATAATGAGTCAGAAAATCGAAAAACTCCATCTCCATCTAAGTAAATAAATTGTATTAAGTATTAAATGTATCTAAACTTATTTGTTATTATATTTTTACAACAATAAAGCTATTTCTTATCTACATTCGATATATAAAGTGAAATCATCTCATTGTAAGTCATTTTTAGCCTCTCTGCAATTTTCAGACGTCTATCAACAACTTCCAGACGTCTGACACAAGGATATACTATTCAAAATTTAGGAGTGTGCATATATTAGACGACTGATATACCCCCCAGACGTCTGAAATATTGTTCTGTCTTCTCTAAATAAAATTCATACCAATCCAGACGTCTGAAATAAGATCCAGACGTCTGCCTTTGTTTTCTGTTTCGAAATTAAACAAAAACAGACATCTGTTTTCAATTCCAGACGTCCGAAAAATCTTACTGTATCTACAATTGTACAACTACGCTCAAAACCAGACGTCTGGGTCACAAAGCAAACGTCTGATTTTTTCCTCTGGACAAAAATTAGGGCAAACCAGATGTCTGATTTCCAATCCAGACATCTGATTCCCAATAGACCTTTTAAAATCGATCAGATAACGTCATTTTTTTTCTTTTATCTCAAAATTATTACTTCCTACGATTTTCACAAACAAAATTTTCGCTCCAATTCACTATCCTATAGCAAATATAATCATGATGCCTCCTCACACTAAGAATCCTAAAATGATGGAAAGAAAGCAAGATCAACCCACCACATCTTCAAATCCCCGGGTCTGCTCCGATGACCAAATCGAACGGTGGATGAATAAAGCTCCCCATTCTATAAAAAGGTATGAAGATATTCAAAAGAAGAAACTTCATACAGGACCATTCTATAATCTTCTTAAATTCCCCATGTATGACTTAGATGAACTTTGTGAAAATGCTGGTTTGGAAACCCTAATCTCGTTTACTCCTAATGATGTTCAAATAGATCAGTTAGTTATATTTTTATTCTACGCCAATCTAGATAGTACTTCAGTTTGGAATACCGAAGATGAGGACAACTGGTTATGGTCAAGCGTCTATGGGAATACTATTCGATTAACTCCGGGTTTATAGCTAGAACCTTAGGATGCTCCGATACTGGGGAGGATTTGCACAACATTCCGGATATGCGTTTTAAGCCATGGAATAGTATTACTCATCAAATATGGAAGGACGAAATGCTAAAATTCGCTTCAAAATATTTACTCCAAAAGCCCAGCTCCTGATGAGAATGATAATAAATACAGTGGCTCCATGTATGGGGAGTCACGAGCAAGTAACGGAAATGGCACAAAGCTCTGTATGCTCTCTTTAGTGGAACTCGGGTAAATTGGACAAAATTCATCTTCGACGAGCTCAAACAATTTTGGACTCGCTCAAGGCCATCGATCATTTACCCTACCTATATTATGAGACTTCTTCGTGCACATAATATTCCTTCATATCTGTCGACGTTCGAAGAAATTTCATCAAAATATGCTTCCACAAAATTCTTTTCTTTGATGCACCTACCAGAAATTCCTCCAGATATTATGTCCTTCGAAGATTGGACGTATAATCGTCAATCTCGAAGAGTTAAGCCTCCTCCTCAACCACACATTGATCCGTCCCAAGAGGAAGAACAACATCAAGAAGTCACTCCTCCTCCTCCCGCACCATTTGATTATCCGGGATAGGACAAAATTATAGAGACTCGATTGGAAACAAATCTAAATGAAAGTATTCGAGATCTCACACTTCGAAACCAACATTTATTGTTTCAAAATCAAAAATATTTGGCTAGGCGAATTGACAACTTTGAAAGTTCATTTGCTACACGACTAGCCACAGTTAAAGATTCTCTTTCAACTATTCTATCGGTTCTTAAAGAAGTGCTACAAAGGATTCGTTGTCCAACTCCACCTTCTGACGATTGGGCAACCCCTGTACCTTCTTCTCCTGTAAAACATTCCAAATTATTTGAGGATGAACCTCCAAAGGAAGCTTTGACATCTCCTTCAAAAGCCAACACTTCTACAAAAGTAGAACCAAAGGAGGGTGATACAAATCAAGCTTCACCAAAGGAGGATGATCCAAAACAAGCTTCTCCAAAGGAACTCTAAGAATTTAGGAATTGTAATGTTTATATTTTGTACAAATCTATGTGTGTAACTTCTTCAAGTTATTAATGAAAATTTTATTTTTGACGATTGGGTTGAATATTGTAAATTCTTTTTGATAATGTCAAAGGGGGAGAAATATAGATAGAATCATAAAACAATAAAAAATAAGCACATATTCAGGGGGAGATTTCTAATATATATATAAGTACATTAAATAGTTGTCATCATTAAAAAGGGGGAGATTGTAAGAAAATCAATTCTATGGTTTCGATGATAACAACTATACAATGGAAATCGAATGTACATATATATCTTTATTTACAGGTAGATGATAGAGTAACATCACCAAAGAGACAAAAACAAGACTCGAGAGAAGTATCAAAAGACTTCAAATCGGTAAAAATTGAAAAGGAGTGGCACAGACACAAATAAAGCAACATGCACAGTTTCAGACGTCTGAGTGCACTAGCCAGACGTCTGAATGTTTCCTCTGGTTTGCAAATCAGACAGAATCAGACATCTGGTTAATATGCTCAGACATCTGGTTAAACTCTCTGGTTCACAACTCAGAAGGAAACCGACGTCTGATAATAAACTCAGACGTCTGAATAGCAACCAGACGCCTGGTGAATAAACACAGACGTCTGAAATGTTACCAGACGTAAAAAATATATGAAGGCCAGACGTCTGAGGGTACTTTCCAGACGTCTGATTATAGACTCGGCTGTGTAATTTCAAAGACCAACTGTCACATCCGAAAAGACACGTTCGCTCCTCTTCACTGCAACTCTTTATCACCAACATGAGCAACTATACAACGATTGTTAATGGATGCAACTACACAAAGAATCTTTCTACCACTATAAATAGCATCGGGAATTCAAGAGAAGAAATCATCTTACTCACTTATGCTCTTAATTCCTATACTCTGACTTATACATGTTCTCTAACAATATACTACTTGTATTTAACACTTCCATATATTCAGAACTCATTATTCAATATCCTCACTCTCTCTCTCTCTCTCTCTATATATATATATATATATATATATATATATATATATTGGAAGCACTTGTACTCAATAGTCAACATTCATGTTATAAGAACACATTCTTGACAAAGAAACTCTGCTATTGTAAACCTGTTCCTCCGAGTCAAGTGAGGGTTAGTTGAAAGGAAATTCCGAAGAGGAGCTTCGGGACTAGACGTAGGACGGGAGGTCAGAACCAGTATAAAATTCTCGTGTGATTATTTTAATTTACGTTGCTATTAGTATCTATCAAGTTATATTATATAGTTAGTTGTACGATCCACTCATATAGACTTGCAGCATATCCCTAGAAGGCTAAGATGTCTAGGGCCTAGAAGTGGCATATCAGATTGTGGTCTAAGACGTCCAAGCTCAACAGGCAACCGATCAAGTTACAACCACATGCAAGACCTAAAGGGCTTGTAATGACCCAGGATTTCAGTCATTTAAAATTCGTATATTTAATTAATTTTAAATGTTTAAAAGTTAAGATTATAAGTTGAATAAATAATATTTCGAATATAGTGATTTAATTGGATAATTAAATTGTTAATTTAATATTTGAAATTGTAGAAATAATTTGGAAATTGGATTTAATGTGAATGAAAATGATTTATAAAATTAAATTAAATAATATTTGAATTAGAATGATGTTAGAGAGCTTTTAAAGTCGAATTAAAAATTAATTTGTAGAAATTGAATATTTTAACATTTAATTTACTTGTAAAAATAGCCATTTTTCAAACAGTCTCGGATTTTGATGAAACAAGTTTCATTGGATCCGTAATGTTATTTTATTGTAATATTTCAAATTTTGTGTCGATTGGATTTACGGTTTGTCCGGGGCAAGCTAAAACGCGTAGAAATCGGTTTAATTGAATTTTAAATTTAAAATAGTCGATTTGAAAACCTATCTTTCAAATACAATCAAATTGGCTCCCGATATATATTCCATTGTGTTCGGAATAGGGGTAAAACATTATAAACGCCAGGTGGCACGCGTTGTTTTGAGTTCGATAAATTTTCGGATGAATAGTGTTTCAAAATTTTCTATAAAAGGACCTCACTTATTCTTGTTTGCATTAACCCTAGGGTTACAAACCTTAGCCACCATCTTACCTTCCACGACCAGAAATTAGTTTCCTTTTCCCTTAGATTTCTTCAAATCCGTCAATCGATTCAAAAAGTGTTCAACCGCAAAGTTGTAGAGGGTAACAAGATTGTTCAATCCAACGGTCACGATCGAGTATTATGCTATGGATCAACGGTACATCAAGTGCAAATATCACATGTTCATTCACGTTTTCGAAAAGGATGAGCCGCCGGGCTTCGTGGTTTTTTCGACGGTGAGTAGAGTCGGCCTTGGGCTTTGAAACCCTAGTTGTCGATAAACTTCTACGTGCTCGTAGGTTTCACGTTAATTCAAGAAAAGTGGCGGCTTGCGGGTTTTCACGTGTTCAAACCTGGTGTTGGAGAAGATGAAGTTCGCGGCCATGATTTTCTCTGGTATAACGGATGGCCAGATGAGGTTTAAGGGTTTAAAAATAAAATTGAAAATGAAACTAATTTATATAATGAATCATGTGATATTTAAAATTCCATAACTTCTTTGTACGAGGTCCGTTTCGTACGAAACGAGTTGCGTTGGATTCGTATGGATGAGCATTACATTATGGAGCTAGATTCGGATTTATTTGAGCTAGTAAAAAATTTTGGTTGAAATTAAACGCTCGTTTAATTTTAATCGGAATAAATCGCTATCGCGATGACTACAAGCAATGTGAGTACAACTCACTCTTTCTGACTCACTGATATTTTTTGTAGCAACCCTTGTTTTGGCAATTACTTGTAAATATTAAATTATAATGGTAGTTATAATTTAATATTGTGAATTAAGAATAAATTGGAGAATTAAATTATTTTTTCTGGAAAAAAAAACAATGGATTTTGGAAATAAAATGTAAAGAATAAAGTTTTACAAACTTTTTCTTGGTTTTTGTGAGAAATGTGAGTGAAATATGGTTTTATTTAGAGAAAATGCGATAATTCTTGTAATTATTGTCTAGTATTTCTTTACTGATTCTTAAAAGAATTATTTGGTTTTAATAAACTGAAATATTGGGTATTTATTAGTTTTAAGCTAATAAATTAATTGGGTGATGTATTTCAACGTTAAATTGTTGAAATAAATCTAAAGTAATGAAAATGAAGTTTTGAAAAATTTATTTTGATAATTCAAGAAGAAAATTATCAATTGTTGATTTTATTTGAGTTGTGCAATACTATTGTAAGTTATTGCTTATATTAAAGCTTTTATTGAATTTAAATAGGCGAAAAATGAAGCAAATCTATATTTTATTAATATAAATGATGAAATATGGTTTAAAAATAGTATTTTGATGATAAGATAAATGTGGAATGATTTATTGTAATTTATTTATCAAGAAAATAATTTTCATACAAATTATTGCATTAAAAAAAATGATGTCTTACACTAAAAGTGTAAATTGAGTAATGTGGTCAAAAATAGGGTTTTATTATTAAAAAATAACTTTTTATAATAAAATAAATTTAAATTTGTTACGATAACAATTTTATTTCATAACAATTAGATGTATACATTTTGTTTGGCTTTTAAAATGAAGTAAAGTGTGTATATGTTGATAACATAAGATAAAAATGTACATTACTTATTTTTCCTCTAAGCATTTTGGCTTTGGGCTAAATAGGTTTAGAAATGTGATCCAAAATCCATTATCTAGAGGTCTCTGGTGAAGAAAAGACACACAGCACGTTGTTTCTTCTTCTTCTTTCTCAAACAGAAGAAACTATCTTCTTCTTCTCAAATTGACAGTAAATGAAAATCTCACTCCCTCCCAAAATCCTAATCAAAACCTTTGCAAATTTTAACAAAATTGAGAAAAAATTATTAGCATTCAAATCTCTACAGGTAATCTCTAAAAATTTCTGGAATTATTTCATCAAAATTGTATTTTGTTATTATTCTAAATCCATGGTTTGCGTGTTACAGTAAATTAATTTTCAGGCGCTTTTAAGGGCTCTTGAAAGTAAAAGTTGTCGTCTTTATCCTAATTCTTCACTGCAAATCCTTGAAACCGACCCTAAGGTGAGTATTCTAACTCATGCTAGCTGAAATATGAATTGCATCTCAAGATATTGATGTTTGAGCTGAGTTTTAGTCATTGTAAAACTAAATTTTCATGTGTAAATTTTCAGTTCAAAACAGCTCTGAGTCCAAGTTTGAGCTATTGCATCTTGCTCAATTCTTGTCTAAATCATGCCAAATCATTTTTGAGTGATATTACTGTTACCAGAGTATATGCATGTCAATTTTTATGTTTTAATTCAACTTGGAATTGATAGAAAACTGTGCTCAAAGTTGCAAGCGGAGCATGTTTTTGCCCAGGTTTTTACAGTGAAAACACTGTCTGGGTCCAACTTCGAGATATCATAACTTTCTCATACCTTCTCTGAAATGTTCGATTATTTTTGCAGTTTAAATTATAGTTGTTGTACTTTGTTCACATAAAATTTTAGGTCATTTAGACCTATATAGCATATAGAAACATGCTGCCGAACTTTGACTCGGAGGATGTTTTTGCCCAGATTTATACAGCGTAAACACTGCCTGGATCCCACTTTAAGACATCGTATCTTTTTGCCGCTTTCTCTAAATTGAATGACTCTTGATGCAATTCAAAGTGTTGTTGTTGGTCTTTATGTATGTCAAATATCTGGTCATTTTGACCTACATAGCTTATAGAAACATGCTGACGAACTTTGACACGGAGTATGTTTTTGCCCAGATTTTACAGTGAAAACACAGCCTGGGTCCAATTTTGAGACATGTTAACATTCTCATATTTTATCCAAATTGTACGATTATTTTTTTATTTGAAAGCTGAAGTTTTCTATTGTAGGCTTAGCAATTTTCAGATTAAACTAATCAAATTTGGTTCTCCTTTCATGCCTGAAAGCTGAACCCCAACGTGTTCCAGGCCTGTGCGTTTTTTTGTTTTTGAACTGTTGCAAACATGGCCTGAGTCCATGTTTGAGATAGTGTAACTTTTACTTTTCCAGTCAGAATTCATTGATTCTTTTTTTGTTTGAAAGATGAAGTTTTCTAGTTTGTGTACACTAATTTTAGTTCAATCAAAGGTCGTTAGGCTACCTGTTTTATATCCAAAATTTGAACATAGAGAAGATATCGGACCTGGGATATTTTGGCTAAGTGTTTTTATGTTCTTTTTCCGTCCGATTTTTAACTTATACTTGATGTTTTTGTGATACTTCTGAAATATTTTGAGTGCTATGATGCCTATCAATAGGATAACCAAGTTTTGATGAATTTGAAATTCAAATTTGATATGAATTTGAATTGAATTTGAATGAAGGTTTTGAGTGACTTCTTTGATTTCGAGCACAGATTTTTCTAAACAATTTTGATATAATGTTCAGACAAAGTTGGCATTTAAAATAATTATTATGTAATATTTTTAAATTATTTTAAGTTGTATAATCTATTTATTCTCTATAATAAGGGAAGTTTCAAATATCGTCTTCAAAATTGATTTCGAAAAATGGTTCTAAAAGCTTGTTTTCTCAAATAAATTATTTTATATATAAAATATACACTTTTATACTATTCGAACGTATGAGAAAGAGAATTAAACGATTTAGTAAAACACGTGGTATGGGACATGTGCGTTTACTATTTCGGTTAATTTCGGACTTATACGATCGAAGCTATTTGAGAATATTGATTCTGAGATGTTTTGCCATTTTATTTCATATTTTGAGTCTTATAATTTCTATTCATTGGAATTATTTAAGATGGAAATATTTAGCAAGTATTATGGTTTGAGATCTCCTATGTAGGAGTATGGTCGATGAGAACCATCACGATGTTTTTTTTACTTGCCAATGATATAAGGCAAGTCTTGGGTTATGATTTCATATTTTGAGATTTATGGTTTATGAGGAACCATCATGATGTTTTCACTTGTCGATGAGATGAGACAAGTCACGATGCCATTTAATACTTGTAGATGAGATGAGACAAGTATCGTGTCTCTTTACCACTCGCCAATGAGACTAGGCGAGATATAATTTTTATGAGTTTTATGATCTTTCTAGTGTGGCATCGACTAACGGCTAGTAAACCTCTAAGTGCGAATGTGTGGTATGGGACATACCTTAACACTTTTTGGGTTCCTATCCGTGAGTTTGTGACACATTAACGATGTTTACCTAACAGAACTGCTTTGAGAGGTGTTAGCGACCTTGTCACGAGGACGAACTGCTTTGGGAGGTGTTAGCGACCATGTTAGGGCTGACAAAATGGCTTGGAGAGGTGTCAGCGACCTTGTCATGAGGACGAACTGCTTTGAGAGGTGTTAGCGACCTTGTCACGAGGACGAACTGCTTGGGAAGGTGTTAGCGACCTTGTCATGAGGACGAACTAATTGGGGAGGTGTCAGCGACCTTGTCTGAGGCTTCGACCGTCTGAGTTTTGCACGTGCAGCATTTCTTCGACATTACAATCGGGGATTTGGCCAATCCGAATTTTCTGAGTTTTCTGTTTATTGTGATTTCACCCTTTTAAGATGTTATATTACATCGACAGCCTCGTACTATATGAGATGCTATATATATGGTTGTTTCAATTGTGATGTTTTGAACTCTTCTCGAGTTCCTTGAGTTATGAGTTTTGATAATTTCAGGATTTTATAAGATATTCTTGGTTTTGCCATTTTAGCGAGTTGAGATTGAAATTTATATACATTTATCCGATGAGATGAGGTATAATTGAATTTGGAGATTATTCTGTAGTTGAGTTTTGGGATCATCCTATTTTAGAATGTTTTATGTTTTCCATTTTGGCGAGAGTTTGTATTGATGTTTCTCCTTTTAAGGAGATATGGTTCATGGAAACCATGTAGACATTTTGAGATGTCGCCGATGATATGGGGCACTTTTGTTTGATTTGAGTATTGAGTTTGAGTTACCTCCTTCGAGGTATTTGTTCACTTAAGCAGCGTTTGTTACTTAAGTGTTGAGCTTATGATTTTATCGATTCATTCTTCTCTTTCGAGAAGAAGTATCTTCATGTCTATTTTGCTTCATATTATCGATATTGACTGATTCGTGCAGCTAGACTGACCCGTGTATTTATACTCGGGTCAGACCGAGTTGTTTCAGGTATCATCTATTGGACTTAGCTTGAAGTTGATGCTCGATATCAG
This sequence comes from Allium cepa, assembly GCA_030765085.1. Lineage (NCBI taxonomy): Eukaryota > Viridiplantae > Streptophyta > Magnoliopsida > Asparagales > Amaryllidaceae > Allium > Allium cepa. The sequence continues at coordinate 25,500,642 of CM060938.1, read as the reverse complement.
CTCTCCTTTCTCTTGAGCAATTTCTTTTCTTCCGCATACTCTGATGTATTTATATTTGATTCAATGCATATGGTATGGTCGTATACCACCTTTATTGTATTCATATTGTATTGTACTAAACATGTATCAGTGTGTATATATATATATATACACATGATGTTGATTACTGTTCTGTGATGTGCTTTACATTTAGTTATTGTATTTTGTTCTGATAGATACGTTAACTACCTATAGTTTTGGATTAAGCATTTACTGTGTATGTCGATCCACTCGAGTAGAAAAAAAAATCATTGCATTTATCGACGTATTCAGTAGATGTTTAAGACAAAATTATAGATAGTCGCCCTTAACTAGCCCTATTCTCCGCTTTAGTAGACGGAATTACTTGTTAATTCTCTTTACTAAGGTGCGTCTCGGGGTGGGGCGTTACAGCATGGTATCAGAGCTGTGGTCAGAACAAAGTAGAATAAACACAGAACTGTACGTATATCACGTTACGTCAAAGTACAATATGAGTGAATCATTGTCCTTTATTCGAGCTTATTTTCGAATCGTGCTTTGATTCTTTTTCGAATTTTGGGATATGTTGAGATGGAATATGTATAGGGATATAAATTGTATTCCGTAGTATTCCATAATTGATTTTGACGTTATCTTATGAATAATCTTCTTTGGGATTATTCTATTCTTATTTTTGTCAATGCGAGTAAGTTCGTATCGATGAAGCTTATTGATTCCTTAGAGTATTCTTGTTGTGTTCCTTTGAGAGTTGTGAATCATATTGAGGGGATCCACAACGATTGGCTCGTTGTGAGCATTTTGAGATTTCTATTTGATGATGCTTTTTGAGTATTTGGTTGTTACTCACAATCTTGAGATGAATTTGATTTGAGAAGGATTGACTTATTTGATATTAAGTCCAATCCTTTGTTTTATAGGATCCTATTGTATATTTAGTTTCCTATTTTGATTGTTTTATTATTTCTATCACTTTGAACGTTAATTATGATTCCGAAGTTTTTGAATTCACCATTGGGTATCGAGATGTTGATGGTATAACTCGAATTCCAGCCAAGGTGACTTTGTTGATTTTTGTGAGTCCATTTGGATTTGACATCCAATCGGGCAATCAAGTGTTGAGGTAACCCAATTCCTGGCTTTTAGCCTTCGGCTATCCTTCCACGAGGATATCCACTAAGGAATAAGGTGAGTTTCTAGATTGTTCGAGTTTGATTGAGTTTATCATTCAGTTTCTTTGAGTTATCCTTTTCGGATACTCAATCGGTGTTATCCTTTGTAGCATTACTTTGATTGAAGTAATGATTTGTTGTTTGTGTGCTTCTTCTCCTTCGAGAAGAATAGCTTGCTTATCTTTTGTCTTGATGATTTCCGAGTGTGGCTCATCGGCTTGTAGGAGTGGATGAACACTCCATCTTCTTCTGTTGATTTTGGGAATTGCGTATTCTAGGAATATCTCGATGCATTCTCTTAATGTTCTTTGGTTTGAGATTTTGAAGCTATATATATGAGTTTTAAAAAGAGAAACTGGAGTTTTGAGATTAAAAATAAAAATAAATCAAAGAATACTTTGAGAATATATTTACAAGAGTATTATTTCTTTTATGGAAATAATTTGAGAGTGTTGGGTTGTCCATCAAGTAGTTAAGAGTTCCGGTCGATACGTCTGATCAATGTTATCGATAGGAATCTCCTAAATGCTATGATGGGGGAAATCAGACACAGTGGTTTGTGTTTTAAAAAAAAATCAAGATTTTGAAAATAATATTTTGAGATTATATATTAAATTTATTTTTGAATGGTAATGGTAGCCATTGATTTTAGAGACGGGTAACAGAGTGGCGAGGCAGTTTTGATCGTTCGATTGACTCTGCAGCCAACGAATATATCTATTTATTAGAGGTTCAATGGCGAGGCAATGCCATTTATTTATTTATTTATTTACTTTGAGCTATACTTTATTGAAAGTACATTTTGATATTTTAGAATCTATATTATATACATTAAATGTTTTAAGAGAAGAGTTATAAGAGGATTTGAAGATTGTTTTTAAACGATTTAACTGGTTTAATAAAAAGAGTAAAGAGAATTTAAACCCTTAATTAATTTTGAGCAAAATTATTATGGATTTACAAAATTATTTGGAAATCAATTTTGATGCAAGGGAAGAAATTTGGACTTTTAATTTGAGTTTTACATTACTTACTAAGTAATATAGTAAGGAGTTTGAAAATTTTCAAATGTTGAAAATTTAAATTTAAAATTTAAAAAGAAAAAAAATTCTAAATATCTTGGATTGTAAAGTATCTGAGTCTATATTCTTGTTCTGGAGTTTACCCCATTCTTGTGCTATTGATAAGGACGTGCATTTCACGGTCGTTCGAGTTGGTGGCCTTGTGAGAAACCATCTTGTGATTTATCAATCTTCTCTATTGTGTCTACCCTGTTGTGAGGATGTTCTTTCCGTATATTTATGCGGAAAATCTTATTGATGATCTTCTTTATTACTTAGAGTTCGGGTTCAAGTGAGCTTGATCTCGATTCTATTCGTAGAGTTTTTTTTTAAACCAATCATTTCTGATTGATTAATTATTGAGCATCTTACTGAGTTTTGATTCGAAGATGGGATAGCTTCGAAATTCTTTCGAGATACTTGGAAAATTCGATGGTTTGCTAATCACTATATTAGCATTTGATGGGCCATTGGATTAACTAAGTGAGTTTTTCATTTCTTCTCTCTACCATTCTATGTTAAGAGTATGAATGGTTTGAGTTTCGAACTTGTCTTTTATCCTTTGTCGATTGAATTTTTGTATCGTTTACAGCTCTTTTCCTAGAAAATTGCGGGGACGGAATTTTTGTAAGGGGAGGAGCCTGTAGCAACCCTTGTTTTGGCAATTACTTGTAAATATTAAATTATAATGGTAGTTATAATTTAATATTGTGAATTAAGAATAAATTGGAGAATTAAATTATTTTTTCTGGAAAAAAAAACAATGGATTTTGGAAATAAAATGTAAAGAATAAAGTTTTACAAACTTTTTCTTGGTTTTTGTGAGAAATGTGAGTGAAATATGGTTTTATTTAGAGAAAATGCAATAATTCTTGTACTTATTGTCTAGTATTTCTATATTGATTCTTAAAAGAATTATTTGGTTTTAATAAACTGAAATATTGGGTATTTATTAGTTTTAAGCTAATAAATTAATTGGGTGATGTATTTCAACGTTAAATTGTTGAAATAAATCTAAAGTAATGAAAATGAAGTTTTGAAAACTTTATTTTGATAATTCAAGAAGAAAATTATCAATTGTTGATTTTATTTGAGTTGTGCAATAGTATTGTAAGTTATTGCTTATATTAAAGCTTTTATTGAATTTAAATAGGCGAAAAATGAAGCAAATCTATATTTTATTAATATAAATGATGAAATATGGTTTAAAAATAGTATTTTGATGATAAGATAAATGTGGAATGATTTATTGTAATTTATTTATCAAGAAAATAATTTTCATACAAATTATTGCATTAAAAAAAAATGATGTCTTACACTAAAAGTGTAAATTGAGTAATGTGGTCAAAAATAGGGTTTTATTGTTAAAAAATAACTTTTTATAATAAAATAAATTTAAATTTGTTACGATAACAATTTTATTTCATAACAATTAGATGTATACATTTTGTTTGGCTTTTAAAATGAAGTAAAGTGTGTATATGTTGATAACATAAGATAAAAATGTACATTACTTATTTTTCCTCTAAGCATTTTGGCTTTGGGCTAAATAGGTTTAGAAATGTGATCCAAAATCCATTATCTAGAGGTCTCTGGTGAGGAAAAGACACACAGCACGTTGTTTCTTCTTCTTCTTTCTCAAACAGAAGAAACTATCTTCTTCTTCTCAAATTGACAGTAAATGAAAATCTCACTCCCTCCCAAAATCCTAATCAAAACCTTTGCAAATTTTAACAAAATTGAGACAAAATTATTAGCATTCAAATCTCTAAAGGTAATCTCTAAAAATTTCTGGAATTATTTCATCAAAATTGTATTTTGTTATTATTCTAAATCCATGGTTTGCGTGTTACAGTAAATTAATTTTCAGGCGCTTTTAAGGGCTCTTGAAAGTAAAAGTTATCGTCTTTATCATAATTCTTCACTGCAAATCCTTGAATCCGACCCTAAGGTGAGTATTCTAACTCATGCTAGCTGAAATATGAATTGCATCTCAAGATATTGATGTTTGAGCTGAGTTTTAGTCATTGTAAAACTAAATTTTCATGTGTAAATTTTCAGTTCAAAACAGCTCTGATTTCAACTTTGAGCTATTGTATCTTGCTCAATTCTTGTCGAAATCATGCCAAATCATTTTTGAGTGATAGTACTGTTACCAGAGTATATGCATGTCAATTTTTATGTTTTAATTCAACTTGGAATTGATAGAAAACTGTGCTCAAAGTTGCAAGCGGAGCATGTTTTTACCCAGGTTTTTACAGTGAAAACACTGTCTGGGTCCAACTTCGATATATCATAACTTTCTCATACCTTCTCTGAAATGTTCGATTATTTTTGCAGTTTAAATTATAGTTGTTGTACTTTGTTCACATAAAATTTTAGGTCATTTAGACCTATATAGCATATAGAAACATGCTTCCGAACTTTGACTCGGAGGATGTTTTTGCCCAGATTTATACAGCGTAAACACTTCCTGGATCCCACTTTAAGACATCGTATCTTTTTGCCGCTTTCTCTAAATTGAATGACTCTTGATGCAGTTCAAAGTGTTGTTGTTGGTCTTTATGTATGTCAAATATCAGGTCATTTTGACCTACATAGCTTATAGAAACATGCTGACGAACTTTGACTCGGAGTATGTTTTTGCCCAGATTTTACAGTGAAAACACAACCTGGGTCCAATTTTGAGACATGTTAACATTCTCATATTTTATCCAAATTGTACGATTATTTTTTTATTTGAAAGCTGAAGTTTTCTATTGTAGGCTTAGCAATTTTCAGATTAAACTGATCAAATTTGGTTCTCCTTTTCATGCCTGAAAGCTGAACCCCAACGTGTTCCAGGCCTGTGCGTTTTTTTTGTTTTTGAACTGTTGCAAACATGGCCTGAGTCCATGTTTGAGATAGTGTAACTTTTACTTTTCGAGTCGGAATTCATTGATTCTTTTTTTGTTTGAAAGATGAAGTTTTCTAGTTTGTGTACACTAATTTTTAGTTCAATCAAAGGTCGTTAGGCTACCTGTTTTATATCCAAAATTTGAACATAGAGAAGATATCGGACCTGGGATATTTTGGCTAAGTGTTTTTATGTTCTTTTTCCGTCCGATTTTTAACTTATACTTGATGTTTTTGTGATACTTCTGAAATGTTTTGAGTGCTATGATGCCTATCAATAGGATAACCAAGTTTTGATGAATTTGAAATTCAAATTTGATATGAATTTGAATGAAGGTTTTGAGTGACTTCTTTGATTTCGAGCACAGATTTTTCTAAACAATTTTGAAATAATGCTTCAGACAAAGTTGGCATTTAAAATAATTATTATTTAATATTTTTAAATTATTTTAAGTTGTATAATCTATTTATTCTCTATAATAAGGGAAGTTTCAAATATCGTCTTCAAAATTGATTTCGAAAAATGGTTCTAAAAGCATGTTTTCTCAAATAAATTATTTTATATATAAAATATACACTTTTATACTATTCGAACGTATGAGAAAGAGAATTAAACAATTTAGTAAAACACGTGGTATGGGACATGTGCGTTTACTATTTCGATTAATTGCGGACTTATACGATCGAAGCTATTTGAGAATATTGATTCTGAGATGTTTTGCCATTTTATGGCATATTTTGAGTTTTATAATTTCTATTCATTGGAATTATTTAAGATGGAAATATTTGGCAAGTATTATGGTTTGAGATCTCCTATGTAGGAGTATGGTCGATGAGAACCATCACGATGTTTTTTTTACTTGCCAATGATATAAGGCAAGTCTTGGGTTATGATTTCATATTTTGAGATTTATGGTTTATGAGGAACCATCATGATGTTTTCACTTGTCGATGAGATGAGACAAGTCACGATGCCATTTAATACCTGTAGATGAGATGAGACAAGTATCGTGTCTCTTTACCACTCGCCAATGAGACTAGGCGAGATATAATTTTTATGAGTTTTATGATCTTTCTAGTGTGGCATCGACTAACGGCTAGTAAACCTCTAAGTGCGAATGTGTGGTATGGGACATACGTTAACACTTTTTGGGTTCCTATCCGTGAGTTTGTGACACATTAACGATGTTTACCTAACAGAACTGCTTTGAGAGGTGTTAGCGACCTTGTCACGAGGACGAACTGCTTTGGGAGGTGTTAGCGACCTTGTTAGGGCTGACAAAAGGGCTTGGGGAGGTGTCAGCGACCTTGTTATGAGGACGAACTGCTTTGAGAGGTGTTAGCGACCTTGTCACGAGGACGAACTGCTTGGGAAGGTGTCAGCGACCTTGTCATGAGGACGAACTGCTTGGGGAGGTGTCAGCGACCTTGTCTGAGGCTTCGACCGTCTGAGTTTTGCACGTGCAGCATTTCTTCGACATTACAATCGGTGATTTGGCCAATCCGAATTTTTTGAGTTTTCTGTTTATTGTGATTTCACCCTTTTAAGATGTTATATTACATCGATAGCCTCGTACTATATGAGATGCTATATATATGGTTGTTTCAATTGTGATGTTTTGAACTCTTATCGAGTTCCTTGAGTTATGAGTTTTGATAATTTCAGGATTTTATAAGATATTCTGGGTTTTGCCATTTTAGCGAGTTGAGATTTATATACATTTATACCGATGAGATGAGGTATAATTGAATTTGGAGATTATTCTGTAGTTGAGTTTTGGGATCATCCTATTTTAGAATGTTTTATGTTTGCCATTTTGGCGAGAGTTTGTATTGATGTTTCTCCTTTTAAGGAGATATGGTTCATGGAAACCATGTAGACATTTTGAGATGTCGCCGATGATATGAGGCACTTTTGTTTGATTTGAGTATTGAGTTTGAGTTACCTCCTTCGAGGTATTTGTTCACTTAAGCAGCGTTTGTTACTTAAGTGTTGAGCTTATGATTTTATCGATTCATTCTTCTCTTTCGAGAAGAAGTATCTTCATGTCTGTTCTACTTCATATTATCGATATTGACTGATTCGTGTAGCTAGACTGACCCGTGTATTTATACTCGGGTCAGACCGAGTTGTTTCAGGTATCATCTATTGGACTTAGCTTGAAGTTGATGCTCGATATCAGCTCTCCTTTCTCTTGAGCAATTTCTTTTCTTCCGCATACTCTGATGTATTTATATTTGATTCAATGCATATGGTATGGTCGTGTACCACCTTTATTGTATTCATATTGTATTGTACTAAACATGTATCATTGTATATATATATATATACATGATGTTGATTACTGTTCTGTGATGTGCTTTACATTTAGTTATTGTATTTTGTTCTGATAGATACGTTAACTACCTATAGTTTTGGATTAAGCATTTACTGTGTATGTCGATCCACTTGTGTAGAAAAAAAAATCATTGCATTTATCGACGTATTCAGTAGATGTTTAAGACAAAATTATAGATAGTCGCCCTTAACCAGCCCTATTCTCCGCTTTAGTAGACGGAATTACTTGTTAATTCTCTTTACTAAGGTGGGTCTCGGGGTGGGGCGTTACATTTTTATATAAGTGAGAATAAATATTATTTATGATGATTGATGATTGTTTGGATGATTTATAATATATTGGTTAGTATTTGGATATTTACCTGCCTAGTGGAGCAGATGACCTTATACGTTCCCGTGTATGAGCGGATGACCCTTTGTACGCACGTCTACCTCGAAGCGGACGTTGTACACATATTCTAATATGTATATTTGTTGTAGATGACAGGTTGGAGGGATCCAACTAGATTCCTCACCAATATTGATTTATTTACAGATATTGTTATATATTATGTTATCATATGATATATGATGTTTTGGATGCCGTGATTGATGTATTTGGTGCTGTTGCAGCATTGGGCCTATTTTGATAATTTTAAAATATTGAAGTGATGATTTCCAGATTTAAAAATGATTTTAAAGTGATTTTGAAAATATATGTTTTGTCGAATTTTGAAGTGTTAAAGGAATTGAATTTATTTTGAGTAAATAGAAGTTATAATTTTTATTTTGATAAAAATTATGATTTTTGTAAAATATAATCAAAATGTGATTTTTGAAATATTAAGTTAATGATTTGGTAAATAGTTTAAATTGAGTTTTTGAATTATATTAAATGGTTTATATAGGAGATTTATAAAATTGATTTTTATAAATTAAAATATTAGAATTATAAAACGAATTTTATAAGTGTTAAAATGAAATTATAAATGGAAGTTTTTACAATATAAATGGAATTTATAATTATAATTCCAAAATCAATTGAAATTGATAAGTTAAATTTAGAAGTTATTAAAGGAGATATATCCACGATTTTGGACAGTGGATAATCCTTTAATTTAGATGTGCTATAGTAATGAATTTGATAAAGGGACTATATTCACGATTTTGGACAGTGGATTATCCTTTAAAATAAAAGTGGAAATTAGGTTGAAGGGCTTCTATTTGCATGGTAATAAGTTTTAAGGACAGCACTTCTGAATAATTAGTTTTAAGGACAATTTACAGCAGAATGATAAATTCGTTTATCTTTTCAAGTTATACAGGAAAATGATAACTCCTTTTATCATTGTTTCTGTATAACTGAAAATGATAAATTCTTTTATCTTTTTCCCGTAAAATGTCCTTAAAACTAATTTTTTAGAAGTAGTGTCCTTAAAACTTATTGCCCTGCATAAATAAGCCCTTTAGGTAAAAATCCCCAAAATAAAATGTATAGAAATAATGAATTTGGGTTAGAGAAGTATATTCACGATTTTGGACAATGAATAATCCTTTGAAAATAAAGAAATGTTTTTGGAAAGTGAGTATTATTAAATGAACAATTTGAAAATGTTTTGAAATGTGTTAAGGATCGAAACAATAGATTTCAACGTTCATTGTTGAAATAGACATTTTCGAGAAATAAGGCAATGATGGACTATAACACTGTTGTTATAGTAAATGATTTTCGAAAGGAAATGTTTTCGTATAGTATTGGGATTTATATATCTATCTTATTTTCGAATCCCTATATTAGTGATTTTGGGTTGCCGTAACAATGTTTTACGCAACATTCATTTTGACCCAGATAAATGTGTTTAAAGAGAACGTTTTCCTTATAGAATAAAATATATACTTAATCATGATTTAAGTATATGTAATATTTTCTAAGTGTTGAGAATAAATTGATTTGTGAATTACTTATTATTAAATAAGTATCTGGAAATGTTTTCAATATAAAAGTTGAAATGGGAAAATATATCCTTTTTAAAGATAATTTGAAGTGAATATTTGGCAAGTGATTTAATTAGTAAAAGATTAATTTAAAAAGGGCCTAGTGATTGTTATAGTGCTAAATATTTGTTTGTTTGTTTTGATAGTTAAATAACCGACTATCAGATTTGGCCAAATTTTAGTTCCTCAACTTGATGTAGGAACTATTTAGTCGTACACTTAGTACGTAGCCTTCTGTGTAGGCTTGATTATCGTTTGTGTTGAGGATGTTGATTCGTATAGTGCGGAGTATTACTCCCATCTATCGAGCTTCCTTCTTGGCCCGAAGGATGGCAAGTTGAAAGTTGGAGACGTGATAAGTCTATGAGACTTAGTTTCTGTGTGAGGTTGATAAACGCTTTTGCGTTGTTGGTGCGAAGAGGCCGGGATCGGTTTATCCAAAAACCACTTCGGACCAACGTACATGCGACGATTGTGCAGGTTTCTTATTGATGATATTGATATTTCGGATTTTTATAGTGGGGGACTGCTTGTTGATCATTTGGGGTTAATATCCCAATATACATCCAGTAGGAGTGGTCTCTTCATTATGAAATATCTAATGCAAGGACTATTCGCTACTAATCCTAGGGATTTCCCGACAGGAAGTGGTAGGAAAGTACCTTCGGTTTGCATGTTCCTGGACAACTTGTATGAATGTTTGTCTGACATTGCAATTCTATAGATTACATACATCGGTTTTGCTTGATTATGTTTAGTTTGATAAGGGGTTCTCGCTTCTTGTTAGGTAGCGGACGGATGACTCTTCCACCTACATGTCCCTAGAGTGAGAGGGTTGGTCGTAGTCGAGAGGCTGGTCGTAAAAGCAAAGTGTGAGGTATCAGTGTGAGCTACGGTGGGTATTACCCACTGGTTGCGTCCCGTCACATTTGGTATCAGAGCTTAGATTTTGTATATTCCTAAGCTTTGATGTGTACTCATTATAGATAGGGACAGTAGCACCCTAGATTGAGTTGAGTGTATTATATATGAGCGCGTATTTGTTAGTGATATAAAATGTTTTATATTGTGTTAGCTTATCCGTTGAGCCGTTTGTGAATTCTGGTTGGTATATGGGACACCATATTATTAATTGGGATTTCCAAACACTTAAATGAGGCAAGTCGACATAGTATTATTTTAATTTGGGTAAATGAAATAATTTTACCTCTATTATATTTTATATATAAGGGAAACTATTTTTCAGAATTATTAAAGTGTATATAAATTGATTGTTTGGTTGTTTGGAAATGAAAATATATATAAGTTAATAAAAGCTGTTTGAATAATCTAAATAAAAACAACAATTGTAAGAGAATAAATTGTATAAGCAAAGAATTATAAGTATGGAATTATAATTAATATAATTTACAATTGTGAAATAATTTTATATATAAGAAGTGAAACTATATGAATATATTTATTAATGTGAGTTGTAAATGAAAAATGGATTTAGACTAATGATTTGAAAATTTGAATCATGTTAAATTTGAAAGTTGTTTTTCAAAGTTAAAGATGTTATATTGTTATAAATCTAAGTAAGATAAATAAATTTAGAATGATCTTATATAAGTAAAGTGAAATAGTGAAATTACATAAGTAAAAGATTTATAAATGTGGTTTATAAATAAAAATGATATTTTTGAAAGAATATAAAGCACTGAATTCACTACTGTTACTGGAAAATAATAAGGATGATGACTGCAGCATCATCAATATCATTTTCGAGTTTCTATATGATGGATTTGCTACCAAAGTAAATTGAAGTTTTGTTTTGATAAACAAATTTGAATTTAAAATCCAAGTTGTAATTGATAAATATAAGTAAAATATGTTTTGGACTTATAATATGAAGTAAGAATTTACTTTGGTAAAGTGAAATAAATTTGAGTAGCATATTAGATATATGATTTGAAATTTAACTAAGGAAGGATAATTAAATTGGATTAAATTTTAATTGGATTTGAACTAGATTGAATTTTATAAGTTATTGAAATGGAATTTAAACTTAAATGGTTAAGTGATTGTATAATATGAATTTGGAAGGTTAATTAAACCTAAGCGTGAAGTGATTATATAACCATGATTTGAAACTATAAAAAATGTGAATGGAAGTATACTTAGGTAAATGTTTATGAAAGTTGAATAAATAAGTTGTATAACTTATAAAATGAGAAAAAGTAAGTAAAATCAATTGTTAAAATGATTAAACACTTTTGGCTAGGCAAAACAAAAATTTGAATTTGAATGGTGATATGATTTTGACTTAAGTTAAATAAAATGACTTTAGAGATAAAATGAAATATAGATTAAGTAACGTTGAATAAAGTTGATTTTGGTATCGAAGTAAATTAATAAAGTGAATTGAATGAATGTGAACTTGAGTTATATAAAGAAATTCAACTTTATTTGTAAAATGAATCAACATTAGAAATGATGTTATTAAGAATTGAATAAAACTTAAGTTAAGAAGCTGTGAATTGAATAATTGAATGAAAGTCAATTGAATGCTAAACCAATTTGAAATTAAGTGTTGAACCAAATTGAATGGATGTAAAGTAAATTAATTTGGTAATGTTGGATAAACATTGGTTGTTAGATGGATGCTAGTTGATTGAATAGAAATTCATTAAGTGTTAATGAAATTGAATTAATGAAACTGAAAGTAAAATATTTGAATTCAAATGGGAAGTTAAGTGAATTCAAATAGAATTGATTTTGATTTGATTTGGAAGTGAACAAATTGGAATATGAATTAGTGAATATAAACTAATTGAATATGAATAAATGAATGTTAGAAAATCCAATGTTAACAAATCAAACATGATTTAATTGAAAACCAATTCAATGAATATTAATGAAAAGTGAATATGTATTGATTTGTTTATGGATTGATTGGATGGATATATGTTTGTTGGATGATAGATGTTTGATGGTTGGATTTGTTGCTTATTGATTGCATTTGCTATATTGGCATATATAGTTGTTGGTATATGTTGTATATTGATATTATTTTCACATATACATGTTTCTCATTTGTTGTTGAGTGTTTAGTAGGTGCGTATGGCGCTTTCTTCGCTTTTGGAGCCCGCTTTCGCGCTATATTAGCCGTATATGCTCGCTAATAATATATAAGGTACATATCTCGGATTACATGTCGTGCTTTTACACCTTTTTCCCTTCGGGATGCCTCATCCTTGATGATGACATGTATATTTGTGATATATACATTTTTATTTTTTTTCCGGATCGAACCGCGCAAAGAAGATGCTGGCGAATTTTTTTGAAAATTTAAGGCGTTGGAATTTTTTTGGGAAAATTGGAAAATTTGTGATGATTAAAGCTTTGGTTTACGAGTTAAAATTTAAACGATATTAATTAGTTTTGAAAAGATAACTATGAATGAATTTGAAAACTTAGAAAAGTTTTATAAGAAGTTTAATTAATGGATTTTGAGAAAAGTTAAAAGTTTAAACTTTTGGTAATCTAAATTAAATGAATTCTTTTGAAAAGTTAATGGATTTTGTGACATTTTCTTACTTGGTAATTTCGAGGACGAAATTCTTTTAAGTAGGGGAGAATGTAATGAACTAGGATTTCAGTCATTTGAAATTCGTATATTTAATTAATTTTAAACGTTTAAAAGTTAAGGTTATAAGCTGAATAAATAATATTTCGAATATAGTGATTTAATTGGATAATTAAATTATTAATTTAATATTTAAAATTGTAGAAATAATTTGGAAATTGGATTTAATGTGAATAAAAATGATTTTTAAAATTGAATTAAATCATATTTGAATTAGAACGATGTTAGTGAATTTTTAAAGTCGAATTAAAAGTTAATTTGTAGAAATTGAATATTTTAATATTTAATTTACATGTAAAAATAGTCATTTTTCAAACAGTCTCGGATTCGATGAAACAAGTTTCATTGGATCCGTAATGTTTTTTTTATTGTAAGATTTCAAATTTCATGTCGATTTGATTTACGGTTTGTCCGGGGCAAGCTAAAACGCGTAGAAATCGGTTTAATTGAACTTTAAATTTAAAATAGTCGATTTGAAAACCTATCTTTCGAATAAGATCGAATTGGCTTCCGATATATATTCTATTATGTTCGGAATGGGGGTAAAACATTATAAATGCTTGGCAGCACGCGTTGTTTCGAGTTCGGAAAATTTTCAGATGAATAGTGTTTCTGAACTTTCTATAAAAGAACCTCACTTTTTCTTGTTTTCATTAACCCTAGAGTTACAAACCCTAGCCGCCATCTTACCTTCCACGGCCAGAAATTAGTATCCTTTTCCCTTAGATTTCTTCAAATTCGTCAATCGATTCCAAAAGTGTTCAACTGCAAAGTTGTAGAGGGTAACAAGTTCGTTCAATCCAACGGTTACGATCGAGTATTATGCTATGGATCAATGGCAAATCAAGTGCAAACATCACACGTCCTTTCACGTTTTTCGAAAAGGAGGAGCCACCGAGCTTCGTGGTTTTTGCGGCGGTGAGTAGAGTCGGCCTTGGGCTTCGAAACCCTAGTCGTCGATCAACTTCTACGTGCTCGTAGGGTTCGCGTTAATTCAAGAAAAGTGGCGGCTTGGTGGGTTTTCACGCGTTCAAACCTGGTCTTAGAGAAAATATAGTTCACGGCCGTGATTTTCTCTAATAAAATGAAAGGTCAGATGAGGTTTAAGGGTTCAAAAATAAAATTGAAATTAATTTATATAATGACTCGTGTGGTATTAAAAATGCCATAACTTCTTCATACGAGATCCGTTTCGAATGAAATGAGTTGCGTTGGGTTCGTATGGACGAGCACTACATTATGGAGCTAGATTGGGATTTATTTTAGCTAGTGAAAAATTTAGGTTGAAATTAAATGCTCGTTTAATTTTAATCGGAATAAATCGCTATCGCGACGATTATAAGCAATATGAGTACAACTCACTCTTTTTGACTCACTGATATTTTTATATAAGTGAGAATAAATATTATTTATGATGATTGATGATTGTTTGGATGATATATTATATATATTGGTTAGTATTTGGATATTTACCTGCCTAGTGGAGCAGATGACCCTATACGTCACTACACCATAGATGGCCTATTGCAACGAAAATACAAGATGTTGCTTGCTACAATGTGACGATAGCTATGCTGATTTTTGTCTATTACAACATTAGCTTCAGGATGTTAGCATAGATATCAACACTATGTTGCAGTAGCTATAGAGTTATAAAAATATTACAAAAAATGAGTGCGGCCTAAAAAAAAGGGGGCTGAAATAATTTTTGACGCGGGAAGAAAAAACAAAGCGGCAAAAGTTAACAAAATATTGAAGGGTTTCACTCAAACACTTAACAAAATATTGATATATCATCCATCAAAAATTAAGTTAGTGCAGTTTTCCCTCTGGTTTTTTTCATTTTCCCACTTTCTCAAATTCTTAAACACACTTACCACACATTTAACTTTCCCAAATTCTGAAAATCCTTTTCCCTTATATAACCTAACCCTAGATCTCCACTTACCTTCACCGAATTTGCATAAAAAGTTACATATTCTCCCTTTACTTCCCGCTGGACCAGACCAATCCACCAACTTTGCGAACGTCCACCATGTTTCGATGCCTGCAACGTCTCCAAGATCCTCCACGATTTCCCTGCTTCCTAACGCGAGGATGCCATCAACTCCCTCGCCTACGAGGCCGAGGCACGAATCTACGACCCAGTCCATGGCTACGTGGCCTCCTTCTGCAACCTCCAGACCCGCATCAAGCAAACTTGATGAGTGAGCTTGAATTATGCTTCGTATTGTTTGTCTGTCTTTAAGTATCGATAAACTTTATTTGTTTGTTCAATTTGATGATTGAGCTTGAATTCATGTGATTAAATCCTTAAACTATTGGTAATTAGGTTAGTGTGAATATTTAGAACAAACCTTTACGATTGGCATTTCAGAATGAAGTTGGAAGAAATAATATATTTGAGTCCTACTATCTAAGGTGTCTATGATATGCCTATCCATGCTAACTACTACTGAAGTAAACCAGGAATTTACTAAATATGTTAGTAATGACAGATTATTTTACCAATCAAACCATAAGCTAATCCAGCTTGCATTAAAAAAAAGAAATTATAGGTTATACATAAATTACTTACTAAAACTGTTCTTCCAAATCCTTTTTTAAATCGAAGCTGATTATGATGCTCATACTGATATTCATATAATGTAATAACAATGAAAAAAATGACAGTACTTTAGAAATATAAGTTGTCTTTTTGGTGCTGTAAAATAGAAGAAAATAAGTTTGAATTTTGTTTATTGAAGTTCTTAAAATTAATGTAGTCTGCGTAGAAATCAGCGACACTTTGTGATTGATTTGAGGCCAATGAAAACAAAATAGCTATATTAATTTGCAATGCACATATTCTATTTGACAAAATGAAAACTAATTAATAGTTGCATTTGAAAAAAATTGCTTATAATTTCAAGTTGTAACAAGGAACAATTTTGTCAGGCCATGCAATCCATGTCAGTTATAGAAGTAAACAGTGTTGTAAGTTATATTGCTAATGGACACTTACATTTCAAATATTCAAAACATTTCTCGCTGATAAGAAGTGAAACACATTTCTTTTATTGCTTATTTGGCCATGAACAAGTTGTTTGCCAGTATTCTGAGTTTTGGATAAAAAGCAGATTTCAATTTTATTGGCATTTAGTTCTCTGTTTTTGAGATGCCTACAAGATAATCAATCTAGATTGACTTTTGTCCCTGGCTGTTGTCGTATTTAATTTGAAATGTAGCTCTCCTCGGTTCCTCTATGTCAAGGGATTGAATGATTTTGAGTTTTGCATTCTCTCGTATAATTTTCTTGCATGTTAACATGTCAAAATGGGAGCGAAAGTTGTGTGAGTTAAATAGCTCTGCAAAATATCTAATTGCCTCCTCTTTGAGCTTAATTAGTTTAGAAACTAGTTGTCCACTATCATCAATTAACCTGTGAATATGCAACTTGTTTCTCCTATTAATCATCATAGCATGTAAATTTTGTCGGTTGGTCTCTTTATGCCAGCCAATTGACTTTTACTTTCTGTTGAATTTCATAGCTTCTTTGTAAAGTAAATTTTGCATTTGTTGAGAATTATTTTTTAATTCATGGATAAGTTCTTTGTCAATAGGATTATTGATCAGCTGCAAGTATATGGAGTTGTTATAGTCCCTGGGACTGTCACGTTTTTTTTCTAATGTTGACAGAATTTATGTTCCATTGTTTTAGATTACATTTAATATGATTTAACTTCATCAGAAAACTATAAACTAGGTTGTCATTAGTTTTGAAGTTTATACATCGATGAATTAACTCTATTGAACTTGATTGAGTGATCCAAGCATTACTGAACCTGAAAGGTTTGTTTAAACTGATAACAGAATCGTTAAGTAGTTTAATAAATAAAAGAGAGTGATCGCTGGTAGATTGATTTAAAATAGTAGCATAAATTTGAGAGAAATTTAAGTAAAAATCGATGTTACCAAATATTCTATCGAGTTTACTATACTAGGAAAGGTTAAGTCCTTCACGCCAGGTAAAAGGATTGCCAATAGCATTGAGTTCCTATAGCCCACATGAGTTGATGCAAGCTTGGAAGTCAGAATCTGCGGTACGGGAGATGCCACTTGAGATCATTGTTGAGAGTGCAATTGACATCACCTGCTACTAACCAAGGTGAGATATTATTTTATGCATCCAGTATCAGGTAACACCACAGACCTTCCCTTTCTTGGTTATGGTAAGAAAATAGGACAAAATAGCTGGTTCATGTCAAACATAAATATAATCTAACACTGACCTATGTGCTTATCAAGTTAATCCTGTCCTATCCATAATCTTATACTTTTATGGTGGCTAATGCTTTTTGTAAATATATTGTGAGATGTTTGTTTAATACTTTTTATCAACTATCAATAGTCATCTCAAAATTTTATTTCGTACAACAAATTTTTGTTGACCTTTACTGGATATGCTAATTTTATATATGTTAAAGTAGATCTATTAATGGTGTGTCTGAAGCCTTCACATAATATTGTATCATATTGAGAGAAGTAGATGAGTTAATTGAGCATTGACTAAAACCCATTTAACCCAGCTATAGGATCAATATTCTCCTATCATTACTTAAGTATTTTGATAAGTCTATATATCTTTCCTTTTACACACCTCATCTGTCATTAGGTCAGCTTTAAAACTTTGGAGAGTTCAAGTATATCGCGCACGCATGTGTGTGTTCATTCCTTGGGTTTCTCATTTGATAGTAATTGCTATAGTATTTACTTGTTTATTTTATATGTATTATGGGGTAATAGTTGTAAAAGTTCTCATATTTGTAAGAGTATTGCCACAATAACTACCTTATAGAGCAGAATGCACAATATTGTATATCATGCTCAAGATAAAACCCTCATATATAAACTCGCTGGTGTATGGTTTTTGGATATGTTACACAAAGTTGTGTTTTTTTATGCTTATTAAATAACGTTCGTTCATAATTTTCTAACTAAATATTGCTATTATTCCTAGACATTTAGCCAGTTGTGTATTTTTAACTATGACACAAAAACTATAGAAGTGCAAAAGGCTCCATGGTATATTCAAGATGAGCCAAGATTTACTTTTCGTGGGCTTCTTCTTGGTAAAACCTTCTTCTTTGATCTAGCTCATTTTAGCATCATCTAATGTATTGTTACTTTATAATGTGGTGGGTACAACTCATGTATTTTATGTGTATCCATCTTCAGATACTTCAAGGCATTTCCTACCTGTAAAAGTAATCAAGCAAGTGATTGAACCTATGTCTTATGCCAAGCTGGTATTAAATAATTATTTTGTTCTCAAAATTCATATTTTAAAGTTTAACATTATTTCTCATATTTCAATTCCACTTATTTTTTTGTTGTGCTTGTGTTTCTGACACGAACTTTCACTCAGTAGCATTGGCATATATTGGATGAACAATCTTTTCCTTTAGAGGTGCCATCCTACCTAGATTTGTGGAAGGGAGCATACTCAAAATGGGAGAGATACACTATTGAAGATGCACTTGACATTGTTAAGTATGTACTTCTCCTGCATACGGTTATGGTACTATGTGTTGCACAAACACATGCCTCTTATAACCATTATGTGCTGCAAATACGAATGCACTGAAGTAGAATTTAGTATGCACTGGCTGTAACTATGAATACACTGGCTATGTTTTTAAGTATGTTTGTTATTTTGTACTTGACTAAATAAAACTTGTGTTGCCGGTTATTTCGTAATGAAAAGTTCTTTGTTGCAGTGGAATGTTGCCATTAGATATGATATAATGTTGCCGTATAATGTTGCCATAGATATGATATAATGTTGCAGTACATTTTCAATTTAAATTGCAAAAGGCGTTGCCATAGATATGATATAATGTTGCAGTATGTGATGTTAAATATGGTAATAAACCGGCAAAGTGTTGCTATTGGATGGTAAAAGCGTTATCATAGATTAATGAATATGGGCCCCACAACAGGGTTCCGTAAAGGTGGGCCACAGAATTAGTGGACCCCACATGTTGGGGCTCAAATTATGGGGCACACTTTTTAGAAAATTTGGTACTTGTGGCAACAACAGAATCAATGTTGCCCTAGAGCCGCAAAGATGTTGTCTTTGACTCTAGGGCAACGCGGAAAAATGCATCACTGAGAAAGTGTTGCCTGTGCCCTTTTTTAGCCTACAGCAATATTTTTTGGCACTTCCTGCATCACTTCTTGTTGTTGCAGTATGCAATCTATGGCGTAGTGCGTTCCCGTATATGAGCGGATGACCCTTTGTACGCGCATCTGCCTTAAAGAAGATATTGTACACTATTCTAATATGTATATTTGTTGCAGATGACAGGTTGGAGGGATCCAACTGGATTCCTCACCAGTATTGATTTATTTACATATATTGTTATATATTTTGTTATCATATGATATATGATGTTTTGGATGACGTGATTGATGTATTTGGTGCTATTGCAACATTGGGCCTATTTTGATAATTTTAAAATGTTGAAGTGATGATTTCCAAATTTAAAAAGGATTTTAAAGTGATTTTGAAAATATACGTGTTATTGAATTTTGAAGTGTTAAAGGAATTGAATTTATTTTCAACAAATAGAAGTGATAATTTTTATTGTTATAAAAATTATGATTTTTGTGAAATATAATCAAAATGTGATTTTTGAAATATATAGTTAATGATTCGGTAAATAGTTTAAATTGAGTTTTTGAATTATACTAAATGGTTTATATAGGATATTTATAAAATTGATATTTTATAAATTAAAATATTAGAATTATAAAACGAATTTTATAAGTGTTAAAATGAAGTTATAAAAGGAAGTTTTTAGAATATAAATGGAATTTATAAACATTGTTTTATAATTCCAAAATCAATTGAAACTGATAAGTTAAATTTAAAAGTTATTAAAGGAGATATATCCACGATTTTGGACAGTGGATAATCCTTTAATTTAAATGTGCTATAGTAATGAATTTGATAAAGGGATTATATTCACGATTTTGGACAGTGGATTATCCTTTAAAATAAAATGTGTAGAAATAATGAATTTGGGTTAGAGAAGTATATTCACGATTTTGGACAGTGAATAAACTTTTGAAAATAAATAAATGTTTTTGGAAAGTGAATATTATTAAATGGATTTAAAACAATTTGAAAATGTTTTGAAATGTGTTAAGGATCGAAACAATAGATTTCAACGTTCATTGTTGAAATAGACATTTTCGAGAAATAAGGAAATGATGGACTATAACACTGTTGTTATAGTAAATGATTTTTGAAAGGAAATGTTTTCGTATAGTATTGGGATTTATATATCTATCTTATTTTCGAATCCCTATATTAGTGATTTTGGGTTGCCGTAACAATGTTTTACGCAACATTCATTTTGACCCAGATAAATGTGTTTAAAGAGAACGTTTTCCTTATAGAATAAAATATATACTTAATCATGATTTAAGTATATGTAATATTTTCTAAGTGTTGAAAATAAATTGATTTGTGAATTACTTATTATTAAATAAGTATCTGGAAATGTTTTCAATATAAAAATTGAAATGGGAAAATATATCCTTTTTAAAGATAATTTGAAGTGAATATTTGGCAAGTGATTTAATTAGTAAAAGATTAATTTAAAAAGGGCCTAGTGATTGTTATAGTGCTAAATATTTGTTTGTTTGTTTTGATAGTTAAATAACCGACTATCAGATTTGGCCAAATTTTAGTTCCTCAACTTGATGTAGGAACTATTTAGTCGTACACTTAGTACGTAGCCTTCTGTGTAGGCTTGATTATCGTTTGTGTTGAGGATGTTGATTCGTATAGTGCGGAGTATTACTCCCATCTATTGAGCTTCCTTCTTGGCCCGAAGGATGGCAAGTTGAAAGTTGGAGACGTGATAAGTCTTTGAGACTTAGTTTCTGTGTGAGGTTGAGAAACTCTTTTGCACTGTTGGTGCAAAGAGACCTAGATCGGTTTATCCAAAAACCACTTCGGACCAACATATATGCGACGATTGTGTAGGTTGCTTATTGATGATATTGATATTCCGGATTTTTATAGTGGGGGACTGCTTGTTGATCGTTTGGGGTTAAAATCTCAATATACATCCAGTAGGAGTGGTCTCTTCATTATGAAATTTCCAATGCAAGGACTATTTGCTACTAATCCTAGGGATTTCCCGACAGGATGTGGTAGGAAAGTACCTTCGGTTTGTCCTATTTCTAGACAACTTGTACGGATGTTTGTCTGACATTGCATTTCTATAGATTATGTACATTGGTTTTTACAAACGTACATCAGTGGTGGCAGAGAAGGCAACTTCTCTTAGGCTAACACCCTCCTTGAGACATATGAGCTTAAGGGTTGTGTTTTTGTGGAAGGCAATTAGTAGTCAACGGAAATGGCCGTGTGACATTCTAAGTGATGTGATATGTGATTGTGAAAGGTAATCATTACCTCATCGGGACTCATCAATCGGAAATGATCAAAACAGGGTTAGATGCAGCAGGGCTAAGTGGGTCATTCCCATTTGGATATGATCATCCTATTCTAGATATACCTTTACACGCTATGACGTTGTGTATCTGATTATTGTGGTTTGTATGCTATGAGGGCCCTCGGTAAAGGTCGGTAACAACCGAAGGATGACATATTCTGTACCATCTAGTTATAGAGGTGGGCCGATCTTGTGTTGGTAGAGGGCAGATGTTTTGTGCCTCGAAACATCCATCTAGAGGTGTACCTCTTCGGAAGGTAGTCCCTTCACCCGGTCATTTGTATGGAAATCCAAAACCCACTACGAACTGCAATTTTGTTTGTAAAGGCGTAATGAATAGCCTCGAAATACTATACGGGTAACCATTTCGACTATGATTAATATTATTTGTATATACTAGACACTAGTATAATATAAGAGGATTTGATATGAAAGAAATGTTTTAGTTATCGTAAGGTAAAACCATGTCCATGTTTATGTGTGGACTTGTCTTACGAGATACTTTTGTTTTGAAAACTAAGGAAAAGTTTGGTAATTTAATAAATTCAGTTGAGTGTGTTTCTCACGCTGGTTTGCGAGACTAATCCGGGCGTTCTTCCCTTTCAATGCTCGGTTTAGACCGGGTATATTTACAGGTTCAGATTTGATGCTTTTGGAGCTTCAGCAGGCGAGCTGGAGATCTTCATTTTCGTATACACGTACTTGTTTTGGTTATCCGCTGTGCTTTTTTGTTGTTGTATATTATCAGCAATTGTGAGGACATGTTATTATAACTGTTCATGCTGATAACTCTGATTGATTGTTGAACTCTGATTTATGTACGTATATACAGTTTCTGTTTTGTAAAGATAATTGATATGATATTATATATTTTCCGCTGCGAAGTGAGATTCTGTATTGTTCTGTTTGATTCTATCTTCTCTCTTTCTTCTCTTCTCTTCTTCTCTCTCTTTTCTTTCTCTTGAATTTCCATCGGTTTGTGCTTTTTGGGTCGGGCATGTGCGGATTTTTGTCGATTCAAAGGGTACGGATTTGCGGGTCGTCACAGGGTTCGTACATGTCGAAGAAGACAGAATCAAATGAGTATAATGGAACTCCACTTATTAATATTGAATTTGGGTTTCGGGTCTTTATCAATCACTTACTATCTTTATCATACCCAAGCCTGGGTTTCAATAACTTAATAACGCCCTAATATGGGCTTGAGATTTCTATTACGGATTTCTGATTATCCACCACTAATGCCTGAATCCAGGTCAAAGACTTTTCGTAAAAAGATCATTAATATGAGTTTCCATTGATACCTGAATCTGGGTTTTGGACTTCTAAGCTTTTAAATTTCATTAATACCCGAGTATGCATCATCGGATTTCTATTACAGATATTCAAATAATGATTTCTAGAATTTTTCCTATTTAGCACTTTATTAACTATCTCCATAGGATGTCTCTTTAATATTTATACCCCTGCTTCAAGATAGGATTTGCCACCAACAAACTTTGGATATTCTAGCAATATGGTTAAATTTCTCATCATGACCAAAGATGGGTTTTAGACATTTGACCAAATATAACTATTTTCATTTATTACCATATGATTAACATGATGATTTGTTAATCTTCATGAATGATATGCATAGACATATACATAAATTTCAGGCTAACAATAAGAAATATTGTTTGCTTCATTCTTTTCAGGGACATCGAAACTACAAAGAAGAATGATAGATCTAGCAAATACAGGAATGGTGATATAAGTTATCAAACAAATGTTCAGAGATAAAAGTACAGGAAAGGATCACAAATCAGGTGATATTTATAAAATTTACATGTTTTATATAACTTGTAGAATTATTTACAAGTGTACAGAACAAATATGTGCATTTCACAAATGTGAATCCTTTACAAATCTTGAATAGCCTTGTTCAGCTTCTCAACAATCGAAGGATCTACAACATGACAAATAGCGATGCAAAGAACCTCTTTGAGTTTCTTCTCTATCTTCTTATTCTATCTGCAACGCCAATTGCATCGATATTAGTTTTCAAAGCACGATTAAAAGCTCTATCTGTGCCTCTAAGGTTTTACTTTCCCTTTCCAATTGGATGACGTTCTTACAAAAGAAGTAGTGGTCGCATGCAAGTTCCTGAATTCTGGTGGCATACTGATTTACGCTCTGTGAATATTTAACTTTTTGTTGTTCATCGAAATATTTTGCCACTTTAAATTTAAATTTCGTGGACCATTCACCCACTACCTTCTCATCTAAGACTAGAGGAGGATTGGTCATCATGGGGAAATTTTAAATAGCGAGGGAAGTAGACCTTGTTTATCTAGCAACAGAAGGAGTCACACAGGGAGCTGGTAAATCGATACTCTGAATATTATACTCCATAATAAATTCCAGCGACTCACATTTAGCTTGGCTATCCTTCAATTTCATCTCCAAATCACTTATCTGTCGAAGAAGTTATAGCATTCAGTTATCAAAGTCGATTGAAGGATTCGATTGAACTTGTCGTTTCAGTGAAGAAATCATTTCATTTTTACTATTGACGTCAGCCTCTAAACTGGCAATTTGATTTAATATTTTTAACAATCGTTTTCGAAGTAAGAATTGTTTGTACCATTTTATAGCTTCCATATTGCCATGAAAGTGAGCGAGTAAGGTATCTTCGAGAAGTTTACTCTTTTTGAATTCAATTAACAGCTTATCTTTAGGAATAATAAAGTGAGACGTTGAATCAAGTGAAAGAGGAGCTGTCGATAACTGTAAATCCTACTTAAATAAAAAAGAAACAGAACAGAGTTAAAACCAGAAAGATAAATATCTTTATTACTACGGTAAAAGATTACAACTCAAATGACAATGAAACTAAAAGATATAATAGATATTGGTTTTCTATGTAAGGGTGGGAAACAGCATCTCTAACTTTATTCAATGAATTAGCAAAAAGAATTATTGAGGAGTCAAAAGGAATGTTTTGTCCTTCCGGATAATCACCGGGGGATATTTTCTATAGTCTCATTCCCAGGCTGGAGGACTATCATGACCACAAACTTATTCAGTATGTAGTGTCTTGATCTCCTTAAGTAGCTTTTTTTTTCACATCACCAAGGAAATCGAAGCGGAGACGAGGATGTTCTATGTAAAGTTTTTGCCAATCTCTAGGAAAACAGTATCTTGATAATTTTGAAGACTTTAAAATTGATGCCTTTTCAAGATAAATTCTTCTCAGTTTAACATGTTGGCTTAAGTGGTCTCTAGAAACAAGATCGCCTAGGCAGCAGTCACTCTGTGATAACATAATAAAATGTGGCAAAGCATAAAAGGCAAGACTAAAACAAATGTTTACAAATCAATATATTATTACATGTTTACAATCATTCGTCTGGTTCATACAAGATTGACATAGTAAATAATTTAAAAACAATTTTGTCCTTATAATACTTGAGTTTTTTAGGAGGAAGTTCTTACGGAGTGGATCTAACTCGTGGTAAGTTCCAACAAGCTCCTGGATGCAGGTCAGATCCAAATTCGTCGAGGTATCTTTTTTCTAAGCACCTAAGTAGACCACCACTAAATTCACCTAAGTATGAAAAGTTAACGATGGGTTGTCTACAATAAGCCTTATATAAGAAATTAACTAAAATTTCCTTCTCCTCAATCAACATCCAGAATAAGGTAACTAACTCTTGGTTTTTTTTTCAAAAGAACATCATAGTGGAGGCACGCTCTCCTTAGCCATGGACCAGCTTATTAATGCTTTAAAGATAACAACACTACTGCACTTCTACTAAGTCTATGATATTTATCAGAAAGTATATTGTGCTTCCTTAATTGCTTGTCTAACTCCCTATAGAAACTATTTATCTCTGCTTATTTCCGTTCCAGCTTGGTTTTATCGAGGTGGATAGTTTTCTTCCTTATTTAAAATACATGATTTACACTATTATTATCTTCGAAGTGAAAGATGTTTAAACAAAGAATCTCATACCTGAGATACTAGGGTTGTTGCTCGGTAAACTTGTTTTTTTCCTTTGGCATTCTAGCATCAATAAATGCAGGCTCTTCTTAAGTGCCGAGGGTGCATGAGATTCAGGCGGGACAACCTTATGAGGAGAAAGGCCTTTTTTAAAAGCTCTTGTATTATCTTCCCCATCTTTTTCAAAAGCCTCAGCGTGGCTCCGTCTGTCGCCACCTGTACCATGGCCACCATTGATGTTATCATCATCATCATTATCATCGTCGTTGTCGTCATTATCGTTGTCACCTGCTTCTTCGGTGGCATCATCTTTGTCGTCTTCATCTTCGAAATCAGATTCGACTTCGAAGGAAGGGACTTTAAAAGAAAGAATCTTAAAGACGTCAATCTCCTCCCTTTCAGTAGCTTTAATTCCCTGCTACATCTGATTAATCTTGCCCATAACTCTATCAACAAGGGTAGATTCGAGCAAAGGAAAGATTAACTCAAGGCATTTATCGAAGTTGTCAGCATAAGTGAGCATCAAAGCGCCTTCGAAAGAGTTCATCATGATCTCATAAAGTGTAGTATTGAGAAACTATGACACTCGCCGTTTTGCATCTGATATAGTGTCGACTGCTAGTTTCAGAGAAGCCTTATCTTCTCCAACTTCTCCTTCAAAGAGGCGTTCTTTGCCGCCATTCGAATCTTCTCCACATTGGATTATTTTATTATCCATTTAAATAATGAATTAAAAGAAGAAGTTTAAAATGAAATAAAGGATGGGTAAAATTGGAAAGAGGTCTTTCCTATATCTATATTCCTTAGCGATGAATGATCTTACACGTTGATCTTCATTTATTCAAAATTTAAAAAGCTAAGGTTGACCACCATTTACAAGAGAAAGAGAAAGAAAGAGAAAGGGGAAGCATAATCGACATCAAATTCATTCAAATCTCATATCTTTAATCTCTAAAGCTAAGGTGAATAATGTTTGCATCTCATATTTATTTGTTTTTGGTTTTAAGAGGGAATCCGAATCTATTTGCAATGTTTCTCCATGTTTTTGAATGATGGAATGATTATATATACTTGTTGATGATTTATGCACATTCATATTGATTTTGATATGTTTTGAGATGAAAACCCTATTAGACGATACCTAAATGCTTTGCGAATTTTTGTACAGACTAGAGATAATATTTTGGAGATAGGTTTCAATTTTCAGAATTTTCGTGGATTTTATATGAATTTTCTAGTAAAGAAAATGTTGATTTGGGTTATAAATTATTTATCGTTAAATAATAAAAGATTTGGGTCTGAAATTTTTATATGTTGGAAAACATATTAAAAATTTTTTTTGGGATTTTTGTAGATTTTTCATAAGTATTTTAATGGATATATAAAATTATTTAAGGTATAGGACTTAAATGTTTTGTATATTTATAAATGGAGAGAAGCCTCTTTGCAAATAATCCATATTTGTTATTTCTAGAAATTGGCAGCACTTTCAAAAAAGTAAAATGGAAACCAATCAGATTTAGACAGACAAGGAAGATTAGGTATGAAAGAAATAGTTTAAAAGGAAAAATAAATAGGTTTTTCACTGTTTCGATGCTTTCGGCATCAGCATCTGCCTATTTACTTTCGCCCCTTATGCGACCGAAATCAATGCACATTGTATGAGGGAACTGGTACGTAGTTAATTGGATGTAGGAAAAAGGCAGTGCTTAAAAACCAGTGGTTCTAAAGGGGTTGAGGCTTTACTTTTTTTAAATAAAAAATATGCCTGCTTGCTTTCGAATAATAGCTTTTGACCAGATCAAATGGTTTTAAAGAAAATGATTTTCGTTGGATTGCACCTTTGTTTTTAAATGTTTTCTTTCGACTAAGTCGAAACCTTTTTTCTATCACCTTTTTACCTTTCGACCCAGAGGGTTTCAAAGAGGTACTTTGTTTTCTAAAATTTGGCCACTTTTCTAGTGTTTTCGAAGAGATGGTTTCGACACCATCACTTCTTTACATAGGAATGGTTTCGAAACAATGCTTTCGACTTAAATGTTTTGAATACCCTTTTTTATAATTGAAGCAAAACCCAAATGGTTTCAAAAGAGACAGTTTTAAATGGTTTTGAAATAGATTCTTTCGACTTTAATGAGTTTCTGATCCTTTTTCTCTACTTGAAGGCATATCCAAAAGGTTTCGACCAAAAAAGTTTTCAAAGGTTTCAAAGGGGAATTTTTTTTGAATAGTTTTGAAAGGTTTCCATATGTTTTAAATTGAACCTAAAGGGTTTCTAAAGTTTTAGTATTTTAATGCTTTCGAAAGGGTTTTAGTGAATGGTTTCGAAGGGGTGGTTCCTTATGGTTTCAAAAGGATTGAAAGGAAAGTTTTTCCTATGTTTTCGACATGCAATATTTAAAGGATTTAAAGAGGGACGTCTGTTGTTTTGAAGCTTTTGAAGGAAAGGCTTTTAATGGTTTCGAAAGGGTCAATTTCAATTGTTTCGAAAGGGTTGTTTAAAGGTTTTAAATAAAGGTTTCGAATGTATTAACTAGGAAATATAGCCTAAGTATTTTCAAGTTAAAAAGGATTTTAACTTATTTTGGAATGATGGTTAATCCTCTTAAAATTCATCAACAATATTTTGAGTAATATATATATATATATATATATATATATATATAACATGGCAAAATAGTTTAACGTAAAGCTAAGAATATAATTTCCTTGTATAAATATGATTTAAAAGATTAAATCATTTTGAAAAGGCTTACAAGGAAAAAGATGAAGGGCAGTTAACCCTAAGAAAATGATTTGGACAGATAGTCCATTTTGATTCGGACGGTTAGTCCAGTTTGTGGGCAATCAGCTCTGTTTTTGGATAGATAGTCCATTCACTACTTATGGATAGATAATCCATTTGTTACCTGATATGCATGCTTACATAACGATGCTTGCAGCGAAAGGTTTGCAAAAGATATGTTTTAAAAGGGTTTTAGTGAAGGGTAACCCGTTCTGCTAAGCAGCGTGACCTCGCTTAACATAAAATAACAAAGATGAACAGTATTAGTCACACCAGGTGTGACGCCCCACCTCTATACTCACGCTAGCCAAGGACACTACGAGGTAATACCGTCAACTAGCACGAAGAATAAGGCTGTTGAGAAGCGACCATCCATGTAATTGCTTTGTTCGAGCACCGATATGTCAGATAGTATAACATGCATTTCATTTCAAGAGGAAATCCTACATACCGATACAAACTCAAAACTACTACACAGTGGCTATATGATCTTCGAAAACAAATATAGAAATAAACATAACACAAATCAGTCACAAATATCCATATCACAAAGGCAGAAATAGATATGAATATAACACATAGAAGTGTTCATCAGAGTAGTGGTCAAATAAAATCCACAATTTCACAAAAGAATAGGTACAAGTGCAAGACAAAAGAATATGTATACATCAAGGAGTCTCTATCTCGAATGTATAATAAAAAAAACTATTAAACTAGAGTAGTTAGCCAAAAGTCAAAAGCTAGTCCCGGCTAAGGAGTCAAGCAGAAGCACCTGTAACATCTCGGTCTGACCCGAGTATTATTTAATAAAAAATAATAATAAACGGATCAGTCTAGCTATAAACATCAGATAAAGTGAGATAGGATAAGAGATATAACAAAAACGTATGATAACAATAATATCATACTATGAAAAGTATACATTAGATAACAACAAAAATCATACAATATCTCAAGAATCTCCGAAATAAAAAAGAATGCCATATTCTTTATTTTATTCACCATGCCACAAATAGTGACAAATATATCAATGCCAATCACAAAATTGGTGAAACACAAATTCTAGAAATCATCAATAGAAATCTAGAAAACATAAAAGGGGAGGCCTATCACAAATGGGAGCATGAAAACTCACCAACATGTGTATCACAAACATCGACGCACCTAGAAAGACAAGCCCCATGCATAAAAAAACATTGACGCACCTAGAAAGATACGCCCATGCAGAATCAAACATTGCGCACCTAGAAAGATACGTCCCATGTATAATCAAACATCGACGCACCTAGAAAGAAATACCCCATGCATAAACAAACATCGACGCACCTAGAAAGATACACCCCATGCATGAACAAATATCGACGCATCTAAAAAGATACGCCCCATGCTCCGACTTATCGAGCCGATTGCTCCACGAACGGTGCGAAAACCATGGGTCGCTAGCCCATAAAAGAAATGAGATGAAACTCAATAAAATGAGGCACAGTCACCCACGTGGACAAAGAGACATCGCACATTGCTAGTCTAAATCGTAAAATGATCATCATCGATCAACAACAAGTGTCAATTACACTAAGCTAGTAAATAAATGGGTTTAGCTTCATGTCCCATAACCACTGGCTTAACTTAAATGTTTACGAACAAATTATAGATCTCTACTCGAAAGTTGTCACAAGAGTTTCAATCGAACAAGTCCAAAAATTAACCGACGAAGTAAACGCAAGCGTTTCATACCACTAGATTTACTAAGCCATTTAATTAGGTTTCTCAAAAGAATGAGGTAAAGGTTTGTGTGTACTAATAGATTGGAAAATGGTTTTATAAACAAGTGTTGTGTTAAAAATAGAGTTGAAATCATACTTGAGAAAGAGTTTGAATATTTACTATTAGTATAGAAACCTTTGTATTTTAAAGTGACAAATCACAAAATTGATTGTAAAATCAATCAATCACCAAAAATTCACATTCGAAGACGTGAATTACATCCAAAGAAATCGATACCAAATCCATCAAAATGGATGTTCCCCAAAAATTCCGAAAAGAAGTTATCAAAGTCAACAAACGTGATAATCAACAAGTTAGAGAAATAAGAATCGATTAAAAATTGGAAATTCAAACACAAAAGGAAAAATAGGCAGAGACAGCAAATGTAGTCGACTGGACCAGGGTGGTCAGTCGACTGACACAAATCTTGGAAACTTTCTGTTTCCAAGTTCAGCCGACTGAACCAGGGTGGTCAGTCGACTGAAACATGCATGAAAACTTTCAGTTTCCAGGCTCAGCCGACTGACCCAGAGTGTTCAGTCGACTAATACTAGCCTAGGAAAATTCCTGGGTTGTGGTTCAGTCGACTGAACTGGAAATTCCAGTATTCTTAGCCTAGCCCTTCCAAGGGAAAAAACCCAAACAATTTGCGATCAGACGAGCGATGGGTGCTAGGGGTTCACGCCAATCGATAACCCAGCCCTATATGCTCTTCGATACGCCACCAAAAGCATGATCAAACATCAAAGCTAGGATTTTTAAAGATTTAACTTCAAAACACCAAAAATTGGAATATTCATTAAACCAATCCAATTCAAAAGAAAATGGATAAGGAATGGATGTTAGGAATCACTTCCTAACTACTATAAAAAATATAGACATAGATGTGAGTTCAAAAACACACCTTTAAACCCAAAAACAGTGAAGGAGAAGCTTGAAAGCAAAGGAAGATCAACCACCCTTCAACTTCAACTTTAGAAACTCCAATCTAAGTCCAGAAGCAATAATTTTCCAAATTAGGTTATAGGAAATTTTTGAAATTGGAGAGAGATCGAGATGTAGAAGAAGAAGGAGATGCTTACCTAAGCTTCTCTTTGATTTGGAGCTAGAACTTGAATTTGCAAAGAGACTAAGGCTTAGGATTTTCTAATCTCTTTTCTCTTTTCTCTTTCCCCATTTTTCTAAAGCTTGAAGTGTTAGGAAATATTAGAATGAATGAAAAGGAGTGGAGATGAGTTGGGTTGATATGTTAGGTTAATGGGCTGAAACCCAAACCCAAAGCCCTAAGTGAAAACGTCAAAATTCTAGCTAACTCCAAACATATCGATGTTTATACTCAAAAAGGTTGCAAACGTCATTTTCAACTCAATGGAAGTGGTTTCGAGTCCCAATTCGACTATTTGCAAAAAGTATCTTTTCGGACTTAAATCCGACTAACGATGCTATATTTAAATAAATTATTTAAATATACAATCGTAAAATATGCGGGCTGTTACAGACTCCCCTCCTTAATGAAATTGCATCCTCGCAATATTTAAGAAGAAAATAAAAGTAACAACCATACAAGCATATCAACAAAAAAGAAATTTTGATGTAAGAAGTTCACCCTAAAGAATATTCGGACGTAGTACCATAATGGTATGTCAGATGAACCTGTCAAAAAGATCATTCCATTCGGACATCATCAAAGAAACAACCATTTGTTGTTTACGAATAAGGGTATTGGCATCACAATTTCCCTTTCCAAAGTATAAAGAATATCATAATCAAAAGATGCATAGAACTCGAGCCAACGTTGTTGACGTAAATTAAGTTCCTTTTGAAAAATAAATACTCCAAAGATTTATGGTCGGCGTTGAGAACATATTTCTCTCCCAAAAATAATGATGCCAATTTCTAAAAGCGAAAAAAATAGCCGCGAGCACTAGATCATGAGTGGCATACCTAGTCTCGATAGGCTTTAATTGTACAGAATCATAAATGATAGAACGTTCTCTTTTGCAAGAGAACGACACCCAAACCAATACGACTAGCATCAATACAAATAATGAAGTCTTGGTGCCCTTTGGGAATCACAAGAATAGGAGTATCGCAAAAGAAGTTCTTTCATGATCCTCTTTGCCGAAAAGCCAAAACTTTCAAAACTACAATTAACTTTATGTAATCATCTTTCTAAATTTTTTTTACTTATCCCTAGTCAATTTGTTGTGTCTGATTGTCTCATCAAAGCATTTAGGAGATTCCTATCGATAACGTTGATCAGGCACATCGACCATAATTATTAAAGCACTCAATGGGCAATACAACACAAAATCATCTTTTATATGATAAACATGTTTCTTAAAAATGTTACGAATATTCTTTGCTCATTTTAAGAACAGAATTCAATTATACTTATAAATATCTTATGAAAAAGATTTGAAAATTTTAAATTACCTTTTTCATCCATAATCAATAATTTCAAAAACAGACTCATCGAGATATTCGTAGAATACTCGATTCATAAGATGGATGAAATAAGCTGGACAACTCGAATGACATCACGTGTCATTCATAAGAATCATAATGAGTGCGGAATGCGATAAAAGGGTAAGCTATCCTCCGCAACTCGTAGCTAATGAAAACTAGTGGTAAAGTCAAATTGAAAACACCTTAGCACCACTCAAAAGATTGCTTAGGTGATAATCCTAAGGCAAGCTAAAAAATACCGAAAAATTCACAAACTACCTGAATGAGGAGAATAACATCTTCCTCAACAGGTGGGTCTAGAAAATAAAATGGTGCCACCAAATTGGAACCGAAATCATTTAGAAAAATATAAATCTGCTTAACAGATTGAAAATGGCGAAGATGGATAGTCCACTCGGGACATGGAATATAGCTTCATAATGAATAAGCCAATCATTTCACAAAAGTCAATTCCGAAACCTAAGTAACAAATAACATGCAAATCGGATCGGAAAGCATAATCGCATAAAAATAATCTCGACATTTTTACAAAGTAAACTGAGTGTTGCGGATCTGCCAACCGGATTAGCAAATCTCAGTGAAGTCATCAAGCCTAAAATATTTAAAGAAAAAGAATCAACAAGTTCTTTTGATATAAAAATAATGAGATGAACCCATATCAACAAGAACTCGAATATGATAATCACAAAACAAATGTCATCAAGGATTGAAAGAGAAATACCTTGACCAAGAGAAGTGCCACCAGGGGCTTGCACAACATTCAACTTTCCCTCCTTCTTGCTTTGAAGTATGGGACATGCAGATTTATGATTCCTCAAACTTTTGCAATAGTGACAATAAAGAGGTTTCGGACACTCCCTTGCATAATGGTCCGTGGAGCCACAATTGCAACATTTTCCACGACTAGAGGTAGGAGTCTTTGCTACCGGAGTTTCTTGTTTCCCTTTCTTGTTGGGATTGGGGTTTTTGAACTTAATTGGCCTCTTCATGTCGTTGTTGAAGTTCTGTTTGACACCCACAACTTCAACATCACTTTCTTTATGGGCCTCTTCAAGTCGAAGTGCGATATCTATAAGATGATCGAAAGAAACTTCTAGTTTCAAAAGTAAAGGCTTTTTAAGGTTCTTATTTAACCCATAGACAAATCTATGATTTTTCTTCAATGGGGTATTAATATACTCGACCCCATATTTAGAGAGAGATTCAAAAGATGCGACGTAATCTGTCACAGAAGATTCACCTTGAACAAGGTCAATAAAGCGCCGAGCTAAAGTTACTTTTTCAGCCTCCGACAGAAATTCAACTCAAACCATTCCCGGAATTGCTCCAAGTAAGATCCGCTTCGATAATCTCCGAAATCAAAAGCTCATACCAATCTAATGCTCTTTCTTGGAGCATGCTAGAAGCCACTCGGACTCGATGGAGATCAACAAGATTCATGCGAGAAAAGATGCGATCACATGATCTAAGCCAAGCAAGGATTTCTATAACACTTTCGGATCCCTTGATTGACCTTCCACCCAAATCGGTATAGTCTCTGCACAAGCGTGCAAACTTGGATCTAGGATGAGTAGGCCCTGGAATGGGTCCGACAGCTTGAGCATTCTTTACAAGATCTAAATGTTGCTGGGCAGACATGAGTACTCCATGTTGGGGAGGAGCACTAGATTGACCAACGTTGGAACGGCTTGGTCTATCCATTTCTCTTCTTTAAGAAAGACAGAAAGAAGAAAAAGGTTATTCTCAAAATGAATATCAAACAATCCTGATTGATAAAACAAGGCATCATAAAAGAAAATAGGATAGAACGGGTCCTATGACTCGGATCAATCCTAAAGTACGGTTCCTAAAAAGGACTTAGGACAATGATCCTTGCTAGATTATTCTACATTGTTCCGAAGTTTGGCTTTGATACCAAGCTGTGAAGCCCCACCTCTATACTCACGTTAGCCAAGGACACTACGAGATAATGCCGTCAACTAGCATGAAGAATAAGGCTGTTGAGGAGCGACCATCCGTGTAATTGCTTTGTGCGAGCACTGATATGTCAGATAGTATAACACGCATTTTATTTCAAGAGGAAATCCGACATACCGATACAAACTCAAAGCTACTACATAGTGGCTATATGATCTTCGGAAATAAATATACAAATAAACATAACACAAATCAGTCATAGATATCCATATCACAAAGGCGGAAATAGGTATGAATATAACACATAGAAGTGTTCATCAAAGTAGTGGTCAAATAAGATCCACAATATCGCAAAAGAATAGGTACAAGTGCAAGATAAAAGAATATGTATACGTCAAGGTGTCTCTATCTCGAATGTCTAGTAACAAAACTACTAAGCTAGAGTAGTTAGCCAAAAGTCAAAAGCTAGGCTCAGCTAAGGAGTCAAGCAGAAGCACCTGTAATATCCCGGTCTGACCCGAGTATTTTTTTTTTGAAAAATGGTTCAAACATTTCTATTAGCACGAATAAAAGAGAGTACATATGCTAAACATAGCCTAATACACAATTCCTAATACTAATACGTGAATGACAACTATACAAATTAAGGCCCAAAATGAAGTAATAGGCCCACAAAATAAGAAAATAATAAACAGATCAGTCTAGCTATAAACATCAGATAAAGTGAGATAAGATAAGAGATATAACAAAAATGTATGATAACAATAATATCATACTATGAAAAATATACATTAGATAACAACAAAAATCATACAATATCTCAAGAATCTCCTAAATAAAAAAGAATGTCATATTCTTTATTTTATTCACCATGCCACAAATATTGACAAATATATCAGTGCCAATCACAAAATTGGTGAAACATAAATTCTAAAAATCATCAATTAGAAATCCAAAAAACATAAAGGGGGAGGCCTATCATAAACGAGAGCATGAAAAACTCACCAATACGTGTATCACAAACATCGACGCACCTAGAAAGATACACCCCATGCATAAACAAACATCGATGCACCTAGAAAGATACGCCCCATGCAGAATCAAACATTGATGCACCTTAAAAGATACGCCCCATGCATAGTCAAACATCGACGCACGTAGAAAGACACGCCCAATGCATAAATAAACATCGACGCACCTAGAAAGATACGCCCCATGCATGAACAAACATCGACGCACCTAGAAAGATACGCCTCATGCTCCGAATTATCGAGCCGATTGCTCCACGGACGGTTCGAAAACCATTGGTCGCTAGCCCATAAAAGAAATGAGACGAAACTCAATAAAATGAGGTACAGTCTCCCACGTGGACAAAGAGACATCGCACATTGCTACTCTAAACCGTAAAATGATCATCATCGATCAACAACAAGTGTCAATTACACTAAGCTAGTAAATAAATGAGTTTAGCTTCATGTCCCATAACTAACGGCTTAACTTAAATATTTACGAACAAATTGTAGATCTCCAATCGAAAGTTGTCACAAGAGTTTCAATTGAACAAGTCTAAAAATTAACCGACGAAGCAAACACAAGCATTTCATACCACTAGTTTTACTAAGCCGTTTAATTAGATTTCTCAAAGGAATGAGGTAAAGGTTTGTGTATACTAATAGATTGGAAAATGGTTTTATAAACAAGCTTTGTATTAAAAATAGAGTTGAAATCATATTTGAGAAAGAGTTTGAATAATTACTATTAGTACAGAAACCTTTGTATTTTAAAGTGACAAATCATAAAATTGATTGTAAAATCAATCAATCCCAAAAATTCACATTCGAAGACGTGAATTAAATCTGAAGAAATCGATACCAAATCCATCAAAATGGATGTTCCTCAAAAATCTCGAAAAGAAGTTATCAAAGTCAACAAGTGGGATAATCAACAAGTTGGAGAAACAAGAATCGATTAAAAATTGGAAATTCAAACACAAAAGGAAAAATAGGTAGAGATAGCAGATTCAGTCGACTGGACCAGGGTGGTCAGTCGATTAAAACGTGCTTGGAAACTTTCGGTTTCCAGGCTCAGTCGACTGACCCATAGTGGTCAGTCGACTGATATTGGCCTAGGAAAATTCTTGGGTTCTGGTTCAGTCGACTGACCTTCTGGTTCAAT
Organism: Allium cepa; assembly: GCA_030765085.1. NCBI lineage: Eukaryota > Viridiplantae > Streptophyta > Magnoliopsida > Asparagales > Amaryllidaceae > Allium > Allium cepa. Next base: position 25,463,948 of record CM060938.1, on the reverse strand, counting down.
TGACTGAACAGGAAATTCCAGCATTCTCAGCCTAGCCCTTCCAAGGGCAAAAATCTAAACAATTTGCGGTCGGTTGAGCGATGGGCGCTAGGGGTTTACGCCAATCGGCAACCCAGCCCTATAGGCTCTTCGATACGCCACCAAAAGCATGATCAAACATCAAAGCTAGGATTTTTAAAGATTTTGTTATCCCACTTTTTGACCAAAACTGGAATATCAACAAACTGGCAAGGAATGATGGATATCGGGATTGGAGATCGATTGGAAACAAGGCTACAATCGATAATGTCAAAATTTAGTTGAGCTCCGATCGGGACGAAATTGATTGGAGAAGATGATAAGGACTAGGAAAGGCTATGTTTCAAATTTCAGGTTAATCGGAGTTCGTATGAAGGAGATATGATCAATGAAAGGTAAGAAGGACATACTGTTCAAACCCATCGGCACGCAAGGATGGTTCGAATCGATCAGGGGTTGCGTTCGTATCGATACCATTCGTATCGATACCATTTCGAATCGATACCGTTCGTATCGATTGGCGCGGGTTCAGCTCAGTGAAGTTCGCATCAGGTGTTGGTTCGACTCGATAGTGTTCGAATCGATCGAGTTACTGGTTCGACTCGATAGGCTCGTATCGATCAGATAGGAAGGCTAAATGGATCTCGATTCAATAGGCAACAAACCCAGAGTGGTAGCAAGCATGTGGAGGTTCTTCGAATCGATTTGCTTCATATCGATCAGGATGGATGCAGATGGCGCAATTTGACCCCATGCCTTTTGCAAATCTCCTTCGTATCCATCAGGTAAGAGCTTCGTTCGTATCCATCAGGTGAGGTCTCGTTCGTATCCATCCTTCACGACCACTTCATATCGATGTCCCCCATACTCGTTTCGAATCGATCAGCTCACATGGGATCGATACGGAATGAACTCCTGGAATCGATGCGAAGAGAGACACAAGTTGATGGATGCGAGCATGCCGTTGTGGAGTTATGGATATGGACGAAGCATAAAACATGGATGCAAGCCAACGTCTCCAGGAGAGAAGCGTTCAACTCGGCGCATCAAGTGGAGTCAACACGCCGCATAATTCGAATCGACCCGGGAAGGTAGCGCCACGTCATTGCACGCGCGTGCTTCAGATGGAGTCGAAGGTGATGGATTCGAACTGGTGGGTTCGAAGACGACAGCCAGTGAGAAACCCAAATTCGAACCGATCATATCTCCTACACCGATGATCCAAATGCAATGAAAATTTAACAACAGCTTACGTGCTAGGTAAGGAATGTTACCGCTAAGTTTCAGCTCGATTGGATCATTTCTTGATGGATTCGAAATCACTTCGTAGGGATCACAGATCGATTCGAAACTTGGTGGGGTCGGTCGCGTGGGCCCACTCACGTGCCAGAAAAAGTCTCTAGAAGTTTGAGCGAGATCTGAGCCTCCTACGCCTATAAATAGCACCCTGAAGGCTACAGAGAAGGGATCTTTTGGATATCGGACGTCCATACTCTGCCGAATTCATCTCTACACTCTGATACAACTATTGTACTCGAAATTCTCCATTATTACTGCTGTAATCATCTGTAATCATCGAGGATAATCAATAAAAGGATAAAACTTTGGAGTGGACGTAGGCCGGAGATAGCCGAACCACTATAAAACTTGTGTCTTCGTTCATTATTTCTGAATTACTGTTTGATACTTGTTGAGATCTGATATTTTTGCTTGAATATCATTGGTTTGTGTTCATACACTGGTGCTTTCACGGTATTTGGGGTTTGTGCCCAATTTTGGCGCAAACACTTTGGTGCTTTCACCGAGAACGACTAGCATCTGCTACATCGGATTTAAAGTTCAGATTTGAAGAGTTTGAAAAGTTTGGACTTGAGGACAATGACAAGGCAAAATAGTAGAAGGCAAAGGGTTGAGAGAAGCTACAGGAAGGAAGTCAACAAGCATCCTCCTGAGCTGGGGAAGGACAGGCTTCGATCTACATAACCCGAGATGAGATGGAAGCTATGGCAAATTCATTGCAGGAGAGATTGTTGAAAAGTCAACAGGAAATGATGTAGACTTTCTTTGAACAGATGAGAGCTGTAGGGACGCATAACTTAGGAACAACTACAGCAGCTGTGGATGCAGGACATGGGACTAGGGTTGTGGAACCCAATGGAGGACAGGATGCGGAGCCAGAAGGCAATCATCAAGGGCTTGGGGGCAGACCCACAGGATCTAACACAGGAGGGCCTTTGGAAGGAGTTCAACATGCCAGGACTAACATTGCTGCTAGTGAGCCCGATGAAGAGTATGTGCCGGAGTTCCCTCGGGGGCATGGGGGCAACCCCTAACAGACAATACTGGGTTAGTGGAGATCATTAGAAGAACTGTGCGAGGTGGTTTGACCAACAGAGACTTGGAAGGAGTGAACATGAGTCCGTTCGCTTGGGAAATAAGGATGGCTCAGAATCCACCAAAGTTCAAGCTACCTAGCGTGGAGGTATATGACGGCAAAGCAGATCCAACTGATCACTTGATGAGGTACACCAGACACATGGAGGTGCTGGGGGCATCGGAGGAAGTAATGGCACGATGCTTTCCATTATACTTGACAGACCTAGCTGCAATGTGGTTTAGGCAGTTGGGAGAAGGATCTATCAGGACTTGGAGGGAATTGGTGGAAAGCTTTTTAGGATAGTTTCGGGTTCACGTCAAGAGGCCAAAGAATGTGATGACGTTTACATCGGTAAAGCAAAGGACGGATGAATCACTTAGGGCTTTTCTAACTCGATTCAGTGCGACAGTTGCTTCGGTGGATCGGCCTGATCCATCGATGGTTTTAATGGCAGCAGTATCAGGAGTCAGGGAGGATTCAGATTTCATGGTATCTCTGATACGAGATCCCCCACAGGATCTCGACGAATTCTTTCACGAGGCAGAGAGGTTCCTTCGGCAGGAAGATGCGAGTACGGATTTAAAGTTGAAAAAGGTTGATGCAACTGAGAGTGGAGGACCATCCGGCAAAGGTTCGGATAAAGACAAAGGAAAAAGGAAGTTGGACAATGATTCTGGAAAAGATAGGAAGTGATGGAAGGATCCGAAGTTTTCCACTTACATGGGATTAAACGAGACGCTGGAGCGGATATACCAGGATACTCGGAATCGCCTTCCCTACAGAAGGTCGGCTAGGAGGGAACCATCAGAACGGGAGAGGACATCAGGAAGGCATTGTCTCTTCCAAGATTTGGATGGACACGACACCAACAGTTGCAGGCATTTAAAGGATATAATCGAGGAGCTTGTCAGGAAGGGACTGTTGCCACAATATGTCGGACAGAATGCAACGGCAGAACAGGAGCCGCCTACCTCAAGCCACGATCGTAGGAGGCCCAGGAATGATGATCGATTGATCATCCATTGACCAGGATAATGTGAAATAAGTAGCGAACTACTGGCAAGCAACCAAGTCGTTTACACATGTATGGGGACGGAGATAGCCCCTAGGCATGTTCTGAATGATGATAAACTGCGATGCTATGCTTTGTGAAATTTATCTTTTGCTTTTGGAATGGACACCGCTTTTCTTTTTGGATTTCGGTTTTGGAGTTCGGATTGAGCTCCAAAATTTTGCTTGCTTTTTTGATTTGGATTTTCCTTTGGAAAATTATTTTCGGTTTTGGATGCTGGTTTGGATTTATGGTTTTCTGGTTTTGATTTGGACTCTTAATTTGGGTTTTGGATTTGGATTTTGATTGGATTTTTATCTGGTTTTTGATAAACGGTCGTCGGGTATGGATTATGCCTGGCAAGAGGTGAGTCACTTTGCCCGAACGTGGTAAATTGACTCATTCAGGTCGTCGAGTATGGACTATGCTCAGCAAGGGTCCGGAGTGACCAGGATTCGGCCTAGGACTTAGGACCTGTATTATCAATTGTTATTTTCAGGTCGTTGAGTATGGACTATGCTCAACAAGGGTCCGGGGAGACCAGGATTCAGCTTAGGACTTAAGCCATGGCTTTGTACAACGTCTAGGGACACTGGACCAAGATCGTCAAGTGTGGATTGCGCTTGGCAAGAACCCGGAGAGGTTATGGATTCGAACATCGACCCGGAGAGGTCCTGGATTCGGTTATTGGCTATTGGATAAGGATGGATTAGGACCCGGTTGTCGAGTTCGGATGGATAAGGGATTGGCTAAGGCTTTGGTTATTAGATTTGGAATTGAGCATCAACTCGGAGCAGTCAAGGATGACATACTCTGGCGGTATGGCTATGGGCTTTAGATATTGGAATCGGAACTATTCAAAACACGCCTTCTTATCACAAGGCATGTTTTGGGGGCAAAGTGTTATCCCACTTTTTGACCAAAACTGGAATATCAACAAATTGGCAAGGAATGATGGATATCGGGATTGGAGGTCGATTGGAAACAAGGCTACAATCGATAACGTCAAATTTTGGTTGATCTCCGATCGGGACGAAATTGAATGGAGATGATGATAAGGACTAGGAAAGGCTATGTTTCAAATTTCAGGTTAATCGGAGTTCGTATGAAGGAGATATGATCAATGCAAGGTAAGAAGGACATACTGTTCGAACCCATCGGCACGCAAGGATGGTTCGAATCGATCAGGGGTTGCGTTCGTATCGATACCATTCGTATCGATACTATTTCGAATCGATGTCGTTCGTATCGATTGGCGTGGGTTCCGCTCAGTGAAGTTCGCATCAGGTGTTGGTTCGACTCGATAGTGTTCGAATCGATCGAGTTACTGGTTCGACTCGATAGGCTCGTATCGATCAGATAGGAAGGCTAAATGGATCTCGATTCAATAGGCAACAAACCCAGAGTGGTAGCAAGCATGTGGAGGTTCTTCGAATCGATCTGCTTCGTATCGATCAGGATGGATGCAGATGGCGCAATTCGACTCCATGCCTTTTGCAAATCTCCTTCGTGTCCATCTGGTAAGAGCTTCGTTTGTATCCATCAGGTGAGGTCTCGTTCATATCCATCCTTCACGACCACTTCGTATCGATGTCCCCCATACTCGTTTCGAATCGATCAGCTCACATGGGATCGATACGGAATGAACTCTTGGAATCGATGCGAAGAGAGACACAAGTTAATGGATGCGAGCATGCCGTTGTGGAGTTATGGATATGGACGAAGCATAAAACATGGATGCAAGCCCACATTTCCAGGAGAGAAGCATTCAACTCGGCGCATCAAGTGAAGTCAACATGCCGCAAAATTCGAATCGACCCGGGAAGGTAGCGCCACGTCATTGCACGCGCGTGCTTCAGATGGAGTCAAAGGTGATGGATTCGAACTGGTGGGTTCGAAGACGGCAGCCAGTGAGAAACCCAAATTCAAACCGATCATATCTCCTACACCGATGATCCAAATGCAATGAAATTTTAACAGCAGCTTACGTGTAAGGTAAGGAATGTTACCGCTAAGTTTCAGCTCGATTGGATCATTTCTTGATGGATTCGAAATCACTTCGTATCGATCACAGATCGAGTCGAAACTTGGTGGGGACGGTCGCGTGGGCCCATTCACGTGCCAGAAAAAGTCTCCAGAAGTTTGAGCGAGATCTGTGCCTCCTACGCCTATAAATAGCACCCTGAAGCCTACAGAGAAGGGATCTTTTGGCTATCGGACGTCCATACTCTGCCGAATTCATCTCTATACTTTGATACAACTATTGTACTCAAAATTCTCCATTATTACTGTTGTAATCATCTGTAATCATCAAGGATAATCAATAAAAGGATAAAACTTTGGAGTGGACGTAGGCCGGAGATAGCCGAACCACTATAAAAATGTGTATTCATTCATTATTTCTGAATTATTGTTTGGTACTTGTTGAGATCTGAGATTTGTACTTGAATATCATTGGTTTGTGTTCATACATTGTTGCTTTCACGGTATTTGGGGTTTGTGCCCAATTTTGGCGCAAACAGATTTAATTTCAAAACACCAAAAAATGGAATATTCATAAAACCAATCCAATCCAAAAGAAAATGGACAAGGATTAGATGTTAGGAATCACTTCCTAACTACTATCAAAAATATAGACATAGACGTGAGTTCAAAAACTCACCTTTAAACCCAAAAACAATGAAGGAGAAGCTTGAAAGCAAAGGAAGACCAACTACTTTTCAACTTCAACTTTAGAAACTCCAATCTAAGTCTAGAAGCAATAATTTTCCAAATTAGGTTATAGGAAATTTCTGAAATTGGAAAGAGATTGAGATGGAGAAGAAGAAGGAGATGCTTACCTAAGCTTCTCTTTGATTTTGGAACTAGAACTTGAATTTGCAAAGAAACTAGGGCTTAGGATTTTCTAATCTCTTTTCTCTTCCCCCATTTTTCTAAATCTTGAAGTGTTAGGAAATATTAGAATGAATGAAAAGGAGTGGAGTGGAGTTGGGTTGATATGTTATGTTAATGGGCTGAAACCCAAACCCAAAGCCCTAAGTGAAAATGTCAAAATTATAGCTAACTCCAAACATATCGATGTTTATACTCAAAAAGGTCGCAAACGTCATTTTGGACTCAATGGAAGTGATCCCGAGTCCTAATTCGACTGTTTGCAAAAATTAGCTTTTCGGACTTAAATTCGATTGACGATGTTATATTTAAATAAAATATTTAAATATACAATCGTAAAATATACGGGTTGTTACACTAAGCATTATGTCTGACTCGAAGTTTTTGTTTTCCTTAAACTCTCGAGTACTCAAAAATTGATTTGAGTAGGTAGAGGGTTGAGGTTATCAGGTATTAGAAATTTTGGAAAATAAAGCTTTCGAAGACGAGCAAGTGACCGACGAATAGCTATTTAGGAGTACAAAATATTTTGTTCATTTCTACTATGTATTAAGTTAGATATGACTGTATTGCTTTGATTAACCAAGGAGGCATCGTCATATGTCACCCTTGGCGTATTATTGAAAATTATATTTGCTCATTGCTTGGGAAATGATTATGGGATTATGTAACTTAGATATGAATTTATTTTGAAACTTAATCGGCAAAATGTTGTTTTTGGAAATCTACGATTTTATTCATGTTCAAATGCTTCTGATATTATAGATACCATTAGCATTACCATATTTTTTCACCAGAAGTTAATACTACGGATGACAGCAGCATCTATAGCGCTTAGCTTTTGGCCTCCAGATACAGGATGTTACAACTTGGCATCAAAGCATAAGTTTATGAAAAACTTTAAACTAAAAATTCTTTTTAAAACATAGTCCTAGGAATTAGAGTAAGATTGGGGTATGGTATGACGCTATAGTAATGTACTTGTATTTGCTATATATAAGCATACACTTTATCTTTAGTGTCCTATCTTTGTTAGGTTATTTTTATGTGTCTCATGAGGTTTGAGTACAAATATGGAAGATAGAAGAGGAAGAGTTAACCCAGAAGGGGAAGGCACCAGTGGGAATTCCATGCCTAATTCGAGGAGAGGTCGAGGCCAGGCACAAGCAGAGAATGCGAATGCTAGAGTCCTACAAGTTGGAATAGAAGCTATGTATTAGTTTTTCATGAACATTGTGCAAGCTGGAATTGCAGCAGTAGTGGTAAGAGGAGATGCTGTATAGGTTGGAGTTTCAAAAGTTTAGGTAGTTAAACATTGTGCTAAGCTAAGCAAAGATTATGATAAGCTTGGAGGGAAGCCATTTCTGGGAATAGAGGATGCCATAGAAGTGGAAAATTGGTTACTGCACTGTGAGAGAATCTTTGCAGACTTGGGGCTCATTGATGAGCTGAAGAGGAGGCTTGCTTCAAGGCAGCTCCAGGGAGCTGCCTTATTTTAGTGGAATGGTGTGACTGTGGCAATGGATGAGGAGACTGTGACATGGGCAGAGTTCTAGAGGAGGTTCCAGGAGAGGTCCATGTCGGCGATGGCATAGTCTGTTTTGATCCCAATGTTTGCCGAGCTAGAACAGGGGGAGATGACCAATCTAGAGTATGCCACTAGGTATGAAGAGTTGGCTAGATATGTTTGTACCACTATTGATATAGTGACAAAGAGGAATGATATGTTTATCAGGGGATTGAAGGCTGAGTTGACTAGGTCTATTTTATCGCATATTAGAAATCCCTGTGATGTGGTTATGGAAATGGCTTTGAGGCATGAGGAGATGCTTGTGTGTTAGGTGAAGAATAAGGTAAGATAGGTTCAGTTTGGGCAAGGCCAGAAGAGGAAGTTCTTCCATAAGAAAGGTGCTCAGTAGAGTGGAGCGGCCAAGAATGGGAAGTCTGAGATTTTTAGTTTTAAGTGTGACAAGAAGGGCCAATTTTCCAATGAGTATAGTATTGGGAAGGCTAAAGAAGTGATCGGGAAGAAGAATATTAGGTGCTTCATGACAAAATTGGCCATTATAAGAATCAATGCAAGGAGCCCGCTACAGATGGAAAGGGCAAGGTGTATGCATTGGAGCCTGCTACTTCGAAGCCGATAGCTCCGGAGGAGGGAAAAGCAGTGTTGGGAGGTACACTTCGGATTCATGGTATGTCTATTAGCATTCTATTTGATACTGATGCATCACATTCTTTTAAATCAAGATATTTAATAGATAAGCTTAACCTAGAACCCACATATGTAGTTACTTCCTTACGGGTTGTGAATCCAGTAGGAGGGTTTGCAACTCTAGAGCTGAGATGTGACCAGTTAGAGTTTGACTTGTTAGGTAATATTTTTGTGTGTAGTTTGCATGTGTTTGATTTTGTGTGGTTTGAAATTATTCTTGGTATGGATTGGTTAAGTAGTACGGTGCTAGGATAGGAAAATATCGCTTAGACACCATGATTGTAGTGATCAGAAAGTTAATATCGTAGAAGTATCTAGAGGTGAGGTGAATGCTTTATTGGGTGTTACGAAGTTGGAAGATGAGCCGAGTCGAGTTTTCATGGTTAAAGAATTCGTCGATGTTTTTGAGCCTGCAGTTGGATTGCCGTCGAAACGAGCCATTGAGTTTCAGATAGATTTGGTTCATGGAGCAGAACAAGTAAGTAGGCCGCTAAGTGGATGAATCCTACAGAGATGAGGGGGTTGAAAGTGTAATTGGTGGATTTGGAAGGCAAGAGTTTTATCAGGGCGAGTAGTACACCTTGGGGAACAACTGTAGTATTTGCTAATAAGCTAGATAGATCGTTGAGGCTATGTATCAATTATTGTACCTTGAATGAGGGGACGATAAAGAATTGATATCCATTGCCTAGGATTGACAATTTATTCGACCAGTTGAGTGGGGATAAAGTGTTTTCTTGGTTAGATTTGGCAACAGGTTTCCATCAGCTCAGAGTAGCAGAGGATAGTATACCCTTGACGACATTTAGGACAAGATATGGATCATATGAATGGTTATTTATGCCGTTTGGACTAAATAATGCGCCAGCATTCTTTATGGATTCGATGAACCAAGTTTTCTGAGAGCACTTTGAAAGGTTTGTACTGATTTTCGTAGACGATATCTTGATATACTATAAGGATGAAAAAGAGCATGAAGTTCATCTTAGAATGGTTCTTGAGACACTGAGGTAACATCAGCTAAAGGCGAAGTTTTCAAAGTGTCATTTCTAGAAGGAAGTGAAGTTTCTTGGTTAGGTAGTCTCAGAGAAAGGGTTATCAGTAGATCCGACAAAGATTGAAGTGGTGAATAGTTGGAAGAGACCAGAGACAGTGATGAAGATAAAGAGTTTCCTCATATTAGATTGATATTATCGGAGATTCATTAGGGACTTTTTGCAGATAGAGGCATCGATGACCAAGCTAACAAGGAAGAATGTAAAGTTTGTGTGGACCAATAAGTGTGAGGAAGAATTCCATAGTTTGAAACACTTATTGACCCAAGCACCTGTGTTGGTTGTTCTGGTAGGGAATCGAGATTGGGTGGTTTATACGGATGCGTATGGAACAGGATTAGGAGCTATGCTGATGCCAAGAGGTAAAGCGATTGCATATTCTTCTAGATAGCTTAGACCACATGAGGTCAAATATCCGACGCATGATTTGGAATTGGCAGCAGTGTTTTTTGCATTGAAGATGTGGAGACATAACCTTTTGGGAGATAGGTATAAGTTATATATAGATCATAAGTCGCTAAAGTATTTGTTCCCCCAGAAGGCGCAGAACATGAGACATCAGAGGTGGTTAGAGTTTATTGTCGCTTATGATTTTGGGATTGATTCACACCAGGGAAAGGCAATAAGGTTGCAGATGCACTTAGCACGAAATATTAGAATGTGGTTTTGGCGATGATTACTGAATGGAAAGATTTGTAAGCAATGGTAGATTGCAGAGTACAGTAAAGATTTGAGGCTGGGTCTAGTGGAGATATGGTTGTATTATCTTGTTTGGAAGTTCGACCAGTGATGATCTAAAGGATTGCTTCTAAACAGATGGAGGATTCACTGTTAGCTGAAAGGATTAGGAAGTTAAGGGATGGAACTGAGAGCGATGAATTGAAAGATTTTAGTCTTGATCAGAATGGGAGGTTAAGAAAGAAAGGAAGACAATGTGTTTCGAGTGTAGGAAACATAAGGAAAGAAGTCTTGGAGGAATACCATCGTTCGAAGTTCTCTGTTCATTTAGGAGGAACTAAAATGTACTAGGATATGAAGAGGAGTTTCTTCTTGGAAGGAATGAAGCGGGATATTGGCTTATGGTTAAAGAAGTGCTTGATTTTCGAGCAGGCAAATGGCAAACACCAGAAGCCAAGTGGGCTGCCTCATCCATTATATATTCCGATATGAAAATGGGATTCTTTTTCTGTGGATTTCATTTACGGGTTGCCAGGGTCGAATAGAGGAAATGAAAGTATATGGGTCATAGTGGACAGATTGACCAAGAGTGCCTATTTTATTCCCGTTAAGTCAACTAGAACGTTGCCTGTTTTGGCAAAGTTGTTCATGATGAATGTGGCTAGACTACATGTAATTCCTTGTAATATATTAAGTGATAGAGATTCCTTATTCACTAGCGAGTTCTAAAATAGTCTACAAGAAGTTTTGGGAACCAATATCAAGATGATTACCGCTTGCCATCCATAGAAAGATGGTCAAACGGAGAGAGTTACCAAAATCTTGGAAGATTTGTTAAGAGCTTACGTTCTAGATTTCGACGGATCATGGAAAGACCATCTAAATTCAGTCAAGTTTTCATATACAATAATTATCAGACTAGTATTGGGATGACACCGTTTGAAGCTTTGTATGGAAGGCCATACAAATCTCCCGTATGTTAGTTAGAGACCGGAGATAGGTTGGTTCTTGGTTCAGATTTGGTCAGAGAAGCTATAGAAAAGATTGAGGTCATTCGAGCTAGACTGAAGGAGGCTCAGTTGGAGACCAGATTTTCGTCAAAGTGTCATCAATTATAGGTGTCATTAGACTTGAGAAATCAGGAAAGATAGCATTAAGATTTGTTGGAACTTTTCCTATTATTAAGAGGATTAGAAAACTCGCATATAGAGTTGAGTTACTGAGCAGTTTAGTAGGAGTTCACCATTTTTTCCATATTTCTCATCTCAAAAAGTATGTTAGAGGCCCGAAGACTGCTATTGCACCGACTGTGCTAGATGACTTAGTAGTAGAACCGGATTTGACCATAGTGAGAAAGCCAGTTCGTATAGTGGTGAGAGATGAGAAGTGTCTTAGAACCAAGACAGTCAGGTTACTTAAGGTCCAGTGGAGTGATGATGATAGGGACTCTATTTAGGAAGTGGAGAGCAGGATTAGAGATGCTTATCTCGACTTGTTTGACGGTATGTTTTACCTTCTTAATTGATTTGTTATGTATCTTATCATAATTTCGAGGATGAAATTCTTTAAGGAGGGGAGTCTGTAACACCCCATATTTTTGATAACATTATTTAGAATATATGATTAGGTAATTAAATTAAATAATGTTTTAATTAAGAGATTGAGATTTGATTTAATGAAGGGTAGCTATGCCATTTAAATAATGAATTAAAGAAGAAGTTTAAAATAAAATATATGAGGGGTAAAATAGGAAAGTGGCCATTCCTATATCTATATCCCTTAGCCATGAATACTCTTACACGTTCATTTTCATTTGTTTAAAATTTTAAAAGCTAAGGTCGGCCACCATTAACAAGGGAAATAGAAAGAAAGAGAAATGGGAAGCATAATCAGCATCAAATTCATTCAAATCTCATATCTTTAAACTCTAAAGCTAAGGTGAATAATGTTTACATCTCCTATTTGTTTGCCTTCGGTTTTGAGAGGAGATTCGAATTTATTTGTAATGTTTTGCCATGTTTTTGAATAATGGAATGATTATTTATACTTGTTGATGATTTATGCATGTTCATATTGATTTTATGATATGTTTTGACATGAAAACCCTATTAAATGACATTTAAATATCTTGCGAATTTTTAAATAGACCGGAGATAATATTTTGGAGACGGGTTTCAATTTTTAGATTTTTTTTGGATTTTCGCAGATTTTATATGAATTTTCTAGTAAATAAAATGTTAATTTGGGTTATAAATTATTTATGATTAAATAGTACAAGATTTGGGTCTGAAATTTTTATATGTTAAAAACCATTTTAAAAGAGATTTTTTGGGACTTTTGTAGATTTTTCCTAAGTGTTTTAATGGATGTATAACATTATTTAAGGTATGGGACTTAAATGTTTTATATATTTATAAAAGGAGAGTGGGCTCTTTGCAAATAATACATATTTGTTATTTCTAGAAATTGCAGCCCTTTCAAAAAAGTAAAATGGAAACCAATCAGATTTAGACAAACAAGGAATGTGAGGTACAAAAGAAATAGTTTAAAATGACAAATAAATAGGTTTTTTACGGTTTCGATGCTTTCGGCACCAGGTTCCCCCTCTTTACCTTCGCCTCCGACATAGTCGAAACCAGTGCACATAGTATCAGTGAACTGGTACGTAGTGAATTGGATGTAAGCAAAAGTTCATGGGTCAAAACAAGGGGTTTCGAAGGGGTTGAGGCTTTACATTGTTTTTAAATAAAAAATACGCTTGCTTGCTTTCGACTAAGTAACTTTCAACTTCGTTAGCTTTTGACCAGGTCAAATGGTTTTAAAGGAAATGGTTCCGATTGGGTTGCGCCTTTGTTTTTAATTTTTTGCTTTTGACTAAGTCGAACATTTTTACTGTTGCCTTTTCACCTTTTGACCTAGTGGGTTTCGAAGGGGTACTTTGTTTTCTAAAATTTTGCAATTCTCCAATATATTTGAAGCGTTGGTTTTTACACCATCACTTCTTTACTCAGGAATGGTTTCAAAACAGATGCTTTTGACTTAAATATTTTAAATATCCTTTTTCTATGATTGAAGTAAAACCCAAATAGTTTCGAAAGAGACATTTTCAAATGGTTACGAAATAGATGCTTTCGACTTTAATGGGTTTCTGATCCTTTTGCTCTAATTGAAGGCGTAATCCGAAGGGTTTCAACTAATATATTTTTTGAAGTTTTCGAAGGGGTAAATTTTTGAATGGTTTCAAAAGGTTTCCACATGTTTTAAATTGAACCCAAAGGCTTTTGAATGGTTTAGTATTTTAATTCTTTTGAAAGGGTTTTACTGAATGGTTTCGAAGGGGTGGTCCGCCAAGGTTTCGAAACGGTTGAAAGGAAAGGTTTTTCATATGTTTTCGAAAGGCAATATTTAAAGGTTTTAATGAGGGATGTCTAATGTTTTGAAGCTTTCGAAGGAAAGGCTTTTAATGGTTTCAAAGGGTTACTTTCAATTGCTTCGAAAGGGTTACCTTCAAGAATTTTGAAAGGGTTGTTTAAAGGTTTTAAACAAAGGTTCGAATGTATTAACTAGGCAATATAGCCTAAGTGTTCTCAAGTTAAAAAGGGTTTTAACTGGTTTTGAAAGGATAGTTAATCCTCATTAAATCCATCAACATTATTTTGAGTAAAGTATATATAACATGGAAAAATAGCTTAGAGTAAAGCTAGGAATATATTTTCCATGTATAAGTATGATTTAAAAGGTTAAATCACTTTGTAAAGGCTAATTTTTGTTGTATGACTAGAGTCTAATTGTGATGATAACTTAATTTTTGTTGGATGTTTTGACGAGTAAAAGGACTTACATTTCTTGGTAATGACAAAACTTATATTTAACTTATTCGTGTCAATATGAAACTAAATTCTTCATTTGTAAATATTTTTAAAAAGGTGCATTCATCTCTTTGTAAATAAATATTACATTTATGAATTTTTCATGTTGCATTTGGATTTTTTGGGTAGTATCCACTGAAAACCCTCAGGAGACAACACTCGTCCTACTAGGGGCACCTAGAGGTTCAATTGATTATTGCATACGCTCAATGTTATCGTGTTTCCTACAAAAGTGGATTTATCTTAGTTTTTATTTATTTGAAGATGAATAAAAAGACAAGTGTGGGGGTATTTGATGTGCTCGTAATGTGCATACTTTTACTTCCATATTTAATCTAATTTAATTAAATAAATGAGCATATATGGTATTTTGACATGTTTAAACCAAAATTTGAATTATTTTCAAATCATCATTTATTCATCTTTATAGAGTGGCAAAATGATCATTTTTGTGTATGATTTAATTTGAGAAAATTTACTTGGACATTTTTTAGTTGTTTTGTAGGAATTTGGATTCAATATGGAAGAAGTCTTCATGGAAATATGAATACACAAGAGAAGAAAGACAAATAAAGATGGAAGTAAATCAATTCCTGCAACATGGATGACCCCACCTATCCACTTACCATGATCTTCAATTAGAAGCTAATGCACATGTTAGTAAAGATTAAAAGCACATGCACATTTAATGGAATATTAATTATAAGCTAACGATAACTTGGTGGCCACACTTCCTCAAACGCAATTTGGGTAGTCCCCTAAATATGCATTAGGGTTTTAGGCATGTATAAATATCCCTTATGTTTCATGTAATTAAGCTCTTAGCACCATATTCTAGTTAGTTTAGTGATATCCACAAATTGTAATCATAAACTCTCTTTCTCTCTTTCATGGCTTTTTAGCCCTTTTATTCTTTTGTAATTTTTTACGCAATTTAATTTCATGCCCTTTAATTATTGTTCCATACTTTATGTAGTTAGAGTAGTTTTATTTTATGCAAGTAGATATGATTTGTTTATATGCAATTTAGTTAGTTCTCTTTTTCCTTTTGTTTCTGTTCTATGTTGCAATCTACATTTATTGAAATGATAACAAATATGAAAAGCTAATCTCCTTCAATTAAGGGGTAATGAAGCTCTCTTAATCATGTAGATTAAATATTTTTTTTTATTTATGATCACTTTTTGTGCTTAATGGAATGTTTGATGTGGTAAAAAAAATTTTTGTTTAACTTTGAAGTCAAGAGCCTGTGTTGTTGACACCAATAGGCTACGTTTAAACAAACATAAACACAAATTACCTCTTCATCTACATATGATATTGGTAACGAAGTGGATTTTAGAATCAAAATTTGATGGCCTATATTACTAATCAATAGTAAATAGATCGTGCTTAGAATAGATTTTATTTTTAACTTCATTATCATTTTCATGAGAGTTGACACGTGGTTTGGTGGGTGTGTTAAAGTTTGATGGTTATGTTGAGCTAATTTATAACACAAATAGACAATACCTATGACATCAACTAAATTCACGAATGACCAAAAAGAGAGATCATAATTTCATTTGTTGATTTATGTGATCATGAGAAGGGAGTTGCCTCTAAATTACCTTCTACTCTCATATTTTTATTTACCTTTAGTTTTTGTTAGGTTTTAGAAATTTTCAGTTAACACATCTCGAATTCTTGGTTTAATTTGATTGAGTAGAATTTAAAATCACTTTAATTTCTTACGGATCGACCCATACTCACCACGTACCAAAATTGTACACCGTGTGCTTGCGGTTATTTTTATCACAATTTTTCAGCGATTTTCTAAATGATAGAAAATTCATCGATTCAACAATCATCACTAATAAATAATCATAATCTCGGATCTGAAAAAGACTATGATAGCCTTGAAAAGCTAGCTAACACCTCCTCAAGCAATTTCATTGGCCCTAACAAGGCAGCTAACACTTCCTCAAGCAGTTTCACCTGCATGATAAGGTCTCCAACACCTCTCTAAGCAATTTCATCAGCCAATGCAAGGTCGCTAACACCTCAGTAAGTAGATTCTCCCTAAATGACAAGGTGGCTAACACCACTCTAAGCAGTTTGGCCCCAGATGACAAGGTCGCTAACACCTCCTCAAGCAGTTTCTCCAAGAGGTACTCAAATATCGACCCTTAGGTCGATGAAAAATGAGTCATTGTCTCTATAGGATCCGTCGACCTGAAATCCAAACACCCTTAGATAATCCGACTCTAAAATGCAGTTCAATTTCACTTTAGTAATCACTAGAGTTTAACTAACTGTCCTATTCTAGAAAATAAATTCAAGTATTTACTAAAAGTTAGTAATTTTCCCTTGAACTCTATTTTAAAAATTATAATTATAAGCGAAAGAATTGTAAGCCCATACCGTTTCGATAATTCAATCATTTATTAAAATTCTTTCTTTCATAGAAAAGCAAGAAATCTCATTACAATCTCAAATCCATAATAAATTAAATAAAAGGGTTTCAAATTAATTAATTATATATATATCAAGATATAATTTTTCCAAAATTACTTTTAATTCTATAAGCTTACTTTAAAGAAGAGTTGCTTACAATAGCTTTGGAACTCTTTCCAAATCATTTAAACCTCTTTTATAACAAAATCACGTGAAATTAAAGTTTATTACTTTAATAATCGCTTCTATAAAATAATAGTATATTCTCTATTTTGCCCCTAAAACATTTCCAAAATTATACTTAGAATAGTAAATTTAAAAAGATTTTATAATTAAATATTATTCATTTTTAAAAGCTTTGAATAAAAAATTTGAAATAAGAATTTAGCTAAATTATACTATATATAATTATATTTTGTAAAATAAATTCCTATAAGGATCGAAACAGATAGAATCTTTAAAAATAAGCTTTAAACAACTCAAACAATAGACCCATCAAAAATGCAATATCTAGATCCAACATCGCTCTAAAATATAATTCCATAATATGGAATTATTCAGCGATCTAAGTTGCCTGGCGACTACTTCGATCATTTAAACAATACACAAGCGCCATATGATCCACTTGCAACAATCAAATACGTTTTGACGGTCATTAACATACATGCTATTTCATAATCAATCAATTCAAACACCAAACTAAGTGAAACTATAACATGTGTGTATTTCAATCATATCATCCAATCACTATCATATATTAACGCAATTCATTACTAAAGCAGGGCATACCAGAAAGAATATAATTATTCAGATATAATTGTGTGAGTTAATAGAATAACTCAGCTTAATCATTTGCAGCTTTAACTCTCCTAGGACGATGCTTGAATTCTACCCGAATCGGCAACCATTAGCCTAGCCAATTAAAGTAAGCATCTCTGACCATTTCTTCTTTGCCTTAAAACATTCGCCTCTGCCTCAACTGCACAATCATTGTCAACGCAGCAATCATCCTCCTACAGCCTTCTGTTGAATATGCAAGAATATGACTTTTGTTTGATGATAATAAACACATACATACTCATTTAAATGTATTTGTTAATGTACTATTTTTATTTTTCACATAACTAAATAAATATTTGCTGAATAAAATAAATAACACAGAATTTAAATTCAAACAAATATTTTATTCAAAGAAATATTTTATTACAATTTTGGATAGTACAAATTTGAGCTCTCACTATATATATATATATACAATGTCAATTACAATACAATTTCGATCACATCACAATTTTTCACTATAAAATTGTTACATACATTTGCACCTCACTACATATCACTCATTCACTCGTATTTGATCATTAACTCAATTCCAGCTTGAATCCAGCATTTGAATTACCTGCAAAGTAAACACTGATGCAGTAAAGATTTTTGTAGTGTAAAATAAAATGTGTTGTGAAAATATTATATGCCTCGGTTATTTGGGTTGTTCGTTGTTAAATTTATTTTGAATTCATCATACACGAACAATTTGTGACATGCACAGTGTATCACTGTACTTGCCACAAGGTCATGCACACCGACATACACTTGATAAAACTGAAGGGACAGGTGAGCGTAAGGTCAAACCCGAGCCGAGGCTGGATTCAACTCAAGTGCAATGCAAATAAAGTCAGGATTCGATCACAAGGTCAAACCCGAGCCAAAGCTAGGTTCAACTCAGGTGCAATACAAAAACAAAAATAGAATGGTCAAGCTTTAATGACTGGAACAAGCCTCGACCAAAAATTTAGTGAGTACATATGAAAACAACTCAACCATTCAAACTCAACTGTCAACTAGAATTCAACTCAGAGCTCAATGCAAACACAGACCAGAAAAGGTGCAATTCAGGTTCAACTCAACCAACATCTCATGAATGCAACTAGCACATGTATATACACAGAAGCCTAAATTTTTTGAAAGCAGCGACTTCATCATAGAAGCCCTAATTTTGTTGAAAGAGGAATGAACGTTCGTGAGCAAAAGAAAACGAGGCAGAGGATACAGGCCGAAGGTATACAGAAGGATAAAAAGAAAAGGGGATTCTCTTTTAATTTTTATTGGTCCGGTTTTTCTCTATTTGGGCTTAGTATATTATATAGGGTTTTTTGTTTTAAAATTGTTTTTATTTTGTATTTCTTTTTTAAACATTTGTAAATTCTAGTCGTGTGAATAGGGGACGAACTATGCTGGTGTAATTCAAGAATTCGCAACTCTATGGCTGAGTTGTGGTGGGTTTTTGAGCGTAGAGTTAGGTTAATCGATAGCGGGTGTCGTCAGTTTACGTGTTTAAGCGTCCGAATAATTAATTTCTAGTAGAAACCTTGGGAGCAGCACGTGGGCAGGGTTTTGCTGAAGCTGGGTAAACCGGTGTTGTTCTATTTCTGCTCTTATTATTCTGTTATTATCTATGCTGCAATTATTTTATATATTTCCACATTAAATTTTTATAATTATTAGTATCACCCAATTCACCACCCCTCTAGGGTGAAATCGATCCAACAAGTAGTATCGAAGCTAGGAAGAAAAAGCCAATTTTTGTTTTAAAAATTTTATTTTTTCAA
The DNA here is from genome assembly GCA_030765085.1 of Allium cepa. Classification (NCBI taxonomy): domain Eukaryota; kingdom Viridiplantae; phylum Streptophyta; class Magnoliopsida; order Asparagales; family Amaryllidaceae; genus Allium; species Allium cepa. The sequence continues at coordinate 25,444,751 of CM060938.1, read as the reverse complement.
AAAAAACCAATTTTTGTTTTAAAATTTTAATTTTTTAAATGGCTTCTTTTAATAGTGCTTTTGCTGAGTGTCTGTCCATAGTTAGACCATCAATGTTCAATAGTGAATATGCTTACTGGAAAAATAGAATGAAATTTTTTCTGAAAACCGTTGATGCTTGGAATATTGTTGAGACATATTATCAATCACTAACTATAGTTGTAAATAATCAGGAAATAGAAAAACCAATGGATCAAAGGACATATTTTGAAAATAAACTACAGAATGCCAATGCTAAAGCTATGAATTCTATTATATGTTCATTAGATCAAAATGAATTTAATCGTGTCCCACATTGTTTAACTGCGCAGGAAATCTAGCACACACTTGATGTGAATCATGAAGGAACATCTCAAGTTAAAGAATCTCGCCTTGCCATGCTTAATAGCAAATACGAGTACTTCACAATGGCTAAGGATGAAAATGTCAAAAAGATGTATTGATGACTTTCCAATCTTGTATACAAATCAAAAGTTCTTAGAAAATCATACACAGAGTTGGAAATTGTTCAAAAAATCCTCAGAGTCCTTCCATGAAATTTTAAAGCGAAAGTTAAAGCCATTCAAGAATCAAAAGATCATAAACAAATCAAAGTCGAAGAACTCATCGAAAATATCACCACTTATGAGCTAGAAATGAAATTCAAGGAAGAACGAGAAGTAGATGATACTCGAAATAAATCTATAGCTCTTAAAGGAACAACAGAAATGATGTTGATGATGATGATGGAGCAGCTGAGCTGGCGCTACTAATAAAGAGAATCAAAATGTGGAATCATAAGCATGGAAATCTAGCTCTAAACCAACAATTGAAAAGTAGAATAGTCAAAGTACTAGAAAACTCAGAAGAGCAGGAGATCATTTATCACAAGTGCAATAAACCCGGTCATATCAAGCCCAATTGTCCACAGAATCGACTCGGCCAAAGAAAGAAACCAAAAAGGAGAAGTTTCGCAGCCACATGGGATGAAACTAATGAAGATATGAAAGCATTAGCAGTGAGAGTTAAAATGCGCATTTGTGCCTTCGAAGTGATATAGCTGATAATGATGATGATGAGCCAAATGAGGTATCAAAACTTACTCATTTGGAATTACTTATATATTTTCATGAAGTAAATGGCTGTTTTGAACGACTTAGGGAGAAATATGCTAAAATTGAATCACAAAGAGATACTTTGATAGAATTAAATAAACGACTTGACCAATTAGTCAAAAACTATCGAAATGAAAGCCCTAAGTGTGGCAAGTGTCTTATTCGAAGAAGGGATTAAAAAATCAGAAATTAAAATTAAATCACTTGAAAATGAAATTCTGTTTTGGAAAAAGAGCGAAAATACGAAGAGAAAAAATTCTATTTAAAAGTTACTAAATGAAAATGAATCTCTCAAAACATAAGTCCAGCAATTGTCTACAACTTTAGGAAAATATTCCAAAGGAGAAAAATAACTAAATATGTTATTGGGGAAACAAACTGTCAATCCTGTTAGAGAAGGACTTGGGTATAATCTATTTGAATGTGTTAGAGGTGAAATTGATTAAGTTAATGCCAAGTGCACAATTTGTGGAAAAACTGGACACAATCACAATAATTGTTGGTATAGACCAAAACACGTGACAACTATACCAATTTGGGTTCCAAAAGGCACTATTATAAAATCTCTTAAAGTCAAACAAATCTAGGTACCAAAGAAACAAATATAGATTGTTTGAGTCTACTCAAACATATTTTTAAAAATAATTTTCCACTAACAAACATGGACCTATAAAATAAATAGGTCACAAAAATCTTTTCTCTTGTAGGTGTGGTGGCAGGCTAATGAACAACAACAGTGTTAACTGGATTCTGGCTAATCCAAGCACACGACAAATCAAAGTTCGTTAGCTTAGTACAAAAGTGGTAGAATTACAATGAGTAGCAATGAAAAATTATCGTGAAGGTAATATAGGTAACGGTATATTTATCTTGAACGATTTATTAAATGCCAAAATTTGCACCACAATCTGTTTTAAATCAGCCAGTTATGTAATGATGAATGTTAATTATGATTCTGACTTATGCAAAATTGTTGGCCAATTATATTTTTATGCCAAGAACACTATATGTGCCTCTAGAGTCTTTGAACTAGTTCATATAGATTATTTTGGACTACTGATGTTGTTTTATTGGTTGATGTTTACTCTAGACACTCGTGGATATATTTGTTTATTTCACTACTTCTAGATCTGACACTATGTTCACTATTTGTTTATTTGCACGGCATCAATTCAATTTTATTTAAAAGCTGTTAAAAAAGATTTTAAGATATTTTGTTGCATACTTCACGATCTGGTCTATGACATCGAACTAATGATAATCTTGAATCAAAGAGAAATTCAGATGCAGATTACACTGGTAATCTAGTTGATAAAAAATTACTAGTGGAACGTGTTTTATGTAGAGACATTCATTAGTTGCATCACATTTTCAGAGAAAATATTAGCATATTTTTCATTTAAGATGATTTTCAATTAGCATACATTTAATTTTACAAAACCCCGTCCCGAAAATAGTTTTTGTTGACCTTGTTTAGTTTTGTCATTATAGAAAATTTGATTTTATAATTATTTTTGAATTTGATCTTAAATGACTGCATTAACTAATCTGGTTCCCTACATATTATCGAAAAGATAAATAGTGATTGAAAAAGTGATGTGTGTTGATATTAATCATATATTATAACTTGGGAGAGTATATTTAGTAAATTTCTTTAGAAATTTAACCAAGATTTATAATAACTTTTTGTTGATAAAAATTCCATGACCATCTCTATTTCTATCATTTTTCTATCGTCCATCACTCATCAAAATCCAATATAGTATGTCAATATATGTTATTTTGACAGGAATTTATTCGCTTTTATTTTATTTTAGCAATAAAAACATCTAAAGTATTCACTCTCATTTAAAAGTCCTCATGTTTATGCATGGGTGAATTACTTGGAATTTTTGATTACGCACTTTCATGCTTATTTAAAAGTCCTCACGGTTATGCATGCATGGAACACATATCAAAATTGATTATTAAATAGATAGGTTGATTCTAATCCCATTTAAAACTCCTCATGGTCAATTTTTTCCCTCTTTTCTCTCCCATGGTAGCTCCCGCCCATGCCCCTTCCCTCTCCCCATCTTTTCAAACTATCCCACCCATACCTTACACTATTCCTTCTCCATCCTCTCGTCCAAGCCCCCTACCAAACTCTCCTCCCGCCTTACCCCTGCCGGTACCCCCACTCTTGTTGCTTCTTCCTCTCTACCTCATTTAGCGTCTTCTTCCTGGTCCTCTCTATTCAAAACCAAACCCCGTAATGCTGGGCAATAGTCCCCTATTGACTTTCCCCTTGTTTTTGATGGACAACCTCTGGTTCCACCGGAAGTGGTGATCAAGGCTGGAAGTGAAATTTGGAGTGAATGGCTAGTTGGGTTCTTTCTTGATAAACCACTGTCTTACCTTACTGTTATCAATCATCTGAAGAAATTATGGAAGTTAAAAGGGGAGATCGTGGTTAAATTTGATGGAATTTTGTTCCTATTCCATCTGTCTTGTTCGGAGGACAGAAGGAAAATTTTAGAAGCTGATCCAATTTTTTTAAGGAACAAAATTTTCGTTGTTAAGGCATGGGATCCTACTATTGGTAATAATTGCAGTACCATTAGATCAGTGCCTGTATGGCTTAAACTATCCAATATTCCTATCTTTGCTTGGTCACATCTAGGCATCAATTGGTTAGCTTCCAGAATTGGAAGGCCGTTATGTATGGATTCACCCACTGAGAGGTTGGAAAGGATTGGTTATGCTAAATGTTTGGTCGATGTAACTCCTGATTCTCAACTTGTGGATGAGTTTCCTGTTAAATTGCTTGATGGATCTAGTCAGATGGTTCAAGTCAACTATCTTTGGAGGCCTGATATATGTAATAAATGTAAGGAGTTTGGTCACTTAAATAATTCATTCCTGAAAGATTGTGGCGATAGTAAGGATGATGCAGCCTTGAAAAAGAGTAATCAAGAAGTAATAAAAACAGATAAAGTGGTAAGCAATCCTAAAAAAAAGTAAACAAGTCTGGTAGAAAGTTGCAAATAGAAAAAAAATCTCCAGGGAACTATCCTCTCAGAAACTGCCTGATTTGAATGTAAGCAAGGTGTATGTTGATGATCATGAGGGAAAAAATGACAAGCAGTTACATAAAGAAACAGAGAGTACTAGTGAAAAGAGAGGAAATGATATTAATTTGCAAGAATGTATTCCTGACAAGGAACAAGATGTTTATCTGACTTACAATAATATTGGAGTGTTAAACGATGTGTCTGATGATGATTTTGAAGGAAATGAAGTGAAAAGTGCAGAAGATGATGTTGAGGAGGAAATTATTCTTGTTGAGGAGGTAGAAATTGATGAGGAGGAGCACAGATCAAATAAAGGAGAAATGTTTGTTGTTTCTGATTATGATCATTCTTTTGATACTGATGTTGAAGAAGCACAAAATATGCACAGTGTATCGTTTGTGCATGGAATCCACTCTTTGCCTGCAAAAGGAAATTTATAGATGCAAGCACTTTAATCTGATCATAGCTTGAACAACCATGGAACATCATTAACATTGCATAACACCAATTCCACAACCAAAATTAATTTCCCATCCTCCCCTGATCATGATCCTGATGTGCTTTTCTATAGTACTTTGCAAAGGCAAATTACTGACTTAATTATCTCAATGAACTCATCTTCTCTTCCTTCATCCATTTCTTCCTCTTCTCTTTCTTTATCTAAAAACCAACCAACCCCAAGTCAACCTTATGGTTTCAAAGGAACAATTCCTGGTTGGAAATCACCTCCCTTATCTCCAAAAGATCAAATTCAAACAAACAGTGTCCCATCTTCAAATGCTTATTCCAGGAAAAAAGGAAATCAATGAAACAAATCCACGTCCCTTCAAGAATGAGTCTCCCATTACTAGGAGCATGAAAGAAGCTGCTCACCTATCATTAGTTTAATCAATGACGCACAACATCGGAGCATGGAACATTAGAGGATCTCATAACTTCCTCAAGTTAGATCATGTCAAGCATTTAATTACTACACATCAGCTGTCAATATTCGCGATCCTTGAAACCAAATTAAATCTACCCCTAACGATCTCTGCTGCTAATTATGTAAATCCAACCTGGTCCCTTTCTCATAATCTTAATGAAGTTAGTTATGGTCGAATTTTGGTGCTTCATAATCCTGCTGTCCTCTCCCTTGATCTCCTCCTTGCAACACCCCAAATGATGCATTTTCAAGCCAAGTATTACAATCCTCCCTCTTCCTTTTATATATCTTTCGTGTATGCATCCAATTCTCAAGTCTCAAGGAAATCTCTCTTCAATTTGATTCCAGCCCTAAGACAAGAAACTCATCCTTGGTTATAGTTGGTGACTTCAATAGCTGTTTTGCCTTGTCTGACAAGCAAGGTGGTCTGCCACTCATGCCAAAGGATATCAGCCCTTTGAATACTTCCATTTATGATTCATCTCTAATTCCAATTCATAGGGAAGGTGCTCTCTATTCTTGGAACAATAGATCCAGGAGTGGAGTTAGGACCTTTTCTAATATTGATCATTCATTTTCCAATTTCAAAGCTCTCTCCTCTTGGCCTAATCTGTCTACCTTCCTACCACCTTCAATTCTATCTGATCATTCGCCTCTCATAATAACCACTGTCTGAAGCTTCAGGGAGTCAAAAGAGGATTTAAAATTTTTAACTCTTGGATCCTTGATCCTGAATATAATAATATAATACAAACTGCCTGGGCTAATGAGGTTTTTGGAAATCTGATGTTTATTTTTTTGCAGTAAACTCAGGGCAACTAAAGAAGCCCTAAGAGTTTGGGCTAAAGACAAATTTGGCTGTGGCAATCTCAGATCCTCAATACTCAAGAACCGGCTCAGGGAGGCTCAGGAGTTGATGATGGCTTTTCCTGACAATGCTAAATTGGCTGCTAAGGAAGCTGCTCTTTTCCTTGAGCTTAACCGAGCCTTGGATGTTGAATATGAAATGAAAAGGCAGCAATTGAGAATTATTTGGGCTACTGATGGGGACAGGAACTCAAAATTTTTCCATGCTTCCCTAAAGGCTAAACACTCAAATAACAACATATTTTCCATTTATGATGAAGCAAGAAACTTGCACTCTACCCCTGAGACTGTGGACAGAGCCTTTCATCTCCATTTTTCTGGTCTACTTGGCAATGATAAAAACTTTATTCCACAGTTGGATGATCTCTCTTATGTTTCTCTGCCCAAAGTCAATAATGTTGAAGCTGCTAAGCTTGTGGAAAAAGTGACCAATGAAGAAATAAAGAATGCTCTCTTTGCTATGAATAAGAATTCGAGTGGTGGACCTGATGGGTTCAACGTGTAGTTTTTCACTACTAGTTGGGATATTGTAGGTGGGCTTTTCTGTAAGGCTGTGCATAATTTTTTCGACAAGTTTAAGCTTCTTAAATCGGTTAATGCTACCAATTTGGTTTTGATTCCTAAGTGCCTGCATCCTACATCAGTGTCCTCCTTTAGACCAATCTCTTGTTGCTACGTTGTTTATAAGTGTATTTCTAAAATCATAGATGTGAGACTTGTTGCTATGCTGGTGAGAATCATATCTAAGAATCAAGTTGCTTTTCTTCCCAATAGAAACATCCTTGATAACGTAATGCTAGCTCATGAGCTTTTAAAGGGTTACAGCAGTGTTAATGCCACTCGAGGGCTATGTTAAAGCTAGATCTCAAGAAAGCATATGATAGTCTTCAGTGGTCTTCTGTTGCCAGAACCATGTCCCTTATGGGATTCCCAAAAGTTTTTGTTGCCTGGATCTATGAATGCATATCTACTCCATTATACTCATTGATTTTAAATGGAGCTAATTCTGGTTATTTTACCTCCAAGCAAGGGATAAGGCAGGGTGATCCACTTTCCTCCTATGTTTTCATATTGGTGATGGAAGTTTTCACATGCTATATTAGGCCCTTATATCTGTCCAGGCAGATTCATTATCATTCCAAATGTAAGGACATACAATTAACTTCGCTTCTTTTCGCCGATGACATCATGTTACACACCAAGCCTAATCTTCAGTCTATTGAACCCATTAAACGTGCTCTGCATAGCTTTTACTTGATGACAGGTCTTGAACTTAATCTAAATAAATCAAGTATTTCGTTTGCTGGTGTGCCGACATTGCAGAGGAAAATTCTTTCTTCTGCTGCAGGGATGCAAACCATGAATCATGATATGACCTACCTTGGTATGCCACTTTGCACTTCTAGGGTGACTCAATATAACTGTTTAACTTTATTTCAGAAAATTACTGCTGTCATGGAGAGGTCGGCTACCAAATTTTTGTCTCAAGCTGGCAAACTCGTTCTAATCATGTCAGTGTGCTTTTCAATGATGGTCTATTGGGCTAGGGCTTTCATCTTACCTTCTAAACTTTTGAATATGGTCATATCTGCCATGATGAGATTCTTCTGGTTTGGATCTATACATGCTAAGAAGGTTTTTCCTTGTTCTTTCACAATTTTTGAGCAACCTTTAAGAAAAGGTGGTTTAGGCTTGTTCAACATTCCTGTTTGGACAAGGCTGCATACAGTTATCACTTAAATGCTCTAATGCATAAGAAGGACTCTCTATGGGTTAAATGGACACTAAAGCATAATGTTGGTACAATAAATTTTTGGCAGATGGAAGTTCCTCAAATTTGCAGCTGGATTTGGAGGTGTATTTTGAACTTGAGGAATACATTTAGGCCTTTAATCCAAATACAACTTTCTGGTTCAAGTGATTGTAGTTTCTGGTTTGAACCTTGGATAAGCAAAGGCATTATTCTTGATCAAATCTTCATATCTCAGCAGAAATTTGAGTCTGGTATTGACTTTAATGCCAGGGCTGTTGATTATATTGTGAATGGTAAACTGATGCTTCCTTATTCCAGTAATCAATTTGTCAGATCCCTATGGAACCAATTTGCTCCTAACAAGTATGTCCTCCATGATCATGATTATGTGCAATGGAATGGCAAAGCCCACTCTATATCTTGTGTTTATGTTGCTCTACTGGGAATTGATTCCATGCTTGGTTGTAAATGGCACAGGGTTACTTGGAATACCTTATCTCCTAGTAGTGACAATCTGATGTTCTGGAAAGCAGTAAACAAGGCCCTGTTAACTAGGGATAAATTGCTTGCTTTTGGTATGTCTGTTCCTACTTTCTGTGTTTTGTACAAAACTCATGTTGAAAGTTCCCTGCATATATTCTTTGAATGTCCTTTTGTTCTTATTCTTTGGAATAAGCTGTTGTGTAATTTGGGGATGGTTGTTGTCCCTCAACTCTCTGCTGATCAGTGGGCATTGATTGAGAATGCTACAAAGTGGTATGATGTGACAAGATTACCTTTCTTCTTCATTTTAAAAAAGCTGATGAAGTTCGTGTAGTGTGATAAAAATAGGAGGAATTTTGAAAGGCAAATGAGGAGTCATGACGTGCTTTGGACTGTTCTAAAGAATGATATTCTAAGTGGTATGAGAATGAGTAAGCATGATTTTCTAGAGCATCAGATTCAGCCTTGGATTCCATAGCTCCTCTTGTTTTTTTCTTGTTTTTTCCTTTTATTTTCTCTATTCTTGGTTCTCTTGAGTGTGTTTATCTTTGTTTGCCCTATGTATCTTTGTTTTCTGTTTTAATAAATCTAGTAGGGGACCAGTTTATAACCCCGCTTGCTCTGCAAAAAAAAAGTCCTCATGGTTATGCGTGGTTAGAAGATGCTTGAAATTTGTTTTTTTTTTTAAATGAAGAATACTACTAATCTCATTTAAAAGTCATAACGGTTATGCATGGTTAGTAGTGTTCAAATTCGTGATATAAATATACCACAAATGGACACAACTATATGGTTTTATATGCCGTTATCATTCCCTATCATTCTAAAGTGGAATATGCACCTAACAGAGTATTTATGATTTTTATTTGATTTTTTTATTGAAATCTAATATTTATACTCTATTGAGTATTAATGTTGTATTAATTTCTATCACTTTGTCTCTATTTTTCTAACGCTGTTACTCTTTTGCTGATAACAAAAGGAGGAGAGAAAAGTTAATATTTTTATTTATTTTCATGCATATATGAAGGGGGAGCTTTGTTGTAGAGAGGGAGCATTCAAATAAGGGGAGCGAATAGATTTCATTTATACCCAAATACATTAAATACAATTAAAATCTTAAATGTATGTTTTATTACAATTTTGGATAGTACAAATTTGAGCTCTCACTATATATATACAATTTGAAATTACAATAAAATTTCGATTACATCACAATTTTTCACTATACAATTGTTACATACATTTGCACCTCACTACATATCACTTAGTCACTCGTATTTGATCTTCAACTCTATTCCAGCTTCAATCCAGCATCTAAATTATCTGTAAAGTAAACACTGATGCAGTAAAATTGAAAAAGAAATATTTTTGCAGTGTAAAATAAAATGTGTTGTGAAAATATTATATGCCACGGTTATTTGGGTTGTTCATCATCATATTTATTTTGAATTCATCATACACGAACAACTTGTGACATGCACAATGTATCACTATACATACCACAAGGCCATACCTACTGACACACACTTGATAAAACTGAAGGGACAGTTGAGCACAAGGTCAAACCCGAGCCGAGGCTGGATTCAACTCAAGTGCAATACAAATAAAATCACGATACGAGCACAAGGTCAAACCCAAGCCAAAGCTAGGTTCAACTCAGGTGCAATACAAAAACAAAAATAGAATGGTTAAGTTTTAATGACTGGAACAAGCCTCGACCAAAAATTTAGTAAGTACACATGAAAACAACTCAACCATTCAAACTCAAGTGTCAATCAGAATTCAACTTAGAGCTTAATGCAAACAAAGATCAGAAACAGTGCAGTTCAGGTTCAACTCAACCAACATTTCAGGAATGTAACTAGCACATGTATATACATTGTAAATACAGCAACGAAGACCAGTCAGAACATGCAAGTGAAATCTCAAGCAAGACCACTTCATGTAATAGTGGAAACTAAACAAGATGTTCACAAGCATAAAAATTATAAGCACGGATGATATAAGCAGTGAAACAGTGAATGGTGATATAAAAATGTATACATGAAGCCAGCAACACAAGTTCATCATAAACAGGCAGAATGAAGGCAACTCAAACACTGCAACCAGACTCAACATGATTCAGGCATGAACATAAGGGATGCAACATGACAGAATCCACATTCTGTATGTACAAAGCTCAAAGGCAGTTTCAAAAGAACAAGACCACACAAGGATTACAACAAGGATATAGCAGATGCATAGAGACTCAAGTGAAACAAGTCAGTACAACATGAAAAACTATCAATACAACAGGTGCAGTCACAAAGTAACACATGTACAAATATGTGGTGAACAGCACATAAAGGAGGCAAACAACAAAATATAGTAAGAAGCTTCACTATATACATATGGAACCAGACCTAGCAACAAGTGGAACAAGTCCAGCTATGACATGAGACAAGACTACAAATGCAAAGCACAAATTGACCGGACATATGGAACCAAAATCAAAATGTACAAAATCAACATGCGCATCAGAGAGGAACAACACCTAATGTGACGACCCTGACTCGACCTTCAAAAATCGGCACCGAATACGACAATCGTATTCAAATGCCGTAGATCCAAACGTCGAATCTGGTTCGCCGGAGCTTATAACACATCAAGTATAACATCACAGTGGAAGAAAAGAAATAAATATCATTGATATACAACATTCGATACAACAATGATACCATAAAAATCAAATATCAGAGTTACAAGATAAACAATGCTACAGCGGAATAACAATATAATATAGCAGCGGAAAACAAATAGCCAAGTGATAACTCCAATCCAATGCTCCAAAGATAGCTAAAACTCCAAATCACAAGCTCGAATCACCATCAACTTGCACCCAGATGAGCAAGGCCAGTCATCGAAGACTCCAAAGAATTCCAAAGGGAAAGTTGAAGGGTATCAAATCGATATCTACTATCTGGCTATCTGAAAAACCCAACTCTAGATTGCCCGTGTGGAAAATAGTGGGCACCCAGAGTTTAGGAAAGGAACAATAAACTCCGGGTCAGTCGCGGAACTGGTATGAGCAAACAAAACGGTTGTTTGAAATAAAAGCAGTTTATGTTAATCAAAAGCAAACAAAAGAATTTGAAAGAAATTCGCAATGCTTTTTGAAAATGGAACTGCCATAAGGCCTCCCGCCACACACACAATGCAAGCGCAAACTTGGAGGAGATTTCTCCTTATGACAGTCAAAAATGCTTAATACGATAAAACACTTTTCAATATTATTATTAGTGTATAGTGTGAAAACATTTTCGAAAGTATAATATTAATCTTAGCCAACATAGACATTTCGTACTATGCCTACTACAGCTACCATCTAAACAGTGGTGACCACAATAAGTAAATGGAAGGTTATACAACTAAAACCGTAAAGAGCTCGTATTCGATGATTGGATTTCCAACAAATGGTCGGGCAAAGGAACTTACCAAATAAAAATGGAATGCCTCTGAAGGGATGTCCCCGAGAACCTAACCGGATCTCTGCTGCACAAGGTCGGGTTACCTCTGTAACTAGGTAACAACTAACACGAGTATGCCACCTCCCAGTCGTTACCAACCTTTATCCGAAGCGCTTCTCAACCGACAACCACAAAGCAATAAGTTTGCAGCAACCACAAAGTAAGTATCTGGGCTCCATACCATGATACCACTTATAATCCAGAAGGAAATGGGCATACCCTCAGGTGGCGCAACCCCCAAATAACCTTGCTGCCACGATTCCTGTTTCGACCATAGTCGGGTTGTGAGGTTCGATGAAGTCTCGTCCACAAAGCTATGCTTTTTCACAAAGCCATGCATTGATCAACAAATGATCAGCAGTACTCAGCATGCCACACTACCAAATTGGGAATATATCACTAATAACCTTCAACTACATAACCTATAAGTTCGTACGTCTCAGAGAAGGGTGTTAAGCTAAGAGAATAAATTCTTCGCCACCAACAGATATGTATTTGAAAGAAATCAGCTTTATATCTCAGTTTTTAATGTCAGACATACAATCTATACAAGTCTGTTCCGGGTTCGAACAGAACCGAAGGCACTTCCGAAGAAGCCCTTGCAATCCGGGAATCCACAATCCCGATCGGACTTCCCATCACTTAGGGAATCTCTATACCGTAGCTACTCGGTACATAGACAATCGATAGGTCATCCTATCGTTCTCGCAAATAACCGGTCTTCACCACCGGTCTTCAAATGCTATCCATAACGTCGTATCACTATTCGGAATGAGTTATATGACACAAAGGTCCTCTCCCAGCTAAACTGAATAATGAGCGCAATATTTAAAAAAACATATGGATAATGGGATCTCAGTTAAATCACAGATTAAAGCCCAAAACCTTTCATTCAAATGGTTAAAACAAATTACCATTTCCAATCTTTCAAACGAAAAGATTCATTTCACAAAGTTCACCCAGTTTCACAAAGATCCATTCATAGATTTCAAAACAATTTCCATTCCAATCAGGATTAACTCATCCAATCTTCAAGTTAAGGATTTAACTTATAGCCTTCAAACCAATTTCCATAACTCTGGAAAATCATTTTCATTTTAACTTGAAATCCCTTTAACACAAATCGGAAGTTCATTACTTATGTGAAAGCTTTTATTATTTAAAAACAAATAGTTTTCATTTCAGAAAGATCCAATTATATTTGCACAAGTTAAAGCTCTTAAATTATATTCACATTCCCAAATCAATACTTTTAAAATAGTTTAACCCATATATAACTGGTATAACATCTTTAGTCCCTAGTTTCCAAACATAGAATTCAATTTCAAATCTTGAATTTAAGTTCAAATCTAATTATTTAAATTCCAAAACTTAATCAAGTTATTCAAAATAAATTTCATCTTTGAAATTCCATTTCAAAAACTTTCCACTTTAAACCCAATCCATTTCCAAAACCATTTGGATTTAAATATTCGACTTTTAAAACTAGTTTGAATTAAATTCAAATATCTGTGACTTAACCGATTTCCTTGTGAAATCCATATTTGTGTGTGTATAAGTGTGGTCCAGCGGTTTAACACAATAGTGCAACATCATTCAATCATCATAGATCAAAACACAGAAATATAGTTGATAAGCGGTATAAAGTATAACGCTTATCTTTCATTCACAAATTCACAGATAATAAACAGATGTATCACAAATAAATGAATAAATTATACACAGCACAATCCACAGAACAAAATATCATAGATCAGATAGGACAATCAATTTGAGGCATCTCATACAATAGAATCATTCATAAGTAAGGTCAAGCATTTAATAATCATTTATAAGCAGGATCTCTAATTAAATTAATTACTTATGGATTAATTATCCAATCCTGATTTATTAACTACAAATCATTTGATATAAATTAATTTATCAATCACCTTAATTAATTAAATTATTCTTGATTAATCATATTAATTAAATCAACCTTTAAACCAATTACATAATTAATTAAACCCTTAATTAATTATTTTAAGAAATTAAACCTTTAATTACTTACCATTAAGCAATCGTCTCATAACAATTAATCATTAATTACCAATTAATCTTTATCATTGAATAAATTTACTTTAATTAATCTTTAATTAATCCAAATTAACCTCATTTATTAATTAATCCTTAATTTACCACTTAATTAATCCCCTGATTAATAACAAATAATTAGACTCAAATTACTAATCATCATTCTATTAATTACATCCAGTAATTATCTATTAATTACTTTTCTAAGTAATTATCTCCATTAATTACACTAAGTAATTACGCTTATCCAATTATCAAATGATTTTCTTAAATTAATTAACCTAAATTAATTAACTTAACTAATCATATTATCATAATTAATTACAATAAGTAATTAATCTCTTAATTACTTCCATTAAGTAATTATACTTAGCAATTTACAATTGATTATCTTAATTAATTAATCTAATTAATTATCGAAAATTAATCACATTAATTAATTAATTAATAATCCTTAGTTAATGATTTTCATTAACAAATAACATTTCTTTCAATAAATTAATCTCTAATTATAAATTAATCTAAATCATTAATTTATAAATTAAACAAATAAATCATTCCTTAATTACCTTATCAATTAAATCATTTTCACACCTTAATTATCTCTAAGATAATTTATTTCTTTATTAATGATTTAATTAATATTAAAATGTATTTTAAAACATTACCCTTTTGAATTTAAATTTGAATTCCATTTTGAATTTAAGATTCAAAATGATTTACCATTTAAACATTAACCAAATTTAAATATCAATTTATAAACTTTTAAAATAAATGTAAGAACATTTATTACTTATATATGAAACTTATATAAGAAAAAGCTTTTAAACTAAATTACTTAACTATGTAAAATCAAAATTTAAAATACATATCTTGCAAATTCAAGTTTTAAACAATTCATATGCTTTCCATTCAAAAAGAAAACTTTTATAAAAGAATTTTCTCAAAATCAAGTTAAACGTTTGTTTGAAACAAATTCACATTTTAAAAGCAATTTTATTTAAACTTTAAGATTCAAAAGTTTATTTGAATCTAAACTCCATACTAGATTTGAACTTTATTTAAATCTGGCTCACAAATTTAAATTCCATTTAAATTTTTTTAAATTCAACTTGCAGTCAGGTTTTCAAAAAAAAACCTGAAACAATACAAACTGACCGAGAAAATCACAACTGCTTCGAGCCACACCCCTTCTGCATCGAGCCAAACACAAAAATACTCGAGTCGAACCCGAGGCCAAACCCACTGCTCAAAACAAAGATCACTAGAAAAGATACCAATGCACGATGCACATGTACCGTGGCTCTGGCTAACTCCGGCCACCCACCAGGCCATCCCCACATTGCCGACCATCACCAGACTTGATCACAACCACCGGAAATCCAACAGTAACTCGAAATCAAATTCGAGTTAGCTAATCTAAAACCTGGAAACATAGACAGAATCCAAACCCCAAAACCTGTCAAAGCTTCGACCAAGCTTCTCCGGCCACCAGATCGCCAACACCACCAGCCATAGCCTCGACTATGCTTCAGCAACCATCTCCCAACACCCTGTAGAACTCAATCAACCATAGTGATCAAACAGAGAAAATTCATCAACCCAGACTAAACTAGGTTTACAAATTCCAAATTTCAACCGCCACCGCCACCCTTCTTTGATCATCCATCACCTATTTTTGCCAGACACTCCGGTCATCCATTGACCTCCAGCCTCGATCCCAAACATCCAGATCAACTGGATTGCCAAAGATCCTTTAAAAACCACAAACTGATCAACACAGAATTGCACTTTTTATACTTAAACTAAAAAATGAGATTTTAGTTTCTAAAATCATTATCTAGTATAAGGATTCAATTCATGTCACTGAATTGTTAAATTTACATAATTGAATTTTACACAAATTCAAACTATCCTGTTTCTTTTAGTTTTTCCAGAGCGCTTTTAAAGTTATTTTAACTTAATAAGATTTTTTTAAAGTTAACTTTAAAATCAAACAAACATTGGTTGTTTAGATGCTAGGTCCTAACAACAATTAGATCCATTAGAAATGAAGTAAGGAATGAGCTTCAAATCATAAATACAGAGGTGTTACAGATTTCAACATGTAGGCAATCATAATCACATATACACAGAAATTTCACAGAATAATGCATATAAAAATGTTCACACAAACATACCTTTTAGATATTAACATGCAACTATATTCAAACTTAAGTTATTTGAAAGTGTTACTCAAATATATGATTGAAAGACAGAGCAGTGCTTTTGGAAGTAGTTTTGAACTTGAAACTGTAATTGCTGATGAAACTTTGATTTGAAACTTGAAACATAGATGAAGAATGCATGCAGATGATTTCAAACTTGAATGTATGTAGCTGATTGAGTTGAAGAAGAATGCATATGCTATTTTTTTGAGAATCAATTTCCAGGTTTCTTTTTGATGTTTACTTTACAGGTTTGTGATGTTTTAAACTAAGAATGGTCATTGAGGAACCTGGTTTCCTTTTTCTTCTTATGCATGTTTTATAAATTTAAATTAAAATAAAATTTATTTTATGCCACTTGTTTAAATGGGTGGACACTTGTTATTTCATATTGCTTAAATTTTACAATTGTCATTTGGGACAAAATTTATGTTTATATCCTTGTCTTGATTTAATTTATAATTTTTTATTTTAAACTCTTTTCATTTTAAGATTTTTGTATCAATTTATCTCTTATGTTTTATAACTTAACATATTTATTACATTTTTAAATTTATAAATATACAACTATTTGTTAGGCCTTTTTAAAGTTATACTTTCAAAAGATATATCCATACTCAAGCTTTATATTTATTTACATTTTAAATTCAAGAATATAAAAACTATATTTATTCATTTTAAAAGAAAAGGTGTTTTAAATTCTTTTATCAAATTCATATTATATTTAAAATCAGAATTTCTATTTAAAATCTAAAATTTATTTTTGTTTTAGAAATTTCTAATTAATTCACAATTTAATTTCCAAAAATTAAATTAATTATAATATTACCTTAACTAAAATTTCAGGATGTTACAGATTCCCCCCTTAAGAAAATTTCGTCCTTGAAATTTGAAAATAGGGAGACAACAAAGAAATATAGAAAGATCAAAAGATGAATCACAAGATTAAACTAAATATCTATTCTGCATTTGGTTTCCCAAATCAGAATATCAATAATGGATACAAGAACGAATCAAGATACTCGGGTCATCCAGATCTACGAAATATACAGAGATATTGGTTAGTTCGAATGATAACTAACCACTCGTAGAATATATCGAGACCCCAAGGAAATAAATAAATGAATTTAATCTTCCAAAATTCTCAAACATTGGGTATAGATTCCAAGCTCAAGTCGGAATTCCCCAAAGAATAGACGAATATAAGGATACAATCCAAAACTTTTAGTTTAAACAACCAAAATATACTTATCAACCATAGCAACCAAAGCAAACAATTCATCCAAACAAACAATACTGACCCATCTGGAGTTTGTGTCCTATGCAAATATATCAAAGCTTCTTCCTGGAGCTGCTAGGAATCATCAAAGAATTGAAAAGACAAATCAAAGGAGATTTATAGAGAAATTTGTTTCCGCTATTGTAGGGTATCGACCATTTGTAGTGGTACTCCCCTGTCCCCTATCTCGTCATCTTCTCGCACTCATACTTACTATCAGTGTGTAGTAAGAGAATTTACTGAGGCATTCGAATGGATATCTTAGGGATATACATATTCTAAGGTATACTTCACCCTATCTCTAATGAGTTACTTAATGTGTTATACTCCTGAGCTAAAGTTTCAACCTTCAGCTCTGATACCAATTGTGAGGACCCTGACTCGACCTTCGAAAATCGGCACTGAATACGACACTCATATTCAAATGCCGCAGTTCCAAACGTCGAATCTGGTTCGCCGGAGCTTATAATACATCAAGTATAACAACACAGCGGAAGAAAAGAAATGAATATCATTGATATACAACATTCGATACAACAACGATACCATAAAAATACTATATCAGAGATACAAGATAACAATGCTACAGCGGAATAACAATATAATATAGCAGCGAAAAACAAATAGCCAAGTTATAACTCCAATCCAATGCTACAAAGATAGCTAAAACTCTAAACCACAAGCTCGAATCACCATCAACTTGCACCCAGATGAGCAAGGCCAGTCATCGAAGACTCCAAAGAATTCCAAAGGGAAAGCCGAAGGGTATCAAATCGATATCTACTATCTGGCTATCTGAAAAACCCAACTCTAGATTGCCCGTGTGGAAAATAGTGGGCACCCAGAGTTTAGGAAAGGAACAATAAACTCCGGGTCAGTCGCGGAACTGGTATGAGCAAACAAAACGGTTGTTTGAAATAAAAGCAGTTTATGTTAATCAAAAGCAAACAAAAGAATTTGAAAGAAATTCGCAATGCTTTTTGAAAATGAAACTGCCATAAAGCCTCCCGCCACACACACAATGCAACCGCAAACTTGGAGGAGATTTCTCCTTATGACAGTCAAAAATTCTTAATACGAGAAAACACTTTTAAATATTATTATCAGTGTATCGTGTGAAAACATTTTCGAAAGTATAATATTAATCTTAGCCAGCATAGACATTTCGTACTATGCCTACTATAGCTACCATCTAAACAGTGGTGACCACCATAAGTAAATGGTAGGTTATACAACTAAAACCGTAAAGAGCTCATATTGGATGATTAGATTTCCAACAAATGGTCGGGCAAAGGAACTTCCCAAATAAAAATGGAACGCCTCTGGAGGGACGTCTCCGAGAACCTAACCGGATCTCTGATACACAAGGCCGGGTTACCTCTGTAACTAGGTAACAACTAACACGAATATGCCACCTCCCGATCGTTACCAACCTTTATCCGAAGCGCTTCTCAACCGACAACCACAAAGCAATAAGTTTGCAGCAACCACAAAGTAAGTATCTATGCTCCATACCATGATACCACTTATAATCCAGAAGGAAATGGACATACCCACAGGTGGCGCTACCCCCAAATAACCTTGCTGCCGCGATTCCTGTTTCGACCATAACCGGGTTGTGAGGTTCGACGAAGTCTCGTCCATAAAGCTACGCTTTTTCACAAAGCCATGCTTTGATCAACAAATGATCAGCAGCACTAAACATGCCACACTACCAAATTGGGAATATATCACTAATAACCTTCAACTACATAACCTCTGAGCTCGTACGTCTCAGAGAAGGGTGTTAGAGAATAAATTCTCCGCCACCAACAGATATGTATTTGAAAGAAATCAGCTTTGTATCTCAGTTTGTAATGTCAGACATACAATCCATACAAGTCTGTTCCGGGTTCGAACAGAACCGAAGGCACTTCCGAAGAAGCCCTTACAATCCGGGAATCCACAATCCCGATCGGACTTCCCATCACTTAGGGAATCTCTATACCGTAGCTACTCGGTGTAGAGACAATCGATAGGTCATCCTATCGTTCTCGCAAATACTGCTCTTCACCACCGGTCTTCAAATGCTATACATAAGGTCGTATCATTATTCGAAATGGGTTATATGACACAAAGCTCTCCTCCCGGCTAAACCGAATAATGAGCGCAATAATTAGAAAAACATATGGATAATGGAATCTCAGTTAAATCACAGCTTAAAGCCCAAAACCTTTCATTCAAATGGTTAAAGCAAATTACCATTTCCTATCTTTCAAACAAAAAGATTCATTTCACTAAGTTCACCCAGTTTCACAAAGATCCATTCATAGATTTCAAAACAATTTCCATTCCAATTAGGATTAACTCATCCAATCTTCAAGTTAAGGATTTAACTTATAGCCTTTAAACCAATTTCCATAACTCTGGAAAATCATTTTCATTTTAACTTGAAATCCCTTTAACACAAATCGGAAGTTCATTACTTATGTGAAAGCTTTTATTATTTGAAAATAGTTTTCATTTCAGAAAGATCCAATTATATTTGCACGAGTTAAAGCTCTTAAATTATATTCACATTCCCAAATCAATAGTTTTAAAATAGTTTAACCCATATATAACTAGTATAACATCTTTAGTCCCTAGTTTCCAAACATAGAATTCAATTTCAAATCTTGAATTTAAGTTTAAATCAAACTATTTAAATCCCAAAACTTAATCAAGTTATTCAAAATAAATTTCATCTTTGAAATTCCATTTCAAAAACTTTCCACTTTAAACCCAATCCATTTCCAAAACCATTTGGATTTAAATATTCGACTTTTAAAACTATTTTGCATTAAGTTCAAATATCCGTGACTTAACCGATTTCCTTGTGAAATCCATATTTGTGTGTGTATAAGTGTGGTCCAGCGGTTTAACAAAATAGTGCAACATCATTCAATCATCATAGATCAAAACATAGAAATATAGTTGATAAGCGGTATAAACTATAACGCTTATCTTTCATTCATAGATTCACAGATAATAATCAGATGTATCACAAATAAATGAATAAATTATACACAGCACAATCCACAGAACAAACATCACAGATCAGATAGGACAATCAATTTGAGGCATCTCATATAATATAATAATTCATAAGTAAGGTCAAGCATTTAATGATCATTTATAAGAAGGATCTCCATTTAAATTAATTACTTCTGGATTAATTATCCAATCCTGATTTATTAATTACAAATCATTTGATATAAATTAATTTATCAATCACCTTAATCGATTAAATTATTCTTGATTAATTATAGTAATTAAATCAACCTTTAAACCAACTGCATAATTAATTAAGCCCTTAATTAATTATTTTAAGAAATTAAACCTTTAATTACTTACCATTAAGCAATCGTCTCATAACAATTAATCATTAATTACCAATTAATCTTTATCATTGAATAAATTTACTTTAATTAATCTTAATTAACCTCATTTATTAATTAATCCTTAATTTACCACTTAATTAATCCCTTGATTAACAACAAATAATTAGACTCCAATTACTAATCATGATTCAATTAATTACATATAGTAGTTATCCATTAATTACTTCTCTAAATAATTATCTCCATTAATTACACTAACTAATTACGCTTATCCAATTATCAAATGATTTTCCTAAATTAATTAACCTAAATTAATTAACTTAACTAATCATATTATCATAATTAATTACAATAAGTAATTAATCTCTTATTTACTTCCATTAAGTAATTATACTTAGCAATTTACAATTGATTATCTTAATTAATTAATCTAATTAATTATCAAAAATTAATCACATTAATTAATTACTTAATAATCCTTAGTTAATGATTTTCATTAACAAATAACATTTCTTTCAATAAATTAATCTCTAACTATAAATTAATCTAAATCATTATTTTATAAATTAAATAAATAAATCATTCCTTAATTACCTTATCAATTAAATCATTTCACACCTTAATTATCTCTAAGATAATTTATTTCTTTATTAATGATTTAATTAATATTAAAATTTATTTTAAAACATTACCCTTTTGAATTTAAATTTGAATTCCATTTTGAATTTAAGATTCAAAATGATTTACCATTTAAACATTAACCAAATTTAAATATCAATTTATAAACTTTTAAAATAAATGTAAGAACATTTATTACTTATATATGAAACTTATATAAGAAAAAGCTTTTAAACTAAATTACTTAACTATGTAAAATCAAAATTTAAAATACATATCTTGCAAATTCAAGTTTTAAACAATTCATATGCTTTCCATTCAAAAAGAAAACTTTTATAAAAGAATATTCTCAAAATCAAGTTAAACGTTTGTTTGAAACAAATTTACTTTTTAAAAGCTATTTTATTTAAACTTTAAGATTCAAAAGTTTATTTGAATCTAAACTCCATACTAGATTTAAACTTTATTTAAATCTGGCTCACAAATTTAAATTCCATTTAAATTTGTTTTAAATTCAACTTGCAGTCAGGTTTTCAAAATAAAACCTGAAACAATACAAACTGACCTTAGAAAATCAAAACTTCTTCGAGTCACAGCCCCTTCCGCTTCGAGCCAAACACAAAAATACTCGATTCGAACTCGAGGCCAAACCCACTGCTCAAAACAAAGATCACCAGAAAAGATAAAAATGAACGGTGCACATGTACCATGGCTCTGGCTAACTCCGGCCACCCTCAAGGCCTTCCCCACATTACCGACCATCACCAGACTTGATCATGACCACCGGAAATCCAACAGTAACTCGAAATCGAATTCGAGTTAGCTAATCTAATACCTGGAAACATAGAAAGAATCCAAACCCCAAAACCTGTCAAAGCTTCGACCAAGCTTCTCCGGCCACCAGATCGCCAACCCCACCGGCCATAGCCTTGACTATGCTTCAGCAACCATCTCCCAACACCCTGTAGAACTCGATCAACCATAGTGATCAAATAGAGTAAATTCATCAACCCAGACTAAACTAGGTTTACAAATTCCAAATTTCAACCACCACCGCCGCCCTTCTCTGATCATCCATCACCTATTTTTGCCAGACACCCCGGTCATCCATTGACCTCCAGCCTCGATCCAAACATCCAGATCAACTGGATTGCCAGAGATCCTTTAAAACCCCAAACTGATCAACACAGAATTGCACTTTTTATACTTAACTAAAAATATGAGATTTTAGTTTCTAAAATCATTATCTAGTATAGGGATTCAATTCATGCCACTGAATTGTTAAATTTACATAATTGAATTTTACACAAATTCAAACTATCCTGTTTCTTTTAGTTTTTCCAGAGAAGTTTTAAAGTTATTTTAACTTAATAAGATTTTTTTTAAACTTAACTTTAAAATCAAACAAACATTGGTTGTTTAGATGCTAGGTCCTAACAACTATTAGATCCATTAGAAATGAAGTAAGGTATGAGCTTTAAATCATAAATACAGAGGTGTTACAGATTTCAACATGCAGGCAATCATAATCACATATACATAGAAATTTCATAGAACAATGCATATAAAAATGTTCACACAAACATACCTTTTAGATATTAACGTGCAACTATATTCAAACTTAAGTTATTTGAAAGTGTTACTCACCTATATGATTGAAAGACAGAGTAGTGCTTTTGGAAGCAGTTTTGAACTTGAAATTGTAATTGCTGATGAAACTTTGATGTGAAACTTGAAACTTAGATGAAAAATGCATGTAGATGATTTCAAACTTGAATGTATGCAGCTGATTGAGTTGAAGAAGAATACATATGCTATTTTTTTGAAATTTAATTTCCAGGTTTCTTTTTGATTTTTACTTTACAGGTTTGTGATGTTTTAAACTGAGAATGGTCATTAAGGAACCTGGTTTCCTTTTTCTTCTTATGCATGTTTTATAAATTTAAATTAAAAGAAAATTTATTTTATGCCACTTGTTTAAATCGGTGGACACTTGTTATTTCATATTAGTTATATTTTACAATTGTCATTTGGGACAAGATTTATGTTTATATCCTTATCTTGATTTAATTTATAATTTTTTATTTTTAAACTCTTTTCATTTTAAGATTTTTGTATCAATTTATCTCTTATGTTTTATAACTTAACATATGTATTAGATTTTTAAATTTATAAACATACAACTACTTGTTAGGCCTTATTAAACTTATACTTTCAAAAGATATATCCATACTCAACCTTTATATTTATTTACATTTTAAATTCAAAAATATAAAAACTATATTTATTCATTTTAAAAGAAAAGGTGTTTTAAATTCTTTTATCAAAATCATATTATATTTAAAATCAAAATTTCTATTTAAAATCTAAAATTTATTTTTGTTTTAGAAATTTATAATTAATTCACAATTTAATTTCCAAAAATTAGATTAATTATCATATTACCTTAACTAAAATTTCAGGGATGTTACAACTAACACAGCAATACAAAAGCAACAACTTAACCAAACTCAAAGAAAATCCAGATCCGAGATCACACAAACATGAACGCACATGTCTACAGTAGTAACTTCAAACTACATGGTGCAACAAACGTACATACACACACACTTGTGCATACGCACTTGTATACATATATATGAACATGAATGCAGACCAGCTCATATGCGACTCAGATTGCAATGACAAAGTGAGGAGCAACATGTATATACATACATACATACATACATGTATGTATGTATGTATGTATGTATGTATGTATGTATGTGCTACAGCGATGAGCAGTCGAGACAGACCACACAACCAAACAAGTCAACACTACCATGAAGTGCAGACTCAAGTGAAATTAAGTGCAACGTCTGCACAAAACATCATAGCAATAAGCTCACATATAACTAAGTGGATAGGCAACAAGCATACACATACATACATACATACATACATACATACAGGTATGTATATGTATATACATGATCATGGTAAGCACAGATGCGAGTCACTGTTCAAAGAAAAGCAGCAGTTTTTATTTCACAAATTGATCAAGCCGAAGAAGTCAGAGAGCAGCACAAAAATTGTAACAATGTCATGATTTACAGAGAATGTAACAGCAGTCAACATAAATTCAAAATGCCAAAGAATAAAAACCATGGTGAACAAGGTAGAATTCGAACAAGTTTAGATGATATCGAACAAGTCAGTGCCGAAATCAAAATAATATCACAAATTTGATCGTTGCCAGCAAAGAATGAAATCGGAGATGATAACGGAGAGAAGAAACGAAAGCCATGATAATCAAGCCATGAAAATATATGAATTGAAAAAGTCATAAAACATCACAAGCATCCAAACAAAAATCAGTGGATAAGCATATCAATTTAAGAAATCAAATAAAATATATACGAACGAGATTATAGGACTTCGAATCCTATTTAACCCAATATCATCATCAGCATGAAAGGTATTCGAGTTCAAGAAATTATCAAACCAAGCCATTGGAATAAATCACAAGCCAATAACTCGAATCAAGATCGAGTATTATCGAATATCGAAAAAGGGAAAAATCACATACCATTTTAACAATCGAACTCGACTTAATTGAAGCAGCTGTGAACAAATTAATCAACCAAAGAAAGCATTCGAAGCGTCAGCAATCAATTCAACAAAGCGGCGACTTCGTCATAAAAGCCCTAATTTTTGAAAGAGGAACGAAAGTTCACGAGCAAAAGAAAATGATGTAGAGGATACGGGCCGAAGATATACAAGAGGATAAAAAGAAAAGGGGATTCTCTTTTAATTTTTATTGGGTCCGTTCTTCTCTATTTGGGCTTAGTATATTATATAGGGTTTTATGTTTTAAAATATTTTTTATTTTGTATTTCTCTTATAA
The DNA here is from genome assembly GCA_030765085.1 of Allium cepa. Lineage (NCBI taxonomy): Eukaryota > Viridiplantae > Streptophyta > Magnoliopsida > Asparagales > Amaryllidaceae > Allium > Allium cepa. Next base: position 25,419,606 of record CM060938.1, on the reverse strand, counting down.
ACTTTTGTAGATTCTAATCGTATGACTAGGGGATGGACTATGGTGGTGTTGTTCAAGTATTCGCAACTCGGTTGCTGAGTTGTGGTAGGGTTTTGAGCATAGAGTTAGGTTAGTCGATAGAGGATGTCGTGAGTTTACGGGTGTAAGCATCTGACTGCTTAATTTCTAGTAGAAATCTCGGGGGCAACACGTAGGCAGGGTTTTGCCGAAGCTAGGTAAATTTGTGTTGTTCTATTTCTGCTCTTATTATTCTGCTATTATCAGTGCTAGAATTATTTTATATATTTCCCCATTAAATTTTTATAATTATTATTATTACCCTGTTCACCCCCCTTCTATGGTGAAATCGATCCTACACCTTCGAACCACCTTAATTAGAAAAAACCATCATGCATGTTGTTGGTCCCGCAACCCCACGATCGAGCGTCGGCAAAACTACTTCCACCAGCAGCCATGCCATCAGCCATAACCATGCAATTACCTTCGACCCGAATCACCTCTGCATCATAGTGTTTTACATCAAAGATGCTTTTTCCTAGACTTCAATATCGGCCTCCTAGAATGTGGCCCTGAGCGAGCACGTTTACTCTACATCGTTCTGGCAAGGCCAACTCGGTCATCTAGGCCAAGCACGAGAGTAAAATAAAGGATTCAACTTTTATTTTTCTCATTGATGATTTTGGTTTGGGGATTAGGGTATAAGGCAAAGTCGAGTTTGAGGAAATAAGAGTATTAGCCATAAGCGTGAAAGAGAAGAGTTAGTTTTATTTAAAAGCTTGGGTTACAGTTTTGACTTGAATTGTTTTAGGCCCATTACACTTAAAGCTAAATGTTTTCTCTTATTTTTTTGGCAATGCTAAGCGGGGTGAACTGGTCCCTAACAGCCTATTACAGAACTATAAAGGTAAACATGAACTTTAACAAGCTACGAAACACAAAAGCAAGAAAAGATGGGGAAAAACAAAAATAGACAGCTAATCAAACCAGCAATATAATTAAACCCATGCAGCGCTGACGGCATCACCAAATTCAAAAGAGGTATTTCTTATACCAGAGGCAATTTGAAGCATTATTTTATTCCAGATACCAATACGAGTGATGTTTTGACCCTTAAAAGTATTAAAATTTATATGTTTCCAAGCAACGAAAATAATTTTTTTAAGAATCAGGAGTAAAAGCATGCTTTCAACATCCCTCTACCTCATAGCTTTATAAATGTGACTCCACTCAATGTTACCAACTCTAGAAGCATTTGTTTGACCTAGAAAAAGCATGATTTGTTGCCATAATGAAAATATATATATCTGCAGCTGAAAAATAAATGGGTATTAGTTTCTGTATCCTCCAAAGAGAAGACACAGAGGCTATCAATATGCATCATCCCGATGTCAACAAGCATAGCACGAGTGAGGAGAGCATTCCTCATCACCTTTTAGAGCAGCATATTTGTGACGACTCAGAATTTTGAACATTTGAAATTCAAATATTTAATTGATTTTAAAATATTGGAAGTTATTTTTAACCTGAATTTCAATAATAACTATGAATTTGAAAATTAAATTATTGAATTTAATAATTTGAAATTGGGTAAAAATTTGAATCTTCAATTTTAAGCTTGTTAAAAATATTTTTAAAGGCCTAGAAAATTTATTTTGATGCTACTGGAGATAATAGAATTTTTGAAATTTAATTTGAAAGCGATTTGTTCAGTTTTGAAATTATATCGTTTAAATCGATATTTAAAAATAGCCTTGTGAGGCACAGTCTCGGGTTTCAACGAAACCAGTTCCATTAGGTCCGTAGTATTATATTATTATCGGATATTTCTGTAGCATTCAGAGTTGTCGTGTGATCGTACGATAAGCAAACGCGCTGAAAACTTTATCGAAATTAAAGTTAATAACTTGGTTCAAAAAGCTATCTTCTCCATACGATCGAATTTAGGTTCGGAACCTTTTCCATTGCGTTCAAAATAGGGGTTAAACATTATAAACGCCTGGCGACACGCCTCGATTTGAGATCGAGATTTTGAGTTGCATTTATCGAAGCAATTTGAATTTAAATTTAAAATAAATTATATATATTCATATATATGGGCAAGTTAACACGTTTACTCTCTTTCGACACATGTCCTGCAGCATTTACTACGCGTTAGAAAATTTTTCATAACCGAGTTTTTTTTTCTTTCTTCTTCGTCTCGTTTAAAATTAAAAAAAGGGAATGAAGACATTTTCTTCGTTCGAAAAGAATCAAATAAAAATGGCCGATTCAAACTTCAAATCGAAACGCATGGGCATTTGTGGCAAGATGGAGGTTTGGTGAGTGATTGGAAGTCGCAAGGACAGTGGCAGTCGAGGGTGAGGAGGGGAGTCTCGTAAGGAGGTTCACGACTTGGGGTTTCTTTTGCTTGTCGTCGCGATGTGATAATAGTGGGGGGCTCACTGCGGTGTCTATAAGTTATATACGATTTATTATTATTATTATTAATTTTATTTTTAAGGTTATATGTTTTAAAAATTTAAACTTATATTCCAGTTTCAGTTACAGCAAAAATGTTTCGGTTTATGAGGTATATATACATATGTGTGTGTGTGTGTTTGTATATATACAATGAAGGAATAAGGGAATAATTATAGATATATATGTATATATATATATATTTTTTCATTTTAAAGGATATTTGTTATTTTTGTAAACAACTTGAAAAATGAAAAATAAAGTAAATATACATACATATTTAAATCTACTAATTTATTTTAAAAGTAGGGTATTGTGATGGTTAATTTGTTAAATTAACTTATTTAATTTATTTTAGTCACTAAAAAAATTTATTAAAAGGAAATTAGTTTAAAACTAAATTATTAGTTTAAAACCAAAGTGTTAATTTGTTAAATGGTAATAAATTATGTGGTTAATTCAAATTGTGATAAATCATGAATTGTTTATATAAGGTCCAAAATTTATGGAGAAATAGGCAAGATGGAAATGGGTTGCATGCGTAGGCAAAAGGTGAGATCTTCTCACTAAAATTTTAATAATTGAAAATTTCAGTTATTGATTGATTGTTTAATAGTGATAATTAAATTTAAAATTATTGATTGTGTGCTTGGATGATTAATTATTATCAGTTGTATTGAATTAGACCCTATGCGTCGCATAATAGCGGAAGATGTAATATATTAAACCCATATATCGTGATGATCCACCTTGAAGTGGAATTGGTATTATATATGTATTTGGAGTGATTGATTTCTCGCATTATATAGCGGATGTGACCTTATGCGCCGCATAATAGCGGATGATTTTTTATAAATCCCATATACCGCGATATTCCACCTCGAAGTGGAATTGGTATTTAATTGTTGTGCTAACGTCTATGGATGCAGGAAAACAGGTTGGAGGGATCCAACTGGATTCCTCGAATGATTGAATTTGTTTCAGTAATTGTGTGTTGATTTGTTTGTAATCTGTGTGTGAATATATTGTGATTGAAATCGTTGAAGGCTGTAGTTTAGCCGAATTTATTTTTTTGGCATCGTAGGATATCGAAAATAAATAAAAATTGGATTTTTAAAATTCAAATTGGAAATTAATAGTAAAATTTATTTTTGATAATTGGATAAAATTTAAAAGAAGGAATTTTAAAAGAATAACGTTTTATTTTTGAATCCTATTGAATAAATTCCAAAATATGGGAAAAAGGCTTAATGATTGGATACCGGGTGATATTATTCAATAGTTGAAGAAATTATTTAAAATTCAGAATTTAAATAGTTTGGAAGAAACAAAGAAATTTATTTTAAAAGAAAATAAATTTGGGAAATTAATTTGAAAATTTGTCTGGTGTTTGAAAATAAATCTTTTAAAAAACGATTTGAAATTTGATTTGGTGTTTTGAAAATAAATTGGGAAATTGATTTGAAATTGATTTTGTGTTTAAAATAAATCATTGGGAAGTTGATTTGGAAATCGATTTGGTGTTTGAAATAAATGTTTGGGAAATCAATATGAAATTGATTTGGTTTTCGAAAATGAATTTTTGGGAAAACAATATGAAAATTTATTTGGTGTTTAAGTAAATTTGAAAATCAATTTGGAATTTGATTTGGTAAAGGAAATAAATTTGGAAATAAATTTGCGATTTGATTTATTGTTATTTGAAAGTGAATATTTGAAAAACAATTTGAAAATCGTATATCAATGGATATTTGGAAATGTAAATTCAGAATGGGAATTTTATAAAGGAAAGGGAAATTTGTTTTAAAATAAACATTGGTTTATTTTTAAAGTGTGGAAAGAAATTTACAGATTTGTTATATAAATTTAAAATAAATCAAAAAAGATTTATTAACTGGTTTGAATGAACCATTTTGAAACGGAAAGTGTATTTAGTTATGAAATATAAATTAAAAGTTCTGGAGACGGTTTTTAAAAAAGAATATTTTGGAGAAATTATTTTCTTAAGTTATTTTGAAAATCTTTAAAGTAAAGATTTATTTAATTAATTATAGAAGTGATTATTTAAAGATTAAATTGATATTTATTTTAGAAAATGGTTATTTAAAATAGTGATACCCTATCTACTAATTTTATTTCAAAGTTAGTTTGGACTTGAAGTTTTACATGAGATAATTGTATAATATTTTCATAACTAATATTTAAATAAATGTTTTAAAATAGTTTTATCCAAATATTCCCAAGTATATATTTTGGATAAGTGATTTAAAGTATTTGAACACGGCAGACTTTCAGTGGAAATAAATAATATCAGGAAATTTATTCCGCGAGTGAAAAGTGATTTGAAATTTGTTTTCAAAGTGATAAAGTGTTAAAAATATATCTTGCAAGATATTTTGAAAATAATATTTGGGGGAAAATTATTGAAATCTTGGTGATTGTTGTGAATACTGATTGATAATTAAATAACCGACTATCAATATTGGCCCATAAATGGCATTTGAATTTCGATGCGACCGGGGGTCGGATTCCAAATGGATATTCGAAAACCACATTGAACCTTTGTGATTGTGATGGATTTTTTGTTTAAAAGATCAAAGTGGAAATTTGTTGTGATTTGTTTAAAACCTGAATGTAACACTTATTTTTAAAATAAGCGCTCGTTATTCAGATTAGCCGGGAGAGGTCCTTGTGCTATAAAACCCATTTCGAATAATGATACGATGAAATGGGATTGCATTTGAAGATGGTGTTGAAGATCGGGTATTTTCAAAAGCGCAAGGATTACCAGTCGAATGTATCTGCACCGGGTTGCTCCGGTATAGAGATTTTATCACCCTTTGTGATGGGATTCCGGATGTGATTAGTGAGTATCCAAATTTGCAAGGGCTTCTTTAAATGCCTTCGGTTTCGTTCGATCCCGAAATGGACTTGTATGGATGTGTGTCTGACATTACACTTTGAGACATAAAGCTGATTTCTATCACATACATTTCTGTTGGTGGTGGAGAATTTATTCTCTTAGTTTAACACCCTTCTCTGAGACGCACGAGCTCAGAGGTTATGTAGTTGATGGTTACTAGTGATATATTCCCAAATTGGTAATGTGGCATACGAAGTGCTGCTAATCATTTGTTGATCGAAGCATGGCTTTGTGAAAAGCGTTGCTTTATGGACGAGACTTCGTCGGACCTCACAACCCGGAATGGTCAAAACAGGAAGGATGCAGCAAGGTTATTTGGGGGTAGCGCCCCCTGAGGGTATGTCATTTCCTTCTGGAAAAGGGTAGTATCATGGTATGGAGCATAGATATTTTACCTATGTTGATGCTGCAAATTTATTATACTTTATGGTTGTTGGTTTGTGGTTGAGGATCCTCGGATAAAGGTCGCTAACGAGCGGGGGATGGCATAGTCGTGTAGTGGTTACCTAGTTACAGAGGTAACCCGGCCTTGTATTGGCAGAGATCCGGTTAGGTTCTCGGGGCGCCCCTCCAGAGACGTACCCATGTGGCCCAGGAAGTTCCATAGCCTGGCCATTTATTGGAAATCCAATCACCAATACGCGCCTTGTACGGTTTTAGTTGCAGAACCTGCCATCTAATATGGTAGCTATAGTAGGCATACTATAACAGTACGTATGCTGGCTAAGATTGATATTGAACTTGCAAATATTTTCCACTATGTACTAATGATAATATTAAAAAGAATTTTGCGTATCAAGCATGTTTGACTATCATAATGAGAAATCTCCCCTAAGTGTGCGATTGCATTGTGTGTGTGCCGGGAGGCCTTATGGTAGTTTCGTTTTCCAAAAGCATAGCGGATTTCTTTTCTTTTCTTTGTGAAAATAACTGTTCTTAAGATCTCATGTCAGTCCCGTGACCGACCTGGAGTTTATTATTCCCTTTCTAAACTCTGGGTGTCACAATTTTTCACACGGACAGCCTAGAGTCAGGTTATCATTATTCTATAGCGAAGTCGAAAAAGAGATGCTGTGGAGATCTGGAGTTCGAGCTGGATGGCGAGACGTACTTCCGTATATTATTATCATTCCGCTGTGTATTCAGCCATAGGGGCAGGTTAATATAACTGCCATTTTTGTGTGTTGTTGTTGTAATACTCTGATGTTGTAATGTGTAAACTGATATAGTGATTTTGTTTAAAGATATTCATTTATCTATTATATTTTCCGCTGCGAAATGTGAGATTTTGTTATTTTTTCTTTTCTTCTTCTATCTTCTTCTTTAACCCTAACGGTTTAATTTTCCGACAATCAATTGTGCGGCATTTAATACATTGGACGTATGATGTCGACTTTCGAAAGTCGAAAAATCGGGTCGTTACATTTTGGTATCAGAGCGTTTGGTTAAGCGACAACCTTGGCTCTGATGGTTGTTACTCATTAGAGATAGAGACAATAGCACTCTAGAATGAGTTGAGTGTAATAATAGATATGAGCGCGTATTTGTTAATGAATATAAAAGTTATTTTATATTGTGATGATTTGTTTGTTGAGTGGTATATGGATTCTGGTCGGTATAGTCTGTACAACTCTATCGATAGGGATCTCTAAACACTTGTACAGAACAATTTGGCACAATATTGTTTTAAAATAGGGTAAATAAAATAATTTTACCCAAATTATTTTAGTATATAAAGGAAATAATTTTCTGTAAATTATTATAGTAGTATATGGTTGCTTGGTTGTTAGGAAGTGGTAATATTAAATTATTATCGTTGAATAGGAAATTGAAATCGTAACTCCAAAGTTAAGAAATAAATTCACGTACAAATGGGAATTGTAAATATAAATTGTAAATGTGATTTATAGTTTGAAATAGAATTACAGAGGAATATTTGAAAATATTTTGGAAACGATTAGAAATTTGGAAATATTTTTGAAAAGATTTGAAGTTTTGGAGATTCGGAAAGGTTTAAATCCCTTTTATTTGAAAATGATTTTCAAAGGTCTAGAAAAATGTTTTTTTAAAGAAGTGAAAGCTCTAAACTCTTTTCGGTCGCTGAAAAATAATTCCAATGATGATCGCGACATTATCGGTGTTCATTTTCGAGTTTCCAGAAGAGGAATTGCTGCCAAATTATTTAAACGAAAGTTGTTGAAAAACTGGGTTTGATTTTGGAAATACAGAAGATAATTTGAATTGATTTCAAAGATGATTTTGAAAGGTTGAAAAGACTCTGAAATCTTATTAAAAAATAGTTATGGAATAATAAATAAGTTTCAAAACTTAAATTCAGATTTAAACTGAAATTAACTTGAGTTAATCTGAATAAAGGTGAATTTGAGAAGTCTTATAGACTAAATGATTGGAACAAAATCTATCATGGTGAAAAATAAAATTTTGAATGAATGAATAAATTTACAATTACAATTAAATGAAAGTGAAATTGAATGTAGAAAATTCATTTCAAATTAGTAAGCAAATAGAACTGGAATTGGAATTGAATTTGATTTGTAAAGCAAAGTATTAAAATAAAATTAATAAGTGAAATTTATTGAAGGAATGACCAAATAGATATGGTTTGGAATGAATTGAATTCAATAATTATAAATGAAAGATAAGTTAAATTCATATGGAATTTGAAATCCAGTTTAAATATAAGTGGTTGTAAGCCCAAAATGGTGAATTGAAATTGAATTGTGTTTGGGAATGAACAAAAGAATAAAAACTGGAATTGTAACTTAATACTGAAAACCAATTTGAGTTGTGTGAATATAAAATGAAGTTGTAAAATTAGTTCAAAGTGAACTAAAGATAATAAAGGTGGAAATAAGAAAATGGTTTGAGATAAAATGAATTGCAATTTGTAATGAATTAGTAAATGAAACTAATTTAAAATAGAGCGATGAATCAGTTGTGAAAGAAAGATAGTTGATAAAATTCAATATACAGAAGGTAAATTGAATCTAAATTAAATTGAAAGTGTAAATTGAATTTAAATGAAATTGATGTAACGACGCAAAATTTTTGTCAATTAAAATTTGTATATTTAATTGATTTTAAATATTAATAAGTGAAATTAAATAGTCGAATAAATTTTATTTCGAATATCTGGATTTGGTTGCATAATTAAATCGACATTTTAATAGTTGATATTGCGTATAATTGGAAATTGGGTTTAATATGATTGAAAATGATTTGTAAAATTTTATTATATCATATTGAAGTTAGAATGATGTTACAGAACTTTTAAAATTGAATTTAAAGTTAATTTGTGAAAATTGAATATTTTAATATTTGAATTGACGAGTTAAAATAGCCATTTTTCAAACAGTCTCGGATTTCGACGAAACTAGTTTCACCGGATCCGTAATGTGATATTATTATATGGTTTCAAATTTCGTGTAATCGGATTTACCGTTTGTCCGAGTCAAGCTAAAACGCATAGAAATTGGTTTAAATCGATTTAATTTAAAATCGATCGTTTATTGCCGTAACTCGCATAGATGACCGAATTGGATCCCGAAACATGTTTCATTGTGTCCGGAACGTGGGGTAAACCCTAGAAACGCCAGTCACCGCGCGAGATTTGGAGTTCGGAAAATTTCGAGTGAATAGTAATTTGGAAATTTTCTATAAAAGCCCATGTTTATTCACAATTTTCAACACAACTCAAAACCCTTGTTCAGCCGCCACCTTCATTTTCCATGGTCGAAAATGGCCAATGATCTTCCTCAATTTTCTTCCAATCCATCGATTATTTCCAGAAAGCTTCAACTACAACATTTTAGAGAACCTCGAGCTCTACTCGATCAACGGTGATGATGGAGAATAGTGCTACGGATTATCGGCAAAGCTCATCCAAAGGCCGCACGTTCGGCACGGCTTTCGAGGGGAAATACAGGGCCGAGCTTCATGAGCTTCTGGACGAAGGTGGAGTTCATCGAGGGCTTCCAAACGGCAGTCTCTGATCGAAGTATAGATGAACGTGGTGGTCGTGATTTTTAACCCTAGTTAGTGTTTTTTTGGGTTCGGTTTTGTTCATGTTCACCTGAAGCAAACGCGTAAGGGAGAAGGGGGAAGCACGGCTGTGATTTTCTTGATTTGATCGTGCGGCCAGAAATGTGTAGCGTTTGAAAAAATTTAAAAGAAATATAAATAATTATATTATTAAATCGTACAAACTTTGAAACCTTATATCTTTTTGATACGAGGTCGAAAATTCTTGAAATGACTTGCATTGGCTTCGTTTTGACGAGCACTACGTAATGGAACTGGATTAGAGTCGTTTAGAGCTAGTTTGAATTTCGGTTAAAATCAAACGCACGTTTAATTTTATTCGAAATAAAACACTGAAACTATTATCGGAAACTCAAGGTGAGAACTTCTCACTTAATAGAACCTGTTTCGATTTAAGTTTTAAATAGTTAGATTTAAAATTGTTGATTGTATGCCTGGATGATGATTATTATCTATTGATTGTTAAAATAGACATTATACGCCGTATATTAAGCGGAGGTTATTTATTAAAAACATATACCGCGATAATTCCAACTTGTATGGAATTGGTATTATATATGCACTTGGAGTTGATTTTCCCGCATCATATAGCGGATGAAACCCTATTGCGCCGCATAATAGCGGATAATATTTTATAAATCCCATATAACGCGATATTCCGTATTGGAACGGAATTGGTATTGTGCTAACATCTGTGGATGCAGGGGAACAAGTTGGAGGGATCCAACTGGATTCCTCAACTATATTGATTTATTTACAGATATTGTGATATTTGTTGATTATCATATTGATATATGATGTTTTGATTGTCGTGATTGATATATTGTTGCTGTTGCAGCATTGGCCCTATTTTGAATTTTTAAAAATGTTAAAGTAACGATTTTTGATTTAAAATGGTTTTAAAGTGATTTTTGAAAATATACGTTTTATTAAAATTTGGAATTGATTTATTTTAAATAAATAAACGTTATAAGATTTAATATTATAAAGATTTATGAATTTTGAGAAATATAGTTAAAATGTGATTTTGAAATATGGAGTTAATGAATTTTATAAAATAGTTTAAATTGAGATTTTTGAATCATTATAAACGATTTATATAAAAGATTTATAAAATTGATATTTATAAATTAAAATATAGGAATTATAAAACGAGTTTTTATAAGTGTTAAAATGAAGAATAATTGGATTTCTTAAGTGAATAAAATTTATCGATTTATAAATTGTGAAGTTATAAAATGAATAGATTTTGTAAAATAAAAGATTTATAGTTAAAGTTACTTATAATATGGATTTTGGCGTGTAAATGGGATATGGATAAAATTTGTGAATAAAGTGATTTTATAACTTGAGGTGTTCATAATATATAAATGTGAATTAATAAACATTGATTTATAAATTCAAGATTGATTGAATTTGATAAGTAAATTTATATAGCTTATTAAAGGAGTATATTCATGATTTTGGGACAGTGGATAATTTTTGAATTGAATATGTAAAAATGTTGAATTTGGTTAATGATTTATATTCACGATTTTGAACAGTGAATAATATATTAAAGGAATTTTTAGGGAGTGATCTTTTAAATGGAATTAAAACAATTTGAGCTTGTTTTAAAATTCATTAAGTGTCGAAACCATAGATTTCAACATTCATTATTGAAATAGACGTTTTCGAGAAATAGAAGGAATAGTGGACTATACCACTGTTGTTATAGTAAATGATTTCCGAAAGGAAATGTTTTATATAGTATTGGGATTTATATATCTATCTTAATTTTGAATGCCTATACTAGTGATTTTGGGTTGTCGTAACGATGTTTTACGCAAAATTCGTTTTGACTCAAACAAATGTGTTTAAGAGAATGTTTTCCTTAAAGAATGAAATATATACTTAATTTCGATTTAAGTACATTGAATATTTTCCAAGTGTTGAAAATGAATAGATTTGTGAATTACTTATTATTAAATAAGTATGGAAATGTTTTCCAATATGAAGTGAATATTTTGAGATTTTATCTTTTAAAGATAAATTGAAAATGAATATTAGAAATCGATTTGGAAATCGTATATTCATAGATACTTTGGAATTATAAATTCACTATGGAATATATAAAAGAAAGGGAAATTTGTTTAAAAATAAATGTTGATTTATTTTTTGATGTGTGGGAATAAATTTACGGATTTGGAATGTAAATATAAAGTAAATCGGTAAGGATTTATTTAATTGGTTTAAATGAACCATTTTGAAATGAAAGTATTTCCGTGTAGGGAAACGATTTGAAATTTGTTTTCAAAAGTGGTAAAGGTGAAAAGTGTTTTGAAAATTTGTTTTCAAATGGTTGAAGTGTGGAAATTATATATGTAGTAAAGATATTTTTGGAAAGTAAATAATTTTGGAAAATTATTTGGAACTTGGTGATGTTGTGCACGCCCATTGATAGTTAAATAACCGACTATCAATATTTACCTTTGAATGGGTATTTGTTGTGATTTGCTTGAATTGGAATGCCACACTTATTTTCAAAATAAGCGCTCACTATTCAGGTTAGCCGGGAAAAGACCTTGGGGTCGTATAACCCATTCCGAATATGTGATACGTCGTTATGGATTCCATTTGATGACCGGTGTTGAAGACCGGATATTTTTGAAAACGGAAGGATCACCGTCGAATGACTCTGCATCGGCTGATCTCCGATATAGAGGTTTTATCACTCTTAGTGACGGGAAGTCCGGACGTGATTAGTGAATATCCGGATTGCAAGGGCTTCTTTGGAAGTGCCTTCGGTTCTGTTCGAGCCTGGAACAGACTTGTATGGATTGTATATCTGACATTACAAATTGAGATATAAAGCTGATTTCTTTCAAATATATTTCTCTTGGTGGCGGAGAATTTATTCTCTTAGCTTAACACCCTTCTCTGAGACGTACAAGCTCAGAGGTCATGTAGTTGAAGGTTATTAGTGACATACTCCCAATTGGGTAGTGTGATATGCTAAGTGTTGTGGAGCATTTGATGATCAAAGCACGGCTTTTGTATAAAGCGTGGCTTTGTGGACGAGACTTTGTCGGACCTCACACCCCGGAAATGGTCAAAACAGGAAGGATGCGGCAAGGTTATTAGGGGGTAGCGCCCCTTTAGTGTATGTCATTCCTTCTGGATAGAGGTGGTATCATGATATGGAGCCCAGATAATTAACCTATGTTGTTGCTGCAAATTTATTACTTTTTGGTTGTTGGAATCGAGGATCTTCGGATATAGATCGGTTACGATCGGGGAATGACATATTTGTGTCAGTAGTTACCCAGTTTGAAGGGTATCCCGGCCTTGTGTTGGCAGAGATCCGGTTAGGTTCTCGGGTCGTCTTTCCAGAGGCGTACCCATGTGGCAATGGGAAGTTCCTTGGCCTGACCATTTATTGGAAATCCAAAGAAACAATACGATCCAACCTATCATTCACTTATGGTGGCGCCCCACTGTTTGGATGGTAGCTATAGTAGGCATAAGTGCTGTAACGACCCGTAAATTTCCGATAATTAAAATAGCTAATTTAATAAGATTTCGTGATTTAGTGTTAGAAAAAAATTGTAATTCATTTGGAATAATAATAACTAGAATGAAATGCAACAAAATTTATCTAAGTTAAGTGTTTATTAATTGAATGAAATCCCAAATCAATTGAAATAAGATGTAGTCGAAGGTAATTGAATGAATTTGTATTGTATAGGTAATTGTGACGCTTGTTTGTAAATAATAAACTTATAAGTAATTAAAAGTCAACAGTGATAATTATTTAAGTTACCTATTCATTTAGTTAGTCGAATTGAATTTGTGAACCAATTGCAATTGAAATGAAAGTATATATATTAGTTGAGTGCATTATCTCTAACTGCAGTTAAATAATAACGTGGAATTCATCTAATGTAATATAGTAAATCGACTGATAATGAAATTTTTATTTAAAAATCCAATATTGAAATCCGTCAAATATTGAACAATTAAATTGTTTAAAATTTAATATTTGGAATTTATTGAATAATTGAATAAAGGGAATTGAATAATTGTTTTAATGAAAATGGTTGTTCTATAATTTGAATGTGCTAAATTTTATAAGTTCGTTTCGAATATTTCAAAAGATACTGATTTAAGAATAATAAAATTGTTTAAATTTAATATTACAAATGTTTAAATAATTAAATTCCGAAGTTGATATGATTAATTTGATATTGAAATTTAATATATGAAAATAAAGTGAATAACTGAAATTTGATTTAATATGATTCAATTTGGTTTCCAAGGTGAATGTAAGTTGTATTGGGATTATAATAGGGTTAATAAGATTTTAAAATTGATATTTATTGGATAATTGAATAACGGGTTTAATATGATTAAAAATGATTTGTAAAATTTTATTTTATCATATTGGAGTTATAGTGGTGTTATAGAACTTTTAAAACTGAATTTAAAATTTATTTGTGAAAATCGAATATTTTAATATTTAATTATAGACTGAAAAATAGCCAAATTTTGAACAGTCTCAGAATTGGACGAAACTAGTTCCATTGGATCCGTAATAGTTAGTTATTATCGGATTTCAATTTTCGTAGCAATCGGAGTTGTCGTTTGACCGTGGCAGCTCGAAACGCGTTGAAATTGTTTAATATTAATTTTGCGAGTTAAAAATAGTCATTTTTCAAACGGTCTCGGATTTTGACGAAACCAGTTTCATCGGATCCGTAACGTGATATTATTGTAAGATTTCAAATTTCAGGTCAATCGGATTTACCGTTTGTCCGGGGCGAGCCAAAACGCATCGAAATCGGTTCAAAATTGGTTTAATTTAAATTGATCGTTTAATTCCATATCTCGCACAGATGATCGAATTAGGTTCCGAAACCTATTTCATTGTGTCCGGAACGCGGGATAAACCCTAGGAACGTCAGTTACCGCGCGAAATTCGGAGTTTGGAAAAGCCGGATAAAGAGAATTCGCCGTTTCCTATAAATAGCCCCTTGTCTTCATAAATTAGAAAATTAAAACTAGGGTTTCATAAACAATGGCCAACCGCCTCCTCTACAACCAACGGCCGAAATTGCCTCGTTTCTTCCTCAAATTCCTCTCTATCCGTAAACATTTACGAAAACTTATCAACACGGAAGTTGTAGAGCACATCGAGTACTCCGCATCCAACGGCTATGATCTGAATCGGGGCCACGGATCGTCTGCAATCCTCGTTTGAATGGCCGAGTTTCGCACGCATTTCTAGGGTGGTGGAGTTGACCGAGCTCGCCATGGCTCTGGGCGAAGGTGGAGTGGGTGATGGGCTTCGAATTGGCGGTGGTGTGCTGAAGTTTAGGCGCGCGTGAACGAGTGCGTGATTAGGGTTTCACGCGTGGGCTTTGGGTTCGTGCGCGCGTATTTTTTTTACTGGGGAAGAACGTGGGGGAGGGAGAAAGGAAGTGCGGCCTGGATTTGAGGGTGTGAGATCCAACGGCCAGTGATGATGCAGGTTAAAATAAATAAGGGAAAATGAAATTTATTTATATTTAAATTCGTGTTAACTTTAAACTATCATATTTTATTCATACGAGGTCGAAAAATTACGAAACAAATTGCGTTGGAATCGTATGGACGAATACTACGCAATGAAGCTGGATTGGAATCATTTGGAGCTAGAGAAAATTTTGAGTCAAATCGAACGTCGTTCGATTTGATTTAAAATCGTAGAATCAAGGTGAGTGTTTTATAACGCTCACACCGTACTAAATATCTTTATGCTAGTTAAATTGACATTATGAAGTGATATGAATTTTATTTGTCATTGTTTGATATAAATTTAATTGTCATATAGCTTGTTATTTGAATTAACCGTTAAAAAAATTAAATTGACAGTTAAATTGAAATTAAATTTGAATGGCGATTAAATTACCTGACATTGATAACTATGAAACTGCCATGAATCGTATTGTTTATTGGATGATGTATTTTGATGGATGCTATTGGTTGATAATTGAATGTTTGGATGTTTATTTGCTCATGTAGATCCTGTTATGCATACATATGATACTGTGATTTAATTTAAGTAATATATACTCATCCCTGACATTTAATTGAAATAAATAATTACTTGGCCATAGGATAGAAAAGTATATACGGACACCGAATTGGCTAAATTAATAATTTTTGAAATCGTCGCTTTGAAATTTATTTAAATGTTTGATTTAAAGGTTATAAATAGAAATCAATTTATAAAAATCGAATTTATTGAAAATTTGAGTTTTGGAATATTGAAATAAATCTTGGTTAAAAGAAATTGTTAAGTAATGTGATTCGAGACTTTGAAATTTAAAATTTGGGATTTGATTGAATTTCGAAATTTGATTTGTTTAAAGATTTAACCTTAATTCGAGCTTTGAATATTACTAAGTAAAAGTGATATAAAAATGATATTTTGAAATCGAGCTTGGAACTTAATCACATTTGAAATTTGGATTTAAACTTGAACATTGAAAGATAATTTTGTTAAGTGTTAAAAATTTGATATTTTGGAAAATCAAGCTAAAAATCGATATAAATTGAAATTGAATAAAATTAATGGTGAATGTAAAATTGAATTAATTTGAAGTAAAAATTTGACATTGATTTGAATTGAGATCGAAATTGAATCGGTAAATTGGAAATTGAAATTTATTTGAATTGGGAAGTTATAATTGAAATGGATTGGTTTTGAAGCTGTTTTAAATGTGTTTTCCAAATTACTCTGTTATATAAACCATTTTGAATACTTAAACTATTTTAATCTATTTTTAATCTACTTAACCCAATTTAAATTATTTAAACTAGTTTATCTATTTTAAATCCATTTTAAAGATTTTAAGTATTTTTAACTATTTTAATTATTTAAACTACTTTTAAGCTACTTAAACTATTTTCTAAAAAATTTCAAGCTGGTTAATAAGGTGAAATGTTTATATTTAAACCTTGAATTTAAATACGAATTGAGTTAAGTGAAGTTGCAACCTAAATTGAAATTCGAAATGATTTTGAAATCGAAATGAGATATTGATGCGAAAATTGATTTTTGAAACGGAATCTGACATTTTGATAGATATGGTGATATTTGAAATGGATTTGATTTTTGAAGAGAATATGATATTTTGATATCAATTATGAATCGATTTGAAATATAAAAGAGCCAACGGTGTAATAATACGTAGTTATTAAAGAGACCGGGATCGGATATGGACATACTCTCTGTCGATACCGAAAACCACTTTAATAACTATTATACGCGGAGTGTTGATCCAGAATGAAGTGGATGGTTTGGTGAACGCGTTGACTGAAGAAAGAGAACGATATTGGATGACCCCTGACATGACTAAAACAGGAGCCGCGCCGGGCCATTGAGGTTCGCCACCTCTAGCGGACACACTTCTTCGATACCATATCTATTACATTTGTGATGCGATTTGGGTGCACCCCTTGATTTGGGAGTGTTGTTTCGCGGTGTTGGGGTAGCTGCTGGCTATGCCCAACATCAGTCCGGATCACGCAACTACTAGTATCCTAGTTGGTATTGCCTCATGTACCTTGTCATACTGATTATCCTATTCGCGACCACTACGTTTTGATTTGTACCTTGAGTATATGGATTGCCCTCTGGTGACTTCCGGTTTTGGGGAAACTACGGTCTTGTATATGCTTTTGGGAATATAAAATGTGTTAAGGGGGATTATGGTAACGCCTTAACGCTATTTTGATACTTTATATTACTGATAGACATTATCTACTTAGCGTATATTACTACATAGTAGATAGTTTCACGGATCCTTGAGAGATGGAAAATCCCGTAACATCTCTTGAGTTATTGCACGCACGTTGACACTGGATAGGAGATGTCAAACCCCGTAAACATCTCCGACGCCGTTACACTCATATTTATTTACGATTGATTTAACTTTCATAAGGATATTTAGTCCTGACTCGAGTGTTTGTCTTTTCATTACGCTCGGGTCAGTCCTGAGTTTTCAGTTTAGGTTGAAGGTCATTTCCTTGGAGGACGGAGACGAAGATTTGGTATATTATCTACTACTATTATATTCATTCCATTCGGCTGCATTGTTGTATGATATTTGCTGTGTATGTAACTCTGATAAATGTTGTATAATAATAATCAAATGTATTCATTTCAAATGTATTCATTTAATTAACAGCTTCATGAACTGTTATTTTATTATTATACTTTAGCCTTCCGCTGTGAGATTCTGTGTTGTTTCATTTCCTTTATTTCCCTTCCTTTTCTTTTCTTAATTACCCCAATAACTATCTGCCCTTTTAATGGTTTGGAATCGACATGGGTATTTGATCGTCGGTTTAAATTGTCCAAAAAGGCGGGTCGTTACAGTTGGTATCAGAGCTTTGGTTTAGCGATAAACATTGGCTCTAGTGGGGAATAACTCATTGAAATAGAGGTAAACTATATGAATGAGTTGAGTGTATATGAGAGAGCGTACTTGTTATTTGATATAAAATGGTTTTATATTGTGTTAATTTGTTCCGTTGAGTATTTATGAATTCTGGTTGATACTTGGGACGCCAAGGCGTCGATAGGAATTTCTAAACACTCGAATAGGACAAACCAACACAATATCGTTTTGGAATATATTTTATATAAAGAATTATTTGAATATTTATTCATTTTGATTGAATTGATTGTTAGGAGATGATAATATTAGAGTATTATCGTTATTGTTTGATCAGTCAATATTTACAACAATTGATTAAATAACAATGGATTTAGGAAAATGAAATCTTGTAGACACAATTGATAATGAATATAAATGAATTTTAACTTGGATTTGGGAATTTAAATTTCGGTGTTTGAAATTGACTTACAAGAATTTGAAAAACATAATATGAGTATTATATGATAGTATAATTGAGTTGAAATTGTTTTCGAAGGATTTTTTTTTTATGATAAGTGTTATATTCCCTTCTCTTGACGCTGGAAAATGATTTCGGTGATGAGTGCACGCATCATCGGCGTTTATTTTCGAGAGTCCGAGTGGGGGAGACCACTTAATAGCTTGTCTAAACTTTGTTTTGATTCAAATTTTATTTTATTTTGTACTCTCTATAGTATGATTTGTTATATAAATTATATAAGTATATATTATTTCAAAACTTGATTTGAAATGAAACCGGGATTGGAATTCTTAAGTCCTTTAATAATTAATGATTTTTTTTTTTTTTTTTTTTTTTTTTTTTTTTTTTTTTTTTTTAAAGGATTGAAATGAATTTAGACTTGAACCATTAAGGAACTTCTGAATTGTGAAATGAGAAATGAACCTAAGAGCTAAGTGAAATATCAATTGAAGTAGAAATCCTTAGAATTAGGAAATTATGAACTTAAAATAAAAAGTGAAACTGTAAAACTCGCGTAGTATTAAAATTCATTCTATAGCATAGATATAACTTACCAAAATATTTAAGAAGTTCAAAAATGTTATATGAATTGTTAATTGGATAATATACAAGTATAGGTTTGAATAATGGAATATGCATTTAATCAATGGTTTGCAAATATAAATAAAATTGTTAGTAAATAATTGGAATTCAAATTAACATTTAAAGGTGATTCACAATTATGTTAATATAAAATGGAAATACTATATGTGAATGAAAATGTGAAATTAAATTATAGTGAAATTTAAGTAATGACTTAAGAATTAATTAATTGAAAATTCAACTTTAAATGGAAAGAAGTTGTATGTTGTTTAACTACATTCTATTTGCATAACTATAACTTACCAAATACTTAAAAGGTTTACAATGCTAATAAGGATAAGTAGAGAAATAATATACAAGTGTGAGAATGAATAAAAAAATGTGAAGATCTATTGATAGTTGTAAATATAAAAGAAATTTAAGCTGTAAAATGAATGATATATATAAGTGAATGAATAAAATTTAAAATTAATGAAATATAAATTGGTAAATGGAAACTAATTAAATTTGAATATAGTTAAATGTCAATAAACTTGGAAGTGTATGAAATTAAAGTTGACTTGAAATTGTATAATTGATTTAGTGTAGATTTTGGATGGATGTTAATGTTTGATATGCATTGGCTGTTAGATGGATGATAATTGATTAAGTAGAATTCATTAGTGTTAATGGAATTGAATAAACGGAATAAAATTGTAAAATAATTAAATTCAAATTTGAAGCAAAGTGAAATTAAATATAATTGAATTCAATTTAAATTGAAGCAAATTGACTTGAATTTAAAATGTGAATGAAACAAACTTGAATAAATCGGAAACAAATTGAATGCAAACCTATTGCATGGATGAATAAGAAAATAAATGACTTGGTGTTTATGATTGTTTTTTTAGAAAATTTGAAGTTTTGATGGTTTGCACTTTGAAATAATAAAAGCAAATTTTTGGGAAAATCCAAAATTGTCCAATGTATGCTGAAACGAAAACAACCATAACTTTTAAATGGCTGAACGGAATTTGACGATCTTGGAATTTTCGGAAAGCTTAGAAAATATAGCACAACTTTTATTTAGAGTGTCTTGAGAAATTCCTTCGTCTACTAGGTTAAAAACTTGAATGTTACTCGCTGGCCTGTGTAAAATAGGTAAAAATCTGTAGTATACATCTTTAGTATTTTCGCCATATCTTTTGACCGGTTTATCGGATTTTGATGATCTTGCCCTTTCTGGAAAGCTAAGAACATAAGCTAAAACTTTTGTTTTAAGTGTTTTGTGTTTTGACACCGTTTAGAAGGTCGAAACCACGAGTGAACGTCACAGACCTGCGCAATGCATTGCTCAGGCTGAGGCGTATACTCTTAGTAAAACGGCCATAACTTTTGAACGGATGGTCCGAATTCGATGATTTTGGACATTCCGGAAAGCCTGAAATGAATAAAACAAATTTTGTTTAGACTATGTGGTCAAATTTTATCGTTTAGATGACCTAAAACTAAGATTTGTTTGCTGTCCTGAAATTGAAATCTCAGTTTGAAGCTAAATATGTTATGTATATGTTGTGTAGGCTAAGTATATCTATCTTTATATGCATGGTTCTAACTTAGTTGTTGAGCATTTTAGTAGGTGGCAAAGGGGTTGCGCTTCGTTGTGGAGCTCGCTTCTACGCTAAACGCATAATGTAAGTAAATTGCTAATAAATGCTAAATAAAAGGTACGCTTACGGTTTTATATGATATTGGTGATATTTATATGTTGTTTCCCCACATATGGGATGCCTCATCATTGAGATGAGATGTATATTTGTGATATATATGCTATTATATTTTTTTCGATCGAGCCGCGCAAAGGAGACTCTGCCGAAATTTTCCGTAAATCCGGGTGTTAGAAAATTTTCAGGTTTTAAAAATTTTATAACTTGTTTTGATAACTAACTTTTAAAGTCAAAAAGGCATTTGGAATAACTTAGTAAAAGTGTAGTAATGACTTTATAGATGGAATTTCATTGTTTTATAAGTAGGTAACTTTGGATAAAATGTATCTAATGTTGAATTCTATACTTAGTTCTTTTTCCCTTCTTTTTCCTTTTCGGGGACGAAAAGTTTTGAGTGGGGGAGAATGTAACGACCCGTAAATTTCCGATAATTAAAATAGCTAATTTAATAAGATTTCGTGATTTAGTGTTAGAAAAAAATTGTAATTCATTTGGAATAATAATAACTAGAATGAAATGCAACAAAATTTATCTAAGTTAAGTGTTTATTAATTGAATGAAATCCCAAATCAATTGAAATAAGATGTAGTCGAAGGTAATTGAATGAATTTGTATTGTATAGGTAATTGTGACGCTTGTTTGTAAATAATAAACTTATAAGTAATTAAAAGTCAACAGTGATAATTATTTAAGTTACCTATTCATTTAGTTAGTCGAATTGAATTTGTGAACCAATTGCAATTGAAATGAAAGTATATATATTAGTTGAGTGCATTATCTCTAACTGCAGTTAAATAATAACGTGGAATTCATCTAATGTAATATAGTAAATCGACTGATAATGAAATTTTTATTTAAAAATCCAATATTGAAATCCGTCAAATATTGAACAATTAAATTGTTTAAAATTTAATATTTGGAATTTATTGAATAATTGAATAAAGGGAATTGAATAATTGTTTTAATGAAAATGGTTGTTCTATAATTTGAATGTGCTAAATTTTATAAGTTCGTTTCGAATATTTCAAAAGATACTGATTTAAGAATAATAAAATTGTTTAAATTTAATATTACAAATGTTTAAATAATTAAATTCCGAAGTTGATATGATTAATTTGATATTGAAATTTAATATATGAAAATAAAGTGAATAACTGAAATTTGATTTAATATGATTCAATTTGGTTTCCAAGGTGAATGTAAGTTGTATTGGGATTATAATAGGGTTAATAAGATTTTAAAATTGATATTTATTGGATAATTGAATAACGGGTTTAATATGATTAAAAATGATTTGTAAAATTTTATTTTATCATATTGGAGTTATAGTGGTGTTATAGAACTTTTAAAACTGAATTTAAAATTTATTTGTGAAAATCGAATATTTTAATATTTAATTATAGACTGAAAAATAGCCAAATTTTGAACAGTCTCAGAATTGGACGAAACTAGTTCCATTGGATCCGTAATAGTTAGTTATTATCGGATTTCAATTTTCGTAGCAATCGGAGTTGTCGTTTGACCGTGGCAGCTCGAAACGCGTTGAAATTGTTTAATATTAATTTTGCGAGTTAAAAATAGTCATTTTTCAAACGGTCTCGGATTTTGACGAAACCAGTTTCATCGGATCCGTAACGTGATATTATTGTAAGATTTCAAATTTCAGGTCAATCGGATTTACCGTTTGTCCGGGGCGAGCCAAAACGCATCGAAATCGGTTCAAAATTGGTTTAATTTAAATTGATCGTTTAATTCCATATCTCGCACAGATGATCGAATTAGGTTCCGAAACCTATTTCATTGTGTCCGGAACGCGGGATAAACCCTAGGAACGTCAGTTACCGCGCGAAATTCGGAGTTTGGAAAAGCCGGATAAAGAGAATTCGCCGTTTCCTATAAATAGCCCCTTGTCTTCATAAATTAGAAAATTAAAACTAGGGTTTCATAAACAATGGCCAACCGCCTCCTCTACAACCAACGGCCGAAATTGCCTCGTTTCTTCCTCAAATTCCTCTCTATCCGTAAACATTTACGAAAACTTATCAACACGGAAGTTGTAGAGCACATCGAGTACTCCGCATCCAACGGCTATGATCTGAATCGGGGCCACGGATCGTCTGCAATCCTCGTTTGAATGGCCGAGTTTCGCACGCATTTCTAGGGTGGTGGAGTTGACCGAGCTCGCCATGGCTCTGGGCGAAGGTGGAGTGGGTGATGGGCTTCGAATTGGCGGTGGTGTGCTGAAGTTTAGGCGCGCGTGAACGAGTGCGTGATTAGGGTTTCACGCGTGGGCTTTGGGTTCGTGCGCGCGTATTTTTTTTACTGGGGAAGAACGTGGGGGAGGGAGAAAGGAAGTGCGGCCTGGATTTGAGGGTGTGAGATCCAACGGCCAGTGATGATGCAGGTTAAAATAAATAAGGGAAAATGAAATTTATTTATATTTAAATTCGTGTTAACTTTAAACTATCATATTTTATTCATACGAGGTCGAAAAATTACGAAACAAATTGCGTTGGAATCGTATGGACGAATACTACGCAATGAAGCTGGATTGGAATCATTTGGAGCTAGAGAAAATTTTGAGTCAAATCGAACGTCGTTCGATTTGATTTAAAATCGTAGAATCAAGGTGAGTGTTTTATAACGCTCACACCGTACTAAATATCTTTATGCTAGTTAAATTGACATTATGAAGTGATATGAATTTTATTTGTCATTGTTTGATATAAATTTAATTGTCATATAGCTTGTTATTTGAATTAACCGTTAAAAAAATTAAATTGACAGTTAAATTGAAATTAAATTTGAATGGCGATTAAATTACCTGACATTGATAACTATGAAACTGCCATGAATCGTATTGTTTATTGGATGATGTATTTTGATGGATGCTATTGGTTGATAATTGAATGTTTGGATGTTTATTTGCTCATGTAGATCCTGTTATGCATACATATGATACTGTGATTTAATTTAAGTAATATATACTCATCCCTGACATTTAATTGAAATAAATAATTACTTGGCCATAGGATAGAAAAGTATATACGGACACCGAATTGGCTAAATTAATAATTTTTGAAATCGTCGCTTTGAAATTTATTTAAATGTTTGATTTAAAGGTTATAAATAGAAATCAATTTATAAAAATCGAATTTATTGAAAATTTGAGTTTTGGAATATTGAAATAAATCTTGGTTAAAAGAAATTGTTAAGTAATGTGATTCGAGACTTTGAAATTTAAAATTTGGGATTTGATTGAATTTCGAAATTTGATTTGTTTAAAGATTTAACCTTAATTCGAGCTTTGAATATTACTAAGTAAAAGTGATATAAAAATGATATTTTGAAATCGAGCTTGGAACTTAATCACATTTGAAATTTGGATTTAAACTTGAACATTGAAAGATAATTTTGTTAAGTGTTAAAAATTTGATATTTTGGAAAATCAAGCTAAAAATCGATATAAATTGAAATTGAATAAAATTAATGGTGAATGTAAAATTGAATTAATTTGAAGTAAAAATTTGACATTGATTTGAATTGAGATCGAAATTGAATCGGTAAATTGGAAATTGAAATTTATTTGAATTGGGAAGTTATAATTGAAATGGATTGGTTTTGAAGCTGTTTTAAATGTGTTTTCCAAATTACTCTGTTATATAAACCATTTTGAATACTTAAACTATTTTAATCTATTTTTAATCTACTTAACCCAATTTAAATTATTTAAACTAGTTTATCTATTTTAAATCCATTTTAAAGATTTTAAGTATTTTTAACTATTTTAATTATTTAAACTACTTTTAAGCTACTTAAACTATTTTCTAAAAAATTTCAAGCTGGTTGATAAGGTGAAATGTTTATATTTAAACCTTGAATTTAAATACGAATTGAGTTAAGTGAAGTTGCAACCTAAATTGAAATTCGAAATGATTTTGAAATCGAAATGAGATATTGATGCGAAAATTGATTTTTGAAACGGAATCTGACATTTTGATAGATATGGTGATATTTGAAATGGATTTGATTTTTGAAGAGAATATGATATTTTGATATCAATTATGAATCGATTTGAAATATAAAAGAGCCAACGGTGTAATAATACGTAGTTATTAAAGAGACCGGGATCGGATATGGACATACTCTCTGTCGATACCGAAAACCACTTTAATAACTATTATACGCGGAGTGTTGATCCAGAATGAAGTGGATGGTTTGGTGAACGCGTTGACTGAAGAAAGAGAACGATATTGGATGACCCCTGACATGACTAAAACAGGAGCCGCGCCGGGCCATTGAGGTTCGCCACCTCTAGCGGACACACTTCTTCGATACCATATCTATTACATTTGTGATGCGATTTGGGTGCACCCCTTGATTTGGGAGTGTTGTTTCGCGGTGTTGGGGTAGCTGCTGGCTATGCCCAACATCAGTCCGGATCACGCAACTACTAGTATCCTAGTTGGTATTGCCTCATGTACCTTGTCATACTGATTATCCTATTCGCGACCACTACGTTTTGATTTGTACCTTGAGTATATGGATTGCCCTCTGGTGACTTCCGGTTTTGGGGAAACTACGGTCTTGTATATGCTTTTGGGAATATAAAATGTGTTAAGGGGGATTATGGTAACGCCTTAACGCTATTTTGATACTTTATATTACTGATAGACATTATCTACTTAGCGTATATTACTACATAGTAGATAGTTTCACGGATCCTTGAGAGATGGAAAATCCCGTAACATCTCTTGAGTTATTGCACGCACGTTGACACTGGATAGGAGATGTCAAACCCCGTAAACATCTCCGACGCCGTTACACTCATATTTATTTACGATTGATTTAACTTTCATAAGGATATTTAGTCCTGACTCGAGTGTTTGTCTTTTCATTACGCTCGGGTCAGTCCTGAGTTTTCAGTTTAGGTTGAAGGTCATTTCCTTGGAGGACGGAGACGAAGATTTGGTATATTATCTACTACTATTATATTCATTCCATTCGGCTGCATTGTTGTATGATATTTGCTGTGTATGTAACTCTGATAAATGTTGTATAATAATAATCAAATGTATTCATTTCAAATGTATTCATTTAATTAACAGCTTCATGAACTGTTATTTTATTATTATACTTTAGCCTTCCGCTGTGAGATTCTGTGTTGTTTCATTTCCTTTATTTCCCTTCCTTTTCTTTTCTTAATTACCCCAATAACTATCTGCCCTTTTAATGGTTTGGAATCGACATGGGTATTTGATCGTCGGTTTAAATTGTCCAAAAAGGCGGGTCGTTACAAGTGCGAAATGCCTATGCTGGCTAAGATTTATATCTTTACTTTCGAAATGTTTTCTACACTATGCACTAGTAATAATAATAAATGTTTCTTTTTAATGCGTATCAAGCATCTTTGACTATCATAAGGAGAAATATCCTTCGATTCTGCGTTTTCATTGTGTGTGTGTGTGCGGGAGGCCTTATGGTAGTTTCATTTTCTAAAAAGCATTGCGAATCTATTTTAAAATACCCCTTTGTTTGTTTTAAAAGGTAAACTGTTTTGAGTTCTCACACCAGTCCCATGACTGACCTGGAGTTTATTGTTTTCCTTCCTAAACTCTGGGTGCCCACCAATTTCCACACGGGCAGTCTAGAGTCAGGTTATCAGGATATTATGGAATTCAGGAGTTGCTGGAGGCAAGCTGGATGGCATGGCGTATTCACTAGTATATATTATTTCTTTTCCGCTGTTTGTTGTTGTTGTTGTTGTACACTCTGATAATGTAATGTAATATGATGTAATGTAATAACTGATATAGTTCTTTGTTTAAAGATTATTCATTTATCTATTATATGTTGTTCCGCTGCGATTGTGAGATTCTGATATTGTTCTGTTATTTCTTTCTGTTCTGTTCTATCTTTTTCTCTCTTCTTCTATCTTTTTCTTCTTCTTTAACCCTAACGTTACGGTTTTTCGGCCTTCGATTGCTCGGCAGTTGATACAGTGGACGTATTGATGTCGGTTTTCGAGCGTCGAAAAATTGCATTCGTTACATTTGGTATCAAAGCATATAGTTATGCGACAACCATGGCTCTGTTGGGAATTACTCATTAGAGATAGAGTCAGTAGTACTCTAGAATGAGTGTGAGTGTAATAATAGCTATGAGCGCGTATTTGTTAGTGAATATAAAAAATGTTTTATATTGTGTTTGCTTATCCGTTGAGCTGTTTGTGAATTTTGGTCGGTAGATGGGACGCCATATTATCGATAGGGGTTTCTAAACTCTTAAACGAGATAAACCGACATAGTATCATTTTAAATTGGGTAAATGAAATAATTTTACCTTGGTTTTATTTTATATATAAAGGAATAATTTTTCAGAATTATTAAAGGGTATATAAATTGTTGTTTGGTTGTTGAAAATGTAAGATATATGCAAGTTAATAAAAGTTGTTTGAATATGTTAAATGAAACATGCTGTAAAAGAATAATTGTATAAGCGAAGAATTATAAGTATGGAAGTTATAATTAAATGATTTACACTTGTGAAATAATCTTATATATAAGAAGTGAAATTATATAAGTAAAAGATTTATAAATGTGATTTATAATCTAAAAAAAAAATTCCAGAGAAGTGTTTTGAAAGGATTTGATATTTTGAAAAAATTATTTTGGAGAAATTAAAGCTCTAAACTCTTTTCGGTCGCTGGAAAATAATTCCGATGATCATCGCGACATCATTGGTGTTCATTTCGGGTTTCCAAAAGAGGAATTGCTGCCAGATTGTTTTAAATGGAAGTTGTTTGGAAAATTTAGATTTGGTTTTGGAAATTCAGAAGATAATTTGAATTGATTTCAAAAAATGGTTTTGAAAGGTTGAAAAGACTCTAGAGTCCTATCTAAAATATTATGGGAATGATAAATGAGTTGATAACTTATACAATTTGAATTTTGATAATATAAATTTAACTTAAAAGATAGAGTTAAATTAAAGGAGGTATAGGTGAATCAATAAAAATCCAAGTGGTAATTGTTGAATATAAGTTGTATAACTTATAAAATGAGAAAATGTAAGTGAAACAAATTGTTAAAAATGGTAAAACAATTTTGTTAAGCAAAATAAATCTGAATTTGAATAATTGATAAAAATTTGGCTTTGGTAAAAAAATGTTAAATAGAAATGAAATCTGAATTGAATATAAATGAAAAGAGTTTTGAACTTATAATATGAGATAATAAATTTGACTTTGGTAAAAGTAAATGGAATTTACTTTAGAATTGGAATCTGAATTGGATTTATAAGTGGAAACTTAAGTTAAGTTAAACAAATGATGTTTGAGATGGAATATAACTTAAGTGAAGTTGAATAAAGTTGATTTTGGTATCGAAGTAAATTAATCAAGAGAAGTGATGAATATGAACTTGAGTTATATAAATGAAACTCAACTTTATATTGTTAAATAAATTAGCAGTTGAATTAATAAATGGATTGAATGCTAATCAATTGAATGTAAAATAAATTGATATGAATTAATGGATGTAAGTGTAAATTCATTAGAAGCTAATGAAGTTGAGAAATTGAATAAATTAAATGGAAGTCAATTTAATATGAACCAATTGGAATTAACGGCGTTGAACCAAATCGAATGTAAATTAAATAATTTGGTTATGTTGAATATACATTGGTTGTTATATGGATGTTAGTTAATTGTGTATAATTCATTAAGTGTTAATGAAGTTGAATTGATAAAATTGAAATCTATGTAATTGAATTCAAATTGGAAGAAAATGAACTTGAATAGAACTGAAATTGATTTGGAAGTGAACCAACTTGAATATAAATTAGTGAATGTAAACTAATTGAATATAAATGAATGTTAGTAAATCCAATGTTAATGAATCAAATGTGATTAAATGAAAAACCAATTCATTGAATAATAATGAGAAGTGAATGTATATTGATTTGATATGGATTTGTTGGATGATAGTTGTTTGGTGGTTGCATTTATTGCTTTTGTTGCATTTTCTATATTGGCATATGTAGTTGTTGTAGTGATATATGTTGTATATTGATATTACTTTCACATATGCATGTTTCTCATGGTTTGTTGAGTGTATAGTAGGTGCGGATTGCGCTTGCTTCGCATTTGGAGCTCGCTTTCGCGCTATATTAGTCGTATACGCTCGCTAACAATAAATAAGGTACATATCTCAGATTAAATATCGTACTTTTACACTTTTTTCCTTACGGGATGCCTCATCACTTGATGAGATGTATATTTGTGATATATATACTGTCATTTTTTTTCGGATCGAGCCGCGCAAAGGAGACTCTGGCGAATTTTTCCGAAAATTTAAGCCGTTAGAATATTTCTGAGAAAATTGGAAAATTTTTGAAAACTAAGTTTGGATTTGGAAACTTAGTAAAGATTTTGTAAGAGGTTTAACTATTGGATTTTGGGAAAGTTAAACACTCAAATGAATTTGAAATTTAATTCGAATGGTTTGTTTTGGAAAGTTAATGGATTCTGTAACTTTTTCTTACTTGGAAATTTCGAGGACGAAATTCTTTTAGGTGAGAAGTTTGTAACGACCCAGAATTTTTGTCAATTAAAATTTGTATATTTAATTGATTTTAAATATTAATAAGTGAAATTAAATAGTCGAATAAATTTTATTTCGAATATCTGGATTTAATTGCATAATTAAATCGACTTTTTAATATTTGAAATTGCGTAAATAATTGGAAATCGGGTTTAATATGATTGAAAATGATTTGTAAAATTTTATTATATCATATTGAAGTTAGAATGATGTTATAGAACTTTTAAAATTGAATTTAAAGTTAATTTGTGAAAATTGAATATTTTAACATTTGAATTGACGAGTTAAAATAGCCATTTTTGAAACAGTCTCGGATTTCGACTAAACTAGTTTCATCGGATCCGTAATGTGATATTATTGTATGGTTTCAAATTTTGTATCAATCGGATTTACGTTTGTCCGGGGCAAGCTAAAACGCATAGAAATAGGTTTAAATCGATTTAATTTAAAATCGATCGTTTATTGCCGTAACTCGCACAGATGATCGAATTGGCTCCTGAAACACGTTCCATTGTGTCCGGAACGCGGGGTAAACCCTAGAAACGCCAATTATCGCGCGAGATTTGGAGTTTGGAAAATTTGGAGTGAATAGTAATTTGGAAATTTTCTATAAAAGCCCATGTTTATTCACAATTTTCAACACAGCTCAAAACCCTAGTTCAGCCGCCACCTTCATTTTCCATGGCCGAAAATGGCCAATGATCTTCCTCAATTTTCTTCCAATCCATCGATTATTTCCAGAAAGCTTCAACTACAACATTGTAGAGAACCTCAAGCTCTACACGATCAACGGTGATGATGGAGAATAGTGCTACGGATTGTCGGCAAAGCTCGTCCCAAGGCCGCACGTTCGGTACGACTTTCGAGGGGAAATATATGGCTGAGCTTCATGAGCTTCTGGCCGAAGGTGGAGTTCATCGAGGGCTTCCAAACGGCAGTCTCTGATCAAAGTATAGATGAACGTGGTGGTCGTGATTTTTAACCCTAGTTAGTGTTTTTTTGGGTTCGGTTTTGTTCGTGGTCACCTGGAGCAAACGTGTGAGGGAGAAGGGGCAAGCACGGTCGTGATTTTCTTGATTTGATCGTGCGGCCAGAAATGCGTAGCGTTTGAAATTTTTTAAAAGAAATATAAATAATTATATTATTAAATCGTACAAACTTTGAAACCTTATATCTTTTTGATACGAGGTCGAAAATTCCTGAAACGAGTTGCGTTGGCTTCATTTGGACAAGCACTACGTAATGGAACTGGATTGTAGTCATTTGGAGCTAGTTTGAATTTCAGGTAAGATTAAACGCGCGTTTAATTTTATTCGAAATAAAACACTGAAATTATTATCGGAAACTCAAGGTGAGAACTTCTCACTCAATCGAATCTGTTTTGATTTAAATTTTAAATAGTTAGATTTAAATTTTAAATAGTTAGATTTAAAATTGTTAATTGTATGCCTGGATGATGATTATTATCTATTGATTGCTAAAATAGACATTATACGCCGTATATTAAGCGAAGGTTATTTATTAAAAACATATACCGCGATAATTCCAACTTGTATGGAATTGGTATTATATATGTACTTGGAGTTGATTTTCCCGCATTATATAGCGGATGAGACCCTATTGCACCGTATAATAGCGGATAATATTTTATAAATCCCATATACCGCGATATTCCGTATTGGAACGGAATTGGTATTGTGCTAACATCTGTGGATGCAGGGGAACAGGTTGGAGGGATCCAACTAGATTCCTCAACTATATTGATTTATTTACAAATATTGTGATATTTGTTGATTATCATATTGGTATATGATGTTTTGATTGTCGTGATTGATATATTGTTGCTGTTGCAGCATTGGCCCTATTTTGAAGTTTTAAAAATGTTAAAGTAACGATTTTTAATTTAAAAGGGTTTTAAAGTGATTTTTGAAAATATACGTTTTATTAAAATTTGGAATTGATTTATTTTAAATAAATAAACGTTATAAGATTTAATATTATAAAGATTTACGATTTTTGAGAAATATAGTTAAAATGTGATTTTGAAATATGGAGTTAATGAATTTTATAAAATAGTTTAAATTGAGATTTTTGAATCATTATAAACGATTTATATAAAAGATTTATAAAATTGATATTTATAAATTAAAATATAGGAATTATAAAACGAGTTTTTATAAGTGTTAAAATGAAGAATAATTGGATTTCTTAAGTGAATGAAATTTATCGATTTATAAATTGTGAAGTTATAAAATGAATAGATTTTGTAAAATAAAAGATTTATAGTTAAAATTACTTATAATATGGATTTTGGCGTGTACATGGGATATGGATAAAATTTGTGAATAAAGTGATTTTATAACTTGAGGTGTTCATAATATATAAATGTGAATTAATAAACATTGATTTATAAATTCAAGATTGATTGAATTTGATAAGTAAATTTTTATAGCTTATTAATGGAGTATATTCACGATTTTGGGACAGTGGATAATTTTTGAATTGAATATGTAAAAGTGTTGAATTTGGTTAATGATTTATATTCACGATTTTGAATAGTGAATAATACATTAAAGGAATGTTTAGGGAGTGATCTTTTAAATGGAATTAAAACGATTTAAGGTTGTTTTAAAATGCATTAAGTGTCGAAACCCTAGATTTCAACATTCATTGTTGAAATAGACGTTTTCGAGAAATAGAAGGAATAGTGGACAATAACACTGTTGTTATAGTAAATGATTTCCGAAAGGAAATGTTTTATATAGTATTGGGATTTATATATCTATCTTAATTTCGAATCCCTATACTAGTGATTTTGGGTCGTCGTAACAATGTTTTACGCAACATTCGTTTTGACTCAAATAAATGTGTTTAAGAGAATGTTTTCCTTAAAGAATGAAATATATACTTAATTTCGATTTAAGTATATTGAATATTTTCCAAGTTTTGAAAATGAATAGATTTGTCAATTACTTATTATTAAAAAAGTATGGAAATGTTTTGCAATATGAAGTGAATATTTTGAGATTTTATCTTTTAAAGATAAATTGAAAATGAATATTAGAAATCGATTTGGAAATCGTATATTCATAGATATTTTGGAATTGTAAGTTGACTATGGAATTTACAAAAGAAAGGGAAATTTGTTTAAAAATAAACGTTGATTTATTTTTTGAAGTGTGGCAATAAATTTACGGATTTGGAACGTAAATATAAAGTAAATCGGTAAGGATTTATTTAATTGGTTTAAATGAACCATTTGAAATGAAAGTTTTTCCATGTAGGGAAACGATTTGAAATTTGTTTTCAAAAGTGGTAAAGGTGAAAAGTGAGTTGAAAATTTGTTTTCAAATGGTTGAAGTGTGGAAATTATATATCTAGTAAAGATATTTTTGGAAAGTAAATATTTTTGGAAAATTATTTGGAACTTGGTGATGTTATGCACGCCCATTGATAGTTAAATAACCGACTATCAATATTTAACTTTGAATGGGTATTTGTTGTGATTTGCTTGAATTTGAATGCCACACTTATTTTCAAAATAAGCGCTCACTATTCGGGTTAGCCGGGAAAGGACCTTGGGGTCATATAACCCATTCCGAATATGTGATACGTTGTTATGGATTCCATTTGATGACCGGTGTTGAAGACCGGATATTTTTGAAAACGGAAGGATCATCGTCGAATGACTCTGCATCGGCTGATCTCCGATATAGAGGTTTTATCACTCTTAGTGACGGGAAGTCCGTACGTGATTAGTGAATATCCGGATTGCAAGGACTTCTTTGGAAGTGCCTTCGGTTCTGTTCGAGCCCGGAATAGACTTGTATGGATTGTATATTTGACATTACAAATTGAGATATAAAGCTGATTTCTTTCAAATATATTTATGTTGGTGGCGGAGAATTTATTCTCTTAGCTTAACACCCTTCTCTGAGACGTAGAGCTCAGAGGTTATGTAGTTGAAGGTTATTAGTGACATACTCCCAATTGGGTAGTGCGATATGCTAAGTGCTGTCGAGCATTTGATGATCAAAGCACAACTTTTGTATAAAGCGTGGCTTTGTGGACGAGACTTCGTCGGACCTCACTCTCCGGAAATGGTCAAAACAAGAAGGATGCAGCAAGGTTATTAGGGGGTAGCGCCCCTTTAGTGTATGTCATTCCTTCTGTATAGAGGTGGTGTCATGGTATGGAGCCCAGATAATTAACCTATGTTGTTGCTGCAAATTTATTACTTTGTGGTTGTTGGAATCGAGGATCCTCGGATATAGATAGGTTACGATCGGGGAATGACATATTCGTGTCAATAGTTACCCAGTTTGAAGGGTAACCCGGCCTTTTGTTGGCAGAGATCCGGTTAGGTTCTCGGGTCGTCTTTCCAGAGGCATACCCATATGAAAATGGGAAGTTCCTTGGCCTGACCATTTGTTGGAAATCCAAAGAAACAATACGATCTTGTACGGTTTTAGTTGTAGAACCTATCATTCACTTATGGTGGCGCCCCACTATTTGGATGGTAGCTATAGTAGGCATAAGTGCGAAATGCCTATGCTGGCTAAGATTTATATCTTTACTTTCGAATTGTTTTCTACACTATGCACTAGTAATAATATCAAATGTTTCTTTTTAATGCGTATCAAGCATCTTTGACTATCATAAGGAGAAATCTTCTCCGATTCTGCGTTTGTATTGTGTGTGTGTGTGTGTGTGTGTGTGCGGGAGGCCTTATGGTTGTTTCATTTTCTAAAAAGCATTGCGAATCTATATTAAAATATCCCTTTGTTTGTTTTGAAAGATAAACTGTTTTAAGTTCTCACACCAGTCGCATGACTGACCTGGAGTTTATTGTTTTCCTTCCTAAACTGTGGGTGCCCACCAATTTCCACACGGGCAGTCTAGAGTCAGGTTATCAGGATATTCTGGAATTCAGGAGTTGCTGGAGGTAAGCTGGATGGCATAGCGTATTCACTAGTATATAGTATTTCTTTTCCGCTGTTTGTTGTTGTTGTTGTTGTACACTCTCATAATGTAATGTAATATGATTTAATGTAATAACTGAAATAGTTCTTTGTTTAAAGATTATTCATTTATCTATTATATGTTGTTCCGCTGCGATTGTGAGATTCTGATATTGTTCTGTTATTTCTTTCTGTTCTGTTCTATCTTTTTCTCTCTTCTTCTATCTTTTTCTTCTTCTTTAACCCTAACGGTATGGTTTGTCGGCCTTCGATTGCTCGATAGGTTATACATTGGACGTATTGATGTCGGTTTTCGAGCGTCGAAAAATCGCATTCGTTACAATTGAAAAAAGTAAGATTGAATGAAAATGTATATATAACTTCAATAGTGAAGTAAAAATGATTTTTGAATGTAGAGACTGGATATGGTTGTTAATAACGTACAGGTATTATAAAGGAAATGGAATTGGGATTTTGATTTCGAAGATAAAATTGAATTGCTCGAAAAGGTAAGTATTAAATTTTTATATGAAATTTGATGATATTCTTGTCCAAACGCTTGGCTTTTTGTTTCCTTTTTGAATTTGGAGGGCCTGTGGTGCTATTTTGTAGTCGTACCAATCTAACCGCGCAAAGGAGACGCTGGCGAAATTTTTCGAAAATTTGGAGAGTAAGGAAATTTTGTCAAAATTTAAAATTTTAATTTTAATTTAAATTTGAATTGTTAAAGAAAACGAGGTTATTTGGAAATTATGGAAGACTTGGAAGGTTAATTGAAATGATGATCTTTAATGAAAAGATTTGTTGGTAAACTGATAAAACTATTTGGTTTTGGAAAGATAGCGAATGGGTTAAGGATCATTCTTCTTCACTAGTAATTTCGGGCCAAAATTCTTTTAAGGAAGGAAGGATGTGACGATCCAAAATTTTGAACATTTGAAATTTAAATATTTAATTGATTTTAAAATATTGGAAGTTATTTTTAACTTGAATTTCAATGATAACTATGAATTTAACAATAAAGTTATTGAGCTTAATAATTTGAAATTGGGTAAAAATTTGAATCTACAAGTTTAATCTTATTAAAAATATTTTTAAAGGCTTAGAAAATTTATATTGATGATACCGGAGATAATAGAATTTTTAAAATTGAATTTGAAAGTGATTTGTTCGGTTTTGAAATTATATCGTTCAAATCGATATTTAAAAATAGCCTTCCGAGGCACAGTCTCAGATTTCAACGAAACCAGTTCCATTGGGTCTGTAATATTGTATTATTATCGGATTTCAGTTTCCGTAGCATTCAGAGTTGTCGTGTGATCGTACGATAAGCAAACGCGCTGAAAACTTTATCGAAATTAAATTTAATAACTTGGTTCAAAAAGCTATCTTCTTCATACGATCGAATTTGGGTTCAGAACATTTTCCATTGCGTTCAAAATAGTGGTTAAACATTATAAACGCCTGGCGGCACGCCTCGATTAGAGATTGAGATTTTGATTTGCGTTTATCGAAGCAATTTGAATTTAAATTTAAAATAAATTATATATATTCATATATATGGGCAAGTTAACACGTTTACTCTCTTTCGACACATGTCCTGCAGCATTTGCCATGCGTTAGAAAAAATTTTATGACTGAGTTTTATTTTTTTCTTTCTTCTTTGTCACGTTTAAAATTAAAAAAAGGGAACGAAGACATTTTCTTCGTTCGAAAAGAATCAAATAAAAATGGCCAATTCAAACTTCAAATCGAAACAAAATAAGAAAACAAAAGATCAATGGCCGAAGCCCTCTTCCACAAATAAAAAAAATGAACGAAGAACGAAAATCAAATTCGTTCGTCACTGGCGCGCGTGACTTAGGGAAATTCGCGTGCCTGGCATCGAGGGAGATTTCAGTTCACGATATTAAGCTCAAGTTCGATTGGGGGTTAGTGAGTGGCTCCAGCGAGTTCCCGAGCGAGCATCTTGCAAGCACAATTTCGCTTGAAATCAGGGCCGTCGAGCTCGACGCGGCGGAGATCGAACTATTGAAGTGGTGGCGCATGGGAATTTGTGGCGAGATGGAGGTTCGGTGAGTGATTGGAAGTCGCAAGGACAGTGGCTGTCGAGGGTGAGGAGGGGAGTCTCGTGAGGAGGTTCTCAACTTGGGGTTTCTTTTGCTTGCCGTCGCGATGTGATAATAGAGGGGGGTCGTTATCTGTAAGGTATAAATGATTTATTATTATTATTATTTTTAATTTTATTTTTAAGGTTATATGTTTTAAAAATTTAAATTTATATTCCAGTTTCAGTTACAGTAAAAATGTTTCAGTTTAAGATGTGTGTGTGTGTATATATGTATTTGTCTATATGCAATGAAGGAATAAGGGAATAAGTGTACAAATATATATATATATATATATATATATATATATATATATATATTCATTTTAAAGGATATTTATTATTTTTGCAAACAACTTGAAAATGAAAAATAAAGTAAATATGCAGGCATATTTAATTCTACTAATTTATTTTAAAAGTAGGGTGTTGTGAAGGTTAATTTGTTAAATTAACTTATTTAATTTATTTTAGTCACTAAAAATATTTATTAAAAGGAAATTAGTTTAAAACTAAATTATTAGTTTAAAACCAAAGTTTTAATTTGTTAAATGGTAATAAATTGTGTGGTTAATTTAAATTGTGATAAATCGTGAATTGTTTATACAAGGCCCAAAATTTGTAGAGAAATAGACAAGATGGAAATGGGTTACATGCGTAGGCAAAAGGTGAGATCTTATCACTACAATTGAAAATTTCAGTTATTGATTGATTGTTGAATTGTGATAATTAAATTTAAAATTATTGATTGTGTGCTTGGATGATTAATTATTATCAGTTGTATTGAATTAGACCATATGCGCCGCATAATAGCAGATGATATTATATATTCAACCCATATACCGCGAAATTCCACCTCGGAGTGGAATTGGTATTATATATGTATTTGGAGTGATTGATTTCCCACATTATATAGTGGATGAGACCTTATGCACCGCATAATAGCGGATGATATTTTATAAAACCCATATACCGCGATATTCCACCTCGAAGTGGAATCAGTATTTAATTGTTGTTCTAACATTTGTGGATGCAGGGAAACAGGTTGGTGGGATCCAACTGGATCCTCAAATGATTGAATCTGTTTCGATAATTGTGTGTTGATTTGTTTATAATCCGTGTGTGAATATATTGTGATTGAAATCGTTGAAGGCTATAGTTTAACCGAATTTATTTTTTTGGTATCATGGGACACCGGAAATAATTAAAAATTAGATTTTTAAAATTGAAGTTGGAAATTTATAGTAAAAATTAATTTTGATAATTGGGTAAAATTTTAAAGAAGGAATTTTAAAAGAATAAAGTTTTATTTTTGAATCCTATTGAATAAATTCCAAAATATGGGAAAAAGGCTTAATGAATGGATTTCGGGTGATATTATTCAATAGTTGAAGAAATTATTTAAACTTCGGATTTTAAATAGTTTGGAAGAAACAAAGAAATTTATTTTAAAAGAAAATAAATTTACGAAATTAATTTGAAAATTTGTCTGGTGTTTGAAAATAAATCTTTTGAAAAATGATTTGAAATTTGATTTGGTGTTTTGAAAATAAATTAGGAAATCGATTTGAAATTGATTTGGTGTTTAAAATAAATCTTTAGGAAGTTGATTTGGAAATCGATTTGGTGTTCGTAATAAATGTTTTTGGGAAATCAATATGAAATTTATTTGGTTTTTGAAAATGAATTTTTGGGAACACAATATGAAAATTTATTTGGTGTTTGAATGAAATTTATTTGATATTGAAATAAATTTGAAAATCAATTTGGAATTTGATTTGGTAAAGGAAATAAATTTGGGAGTTGATTTATTGTTGTTTGAAAGTGAATATTTGGAAAACAATTTGAAAATCGTATATCAATGGATATTTGGAAATGTAAATTCACAATGTCAATTTTATAAAGGAAAGGGAAATTTGTTTTAAAATAACCATTGGTTTATTTTTAAACCGTGGAAAGAAATTTACGGATTTGGAATGTAAATTAAAAATAAATCGAAAAAGATTTATTAATTGGTTTGAATGAACCATTTCGAAATGGAAATTGTATTTTCCCTGGAAAGCCGAGTATGGTTTCAAAGTAGTTATGAAATATAAATTAAAAGTTCTAGAGACGGTTTTTAAAAAATAATATTTTGGAGAAATTATTTCTTAAGTTATTTTGAAAATCTGTAAAGGTTTATTTAACTAATTATAGATGTGATTATTTAAAGATTAAATTGATATTTATTTTAGAAAATGGTTATTTAAAATAGTTATGCCCTATCTACTAATATTATTTTAAAGTTAGTTTGGACTTGAAGTTTTACATGAGATAATTGTATAATATTTTTATAACTAATATTTAAATAAATGTTTTAAAATAGTTTTATCCAAATGTTCCCAAGTATATATTTTGGATAAGTGATTTAAAGTATTTCGAAGTATTTGAACTCGGCAGACTTTCAGTGAAAAATAATAATATCGAGAATCTTATTCCGCAAGTGAAAAGTGATTTGAAATTTGTTTTGAAAGTGATGAAGTATTAAAAATATATCTTGCAAAGATATTTTGAAAATAATATTTGGGGGAAAATTATTGAAATCTTAGTGATTGTTGTGAATGTTGATTGATAGTTAATAAACGACTATCAAAATTGACCTTTAAGTGGCATTTGAATTTCGACGCGAACGGGGGTCGGATTCCAAATGGATATTCGAAAACCACATCGAACCTTTGTGATTGCGATGGATCTTTTGTTTAAAAGATCAAAGTGGAAATTTGTTGTGATTTGTTTGAAATCTGAATGCAACACTTATTTTTAAAATAAGCGCTCATTATCCGGATTAGCTGGGAGAGGACCTTGTGTCATAAAACCTATTCCGAATAATGATACGACGAAATGGGATTGCATTTGAAGATGGTGTTGAAGACCGTGTATTTTCGAAAGGGAAAGGATTACCTGTCGAATGTCTCTGCACCGGGTTGCTCCTGTATAGAGACTTTATCACCCTTTGTGATCGGCATTCCGGACGTGATTAGTGAATATCTGGATTTGCAAGGGCTTCTTTAAGTGCTTCGGTTCCGTTCGATCCCGGAACAGACTTATATGGATGTGTCTCTGACATTACACTTTGAGATATAAAGCTGATTTCTATCAAATACATTTCTGTTGGTCGTGGACAATTTATTCTCTTAGCTTAACACCCTTCTCTGAGACGCACGAGCTTAGAGGTTATGTAGATGATGGTTACTAGTGATATATTCCCAAATTGGTAATGTGGCATACGAAGTGCTGCTGATCATTTGTTGATCGAAGCATGGCTTTGTGAAAATCGTAGCTTTATGGATGAGACGTCGGAGCTCACGGCCCGTAATGGTCAAAACAGGAAGGATGCAACAAGGTTATTTGGGGGTAGCGCCCTCTGAGGGCATGTCATTTCCTTCTAGAAAAGGGTAGTATCATGGTATGGAGCCTAGATATTTTACCTATGTTGATGCTGCAAATTTATTATACTTTGCGGTTGTTACTTTGTGGCTGAGGATCCTTGGATAAAGGTCCCAAACGACCGGGGGATGGCATACTCATGTAGTAGTTACCTAGTTACAGAGGTAACCTGACATTGTGTTGGCAAAGATCCGGTTAGATTCTTGGGGCATCCCTCCAGAGGCTTACCCATGTGGCCCAAGAAGTTCCTTATCCTGACATTTGTTGGAAATCCAATCACCAATACACACCTTGTACGGTTTTAGTTGTAGAACCTTCCATCTAATATGGTAGCTATAGTAGGCATACTATAATGGTACGTATGCTGACTAAGATTGATATTATACTTGAAAATATTTTCCACTATGCACTAATGATAATATTAAAAAGAATTTTACGAATTAAGCATGTTTGACTATCATAAGGAGAAATCTCCCCCAAGTGTGCGATTGCGTTGTGTGTGTGCCGGGAGGCCTTATGGTAGTTTCGTTTTCCCAAAGCATAGCGGATTTCTTTTCTTTTCTTTGTGAAAATAATTGTTTTTAAGATCTCACACCAGTCCCATGACTGACCTGGAGTTGATTGTTCCCTTTCTAAACTCTAGGTGCCCACAATTTTCCACACGGGCAGCCTAGAGTCAGGTTATCATTATTCTGGAGCGAAGTCGAAAAAGAGATGCTGTGGAGATCTGGAGTTCGAGCTGGATGGCAAGACGTACTTTCGTATATTATTATCATTCCGATGTGTATTCAACCGTAGGGGCAGGTTATTATAACTGCCATTGTTTGTGCGTTGTTGTTGTAATACTCTGATGTTGTAATGTGTAAACTGATATAGTGATTTTGTTTAAAGATATTCATTTATCTATTATATTTGTTCCACTGCGAAATGTGATATTCTGTTATTGTTTTTGTTCTTCTTCTATCTTCTTCTTTAACCCTAACGGTTTGGTTTTCTGGCATTCGATGTTGCGTCATTTAATACATTGGACGTATTGATGTTGACTTTCGAAAGTCGAAAAACCGGGTTGATACAATATTATCCTTCTCCCGGACAATATTATTCCATACTTTATAATACAAAGCAAACTGATACGAGTCTCCTTGCATCATCAAGCAATTATACACAACAGAAACAGTGTGTGATTTGAAATCCGACGACCACACCACCCTATCAACTTAACCAGAAGGGTAATGTTGCCGCTCGGTTTCATGCCAAAGGTTTCTAATTATAGCGACCCGACTTTCTAACACCAGAAAGTCACATCACTATTTAAGAAAGAAAGAGATAGAAGAAGAAAAGAAAGAGAAGAAAGAACAAAAACACATCAAAATCTCACAGCGGAACGAATGAAATATAATATATAACATATACATAGTATCATATACATCGGAGTACACAACTACATATCTCAATTTAGACAGTTATAACATTTCTGTCTAATATACAATACAAGAACATCAATACAGAATAACACACAGCGGAAACTCTATCTATATATCTACACGTTGAAGCCTCCTGCTCTAAAGCACCTCCAGAATTCGTCAAGGATAACCTGAATCACTTGACTACTCATGCATAATATGAGTACCCAAGAGTTTAATAAAACAGAAAATAAATACTCGGGTCAGACAGGAGTCTGGTGTGAGTAAACGATTTAAAATTGCTTAACTTTAGAAAATCCTTTGAAAAGAAAGGTACCACGTAAGACTTCCCACACATAAACATGGAAAAGTTTTTACATTACGCTATCCAAAACATTTGATAGGAAATCCAGTGATATTATAATAGTGTCTAGGGTTTTCAAGTAAATATGAAATAGCCAAAATTGTTACATTCACTAAATTCCAGCTACTAGCCACAAAAGTGGGTAATACAAAACAAAACCGTAGGGTCTCGAAGGAAGAATGGGTTTCCATCAATGGCAGGGCTACTGGGGTACCGCCCGTCACAGTACGTGGCCTAGATCACCGTACCGAGGACCACTCCTGATCCCTTGCAGCACAAGGCCGGGACCATTCCTTACTGAACAGTCCCGAACAAGACCACCCCGCAGTTGGCTGCAGATCCAACCGCCCACAAAACCGAATAAAAAGGAACATCTAGACAGGGGTAATCTCTGACTACTTCCATAGCTTTTACCTCCATATGAGATTCCTCAATTCCCAAGCCAAAGAATATTCCTTGAACTCCCAAACTAATCGCAAGTCACTTTTGCGATCATACTCAGTCCAGATTCCAAAGAACTATCTTCACCAACTAGAACAGTTTTCCTAATCGAGATCAATCTTTCTAGAATGGCCTATCTACCAGAAAAATTGATAGATCACTTCCAACAAATATCCTGCTCTGCTGAGCCTCCCAAAGAAATGGATAAGCCTTCACTATCTGCCTGCTCTGCCGATAGTAGAATCCCGAAGATTTCTGAATCATCGAAGAAACGGATCCACGCTGCTGCTTCCAAACTTCACTTCAATGATACTACTAAGCCAAAAGATCATCCTTAACCACAAGTCTCTTGAAACTCAAAACTATCACCCAATTCCACTAAAATCCTTGAGACGGGTAGAAATCTTCTCAAGAAACTCGGCTCCAAATCAAACACCAACCACTTGTTCTTCTTAAGGAAAAACAATGAGACCGTGTCCGAAATAAGGTAACTCATCGACCTTAGTCTCATACTTCAATATAGATAAGACTCCCTTACTTGAGATCCAGAAATTCTCTAAACATCCGAATCTTCCCTGCAGTAGGCATCAACGTTCCTTCAATACCATCTAAATCTTGCTCCAGAAGAACATCTTCAGAACCATCTATGGATACTGCATCCCATCCCACAGCTATTTCTTCCTGAAGCTATCAAGATACCATCACCTGTTTCTGCTCAGATGACAGATACAACTCTTGGAAATCCTGCTCACTCGAGAGCAAATCAACCTCACACTCCAAGAATATACTCCAATCCTTGAAAAGACTTCCTCTGGGATCAATGAAATCCTTTCACCAATCTACAAAGCTTATTCGAGACGGTATTAGGTCTACAATCTCGACAGACACCTCCAACCACAACATATGAGCCTCTTCCATTAGTGGTAGTCGTATTCCACACACTCCTACCTTTTCTACCTTCATAACATATGTTGGAAAATCCGAACAGATAACCCAACAGATTAGGTATATATATATATGTATATATATATATATATTACAAGTACGCTCTCTCAAGATAGACACCACTCCAGAGCCTAGGTATTCACTCAACCTAATGCTCTGATACCAACTGTAGCGACCCGGCTTTCTAACACCAGAAAGTCACATCACTATTTAAGAAAGAAAGAGTTAGAAGAAGAAAAGAAAGAGAAGAAAGAACAACAATACATCAAAATCTCACAGCGGAACGAATGAAATATAATATATAACATATACATAGTATCATATACATCAGAGTACACAACTATATATCTCAATTTAGTCAGTTATAACATTTCTGTCTAATATACAATACAAGAACATCAATACAGAATAACACACAGCGGAAACTCTATCTATATATCTACACGCCGAAGCCTCGTGCTCCAAAGCTCCTCCAGAATTCGTCAAGGATAACCTGAATCACTTGACTATTCATACATAATATGAGTACCCAAGAGTTTAATAAAACATAAAATAAACACTCGGGTCAGACAGGGGTCTGGTGTGAGTAAACGGTTTAAAATTGCTTAAAATCCTTTGAAAAGAAAGGTATCACGTAAGACTTCCCACACATAAACATGGAAAAGTTTGTACCTTACGCTATCCAAAACATTTGATAGGAAATCCAGTGATATTATAATAGTGTCTAGGGTTTTCAAGTAAATATGAAATAGCCGAAATTGTTACATTCACTACTAGCCACAAAAGTGGGTAATACAAACAAAACCGTAGGGTCTTGTAGAAAGAATGGGTTTCCATCAATGGCAGGGGTACCGCCCGTCACAGTACGTGGCCTAGATCACCGTACCGAGGACCATTCCTGATCCCCTGCAACAGAAGGCCAGGACCATTCCTTACTGAACAGTCCCGAACAAGACCACCCCGCAGTTGGCTGTAGATCCAACCGCCAACAAAACCGAATAAAAAAGGACATCTGGACAGGGGTAAATCTCGTCCTACTTGGGCATGACCCACTTAACCTTGCTGCACCTCCCCTGTTTTAGCCATTCCCGGTTGATGAGGCTTGAGGTTGCACTACCTTTATAGGACACATTTATCGTAGAATGCTCATCGTCCACCTGACGATGTTCTGAAAGCATTCAATCCATACAAGTCCGTTCCGGGTTCGAACGGAACCGAAGGCACTATCTCGTTACACTCATTTTGGAATCACCCTCAGAGTCAACGACCATAGCCCTTGCACTCTGAATCACCATCTCGAATTTGTAAGTACTATCTCCGTCAAACTCATCACGGAATCACCCCCAGAGTTATACTGACGAATAGTTCTTACACCTCGAGTCTTCACTTGCACTCCACTTGGATTCACGACCTAACGTTTATTTTGGATTGATGTGGTTTTCGGATATCCAAATATGGAAACCCGATCCCGGTCTCACGAATCCAAACGCCATTTTAATGTCTAAGTTGTACTTAAGGGTTTTAAACAGTAGATATTCAGAATATCACTTAACATAAATGGATGATTCAGATTACACAGATAGATAATCCACTATTATCACATTCATCCATACATATCACAAAGCAGCATATATATCACATCTCAGATATATCACATTCATATCATCACATATCAACCAATGACATACGATATCATCCAATATCATTAACTCATCCAATGATACTTATCATTTAATCATTAATCATCCAT
The DNA here is from genome assembly GCA_030765085.1 of Allium cepa. Lineage (NCBI taxonomy): Eukaryota > Viridiplantae > Streptophyta > Magnoliopsida > Asparagales > Amaryllidaceae > Allium > Allium cepa. Next base: position 25,374,954 of record CM060938.1, on the reverse strand, counting down.
ATACAAGGTTTGATCCAACTTAATTAATTTAATTGATCCTTAATTAAATTAATCCTTACTTAATCACTTGGATTATCATCAATCCATCTTACTATTCATTAATTAATTACAAATTAATTAATAAACATCACTTAATTATCCACTTTGAATTAATCATCCTTGATTAATTATTACTTAATTACTTTAAGTAATTATTCCTTAATTACAATTTTAGTTAATCATCTAGATTAATTGCTTCTTAATTATCCAATTAATTATCTCATAATTACCCTCTTAAAATTAATCACACTTGATTACTTATTAATTAATTACCCTGATAATTATTTCTTAATTATCCTTTTAAATTAATCATACCTGATTAATCACCTTTTAATTAATCGTACTTGATTAACTACTTTTAATTAAACACTCTTGATTAACTACTTTTAATTAATCACATTTAATTAATTACTTTTAATTAATCACATTTGATTAATTACTTTTAATTACATTTAGTAATTAAAACTAAATTTTAGATTAATTATTCTTAAACAATTAATTATTTATTTCCATTAATTAATGATTACTTTCATTAATTAAAATTTCTTTCTTAATTAATTACTTTAACAAGTAATTAATCACATTATTAAATTCTCTTAATCCTTTTATTAAATAACCATTAATTAAATAATTTAAACCTTTAATTGATTGTATTAATTAATTCTTTAATTAATAACTCGAGTGATTAACTCTTAATCACATCCACTTAATCACATCCATAAGTAATTAACCTTTAATTACTCAAATTCCTCTAGAAATTAATTACTTAATTACTTCACCAAGTAATTACAGTTAATTAATCCATAAGTGATTATCTTCAATTAATCACAAATTAATTACTTAATTAATTATTTAATTAATCATTTAAGTTTAATTAAATGATTCTTTAACTTCTTATATTAAAAAGATTCTAAAATAAGAAAACCATTAACGTAATTATATTAACCAATAACACATTAATTATTAATAAAAATTGAATTATCTTAACTATTTTCACAAATTTATTTATCTTTAATTAAATCAAAGTTCTAAATTACTTAAGATAATCTTTATTATGATTGATTACCAAATTCTTACTCATTAAACTTTATTTAAAATAAAATATAACATTTTAGAAATCAATTTATAATTAAACCTATTTTAAATTAAACTTTTAAATCTTTAAAACTTTTCCAAAGTTATTTAATAAAATTTAATACAAACTTTATTTCAAATATTCACTTATTTTATTTTTAAAACTTTTATATTTGAAAATATAAGAACTTGCTTAAAACCTAACTTTAAAACAAATTTAGCTTTATAAATAAACTTGTTTAACTTTTGTTTTTAAACTTTAATCATTTCAAAATCAAGTTTTCTTTTGTTTCAAAATATTTAAAAAAATATTACTGTTAATTTAAAAACCCTGAACAATAAAACTACAAGACATAAAACCCGAGCAACCCACCTGACATCCCCCGTGTTTACCCCGAGTTGCCCTAAACCAATCCTTGCTCCGAGCCAAAGTAGCAGATACCCGAAGAATGCTTCGAGCTTTCACCTTCTTCCTTCCATTACCCAATACTGATGCACGAAAACCGTGCACATCAACGTGCACCACCACGCCAGTCGACGGCGAACTCCACGCCGGTCTCCACTAAGTCGCAATTGACCACGACAACTATCCGCGACACCCAAAAATCCAACTTCGATCGAGCATCAAAATATGACCATCGAACCCATCAGTTCGAACCCACCTCATCAGGATATCGGCCCTCCACGGCAATCCACGCCTCGAGAAAACCCGCCACCTCCACCGTAGCTATGCCACAACCCCCAGAATCTACGGCACAAACGTGAACAACTCTGGTTGCCTCTCGACGCCGCGCAGTTAAGATGAACTGTCGACAAAAACAGGACGCTAAACCTTAACCCATCAATTATCGGCCACCTCATCCATTAATAAACTACAAAGGTATTTTTTGATGATCTTCTACATCTCCTCAACCTCCATGCTCAACCCCGTCACCCATATTGCCGTAGTTCGCCGCTATTCGACCAAAATGTCCAAAACTGATAAACCACAAATCCACACTAAATACTAACCTAAAAATTGTGATTCAACCATTAAAAATCATGATTTAACATCACGAATTAAATTATGTAATCAAAACCTAAAATTGAAATAATAAAATTTTGAACAAATTAAAAAAATTTACTGTAATTTTTAAATTCCAGAACAATTGTTTCATTTTAAATTCGTAAAATTATTTTTAGATAAGAGATCACATGATTACAATCAACCTTTGTTTACAATTCATAAGCTAGTTTGGATTAAAAATTTAATTATTGAATTCGAAGAGAAGATGAAACCTATTTATAACTCACAGTAACAAATTAAACTATACAGTATTCAAACACAAATATTCAGACATGCATCCAATTTAAATTCAAATAATTCATTAACATCATGATGTTCAACACAAAATCAAGATGAAATTTAGAATCAAAACTGTTTTTAAAATTCCTTTTACTCACCTATATGCAGAAGACAGAGACTTATATGCTTCCAGCCCTTTTAAAATTTCACTACATGTTGAATTGCTTGATTGATTCTAGTTTTTGCATGTTGATGAATTAGTTTTCTTGTCTGCATGATTGAACTTGAAGTCCTTCCATGTTGATTGAATTTCCCAGATTTCCCTTTTTCCAGATTTTACAGTTTCCAGATTTCTACAGTTTAATGTCTTTCCTATTTTATTGTTTTGCATTCGTTTTTTTTTTTTTTGAAATGAAGAAAAGGATTTCGCTGAAGAATAAAACTCTTTTTTTTACAACTTAAATTTTAAATTAACTTATTAAGAGAATTACATTTGTCACTTTAAGCCCTTAATTATTTTACATCTATGCTCAAAGATTTACAAGTGTCATTAACATACATTAAAAAGTTAACAAGTGTTATTTAATGTTTAACAAATGTTTTTAATGTTTAATTAATATTTTAAATGTTATTTTCTCTTTTTAATAATCTATTTAAATTAAGAATGAAATATTTATGTGATTATAAAATATGTACTTATCTTTCAATAAATATTCATGTGAATTCAAATAACTTCTATTTTTGATTCAAATCAAAATATCATATGTTTATAAATTTAAGAAATTTATTTTAACTCTTTATATAAAAAAATTAAAAAAAATTATCTTATGATAAAATTAAAATGAAAGAATATTGAAAACAATTGAAAGTGAACTTCAAATTTAATTCTTATTTAAAACAAAAGCTTAAAATATATACATAAATAAGAAATTAACTTTGTTATTAAAATTTTAAATCTCAAATATCATTTTTTTTAAAAGTATTAAGACAGATAAAAATTCCAAATTCCAAATTATATATATATTAATGTTTGAAAACACTTATTAAATTCAAATCAATATAATTTTCCCATTTATAATATATACAAATATATATATATATACACACATTTACATCATAAATAAAACACATTTTAACAATAGATTTGAAAATTACTGTATTGAATTTTAAAACATAATTTCAAACCATAATATATACATTCATATATATTACAATTTGAATATAAAGCTTTTATTACTTAAAGACTTCCTATTTACAAGATATATCAATATATATATTATAAATAGAAAATATTTTGATTAACTTTTGGAAAAATAAATCTTTCCAAATTTTGAATTGCTAAAATAAATATTTCCAAATTAAAATATTATTAGTTTTCTAAAGAATTAAACTTACCTGTTTTATATTGTTAAGAAAAATATTAATATATATTATCAAATTATTATTATTAGCTTTTAAAAGAATTTTAGCTTGTCAACTTATAATGTAAAATGATCAAATTAATTTAATTATTATCAAAGATTATTAAATTGATATTGCTCAGAATTTCGGGTCGTCACATTCCTCCCCTCTTAAAAGAATTTCGTCCCCAAAATTTAAAAGCAAAGATAATTTAATAACCCAGCAAAAGTTTTTAACTTCAAACAGCAATTAAACTCTATCAATCATAGCAACCAATTCAAACAAATAATTTTATCTATCCAGACAAAATTCTGAATAGAACTTTCTAATATTATCAAGAGTTTTCCAAGTACCTATACTGTAATACTCGCTCTACAGAATCTTAAGTAACTATACTACTATAACCAAGAACTCCCTCATCTGATCTACAAATCTGAACAAGATATCAAACTAAACTCAAGACTAGCTCAACTACCAGATCCTTCTGAACTGCTGATTCTATCACTCGAAGAATCATACATATATTCCTTAGAAATATGTGAAATATAATGAATTCCAGCTATCCGAACTAGCAATTCAATCCTGTAGATCCAAAATCTAATCTCCAGAGAACACAGAAAAATCTCAAAATACTTCCAGAACTAGTTCTCCAGTTTTACCACATCTTATATCTCCTTTGATCGGATAAAACTAAAACAATATCCAAATTCCAACTTCACATTCCAAATCTTCTCAATTCTTAACTGCATAACTCTTCTGATGATTCTGAGTCACCTCCATCTTTCCTGATCAGCTTAACCCCTGCTAATTGCTTCATGAAACAAACTGGACCAAAATCAAACCAATTTCCGGATCCTACTCAAACAAATGGCACTCCTAAAAATTTGCTGAAATCCAATACACAACTCTATTCCACAAGCATTAGTGGACTTTAGACCTACATCTCTTATCTGGAATAGCCAAACAGTTGTACTTGACAACCTTGCCTTCCAACTCTAGAAAATTTCTTCATACTTGAATTTCCTGTAGAAATCCTCTAATCCAAGAAACTGCAACTTCTGGTTGCTCCCATACTAGAATAACTGTTATCTCGCTTTCGCTGCACAACTCTGATCTAGAGTAGATGAGAATGCTATCGAAGAACTCAAGCACAATCTTTCTTCATACCATGTTCATCTGACTCATAAAATCTTATGACCATTCCACTTGGTCAAAAACATCCCAATAGAATCTTAACTATTAACTAGATGGTCAATCCCTCTCCGAAGAATCCTGAGCTGTTTCACCAGACTCTTCTCGCTATAAGAGTCATCCCTTTACATGGTTGAACCATCGGTATTGCTCCTGGAATCCAGTCGATAAGAAACTCAATCCCCGATGTGGGTAGACCTCTGATTCCCTCTAAAACCTCCGTAAAATCTCTGACTACTTCCATAGCTTTTACCTCCATATGAGATTCCTCAATTCCCAAGCCAAAGAATATTCCATGAACTCCCAAACTAATCGCAAGTCACTTTTGCGATCATACTCAGTTCAGATTACAAAGAACTATCTTCACCAACTAGAACAGTTTTCCTAATCGAGATCAATCTTTCCAGAATGGCCTATCTACCAGAAAAATTTATAGATCACTTCCAACAAATATCCTGCTCTGCTGAGCCTCCCAAAGAAATGGATACGCCTTCACTATTTGCCTGGTCTACCGATAGTAGAATCCCGAAAACTTCACTTCAATGATACTACTAAGCCAAAAGATCATCCTTAACCACAAGCCTCTTGAAACTCAAACCTATCACCCAATTCCACTAAACTTCACTTCAATTGCTAAAATAAATATTTCCAAATTAAAATATTATTAGTTTTCAAAAGAATTAAACTTACCTATTTTATATTGTTAAGAAAAATATTAATAGATGTTATCAAATTATTATTATTAGCTTTTAAAAGAATTTTAACACGTCAATTTCTAATGTAAAATGATAAAATTAATTTAATTATTATCAAAGATTATTAAATTGATATTGCTCAAAATTCTGGGTCGTCACACTAATAGTATGGTTACTGGAATAAGGGAGGGTTATATAACCATTTGTTATGAAATCACTGGCATATGCATCAACAGGAATTCCAGATTGGATTCTTTAACTATATGACAAGATTTTTGTAAGGATCAATCCCTGCCTAGCCCATGGGTTGTTCCACGAACATAAATGACCATGATAAGAGGCCAGAAAAGTAAGATGTGGCAGAAATCATTTCTGAGCTTGAGGATTATCCTCCAAATCCATTTGCAATGTTAAGGGATATCCATCATCCAGAAATATTCATTCTTGAGATTGTGCTTGATAGTCCATGTAACCTATATATTGTTCTTCCTACTGATCAAATTTTGAAAGTGAGAACTAAAAGCTGCCTTATTCCAAGTGTGAAGATTCAAAATACCAGGCCACCACATTTCTTATTTATTTCAACTTGTTGAAAGCTGATAGGCTTAAGTTTGTTGGGAAATATACATCCATGCCATGGAAAATTGCACACAGCTCTTCTTAACATCAAAACAAGCTTCTTGGGTAAAATAAAAGTTCTACGCTAGTAAGAAGTATAAGATTGTAATGCATACCTGATGAGAGTAAGCCTACTTACTTGAGACAACATTCTATTGGACCAACAATTCATCGATCTGGTGATCTTAGAATATAAGCCAAGGCATTGAGTAGTGGTTATGGCCGATGTGGCAAGAGGAATTCCAAGGTAAGCAGAGGAATCTGACGAATGAGAGATGCCCGATATAAGATCATAAGCGGACATTAGACAAGTGACCAAAGGCTCTTTACATTTGGGATGAATACATTTGTGTTTATTGTCAACTTTTCTATTTAACATGGCAGTAAAGACTTCAATGACAAGAATGAAGAGGTAAGGAGACATGGGATCACCCTATCAGATGCCTTGCTTGCTGCTAAAATAACAAGTGGAGGTGCCATTGTAACATAAAGAGTAACGAACAATGGAAAGGCATGTGTAAATCCAAGAAGCAAAGTGATTCGGAAACCCCATTCTACATAATACCCTAGTGATCGTAGTCCATTGTAAAGTGTTATAAGCTTTCCTGATGTCAAGCTTTAGCATAACACTACGAGAAATATATTTCCAATTATAATCTTTTAGTAATTCATGGGTCAATAAAACATTATCAAGAATGCTTCTATCAGGGAGGAAGGCAACTTGGTCATCAGAAATGATGGTAGGTAAGACAGTCTAAAGTGTAGTAGTAATGATTTTAGCTATACATTTATAGGAAATATTGCAGCAAGCAATAGGCCTAAATTCAGAGACCTGAGTAGGGTGATCAGACTTAGGAATTAAAGCAAGATTGGTTGCATTGATGCTAGAGAGCATATTATTTTTAGAGAAAAAGTTTATAACAGCCTTGCAAACAACAGAGCTAATTATATCCCAATAGGAAGTGTAGAAGAGAGCATTATACCCATCAGGACCATCGCAAGAGTTTTTGTTTATGCTATAAAAGCATTCCTTAATTTCACTGTCTGTTATAAGAGAGGACAATAGGTTGATATGGTCATGGTTGAGACTAGGAAGATGAAGATCATCAATGATACTCAAGTATGGTTCAAAATTATCATCATTATCAAGCATACTAGAGATGTAATCAATGAAAGCCTTATCAATAAGATGTGGGGCAGAGACTTGGTTACCTTGTAGGTCACTTATGGAATGTATTTGACTCCTGGCTTGTTTGATTTTCAGTCTATCATGGAAGAATTTTGTGTTTCTATCACCATCTCTACTCCAATTCTACCTTAACGTTTGTTTATTCATATCTTCCTCCAGGCAAAGAGCCTTTTGATGTTGGACAAGAATCTCATTCTCCTCAGTAGCAAAATGATGGTCATGTGGGTTGATCAATGAGTTGATTAAGCTTAAGCAAGTTTGGCTTCAAGCTGAGAAGATAGCAAATTGCCTTTACCAAACTTCATAGCATCCCATGTAACAAGGATTTTCTTAAGTGACTTCATCTTTTGCTGCAAAATAAACATAGGAAAACCATAATGATTAGTAAGCTAAGCTTGTTTAACTATATTTAAAAATTCTGAATGAAGAATCCAGGTATCAAAAAAATTAAAGGAGGTTTTCCTTTTCATGGCATCATGGTTTAAGGAGATTAATTGAGGGGAATGGTCAAATAATAATGAGGGAGGGAGAAAGCAAGAAATGGATGGCCAAGCGAAGAAAGTTGGGAGGTTACAAAAAGAATGATCAATCTTGCTGAAGATCCTTCTACCAGATCTACTCTTGTTATTCCAAGAGTATCTAGCACCAGAGAAGGAGATTGGTAAAAGTTTTAAGTGGCCAATGGATTCATTTAAAGGTAAAATATCCTTCATTGAAACTGGATTACCACCAATCTTATCATTAGGTCCAAGCAAACAGTTGAAATCACCAACTACAATCCAAGGGTGAGTTTCCTACATAAAATGTTGAAGGTAATTAAGGAGTATTTCTAAAATGATAGTTGTTTGCACAAAAAATGGGCAAACACCTCCAAGTCGTATGATTTAGTTGATTATATGTTGTTCTTAATGATTTAGGTGATTTATACAAATATATAAAATAGATGGACTAAACTGTAAAAGACACACATATTTATAGTGGTTCGGCCAGAATATGCCTACGTCCACTTTATATGTTATTCTCCTTTTCTGTTCAGATTACAAGTACAAAACTTTGATTACAAGTATCTGAAAGTTGTTTGAAAGTTCTATCTGTGCTTGAGCTCTCAAACTTGTCTGCCATTGTTATACCCATGCCCCTCTATTTATAGAGTGACATTGGGGGCAGGGGTCTTGGATGTATATAGCTGCTGGTGGGCCTGGGTTGATGCAATCTAGCCTGGAAGTGTTGGTCCGGTATGCCTTGGTCCGGTATGCCTTGGTCCGGTGGAACTTGGTTCGACAATGGGTGGAGTGTGGGTTGGTTCGGTAGTGAGGGGAATTGGACCCGTGGTGGCTTGGGAGTGAGTTGGTTCGGTGGGCATGGGATGGAGCCGGTCCGATGAGATGTTGATTCGGTGGTAGGGATGAAGCCGGTCCGGTGAGATGTTGATTCGGTGGTAGGGATGGAGTCGATCCGGTGAGATGTTGATTCGGTGGTAGGGATAGAGCCGGTCCGATGAGATGTTGATTCAGTGGGAGGGAAGGAGCCGGTCGAAACACACCCAACATTTGCCCCCCCCCCAAAGTAGGGCATATACCTGTATATGGCGTGCTTTGTTTTAAGTCATTCATCCTGGACGCTATCATCCGGTCTCTAATGCTGAACCAACTGGTCCGGTCATTGATATTTGCTTATAAGTAAGGGCTTAACGCTTTCGTTTTTCCTTATCAGCCGAACCAAACCCCTGTCTTTGTCGAATCAAACTCTCATCTCTGCCGAATCAAACGTGTTAGCCGAACCAGAATCTTATTTTTGTCGAACCAGGTGAGATCCTTTTCTGCCGAATGTGTTTTTGCTCTGGACTACCGAATGGTTTCGGGGACTCGGCTCACCGAATGAACTTCGTGGAGTATAAGTGCCGAATGAACTTATATACTTGGATTACCGGATGAACTCAAATCTTGAATTACTGAATGAACTCGAATCTTGGGTTACCGAATGATACTTGGGGACCTTAAGTATCGAATGAACTCAAACCTTGAATTTTTTATGTTTCGAATTACGAGTGAAATTCCAGACTACATAGTTTATATGTTTTAACGATATACTTTCTTGTGTTGTAGATAAATGTCTCATAAAGTGGAAACTCGATCAGATAAGAGGAAATCTATGGACAGAAGAGAGTCCCCCGTTGTGCCCCCAGCCTAGCTAGGACCGGGACGACAGGGACCCACCCCGAGATCACTAGTGGATGGATATGGCCCTCAGGAGCTCTTGAACTCTCCTCCTGACTGCTTTCCTAGCTCCCTCAAAGAGGAGCAGCTTATAGCCGGGGAAAGGAGTGACGCCGTACAACCCCCCTAAAGGATATTTCACTTATAGTAGGTACCATTGCATGTGCGGGGCCATTCCCCCGATCAATGCTTGGATAGTCAGCTTTATTACCTATTAGAAGGTGGCCCCTTTCCAGCTTCAGCCCAATTCTTATGCTATCTTGGTTAGTCTATTCATCATTTTCCAGAGAAAATACGGGCGTCCCCCTTCCAACCGGGAGATCCGGTATTTGTACAACTTGAGAGGCTACAAGAAGGGGTCTCCATACATCAGCTTGGAATCGGCCGTGTCCTTCAAGCTGGTCCTGGACTTATATTCGAAGTTCAGCATGTTCAAGAAAGAATGGTTTTTCGTCAAGGATGACTCTGTTTCTATCCGTCGTTTCACCTCCGGTTGTAAGTCGAAGCTTATTTATAATTTCCATTCTGACTGCAATGCTTCTCCTTATGTGTTTTCATTTCTTGCTAGCGACAGGTGGGTTTGCGGTCGTGGAGAATGATCACCTGGTTTAGATGGCTGTGGAGATAGAAGCCATTTCGGGAAGGGAGAGGTCAGCTTCTTACCTGATCAGGAATGCTACTCTTCTGCAGCACAACTTGATTCTACCACATCAGTCTGTGGTCAAGCAGAGAGACACAGCTGAGGAGAGGGCTGCCAAAGCCAAAGGAGGGGCCACGACAAAGAGGAGCAAGAGGAAACCCTTCTCGATACCTCCAGTCGCCGGGGGGAAGAAGCTCAAGAAATCCGATGGACCCTCCCTTAGCATATGTCCAGATGTTCCGGAGGAAGAGGACGTGGAGGAAGGAAAAGGTGAGGATGAAGGAGGTGAAGCGGAGGGTGGAAGTGGCAGAGAAGGTGATGGTGAAGGTCATGGTGATGATGGTGGCAAAGGGCGGAGCGGTGATGGCATCGGGGCTTCGTCTTCTGGGCAAGAAGGTGAGATCCAAGAGTGGACAGATGAGGCTTTCCACCAGGCTTTTGAGGGGTTGGGGGAAGGATCGGCCTTGGTGGAGAAGGCGAAGAAGGCCGATAAGGCCGGGACTGGTGCTGTTCCATCTTCCGAGAGCATTTCAGCTAGGGGAATCCCGGCGATTCAAGGTGAATTTTTGACTCCTCTTTTAACTTCACATGTTTCTTGTATTATAGTCCGATGCATGCTTGTAACACTTGTTTTTTATTCCAGGAACAGGTAAGGCGGCCAAGACATCAGACATTCGGCACCGCCTCGAACAATTCAAACTCCTCAAAGCTTCCGCTAAACCAAAGCCTCCGACCAACCGTTCCGGGGACGTAGTCGGCTACCGTCCTCTTCTCGGAGTTATTGAAGAGGATATTCAAAAGAAAAAGAGGAGGAGCTCCTTATTCGAACCTTCACCTGGCCCTCAGCCCCCAACCCAGCCTATCCATGATATCACGGGGGAGGATACTGAGTTCATACCCTCTCAGCATCCGTCAGAGAATCCTACCGTTACTCAGATTGATCGTCCTGGCTTGGCTCGTAATCCATTTGCGGGTCATCCGGATCTGGATCCGGGTTCTCATGATATTTCCTTTGACGAGGTTACTGGTTAGCACCTTCTCCCTCGCAATCCTATGGTAAGGGTGCTTGATGAGGCCAAGTCTCTGGACCTTGACTTGCTTACTGCTCGGATTGTAACTATGGGGGATGAGGCTAAGGCAAATATCGACCGGGTTGCTGAGGAGACTAGGAAGTTGATGGGGACCATGCCCGATTGGTCAAGGCTGGGGAGGAAATCGGGAGTGCTAACATAAGATTGCGATTAGTGGTTTCCGACTAGGCCAAGCAACTTTCCGACCAGGCTGTCCAAATCTCTCAACATGAGGCTACCTCCAGACGACTAAAGAAAACTATGGAAGAGGCTAGCAGAGTCGAGCTGCGGAAAATGGAGGCTACTTGCAAGGAATGGACCGATATGGCTATCGCAACGGTGGATGAGGTTCGGGAAGCGGATCTCGAGAGGATAGAGGAGTTATCTAGGAAGCCTGAAGCCGCGGAGCTTGCTCAAGCCAAGTTGAAAGAGGAGATGGAGGCGATGAGGAAATCCCTTCAGGCTGACCGCTCGAGATACCGATTGGAGAGAGATGCTGCCGTTGCAAGGCTGTCGCCTTCCGAGGTCCGAATGAGGGAGTTCGAACAGAACGAGGGGATGATGGATGATATGCTCCAGGACATATGTTTCTGTACTTGGAAGCAGGGCAACCTATCCAGGATGGACGATTACCCCCGGATCATGGCTAGGATATATCTTCGGGCTTTGGAGGAGGCCAAGGCCGAGGCGGATGAGGAGGGTGGTGTAGCTTTCAGAATGGATGTGGTCACGGCCCAGTTTACTAAGGAGGAGAAAATGGCGGTGAAGGAGGGCATGCGGCTGCTTACCGCCGAGGAAGTGGGTGCGCAGTTGGAGGATGATGATCAGGGAGTAGACGCTGGTGGGCCTTCCCTTTTAATCTTTTCTTAACTTGATTGCTTATCGTTTGTCTAATAGATTCTTCTCCTGAAATGGACAGGTGGGACCTCTGGTCAACATGCTGGGAGTTCTGATCCTGCGGTCAAGTAGATCCGGAGGGCTAGCAGGATAGAGGCGGAGCCCCGCTGCAGCTGACTATTTTTTGGTTTACTTGACATTCTTGAATACACTAGTCCAAAACATTAATGTACTTTCAGGCTGTAATTATGTAATTATGTCGTTGTAACGAATGATTTTATTCTTAACATATAATTTTATAACATAAGCTGATTCTGTCATATTTGAATGCTGTCGTTATTTTCGTGTGCTGCATAAGAAATATAGCTGTGTATATGCATGTGCTTCAATCGTGTTTGATGCTAAGCTCTTGCTTAAAATATAATTTCATGTCTCTCAATGTTAGCGTGATGTGTGAATAAACTATAGCTACATGTTTATGTACAAGAAAAGAAAGTACCGCCCTTCATGTCTTAGTTGTAGATGGTAGCTTTGAATTTCTTGTGTGACTAAGGATGGAATGCAGCTGAGTGACCTGTCATCCAGTTGTGAGTTCTCATTTCCATCAGGAGTGTCTCCGATTTTGTGCCATGTACTTTAAGGGTCGTTATAGAGGGTAGAAGGAAAGCTTTTAATAAATAAAATGGAAATATAAGAAATAGTAAAACTTCCAATCACGGAAGGCCTTCGATGTGCTTAAGTTCATGGAAAATAGGTTTCGTAGTCACTTTCTCTAGTTGTGGGTCTTGGAGACATTTGTCACCCATCTTACGCCTCCGCGGGAAGTTTTCTTTTTTACCACAGCCGTACTTAAGAAACATCGGAGCCGAGATCGCGCACAGTAACTACCCGGGCCATTATGGCCCGTAACCGTGGGTATTATTTGATTTACCGTGGCCGGCTAGTGAGGGTGCCAATCGTCAACTGTGAACTGCCCCTGGCTGGCCACACCTTTATTGGGGCTTATAATCGGCTCGCGGTTGCCGGCGAGCCGAACGCCGTAATGAGCTGCCTCGGCTATAGTCGGCCTTCTCGGTGGCTTATAATCGGCTCATTACAGTTGGCTTTGAGGGCCGTCGCGAGCAATGAGTTAACCCGCAGCAGAGGGATGCTGGAGCAAAAGTGTCTCATTGGCGTGGGCATAGATTCGTATAGTACCTGTTAGGTCTTGTCCAGGTGAGGTTGTGCCGTGAAGTGTCCAGAATGGAAATGCCGTTACACAGGATTTCGTTCAACAGAAAAGGATAAAGCTTAACAAGCAGCCAAGATATAAAGAAACAAGTTAAAAAGAGACAAGATTTTTAAAGTGGTTTTGCACGAAAATGCCTACGTCCACTGATTCTCTTTGTTAATTCACTTCATATAGGCAGTACAAGTTAAGAAAAGTATCGACGAAGGTGTTGGATGTTCCATGCCCTCTGGAACACCTCTCCGTCCACTGTTGACAAAATATAAGCTCCGTTGTGGAGATCTTTATGAATTACATAGGGTCCGTCCCAGATTGGATCTAGCGCTCCGGGGAGCGGGAAGATCCGCTTGAGGACAAGATCTCCTTCTTGTAAGTTGTGGTGCTTGACTTTGGAGTTGTATCGTGCTGCCACTTTTTGCTTGTGAGCTGCCGCTTTAAGTGCTGCATCATTTCTTCTTTCTTCGATTAGATCCGAAGACATGTGGAGGAGTTCTTCGTTCTCTTCTGGATTGTAGTGGATCCTACGGTGGGATGGCACTACAGTTTCAACTAGGAGCATGGCCTCCGATCCGTATGTCAAAGAGAAAGGAGTATGCCCTGTTGATGTTCTGAAAGACGTTCGGTAGGCCCAAAGTGCCGTAGGAAGTTCATCCACCCAAGCGCCTTTTGACTTTTCAAGCTTCTTCTTGATTAGAGTTTTAAGAATTTTGTTGACAGCTTCGACTTGCCCATTTGCATGGGGATAAGCCACAGATGAGAAGCTTTTCTGAATTCCGTGCTCTCGGCACCAGTCGGCGAACTCCTCGCTGTCAAACTGAAGTCCATTGTCCGATATGATTTTGAGTGGAACCCCGAACCTGCATAGAACATTTTTGATCAAGAAGTTAATAAGTTTTGCCGAAGATATTTTATTTAAAGGTTCCGCTTCCACCCATTTGGTGAAATAGTCGACTGCCACTATAGCATATTTGGCTCCGCCTCGGCCATCGGCAGTTCGCCAATCAAGTCAATTCCCCATACTGCAAAGGGCCAAGGGCTGGTCATTTGAGTAATCTCATTTGTCGGTAGTCGAGGAATCTTAGCAAATTTCTGATATCTGTCGCATTTTTTGACGAAGTCCCAGGCGTCTTTGTTTAAGGTGGGCCAGAAATATCCATATCGGAGTATCTTCTTTGCCAGAGTCTGCCCTCCAGTGTGATCTCCACAGCTTCCTTGATGGATGTTGGATAAGATTTCCTTGGCTTCCCTTCCAGCGACACAACTTAATAAGGGGTTAGAGAAGCCGCGCCGATAGAGGATGCCTTCTTGTATTGTGTAGCAGGAAGCTTTCCTCAAGATTTTCTTAACTTCGTTACGCCCGTTGGGCAGTGTTCCACTTTGTAAGTACTTCCGGATGGGAGTCATCCAAGCTTCCTCTTCGATTGCAGCTATCAGATTCACTTGCTCGAAACTCGGGGCTAGTTGCTTTGGGATAATTACTGTTCCGGAAGTGGTGCCGTCCTTCATGCTAGCTTGCTTTGCCAGTTCGTCGGCCTCCTGATTCTCTTCTCGAGGGATGTGTTTGATTAAATAGTGATACAATTGATCGAGCAGCAGCTTGGTCTTCTTTAGATATGTTGTGAGTCATTCTCCTCGAGTCTAGAATTCTCCCAGTATTTGATTTACAATAAGTTGAGAATCACTATGGAGACATAAAGAACCGACTCCAATCTCTAATGCGAGTTCTAATCCGGCTATCACTGCTTCGTATTCTGCATCGTTGTTGGTGGCAGTGAATTCCAACCTCAGAGCATAGTGTAGCTTCCTTCCCCTAGGAGTGATTATTACAATACCTTCCCCGGAGCGTTGTTCGTTTGATGCTCCATCTACAAAGAGATTCCACTTGATGTCTTCTGCTGTTTCAGATGGCTCCTTACTTTCGTTGGTAGTAAATTCGGCAATGAAGTCGGCCATGGATTGTCCCTTGATGGCGGTGCGAGGATGGTAGGTGATATCATATTGACTTAGCTCAATGCACCATTTAAGCAGTCGTCCGGAGGTGTTGAGACGATGGAGTATCTGCCTTAGTGGTTGATCGGTTAGAACTCTGATGGAATGAGATTGGAAATAGTGTCGCAATTTCCATGAGGTGATCAGTAAACAATATGCTAACTTCTCAAGTTTAGGATATCTGGCTTCTACCCCTGTGAATCTCTTGCTTACAAAGTATAATGGCCGCTACGCGCGATTGTCTTCTCTTACCAAAGCGGCGCTTAGAGCATGAGATGACACAGCAAGGTATAGGTATAGCTCTTCGCCTTCATTTGGAGTTGAGAGTACTGGTGGTCTCTGGAGGTGTTCGATTAGGTTGTGGAAGGCTGTTACGCATTCGTTAGTCCATTCGAACTTTCCCTTATCTTTCTTTATAGCTTCGAAGAAGGGGACACACTTGTCAGTTGCTTTAGAGATGAATCTACTCAGGGTGGTCACTTTCCCATTTAGGCTTTGCATTTCTCTTCGAGTGGAAGGTATCCTGATTTCTTCCAGAGCCCGGACTTGTTCAGGGTTCGCTTGAATTCCTCTGGCATAGACGATGAATCCTAAGAACTTTCCCGATGATACTCCGAAGGAGCACTTTAGAGGATTCATCTTCATTCCATATCGACGAAGTACTTGAAGCATCTCGTCCAGGTGGCTTACGTGATCGTTGGCTTTTCTTGACTTTACTAGCATGTCGTCCACATAAACTTCCATGGTTCGTGCTATTAGTTCGGCAAACATCTTGTTGACGAGGCGCTGATAAGTAGCTCCTGCATTTTTAAGTCCAAAAGGCATTACTCTATAGCAGTACAATCCCCGGTCCGTGATGAAACTAGTGTGGTCTTGATCGGGGGCATGCATAGGAATTTGGTTATATCCTGAGTATGCATCCATAAAAGATAAGACTTCGTGCCCGGCTGTGCTGTCTACAAGCTGATCGATTCGGGGGAGTGGGAAGCAATCCTTCGGGCAAGCGTCATTTAAGTTGGAGAAGTCAATACACGTTCGCCACTTCCCATTAGCCTTCTTTACTAGTACCGGGTTGGCGATCCACTCGGGTAGATGGCTTCTCGGATGAAGTTATTGGCAAGTAGGTTCTTTACTTCTTCATCGAGGGCTGCTAATCGTTCTGCCCCCATGCTTCTCTTTTTCTGTTTTACCGGCGCCTTGGTAGGATCGATGTTCAGTACGTGGCATGCTACATCTGGGGAGATTCCAGTCATGTCAGTGTGCGTCCATGCAAATACATCCAAGTTGTAGCGGAGAAAATCAATGAGTTGACTCTTCAATTCTGCCTTTAGCTGAGATCCGATTTTCAATAGTCTACTCGAGTCGTGTTTGTCCACAAATACAAATTCCATAGCCTCTGCAGGCTCGGCGGTAGCCTCCTCCTCCCCGTTCCTGGGGTCTAATTCGTTGAAAGGATCACTGGTATACCGAAGAGGAGGGGATTTCTTTAGTTGCTATGCTTCCAGGTTTTTTGTGCAGAGAGTAGTCTCTGCATTCTTCCCTTTATCCTTTCTGCGGTTATTGGAAGTTCAGTTACATAGCAGTCTTGAGCAGCGTCTTGATCTCCCTCTACCTCCCCTATTTCATTGTCTGTTGGAAATTTCATCTTCAGGCACCATGGGGCCAAGACAATTTGGAAGTCAGACAAGGCTGGTCTTCCTAAAAAGGCGTTGTAAGCCGAGTGGTTTTCTATCAGCACAAATGTTTGTTTCCACACAACGGAGCGGGGATGACTTCCTATTTTGACAAAGAGGTCTAGTTGCCCGAGAGGCATCTTCGCATCCCTCGTGAAGCCGTGTAGTGGTTTGTTGCAGGGAGACACATCTTTCATTGATAGCTTCATTTTGTCGAAAGCATGCTTAAATAGGTTATTTACTGAGCTGCCAGCGTCTACTAGAATTCGGAAAGCTTTGGCTGGACCGAACCAGGCAGAGATGACCATAGGATCCATGTGAGGGTACTGCCTTCCCTCTAGATCACGCCTACTGAATGTGATGTCATCATTCTCTTTTCGTTTCGGGTGGCGTTCTTTCATAACAGAATTAACGTAGCCTTCATCGTTTCTAAGTGACTTACCGTATCTTTCCATCTCTGCCCAGCTTCCGTCGGCGATGTGTGGTCCTCCTGATATGGTATGGACCACTATCTTCTCTTGACTAGAGCCGTTGGTGTTGCGATTTCCTCCGCCTACTTCTGGGAGGGGTAGCACTGGGTTCTCATTGGCAGGAGTTGAAGTCTTGTTCTGACCTTTCACATAGCGCTCCAGCCTCTTCCTTCTGATGTGTTCTTCAATTAAGTCCCAGAGGTGATGGCATTTATTTGTGTCATACCCATGAGATTCGTGGAAGCGGCAGAACTTTCCGGACTTAACTGCGTTATCTGATTCCTTCTTGTGTGGGGGGCGCTTGTATCTAACTTCGTCTTGGGTGGCCAAGAAGATGTTTTCGATTGTTTCGTTCAAAGGAGTGTAAGAGTCAAATCTCGGTCCTGTCCTATATAAACGCTTTTCTCCCTTCTTGCCTCCAGCACTATCTCTAGAGTCATTTCTTCGAACGTCCTTTGCTACTGCGGGTGCGTTTCCATGAGATACCATAGTTTGTTGCCCTGTCTGCCTTTCAATGGCAGCGTCTTCAAGTCTCATATATTTTCCGGCTTCATGGAAGAAATCGGGTAAGGTAGCTGGCTTTTCTTTCGTTAGTCTCCTAGCAAATTTAGTATCCGGATGCACGCCACTGCAGAGGGCCATTAGGATAAGTTTCTCATCGGCATCCTGGACTGCGGCCGCTGCGGCATTGAATCGGGTTAGATATTGTTGCACTGTCTCTCCAGGCTTTTGTTTGATATTGGATAAGGAATAAGCGTCCTTGGGTTGTTCCACATGAATGCAGAATTGGCTGATGAACTTTTCTTTCAACATTTCCCATGAGCTGATGGACCCTTGGGGTAGATGGCAGAACCAGGAGGTAGCTAGATTGGCCAAGAAGAGTGGAAAGCATTTACACAATACTCCTTCTGTCGCTCCACTCAAGAGCATATGCTGTGTGTATCTCTGTAAGTGTACGACGGGGTCAGAGGTTCCCTTGTAAGGCTCCATTGTTGGCATTTTCCATTCTCGGGGGGGGGGGGGGGTGATGGCAATTTCGATATCGCGGTTGAAGGGGCTGGTTACCCTAGCGCCTATCCCTCGATCTCTTTGATCCCGTCGGACGCACTCTCTAAACAACCGCGCCATCCTTTCATCAGAATTTGGAGCAGATAGAAATGAGTTTGGTTCTTCTCTGCGGGATTGACTCCGTCCAGACGACTTGTAGGAATGGTACCGTCTATTACTCCTAACATTTTCCGGTGGCTATCTTCGGTCTTCTGGGAGCATGCTGGGGTCAGACACAGTTGGTCCTTGCCTCGATCTTCCCCTGTTGGGCTCTGTTCTAAGCACTCCCTCGGGTCCAACTTCGGGCTGGACTCCAGCTCGGCCCCGTCCATTGGTGTACCCATGGTTAGGTAGCATGACAGGCTCAGCCATATCCGACCCCTGCCCGGTACCTCCCCCGTGGGGTTCGGTTCCAAGTGTTTCCTCGGGTCGGAGTTCGGGCTGAGTCTGGGCTCAGCTCCTACCATTGCTGTTTCTGTGGTTAGCCTCTTCGAAGAAGAAAGATCTTTGTCGCCTCCCAGATCCTCCAGACTGGAACTCACCCCATGATTCGGTGTTGCGGTTGGATTCTTCGGCATCCCTTAAGCGTGACATGAGTTGGTCCACCAAGGTTTCTTATTGAGATGTGAAGCGGTTAGTTACTTCAGCCACAACCCTGTCTAGATCTTCCCTAGTAATTGGTTGTTCCGTAGCAGGGGCTGTTGGATTTGCCTGATTTCCATTTGTTGTTGGAACAAGACGATTCTCTTGATCTCTGATCACTGGATCCGGGATACTGCTAGTTGCGATGTTCTTTCCTTTACTAGCATCTTTCCTCTGCCTGGGAGGCATGTTTTCCAAGCAATGAGCGATGCTGTTGGAAAGAAAGTTGAGCGGGAGAAGCTGAAGCTTCTTGCTCGAGCTCTCAATGAAAGCACCAAAATTGTTTGCACAAAAAATGGGCAAACACCTCCAAGTCGTATGATTTAGTTGATTATATGTTGTTCTTAATGATTTGGGTGATTTATGCAAATATATAAAATAGATGGACTAAACTGTAAAAGAAACACAGATTTATAGTGGTTCGTCCAGAATGTGCCTACGTCCACTTTATATGTTATTCTCCTTTTATGTTTAGATTACAAGTACAAAGCTTTGATTACAAGTATCTGAAAGTTGTTTGAAAGTTCTATCCGTGCTTGAGCTCTCAAACTTGTCTGCCATTGTTGTACCCCAGCCCCTCTATTTATAGAGTGAGATTGGGGGCAGGGGTCTTGGATGTATGTAGCTGCTGGTGGGCCTGGGCTGATGCATTCTGGCCTGGAAGTGTTGGTCCGGTATGCCTTGGTTCGGTGGAACTTGGTTCGGCAATGGGTGGAGTGTGGGTTGGTTCGGTAGTGAGGGGAATTGGACCGGTGGTGGCTTGGGAGTGAGTTGGTTCGGTGGGCATGGGATGGAGCCGGTCCGGTGAGATGTTGATTCGGTGGTAGGGATGGATCCGGTCCAGTGAGATGTTGATTCGGTGGTAGGGATGGAGCCGGTCCGGTGAGATGTTGATTCGGTGGTAGGGAAGGAGCCGGTCGAAACACACACAACAATAGTAGGTTATCAACATAAATGAAAGTCAAATATAAATAAGTTGAGGAAGGTTTGTGGAGGAGATGGAAGTGCTTGAATTGTCTATTGGAGAGAACGGGAGAAATAGAGAAGGTAGCAGGATCGGAGAGTATAAAATTCTACCATAAGATGACTCGGACAAATGACGATGAAGCAACCAGGAAGGTTTGATGAAATTAGTAGCTCTCAAAGTAAGTTGAAGGTTTAGTTTGGATTACAGGATGGAAATTAGCTAAAGATTATGGGAATCGTTGAGATTCTGAATTTGTTTAAGTTTAACGTCTTGATGGGCACCCCTAATGTTCCATATCCCTATATGATGTATCATTGAGCTAAACCAGAGAGGACGTTTTTACCGCCTTGCTTGCTTCTGGTAGATAGAGACATGGAAGGACGATTATCAAGAAGGATGGAAGTAGATAGTTGAATGTTAGCAATATTTAAATCTTTGTTTGTCTTTTTCCTCTGATTTTTATTCTTGACAGATTTTGATGAAGTAGGAGCTATGTGGTATAGTCTGTAAGATGGCAGTTTGCGTGGTCACTGACAGAAGAATGATTGGGATATCCAGGAGTAGGAGGAATGTGAGAATATGAATGTGACATGGTAGGTAGCTTAGAAGGAGGAGAAGACTGCACATCAGGTTGATTTGGTGGATTAAGAGTTGGAGGAGGGGTTAATGCCTGCTGTTCAGAACTGAGGAAGATAAGACTCAGAGATGCTGTGTGCGTGCACAGACATGCACCGATTATGCACATGTGGGTTGATATGCACAACAGCTACAGTAGCAATGTCTTGAGTAATAGGGACAGTGGGCATTTAATGGATACCATCAAGCAAAGTATATGCCTTTACTAGATTATCATCTGCTTCAATATCAGATAATGCACCAAACATATTACTTCTCAAAATACCATCATTTAGTAACTCATTTAGAGGCATGACTTGGTCCCAAAGATGACCACTAAGTTGCAAACATATTTCCCTAGAGCAATCAACTATTTCCATTGTACAATTAGATGTCAAATTATCACTACTTACTTCCTCGATAGTAGGCAACACTTGTTCCCGAACTTGAGCCCCAAGTTGCACCAATACTTCCTCAAAGTAATCAACTCTTTTCATTACATCTACCCCTATGTTGGTATTTCCATTCATTTCATCAGCTATAGTTTCATGATCAGTTGTTTCTTTATTGAGTGGCAGTATATCATCAATTTGACCAGTTTTTCCCGTATCAGTTGCAACTATCTTTCTTTTGCCCATACCAATTTTCCTCACCACTGGTTTTCTCCTTATCACTCTGTGCCATTGCTGCATTTTATTACTTCTTTTCACATTCAATCCAGCTTTACTAGAACCATTTACTTCAGTAGTCATGCCTTGTTCACTTACAGAGTTTTGCTTAGATTTCTTAGTAATGCATCTTGCTACACAATCACATGTCTTATGACCAAAAACTTTATAGATTAGGCAAATGTTAGGCTTCCATAGGTAAGAAACATGAATAAACTGTTTACTACCATCCAGTAACCTAACCGAAAATCAATCAATTAATTCCTAATTGGGGTATAATTCCACCATACATTTTGCATAATTTATTCTATCAAGACGTTCTGTGGCTTCATCAAGGCATACCAGCTTACCAATTCTCGAGGCCAACCAGTTAATGCCAAGATGAGACCAAGCATATATAGGGATATTGGAAAATTGAATCCACATTGGCACTGCTTTCACTTTACCACAAATAGTACCTAGATTAGGGGACCATTCTTAGATGATAAATATTTTATTCCTCATAATAATTGGATCACCATGTAAAAAATTTCTTTATCTTCACCATTAGATAGTAGAAACATAAAAGTGGTGCCATCAAATTCACCTTAACAGATCTGTTTAATTTCCAAAATCACATAAGGTGCTCTACAACTGTAGTGAAGGATAAAGGTTGATCAATAAAAAAACCAACGATGTAGTCATTTCACACTAGTTTACCAGCTTCAATGACCTCAACCAAAGCTTAACCAATATAGTTCAAAGCAACAAGGACAGGCAAGTAAGTACTGGCATTACGGACTTGGACTTGAAAAGGGACGACCAAGGGAAAGAGGGAGGGGGAAACAACAAATAGAGGGAAGATAGGTGGTGGACAAGAACTAGGCTTGGAAGCAAAAGAAAGAGGGTGTAAAGGTTCAAATTTCAAATGAGAGGAGGAGGAAGAAGGATGGACCGGATGTGGAAGAGGAGGAAGGAAGGATAAGGAAGGATGATCGATGGCACATGAGCGACGAACATGGGTAATAGAGTGATGGTTAGAGATCAGAGGGGATGGGAGGCATTAGAAGAGCAGAGGGATAGACAGGATGGGCTAGATGCCATGAAAATTAGTTATGAATCAATAACCAACTCTATTATTTTTGTTTACGGTAGAACCCTACATTTAGTTAATTATAACACCAATCCTCTTTTAAGTTTTAACCAACTCTATTATGTATTTATTATTTAATAATCTATTCCACTTTAATTTAGATCGACTTGCACTTCTTTTCAAAAAATATAATTCGGCAATGACATGATTTCATTCAATCCAATATTATTTCTCTATATTTGATTTATAAATAGATTAATACAGACAAATCTTATTTTCAGTTATTTATTGCATTGATGTAAAATAAATTTATTTTTCTTCAACGGTTTTGGTCATAGCAATTTTTGATACTACAAAATATTTTATACTTATTTAACCTTTTATTTGAATTTTAATATATTATCTAAATTTATTAACTAATTCAATTGCATTATAACAAAAATTGTTTACTATATAGACTTTATTTAATAATAACTTTACTCTAAAATAATTATTCTCAAAATCGAATTCATATACTTTTATTTTAGATTAATTAGTTTAATAATACTACTTCAAAAACAAGGTAGTTACAAACCTCCCCTCTTATGAAAATTACGTCCTTGCAATTTCTTATAAGAGGACGTCACACTGAATTCTAATATTAACTCATCTTGTATTGTACAATCAAGTTGAAATTCGTTAAATTCTTTAAGTAGTTAATATAAGAAATAAACTTATTATACATTTATAAATTAAAAACGATTATTTCTTAACTTTTATTTCTGCCTATACAAAATTTATTAAAAAAAATTCTAGGTGTTAGAATTACAGAAATTTTAACAGAGTCTCTTTGTATATAGAGCCATTTGCAATTTTACAAATATAATGTATACAATGTACATCGAACATATGGTCGAAAACACAATATACATTAATATATTTCTAACACTTTTGTATTTTAATCCGAAGGCATACCTTTTTTGACATTTCTAAACAATATATTAGATTGTAAGATATCGAAAAAGTGAGATTTCCCATATCCCAATCCATATAGCCTTCATGTACCTATATTTAACTCAAATTAGAGATGTAAGTCTCATATATCTAAAATAGTAATATGACATTCGAAGTTGTTGAAATGAAATTTAGATTGCTAATTTAGTTTCTTAAACCTGGAATATTACATCTTTATGAAAATTTAAATTAATTAGTTGTGAATGCCCTTTGCTAAGTAAGAATGAACTATATTCTGCATTAGTAAAAATATTACTTTTGGTTGAAAATAGTTTGCAAATCATTGAAGAACTAACATCATAGGAAAGACATACGAGTGTCATAACAGAAATTTTTGTAATGCCATGCCCCTTAACTAAATAAATGTCAAGTGAAGTCCTTTAACCAAGTAATCTGCAAACTAATAACAATATCATAGTTATAATTTTTACCACTGTATCAATATTTCTAAATTAAATATTTCGTATGATTGATTATTATTTTTTCCTTATGTGCTGCTATATATTACAACAGCAATTTTTTTCAATTAGCTTTCGAGTCAAGTAAATTATTAATGTTGAACACCCATCTATTCCAATGCATCTAAATTATCATGAAATGGCATTATCCAATACTATATTGTATCCATTAAGTATATCTTTTAATTAGGTTGGGTTCTCAATAAACTATACATACTGCCTAAATGAAACTTTTTTTTTCATATAAATGCTTGCATGCCTTTCAAATAGAAAATTTTAATATTGTATGCACAAACACATAAATTACTTAGTGAAGGAAATAAAAATATATAATGACATAATAGAAACCTTTAGATGTTCCTTGAAGACGCAAGTTGATTCTTGAATTTAGTAAAATTTAGTTTCAGGTGTACTAATGGTTTTAGCATTAGTCTGCGAGCCTTTCTAAGTTTTTATCACAAGTGCAACCACAGTTTTGGAGTAGAATATTTGCTAGTGCCCTTTACTGTAAAACTCAAATTTCAGGGTACCATTGTCTTGATATTCTGGAATAAGAGAATTTGAAGCTATATTCAAAGCATTTTTTTAACCAATATTTATTCCTAGAAACCATAGAATTTTACTAAAATTCATTAAACAAATTTTTATTATATAAATTCAAATTCAAGTTATTTATAAAATAATATCAAATTCATTTCATAAAAAATTTCAAATTTTCCATTAATATTGAATTATAAAACAATCAACTGTCCGTGTACGAGTACGGTTATCTTCCTGCTTGCTTTATATTTTGGAATCTAAAACCAAACTTTGTACTTCAAGGCACTATAGCTTCAAATGGTATGGTATATAGAAATATACAATAAAAAAATCGTATTTAGACTTCAAAAAAATAGTTTGCTTTGCCCAAAATTATTGAACCACAAAATACACAATATCACTTATTGTATTATAAATATTTAAGCACTAAATTTCAAAACAGGTAAAACCATATGGATGAATGTTAAAGAAAGAGAAACAATGTTTAAAAATGATTTATTTTATCAAAGTATGACTAGTTTACTCAAGTTATGCTCATGTTAACTGAAGTCGTTTTGGCTAATCTAAAACAACATATATAGCTAGACTTTGATCAAATTTTAAAGACCTTAATTCTTCGAATTTGAAACATATACTAAGACATTATAATATTGTAAAATCAAATTGATTTTCACGAGACCTTGAGCTCTCAAAAAAAACATTGGATGGTTTGTAAAGCAAGAAATTAACATGATTTGCGTCTAACTTTTATAGAATGTTAGGTTTGAAGAAATTATATTATGATAGTTCGGAAGAAAAGAAAGAAAAAAAATTCATCCAAAGCACCGAGACAAATCTAGAAAGCAACTAGTAAATCAATGATTGTAGCTTCAGGACTAGATAGGTAGCACCTCTTTGAATTAAAATGTTTACCACATGAAAAATTTAAAAGATATAATGTCTTCTAAAAGAATTTAAGGGAATGGAATAAATCTTCAAACAATTCTAAAGTTATATCTATGAAACTAAAAGGAGTCTACATCTTGAAATAAACATTTGTAAAATCTCATAAAGTTCTAACTCAAAAAGAAAATTCACAGTGCAAGTACCTTAAATAAATAATTTACAAATGATCCAAAATAGTGAAATTACAGAACCAATCCAGCCTAGAAGCAAACATTCACGTATATGGTTGTGGAAAAATCATAAAGAAATGACTAAGTTTCCACATGATGGTTTGTAGTTATTGCTGTGGATTTCAACCCCTATCAAATTGCAGTATGAAGTTTTGCTACAACTAGAAGACTAACTCTTGTTATTAACAATTTGATGCTAATTGCAAGTCTACAGCTTGTCTTCATTAGCAGGATTTATAAACTTGCTTTTGCTTTAAATAACGGCTAATTTCTAAATGTTGAATCTTCATATTGATCATTCACTGAAAACTCTTCCATGAACTTTTAATGTTTGGAATTGAGTTATAAAGCTAAGAACGATATAACACCATAATTGCGACACTTATATTTTCCATCTAAATAAATTTTCTTATTCTTTGAAAATCAAAGCTTGCTCTATAATTTAAAATAGAATTGTGTCAAAACACTATATTCTCTTTCAAAATATTATTCTCTTCTTAAATTACTGTGTCGAAATGGCTCATTCTATCATTCAGGATTCCCTATCGAGAACGTTAGCAAAATGCAACGATCAGAATTCCTAAAACACTCAACGGATAAATTAATATAATGTATACTATTAAAATTCTTTTCAGCCACTTTAGAAAATAATATTCATATTTTCTCAAAATTATCTGCTTGATTATATAAAAATATTGACTAATGATGTTACATATATACACATCCATTATCGACCCTTTGTATTTAAAACAATACATAACACCATATTCATTTATTCAAAACAACAAGCAGCCATTCAAGTTTTATTATATCTTATTGTATTTATTAAGTATATTTTCCAATTCCAAATTTAATTAGATAAACATAATTTATCATTCTATATACTATAACTATTAATTGCTTAAACATTTTATTATTCCCTTGCAATTCTATACTTGAGAAACCGCTGACTTTTATTAATAACTAGGTTCATCCAAATTCTAGTGGGTTTATAAATTCTTTAAATGATAGCTTTTTATTCAATTCCACATTTTAAACTTACCATAAGTAAAAAAACATTGATGCAAACACCATATATTTTAATCAAACAAATAAAAGATCGTCTTCAATGGAAAACTATCTTCTAGCTTCAGCTGCGCAACTCTAATTAGTCACCTATCAGCACATAATAATATTCAATTTTAAACCATCTAAGGTCTCATTCAAGCTATCATTTAATATCACTATTTATAGAAGTGAGTTCCAACTTTAGAATCATTTTCATAACAATAATTCGTATAGAAATTCAAATTTCTTACATTTATGACCTAATGATTATTCCCAATAATCATTTATGTTTATATGCTAATAGGAATATAAATTATATTTCTACCCTGCATACCAAATGAATAGGACTCTAAGTCTGCTAGGTTCAGATCTCGACTCTATGTCAATATATAATGTTCTAAACACATCTCTGATACAAAGCTATAATAACCCCACCGCTATATCCATATTATTAAATAACATTACAAGTAATGTCATCTTATAATATGAAGAATACGGCTAGTAAAAGGCAATCATATGTGAACATATCTTTATATTAACACTAACACAACTTTTATTACCTTTTGATGATCTAAACCAAAAATTTATGACGTGTACGATATTAATACAAAGTAATAAACACACCGATTTAAAACATTCAAAACAATATATGATATAAATAAATTTGAGTCAGAGTCACAGATCACAACGGAATAATATACATTAAATACATAATATAATGCGATTCTACAAAATATCAGTACTAGATCCACATACTATATACATCACATCCAAAATACTATATCGGGTACACAATGACTACTACATAATATACACAACAAATCCTCCTGACCGACAGTATATACGATAATGAAGTTGAAAGTCTATGGGATCTTCTTATGGATAATGCAACTTATATATATACGTATGTGAGTGTATAGTATTAACTATGTTAAGCAGATAAAAATATTTGAATATAAGATGAATAATTAAAATGATCATGCCAGACATTTTATACTGGTTTGGACCTCCCATCCTACGTCCAGTCCCGAAGCTTCCCATCAAAATTTCCTTTAACCAACCAACCCTTGCTTCACCCAAAGAAATAGGATAATACAGAAGTATATTCCTGACAATCTTGTGTTTCAAATAACATGGTTTTTGACCGATAATACAAATCTTCCTATGATCTCCTTTGTGTATGTGAATGTGAATGCTTTGAGTTGTAGGAGGTGGTTTAACCGGAACTATATTTTAGTTATAATAGATTGAGAGTATGTAAGCAATGTATGCGCAAGAAAGTGTTAAGAAATTAAGAGAGAAAAGATTCAATTAATTCAAGTTAGTTAATTTCTACATCTCAACCAAAGTAGTATTTACAGATTCAAAAGGATGTAGATGAAGAGTTGTTACTATTAGAGAAGTTTTATTCACTTTAATGGCTGCAACCTTTCGATGAAGGGTAATATCTTTTTGTCTCAACAGAAGTGTCTTTTCAAAATTTGCAGTTTTCTATATGATAGACATCTGTGGTAAACCCTTATACGTCCATGACTTCAAAAAATAATTACCCGAGGATTCTCATAGACGTCCGTGGTTTCATCTTAGACATCTATGCGTAGCAAACACAATTTTTCAACATAATTTCAGTGCATAAGAAATTGTGTGTCACTGTGCATGCATATATACTCAAGGAGACCTTTATAATATTTTATCTAAGACTCTTTTAGAGTAGAATAACCTTACTAACTATAATATGGTTGATAGATCTTCATTTTTCTTTGAGTCCCTATATCTTCGAGCATGGTATCTTTTTGTAGCATATACCTATAATCTTGATTAAGTGTGTATGTATATATATATATATATGTATGTATGTATGTATGTATGATTTTATAGTTGTTATCATTGAAACATAATCTGGAGGTTCTAAAAATCGCTCCCTTTTTTATGATGATAACTATATAGTCAAAAATAGAAGAGTTATTATATTTGTCTCCGCCTATGTATTTGCATAAATTCCTCCCTATTCGTCATTATCAAGATGGTAGGAATGATATAAGATACATAAATATTAAATAGACATTTGATAACATGTTATATATAAGATCAAAATAATTTAAAACTAAATAAGGAAGTTGATATCATAGACAAATGTATCAGAAGTTTTAAATATCTAAGCTGACAAGCATAAGCATAGATAATGAAAAAATAGTAAAAAGAGAACTAAAATAAAATGCTAATTGTATCGGTTTGAATAGTAAGATAAACCCCCATAATTCTCTTAATATTCCCAATAAGATTAAGGATCATGTTCCTATGAGCCTGGCCATTGTGTTTGGTCATTATACTCCTCATCTTGTAGAATTGAGAGGCCTTGAAATGCCATATACGATTGTCCTTGGAAATGCGGAGTATTAGATATGTACATATCATCACTGTCATCTTTTTCCTTCTCAGGTTTTTCTTGCATAGAAGTCTTCTATCTGTCACCTCTATCGTGAGACATTCCTTCGGGAGAAGCTTGAGAGTGATAAATTGGCGTATGAGCCCGAGGTGGCGGTGTAAGTGAAGGTATGGATGATGAGTAATAAGACGATACACCACGTACTTTTCATATAACCTTCCCCAAAGTGGAAACAACTTTTTCCAAAGTCTTTTCCATTTTTGTCATCCTTGTCGAAAAAGAACATTCCACTCCATTGATCTTTTTGTTTAAGGCTCGCTAGTTAGCCATGATTATCTTTTGGTTTTTAAGTGCCAAATCACGAAGAGATTGGTTTTTCGTTGGTTCGACACGAGCTTCTTGTATTTCAGAATCCAAATAATATTCGGTAGCATGACTGAAGGATGTAGATTGTCGTGAAGGATGAGGTAAGTAAGTCTACATAGGAGTTGTAGCAGGAGGTGGACCATGATGCTCTTTTTGTTATTGTTGTTGTTGTAATTTCCATTGTTCAAGAGAGATTACTAGGGGTGGTCTTGAAGGAAGATGCATTAATGATAAAAACCGAACACCGCTTTCTTTAATGGGGATTTCTTCAAAATGAAACATATAAGAGGGTACCCATAAGCATTTAAGAGATTCATAATGTAAGGAGCATAGATAATAGTGTGTCAATGATGTGACCAAAAACTTCTAATTTCACCATGGATGAATTCAGCCCAATTTATTTGTATTCCGTCGAAGATAGCATAAAGTGCTTTGTGATCATTTTCATAGATTTGTTCATGACTACCTAGACGTGGGATTATTGTATTTATTATCATACAATTTAATAATCTAGCTTTTGGTCATAAGTAAACGGATCTCCACCGGGGCATTCTATCTTCCTAAATAAGATGAGTTATTTCATCTCATGGTAAGTTTCTATGATCGAGAATTTCTTTAATATTGATCCCGGTCGAAGAATAATTAAGTATACATCTAATGGTGTTGACGCTAATTTTTAAAACACATCCATACAAACTCATCCGTAACCATCCTTCATCATTCTTAGGATTCCAAATATCGCTACAACATAAATTTGCATAGAAAAGAAAATAGCAAATTGGTCGATTTATGCCTCATTTTCGTTTAAATAAATTGAATCCTGACATTCGGAGGCGACGTTCAATTCTTGAATGTTATATTCTCCAGACTTGCATAATTCATAGAAAGGCTTGGATTGAAGCTTCTTTTTTCTTTAGTTCATCGAATCGCTTGTTGGCAATTGTGCTATTACAAAGCCATTCTTGAATGAGCATCACTAACCACTGGATTGTGAAAACATGATGATTGACCCTTCTTAGCGCATTTGTTAAATGGAGTTTTTGGTTTTGGAGTTATTAGTGAGCAAATAGAGAGTTACTAAAGGCTATGGTTTTAGATTTTGAAAGTAAATTTGTGATAAGAGGTAAAATTGGGTACAACTTATTTGTATACGGCTGCTAAGGTTGGGTTTCAGAGCAGTGACACACGTCTTTGGGTGGAGCACAAACGACTGTGTTTTTAGTTAAAATGAAATAGAATGTTAGATAGATGTCTGTGGTTGTAGAAAAATAAACAGAGAGTAAGAACAGAAATTTGTGAATTCTTACAGATGTTTAAGATTACAGGAAATATTTTTCACGTAACTTTTGACAGACATATGTGGTATTTTCACAGATGTCTAAGGTATGCACTTTTTTAAAATACTAGAAAGAATTTAAATAGCAATTAAATTTTATTGAAATTTTAATACAATAAAATAATATGAAAACAAAAATTAACAATTAAACTCAATTTATATGACACGCAGCATAAGTTTAGTTTTTCTCTGAGTATTTAGAATTGTTGTATACCCCATGAATTTTGTTCAACTTTTGTGTCGTCGATTAACACCTTTAATGGAGACCAACTCGGAGGAGCTGGAGTGTCAATCCAAGCGGGTTTTGATGGTCGTAGTTTGCATAGATTTCTCGAGGTAATGTTATATGCTTTTTATGGGAGTTTATTTTAATCGAGGATATTTTTGATGTATACAAATTCTAGTTTGTGAATTACCATAAATTTCTAGAGTACGTTTTTCAAGAAAATTTAGATGAGATCCTTGATGTCATTGTTTGTAATACATTTCATGTTGAACTCCCATCATTTCTTTTTGATAGTGATATATTTCATCCACCTTGTCAATGAGAGATGTTGATTGTAGATCAATTAAACATTTGGCTTTCTTTTTTTAGGAGAAAAGCCAGTATGGTACGTAGGAAGTAACAAGCTTAAGATAGGATAAATAAATTGATGTAGGTGTGGATTTAGTTGGTGAAAAGTAAGTCTATCTGATGAGGGAGATTTATAGTCGATAGTTGAATAAGTGGAGTCATGATCGGAAGACATTTTTGTGTATTATTTGTTTTAATAATCTATTTGTTTTTATTTTTGTTTAGGAAGAATATAAGATGATTTATAAGAATTTTTTTTATTGTACTTCGAGAGTAGGTTGAGGAAAAGGAGTTAAACCATATAAACTTTATAGAGAGTAGTTAGGTTTTATTGGTTAGTGTTATTTAAATTTTATATGGTTTTTATTAATCTAAGTGTATAAATTTTATCATGTGTAATTTTATATAAGCTTTGTTTAAAAAAATTAAGTGTACAAAACTATTTCTACAAATATAGTTAATCAAATAATTGTACGAACACATTCCTAGATCTCATCTTAACTTAATAAAAGTTAGCTCACTTAATTTTTTAGTAAAAATATCAACTATTTGATTTTCGGTGTTTACAAACTCCAGTGATATAATTCTTTTTTCCATATTATCTCTTAGAAAACGATGATGAATATCATACGCTTTGTTCGAGAATGGTTAATTGGATTTTTTGATAAATTTATGGCACTAGTATTATCATAATATATATAGGAGATTTTTTTATGATTTTACCAAAATCTAGAAGAGTTTGTTGCATATAGATTACTTGTGCACATGCTAAAGCCGCTGAAATGTATTCGGCTTCACATGTCAAGTATGAAGCACAGTTTTGTTTTTACTAAACCACGAAACTAAGGACTGGGAAATAAAATGACATATCCTACTTATGCTTTTTCTATCCATTTTACAACTGCCGAAATCAGCATTGCTCTATGACATAAGTTCGAATGAGCTTCCTTTTGGGTAAAAAGGTCCATAATATCTAGTGTTTGTTAAATATCTTAAGATTCGTTTTACCGCTCGATGATGTGATTCTTTTGGCTGTGCTAGAAACCGAGCACATAAAAATACACTCATCATAATATTTGGTATACTAACTGTTAAGTATAACAGAGATCATATCATACTTCGATATAATTTTTGGTCAAAATCTTTACCATTTTCAACTTTATCTAAATGTAGAAAAGTACTCATTAGAGTTTGTTTACTTGATATATTTTCCATTTTAAAAAAGTTTTATAAATCATGATAGTATTTTTCTAGATTTATAAAAAATCCATTTTCTACTTGTCTTATTTGTAATCCTAAGAAATAGTTTAATTCTCCCATATGTGACATTTCAAATTCATCGTTCATAATTTTAGAAAATTCAATGCATGATTTTTCATCAGTGGATTCAAATATAATGTCGTCAATATTTATTTTTATGGCTAAAATATTATTATTTTCTTGTTTTATGAATAAAGTGGAATCAATTTTACCAATTTGAAAACGGGAACTTTGTAAATGGGATTTTAATCTTTCATAGAAACTACTAGAGTTTTAGCAAAAGCTACTCTACAAGGGCGTGCTGATTGGTTGAAGGGTCTAAAAGAAAATGTAGTTCCGAGGGGAGGGATTATCCCTATCGGTACCGGATTTAAAAAATCCATTTTTTTTGAAATAATTAATTGTTCCTACGGAACCATATAATAAGGTTAACCATTGATATATAGTCCGAACTATTAATTTTTTTATTACTTACTTCATTTTTTTAATCAACAAAACCAGAAAGGAAAAAGAAAAAAATATCTATTTAGGAATTATGAAATCGTGTAAATGAATTTTCTAATATGTCATGAAAATTCTTTAGTATCCCCGCCAGGAAATTAAGAACATAAATCCAGTATCCCAAACAAGATGTCCAAATAAAAACATCCACACCAATACCAATAAACTATTCATACCAAAAGGGTATATCAATTGATAATTTGTGAAGAGTTTAACCATAGATAATCTCTTAACCGCCCCATCAAATAAGTGGAAGATTCATTAAATTGTGAAACGTTACCCTGCCATAATGCAATATGTTTCCAATGCCAATAAAAAGTGACCCGTCTAGTAGTATTTAACATCAAGAACTATTTGAATTAAGATTCAAACAGTTCTTAAAAACTTGGGATACATCTTACTAATTCACTTTATTATTATTATTATTTTTTTTTATAGCAAATAGTTTCAAAAATGTTATAATTGAAAATTATAAGACTTTCTATCCCATTAAGAAAAGTAGAAAAAATATCCGAATAATACATAAATTGCATTATTTTTTAAAATCTTTTGTAATACTCTATATTTTTATAACATTATATAGAATGTTTAGTTAACAAAATTAAATAAATTAATGTGGGGATTAATAAGTTGAGAATTGATTAGCTAAGGGTAGCCGTGTCATGTTAGTGTATAAACTAAAATGAAATAACATATGCCAATATGTTAGAATATGAGAAAGGCAATATGAGAAATAGGAAGGGCATATACCTTAAACCCTTAGAAATGAAACTCACATTCATTTCATTTTTACTCTAACTAAAAATATACCAAGGTTGGCCACCATTATTGTTCTCAAGGAAAGATTAAAGCTAGGATTCATGTGAAGGAAGATAATCAAAATAATCAACATCAAATCCCACACCTTATGATCTCAATGCTAAGGTGAATAATTAATACATCCCATTTTCATATGGTTTTCGGTTTTGATTAGAACCGAAATGTTTTTGCACGTATATGTCATGTTTTGATGACTAAAGTAATATATATTCTTGTTGATGAATTATATATGTTCATGTTAGTTTTTATGATATGTTTGACATGAAAACCCTATTAGATGATGTCCAAATTCCTTTAAATTTTAAATATAGGTCAAAAACAATAATTTAGAGATGGATTTCAGTTTTCATAATTTTTTGAATTAACGTGGATTTTACATAAATTTTTTAGTAAAGAAAATAATTTATTGGGTTATAAATTTTTTACGTCTAACATAATTATTATTTGGGTTTGAAATTTTATATGTTGGGAAACATACTGAGACAGACTTCTGGGATTTTTTTTAGATTTTTTCTAGGTTATTCGATAAATATATAAAATTATTGGGACTTAAATGTTTTAAATATTTAATTTAGGAGAAGGGGCATTTTATACAATAAAATGATTATTTAATTCTGAAAATAGTAGCAGCACTTTTCTGAAAAGTATTTGTTAACTAATGAGAATTTGACAAATAAAGGCAGGTTAGTGGAAAATTATCATTTTTTAGTTAAAAACAAAGAAATCATACTTTTGGCATGCTTTAGCCAATTCTGGTACTAAACCTTGCGACGCAAACTTTCCACAAAGTTGAAAGGTTAGCTTTCGACAAGGTCAAAGTTCAATGCATATGGTGTCAAGTATCTTGGTACATAATGAAGTGAACAAGGTCGAAGGGTTCCTAGTCGAAAGGTTGGTTGCCAAAGAGGTTGAAGTATGTTTGTTTTATAAGCTAAAGCTTTCACCTGCATTGCTTTCAAATTAGAGCTTTCGACTTGATTGCTTTAAACCAGATCAAACATTTAAAATAAATATTTTAAACCTTTCGATAGCACTATTTGCTTTTGAAACCTTTCGTCACATTCGAAGGGTTACTACCGCTTCATAAATGTTTTATTTTGAACCTTTCAACAAAGGCGAAAGGTTTACTTGTTTTAAAACCAACTGCTTCTTCCAATGCTTTCCAAAGGAAGCTTTCGACTTAGGTGATTTGCCTTTATTTTCTAAGTGAAGTATAACCAAGCTTTCGAAGCATAACTTTCGACCTAGTCGAATGGTTGCTTCCAATGGAGTCGAAAGTTTTAAAAGAAGGTTTTTAACTTGTTTTAGATTTAACCCATAAGTCCTCGAAAGGCTTATGTTTTAAAAGATTTGATGACTTCGAAATGTTTAAATTGAATGACTTCGAAAGGTCTAAGTGAATGATTTTGAAAGGTTTTAGTTGAACGACTTCGAAAAGTTTAAGTTAATGATTTTGAAAGGTTTTAGTTGAATGACTTCAAAAGGTTTAATTGAATGATTTCAAAAGGTTTGAATTTAACGATTTTGAAAGGTTTTAATTCTATGACTTAGAAGGGTTTATTTTGAATGGATTCGAAAGGATTGATATGGAAGGCTTTCCAAAGTTTTTCTAAGGCAATGTTTTAAAGTGATTTTAAAAAGGGATGTCTAAGTTTTATTATTTCTAAAAGATTTGATTTCGAAAGGTTTGATGCTTGATTTTGAAAGAAATGATTTCAAAAGTGAAGAAAGTGGTTCTTTCAAATGGTTGAATATTTTCATCAGCTAAATTTGAGTAAAAAATATATATGACATGGTGATATGATTTTGAGTAAAGTACTTCTCTTTGTTTAAGTTTTATTTAAATGTTTTATATCATTTTGAGAATGTTTTCAAAGAAAATTATGGAAGGGGATCCTTAAGTGAAAAATGACTCAGATATTAGAATACTAGATGGGACTAGTATGGGGTCGCGCCCTATACATTAGCTATTTCCCCTAGCTAATTGTTGTCCTAAATTCAAGTGTGTAGAGCTTGGTCATAGGTAGACTAAAATTATGATTAAACATCGAAAGGATTATATATTGTATGTAGATAGGTTATTGGTGAGCCCGAAAAAAAACCATTAGGATCAGGAAGACGAAGGAGATGATTAAGTTAGGGACAGGCTATCTAAAAGAGAAGTATTTAATAGATAGTTAAGGACAGACAGTCCAAAAGTGAAGTATTTAATAGATAGTTAAGGATAGATAATCCAATAGAAAAATAGCTAATAGGTGTAAGATTAATTTCGATTATATTGTATGGTAAGCCCGAGTCAGCCAACGGTTAAAAGTTATCCAAACAAAACTTATGTGTTTGAACAGATAGTTCTTTATTACCTGATTTTTATGTATGTTTACATAATGATGCTTTACAGTGTTTAATAAGTTTTGACTCCAGGAAAAAAGTTTTGCAAAGATATGTCTTAAAAGGATGTTAGTGAGGGAAAAACCGTTCTGCTAAGCGGTGTGGTCTCACTTAACATATATATTTCAAAATGTATAGTATTATTCATACCAGGCTTTATGTCTGACTCGAAGTTTATGTTTTCCCCTTAAACTCCCGGGTGCTCAAAATTAATTTGAGTAGGCTGAGGGGTTTAGGACTTTTTAGGTTTTAGTAGAATGACAAATAAAGCAACCGAAGGCTTCCAAGAGGCAAACGAATAGCTATTTAGGAGTTGTAGTTCTTATTTTATGTGTTGAAAGTATTTCCACTGTGTTTTGCATTAAGTTTATTTTGACTCTATGACTCTAATCTTCCAAGGGGCTATCTTCATATACCGCTCTTGGCGTATTTTGTAATAAATATATTTTATAAGTTCCTGGGAACGTGTTGGGATTGTGTAAGTTGAATATGGAACATCTGTTTTAAATGTAATGAAGTAAAAGTCGTTTGAAATCTGTGTTTTGCTTAATATTCAAGCGCTTCTAATATTAGATGCCATTAACATAGCCGTATTTAGTCGTCGAAAGCTATTATAGATGACTGCAGCATCTGTAGCGCTTAATTTTGGATCTCTTGATAGGAGATGTTATAGCTTGGTATCATAGCGTGGTTTATAAAATAATTTAACTAAAAATGGTTTTGAAAACATAATCCCATGTATTTAGAGTTAAGATCGGGGTATGGGACAACGCTATAGTGACATGCTTGTATTTGGTATACGTATACTCTATATTCTAGACTCCTATCTTAGTTTGGCTATTCATCTGGATCTCACGAGGTTTAAATACTGACATGGAAGGAAGAAGAGGCAGAGTTAATCTTGGAGGAGATAGCACCACCACTAATGGAAATGCCTGACCAAATGCTAGAAGAGGTCCAGTTTAGGCTCAAGTGGAAAATGTTGGTGCTGGGGTTCCCCCAGTGGATATAGGAGCCATCTATCAATTTTTTGTAAACATGATGTAAGCCAGAATTACAGCTGGAGTTGGCGGGGAAATGCTGCTAGAGGTGGAATAAAGGAAGCTCCGATTGTCAACTAGCATGCTAACTTGAGTAGAAATTACACCAGGCTTGGAGGGAAGCCGTTCATTGGAATTGAAGATGCATCGAGGTGGAAAACTGGCTACTACATTGTGAGAGGATTTTTACCGACTTAGGATTGAATGACGCGCAAAAGAGGAGATTAGCTTCGAGACTACTTCAAGGAGCTGCTCTATTTTGGTGGAATACTGTTGTAGCTGGTGTTGATGATGTAACCATGACTTGGGTGGAGTTTAGGAGAAGGTTTCAAGGAAGGTTTATGTCGGTGATGGCGCATTCGGCATTGGTAAGGAAGTTTGTTGAGTTGGAGCAAGGAGAGATGCCCGTTCTAGAATATGAAAGAAAATTTAAAGAGTTGGCTCGGTCAGGGTATGATTTGGTTGATGCGGTGATCAGGAGGAATGAAAAGTTTATAAGAGGCTTGAAGTCAGAATTGATAAGTTCTACCTTGCTGCACTTAAGGGTTCCAAGTGATGTAGTGGTAGAAATAGCGCTGAGGCAGGAAGAGGCGTTAGCTTGTTTGAGGAAGAAAATGAAGGAGACCCAGGTGGGACAAGGCCAGAAAAGAAATTTTTTCCATAAGAAGAACGCTCAGAAGGGAGGAGCACAAAAGAAGGGAAAAGCTGAGGTGGTTTGTTATAAATGTGATAAGAATGGATACTATGCTAATGAGTGTCGGACCGGAAAAGGAAAAGAGAAAGGAAAGGGGGTGATTGGAAAAAAGAGCATCCGATTCTTTAATTATGATCAGATCGACCATTATAAGAATCAGTGCAAGGAGTCTGCTAAAGAAGGTAGGGGGCAAGTATATGCATTGATGCCCGCAACTTCAAGGCCAGTTGTGGAGAAAGAAGGGAAGCTATTCTGGGAGGCTCGCTATAGACTCACGGTATGTATGTTAGTGTTCTATTTGATAATAGTCCATCATATTCTTTTATTTCTCGATGTTTAGTAGATAAGCTTAACCTAGAGCCCTCATAATTAGTTACATCCTTAAGGATTGCAAATCCGATAGGAGGGTATGCAACACTTGGGATGAGTTGTGTCCATTTAGAGTTTGATTTGCTAGGACATACTTTGATTATTGTTCGCATGTGTTTGATTTTGTAGGATTTGGTATTTTCCTTAGGATGGATTGGTTAAGTAAATATGATGCTAGAACACTTTTCGCGGTAGGAAAATATCACATAGTCAGCCTAGTTGTTGTTATCAGATAGTTTATACCGTAGAGAACCCTAGTTGAGAAGTAAATGCTTTACTTGGTATCATAGGTTTGGAGGATGAGTTGCATGGAGTCTTTGTGGTTAGAGAATTTGCTGATGTATTTAAGCCAGTAACTGGATTGCCACTGAAATGAGCCATAAAGTTTTGGGTTGATTTGGTGCCTGGAGCAGAACCGTTGAGTAGGCTACGAAGTAGGATGACACCTACAGAGATAAAGGAGTTGAATATGCAATTGGTAGAATTGGAAAGCAAGAATTTTATCTAACCAAGTAGTTCACCATAGGGAGCTGATGGGTGTTTGCTAAAAAGCTTGATAGATCGTTAAGCCTGTGTATCGACTATCGCAAGTTGAATGAGAAGACGACAAAGAATCAATATCCGTTTCTAAGAATTGACAATTCGTTCAATTAGTTAAGTGGAGCCAAACTATTCTCTCAGCTTGATTTAGCGATGGGATTTCATCAGCTTAGAGTAGCAGAGGATAATATTCCTTTGACAGTGTTTAGAACAAAATATAGATCATACAAATGGTTAGTTATGTCGTTCGGACTAACCAATGCACCAACATTCTTCGTAGATTTGATGAATCAAATTTTCCGAGAGCACATAGATAGATTTATGTTGGTCTTCACAGATGATATTTTGATATACTCTAAGGATGAGAAGGAGTATGAAGTTCATCTTAGAGTTGTGCTTGCGACATTGAGGGAACATCAGTTGAAGGCTAAGTTTTCAAATAGTCATTTTTGGAAGAAGGAGGTGAAGTTTCTTGGTCATGTAGTCTCAGAGAATGGGTGGTCTATAGATCCGACCAAGAGTGAGACGGTGAATAATTGGAAGAGAACCATGATAGTGATAGAGATAAAGAGTTTTCTTGGATTGGCAGGATTTTATCGAAGGTTTATTAAGGATTATTTGCGGATAGCTGCACGGATGACTAAGCTTACGTGAAAGGATGTGAAGTTTGTATAGACTGATAAGTGTGAGGAAGCATTACAGAGCTTGAAACACTTATTGACCCATGCGCCGGTGTTAGTGGTTCCGGAGGGGAATCAAGATTTGGTTGTTTATACGGATGCGTGCAGAACTGGATTGGGAGCCATGCAAATGTAAAGAGGTAAAGTGATTTCTTATGCTTCTAGACAGCTCTGACCACATGAAGTGAGGTACCCTACGCATGATTTAGAGTTAACCGTTGTTATATTAGCTTTGATTGTATAGAGGCATTATCGTTTGGAGAGCGATTTGAGTTTTGCATAGATCATAAATCGTCAAAATACTTGTTCCTATTAGAAGGAGCTGAACATGAGACAATAGAGATGGTTGGAGTTTATTGCAGCCTATGATTTTGGAATTGAATACACACCAGGGAAAGAAAATAAGGTAGCAGATGCACTTTGCAAGAAACATCAGAATGTAGTATTTGGCTATGATTGCTAAGTGGAAAGATTTAGAAGCATTATCGGCATGTAGAGCGTAGGTCAGATTCAAGGCAGGATCTAGTGCAGGAACTGTTATATCTGCTTGCTTAGAAGTTCGACCGGTAACTATTGAGAAGGTAGCTTCTAAACAGGAGCAGGATCCAGTTTTGGCTAAATAGATCAGAAGGTTAAGAGGAGGAACGGTGGGAGTTGACTTAAAGGATTTCAGTCCTGACCAAAATGGGTGGTTGAGAAAGAAAGGAAGGTTGTGTGTTCCGAATGTCGGAGATATATGGAATGATGTTTCGGACGAATGTCATCTTTTTAAGTTCACTAGGACGGTTGACATGGTCTAGTAGAGGGAATGAAAGCATATGAGTCATAGTATATAGACTGACAAAGAGTGCCCATTTCATTCTGGTAGAGTCAACTAGGACGGAACCTATTTTGGGGAACTTGTTTATGAAGAACGTGGTTAGACTGCACAAAATTCGAAGTTTTATTATCAGCAATAGAGATTCATTCTTTACTAGTGAGTTCTGGAAGAGTCTACAGGAAGCATTAGGAACCAAGCTCAATATGAGTACCGCTTACCATCCACAGGCTGATGGGAAAATTAAAAGAGTTAACAAAGTCTTAGAGAATTTGTTAAGAGCTTGTGTGTTGGATTTCATGGGATCATGGGAAGACCATCTCCATTTAGTCGAGTTCTTGTATAATAATAGTTATCAGACTAGTATTGGGATGGCAATGTTTGAAGCCTTGTATGGAAGACCATGCAAATCTCTTGTCTATTGATTGGAGATTGGGGATAGACTGGTTCTTGGTACGGACTTGGTGGAAGAAGCCGCAGAGAAGATTGAGTTGATCCAAGCTAGGATGAAGGAAGCTCAGTCTAGGAAGAAAAATTATGCTAACAGAAGAAGGAAAGATTTGGAATCCTCGGTTGGAGACTATGTGTTTATTAAGGTTTCACCGATGAAGGTTGTGATTAGATTTGGAAAGTAAGGGAAGTTAGCACCTAGATCCATTGGACCTTTCTGTATTATTGATAGGATCGGGAAACTTGATTATATGGTACAATTACCAAGTAGTTTAGTTGGAGTCCAAGAT
The DNA here is from genome assembly GCA_030765085.1 of Allium cepa. NCBI lineage: Eukaryota > Viridiplantae > Streptophyta > Magnoliopsida > Asparagales > Amaryllidaceae > Allium > Allium cepa. Next base: position 25,333,665 of record CM060938.1, on the reverse strand, counting down.
GTATTCCATATTTCTCAACTTAGAAAATGTATTAGGGACTCAGAGACTACTATAACACCCACAATATTAGAGGATTTAGTAGTAGAGTCGGACTAGACTAAGTTAGAAAGCCGATTCAGATTGTGGCTAGAGATGAGAAGAAGTTAAGAAACAAGATAGTCAAATTAGTAAAGGTCCAGTGGAGTGACGATGTTAGAGACTGTACTTGGGAGATAGAGAGCAGGATTAGAGAAGCTTATCAAGACTTGTTAGATGGTATGTTTTACCTTTGATTGTTTTGATTGTGTACCTTATCGTAATTTCGGGGAAGAAATTCTTTAAGGTGGGGAGTCTGTAACACCCCATATTTTTATAACATTATTTAGAATGTTTAATTAACGAGATTAAATAAAATAATGTAGAGATTAATAAGTTGAGAATTGATTAGCTAATGGTAGCCGTGCCATGTTAGTGTATAAACTAAAATGAAATAACATAAGTTAGTGTTAGGGTATGAGAAGGGCAATATGAGAAATTGGAAGGGCTTATACGCTAGACCCTTAGAAATGAAACCCATGTTCATTTCATTTTTACTCCAACTAAAAATATACCATGGTCGGCAACCATTATTGTTCTCAAGAAAAGATTAAAGCTAGGATTCAAGTGAAGGAAGATAGTCAACATAATCAACATCAAATCCGACATCTTATAATCTCAAAGCTAAGGTGAATAATTACTACATCCATTTTCATATGGTTTTCAATTTTTGATTAGATCCAAAATGTTTTCGCAAGTATGTGTCATGTTTTGATAATTAAAGTTATGCATATGCTTGTAAATGAATTATATATGTTCATGTTAGTTATTATGGTATGTTTGACGTGAAAGCCCTACTAGATGATATCCAAATACCTTGAAAATTCAAATATAGGTCGGGAACAATATTTTAGAGAAGGGTTTCAGTTTTCATAATTTTTTGAATTAATGTGGATATTATATAAATCTTTAGTGAAGAAAATGATTTATTGGGTTATAAATTATTTACGGCTAAAATAACTGTTATTTGGGTTTGAAATTTTATATGTTGGAAAACATATTGATGCAGACTTTTTAGGAATTTTCTAGGTATTTCCTAAGTTATTTGATGAACACATAAAATTATTTGAGGTATGAGACTTAAATGTTTATATATTTAACTAAGGAGAAGGGCATTTTGTAAAATAAAATGATTATTTAATTATGAAAATAGTGGCAGAACTTTTTCGAAGTATTTGTTAACCAATGAGAATTTTAAAAATAAAGGCAAGTTAGTTGAAAATTATACCTTTTAAGTTGAAAACAAATAAATCATATTTTGGCATGTTTCGGCCACTTTTGGTACTAAACCTTTCGACAAAAACCTTCCAACAAAGTCGAAAGGTTAGCTTTTGACAAGGTCATAGTTTAATGCATATGGTGCAAGTATCTTAGTGCGTAATGAAATGAACAAGGTCGAAGGGTTCCAAGTCAAAAGGTTGGTTGCCAAAGAGGTTGAAGTATGTTTGTTTTACAAACTAAAGCTTTCACTTACATTGCTTTCAAATTAGAGATTTCGACTTGGTTGCTTTCAACCAGATCAAACGTTTAAAATAAAGGTTTTAAACCTTTTGACATAGTCGAAAGGGTACTACTATTTTATCACTATTTGGTTCTGAACCCTTTCGAGACAGTCAAAGGGATACTGCCGCTATATAAATGTTTTGTTTCGAAACTTTCGACAATGATGAAAGGTTTACTTGTTTTAAAACTAGCTGTTTCTACCAATGCTTTCGGAAGTAAGCTTTCGAATTAGGTTATTTACCCTTGTTTTCTAAGTGAAGTATAACCAAGCTTTTGAAGCAGAGCTTTTGACTTAGTCGAAAGGTTACTTCCAATGGATTCAAAAGGTTTTAAAAGAAAATTTTTCACTTGTTTTAGATTAAACCCAATAAGTCTTTAAAAGGTTTATGTTTTAAAAGGTTTGATGATTTCCAAAGGTTTAAATTCAATGATTTTGAAATGTCTAAATGAATGATTTTGAATGGTTTTAGTTGAATGACGTCGAAAGGTTTAAGTGAATGTTTTCGAAAGGTTTGAATTCAATGATTTCAAAAGGTTTAATTCTATGATTTTGAAAGGTTTATTTTCAATGGATTCAAAAGCTTTGAGATGGAAGGTTTTCCAAAGTTTTTCTGAAGCAATATTTTAAAGTGATTTTAAAGAAGGATGTCTAAGTATTATTTTTTTGAAAGGTATGATTTCGAAAGGTTTAATGTTTGATTTTGGAAGAGATGATTTCAAACTCTAGAAAGAGGTTCTTTCAAATGGTTAAATGTTTTCATCAACTAAAGTTTGAGTAAAGAATATATATGACATGGTGATATGATTTGAGTAACGTGTAAAGATTATATACTTCTCCATTTTTAAGTTTGATTTAAAGGTTTCAAATCATTTTTTAAACTTTTTTAAGGAGAATTATGGAAGGGGATCCTTAAGTGAAAAATGACTCAGATATTAGAATACCAGATGGGCCTAGTATGGGGTCGCGTCCTAAACATTAGCTATTCCCCAGCTAATTGTTGTCCAAAATTCAAGTGTGTAGGGCTTGGCCATAGGTAGACTAAAATCATGATTACACACCAAAATGAATATATGTTGTATATAGATGGGTTATTGGTGAGCCCGAAAAAAATCATTAGGATCTTAGACATGGGAGACGATTAAGTTAGGGACAGACCATCCAGAAGAGAAGTATTTAATAGATAGTTAAGGATAGACCATGCAAAAGTGGAGTATTTAACAGATAGTTAAGGATAGATAATCCAAAAGAAAAATAGCTAACAGGTGTTAGATTAGTTACGATTATATTGTCTGGCAGGCCCGAGTCAGCCAAATTTTAAAAGTTATCCAAACAAAACTTATGTGTTTGAATAGATGGTTCATTATTACCTGATGTTTATGTATGTTTACATAATGATGCTTTACAGTGTTTAATCAGTTTTTAATGTAAGAAAAGTTTGCAATGATATGTTTTAAAAGGATGTTAGTAAGGAGAAACCCGTTCCGTTAAGCGACGTGGTCTCACTTAACATATATATTCCGGGATGTATAGTATTATTCATACCAGGCTTTATGTCTGACTCGAAGTTTATGTTTTCCCCTTAAACTCTCGAATGCTCAAAATTAGTTTGAGTAGGCTGAGGGGTTAAGGTCTTTTCAGGTTTTAGTAGGATGACGAGTAACGCTACTGACGGCTTGCAGGAGGCAAACAGATAACTATTTAGGAGTTGCAATTATTGTTTTATGTTTTGATGTATTTCTGCTATTTTTTGTATTAAGGTTATTATGACTCTACAACTCTGATCATCCAAAGGGGTATCTTCGTATACCGCTCTTAGCATATTTTGTAATAAAAATATTTTATCTGTGCCTGAAATGTATTGGGTTTATATAAGTTGAATATGGAACATCTGTTTTAAATGTAATGAAGTAAAATTGTTTGAAATCAATTTTTTTTCCATATTCAAGTGCTTCTGATATTATAGACACCATTAACACACCCATATTTAGTCATCGGAAGCTAATAATATAAATGACTGCAGCATCTGTAGCGCTTAGTTTTGGGCCTCTACATAAGGGATGTTACATATTTCATTGAAAACATATACATAAATCTACCATTATGTATCATTACTTATTGTATATAAAATAAAATAAAAAATAATCATTTAGGTTTGCGTAAAAATAGATTCTAATTCACGCTGCTTTTCAACCAAACAAGTAAATTTTGAGTAATATTGAAAATAAACAATATAGATGAAAAGTGGAAGTTACCACATTATCCATAGGGCCCTCTTATGTCTTCCTTCTTCAAGCTCGGGTTATGGAAGAAGGAACTAAGAAGGTGATATCAGCAACAACGAGTTTTATGACAGGGTAGCTCATGATGTTCATATCGATCTAGTATGCGCCTCTACATCTAGCATTGGGTAGACCTCATACAATAACTATCCTAGTTCTACCGTATCTATTGTTTCATTTCTTCTGGAACAATCACAAAAAAAATTTGATTATGGATCTACTACCTATAATAAATTCGAATATAAAAAAAGAAATTTTTATAAAAATTTATAATAACAAGATATTGAAAATAGCAAAAAATTAGAATTCCTTATTTTAGATTTAAGAATAGTTATAACAACTCCCAAGCATAAGGTGCTTGTTTTAATCCATATAAGGCCTTTTTAAGTTTAAATACATGATGGGGATATTTCTTATGAACAAATAAAGGAGGTTGTTCAACATACACTTTTTCTTTTATAAATTCGTTTAAAAATGCACTTTTTACGTCCATTTGAAAATGTTTAAAATTATGATGACATGCAAAAGCTAGTAATTTTTCGTATTGCTTCTAGACTTGCTACAGGAGCAAATGTTTCGTCATAATCAATTCCTTCTTCTTGATAATATCCTTGAGCTACTAATCTTGGTTTATTTCATACAATATTTCCGTTTTCATCTGCTTTATTTTTAAAAACCCATTTCGCTCCAGTTACAGATCGATTGTCAGGTCTTGGTACAAGTTCCTAAACATCATTTTTTCAAATTGATTAAGTTCTTCTTGCATTGCAGTAATCTGGAAACCATCTTTTGATGCTTCATTATAATTTTTCGGTTATAAATTCGATATAAATGCAACATGACTCATTTGATTTAATTGTTTTTTAGTTGATACTCTTGTATTTGAATCTCCAATAATATTATTAATGGGACGGTCTCTTAATATTCTAGGTGATGATGTTATCATATTATCATTATTGTTATTGACATTATTATTATTATTTTCATGTATAGGTATATTGGTTTTATTTATTAATTCTTCATCATCGCTATATTTATTTTCATTAAATTTTTCGTCAAATAAGACATGAAGAATTTCTTCTATAATATTTGTTCGTTTATTAAAGATTATATATGCTTTGCTTCAGTCTGAATAGGCAACAAAAATTCCTTCATCAACTTTTGAATCAAATTTTCCTAGATTATCTTTAGTGTTTAATATGAAGCATTTTGACCCAACTACACGAAAATATGATGCTTTTGTTTTCTTGTTAAAAAATATTTTGTAGCATGTGTTTATAGTCATTGGTCTAAGTGTCATATGATTTAATACATAACAAGCAATAGCAATGGCTTCGGTAAAAAAATCTTTGTAAGTTACTACTTTTAGTAGAGTTCGTGCATATTCTTGTGAAGTTCAATTTTTCCTTTCCACAAGACCGTTTTGTTGTGGTGTTCGACAAAATGAAAAATTATGATTAATTCCCTTTTTGTTACAAAATTTGGTAAATTGTTTGTTTTCAAATTCACCTCCATGATTACTTCGTATTTTTATTTTTTAAATTCATTAAAAAAAATATTCGTTTAGCAAAAAATTGGGACATTTCAAAAGTGTCACATTTATATTTTAATAATAATGTCCTAGTTTATCTTAAAAATCATCAATAATTACAAAAATGTATTTATTATGATTTATTGAACGCACTTGAGTTGGTCCGAATAAATCTAGATGGAGTAATTCGAGAGGTTGTTTTCTGGAAATTTCCTTTTTAGATTTAAAGGAGCTTTTTCTTTAATTTACCAAATTGAAAAGCGTCATATAGTTTTTTAACCTTGTAGTCTATTTTTTGGTAATCCTCTAACTAATTCATTTGTAGCTAGTTTTTTGATATTCTTAAAATTTATATGACAAAAACATTTATGCCATAATCAAGGTTCAACATGATTTGCAGCTAAGCATAAATTTATATTATTTTTGACATTCATGTTTAAGACATAAATGCTTCAACTTCTAAATCCTTCAAAGATTAAATTTTTATTTTGATAAAAAATATTACATTTATTTTTTTTCGAAATCAATTTTATATCCTTTATCACACAATTTGATAATACTTAATAAGTTATGTTTTATATTTTTTACCATCAAAACATTAGTAATTATAAAAGAATTAGAAATACTGATATTAATGACCTCTCCAATGCTGATGAAAAATCCTTTTTAGTTATCTCCAATTGTTACGGTGCTACCGTTGATATATGTTATATTTGATAACATGTTAGCATTTCCAATCATGTGCTTAGAACAACCGCTATCGAGTACCCATGCAACAGCCTTAATTTTTAATAACATTATTCATGTGATTTAATTGGATAAATTAAATAGAATAATGTAGAGTGATAAGGGGATTGAGATTTGCTAATCAATTTAGTGGTCTTATTTATTAAAATGAATGGGTAATAAAATGTTAAATGATAATTGAATTAAAATAAGGGCATTAGGATCATTGCCGCCCAAATCTCCTGCCCTTATACTATTATCCCTATACCATTCATATTCATTTTATCATAAGAAAAAACAAACGAAAGAAAGCTAAAACCAAGCCGACCATTAGGAGGAAGAAAAGAGGAGAAATTCAAGTTTAAAGCTTCTAGACAAGCTAGGTGGAATCAATCCAAATCAATCTACAATTTCTTTATCTAATCTAAGGCGAACAATAATTACCACATATCTATTTCGGTTTTCATATAATCATTTGATTTCGGATTTAGGACTTAATCCAATATGATGGTTTTAGATGATATGCTTGATTTAAATGAATGATAGATTCAAACAAGATAGTTTACATTTGATAAACATGGTTTAAAGGGTAAATCCATAAGATATGATTTTATAATGCCATAGAAAATTTATATGTTATGGGAAACATGATTTTGGAGTTGGGTTTCAATTTCCATAATTTTCCAAGTCATGGAGAATTAGTTATAAATTTTCAAAAAAATAGGTATTATTAGGTTTAGAAACTAAATAATGAATTTGGGTCTAAAATTGGTACATGTTAGATAACATATTAAAAGTGAATTTATGTAATTTTTTGGGACTTTTATTAAAAGGTTTATTATGGAAATTAAATTATTTTGAAAGGAGGAACTAAGTGGTTTCATTGTTGATAAATGGGAATGGCATATTTGTTAAAAGTTAATCTTGTTTAAGGTCTAAAAAAAATGAAGCAATTTTCTACAAAATAATTTGAAAAGTTTAAGGCAACCAATCAAGAGTTTGCACATAGGCAAGTTAGTTACAAAGAAATTACTTTATTTGGTAAAATAGCATTTTCCCAGAAAAGTGGGTTCCGCCTTTGACCAGGTCGAAACCAAAGAAGCCAAAACCAATACACATGGTATCACTTAGTTGGTACGTAATGGATTGGAGAAAGGCGGAAGGTAGGGTGTCACAACTTAGCTACCGAAGGGCTCGAGACCTTTGGTTTTTTTTCTAAAGGAAAGCGCTTGCCTATTTACATAGAGTTTTCAGAGGAGTTGAAACCAATGCTTGTGAAAGGGTATTTAAAAACAAGCTTTCGAAGGAGAGCTACGGCCTTTTTCAAAGTATTAGCTTCCGAAGGAATTACTAAGTTTTTAAATTAATGCTTTCGAAAGAGGTAGTTTCGACCAAGTCGAAACCCTTCTGTAACTTAATGCCTTTCAATGGTATTAAAGATATCAATGCTTTCAAAAGGCTCGTTTTGTTTTATAAATATAAGCCACTTTCTATAGCTTTCAAAAGGGGTTAGGGGTTTCAAAGGCAATGAATTCGAAAGGGGTTTCAATCCAACCTTTAATTATTTTACCCGGATATTTTATGCTTTTGATGGATGGTGCCGACACCATCAAGTTTTCCTCAATACTTTTATGAGATAAAGAATGGTTTCGAAAGAGATGCTTTCGCTTTTATTCACTTGACCCAAAATGATATTTTAAATATAAACCCAACGGTTTCGGAAGGGATACTTCCAATGGTTTCGAAAGATGGTCTTTCAATGTTTTCGAAAGGGGTACTTTCCATGTTTTCGAATGGTAAGCTTTTAACTAGTTTAAAAGCTATGCTTCTAAAGTTAACATTAATACTTTAATACAATTGAGAGGTTTTGAAAGAAAGGTTTTAAAGTATTCGAAAGGCCAGGACCTAATGTTTTGAAATTTAATTTATATGCTTTCGAAGGAGGTCATCCAATGAGGTTGCAAGAAAGGTTTTAAATGCTTCTCCAATGAGGTCGAAAGCAAGCTTTCGAAAGACTTGGTGACCCAAACTAATTTTTTAAGGAAAAAACCTATGGCTAAATAAAGGAGTTTTGAAAAGATTCCAGTTATGTAAATTTGAAGAAGTGTTTCCTTAATAAAATAATAGGTTAAGGGATTAACCATGTTTTATATTAAACCCACATGAGTGGTATTCTTATTTTATGTTGCTTACTTCTTCAAATATTAATATATTCACATTATAACGGACCTATAACTGCATTTTGGGGATATAGAGCGGAAGAACCAGCAAGGTTGACCTAATAGTGAATATAAATTGATTAAACTCTTGGATGAGTAGAATTTCATCCAAGAGGTCAGGGAGACCAGAATATAGGACGCCTAAACATAAAAGTTTTTAGGAAGACAAGTTCATAGTGTACCCATGAAAACTATGATTAGGAAGTTATTGGAGTTGAAAATAGGCACATAGTGATCCTATGAAAACTATGTCATAAAATATGGTTGGTAAGGGCTAATTGGTTTGTAATGCACCCATGAAAACTATATCTGGACTAAGTTATTGACTGTTGTCAATAGGTTCCTAGTCAACCCTTGAAAACTAAGATAGGAGAGAAGTCATTGGAGTCACCAGTAGGTTCAGAGTAACCCATGAATTAATTAAGTTAATTGGTAGGGGCCAATTGTTTCATAGTGCACCCATGAAACTATAAAATAGGACAGGAAGTCCATATATCAAATATAAAGGTTATTAGTAAGTCCGTGAAACTAATAGGTTAATAGTGACCCTAGAAACTATAAATATGACACAAAGTCAATTAAACAAGAGATGGAAAATCCAAAATGTTTTAACTTGTATGCATATCATCATAATATTTTGAAATGACTATGTTTCTAATCATTGCGGATGCAAGAGCACAATATATGGTTTTATAAAGGTTAAGATACTAGTGAGAGGAAAACCCGTTCCACTAAACGTGTGGTCTCACTTGATATCTAAATGGTTTGAGGTATTAGATTATTATTTATACCAGGCTTTATGCCTGACTCGAAGTTTATGTTTTCCCCTTAAACTCCCGAGTGTTCAATTGATTTTGAGTAGTCCCAGGGTTGAGGTTTTCAGGTACCTAATTAGATGAATAAGCTTTCAGAGACATGCAAGAAGCAGAATAGATATTTAGAGTTCTTTTCACTTTGATTCCGCTGTGTTGTTTTGTAAAGGGAAAGATGTTTAAGTGCATTATTATATACTCTGATCAACCAAAAGGGCATCTTCATATGTCTCTCTTGGCGTATGTGTAATAATTATATTTTTCTGAACGTGGTCAATGCTTATGGGATTATATAATGAACATGAAATGTTTTGGAATGTGGAAATGTGTTTTGATTTGTTAATTTTTTTCATATTCTTGTGATCTGTGCATCAATGTATCTAACATTGCTGTATTTCGTCGCCGAGAATTAATAACTATGGATGACTGTAGCATCCATAGCCGTTAGTTTTGGGCCTCCAAGTAGGAGGGTGCTACAAGTTGGTATCAGAGCATAGGTTTATAAAGCTTTAAAAGAAAAGATAAACCTAAAAGTTTTTGAAACATAATTCTAATAAATCAGAAATATGTTCGCGGTTTGAGTTAACGCTATAGTAACGTACTTGTATTTGATATATATATATATATATATATATATATATATATATATATATACACACATACATACATACATACATACATATATATATATATATTGTTCCCTTCTCTCTTAGACCATTCTTCTTTATCTTACTAAGGCTCGTTGGCATATTTACAAGAAAGAGGATATGGAATCAGGAAACTGTAACACCCTATATTTTTGATAACATTATTTCGGATATTTAACTTGGTAGATTAAATAAAATAATTTATTGATTAAGTGATTGAGATATGATTTTTTATTAATAAGTAGCTATGCCATTTAAACTATGAATTAAAAGAAGAGTTTAAAATGAAATATAGAAGGGGTAAAATAGGAATGAGGCCATTCCTATATCCTCAAAACTTGGCCATGTATCTCAATACACATTCATTTCATTTCCAAAATTTTAAAACTCAAGGCTGACCATCATTAACAAGAGCAAGAGAAAGAAAGATAAAAGGGAAACTTAATCAACATCAAATTCATTCAAATCTCATTTCTTTAATCTCTAAAGCTAAGGTGAATTATGTTTACATCTCATATTTGTGCTGTTTTCAGTTTAAGGAGAAATCTTAAATGTTTTGCAATGATTTTCCATGTTTTTGAATGATGGAATTATTATATATACTTATTGATGATTTATGCATGTTCATATTGACTTTAAGATATGTTTTGATATGAAAACCTTATTAAATGATATCTAAATGCCTTGCAAATTTTATGTAGACCATAAATATTAATTTTGAGTTGGGTTTTAATTTTCTAAATTTTCTGAATTTTCGTCGATTTCATATAAATTTTCTAGTAAAGAAAATGTTAATTTGGGTTTTAAATTATAAAAGGTTTGGGTATGAAATTTTTATATGTTAGAGAACATATTAAAAAGCGATTTTCAGGATTTTTGTAGAATTTTCCTAAGTGTTTTGGTAGACATATAAAATTGTTTAAGTTATGGGACTTAAATGTTTTATATACTTATAAGAGAAGAAGGGACTCTTTGCAAATAATTCGAAATTATTATTTCTAGAAAATGGCAGCATTTTTGAAAAAGTACAAAGGCAACAAAACAGAATTTGACAAACATGGCTGGTTAGGTACAAAGAAATAGTTTAAAAGGACAAATAAACATGTTTTACACTGTTTTGATGCTTTCGGCACAAGATTCCGCCTCATTACCTTCGCCTCGACACTGTCGAAAGCAATGCAAATGGTATTAGGGAACTGGTACGTAGTGAATTGGATGTAAGCGGAAGGAATAGGGTCGAAACCAGGGGTTCAGAAGGGGTTGAAACACTACTTTTCTTTTAAAAGAAAATGCACTTGTTTGCTTCGACTAAGTGGCTTTCGACTTGGTTAGCCTTCGGCAAGGTCAAATGGGATTAAAGAAATGGTTTCAATTGGGTTGCACTTTTGTCTTAAGTGACCGAGTTGAAACCTTTTGGCTGGTGCTTTCTTCCTTCCGACCTAGATTGGTTTCGAAAGGGTTGTTTTTCTTTTAAAATTTGGCTACTTCTCCATTTCTTTCGAAGGGATGATTTCGACAACATCACTTCTTTACTTAGGAATGCTTTTGAAAGGTAGGCTTTCGAATTAAATGATTTAATGACCCTTTTTCTCAATTGAAGTATAACCTTAAAGGTTTTAAAAGAGACGGTTTCGATGGTTTCACAAAGTGTTTTTCCATATGATTTAAATTGAACCCAAGTGCTTTCAAAAGGTTTAGATTTGATGCTTTCGAAAGGTTTTAAAGGAAGGGTTCGAAGGGGTGATTCCTCAATATTTTCGAACGAGTTAAAAGGGAAGGTTTTTCTGGTTGTTTCGAAAGGATTGAAAGGAAAAATTTTCAAAAGGTTTCGAAGGATTTTAAAGGAAAGGTTTTTGCCTATGTTTTAGAAAGGCAATATTTAAAGGTTTTTAATGAAAAATGTCTAAGACTTTTAAAGTTTACAAAAGGAAGGTTTTCCAATGATTTGGAAAGGGTTTGAGAATGGTCTCGAAAGGAACGTTTTGGCCTTTCGACCTAGATAGAAGAAAGGGTTTTACTTGGTTTAGAAAGAGGCACTTTCAATGGTTTCGAAAAGGGTACTTTCAATGGATTCGAAAGGTGGACTTTCAAAGATTTAAATGTTTTCATCAACTAGATTTGGGTAGAGTATGTATAACGTGGCAAGGTGATTTTGAGTAAAGCATAGAATATATAGACTTTTCTTGTATGATTTTGATTTAAAGGTTTTAAATCTTTTTGAAAAGGTTATCAAGGAAAATTATGGGATAGGATCCCCAAGTAAAATGACTCAGATATTAGAATACCAGATGGGACTGGTATTGGGTCGTGCCTTATACACTAGCAATTAGCACCAGCTAATTTGGTCAAAAATTCCAGTTTGCAGGGCTTTGTCATAGGTAAAACTAAAATTATGAATACACACAGAAAGGAATAATTGTTTGTATGCAGATAGGTTATTGGTGAGCCTGGAAAACCATTAGGATCAGGTGACCCTGGGAGATTTTAAGTTAAGGGTAAATCATATAGAAGAGAAGTATTTAACAGATAGTTAAGGATAGACCGTCCAAAAGATGAGTGTCTAATAGATGTTAGATAAATTTTGTTATATTGTCTGGTAGGATCGAGTCAGCCAAAGGTTAGTAGTTAGCTAAAAAACTATATTATTCAGACAGATAGTCCATTTGTTACCTGATATTTTTGTATACATAATGATGCTTTACAGATTTTAACCAGTTTTGGTTGCAAGAAAAGTTCTGCAAAAGATATATTTAAAAGATTGTTAGTGAGGGAAACCCTTTTCGCTAAGCAACGTGATGTCACTTAACATAAAATATCCAAGGCGTAACAGTATTATTCACACCGGGCTTTTTGTTTGACTCGAAGTTTTTATCTCCCCTTAAACTCTCACTTGCTCAAAATTGATTTGATTAGGATAAGGGTTGAGGTTTTCAAATTTTATAAATTTTGGTGAATAAAGCTTCCAAAGACGAACATGTGGCTGACGGATAGCTATTTAGGAGTTGTAGTTGATTTTGTTTATTTCCGTTGGGTATATTAAGTCAGATATGACTATATTCCTCTGATCAGCCGATATGCATCATCATATGTCACTCTTTGAGTATTTTGCAATAGATATATTTAATCATTGCGTGGGAAACATTGAGGGAACATGTAATTTGGATATGAATTATAGTTTTGAAATGTAATCAGTACAATGTTGCTTTTTTGAAATCTATGATTTTGTTTATATTCAAGTGCCTCTGATATTATGGATACCATTAGCATTATGGTATTTTGTTACCAGAAGTTAATACTATAGATGACTGCAACATTTATAGCGCTTAGCTTTTGGCCTCCAAACATGGGATGTTACAACTTGGTATCAAGGCATAGGTTCATGCAAAATTTAAACTAAAATTGGTTTGAAAACATAATCCTAAGGAATTAGAGTAAGATTGGGGTATAGGATAACGCTATAGTAATGTACTTAAATTTGCTATATATAAGTATACGCTTTATCTCTAGTCTTCTATCTTTGTCAAGTTATTTTACTGTATCACATGAGGTTTGAATACATATCTGGATGGTAGAAGAGGAATAGTTAACCTAAGAGGGGAGGGTACTGATGGGAATGCTAGACCTAATGCAAGGAGGACCCAAGGTCAGGAACTGGCAGAAAATGTGGCTGTTGGAGTCCCGCAAGTTGGAATGGAAGCTATGTATCAGTTTTTCATAAATATGATGCAAGCGGGTATCGATGCTGGAGTAGTGGGAGGCGGAGTTCAAAAAACTCTGGCGGTCAACAATTATGCTGATCTGAGTAAAGTTTATGTTAGGCTTGGAGGAAAGCCATTTTTTGGAACAGAAGATGCCATTGTGGTGGAGAATTGGTTGCTACATTGTGAGAGAATATTTTCCAATTTGGGGATCAATTATGAGCAGAAGAGGAGGTTGGCGCTAAGACAACTTCAGGGAACAGCTTTATTTTGGTGGAATAGTACGACTATGGCAGTGGATGAGGAGAATGTGACATTGGTAGGTTTAAAAGGAGGTTCCAATGGAGGTTCATGTCAGTAATGGCACAGTCTGTATTGATCCGGAAGCTTACCGAGCTAGAATTGGGAGCGATGGATGTTCTAGAGTATGCCAGTAGGATTTAATAGTTGGCTAGATATGGTAATACCACTGTTGATACAATGATGAAGTTGAATGAGAAGTTTATCAAGCTATTGAAGCTTGAGTTGGTCAGGGCTACTTTACCGCATATTAGAGATCCCTATGATATGGTTATAGAGATGGCTTTGTGGAACGAGGAAATTCTTGCATGTCAGAAGAAGAATAAGGTAAAAGAGGTCCAGGTTGGGAAAGGCCATAAGAGGAAGTTCTTCGACAAGAAGGGTGCTCAGAAGAGTGGAGAAGCCAAGAAAGGGAAGTATGAGATTGTCTTTTTTACTTGCAACAGGTAGGGCCATTTTGCCAATGAGTGTCATACTGGGAAGCCGAAAGAAGTGATCGAGAAGAAGAACATAAGATGCTTCATTTGCAATCAAATCGGCCATTATAAGAATCAATGGAAGAAGCCCACTAAGGATGGAAAGGGCAAGGTATATGCATTGGAGCCTGCTACTTCGAAGCCAATAGCTTAGGAGAAAGGAAAAACAGTTTTGAGAGGTACGCTTTAGATTATGGTATGTCTGTTAGCATTCTATTTGATATTGGTGCATTGCATTCTTTTATACCTAGATGTTTGATAGATAAGCTTAACCTAGAACCCACATATTTAGTTACTTCATTACGGGTTGCGAGACGAATAGGAGGGTATGTAACTCTAGGGTTGAGATGTGACCGGTTAGAGGTTGGCTTGTTAGGTCATATTTTTGCTTGCAGTTTGCATGTGTTTGATTTTGTGAGTTTGTGAATTATTCTTGGTATCGATTGGTTAAGTGAGTATGATGCTAGGATATTTTGCCAGGATAGGAAAATATCACTTAGATGCCCTGATTATAGCAACAAGATTGTTTGTACCGTAGAAGCTTCTAGTGTTAAGGTGAATGCCTTGTTGGGTGTTGTGGAATTGGAAGATGAGACGAGTCGAGTTTTCATGGTTAGAGAATTCATAGATGTGTTTGAGCTTGTAGTTGGATTGCCATCGAAACGAGCCATTGAGTTTCAAATAGATTTGTAACTGGGAGCAGAACCAATGAGTAGGGCGCCAAGTAGAATGATCCCTATAGAGATAAGGGAGTTAAAGGTGCGGTTGGGGGAATTGGAAGGCAAGAGTTTTATTAGGCCGAGTAGTTCGCCATAGGGAGCAGCTGCAGTGTTTGCTAAAAGCCGGACGGGTCGTTAAGGCTATGTATCAATTATCTTAAGTTGAATGAGAAAACGATAAAGAATCGATATCCATTGCCGAGAATAGAAGATTTGTTCGACCAGTTGAGTGGAGCTAAGGTATTTTATTAGTTAGATTTGGCAATAGGTTTCCATCAACTCAGAATAGGAGAGGATAGTTGTAACGACCCAACTTCCAAACTCCAGAAAGTCGCATCACTAAGAAGAAAGAAAAGGATAGAAAAGAGAAAGGAAAGGAAAGAAAGAAACAGACAACATCAGAATCTCACAGCGGAATCGAATAAATTATAATATGTAACGACCCGCCGCTCTGACTGCCTCTAGTCGGTAATTAAACCAACCAGAAACGTTCAAAATGACGGATTGTTATTTAGTTTATAACATTTAAACAGAATCAGTCACAGAATCACAGAAACAATAATATATTTTATAAATAAACTTTTCTTTTATATACAAGTATCAGAGTTATACAGTGAATTACATTTTATACAGCGGAACAATTTTTATTAAGTACAAGAAAAATTTTGCTGAAAACTTTAATGAAGTGCTTTCCCCTCTCTCTCTAACTTCGCTGCGAGAAAATCTCCAAGCTGCAAAAATACTCGGTCTGACCCGAGCGTTTATTGCAAAACACAAAAACACTCGAGTCAGGATTAATCTTAACTCAAGTAAATAAATTTGTAATGAACTGAATAAAATGGATCACATGAATCAATTCAAAATCTATTATGGATTTTCATTATTAACAGCTTTAATTTTTAAAATCTGTCAATCCCGTGTGTCTGCAGTACACACATGTACTTTGCACACATGTGCACTGCCTCGCCAACACGTGTGCACAGCTCCATTCAGAAATACAAAATGACCAAACAGCAATGCAAATGCAGTAATGGGTGAACAGTCCACAAGAGTGCAACACAGTGAAGATGACAAGTAAAAAAAAACAAGTCAAAATGGAAGCAGTGATACAAAGGCCAGAACAAAGCCCAAACAAAGAACTTCAACCAAACAGGGTTATAACAGGGACAATACTTTTAAAATTTATGTTGTTTCTAAACTGCAGTTACAACAGGGTTAATGGTGCAGTACAGGCAGCAGAAGCGACGAAACAAATTGGATTAGTCCAAATAAAAGAGGATGTAAATAATATAAATTCCCACAAATGAGCATAAGGGGTGTACAGGAGTACACTTATATCAAACCAGCAAGAACAAATCTGGGCAGCCAACCAAGCCAAACTACAGGGACGTGCAAATCAAAGTAACATACTTTGGGCTATATGTTCAATTTCAAGGTATAAAGAAACAAGGACAAAATAAGTTAATGCATAGGCATAGTGCTTGACTAACTGTTTAAAGCAAATATCGAAATAAAAATCTAACAACAGTAACGATCCACGAAAATCAGGCAACATCAAGTAGTTTAGGAAATCCAACATGCATCACATTCATACTTATAAAAACACAGCATTATCTAAATGTTCAGATCCACCTCAAAAATATGATTTCTGGTCATTTTCCAGATTGCATGCTCATAGGCACACATTCACATTAAATCACAAGTAAACATTATATACTTACATGCAACAGGTCTCATCAACCATACACTGTTTTTAACTAAATTTCAAAACCAATTTAAATCTGGTCTAAAACATTCAAATCTGCTCAAAATTTAAAACTCAAACAAACTGTTTAAATCAATAATCAGGTTTAAAAGATAGCCTGAAACTATTTTAAATCTTGACTTAAACCCAGATTAAATTTTTGTTTAAAATTTAAGATTCTCATTTTCCAAAAACTTTAAATTTCAAACTACATGTTAATTCAGTTTTCAACTTCCACCTAAAATCAAATTCCCACACAAAAATTTAAATTTCATTCAAATGTTAGAAATTGCAAAGCTACAGGATTTTAAACCTGAAACTGTTTTGTTTTAAAACTTGATTTAAAACAGAATTTTAAATCTTATTAAAATTTAAGATTTTACTTTAAAAAAAATTTACTTTGAATTCAAAGCTACATTTGAATTCAGTTTAAATCTTACACTTGATTAAATTTACAATCTTTAAAATAGGAGCTTTATTCAAAAATTTAAAAACTGTAAAATTACAGATTTTAAAACCTGAAACATCATAACATCTTAAATCCACTAGCTTACAGACCTCTTCCAAATTCCTGATTTTATTCAAAACAGGATAGCTAATTCTACAGTTCATTTTAAAAGTGAAATTTATTTTACACTTTCTGATTCTAACATACATCAATGTTGTAAGCTTGTTTTAAATAATTTCAGATGTTTGTTATTCTTAATTAAAAAAAAAAAAAAATTGTATGTATTTGTTACAGAGACAAAATTAAGTTTTCAGTTTAGCTAATCATGATTTACAAACCTGCATCTAAGCTAAACTAACACATTTTGTTCACTGATCAATTCTAACAGAGACTAAACTCAGAGATAAAGATTTTCTTTTAAAAATCTTAGTAAAAATAAAACAAACATGTATGCAGCTTCCTGGCCAAAGCATCATATATATACATAGTTATATATGTATACACAGAACATTCACCACAATTTAATCATTCAAGCTTGCTTATTACTATCAATACACATGCAACAGATTATTAAGCTTTTCCATTTGTGAAGATATCTTCCTCAAACAAAATGAATTACTGCAGTTTTCATCCATAGAAATTTATATATATATATTTAAATGACAGTTTTGCTTTGAACTTGAGTTCTAATACTTGCATGTGCATTTTTTTCAAAAGAATTGGGGTTTTGAATTAGCTTGCAACTGAAAACAAGAATAGGGGAGGTTTACAGACACATATATACATCACATATGAACTGAAGTTCAAACAAACACATGTAAACAAAGTTTTTCCACAACCAGATTCAAAATCCATCGCATGCAGCAACAACAAATAAGCAAGTTTAAATAGCATCTGTTCTTATCAATTTAAATTAAAATTTAAATAGCATCTGCTCTCATCAGTTAAAAACTAACATCTATTCTTAACAGTTTAAATTAAAATCAATGGCATCTGCTTTCATCAGTTTAAATTAAAATTTAAATAACATCTGCTCTCATCAGTTAACATCGAATTATCAGAGCAATTGATAGCAACTATCACCCAAAACATAGCATGCAACCAAGCATTCAATTCAAACAGATCTAAATACTTGAACGAAAATTAATCGTGAGAAAAACTCACCTTATCACGAATTGGAGCAGCCGCGAGCTACTGAAGCCGAGGCCTTCGATTTTGAAATGCCACAGCTTGGAAAAGAGGAATCGAGCAGCCATGAATTCGTGAAGCCCTAATTTAGAGACGAAGAGCTGAAGCCCTAGTTGAGACTTCAAAGAGGAACGAAAGAGGATTCGTGGCCGCCATTGTTATGTTTTCTTTGAATTTTAGGGTTACGAATGAAATAGAGAAGGGATCGAGTATAGCCTTAGATAATATTACAGTACTTAAGCAAAACCATGGGCTAAGAAAGTTGTAAAGCCCACCTAATTCCTTAAACAAAAATTTTGAAGGGAATTTAAACAAATTTACAAACTTCAAGCTCAAATTTTTAAATTCAAATATGTTCTTCATATTAACTTGAAAAATTCAAATAGCCTCATAGTTTCAAATCCAAATTTTAATTCAACTATTAATTTACATAAGAAATAATCCTTATATCCAAGTTTTTTTCTTCTTAAGTCATTAGTTTAAATTTATAATACAAATTTAATATTCAATTTCAACTCCAAAGTCAAGTTTAAATTTTTATTCAGCTTTGTATAGATTAAATTTTAAAGTTTAATCGCCAAATCATAGAAATGTTTTATATAGCATTGGGAATTCAATTTAAATTATCATTCAAATATTTAAAATTAATTAAATATTCACAATTTAAATTGTTCAAAATTTAGGATCGTTACAATCTCCCCTCCTTAAAAGAATTTCGTCCCGAAATTACAAGTAAGGAGAAATGATTGTTGAAATTTCACTAATATTTATATTTTACACAATTTTATCTAGTTCGAAACTTATTAGAAATAAATGAATATAGGATTCATTCCATTTTTTTTATCTCACTAGCTTTGTTTATTAACTCATTTGTCTATTATTTTTCTACAATCAAGACACAAAAATCTTTACTAAAATTTTCAACTTACATAACCCAAATTTTAAATTTGAACTTCTTCATTTAAGAAATTTACATAGTATAACTTTTCCAAAGCTGTGGACTTTCAAAACATTTCAAAAATCCTCTCCCTTAATTTATTAAGTTAGAATTTATGTCACTTTAATTTCAGATAATTGATTTTCTATTTAAAGTTTGAAAATACTTGCTAACTCGAAATTTAACAAGTCTACTGTCGTTCTTAAAGACATTAGGCATACGCTGGCCAGGCGCAAGTCTAACAATCTCCAAGTACTAAATATACTTGCTTCAATTCCCAGTGAAAATACCTTTTTAAAAATTCTTTTAAAAATGGATATGGAAAGCACATTCCCCCATGGATCACAGTTTACTCGGCGGTTCCGCTACTATCCCAGTAGAGTCGCTTGTAACTGTGGATATCTCATCCCTTGAATTTCGCCATGGTTGTTGCCAAAGATCGCGGTTCACACGGCGGTTACGCTACTATCCCAGTAGAATCGCTCGTGACCGTAGGCATCTCGCCCCTCGAATTACGCTTTGGTTTGTAGATTGCAGTTTACACAGCGGTTACGCCACTATCCCAGTGGAATCGCTTGTAACTGTAGGCATCACGCCCCTCAAATTACGCTACCACCCGAGTGTAACTAGATCGCGGTATACACGGCGGTTACGCCACTATCCCAGTGGAATCGCTTGTAACCGTAGGCATCTCGCCCCTCGAATTACGCTAGCACACTATACCAGTCCAAAAGGACATTCCAACTAATGGAAATAC
Source organism: Allium cepa (assembly GCA_030765085.1). Lineage (NCBI taxonomy): Eukaryota > Viridiplantae > Streptophyta > Magnoliopsida > Asparagales > Amaryllidaceae > Allium > Allium cepa. Next base: position 25,313,605 of record CM060938.1, on the reverse strand, counting down.
AAAAGGTCACTCCAACTAATGGAAATACAAATGGTCATTCCAACTAATGGAAATACTACGTAGCTACGATTTTCAAATGGACACTCATCTCGAGTTCCAACAACCTTCACAAATGTTTAAATGGAAGGTACTTTTCCATATCCTCAATTTGGAAAACATAATATTATACATACATATATAATATTTCATTTCACATTTAGTACATATCATACTCATGTACTTACATAAGTTTTCCACAACAATTACTTTTCCAAACTAATGGTTTTCGAATTTATCGTATTCACAAATATACGTTATGAAAACCACAATATCACATACCCATAACAAATAGAGGATTCACAAATTTTCCATTTCATTATCCATTTAAAATTTTCCTCTAAGCCGATTTGGAAATTTAAGGTTATCTCAAACCTAATTCACATTCATAATCCAATTTATTATCGACTTCACACTCGATTTGGATTTCACGTTACATCGTCAATCCTCAACACATAATTGATGTCTATCGATATATAACCTCTGAGCTCGTACGTCTCAGAGAAGGGTGTTAAGCTAAGAGAATAAATTCTCCGCCACCAACAGATATATATTTAATAGAGATCAATTGATATGTCGTCAATTCACGACGTTAGACATACAATCCAAATCATCCATTTAAAATTCAAAGTTCAACTTACATTGTTTTTGTGTGTCAAAGTTAAACTCAATTTAACTCAAAATTCAATCACTTTGAAAAATTTTCCAAGTTGAACTAAGTATTCAAATTTCCCAAAAATAATATCTTTACAAGATATAAAATTTTTCACACTTAACCAATTGAAACAAATTCAAATATTCACTTTTCAATTTATCTTTAAAAGATAAAATCTCAAAACATTTACTTTTCCCTTTATCTTGAAAAGATAAAATTTCAAACCTTTCATTTCATATTGGAAAATATTTCCATACTTATTCAATAATAAGTAATTTACAAATCCATTTATTTTCAACATTTTGAAAATATTTGATATACTTAAACCAAAATCAAATATATATTTCATTCTTAAAAGAAATCATTCTTTTAAACACATTTCAAAACAACTTAAAATGAATTTACTTCATTTCATAGTGTTGCTTCCCAAAAACATTCCCATTTAAGTTTTTCAACTTCAACTTAATTCATAGTTTGAATTCTGCATACATTTCAAAATATTGGTTTTAAACCAACTTCAATTTTCCAATATTAAGTTTTCCACTTAACTTATTTCCATGCCCATTCAAATTCAAATTCTTCATTGCATCAATTTAAATCTCTTATAAATTTTCATTAGATTCATATCTCTTTTTATATCTCATTTATTGTCCAAAACCATAGATATAACACCTTTAATAAGTTACAATAATTTACTTATCAAAATAAGTCATTTGCGGATTTTATAAACATCTTTAGAAATTACATTTCTATTTATAAACTTTGTTTTATAATCTCCTTTACTAATTTGATTCAATTCAATTCATATAACTTAGTTATATACCCAAAATCCATATTATAAGTTAAATAGTTATAATCCATTTATTTACTAAATCGTTCTTCACAACATTTGAAATCAATTTTCAAAAGAATTCAAAATTAAATTTCCAAGTTATAGTTCAATAATCCATTTGATTATAATCAAATTGACATATCATTTTATTTTCCAATTACTACTTTGAAGATATTCAAAATATTTGATTTAAGCCAATTTAAACCAATTCATTAATTCTCTTAACTCATGTTTCATTTTCCATAACTCTCAAAAATTCGATAATGAGTTTCCGAATGATCGAAACTCAAGTCTAACGAGACCTCACCGAAGAGAAATGGTCGCAAACCTAAATTTAGAGAGGGGAATCTTCAAAATAATTCTAATTTTCAAAATACTTTTTATTTTAAAGAAAACAATTTTAAACTTCTTTAGATTTGAAAACACTTTCTTTAAAGTGATTCTAGTAACTATTCATATTAAATGCCATAAACTAAGCTTTGTGTAAACCAAAGCTCTGATACCACTTTTGTAAGAATCTCATTTCCGTCAGCAGCAACCGGTAGGCTTTGCAACCATCCCGGCACCACCGTGGCTACAAATGGTACCCTGCCCTTGCTTTTACGGCCAGCCTTTCAACTGTCACGGCTTACGCCTAACCAACCCCTTAAAGAGGACGTGTGGGGGTAAGAGTCTCCCGTTCGCCACCTAACCGCGAAGCGAGAACCCCCCATCACATTTCACCTAGATAAGCAAGATCAGTCACAGAATCACAGAAACAATAATATATTTTATAAATAAACTTTTCTTTTATATACAAGTATCAGAGTTATACAGTGAATTACATTTTATACAGCGGAACAATTTTTATTAAGTACAAGAAAAATTTTGCTGAAAACTTTAATGAAGTGCTTTCCCCTCTCTCTCTAACTTCGCTGCGAGAAAATCTCCAAGCTGCAAAAATACTCGGTCTGACCCGAGCGTTTATTGCAAAACACAAAAACACTCGAATCAGGATTAATCTTAACTCAAGTAAATAAATTTGTAATGAACTGAATAAAATGGATCACATGAATCAATTCAAAATCTATTATGGATTTTCATTATTAACAGCTTTAATTTTTAAAATCTGTCAATCCCGTGTGTCTGCAGTACACACATGTACTTTGCACACATGTGCACTGCCTCGCCAACACGTGTGCACAGCTCCATTCAGAAATACAAAATGACCAAACAGCAATGCAAATGCAGTAATGGGTGAACAGTCCACAAGAGTGCAACACAGTGAAGATGACAAGTAAAAAAAACAAGTCAAAATGGAAGCAGTGATACAAAGGCCAGAACAAAGCCCAAACAAAGAACTTCAACCAAACAGGGTTATAACAGGGACAATACTTTTAAAATTTATGTTGTTTCTAAACTGCAGTTACAACAGGGTTAATGGTGCAGTACAGGCAGCAGAAGCGACGAAACAAATTGGATTAGTCCAAATAAAAGAGGATGTAAATAATATAAATTCCCACAAATGAGCATAAGGGGTGTACAGGAGTACACTTATATCAAACCAGCAAGAACAAATCTGGGCAGCCAACCAAGCCAAACTACAGGGACGTGCAAATCAAAGTAACATACTTTGGGCTATATGTTCAATTTCAAGGTATAAAGCAACAAGGACAAAATAAGTTAATGCATAGGCATAGTGCTTGACTAACTATTTAAAGAAAATATCGAAATAAAAATCTAACAACAGTAACGATCCACGAAAATCAGGCAACATCAAGTAGTTTAGGAAATCCAACATGCATCACATTCATACTTATAAAAACACAGCATTATCTAAATGTTCAGATCCACCTCAAAATTATGATTTCTGGTCATTTTCCAGATTGCATGCTCATAGGCACACATTCACATTAAATCACAAGCAAACATTATATACTTACATGCAACAGGTCTCATCAACCATACACTGTTTTTAACTAAATTTCAAAACCAATTTAAATCTGGTTTAAAACATTCAAATCTGCTCAAAATTTAAAACTCAAACAAACTGTTTAAATCAATAATCAGGTTTAAAAGATAGCCTGAAACTATTTTAAATCTTGACTTAAACCCAGATTAAATTTTTGTTTAAAATTTAAGATTCTCATTTTCCAAAAACTTTAAATTTCAAACTACATGTTAATTCAGTTTTCAACTTCCACCTAAAATCAAATTCCCACACAAAAATTTAAATTTCATTCAAATGTTAGAAATTGCAAAGCTACAGGATTTTAAACCTGAAACTGTTTTGTTTTAAAACTTGATTTAAAACAGAATTTTAAATCTTATTAAAATTTAAGATTTTACTTTTAAAAAAATTTACTTTGAATTCAAAGCTACATTTGAATTCAGTTTAAATCTTACACTTGATTAAATTTACAATCTTTAAAATAGGAGCTTTATTCAAAAATTTAAAAACTGTAAAATTACAGATTTTAAAACCTGAAACATCATAACATCTTAAATCCACTAGCTTACAGACCTCTTCCAAATTCCTGATTTTATTCAAAACAGGATAGCTAATTCTACAGTTCATTTTAAAAGTGAAATTTATTTTACACTTTCTGATTCTAACATACATCAATGTTGTAAGCTTGTTTTAAATAATTTCAGATGTTTGTTATTCTTAATTAAAAAAAAAAAATTGTATGTATTTGTTACAGAGACAAAATTAAGTTTTCAGTTTAGCTAATCATGATTTACAAACCTGCATCTAAGCTAAACTAACACATTTTGTTCACTGATCAATTCTAACAGAGACTAAACTCAGAGATAAAGATTTTCTTTTAAAAATCTTAGTAAAAATAAAACAAACAGGTATGCAGCTTCCTGGCCAAAGCATCATATATATACATAGTTATATATGTATACACAGAACATTCACCACAATTTAATCATTCAAGCTTGCTTATTACTATCAATACACATGCAACAGATTATTAAGCTTTTCCATTTGTGAAGATATCTTCCTCAAACAAAATGAATTACTGCAGTTTTCATCCATAGAAATTTATATATATATATTTAAATGACAGTTTTGCTTTGAACTTGAGTTCTAATACTTGCATGTGCATTTTTTTCAAAAGAATTGGGGTTTTGAATTAGCTTGCAACTGAAAACAAGAATAGGGGAGGTTTACAGACACATATATACATCACATATGAACTGAAGTTCAAACAAACACATGTAAACAAAGTTTTTCCACAACCAGATTCAAAATCCATCGCATGCAGCAACAACAAATAAGCAAGTTTAAATAGCATCTGTTCTTATCAATTTAAATTAAAATTTAAATAGCATCTGCTCTCATCAGTTAAAAACTAACATCTATTCTTAACAGTTTAAATTAAAATCAATGGCATCTGCTTTCATCAGTTTAAATTAAAATTTAAATAACATCTGCTCTCATCAGTTAACATCGAATTATCAGAGCAATTGATAGCAACTATCACCCAAAACATAGCATGCAACCAAGCATTCAATTCAAACAGATCTAAATACTTGAACGAAAATTAATCGTGAGAAAAACTCACCTTATCACGAATTGGAGAAGCCGCGAGCTACTGAAGCCGAGGCCTTCGATTTTGAAATGCCACAGCTTGGAAAAGAGGAATCGAGCAGCCATGAATTCGTGAAGCCCTAATTTAGAGACGAAGAGCTGAAGCCCTAGTTGAGACTTCAAAGAGGAACGAAAGAGGATTCGTGGCCGCCATTGTTATGTTTTCTTTGAATTTTAGGGTTACGAATGAAATAGAGAAGGGATCGAGTATAGCCTTAGATAATATTACAGTACTTAAGCAAAACCATGGGCTAAGAAAGTTGTAAAGCCCACCTAATTCCTTAAACAAAAATTTTGAAGGGAATTTAAATAAATTTACAAACTTCAAGCTCAAATTTTTAAATTCAAATATGTTCTTCATATTAACTTGAAAAATTCAAATAGCCTCATAGTTTCAAATCCAAATTTTAATTCAACTATTAATTTACATAAGAAATAATCCTTATATCCAAGTTTTTTTTTTCTTAAGTCATTAGTTTAAATTTATAATACAAATTTAATATTCAATTTCAACTCCAAAGTCAAGTTTAAATTTTTATTCAGCTTTGTATAGATTAAATTTTAAAGTTTAATCGCCAAATCATAGAAATGTTTTATATAGCATTGGGAATTCAATTTAAATTATCATTCAAATATTTAAAATTAATTAAATATTCACAATTTAAATTGTTCAAAATTTAGGATCGTTACATAATATATCACATAATACTTTACATAGTATCATATACATCAGAGTTAAACAGCTAGAACAACACAAACTAGAGAGTTATAAACATCTGTCCAGCAATTACAATTCAAGTACATCAGAGAAACAGTTACAACTCAAACACAGCGGAACTACTAAATATATCTACACGCTGAAGCCTCCTGCTCCATTATCTCCTCCAGAACTCGTCAAAGCAATCCTGAAACACTTGACTACTCATACGTAATATGAGTACCCAAGAGTTTAGTAAAACAGAAAATAAACACTCGGGTCAGACAGGGGTCTGGTGTGAGTAAACGGGGATAAAAGTTGCTTAACATTAGAAAATCCTTTGAAAACAAAAGTTATCACGTAAGACTTCCCACACATAAACATGGAAAAGTTTTTACCTTACGCTAACCAAAACATTTGATAGGAAATCCAGTGATATTATAATAGTGTCTAGGGTTTTCAAAATAAAATACAGAAATAGCTGGAATGCATACATCTCACGTTCCAACATAGTTGGGCACAATCAAAACCGTACAGACACTTATTGGATTTTGGATTCCATACAATGGCAAGGCTACTGGGGTACCGCCCGTCACAGTACGTGGCCTGGATCACTGTACCGAGGAGTACTCCCACTCCCCTGCAACACAAAGCCGGACCCGTTCCTTACTGAACAGTTCCGAACAAGGCCACCCCGCAGATTGGTCGTCACCAACTGCCACACAGCCGAAAAATAAAGGGACCTCTAGACAGGAGTAAATCTTGCTCTCAAGTGGGGGCTACCCACGAAGCTTTGATGCACCTCCCCTGTTTTAGCCATTCCCAGTTGATGAGGCTTGAGGCTACGATTACCTTTATAGGACACATCAATCTTAGAATGCTCATCATCCACCTGACGATGTTCTGAAAGCATTCAATCCATACAAGTTCGTTCCGGGTTCGAACAAAACCGAAGGCATTATCTCGTTACACTCGTATTGGAATCACCCTCAGAGTTAACGACGATACCCTTGCACTCTAAATCGCCATCTCGAATCTATAAGCACTATTCCGTCAACTCATTACGGAATCACCCACAGAGTTATACTAACGTATATCCCTTGCACCTCGAGTCTTCACTTGCTCCACTTGGATTAACGACCTAACGTTTAATTGGAATCGATGTGCTTTTTGGATATCCAAATATGGAAACCCGATCCCGGTCTCACCGAAACCAAACGCCATTTTAATGTCTAAGTTGTACTTAAGGGTTTTAAACAATTAACTCATTTCATTATTATCTATTTCACACAGATAGATAAACTACATCTCACAGTAGATAATCACATTTATATCATAAATAGATAATCTGTATCATCCACAACAGATAATCATCACAACCAAATAATCCATCACAAACCATCATACATAAACAATCATCCATATCATACAGATACAACTAATCTCATTACTGAGATCACAACCATTCAATCAATAGCATCCATAAGCAATGATTCATTAACCATCAATTATAATTAATTTAAAATGAATTAAATTAATTACAACTATCTCTAATTAATTTAAAATAAATTAATTAACACATTTAAATCTTGCTTAACATCCATTAATTAATTAACCCAGTTAATTAATTATTCACTAAGTATTTAACTTGATTAAACAACTTTGATTAATCATTTACTAATTACAATAAGTAATTAGTCTTTAATTAATTTCATAAATTAATTAACCCTAATCGTAAGTAATTAATATTTAATTCCTCATTTATTAATTAATTATAATTAATTATATTTATCCTTAATTAATTACAATTAATTAACCACTTAATTAATTAATTATTTAATCAACAATCCTTAATTACATCATTAATTATAATAATTAATGATCTCTAATATTTAAATAAATTACTTAATTAAAATTAATTACGTTTAGAGTTTAATCTAATTATTAATCACCTTGATTAATATTAAATTTAGTAATTAACTATCTTTAATTACTCATTTATAAATTAATTAACCAATAATTAATCATTAATTAATTTCTTAATTAATTACAAAAGTAATTATCTAAATTACTAGCTACATTTCAGTAATTATCATTTTTACTTTTCTAAGTCATCCTGCTCCACTAATTACATTAAGTAATTACTCTCTTATAAAATCATCACATGATATATTAAAATTAATTAAACTAAATTAATTAACTTAAATAGATCACAGTATTAAAATTAATTACATTAATTAATTACTTAATTATCCTTAGATAATTATCACCAATTATTAATTAACATTTCATTAATTATATACTTAAGGGAAATTTAAATTAGATTAATAAATCATTTCTAATTAATATTAATCTAAACCATTACTTAAAAGTAAAATAATTAAGTAAAATCCTAAATTATTTTAAATATTTTCAAAATAATTTAATTACTTATTAAATTACTCATTTAAATTCAAAATGTATTAAAACAATACGTTTCCAAATTTAAATTCAAATTTTCAATTCATTTAAGAATTTAAAGATTCAAAATGTTAAATCATTTAAACATTAATTCCAAAAATAATTATAAACCTTAAAATAAAAATGAATGTTTAAAGAACATTCATTACCTAGATATAAAAGAGAAGTTAAAAATAAATCAAGCTTGAGAATAGATTCAATTTTTAAATTAACACTTCATAGCTTAATTCAAATATTAAAAGAAATAAATTCTTTCAGGTTTTAAATCTTATTTGAAATAAAATTTCATTTTCAAAATTCACTTTTAAAACATTTGAATATATTCACTCATTTTTCTTTAAATTTACAATCTGTTTGAAATCAAACTGGTTTCCAAAGAAACCTGAAAAATACAGTTTAAACTTGATTTCAAAACACATTTAAATATTTGCTTAAACCATTTAAATTTGTTCAAAAATTAAAACTTACAAAAACTATTTTGAAACAAAAATCTGGTTTTAAACCAAACCTGAAACTGTTTTATACTTGACTTCAAAACTGAATTTAAAGCTTGTTTAAATTTAAGATTCCATTTTAAAAAAAACTTTTGAACCCAAAACTACATTTTAATTCAGGTTCAAGTATTACTTGAATCAAGTTTTCTACTTAAAATATGAATTTATTCAAAAATTTAAAACTGCAAAACTTCTCAAGCTTAAACCTGAAAACTGTTTTAAACTTTGATTGAAAACAAAATTTAAAACTTGTTTAAATTTTAGATTTTCATTTTAAAATCTTGAACTCAAAACTCCATTTGAATTCAGATTCAAGTTATACTTGAATCAACTCCTACACTAAAATGAATTCAACATTTTTTAAAAAAAACTGCAAGCTCTCTGTTATAAACGTGTAGCCATAAACCCGAGACACTCATGATTTTACTTCGAGTTCCCCAACCCTTTACTTCGAGTCAGAAACACAACTACCCGAGAATAGCTTCGAGTAAATAAACCCTGCACACAATCCAATAGTTCACCTGAACTTCAACCTGAAAGGTGCACATGCACTGTCACCTTGTCCAACTCCAGCCATGCTAACCCACTCCTACCAGCCACTTACCATCCCCTAACAGAGATACAATCCCCTAATCTCCCTTGCAACTCATATTTTCAAAATTTCAGGTTGATCAAACAAACTGAAACATCAACTCAAACTCTGTCCTCCTGGAAACCCAATATCACCTCTCCTCAATCTCTGATCATCCATCACCAACATCCCCTTCATTCTTACAACAAAACCCCACTAATCATGAAGCATCCTAACACCCTAAATCCACTATCTCCTCAGAAAATCCCTAAAATTCCTAGTTCTGTTCAAAACAGAATGCAAGTTCCACAGCAATTTAAAAAAAAAATGAATTTTTGTTTTAAAATTCATAATTCATACTTGCATTAATTTATAAACTTGTTTTAATAATTTAAGAAGTTTGACATACATGCTTCTTGAAAATATTGTATGTTGTTAGTGTTTCAGAGGCAACAGTTTCTTTTTTTTTCTTTTCTCTTGATTATAATTTGTAAATATAAATCTATAGTAAACTAACAACTTCATTTACATAATAGATCCTAACTGAGAATCAATTCAAGAGGTATTGGTATTTTTTTTCTATTTAAAATTTTAGTTTTATAAACAGAACAGGTGATCAGGTACCTGTAAACACACATATATATATATATGTTTATACATACATTGAATATTTATCACAATAAAATCATACAAAGCAAACTCATTCCTATAATCCACATGCAACAGATAAATTAAAACAACTTCCTATTGTGAGGTTACTTACTAAACAAAATGGAGACAGAGCAGTTTAATCATAGCAGTTTTGATTTTAGAGAAAAACAGTTTGCATAAGAAGCATAGGTTCTGGAAATTTTGTTTAGCTTTGATTTAAAAGGAAGAACTGTTTTTAAAATAAAAAGGTTTACTCACCTTTAAATTAAAGATGCAGAAACAAACTTAAGTGCAGATTAAATTTCCAGAAACTGTTGAAACTGCATATTGAAATCTGGCTTCCACTTTGATTACAGAAATTACTTCTCTGGTTGATGAATGCATGCAGACCTATTCCTTGCTCAGATTTTAAATTGGAGTTGAGCTCCAGATTTGATGTTGAACTTGGCATGCAGATCCATTTCAAATGCATAGATTTGAAGATAAACTTGCAGATTTAAAGATGTATGTTTTTGAAGAAATTGATTTGTAGAATTTAGATGCAGATAGGTTGTATGCAGATTTGAAGAAATTTGGTTTTCAGATTTGATTGAAGATTGGGTTTCTGGATTTGATTCGTAATTTGATTTTGCAGATTTTAACATGCTTTTGTTTTAGGGTTTTGATTTTTCTTAAATCTGAATTTTCAGATTCGAATGAGAAAAATGTTTTAACAAATGAATTGCCATGTTTCAAAAATAAACTAAATTTCAAAAATAATCAACATGCCACTTGTTATGTTCTTATCTTAAATTTTTACAAGTGTCTCTTTAATTTTTAAAAAGCTAACACATGTTCATTTTCAAAATAAAAAGAAAATTCTAAATTTATACTTGTATTTAAATTATCTTAGACCATTACTAATTTATTTTAGCAAGTTTTAAAATGTTTATTAACATTAGCTTTTTAAATAACAACATATACACTTACATTTAAATGCTTGTTTAATTATTTTTCAAAATAATATTCTTTCAAAACTAAATTTCAAAAGAAAATATTTTGGAAAGAAAAAGAAATGTTGAATTTATTTTATTTCAAAAGGTTTCAAACTAAATATTATACTTTAACGAGAATGAATTAAATCTTATTTCAAAAGAAAAGCAATTTTAAAATAAAACAAAATATAATAAACTTTTATTATAAAACAAAATTTAAACAAAACAAATTCTTACTTACATTTCTATAAAAATATAAGAAAGATTTTTAAAACAAACTTTTGAAAAGTTGACAATACTAATTTATATTAGATTAAATCAATTTACAAATTATACATTTATATAGTAATTAGAAAATATCCTTTATTTAATATAAATTAAAATAATAACCAAATCCTCTATTTACAATGTATAAACATTTATACATTATAAATAAAATATTTTTAAATCAGTTTAGAAAGATAAATTTATTACTTAAATATTTTTAACTTTGAAAAGAATACCATTCACAAACTAAATAATTATTAATTTTCAAAAGAGAATTCCAGTTTGAATTAAATTATTAAATCAATATTTCACATTTTAAAATTATTAAAGAAATTATTAAATAATTATTGCCTAAATTTCCGGGACATCAGATTCCTCCCCCCTTAAAAGAATTTCGTCCCCGAAATTTAAAAGCATAGGTAATTTAATAATCCCATACAGATTTTAAATTTAAAAAGAGCAAACATATTCTATCAACCAAAATACTAGCAACCATAGCAACCAATCCAAATAAACAATTCTAATTACCCAGACAAAATTCTGGATAGGATTCCTTAGAGTTTCCCAGGTACAAACACCGGGACACTCGCCCTACAGAATCTAAACTAGCTACACCACTCAGATCTAGAGCTCCTATATATCTAGATCTACAAATCTAAATAGAATACAGGACCACAGAGAAGTCCTGATCCAATCCCAAATCTCCCAGAACTACTGATTCTAAAACCAGAGATAAACCATACACGTACTCCCTCAGAGATACGTGAAAACCAAAACAAATTCCAGCCATCCGAACTGGCAATTCAATCTTGTAGACCAAACACTTCACTCTTAAGAGAAAACAGAAAGATCCAATCTCTTATCCACACATCTCTCAAATCGATCCTGGGCTTCCCTCAACTTCTAGATCAATCAAATCTACCACACAACTCTTCTACAGATATTAGAAGTCTTCAGACAAACTACTCTTATTCTGAAAACAGAACAAATGCACAAGACATCCAAGCCTTCATATCCAAAATGAATTTCCTGTAGAAATCCTGTGATCCAAGACAAAACTCAAATTCCCAAAGAATCGAGTGCTGCTTCTATTCTGGAATAGCTGCCACCATGCTTCCACTGCGCAACTCTGATTCGAGAATGCTGTTGATGAACACAAGTATAAACTTGATCAACTTATCTCGGAATATTGTTCATCAAATTCCATAAAATCTCAGTGACCTATCCGATTCGGTCACAACACCACAACAAAAATTCAACCAGAAAACTGGACTCAATAAATCCTACCAACTTAAACAGATCACACTCAAAGAATCTCCTACAATGTTGAACCACCGGTAAAATTCCAAGAATCAAGTCGAATCAGAACTCAATCTCTCGATGGATGCAAATCTTAACTCCTTCGAAGATATCCAGAAAATACCACTTCGAAAACTCAAACATCCACTAGAGATGCTTCAATCCAAACAAAGATTACTCAAAGAACTTCCGAACCGTCGCAAGTCACTTTTGCGATTTCACTCTGTTCAGATTCCAAGAAATCGTTCTCTCTTCAACAATCTATACAGCTAAAGCCTTCAAAAGAAGAAACTAGTGGTCCATCTCTTAACCACTAACATCACTCCCAACTGAGCTTCCAGAAGAAATGGACAAGCCCTCCATCTGCCCGGACTACTGGCAGAAGAATCACAGAGATTTCTGAACCATCGAAGAAAAGGCCACTCAGTGCTGCTACTGCTGCCAAAACTTCCTTATCCAAAAGCTCATCGAACCTTAAAGCTACACCAGCCTCTTCACAAATAGAGCCTTCCTGATAGACAGATATCTCTCAGGAAACTTGCTCCCAAACCAAGCTCAAAACTCTCTGCCAAACTGAGTTTCAGACTCAAATACAGACAGAACTCCTCCCTGAGGTTGCCAGATACCATCTCTGGCTTCAGAACTTCCAACTAATCCAAACTCAAGAGAATCCACTCACCCGAGTGAAATCCAACTTACAATCCAAAGATAAACTCCGAATCTTAAAAAGATTTCCTTCAGAGATTAGAAAAATCCTTCACTAACTGCAGAACTACTCAAGATGCCCAAACTGCTCTAGCAGATCACCTCCAACTTCAATCACTCGGACTCTAACCATTGGTAGTTGTGTTACACACACCACTACCATATCTACCTTTATTACGTATATTGGAAAACCCGAATAGGTAACCCAATCTAATAGGTAGAAATAAATACATATATATATATATATATTCAAAATCACGAATACGCTCTCTCAAGAAGGACACCACTCCAGAGCATAGGTATTCGCTCAACCTAGTGAGCTCTGATACCACGTTGTAACGACCCAACTTCCAAACTCCAGGAAGTCGCATCGCTAAGAAGAAAGAAAGGGATAGAAAAGAGAAAGGAAAGGAAAGAAAGAAACAGACAACATCAGAATCTCACAGCGGAATCGAATAAATTATAATATATCACATAATACTTTACATAGTATCATATACATCAGAGTTAAACAGCTAGAACAACACAAACTAGATAGTTATAAACATCTGTCCAGCAATTACAATTCAAGTACATCAGAGAAACAGTTACAACTCAAACACAGCGGAACTACTAAATATATCTACACGCTGAAGCCTCCTGCTCCATTATCTCCTCCAGAACTCGTCAAAGCAATCCTGAAACACTTGACTACTCATACGTAATATGAGTACCCAAGAGTTTAATAAAACAGAAAATAAACACTCGGGTCAGACAGGGGTCTGGTGTGAGTAAACGGGGATAAAAGTTGCTTAATTTTAGAAAATCCTTTGAAAACAAAAGGTATCACGTAAGACTTCCCACACATAAACATGGAAAAGTTTTTACCTTAAGCTAACCAAAACATTTGATAGGAAATCCAATGATATTATAATAGTGTCTAGGGTTTTCAAAATAAAATACAGAAATAGCTGGAATGCTTACATCTCACGTTCCAACATAGTTGGGCACAATCAAAACCGTACAGGCACTTATTGGATTTTGGATTCCATACAATGGCAGGGCTACTGGGGTACCGCCCGTCATAGTACGTGGCCTAGATCACCGTACCGAGGAGTACCCCCACTCTCCTGCAACACAAAGCCGGACCCGTTCCTTACTAAACAGTTCCGAACAAGACCACCCTGCAGATTGGTCGTCACCAACTGCCACACAGCCGAAAAATAAAGGGACCTCTAGACAGGGGTAAATCTTGCTCTTAAGTGGGGGCTACCCACGAAGCTTTGCTGCACCACCCCTGTTTTAGCCATTCCCGATTGATGAGGCTTGAGGCTACGATTACCTTTATAGGACACATCAATCTTAGAATGCTCATCGTCCACCTGACGATGTTCTGAAAGCATTCAATCCATACAAGTTCGTTCCGGGTTCGAACGAAACCGAAGGCATTATCTCGTTACACTCGTATTGGAATCACCCTCAGAGTTAACGACGATAACCCTTGCACTCTAAATCTCCATCTCGAATCTATAAGCACTATTCCGTCAACTCATTACGGAATCACCCACAGAGTTATACTAACGTATAGCCCTTACACCTCGAGTCTTCACTTGCTCCACTTGGATTAACGACCTAACGTTTAATTGGAATCGATGTGGTTTTCGGATATCCAAATATGGAAACCCGATCCCGGTCTCACCGAAACCAAACGCCATTTTAATGTCCAAGTTGTACTTAAGGGTTTTAAACAATTAACTCATTTCATTATTATCTATTTCACACAGATAGATAAACTACATCTCACAATAGATAATAACATTTATATCATAAACAGATAATCTGTATCATCCAAAGAAAAAAGAGAAAGAAAGGAGAAAAAAAAGAAAGGAAGGAAAAGAAAGAAAGAAGAAAGAGAGAGGATAGATACAACTAATCTCATTACTAAGATCACAACCATTCAATCAATAGCATCCATAAGCAATGATTCATTAACCATCAATTATAATTAATTTAAAATGAATTAAATTAATTACAACTATCTCTAATTAATTTAAAATAAATTAATTAACACGTTTAAATCTTGCTTAACATCCATTAATTAATTAACCCAGTTAATTAATTATTCACTAAGTATTTAACTTGATTAAACAACTTTGATTAATCATTTACTAATTACAATAAGTAATTAGTCTTTAATTAATTTCATAAATTAATTAACCCTAATCGTAAGTAATTAATATTTAATTACTCATTTATTAATTAATTATAATTAATTATATTTATCCTTAATTAATTACAATTAATTAACCACTTAATTAATTAATTATTTAATCAACAATCCTTAATTACATCATTAATTATAATAATTAATGATCTCTAATATTTAAATAAATTACTTAATTAAAATTAATTACATTCAGAGTTTAATCTAATTATTAATCACCTTGATTAATATTAAATTTAGTAATTAACTATCTTTAATTACTCATTTATAAATTAATTAACCAATAATTAATCATTAATTAATTTCTTAATTAATTACAAAAGTAATTATCCAAATTACTAACTACATTTCAGTAATTATCATTTTTACTTTTCTAAGTCATCCTGCTCCACTAATTACATTAAGTAATTACTCTCTTATAAAATCATCACATGATTTATTAAAATTAAATAAACTAAATTAATTAACTTAAATAAATCACAAAATTAAAATTAATTACATTAATTAATTACTTAATTATCCTTAGATAATTATCACCAATTATTAATTAACATTTCATTAATTATATACTTAAGGGAAATTTAAATTAGATTAATAAATCATTTCTAATTAATATTAATCTAAACCATTATTTAAAAGTCAAATAATTAAGTAAAATCCTTAATTATTTTAATTATTTTCAAAATAATTTAATTACTTATTAAATTACTCATTTAAATTCAAAATGTATTAAAACAATACATTTCCAAATTTAAATTCAAATTTTCAATTCATTTAAGTATTTAAAGATTCAAAATGTTAAATCATTTAAACATTAATTCTAAAAATAATTATAAACCTTAAAATAAAAATGAATGTTTAAAGAACATTCATTACCTAGATATAAAAGAGAAGTTAAAAATAAATCAAGCTTGAGAATAGATTCAATTTTTAAATTAACACTTCATAGCTTAATTCAAATATTAAAAGAAATAAATTCTTTCAGGTTTTAAATCTTATTTGAAATAAAATTTCATTTTCAAAATTCACTTTTAAAACATTTGAATATATTCATTCATTTTTCTTTAAATTTACAATCTGTTTGAAATCAAAATGGTTTCCAAAGAAACCTGAAAAAACAGTTTAAACTTGATTTCAAAACGCATTTAAATCTTTGCTTAAACCATTTAAATTTGTTCAAAAATTAAAACTTACAAAAACTGTTTTGAAACAAAAATCTGGTTTTAAACCAAACCTGAAACTATTTTATACTTGACTTCAAAACTGAATTTAAAGCTTGTTTAAATTTAATATTTCATTTTAAAAAAAACTTTTGAACCCAAAACTACATTTGAATTCAGGTTCAAGTATTACTTGAATCAAGTTTTCAAATTAAAATATGAATTTATTCAAAAATTTAAAACTGCAAAACTTCTCAGGCTTAAACCTAAAAACTGTTTTAAACTTTGATTTAAAACAAAATTTAAAACTTGTTTAAATTTTAGATTTTCATTTTAAAATCTTGAACTCAAAACTTCATTTGAATTCAGATTCAAGTTATACTTGAATCAACTCCTGCACTAAAATGAATTCCATTCAACATTTTTTTTAAAACTGCAAACTCTCTGTTATAAACGTGTAGCCATAAACCCGAGACACTCATGATTTTACTTCGAGTTCCCCAACCCTTTACTTCGAGTCAGAAACACAACTACCCGAGAATAGCTTCGAGTAAATAAACCCTGCACACAATCCAATAGTTCACCTGAACTTCAACCTGAAAGGTGCACATGCACTGTCACCTTGGCCAACTCCAGCCGTGCTAACCCACTCCTACCAGCCACTTACCATCCCCTAACAGAGATACAATCCCCTAATCTCCCTTGCAACTCATATTTTCAAAATTTCAGGTTGATCAAACAACCTGAAACATCAACTCAAACTCTGTCCTCCTGGAAACCCAATATCACCTCTCCTCAATCTCTGATCATCCATCACCAACATCCCCTTCATTCTTACAACAAAACCCCACTAATCATGAAGCATCCTAACACCCTAAATCCACTATCTCCTCAGAAAATCCCTAAAATTCCTAGTTCTGTTCAAAACAGAATGCAAGTTCCACAGCAATTTAAAAAAAATGAATTTTTGTTTTAAAATTCATAATTCATACTTGCATTAATTTATAAACTTGTTTTAATAATTTAAGAAGTTTGACATACATGCTTCTTGAAAATATTGTATGTTGTTAGTGTTTCAGAGGCAACAGTTTCTTTTTTTTTCTTTTCTCCTGATTATAATTTGTAAATATAAATCTATACTAAACTAACAACTTCATTTACATAATAGATCCTAACTGAGAATCAATTCAAGAGGTATTGGTATTTTTTTTCTATTTAAAATTTTAGTTTTATAAACAGAACAGGTGATCAGGTACCTGTAAACACACATATATATATGTTTATATATACATTGAATATTTATCACAATAAAATCATACAAAGCAAACTCATTCCTATAATCCACATGCAACAGATAAATTAAAACAACTTCCTATTGTGAGGTTACTTACTAAACAAAATGGAGACAAAGCAGTTTAATCATAGCAGTTTTGATTTTAGAGAAAAACAGTTTGCATAAGAAGCATAGGTTCTGGAAATTTTGTTTAGCTTTGATTTAAAAGGAAGAATTGTTTTTAAAATAAAAAGGTTTACTCACTTTAAATTAAAGATGCAGAAACAAACTTAAGTGCAGATTAAATTTCCAGAAACTGTTGAAACTGCATATTGAAATCTGGCTTCCACTTTGATTACAGAAATTACTTCTTTGGTTGATGAATGCATGCAGACCTATTCCTTGCTCAGATTTTAAATTGGAGTTGAGCTCCAGATTTGATGTTGAACTTGGCATGCAGATCCATTTCAAATGCATAGATTTGAAGATAAACTTGCAGATTTGAAGATGTATGTTTTTGAAGAAATTGATTTGTAGAATTTAGATGCAGATAGGTTGTATGCAGATTTGAAGAAATTTGGTTTTCAGATTTGATTGAAGATTGGGTTTCTGGATTTGATTTGTAATTTGATTTTGCAGATTTTAACATGCTTTTGTTTTAGGGTTTGATTTTTCTTAAATCTGAATTTTCAGATTCGAATGAGAAAAATGTTTTAACAAATGAATTGCGATGTTTCAAAAATAAACTAAATTTCAAAAATAATCAACATGCCACTTGTTATGTTCTTATCTTAAATTTTTACAAGTGTCTCTTTAATTTTTAAAAAGCTAACACATGTTCATTTTCAAAATAAAAAGAAAATTCTAAATTTATACTTGTATTTAAATTATCTTAGACCATTACTAATTTATTTTAGCAAGTTTTAAAATGTTTATTAACATTAGCTTTTTAAATAACAACATATACACTTACATTTAAATGCTTGTTTAATTATTTTTCAAAATAATATTCTTTCAAAACTAAATTTCAAAAGAAAATATTTTGGAAAGAAAAAGAAATGTTGAATTTATTTTATTTCAAAAGGTTTCAAACTAAATATTATACTTTAACGAGAATGAATTAAATCTTATTTCAAAAGAAAAGCAATTTTAAAATAAAACAAAATATAATAAACTTTTATTATAAAACAAAATTTAAACAAAACAAATTCTTACTTACATTTCTATAAAAATATAAGAAAGATTTTTAAAACAAACTTTTGAAAAGTTGACAATACTAATTTATATTAGATTAAATCAATTTACAAATTATACATTTATATAGTAATTAGAAAATATCCTTTATTTAATATAAATTAAAATAATAACCAAATCCTCTATTTACAATGTATAAACATTTATACATTATAAATAAAATATTTTTAAATCAGTTTAGAAAGATAAATTTATTACTTAAATATTTTTAACTTTGAAAAGAATACCATTCACAAACTAAATAATTATTAATTTTCAAAAGAGAATTCCAGTTTGAATTAAATTATTAAATCAATATTTCACATTTTAAAATTATTAAAGAAATTATTAAATAATTATTGCCTAAATTTCCGGGACATCAGATTCCTCCCCCCCTAAAAGAATTTCGTCCCCGAAATTTAAAAGCATAGGTAATTTAATAATCCCATACAGATTTTAAATTTAAAAAGAGCAAACATATTCTATCAACCAAAATACTAGCAACCATAGCAACCAATCCAAATAAACAATTCTAATTACCCAGACAAAATTCTGGATAGGATTCCTTAGAGTTTCCCAGGTACAAACACCGGGACACTCGCCCTACAGAATCTAAACTAGCTACACCACTCAGATCTAGAGCTCCTATATATCTAGATCTACAAATCTAAATAGAATACAGGACCACAGAGAAGTCCTGATCCAATCCCAAATCTCCCAGAACTACTGATTCTAAAACCAGAGATAAACCATACACGTACTCCCTCAGAGATACGTGAAAACCAAAACAAATTCCAGCCATCCGAACTGGCAATTCAATCTTGTAGACCAAACACTTCACTCTTAAGAGAAAACAGAAAGATCCAATCTCTTATCCACACATCTCTCAAATCGATCCTGGGCTTCCCTCAACTTCTAGATCAATCAAATCTACCACACAACTCTTCTACAGATATTAGAAGTCTTCAGACAAACTACTCTTATTCTGAAAACAGAACAAATGCACAAGACATCCAAGCCTTCAGATCCAAAATGAATTTCCTGTAGAAATCCTGTGATCCAAGACAAAACTCAAATTCCCAAAGAATCGGGTGCTGCTTCTATTCTGGAATAGCTGCCACCATGCTTCCACTGCGCAACTCTGATTCGAGAATGCTGTTGATGAACACAAGTATAAACTTGATCAACTTATCTCGGAATATTGTTCATCAAATTCCATAAAATCTCAGTGACCTATCCGATTCGGTCACAACACCACAACAAAAATTCAACCAGAAAACTGGACTCAATAAATCCTACCAACTTAAACAGATCACACTCAAAGAATCTCCTACAATGTTGAACCACCGGTAAAATTCCAAGAATCAAGTCGAATCAGAACTCAATCTCTCGATGGATGCAAATCTTAACTCCTTCGAAGATATCCAGAAAATACCACTTCGAAAACTCAAACATCCACTAGAGATGCTTCAATCCAAACAAAGATTACTCAAAGAACTTCCGAACCGTCGCAAGTCACTTTTGCGATTTCACTCTGTTCAGATTCCAAGAAATCGTTCTCTCTTCAACAATCTATACAGCTAAAGCCTTCAAAAGAAGAAACTAGTGGTCCATCTCTTAACCACTAACATCACTCCCAACTGAGCTTCCAGAAGAAATGGACAAGCCCTCCATCTGCCCGGACTACTGGCAGAAGAATCACAGAGATTTCTGAACCATCGAAGAAAAGGCCACTCAGTGCTGCTACTGCTGCCAAAACTTCCTTATCCAAAAGCTCATCGAACCTTAAAGCTACACCAGCCTCTTCACAAATAGAGCCTTCCTGATAGACAGATATCTCTCAGGAAACTTGCTCCCAAACCAAGCTCAAAACTCTCTGCCAAACTGAGTTTCAGACTCAAATACAGACAGAACTCCTCCCTGAGGTTGCCAGATACCATCTCTGGCTTCAGAACTTCCAACTAATCCAAACTCAAGAGAATCCACTCACCCGAGTGAAATCCAACTTACAATCCAAAGATAAACTCCGAATCTTAAAAAGATTTCCTTCAGAGATTAGAAAAATCCTTCACTAACTGCAGAACTACTCAAGATGCCCAAACTGCTCTAGCAGATCACCTCCAACTTCAATCACTCGGACTCTAACCATTGGTAGTTGTGTTACACACACCACTACCATATCTACCTTTATTACGTATATTGGAAAACCCGAATAGGTAACCCAATCTAATAGGTAGAAATAAATATATATATATATATATTCAAAATCACGAATACGCTCTCTCAAGAAGGACACCACTCCAGAGCATAGGTATTCGCTCAACCTAGTGAGCTCTGATACCACGTTGTAACGACCCAACTTCCAAACTCCAGGAAGTCGCATCGCTAAGAAGAAAGAAAGGGATAGAAAAGAGAAAGGAAAGGAAAGAAAGAAACAGACAACATCAGAATCTCACAGCGGAATCGAATAAATTATAATATATCACATAATACTTTACATAGTATCATATACATCAGAGTTAAACAGCTAGAACAACACAAACTAGATAGTTATAAACATCTGTCCAGCAATTACAATTCAAGTACATCAGAGAAACAGTTACAACTCAAACACAGCGGAACTACTAAATATATCTACACGCTGAAGCCTCCTGCTCCATTATCTCCTCCAGAACTTGTCAAAGCAATCCTGAAACACTTGACTACTCATACGTAATATGAGTACCCAAGAGTTTAATAAAACAGAAAATAAACACTCGGGTCAGACAGGGGTCTGGTGTGAGTAAACGGGGATAAAAGTTGCTTAATTTTAGAAAATCCTTTGAAAACAAAAGGTATCACGTAAGACTTCCCACACATAAACATGGAAAAGTTTTTACCTTAAGCTAACCAAAACATTTGATAGGAAATCCAATGATATTATAATAGTGTCTAGGGTTTTCAAAATAAAATACAGAAATAGCTGGAATGCTTACATCTCACGTTCCAACATAGTTGGGCACAATCAAAACCGTACAGGCACTTATTGGATTTTGGATTCCATACAATGGCAGGGCTACTGGGGTACCGCCCGTCATAGTACGTGGCCTAGATCACCGTACCGAGGAGTACCCCCACTCTCTTGCAACACAAAGCCGGACCCGTTCCTTACTGAACAGTTCCGAACAAGACCACCCCGCAGATTGGTCGTCACCAACTGCCACACAGCCGAAAAATAAAGGGACCTCTAGACAGGGGTAAATCTTGCTCTTAAGTGGGGGCTACCCACGAAGCTTTGCTGCACCTCCCCTGTTTTAGCCATTCCCGATTGATGAGGCTTGAGGCTACGATTACCTTTATAGGACACATCAATCTTAGAATGCTCATCGTCCACCTGACGATGTTCTGAAAGCATTCAATCCATACAAGTTCGTTCCGGGTTCGAACGAAACCGAAGGCATTATCTCGTTACACTCGTATTGGAATCACCCTCAGAGTTAACGACGATAACCCTTGCACTCTAAATCTCCATCTCGAATCTATAAGCACTATTCCGTCAACTCATTACGGAATCACCCACAGAGTTATACTAACGTATAGCCCTTACACCTCGAGTCTTCACTTGCTCCACTTGGATTAACGACCTAACGTTTAATTGGAATCGATGTGGTTTTCGGATATCCAAATATGGAAACCCGATCCCGGTCTCACCGAAACCAAACGCCATTTTAATGTCCAAGTTGTACTTAAGGGTTTTAAACAATTAACTCATTTCATTATTATCTATTTCACACAGATAGATAAACTACATCTCACAATAGATAATAACATTTATATCATAAACAGATAATCTGTATCATCCACAACAGATAATCATCACAACCAAATAATCCATCACAAACCATCACACTTAAACAATCATCCATATCATACAGATACAACTAATCTCATTACTAAGATCACAACCATTCAATCAATAGCATCCATAAGCAATGATTCATTAACCATCAATTATAATTAATTTAAAATGAATTAAATTAATTACAACTATCTCTAATTAATTTAAAATAAATTAATTAACACATTTAAATCTTGCTTAACATCCATTAATTAATTAACCCAGTTAATTAATTATTCACTAAGTATTTAACTTGATTAAACAACTTTGATTAATCATTTACTAATTACAATAAGTAATTAGTCTTTAATTAATTTCATAAATTAATTAACCCTAATCGTAAGTAATTAATATTTAATTACTCATTTATTAATTAATTATAATTAATTATATTTATCCTTAATTAATTACAATTAATTAACCACTTAATTAATTAATTATTTAATCAACAATCCTTAATTACATCATTAATTATAATAATTAATGTTCTCTAATATTTAAATAAATTACTTAATTAAAATTAATTACATTCAGAGTTTAATCTAATTATTAATCACCTTGATTAATATTAAATTTAGTAATTAACTATCTTTAATTACTCATTTATAAATTAATTAACCAATAATTAATCATTAATTAATTTCTTAATTAATTACAAAAGTAATTATCCAAATTACTAACTACATTTCAGTAATTATCATTTTTACTTTTCTAAGTCATCCTGCTCCACTAATTACATTAAGTAATTACTCTCTTATAAAATCATCACATGATTTATTAAAATTAAATAAACTAAATTAATTAACTTAAATAAATCACAATATTAAAATTAATTACATTAATTAATTACTTAATTATCCTTAGATAATTATCACCAATTATTAATTAACATTTCATTAATTATATACTTAAGGGAAATTTAAATTAGATTAATAAATCATTTCTAATTAATATTAATCTAAACCATTATTTAAAAGTCAAATAATTAAGTAAAATCCTTAATTATTTTAAATATTTTCAAAATAATTTAATTACTTATTAAATTACTCATTTAAATTCAAAATGTATTAAAACGATACATTTCCAAATTTAAATTCAAATTTTCAATTCATTTAAGTATTTAAAGATTCAAAATGTTAAATCATTTAAACATTAATTCTAAAAATAATTATAAACCTTAAAATAAAAATGAATGTTTAAAGAACATTCATTACCTAGATATAAAAGAGAAGTTAAAAATAAATCAAGCTTGAGAATAGATTCAATTTTTAAATTAACACTTCATAGCTTAATTCAAATATTAAAAGAAATAAATTCTTTCAGGTTTTAAATCTTATTTGAAATAAAATTTCATTTTCAAAATTCACTTTTAAAACATTTGAATATATTCATTCATTTTTCTTTAAATTTACAATCTGTTTGAAATCAAAATGGTTTCCAAAGAAACCTGAAAAAACAGTTTAAACTTGATTTCAAAACGCATTTAAATCTTTGCTTAAACCATTTAAATTTGTTCAAAAATTAAAACTTACAAAAACTGTTTTGAAACAAAAATCTGGTTTTAAACCAAACCTGAAACTGTTTTATACTTGACTTCAAAACTGAATTTAAAGCTTGTTTAAATTTAATATTTCATTTTAAAAAAAACTTTTGAACCCAAAACTACATTTGAATTCAGGTTCAAGTATTACTTGAATCAAGTTTTCAAATTAAAATATGAATTTATTCAAAAATTTAAAACTGCAAAACTTCTCAGGCTTAAACCTAAAAACTGTTTTAAACTTTGATTTAAAACAAAATTTAAAACTTGTTTAAATTTTAGATTTTCATTTTAAAATCTTGAACTCAAAACTTCATTTGAATTCAGATTCAAGTTATACTTGAATCAACTCCTGCACTAAAATGAATTCCATTCAACATTTTTTTTTTAAAACTGCAAACTCTCTGTTATAAACCTGTAGCCATAAACCCGAGACACTCTTGATTTTACTTCGAGTTCCCCAACCCTTTACTTCGAGTCAGAAACACAACTACCCGAGAATAGCTTCGAGTAAATAAACCCTGCACACAATCCAATAGTTCACCTGAACATCAACCTGAAAGGTGCACATGCACTGTTACCTTGGCCAACTCCAGCCATGCTAACCCACTCCTACCAGCCACTTACCATCCCCTAACAGAGATACAATCCCCTAATCTCCCTTGCAACTCACATTTTCAAAATTTCAGGTTGATCAAACAACCTGAAACACCAACTCAAACTCTGTCCTCCTGGAAAACCCAATATCACCTCGCCTCTCTCTCTGACCATCCATCACCAACATCCTCTTCATTCTCACAACAAAACCCCACTAATCATGAAGCATCCTAACACCCTAAATCCACTATCTCCTTAGAAAATCCCTAAAATTCCTAGTTCTGCTCAAAACAGAATGCAAGTTCCACAGCAATTTTAAAAAAAAATGAATTTTTGTTTTAAAATTCATAATTCATACTTGCATTAATTTATAAACTTGTTTTAATAATTTAAGAAGTTTGACATACTTGCTTCTTGAAAATATTGTATGTTCTTAGTGTTTCAGAGGCAACAGTTTCTTTTTTTTTTCTCTTGATTATAATTTGTAAATATAAATCTATACTAAACTAACAACTTCATTTACATAACAAATCCTAACTGAGAATCAATTCAAGAGGTATTGGTATTTTTTTCTATTTAAAATTTTAGTTTTATAAACAGAACAGGTGATCAGGTACCTGTAAACACACATATATATATGTTTATATATATATATACAGTGCATATTTATCACAATAAAATCATACAAAGCAAACTCGTTCCTATAATCCACATGCAACAGATAAATTAAAACAACTTCCTATTGTGAGGTTACTTACTAAACAAAATGGAGACAGAGCAGTTTAATCATAGCAGTTTTGATTTTAGAGAAAAACAGTTTGCATAAGAAGCATAGGTTCTGGAAATTTTGTTTAGCTTTGATTTAAAAGGAAGAACTGTTTTTAAAATAAAAAGTTTTACTCACCTTTAATTTGAAGATGCAGAAACAAACTTAAGTGCAGATTAAATTTCCAGAAACTGTTGAAACTGCATATTGAAATCTGGCTTCCACTTTGATTACAGAAATTACTTCTCTGGTTGATGAATGCATGCAGACCTATTCCTTGCTCAGATTTTAAATTGGAGTTGAGCTCCAGATTTGATGTTGAACTTGGCATGCAGATCCATTTCAAATGCATAGATTTGAAGATAAACTTGCAGATTTGAAGATGTATGTTTTTGAAGAAATTGATTTGTAGAATTTAGATGCAGATAGGTTGTATGCAGATTTGAAGAAATTTGGTTTTCAGATTTGATTGAAGATTGGGTTTTTGGATTTGATTTGTAATTTGATTTTGCAGATTTTAACATGCTTTTGCTTTAGGGTTTTGATTTTTCTTAAATCTGAATTTTCAGATTCAAATGAGAAAAATGTTTTAACAAATGAATTGCTATGTTTCAAAAATAAACTAAATTTCAAAAATAATCAACATGCCACTTGTTATGTTCTTATCTCAAATTTCTACAAGTGTCTCTTTATGTTTTAAAAAGCTAACACATGTTCATTTTCAAAATGAAAAGAAAATTCTAAATTTATACTTGTATTTAAATTATCTTAGACCGTTACTAATTTATTTTAGCAAGTTTTAAAATGTTTATTAACATTGGCTTTTTAAATAACAACATATACACTTACATTTAAATGCTTGTTTAATTATTTTTCAAAATAATATTCTTTCAAAACTAAATTTCAAAAGAAAAGATTTTGAAAAGAAAAAGAAATGTTGAATTTATTTTATTTCAAAAGGTTTCAAACTAAATATTATACTTTAACAAGAATGAATTAAATCTTATTTCAAAAGAAAAGCAATTTTAAAATAAAACAAAATATAATAAACTTTTATTATAAAACAAAATTTAAACAAAACAAATTCTTACTTACATTTCTATAAAAATATAAGAAAGATTTTTAAAACAAACTTTTGAAAAGTTTACAATACTAATTTATATTAGATTAAATCAATTTACAAATTATACATTTATATAGTAATTAGAAAATATCCTTTATTTAATATAAATTAAAATTAAAACCAAATCCTCTATTTACAATGTATAAACATTTATACATTATAAATAAAATATTTTTAAATCAGTTTAGAAAGATAAATTTATTACTTAAGTATTTTTAACTTTGAAAAGAATACCATTAACAAACTAAATAATTATTAATTTTCAAAAGAAAATTCCAGTTTGAATTAAATTATTAAATCAATATTTCACATTTTAAAATTATTAAAGTAATTATTAAATAATTATTGCCTAAATTTCCGGGACATCACAATAGTATAACTTTGATGGCATTTACGACCAGATATGGATCGTACGGATGGTTAGTTATATCGTTTGGACTGACTAATGCGCCAGCATTCTCGGTGGATTTGATGAACTGGGTTTTTCGAGAGCACCTGGATAGGTTCATATTGGTTTTAATAGATGATATCTTTCTATACTCTAAGGAAGAAAGAGAGCATGAAGTTCATCTTAGAGTGGTGCTTGAGACGTTGAGGCAGCATCGGTTGAAGGTGAAGTTTTTGAAATGTCATTTCTGGAAGGAGGAAGTGAAGTTCCTTAGTCAGGTAGTGCCTAAGAAAGGGTTGTCAATATATCTGACTAAGACTGAAACAGTGAATAGTTGGAAGAGACCTGAGATAGTGAACGACATAAAGAGTTTCCTTGGGTTGGATGGTCATCATCGGAGGTTCATAAGGGATTTTTCATGGATAGCAGCACCGATAAAAAAGCTAACGATAAAGGATGTGAAGTTTGTGTGGGTCAATAAGTATGAGGACGCATTCTAGAGTTTGAAACACTTATTGACCCATGCGCCTGTGTTAGTTTTTGCAGAAGGAAATCAGGATTTGGTGGTTTGTGCAGATGCATGTGGAATAGGATTTGGAGTTGTGTTGATGCAGAGGGGTAAAGTGATTTCCTATGCTTCTAGACAGCTTAGACCACATGAGGTCAGATATCCAATGCATGATTTGAGGTAGGCTGCAGTGATTTTTGCGTTGAAGGTGTAGAGACATTACCTTTTGGAAGAGAGGTTTGAGTTATATACAGATCGTAAGTCGCTGAAGTATTTGTTCTCTCAGAAGGAGCTGAACATGAGATAGCAGAATTGGTTAGAGTTTATCGCTGCTTATGATTTCAGGATGGATTACACACCGGGAAAAGGCAACATGGTTGCAGATGCACTTAGCAAGAAACATCATAATGCAGTGTTTGCAATGATTGCTGAGTGGAAAGATTCGGAAGCATTAGTAGTTTGTAGAGTGTAGTGGAGATCTGAGGTTGGGTCTAGTGGACAAACCGTAGTGTTTTCTTGTTTGGAAGTACAACTGGTGCTGATCGAAAGGATTGCTTCTAAACAAGAGGAAGATCTGGTATTAGATGAACGAATCAAGAAGTTAAGAAATGGAACCGAGAAAGATGACTTGCAAGATTTCAGTCTTGACCAGAATGGGTGGTTGAGAAAGAAAAGAAGATTATGTGTTCCGAGTGTAGGAAACATAAGGAAAGAAGTCTTGGAGGAATGTCATCGTTCGAATTTCTCTATTCATGCAGAAGGAACTATGATGTATCAGGATATGAAGAGGAATTTCCTCTAGGAAGGTATGAAGCGGGATATTGGCTTATGTGTACCTTAGTGCTTGAATTACCAATAGACAAAGGCCGGACACCAGAAGCCAAGTGGGTTGCTTTAGCCATTGGACATTCCGATATGGAATAGGGATTCTACTTCTAGTGATTTTTTTGATGGGTTGCCAAGGTCGAACAGAGGAAATGATAGTATATAGGTCGTAGTGGACAGACTGACAAAGAGTGCCCATTTCATTCCAGTTAAATAAACCAAAACATCACTTGTTTTAGCGAAGTTGTTTATGGAGAACGTGGTTATACTACATGGAATTCCTAGTAGTATAGTAAGCGATAGAGATTCCTTATTCACTAGCGAGTTTTGGAAGAGTCTAGAGGAATTTTTGGGAGCCAAGCTTAAGTTGAGTACCGCTTACCATCCGTAGACAGATGGACAAACTGAAAGAGATAGCAAGATCTTAGAGGATTTTTAAGAGCTTGTATACTAGATTTTGGGGTATCATGGGAAGACCATCATCATTTAGTAGATTTTTCATATAACACCACTTATCAGACTAGTATTGGGATGGCACTTAATTTCAAAAACACTTGGTTACTTAATATTATTTCCCCACTTAGAGGGGAAACTTTCAAATTCCAAGTCCAAAACTTATTCCTCGTTTTCTTCTAAAGATCTTTTCAGTTTTCTATAAAAATTTGAATTAAAAATTCTACCTTTATTAAGTTTTTCATTTCCAAACATTTATTTACTTTTTCACCAAACCATTTTCTTTTAAAATATCTTTAAACTGTTTTTATGTGTTTCCAAAACATCTTCTTATTATACCTTATGGTCTCATACATTAACATATTGGAACTACATTCTCAAATGAGAAATTATTAACGCTAAAATCTTCTATGAACCTTTTAAAAGAGAATTTCATGTTTATGTGAAATTATAAGGAACTTATTTTATATTTTTCGAAATAGACTATACAAAATATGGTGCTTTTCATACCTTGTTTATCTCTTCATGAATTCCTTGTAACTTGCACGGAACATTTTTATTTGTTTCATAGAAAATCGTACCATTATTTTTTTCATTCCAATAGATTAAAATATATTTAAATTATATTCTTCCATGATAAATATTTTCTAATATCTAACTTACACATTTTCCTTTTAGAAAAACTTATCTTCAAAACTATTTTATTATTTCCATAACTGCGAAAACACCTCCTTATACTTAGTAAAAATAATAATTGCACTTTACAAACCATTTTGTTTCTATACTTAGAAATTTCCTTTTAAAATACATTTATTTGGGTTAAAACGGATGTTGTGTAAAACACCGTTACTACAACCCAAAAAAATACTAGTGTATGGATTCAATTAAATAAATAACGATAAATCTCATATACCTATGTAAAAATATTTCTCTTGGGAGTCACTTACTATAACAGTAGTGTTATTGCCTATGCTCCATTTATTTTTCACGAAAACATTTATTACAACAATAAAGTTGTAATCTTCATTTTTGATACTTCTTATACTCTAGGTTTTTATGTTTAAAATCTTTGTTTACTTACAATGAAACTAGTGAGTTATATATATATATACACATACTTCATAATTCTTCCAAAAGAATTCCAATTTTTCATTATATAAAAACCAACTTAAATTTCATACCATTCTTAAAAACCCCCATACTTATTTTCTAAAAGGAAATACTAACATTGAAAATTTTCAATTCTAACAATTACATTTTTTTCTAAATTTCAAAAATTTCATTCTATTGGGCTTGGCATAAAGTGGATTTTATTCTTACTCACCTATGAGTACTTTTCCTAAACCTTGGAAATCTCATTTCCTTAAACCAAAAGTGACACTTCAAAACTTTGCTCTCAACTGATGAACACGAAGTGTACAAAGTACCTTCTCAAAATTTCTGAAAATCATTAATGACTGGGATGAAATTTAGCTTTCCTAGTGATGAATCAAAGGAATAAAGGAAGCTCAACATGATTAACCCCAGTTGGTCGCAAGAAACCTAGAGAGTCCTACACTGCATGTTTCTAATCTAACGACTCTCCTCTCGCGGTTTAATATAGATCCATATTTGGATGGCCAATCCATCCCCAAGATGATCCCATGCTCCCAAAATCCCAAAACATTGGCATCACAGTCAAATTCTACGCCTAGGATAAAAATTTTCGAACGCCTACAAAATATAGACAAGTATGCCGATCCTCCTTTGCGGTTTGAAACAACAATGGGGTCTACTATTAAAGAAATTTCTAAGTACAGACAATCCACAAGAGAACTCGAGATAAAAGAGGTGATGCTCCAGAATCGAATAGAGTCCAAATGGGAAAATCATAAATAGAAATAAAACCTTCAACTATGACTTTCCTACCTCTATCCGGTCCATTGCTATCAGGCTTGCATCCAAAGCCTGTATCTGTGCTATAGATGCGCTTGATGCCTACCTCGTCTTCTGAGGACATGCTTTACTAAAGTGGCCAGGCTGTCCACAATTGAAATACTTCACTTTCATTACTTCCTTTCTACAATCCTTTGCGTAATGACCAACCATCCCATAACTCTTGCACTTCTAGTTTTTCTTGATCTTCTTTTGAAGTCCTCCTCCTTTCTTTTTATCATTGTCCTTCTTATCTTTCCCCCACTTCTTCTTAGAAGTTTTCGACTTAGGGCCCTCCTTAAACTCTCCCCCCTTAGCTGCATCAAACATATCGCCATCTCTACTAAAGACTCATATGTAGCTCCCATCGACACGTGATTCAATGACAATCCCTGAAGAGGATGATTCAATCCTTTCGCAAATTTCACAGCTTTCTTGTGCGGCATATTCACCAACTCCATTCCGAACCACGACAATTCATTGAATTGATTGATTCATCCCTTCACCAATGAACTCCCATGCTTTACTTTGATAAACTGCTGTAACTGAACACTCTCCTCTGCTTAAGACAAAAACTTCTTACTGAATCGCTCCAGGAATCCATTCCAAGTCACCTCTCTTCCTTCTAACTCAATGACCTCCCACCAATATGAAGCCTCCTCATTCAGCTGCCAAGATGCTAGCTTAACTCGCTGTTGATCATCCAATCCCAATAGTCCGAATATCCTCTCCGTGTCTCTAAGCCAAGCTCTCGCCTACACAAAAGTCTCCTTACAAGAAAAAGTCTTTCCATCCAGACTCGCAAAATCCTTACAAAGCTTAGAGAAATTGGCAATGACGGGTGCATTGATGGGATTCCCACCCGCTGGTGTTGGGTTGGGCGCTTGCCCGTGCACCTCTGGATTCGTTGCTTGTAGATACCTATGAAACCAGGCTAGGACTTGAATGCCCTGGGGAAGGTTCAGAGTATCCGCCATTCAATGAAAAGAAAATGATAGTTTAGGAAAGAGTCGAAGGGAGATTGAACTAGACTTTTGAAGAGATTTTTATAAAAACATTTTTATACTTAAAACTTATTTCTTAAGAGTTCTTTTTTGAAAACTATGTTTAAAACAAATTATTTTGAAAAAATACTTTACTTTTAAAAAATAAAATTTTAGGAATCCTGTAACCTTAGGCTTTGATACCAAGTGAAACACCCCCACACCCCTTAATATACCCAAAAGGACACATTAAAAGGCGTGGTGCGTTGTAGGTATAACTAAAACTAACGGAGACTAAGATTTGCTGGAGAATAATATGTAAAAATAGCGGAAACTAAAATAATAAATTATTCAAAGCAAAAACTTCATAATTGCCTCATAAACGAAATAAATCAAATACCAAATACAACATTCATGTCTCAAAACATAATATGTCTCATGAAATAAAAACTCGTAGTCTTAACAAAAGTCAGAGTATAAATATCCCTCTCAAGTGCCAGTACAAAGAAAGGAAAATGGCAATAAAAGTAGGGATATACATAGTAGAATCTTCTCCAAGAAACCTCCGAGCACTACAATCTATTGCCCTCTCCCTTGATTGCCTATGGGGGGAAGGGGGAAAATTGAGGAGTGGGTCAGACTTTTTAGTATAGTGAATGATAGTAACTACTAGAATCTTTAAGCAAAGTAAAAGTAATAAACTCTTCAATAGTTCTAGTATATATAAAAGGAAACAAAGGAAATAGGAAAGAGACAGAGCTGGAAATAAATACGAAATAACTAGTACTCAATTAATAAGATAGGTTAAATTTGATTGTTTGCACTTGTCCTTGATAGCTACTTTGATTAGGCTGAATTCTTAATCCTATTTTAATTAGGCTGAAATCCTAATTCTGCCGTTTGATCAGTCTGCTACTACATAGACCTTATTGTAGGCTAGACGTTCTATATCTCCCTACACAGAAGGCAATGGTGTCTATGAAAGACACACATACCAAGCGCTTGGAACTCAATAGCGACTTATCTCCCCAAATCGATGTCTCACAATCGGTCACCGCTGGTTCGCACTATCTATTACTTCCGCTTTTGACCCTAGACAGCATAACGTGTCCTTATCTCACTTCAGGCTATCGTGAGACACCGTGCCCATAGAAAATAGGGAATGCTGTTGGTGCTGGCCCTGTCAAAAAATTTTTTGTTGCGTCCCTTTTCCAAATCCCCATGATTTAGTCTTTTAGTTATTGACCTCTTGTCTACCTTTAACAGCACAAGCGTGTCCCAAGGGAAATTCTGCCAGTATGAATCTTTTCTTTAAACTATTGACCCTTTATCTACCCTAAACATCATAAGGGAAATGTTGCCGGTACGGATCTTTTCTCTTAACTATTGACTACTTATCTACCTTAAACAGCATAAGGGAAACGCTGCCGGTACGGATCTTTTTTAAACTATTGACTACTTATCTACACTAAACAGCATAAGGGAAATGCTGATAAATTATTTTAAATAAGCCTTTATCATTATTCTTACTATCTTTCTTATTAATTTATCCTAAGTCTTAAAATAAGCCTCATTCTGTTCTGTTTTCTTATTATAACCTACGTTATAATGATGCTTATTATTTAACCTAAGGTCTACGTGTGAAAATAAGCTTCTTTCGTCTTTTACTCTTTTTAGTTATAATTCTAAGTTATAACTAGGCCAATCTCTTTAATTTAGTCTAATTTTAATATTTAAATCACAATTTTGGTCTAATTCTATTTTTATTACAGTCCTTACAATTTACATCATATCTTCTGTTTTTTCAGTATTCTTATAATTTAATCCAAATTCGCGTTTGATCTATTCTAATCCATACGTGAAGAAAAAGGGGAAATAAAAGATAACTTAAAATAAAATAAAATCCAAAGCATAGGAAAAAGATGTAAATAACGCGTAATAATAATAAATAAATTAAAATACTGTAAATAAACAGTAAATAAATGGAAAAAATATAATTACAGAAATAAACTAAAACTGAAAAGAATAGCTAAAAGAAATAGACGGGAAATAATTCTAAAAACTGTAAATAAACTACTTAAAAAGGTTATTCCAAAAATCATAGTGAATCTACAACTGTTGGAAACCCTATTATTTTAAATAGCTTAAAGAAATCTAGAATGATTACAGTCACTCATCTATGGTCACAAGCTCTTTCCTTTAGGTCTTCCTGGATCCACTCGAGGGATTAAAATATTTTTATTAAAAAGATCCTCTCCTTGGAAAATTATTCCATTTAGAGTCCTTCCTATAAAGGTGAACCCAATTAGAGAAAACCTAGAATGAGAAAAAGTGTTAAGTCCACGGGTCTACTTATAGGAGTAGAAGTGGATCTCAGACCGTTGGATTTAGGGATTTAATAGGATGTAACCATGTCGTAGGCTGAATAGGTGCCATCGGATGCAAGAATGGAAGGACCAGATTGAGTTAAAGAATTCAAAACATGTAGAATAGGCTAACAAACGCTACTGGACGAAGCAATTTTCCTTCATCAAATTTCTAAGGCAGGTAGACCGCTCCTATACCCAGGTCGACCGTCCTGTGGACCTAGTGTAAGGTTAGGTCGACCTAGCCTATATATTCTTTTATTTTGTTCTTCTCGACTTTTGTTTAATTCATAACTTGGCCATATTAACTTGGATTCTAACCTTCTACATATGGAAATTGACCAGAAAATTATCACGGACACAATTGTGCGACTTTGGTGGCTCAATTCTGATAATTTTACAAAGTTATTTTATTATTTAGTTAAGTAACGAATTAATTATTACGAGTTAAACTTTGGGATGTTACAAAGCGCTTGGAACTCAATAACGACTTATCAACCAACACTGAGGCCGCACGCTCAGCCGCCATTAGGTTCGTGTTATCTGTTGCTCCCACATGTTGACCTCTTATTTACCATTGCTCTAGCATAAACATGCCCTTGCCTCACCTGTGCTATTGTGAGTCCCTCTGTGTCTGAATAAAAGGGAATGCTGCTGGTATGAGTTTTATCCAACAAACAAAATCTAGTTATGCCCCTTGTCCAAATCCCCATGATTTGAACTTCTATTTATTGACCTCTTATTAATGTAAGTTTTTAAAATAAGCCTCTATATTTGTAAAGTACTACGACGTTGGGCCTACGATACCGATCTTCTATATCTATAAAGGACTACCCCATTGGGCTTGCAATACAGGTTTTCTATATCAGTAAAGGACTACCCCGTTGGGCCTACAATACATGTCTTCTATATCAGTAAAGGACTACCCCATTAGGCCTACATTAGCGATCTTCTATATCTTGCTTATTAACTTAATCCAAGATTTAAGTTTATTAAAATAAGCCTCTTTTGTTATTTCTGCTTTATTTGCTTATTAACTTAACCCAAGATCTAAGTATAAAAATAAGCTACTTTTGATGTTTCTTCTACTTTCTCTTTTTAGTTATAATTACATATTATAACTATGCTCGCAAATTCTCAAATTTACCTATTTTGGTCTAGTCCAATTTGTTACAGTTCTTCTTACTTTACATCCCATTTTCTATAATCTTATATCTTAGTCCATATTAATGAATTATTCTTCTATTTATTCCATTCGTGTAAAAAGGAAATTAAAAAGAAATTGGCATTTACAGAAAAAATCCCAATCATAGAATAAATGTAAATAAAACGTAAATAATTGTAAATAACGTAAATAATTGTAAATAATTGGAAAAACTATCATTAACATTAAATATTGCAAATAACTGAAATAGAATAGCTAAAAGAAAATAGACTGAAAAACAAGTCTAAAAGTATAAGTAAATTTGCATATAGGTTAATCCAAAATTGTAGAAAAACTTCAACTATTGAAAACTATATTATTTTAAATTACTTAAAACTATAAAATAATTACTAAACACTCACCTATGTCCATTTGTTCTTTTCTTTGGCTTTCTCGGATCCACTTAAAGGATATAAAATGTTTTAATTAAAAACATCTTCTCCCGAAAAAATATTCCTTTTAGGGTCCAGCTTCAGGCAATGAACCCAAATAGAGAAAATCTGAGTGAGAAAATAGCTAGGCCTAGGGTCTTATTTATAGTGTCACTTGTGAATCTCATACCATTGGATTTGGAGATTAAATTTGGTGCAACCACATCATAGGATTGATAGGAACCATAGGATGGAAGTGCGAACACATAAGATGAAGTGAAAATAGCAAAATGACGTATTAAAATCATTCTGGACGAAGCAATGTAAAGAAAGCATTCTTTAGGTAGGCAGGTCGACCTACCTGTTGACCTTCACTAGCTAGGATTGACCTATAAGTCGACCTTGCCATTGTGAGGGTCGACCTAGCCTCATATTTTTTTTCTCGTTTCTTCTTTAATTCATATCTTCTACATACTAGCTTGGCTTTTATCATTCTATATGCGGAAATTGACTAGAAAATTACCGCGGGCATAATGGTGCAACTCTTGTGGCTCAATTCTGATAATTTCACAAAGTTGTTTTATCATTTTATTAATTCATTAATTAATTACTATAGAATTTCGGGTTTTTACATTCTCCCCTCCTTTAGGGATTTTGTCCCCGAAATATCTAAGGATAGAAGAATGAAATACATGTTTTCATCCAAGTTCTAAATCCAACTACTCAACCATCATCAATTGTATCCATTGTCCTTAAGTTTTTCTAATACGGTTTATGATACTTATGCAAGTAGTGTAGTGTCATTGTCCCTGGCTAATGTAGAAGACTAGGCGTCTATTGATTCAGTCGACCTCCTTTTTTGCAATCATGTCCTTGTCATGTATCCAAATGAATGCAATTTCCCTAATGATAACTGATAGTTCTGTATGCATGTTACAATCATCATCCAAATGCAACAATCATGTGATAATCATCCATTTATAACAACCATGGAAAATAAAATAAAAATGCAAATGCGTACATATCTATATGCATATGCTCTAATGTCCAATTTAGGCCGATCCTTAGAAGGTAATAGTGCCTATTGTATGCATATGCATACATTAGCATCCACTAGCAACCAATGGTATCCATCATACATAACATATTCTAATAACATGTTTACATCAAATCCAACCATCCATAAGTTAAATCCTAAGCTCTACCCTCCCAAATGATAATAACGAAAAAGACCTATTCAAAGCTAAAGATGGAAACTCTAAAACTTACTATCGTATAGATGCGTATAAGAGGTACGAATCTTCTCTTTAGCTTCCCATTTAGCATCTACAACATCATCTCCCTACCGCACCTTCACTAAGGGGACCTCTTTATTCCTAAGCCTCTCGATGTCTTGTCCAATGATCTTTATAGGAATACGACGAACCAATGCTTCCCTTTCTACTTCCACTTCCTCCAACTAACTAGGATCCACGATCTTTACTAATCATGTAAGCGCTTTCCAAAGTGCAAAACAGGAAAAATGTTATGTGCTCCTGCGAACCTCTTCGGTAGCTTCACTCGATATGCCATCTTTCCTAGCGTCTCTTCAATGGGGAACAGTCCTAAAAATCTGGAGGCTAACTTCTCACTCAATCCAAACCTCACTACCTTCCTTAGTGGGGATACTTTAATGAAACTAAGTCTCCAACCTCAAACTCAATATCTCTCCTACGCTTGTTTGTATAAGATTTCTTCCTATCTTAGGCTATCTTCATCCTCATTCTTATCAAATCCACCTTCTCTGAGGTCTCCCTAACCATGTCAGGACCAAGTAGCAACTTCCCTGTAGACTTCACCCAGCATGAAGGTGACTTGCAAGGTCTGCCATAAAGAGCTTCAAATGGTACCATCCCAATGCTAGCTTGAAAGCTGTTATTATATGCGAAGTCCACCAAAGTAAGATGCTCCTTCCAAGTTCCTCCACAATCTAGAATGCACAACCTCAACAAATCTTCAAGCACTCTATTAACTCTCTATGGTTGGCCATCCATCTTAGGGTGATAGGCGTACTCAATCTAAGCTGCATCCCTAAAGCATCTTGCAAGCTTTTCCAAAACTCGCTAGTAAAAAAAGTCTCTATCGCTCACTATGCTAGAGGGAACTCCATGAAGTCGAACTATCTCACGAGCATACAAGGATGCCAAATAAGATGTCGTCCTCTTACCATTGACCGAAATGAAGTAAGCACTCTTGGTCAACCGATCTATAATCACCCAAATGCTAGTATTCCTCTTCCTAGACCAGGGTAAACCATCTGTAAAGTCCATCGAAATGCTCTCCCACTTCCATTGAGCACTTCGAACGACTGAAGTAATCCCCAGGGCTTCTGCTTCTCCACCTTAACCATTTGGCACACAAGACACTTAGCCACAAACTATGCCACATCATTCTTCATGCCACTCCAATAAAACATCCTCTTCATGTTTCTATAAATCTTATCACCATCCGGGTGAATAGTCATATGATAATGGTGTGCTTCTTCTAGAACTGCTCTCAATAAATCACTAGCACGGGGGACATAAAGTCTTCCATCCCTCCTTAGCCACCCTTTACTATCCTTGGAATAGCAATGAAGATGACTAGAGACCTCCCCTAAACTAATCAATCCATAATATCCATAAGCTCTAAATCCTCTCGCTGCCTCGAGCCAATCTAATCTACAAGGGTAGACCTCACCTCAAGTCCTGCTAACAATCCCGAGTCAATAGCGAAACCCTCTCTTGAGACTACATGCCCTAAGAAACGTACCTCCTCTCGCCAAAAGTGACACTTCGAGAACTTAGCCCTCAACTGATGAACACAAAGTGTACGAAGAACCTCCTCTAAATGAACATCATGCTCCTTCAAACTATTGGAAAACACCAAAATTTTGTCCACAAACACTACTACAAACTTATTTCGGACATCTCTAAAAACATGGCACATCAATTATACTAAATAAGCTAAAGCATTGGTTATCCCAAAAGGCAAACCAACCACTTAAAGAATCAATCGGGTGTCCTAAATGTCGTCTTATCAATACTGTCGTCAACGACTCTAAGCTGATGAAATCCAGTGGCTAAATCAAGCTGAGAAAATATTGAAGAGCCAACCAACTGGTCGGAAAGGTCGTCTATCCTAGAAAGCGGATAGTGGTTCTTCTTCGTAAGCTTATTCAACTCTCTGTAGTTTGCAAAGTCAAAGGGAATCATCCGCCTTAGTATCTAAGACGATTGGCACTCCCTACTTAGATATGCTCCTCCTAATGAAGCCTTTCTCCAATAGCTCATAAATCTGTTTGCTTAACTCCTTCCTCTCCCTAGGTGCCATGTGTCTCATGGGAAATGCTATTGTCTTAGCATTATCAGTCAAATAGATCCTGAAGTTGATCTCTCTCTTAGAGGGTAGTCCCCTAAAATCTTCAAAGATGTTCGGAAAATCTCTGACGACCGAAACTAAATCTAACCCTGCGAATGATGAATCGAGGGAATAATGGAAAATAAACATGACTGACCCATGTGGGTCGCAAGAAACCTCAAGAGTCCTACCACCGCATGTCTCTAGTCTAACGAGTCTCCTCTCATAGTCTAATATCGCTCCATATGTGGATAGCCAATCCATCCTCAAAATCTTCCCATACCCCAAAAATCCCAATACATAGGTGTTGCAATTAAACTCTACGCTTAGGATAAAAAATTTCAAACCCCTAAAAATCATAGACAAGTGTGTCAATCCTCTTATGGGGTTTGAAACAACAATGGGGTCTACCAATAAAGAGATGTATAAGTGCAAACAAACTACCAAAGAACAAGAGATGGAAGAGTGTGATGCTCCAGAATCGAAAAGAGTCCGAATGGGAAAATCATAAATAGAAATCAAACTTCCATGGTGACTTTCCTACATCTCTCAGGTCCGCTATTAGAAGGTGCTGCATCCAAAGCCTGAATCTGTGCTGCCGCTGCACCAACTCCCTGCCCCGTCTTTTGAGGGAAAACTATACTAATGTGATTGGGTTGTCCACAATTATAACACTTTCCTTTCATCTTCTCTCTCTTGCAGTCTTTTGCAAAATGACAAAGCAATCCCCAGTTATTGCACTCTACTCCTTTCATTATCTGCTTCTGAGAGCCTTCCCCTTTCTTCTTGTTCTTCCACCATTTCTTTTTAGAAACTTCCGACTTAGCGACTTTCTTAGACTCTCCCTCATTAGCTGCATCAGACATAAGTGCCATCTCCACCAGTGACTCATAAGTAGCTCCCGTCGGTATATAAGCCAACAACAACCGTTAAAGGGGTTGATTAAATCCCGTTGCGAACTTCAAGGCTTCTTGTGTAGTGTATTCACTAACTCCATTCCAAACCGCGACTACTCATTAAATTGGTTGATATACTCCTTAACAGAAAGACTACCTTGCTTCAGGCCAGTAAACAGTTCCAACTGCACATTCTCTTCTGCTTGCGACAAAAACTTCCTCTCAAACCACTTGGAATCCAAACCATCCAACATCTCTTTTTTCGAACTTAACAATCTCTCACTAATAAGAAGCCTCTCCTTTCAGCTGCCAAGATGCAAGCTGAACTCTCCGCTGATCCTCCAATCCTAATAGCCTGAATACCCTTCCCTTGTTTCTTAACCAAGCTCCTGCCTCCACAAAATTATCCATACCGAAAAATGTCTTGCCTCCTAAAATGGTGAAATCCTTGCATAGATAAAAGAAATCAGCGGCTGGAGATGGGTTGATGAGAATCCTACCCGTGATGCTGGATTGGGCGCTTGCCCTAGCACCATTAGAGTCATAGCTTGTAGGTATCTATAAAACCAGGTTGGGACTTGGACACCCTCTGGAAGATTAGGGGCATCTCCCATTCTGTGCAAAGAAGAAGAGAATTTAGGCTCAAAAGAATTGAAGGAAGATTGAACTAGACCTTGAGGGGATTTTTATAAAAACCCTTTGATACATGAAAACTATTTCTAAGAGTTTCTTTCTGAAAAATACTTTAAAACAAGTTATTTTGAAAAAAACTTTACTTTTTAAAATAAATTTTTAGGAATCCTATAACCATAGGCTCTAATACCAAATATAACACCCCACACCCCTTAGTATACCCAAAATGTCACACTAAAAGATGTGGTGTGTTGTATGTATAGCTAAAAAAATTACAAAGACTAAGGTTCACAAGACAAAATAAATAAAACCGCGGAAACAATTAAAATATTAACTTATATAAAATAAAACTCCATAAATATTTCATAAACCAAATATATCTCAAAATATTGAATATCCATGTCTAGTGAAAAACATTACTAAGTCATAACATCAGAGTACATAAAATAACCATCCCTCTCAAAGAAAAGTACTAGTACACCATGGAATAAAAACTCAAAAAGAAGAAGTAGAATACATGAAGAAAGTCTCTGCAGCTGAACCTCCAAGGAACTCTGAAATCTCCTATACCTGCCTCTGGTGGCCTATGGGGGGAAAAAGGGAAATAGAGGAGTGGGTCAGACTAAATGTCTAGTGAATGAAAGTAAATACTAGTATTCTTAAGTAAGATAAAGATAACAGACTTTGCACTCTACCATAATTTGGCCTTAATGATTTTTTGAATATAAGGTATTTAAGTCGGTTAGGATAAGCATTAATAACTTGAATATTTTTCACTCTATACATAAATGTGCCAATTAGCCTTTTGTCTATTGTGGTGTGTAAGTTGAAAAAAGTGCCTGAGAACTAATTATTCATATATAGGTAGCAAGAGTATTAAGGAACTCTATTGTGCTATGCTTTAATTTGATATGGTGTATTTATTGAAGCGAAAATAGGAGATTATGAAGAAAAAAGAGAGTTGCAAGGATACAGATACCATGAAGTGCTTTAGTGATTAATTAGATGTGAAATTTTTGTTTGTTATTCTTACCATCTACTTCAAGTAAGTCTAAGAAATCACATAATTATCATGTGTTTACTTATGCATTTCAATCAATTTTTAGTTTTTAGATTAGCATTTCTTTGTATGATTATGATTAGACGTTTAAAAGTCCATGACTTGCATATATTAGCACAAAAGTGGATGCTGAGGTTAAATTCAACATTAACAGGTTGAACAATTGGACCGACCATTTGATATTTGAACAGAAAAGTATTTATATATTTTTTATTATTTTAATCCAATTTTTATTATCAAATTGCAAATACTTGCAAATTTTATATTTAACTTACTAAATGTTTGAGAGCTTTACCATCTGAAATATAATTATTTCTTTTTTTCATAAAAAAAGTTTGTTAATAATTGAAGTAATCAACGTACTAACTTTATGCGTAGCATTCTTTGTTTTTCTAAATGATTTAAACGTGAGGGAAAAAATCCAATTTATATATTGGGAAATTCTATTGGAACACAAGTTTGTGACATAGTTGATGACAAAACAATTATGAACCATTGAATTCCCTTCTAAATTCAACCCTTCGTGTAAACACATCGAGATCTGATGGTTAAGGTATGTAATCAGATTTTGTGTTAGATTTTATGTCTGCATAGTCCCTATTGAAACAACAATACTATTAACATAACAATATGTAGACACGTTATACATTCAATTCTAAGACCAAACATTCTTACAATCATTGTACAATTGACCACTTGATGTCCTTACTAGTCTTTTGAGCGGAAGGCTCATTAGAGAGAACTTAGGACCGGTAGTACAAAGTCTGGTAATATACAGTCAAATCATTATATTATAGACTGATATTTTACAAAACTGAAATTTATTTTTAGCTCATATATAGGTTTTGTGTAGACGAACGTAGTAGACTCCCCAGTAATCAAATTCCTCGAAATATTCGATATAGAAGGCACAAAAGCATGTCATAAGATGCAGTTGATAAAATTGTAACAATTAAGATATCAATGGAGATTAGTTCTTATGCATCAGAGTCAGTACACTGCTCAATTTGCCTTCGGGTATGACTTCTATTGCCAAATATTTTCTTGATATGTTACGCCTAATTATTAGTTGATGATTAACGAAGTATTTAATTTTTTTCATGATTTTGAAATTGAAGAAAGCATGAGGAGTCTACCAATGTAAATATGTTTTTTACATGTAGTGTATCAATAGCTGGCTCATCAGGCATGCTTCATGTCAACTGCGTAGGAGAGAAATCTATTTTTTTCAAGTTATTTTATGTAAATTATATATACATGGTCATCAGTTGTTTGTGTGTGTGTATATATATAAGTGCGAATTTATGTACACTGCACATATATTTGATTAAATATCACAACAACTACAACTACTTTGATTTGGTTATTTTGGTTGTCGATATATTAGTTTTGTAGATAATAATATATGTTTTATTCTAGTTTATTTCTA
The DNA here is from genome assembly GCA_030765085.1 of Allium cepa. NCBI lineage: Eukaryota > Viridiplantae > Streptophyta > Magnoliopsida > Asparagales > Amaryllidaceae > Allium > Allium cepa. Next base: position 25,270,204 of record CM060938.1, on the reverse strand, counting down.
ATATAGAAAATTGATAAACGACTGTTAATATCTTTTACATATACATAACCATTAAATTTGACCAAAATATGAATTATGTAATAGACCAATAAAATGATGCCACGTAGGCGAATAAAATAACGCCAAGTGGTCCAATAATATTGTGCAACATAGACCAATAAAATGCTTCTATACGGAAAATTAAATAATGCCACATGGACTAATGAAATGATGCCACGAGGCCTAAGAAAAATGATGCCAATGTACTAATCAAATGATGACACGTGGACAAATTGTTGTTTGACACATGGACCAACCACAACATGCCGAGTGGTAGCATTGATATATGCTATGTGTACGCTACTGTGGTAACCATGTCAACACCCACGTGGATGACACATAATCAAACACATCATCTGATGACTCATCATTTGATTCACAACTTAGTAGGGTCCATGGATTCTTTTATTTACCAGTATTAAAAAGTGTAAGTAAAGACTCTTTCCCTACTAACCTTTACCTACCAGTGTCTGTAGGATCGATTTCACCCTAGAGGGGGGTTAATAGGGTGATACTAATAATAATAAAAATTAATATGGAAATATATAAAATAATTATAGCACAGATAATAGCAGAAATAAAAACAGAAATAGAACAACATAGATTTACCCAGTTTCAGCAAAACCCTACCTACATGTTGCACCCAAGGTTTCTACTAGAAATTAAGTAGTCAGACGCTTACACACACAAACTTGTGACACCCGCTATCAACTAACCTCACTCTATGCTCAAAACCCTGCCACAACTCAGCCACCGAGTTGCGAATTCTCGAACTACACCACGTAATTCGTCCCCTAGTCACATGACTAGAATTTTATAAAAGTTTAAAAGTAAATTAAAAAATAAAAACAAATACAAAACCATATTTAAAATTCAAGCCCAATAAAAAATATAAAGGCCAGCTACTTTAATTTATATCACAAGAAAAGATGTTCCCCTTTTTTAGCTTCAACTCGTATCCTTTGCTTCATGAAATTAATGTCTGCCTTATTTTTCTTTTGCTCAAGGACGTTCGTTCCTCTTTCAAACAATTAGGGCTTTGCTTTGAATTGGAGACGTCGCCTGTATTTGATCAATTGCAGCGATTGTTTGCTTTATTTAGCTTGGACAATCGATCCTTTGGCTGTGATATGATTTCGATCGCTCCAATTTTATCGAGTTCGAATAACACGAAATTAGTATGTGATTTATACTTTTTACTTTACGGCTCAATTTGCTTGAACTCGATGCTTGTATGCCGATAATGATAATGGGTTAAATAAGGATCGAACATTCTATATTTACGTTCGCAAATTTCCTGTAGAATTCTTCACATGATTTGCTCTACCATTTATTTTTTATCGAATGATGTGATTAATCTTGACTTGTTCATATCGTATGTATATTTCGTGAATTTGAAGTTAGCTCTATTCTTTTCTCTTTTGACATCTCAGATTTCGGCACTATTAATCTTTGAGATAATTGACTTGGTTAATTTCTTTTATGACTTGTTCATTTGTGTTTTACCTGCTAGTTTCTTCCTTGAATGGTTCTCGACCCACGGCTTTGATTCTTTGGCATTTAAACTTGACTTGGTTTAAAAAATTGCTACCCTGATTTAAAACTGCTACCAGATTTCTGTAATTGTAAACTGCTTCATTGATTTTTATTCGAACTGTATTACTTGATCGTTTGATTGATTTTTATCTGTAAGCTCTACTTCATGTTATAACATTTGTATATCATCATTTACTGTTTCTTTGGATTGAAGTCTGGTTTCCACTACATATATATGTGTGTGCTCACACATGTATATATGTATGTTGTGATGCCTTGTATATGTACTTAAGGGATTGCTCATCCATGCTAGTCTAGTTTAAGCTTCATTGTTCTCTTGTGCACTTATGGCTGTATTCATTTTTGTGTGTTCATGCTGAATGTATTACTTCATCTGCTTCAATTCACTTGTGCATTTGATTTGTGCACTTGCATTTCCATATAAACATTGAGTCACTGAAGTTTATCGCTATAGCCATGTAGCCAGGTCTTCATATCTTCATTTATGAGTTGCTATCACTATGTTATATGCATTATTTCTATGCGCATATTGTTTGGTTCTCTGGCTTGAACTTTGTTTGGTTGGACCTATATATGTGTATATATATATACACACATACATATATATGTATACATGTGTACAAACATATGCATATATGTATGTGGTCATGTTGATGTATATGCATGCTCCATTTTGTATTATTCACCGCCTTGGTCTTGTTCGTTTGATGGTCTGAGTTGTTTGGTGTTGTTGCCTTTGGTCATTGCATTCATGTTACCAGGTCTGGTTATGATCATTTGTGTTTTGGTCTTCATGTTGCTTTGAGTCTGTTTCTTCAAGCCCCTATGCATTGAAATTGTATATTTCTTGTGTCTTTTCTATGATCATTGCGGTTGCATTGTGTTCATGTACATTTGAGCTGCTGTTTGTTACTGATCTTGTTGCACTTCTTGTTGGTTTGGTCTAGATCTCGTTGTCATTTTGGTACCTTTGTTGTTTAGTTGAGTTATTTTCATTTATGCATGTACTCTACATTCTCATGTGGTCTGTGCCTCTGTGCCATGCCACTAGCCTGAACAGTTAAACTGTTTGATGCACCACTTCGAACAGGTTGATGTTTGTCATTGTTCCATTCGAAGTCAAGTGAATTGTTTTTGCATATGAACTTCAAGAGCTTTCTATCCTGGGTTTTGGACTTGAGTCTTGTATATGCCTCTGAACTTGTTTAAGGCATTGCATATTACCGCCTTCTCATACTTGCATTTCTTGTTTCCTCAAAGTTGCATTCATTTGTATGTTATGCATGGTGACATGTTTGTTGCTTTCTTCCGGTTCATGTGCATAGCATCTGATGTCTGGCTTACCCGTTCATGACTTCAATGTGCTTTGTTGACTAGTTCATTCTAGTTTTGTTGCATTCATTCTAGACTGGTCAGGTGCACTATGTGATTTGTGTGCTTATGCACTTGATTGCCTCTGGTTTGATTTGAATCATTACTGATTTGTACTTATGTCCCATAGCTGGTCATTGACTTGTTCCTGTGACCTTCTTGTTGCCTTGACACTGCTTTGTTTGCATTGGGTTGTTGAGCTTCTATTTCACTGGTGTGGTTCTGATTAATACTTCATGTGTACTGCACCTGAGTTGAATCCACCATTTGTTTGGATTAGACCTTGTGCTCACTTGTCCCTATAGTTTTATCAAGTGTATATCAGTGTGCATGGCCTTGTGGCATGTACAGTGATACACTGTGCACGTCACAAGTTTTTCAGTTAGATGAATTCAAAATAAATGATGACGAACAACCCAAATAACCGAGGCAAGTAACATTTTCGAAATACACATTTAATTTTACACTGCAAAAATATTTGTTTTTCAATTTAACTACGTCAGTGTTTATTTTGCAGATATTTCAGATGCTGGATTCAATTTGGAATAGAGTTGAAGATAAATACGAGTGAATGAGTGATATGTAGTGAGGTAAACATTGTAAATTGAAATTTGGGATGTAGTCGAAATTGTATTATAATTGAAAATATATATATATATATATATATATAGTAAGAGCTCAAATTTGTACTTATCAAAATTGTAATAAAATATTTGTTTGAAAAAAATATTTGTTTGAATTTTAAATTCTATGTTATTTATTTTATTCAACAAATATTTATTTATTATATGAAAAATAAATTAGTACAATAAAAAATACATTTAAATATATATATATGTATATATTTATTATCATCAAACAAAAATCATATACTAGCATATTCAACAATCTTTCCCTTTTAATGATAAAAAACAAATATTTAAGATTTTGAATTTATTAAATGTATTTGTCATTGATGAACTCTATTTGCTTCCCCTATTTGAATGCTCCCTCTCTACAATAAAGCTCCCCCTTCATATATGCATGAAAATAAATAAAAATATCCAAATGAGCCTAGATGAGAGTATGCAAGTAAAAAATAAAATGTTTGACCTTTATTTGCCAAAATTTTAATTTTTTTCTCCCCCTTTTGTTTTCAACAGAAGAATAATAGTGTTAGAAAAATAGAGATAAAGTAATAGACATTAATACAATATCAACAACCACTCGAGTATAAATATTAAATTTCAATAAAAAATCAAACAAAAATCATAAATACTCTATTAGGCGCATATTCCACATTAGAGTGATAGGGGTGAAGTTCACATATAAAAGCATATAGTTGTGTCTATTTGTGGTATATTTACTAACCATGCATAACCGATAGGACATTTAAATGAGATTGGTAGTATTCCCAATTTTTATATAAAAAATGAATTTCAAGCATCTTCTAACCACGCATAACCATAAGGACTTTTAAATGGAATTAGAATAAACTTGTCTATTTAATAATCGATTTTGATATGTGTTCCATACATGCATAGCCGTGAGGACTTTTAAATGAGCATTAAAGCACATATACAAATATTCTAAGGAATTCACCCATGCGTAACCGTGAGGACTTTTAAATGAGAGTGAATACTTTGGATGTTTGTATTATAAAAAAATAAAAACGAATAATTTCCTATTTAAAATACCACATTTTGACATATTATATTGGATTTTGATGAGTAATGGTTGTTAGAAATATGATAGAAATAGAGATGGTTATGGAATTTTTACCAACAAAAAGTTATTATAAATCTTGTTTAAATTTTCAAAGAATTTTACTACATATACTGTCTCAAGCCATAATATATGATTAATATCAATACTCATCATTTATATTTCAGTCACTATTCATGTTTTCGATAATAAATAGGGATTCAGATTAGTTAATATAATCATTTAAGATCAAATTCAAAAATAATTATAAAATCAGAATTTTCTAAAATGACTAATCTGAAACGAAGTCAACAAAAACTATTTTTGGGAAGGAGTTTATAGGAAAAATGTTTGCTAATTGAAAATCAGTTGAAATGAAAAATATGTAGGTTTTTTCTTTGAAAATATGCAACTAACGAATGCTCTACATAAAATACATTCCACTAGTAATTTATATATCTACTACATTACAAGTGTAATCTGCATCTGAATTCCCCTTTGACTCAAGGTTATCATTATCATAGACCATACCATGAAATGTGCAACAAAAACCTTATAATCATTTTACAGCTTTTAAAATGTGATTTCTTAAGGATTTGATTGAAAACGTGCAAATGAACAACCATAGAATATAATGTCAGGTCAAATATATCCAAGTATATCTAGAATATTCATCAACTAATAAAAACCATCATTAGTCCAAACAAATTTATACGAACTAGCTCAAAGACGAAAAGATGATCGGTCAACATTTTTGCACAAATCAAAATCAAAATCAACATTTATTTCCTTATCACATAACTGGATGAATTAAATCAGATTATGGTGCAGATTTTCACATTTAATATATCTTTCAAGATAAATGTACCTTTACCTATTTACCTTTACCGATAATTTTTCGTTACTGCCCATCGTAACTCTGCCACCTTTGTACTAGGCTAAGGAACTTTGATTTGACGCCCGTTGTGTGCCTGGAACAGCAAGAATTCAGGTAACACTGTTGTTGTTCCTTAGCCTGCCACCATACCTACACGAGAAAGGATATCTATGACCTATTTGTTTTTATAGGTCCACGGTTGTTAGTGGCAAAAGATTTTGAAAAATATGTTTGTGTAGACCCAAAATAATTTATATTTCTTTTTGGCCCCTAGATTTGTTTGACATTAAGGGATTTCATATTCGTGCCTTTTGAAATCCAAATTGGAATGGTTTTCACGTGTTTGGGTCTAAAACAGCAATTGTTTTGATTGTGTCCAATGTTTCTCCAAATTGTGCACTTGGATTTGACTTGATTAATTTCGATTCTAAGAAGTTCAGATTGATTATATCCAAGTCCTTGTCTAATAGTATTAACAGTTTGTTTTCCTAGTAGCATATTTAGTGATCTTTCTCCTTTTGAAAATTTTCCTAAAGTCGTAGACAATTGTTGGACTTGTGTTTTGAGGGATTCAATTTCGTTCAATAATGAAGTGCACTTTTTAATAAAATTTTCTCTCCTCGTGTTTTCGCTTTCTTTTAAAATCAAAATTTCATTTTCAAGTGATTTAATTTTAATTTCTAAGTTTTAATCTCTTCTTCAAATGATGGACACTTATCACACTTAGGGCACTTGTTTCGATAGTTTTTAACCAATTGATCAAGTTGTTTATTTAATTCTATCAAACTATCTCTTTGTGATTCAATTTTAGCATACTTCTCCCTAAGTCGTTCAAAACAGCCATTTACTTCGTGAAAATATATAAGTAATTCCGAATGAGTAAGTTTTGATACCTCGCTTGGCTTGTCATCATCGCTATCAGTTATATCACCTCGAAGACACAGATCATCTTTTTCACTCTCACTACTAGTGCTTTTATTATCATCAACAATTTCATCCCAAGTAGCTGCAAAACTCCTCCTTTTCGGTTTCTTTCCTTGCTTGAGTCGATATTGAGGACAGTTTGGCTTGATATGACCGGGTTTATTGCACTTGTGACAAATGATCACCTGCTCTTATGAGTTGTCTAGTACTTTGACTATTTTGCTTTTCAATTGTTGATTTAGAGCTGGATTTCCGTATTTGTGATTCCACCTTTTGAATTTCTTTGTTATCAGTGCCAGTTCTGTTGTACCATCATCATCATCTTCACTTTCGGTTGTTCCTTTGAGAGCTATTGATTTCTTTCAAGTATCATCTCCTTCTCGTTCTTCCTTGAATTTCATTTCTAGCTCATAAGTGGTGAGATTTCTGATGAGTTCTTCAACTTTGATTTACTTCAAATCCTTTAATTCTTGAATAGTAATAACTTTAGTTTTAAAATTTCATGGTAGAACATTGAGGGTTTTTTAAACTATCTCTAATTCTGTGTATGGTTTTCCAAGATCTTTTGATGTATACGAGATTAGAAAGTCGTATGTACATCTCTTTGAAATTTTCATCCTTGGCCATTGTGAAGTTCTCATATTCGCTACTAAGCATGGCAAGGCAAGATTCTTTGACTTGAGATGTTCCTTCATGAGTCACTTCAAGTGTTTGCCAAATTTCCTATGCAGTTAGACAATGTGAGATACGATTAAATTCAATTTGATATAATGAACCGATAATAGAATTCATAGCTTTAGCATTAGCATTCCGTAGTTCATTTTCAAGATCTGTCAATTGTTCCATCAGTTTTTCAATTTCTTAATTATCTACCACTATAGTTGGTGTCCTATATCCTGTCTCAACAATATTCCAAGCATAAATGGTTTTCATAAAAAAATTCATTGTATTTTTCCAGTAAGCATATTCACCATTGAACATAGGTGGTCTAACTATGGACTAACCTTCAGCAAAAGCATTATTAAAAGAAGCTTTTTAAAAAAATCAAAAAATTTCAAAACAATTTTTTTTCTAATTTTAAAAACGAAATTAGGTTTTTGTTCCTAGCACTGATACCACTTGTATGATTGATTTCATCCTAGAAGAGGGTGAATAGGGTGATACTAATAATAATAAAAATTAATGCAGAAATATGTAAAATAATTGCAGCACAGATAATAGCAGAATAATAAAAGTAGAAATAAAACAACATAGATTTACCCAGCTTCGACAAAACCCTACGTGCTACCCCTAAGGTTTCTACTAGAAATTAAGTAGTTAGATGCTTACACATGTAAACTTGTGACACTTGCTATTGAATAACCTAACTCTATGCTAAAAATCCTGCCACAACTCAGCTATTGAGTTGCGAATTCTCGAACTACACCACCGTAGTACCCTTGTTACACGAGTAGAATTTTGTAAAAGTTTAAAAGTAAAATAAAAAGTAAAAAAAAATACAAAACCCTATTTAAAATTCAAGACCAATTAAAAAATATAGGTCGGCCACTTTAATTAATATCACAAGAAAAGGTGTTCCCCTTTATTTTCTTCGGCCCGAATCCTTTACTTCGTGAAATTAACGTCTGCCTTTTTTTTCTTTTGCTCAAGAACATTCGTTCCTCTTTCAAACAATTAGGGCTTTGCTTTGAATTAGAGGTACCGCCTGTATTTGATCAATTGAAGTGACTATTTGCTTTGTTTGGCTTGGACAATCAATCCTTTGGTTGTGATATGATTTTGGTCACTCCAACTTTATCGAGTTGGAATAACATGAAATCGGTTTATGATTTATGTTTTTTGCTTTAATGGTTAATTTGCTTAAACTCGATGCTTGCATGCCGATGATGATAATGGGATAATAGGGATCGAACGCTCAATATTTACGTTCGTATATTTACTTTTGAATTCTTCACATGATTTGCTTTGCCATTGATTTTTGATCGAACGATGTGATTAATCTCTGCTTGTTCATATTATACGTATACTATGTGAATTTGAAGTTAGCTCCCATCTTTTCTCTTTTGACATCTCTTATTTGGGCACTCTGAGTTTTCGAGATAATTGACTTGGTTAATTTCTTTTATGACTTGTTCATTTGTGTTTTACCTACTAATTATCTTCCTTGATTGGTTCCTGATCCACGGCTTTGATTCTTTGGAATTTAAACATGACTTGGTTAGAAAAACTACTACCCTGATTTGAAACCACTACCAGATTTCTATAAAACTGTAAATTGCTTCATTGAATTTTGTTCGAACTATATTACTTGATCATCTGATTGATTTTTATCTGTAAGCTCTGCTTCATGTTGTAACATTTGTATATCTTCATTTACTATTTTCTTTGATTAAAGTTTGGTTTGCACTGCATATATATGTGTGTTCATGCATGTATATATGTATGTTGTGATGCTATATGTACATGAGTGATTGCTCATCTCTGCTAGTCTGGTTTAAGCTTCATTGTTTTCTTGTGCACTTACGGTTGCATTCTTTTTGTGTGTTCATGCTGAAAATATTGCTTCATCTACTTCAAGTTACTTGTGCATTTGATTTGTGCACTTGTATTTCCATATAAACTTCGAGTCACTGAAGTTTATTGCTGTAGCCATGTAGCCAGGTCTTGATATCTTCATTTCTGAGTTGTTGTCACTATGTCATATGCATTATTGTCATGTGCATATATGTTTGGTTTTCTGGCTTGAACTTTGTTTGGTTGGACCTATATATATATATATATGTGTGTGTGTGTGTGTGTGCGTGTGTGTGTGTGTATGTATATGTATATATATGTATGTATGTATGTATGTATACAAGTGTACAAATATATGTATATATGTATGTGGTCATGTTGATATATATGCATGCTCCATTCATTTTATATTATTCTTCGCCCTAGTCTTGTTCATTTGATGGTCTGACTTGTTTGGTGTTGTTGCCTTTGGTCATTGCATTCATGTTGCCAGCTCTGTTTATGTTCATTTGTGTTCTAGTCTTCATGTTGCTTTGAGTCTGTTGCTTAAAACCCCTATGCATTGAACTTGTATATTTCTCGTGTCTTTAGTATGATTATTGTTGTTGCATTGTATTCATGTACATTTGAGCTGGTGTGTGTTACTGATCTGTGTAATAACCCATAATTTTCGATGATTTAAATTAGTTGGTTTATTAAGGTTTTGGTAAATAAATTAAGACGAAACAAAATTTTTATAATTTAATAATGAAATGAATGCTAAAATGAAATGCAACTATGGAAATTAAAGCTAAGTATTAACAATTGGAATGAAATTACGATTAATTGAAGTAATGTAAATCGTTATACTAGGTTATAAATTGAATATAAAAAAACAAACGTAAATATTGAACTAATTAATGAATTAATAATAATAAATAGTAGTTGAATAAAATCAATGTCCTGTAAGTAATTATAATATTGTTTGGAAACGATAACTTATAAAAGTATGATTAAGAGTAAGTGGCAACAATTATTATAAGTTATCGATATATCTTAATCCATTAAATTGAATTGGAATCAACTGTAATAAATCTAAATAAAATATATTACGTTTATGTTAATCAAGGTAATATTTGAAAATAATGTTAATATTATCCGTAATAGGACAATTTGTTGAATTAAAAGATTGGGAATGAAGACTTATCAATTAAATGGGATTTGGACTATAATAATTTGATTAATTGCAAATAAATGAATATTAATATTTGAATATTACGTTAATGGAAATTAAGTTGAAAATTGAGAATGCTATGTGATAAATTATGAACCAATGTTAATTTCATCGACTTAATAATAATAGACTAAAATTATGGGATGAAAGGTCAAATTTAATGGAATTATTGGTAATTTAATCTATAATTTTTGAATTTAATGAAATTGAAATCAAACATTGAAATTGATGGATTAATCAACTTTAAATTGACATCTAAATTTGTTTAAATTAGAGTAAATGATTAAGAAATTTGAAAATGGTAAAATTTGTCAATTATAGAATTGAAATTTAAAATTTGATTTAATTTATTAATTATTAATTTATTTAATAATGCAAAAATAACCATTTTTTCCACTGGCTCAGATTTCGACGAAACTAGTTTCATCTGATCCGCTACGGTGAATTATTGTAGGATTTCAAGTTTCGTAGTAATCGGACTTGTCATTTCATCGTACGAGCTCGAAATGCCTAAAAATCAATGAAATTGAAATTAATTGAAATCAATTTGAAATAACTTGATTTCAGCATAACTTCTTCATAAGATGGAATTTGGACTTGAAACCTATTCTATTGCGTTTAAATATTCAAAAACATCTATTTTGATATATGGGTTGAACCAATTTCGTTCCGGAGTCAGAATGGGCTTTTCGGGCCATTTATCGTTCAATGGTCCAAACCAATCGTGTCCATTCATCTCTATTTCTGACCAACCTATATATACCTCATTATAAACCTTAGCCAATTTCTAATGTTCTTCTGTACATACAATTTCATTTGCTCCTCCTCATTCCAATGGCAGACAAACCAAAATTCCCACTGCAATTTCAAATAAAATTCAAAGCCAAATGTGACGACCCGGAATTTTTGGATGTTTGAAATCGGAATATTTAATTGATTTTAAATATTTAAAAGTTAATTTTTTAACTTGAATTCAAATATCACCATTTATTCGGTAATTTAATTATTAAATTAAATAAGTTAAAGTTGGGTAAAATATTGAATCTGGAGTTTTAAGCCTGTTAAAAATAATTTGAAGGCTTATAAATTTATATTAATAATACTGAATATAGTAAAAGTGTTAAAATTGAATTTGGAAGTGTTTTGTTAAGTTTTGAAAATATATCGTTTAAATCGATATTTAAAAATAGCCTTCCGAGGCACAGTCTCGGAACTCGACGAAACCAGTTCCATTGGATCCATAATAGTGTAATATTATCAGAATCTAAATTTTAGAATGTTTGGAGTTGTGGTGTGAGCGTACGATATATAAACTTGCTGAAATTTATATCGAAAATTTAATAAAAATAACTGGTCCAAAAAGCTATCTTCTCCATACGATCGAATTAGGACACGAAACCTTTCCCATTGTGTTCGGAATAGGGGTTTAACACTATAAACGCCTAGCAGCACTCCTCGATAGGGGTTCGAAATTTCAAACTACGTAAATCGAGACAATTTGTATTCAAATTTGAATTTAAATTCATGTAAAAAAAGAACTCCCTGTCAACCTCAGCCGAAATTATATCCATGTCAAAACTTTTCCCTCATCAGCTTTTTCTTTATTTCAAATCATGTCCCCTCTCCCTCATAATATCTCGTATTTATATACAATTCCATTCCTTTTCATCAGAAAGAAAAACAAGCCTCGTTCTTCCTCTTCAACTCAGAAATCAAATCGAAAAAAAATGAAGATGTAACAACCCGCATATTTATCGATTTTTTATTTAAATATTTTATTTAAATATTTTATCATTCGTCGGATTTTAGTCCGAAAACCTACTTTTTGCATACGGTCGAATTAGGACTCGAGACCACCTCCATTGAGTTCAAAATTCTGTTTGCGACCTTTTTGAGTATAAGCTTCGATATGTTTGGAGAAAGTTGATTTTTGCCGCTTTTTACTTAGGGCTTTGGTTTGAGCTGAGCCCATTAACCCCACTTATGTATTCAGTCCCATTCCCCCTCTCCTCTTCATTACTTCATTCTAATTCCTAACCCTTCAAGCTTTAGCAATAATGGAGGTGGAGAGTGGAAATTAAAACTCCAAGCCCTAGCTTTCTTTGCAAATCCAAGTTCTTGCTCCAAACACAAGAGAACCCATTGGTAAGTTCTCTATTCTTCTTCTCTAACTCATTCTCTCTTTGATTTCAGAAAATTCCTAAACCTAATTTGGAAAATGTTTCTCTTTTTAGCTTAGAATCAAGCTTCTTGAGTTGAGATTGAAGTGTGATTGGTCTTCCATTGATTCAAGCTTCTCATTCATTTGATTTGGGTTCAAAGGTGAGATTTTTATCTCACATCTATGACTATAAGTATCTTTGGTTGTTAGGTATGAATTCCTAACAATTATTCATGTGCAATTGCATTTGATTTGGATTAGATTTGTAAATATTCCAATTTTTGGTGTTTGAAGCCAAATCTTTAAGAATCATAACTTTGATGTTTGATCATGCTTTAAGAGGTGTTTTGGAGAGCCTATAAGGCAGGTTGTCGCTTGGCATTAATCCCTTGTCTTCGTCGCTTGTCCGATCGCTTCCGTTTGGATTTTCGCCCATTTTTGGGCAAGGCTGATTTTTGCCTACAGGGGGACTTCAGACGTCTGAACCCAATTTCAGACGTCTGGTTTCAAATTCAGACGTCTGGTTTGGAAATTCAGACGTCTGGAATTAGCCCCTGGAAAACGTAAAAAGACAGAGAAGAAATCCAGACGTCTGGAAATCCAACCAGACGTCTGGCAGACGTCTGGTTTGAATTTCAGACGTCTGGAAATGTGCAGTTTTGCCTATTTTGGCTATTTTTGAGTAAATTTCCAACTTTAATCGATTCGTGTTGTTTCCTATTTGTTGTTATCATCTATTATGACTTTGATGACCTTTTCTTTGGGAATTTTAGATATATCCACTTTGATGGATTTGATATCGATTTCTTTGGATTTTATTCACGTCTTCGAATGTGAATTTAGTAATTGGTTGTTCTTACAATCTTCTTTGTGATTTGTCACTTTAAAAATATAAAGGTTTTCTATACTAGTAGTAAATATCAAAACTCTTTCTTCAAATGATTTCAACACTATTTTATTACAAAGCTCGTTTTCTTAAACCGTTTTCCAATCTATTAGTATATACAAACTTTTACCTCACTCGTATGAGAAATCTAATTAAACGACTTAGTAAAACGAGTGGTATGAAACGCTTGCGTTTACTTCGTTGGTTAATTCTTGGACTTGTTCGATTGAAACTCTTGTGACAATTTTCTAGTGGAGATCTACAATTTGTTCGTAAATATTTAAGTTAAGCTAGTGGTTATGGGACATGAAGCTAAGCTCATATATTTACTAGCTTACTGTAATTGACACTGCTTGTTGATCATGACGATCATCTTTGTGGTTTAGACTAGCAATGTGCGATGTCTCTTCGTTTATGTGGAGGACTGTTCCTCATTTTATTGAGCTTCGTCTCATTTCTCACATGGGTCGTACCTTTTTAGGTGCGTCAATGTTTTATTATGCATGGGGTGTACCTTTCTAGGTGCATCGATGTTTGTTTATACATGGGTCGTACCTTTCTAGGTGCGTCGATGTTTATTTATGCATGGGGTGTACCTTTCTAGGTGCATCGATGTTTGTTTACTTCGTGGAGCAATCGGCTCAATAAGTCGGGACATGGGGCGTATCTTTCTAGGTGCGTCGATGTTCGTCTATGCATGGGGCGTATCTTTCTAGGTGCGTCGATGTTCGACTTTGCATGGGGTGTATCTTTCTAGGTGCATCGATGTTAGACGTTACATGGGGTGTATCTTTCTAGGTGCATCGATGTTTATTTATGCATGGGATGTATCTTTCTAGGTGCATCGATGTTTATTTGTGCATGGGGCGTATCTTTCTAGGTGCGTCGATGCTAGAGCATGGGGCGTATCTTTCTAGGTGCGTCGATGTTCGACTGTTCATGGGGCGTGTCTTTCTAGGTACGTCGATGTCCAGTTTGTGGGACTGGCCATCCTTTTTATTGTGATTTGGTTCATCGGATGTCCCGCTGTACGACGTCGTTGTTCCTTTTTATTGTGATTTCTGGATTTCGTGTGTTGATTTCTGGAATTCATGTTTCACCAACTTTTACGATGGGCATTGATATATATGTCATTTATTGTGGTTTGGTGAATGAAATCAGGAGTACGACATTCCTTTTTATCTTGAGTAGGTTATTGTGATATTGATTAATCTCTTGTTGATTTTCAGTTACTTATTAATCACAGCTTGGCATTGTGATTATTATATGTTTATGTCATATCTCCTATTCTATATCATTTCTTCTGATATTTATAGCTAGACTAATCCGTTTATTATTTTCTTCTTAAATAATACTCGGATCAGACTGAGATGTTACAGGTGCTTCTGCTTGACTTCTCTCTTGGGATTGATTACTCTGACTTTTGGCAAACTACTTAGATTAGTAGTTTATTTTGTTGTATACACTTGAGATATAGACTCATAGTTGTATTCTTTTGTATAGAACGTGTTGCTATTCTTTTGTATTATTATGAATCCTTTGACCACTACTCTGATATACACTTTTATGTGTAATATTCATATCTATTTCCACCTTTGTGATATGAATTGTCTGTGACTGATTTATGTTATGTTTATTTCTATATTTGTTTCCGAAGATATTATAGCCACTGTGTAGTAGCTTTGAGTTTGTGTCGGTATGTCGGATTTCCTCTTGAGATGAAAAGTTATATTTTTATCCGGTATATCGGTACTCGCGCAAAGCAATTATACAGATGGTCGCTCCTCAACAGTCTTATTCTCCGTGCTAGTTGACAGCATTCACAGTAATGTTCTTGGCTAGCGTGGGTATAGAGGTGGGGCGTCACAGCTTGGTATCAGAGCCAAACTTCGGAACAATGTAGAATAATTTAACAAGGATCATCGTCCTAAGTCCATCTTAGGAGTCGTGCTTTAGGATTTAATTCGAGTCTTCGTACCGATTCATCCTATTTTGTTTATGATTCCTTGTTTTATCTATCAAGATTGCTTGATATTCATTTGTGAATAACCTTCTTCTTCTTCCTTCTTTCTTTCTTAAGGAAGAGAAATGGTTAGACCAGGCCGCCCCAGCGCCGGTCAATCTAGTGCTACTCCTCAGGATGGAGTATTCATGTCTGCTCAACAACTTTTGGATCTTGTAAAGAATCAAGAGTTTATCTATGCTTTGAGTAAGAACCCCGAAATGGTTCTACCTTTGAAACTTGAAGTTTCTTTCAATCAGCTTGTGGATGTTTCTCTTCTTCATGGAGAGGTTGGTAAGGGAAGTGTTTGTGATATTGGGACTTCCAAGAAGAGGCATATTGAGTTCAAGAGCCTTAATCCTAATAAGAGAGTAAAGCAAACTACTTTTGTAGCAAAGACTCCAATACCTAATCGTGGAGGATGCTACAATTGTAATTCTAAGGAACACTATGTGAATATGTGTCCAAAACCCCATTCTTGTCGCTATTGCAAGAAACCGGGTCATCTTTTATCTGCATGTCCCAAACTTTTGAATAAGGACATGAGAAAGCTAAATATTGTGCAAACCCCTAGCAACACTTCTCGTGGTCAAGATATTTCTCATTTAATCCTTGATTACATTTATTTTGTGATCTTCTTATTTGAGTTCTTTTTGATATAGGTTTCATCTCATTATTTTTATATCAAAAGAACTTGTCGATTCTTTTTCTTTGAATATTTTAGGCTTGATGACTTCTTTGAGGATTGTGAATCCGGATGGTAGATCTGCAACACTCAATTTGCTTTTTATTGATGTCGAAATTATTTTATGAGACTTTTCTTTCCGAGCCGATTTACTTAGGCTTCGGAATTGATTTTTTTGAAAGGATCGGCTTAATCATTGTGAAGCCCATATCCTATTTTTCGAGTGGACTATTCATCTTTGACATTTTCAATCTGTTAAGCAGATTTCTATTTTTCCTTTATGATTTTGATTCCAACTTGGGCATCATTTTATTCCTTAAGCCCACTTATAAGGAAAGTGTTATTTCTCTCATTCATGTAGTTTGGGAAATTTTCCGGTATTTTTGAATTTGTCTTAGGACTGTCACCTAAGCAATCTTTTGAGTAGTGTTAAGGTCTTTTCAGCTCGACCTTGCCACCGGTTTTCATTTGCTACGAGTTGCGGAAGTTAGCATTCCACTTACCGCATTCCGCACTCGTTATGATTCTTATGAATGACTTATTATGTCATTCGGTTTATCCAGCTTATTTCATCCATTTTATAAATCGAATATTCTATGAATATTTCGATGAGACCATTCTTGTATTTATTGATTTTGGATGAAAATAGTAATTTAAAAATTTTGCAAATCTTTTTCATAAGATTTATTTATAAGTACATTTGGGTTTTGATTTTAAACGAGCAAAGAATATTCTCAAAACTTTTAAGAGATATTTTCATCATATAGAAGATGATTTTGTGATTGTATTACCCATTGAGTATTTTAAGAATTCTGGTCGATGCGCTTGATCAACGTTATCGATAGGAATTTCCTAAACGCTTTGATGTGAAAATCAGACACGATATATTAACTTGTAAAATGTAAATTCTTCTAGAAATAATTTTTACATTGAAATAAATGTAATTTTGAAAGTTTTAATTTTTCAGGAAAGAGGATTATTTAAAAGAACCCTTCCTTTCGATACTCTTATTCTTGTGATTCCTGAAGGGGAACCAAGACTTTGCTATTTGTACCGATACTAGTCGTATTGGTTTGGAATGCCATTCTCTTGCAAAGGAGAATGTGCTATCCCTTGTGCTTCTAAATCATTATAGCTTCTCGAGACTAGATAGCCACTTATGATCTAGTGCTCTCGGCTAATGTTTTTGCTTTTGGAATTTGGCATCATCATATTTGAATGAGAAATTTGTTCTCTACCTCGATCATAAATCTTTGGAATATTTATGTTCTCTTAAGGAACTGCATGTTGACACGAGTTCCTAGCTTCTTATGATCTTGATATTCTTTTATTTCCCGAAGGGGAAATCGTGTTGCCAATGCGTTTAGTCGTAAGCAACAAGGGGTTGTTTCTTTGTTGATGACTAAATGAAATTATCTTTTTATCAAGTTCATCGGGCATTTTGATGTACTTCGTTTTATTGAGTTTCATCTCATTGCTTTTATGAACTTGCGTCCGATGTTCTTTTATTGTGTTCGGTTCATTGGACGTACCGTTTTTGTACTACGTCGGTGTTCCGAAATCCTTCGGGCTTCGGTTCATTGGACGTACCGTTTTTGTACTGCGTCGGTGTTCCAAATTATTTGAGTTTGATTTATTGGATGTACCGTTTGCACTACATCAATGATATGCTTTTGATACATTGGATGTACCGTTTGCACTACATCAATGTCTTCGCTTTCTGATTCATTGGATGTACCGTTTGCACTACATCAATGACTTGGCTTTTTGGTTCTTTGGACGTACCGTCTTTGTACTACGTCGGTGTTCCAAATTATTCGAGTTTCTAGTCCCTCGGGCGTACCCTTTTTGTACTACGCCGTTGCACCGGCTCAATTTTCTGCTATTCTTGACGTTCCCCATGTCTTTTATCTACGGAAATGCCTTAGGGATTTCGGTTTTCATTCTTGAGCCCGGTGATATTGTGGAGATTGAAGTTTCACCAAATTTGACTTTTGAGCACCATTCCATTCACATCATTGCTTCGGAGGTTGAGCGCCTTCGATATAAAGATATTCTTTTTTGATAGAAGTTCAAAGGTTCTCAAATCCTAAGGATTGCTCATGTGAAATCTTGAGAATTCATCGAACGAAAACTTTCGGATGTACTCCTTCGTGCTCTTTATGGTGAACTTCTTGATTCAAATTTTCTTTTTATGTTAATATGCTTCTATGGTTGTTACTTCTTATATCTCCTTCTTAGTTATTGCGAGGACGCAATTTCTTTAAGGAGGGGAGTCTGTAACAACCCGCATATTTATCGATTTTTTATTTAAATATTTTATCATTCGTCGGATTTTAGTCCGAAAACCTACTTTTTGCATACGGTCGAATTAGGACTCGAGACCACCTCCATTGAGTTCAAAATTCCGTTTGCGACCTTTTTTAGTATAAGCTTCGATATGTTTGGAGAAAGTTGATTTTTGCCGCTTTTTACTTAGGGCTTTGGTTTGGGCAGAGCCCATTAACCCCACTTATGTATTCAGTCCCAATCCTCCTCTCCTCTTCTTTACTTCATTCTAATTCCTAACCCTTCAAGCTTTAGCAATAATGGAGGTGGAGAGTGGAAATTAAAACTCCAAGCCCTAGCTTTCTTTGCAAATCCAAGTTCTTGCTCCAAACTCAAGAGAACCCATTGGTAAGTTCTCTCTTCTTCTTCTCCAACTCATTCTCTCTTTGATTTCAGAAAATTCCTAAACCTAATTTGGAAAATGTTTCTCTTTTTAGCTTAGAATCAAGCTTCTTGAGTTGAGATTGAAGTGTGGTTGGTCTTCCATTGATTCAAGCTTCTCATTCATTTGATTTGAGTTCAAAGGTGAGATTTTTATCTCACATCTATGACTATAAGTATCTTTGGTTGTTAGGAATGAATTCCTAACAATTATTCATGTGCAATTGCATTTGATTTGGATTAGATTTGTAAATATTCCAATTTTTGGTGTTTGAAGCCAAATCTTTAAGAATCATTACTTTGATGTTTGATCATGCTTTAAGAGGTGTTTCGGAGAGCCTATAAGCAGGGTTGTCGCTTGGCATTAATCCCTTGTCTTCGTCGCTTGTCCGATCGCTTCTGTTTGGATTTTTGCCCATTTTTGGGCAAGGCTGATTTTTGCCTACAAGGGGACTTCAGACGTCTGAACCCAATTTCAGACGTCTGGTTTCAAATTCAGACGTCTGGTTTGGAAATTCAGACGTCTGGAATTAGTCCCTGGAAAACGTAAAAAGGCAGAGAAGAAATCCAGACGTTTGGAAATCCAACCAGACGTCTGGCAGACGTCTGGTTTGAATTTCAGACGTCTGGATATGTGCAGTTTTGCATATTTTGGCTATTTTTGAGTAAATTTCCAACTTTAATCGATTCGCGTTGTTTCCTATTTGTTGTTATCATCTATTATGACTTTGATGACCTTTTCTTTGGGAATTTTAGATATATCCACTTTAATGGATTTGGTATCGATTTCTTTGGATTTTATTCACGTCTTCGAATGTGAATTTAGTAATTGGTTGTTCTTACAATCTTCTTTGTGATTTGTCACTTTAAAAATATAAAGGTTTTCTATACTAGTAGTAAATATCAAAACTCTTTCTTCAAATGATTTCAACACTATTTTATTACAAAGCTCGTTTTCTTGAACCGTTTTCCAATCTATTAGTATATACAAACTTTTATCTCACTCGTATGAGAAATCTAATTAAACGACTTAGTAAAACGAGTGGTATGAAACGCTTGCGTTTACTTCGTTGGTTAATTCTTGGACTTGTTCGATTGAAACTCTTGTGACAATTTCTAGTGGAGATCTACAATTTGTTCGTAAATATTTAAGTTAAGCTAGTGGTTATGGGACATGAAGCTAAGCTCATATATTTACTAGCTTACTGTAATTGACACTGCTTGTTGATCATGACGATCATCTTTGTGGTTTAGACTAGCAATGTGCGATGTCTCTTTGTTTATGTGGAGGACTGTTCGTCATTTTATTGAGCTTCGTCTCATTTCTCACATGGGTCGTACCTTTTTAGGTGCGTCAATGTTTTATTATGCATGGGGTGTACCTTTATAGGTGCATCGATGTTTGTTTATACATGGGTCGTACCTTTCTAGGTGCGTCGATGTTTATTTATGCATGGGGTGTACCTTTCTAGGTGCATCGATGTTTGTTTGCTTCGTGGAGCAATCGGCTCAATAAGTCGGGACATGGGGCGTATCATTCTAGGTGCGTCGATGTTCGTCTATGCATGGGGCGTATCTTTCTAGGTGCGTCGATGTTCGACTTTGCATGGGGTGTATCTTTCTAGGTGCATCGATGTTAGACGTTACATGGGGTGTATCTTTCTAGGTGCATCGATGTTTATTTATGCATGGGATGTATCTTTCTAGGTGCATCGATGTTTGTTTGTGCATGGGGCGTATCTTTCTAGGTGCGTCGATGCTAGAGCATGGGGCGTATCTTTCTAGGTGCGTCGATGTTCGACTGTTCATGGGGCGTGTCTTTCTAGGTACGTCGATGTCCAGTTTGTGGGATTGGCCATCCTTTTTATTGTGATTTGGTTCATCGGATGTCCCGCTGTACGACGTCGTTGTTCCTTTTTATTGTGATTTCTGGATTTCGTGTATTGATTTCTGGAATTTATGTTTCACCAACTTTTACGATGGGCATTGATATATATGTCATTTATTGTGGTTTGGTGAATGAAATCAGGAGTATGACATTCCTTTTATCTTGAGTAGATTATTGTGATATTGATTAATCTCTTGTTGATTTTCAATTACTTATTAATCACAGCTTGGCATTGTGATTATTATATGTTTATGTCATATCTCCTATTCTATATCATTTCTTCTGATATTTATAGCTAGACTGATCCGTTTATTATTTTCTTCTTAAATAATACTCGGGTCAGACCGAGATGTTACAGGTGCTTCTGCTTAACTTCTCTCTTGGGATTGATTACTCTGACTTTTGGCAAACTACTTAGATTAGTAGTTTATTTTGTTGTATACGCTTGAGATATAGACTCATAGTTGTATTCTTTTGTATAGAACGTGTTGCTATTCTTTTGTATTATCGTGGATCCTTTGACCACTACTCTGATATACACTTTTATGTGTAATATTCATATATATTTCCGCCTTTG
Source organism: Allium cepa (assembly GCA_030765085.1). Taxonomy (NCBI): domain Eukaryota; kingdom Viridiplantae; phylum Streptophyta; class Magnoliopsida; order Asparagales; family Amaryllidaceae; genus Allium; species Allium cepa. Next base: position 25,249,118 of record CM060938.1, on the reverse strand, counting down.
TGATATGAATTGTCTGTGACTGATTTATGTTATGTTTATTTCTATATTTGTTTCCGAAGATATTATAGCCACTGTGTAGTAGCTTTGAGTTTGTGTCGGTATGTCGGATTTCCTCTTGAGATGAAAAGTTATATTTTTATCCGGTATATCGGTACCTGCGCAAAGCAATTATACAGATGGTCGCTCCTTAACAGCCTTATTCTCCTTGCTAGTTGACAGCATTCACAGTAATGTTCTTGGCTAGCGTGGGTATAGAGGTGGGGCGTCACAGAAGAGAATGCCAAGCCTTCATTCCATTCGAGAAAATGGCCATACAATTTCTTTTCCCCTCCTTTCCTTTCAAGCACCGATCCCCTTTTTCTTCCTCCTTTCGGTTAAATCAAATTCAAAAAAAAATTATACATTGATCCATGGCCAATCTAAAATCATCCACCTCCTCTCATTCACTTCGAATTCAACCGAAAGTCTATTCATAAAAAAAGGAATCGAATTCAATTTCTATGGCAAAACAGTTAAAGGAAAAAATCACATCTCCAATCCCTTTTAAATAAAACCTTCCACGAATCAAATCGAGTTCGAGATTCGATCGCGAATGCTCGCGTGGGTCGTAAGCCAGAGAGGCCCATGTCTTCGTTCGAAGGAGAGTCGCTCGTGATGGAGTGGCGACGAGGAGATGATGGCTCGTGAGGCTAGGGTTTGTGAGGCGTCAAGAAGGCATGTCGCAGTGCATTACATCGATTGTGAGGCTCGCGAACGCTTGAGATGGACGAGCTGAAAGAGGGCGAGGGATTTCATGGTTTCAGAAGCTCAACAATGTTCATAGTGGTTGATTTCAGTAAGGTATTTTAATTTATTTTATCTTAGTTTATTTCAGTAAATGAATATGTATACATTTTTACTGTAAGATTAAAATTATATATATAGTAAAACAGAGAAGGTTTATTACAGCAGAAAAAAAGAGAGAAGAAGAAGGAAATACATATGTTTACAGTTTAGTTTTAAATTAATGTGTAAATGTAAAGAAACTTAGAGAAGAGTATACACGCGTACATTTTAATTACAGTTTCATTTTAATTTATGTGTTAAAGTGATTTACTTGTTTAATTAGCTTATTTAATTATTTTAGTTTCATAGAAATTATAAAAGGAAAATCTGTTTAAAATTAAGTTATTAAGTTTAAAATAAAATCTTTGGTTAATTAAATCTGTAAATGGAAATCGGATTAAATTAAAATTTTATTTGTTTAGAATGAAATCTTTGAAAAATTTAATTTTTCGATTTACACGAATATTGATTAAATTATTAAAGGGTAATTGATTGTTTGATTAATTCAAATATTAATAAACTGTATAATATTATTCAAGGTCTGAAATCGTGAAGAAATAGTCGAGATGGGGATGGATTGGGTTGCAAAACAAAAATCAAAGGTGAGTTAATCTCACTCATCTTGGTTTGACTTAAATTTAAATAGTTAAATTTAAATAATTGGTTGAATGATTGAATTTATTTGATTGATATATTATATATAGTAGTATATATAGTATATATTGGAATGATTGATTTCCCGCATTTTATAGCGGATGAGACCCTATGCACTGCATAATAGCGGATGATATTATATTAAACCTATATACCGCGATATTCCACCTCGAAGTGGAATTGGTATTATGCTAACATCTGTGGATGCAGGGAAACAGGTTGGAGGGATCCAATTGGATTCCTCAAAATTTATTTAGATTATTTGATATTCTGTGTTATGAATATTTGATATTCTGTGATGAATTACATTGATAATTGGAATATTGAATGCTATAGTTTGCTTGGATATATTTCGGTACACTGAGTTATCCATATATATAGAATTTAATTTTTGAAAAGAAAATAAAAGAGTGAATTTTTAAGTAAAATAATCATAGAGAATTTGAATAAATTTAAGAATGAACTGGATAAGTATAAAAGTGATTTTAAAATTCTAAAAATAATAATAATTCTGAGTATGGAAAAAAGGGATTTGAATAAACAAGAAAATAATGAATTATAAACCTCAAGTGGTATTATTTAAAGGAATAAAAGAATTTACCTTAAAATTAAAGGTTTAATTTATTTGAAAGGATAAAGAAGGAAATTGGAAAATTAGGAATTGGTATTTACAGTTAAAGATTTTAAATCATAATGAAGAAATAAAAATCTGAAGTTAATGGATTTTGGGAAAAAGTGAGTAAGTAAAGAGATTTATTTCAAAATGGAGTAAATTGGAAATCAATTAGGAAATTAATTTAAATGTTTGAAATTGGAATTATAAAGGAGAATGTGACTAAGAAATTTATAAACTGGGTTTATTAAAATGAAATTATATATCAGTGGATATTTGGAAGAATAAATTCAGGATGGGAATTTGTTAAAGAAATGGGAAAATCTGTTTAAAAATAAATAGTGATTTATTTTTAAAGGATGAGAAGAGAAGTATATTTCCCTGGATAGCCAAGTACGTTTCAAAGTAAATTTTTAATATCAATTATGTTATTTTAAAAAACATGTTTAGAAAACTTATTATTTCCAAATGTTTAAATTCTAAAGTAAGTATTTTTCAAATCAATTATTGTAGTAATTATTTAAAGGTGACTTATTATTTTGTTTTAAAAGAGAAAATCTAGTTTTATATTTTATAAAGTAACCTCATTTTAAATATTGCTAAAGTATACATTTTTAATAAAGTATTGAAGTAGTTTCCAATTTAAATGTTAAAGTATATTTTAAAATAAAGTGTTTTAAACTTATTTTAAAATCTAAAGCTTTGTACTTGGTGTGTTCAGTGGAAAAAAATATTTGTGAACTTATTCCATGAGAAGAGTTGGGTTTGAGAACTATTTTCAAAAAGGGTTTGAAAATGGAAATATATCTTGTAGAGATATTTTTTAGGAAAATAAATAATGTGGAAAATTATTTATTGTGTGATGGATGTCCGTGAATGTTAATTGATAGTTAAATAACCGACTATCAATATTAGCCAATGCGCTGATCGTTTTGAAGAGACCAGGATCGGGATTAATTTCTCTAAAACCACTGCGATCCGGTTTGAACGTTTTTATGGGTAAAACGAGTTTGGATTCGAAGATGAAGCAGTGAAGTGCAAGGGCTTGTCTCTACTAATCCTGAGGATAATTCCAAAATGGATGTAGTGGAGTAGTGCCTTCGGTTCCGTTCGAACCCGGGATGGACTTGTATGGATGAATGCTTTCAAAACATCGTCAGGTGGGCGATGAGCATTCTAAGGGATGCGTTCTAAAAGGTAACACTTAGCCTCAAGCCTCATCAACCGGGAATGACTGAAAATTAGGGGTTATGCAGCAAGGCTAGGTGGGTAGCAGCCATTTAGGGTGAGGTCATCCCTATCTAGATGTCCTTTTTATATCGGCTTAGTGGTGCGGTTGTTGATCCCAACCTTGGGGTGATCTTACTAGGGATTATCCAGTAAAGGGTAGTCCAGGTCTTGTGTTGCAGGGGATTGGGAGTGATCCTTGGTACGGTGATCTAGGCCATGTACTGTGACAGGTGGTACCCCAGTGCCTAGTCATTAGTTGGAAATCCATTTTCCCTACGCGCCTGTATGGTTTTGATTGTGCCCAACTATTGCTGAAACGTGAGATGCAAGCATTTCAGCTAGATTCTATTTTACTTTCTATAGACACTATTATAATATCAGAGAATTTTAATAGAAAGTGTTTTAGCTATCGTAAGGTAAAAATCCGACATGTTTATTTGTGGCGTGATCTTACAAGATGCTTTTGTTTTCAAAGAGTTTTGAAACTTTAACAATCAATTTGAGTGTGGTTTTCTCACGTTGGTATTTCAGACTGACTCTGGTGTTATTCCACTATAATGCTCGGGCCAGACCGAGTATAATAAAATACTGGATATGATGTTGTGAAGCTTAGGAGACGAACTGGGTGGCGATATGTACTTCTGTACTTTATTATTCCGCTTTGTATTCAGTTTTTGAGGACAAGTTTATATAATTGTCCAGTTGTATGTTATTGACGTTGTTGAACTCTGATGATGTATTCTGATGATGTGTGTATAAAACAGATATAGATTTCTTTTTTGTAAAGATCTATTATTATATATTATATTTTATTCCGCTACGGGATTAGATTTTGATGTTGTTTTCTATTTTATTCTTCTACCTCTTTCTTCTTTAACCCAAATGGTTCGTATTTCCGTTCATCTTGAGTTGATTGATGTAGAATAGTGCTGACTCAAGGGGTACGGATTTGCAAGCTGTCACACTTGGTGTTAGAGATGAAAGTTAAGCGAGAACCTTAGCTCTGGTGGGGATTACTCATTAGGAATAGAGTCCGTAGTACTCTAGAATGAGCTTGAGTGTATTAATAGATATGACTGCGTATTTGTTAGTGAATAAAAAATTGTTTTATATTGTGTTGACTTATCGATTGTGTGTTTATGTATTCTGGTCGATGTGTGGGACGCCATGTCATCGATAGAGGTTTCTTAACTCTTAAACAAGATAAACCAACACAGTATTGTTTAAAATAGGGTAAATGAAATAATTTTACCCAAATTAGTTTTGTATATGAAAGAAATAATTTTCCGTAAATTATTACAGTTATATATGGATGCTTGGTTGTTGGAGAATAATAATATTAAATTATTATCATTATTATGCGAAAATTGAATAAGAAATTGAAATAATAACCAAAGATTAAGGAACAAATTAATAAAATAAACGGCATTCGTAAATGTGATTTATAATTTTGTAATAGAATTCCAGAGAAATATTGAAAATGTTTCTGAAAGAATTTGGGATTTGAAATTTTTAGGAATTTAAATTTCTTTGAATTTGGAAATGGTTTTCAAAAGTTTTGGAGAAGTAATAGTGGTAATATTTCAGAGATATTTTTGAATTGGATTTGAAATCTGGTGAGATTTGGATTTAAAATATTTGAAGGGATTTTAAAAAGATAAAAGCATTGAACTCTTTTCGGTCGCTGGAAAATAATTTTGATGATGATCGCGACATCATCAGTGTTCATTTTTGAGTTTCCAAGATGGGGATTGCTACCTGGATGTTTTGGATTAATGTTTGTTTGTGAAATTTGATTTGATTTTGAAAATGCAAAGGAATAGTTTGATTTAGATATATATGTTTTCAAAATTGAATTTTGAACATTTTGGTAATGAGTTTAAACGTGTAAGCAAAAGGGAATCGAAACTAAATGTTGAACTTAAGTTTGAATGGAAAAATTAGTCAAGTTGGACTAAAAAAACAAATTTTTGAGATTAAAATTAGTAAGTAGCTGATTGATTTATATAGTATGCAAATGAAATGAAATTGAATATTGAATGATGTTTGATTTAAAATTGTGTAAAATAAAGTGCAGAATTAGTTTAAATGGACTAAAAATAATTAATGTTTGGAAATAAAATTTATTGGTTGAAAATGAGTTTATGAAATTAAAATGCATGCTTGGCTAAATAAGTGTATAATCTCGAGTAAAAAAAATGAAGTATGAATATAGTCAAGCTTAAAATGGGTAGAATTATGAAAAATATAAGTGTGAGACTTATAAGAAAAAAATGGTGAAGTAAAATAGTAAGCCAAAATAAAATTGTTTTGATATTTTGGAAAGTGAAATAGAAATCTAAACTCGAATTATAAATTAGATCGAACTCAAGAAAATTAAATAAAATGGTTTTGAAGATAAATGATGAAAAAAATCAAGTATGGGATTATAAATTGAAAATGTGGTCTAATGAAATTGAATTGGATTAAAATAGATTTGGTGTAAGTTGTAAACAAATCCAATTCAAGCATAAATTGAATGACCTTATTATTGATAAATTCAATAATGTATTGTTAATGTGAATTAAAATTTAAAAATGGATAAAAAAATGAACTAATAGAATAAATTAGTAAAATGGTTGGGATTTGATCAAAGGAAAATCAAATCAAAGATTTAAATGGAAGTTGGTTGAATAAAATAACTTAAGTTATTGGGTGGAATAGTTTGAAGAAAATAAATAACTTAAGTAAATTGTGAGATGGTTATTTAAGATATTGGTTGTCGAGTTTAATAAAATGGTTTGGAATCAAACTTTTTGGATATGAAATAAAATGCAATGAAAAGATCGTGAATAAATTAAAATGGGATGGAATCAAGTGTAACTTGAGTTGGAATCAATTTAAATGGTTATAAAGCTTAAGTAATTATTTATTCACATTAATATTGTCGAATTGCATAAGAAAATGGGTCGTTTGATGTAAATGGGATTAGATAAAATTCTATGAGTTATTAGAAGTGAAATAGGACGATTTTGAAATCAATTGGAATGAATATGAGTATGTTTTGCTTAGAATGAATTAAATATAAGCGAGTAAGTTGTAAATCACTTAAACTGAATGGAATGGTTTGAGAATTGGTTGTAAGCAATTGTAATAAGTGTCGGAACTTTATATGTGCTTATGGAAATTATATAACGTGCATTATATGTGAAATTTATGTTTTAGCTATTGAAAGTAAGTGAAATGTTAATAAATTGCATATATTTAGTACTTATATGTTTGAATTGAGTAAGTACAGGTACCGGGAAGCCGTTTGGTTGGATTTGATCGCGCAAATTGCTAAAATAATAAGCCGCTTGCTTAAAAATGCTAAATAAAGGTACGCCTACGCAATAAAAATAGGAAATATGAACTGTTTTTGTTTTTCCGATCGTGTGGGTCGATGTATATATATTTATATCTCTTGTCAAATTGCAAAAGCTCCTCCGTGCAAAGGAGAGACTCTGCCAAAATATTCCAAAAATTTTGGGAGTTAGAAAAAATTTTTAAAAATTTTGGGAAAATTTTTGTTATCGACAAAACAATTTCAAATTGGAAATTGAAATAAATTAGTGGATGGAACTAATTTAAAATAATGATATGAATCAGTTATAAATGGAAGATAAAATTCAATATTCAGAATTGATGATAAATGGAATTCATATGGAAATGGGAGAACCAATTTGAATAGAAGTAGATATAAACTAAAGTGGTGAAGTGAAAAAAATATAAGAAGCGTATAAAATACTATATTGAACTTAAAAAAATGAGTGTGAATAAAAGATAATTGACATAGTTGATAATCAATTGAGATAAATACGTAGGATGTACGTATATTATTTTATTCGCATAGCAATTTGATCCAGATTCGAGCACAGAATTTCGAGATAGTTATATCGATCCAAGTTAGGATTATTCACTCGATTTTCGACGGCGAACCCTGGATATGGATTTTGATTGATTCTAGAAATTCTCTATCATGGTTATGACTATGCAAGGAGAATGACGGTTTCTGACCAAGAAACCAGATCCGAGTCCGCACTAGGAAGTCGGGTGGATGATACTAGTTCGGAAGTGAAATTGTGTGATCGAGCGAGTGATCCGATTCGGTATTGCGTACGAATGATATAGGTACATCGTACGGACTTAAATGGAATGAATATTGAAAATTTTGTAAAGAAGTGTATAAAATGATTTTGGAATCTTTAGTTGGATATGGTTAAATAGGATATACAGGTATTAAAAAGCAAGGGGGAAAATTTTGGATTTTTAATTTCAAAAGATAAATTTGAATTGCTCGATAAAAAGGCATGTGTTTAAATTTCTGTATGAAATTTAATTGGGTTTTTGATCTAGCCACTTGGCTTTTTGTTTTCTTTTGGAATTTGGGAGCCCGTAGAGGCATTTTGTAGTTGTACCGAGCTAGCCACGCAAAGGAGACGCTGGCGAAATTTTTCGAAAATTTAGGAAGTTAGAAAATTTTGATAATTCAAAATTTGGTTTTAAATTGAAATTTGAATGATTAAGCAAAAAGTATTATTTGAAAACTATGGGAGAGTTTGGAAAGTTAGTAAGGTTGATGATGTTCTTATTAAAAGATGATTTTAGGTATTGTTAAAAACTGTTTGGTTTCGTTAGATGTTGAAACCAGATTGATTAGGAAAATAGTAATGGGTTATGGACCATTCCTCTTAACTAGAAATTTCGGGGACGAAATTCTTTTATGGGGGAGGAGGGACGAAATTCTTTTAAGGGGAGAGGAATGTGATGACCCAGAATTTTTGGATGTTTGAAATCGGAATATTTAATTGATTTTAAATATTTGAAAGTTAATTTTTTTTAACTTGAATTCAAATATCACCATTTATTCGGTAATTTAATTATTAAATTAAATAAGTTGAAGTTGGGTAAAATGTTGAATCTGGAGTTTTAAGCCTGTTAAACATAATTTGAAGGCTTATAAATTTATATTAATAATGCTGAAGATAGTAAAAGTGTTAAAATTGCATTTGGAAGTGTTTTGTTAAGTTTTGAAAATGTATCACTTAAATCGATATTTAAAAATAGTCTTCCGAGGCACAGTCTCGGAACTCGACGAAACCAGTTCCATTGGATCCGTAATAGTGTAATATTATCAGATTCCAAATTTCGGAATGTTTGGAGTTGTGGTGTGAGCGTACGATATATAAATGTTCTGAAATTTATATAGAAAATTTAATAAAATAACTGGTCCAAAAAGCTATCTTCTCCATACGATCGAATTAGGACGTGAAACCTTTTCCATTGTGTTCGAAATAGGGGTTAACATTATAAACGCCTAGCGGCACTCCTCGATAGGGGTTCGAAATTTCAGACTGCGTAAATCGAGATAATTTATGTTCAAATTTGAATTTAAATTAATATAAAAAAAGAACCCCCTGTCAACCTCAGCCGAAATTATATCCATGTCAAAACTTTTCCCTCATCAGCTTTTTCTTTATTTCAAATCGTGTCCCCTCTCCCTCATAATATCTCGTATCTTATGTACAATTCCATTCCTTTTCATTAGAAAGAAAAACAAGCCTCGTTCTTCCTCTTCAACTCAGAAATCAAATCAGAAAAAAATGAAGAGAATGCCAAGCCTTCATTCCATTCGAGAAAATGGCTGAACAATTTCTTTTCCCCTCCTTTCCATTCAAGCACTAATCCCCTTTTTCTTCCTCCTTTCGGTTAAATCAGATTCAAAAAAAATTATATATCGATCCATGGCCGATCTAAAATCATCCACCTCCTCTCCTTCATTTTCAAATTCAACCGAAAGTCTATTCATAAATAAAAAGGGAATCGAATTCAATTTTTATGGCGAAACATTTAAAGGGAAAATCACTTCTCCAATCCCTTTTAAATAAAACCTTCCACGAATCGAATCAAGTTCGAGATTCAATCGCGAATGCTTGCGTGGGTTGCAAGCCAGTGAAGCCCACGTCTTCGTTCGAAGGAGAGTCGCTCGTGATGCAGTGGCGACGAGGAGATGATGGCGCGAGAGGCTAGGGTTTACGAGGCTTCAGGAAGGCATGTCGCAGTGCATTAGATCGATAGTGAGGCTCGCGAATGCTTGAGATGGACGAGCTGAAGGAGGGTGAGGGATTTCGTGGGTTCAGAAGCTCAACAATGTTCATAGTGGTTGATTTCAGTAAGGTATTTTAATTTATTTTATTTTATCTTTGTTTATTTCAGTAAATGAATATGTATACATTTTTACTCTAGGATTAAAATTATATATATAGTAAAACAGAGAAGGTTTATTACAGCAGAAAAAAAAGAGAAGAAGAAGGAAATACATATGTTTACGGTTTAGTTTTAAATTAATATGTAAATGTAAAGAAACTTAGAGAAGAGTATACACGCGTACATTTCAATTACAGTTTCATTTTAATTTATGTATTAAAGTGATTTACTTGTTTAATTAGATTATTTAATTATTTTAGTTTCATAGAAATTATAAAAGGAAAATCTATTTAAAATTTAATTATTAAGTTTAAAATAAAATCTTTAGTTTATTAAACCTGTAATGGAAATCGGTTTAAAATTAAGATTTTATTTGTTTAGAATGAAATCTCTAAAAAAAATTAATTTTTCAATTTACTCGAATATTGATTAAATTATTAAAGGGTAATTGATTGTTTGATTAATTCAAATATTAATAAACTGTATAATATTATTCAAGGTATGAAATCGTGAAGAAATAGTCGAGATGGGGATGGATTGTGTTGCAAAACAAAAATCAAAAGTGAGTTAATCTCACTCATCTGGGTTTGATTTAAATTTAAATGGTTAAATTTAAATAATTAGTTGAATGATTGAATTTATTTGATTACTATATTATATATAGTAGTATATATATAGTATATATTGGAGTGATTGATTTCACGCATTTATAGCAGATGAGACCCTATGCGCCGCATAATAGCGGATGATATTATATTAAACTCATATAACGCGATATTCCACCTCGAAGTGGAATTGGTATTGTGCTAACGTCTGTGGATGCAGGGAAACAGGTTGGAGGGATCCAACTGGATTCCTCAAATTTTATTTAGGTTATTTAATATTCTGTGTTATGAATATTTGATATTCTGTGATAAATTATATTGATAATTGGAATATTGAATGCTATAGTTTGCTTGGATATATTTCGGTAGACTGAGTTATCAATATATATAGAATTGGATTTTTGAAAAGAAAATAAAAGAGTGAATTTTTAAGTAAAATAATCATAGAGAATTTGAATAAATTTAAGAACGAACTGGATAAGAATAAAAGTGATTTTAAAATTCCAAAAAATAATAATAATTCCGAGTATGGAAAAAAGGGATTTGAATAAACAGGAAAATAATGAATTATAAACCTCAAGTGATATTATTTAAAGGAATAAAAGAATTTACTTTAAAATTCAAGGTTTAAATTTATTTCAAAGGATAAAGAAGGAATTTGGGAAATTTGAAAATGGTATTTACAGTTAAAGATTTTAAATCATAATGAAGAAATAAAAATCTGAAGTTAATGGATTTTGGGGAAAAAGTGAGTAAGTAAAGAGATTTATTTCAAAATGGATTAAATTGGAAATCAATTTGGAAATTAATTTAAATGTTTGAAATTGGAATTATAAAGGAGAATGTGACTAAGAAATTTATAAACTGGGTTTATAAAAATGAAGTAATATATCAGTGGATATTTGAAAGAATAAATTCACGATGGGAATTTATTAAAGAAATGGTAAAATTTGTTTAAAAATAAATAGTGATTTTTTTTAAAGGATGATAAGAGAAGTATATTTCCCTGGATAGCAAAGTACGTTTCAAAGTAAATTTTTAAATATAAGTTATGTTGTTTTAAAAAGCATGTTTAGAATATTTATTATTTCTAAATGTTTAAATTCTAAAGTAAGTATGTTTCAAATCTATTATTGTAGTAATTATTTAATGGTGACTTGGTATTTTGTTTTAAAAGAGAAAATCTAGTTTTATATTTCATAAAGTAACCTCATTTTAAGTATTCCTAATGTGTATATTTTTAATAAAGTATTAAAGTAGTTTCCAATTTAAATGTTAAAGTATATTTTAAAATAAAGTGTTTTAAACTTATTTTAAAATCTAAAGCTTTGTACTTGGTGTTTTCAGTGGAAATAAATATTTGGGAATTTATTCAATGAGAAGAGTTGGGTTTGAGAACTGTTTTCAAAAAGGGTTTGAAAATGAAAATATATCTTGCAGAGATATTTTTGAGGAAAATAAATAATGTGGAAAATTATTTATTGTGTGATGGATGTTTGTGAATGTTAATTGATAGTTAAATAACTGACTATCAATATTGGCCAATGCACTGATCGTTTCGAAGAGACCGGGATCAGGATTAATTTCTCGAAAACCACTTCGATCCGGTTTGTACATTTTCGTGGATAAAACGAGTTTGGATTCGAAGATGGAGCAGTGAAGTGCAAGGGCTTGTCGCTACTAATCCTGAGGATAATTACAAAATGGATGTAGTAGGAGTAGTGCCTTCGGTTCCCTTCGAACCCGGGACGGACTTGTATGGATGAATGCTTTCAGAACATCGTCACGTGGGCGATGAGCATTCTAAGGGATACGTTCTAAAAGGTAACTCTTAGCCTCAAGCCTCATCAACCGGGAATGACTGAAAATCAGGGGTTATGCAGCAAGGCTAGGTGGGTAGCACCCATTTAGGGTGACGTCATCCATGTCTAAATGCCCCTTTTATTTCGGCTTAGTTGTGCGGTTGCTGATCACAACCATAGGGTGATCTTACTCGGGATTATACAATAAGGGGTAGTCCCAGTCTTGTGTTGCAGTGGATTGGGAGTAATCCTCAATACGGTGATCTAGGCCACGTACCGTGACAGGTGGTACCCCAATGCCTAGTCATTAGTTGGAAATCCATTTTCCCTACGCGCCTGTACTGTTTTGATTGTGCCCAACTGTTGCTGAAATGTGAGATGCAAGCATTTCAGCTAGATTCTATTTTACTTTCTATAGAAACTATTATAATATCAGAGAATTTTAATAGAAAGTGATTTAGCTATCGTAAGGTAAAAACCCAACATGTTAATTTGTGGCGTGGTCTTACGAGATGCTTTTGTTTTCAAAGAAATTTGAAACTTTAATAATCAATTTGAGTGTGGTTTTCTCACGCTGGTATTCCAGACTGACTCGGGTGTTATTCCACTATAATTCCCGGGTTAGACCGAGTATTATAGAATACAGGATATGATGCTGTGAAGCTCAGAAGACGAGCTGGATGGCGATACTTACTTCCGTGCTTGATTATTATTCCGCTGTGTATTCAGTTTTGAGGACAAGTTTATATGACTGTCTAGTTGTATGTTATTGATGTTATTTTACACTGATGATGTATTCTAATGATGTATGTATAAAACAAATATAATTTCTTTTGTACAAAGATCTGTTATTATATATTATATTTTATTCCGCTGCAAGGATTAGATTCTGACGTTGTTTTCTATTTTCTTCTTCTACCTCTTTCTTCTTTAACCCACATGGTTCGTATTTCCGTTGATTTTGAGTTGATTGATGTAGAATAGTGTTGACCTAAAGGGTACGGATTTGCGGGCTGTCACACCAAAAATTCATACTCCTCAAATAACATCAAATTTTATATCAATCTGAAGCTCTCGACGAGCGCATCTCAGATCCGAATTTTTTTCCCAATTCGAATCATCGTTGGTCCAGAAATCGATGGTTTCTTCTCGGTTGTTCATCGTGCGACGATCAACGTCGATGGATCGTCAAATTGATGATACCATCATATGGAGAGGGTCGCGCGCTGCCCATCGGCATGGTTCGTTCTTCATTTCAACGGCCAAATGCCAAAATTTCGATTAAGGTCTAACCTAACCAGCAGCGGCTAGCGTTTGTAGCTCAGGTGAGAGAGCCGCGTGATGATGTGGCAAGGGTTGAAGAGGTATTCGTTTCTTTGTTGATCTGGGCAGTGTGCCTGCACGTCTGTAGCTCAGGTGAGAGAGCCGCGTGATGATGTGGCAAGGGTTGAAGAGGTATTCGTTTCTTTGTTTCATTATTTTAATTGAATGTCAAACACTCTAATCGCATAATTTTTGCATACGAGGTCCAATTCATGTGTGGTTTTCTCCACTGCGATCCTATCAAATTTCGGACATTTTGGCACTGGTTTGGAAGAATTTTGAGACTATTCAAATTTTGAGTTTAAATTCAATTTAATTTCAAAAGGTGAGTGTTTTAACCAACTCATAACTTCTAAAAAAAATTATGTTTGTTAAATTGATTTATGATGTGATTAGAAATTCATTTATGACTGTTTGGCATATTTTGAATCATCATTTCAGTTTATTTGGATTTATTTGGATAAATTAGTTATTTAACTTAGTATTGAAAATAAACTGCCCGTAAAAACCCTATTCTTTATTATCTGTTATATGTTGACGTTATTGATTGAATTGGATAATGATTGTGATAAATATTTGATGATTGATATTGGATGAATGGATGTTGTATTTTATATTGTTATAAACTGCAAGTTGTTACAGATTTTATTTTTTGGGATTGCGGTTTGAAATGATAGATAACCATATTTATGTTTTAAATTACGGATTGAAATGATAAATATCCATATCACTTGACCATATGGTAGAAAATTATATACAAACACCGTGGTCTATATATAAAAATATTTTGATATGATTTCTACGGTTTTGTAAAGAAATATATGGTTTATATAAATATTGATTTTGGATGTTATATAAATGTTATTTTGTTCTTGATTTTTAGCTATATATTAACTTGTTCTGAAATATAAAATAAGTTTAATAATAAAGTTTGATTGTTTTTATATAATATGGTTAAGTATCTGTTTAAATTATATGGTATACAGAGTTTATAATGACTTAAATAAAATTAAGGTTGGAAGATAAATATGAAATTGATTTGAATTAAATTATTTAAGAATTATACTCGAATAAATTTGATTTGAAATTTAAATAAAATTGAGATTTTAAAGGATATGATTTTTATAACTTGATTTTAGTGTAAAGTGATTTAAGTGAATATCAATTTGATTTAAATGAATGTATCAAGTTAAATAAATTGAAAGAATATCTAGTTATTTAAAGTTAAAAGTTTTACTTAAATGATATTGGATTTATTAAGTAAACATTTCAAATCTAAATAATAGTAATTGAATTTGATATATATAGAATTATCAAAGAATTAGTTTTGAAATGGTGGAATATTTAAAGCTTTGAAACATATGGAAATTGAAATGGTATATTTGGGGGTTCAAATCTGTATTTGGAATTGATTTGGTGATTGAAGAAGATATTTTATTATATAAAGTAATTTAATATTTAAACCAATTAAGTGGTGGAGTTATGTTTCAAAGTTACGAATTTCAAAGTAATATGATTTGAAAATTTTATAATTTCAAATGATTGGTTTCGAAGTGTTATAACATTAAAAGTGCTATGATTTTGGGAAAGAGGATATATTTGAAATAAAAATGATATTATATTGATTTGGGTTTTACAAAAATGATATCATATTGATTTGGGCATTAAAACGGAAATGATATCGTATTTATATGGGTTTGAAATGGATATTATATTCTGGTTTTAAAAGTATAAACTATTTTAAAGAGACCGTGGTGTTATAATGACGTTTGGTTGTTAAAGAGACCGGGATCGGAAGTTGTCATACTCTCTGCCAACTTCGAAAACCACTTTAACAACCGCGTACGCGGTGGAGATTCCAAAATGAAGTAGGATGGTGGCGACATTCTATTAAGGTATATACGTGGACCCGACTCCCGTGAGTTGGCATAAGGTGGCTAAAACAGGAGAGATTTTCAGGCCAAGGAGGTAGCCCCTCTTATCGGACACACTCCTTCGATATTATACTCTGACTTTTGGATTGATTCGGTAGCCACTTTTGACTTTTTATTTTGGGGGTGTGGCTCGAGGTGGGCGGTAGTAGCTATTACGCGTTACCACCAACCCGGATGCGTAATTGGTATATCTACCCAGGCATTGCCTTGTTGTGCCGTGTCACCTCCCCTAACGAGCCTTGTACGAGTTCGATTTGTGTCATACCTATGAAGTATCCTCTTGTAGCCTCCCGATCAGGAGGTATTATGGTACTGTATAGACTATTGGCACTATTACATGTTAAGGTGGAAAATAAAAAGCTTTAACGCTATTTAAAAGTAAGTTTATTTTACTATTAGACATTATTATAATACCGAAATATTACTACATAGTAAATAGTTTAACGGATCCTTAGGAGATGTGAATCCCGAGCATCTCTTAAGTTACTACACTCACGTTAGATACTGGATAGGAGATGTCAAATCCCGTAAACATCTCTGACGCCGTTCCACTCATATTATTTACTGTTGATTTAACTTACATAAGATCTTTTAGTTCTGACTCGAGTGTTTTGTCTTTTCAATTCGCTCGGGTCAGCCTGAGCACTTCAGGGTTTGAAGACCTTATTTCTGGAGGACTAAGACGAAGATTTTATTATTACTATTATTTACTATTGTTCCACTGCATCACATCTGTTCCGCTGCATTGTCATTTATTATTCTCTGGTATGTGTAACTCTGATATGTATTGTGTAAGTAAACCAAATGTTTTGTAAAACAGCTTCATGAACTGTTATTTGATTATTATATTTTGTCATTCCGCTGCAAGATTCTATTTTGTTTTTTTCTTTCTCTGCTTTTTCTTATTCACGCCAACAACAATTTGCCTTTTGTATGGTTTTAGTCTTACGTGTGTGGTTTATCATCGATTTAAACCGAATAAAAGGCGGGATGTTACAACGTGGTATCAGAGTTTTGGCTTAGCGATAAACCTTAGCTTTGTGGGGTCTGACTCTTTATTTATAGGGTAGTAATACCCTATAATGATGAGTCACTGAGAGTATATATATGAGAGAGCGTATTTGTTAGTGTTAAAAGGTTTTGATATTGTGTTGATTTGTTTCGTTTTGTATTTATAAATTCTAGTTGGTGCATAGGATGCTATAACATCAATAGGGATTTCTAAACACTTAATAGGACAGACCGACACAATATTTGTTTTTGAATATAGGTGAATGAAATAATTTTTCCTATTATATTTTCTATATGTAAAATATTTTTTTGTAAATGATGTATATTTGGTTTTAATATAGTGGTTGTTAAGAAGTGAAATTTATAAGTACTGGTTGGAAATAAGATTTAAAATAAAAATAACTGAAATTGGAAATTTAGAACTCAAGTTTCGGGGTATTTGAAAACTTCTTTCAAAGGATTTTGGAATATAATAATAATATTATTTATAAGTGTTTTTTGATATAAATATTTTAATATGATTTGAAATAATTTGCTTTAAAGAAATTTTGAAAAGAAATAAGTTCTGTACTCCCCTCTCTGTCGTTGGAAAATAATTTGGGTGAGGAGCGCACGCATCATTGGCATTCATTTTCGAGTTTGAAGTGGGAAGGCCACTGTGGCAGTTTTACTACAAATTTATTTCGATAAACAAATACAAATTTCAAATTATTTTAAATATAATTGGATATATATATATTGTAAGTGTATACTTCTATCTACTTTTGCATTTAGTTCTTAAGTTTCTGATGATCAATAGTTTCAATTATTGTAGTGAAATGGGTTGTAACTAATTTATAAATTAGAACTTGTAAATAAGAGATTAATGCTAGGTTATGAATGAAATTACAAGAAAATTTGAAATGTGTAACCTACAAGACAAAAGATAGGATTATTGGATATTAAATTAATTTAAAAAGAATTGAGATAAACTTGTATAATTTTCAATTGCGTTCTTTAACATATATATAACTTACCAACTATAAAAATTTTAAAAGAAAATGTAATGGGAAATTTTACAGGTAAAATTTGAAAGAATGAAAGTATTCAATGAAATTCTTTAATAAATAAGAATTGGATGTTGTAGTTGTTATAAACTTAAGTATAATTGAAAGGTAAGTATTATAAACAAATGAATAAATGGAATTAAGTAATAAATGAAAGTAAATAAATGAAATTAAGTAGTGAATAAATGAATGTAATACAATAAAAAGAAATTTATATGATATGAATAAATGAAAACAAATGAAAATTGTAAGAAGTTAAGTGTAAAGTAAAAAGATAAATCATTATATGAAATAAAAGGGAAATCAAACAACAAATGTATGAAATGGAATTAATAAGAATGGACTTGATCTATTATTTGAAATGGTTGTTTGTATTGGTTTATGGGGTGTTCGGGCATGGATACTTTAAATTTGTTTAGATGTATAAATAGTCTATCTAGTTTCATCTAAGACTGTTGAGTAAATGGCGCACTTAATAGTTTATTTTTCATTCTGTACAATTTGAAGTTTTTGAACCCGAATGACTATTTGTTTTGTTTGATATGAACGGATAATTGATAGGGTTGACTTTTATGCGATGATTGTATATTGGTTGCAAATGATTGTTGTTTTATATTGAATTGGTTGATACAACTTTAAATGTTTCATTTATATAATTATTATTAACTCTTTTAGATTATATAAGTGAAATACAGGTTAGGGAAGCTATTGCTACTGCTTTTGGTTTCATAAATAAGCGTTATTTGCCCGACAAATAGATACGTTTTTCGGATTACGGTTTATAGCGTTATTATATTGTTTTCCCGTGTTGGGATATATTATTTTGGAAAACATATGTTGTATATTGTTATATTTGATATTTTATTTTCACCTGAGCCTCTCCGTACGAAGGAGACTTTGCCAAAAAAAATTGTAAATTTTGGACTTAGAAAATTTTTGAAAAATGTTTCCAAAACTTTAATTATTTTAGTATAAAAAGATTTAGTGGCTATAAATTGGCATATTTTATTTAAATTAATTAATTTTGTAAATTTATTTGTTTATAAAGTTAATATTTTGAATAAGATGAATTTTTTACTTAATTCTTCGATTTCCCTTCTTTTTCCTTTTTGGGGACGAAAAGTTTTGAGTGGGGGAGAGTGTAACGACCCGTAATTTTCGATGATTTAAATTAGTTGGTTTATTAAGGTTTTGGTAAATAACTAAGACGAAACAAAAAAATTGTAATTTAATAATGAGATGAATGCTAAAATGAAATGCAACCATGGAAGTTAAAGCTAAGTATTAACAATTGAAACGAAATTATGATTAATTAAAGTAATGTAAATTGTTATACTAAGCTACAAATTGAATATAAGAAAACAAATGTAAATATTGAATTAATTAATGCACTAATATAATAAATAGTAATTGAATAAAATCAATGTCCTGTAAGTAATTATAATATTGTTTGGAAATGATAACTTATAAAAGTATGATTAAGAGTTGTGGCAACAATTATTATAAGTTACCGATATACCTTAATCCATTAAATTGAATTGAAATCAATTGCAATAAGTCTAAATAAAATATTACGTTAATGTTAATTAAGGATTTATTTGAAAATAATGTTAATACTATCCATAATAGGACAATTTGTTGAATTAAAAGATTGGGAATGAAACTTATCAATTTAATGGGATTTGAACTGTAATAATTTGATTAATTGCAAATAAACGAAATTTAATATATAAATGTTACGTTAATGGAAATTAAGTTGAGAATTGAGAATATTATGTGATAAATCATGAACCAATGTTAGTTTCATCCATTTGATAATAATAGATAAAATAAGGGAAGAAAGGTCAAATTTAATGGAATTATTGGTAATTTAATCTATAATTTTCGAATTTAGTGAAATTGAAATTGAACACTGAAATTGATGCATTAATCAACATTAAATTGGCATATAAAATTTTTTAAATTAGTGTAAATGATTAAGAAATTTGAAAATGGTAAAAAAATTCAATTATATAATTGAAACATAAAATTTGATTTAATTAATTATTAATTTATTTAATTAATGTAAAAATAGCCATTTTTGCCGCTGACTCGGATTTCAACGAAACCAATTTCATCGGATCTGTAACGGTGAATTTGGACTTGAAACTAGTTCCATTGCGTTTAAAATATTCAAAATCATCTATTTTGATATATGGGTTGAACCAATTTCGTTACGGAGTCAGAACGGGCTTTTCGGGCCGTTTATCGTTCAACGGTCCAAACCAATCGTGTCCATTCATCTCTATTTCTGACCTACCTATATATACCTCGTTATAAACCCTAGCCTATTTCTTATGTTCATATTTCTGTACGTATAATTCCATTTGCTCCTCTCATTCCAATGGTAGACAAGCCAAAATTCATATTGCAATTTCAAATAAAATTCAAAGCCAAAAATTCAAACTCCTCAAATAACATCAAATTTTATATCAATCTAAAGCTCTCAACGAGTGCATCTCAGTTCCGTAATTTTTTTTCCAATTCGAATCATCATTTGTTCAGAAATCGATGGTTTCTTCTTCGGTTGTTCATTGCGCGACGATCAACGTCGATGGATCGTCAAATTGATGATACCATCGTATGGAGAGGGTCGTGCGCTGCCCATCGGCATGGTTTGTTCTTCATTTCAGCCGCCAGATCCATGCCAAAAATTCAATTAGGGTTTAACCTAACTGGCGGCGGCTTGCGTTTGGGAGGCTCGGGCATAGGCGGTATCGAAGGGTGCACCGAGGTGAGTTCGACTAAGGTGGTCGGCGTGGCGATTGACGGCCGGAGGTGGTCAATTTTCATGGTCAATGGTGTGGTCAATGTCGATCTGGACCGTGTGCATGCGTGTCTGTAGTTCAAGTGAGAGAGCCGCGTGATGACGTGGCAAGGGTTGAAGAGTTATTCGTTTCTTTTTATTATTATTATTTTAATTGAATTTCAAACACTCTAATCACATAACTTTTGCATACGAGGTCCAATTCACGCGTGGTTTTCTCCATTACGATCCTATGAAAATTTCGGACATTTTGGCACCTGTTTGGACAAATTCTGAGATTGTTCAAATTTTGAGCTTAAATTGGATTTAAATTCAATTTAAATTCAAAAGGTGAGTGTTTTAACCCACTCAGAACTTCTAAAAATTCTTATGTTTGTTAAATTGATTTACGATGTGATTATAAATTTATTTATGACCGTTTGGCATATTTTGAATCATCGTCTCAGTTTATTTGGGTTTATTTGAATAAACTAGTTATTTAACTTACTATTGAATATAAACTGCCAGTAAAAACCCCGTTCTTTATTATCTGTTATATGTTGACGTTATTGATTGAATTGGATAATGATTGTGATAAATATTTGATGATTGATATTGGATGAATGGATGTTGTATTTTATATTGTTATAAACTGCCATTGTCATGGATTTTATTTTTCGGGATTGCGGTTTGAAATGATATATAACCATATTTATATTTTAAATTACGGATTGG
The DNA here is from genome assembly GCA_030765085.1 of Allium cepa. Classification (NCBI taxonomy): domain Eukaryota; kingdom Viridiplantae; phylum Streptophyta; class Magnoliopsida; order Asparagales; family Amaryllidaceae; genus Allium; species Allium cepa. The sequence continues at coordinate 25,228,330 of CM060938.1, read as the reverse complement.
ATAAATATCCATATCACTTGACCATAGGTTAGAAAACTATATACAGACACCGTGGTCTATATACAAAAATATTTTGATATGATTTCTATAGTTTTGTAAAGAAATATATGGTTTATATAAATATTGATTTTAGATGTTATATAAATATTATTTTATTCTTATTTTTTGCTATGTATAATTTGTTCTGAAATAAAAAATAAGTTTAATAATAAAGTTTGATTGTTTTTATATAATATGGTTAAGTATCTGTTTAAATTATATGGTATATAGAGTTTATAATGACTTAAGCAAAATTAAGGTTGGAAGATAAATATGAAATTGATTTGAATTAAATTATTTAAGAATTATACGCGAATAAATTTGATTTGAAATTTAAATAAAATTTAGATTTTAAAGGATATGATTTTTATAACTTGATTTTGGTTTAAAGTGAATTAAAGGAATATCAAGTTGATTTAAATGAATATATCGAGTTAAATAAATTGAAAGAATATCCAGTTATTTGAAGTTAAAAGTTTTACTCAAATGATATTGGATTTATTAAGTAAACATTTCAAATCTAAATAATAGTAATTGAATTTGATATATATGGAATTATCAAAGAATTAGTTTTTAAATGGTGGGATATTTAAAGCTTTAAAACATATGGAAATTGAAATGGTTTATTTGGGGGTTCAAATCTGTATTTGGAATTGATTTGGGAAATTGAAGAAGATATTTCATTATATAAATTAATTTAATATTTAAACCATGTAAGTGGTGTAGTTATGTTTCAAAGTAACGAATTTCAAAGTATTATGATTTGAAAATGTTATAATTTCAAGTGTTTGGTTACGAAGTGTTATAACATTGAAAGTGCTATGATTTTGGAAAAAAAGATATATTTGAAACAAAATGATACAATATTGATTTGGGTTCTACAAAAATGATATCATATTGATTTGGACTATAAAACGGAAATGATATCGTATTTATATGGGTTTGAAATGGATATTATATTCTGGTTTTAAAAGTATAAACTATTTTGAAGAGACCGTGGTGTTATAATAACGTTTGGTTGTTAAAGAGACCGGGATCGGAAGTTGTCATACTCTCTGCCAACTCCAAAAACCACTTTAACATCCGCGTATGCAACGACCTGCTATTTTTAACCATTCGCATCCGCAGATGTCGGACTTGAATTGCTCAAAATATCATATTGTTAATTAAAATTTGGCAAAACCCAACATATACGGTAAATAAATCAAACACATAATCACAGATACAGAATAGTACAAAAATACGCAGCGGAATAAATAGATAGTAGTTCATGAAGCTACTATAAAAAAAATCAGAGTTAGAGATAAAGTACAATAGAATATCTCAGATACAGTGAAGTCTCCAATACGTGCGGAAGACTTCTCTGGACCAATCAACTGGATGACTGAAAGGATAGATAGCTGGATCTTCAAGCAAACTCCAACTTCGAAAGTGAGTCTCAAATGCTGTATCACTCAGTCTGACCCGAGCGTAAAGCAAAACACAAAACACTCGAGTCAGGATTAACATTCTTATCTAAATAAATCCAACTCAAGTGAAATATCAACTGAAATACAATTAACTCAAAGGATGTTTGGGATAACCATCCTCTAAGGGTCCATAGAACTATCTACAAGGTAGAAATATACACTATAACACCGTAGTCCTTTCAACTTAATGTATACTTCAAAACCAAATATCATTTTCACTTCAAATATCTCTATATTTCCCAAAATAGTATTTATATATATATATATATATATATATATTAAATAATTTATAGAGTAAAGTATTTTCAATTTCCTCAACTTAACAAATTGTTTCAACATCAACCCGACCTTCCTATTCAAATTAAATCCAATCTTAATTTCAATTTAGTTTCTAAATAACGAATTCAATTATATTTATTTCAAATACAGATCCGAATCTCAAAATAAACCATTTAAATTCCAATATAGTTCAAGGCTTTAATATTTAAAAGTTCAATATAACAGTTTCATATAGATCTCGATTTAACCTCATTATTATTTAGTCTTGAAATACTCCCTTATTAGATTCAATATCATTTAAGTAACCTTAATTACATTTTACTCAATATTTTCTTTAATATATTTAAACGTGAAATATTCATTAAATCACTTACATCAAAAATCCAGTTACAAAATCATACCCTTAAATTTCCTATTCAAAATTTCAAATTGATTTAATTAAATAAATCCTTATTTAAATACCATTTTTAATAAACTCAAATTTATCTCCCAATCTTAATTTATCCCAATTATTGTAAAAATCTATCTGAACTATAATTTACCTAAATAATTAACATAATTTATGTATTAAATCAATCTTAATTGAATTAAATATTATTAAATCTATATATATATCATTACCCTTTATATATAATAATTTAGGAATTAATATTTATTAAGACCATATATTTCTTTCCAAAACAATGAATTTATTTCAAAATATTTTTATATATATGGACCAACGGTGTCTGTATATATTTCCTATCATATGGTCAAGTGCTACAGATATTTATCATTTCAAACCGTACACTAAATATATACTGGTGGATATCATTTCAACCCGTAATCCCAAATTCAATTAAATGAAAATCGCTTGGGTTTATCATTTCAACTCATAACGAAATTCTCCTATTCTAAAGTCTGTTCGGGTATGTATCATTTCAACCCATAGTGAATTCTAAACTACAGGGAACTTGCAGAGTGATAACATATAATAATAATATAACAGGCATATATCATCAATAACAGTATAATATAAACAACAGGATATGGTGTCATATCCCACAGGTGAACAGTTACAAATAATAGCATATAAACGATTTAAATAACTAATAACAACATATTTCAATTGTCGTTTCAATTGAAATCAAATTTAATAAATATAAGAATGTTAAATCGTGAGTGATTGCTCACCTTTCGAGGCTAGATAGATTGGAAAAAGAATTGAGCTACGCTGGATCACGATCTAGACATCGAACAAATCCAAACAAAATTTTCAAAGCGAAGCAAGATTGGCACAAATACGATGGACAACTGATAAATAGAGATCGATGAAAATAGATCAGAAACTGCTTTATGTAGACCGAAATGAAATACAAATATTATTCTATTATATTACTCTCTTAACCAATATTAGTTTTGAAACGCATTAAAATTACATATACATACATACGTTTTCAAACAAATGCAAATAATAGAAAACTGCAAAACTATGTTTAAAACCAATATTAACATAATTTTTTTTATAATCATATTTAAATCAACATTTAAGTCAACATTCCACATTATTATTGTTAAGACCAATATCGACTTTCCTTGATTTGCTGAAACACTACACACCTTATACTTGATATAAGTTTACCTTTTGCAAAATATTTATAAGAAAGAGAAGGGCGAGAGCACAGCTCCAACTTAATTTAACAATTTAAATTCCAGTATTTTCTTTAATATTAAAACAGGCTTCAGGCATTTCTTACATGTTAACACTTACATTAAACTTTCTTTATCATCTTAAAAATATCAATGTCAAATTTTAACTCATATAATCACTAGTATAAACTTACATTTTAAAACAACAGATCTTAGATCTTATAAAACTGTATTTGTATAATAATTCATCTTTGGACAGACACACAAACTAACTTAAAATATATTATACTATATATTCTCCCCAAAATTTTATAACTCTACAACTATATTTTAAACAACAGAAGGAAAATTTAAACCCATGCAAACTCTACCTATATATCAAACTTATGTTTTATAACTTACTGTATATTAATATGTTTATAAATGTATACTGTCCCACAATATATATATATTATAAAATTAACACCTTTTTATAAACAATACAATATAAAATTAACACCTTTCTTTTTTTTTATATAAAAATCTTACATACTGTAACATATATGCAGACTGCTAAACATCTTATATTATATATAAACCGTATGAAATAACCCAATGTATATTCAAAAGTCAGACTATACAAATTTCAATAAATACTCATATAAAACTAACCATAGAACAAATGCAAATGTTTATAACTTTAAATTTAATGTATACTTGCGCTGCACTATATAAACATACTTATAATGTAAAATATATACTTGAAGCATGTTATGCTTAAAATAAAGGAAAAGCAAAAGCAATATAAACAATAATAAAACAAAAGAAAAGGATGAAAAAGAAGAAGAAAAAGAAAAGAAATAAGAAGGAAAAAAAAATTAGTGCAGCCATTTACCTACAGAAGAAGCTTCACACGCAAGAGAGGAGATGAAGGTCTATTGATATGGAGTAGGGTATGTACGAGTGATTTGTATTTATAAGAGAAGCCTCACATTGATAAAGTGGAAAAAAAATTTGTTTAAAGTGGCAAGAAATAAAGATAGTAATGGCTAGAGGAAATTTAAGAATTTATTCCTATAAATTAAGGAGAAGTAAAAAAAAGAAAGAGGAAATAAATTAAAACAAATATATAAAGATTAAATGCTGGTGAACAGAGGAAATAAAATGAAACAAATATGTATATAAACCTTGAATGCTGGTGAAAAGAGAAAATAAATTAAAACAAATATGTATAAAGATTGAATGCACATGTATAGAGAAAATGAATTAAAACGAATATGTGTAAAGATTGAGTGTTGGTGAAAAGAGGAAATAAATTAAAACAAATAAGAAGAGAATGGATTGATTTAAAGGAAAGGCAATGAATGATTTAGAAATAAATAAATGTAAAATGTATACGTTTTAATTTCAAAAAGGAAAGAAATAAATACAGGGATGGCAACAGTCAAAATGCACGTTTAGGCAAATAATAGAATATAAAAGTAAGAAACTCAAAAGGATAGGCACAGAGACGTGAAATCAGGGAGACAAGGGAAGCAAGTGATCTTTCAAATTTATAACGTTGGCAATAAATATAAAATAAATGAAAATTAATAGATGGATGCTTGATTGACGCAGTGATTAAAGTAAGGATGCGTGTCAGTCACGATGAAATTTGAAACAGAAAAAATGTAAATGAATAAAAGGGGTAAGCTAGATTTTCCGCTTAGATTTAGAGAAGACACATCAAATGCTGAAAAAGGGAATTATGAAAACGGCTAGTAACTAGCAAATAATAAATATGGTAAGAAAAGTAAATAGGCAGGTTATAAATCAGATTGGAAAGAAAAGTAGAGAGGTTAATTGATAAAAGAATTAAGATAATGAAAATGCATAATAATATTGTTGGCATCTAATGTCATTTAACGCAAAAACGCATATAAGAGCATGCATTTTCTTCTGACTTGCAACATCATTCATCATTTTGGCATCCGTGGCATTCAACAAATTAAGGTGGTGGTCAAAGTCGTGAAATGGTAGCAAATTAACGATGAATAGGATCCAATAATTCTTAGTGCAATGCGCAAAATCGAAAAATATCAGCATGTGCCTTCTACGCACATGTTAAGATTGCATAATTTTACTAATGACCTTTATGATTTTGCATTTTTGCGTGATAGATATAGATAGTTTGAGTTTTTAACAACTAACACTGTGTATTAGTGATTATCTCTTGTTTGAGCGGTTGTTAGCATATGCCTACTGAATACATATTAACATAATCCCATAAAAATTTATGTGTACTTAAAATGTTCTTCTGATAAATTTTTTTTTTTCAAGATTATTATTAACATTTAGAATATCATTTGACTTATCCGAATGTTGATGATTTTCAAATCCTATTAAGATTAAGGTCGCTAATTGATTATTCTTGAAAATTAAGGATATTAAGAAAATACTATTATGAAATCCATATCTTGAACACGGAATTTGTTATTAAAATCGTATCAGTAGAGTTACATGTATGATTATAAACAATAACATTCATAATTTACAACTACGATGTTGCAAATCCTTTTATTAAAATTTAGATTACATATCATTAGCAAGTCAGCATGAATTTAATAGAATTTCACAAAATAAATAAACTTTCATAAAATTAATTGAAAATTTACCATTTGCTATATTTAATTATACGTAAACCAAATACTAAAATTTTATTTCAAAATATTATTATTAAAATTTCTCAAAATCCAAATGAAATACGTTATAAAACCAATTAAAAACTATTAAAATCTACGGGTCGTTATAGCGTACGCGGTGGAGATTCCAGAATGAAGTAGGATGGTGGCGACGTTCTATTAAGGTATATACGTGGACCTGACTCCTATGAGTTGGCATAAGGTGGCTAAAACAAGAGCGATTCTCGGACCAAGGAGGTAGCCCCTCTTATTGGACACACTCCTTCGATATTATAGTCTGACTTTTGGATTGATTCGGTGGCCACTTTTGACTTTTGATTTTGGTGGTGTTGCTCGAGGTGGGTGGTTGTAGCTGCTACGCGTTACCACCAGCTAGAATGTGTAATTGGTATATCTACCATGGCAATGCCTTGTCGTGCCGTGTCACCTAACCTAACAAGCCTTGTACGAGTTTGATTTGTGTCGTGCCTATTGAGTATCTTCTTGTAGCTTCCCGATCAGGAGGTATTACAGTACTATATATGCTATTGGCACTATTACGTGTTAAGGTGGAAAATGTAAAGCCTTAACGCTATTTAAAAGTAAGTTTATTTTACGAATAGACATTATTATAATAGTGAAATATTACTACATAGTAAATAGTTTAACGGATCCTCAAGAGATGTAAATCTCGAGCATCTCTTAAGTTATTGCACTCACGTTAGGCATTGGATAGGAGATGTCAAATCCCGTAAATATTTCTGACGTTGTTCCACTCATATTATTTAATGTTGATTTAACTTACATAAGATCTTTTTGTTCTGACTCGAGTGTTTTATCTTTTCAATTCGCTCGGGTCAGCCTGAGCATTTCAGGATTTGAAGACCTTATTTCTGGAGGACGAAGACGAAGATTTTATTATTACTATTATTTACTATTGTTCCACTGCATCACATGTGTTCCGCTGCATTGTGATTTATTATTCTCTGGTACGTGTAACTTTGATATGTATTGTGTAAGTAAACCAAATGTTTTGTAAAACAACTTCATGAACTGTTATTTGATTATTATATTTTGTCATTCCGCTGAAAGATTCTATTTTGTTTTTTCTTTCTCTGCTTTTTCTTATTCACTCCAATAACAATTCGCGCTTTTGTATGGTTTGAGTCTAACGTGTGTGGTTTATCGTCGATTTAAACCGTATAAAAAGCAGGATGTTACAATCTGGTTGCACTTCCTGTTGGTCTGGTCAGGAGCTTGTTGTCATTTTGTACCTTTGTTGTTTAGTTGAGTTATTTTCATTTGTGCTTGTAGTCTACATTGTCATGTGGTTTGTGCCTTTATTCCATGGCACTAGCCTGAACACTTGAATAGTTTGGTGCACCACTTCGAACAGGTTGAAGTTTGTCATTGTTCGATTCGAAGTCAGGTGAACTGTTTTTGCATATGAACTTCAAGTTCTTTCTATCCTAGGTTTTGGACTTGAGCCTTGTATATGCCTCTGAACTTGTTTGAGGCATTGTATATTACTGCCTTCTCATACTTACATTTCTTGTTTCCTCAGAGTTGCATTCATTTGTTTGTTATGTATGGTGACATGTTTGTTGCTTTCTTCTTATTCATGTGCATAGCATCTAATATCTGGCTTACTCATTCATGACTTCAATGTACTTTGTTGACTGATTCATTTTGATTTTGTTGCATTCATTCTGGACTGGTCAGGTGCACTGTGTGGTTTGTGTGCTTATGCACTTGATTGCTTCTGGTTTGATTTGAATCATTACTGATTTGTACTTGATGTCGCATGGCTGTTCATTGACTTGTGCCTACGACCTTCTTGTTGCCATGATGCTGCTTTGTTTTCATTGAGTAGTTGAACTTCTATTTCACTGGTGTGCTTCTTATTAATACATCATGTGTACTGCACCTGATTTGAATCCACTATTTGGTTTGTTTTGACCTTGGGCTCACCTGCCCCTGCAGTTTTATCAAGTATATATCGGTTTGCATGGCCTTGTGACATGTACAATGTTGCACTGTGCGTGTCACAAGTTTCTTGTGTAGACGAATTCAAAATAAATGAGGACGAAAAACCTAAATAACCGAGGCAAATAAAATTTTCAAAATACATATTTTATTTTGCACTGTAAAAATATTTCTTTTTCAATTTTATTACGTCGGTGTTTATTTTGCAGATAATTCAAATGTTGGATTCAATCTGAAATTGATTTGATGATAAATACTAGTGAATGAGTGATATGTAGTGAGGTGGACGTTGTAAATTGAGATTTGTGATGTAATCAAAATTGTATTGTAATTGAAAATGTATATATGTAGTGAGAGCTCAAATTTGTACTATTCAAAATTGTAATAAAATATTTGTTTGAATAAAATATTTGTCTGAATTTTAAATTCTGTGTTATTTATTTTATTCTACAAATATTTATTTAATTATGTGAAAATAAAATAGTACAATAACAAATACATTTAAATGAATATATATATATATATATGTATATTTATATATATATGTTTATTATCATCAAACAAAAATCATGTATTAGCATATTCAACAGTGTCTACCAATTTAATATTGGTAGCTAAGTCATATTACCCACCATTAGGCTAGTTTTACCTACACTTATAATTTGTAGGTAAAGACCTCATTTTCTTGTAGTGTGATTATTAAATAGATAAACACAGATAAATCTTATTTTCAATTAACTATTGCATTGATGTAAAATAAATTTATTTTTCTCCAACGGTTTCAATTATATGCAATTATTTATATTACAAAATATTTTAAACATATTCAAACATTATATTTGAATTTTAATATATTATCTAAAAAGGGATTATAACTAATTCAGCATCATTATAACAAAAGTTCTTTAATAAATAGACTTTAGTTAATAATAATTTTACTCTAAAATAATTAATCTCAAAATCGAATTCAAACAATTTTACTTTAACTAAATTAGTTTAATATTATAGCTTCAAAAAATGGTTGTTACAAAATAGTATTTGAATTTTTATATTTTATTATGGCCATTGTACGTACATATGTGATAACAATCATGGAGATGAGAATTTATATTCATACATAAATGAATACATATATATAACTGTAAAAAAAATAAAAAATTAGTATCTTTCACCTATGAAATCTAGTCGATGGTCGAACATATTGTTTGTAGTTTGTTCCATCCTTGAACTTTAGTTTTTAAGATTGAAAAACTGTCACCTTGGCTTCACCATAATCAAGAGGGAAAGTGATGTATGGGGCAAGTATAGAGAGAAGAGAGCTGGAGGTCGCCTATTTATAGCCAAGAAGATATTAAAACATTTCCTCCTTTCTCTCAAACCCCGGAGGACTAGGCCTTCCAAGCCCTCTTCCATATATGGTCGGCCTCATATTGACCTATAGTTGGTCAAATTTTCTTTCACTCCTCTTGAGTCAAGTATACAATTATTTTATTCAAGCTTCATTTTCAATCAAACTGATGTACAACTTTTATACATCGTTTTGTTCGATTTTGAACTTTAAAAAAAATTAAAAGTACCATATAATATTAATACTTCATTTTATTAATTTATTATTCATTTATATGATTTATAAATTAATTTTAACATTAGTCAAATTCAAAAATAACTAACCACGTAATTGCATTGATCCACCGATGTGATCAAGGTCCTCGGTCAACATTTTAACAGTTAAAGTACTAAAGAGTGTATAGACTTTGTTGAAGTACAATATCGTGTTCAAGTTCAACACTTACGAATTATTTAGGTTAAATTCAATTTTTAATCAATAATAAGCTCTTCTAGTAATGACATTTTGTACACCAATTTGTTTTTATCATGGCTATATCACTTAAATATCTAGAGTTTGATATAAAATCAAAAACTCTACTAGATCACTTTAAGATCCTTAGTTAAACCTAATAACAGTTATTCATTAACTAATTTACTCTGACCGGATATTTTGACTATAAATTGACTGCCAATATGATGGTCGTCCTGCAACTCCGGTGCCAAATATACCGATAATGTACGATGTGATGGTGCCCGACCAATGTAAGAGAATTCCATTGTGTTAATTAAAAAATCACAGAACTTATCGTATATCTCATGATGTGCCGAATAAAACAAAATATCAAAACAAATATAAAATCGGCAGGACAAATAAGTATAACTAAACGAATAAGAGCATAAATCAAAGTATAAGGTTCATAATAGCCACACAAAGCAAAAGGAGTAGTGTTTATACGTCATCTGAATAAACTTAAGAAAATCTATCTCTAAATAAACTAAAGCACTAATAAAGCTCCACTTTGATACATATCAAAGTGAGTAATAAATTATAAATATATATATATATATATATAATATTTATAATATATAAAAAACAATGGCGACATCAGGAATTCCTAAAACCCTAGGCGATCTGGAGGATGATGAAGGAGGCGGGTGGACGACGGTTAAATGCAAGGGGAAAATGACTTTTGCTGAGATCCTTAAACAGACAAATCCAGAATTCAAAAAGTAGAGTAAAAACTCTAAATCGTGGGTGGAGGCGGTAGATAATAACATCGAGATATAAGGTAAAATCGACTATTTCGAACCAATAGAGGATGGGACCGAACCTTATCAACTAAGACGAACAAGATTATGAAGAATCTAATGAGATGTGGAAGAATTCATTATATGAATACATGGCAGGTAAAAGACCATACCTTGTTCAATTCAATGCCTATATTAGGAGGGTTTGGAAACCTTCAGGATCCTGGGATGTATTTACCAGAGAAAATGGGTTTTATCTCATTAAATTTGAAAAGGAAGAAGATTATGAACAAATCCCAAAGGGAGGTCCATGGTTCATGGATAGCAAACCGATAATCATTATAAAAAAAGGGAAGCAGACTTTAACTTTGAAAAGGCAATGTTAACAACATACCCAATTTGGATCAAATTCGACAATCTTAATCTAGCATTACGGAACATGAGATGCATTGGCAAGCTAGCAAGTATTATTGGTAAACCTCTTAATATAGATGAATATACTAGGAAGTTTAAAAGAATCAAGTTTGCTAGAGTGTTGGTGGAAATCAAAGCAGATTATGTTCTACCACAGATTGTTAAAGCAATTGATAAAAGAGGTGATGTCTATTTGGAAGAAGTAGAATATGAATTCATACCTTTGAGATGTGCGGAATGCAATTGCTTTGGCCACATAGCCACTCAAGAGTGTAGTGATCAAAATATACCCAAACAAGTATGGATACCAAAAACTACAACTTCTACAGATACTACCCACATAGATAATACGAATGTTGAACCCATTGAGATAACTACCACTAGCAACACTGGAATATTACCATAAAAAGATATTACAGCAACAAAAAATTATAAATAAAATGCTGTAATAAAGGATCCAAGTCCAAGCCCTAAAGGTAGTGATGCCAAGGACTATGTAGAAGAGATAGAAGAAGATCATCAATCTCCGATGTCAGAGGAGGATCATTCAGATCTGAAGGCTCATAGGCAGCAACCACAAAAGCAGAGTATGGAGGAATCAAGTGATGATGAAGATCTCCCTGAAACAGTAAATAACATACAAAAATTAGATATACAACTGGAATCATCAAAGGAAGAAGAGACAGAAGAAAACCTGCTAAAATATACTGAAGCTAATGATAGTTATGAATATATGTTTTCTATAAAAGGAAAAAAAGCAGTTGGGAAAAAAGCTAAAGTAGTATCAGCTCCGATCACTAGGAGCAGAGCTACTAAATCGATATGTCTATTATATGTTGGAATGTTAGAGGTCTAAATGGTGATGTTAGAAAACTAGACCTCTATAATCTTTGTAATAGATATAAACCTACAGTTTTAGCAATATTAGAAAATAAACTTGTAGAAATAGAATGGAGTAATTAATTAACCAAATGGGAGCAAATTGGAAAATCATACATAATAACACAAACAATATCAAGGGCAGAATCATATTCTTCAGGATTCCAATGCGTGGACATGCAATTTGCTGAATGTAGATGAGCAACAAATTACCATAAACATAAAAAATTTAGGAGGAATGGAGATCATTTCAACAATAGTTTATGCAAGTAATCTGGCGTCAAAAAGGAAAAAATTATGGAAAAAGATAAATGACAATTCAAAAACAATAGCAAAATCGTGGTTAGTATTTGAAGACTTTAATGCAGTACTGAAAACACATGAAAAACAAGGTGGACTTACTCTTCAGGTTTGCCAAATCTCTGAATTCAACAATTTTGTATTAGCAGCAGGACTTGTAGAAGTGCTCCATCTGGGCCTGAAATACACATGGAAAAGTGGTGAGACAAATAAAATCCATTCAACACTCAATAGGGCACTAGGTAATGCAGATTTATTGAACAAGTTTCCAAATGTAAAGGTTACAGTAATGCCAAGCTCGATAAGTGATCATTGTCCTCTTTATATTCAATTTAACAATGAAATACAGTCAAAGAAAGGCAAACCATTTAGATATGCAAATCTCTAGCATCTAATGGAGGGATACAAAGAAATAGTAGATTTTAATAAAATTCAAACTCCAGAAAGGAACCATATGTACCAGTACATAATTACAGTAAAACAAATGAAAAATAGGCTTAAGGGTGGAATAAAATAAGGCCCAAATCACAAGACGACATTAAAACTTTCAAGAAAAGCTGGAAAGACTCCAATGTCAATTAGAAGAAGAGCCTCTAAATGAAGAGCTGAATGCAGAATATTTTACCAAACAACAGCAACTAAAGAATCTTTGGGTATTCAAGCCATGGAGATAAAGCAAAAAGCAAAAGTGAAATGGCTAACTCAAGGGGATGAGTGCAATAAATTTTTCTATACCAAAAAGTCCCAGAGGAAAAGTAAAAATAAAAATTAACTAAACTTTTTAGATGAACAGGGAGAGGTTGCTAAAAATTTGCAAGACTTGGAAACTAAAGCATAGACTACTTTACGGACACATACAATGGAGATTATATGCAAAACATACCTCAAATTAACTGCAGGAAAAGAATCTCCAAAGAAGTTGCTCAAATGCTCACACTCGATATTACGGAAAGGGAGTTGAAAAGTGCCACTTTCTCTATTCACAACGAGTCCAATCCTAGTCCCAATGTTATGAGTGCACTCTTTCAAAATGCACTGGGAAAACCTGAAAGGAAGAATGCTCAAAGTTTATTAGGAGGCATTAAATTTAGGTGAATTTATTCAGGAAATAAATCATACATTCATTACTTTGATACCCAAAGTTGAAAGGCCGGAAAGAATTGAAGAATATAGGCATATAGCTTGTTGTAATGTCACCTATAAAATTCTTAGCAAAATCATCTGCATGAGACTCAACAAAGTCTTACCTCAACTCATTTCACAAAGCCAAAGTGCTTTCATTAAGGGAAGATTCATATCTGAAAATTCATTAATGGCACATGAACTAATACGGGAATTTAATAAGAAAGGGGGCAGAGAGGGTGTGTTTAAAAATAGATCTTCACAAGGCATATGATAAAGTGAGTAGACAATTCATCCTACACATGTTGCATGAAATTGGAGTGCCGGCTAAGCTACTTATACTCATAACACATTGTATATGTACTCCTACCTTCTCAGTGATTATAAATGGGGTTCCTAAAGGATATATAAAGTCTAATAGAGGAATTAGATAAGGAGATCTTCTATCTCTTTATCTCTTTGCTGAAGACATGGAGTGGTTTTCTCTTCAAATGGAACTTGCAAGTTACCAATCATTAATTAAACCCATATATAAGGTCATCCCAGAAGTCAACCACCTCATATATGCAGATGACTTATTGGTTGTTTTCAAATCTAATAACATGGGGATAAACACAAATAAGGGAATATTTAAACGACTAGAACTCTAGCAGGTTTCAGAGTCAATGAATTCAAAACCAAGTGCTATATGAACAAGTATTGTAAAAATAAAACAGACATATTAGCACAACTTGGAGTAGGTGAAGGTGAATTGTAGGTAAAATATTTAGGGGTTCCACTGTCGAATAATAAAGTTACAGATGCAGAATGTGGGAAATCGATAGACACGTTAGAGAAAAGCTGCAAGGATGGACATCAAAATTATTGTCATTTGCAGGGAGAGTGGAATTGGTACATACTGTTATCACTTCAAAGGTCAGATTTTGGTTGCAAACTTTCCAAATACCAGACTGCTCACTTGCTAAGATAAATACAGTTTGTGCAAATTTCATATGGAAAGGAGGCATTAACAAAGTGAACTATAATGAACTATGTAGACCTAAAAGTGAAGGAGGGATTGGTTAAAACAATCTGTTTGAACTCAAAAAGATCTATGGACTCAAATTAGCTTGGAAAATTCTTAATTCTGAAAATCTATGGGCCAAATGGATGAGAGCAAGATACTTAAAAGATAATTTTTAGACCATAAAAGCAGATAATAATGCTTCAATTATATGGAAAAACATTCTCAAACAAAGGGAGACACTAAAAATGTCGGTGGAAAGACAAATAGCAAATGGCCGAGACACAAACCTATGGAGGTACCCTTGGATTAATAACAAAAGTATCCTAGAGAGAGTGGGATGGGAAAGCTTCTCAGCAAACAACACACCAAAAAATCAAGTTGCTAGCATAATTCATAAAAAATGGGAACCAGAAAAACAATTGATAAAAGGTCTCTGAAACATGAAATTGAGGAAATCCCAATTTTCACAAATAGCGAAACTGATCTATGGGTCTGGAAAAACAACAATAAAGGTCAATTCAAAATGAGTGAAGTCTGGGATAACAATCGGAAACATTATGAAACTGTCAACTTGTATAAGGTCATTTGGAGTAAATCAAATTGCCCTAAAATGGCTCACACTGCGTATAAGGCTATCAAAGGAAGACTGAGCACTAAAGACAGACTTAAAAGTTGGGGAATAATTGATGAAGACACATGCAACCTTTGCAGAAAGGAAATTGAAACACACCGACATCTATTTTTCGAATGCAAATATAGAAAACATGTTTGGGCTATGCAAAAGCTTAAAAACATGCAAACATAAGCAGTATTGTGCTTAGAAGACGAAATAAACTACCTGAGTGTTCGGACAGATCTCACGAACTTTATGAAGGAGATCGTGAATATTGCTCTAACGACAACTATCTGGCATATCTGGAGAGAATGGAATGTAAGGGCTTTCACTAGCAATAGAGAAAAAAATAAGTTAATACTTGTGGAATAGAGATGTCAAAATTAACATTGGAAGAATTAGAAGGCCTACCAACTTAGAGAAAAAGAAAAACTGCTATTGGAGAACTAGAGGTAGAAGGTTGAAAGGATAGGAAGTCAAGTAAGCACCGAGGAGCCGCCATAGCAATCGAAGCTGAAGAACCCTAAATAAATTAGGAAAGGTTTTGAGTTAGTGTCGAACTATCGGATGTATTGCTTTAGTTATGCTGCTGTATAATGTATTTTTATATGCTATTGGGATGCACAGCCCGTTATAATATCATTAACCCATTTTCAAATATATATATATATATATATATATAGTGCCAACTTCCAGCTCGTCCCATGAACAGCTCCATGTGCTAGCCTTGGACCTTCTATGTAGTCTACTCATTTATGTACTTGAGATAATAAGAAGCAAAGATTAAAACCTCAAGTCCCAATAGTCTAGTGTGAGCGATAAGCAATCTAAAAATACTATGAAAACCGATGTAGTATAGTACATAGGGAACAGGTAATCATACCTGACGTATCCCTATATCCAAACAGTTGGCACATAACACTGTATATGCTACACTACCATTATTATCATATGGGTATACTAAACTAAGTATTATACAGGAATTATAGGTCCTATCTTAAGAATATCAACATCATAAAACATCCATATATCATAAAGAAGTCACGTCAATCATAGCAATCAAACTACATAAGATAACACATAATGATTACTGGCACCAAGGTCTCATATCGCTATGTCTATCGTCAAGGTCTCCTGTCACCACACATCACCATGACAGTTGCCAAAATCTTTTATTTCCATGACTTTCCTAAAGTCTCGTTTCACTATGATCATTACAGAAGTCCCGCTTTACTACGACTTCCTAAAATCTTGCATCACCATGATCACTACAGAAGCCCCGCTTCATTACAACTTTCATAAAGTTTACCATCACCATGACCTTCCTTAGGTCTTCCATTATTTCGATTATCTCTGAAGTTCCACTTTGCCATGACCACCACCAAGGTTCCTTAGATACATGACAACTCGTTCAACGACATTCTAGGCTGATGATGCTTTATGTCATAATTGAATTCAGCATTTGTTCACTTACCTATCCCATTGGGACTGTCCTTCTAGGGAAGGTCTGACTGTCCTATCAACTAGGGTACACAGGTGAGCGTCCTCATATACCCTTGTCCTACATAACACACATCACATCCAGAGTTAACAATGACTCCTTTAGGATACTTAGTATTTTCCCCTCTAAAACCCAAAGTAAACCGTGCCACAACTCCAAGCATGTCTACTACCGATAATATTTTTCCACTACCGACCATATTTTGATGACCATAATTTGATCTACCAAATCAACTCCAAAACCAAACTTATTTTATGGTCTCTTAGGACTTCAAATAATATCATATTCCAATTGCATCACGCTTTGAACATTTCGATGCTACTTTGCACCAAATGATGTCCATATTGCTAACTATACAAAATAACAAGCAAACACATCAAAATAATTAATACAGCCCTTAAACATCAATATATTAAACCCAAGTAATACATATATTTCATCTAAACATGATTCACAAGCGTATATTACCCTAGATCTTATTTTATATAAAAATGATAACATAATTGTTAAATCGTGTAAAGTAGATAAAATCAAAACCTATCTTTTTAAATCATAGTCTACACTGTTGCTAATATTAGATCTAAGTTTTGAATACTCAAAAAATTAATAATTATATAAAAATCACCCTTTTACAATATAGATAAGCATAGTATAGTGAGATAAGTAAAATCTTTCGCTTTGGATCAAAACACTAGAATCCTTAGGCAAATTGATATGGAATAGCAGCTACACGAATTCCAAAGTTTCCAAATAGTAGATGTACAATTCTCCTTTGCAAATCACCCTTAAATCTCTTAATTATGCTAGTTAAATTAACGAAATAGTGGATTTATTTCAATTTTATATTAGTGGAGGTTAGGAGGTGAATAGAAATGAATAATAACAGTTGGGAGGAAGTGGTATTAACTCTAGTCCCAAATTGGGCTAATGGGTTATTCTACTCACTTACTAATTAATTATTAATCTACTTAAAATAGGTTAGTACTTCAAACTGACATAACATTTAAATAGTGAGTCCAAAATCCTGTTACGACCACTCTACGTAAAGGGAAACCATCGTATCTTTCCATTGAAAGTAGTTTCAGACCATCGTTCATCTCTTATCAAAACTTATAGGCCTTCCAAGGTTTTCAAGGTCAAAACTACTTGATAAAGTTGTTGGATGAAAATATCACTTGTTGACATTTTCCAAAGTTATAGAGTTAAAAGGCCTCACATGAATTTAAAAATAATATTTTATGGTTCTTCGATATGTAAAATACAGGTCATTGCAACTACGGCAATACTGACCTTCTGAGCCTCTCTTAAGTAGTGTTTCATTTCAACTTGTTCAACGTCTACCCAATTATGGTTGTAAAATGGTCATCATGCCATTACTTGACCATAATCGAAGTATAGCCTACTTACTTAAGATTAATAGTACTCTCAAGTCAGAAGAATAATATATGTCGTTTTCATGACATATTCTATTTGTACTTAGTTACATTAAATTGTAGAGGACTCTCAATAAATCGTTCTATGTTTTTTCAAAAAACAAGTATATAGCCCTTGGGCACCCATAAGGGTCATGAGTAAATCACCATCCATAATATGGACAACATTACATACATTACTCTCAATAAACATATTGGTGCCCTTTTTCTAAGATGGTTTGACTAGGAACATTTAAGGAGTTAGTGTTTTCATTATATATCGATTCAATACTAATGTTTATTAATACAATCGTAACTAAAATCCATGAAATGCCTCTTCTAAGGATTTTCAATTTACGTATGTTTATTTTGGTTAATTCAATATTTATATCACTATATAATGAAACATATAACAAAAAATAAACCCAAAAGCCTAATCTATTTCAAATAAGATTGTTACAGTGTTAAGTTTATATAACAAGTATACAATTGCTCCTAGGGAACCCCCTTAACTCTTTCAAGGTATTGCACGACTTCATCATGAAATGCTCTAGCATGGACAACAATGACAAATAGATACCCACAAATCAATGTTCTAGGCAACTATATGTTGACAACATTCAATAAGAAGGAGGCAGGAGCAAGCATGGTCTTCAATACTCTAGATGGCATGACATCTACTGTGTAGTAATATTGAACTTCAAAGCAACCAACAATGAATCCAAGTATGAAGTCATCCTAGTCGCTTTATTGATCAGAGCGAGTTCAAGACTGAATTAATCAAAGTATAAAATGACTCCTTACTCATCGTTAACCAGATCAAAGAGCGGTTTCAAGTAGATGGAAAAACATTAGACCTATACGTTGCCAAGGCCAAGAAACTAATCAACTCCTCGATTTCAAACTAGGACATATAGTAAGGAAGAAGAATCTAAGGGCCAGTCGATTGGCCAAGATGGAAAATAACCTGGCAAAGACTAACCCTTGGGTCCAATTAGAAATTCGAAGAGCATCAGACACCAAACATGTGGCTATTGCCATGGAAATCTGCAATGAATAGAAAAGTAGTTAGGGTGACTAACTCGTAAAATATTTAGCAAGTGGAGAGCTGGCCAATGGATCTAAGGAGGATGGAACCCATATATATACCAACATGGATGACAAGTTTTACCCACTTAAATTTCCCAAATTCCAGCTCCACCATTGACCATAATTTAACAGGCATGGCTCATAATTTCCCCTCCAAACCTTGAATTAAACCATGCCGTAACATCAAGCATCTATACCACTAATCATTTTTCAATGACCATAATTTAAGCCATTAGATCAACTCTAAAGCACTTATGACTATTTTTGGGGTCTCTTGGGACTTCAAATAACATCACATTCCAACTATATCACACTTTGAGCATTTCAATCCTACCTTGCACCAAATGACGTCCCATATTCCTAATTGTGCAAAACAACTAGTAAACACATCGAAATAAATCATACGACCATCAAACATCATCACATAACATCCAAGCAGCATATATAATCCTTTCAAACATGATTTATAAGCATATACACTATGCCACAAAATAAATCAGACAATAGTGATCACACAACATACAGCAAATTTTCTATTATCCTACTTTTTCACAAAATATATGAAAAAATCATCTATTGCATGACACAATAGTGATCAGAAAACATTTGTTTTCAAATAATATTTATCTATTGTTTGATTGAAATTATCAAAAAAATTAGTTTTGGCCCCATATCAATACTTTGATTCCCTTCCAAAACCCAATCACTAAATATATTTAACTTTGGTTTCCCACTTAAAACCCAATCTCTCAAAACTAGAATTTGTATTCCTCACACACTCTCAAAACCAGAATTCTTATACTTTGTTCCTAATATTCTCTCATTCTCAAAACTAGAATTCGTTCCCCTTTTCACTTCGTATTCCTCTTCATGCTCCTTTTTTATCTTTGTTCCGAAATTAGTTTTGAATTTTGACAACCACTGCTTGAAATTTGTTTGAATCATCCGCCTCCTTTTGTTGATGCTCACGTTCCTCAATTTGCAAGATTGAATTTGTTGTTTCTATCATTTGTCGAGAGTTATCGGTTAATTGCTAAGTATGGTTTATGCCTGTTCTAATTCTATATTGTTCTCGACTTTGATTATATGTCGATGTTGAAATGGTTACTATTTAACTTAGTAATTGCTCCATTTCAGATTCACCCCAACGAATATGCGGTTTTGACTTGTCTCCACATTTTATTTATGTGGACATTCAATCGCGCCTCGAGATTTTATGAGGTTAGATATTTCCTCTCCTTCAAGAAGAGAGATGAATATCTGTCCCTTATGACAATTGAGGTTCAAAGAAACTGCAAAATCGTATTGTAGCTTCAAAGTAACCTATCCCCATTCATGACCCAATAATTTTTCATTAGGTGTGTTGAGGGATTTAATCATATTTCATGGGGTAAGTCTTCTCTTTTACTCGTTGAGATTTAATATAATGATTCAAGATTTTTATAGACCGAATACTCCTTGCAGTTATTCCAAAGTCGAACAAAGATCCATCGCTTGATCTCATTTTCCACACTCTGAAGGCCATACACGCTAAGGAGAGATCGATCAAGTTTTTACTAACCGATGAGAATTTTCTTTGGTACGGGTTGCTGCATCTCGGTAGATCTACCATAGTCGTTGAAGTTCCATCTTCTTTCCATTTAAGGATTCGAACATGCTCCACTTCTTCATCGTACAACTTCGAAGAGGGCAATCTACTAGAAGGAGACGGGTCAATCTGGCTGATCAACTGAAGAAATTCATGAAGGAAATAGTGTTACGACTAGAGCTTGTTGCCCGATCAGGATGCCCTCAATCCCAGAGGAGGGCGAAGAGGAGTTCAAGCAGCGTAAGGGCAAGGCTACGGTGATCACGAAAAAGGAAAAGGTAAAATTGAGAACACCAACTGTTGTGATTCCTCCTCTAATAATGATGAATTTAATGCAAGTTCCAATGAAGGACACTTCGAATCCTGTGACGAAACTCTAGGAATGAGTCCTATTCTCCTTAATTCGCCTCTCCGAGAGATTCTTGCAAAAGATGCTCACCTAGCAACCGAATGACTTCATGGTTCTCGAACTAAGGAAACCAATATTAATATTAGGGACTTGAGCAATGTTTATGTAGACGTTGACGAACTCATAGGAGATGATTTTGAGTTCGAGGGATTGTCTTCTCACCCCGGCCATGCTATGTTTATAGTTATACTAACTCCTAGTGTAGTCGCTTCCCGGTCTGGTTTGTGAAGTCCTTTAGGTTGCCCATGACACATTACACATTTCACTAAGGTCATGTACACTTACATATGCATTATTTGAATTCATTTTCTATTGCTAAAGTTCTTTTTTCATTTCTTTTTTATAATGTACCAAAGGAGGTCATGGACTTTATGATGACCATGAACAATTTACTAACGCACAATGCTGGTGAAGACGGACTTCAAACCACCATTAACCTAGAGAAACTGAGTAAGAGTGGAGATGGAGGAAAGATTTGGAATCTGAAGTTCATCGTTGGGACAACAGGGACTAAGACAGAGTTTACAGGAGTGGTTAAAAGAAGAAGGAAACTCCCGACGATTGGAAAAATCCATCCAAGAAATCAAAGGTAGACCGTGGCTCTCATCCCTCCAAGCACCAAGCGTTTTCCCCGGCTCCAATCTCTATTGGAATTGAAGTTCCAACTTCTATTATTCAAGTCTCTTCATCCACCTAAGCCCCGTCTACTCACATAGTGCCTATTTTTGGTTCTTTATGCCCATAGGAGGCCAGCTTATATTCTCCCATCCGATCCTCCTAAGCTTGAAGCTACACTCCCCAGTTGGTTTCTAAAGGGAGTTAAATTTTATTGTGACATGCACTCGATCCGTAAAGATTTTTATATGCCATATCTCCATGCGATTCAAAGCGGTTTGGATCAAGTAAAGGGATGGGAGAATTTATGTAAGCAACTGGTGGACACAAACTGTAACAATTAACAAGAGATCCTCTCCTTCAAGTTAGAAAAGGATGATTATGAGAGGATGGTAATGGAATGTGATGCCAAAATTGAGCAATTGACTAAGGAGAGGGACGCTGCACTATGTGAGAGTAAGAGCAACGCCAGCTTGCTGAAGGAATTAAAATAGCCCACATAAAAATCGAGATCGTGTTCAAAGATGAAATCAAGAAAGCCTATACTTATAAAGTTAAGCTGAAAAAAGAGCTTGAGATTCGAGACAAGATCATCGAAGCTCAAAAGAAATCTATTGTGGGTTGTAATGAAGCCAACGAAGCTCATAAAAAGACAATATCTAATTATGCGAGAATGGTGGAATCTCACGAATAGACCATTTCTAACCAAGCTCAAACGATTGCTTCGCTTCAGGAAAAAGTCATGCAGCGTAACACTGAAAAGACCTAAGTTGAAGTTGAGAAGGCTGCCATGACGACGGACTACTTAGAGCTGCAGGATACTTTCGAAAGAAAGATGGAGAAGATAGATGACACCATCATGAATGTCTATGTCAACTCCTTGTTGCAACAGGGCAGCCGCAGCTATTTTGGCCCCAAATTCTCGCATACTCTTGCTATAATTTGAGAAGAAGTTCTAACCCATTTCTGAGAAAATGGGGAAGTATATACCAAGAAAGAGTTGGAGGGCACCTATCTTAATGAAGAGTTGAAGAAGGCTTTGGAAGAGGGCCGTGATATCAATCGGATTGAGCGGGAGCAAAAGGCCGCTGATGTTACTGCACTAGCAACTACTTAAGCACTATTAGAGCCATTCATTTTCAGGCCTGACGAATCATCAACGTAGCCTCATGATCGATTAGGAACTTTTTCGAGTTCCATCGGCGTTGCATTGTTGTCTACTCCTCTAGCAACGTGTCGGAAGCCTTGGGTGGTCTTAGAACTTCATCAAAGATTGTGCAGCAATCAAAAGAATAAGAAGGTGGGAAGTATGAGATTGAAATTCTTGGCCACTCGTCTAATGCAGATAACCTTTGTAGGATTGATTTCACCCTAGAGGGGTGGTGAATAGGGTGATACTATTAATTATAAAAATTATTGCGGAAGTTTATGATCTTCATTAACTATTAACAATTCTTTAATTACTTTCCTAAGTTATTATACTTTAATTAACCATTATCAATTACAAATTAATTAATCTTTAATAACCAATTAATTAATTTCTAATTATTTAATTAATTAAGTGCTTAATTGTAACTTAATTAATTTTTAAATACTTGATAAATAAATTTTTAATTATAACTTAATTACTTAATTAATCAATCTTTAATCATTAATTAATAATCTTTTAATCATCTAATTAATGATCTTTAATTACAAATTAATTTACCTCTAATCAATTTAATTACAACCGTTAATTACTTATTTATTAATCCTATAATTATTAATTAAATAAAGTAATTAATCCCTCTTTAAATTAACTTATTAATTTAATTTATCCAAAATCATTAAACCTTAAATAATCTTTAAGATAAAGTATTACCTTTTATAATTACTTAATTATCATTAACAAAAGCCTTTGAAACTTTTAATTTTAAATTTACTTTTAAATTCACTTTTAAATTCATTTCAAATTAGCGATTCAAAACAATTTCAAATTTAACTTTAATAAAATTCAAAACAATTTAAAAAAACTTTTTAATCAAGTGTTAAAGAAGACTTATCTTATATAAGAATTTTATAAGATTTAAAACCAAATTATTTAAATTCAAAACTTTGTTTTAATTTAATTTTTTTATATCTGGTTTCAAATGCTGCTTCGGGTTTGACCCGAAGCCTACTCAAGTATTACCCGAGAAAACCCATTGCTTTTCTTCTTTTCAAAATTTTGATTAAATTTTACAGTTTAAAATCTGAGACCAAATCACTCACAATAACCCCGTGAACTCCTTCGAGCCTCCAACCCAAAATCACGATATCCTCTTCGAGCCATCACCCCAAACCATACATGACCCTAGAAATGCACCGTGCACATGCACGGTGGGTCCGACCACCTACGGCCAACATCGATACCTTCCCAAAGTCAGCGACGACACCCTTAGACCATCCAAACCCCAACTTCTTCGATCCATCGGTGAAATCGATAATGAACACTTCGACCCAAAGAAGGAGCAAACCCGATCGAACAACTTCACCCCGAACCACCACCTCCATCCACTGGAACACCTGCCGACCAACCCAAAGCTACCGCACGCTCCGACGAACCAAACCCCCCTATCGCGATCGCTTCCCGTGATCGATCGACGTCGCACTAAGCTCCCAAACCTGTCGACCAAGTATACCCTTTTGAACCCTAGTTCGCCTAAATCCGACAACCACAACCAATGATAAATGCCCTGAGCATTTTTTCCCAGGTCCATCCACCTTCCAGCCTCCTTCGACCACAAGCTCGACGCCAACCATCGCGTTGATCGCTAGAAATCATTCAAAACACAAACACTGAACAAACTCGAACAGCTTGTTTGATCCACCTCTAAAAATTGTGATTCCATTTTTAAAAATCATGTTTTTGAATAAGGTTTCAGATTATATACCTGACTTGATAAATTTAATTGTTTGAAATTTTGACAAAACTGAAGCATTACTATTCTTTTGGTTTTCCAGAGCAAATTTAAATGTATTTTAACTCAAATAAAAAATTTAAACCTACTCTATGATCAAACAAACAAGTTTTGTTTGTAACTTAAATCATAACAATGACTAGATCAAGAGATAGAGGATTTTAAATCAAAAACTGAGCATGAAACTAGGAACAGAGATGTTACAGGCATTAGCAGACATGCACACATCATACATTCATATATATACACAGCAGATTGCACTTATATATATATACACACACACACGCACGCACGCACAATACATACTTATCACAGAAATTAACATGCAACCAAATTTATACTTAAGTTATTTAAAAAAATGTTGCTCACCTGTTTTAAAGAAGATGAACAGAGCATTTAATTTTGAAATAGCTGAAGATTACTTCTTTGATTTGAAACTGCAATGCTTGCTGTTGAAACATTTTTACTTGAGTTTAAATCCCAAGTTTGCTTGCCTTGATTTATCTCAGATTTGAACAAGAAGTTCAGGCTTTGATTTTCATCTCAGGCTATGTAGTTAATGCCCCGCTATTACCCATCTATAACCCCGTAATATCACATAGCCGATTTCTACCGCTACGATTTTTCCATATAGCCCCAAAATATAGCATTTCCGCTTTAATCCCCGCTATTTCCTCTATATCCGGTTATTCCCGCTATATTTTGCTATTTCCGTTATATCTTCCTTAATAAAATGAATTAAAAAATTGAATTTATGAATTATATAAATTATGAAACTAATTTATTAGATTTAATTTTTAATATATTTTCAGGACTGAAAATACTCTAATATTCTACTAAATTCAATTATGTTATATAACAGTTTTACGTTTATTTAAAGTATATTCGCACATGTTTTTTGTTTAAAATCATTTATGTATTAATTATAATTCAATTGAATGATAATTTTTCATTTAATTACCATTTATATATTTGTAAAAACATTAAGTATGATTTCTATATGTTATTTTAGAGCTATCCGCTATATCCCGCTATATCCTCGCTCTATCCCCGCTATGACTTTTTGCACCTCCACTGCTTTGAATCTACCGAGCACTTTAATTGCACAGATCTCAGGTTTTGGTTTTGAATCTTGAAAATGAGTTGCAGTTTATTGACTTGAAGAGGATTAACAGGTTTGATTCCAGATTGATGAAAGATGCAGGCTTTAAGTTTGATTTGTAAATTTTGATTACAGGTTGTTGAATCGATTTCTGGTTTGAGGAAGCATTGAGTTGCAGATTTGTTTTGAGAAATTTGATTGAGTTTATCTTGGTTTTTTTAAGAGAATAGAAAAGAAATTAAGAGGAGGAAAGCAATGTTTATATAAGTTTATTTTGTGATTTAATAATAATAAAGAAAATGAAAATTATAAAGGACACTTGTTAAACATCTTAACATTTTTCATATGCAATAGTTTATTTGCTAAAACTTGTTATAATGTGTCTTAATGTATTAACACATGTCATTTAAGTAAATTATATTTATTTTAAATGTTAATATAAAGTTTTATATTTACTTTATAAATTCTTATTTAAATATATATATATATACACACACATAAATTACTCTAATTACTTTAAAGAAAATAAAACCAATTACATATATATAAATAAAAGCTTATATATTTTTAAAATCCAAAATATTTTAAAATATCTATCTTTTGAATTTCAAAATTAAATCCAAATTCAAATTCAAATTAAATTGAAAAATCCAATTTAAAGTCAACTTAAATATATATATACAACAACACACATATGTATGTTAAAGAATTTAGCTTTAAACAATTGTTTTGAAAATCATTTGTATTTAATTCAAAATATAACTTTCAAATTATATGTATATTAAAATTAGAAAAAAAATTCTTATTAATTTTAAAATATAGTTTTAATTCCAATTTATATTTCAACACATATATATTTGAATTTCAAATCCAAATTTCAATTTATTTTCAATAGTTATTTTGAATCTCAAATCCAAATTCTATTTAAAAATCAATTGTTATATAGATATAATAAATAAACAAATATCTTGTTTCATTTGGAAAAAAAGCCAAATAAATCCACAATTTAATCCAAAAATTATATTAATTACTAATTTAGTTCAAATTTATCCCCAAAAATTTAAATAAATTACCAATTCAAATTTAACTCAAAACCAGGATCGTTACAATATCACTATTTTTTGTATTTCAATCATCGTACAACTAATCAATGAAAATAGTAATGAAATGGACATTAGAAGCAAATATATTCTAGTTGAGCAACTATAAGTCAATGTATTTTATTCCGTTGCAATTTATTTTTCACATAACATAAATCATAACATAAATATAATAGGTTTGTTATACATGATGTATTCCCAATTCTACAGCAAATAGATCAGAGGACTTACACATTATTTGAGCAAACAACACCATTTCGACCAATCTCACATGTCAACTCCGCATTAGCCCTCTTGATCGCCTTTTCACCTCCCTTTAAAGCACTACCCACACATACATTTTGATTGTTGTTGCTCTTATTTCGAGCATCCTTTATCTTACAAGTTCTATCCGATTATATCTTCAAGCGACTTTTGAATACCATCCACCTTCTATCTCACGCTAATTCTCAAATATCGGTAAATTGAATCTAATGAATAAAAGTATGATATAAACTTATATCAAAATGTGCCGTAAGCCTTCCTTTACCTATACATACCTAAAATTCTCAATTTCACTAAATCATTCAAAAATTATTGTTTTTAAGTAGAATGAATGATAGAAAAATTATCATGCAAACATAAGAATAGTCTGATCATTGTTTTTTTTTTGGCGGATTTGGAAACATAAAATGCATATGTTGTACATTTTATGAAAATTACAAATGATGTAAAAAAATTAAAGTATGAATAGATGCTGCCATTAAGCAAAAAAAACGTGAAAAACAACTTTTAAGAAAATGAAAACCAAATGTAATTTTTAAATCCGTATGTAAACTATACAAATAAAAGTAGTGCAAATAATGATAAGGACCACTAACTCAAGTGGTAAGTGGTATGATGTTATAGGCTATGATTTTGGATCATAGGCCTGAACCCTCGAGATGTAAAAATAAATGCTCTGCTTGAATAAAATACCACTCTAATTATTCAAAAAAAAAAAGATAGTGTAGATTAAATGCAATCAAGAAGATCATTGTAATACATTATTGCAATAAAAAATGGACAAGTCTTATCTATCCAAAAAGCATAACATCTGCACATTTTAAGAAATAAAAATTACATGTGGAAGTGCAATTTATTAGCGATAAATTGGAATATGGCTATAAATTTCCATCTCACACATACTAAATGATAACGATTACATATTTTGCAATTCACTAAAATGTTAAAAAAATTAAAAAATCTTAGAATTGCAATCTACGTAAACTTGAAACAAAACTGAAAGTTGCCTTTTTTTTTGGAATCCCAAAATATCCGGCTTCACCGGTAACGATTGGGGGAATACATGCTGGTCCATCACAACTAAATCCCCTAAATTAAGCCAGCCCTTTTGAGCAACTCAGTGTGATTTCCAAGACTTGAACTCTCAACCTACAACGAGGAAGGCGAACGCTCTTGCCAACCGCAAGACATACCGAAAATGGAGGGAAAATATATTTTAGAAATGCATATGTATGTGTTTCCCAAAAAGTGCATAAAAAAATAAAATCAATGTGCAAAGTGTATGTAATTGCATAAATTATATACTGTAGATATAAAAAGTAAAAAAAGAATGTAGTTTGGAAAATGCATATGTTCTGCACTTTCGTAAAATTGCAAAAAAGATATATAATTGAAGTGTAAAACATGTGTTTTCGCAAAATTAACTATAATAAATACAAGCATTTTTCATGATTAATAAAAGTTATACCTTTTTTGAAAATTACACATGTTTTCATCTGCCACAAATATGAATAATAACTACGTAAACGTAAAAAAATGATGGAAAAGTAAACATAAAATTATTTCCAAAAATTTTAGTAATCAACAATCACATGTTATAAAACATAAAAAGTAGAAATAATTAGCATTAAAAATGTATGAATAAAATTTATAAAATGTAGATGTTAAGTGAAAGTAATTGTACGGATCGTGCAATATGGAATTATATTAAACAAGTGCGGAAGTAAACTATATCAATGTAAAGTAAGTAAAAATAAAAAAAAGCACACTAGGAATTTTTATACTGGTTCAAACTTCCCGTTCTACGTCCAGTCCCAGACTCCTTTCTGGAATTTCACTAACAACAATCCTCACTTAACCCGAAGGAACAGATTTATACAACCCTTGAACAGCCGAAACAAGGGACCTGAGCAGCAGAACAGGATTTTGCCTCAACAGCCGAAGGGGACTTCAACTTATACAAAAGTATATTTGACACAATGTGTTCTAAATAACACAAATTTGTCTCTTGATAGTACACCCTTCCTATAATCAAATCTCCAAGAGTATTTTGTGTGTGTGTGTATTGATCAAAAGGAAGTAAATCACTTAGAATCAAAGATTACAAGTTAACTCAAAGATTCAAGTGAAATAAAGTTTGTGAATGCTTTGAATATAGAGCAAGAATTGAATAAGAGAGCAAAGTAAAAATTCGGTAAATTATGAGAAGAAACAAAGCACATTTATATAGAGTATATAGGGATGCAATTGTTCATGAAAGACTACAATCAAAAGTTGCATCTATTCCTGTTGGAATTGGATTGAAACCCCTTCATGAAAGAGAGTGTCTTTTCAGTAAAATAGCCATTTTTTGTCGTTCAGTCAACTGACTCAAAAGTTCCAGTCAACTGAAATTTAAAAACGTGCATTTCAAAACAATATGTTGTGCATTAACACAGGTCAGTCGACTGGCTGGTATGAGTCAGTCGACTGATCTGTGCTATGTTGCACAGATCAGTTTAAAACTCATATGAAAATATTTTGTGTGCGAGTGTGACTTCTTGAGGGATGATTTTAACAGTATTTGAACATAACTAAGACTCAAGAACAATATAAATAAACATACTTTGAAGTCTTGTCTTTGTTTGAAGTTCTATTCTCTTTTTGTAGCTACGATTGTTAATGCTTGTTGATGTTCTTCGTCATGAATCAAAATCATGATTCAACATTCTCCCCCCTTTTGATTGATGAAAATATATATAATTGACGATATATAATATGAGTTATAATGAATTTGTTTTCTTTATTTTCTCCTCCTGAATGTATGGCTCTGCAAGAAAACTATTAGAAAGCACAATAATTTCTCCCCCTTTGTCATCGACAAAAAGAAATACTTAGAAATAGCCAAAAGTTCACAGAACATCACATAAGTTCATAGCCATATAGTCACATAAGCATTCTACTGTAGATCACATAGTCACATAAATATTTTACACAACAATAGTTCTTAGAAATGTTCACAGCCGTATGAATTAAAAACAACCACCAAAATACTTAAACAAAAAGTCATTTAACAACTTACTCTTCGTCTGAATCGGAAGTATCTTCCTCCTCCGGTTCAGTTGGTTTCTTTCCCTTAGCGGTGTCATGAGCACTTATGCTGGAACTTGTGGCTTCGGAAGTTGACCAAGAGAACTGTGGAGCTGGTCTTTTTCCAGGATCCGAATGCAAAGAACCGGTAGTGGAAGATGTACAAGAAATAGCCTCCCATAATGTTGTGAAGAAACTTTTGACTTTGTTAAGCTTTTTATCAATCTTATTTAAACGAGAGCCTAGAATTACTTGATTTTGTGCAAGCAAATCAATAGCCTCTCGCGATGTTTGGCCAACAGTTGGACAACGGATAACCTCTTCTTCGGATTGAAAAGGTTGAGAGGAAGATTGTTCGGTAATGTGAATACCACCTTGTCGTCTTTGTTGTTGGGTTGCTTGCCAATCGTTATAGGTGATAAAAGGTTCCGGTCGATCAGGGAGTTTCATTAATCTTATGGTACGAATGTTAAATAATCCGACTTTGGAGAATTCAGATTCCGAAGATTTTATACCAGAATCATTTAATAGTCGCATTATATATTCACCAAAGTAAATGACATTAGTTCTTCCTTGGTTAAAACTGATAAATTCATCAAGAAGAAGCTGAGTCCAATTAACATGCACATTTCCCCATATAGCATATGAAGCACGAAAATTTTCAGGATACACTAATTCATATGATCATGTTCGGGGATTTATGGTTTTAAGAAGAATTTTATGCATTAATCTAGCTTTTGGTCGAAGAGACATTGATTTTACTTCAACTGCATTATCTTCGAGAAATAAGTGACTTATTTTATCCCGAAGTTTCATATCGCAACTTACATCACGAAGATTAATTCCCCAAACTCTAGTTTGAAGTAAATGATGCATTCGGTCTAGAGAAAGAAAAATAGAGATTCCACATACCAATGTCCAAATTCAGTTTTCTCTATTTCTAGGTCCTGGCTCCTGAAGATTTACGTTTGCATAAAAGAGTTTAACCATCGTATGGTTCATTTTGAGGTTGTTCTTCTTGCAGTCCAAAAAAGTATCTAGCCCACTTCTCTCTGAAAGCTCCCGTATGCCATATGCATTAAAATCAGGATAATGAACATAAGAACCTTCAAAAATACGTGAATCTTGCAAATTGATCCATCATTGAATTGCTTTATCATGAACTAACCAAGTAGCAATCTGAGAATCAATTGGAGTGGAGGAAGAAGAAGAACCCTTTTTACACGCTTTTTTTGCCTTGGAGCCATTTAAATTGAAAGAGAGGTAAAAAAAATTTGAATTTGGTAATGGGAAAAATAGGGGAAATTCGAAATTAGGTCTGGAGAACAAAAGGAGATGAGTTAACAAAGTGAAAGTGGGAGGGTAAGAAGTAGGTAAGGGCAGTTAAATCTGAAGAATTTTAGGTTCAGTCGACTGAAATAACTTAGTCAGTCGACTGAAAGTAGTACCCGAGAGTTTTTATGTGCATTCAGTCGACTGACTCATTAATTTCAGTCGACTGAGCTGAAGCTTAAGGGTTTTTCCTATGAAATTCAGTCGACTAAATCAGTTTTTCCAGTTGACTGACCTGAACCCGAGAGTTTTGACTATAAAATTCAGTCGACTAACTCAATTTTTTCAGTTGACTGAGCTGAACCCGAGAGTTTTTACTATGAAATTCAGTCGACTAACTCAGTTTTTTCAGTTGACTGAGCTGAACTCGAGAGTTTTTACTATGAAATTCAGTCGACTAACTCAGTTTTTTCAGTTGACTGAATTTGTTTTTCAGCATATACAGTCATTTTTGAGCACCAATAGATAATTTTTATTATATATTAATACAATGCATAATAAATATGGAGTAGAATAATTAAAAAATTGACAATAAAAACATATTTATTTTGAAGATGAGGTTGATGGAGTGTTGGATTCTGTTGGTTCATCTTTAGTCTTCTCAACATATGGTCGTAGAGGTGACCAACGG
This sequence comes from Allium cepa, assembly GCA_030765085.1. NCBI lineage: Eukaryota > Viridiplantae > Streptophyta > Magnoliopsida > Asparagales > Amaryllidaceae > Allium > Allium cepa. The sequence goes on along the minus strand of CM060938.1, from coordinate 25,196,327 downwards.
TTTCCATGCTCCCAAGAGTTTGAAGAGACAGGTGGAGCTTGTGGCAACCTATCCCATGGATTTTGAGTTGACAATGGTGTAGGTTGATGAGCCGAAGAGGAAGATGAACCGCAGAACTTCCATCCAATTTTTTCAAGAAAACTCAGACGTCTAGAGTTCATTTTCTGTTCATAATACATTTCTCGCTGAAGTGTTATTAATTCCTTCTGGTAATGATGAAGATCATCAATTTTTTGCTTGGTTTGAGGAGAACCAAAGAACAGGAACCGTCCATCTTTCTTTTTCTCAGGTGTATAACCCGTTTGATAAGTTGATGGTCTTGCTGGTTCTTGGGTGGGAGTAGGTGTTGGTAGCGTTGATGAAGCTGATGATGGGGTCTCAAAGTTGATAGAAGAGTAGGATGATCCATCTGATGAGTTATGTGATGACGACATTTTGAATTTAGAAGATGATGTAGAGAAAGAAACAAATATTTTTCTTTTTGATGTGAATATGAGAACAGAGAGCTGAAATATATAGGAGTAAAAGGTAGTTAAGAAGAGATGGCTTAACGTGCAGTTTGAATAATTAGAGGAAGGGAATGAACCATATAAAAAAAATTGTGGATGAAATTTTCTAAAAAAAATTTAGAATTATAAAGAAACAGATGTATATGGTGTAGATGTGAAGCAATGAATAGCCAAGTGGTAAAGACATAGACTTATCAATCCCAAGGTGCAAAGTTCGAGTACCAAAAAAAATATACATAAAAAAAAATTATTAATTTATTTTAATAATTCTGATGAAGAAATTATACCTAGTTCTCTTCTTAATTTTATAAAACAATTTTCATTTAGAGGTTTAGTAAAGATGTCAGCTAATTGATTTTCAGAATTTGTAAATTCTAAATTTATTATATCCTTTTCAATATTATCACGAAGAAAATGATGACGAATGTCAATATGTTTAGTTCGTAAATGATTGACAGGATTTTTAGATAAATTAATAGCACTAGAGTTGTCACAGTATATAGTTGAATTTGATAAATTTATATTGAAATCTTTAGGTGTTTGTTGCATATAGATTACTTGAGTACAAGCCAAAGCAGCAAAAATATATTCTGCTTCACATGTAGAAAGAGAAACGCAATTTTGCGTCTTGCTAAACCAAGATACAAGTGATTTTCCAATAAAATGGCACGTACCACTTGTACTTTTTCGATCTGTTCGAGAGCCACCGAAATCAGCATCACTATATGAAACTAATTCGAATGGACATTCTTTAGGATAGAACAGACCGAAATCCTTGGTGTTAGTGAAATAACGTAATATACGTTTTACTACTCTTAAATGTGATTCCTTTGGATTGGCTTGGAATCTAGCACACAAACACACACTCATCATTATGTCAGGACGACTTGCAGTTAAATATAGTAATGATCTAATCATACTTCGGTATAGTTTCTGGTCAATACTTTTGCCATTGTCATCTTTTTCAAGATGTGTTGTCGTACTCATTGGAGTTGGTTTGGCAGAAGTATTTTCCATTCCGAAACGTTTGATTAAATTATCACAATATTTTTCTTGATTAATAAAAATGCCATTTTGAAGTTGTTTTATTTGTAAACCAAGAAAATATGTTAATTCTCCCATGTGAGACATTTCAAATTCCTTGTTCATTATGTCAGAGAAGTCCTGACACAACTGGTCATTAGTATAACCAAAAATGATATCATCAACATAAATTTGAACAATTAAACTATCCTTTTTCGAATGTTTAATAAAAAGTGTTTGATCAACTTTTCCAATTTGAAATCCTGAAGAAACTAGATAAGTCTTTAATCGATCATACCAAGCACGTGGTGCTTGTTTTAAACCGCAAAGAGCTTTCTTAAGTTTATAAACATGATTAGGAAATTTCTCTTGAATAAATAAGGGATATTGTTCAACAAACACTTTTTCTTTTATATAACCATTCAGAAAAGCACTTTTAACTACCATTTGATAAAGTTTGAAATTGTGTAAACATGCATAGGCTATTAAGATTCGTATTTTTTCTAGTCTTGCAACCGTAGAAAACGTTTCTTTGTAGTCAATTCCTTCTTCTTGATTATATCCTTGTGCAACTAACCTTGCTTTATTTCTAGTGATGTTACCTTGTTCATCTGCTTTGTTCTTGTAGACCCATTTGGTTCCAATAACATCTTGATCACTTAGTCTAGGAACTAATTCCCAAACTTCATTGCGTTCAAACTGGTTTAGTTCTTCTTGCATTGCAATTATCCAGTAGTCGTCTGTGGAAGCGTCTTTGGGATTCTTTGGTTCTATATTAGAAAGGAATGCTACGTGGACCATTTGATTTAGTTGATTTCTAGTTCATACATTTGAATTAATTTCTCCAATAATATTTTGAACAGGGTGATCCCCTAATATTTTTGGTGGAGATCTTAATTCATCATCATTATCGATAATGTTTTCATCAATTTCTAAGTTTGTAGATTCCGTATTTGTAATGTTATCCGAAAAATCTTCATCATCTTCTATACTTGGTTTTTGTAGAAAATTTTCATCGAAGGATACGTGTAATGTTTCTTCAAAAGTATTAGATCTTTTATTAAATACGCAATAAGCTTTGCTACGATCTGAATATCCTAGAAAGATTCCTTCGTCGGATTTCGCATCGAATTTACCAAGCTGGTCTTTTGTATTTAATATAAAACATTTTGAACCAAAAACTTTAAAATAGGAAATCTTTGGTTTTCTTCCAGTAAAAAGTTCATAAGAAGTGTTTTTGTTAGAGGTCGAATGGAAACACGATTCAAAACATAACAAGCAGTTGCAACAGCTTCTGTCCAAAAATGTTTTGGACGAGTGCTTCCATTTAACAAAGTTCGTGCACATTCTTGTAAAGTTTTGTTTTTACGTTCTACAACTCCATTTTGTTGTGGAGTTCTAGGAAATGAAAAATTATGAAAAATACCTTTCTTTTTACAAAAATGGTCAAAGACTTCGTTTTCAAATTCTCCTCCATGATCACTTCTTATATTTTTTATCTTTAAACCTTTTAAATTTTTAATTCGTTTGACAAAAATTTTAAAATGCTCAAACGTATCACTTTTGTTTCTCATAAAAATGGTCCAAGTATATCTAGAAAAATCATCTACTATTACAAACACATATTTATTATGGTTTAAGGATTGAACTTGAGTTGGTCCAAATAAATCCATGTGTAGTAATTCAAGTGGTTGTAATGTAAAGATAACTTTCTTAGAATTAAAAGATGATTTGGTCAATTTTCCTAATTGACATGCATCACAAATATGATTGACTTTGAAGTTCATTTTTGGTAATCCTCTGACTAAATTATTTTTAGAAAGTTTGTTTATAGTTTTGAAATTGATATGACAGAATCTTTTGTGCCATAGCCAAGGATTATTTTCATTAGCTATTAAACACATATCTGAATTATGATTAATTTTCATATTTAGAACATAGATATTTTTGTCTCTATTTCCTTCAAACATAAGATTTTGATTTTTATCAAAAATGCTACATTTATGTTCAGAAAAAGAGATTTTGAAACCTTTGTCACATAACTGGCTGATACTTAAAAGATTGTGTTTTAAATTTTTGACTAGTAAGACATTTGAAATAAGAGGTAAATTAGATATACCGACATTGCTGACGTCACCTTTTCCAATGATATATCCTTTGGAATTGTCTCCAAAAGTGGCTGAGCCTCCATCTAAATAAGTAATATTTGATAGCATATTTTTGTCTCCAGTCATATGTTTTGAGCAACCGCTGTCGAGTATCCATTTTCCTCTCTTTTTAAGTGGGTCCTGCAAAAAAAAAATAGCATTGGTACCCACTTTGTGATAGGGTCCTAAGAGTTAGATCTTAGGAAACCAAACCCAAGTAGGTTTAGTATCCCCCTTAAAAATATAATCTTTATTTTTATGAACTGTTTCCAGAAATATATTTATATATTTATTCCTAATCAACCTATTGTTTGTTTTAAGAACCCATATTTTATGGTTTTTGAAATATTATTTCTTTTTGGATAAGTATTAGCATTAGAAATATTTCTCCTAATTTCCTTTTTAGGTGGTGATTTTGATTTCTTAGTGTATCCTAGTCCCTTCTTGTTAGAAGTGGATTGAGAATTTTCAATAATATTGGATAGATTTTCTCTACCTTTATTAAAGTTAGAAACATTTCTAGTAATATTATCTAACTTGGTTTTGAGGCACATATTATCTAATTCTATCATTTTGATCTTAGTTTTTAGCTCATGATTTTTAGAGACAAGAGAATCATTCTTTTCTTTTTGAGTTTCAGTTTCTTGACTCAATAAAGTAAGTTGAGAGTTATCATTAGAGAAGATATCTTGAAGTTTTCCAAGTTCTTCTTCTAATATTTTCTTTTCATCATTAAGCATATCTCTCTCAAATTCTGCTTTTCTCTGATTTTCTAGAGCTTCTTTATATTTTCTTTTGATGCTTTTTAAGGTATCAAGAAGTTCTGAATTAATTTCAATCATATCATCAAAAGTAAGATCATATACCTCATTCTCTGTAGCCATGAAACAAACATTAGCTTGTTCTTTCTCACTATCACCGCTGCTTTCTGAAGATGAAGAATCCAAATCAACCCAAGTTACTGAAAATGCTTTTCTTTTAATCTTGTCCTTTCGATTTTTATTGTGATATGTTTTCTTTTGTTCTGGATAGTCTTTTTGCATGTGCCCCTTCTTATGACAGTTAAAGCATTCTAGTATAGATAAAGATGGCTTATTTGTATTGCTATTGAAGTTTCTTTTCTTGTTGTTCTGATTTCCTTTTCTGTACTTCAAAAACTTTTTAAAGTTTTTATAAATAAATGCTAAGTCTTCTTCATCAGAGTCTGATTCTTCCTTTTCAGCATGGAATGCCATATTCTTTTTATCTTGTGCTTGTACTCTTTTAGCCTGCAAATTCACTTCATAGGACATTAGATTTCCTATTAACTCTTCTGGTTTCATGGTAGAAAGATCATTATCTTCTTAAATAGCTAAGACTTTTCTTTTCCATTCATCCATTAAAGAGTTAAGAATTTTTGAAACAATATCAAAATCAGAATACTTTTCTCCAAGTCCTAGTAATGAGTGATATATTCTTGAAATCTAGAATACATATCGTTTATAGATTCATCTTGCTTCATTCTAAAATTTTGAAATTGACTTTTGAGCATGGATATTTTGCTTTGTTTAACCTTGTTAGTCCCTACGTGGGTAACTTTAAGTGTTCTCCATATTTCATAAGCAGTTGTGCACATGCTAACACGGTTAAACTCATTTCTATCTAAAGCACAAAATAACATATTCATAGCTTTGGCATTTGCAGTAGCATCTAGGTTTTGTGTGTTTGACCATGTAGAGTATTCAGTCGTAGGAATGTTATACTCTGCTTGAGTGATATTCCATGAATCAAAACTACTTGCTTGCGTATAAATACGCATTCGAGTTGCCCAATAATTGTAATTCATGCCATTGAATAGTGGAGGTCAAGCAGTAGATTGACCTTCAATAAAACTAGTGTTACTGTTGTTTTCCATATTAATAAGATATCAGATAACTGTGTAACGGTTATAAGAAACCTTGCTCTGATACCAAATGAAAGGTACTGTACGGATCGTGCAATATGGAATTATATTAAACAAGTGCGGAAATAAACTATATCAATGCAAAGTAAGTAATAATAAAAACAAGCACACCAGGAATTCTTATACTGGTTCGAACTTCCCGTTCTACGTCGAGTCCCAGACTCCTCTCCAAAATTTCACAAACAACAATCCTCACTTAACCCGGAGGAACAGGTCTATACAACCATTGAACAGCCGAACAAGGGACCTGAGCAGCAGAACAGGATTTTGCCTCAACAGCCGAAGAGGACTTCAACTTATACAAAAGTATATTTGACACAATGTGTTCTAAATAACACGAATTTGTCTCTTGATAGTACACCCTTCCTATAATCAAAATCCTCAAGAGTATTTTTTGTGTGTGTATTGATCGAAAGGAAGTAAATCACTTAGAATAAAAGAGTATAAGTTAACTCAAAGATTCAAGTGAAATAAAGTTTGTGAATGCTTTGAATATAGAGCAAGAATTGAATAAGAGAGCAAAGTAAAAATTCGGTAAATTATGAGAAGAATCAAAGCATGTTTATATAGAGTATATAGGGATGCAATTGTTCATGAAAGATTACAATCAAAAGTTGCATCTATTCCTGTTGGAATTGGATTGAAATCCCTTCATGAAAGAGAGTGTCTTTTCAGTAAAATAGCGGTTATTTGTCGTTCAGTCAACTGACTCAGAAGTTCCAATCAACTGAAATTCAAAAACATGCATTTCAAAACAATATGATGTGCAATAACATAGGTCAGTCGACTGGCTGGTATGAGTCAGTCGATTTACCTGTGCTATGTTGCACGGATCAGTTTAAAACTCATATGAAAATATTTTGTGTGCGAGTGTGACTTCTTGAGGGATGATTTTAACAGTATTTGAACAGAACTAAGACTCAAGAACAATATAAATATACATACTTTGAAGTCTTGTCTTTGTTTGAAGTTCTATTCTCTTTTTGTCGCTATGATGGTTAATGCTTGTTGATGTTCTTCGTCATGAATCAAAATCATGATTCAACATTAAGCATTTGATGTGTTGTTCAATGGAAGTAATGACACGTTGCAGTTTCACAACTTATTAAAATAACATGCACTGGTAAATTCATAAATAATGGAAGAACACAAAAGGAATTATTGCATTTTTATTTTGTACAGCTGCTCCATCAACTCTAGAGTGCAAAAGTATTTCTTGTAAAAAAAGTTAACTATATATATATATATATATCAGTCTGTGTGTGTGTGTGTTTGTCTATATACACACAGAGAACAAATATCAAACTTATTGCAGCCAAAATTTCATTCTTCCCCCATGATGTTATACACATAGAGAACAAATATTTTCGTGTCTTCCTGTATATATTTTCTTCCCCCATGATGCCCATCTTCTTCCTATGCCCTATGCTCGATGCCAGAAGCCTACTTTGAGTGCTATTTTGTCGATCCAATACAATTCTCTATCGATCTCCATGAACTCTTGAATCAACAACTCCATTCTTCCACTACTCCATTATCTGGACTCAGAAACAAGCTAATATTGATGCAAACAACTATGGAATCACGAAGCTAACCATAAGATGATACAACATGATAGTTGAAAGCAGCCAATTTGGCAATATTATGAGTTGGTATCGACCCCTATCCTTGGTGTTTTACCAACCATTATAAGGTGATGATGTGGCATCCTATTTTCATGTAGAAGTAGTCTATGGCATGGAAAACACGGTGGAGATATTTTGTGCAAAATTTTAGGCACCTACCTCTATAAATAAGAGGGTATGGTTCATTTTTAGGATCTTTCGGTGCTTGCTCTCTTTATTCTGTTTTCTTGTAATCAAGTGTCGGAGTTGTACCAACCCATAAGAACCTCTGCCTCCAATTCAGAAAATAAGCAACAAAATTATAGAGTGGACGTCGGCCTTGGTTTTCCGAATCACTATAAATTGGGGTATGTTCTTTCTTACCCATTTTTCGTTTAATTATTCACTTTTTATTCTCCACTCAAACTTCTTGGCGCTTGTACCATTTTTGGTTCAAAAATTTTGGTGCTTTCACTGAGAAACTATATTCTCATGTTATTTGGATCCATCATCTACTATTGGATTTCTTAATTCCAAGAAATAGATCCAACCTTCCTATCTTATTTTCTACTATTCAGATTTTCGATAATCTAAGAATAGTTATTTGCAATAGCCCCATCAAGAAGAGATCGTTCTACTAATTCTAGAGCTACTACTAAAGCTGAGAATTAGAGTCCTCATCATGCAGATGGAGCTACCAACCAACTCAACCTGAGATCCAAACTCCAATTGAAGTCGTGACCAGAATGGAGATAAACAAGATAATGAAGCGGATAGAAGATAGATTCTAGGCTAGTAAGAATGAGATGAATCAAATAATGCAACAGAGTTTAAGATTGCTTAATGAACTAATTCAGAATAGCTATAGGAGGCACAACGATTGACCCACTTGTGATTACAGCCACGATTGGTTCTGCTATTATTCGAAAGGTGCTGGTTGACTGTGGGAGTTCAGTCAATGTCTTATTTAAGAAAGATTATGAACAAAGATGTTAGAGGAGAAGGATTTGAAACCTTGCAAATCTCAAATACAAGAGTTTAACGGGACGGTTACGGAGCCGATTTTATATGTAGAATTAGCGGTGGTACTTAGTGAGGGTGACCATAAGCAAGTGTGGGTTATACCTTTTCTGGTATAAGATATTTACTCGGTGTACAATGCATTTTTAGGCCGACCGATCCTGGCTAAATTTAGAGCGGCTATGGCTCCCTGGGGTTGACAATGAGTTTCCTGCAAAAAAATATCGCATAGGGATTGTCGTGGGGGATCAGGTAACTGGCCATGAATGCTACATCGTCGAGCTAAGAGAGGGGAGGAAAAGAGAGAAAAGAAAAGGCATGGAGGGGACCCTCTACATTAAGGCTCTGATGTATAGAAATCAATCCCTAGGCCTTGGCTCAGGTAGCATTGTCGATTCCATAAGGATAAGGACCCACGAAAAGAGCCACAAGATGGAAGAGCAGCTCCAACCGAGCTAACGATTAATATCTTGATCAGTCAGGATGACCTAACAAGGATCCTTACGGTTGGATCGCAGCATGGTGTAAGGATGATAAAGGAGTTAATTGGTCTTCTCTAGGCGAACCTAAATTTTTTCACCTGGATGCACTCTGATATGTGTGGGATCTCACCGAAGATAGTGAGCCAACCATTGAACATAAATCCTAAATGCGTTCCTGTGAAATAGAAGCACCGCAACTTGGGTTCGGAGAGATCCGCTACACTCAAAGAAGAAGTGGTGAAACTGAAGGACAGTGGCTTTATCCATGATACTTTATACCTAGAGTAGGTATCAAATCTAGTCTTGTTGAAGAAGGCTAATGGGAAATGAAGGGTGTGCATCGATTATTCTGACTTGAATAAGGCATGCCTGACGAACAGCTTCCCGCTTACAAGTATTAATCAGTTAGTTGATTCGACGGTCGGACATGAATTGCTTTAATTCATGGATGCATAATCTGGATACAACAGATTCCAATGCACGTCCCAGAACTAGAACATACCAGCTTTATTACCAACTTGGAACTATATTGCTATCTGGTCATGTCATTTGGGTTGAAGAAGGCTGAAGCAAGCTATCAAAGGCTGGTAAATAGGATATTCAAAATTAGATTGGATGGTCAATGGAGGTCTATGTGGATAACATGCTTGTAAAGTCATGGTGTTTGGAAAACCACATTGACGATCTGGCAGAAATGTTCAGTGTTCTCCAAAATATGGGATGAAGCTCAACCCTTTGAAATTCTCTCTTGGCATTGCGACCGGGAAGTTCTTAGGCTTCATTGAGAATTCCCTTGGAATTGAAGCCAATTTGGAGAAGATAAAGGCATTAAGGGATATGGAAGCCCGAAATACACTCAAGGAGGTCCAGAGTTTAAATAGGAAGGTGACCGCCTTAAGCAGATTCATCTCCAGAGCCACCAACAAATGCATTCCTTTCTTTAACATGGTTAAAAAGGGTAAAAGTTCGAAGAGAAAAAGAACTTTCGCTTGGACGTGGTAGTGCGCAAACACATTTCAGGCTCTGGTTGATCACTTGCAGAGACCCTTTATCCTCTTGAAACCGGTGGATGATGAGGACTTATATATATATATATATATATATATATATATATATATATATATATATATATATATATATATATATATATTGCAGTGTCGGTGAATGCTTTGAGGGCCACACTCGTACGTTAGGAAGCCCGCATCCAATGACCGGTCTATTACATAAGTAAGAGATTGACAGGAGAAAAAAGAAATTGTCCGAAACTGGAAATGCTTGCATACTGCCTGTTGATAGCTTCAACGAAGCTCCGCCCATCCTTTTAAGCTCTTTCAATCAAAGTTCTTACCGACCAGCCTTTGCGGCAAGTCTTGCAATGACCTGAGATTTTTGGAATGCTATTGAAATAGAACATTGAGTTGATTCAATATGATATAACCTATCACCTTCGGAGAGCTATCTAGGGTTAAGCTTTGGTGGATTTCATAACTGAATTCAATGCGTAAGATGATACTGTGGAGAGCGGTGGTGAACAAATTGCTTGGTGGAAGATGTACGCGGATTGCATCAAACGAATGTTGTTCCGATGCTGGAGTTGTACTTTGTCACTCCCGAGGAACGTTCAATCTATTATGCCCTGAGACTTAATTTTTCCACAACAAACAATGAAGTGGAGTATGAATCTTTGATTGCGGGACTTAAGATTGCTAAGGAACTAGAGATAAATACTTTTCATATTTTTTGTGATTCTCAGTTGGTGGTGTGTCAAGTTCGGAAAGAGTTTCAAGAAAAAGAAGCAAGGCTAGCCCCTTATGCAAACCAAGTCCTTGAATTGCTTAATGGCATTAAGTATTATACGATAACGCGTATTCCTAGAGGGGAAAATGCGAAGGCCGACTCACTGGCTAAGTTGGCCAGTTCCGATGATGCGCAGCTTATAGGCTTGGTCCCAGTGGAAATACTATCAATACAGAGCATCAACCAGATGGATGTCGATTAGATCTTGGAGGTTGAACCTGAAAGAGATTTATGGATGACTCCAATAAAAGACAAAGTGTGGAGAGGGATCCTTCTTGACAGGAGGAATGAGCAATGGAATCTTCTTTGTCAAGCTCTGAGATATATTATACAGGAAGGATTTATGTATAGGAAAGGTTTTTCTATCCCTATGATTCGGTATGACGCTTATGTCAAGGCCAAACAAGTCCTAAGAGAAGTGCAGGAAAGGGCCTACCGCGACCACACTGGGGGACAAACCCTAGCGAAGAAGATTCTCCGCTATGGGTACTTCTGGCCAATAATCAATCGAGATGCAGCTAACTACACTAGAAGGTGTGACAAGTGCCAGAGGCTTGCTAAGATTCCAAGAGCCTCGTCGATGAAGATTAGCCAAATGGTCAGTCCTTGGCTGTTTGCAGTTTGACGGATTGATATTATTGGCGTGTTGCTGATATATAAAGGTGGCACGAAATACGCCATTGTCGTGGTTGATTACTTCACTAAATGGGCTGAGACAGAGCCATTAGCCACAATTATCATGAAGAAAGTGATCATCTTTGTAGTTAGGAATATTAACTATCATTTTGGAGTTCCACAGGCAATCATTAGCAATAACGAGACCCAATTCGATAGTAGCGAATTCAAAGATTTCTACTGCCGGCATCGCATAGGGAAAAGATTTGCTACGGTGGCACGCCCTCAGGTGAATGGACAGGTTGAAGCTATGAGCAAGGCTACCAAGTCCATTCTTAAAAAGCGATTGGAAAAGGCCAAGGGCAAGTGGGTTGATGAACTTCCGTTAGTACTATAGGCTTATTGAACGACCTACCAGTCAATGACTGGCCACTCTCCATTCCTTCTACCCTACGGATCAGAGGTTATGATTCTAATTGAACTGGAAATACCTTCTCATCAAGTGATTCACTATAATCCATGGACTAATGAGCAACTTATGCTGGAGTCTCTTGATATGATCGATGAGAAGCGCGATGCAGTTGAGTTGAGGGCAGCTGCCCACCGACACCAAGTCATGTGGTGTTACAACATAAAGGTAAGGAATTGGACCTTTGAAGTTAGCGACCTAGTTTCAAACACATCTTCCATGGCCCTATAAAATTGGGCCCAACTTGGGAAGTCCTTATGCAATATAGCAAAATCTTGGAGACAGAACTTTCGGGCATGTGACGATTGACAGGATTACACTCCCGAGAGCGTGGAATAGCGAGCACTTAAACACTGTTTCACTTAGAAATAAATTTGTAAATAATTGTCTAGAGTCGTGTAATAAGACAGATTCTGTCATTTTCAGACTTTTATGGAATAAAATGGCTTTTCGAGTCCAATACTCTGTCTTTCCATTACATAAGAGTTGTGACTTGACCGACTCAAATGAATCTGCATGTGAATAATGCTGGTGTGTGGGTACCCGGAGATAGGTGCCAACCAAAACTTCTACGGTTCATGATTGGACCCATGAAGTCCTTCTCGGTATTCAAAGATTATTACTAGCCAACTCTTGTCCTTAGACTGGGGGCAGAAGTATAAACTAAATAAACGTGACTCGACCGTCAATTAGCGAATTCTTTTCCTTGGACTGAGGGCAGGAGTGTAAACTAAATGGACGTGATCCCATCGTCCATCATCCAACTCTTGTCCTTGGATTGGGGTAGGAACTCAAACCGTATGTGACATGACCATCCGCACACTAACTCTTGCCCTTGATGCTGGGGCAGGAGAATAAATCAAAACGAATGTGATATGACCATTCACTTTTGAAGAGGAGTATAAACAAATTGGATAAAGAGAGCACTTTCGAAGAGGTTGAAAGGTGATAAAGCCACCCTTTCTCTTCGATAAACCCCTTTCGAAGTAGTAACTACCACATGCCTAAAGGAGTATTGAATGTGTTAAAGCAACCTTTCGAAGGCAATAGATGGTAGGCTTTTGTATGAGCACTAACCCTTTCGAAACAGTGGTTTCGTCATCGCTTACCTTCCGCAACAGAATCTATGGTCAAAGCTACCCCTTCGAAAGCATATACTAGCCTTTCGAATCAATTGAAACCATCCAATTGTTAAGAAAAGTTTATTTAAGTTTAATATAGCATTATCACATACCAGAAAATGGGGGTTTTGCATCAGTCAACATATATGTCTTCGAAAGCTACCTTCCGTGCTTATACTTTCTACTAGGTTCCAACTCCTTTAAAGACACAGAGGTACACCTATTGATAGTGTCAAAAGCTCGCATCTTTTCTTACTTGCAACAACATGGCAACACAAAGTGGAGAGCGCGTCTACCCCTTTCGATGAGGTCAAAAGCATTCAAGTAATGTTTAAAGCAAAGTAGAAGGGTGCCCAAACTTTAGCGGTTGCGAAAGTTCTTTAAGTTACTCCTTTCGACTAGGTCAAAAGGTCTGATTCGAAAGGGTTCTACCAGCGCTATAAATAAAATCTTATGGGTCTTGTTTTAAGGATCCGTTTTCATTCATTTCATTCTTCTACTTTCATGAATTTGTAAACCCTAATTCTCAAATTGGATTGGGGATTTGACCACTTTGTATTACTTAATCTGCTAGTAATAAAGGAAAAAGATAACCAAAGCAAGTTTATGGCATTCTTGATATGTTAGCTGATTTAATGTTCCTATGAGATTTTGTTTGTGATCTGCTTATGTCAACCTGATCGAGTCACATTTCGAGAAATTTGAAAACCTTCTAGCTCAACGAATGTCCTTAGAGTCTTAGGTCCAAACCTCGAGTCATCGAAATGTTAGCTTTCGAAGAAGTCGGAACTATTTATTCAACTCATGTCCTTGGATCATTAGGACCAATCCTCGAGTCACCTCAACTACTTCGAAAGGAGGTTTCGAAAGGATATTAACCAACTTAACTAGTTCGAAAGGTATTATAAAAAAAGATTCAGATCTTTCGACCTTGTCAAAAGGTTGTATAAGAAAGAGTTTCAACTGCCATAACCTATTCGAGAGGTGGACGTAAGGGAATCAAAAGGTTTTAACTACCTCTATCTGTTTGAAGGTGGTTTCGAAGGGGACACCTACACGTTAACTCTGCTTTGAGGGTGTTGAAAAGTTTTCTTGTTAAAATTTTTGGCACTAGAAGGGGGTCCGAACCTCCGACCTTGTTGAACTTCCAACTTTATTTTACTATAACCCAATTCTATCCAAGCTTACCTACTTTAGACTTTACATCACCATGTTTAGTAAAATCAAAAGGTCCGAGCAAGGATCCTCAAAGCCACATTCAATTGAATTCTCCCATAAAACAGTTATGATTCTAAACTACATGAAGAGCAGAAGTTGAGATTAGAAGCTTTAAAGATCATAAAGGTAAAGAGAGCTGAATCTTATTACCCAAAAAATGGAGCTTAAACCCTTTTCATATTGACCCTACACCTATATATGCCTTAAGAGGAACAAAAGATAAGAGTGATAACTTGTTTGACCAAATGAGGAAGACAATTCAACTCTGTACCAAAGGCACAATTTTTGAAGAGGGGATGATGGCTGATTACAACGCCTTTGCTCAAAAATGGCACCAAGCAACAAGTGGAACATTGCCTGCATGTGAACTACGCAAGGTTTTAAAAAGAAAATTGGCTGTTGAGAGTAAAGCTTCATAATCAAGTAATGAAAAAGATAGAACCCATCTTCAAAAGACAAGCTTCGAGTCGAGACTTCCTAAGGAATATAATCTGACAACATCAATTGATAACGTTTATTTGCTAACCAAGGAAGAACTCAATTATTGGCCATCACGGAAGGAAAAAACCTAAATATGAAAGGAATCGAGAAGGATCCTATTTCCATTATCACATGATGAATGGGCACGAGACAAATCAATGTAGAGCACTTAAAGGAATAGTGATCAACTTCTTCAAACAAGGAAAAATCAATAGATTTGTAAAATGGTCCTGGTCGAATTCAATAAAGCACCACTTTTCTATGAAAATATCTACATGGTCGGGTGTAAAATTCTCCTTAAACTTGGAAATTACCTTAAATGTTTAAAGCTTTTGTCCACGCCGAGTTGGCCAAGTCAAAGCGCCTCCTAGAGAAAGGTTAGATTAAGCCTTTAATCGCACCATGCTACGGCCAGGTTAAAGCACCAGCAAGCCCTTGATCGTGCCACGCTATGGCCAGGTCAAGGCGCCTCCTGGAGGGAGGTAAGAGTAAGCCTTTATTTGTTCCGTGCTATAGCTAGGTTAAAGCATCGACAAGCCCTTGATCGTGCCACGCTTGGCCAGGTTAAGACACCTTCTAGAGAGAGAACGGAGTAAGCCCTTGGTCCCACACTATGGCCTGTCCAAGGCACCGAACAAGCTTTCAGTCTCGCTTATAAGGCCTAGCTAGAGCACCTCTTGGAGGGAGGTTAGGTAAGTCCTTGGGTCCTGCTTGTGGATAAGCTAACAAAGTGCAACAGGCAACAACGGACTAAGACATCCGAGCACGAGAAGTGGAATATCAAACAATGACAACAACCGACTAAGACGTTTGAGCCCGAGAAGTGGCATGCCAAACAATGACAACATACAAGGTGTAAATCAGCCAGACCGGACTGAATGGAGGTGTGTTCAGTTTCTGTCCTAAATAAAATCGGACCGGACACGAACCGGACGAGATTTATATTCGTACAAATTTTGTTGTCCTAGCTTGTGTCTACATGAAATCGGACGAACAAGTACATACGTTTTTCGGTCATAGACTCGAACCCACATGGATGGACATTGTTATTTACATCAAATTCTATGTTGTTTAATAGAATTTTTATCGGCTATATTATTTTTATCAATATGTATTGAAGTATAAGCACTTTATGAATCCTTACTCAATTAACCGACCAACTAATTGTCATATATGTTTTGAGAAACATAGAGAATATACTGAATTATAAAAAATTCGGACGAATTCGAACGAACATGGACCCGATGAGATTTTTGCTCGTACAAATTTTGTTGTCCTAACTCGTGTCCTAAATGAAAATTGTACGATCTTGGATGGATGTATTTCAACCATGGACACAAACAAACATCGTACACTTGTACAAAATTAACATCCTCATGCCTAAAGGGTGGCACATGTCAAAAGAATCAAAACCCAAAGGGCGGTGTGGAACATAAGGCTTAAATAAGAATCTATAGCCTCCGACTGATTCCCAAAAAGAGAATTTCAGAACTTCATTTATTAAAACCCGAATCTAGATTTTGAGTCCTTATAATTAATTTCTAGTCTTCATCATACCTGAATTTGGGTTTCGGGGTAATTAATATTAATTTATGTACTTCATTAATGCCTGAATCTGGGATCTAAACTTATATTATGGAGACTGTTATCATGGATTTCTGGCTATCATGCACTAATACCCAAATATGGGTTTCGGGTCTTTTAACTTTTGAATTTCATTCGTTAATGCCCTAATCTGGGTTCTAGAGCAATTGATATTGAAATTTCTACGAATTTCTAGTCTTCAATTAAACTCGAGATCTATCTTACTAATTCCCGAATCAGGGTCACTAGACTTCTACTACAAAATTTCAGATGATAATTTCTGGACTTTTATTAATGATTATTATTGGCTTTCAATTAGTTATTTCCAAAAGAGGAATTTTTAAAATTCTATAATCGAATTTGGAATTGGATTTCTGATTCTATGATTAGATTTTTCATATACTACTAATATAGTTGAAGTTGGATTCCTGTCTCTCTCTCGACATTACCAAAGATGGGTTTCAAGAGATTCAACCGTATCCAACTATGGAATGACTTCTCACTTATTATCATATGTTTACATAACGATATGTTAACCTCCTCTAATAATGGGGATACTACATAGATTTCAAGTTAACGAAAAAAATATTGTTTATTTCATACTTTTCAAGAAAATGAGATC
This sequence comes from Allium cepa, assembly GCA_030765085.1. Taxonomy (NCBI): domain Eukaryota; kingdom Viridiplantae; phylum Streptophyta; class Magnoliopsida; order Asparagales; family Amaryllidaceae; genus Allium; species Allium cepa. Next base: position 25,179,694 of record CM060938.1, on the reverse strand, counting down.
AGTAAGGAAGACTGAATGGGACAGCAAATACAAAAACCATAGTCCAAGTTATCAAAAAGTAGATTCAGAAACAACATTGTAAAAAAGATTGTAGACCAAGTGATATTCACATAATTTACAAACTTATTTACAAGTATATAGCACAAGTGTATGTTTTACAAATCTTGAACAGCCTTACTTAGATTTTCAACAATCGAAAGATCAACGATATGCCGAATTGCTATACAAAAAATCTCTTTAAGCTTCTTTTCTTTTTTCTTTATTTCATCAGCATCATCAATGGAATCAATACGAGCCTTTAAAGAACGGTTGAAAGCTTTATTGGCACCTTTAAGGGTTTTATTCTTTCTGATAATGGGTGAATAAGATCAGCAATGCGTTTTGAAGGAGATACTTTTCATGTTCAAGTCTTTGAATCTTAGCTGCATATTCATTAATGCGTTGCGAATATCTTGCTTTCTGTTGATCATCAAATATCTCATCATTTCAAATTTCACTTTCCTACACCATTCACCCACTACTCTTTCCTCTAAATCGAGGGAAAGATTTGTCTAGTAAGAAATTTTTGAATTGCAAGGGATAAAGACCTCGTTGATTTTATAGCAGATGAGGTGATTGGAGAAGTCGGTAAATCGATATTCAAAATGTTGTCCCTTATGATCATTTCCAACGATTTTCGTTGAGCTTGACTATCTTCGAACTTAATCCCAAATCGCTTATCTGTTAAAGAAGCTTAGACATCTTATGATCAAAATCAATCAAAGGATTTTGTTTAATTTGACGCTTTAATATGGAAAAAATTTCATTCTTATTCTTGTTGTCCACTTTAAGATTGGCAATCTAATCATTGAGATTTATGATAATTTTCAGTTGAAGAAAATATGTCCTATGCTATTCCAATGCTTCAGCATTGCTTTGAAAATGAACAAATAGAGGATCCTTAAGTAGACGCATCTTTTTAACATCTGCAATCAATCTATCTCTAATACTAATAAAGCGAGATAAGGAATCCGATGAGAGTGGTGTGATAGCTGACTGCGAGTCCTATATAAACAAAAAATAAAGTCAAGACTCAAGTAACCAATCTCTTTCATTACAACAATAGAGTTACAACTCAAGAAGAAACAAATCAAGAAGGACAATCTCATTGTTTTAATCAAATACTTGTTTTATTACACTTAGAGTTGAGAAATAGCATTTTTGACTTTGTTCAAGGAATTAACTGAAAGAGGAATTGTCGAATCAAAAAGGGCATTAAATCCTCCCAGGGTAATAACTGGGGGATATTTGCTATAGTCACATTCCCTGACAGGAGGACTATCACAACCACATATTAATTTGGTATGATATATTCAAATTTTCATGAGAAGCTTTTCTTTTTCTTCGTGAAGAAAATCAAAATTGAGGCCGGGATGTTCCATATAAAGTCTCTGCAGGTTCCTAAGAAAGCAGTATCTTGCCAATTTTGAGGATTTCAAGAGTGATGCCTTTTCTAAATAATCTCTTCTTAATTTGACATATTTACTTAAATAATCTCTAGAAACAAAGTAGCCTGAGAAACGCTTATTCTGTGATAATGTAATAATACACAACTAACTATAAAAGGAAACTAGTAAAGACAATTTAAAAATCAATGTTATTGCATAATTGCAAATGTTTATCCGGTTCATACAAAATTGACTTTTTGAATAACTCAAAAATAAATTTATCTTCATAATATTTAAGTTTTTCTATAGCCAAATCGTGAGGGATTGATTTGACCCATGGTAAATTTTAGCAAGCCTCGGATGTGGATCAGATCAAATTCATTCAAATATCTCTTATGTAAACACCTAAGTAGACCTCCACTAAAATAACTCAAGTATGAAAAATATACAGTCAGATGTCTACAATAGCCATTGTATAGGAAGTCTGCTAGGATGTACCTTTCTTCAACCAAAATCCAAAAGAGTGTAATTAATTCCCAATACTCTTCTCGAAGTTTATCATATCGAAACTATGCCCTCTTTAGTCCGGGGGCAGCTTCTTGGTCTTTAAATGACGTTAACACCGTAGCACTTTTATTAAGCTTATGATACTTGTCAGAGAGTGCGTTGTGTTCTTTTAATTTTTTTATCTAACTCTCTATATAAGCTATTTATTTTGATTGTTTTCTTTCAAGCTTTGTTTTGTAAAGTTATATAGATTTCTTCTTTATCTAAAATAAAACGATGTCAACTATTGTCATCTTGGGAGTGAAAGCCACTTGGACAAAGAATCCTCTACCTGAGCAAGAACTGAAGTTTGCAGGACCTACTTTGTCTCCCTTAGTTCTTCGACATTAATGTTGGTGGCTTCTTCTTGAAGATCAAAAGGCTTGGGAAGTTCGTTAGGCTTGTTTTACGATCACTGAGGTTTAGGGTTAACCTTTTCCGAAGCCCTGGAAAGATCATCACCATCCTTTTCATGAGCACCAGCATGACTACCACCGTTGCCGCCTGAAGCCCGACCTCTGTCTTTGTTATCAAGGTTATCGTCATCATTGCCGCCTTCCCTTGTGGTGACTTCTTGATCACCATCTTCTTCATCGGAATCAGAATCTCCTTCGGTTGAAGGGACTTCAAAAGATAAGAGTTTGGCAGCATCAATCTCTTCAATCTCAGGGACTTAAACTCCTTGCTCCATCTCTTTGATTTTATCCATTAATGTTCTGACTATAGCAGGATCAAGTAAAGGGAAGCTCAAATCTGTGCACTTTTGGACGTTGTCGGTATAGGCAAGCATAAGAGCGTCCTCGTAGGAATTCACAATGATGTCGTTGAGGGAAGTACTCGAAAATTGTACACCCTTTGTTTGACTTCAGAAACGGTATTAACGATCGATATTAAATAATTTTTCTTTTCCCCACGCATCTTCTTAGGAGAGGATTGTTTAGCCACCATCCCAGCATTCTCATCCCCAGACTCTTTCAAAGCCGTTTTTAAAGCCAAATTTTCATCACGTAAGAGTTGTTTTGCTTTCCTCTCCTCGGAGATAGTAAATTCTTCTTGAGCAAGAGAAGCCCCCAAACCTTTCTTTTTCTTTCACCGCATTATCTTTGGCAGCAGAAAGGAAAGTAATATGGCTGTTGAAGGTTGAGATTTCCTCTTGAAGCCCAAATGTCTCAGTAGAAGATTTTAAAATGCTTTCTTAAAAGATAACCAGCTTTTAGAAATCTAAAAGGAAAAGTATGACATAGATCAACATCTCATATTGACCAAATCAACCCCTTCAAAAGGGTCAATTGAAAAGTAGATACTGGACTTCCTTTCAACCCCTTCGAAGGAGGTTGAAGAAGTAGAGCATAGTTAGCTGCCTCAACCCCTTTCGGAATGGATGAAAAGCCAACGAGCTATGATTTGTATGACTTAATTTTCTCTGTGAAGCTACTGGAAAAAAATTTCTTCCCTTAATTCAATATTCAATACAATACTTCAAGAGGCCAACAATTAAATTGAGTCCAGCATGAATTTATGTTCAACAAAAATGAAAACCCCAAATTCAAGTTTGAAGCGTAATTATTTCAAAAAAAACAAGAAGAAAAACGAGTTAGAATCGAGTGCAATTGAACTTGAGCTTGGATTCGTACGTAATAATGGCAAATAACCCCAAATCAAATGAATTCCAAATACAAATTGACACAATAAATTGAATAAAATAAGCATAAAAATAAATCTAAGAATAATTTCATACGAGCAAGAAATTTGAATCGTATTAAAAAAATTAGAACAGCGGTACAAATTCGAACCCAAAGAACTTAAGATTGGTATTGAATGTAATAAATTAGTTTGAAAAATTAAAGTAATGGAAATCTACCTTGAATCCGAACTAAAGAGTACTAAATCTTGGAATTTAGAAAGAAATGGAAAATTTTAATTCTTGTTGTAAGCTTTCAAAAAGTAAATGAGAAAGAGAAGAAGAAAGCACAATTTATAAAAGTAGGAGATGTAGAGAAAGTCAACCAATCAAATTTAAAGGAATGGCCAAGATCTATCCGGTAATATCAAAAGGCGGGAAATTTTAAGGATTTCGAAATGGTTGACTTGAAAAGTCAAGTGCATCCCTTCATAAAAGGAGGCAATGTTACCATTAGTATTCACTACAACCTTGTCAAAACCATAAAAATATAAAAGAGGAATTCACAAAGAGAGATAGGAATAATAGGACCTTTCGAAGGAGTCGAAGGGATGCTTCAGCAAAAAATTAAATAAGCCAAGCATTTTTGTAACACGCCATATTTTTAGTAACATTATTTAGGACATTTAATTAGTTAAATTAAATAAAGTAGTGCAAGTTGATTAGTGGATTGAGATTTGTGAATAAATAAGGGGTAGTCATGCCATGTTAACAATGAACTAAAGATTAAAAATGAATAGGGTGAATAGATAAGGGGCAATATAGGAAAAAAATTATTCTTATACCATAAACCCTTAGGCCATACAATCCACACGTTCATCCATACATTCACAAACAAATTATAAGCTAAGGACGGACACCATTAGCAAGCTCAAGAGAAGATAAAAGCTAGAATTTCAAGAGGAAGAATCAAATCACTTAATCAATAACAAATCTGACATCCTTAATCTCAAAGCTAAGGTGGTGAATAATGACTGCATCTCATTTTTCTAATTGTTTTCAGTTTTAAGATGAATCCAAATTATTTTTTCATCATTATGCCATGTTTTTGAATGATTAAATGTTTATATATGCCTATAGATGATTTATGCTTGTTCATATAGATTTTATGAAATGTTTTAATGTGAACCCTATTTAAAGACGTCCAAATGCCTTGCGATTTTAGATATAGATCAGAAATGATATTTTAGATATGGGTTTCAATTTCCATAATTTTCAGAATTAATGTGGATTTTATATTAATTTTCTATTGTAGAAAATGATTGTTTGGATTTTAAATTTTTTATGGCTAAATAATTAATATTTTGGGTCTAAAATTAATATATGTTAGAAAACACATTAAAGATTATTTTTTGGAATTTTTGTAGAATTTTCCGAACTGTTTTGATGGATATATAAAATTATTTAAGGTATGGGACTTAAATGTTTTATGTATTTAGAAAAGAAGAAGGGGTATTTTGTAAATGATTTAAATTGCTTATTTTTGAAATATTGGCAATGCTTTTAGAAAAGAAAATTAGTAACTAATAAGATTTTGACAAACAAGGAAGGTTAGTTAAAAAGATTACTTAAAAAGGCTAAAAATGGGTTTGACATGCAAATTGCATGCTTCGCCACTTTCGGCACCCAGCTTCCATCTTAGGTGGCTTTCGATTTAGTTCCTCCGCCTCCATCACTATCAAAACTAATGCGTATGGCATCAAAGACTCGGTGCATGGCGAATTGGAAAGAAGGCGGAAGGTATGAGGTCAAAACCAGGGGTTCCGAAGGGTCTAAGTGCTGCTTTATTTTCAATGAAAATGCGCCTGCTTTGCTTTCGACGGTATAGCTTTCGACTTGGTTTGCTTCGGTAGGTCAATGGTAGTAAGAGGTTGTGCCTTTGTTTTAAGTATATGCTTTCGACTAGGATGAAGCCCTTAGTTGCCGCTTTCCCTACCTTTCGAAGTCAATGGTTTCAGAAGGTATACTTTCTTTTAAAACTTAACCACTTCTCCAATGCTTTCAGAAGGATAGTTTCGAAACCATCACTTTTTTACTAAGGAATCGCTTTCGAAAGAAAGGCTTTCGACTTAAATAGTTCGGTGACCCTTTTGCTCTGTTGAAGTATAACCCAAAGGTTTCAAAGAAGATGGTTTTAAATGGTTTCAAGAGGTATTTCCACATGTTTTAAATTGAACTTGGTACTTTCGAAAGGTTTGTTGTTTACAAAGGTTTTGATGCTATTGAAAGGTTGTAAATGAAGATTTCGAAGGGGTGGTTCCCCAATGGTTTCAAAAGGTCAGAAAGGAATGATTTTCTAATGTTTTCGAAGGGCAAAGTTTAAAGTGTTTTAAAGATAGAATTTCTTAGGTTTTATAGCTTTTGAAGGAAAGGTTTTTTCAAGTGTTTCCAAAAGGAAGATTGAATGGTTTCGAAAGGAGTGTTTTGGCTTTTGGACTAGGTTATAAAGAAGGGTTTTACTTGATTTCGAAAGGGGTACTTTCAATTGATTCGAAAAGGGTACTTTCAAAGGTTTAAATGTTTTCATCAACAAAGATTTGCGTAAAGTGTATATATAATATGGCAAGGTGATTTTGCGTAAAGTATAGAATATATGTATTTTCCTTGTTTATGTTCGGTTTAAAGGATTTAAATCAATTTGAGATGAAAAGGATTTCAAGGAAAAAATTTGGGAAGATTACCCTAAGTAAAATGACTAGGATATTAGAATATCAAATGGGACTGGTACAGGGTCGCGCCCTATGCATTAGCTATTAGCCCCAGCTAATTTAGTCCAAAATTCCAATGTGTAAGGCTTTGTCACAGGTAAGACTAAAATGATGATTACATACAAAAGGGAATATATATTTGTACACGGATAGGTTATTAGTGAGCCCGCAAAACCATCAGGATCAGGTGACCCTGGGTGAAGTAGTGTTAGGGACAGAACATCCAGAAGAGGAGTATCTAACAGATAAGTGAAGAATAGACCATCCGAAAGAGGAGTGTCTAATAGGTGTTAGATAATTTGTTTATATTGTCTGGTAGGCCCGAGTCAAACAAAGGTTAGTAGTTAGCTAATTAAAACTATAGTGTTCGGGCAGATAGTTCATTTGTCACCCGATATGTATGTTTACATAATAATGCTCTACAATTTTAACCAGTTTTGGTTGCAGGATAAAGGTTTGCAAAAGATATGTTTTAAAAGGATATTAGTGAGGGGAAACCCGTTCCGCTAAGTGGCATGGTCTCACTTAATACCAAATAACCGAGATGTATAGTATTATTCATACCAGGTTTTATGTCTGACTCAAAGTTCATATTTTTTCCCCCTAAACTCTCGGGTGCTCAAATTGATTTGATTAGGCTGAGGGTTGAGGTTTACAAGTTATTAGTAGGCTAGAGAATAAACCTTTCGAAGTCGAGCAAGTGGCTGATGGATAGCTATTTAGGAGTTGCTGTTTTATTTTGTTTGATTCTGTTGTGTTGTATTATGTCAGTATGGCTATATAATACTCTGGTCAACCATGAGGGCATCATCATATGTCGCTCTTGGCGTATTTTGTACTAATTATATTTGATCTTTACCTGAGAAACGATTATGGGATTATGTAACTTGGATATGAAAATTTGTAGAAATGTAATCGGAAGAATGTTTTAATATGTGATGCTTTTATTTCATATTCAAGTGCTTCTTATATTATGGATACCATTTACATTACCGTATTTGGTCACCCGAAGTTAATACTATGGATGGCTACAGCATCTGTAGCGCTTAGCTTCGGGCCTCCTGACAAGGGAAGTTACAACTTGGTATCAGAGCATAAATATATGAAAAACTTTAAACTAAAATGATTTTGGAAAAAATAATCCTAAGAAATAAGAGATAAGATCGGGGTTTGGGATAACGTTATAGTAACATACTTGTATTTGATATATATAATTATATGTTAAATCTCTAGTTTTCTATCTCTTTTAGGCTATTCTGAGTAAGGACTATATCAGGCTTGGAGGGAAGTCATTTATTGGAACTGAAGATGCTATAGAAGTGGAGAACTGATTGCTACATTATGAAAGGATATTTGCTAATTTGGGGCTCAATCATGAGCAAATGATAAGGCTTGCTTCGAGACAGCTTCAGGGAGCAGTTTATTCTGGTAGAATAGCGTGACGGCTAGAGTGGATAAAGAAATGATGACATGGGATAAATTTAGGAAGAAGTTCTAGGATAGGTTCATGTCTATGATGGCACAGTCCGCTTTTCTCAGAAAGTTCGTTGAGTTAGAGTAAGGAGAGATGTCTGTTTTGGTGTATGCTAGAAGATTTGAGGAGTTGGCAAGTATGGGTATGCTACAGTGTATACTATGATGAAGAGGAATGAGAAGTTCATCAGGGGGTTGAAGCCTGAATTGGCCAGGGCCACATTGCCTTATATTAGAGATCCTTGTGATGTCATAGTTGAGATGGCTTTAAGAAATGAGGAGTGTTTCTTCTTTGGAAAATAATAAGGCAAAGGAGGTCCAAGTTGGACAGAGTCAGAAAAGGAAGTTCTTTCATAAGAAGGGTACGCTGAAAGGTGGAGCTGTGAAGAAAGGAAAGTCTGAGGCTGTTTACTTCAAGTGCGACAAGAAGGGGCATTTTGCGAATGAGTGTCGTACTGGAATGGCGAAGGAAGTGATCGGGAAGAAGAACATCAGATGCTTCAACTGCGATCGGATTGGTTATTATAAGAATCAATGCAAAGAGCCTGATAAATATGTAAGGGGCAAGGTATTTGCATTAGAACCTGCTGCATCAGGACTAACGGCACAGGAGAAAGAGAAGGCAGCATTGAGTGGTACGCTTCAGATCCAAGGAATGTTTGTTAGCGTTCTGTTTTATACTGGTGCATAACATTCTTTTATATCTCCTTGATAAGCTTAACTTAGAACTCATATAATTAGTTACTTCCTTAAGGGTTGCAAATCCTACAGGAGGGTATGCGACACTTGGAATAAAGTGCGACCACTTAGAATTTGATTTTCTTGGTCATACCTTTGTTTGCAGTTTGCATGTATTTGACTTTGTAAGGTTCAAAATTATTTTGAGCAGGGATTTGTTAAGTAAGTCTGATGCTAAGATATTTTGTCATGATAGGAAAATATCGCTTAGACACCCTAACTGTAGTGACTGGATAGTATAAACTAAACCCTAGCTGTGAGGTGAATGCTTTGTTGGGTGTTGTGGAGTTAGAGGACGAGTTGAATAGATTTTTCGTGGTTAGAGAATTAGTAGAAGTGTTTGAATAGGTAGTAGGAATGCCACCAAAACAAGCCATTGAATTTCGAATAGATTTGGTGCCCGGAGCAGAAACAGTGAGTAGGCAGCCAAGTAGGATGATACGTATAGAGATGAGAGAGTTGAAGGTGCAATTGGTGGATTTGGAAGGCAAGAGTTTTATTAGGCCGAGTAGTTCACCTTGGGGAGCAGCCGTAGTGTTTGATAAGAAGTCGGACAAATCGTTGAGGTTATGTATCGATTATCGTAAGTTGAATGAGAAGTCGATAAAGAATCGATATACGTTGCCTAGAATTGACGATTTGTTCGATCAGTTGAGTGGAGCCAATGTATTTTCTCATTTGGATTTGGCGATAGGTTTCCATCAGCTTAGAGTAGTAGAGGAGAGTGTTCCTTTAACGGTGTTTAGGACCAGATATGGATCGTACGAATGGTTAGTTATGCCGTTCGGACTAACTAATGTGCCGGCATTCTTTGTGGATTTGATGAACCGAGTTTTCCATGAGCACTTAGATAGGTTCATAATTTTTTTTTCATAGATGATATTTTAATATACCCTAAGAATTAAAGGGAGCATGAAGTTCATCTTAGATTTGTGCTTGAGAAGCTGAGGCAGAATCAGCTAAAGGCGAAGTTTTCGAAGTGTCATTTCTGGAAGAAGTAAGTGAAGTTTCTTGGTCATGTAGTCTCATAGAAAGGGTTATCAGTGGATCCGACTAAGAATGAAGCGGTGAATAATTGGAAGAGATCCAAGACAGTGAATGAGATAAAGAGTTTTCTTGTATTGGCGGGATATTATCGGAGGTTCATAAAGGATTTTCGTGGATAGCAGCACCGATGACTAAACTAACGCGAAAGTATGTGAAGTTTATGTGGACCGATAAGTATGAGGAAGTATTCCAGAGCTTGAAACACTTATTGACCCATAAACCTGTGTTAGTTGCTCCAAAAGGGAATCAGGATTTGGTAGTTTACACAAATGCGTGTGAACTAGATTAGGAGCTACGTTGATGCAGAAAGGTAAAGTGATTGCATATGCTTCTCAACAACTTAGACAGCATGAGATTAGATATCCAACGCATGATTTGGAATTAGCTGCATGATTTTTGCTTTGAAGGTGTGAAGACATTATCTTTTGGGAGAAAGGTTTGAGTCGTATACGGATCATAAGTCGTTGAAGTACTTGTTCTCTCAGAAGGAGCTGAACATGTGGTAGAAGAGATGGTTAGATTTTATTGCTGCTTATGATTTTGGAATTGAGCACACACCAGGGAAAGGCAACAAAGTTGCAGATGCGCTTAGCAGAATGCATCAGAATGTAGTATTGGTGATGATAGATGAGTGGAAGGATTTGGCAGCATTGTCGACTTGTAAAGTGCAGTGGAGATCTGAGGCTGGGTCTGGTGGAGGATATGTTGTGTTGTCTGGTTTAGAAGTTCAACCAGTATTGATGAGAAGGCTGCTACTAAATAGGAGGAGGATCCAGTATTAGTAGAACGGATCAAGAAGTTAAGGGATGGAACGGAGAGTGATGACTTGAAGGATTTTGGACTTGACCAGAATGGGTGGTTGAGAAAGAAAGGAAGATTATGTGTTCCAAATGTGGAAGACATAAGGAAAGAGGTTTTGGAGAAATGTCATCGTTCGAAGTTCACTATTCATCAAGGAGGAACTAAGATGTATCACGAAATAAAGAGAAGTTTCTTCTGGAAATGTATGAAGAGGGATGTAGGCTTGTACATGAAATAATGTTTTAATTGTCAACAGGCAAAGGTCGAACATCTGAAACCAAGTGGGTTGCTATAGCCACTGGATATTCCGATATGGAAGTGGGATTCTATTTATATGGATTTTATAGATAGGTTGCCAAGATCTAGAAGAGGAAATGAAAGTATATGGGTCATAATGGATAGACTGACCAAGAGTGTCCATTTCATTCTAATTAAGTTAACTAGGACGGCACCTATTTTGGCGAAGTTGTTTATGAAGAATGTGGTTAGACTGCACGAAATTTGTAACGACCCTGAATTTCCGACCCAATTTAAATTTTTTAATCCATTATTTTAATATAAAATCTGAAATTTATATACGTTCTCAATTAACGTCCAAACTTTGTTTATAAAATGCGTCTAGTTAGTTATAGATATGGGAAAAGTTTCGTCGCAAAATATTACAGAAAATTTCGTTCACGTTTTATTGTATATCAGTTCATTTTAAAGTGCGTAAATTTTATCTTCCGAATCTAAATATTTTTACACAATAATATTGTAAAAATTTATCTCATTTAGAAGTCGCAATTCGTTTCTTCTAATTCCGTCGTCGCCTGCTTCATTTAAATTGTTATTTCAAACGAACAATTTATTCGGCATAAATTTCGAGTTTTGATAAAACTATCGTATCAAAATTATTTGTGTACCATTGGAAGCGCCTCGTCGCACTGATGAAAACGGTATATTCGTTTTCACAAATCGAAGCTCGGCATAAAACGTCGCGTTAATTTAACTGTTCCAAGCGGACCGGTTTAGCAATATTCAGCCCAAAACAAACAGCCATATCCATTCAAAAATTTGAAAAATAAATTTTGGCTGAGGTGCATTCAATGCGGTAGTTGGCTGATAGGGGTTAGCTTGGAAAATAGGTGAGGCGGTTCATATTTCAAAAAAAAATTACTGTGCAAATACATTTCTCAAAAAAAATATATAATATAAACGCGAACTTTGCTCTGTACCCATTCACAAACGTCTATAGGTACCTCCCCTCTTCTTCTTCTTATTTATTCTCCCTTTCATATATTTCTTACTGTAATAAAACATCAAATGCAAAAAGAAAAAAGTAATAATAACTAAAGCTCGCCACCTCTCCCCCACATGCGCACGAGTTCACCACCTCCACTCAATCGCACATCACCTCCACCTGAGCCGACCGAGCCCACCGCCTCCATCGTTCACTGCCCCATGCCTCTCCAGAAGCCCCACCATTTCTCCCCTCCACGCGCGCCCCTCCACTGCCTCAGGCAACCTTCAGACCAAGCCACCACTCCTCTGGCCACGCAACAACCCAGCCATCCCCCTGAACCATGACCTGCCCCTCCTCCTACGCGCGCACGCGCACCTACCCAATCGCAGCCGCCGTCACACCTCCACCTCCCAGAGCTGCCGCACCCGTAGTCGTCTCCTGCTTGTGCTGTATTCGTGCGTGCAGTGCATGAATATGGGTGCAAAAATATGTGTCCATGCATATGTATTGAACCATGGGCATGCATGGGTATTAAAATGCAGGCTTGCATTTATAAACAGAAAGAGTCTCGGTTTTGTAAAAAAACAAAAAGGAAACAGATTTTGTTATAAAAATAAAAATGAAGTGAACGGTATTGCTTCTTGAAGGGAAAAGTTCACTGTGTTCAAAGTGTTGCCAGAGAATATATTTGCAGTATCTATTTTGTTACTGAATAATAGTAACCGTTTTTTTCCTTTTGTATACAACAGCAACCAGTTGAGTTCCATTTGCAGCAGCATCAAAATTCTTAGCTTTCGTTCTTTTCTTCGTCTTTGGTAAGCGCATATATATAATTTTATAAAATATATATGAACGTTCATTTTGAATTAATACCATCTTTCTTTTGTCGATGGTTGCAATGTTCAATTGTTCATGTTTGAGCCGTGTTGAACTAATTCAATTCGTGCCTCTTCGTGCTTCGTCTTTCATCTCTCTAACCACGAAAAGTGAATTAACTTTCACAACTTTTATTCTTATACAATGATATTCAAGTTTGGTAGTTAAATGATTGATAATATGATGTTGACATTGGACGTTAAAATTGTTAATGTAAAATAATTGAATTTGACGTAGGATAGTTAACAATTTGAAATTGATATATGTGTTGAATTTGATTAGATAAAATTTGTATAATATGACTCCTTTAAATGTTTAATTAATTGACCCGTAGAAATATGGTTACTTACATCCTGAACCATTTAAATATATGTTGTATAAATTAATGTAGTATGAAATTGAATAAGTAGAAACCAAGTGTAGAATTTCATAGAATAATAAGTGTAATAATCTTTAATCTACATGAAATGATAGTGTAAATTCTAGATATAATTATATTAATTTGCATAAAAAACAATGTAAATTAATACGATTATTTCGAGATTATTTGAATTAATTATTGGATTATTATTGGTTGTTGTTATTGCTTGTTTATTTACTTTGACACCATCCCGGTTATCACACTGCAAGTTTCTTTTGCTATGCTTTGATTTTTGAATTGAAATGGAATCGGGCTGAAATGATAAATACCCAAATAAAACTTTGGTTTAGGATAGAGAATTAAATAAAAACCTGATTGGTCAATAATTCGATTTAAAAATAAAAAATAAAGATTTTATTTGAATAGAATAATAAGGGTTTTTAAATGAAGTTGGAATTTGAATTCTAGTGAAATTTAAATGTTAACATTTAATAATCTGAAACAAAATATTAACAAAGTAGTTGATGAAAAAACGTTGTTTTAATTTAAGAAAATGGTTGAATTAAGTTTTGAAATTATTTAATAATTAAGTTTTGAAATTATTTAATAATTAAATAAGATTGAATTATTTAATAATTAAATAAAATTGAATTCTTTAATAAGTGAAATTGAACTTCTTAATAAGTGAAATTGAACTTCCTTAATAAGTGAAATTGAGTTTCTGTAAAAATTAAGTTTTAAAATTTGTTTAAACAAAATAAGTAAATAAGTGAAATGAATTTCTTTAATAAGAAAATAAAGTGTGATTTATTTGTTGAAAAAAATATAAGACTTGTAATTTAAAGAATTTAATTTGACGAACTTAATTTAATTAAATTTGTAGGTTTTGATATAATGTAGGTAAACGTATAATTGATTAATGAATTGGAAATTAAATTGAAATTGTTTGAATGTTAAGTTAACTTAATTATAATGATTATTGAATTAAATCCATCAATGAATTTAAATTGATTGGAATGTTAAATTAACTTAATTTAAAAGATGATGAAATGAAACCTATATATGAATTTAAATCAATAATTGAATTTGTTTTAAATTAAAATTGAAATTGAATTATAGAGTTTTGAAAGTGAAAATTTGAAAATTTTGAAACGTAAATTTTGGAAATTGATATAGAAAGGCAAATGAAATGTTGGCTTTGAAATTCAAAGAGAAATTGAAATTGGTTTGGTTTTGAAATATATTAAATGACCAATCGGTATAATAACTACGATAGTATTAAAGAGACCGGATTCGGTTAGGGACATGCTCACAATCTAAACCGAATGCCACTTTAATAACTATACGCGGAGTGTGATCCTGAATGAAGTGGTTGGAATGATGTACGTTGATGATCGAAGAAAGAGAACGATAATGAATGACCTTGACACTTGTGTCAAATTGGAAATGACTAAAACAGGAGCCGTGCCGGGCCAAATGGGGTTAGCTACCTCGAGCGAACACACTTCTTCATAAACTGCTCATTACTTGTTATTGATTGGTGCACACCCTTGAATTTGGAGTGTTGTTTCGTGGTGTTGAGATCGTTGCGGCGATGCGTTCTCACCGGTCCGGATCAGGCAAACGGTAGTTTCACTACCTTGGGTATTGCCTCATATGCCTTGTCATACTTGTATCCCAATACGCGACCACTACGTTTTGTTTTGTATTATACCTATGGAGTACTCCCTGATATCCCACTAGTTTACGGTGGAGTTTACAGTGTTGTATAGATTATAATGCTATATAAATGTGTCAAGAGGAACAATGGTAACGCCTTAACACTATTTTGATATTTTATTTTACTATTAGGCATTATCTACTTAGCGTACACTACTATATATATATATAGTTTAACAGATCCTGAAAGATGTTGTTCCATTCATCTTTGAGTTATTCTTATTTCAAATTTGAACCATATTATTTGTATAAGATTATATGTCCTGACCCGAGTGTTTGTTTATGGTTATGCTCGGGTCAGCCTGAGGATTTCTGTTGTTGTGCGGCTTGGAAGCTGAAGACTTGAAGACTATCATTTATCTTTATCTTTATCAGTATTGCTCTATTATACTTTGATTATTATCGGACATCAATGTATTTCTATTTCAGTATTTTCTTGAGACGTTGTTGTATTTACTTAGTAGCTTCATGAACTACTATTATGACATTGTTGTGATTCCGCTGCGTTATTGTTATGGTGTATCTTCTGTGATTCTGTGATGATTCTCATTTATATACATATACTCCATTAATGATTCGTGTTTTGTACTATTTAAGTTGACATGTGTGGATGATTTTCAATTTAAATGGTCCAAATATACGGGTTGTTACAGTTGGTATCAGAGCTTTGGTTCTCAAAAACCTTAGCCTGTGGAGTTTTAAAGCTCATTAGAGATAGGGTAACCATACCCTATAATGAGGAGAATCATTTCAGAATCCATATCCTTTTGATTCCATCCTCCTTGTTGAATTCATTTGATTAGGATTTCCTTAAGTTCTAAAAAATCTCTATCTTTGATTCTAAAATCGATTTTGGTATTCCAGGATGAGTACTAGAAGGAATGCTAAAGGTGGAGGTAGAGGAAATGCTCCCGAACCACATGCCCCAGCTCCCACAGTCAAGTTTTCAACTCTAAGCAAGGAATACACCCAGCTTGGCGGCGTCAAATTCACTGGTTCCAAGAGCATCATTGAAGTGCAATAGTGGCTGAAGAGCCTGGAAAGGATCTTCACTGGTCTTGAGATTACTGACGCGTAGAAGCGTAAATTGGCTGCCTGGCAGCTTCAGGATGTGGCACGGGATTGGTGGGAGTCGGTCACCTCCCGTACTGACGAAGAAACTATCACTTAGGCTCAGTTTAGGTAGAAATCTAACTGAAATTGCATCCAAATAAATTTCTTCTATCTTGTCAAATTTTGACTCATCTTTATATTGCTTGTAAATAGGGATTCCTTTACAGCTCTGTGGACGCCAGCAGTCGGAAAGGCTCAGCTTTATCGATCATTTATGGACCTCAAGCAGGGCAACATGACTTTCTTCGAGTATGAAATAAAGTTTAACGAACTCTCCAAGTTCGGTCCTGGCTTGATTGATACACCACTGCTGAAGAATGATAAATTCATTCATGGGGCACGTCCAGAGTATTACGAACTCCTCACAGCTCATGTACATGGCACTTTTACCAAGTTGATGGATTTTTCTCTTAGGTATAAGGGAAAGCCGAACGGAACATCAGCCACCAAGGCTCCAGTTACTCAGCCATCCTCTAGTTAGACTGGAAAGAGAAAGTCGAATTTTGAGCAACAAAAGAAGAACTGGCAGAAGAAATTCATACTTGGCTATTCTCAGAAGAAGCCCATTGACATATCCTCTATCACCTGCTTCAACTGCAACCAGAAAGGTCATTATGCCAGTAGTTGCCCATCCCCAAAGGGTGCAGCTATTCCGCCACCGGCTCAGATGGCCAAGAGAGATGTATGTCACATTTGCTTACAGCCAGGACATTTTAAGAAGGACTGCCCTACCCAGAAGAGGGGCACTCCATCTGGAGTTTTTGCTATCACCACACCTACCCCGGAAGTTTAGGATGACCAAGGTACATTACAGAGCACTTTTATGTTGCATACTTTACCTGTTAGAGTTTTATTTGACACCGAAGCAACACATAGTTTTATATCTATTGATTTATGCAATAAACTTGGATTGGAACCCATCCTTGCATCTACTTTCTTATGTGTATCAAATCCTATTGGAGGACCCGCTAACCTCAAAAGGGTATGCAAATATGTCACGCTTATTTATGGCATGCACCGTTTCACTTGGGATTTATATGTCCTTGGATTCGAGGCATTCGATATCCTATTAGGTGTTGATTAGCTATGAAAGTTCGAAGTTGTTATCTGTTGCAAAGCTTGAACCGTCTCTCTAATTGACGACAAGAGAAAACCTTTGATTATTGAAGGTAAATCGCCTCAAGAATGTGCTGGGAGTTTTATATTCTCTCTTGACTCTCATCCGAATAATCTAAACTCTACTCCAGTTGTTCAACTCTTTTCTGATGTGTTTGGAGAAGTCAATTATCTACCACCTCCGTGGGAAATCGAATTCTCCATTGACCTTATACCTGATGCTCGACCAGTAATTCTCCCTCTCAGGAGAATGGCTCCTAAAGAGAAGGCAGAATTGAATGTTCAGATTGAAGATTTATTTGCTAAAGGCTTGATACGGCGAAGTTATTCAGAATGGGGTGCTGCAGTTGTATTCGTCACAAAGTCTGATGGTTCTCTCAGAATGTGTGTGGACTATAGAGAGCTAAACAAGCTCACACACAAGAACAGATATCCAATGCCCCGCATTAATGATCTATTTGACCAGCTCCATGGAGCTAAAGTTTTCTCTCAACTCGATCTGGCGACAGGCTTTCATCAACTCAGAATCGCTGAGGAGAGTATTCTTAAAACAGCATTCCACACTGAAAATGGTTTCTTTGAATGGCTGGTTATGCCATTCGGTCTTACTAATGCTCCAGCTTATTTCGTCGATTTGATGAATAGATTTTTCCGTGATGTTCTTAACAAGTTTGTTCTTGTTTTCATCGATGATATTCTCGTCTTCTCTAAATATGAGAAAGAGCATAGGTCACATTTGGCTTTTGTTCTTGAAACTCTTCGCAGCCATCATCTTAAAGCCAAGTTTTCGAAATGCCACTTTTGGAGAGATGAAGTTCGATTTCTTGGTCATATTGTCTCGAAGAATGGGATTTCGATCGATCCAGCTAAGATCGCCATAATCAATGTAAGTTCTGTCCTTACTTGTCATTTCTATCCAAACATCTTATCTCTATCTAAATTCGAATCCTTTGAATTTACAGGACTGGGAAACTCCCAAAACTCCTATAGATATTCGTAGCTTCTTGGGCTTGGTCGGCTATTATCGCAGATTTATAGAAAAATTTGATCGTATTGCCGCACCGCTCACCGCATTGACCAGAAAGAATGTCAAATTTAATTGGAGTGAAAAGTGCGAAGAAGCTTTCAATGAGATGAAGCGAAGGTTGACCATTGCCCCAGTTCTTACAGTTATTGACGGTAGCGAAGGATTGACCGTCTATACTAATGCCTGCCGTGATGGATTAGGAGCAGTTTTAATGCAGAAAGGAAAGGTCATTGCCTATGCGGGTCGTCAGTTAAAGACCCATGAAGAAAATTATGCAGCTCATGATTTAAAGCTTCTTGCGGTTGTATTTGCACTAAAGCTATGGAGGCACTATCTATTGGGAACCAAATTTGAATTATTCACTGACCATAAGTCTTTGAGATATATTTTCTCACAAAAGGATTTGAATCAAAGACAAGTCCGATGGCTCGAATTCTTAGCTGCATATGATCTTGATATTAACTATACCCCAGGGAAAGAAAATGTCGTAGCCGATGCTTGAAGCAGAAACCAAGCAATGGCATGTTGTAACCTTGTTGAGGGAATGTTATTCCAGCTCGTCGTCTCCCCAGCCCTTATGGATCGCATTATAGCTAAGCAATATGAAGACATCTTTCTCTATCGTATCAAAGAAATAGTTCTAGGTAGAGTCGGAAATGCTAACAGTAAAATGGGTGCACAAGTCGATAGTAATGGAGTCTTGACAATTGACGATAGAATTTGTGTTCCCAATATTGATAGTTTAAGATAGGAAGTGCTGAGAGAAAACCATCAGTCCTCGCTTTCATTTCATCTAGGAGTCACCAAGATGTATCAAAATATGAAGAAGTTATATTGGTGGAGTGGGATGAAGCGTGATATTTCTACCTTTGTTAGTAGATGCACAACTTTCGACAAGTTAAAGCTGATCATAGAAAAATGGCAGGTTTGCTTCAACCTCTAGAGATTCCAGGTTGGAAATGGGAGTAGATTTCTATGGATTTTATTGATGGGCTATCAAGGACTAGAAAAGGGTAACGAAAGCATTTGGGTGATTGTCGATAGACTGATGAAATTCGCTCATTTTATTCCAGTCAAGACCACTCGTACTGCTTCGAGTTTGGCCGAGATATATATGAGGAAAGTTGTTAAACTTCATGGTGTACCATCTAGTATCGTATGCGATAGAGATCTCATTTTCACTAGTAAATTCTGGAAGGCATTTCATGATAC
The DNA here is from genome assembly GCA_030765085.1 of Allium cepa. Taxonomy (NCBI): domain Eukaryota; kingdom Viridiplantae; phylum Streptophyta; class Magnoliopsida; order Asparagales; family Amaryllidaceae; genus Allium; species Allium cepa. The sequence goes on along the minus strand of CM060938.1, from coordinate 25,160,624 downwards.
TTTTGGCACTAAACTGAATCTGAGCACAGCATATCATCCTCAGATAGATGGCCAAACTGAGAAGGTGAATCAGATATTGGAAGTCCTTCCCCGAGCTTGTATTATAGACTTTGGAGGATCCTGGAAAGACCATCTCCATTTGGTTGAATTCACTTAAATAATAGTTATCAGGTAAAGAAATCGAATTTCAAATTTAAATAAGTATATTTCAATTGAAATTAATTATCTTTAATAAATCAGGCAAGCATTGGTAAGGCACCGTTTGAAGCTTTGTACGGACGGCCGTGCAAATCACCAGCTTGTTGGATCGAGTCTGGAGACCGATTAGTGCTTGGTCCGAATAAATTATGGAAGCTTCCGAGAAAGGTGAAGAAATCAGGAAGAAGATAAAGACAGCACAAGACAGACAGAAGTGCTACGCTGAAAGAAGGAGGAGAGATTTCGAATTCAGTGTAGGAGACGAAGTATTTCTGAAAGTGTCGCCTTTGAAAAATGTTATTCGATTTGAAAGAAAGGAGAAGCTTGCTTCCAGATTTGTTGGACCGTTTGAGATTACGGAAAGAGTTGGAACCTTGGCCTATAGAATTGCATTACCAGAAAAGTTTGTCGGTGTGCACAATGTGTTCCACGTCTCACATCCCCGCAAAGTTGTGCGCGATCCATTTATGACCATTCCCACTGCTCAGTTGGAAGAGATAGTTATCGAGCCTGACTTGACTATTGAGCGGATCCAGATAATCGATCGTGAGACGAAGCAACTTAGAAGGAGGTCGGTAAATCTCATCAAAGTTCAGTGGAGTTCAGATGAGCGAGATTGCACATGGGAAACTGAGGATAATTTCGGGATTCAAACCCCGAATTACAAATTTCAGATATAATTCAGTTTTCTTAAATTTATCTTGACTTTTCTGCTTGTTTCTTTCCTACTTCTCCCGTCTCGTTCCTTTTCGAGGACGAAAAGTTTTGAGTGGGGGAGATTGTAACGACCCTGAATTTCCGACCCAATTTAAATTTTTAAATCCATTATTTTAATATAAAATCTGAAATTTATATACGTTCTCAATTAACGTCCAAACTTCGTTTATAAGATGCGTCTAGTTAGTTATGGATATGGGAAAAGTTTCGTCGCAAAATATTGCAGAAAATTTCGTTCGCGTTTTATTATATATCAGTTCATTTTAAAGTGCGTAAATTTTATCTTCCGAATCTAAATATTTTTACACAGTAATGTTGTAAAAATTTATCTCATTTAGACGTCCCAATTCGTTTCGTTTAATTCCGTCGTCGCTTGCTTCATTTAAATTGTTTTGTCAAGCGAATAATTTATTTGGCATAAATTTTGAGTTTTGATAAAACTGTCGTATCAAAGTTATCTATGTACCGTTGAAAGCGCCTCGTCGCGCTGATCAAAATTGTATATTTGTTTGCACAAATCGGAGCTCGGCATAAAACGCCGCGTTAATTTAACCGTTCCAAGCGGACCGGTTAAGCAATATTCAGCCCAAAACAAACAGCCATATCCATTTAAAAATTTGAAAAATAAATTTTGGCTGAGGTGAATGCGGTAGTTGGCCGATAGTGGTTTGCTTGGAAAATAGGTGAGGTGATTCTTATTTCAAAACAAAAATTACTGTGCAAATACATTTCTCAAAAAAATTATAAAATATAAACGCGAACTTTGCTCTGTACCCATTCACAAACGTCTAAGGGTACCTCCCCTCTTCTTCTTCTTCTTTATTCTCTCTTTTCATATTATGTTTTTCTGTAAAAAAACAACAAATGCAAAAAGAAAAAAATAACTGAAGCTCGCCACCTCTCTCCACATGCGCACGAGTTCACCACCTCCGCCCAGTCGCGCGTCACCTCCACCTTAGCCGACCGAGCCCACCGCCTCCACCGTTCGCTGCCCCCACGCCTCTCCAGCAGCCCCACCATTTCTCCCCTCCACGCGTGCCCCTCCACTGCCTCAGCCGACCTCCAGACTGAGCCACCACTCCACTGGCCACGCAACAACCCAGCCATCCCCCTGAACCACGACCTACCTCTCCTCCTACGCGTGCATGCGCACCTACCCAGTCGCAGCCGCCGTCACACCTCCACCTCTCGGAGCTATCGCACCCAGCCATCCCCTGCTTGGACTGTGTTTATGCGTGCAGTGCGTGCATATGGGTGCAAAAAAATGTGTGCATGCATATGTATTGAACCATGGGCATGCGTGGGTATTAAAATGCAAGCTTGCATTTATAAAGAGAAAGAGTCACGGTTTTGTAAAAAAAACAAGAAGAAGGAAACAGATTTTGTTATAAAAATAAAAATGAAGTGAACGGTATTGCTTCGTGATGGGGAAAGTGTCACTGTGTTCAAAGTGTTGTCTGAGAATATATTCACAGTATCTATTTTGTTACTGAATAATAGTAACCATTTTTTTCCTATTGTATACAACCGCAACCAGTTGACTTCCATTTGCAGCAGCATCAAAATTCTCAGTTTTCGTTCTTTTCTTCGTCGTTGGTAAGTGCATATATATAATTTTGTAAAACATATATGAACGTTCATTTTGAATTAATACCATCTTTCTTTTGTCGATGGTTGTAGTGTTCAATTGTTCGTGTTTGAGCCGTGTTGAACCAATTCCATTCGTGCCTCTTCGTGCTTCGTCATTCATCTCTCTAACCACGAAAAGTGAATTAAATTTCACGACTTATATTCTTATACAATGATAATCAAGTTTGGTTGTTAAATGATTGATTGTTTGATGTTGATATTGGACGTTAAAATTGTTAATGCAAAATAATTGAATTTGACGTAGGATAGTTAACAATTTGAAATTGGTATATGTGTTGAATTTGATTAGATAAAATTTGTATAATATAACCCCTTTAAATGTTTAATTAATTGACCCGTAAAAATATGGTTACTTACATCCTGAACCATTTAAATTTATGTTGTATAAATTAATGTAGTATGAAATTGAACGAGTAGAAACCAAGTGTAGAATTTCATAAAATAATAAGTGTAATAATTTTTAATCTATATGAAATGATAGTGTAGATTCTAGAATTAATTATATTAATTTTCATAAACAACAATGTAAATTAAATACGATTATTTCGGGATTATTTGAATTAATTATTGGGCTGTTATTGATTGTTGTTATTGCTTGTTCATTTACTTTGACACCATCCCAGTTATCACACAGCAAGTTCCCTTTAATATGCTTTGATTTTTGAATTGAAATGGAATCGGGTTGAAATGATAAATACCCAAATAAAACTTTGACTTAGGATAGAGAATTAAATAAAAACCCGATTGGTCAATAATTCGATTTAAAAATAAAAAATAAAGATTTTATTTGAATAAAACAATAAGGGTTTTTAAATGAAGTTGGAATTTGAATTCTAGTGAAATTTAAATGTTAATGTTTAATAATATGAAACAAAATATTAACAAAGTAGTTGATGAAAGAACGTTGTTTAAATTTAAGAAAATGATTGAATTAAGTTTTGAAATTATTTAATAAATAAGTTTTGAAATTATTTAATAATTAAATAAGATTGAATTATTCAATAATAAAATAAAATTGAATTCTTTAATAAGTGAAATTGAACTTCTTAATAAGTGAAATTGAACTTCCTTAATAAGTGAAATTGAGTTTCTGTAATAATTAAGTTTTGACATTTGTTTAAATAAAATAAGTAAATAAGTGAAACTGAATTTATTTAATAAGAAAATAAAGTGTGATTTATCTGTTGAAATAAATATCAGACCTGTAATTTAAAGAATTTAATTTGACGAACTTAATTTAATTAAATTTGTAGATTTTGATATAATATAGGTAAACGTAAATTGATTTAATGAATTGGAAATTAAATTAAAATTGTTTGAATGTTAAGTTAACTTAATTATAATGATTATTGAATTAAATCCATCAACGAATTTAAATTGATTGGAATGTTAAATTAACTTAATTTAAAAGATGATGAAATGAAACCTGTATATGAATTTAAATCAATAATTGAATTTGTTTTCAATTAAAACTGAAATTGAATTATAGAGTTTTGAAAGTGAAAATTTGAAAACTTTGAAATGTAAATTTTGAAAATTTATATAGAAAGGAAAATGAAATGTTGGCTTTCAAATTCAAAGAGAAATTGAAATTGATTTGGTTTTGAAATATATTAAATGACCAATCGGTATAATAACTACGAAAGTTATTAAAGAGACCGGAATCGGTTAGGGACATACTCACTATCTAAACCGAATACAACTTTAATTACTATACGCGGAGTGTGATCTAGAATGAAGTGGTTGGAATGACGTACGTTGATGACTGAAGAAAGAGAACGATAATGGATGACCTTGACACTTGTGTCAAATTGGAAATGACTAAAATAGGAGCCGTGCCGGGCCAAATGGGCTTAGCTACCTCGAGCGAACACACTTCTTCGTAAACTACTCATTACTTGTTATTGATTGGTGCACACCCTTGAATTTGGAGTGTTGTTTCGCGATGTTGCGATCGTTGCGGTGATGCGTTCTTACCGGTCCGGATCAGGCAAATGGTAGTTTCACTACCTTGGGTATTGCCTCATGTGCCTTGTCATACTTGTATCCCTATACGCGACTACTATGTTTTGTTTTGTATTATACCTATGGAGTACTCCCTGATATCCCACTAGTTTACGGTGGAGTTTACAGTGCTGTATAGATTATAATGCTATATAAATGTGTTAAGGGGAACAATAGTAACGCCCTAACACTATTTTGATATTTTATTTTACTGTTAGGCATTATCTACTTAGCGTACACTTCTGTATATATACATATATATATATATATATATATATATATAGTTTAACGGGTCCTGAAAGATGTTATTCCATTCATCTTTGAGTTATTGTTATTTCAAATTTGAACCATATTATCTGTATAAGAATATATGTCCTGACTCGAGTGTTTGTTTATGCTTATGCTCGGGTCAGCCTGAGGATTTCTATTGCTGTGCTGCTTGGAAGCTGAAGACTTGAAGACTATCATTTATCTTTATATTTATCAGTATTGCTCTATTCTACTTTGACTATTATCGGATATCTATGTATTTCTATTTCACTATTTGCTTAAGGCATTGTTGTATTTACTTAGTAGCTTCATGAACTACTATTATGACATTGTTGTAAGTCCGCTACATTATTCTGTTATGTTGTATCTTCTGTGATTCTATGTTGATTCTCATTTATATACATATACTCCATTAATGATTCGTGTTTTGTACTATTTAAGTTGACATGTGTGGATTATTTTCAATTTAAATGGTCTAAATATACGGATTGTTACAGAATTCCTAGTAGTATAGCAAGTGATAGAGATTCCTTGTGCACTGGTAGGTTTTGGGAGAGTCTACATGAGATTTTAGGAACCAAGCTCAAGATGAGTACCGCTTAACATCTAGAGGCCGTTGGGCAAACAGAAAGAGTTAACAAAGTCTTGGAGGATTTGTTAAGAGCTTGTGTGTCAGATTTTGGAGGATCATGGGAAGACCATCTACACTTAGTCAATTTTTTGCATAACAACAGTTATCAGACTAGTTTACGATGGCACCGTTTGAAGCTTTGTATGGAAGGCCATGCAAATCTCCAGTTTGTTGGTTAGAGACTGGGGATAGGTTGGTTCTTGGTCTGGATTTGGTTAGAGAAGCTTCATAAAAGATTGAGATAATTTGAGCTAGAATGAATGAAGCTCAATCTAAGCAGAAGAGTTATGCAAATAGAAAAAGGAAAGACTTGGAGTTCTCTGTTGAATATCATGAATTTATTAAGGTGTCACCCAATGAAGGGTGTGATTCGATTCGGGAAATCAGGAAAGATGGCACTGAGATTCCTAGGACCATTTCCTATTACAGAGAGGATCGGGAAAAAGAGTATAGTTACTGAACAGTTTGCCAGGAGTCCACGATGTTTTCCATGTTTCTCATTTAAGGAAATGTGTTAGTGACCCGGAGACTACTATTGCACCGACTGTGTTAGATGACTTAGTAGTAGAGTTGGACTTGCTATAGTTAGAAAGCCGATTCGTATAGTTGTGAGAGATGAGAAGAGGTTAAGGAACAAGACAGTCAGATTAGTGAAAGCCTAGCGGAGCGATGATGAGAGAGACTATACTTGGAAGACTGAGAGTAGGATTAGAGACGCTTATCTTGATTTGTTTGATGGTATGTTTAACCTTTTTGATTGATATGTTGCGTACCTTATCGTAATTTCGAGGATGAAATTCTTTAAGGATGGAAGATTGTAACACCCCATATTTTTAGTAACGTTATTCAGAACATTTAATTAGTTAAATTAAATAAAATAATATAAGTTGATTAATGGATTGAGATTTGTGATTAAGAAGGGATGGTCGTGCCATGTTAACAATGAACTAAAGAATAAAAAAGAAATGTTCGGGTAAATTGACAAGGGGAAATATAGAAAAAACATTATTCTTATACCCTAAACTCTTAGGCCATACAATTCGCACGTTCATTCATACATTCACAAACAAAAATATAAGCTAAGGTCGGGCACCATTAGCAAATTCAAGAAAAGATAAAAGCTAGGATTTCAAGAGGAATAATCAAATCACTTAATCAAGAACAAATCGCACATCCTTAATCTAAAAACTAAGATGAATAATGACTACATCTCATTTTTCTATTTTTTTAGTTTTAAGATGAATCCAAAGTATTTTGCATCATTATGCCATGTTTTTGAATGATTAAATGTTTACATATGCGTGTTGATGATTTCTGCTTGTTCATATAGATTTTATGAGATGTTTTAATGTGAAAACCCTATTTACTGACGTCCAAATACCCTACGATTTCAGATATAGGTTAGAAATGAATTTTAGAGGTGGGTTTCAATTTTCATAATTTTCTAAATTAATGTGGATTTTATATTAATTTTCTAGTGTAGAAAATAATTATATGGGTTTTAAATTATTTAATGCTAAATAATTCATATTTTGGGTCTGAAATTAATATATGTTAGAAAACATATTTAAATGATTTTTTGAAATTTTTGTAGAAATTTCCTAAGTGTTTTGATGAATATATAAAATTATTTAAGGTATGGGACATAAATGTTTTATGTATTTAGAAAAGGAGAAGGGGTATTTTGTAAATGATTTAAATTGTTTATTTATGAAGTATTTGCAGTGCTTTTAAAAGGAAAATTAGCAACCAACAATATTTTGACAAATAAGGTGGGTTAGTTAAAAAGATTACTTAAAAATCAGTTTTACATGAAAATTGCATGCTTCGCCACTTTCGGTAGCCAACTTCCATCTTAGGTACCTTCGATTTAGTTCCTCCGCCTCCATCACCATCGAAACCAATGCGCATGGCATTAAAGACTTGGTGCACAGTGAATTGGAAAGAAGGCGGAAGGTATGAGGTCGAAACCAGGGGTTCCGAAAGGGTCGAACAGTTGCTTTGTTTTAAATGAAAATCCGCCTACTTTGCTTTCGACAGTATAGCTTTCGACTTGGTTTGCTTTCGACTAGGTCAATGGTTTTAAGAGGTTGCGCCTTCGTTTTAAGTATATGCTTTTGCCTAGATCGAAGCCCTTAGCTGCTGCTTTTCCAAATTTTTGAAGTCAATTATTTCAGAATGTATACTTTGTTTCAAAACTTAACCACTTCTTCAATGCTTTCGGATGGTTGGTTTCGACACCATCACTTCTTTACTTAAGAATAACTTTCGAAAGAAAGGCTTTCGACTTAAATGTTTTAATGACTCTTTTACTCTGTTAAAGTATAACCCAAAGGTTTCGAAGAAGATGGTTTTAAATGGTTTCGAAAGGTGTTTTCACATGTTTTAAATTGAACCCAATACTTTTGAAAGGTTTGTTGTTTACAAAGGTTTGATGCTTTCGAAAGGTTTTAAATGAAGGTTTCGAAGGGGTGGTTCCCCAATGGTTTCGAAAGGTCTGAAAGGAATGATTTTCTAATGCTTTCGAAGGGCAAAGTTTAAAGTGTTTTAAAGATAGGATTTTTTAGGTTTTATAGCTTTCGAAGGAAAGGTTTTTCAAGTGTTTTCGAAAGGAAGATTGAATGGTTTCGAAAGGAGTGTTTTTGCTTTCGGCCTAGGTTATAAAGAAGGGTTTTACTTGGTTTCGAAAGGGGGACTATTAATGGATTCGAAAGGGGTACTTTCAAAGGTTTTAAATGTTTTCATCAACAAAGATTTGCGTAAAGTACATATATAATATGGCAAGGTGATTTTGAGTAAAGCATAGAGTATATGTACTTTTCTTGTTTAATTTTGGTTTAAAGGTTTTAAATCAATTTGAGATGAAAAGGTTTCAAGGAAAATTTTTAGGAAGATTACCGTAAGTAAAATGACTCAGATATTAGAATACCAGATGGGACTGGTATACAGTCGCGCCCTATACATTAGCTATTATGTTATATCCCGTAAATTTTGACAATATCAATTTAATAATCTTTATTTAAAATTAAATTGATTTGATAATATTGATCAATAAAATATGATTGGGTTTAATAATCAGATTAAATAAATATTTAATTTGTGATTTTATCTTTTAAAAGCTAAATAAATGTTTTTAATTATAATGTGTATATATATATATATATATTTGTATATATATTATAAATAATCTTTGTTTTGGAATTTAATAAATAAATGAAGTTTTGTTTATAAATTCTAATAACATATTGAGTAATTGGGAAATCATGTTTTAAATTAATTTTAAGTTTCTCAAATTATTTAAAATAATAACTATATGGTTTGTAAATATTTAAATAAATGTTATATTGTTTAAAGTTATATCTTAGCTTAATTTTTTGTTTTAATTTAAATAAAATGTTGGTTTTATTTCTTTTTAAATATTATTTGATTAATTTGATTTGGAAATATTATATATAAGTTTAAAATACAAACAGCATATGGTTTAAATTTATTTATTAATAAAAGTGGTTTATAATCTCTTTATAAATCATTTAAAATTTGTTAAATTGATTATTTTCAAGCCCTATTTATAATATATTATTTTTTCCATAAATATAAAAACAATTAAAATAAGAAAATAGAATTTTCATTTTAAATTGAATAAATTGATTTTAATTTGAAAATTCAAAGGATCAATTTGAATTTGGAATTTTATTTGGAATTCAAATTAACAGATTCTTTAAAAATATTTGTATAAGTTTTAATTTATAATTTATTTTATTTACATTTTCTTTAAATAAGGAAATCATATAGATTTACATAAGTATAGAATAAATTAAAGAAAACCCTTTATAAACATTTAAAAATATAACTAAATTTAATTAAAAGACAAGTGTAACCTATTAAGTAATCTAAGTACAAGTGTTAGCTCACAAATTCAATAACATGACAAGTGTCATTGTTTTTATCTTTTTTATTTATTTTATTAAAATTATTTTAGCCCTTTTAACCATTTTTATTTCCCTTCATTCTCTTTTAAAAATCAAAAGCTAGTTGAAAACAAAGAAGAAAACCTGAAATCCCTCAAACATAATGATCTGTAACACTCCTCAAATTTTGATTTGCAAACCAAAACTTGTAACAAGAATTTCAAACATGCAATTTCAAATTTCTGCAAAAATCAAGTCTGCATTTTTTCTAAGGCCTGCATGCAATTGTGTTTCCACTGGAAATTGTCAACAAGCAACCTGGAAATTTGAGCAAATCAAGTCTGCATTTCTTTTTTTCAACCTGAAGACCAACTGCATTTGCATCTCTGGAAATCATCAGCTTAGTAAATAAAAAGGACCTGCATGCATGAAGTTTATAATTTGAGCAGTAACACTGCAGCATTTAATCAAGACAGGGTTCAGTAGCTTTTCTAGATCAATGATGGCTCTGTCTTTCTGAAGAAAGGTGAGTAACATTTTGAAAAATTAATTAAGTCAACTTTGATTGCCTAATTTATCTCTAGAAAATTTGACTGTTTGTGAACATTTGATGAATGTGTGCATGCTTACTGTAATACTGCAATTTCTCTATTCCCAGGATTTAAGTTTTTATTTATTTAATTCCTGATCACTTGATTCTAATTAGTGTTAGTAATTAAGTTACAAAACAAATTTGTTTATGTGATCCTAAATTAAGTTTGAAATTTTAATTAAGTTAAAATAAAATCAAACCTACTCTGGAAACAAAAAGGATCAGGAAACAAGAATTTGTTCAAAAACATAAATTCCTTAATTTATTGAATTTAGATTGTGAAACCATTCAAGAAAACAAGATTTTTAAATCAAAAAACACAATTTATAGCTTAAGATTTTAGGGGCAGTTCACTTTTATCTGGAAAAGGTGAATTTGGGAAATTCTGTTGATTTTGAAAATTTAGGGGTTTGAAGTTTCTTATGAATGGAGTAGAGTGATCGGACATTTTAGGAAAATTATCAAATTGGCGTATAGGTCATTTGGTTGGCAGTGGGTAAGGAAATTGTTCTGTAACCCTAGTTTTAAACAAATTAGGAAATTCGATCATCATTTCCTCTAAGGTTGTTCGAGTGTGAAGCAGTTTTGGGGAAATGTTGTTGGGTCCTTGAAGAGGTTGTGGCCGAGGTTTCAACTCAAATGATGGTTGGAAGGGGAAGAACTCGTCGTTGATAGGTTTGGGGTCTGGGAGGTGTACTGTGTTCCAGGTTTTAAAGGGAGGCTGGTTTTTGATTTTGGGAAAATGGAGATATTCTGATGATGTGGTGTTCAAGTTGGATTCAAGAATGGTTGGTGGATGAGGATGATCATCGTTGATGATCGGAAATTGCCCATGGGTTTTGTACATGTGCACAGTAGTCATTTGGAGGTGATTTTGTTTCTGGAAAATTGTGGGGGGGAAAGTGTTCTTGAGGAATACTCGGGTTGGTTGAGGGTGTGACTCGGAGATAGGAGGAAGTTGACTCGAAGCAAATCAGTTTATGGCTCGAGTAGTTTTTTTTTAGTTTCAGGTTTGTTTTCTGAAACCTGACTGTTTCAGGTTTTTAAAATTTTTAAACTAAATTTAAATAAAAAGGAAGCAAAGCAAGGTTTGAATTAAATTTGAAGCAAGTTTAAACTATGAATTCAAAATGAATTTGAATTTTAGATTTTTGAAAATAAATAATTTTATAAAAGATGAAATGGTTAAACAACTTAAACCTGTACAGTTTTTATATAAAGTGTTTTATAAATCTGGAAAAAAATGAGATTTAAAACATGATTTTAAATTTAAGTTTAAAAATCGGAATGGTAAACCTGAATTCAAATTTGAATTTAAATTTTAGGATTTGAAAAGGAAATAAGTGATAAATTCTAATGTATAATCAAGTTTGAATATTTTAGTATTTATAACATGTGTTTTTATAAATCTGAAATGAAATTTAAAACAGGATTTTAAATTTAAATTTTTGAATCTAAATCTGAAACATAATTTGAATTCTAGTTTGGAATGAAGTAAGATTCTGAATTTAAATGTTTCAAAACCACTTGAATATATTTAAAGTATAATTTAAATTTATTTAAAATTGATTATGGATTAAACTATTTTTATACTTACCTTGGAAGGTAAGTAATTCTTTAAAAATAAAATTGAAAGGGTTTTGAATACTTAAACCTTGTTTAAGTTAAAATTTGATTCATTTTAAAATTTTAATTTAAAGTGGAATTTAGAGAAAATGTAAAAGCAAATTGTTTTTAAATTACTTTGATAATGATATTTAAATCATTAATAAGATTCATGATTATTATTAAGTTAATAAGAACTTAATAATTTATAATTCATTAAATGATGAAGGTGACTAAGTTTGTAATTAATTAATAATTAGGTTAATTAATTGAATAATTAAGTGTTTTATTTAATTAATTAAAGGATTAATAAGTTAATTAAAATTGATTAAATAGAAATTAAGAAATCAATTAATTAAATAAGATTTGATTTAATTTAATGATTTGAATTTATTAATCGAGTAATTAAAATTAATTAAGTTTTTGATTATCACTTGATTAATTAAATAATTAGAGATTAATTAATAGGTTTTATAGCTAAATTAATTTGTAATTGATATTGATTAATCTCAGTTAATTATTTTAGAAAATTAATTAAAGATTTGTTATTGGTTAATGAAGGTCATTAACTTAATATTATTTTATAATTAATTAATGTAATTAATTTTAATGATTAATTTTATTAATTAATTTAAAGATAATCGTTTGAGAATTGTTTAAGTGTAATTACTTAATGAAAGTAATTAAGAAAGTTAATTTCTGATTGTGATTAATTAAGTTTTATTTTGATTAGTTAAGTTAATTAATTAAATTTAATTAATTTAAATTAATCACTGGTTGATTTGAGAAGTAATTACCAATGTAATTAAAAATGAATAATTACTTAGCAAAGTAATGAAGAAGATAAATTACTTGATGTAATTTAATTAAAGGATACTTGTATAATGGAGGAGTTTTGGAAAATTAATTACCTTGTGTAATAAAAATGTAATCAATATGCAGAATAATTACTTAAAGTAAGTAATTAATAATTAATTACTTAGTGTAATTAATTTAGGTTTTTGTTAATCGAGTTATTTGGAGATAATAAAAGATGTAATTAAATTAAATGAAATTAATTACTTAATATTATTGATCATGAGTGATTAATCAATATGGATAATTGATAATTAATTTAAATAGGGTAATTATAAATAAAATAAATTTGGGATCATTAATTTATATAATTAATGATATAATTTAGGATTGATTAATAAGAACAATTAATAAATGAAGGGATTAATTAATGTAATTAATTAAGGTTTAATGTAATTAATTATAATTAATTAATTAATGAAGTAATTACAGGTTAATTACGGAATTTGGTTTGGAAAATTAATTTGTGAAATTAATTAGAGGTTAATTACTTGAAGGTAATTAAAGGATAATTAATCAAGATGATTAATTAGGGTAATTTGTTGAGAATAATTAATTGATTGATTTATAATTAATTAAGGAATATGTAAGCAAGATTTATATGGATGGGTAATTAATTTAATTCATTTTAAATTAATTAAGGAAGAAGTGATTAATTTAATTCATTTTAAATTAATTAAGGAAGAAGTAATTAATTTAATTCATTTTAAATTAATTATAGAATGGATTAATAAGTCATTGCTTATGAATGTTGATTGATACTGATTACCCTGAATGGTTGAGATCACAGTTATGAGATAAGTGATATTGTGTGATTTGGATGCTATGGTTGCATTGAGTGGATGATATGAATTATCTGTTTGGAATGATAATATGGATTATCTGTTGTGATGATAATGATGATTACCTATTGTGATGTTGTGTATTATCTATGTGTGTGTATATAGATAATGAATTGAATTGTTTTAAATTTTAAAACAACTTGGACCAAAAAGACACGTTTTGGATTTCGGTGAGACCGGGATCGGGTTTCCATATTTGGATATCTAAAAACCACATCGATCCAAATTAACGATAGGTCATGAATCTCAAGTGAAGATGAAGATTCAGAATGCAAGGGTTATCGTCGTTAACTCTGAGGGTGATTCCAAAATGAGTGTAACGAGATAATGCCTTTGGTTTCGTTCGAACCCGGAACGAACTTGTATGGATTGAATGCTTTCAGAACATCGTCGGGTGGACGATGAGCATTCTAAGGGATGTGTTCTCTAAAGGTAATCATAGCCTCAAGCCTCATCAACCGGGAATGGCTAAAACAGAGGAGGTGCAGCAAGGCTTCGTGGGTAGCCCCCACTTGAGAGTGAGATTTACCCCTGTCTAGAAGTCCCTTTATATTCGGCTGTGTGGGAAGTTGGTTGCAAACAGCTGCGGGGTTGTCTTGTTCGAAACTGTTCAGTAAGGAATGGTTCCAGCCTTGCGTTGCAAGGGAGTTAGGGTGGCTCCTCGGTACGGTGATCTAGGCCTCGTACTGTGACGGGCGGTACCCCAGTAGCCCTGCCATTGTATGGAATCCAAAATCCAATAAGTGCCAACGGTTTTGATTGTATTACCCACTTTTGTGGCTGGTAGCTGGAATTTAATAGATGTAACAATTTCGGCTATTTCTTATTTACTTGAAAACCCTAGACACTATTATAATATCATCGGATTTCCTATCAAATGTTTTGGTTAGCGTAAGGTAAAAACTTTTCCATGTTTATGTGTGGGATGTCTTACGTGATACCTTTCTTTTCAAAAAGGGTTTTAAAGTTAAGAAACCTTAACCTGTTACTCACACCAGACCCATGTCTGACCCGGAGTTTATCTTTGTTTTCTTAAACTCTTGGGTACTCAAATTTTTACGAGTAGCCAAGGGATTCAGGTCTGCTTTGACGAATTGTGGAGGAGCAAATGGAGTAGGAGGCTTCGGCGTTATAGATATATAGTTTCCGCTGTGTGTTCTCTGTGTTGTGTTTGTATTAAGTTGTAAATACTAGACAGGTGTTTATAACTGTCTAGTACATGTGATGTATATGTTGTGTATCTCTGATTGATGTTGTATACTATGTAAATAATTGTGTTATTAATATAATTTATTCGTTCCGCTGTTGAGATTCTAATGTTGTTTCTTCTTTCTCTTCTTTCTTTTCTTCTTCTATCCCTTTCTTTCTTAATGATGATGCAATTTTCTGTGGAGAGGAAGTCGGGTCATCACATTTGGTATCAGAGCATTAGGTTGAGTGAATGCCTAGGCTCTAGAGTGTGTCTATCTTGAGAGAGCATATTTGTAATTTTTAATACAATTATATATATATATATATATATATATATATTTCTACCTATCTATTGGGTTACCTGTTCGGGTTTTCCAATATGAATTATAAAGGTAGATAAGGTAGTGGTGTGTATAACACGACTACCATTGGTTGGAGTTTGTATGTATGAGGTTGGAAGTGTATCTGTCGAGGCTGTAGACCTAATATCGTCTCGAGTGAGCTTTGCAGTGGTGTAAGGACTTCATTGATCTCTGAAGATAGCCTGTTAAGGTTCAGAGTTCATCTTTGAAGTTGGATGGGTGGAGTTTGGATCTGTTGGCTGAGCAGAAGCGAGTGATGGTATCTTGATACCTTAAGAAATAGTAGCTGCGTGATGAGATGCAGTGACTATGGATGTTTCCGAAGATGATTTCTTTGGAACAAGTTTAAGGGAGTAGGTCTGCTTCGGTGTTGTGGCTGAGTTCAGCAGGGTGTTTCTGTTTGGTTTGAAGTTCGAGTTTCTTGAAGAGCTTTGGATTGGGATTTCTTTGGCATTGGTGTCAGTAGTGCAGCTCAGAGTGTTCTGTGTGTCGGCAGAATTTTCTGGCTTAGCAGTTTACTGGAGGTGGAGTTCAGAAGCAGTAGAGTAGAATCCATTTCTTCGATGGATTGACTAGACCAGTATAAGCTGTTCTGATTGGTATAGAGAGAACAGATCTCTTTGGATTTTAGTTTGAATTGATCGCAAAAGTGACTTGCGATAAATGAGTATTCTCTTGGATTGTTGAAGATTTTTCTGTATATTTTCAGGGAAGTCAGAGTTTGTCTGCATCTTGAGGTTCAGTTTTCTTATCAAACAGGATTCCAAGTGTGGTACTGATGGTTCAACTAGTTGAAGGTTGGTTCCTTGAGATGGAGTTTGTTGAAGCAACCCAGGATTTGAGAAACTTCTGAGTTTTCTCTTAGTTATCAGGGATCTTCTTGGTTTTGTTGTACAGTTTTGCTTGCGCTCTTTATCAACATTCTTTTCTACTCCAGATCAGAGTTGCGCAGCGGAAGCAGTTTGGAAGTGCATCTGCTTTTCTTTACCGGACAGGAGAAGCTTGTTTTCTTCTGATGGTGGTGAGTGGAGTTGTTCTTGATCTTGATTGATCGTAGAGGATCATTCTGGTGGATTGGATTTGGTCCAGTTTGTTTCTTGAGACATCAGCAAGGATTGAGCTGATCAGGTAGGAAGTAGGTAGCCCGAGATCGTCCGAAGAGTTTTGTGAATCTGAAGTCGGAGATCTGATTTTGGATCAGTTTCTCAGTTTTTAGGAGCTATAAATTTTGATAAGGTTGGATAAGCTAGCTCCGAGATGTTCTGGATTTATTCTGTATTCTATTTTGGATAAGTGTTTGATTTTCTGGATTGAATTGCCCGTTTGGACAACTAAAATTCGATGTGTTTCACGTATCTCTGAGGGAGTACGTGTATGATCTATTTCTGGTTTTGGAATCAGCTGTTCTGGGAGATTTGGTGGTTCAGTCAGACTTTTCTGTAGTCTGATGTCTTGTTTAGTTATAGATCTAGATGAGTAGGAGTTTTGTAGCTTAGTAATGTTGATTGTATGGATTTTATAGAGCGGGTATTCCGGTGTTTACTTGGGAAACTCGAGGAAACTCTATCCAGAATTTTGTCTGGATAGTTAATTTTGTTTGATTGGGTAAATTGATTTCTAGGGTTGTTAGCATATGTTTGATATATGCTTGTGCTTTAAAATTTATAATCTTGATAGATTATTAAATTACTTTTGTTTTAAATTTCGGGGACGAAATTCTTTTAAGGGGGAAGGAATGTGATATCCCGAAAATTTTGACAATATCAATTTAATAATCCTTATTTAAAATTAAATTGATTTGATAATATTGATCAGTAAAATATGATTGGGTTTCATAATCAGATTAAATAAATATTTAATTTGTGATTTTATCTTTTAAAAGCTAAATAAATGTTTTTAATTATAATGTATATATATATATATATATATATATTTGTATATATATTATAGATAATCTTTGTTTTGGAATTTAATAAATAAATGAAGATTTGTTTTTAAATTTTAATAATATATTGAGTAATTGGGAAATCATGTTTTAAATTAATTTTAAGTTTCTCAAATTATTTAAAATAATAAATAAATGGTTCGTAAATATTTAAATAAATGTTATATTGTCTAAAATTATATCTTAGCTTAATTTTTGTTTTAATTTAAATAAAAAGTTGGTTTTATTTCTTTTTAAATATTATTTGATTAATTTAATTTGGAAATATTTTATATAAGTTAAAAATATAAATAGCATATGGTTTAAATTTATTTATTAATAAAAGTGATTTATAATGTAACAACCCGCATATTTATCGATTTTATATTTAAATATTTTATTTAAATATTTTATCATTCGTCGGATTTTAGTCCTAAAACCTACGTTTTGCATACGGTCGAATTAGGACTCGAGACCACCTCCATTGAGTTCAAAATGCCGTTTGCGACCTTTTTGAGTATAAGCTTCGATATGTTTGGAGAAAGTTGATTTTTGCTACTTTTTCCCGCTTAGGGCTTTGGTTGGGCTGAGCCAATTAACCACTTAACTCAGTTCCAACACTCTCCTCTTCATTCACTTCTCTTCTATTTTCCTAATACTCAAGCTTTTATGTTAATAGAGGGTGGAAGAGGAAATTAAAAACTCCAAGCCCTAGCTTCCTTTGCAAATCCAAGTTCTTCCTCCAAAATCAAAGAGAAGCAATTGGTAAGCCTCTTCTTCATCTTCTCTATCTCTTTCTCTCTTCAATCTCAGAAATTCTTAAACCTAAACTTAGGAAATATTTGTTTGATCTTAGATTGAAGCTAGTAGAGTTGAAGTAGAGAGTGGTTGGCCTTATTCCTTTGCATTTGAGCTTCTTCTTCTTGTTCTTGAGTTAAAAAGGTGAGTTTTGAACTCACATCTACTTCTCTTGATTTCATTGATGTTGGGTATGAATTCCTAACACCTTGTTCATATGCACTTGCTTTTGGTTTGGATTGAATTGGTGAATATCCAAATTTTTAGTGTTTGGGTTCAATTCTTTAAAGATCCTAACTTTGATATTTGATCATGTTTTTGGAGGTGTATAAAAGAGCCAATAGTGCTGGGTTGTCGTATGGCATAAACCCATAGCATCCATCGCTCGTTCGTTTGCAATTCATTTGGATTTTTGCCTTTATGGGCTTGGCTGATTTTTGCCTACAGGGAGATTTCAGACGTCTGAACGCTAATTTCAGACGTCTGGTTTCAAATTCAGACGTCTGGTTTGGAAATTCAGACGTCTGGAATTGGTCCCTGGAAGCCGCAAAAAGGCAGAGATAAAATCCAGACGTCTGGAAATCCATTCAGACGTCTGGTAGTGGTTCAGACGTCTGGAAGGTAATTTCAGACGTCTGAAATGCGCAGTTTTGCCTATTTTGGCTAATTTTGAGTTAATTTCCAACTTTTATCGATTCGTGTTGATTCCAATTAGTTGTTATTGCATATTTGACTTTGATGACTTCTTTTTGACTTCACTAATGGGTTTTTTATAAATGATCTCTTCAAATCGTATTAAAAGCTCGCTTCTCCAAATTATAAATTCTATTTAAAACATACACACACAATTTCGCACTCCGAGCGAAGTGGGAGGAGAATTAAATGATTAGATAAAACACGTGCAATGAACACCTGCGTTCATCTTTTCAGTTGATTCCCAATCTATTCGTTTGAACGTTTTGACCTTTGGGTTTGGTTTACCGATGAGGTGAGGTAAACTTTGTACTGCTTTGAGTGTGAAATTGACTAACGGATAGTAAACCGTTTAGTGCGAACGGGTGGTTATGGGACTCACGTTAACACTTCTCGGGTTCCTTTCTGGGAGTTTGTGACACATGCCGCCTTTGGGATAGTGTCTTCGGACTGTCTCCTTCTGGCTTGTTGCCTTTAGTATCGATTTTGGAGTTGGTCCTTTGCCCCAGCTCGAGAGATATTTGGGATTGTCTGTTGCCTTTGGGATAGTGTCTTCGGACTGTCTCCTTCTGGCTTGTTGCTTTTAGTAGCGCTTTCGTAGTGGTTTCTTCACCACCGCTCGAGAGATATTGGAGTGGTTTCTTCACCACCGCTCGAGAGATATTGGAGTGGTTTCTTCACCACCGCTCGAGAGATATTGGAGCGGTTTCTTCACCACCGCTCATGAGATATTTAGGTTTGTTGCAATTGGAATTTTCTGATGTTTCACTGATATGATTATATTCCCTTGGTATCGCCCATCGGTGTTGGTCTTTTTGAGCCGCATGATGTGTAGCGGTTACCTTGTCGAACTTGTATACCTTATGGGTATTTGTTATTTTCCTTTTTGGCTTGCTTTGGGATATTTATATCCTTTGATTATCTATGTTGCCGATGATATGAGGCTTGTTTTATTATGTTCATCTTTTGTTAGATGATTGTGTTATCTCCCTTAGAGATATTTGTTATACTATATGAACTTGCAGGTTCATTATCGTTCAGTTTATCTAACTGATTTGTTTAGCTAGACTGACCCGTGTATTTTATACTCGGGTCAGACCGAGATGTTTCAGGTCAGGTGCTTTTGGACTTAGCCTCTTTTGATTCCGCATGGATTATTCCGCTAGTTTCTTGTTTGTCATAGCTTTTGTGTAGTCCTCATCTGTTGTAACTCTGATATGTATTATTGACTCGTCTGTATATTGTGGTTTGCTATACCACTTGTCATGTATCGTTTTGTATACTCTGTTATGTATCAGTATATGTGCATGTGATGATTTACTGTTCTGTGATGTATCACATTTGAGTTGTTATATTCTGTTCTGATAGATCCTCTAGCCAACTATGGTTTTTTTAAGTATTCATTGGACGTGTCGATCTGCTAGGTAAGGGAATTGTCGATGTATTCAATAGATAGTTAAAGCAAGGCTATAGATGGTCGCTCCTATCCAGCCTTATTCTCCGCATTAGCAGACGGTATTATCTAATAATACTCTTTGCTAATGTGGGTATAGAGGTGGGGCGTCACAGCTTGGTATCAGAGCTGCGTTCAGAACAAAATATGATAAACACAAAATAGAAGCACATATTAGGATACATTAGAGTGTAACAAGTGTTACAAATCCTTGAATCTTCGCGTCTCTATTCCTTCCGTGTTTTTGGGTAGATAGAATTTGGGAATACGTCCAGGAATGTATTTTTATTCCGTAGTATTCCGTATTGAAATATCTACCTTGTGGTTAATCCTTATCTTCTTTAACTTTCAGCTTATGGCTGGAAGAGGCAGAGGACGACGTTCGGATGCTGGACAATCCAGTGGCTCACATCCGGATGGCGTTTATATGTCAGCCGATCAGTTTATGGAGTTGTTTAGGAGCATTCAGCCTCCAGTTCCTACTCGTGTATCTCCACCTCGCAAGTCTACCTTTGCACGCATGTGCAGTGATTTTTCTCATCTTGGAGGAAAGCCGTTTAAAGGCTCTGAGTCTGTTCTTAAAGTCCAAGCTTGGATTCGCACGTGCGAACGTATCTTCTCTAGAATGGATATTTCTGATCATGATAGAGTTCTTGTAACTTCTAGCTTATTGCAAGAGCGTGCCCTTGATTGGTACGAGCTTCTTGTAGCCGAAATTGATGAGTCTGCTCTTTCTTGAACTCAGTTTCGGGAGCGATTCGAACTCAAGTTCGTTCCTGAATCTGAGAAAGCTTTGTTGTCCCGGCGCTTTCTTGAATTAAAGCAAGGGGAGTCTTCCGTTTCTGAATATGTTGCATCTTTCGAGGCCTTATCTAAGTATGGTCTTGAATTCATTAGCACTTCTTATAAGAAGAATTTGAAGTTTGTTTCTGGTCTTAAGAAATATCTTACGAAATCTTTGATGCTTGAGCTTAAGCTTTCTTCTGAGGAGTTAGTTGATTTTGCACTGCATCTCGAAACCATCGAGAGGGAGTGTGATAGTGATGATGATGTTCAGGTTCGCAAGAACCCCGACAAAAAGCAGTCTCTGTTGGATGAGCCGGAATTTTCCCCTTCCAAGAAGAAAAAGCCCGATGAATCTGATTCTCAGTCTCAGTCTGCTGGAACACCTTCCATTCGGAAGTGTTTCAATTGTGGTTCTCCTGATCATATGATTCGAGCTTGTCCTAAGCCTCTCTTCTGCTGTTATTGCAAGAAGGAAGGTCATCGTAGTTCCACTTGTCCCATTGCTCCGAATAATTCTCCATCTGGCAAGTTAAATGTAACAGATGCTTCTGGAGGTTCTTCTCAGGGATAAGGTATGTCTCCATCTATTTTGGAAAGTCTCTATTTTTCTTTGTGATCTCGATTTCCTATTTGATGGCATCATTTTATTCTTTAAGCCCTCATGATGAGGAAAGTGTTGTTTCTCTAATTCTTGTAGTTTGAGAATTTTCCGGTATTTTTGGTCTTGTCTTAGGGTTATTACCTAAGCAATCTTTTGAGTAGTGTTAAGGTCTTTTTAGCTCGACCTTACCACCGGTTTTCATTTGGCTACGAGTTGCGGAAGTTAGGATTCCACTTACCACATTCCGCACTCGTTGTGATTCTTATGAATGATTTGTTATGTCATTCAGCTGTCTAGCTCATTTTATCCATTTTATAAATCGAGTATTCTGCGAATATCTCGATGATTCCATTTTTAGTATTTTATTGGTTTATGGAAATTAGCAATTTAAAATTTTTACAAATCTTTTTCATAAGATTTATTTATAAGTATAAATGGGATTTTTGTTCTTAAAACGAACAAAGTGAATTTTTAAAAGTTTTTAGAAATATGTTTATCTTATAAAAGATGGTTTTATGATTGTATTGCCCATTGAGTGCTTTAAGAATTCTAGTCGATGCGCTCGATCAACGTTATCGATAGGAATCTCCTAAACGCTTTGATGAGACAATTTGACACAATAAATTGATTTGAAATAAGAAATTTTTTCTCGAAATATGATTTCATGAAGGTAATTGAAATTTTGAAGCTTTAGCTTTTCGGTAAAGAATTTTATTTGAAAGTTTTAGCTTTTAAGAAAGTAGATTATTTGAAAGGACTCTTTTCCGGTACTCTTATCTTGGGATTCCCGAAGGGAACCAAGATTTTATCTTTTTACCAATACTAGTCGTGTTGGTTTGAATGCCGTTCTCTTGCAAAAGAAAACATGCTATCACTTGTGCTTCTAAATCATTAAAGCCGATAGAGACTAGGTATGCCACTCATGATCTAGTGCTCACGGCTATTGTTTTCGCTCTTTATATTTGGCATCATTATTTTTGGGTAAGGAATTTTGTTCTCCTCACCAATCATAATTTTTGAATGTTTAATTTCTCATAAGGAACTTAGTGTTGGCTCGAGTTCCTTGCATCTTATGATCTTGATATTCTTTTTATTCCCGAAAAGGGGGATCGTGTTGCCAATGCATTTAGTTGTAAGCAACAAGTGATTGTTTCTTTGTTGATGTCAGGATGGAATGATCTTTTTACCAAGTTCATCGGACGTTTTGTTGCACTTCTTTTGTTGAGCTTTGGATCATTTGACGTATTGTTTGTACCACGTCAGTGTTCCGAATTATTTTGAGCTTAGGAATCCATAGAATTCTCTGAGCAAGCAAGTTTAGGCTTATCTTTTCGTGCTCTTTATGGTGAACTTCTTGATTCAAATTTTCTTTTGTGTTAATATGCTTCTATGGTTGTTACTTCTTATATTTCCTTCTTAATTATTACGAGGACGCAATTTCTTTAAGGAGGGGAGTCTGTAACAACCCGCATATTTATCGATTTTATATTTAAATATTTTATCATTCGTCGGATTTTAATCCGAAAACCTACTTTTTGCATACGGTCGAATTAGGACTCGAGACCACCTCCATTGAGTTCAAAATGCCGTTTGCGACCTTTTTGAGTATAAGCTTTGATATGTTTGGAGAAAGTTGATTTTTGCTACTTTTTCCCGCTTAGGGCTTTGGTTGGGCTGAGCCAATTAACCACTTAACTCAGTTCCAACACTCTCCTCTTCATTCACTTCTCTTCTATTTTCCTAATACTCAAGCTTTTATGTTAATAGAGGGTGGAAGAGGAAATTAAAAACTCCAAGCCCTAGCTTCCTTTGCAAATCCAAGTTCTTCCTCCAAAATCAAAGAGAAGCAATTGGTAAGCCTCTTCTTCATCTTCTCTATCTCTTTCTCTCTTCAATCTCAGAAATTCTTAAACCTAAACTTAGGAAATATTTGTTTGATCTTAGATTGAAGCTAGTAGAGTTGAAGTAGAGAGTGGTTGGCCTTATTCCTTTGCATTTGAGCTTCTTCTTCTTGTTCTTGAGTTAAAAAGGTGAGTTTTGAACTCACATCTACTTCTCTTGATTTCATTGATGTTGGGTATGAATTCCTAACACCTTGTTCATATGCACTTGCTTTTGGTTTGGATTGAATTGGTGAATATCCAAATTTTTAGTGTTTGGGTTCAATTCTTTAAAGATCCTAACTTTGATATTTGATCATGTTTTTGGAGGTGTATAAAAGAGCCAATAGTGCTGGGTTGTCGTATGGCATAAACCCATAGCATCCATCGCTCGTTCGTTTGCAATTCATTTGGATTTTTGCCTTTATGGGCTTGGCTGATTTTTGCCTACAGGGGGATTTCAGACGTCTGAACTCTAATTTCAGACGTCTGGTTTCAAATTCAGACGTCTGGTTTGGAAATTCAGACGTCTGGAATTGGTCCCTGGAAGCCGCAAAAAGGCAGAGACAAAATCCAGACATCTGGAAATCCATTCAGACGTCTGGTAGTGGTTCAGACGTCTGGAAGGTAATTTCAGACGTCTGAAATGCGCAGTTTTGCCTATTTTGGCTAATTTTGAGTTAATTTCCAACTTTTATCGATTCGTGTTGATTCCAATTAGTTGTTATTGCATATTTGACTTTGATGACTTCTTTTTGACTTCACTAACGGGTTTTTTATAAATGATCTCTTCAAATCGTATTAAAAGCTCGCTTCTCCAAATTATAAATTCTATTTAAAACATACACACACAATTTCGCACTCCGAGCGAAGTGGGAGGAGAATTAAATGATTAGATAAAACAAGTGCAATGAACACGTGCGTTCATCTTTTCAGTTGATTCCCAATCTATTCGTTTGAACGTTTTGACCTTTGGGTTTGGTTTACCGATGAGGTGAGGTAAACTTTGTACTGCTTTGAGTGTGAAATTGACTAACGGATAGTAAACCGTTTAGTGCGAACGGGTGGTTATGGGACTCACGTTAACACTTCTCGGGTTCCTTTCTGGGAGTTTGTGACACATGCCGCCTTTGGGATAGTGTCTTCGGACTGTCTCCTTCTGGCTTGTTGCCTTTAGTATCGATTTTGGAGTTGGTCCTTTGCCCCAGCTCGAGAGATATTTGGGATTGTATGTTGCCTTTGGGATAGTGTCTTCGGACTGTCTCCTTCTGGCTTGTTGCTTTTAGTAGCGCTTTCGTAGTGGTTTCTTCACCACCGCTCGAGATATATTGGAGTGGTTTCTTCACCACCGCTCGAGAGATATTGGAGTGGTTTCTTCACCACCGCTCGAGAGATATTGGATTGGTTTCTTCACCACCGCTCATGAGATATTTAGGTTTGTTGCAATTGGAATTTTCTGATGTTTCACTGATATGATTATATTCCCTTGGTATCGCCCATCGGTGTTGGTCTTTTTGAGCCGCATGATGTGTAGCGGTTACCTTGTCGAACTTGTATACCTTATGGGTTTTTGTTATTTGCCTTTTTGGCTTGCTTTGGGATATTTATATCCTTTGATTATCTATGTTGCCGATGATATGAGGCTTGTTTTATTATGTTCATCTTTTGTTAGATGATTGTGTTATCTCCCTTAGAGATATTTGTTATACTATATGATCTTGCAGGTTCATTATCGTTCAGTTTATCTAACTGATTTGTTTAGCTAGACTGACCCGTGTATTTTATACTCGGGTCAGACCGAGATGTTTCAGGTCAGGTGCTTTTGGACTTAGCCTCTTTTGCTTCCGCATGGACTATTCCGCTAGTTTCTTGTTTGTCATAGCTTTTGTGTAGTCCTCATCTGTTGTAACTCTGATATGTATTATTGACTCGTCTGTATATTGTGGTTTGCTATACCACTTGTCATGTATCGTTTTGTATACTCTGTTATGTATTAGTATATGTGCATGTGATGATTTATTGTTATGTGATGTATATCACATTTGAGTTGTTATATTCTGTTCTGATAGATCCTCTAGCCAACTATGGTTTTGTTTTAAGTATTCATTGGGCGTGTCGATCTGCTAGGTAAGGGCAATTGTCGATGTATTCAATAGATAGTTAAAGCAAGGCTATAGATGGTCGCTCCTATCCTGCCTTATTCTCCGCATTAGCAGACGGTATTATCTAATAATACTCTTTGCTAATGTGGGTATAGAGGTGGGGCGTCACATATAATCTCTTTATAAATCATCTAAAATTTGTTAAATTGATTATTTTCAAGCCCTATTTATAATATATTATTTTTTCATAAATATAAAAAGAATTAAAATAAGAAAATAGAATTTTCATTTTAAATTGAATAAATTGATTTAAATTTGAAAATTCAAAGGATCAATTTTAATTTGGAATTTTATTTGGAATTCAAATAAATAGATTCTTTAAAAATATTTGTATAAGTTTTAATTTATAATTTATTTTATTTACATTTTCTTTAAATAAGAAAATCATACATATTTACATAAGTATAAAATAAATTAAAGAAAACCCTTTATAAACATTTAAAAATATAACTAAATTTAATTAAAAGACAAGTGTAACCTATTAAGTAATCTAAATACAAGTGTTAGCTCACAAATTCAATAACATGGCAAGTGTCATTGTTTTTATCTTTTTTCTTTATTTTATTTAAAATTTATTTCAGCCCTTTTAACCTTTTTTATTTCCCTTCATTCTCTTTTAAAAATCAAAAGCTAGTTGAAAACAAAGAAGAAAATCTGAAATCCCTCAAACATAATGATCTGTAACACTCCTCAAATTTTGATTTACAAACCAAAACTTGTAACAAGAATTTCAAACATGCAATTTCAAATTTCTGCAAAAATCAAGTCTGCAATTTTTCTAAGGCCTGCATACAATTGTGTTTCCACTGGAAATTGTCAACAAGCAACCTGGAAATTTGAGCAAATCAAGTTTGCATTTCTTTTTTTTCAACCTGAAGACCAGCTACATTTGCATTTCTGGAAATCATCAGCTTAGTAAATAAAAAGGACCTGCATGCATGAAGTTTATAATTTGAGCAGTAACACTGCAGCATTTAATCAAGACAGGGTTCGGTAGCATTTCTAAATCAATGATGGCTCTGTCTTTCTGAAGAAAGGTGAGAAACATTTTGAAAAATTAATTAAGTTAACTTTGGTTGCCTAATTTATCACTAGAAAAATTTGATTGTTTGTGAACATTTGATGAATGTGTGCATGCTTACTGTGACACTGCAATTTCTCTGTTCCCAGGATTCAAGTTTTTATTTATTTAATTCCTGATCACTTGATTCTAATTAGTGTTAGTAATTAAGTTACAAACAAATTTGTTTATGTGATCCTAAATTAAGTTTGAAATTTTAATTAAGTTAAAATAAAACCAAACCTTCTTTGGAAACAAAATGGATCAGGAAACATGAATTTGTTTAAAAACATAAATTCCTTAATTTATTGAATTTAGATTGTGATCTGAAACCATTCAAGAAAACAAGATAGAAAACACAATTTATAGCTTAAGATTTTGGGGGCAGTTCACTTTTATCTGGAAAAGGTGAATTTGGGAAATTCTGTTGATTTTGAAAATTTGGGGGTTTGAAGTTTCTTATGAATGGAGTAGAGTGATCAGACATTTCAGGAAAATTATCAAATTGGTGTATAGGTCATTTGGTTGGCAGTGGGTAAGGAAATTGTTCTGTAACCCTAGTTTTAAACAAATTAGGAAATTCGATCATCATTTCCTCTAAGGTTGTTCAAGTCTGAAGCACTTTTGGGGAAATGTTGTTGGGTCCTTGACGAGGTTGTGGCCGAGGTTTCAACTCAAACGGTGGTCGAAGGGGGAAGAACTCGCCGTTGACAGGTTTGGGGTCTGGGAGGTGTACTGTGTTCCAGGTTTTAAAGGGAGGCTGGTTTTTGATTTTGGAAAATGGAGATATTCTGATGATGTGGTGTTCAAGTTGGATTCGAGAATGGTTGGTGGATGAGGATGATCATCGTTGATGATCGGAAATTGCCCATGGGTTTTGTACATGTGCACAGTAGTCATTTGGAGGTGATTTTGTTTCTGGAAAATTGTGGGGGGAAAGTGTTCTTGAGGAATACTCGGGTTGGTTGAGGGTGTGACTCGGAGATAGGAGGAAGTTGACTCGAAGCAAATCAGTTTATGGCTCGAGTAGTTTTTTTTAGTTTCAGGTTTGTTTTCTGAAACCTGATTGTTTCAGGTTTTTAAAATTTTTAAACTAAATTTAAATAAAAAGGAAGCAAAGCAAGGTTTGAATTAAATTTGAAGCAAGTTTAAACTATGAATTCAAAATGAATTTGAAATTTATATTTTTGAAAATAAATAATTTTATAAAAGATGAAATGGTTAAACAACTTAAACCTGTACAGTTTTTATCTAAAGTGCTTTATAAATCTGAAGAAAAAAATGAGATTTAAAACATGATTTTAAATTTAAGTTTAAAAATCTGAATGGTAAACCTGAATTCAAATTGGAATTTAAATTTTAGGATTTGGAAAGGAAATAAGTGATAAATTTTAATGTATAATCAAATTTGAATATTTTAGTATTTATAACATGTGTTTTTATAAATCTGAATGAAATTTAAAACAGGATTTTAAATTTAAATTTTTGAATCTGAATCTGAAACATAATTTGAATTCTAGTTTGAAATGAAGCAAGATTCTGAATTTAAATGTTTCAAAACCACTTGAATATATTTAAAGTATAATTTAAATTTATTTAAAATTGATTATAGGTTAAACTATTTTTAAGCTTACCTTGGAAGGTAAGTAATTCTTTAAAAATAAAATTGAAAGGGTTTTGAATACTTAAACCTTGTTTAAGTTAAAATTTGATTCATTTTAAAAATTTAATTTAAAGTGGAACTTAGAGAAAATGTAAAAGCAAATTTTTTTTAAATTACTTTGATAATGATATTTAAATCATTAATAAGATTAATGATTATTATTAAGTTAATAAGAACTTAATAATTTATAATTCATTAAATGATTGAGGTGATTAAGTTTGTAATTAATTAATTTAATTAATTAATAATTGGGCTAATTAATTGAATAATTAAGTGTTTTATTTAATTAATTAAAGGATTAATAAGTTAATTAAAATTGATTAAATAGAAATTAAGAAATCAATTAATTAAATAAGATTTGATTTAATTTAATTTAATGATTTGAATTTATTAATCAAGTAATTAAAATTAATTAAGTTTTTGATTATCACTTGATTAATTAAATAATTAGAGATTAATTAATAGGTTTTATAGCTAAATTAATTTGTAATTAATATTGATTAATCTCAGTTAATTATTTTAGAAAAGTAATTAAAGATTTGTTATTGGTTAATGAAGGTCATTAACTTAATATTATTTTATAATTAATTAATGTAATTAATTTTAGTGATTAATTTTATTAATTAATTTAAAGATAATCATTTGAGAATTGTTTAAGTGTAATTGCTTAATAAAAGTAATTAAGAAAGTTAATTTCTGATTGTAATTAATTAAGTTTTGTTTTGATTAGTTAAGTTAATTAATTAAATTTAATTAATTTAAATTAATCACTGGTTGATTTGAGAAGTAATTACCGATGTAATTAAAAATGAATAATTACTTAGTGAAGTAATGAAGAAGATAAATTACTTGATGTAATTTAATTAAAGGATACTTGTATAATGGAGGAGTTTTGGAAAATTAATTACCTTGTGTAATTAATATGTAATCAATATGCAGAATAATTACCTAAAGTAAGTAATTAATAATTAATTACATAAAGTAAGTAATTAATAATTAATTACTTAGTGTAATTAATTTAGGTTTTTGTTAATTGAGTTATTTGGAGACAATAATAATAGATGTAATTAAATTAAATGTAATTAATTACTTAATATGATTGATCATGAGTGATTAATCAATATGGATAATTGATAATTAATTTAAATAGGGTGATTATAAATAAAATAAATTTGGGATAATTAATTTATATAATTAATGATATAATTTAGGATTGATTAATAAGAACAATTAATAAATAAAGGGATTAATTAATGTAATTAATTAAGGTTTAATGTAATTAATTATAATTAATTAATTAATGAAGTAATTACAGGTTAATTACTGAAATTGGTTTGGAAAATTAATTTGTGAAATCAATTAGAGGTTAATTACTTGAAGGTAATTAAAGGATAATTAATCAAGATGATTAATTAGGGTAATTTGTCGAGAATAATTAATTGATTGATTTATAATTAATTAAGGAATATGTAAGCAATATTTATATGGATGGGTAATTAATTTAATTCATTTTAAATTAATTAAGGAAGAAGTAATTAATTTAATTCATTTTAAATTAATTATAGAATGGATTTATAAGTCATTTCTTATGAATGTTGATTGATACTGATTACCCTGAATGGTTGAGATCTCAGTTATGAGATAAGTGGTGTTGTGTGATTTGGATGCTATGGTTGCATTGAGTTGATGATATGAATTATCTGTTTGGAATGATAATATGGATTATCTGTTGTGATGATAATGATGATTACCTATTGTGATGTTGTGTATTATCTTTCTGTGTGTATATAGATAATGAATTGAATTGTTTTAAATTTTAAAACAACTTGGACCTAAAAGACACGTTTTGGATTTCGATGAGACCGGGATCGGATTTCCATATTTGGATATCCGAAAACCACATCGATCCAAATTAACGATAGGTCATGAATCTCAAGTGAAGATGAAGATTCAGAGTGCAAGGGTTATCATCGTTAACTCTGAGGGTGATTCCAAAATGAGTGTAACGAGATAATGCCTTCGGTTTCATTCGAACCCGGAACGAACTTGTATGGATTGAATGCTTTCAAAACATCATCAGGTGGACGATGAGCATTCTAATTGATGTTTTCTCTAAAGGTAATCGTAGCCTCAAGCCTCATCAATCGGGAATGGCTAAAATAGGGGAGGAGAATCAAGGCTTCGTGGGTAGCCCCCACTTGAGAGTTAGATTTACCCCTGTCTAGAAGTCCCTTTTATTCGTCTGTGTGGGCAGTTGGTTGCAAACAACTGCGGGGTTGTCTTGTTCAGAAATGTTCAGTAAGGAATGGTTCCGGCCTTGTGTTGCAGGGGAGTTAGGGTGGCTCCTCGGTACGGTGATCTAGGCCACGTACTGTGACGGGCGGTACCCCAGTAGCCCTGTTATTGTATGGAATCCAAAATCCAATAAGTGCCAACGGTTTTGATTGTATTACCCACTTTTGTGGCTAGTAGTTGGAATTTAATAGATGTAACAATTTCGTCTATTTCTTATTTACTTGAAAACCCTAGACACTATTATAATATCATCGGATTTCCTATCAAATGTTTTGGTTAGCGTAAGGTAAAAACTTTTCCATGTTTATGTGTGGGAAGTCTTACGTGATACCTTTCTTTTCAAAAAGGGTTTTAAAGTTAAGCAACCTTAACCTGTTACTCACACCAGACCCATGTCTGACCCGGAGTTTATCTTTTTTTCTTAAACTCTTGGGTACTCAAATTTTACGAGTAGCCAAGGGATTCAGGTCTGCTTTGACGAATTGTGGAGGAGAAAATGGAGCAGGAGGCTTCGGCGTTATAGATATATAGTTTCTGCTGTGTGTTCTCTGTGTTATGTTTGTATTGAGTTGTAAATACTAGATAGGTGTTTATAACTGTCTAGTATATGTGATGTATATGTTGTGTATCTTTGATTGATGTTGTATACTATGTAAATAATTAAGTTATTAATACAATTTATTCGTTCCGCTGTTGAGATTCTAGTGTTGTTTCTTCTTTCTCTTCTTTCTTTTCTTCTTCTATCCCTTTCTTTCTTTATGGTGATGCGATTTTTTGTGGAGAGGAAGTCGGGTCGTCACATTTGGTATCAGAGCATTAGGTTGAGTGAATACCTAGGCTCTAGAGTGGTGTCTATCTTGAGAGAGCGTATTTGTAATTTTTAATATAATTATATATATATATATATATATATATATTTCTACCTATCTATTGGGTTACCTGTTTGGGTTTTCCAATATGACTTATAAAGGTAGATAAGGTAGTGGTGTGTATAACACGACTACCATTGGTTGGAGTTTGTATGTATGAGGGTGGAAGTGTATCTGTCGAGGCTGTAGACCTAATATCGTCTCGAGTGAGCTTTGCAGTGGTGCAAGGACTTCATTGATCTCTGAAGATAACCTGTTATGGTTCGGAGTTCATCTTTGAAGTTGGATGAGTGGAGTTTGGATCTGTTGGCTGAGCAGAGCGAGTGATGGTATCTTGATACCTCAGGAAATAGTAGCTGCGTGATGAGATGCAGTGACTATGGATGTTTCCGAAGATGATTTCTTTGGAACAAGTTTAAGGGAGTGGGTCTGCTTCGGTGTTGTGGCTGAGTTCAGCAGGGTGTTTCTGTTTGGTTTGAAGTCCGAGTTTCTTGAAGAGCTTTGGATTGGGATTTCTTTGGCATTGGTGTCAGTAGTGCAGCTCGGAGTGTTCTGTGTGTCGGCAGAATTTTCTGGCTTAGCAGTTTACTGGAGGTGGAGTTCAGAAGCAGTAGAGTAGAATCCATTTCTTCGATGGATTGACTAGACCAGTATAAGCTGTTCTGATTGGTATGGAGAGAGCAGTTCTCTTTGGATTTTAGTTTGGATTGATCGCAAAAGTGACTTGCGATAAATGAGTATTCTCTTGGATTGTTAGAGATTTTTCTGGATATTTTCAGGGAAGTCAGAGTTTTTCCGCATCTTGAGGTTCAGTTTTCCTATCGACCAGGATTCCAAGTGTGGTACCGATGGTTCAACTAGTTGAAGGTTGGTTCCTTGAGATGGAGTTTGTTGAAGCAACCAAGGATTTGAGAAACTTCTGAGTTTTCTCTTAGTTATCAGGGATCTTCTTGGTTTTGTTGTACAGTTGTGCTTGCGCTCTTTATCAACATTCTTTTCTACTCCAGATCAGAGTTGCGCAGCGGAAGCAGTTTGGAAGTGCATCTGCTTTTCTTTACCGGATAGGGGAAGCTTGTTTTCTTCTGATGGTAGTGAGTGGAGTTGTTCTTGATCTTGATTGATCGTGGAGGATCATTCTGGTGGATTGGATTTGGTCCAGTTTGTTTCTTGAGACATCAACAAGGATTGAGCTGATCAGGTAGGAAGTAGGCAGCCCGAGATCGTTCGAAGAGTTTTGTGAATCTGAAGTCGGAGATCTTATTTTGGATAAGTTTCTCAGCTTTTAGGAGCTATAAATTTTGATAAGGTTGGGTAAGATAGCTCCGAGATGTTTTGGATTTCTTCTGTATTCTGTTTTGGATAAGTGTTTGATTTTCTGGATTGAATTGCCAGTTTGGACAACTGGAATTCGATGTGTTTTACGTATCTCTGAAGGAGTACGTGTATGATCTATTTCTGGTTTTGGAATCAGCTGTTCTAGGAGATTTGATGGTTCAGTCGGACTTGTCTGTAGTCTGATGTCTTATTCAGTTATAGATCTAGATGAGTAGGAGTTTTGTAGCTTAGTAATGTTGATTGTTTGGATTTTATAGAGCAAGTATTCCGGTGTTTACTTGGGAAACTCGAGGAAACTCTATCCAGAATTTTGTCTGGATAGTTAATTTTGTTTGATTGGGTGAATTGATTTCTAGGGTTGTTAGCATATGTTTGATATAAGCTTGTGCTTTAAAATTTATAATCTTGATAGATCATTAAATTACCTTTGTTTTAAATTTCGGGGACGAAATTCTTTTAATGGGGAAGGAATGTGATATCCCGGAAATTTTGACAATATCAATTTAATAATCTTTATTTAAAATTAAATTGATTTGATAATATTGATCCGTAAAATATGATTGGGTTTGATAATCAGATTAAATAAATATTTAATTTGTGATTTTATCTTTTAAAAGCTAAATAAATGTTTTTAATTACAATGTGTGTGTATATATATATATTTGTATATATATTATAGATAATCTTTGTTTTGGAATTTAATAAATAAATGAAGTTTTGTTTTTAAATTCTAATAACATATTGAGTAATTGGGAAATCATGTTTTAAATTAATTTTAAATTTCTCAAATTATTTAAAATAATAACTATATGGTTTGTAAATATTTAAATAAATGTAATATTGTTTAAAATTATATCTTAGCTTAATTTTTGTTTTAGTTTAAATAAAAAGTTGGTTTTGTTTCTTTTTAAATATTATTTGATTAATTTGATTTGGAAATATTTTATATAAGTTTAAAATACAAATAGCATATGGTTTAAATTTATTTATTAATAAAAGTGATTTATAATCTCTTTATAAATCATTTAAAATTTGTTAAATTGATTATTTTCAAGCCCTATTTATAATATATTATTTTTTCCATAAATATAAAAACAATTAAAATAAGAAAATAGAATTTTCATTTTAAATTGAATAAATTGATTTTAATTTGAAAATTCAAAGGATCAATTTGAATTTGGAATTTTATATGGAATTCAAATTAACAGATTCTTTAAAAATATTTGTATAAGTTTTAATTTATAATTTATTTTATTTACATTTTCTTTAAATAAGGAAATCATATAGATTTACATAAGTATAGAATAAATTAAAGAAAACCCTTTATAAACATTTAAAAATATAACTAAATTTAATTAAAAGACAAGTGTAACCTATTAAGTAATCTAAATACAAGTGTTAGCTCACAAATTCAATAACATGACAAGTGTCATTGTTTTTATCTTTTTTCTTTATTTTATTTAAAATTTATTTCAGCCCTTTTAACCTTTTTTATTTCCCTTCATTCTCTTTTAAAAATCAAAAGCTAGTTGAAAATAAAGAAGAAAATCTGAAATCTCTCAAACATAAGGATCTGTAACACACCTCAAATTTTGATTTGCAAACCAAAACTTGTAACAAGAATTTCAAACATGCAATTTCAATTTTTTGCAAAAATCAAGTCTGCATTTTTTCTAAGGCCTGCATACTATTGTGTTTCCACTGGAAATTGTCAACAAGCAACCTGGAAATTTGCGCAAATCAAGTTTGCATTTCTTTTTTTCAACCTGAAGACCAACTTCATTCGCATCTCTGGAAATCATCTGCTTAGTAAATGAAAAGGACCTGCATTCAAAAAGTTTATAATTTAAGCAGTAACACTGCAGCATTTAATCAAGATAGGTTTCAGTAGCTTTTCTAAATCAATGATGGCTCTGTCTTTCTGAAGAAAGGTGAGTAACATTTTGAAAAATTAATTAAGCTAACTTTGGTTTTCCTAATTTATCTCTAGAAAAATTTGATTGTTTGTGAACATTTGATGAATGTGTGCATGCTTACTGTAATACTGCAATTTCTCTGTTCCCAGGATTCAAGTTTTTATTTATTTAATTCCTGATCACTTGATTCTAATTAGTGTTAGTAATTAAGTTATAAACAAATTTGTTTATGTGATCCTAAATTAAGTTTGAAATTTTAATTAAGCTAAAATAAAATCAAACCTACTCTGGAAACAAAAATGATCAGGAAACAAGAATTTGTTTAAAAATATAAATTCCTTAATTTATTGAATTTAGATTGTGATCTGAAACCATTCAAGAAAACAAGATTTTTAAATCAGAAAACATAATTTATAGCTTAAGATTTTGGGGGCAATTCACTTTATCTGGAAAAAGTGAATTTGGGAAATTCTGTTGATTTTGAAAATTTAAGGGTTTGAAGTTTCTTATGAATGGAGTAGAGTGATCAGACATTTCAGGAAAATTATCAAATTGGCGTATAGGTCATTTGGTTGGCAGTGGGTAAGGAAATTGTTCTGTAACCCTAGTTTTAAACAAATTAGGATATTCGATCATCATTTCCTCTAAGGTTGTTCGAGTGTGAAGCGGTTTTGGGGAAATGTTGTTGGGTCCTTGACGAGGTTGTGGCCGAGGTTTCAACTCAAACGATGGTCGAAGGGGGAAGAACTCGACGTTGGCAGGTTTGGGGTCTGGGAGGTGTACTGTGTTCCAGGTTTTAAAGGGAGGCTGGTTTTTGATTTTGGGAAAATAGAGATATTCTAATGATGTGGTGTTCAAGTTAGATTCAAGAGTGGTTGGTGGATGAGGATGATCATCGTTGATGATCAAAAATTGCCCATGGGTTTTGTACATGTGCACAGTAGTCATTTGGAGGTGATTTTGTTTCTGGAAAATTGTGGGGGGGAAGTGTTCTTGAGGAATACTCGGGTTGCTTGAGGGTGTGACTAGAAGATAGGAGGAAGTTGACTCGAAGCAAATCAGTTTATGGCTCGAGTATTTTTTTTTAGTTTCAGGTTTGTTTTCTGAAACCTGACTATTTCCGGTTTTTAAAATTTTTAAACTAAATTTAAATAAAAAGGAAGCAAAGCAAGGTTTGAATTAAATTTGAAGCAAGTTTAAACTATGAATTCAAAATGAATTTGAATTTTAGATTTTTGAAAATAAATAATTTTATAAAAGATGAAATGGTTAAACAACTTAAACATGTACAGTTTTTATATAAAGTGCTTTATAAATCTGAAAAAAAATGAGATTTAAAACATGATTTTAAATTTAAGTTTAAAAATCTGAATGGTAAACCTGAATTCAAATTTGAATTTAAATTTTAGGATTTGAAAAGGAAATAAGTGATAAATTCTAATATACATTTAAGTTTGAATATTTTAGAATTTATAACATGTGTTTTTTTAAATCTGAAATGAAATTTAAAATAGGATTTAAAATTTAAATTTTTGAATCTGAATCTGAAACATAATTTGAATTCTAGTTTGAAATGAAGTAAGATTCTGAATTTAAATGTTTCAAAACCACTTGAATATATTTAAAGTATAATTTAAATTTATTTAAAATTGATTATGGGTTAAACTATTTTTAAACTTACCTTGGAAGGCAAGTAATTCTTTAAAAATAAATTGAAAGGGTTTTGAATACTTAAACCTTGTTTAAGTTAAAATTTGGTTCATTTTAAAATTTTAATTTGAAGTGGAATTTAGAGAAAATGTAAAAGCAAATTGTTGTTAAATTACTTTGATAATTATATTTAAATCATTAATAAGATTAATGATTATTATTAAGTTAATAAGAACTTAATAATTTATAATTCATTAAATGATTAAGGTGATTAAGTTTGTAATTAATTAATTTAATTAATTAATAATTAGGTTAATTAATTAAATAATTAAGTGTTTTATTTAATTAATTAAAGGATTAATAAGTTAATTAAAATTGATTAAATAGAAATTAAGAAATCAATTAAAAAGATTTGATTTAATTTAATTTAATGATTTGAATTTATTAATCAAGTAATTAAAATTAATTAAGTTTTTGATTATCACTTGATTAATTAAATAATTAGAGATTAATTAATAGGTTTTATAGCTAAATTAATTTGTAATTAATATTGATTAATCTCAGTTAATTATTTTAGAAAAGTAATTAAAGATTTTTTTATTGGTTAATGAAGGTCATTAACTTAATATTATTTTATAATTAATTAATGTAATTAATTTTAATGATTAATTTTATTAATTAATTTAAAGGTAATCATTTGAGAATTGTTTAAGTGTAATTACTTAATGAAAGTAATTAAGAAAATTAATTTCTGATTGTAATTAATTAAGTTTTGTTTTGATTAGTTAAGTTAATTAATTAAATTTAATTAATTTAAATTAATCACTGGTTGATTTGAGAAGTAATTGCCAACGTAATTAAAAATGAATAATTACTTAGTGAAGTAATGAAGAAGATAAATTACTTGATGTAATTTAATTAAAGGATACTTGTATAATGGAGGAGTTTTGGAAAATTAATTACCTTGTGTAATTAATATGTAATCAATATGTAGAATAATTACCTAAAGTAAGTAATTAATAATTAATTACATAAAGTAAGTAATTAATAATTAATTACTTAGTGTAATTAATTTAGGTTTTTGTTAATTGAGTTATTTCGAGATAATAAAAGATGTAATTAAATTAAATGTAATTAATTACTTAATATGATTGATCATGAGTGATTAATCAATATGGATAATCGATAATTAATTTAAATAGGGTAATTATAAATAAAATAAATTTGGGATCATTAATTTATATAATTAATGATATAATTTAGGATTGAGTAATAAGAACAATTAATCAATGAAGGGATTAATTAATGTAATTAATTAAGTTTTAATGTAATTAATTATAATTAATTAATTAATGAAGTAATTACAGGTTAATTACTGAATTTGGTTTGGAAAATTAATTTGTGAACTTAATTAGAGGTTAATTACTTGAAGGTAATTAAAGGATAATTAATGATTAATTAGGGTAATTTGTTGAGAATAATTAATTAATTGATTTATAATTTATTAAGGAATATGTGAGCAAGATTTATATGGATGGGTAATTAATTTAATTCATTTTAAATTAATTAAGGAAGAAGTAATTAATTTAATTCATTTTAAATTAATTATAGAATGGATTTATAAGTCATTTCTTATGAATGTTGATTGATACTGATTACCCTGAATGGTTGAGATCTCAGTTATGAGATAAGTGGTGTTGTGTGATTTGGATGCTATGGTTGCATTGAGTTGATGATATGAATTATCTGTTTGGAATGATAATATGGATTATCTGTTGTGATGATAATGATGATTACCTATTGTGATGTTGTGTATTATCTTTCTGTGTGTATATAGATAATGAATTGAATTGTTTTAAATTTTAAAACAACTTGGACCTAAAAGACACGTTTTGGATTTCGATGAGACCGGAATCGGGTTTCCATATTTGGATATTCGAAAACCACATCGATCCAAATTAACGATAGGTCGTGAATCTCAAGTGAAGATGAAGATTCAGAGTGCTAGGGTTATCGTCGTTAACTCTGAGGGTGATTCCAAAATGAGTGTAACAAGATAATGCCTTCGGTTTCGTTCGAACCCGGAACGAACTTGTATGGATTGAATGCTTTCAGAACATCGTCAGGTAGAAGATGAGCATTCTAAGAGATGTGTTCTTTAAAGGAAATCGTAGCCTCAAGCCTCATCAACCGGGAATGGCTAAAACAGGGGAGGTGCGGCAAGGCTTCGTGGGTAGCCCCCACTTGAGAGTGAGATTTACCCCTGTCTAGAAGTCCCTTTATATTTGGCTATGTGGGCAGTTGGTTGCAAACAACTGCGGGGTTGTCTTGTTCGGAACTGTTCAGTAAGGAATGGTTCCGGCCTTGTGTTGCAGGGGAGTTAGGGTGGCTCCTCGGTACGGTGATCTAGGCCATGTACTGTGACGGGCGGTACCCCAGTAGCCCTGCCAATGTATGGAATCCAAAATCCAATAAGTGCAAACGGTTTTGATTGTATTACCCACTTTTGTGGCTGGTAGCTGGAATTTAATAGATGTAACAATTTCGGCTATTTCTTATTTACTTGAAAACCCTAGACACTATTATAATATCATCGGATTTCCTATCAAATGTTTTGGTTAGCGAAAGATAAAAACTTTTCCTTGTTTATGTGTGGGAAGTCTTACGTGATACCTTTCTTTTCAAAAAGAGTTTTAAAGTTAAGCAACCTTAACCTGTTACTCACACCAGACCCATGTCTGACCCGGAGTTTACCTTTGTTTTCTTAAAATCTTGGGTACTCAAACTTTTACGAGTAGCCAAGGGATTCAGGTCTGCTTTGACGAATTGTGGAGGAGCAAATGGAGCAGGAGGCTTCAGCGTTATAGATATATAGTTTCCGCTGTGTGTTCTCTGTGTTGTGTTTGTATTGAGTTGTAAATACTAGACAGGTGTTTATAACTGTCTTGTATATGTGATGTATATGTTGTGTATCTCTGATTGATGTTGTATACTATGTAAATAATTATGTTATTAATATAATTTATTCGTTCCGCTGTTGAGATTCTAGTGTTTTTTCTTCTTTCTCTTCTTTCTTTTCTTCTTCTATTTCTTTCTTTCTTCATGATGATGCGATTTTCTATGGAGAGGAAGTCATGTCGTCACATATTAACCCCAGCTAATTTAGTCCAAAATTCCAGTATGTAAGGCTTTGTCACAGGTAAGAATAAAATGATGATTACATATAGAAGGAAATATATATTTGTATACAGATAGCTTATTGGTGAGCACGCAAAACTACTAGGATCAGATGACCCTGCGAGAAGTTAAGTACCGACCGTCCTGAAGAGGAGTATCTAACAGATAAGTTAGGGATAGACAGTCCAGAAGAGGAGTGTCTACCAGGTGTTAGATTATTTGTTTATATTGTCTGGTAGGCCCGATCCAGCCAAAGATTAGTAGTTAGCCAAACAAAACTACAATGTTCGGACAGATAGTTCACTTGTTACCTGATATGTATGTTTACATAATAATACTTTATATTTTTTGACCAGTTTTGGTTGCAGCATAAAGGTTGGCAAAGGATATGTTTTAAAAGGCTATTAGTGAGGGGGAACCCATTCCGCTAAGCGGAGTGGTCTCACTTAATATCAAATCACTGATATGTATAGTACTATTCATACCAGGCTTTATGTCTGATTCGAAGTTTATGTTCTTCCCTTTAAATTCACAATTGCTCAAAATTGATTTGATTAGGCTGAGGTTGAGGATTACAGGTTAATAGTAGGTTGGATAAAGCTTACGAAGACGAGTAGGTCGCTGATGGATAGCTATTTAGGAGTTGCTATTTTATTTTGTTTGATTCCGCTATATTGTATTATGTCAGTATGACTATATAATATTTGGGTCAACCAATGGGGCGTCATTACATGGCGCTCTTGGCATATTTTGTAATAATTATAATTGATCTTTACCTAGGAAACGATTATGGAATTATGTAACTTGGATGCGAATTTTTGTTTTAAAATGTAATCATAGGAATGTTTTAATCTGTGATGTTTTTATTTCATATTCAAGTGCTTCTAATACTATGGATACCATTAACATTACCATATTTGGTCACCCGAAGTTAATATTATGGATGACTGTAGCATCTGTAGCGCTTAGCTTCAAGCCTCCATATAATGGATGTTACAACTATCGAAGAGGTCGAAAGGTGATAGAACCACTCTTCCGCTTCGATAGACCCATTTCGAAGCAGTAACTTCCACACGCCTAAAGGAGTATCGAATGTGCAGAAGTAATCTTTCGAAGGCAACAGATGGTAGGCTTTTGCGTGAGCACTAACCCTTTTGAAACAGTGGTTTCATCATCACTTACCTTCTGCAACAGAATGTATAGCCAAAGCTGCCCCTTCAAAAGCATATATTAGTCTTTTGAATTGGTTGAAACCTTCTAATTATAAAGAAAAGTTTATTTAAGTTCAATATAGTATTCTCACATACCAGAAAATGGGGGTTACGCATCAGTCAACATGTATGCCTTCGAAATCTACCTTTCGCGCTTACACTTTCTGCTATGTTTCAACTCCTTTAAAGATACAGAGGTGCACCTATCGATAAAGTCGAAAGCTCACACCTTTTCCTACTTGCAACAACATAGCAGTACAAAGAGGAGAGCACATATACCCCTTTCGATGAAGTCAAAAGCAATCAAGTTCTGATTTAAAGCAAAGTAGAAGGGCGCCCAAACTTTAACAGTAGCGAAAGGTCTTCAAGGTACTCTTTTTGGCTAAGTCGAAATGTCTTATTCGAAAGGATTCAACCAGCGCCTTTAAATAAGACCATAGGGGTCTTGTTTTAGGGATTTTATTTCATTCACTTCATTCTTATAGTTTCTTGAATTTGTAAACCCTAATTCTCAAATTGGACTGGGGATTTGACCACTTTGTATTACTTAAGCTACTAGCAATAAAGGAAAAAGATAATCAAAGCAAGTTTATTGCATTTTAGATATGTTAGCTAATTTAATGTTCCTATGAGATTTTGTATCTAATCTGCTTATGTCAACCTGATCGAAAGGTCACATTTCGAGGAAGTCGAAACCTTCTAGCACAACTAATGCTCTTAGATCCTTAAGTGCTAACCTCGAATCATCGAAAGGTTAGCTTTCGAAGAAGTCGAAACCTTTTAATTCAACTCATATCCTTAGATCATAAGGTACAATCCTTGAGTCACCTCAACTACTTCGAAAGGAGGTTTCGAAAGGATACTAAACCAACATAACTACATCGAAAGGTATTATAAAAAGAGATTTAGGTGTTTCGACCTTGTCAAAAGGTTGCATAAGAAGGAGTTTCAACTGCCACAACCTACTTGAAAGGTGGACTTAAGGGAATCAAAAGGTTTTAATAACCTATATCTGTTTGAAAGGTGGTTTCGAAGGGGGCACCTATGCTTTAAACTCTGGTTTGGGGTGTTGACAAGTTTTCTTGTTAGCAAGATGGATCATCATTTCTTGATCCTCTTCTTCCTCTCTTCCTCTCCTTCTCTACAGAAGATGGTGCACTGGATCCTTCTAGTTGCTTCCTTATCATTCCTTCGCTTTCTTTGCCTTTGGATGGAGTGCTCTGTGATGATCCAGTGGGAACGCTTTGAGCACTCCTAGACGAAGGAAAGGGAGCTTGGAGTACTTTGCGAAGATCCCGTGGGTATGCTTTGAGCACTAACAGACAGAGGAACATGGACCGAACTAAAGACAGCCTGTTTGAGAAAGGAAATAGATAAAGGAGGAGGGATGACCACTAACTTCTCCTACTTAAGATTTGTAGCAAGGATGATTTATTTCTCAATCTTCTCTAAGTTGATCTCTTTGGCAAGGCCAAGTTCCCACTCAAGACCACTCACGGTGGGAGCCAACAAGGGCTTAGACACTCTAGTTAACATAACAACATCATCGGTCTGAGCACTCAGAGTTTCACCAGTCCCCTCATCAAGCAAAGCATCAACCATTTTCTCGTCAAGGTAGGGAGTTTCTTCAATCGAGATGGTTGGAATCGTTGTTGAAGTTGTAATGATTACTGATTCTGTTGTAGATGTTTGTTGTCCTAGCTGAGTGTCCTTATTAGGAAGCGGGGTGATTTAGGGCCGACCTAAAATTGAGAGATATGAAAAGATAGATTAGTAATGTCAATCAACAACACATCAACCCTATGAATCATAGGGGAAGTCAACGAGATACCTACTTCTATTGGGATTCTGTGTAGGCCAAAGTGCTAGCAGAATCTCCCTCCGGGATGGGAGAAATGATAGTAAGCTTATGCGTCTAGGGATTCTCCGGATCATACCCAGGTTAGAGGATGGATCTAGAGAAGCATAGTACCCAGGTGTTTGGCTGGCGATGGCGTCGTGTGGTGTCGATCCTAAGCCTTCGCTGAAGTCTTTTTATATAGTGGTGGCTCGCCCAGGATGAAGAATGAGCTCACCCTTTCTCAGCACACTGGACTCATGGTTTATCAATACCTCCTTTTCCAACTGAGCAAGGTATACCTAGCCACCTTTTGGGAATGTTTTTCCTCTAAGACAATCTCTTCCTAAGCCAAGCCTAGAACCCTAGGATAATCATCACCAAGCCATTTAAGGTTGTGAAACTTGAGAACATTGGCGTTGTATTTGATGAGCCCTAATTCAAACTTATCCATCATCCGCTGCTCCCCGACCTCAACCTCCCTCTTGACAAGCGCATCTATGTCGCTACCATGTTCGACTGCCTTGTCCCTCTCTTTCTTAGTGTTGAGCAACAATCACAGTAATCCTGAGCTTATTGAAGACCCTCCTCCTTTTTCTTTGTTTCACGATCAAGCTTAGTCTTCAGTTCAACCGCGCTCCTGTTCGTGGCATCTCTCTAACACCAGATCATGGTTCTAATGGAACGATTTCTCCTGCTCATCGCGATGCTTGGTCCTTTCATCTTCAAGTGCTCTGGTGGCATACTCGGCCTTCCTCTCAACTTTGGCTTGATATTTCCTCAATTTTTTAACCTCAGCAGCAAGATGAGCTATGATTCTTTTGTTGTCAGCCTCAAGGAACTACTAATTTTTGATTTCGAGTTGCCTTTCCTCCGAGACCTCGGAGATTTATTCAGCTACTCATGACAATTCATTGTATTGATTATGAACATTAGTTATGCAAGCAGCGGCATCTCTTGAACGTTAGATGAAATTCTTTTTGAGTTGGGCATAAACTTAAGCCCATCAAAGAAGATGTTTGGAAATTGCTCTTTCAGCTCAGCCATTTGAGCGCTACCGGCGAGTTGTTGCTTTGTAGAGACGCCCGGAGCTTCGGTAGTTTCTTTGCCAGGCCTGTGATGAAAAATCTCAGAACCTTTCTTTTGGTATCTGTATTGAATATGCAAGTATATGATTTTTTTTTGATGATAATCAACACATATATATATTCATTTAAATCTATTTGTTAATGTACTATTTTATTTTCACATAATTAAATAAATATTTTTCAATAAAATGAATAACAAAGAATTTAAATTCAAGTGGATATTTTACTCAAACAAATATTTGTTACAATTTTGAATAGTACAAATTTGAGCTCTCAATATATGCACAATTTTCAAACAATACAATTTTGATTACATCATAATTTTTCATTTACAAATGTCCTCACTACATATCACTCACTCGTATTTATCTTCAACACTATTCCAGATTGCTTCCAACATCTGAGCAATCTGCAAATAAACACTAATGTGGTAAAATTGAAAATGAAAATATTTTGTAGTATAAAATAAAAAGTGATTTTGAAAAGTTTTATTAGCCTCAGTTATTTGGGTTGTTTGTTATCATTTAATTTTGAATTCATCAAACATAAAAAACTTGTGACATGCACAGTGTATCACTGTATATGCCACAAGGCCATGCACACCGATATACACTTGGTAAAATTACAGGGATAGGTGAGCACAAGGTCAAACCCAATCAAAAGTCGGGTTCAAATCAAGCGTAATACAAATAATGTCACGACACGTGCACAAGGTCAAACCCGAGCTTTTTGCTGGATTCAACTGAGGTGCGATTTCAAAAATCAACATGAAGTTCAAGGTGACCAGACAAAATTGAAGCAAATACCAAA
This sequence comes from Allium cepa, assembly GCA_030765085.1. Lineage (NCBI taxonomy): Eukaryota > Viridiplantae > Streptophyta > Magnoliopsida > Asparagales > Amaryllidaceae > Allium > Allium cepa. The sequence goes on along the minus strand of CM060938.1, from coordinate 25,116,591 downwards.
TCAGTACAACACAAATGCACTCAATACAAGTACAGATACAATGCATCAAGTGAAGCAAAAGTCAGATGAACCATGAAGAATACAAGATTCAAGTAAAACACTATAACATACAACATGAAGGCTAAAATGGCAACTAGCAACAAGTGGATATACAAATGAAGCATATACATGAACCAGACCTACAGAAATCTGATCAACACCAACATATACCAGACTACAAAGAAAACAATGAACACAACATCAATATACATGAAGACCATATTCAAGTGCATCGAACCACACAACAATGACAACCAGACTACATGAAGCACACATGCCCATGCTCAAAGACATAAATAAAATATGATCTGCCTCAAAGCAATAACAGATACAACATGTATGCATGCAATGCATAGTGCAGACTCAAATAACATGAACCAGACTTCGAATCAAGCAAAGCAGACAATAGGGTTTAGTTCAATATGGGTGCAGTAAAGTGAATGCAACATTTCTACAAGACATATGTATATACAACAACATAGTAAACAGCATGTGCAGTGATATGTATGAAACTACAGGCTTGAACTCACATGTCGAACAAGACAAAGTCAAAGACCAGAGAATCAAGTTTCAAAAGTGACAGGAGTGAAGCAGGTAAAACACAATGAAAAAGTCACAGCAGTTTCAAAGCAAACATATTACGAAATCAAAGAAATCGATTCCAACAGAGAAAAGATAGAAATTTCAAAAATAACACATCGAACCGTTCAAAATCAAGCCGTGGTGGCCAAGGAGTCCAAAAAAATTCAAAGCCATAATTATCAAGTAAACAAGCAACGAAAATATACAAATTGAAAAGGCCAGAAATCATCATCAACATCCAAGCAACATCGAACGGTCGGAACAAAATAATTGACGAATTCAAATGAATTTATATGAACGAAAATATAGGAATTCGAATCCTATAGAAATGTTTAACATGATCAGCTACGAGATTATTCGAGTTCAAGCAACAAAGAATAATCATTCAACTCGAATCATCATCGGGTTCAAGCAAGCTAACAAATAAAGCAGAAAAGAGCATAAAATCACATACCAAATCATACTGAACTCGGTTGAGAAGGAGCAGCCGTGTGCGAACTGAAGAAACGTCGATTGCTAAAGCAAATCAGAGGAATACTTATTGAAATCGACAAATAAATAATCGGCTTCTTCAACTACAAAAGCCCTAATTTCAGAATGAACGAGAAAAAAGGGAAGCAGACATTATTCACAAAGAAGTCGAGCCGAAGGAATAAAAGAAAAAGAGGAATAATTGTTTACCATTTGTTTTTGGGCCGGCTTTAAATAGTTATTGGGCTTCCATTTTAAAAATTAGGGTTTTTTATTTTAATTTGTTTTTAATTTGTATTTTCTCTTTTAAACATTTGTAATTTCTAGCCGTGTGACTAAGGACGAACTACGGTGGTGTAGTTCGAGAATTCACAACTCAGTGGCTTAGTTGTGGCAGGGTTTTGAGTGTAGATTTAAGTTAGTCGATAGCGGGTGTCGCGAGTTTACGTGTGTAAGCATCTGACTACTTAATTTCTAGTAGAAATCTTGGGGGCAGCATTTAGGCAGGGTTTTGCCGAAGCTGGGTAAATTCTTTGCTGTTCTATTTTCTGCATTTATTATTCTGCTATTATCTGTGCTGCTATTATTCTGCTATATCTGTATTGAAATTATTTTATATAAACTTCCATAATAATTTTAATAATTAATAGTATCACCCTATTCACCCCCGTCTAGGGTGAAATCGATCCTACAAGTGGCATCAGAGCTAGGAACAAAAGCCATTTTTGTTTTAAAATTTTGATTTTTTTTTTCAACGACCAATTTTTTGCTTTACAAATTTGAATTTTTAAAATGGCTTCTTTTAATAATGCTTTTGCTGATGGTCGGTTCAATATTATTCCTTCTATTTTTGCTGGAACAAACCTTTTGTATTGGAAATTAAAAATGGAATTTTATTTGAAATCTGTTAATATTAAATGTTGGAATATTATTGAAAATGGGTGTGATATAATAGACGAGAAAATTACTTCGATTAATGCTCTTGATATGCATATAATATATTCTCATATTAATCAAGATAATTTTAACTTTATCTCTCATTGTGAAAGTGCACAGAAAATCTACAATACTTTTGATGCAATATATGGTGCAAAAGTCAACAACCGTGAGAGATCCCTCATAATCAAATCAGAAATTAAAGAAACGTGCTTAGCAGGATTGGTAAAAGGAAGTAGTGATGATAATGATGATGGAGCAGCAGAGCTGGATTACTAATGAAGAGATTCAAAAAGTGGAACCGCAAATACAGAAATCCAGTTCTAAATCAAAAAATGATAAGCAGAATATTCAAAGCACTAAACAACCCAGAAGAGCGGGCGATCATCTTCCACAAGTGCAATAAAACTGGCCACATCAAGCCCAATTGTCCTCAGAATCAACACGGCCAAGAAAATAATTAAAAATGGAAAAGTTTTGCAGCCACATGGAATAAAAGTGATGATGATTATAAAAGCACTACTAGCGAGAGTGAACAAGCAAATCTGTGCCTTCGAGGTGATATAACTGATAGCGGTGATGACGAGCCAAGCGAGGTATCAAAACTCACTCACTTAGAATTACTTATATATTTCCACAAAGTAAATGACTGCTTTGAACGACTTAGGGAGAAATATGCCAAAATTGAATCACAAAGAGATAGTTAATGGAATTAAAGAAACAGCTCAATCAACTGCTTAGAACTATCAAACTAAGACCCTGAGTGTAATAAATGTCCAAGATTTGAAGAAGAAATTAGAAAATCAGAAATTAAAATTAAATAACTTAAAAATGGAATTCTGATTTTGAAAGAAAGTGAAAATACAAGGAGAGAGAATTCCATTAAAAAATGCACACAATTATTGAACGAAAATGAATCTCTCTGTGATGTCCCGGGAATTTGGGCAATATTTATTTAATAATTTCATTAATAATTATTTTAAGAAATGTGAAATATTGATTTAATAATCTAATTCAAACAGGAATTTTCTTTTGAAGATAAATAATTGTTTAATCTGTCAAATGATATTCTTTTCAAAATAATAATAATTTAATTTAAATTGAGAATCTGATTGTTTTCAAATGTTAAAAATATTTAAATGATAAATCTATCTTTCTAAGCTGATTTAAAGGTATTTATTTATAATGTATATATGTGTATACATTGTAAATAGAGGATTTGATTTTAATTTTAAATTTAAATTTAATAAAGAATATTTTTTCTAATTATTATATATAAATGTATAAATTGTAAATTGATTAATTTGATTTAAATTGGTATTGAAAACTTTTCAAAAGTTTGTTTTAAAAATCTATCTTATATTTTCATAGAAATATAAGTAAGTATTTATTTTGTTTATAAAATTAAATATAGTTTAAATTTTGTTTTATAATAAAAGTTTGTTTTGTTTTAAAGGGAATTATTTTTCTTTTGAAATAAGATTTAATTCATTCATATTAGAATATAGTATTTTGGTTTGAAAACTCTTGAATAAAATGTATTCAACATTATTTTTCTTTTTCAAACTTTTCTCTTTTGAAAATTTGTTTTAAATATTATTTTAAAATAATTAAACAAACATTAAAATGTAAATGTTATAAGGAAGTTTATAAGCAAACATGTAATCATTTTAAAGGCTAATGTAAATAAACATTTAAAACATGCTAAAATAAATTAGAAATGGTTTTAGGATAAATTTAAATAAATTTATAAATTTAGAATTTTCTTTTTACATTAAAAATGCATATGTGTGAGACTCTTAATACATATAGTAGACACTTGTAATCATATTACAAACTAAATACAACAAGTGGCATGTTGTTTATTTTTGAAATTTAATTTATTAGATAAGAAATTGTAACAATGTATTTTGTTAAAACATTGTTTTCATTTGAATCTGAAAATCAGATTTAAGAAAAATCAAAACCCAAACAAAATGCATGTTAAAAATCTGCAAAAATCAAATAGGCAAAACCCAATTTCAAACAAAAAATCAATCTGCAAATTCCACATCAAATTTCAAGTTCAACTTCAAATCTAAAATCTGCAAAATCAAACCCAAAACTGCAATCTGGAAGCAATTTTCAACTTCAACTCTAAGCAAAACAAGTTGGAATTCTGCAATCAAGTTTACCAGACTCAAGCATCAACAGCATGCAGTTTTTAACAATTTACATCATCAAGTTAAAGCAATTTCAGTAATCAAAATGCAAGCCCAGATTTCAACATGCAGCTTCAAGTCAGGTCCTGGAATATGCGATGCATCTCTGAACTTGTCCTCTGCATTCTTCTTTAGGTGAGTAAGCTTCTTCATTTTAAAAACAGATTTTCCTTTTAAAAATCAGAGCCATCCATAATTTACAGAACTTAAGTTTTTAATGCACAGAAATCAAAAACTATTCAGGCAAAATTTGTTCTGTTTTCTGTTTAAAAATGAAATGAGTAACCTCACTTGCACAAAAGCTTGAGATATCTGAGCATATGAATTGGAAGAAATAAGTATGTGTGATGATTTAATATTAATGACTGACCGGTGTGTATATATATGAATATGTATATATGTGTTGGTTTCCTGTAGCTGCAGATCTAATTTGTTTGTAAGCTAAGATATTCTCAAATAGAACATTCCTTATCACTTGAATTGTTTCAGTTAGAAATTTTTGTGTAAGCAAAAATATGTTTGTTTGGAATAGATTGAGATTTATAAAATATAATTTAGATTAAATCAAAATCCGCTGCCTTTGTAACTACAAGAACCAATCGTCATTGAAATAAAAACAAATACCAAACAGCTTAAATCAATAAAATAGTTTTGTAACCTAAATTCATGTTTAAAAACATGAATTTTAAAACAAATAGTACTTTTTTTAAATAAGCTGTTGGAATGAGTATTTCTGTTTTTAACAGAAATTGAGTCTTTTTGGGGTTGTTTGAATTTCTAATGGTTTTTGGTGGCTATGGGTCTTCCTGGAGGTAGAATACAGATGAAAGGGTAGGGGAAAATGGTCAGAAGTTTGTCAGTGGGTGGTGGCGATGGCAGTAGTGATTGCCAGGTTCTAGCCTTAGTTTTTAAAGGGTTTGAGTATTTTTAACTTCTTGATTACTGGAATACTTCGAGTGATTCGAGGTTACGGGGAGTTGCAGAGGAGACATAGAGGGAGGGTTTGCCGGAGTCTCAGGTTGATGATGGTCGAAGGCGAGCTTATGGGCTGTTGACAGGTTTGGATTTATGGTATAGATGAGTTTCCAGGTTTGGTTCAACTGTCCTGAAATTGTTTTTCGAGCTGTTGTGAATTGATGGAGGCCGTAATCGAGTGGGGTGATGGTCGGCGTCATGGTGAAGTGGTTTTGAGTTGTTGGAGTTCGTCAAAGTGCCGGTGCATATGCACCGTGCACCTAATTTTTCTGATGAACATTGTTCGGATTGTGCAGTATTCTGTCTCGGGTATTTCTCGGGTAAAACTTGCAGTGACTCGGAGTAGATGGTTTGGAAACTCGAAGCAGTGAAGGGGGTTTCTCGGGTAAATGTGATTACAGGTTTAAAAACCTGAAAGTGTGCAGTTTTTTTTAAATTGAATGAAATTCATATTTTTAAAGTTGAAATTTGATTCAAATGTAAGTTGAATCTGAATTCAAATGAAATTTTGAATTCAAGGTTTTTAAAAATGAAAATTTTAAAATTTAAACAAGATTTAAATTTAGTTTTAAATCAAGATTAAAAACAGTTTTCAGGTTTACTCTTAAAACCAGATTTTGATTCAAAACAGTGTTGTAAATTTTTAAATAATAGGCAGATTCAAATGTTTTAAAAGTAAATTTGAAAATGAAATTTGATTTCAAATAAGATTTAAACTTGAAAGAATTTGTTTCCTTTAATATTTGAATTTAAGATATGAAATGTTATTTAAATTTGAAAGTTAAAATAATCAATTTATTTTCAAAGCTTGATTTATTTTAATCAAGAAATTTTGTTTTAAACCTTTCTTTTATATTTAAGTAATGAAGTTCTTTAACATTCATTTTATTTTAAGGTTTATAATTATTTAAATTTGGATTAATGTTTAAATAGTTAAACATTTTAAATATTAAAATTTTAAATGGAATTTGAATTTAATTTTAGAAATGTATTGTTTAAATATATTTTGAATGTAAATGAAGTCATTTGATAAGTAAATAAATTATTTTCAAAATAATTAAGATAATTACGAATTTACTTAATTATTTGGTTTTTAAAATAGTTTAGATTAATTTTTAATTAGAGATGATTTATTGATAATTAATCTAAGATAAATTTTCTTAAGTATATAATTATTGAAATGTTGTTAATTAATAAATAATGATAATTATCTAAGGATAATTAAGTAATTATTTGATGTAATTAATTTTGATAAATAACTAGATTAATTAATTGAATATAATCAATTATAATTTGTTAAGTATAATTAATTGATAAAAGTAATTAAGGAATGAATTACTTATTGTAATTAATTTTGATATTGTATTTTGTTTAAGTTAATTAATTTAGTGTAATTAATTTAAGTAAATCATTTGATGATTTAATGGAGGTAATTACTTAATGTAATTAATGGAGCAGGATTACTTAGAAAAGTAATAATTGATAATTACTGAAATGTAATTAGTGAAAGTGATTTATTTTAATAAAGTAATTTGGATAAGTACTCTTGCAATTAATTAAGGAATTAATTAATAAAGATAATTAATTATTGAATAATTGATTTGTTAATAAGTAATTAAAAATAGTTAATTACTTAATTGGATATTAATCAAGGTGATTAATAAATAGATTGATTACTAAATGTAACTTAATTTTAATTAAGTAATTTATTTAAATATTAGAGATCATTAATTATTATAATTAATGATGTAATTAATGATTGTTTAATTAAATAATAATTAATTAATTAAGTGATTAATTAATTGTAATTAATTAAGAATAAATAATAATTAATTAATTAATGAGTAATCAAATGCTAATTACTTACGAATAAGGTTAATTAATTTGTGAGAATTAATTAAATACTGATTAATTATTGTAATTAGTGAATGATTAATCAAAGATGTTTAATCAAGTTGAATACTTAGTGAATGATTAATTAACTGGTTAAATAAATTATGGATATTAAGCAGGATTTAAATGTGGTAATTAATTTAATTTAATTTAAATTAATTAATGATAGAAGTAATTAATTTAATTCCTTTTAAATTAATTATAATTGATGGTTAATAAAACATTGCTTATGGATATTATTGATTGAATGGTCTTGATCTCAGTAATGAGATGAGTGTATTTGTATGATATGGATGTTTGATTAAGGTATGATGATGTGTGATGGATTATCCGGTTGTGATGATTATCGTTTAGTGATGATGATACAGATTATCTGTTTATGATATGAATGTGATTATCTATTTTGATATGAAGTTTATCTATCTGTGTGAAATAGATAATAATAAAATGAGTTAATTGATTAAAACTCTTAAGTACAACTTGGACATTAAAATGGCATTTGGTTTCGGTGAGACCGGGATCGGGTTTCCATATTTGGATATCTGAAAACCACATCGATTCCAATTTAAACGTTAGGTCATTAATCCAAGTGGAGCAAGTGAAGACTCGAGGTGTAAGGGCTATACGTCAGTATAACTCTGTAGGTGATTCCGTAATGAGTTTGACGGAATAGTACTTATAGATTCGAGATGGTGATTTAGAGTGCAAGGGCTATGGTCGTTGACTCTGAGGGTGATTCCAAAATGAGTGCAACGAGATAGTGCATTCGGTTTCGTTCGAACCCGGAATGAACTTGTATGAATTGAATGCTTTCAGAACATCGTCAGGTGGACGATGAGCTTTCTAAGATTGATGTATCCTATAAAGATAATCATAGCCTCAAGCCTCATCAACCAGGAATGGCTAAAACAGGGGAGGTGCAGCAAGACTTCGTGGGTAGCCCCCATTGGAGAGCAAGATTTGCCCTTGTCTAGAGTGTAGGATCTAGATTAACCCTAGAGGGGGGGGTGAATAGGGTTATAGCAAATTTTTGCAAATTAAACACAGAAGCAAACTTCAGAAATAAATATGCTGAAAAATAAATCACACACAAGATTTACCCAGCTTCGGCAACCCCTGCCTACTGCTGCATTCCCAGATTTCTATTAGAATTAAACAGTATCACGCTTACAAACACTCTAACAGACTTGCAAACCCTGCTACCGCCTATAGAGTTTTGCAAACTTGCAAACCCTGCTAACTGGACTAACTCTAACTAGACAATCTGACAACACCTAAACCCTAGGTGATAATTTTTCATGTTTTGTTTTGAAGAGAACATACAAAATAAAGCCAATTACAAAAGCAAGCACTAAATTTAAAACAAATTAAATTATCTTGCTTTTATAAAAAAAACTTAACCCAAAAACAAATTAACAAAAATTAATAAACCCTATAAAATAAAATAAAAACAAAAACCCCTTTTATTTGAGGCCGGCCCATTTCTTTATTTCACCCGATCTTCTTTCTTTTGTTTTGTGAAACAAATGGCCGCCTCGATCTGATTAGGGTTTCGTTCCCTTTTGTTCCAATTAGGGCTTCGGTTTCTTTGATTGGACTGTGATTCGTTGCCCTAGCTTGCTGCTTCTCTGATGGTTGACTATTGCTAGTTTTGCAGTCGCTCGATCGAATTCATTGCTTGTGTATTCGGTATGTACTGTCACTTTTTGCTTTTCTAAATTGATACTTGAACTCGATTGTTCTGTGTGTTCTATGATGATTTCTTGGGTGTATTTATAGGGTTGAAACCCTAATTAACATTGTCTGATTTGATTTCTTACACCGTTGATTTTCCTGAAATTATTTTGGGGTTTTCCTTTCTTGATTCACTTTCGAGTAATTGCTTACCATATTAGCATTCGAATTAATTAATTCGAAAGTATCTTGCTGTATTTGATGTCTCGGTCCCCATTTGAATTAATATAGACCATATATGAATTCGAGATAATTTGCTGCAGAGATTTCTTTCTAAATTTGAAATACTTGACTTCTGCACTGATCTTGCCATTGTCTTTGCATTCCCTACTGCATGTAGTTGTGCACTGATTAATTCGAATTTCATACTTCATTCATTTGTTCATGTTGTTGGAGTTGTTTCACTGGTATCTACCCTGTGTTGATTTGAGTTGCTGTCCATATTTGAATTCGAATTAATTGATTTGAAGATCTCTTGCTGCATTTGTTGTCTCGGTCTTCATTTGAATTAATGCTTGTCCATATTTGAATTTGAGTTGATTGCTGCAGAGATTTCTTTCCAAATTAGAAATCTTTGATTTAATCAAAGACTTAATCAAAGGATACTAATTTGTTTTAATTTCGACTTGATTTCTTCACAGCCTTGTATTTGCCACTGTCTTTCACCAGTTTACTTTATATGTGCATATATACATTTGTATGTGTGTATGCATATATTTTTGGGTTTGTACTTTCATTGTGACTTGATTTTGCTATGGAAATAAATCAAAACTTCATTTGATTTTTATGCTTTGTGACATTCGGGTTTGTTGTGTACTTGTCTCTGCAGTTTCATTGTGACTTGACTTTTTCAAAGAATACAAATTTGATTTTCATTGAATTGTGACTTCGGCCCATCTCTGCACTGTTGAATCTCGTGGTCATCATGTCTTTGTCTCTGGCCATCTTTTTCTGGTCTCCTCTTGAACATTGCACTGTTGTTCACTGTTTACACTCACTGTGTTGCACTGCACTTGTGTTTGTAGCTGCTATGCAGTTGCTATGCATCACTATATATATATATACTGTGTACTGTACTGCATTGATGCAGTTTCCATATTTTGTGTATTTTGATGCTGTCTTGATTTTGCTGCTTTCACTTGTGTAAATTTTTGAGTTGCACTCTGCTGCTTGTACTTGTAATCTTGGCCAGTTGATCATCTTGCAACCTGGTCTGGTTTGCTTGAGTTTCATTGTGATAAGTTGTGCATGTGTGCTTTTGTGCTTTGAGACAGTTTCATTGCTTGAGACTGTGCTTGCATTTTCTTTCACTGTTGTATCTTGATGGTTGCTGTGCACTGCTTCATGTTGAATTTGTGTTTTGTTGCAGTTTGTGCACACGAGTAGGCGTGGCAGTGCACACGTATACGAATGTATACGTGTGTATTGCAGCCACTTATAATTGCCTGTTCCTGATAAAAATACTGATATGCACAGATATTGCACAATCAAAGATGATGACAATAACCCATGTATCTGAGACACAAACAAATTTTATTTTTGCAATTTAAATTTGTTTGTTTTCAGATTACTGTTGTAGTTGCTAATTACACAGGTACACAGGAGACAGGACGAGAAGTGGAGCTGGACAATGCAGATAGATGCAGATGTGCAGACAGAGTGAAAAACTGAGTGTTGAGAGTTGTAGTGAGAAGAGTAAAATGTATGAACTGATGTATGTATATATATATATAGAGAGAGAGCTGAAAAACTTTGTATTGTTTAAGTGTTGTAAAATATTATATTGAATAAAAAATACTGTTTGAATTATATAAATTCTGTGCAATAGTATAATTATTCAATATGAATATTTCTTCCTTTCTTTATATAGTTCAAACTACAAACACACATATTTATTGATATATGTTTGTTATCATCAAACAAAAAATCACATCAAACAATCTCCCCCTTTTGATGATGACAAACATATATATTAAAGATTTTGAAATGCTAATACATGTGTTTGAACAAAAAAATTTTAGCTCCCCCTATTTGAATGCTCCCCCTACAACCAAGACCTCTCCCTATTTAGAAGTTAACAAAATTTACAAAGGAATAAAAGAACTAAAGAAAATTAACTAACGATATTTAACCAAATTTGTTGAAATATTCCAAAAAAAATATTTACTTCCTCATCAAAATCTTGTTATTCTTCCCCTTTTGTCATTATCAAAAGACTGACAAAAAACAATAGAGCAGTAGGAACAAAAAATAATATATCATAACGAGGTAAAAACTTCCATATTGTAGAGGATGGATCGATGATTGGTTTTAATAAGAAGAGAGATATTAATTTGACATTTAAGCACAAAAACAAAAAAAAATAAGCACTTACTAACCACTCATAACCATAAGGACTTTTAAATGGGATTAGCAGTTACTTATTAGTCTAAGCATCCAGACTATTAAGCGAGACCAGAATACTTAGTTACCATACTCCATCCATGCATAACCATAAGGACTTTTAAATGAGAATGAAGTAATGATAAAAATAATTCTCTCATATGTTCCATCCATGCATAACCATAAGGACTTTTAAATGAGAATGGATACATGAGATTTATTATTTATTATTAAAATATATATATATATATATATATATTTTAATTATTTAATTTAAAAATAATTCACTCTTCTTATTTTATCAAACCATTATGAATGATAGAAAGATGGTAGAAATAGAAATGATCGTGGAATAAGTTACCAAGTTAATTATATTATGTAATATCCAGTACTGAATACCATATTTGAATCAATCTTTGGAAAATATCCAAAACTTGTTTGAATCCTAGAAATTGAAGTTGAAAGTATATATCCAAGAATATTTCTACCTAACAATGAAAAAATGGTTAGTCAATTTCTATAATCCCCAAATCCAAACGTAATCTAGAAAATCTGTCTTCAGGGAGGGGTTTTGTGAAAATATCAGCAAGTTGAGCCTCAGTTGAAATATATTCAATGCAAATGACTTCCTTAGCAATGTGATCTCTAAGAAAGTGGTGTCTCACATCAATGTGTTTTGTGCGTGAATGATGAACAGGATTATTTGATAAGTCTATTGCACTTTTACTGTCACATTTTAATGGAACTTGTTTATAAACTAAGCCAAAATCAGAAAGAGTTTGCATCATCCATAAAATTTGAGCACAGCAACTTCCTAAAGCAATATATTCTGCTTCAGTGGTGGATAATGCAACACAATTCTGTTTTCGACTTGACCATGAAACTAATGAATGACCTAGCATGAAACATGTCCCACTGGTGCTTTTCCTGTCAACCAATGAACCAGCATAATCAGCATCAGAATAACCAACTAAATCAAAGTTTTCACAAGAAGGGTACCATAATCCAAATTTGTGTGTGTGTGAAAGATATCTCAAAATTCGTTTAGTGGCTTTCAAATGAGATTCTTTAGGATTAGATTGAAAACGTGCACACAAACATACAGAAAACATAATATCAGGTCTAGAAGCAGTAAGATAGAGAAGTGAACCAATTATCCCTCGATATTTTTTCTGATCAACAGCACTTCCTTTCTCGTCTTTGTCCAACTTTGTTGATGGGCTCATAGGAGTTCTCAATGGTTTGGAGTTCTCAATTCCAAATTTCTTCAACAGTTCCAACACATACTTGGATTGTGAAATGAAAATGCCATCACTGCTTTGCTTGATTTGAAATCCAAGAAAATATTTCAATTCTCCAACCAAGCTCATCTCGAATTTAGCCTGCATGACTTGTTCAAATTTCTCGCACAAGATTTCATTAGTAGCACCATAAATGATATCATCCACATAAATCTGAACAATCAAAAAATCACTTCCTTTGTGTAATAGAAACAGTGTCGTGTCAGCGCTCCCCTTTTTAAAGCCATTTTCCAAAAGATATGTACAAAGGCAGTCATACCAAGCTCTAGGAGCTTGCTTAAGACCATATAATGCTTTTTCAAGTTTATACACATGATTTGGAAAAACATGATTTTCAAATCCGGGGGGTTGTTCAACAAAAACTTCTTCTTTCAGATCACCATTTAGAAATGCACTTTTTACATCCATTTGTTTAAGTTTGAAACCTTTATAACAAGCAAAGCTGAGCAAAATTCTAATGGCTTCTAACCTAGCAACTGGTGCAAATGTTTCATCAAAATCTATGCCTTCTATTTGGTTATATCCTTTTGCGACCAACCTAGCTTTGTTTCTAATTACATTTCCTGATTCATCAAGTTTGTTTTTGAACACCCATTTAGTTCCTACAATTGGATAGTCATTAGGCCTAGGAACTAATTTCCAAACTTTATTTCTCTCAAATTGATTAAGTTCATCTTGCATTGCTAAAACCCAACTTTCATCATTAAGAGCCATTTCAACAGAATCAGGTTCTATTTCAGAAATAAAACCACTATGACAACAAAACGCACACAAATTTTTATCAAATGCAGAACGAGTGCGTATACCTTCCGTAGGATCTCCTATAACCAATTCAGGAGGATGATTGGATTTGAATTTCAATCTATCAGCATCAACAGTCCTACTTCCATCTTTCTCAGTAGATGTCCCTTCTTTAATGCCTTCATGATCTACCCCATCATCACCTGTTTTTTCAGTCGTCCTTTCCAGATCAGATTCATCAAATTTCACATTGACTGATTCAACAATTGTCTTTGTTCGTTTGTTGTATATCCTGTAAGCCTTGCTCCTTGTTGAATAGCCCATGAAAATTCCCTCATCGGCCTTTGATTCAAATTTTCCAAGTTGATCACCTGTGTTAAGAATAAAACAAGGGCATCCAAAAACACGAAAGTAAGAGATGTTAGGTTTCCTTTCATGCCACACTTCATAAGCTGTTTTGCCTAGTATTGGTCTAATCATTACTCTATTCATTACATAGCACGAAGTATTCACCGCCTCTGCCCAAAAAGTTAGAGGTAGTTTATACTCACTCAACATGGATCTAGCCAATTCTTGCAATGTACGATTTTTCCTTTCAACCACCCCATTTTGTTGAGGTGTTCGTGGAGCAGAAAATTCATGTTTTAAACCATTTTCTTCACAAAAGTTTTCAAATTCCGAATTTTCAAATTCGCCTCCATGATCACTTCTTAAAGTTTTAATTGAAACTCCTTTTTCATTTTGAACAAGTTTAGCAAATTTTGAAAAATAATCAAAAGATTCAGATTTTTTGGCTAAGAAATAAACCCATGTAAATCTAGAGTAATCGTCAACCAATACATAACAATAACGTTTTCCATTCAAACTTGCAATTTCATTTGGTCCAAATAAGTCCATATGAATTAATTCGAGGACCCTTGATGTGCTAACAATATTTTTAGGGCGAAATGATGATCGACTAAGCTTGCCCAAGGAACATGCTTTACACACTTTGTTATCTTTAAATTTCTGATGTGGTAACCCTCTGACTAAATCTTTCGTTTCAAGATTTCTTAAGAGACTCATGCTAGCATGTCCAAGTCTCCTATGCCATAAAGATGCCTCTTCGTCAGTGGCTACCAAACATCTGGAAAGATTTAGATTGTCAAACGAAAGTGAGTAAACATTTCCTTTTCTTTTGCCCATAAAAACAATGTTATTAGAAGTTTTATCAATGATTTTGCAAGTATCACTATCAAAAACCACATTCATACCTTTGTCACAGAGTTGGCTAATAGAAATGAGATTGTGATGCAAATTATCAACGTATAAAACATTAGTCAAGGAAAAAGTACCATTACTTACTTCACCTTTCCCAATAATCTTACACTTGCTATTGTCTCCCATGATCACATTTCCACCTCTAAACTTCTCTAGGCTAAGGAACTTAGATTTATCACCTGTCATATGTCTAGAACAACCTGAATCTAGAAACCATTCTTGTTGCTCCTTAGCCCGCCAACAGACCTACATAAAGAGAGAGGAGGATGACCTAGAGAAACTCTTAGGTCCAATGATATTAGTAACTGAAGCATTGTGAACAAACAATCCCTTTGGAACCCAAACTTGTTTTGTCCTTTTATTTTTGTTCCTATAGACATGAAATTTGTTTGTAGAATTCTTAGGAACCCAAACTTGTATAAACTTTGTGTTCTTGTTCCTATGACTACAATTTTCAACACGATGTCCAATTTCACTTCTAACAAAGATACTCTTACCTTTTGCATGATCATCAACCTGTGTTTTCCCAAAACCTAGTCCTTTTCTATTATTAGCAAAGAGTTGATTTCCCAACAACATGTTAAACGATTTTTCTCCTCTTGAAAAGTTATTCAGAGATTTTTCAAGATTTTGGACTTTGGTTTTTAGTGTTGTGTTTTCAGTTACAAGTGTGGTGCATCTATTTATAAAATCTTTTTTCCTTGTGTCAATGATTTCCTTAAGACTTGAGTTTTCTTTTTCAAGATTATCGAAGCTATTCTTAAGTCTTGATATTTCTGAATCTAAAGTTTTACATTTTTTACAGTCCAGGTTTTGAATATTCTCAAGTTCAGTTTCTAACCTAGTATTCTCATGAACAAGTTCTCTCCTGTCAGACTTTAATTTTTCAATCTTAGTTTCAAGAGTATCAATTGTATTAGTAAGATCATAACACATCAAAACAAGTTCTTTATAAGAATAGTCACGTACCTCACTGGATTCCTCTGAACTTGTTTCTGAATCTGATTTTGCCATAAGGCACAAGTTAGCCTCTTCTGAGCTATTTTCCGAAACTTCTTCTCCTTCTTCATCATCCCAAGTTGCTGCAAAGGCCTTCTTCTTCTTTTTCTTTCCTTTGTTGTTTTTGAGAAGTGGACATTTTTGTTTGAAGTGGCCAGGCTTTTTGCAGTTAAAGCATGTCAATTCATTATCGGAATCATCAGAATCTTTTGGCTTATTACCACTTGTTTTCTTCTTGCGTGGCCTGAATTTTGACCATTTTCTAAGATTATTGACTGCCATCGCAAGCTCTTCAATTGGATCTTCTTCTTCTTCACCGCTTTCTTCTTTGCTTTTTAAGGCAAACGTCTTCTTTTTTGATTCGGAGTTGTTACGTTCCTCTTTTGCCTTTAGCTCAAGTTCATATGTCATCAAGTTTCCGATCAACTCTTCCATGCTTAGTTTACTCAGATCTTTCGATTCTTGTATTGCAGTGACTTTTGCCTCAAAGTTCATTGGTAAGACTCGCAGTATCTTCCGTACAAGATCTACTTCAGTGAAGACCTTCCCAAGCGCTCTAGCATTGTACACCAAAGTTGAAAACCGTCCAAACATATCCTTTATGCTCTCGCCCTTTTCTATTACAAAGTTTTCGTATTCATTGCTAAATAGAGCTAGTCGTGACTCCTTGACTTGAGAAGTTCCTTCGTGTGTCACCTCCAGAGTGTGCCAAATTTCCTGTGCTGTTGTACAATGAGAAATTCTATTAAATTCATTTTTATCAAGAGCACAGATCAAAGCGTTCATTGCTTTGGCATTTGTAGTTTTTAATTTCTTATCGTTAGCATCCCACCTATCCTTAGGTTTAGGAATCTCAGTATCACCAACAACTATAGTGGGAGATTTATAGCCAGTTTCAATAATATCCCAAACATCATAGTCGACAGAACTAAGATAAATACTCATTCTAACTTTCCAATAAGCATAATCATTCCCATTAAACATGGGTGGCCTAGCAATAGATTGCCCTTCAGAAAAAGCATTATTTGGTGGATTCATGACTCTAGAGTTAAAGTAAAATACCAGGCTCTGATACCACCTGTAGGATCTAGATTAACCCTAGAGGGGGGGGTGAATAGGGTTATAGCAAATTTTTGCAAATTAAACACAGAAGCAAACTTCAGAAATAAATATGCTGAAAAATAAATCACACACAAGATTTACCCAGCTTCGGCAACCCCTGCCTACTGCTGCATTCCCAGATTTCTATTAGAATTAAACAGTATCACGCTTACAAACACTCTAACAGACTTGCAAACCCTGCTACCGCCTATAGAGTTTTGCAAACTTGCAAACCCTGCTAACTGGACTAACTCTAACTAGACAATCTGACAACACCTAAACCCTAGGTGATAATTTTTCATGTTTTGTTTTGAAGAGAACATACAAAATAAAGCCAATTACAAAAGCAAGCACTAAATTTAAAACAAATTAAATTATCTTGCTTTTATAAAAAAAACTTAACCCAAAAACAAATTAACAAAAATTAATAAACCCTATAAAATAAAATAAAAAACAAAAACCCCTTTTATTTGAGGCCGGCCCACTTCTTTATTTCACCCGATCTTCTTTCTTTTGTTTTGTGAAACAAATGGCCGCCTCGATCTGATTAGGGTTTCGTTCCCTTTTGTTCCAATTAGGGCTTCGGTTTCTTTGATTGGACTGTGATTCGTTGCCCTAGCTTGCTGCTTCTCTGATGGTTGACTATTGCTAGTTTTGCAGTCGCTCGATCGAATTCATTGCTTGTGTATTCGGTATGTACTGTCACTTTTTGCTTTTCTAAATTGATACTTGAACTCGATTGTTCTGTGTGTTCTATGATGATTTCTTGGGTGTATTTATAGGGTTGAAACCCTAATTAACATTGTCTGATTTGATTTCTTACACCGTTGATTTTCCTGAAATTATTTTGGGGTTTTCCTTTCTTGATTCACTTTCGAGTAATTGCTTACCATATTAGCATTCGAATTAATAAATTCGAAAGTATCTTTCTGTATTTGATGTCTCGGTCCCCATTTGAATTAATATAGACCATATATGAATTCGAGATAATTTGCTGCAGAGATTTCTTTCTAAATTTGAAATACTTGACTTCTGCACCGATCTTGCCATTGTCTTTGCATTCCCTACTGCATGTAGTTGTGCACTGATTAATTCGAATTTCATACTTCATTCATTTGTTCATGTTGCTGGAGTTGTTTCACTGGTATCTACCCTGTGTTGATTTGAGTTGCTGTCCATATTTGAATTCGAATTAATTGATTTGAAGATCTCTTGCTGCATTTGTTGTCTCGGTCTTCATTTGAATTAATGCTTGTCCATATTTGAATTTGAGTTGATTGCTGCAGAGATTTCTTTCCAAATTAGAAATCTTTGATTTAATCAAAGACTTAATCAAAGGATACTAATTTGTTTTAATTTCGACTTGATTTCTTCACAGCCTTGTATTTGCCACTGTCTTTCACCAGTTTACTTTATATGTGCATATATACATTTGTATGTGTGTATGCATATATTTTTGGGTTTGTACTTTCATTGTGACTTGATTTTGCTATGGAAATAAATCAAAACTTCATTTGATTTTTATGCTTTGTGACATTCGGGTTTGTTGTGTACTTGTCTCTGCAGTTTCATTGTGACTTGACTTTTTCAAAGAATACAAATTTGATTTTCATTGAATTGTGACTTCGGCCCATCTCTGCACTGTTGAATCTCGTGGTCATCATGTCTTTGTCTCTGGCCATCTTTTTCTGGTCTCCTCTTGAACATTGCACTGTTGTTCACTGTTTACACTCACTGTGTTGCACTGCACTTGTGTTTGTAGCTGCTATGCAGTTGCTATGCATCACTATATATATATATACTGTGTACTGTACTGCATTGATGCAGTTTCCATATTTTGTGTATTTTGATGCTGTCTTGATTTTGCTGCTTTCACTTGTGTAAATTTTTGAGTTGCACTCTGCTGCTTGTACTTGTAATCTTGGCCAGTTGATCATCTTGCAACCTGGTCTGGTTTGCTTGAGTTTCATTGTGATAAGTTGTGCATGTGTGCTTTTGTGCTTTGAGACAGTTTCATTGCTTGAGACTGTGCTTGCATTTTCTTTCACTGTTGTATCTTGATGGTTGCTGTGCACTGCTTCATGTTGAATTTGTGTTTTGTTGCAGTTTGTGCACACGAGTAGGCGTGGCAGTGCACACGTATACGAATGTATACGTGTGTATTGCAGCCACTTATAATTGCCTGTTCCTGATAAAAATACTGATATGCACAGATATTGCACAATCAAAGATGATGACAATAACCCATGTATCTGAGACACAAACAAATTTTATTTTTGCAATTTAAATTTGTTTGTTTTCAGATTACTGTTGTAGTTGCTAATTACACAGGTACACAGGAGACAGGACGAGAAGTGGAGCTGGACAATGCAGATAGATGCAGATGTGCAGACAGAGTGAAAAACTGAGTGTTGAGAGTTGTAGTGAGAAGAGTAAAATGTATGAACTGATGTATGTATATATATATATATAGAGAGAGAGCTGAAAAACTTTGTATTGTTTAAGTGTTGTAAAATATTATATTGAATAAAAAATACTGTTTGAATTATATAAATTCTGTGCAATAGTATAATTATTCAATATGAATATTTCTTCCTTTCTTTATATAGTTCAAACTACAAACACACATATTTATTGATATATGTTTGTTATCATCAAACAAAAAATCACATCAAACATAGAGGTCCCTTTATATTCGGCTGTGTGGCAGTTGGCGATGGCCAATCTGCGGGGTGGTCTTGTTCGGGACTGTTCAGTAAGGAATGGTTCCGGTCTTGTGTTGCAGGGGAGGGGGCGTACTCCTCGGTACGGTGATCTTGGCCACGTACTGTGACGGGCGGTACCCCAGTAGCCCTGCCATTGATGGAAACCCATTCTTCCTACGAGACCCTACGGTTTTGATTGTATTACCCACTTTTGTGGCTAGTAGCTGGAATTTAATAGAAGTAACAATTTCGGCTATTTCTTATTTACTTGAAAACCCTAGACACTATTATAATATCATT
The DNA here is from genome assembly GCA_030765085.1 of Allium cepa. Classification (NCBI taxonomy): domain Eukaryota; kingdom Viridiplantae; phylum Streptophyta; class Magnoliopsida; order Asparagales; family Amaryllidaceae; genus Allium; species Allium cepa. The sequence continues at coordinate 25,096,971 of CM060938.1, read as the reverse complement.
GGATTTCCTATCAAATGTTTTGGTTAGCGTAAGGTAAAAACTTTTCCAGGTTTATGTGTGGGAAGTCTTACGTGATACCTTTTGTTTCAAAAGATTTTCTAAAGTTATGCAACTTTTATCCCCGTTTACTCACACCAGACCCATGTCTGACCCGAGTGTTTATTTTCTGTTTTATTAAACTCTTGGGTACTCATATTACGTATGAGTAGTCAAGTGATTCAGGATTGCTTTGACGGGTTCTGGAGGAGATAATGGAGCAGAAGGCTTCAGCGTGTAGGTATATTTAGTGGTTCCGCTGTGTTTGAGTTGTACCTGTCTCTGATGTACTTGAATTGTAATTGCTAGACAGATATTTAAAACTAGCTAGTTTGTGTTGTATTAGCTGTATAACTCTGATGTATATGTTACTATATAAAGTTTTATGTGATATAATATAATTTATTCGTTCCGCTGTGAGATTCTGATGTTGTCTGTTTCTTTCTTTCCTTTCTTTTCTCTTTTCTATCCCTTTCTTTCTTCTTAATGATGCGTCTTTTTATGGATGAACGGCGGGTCGTTACATTGTGGTATCAGAGCACTAGGTTAAGCGAATACCTATGCTCTGGAGTGGTGTCTATCTTGAGAGAGCGTATTTGTAATTTTGAATATATATATATATATATATATATATATATATATATATATATTTCTACCTATTAGGTTGGGTTACCTATTCAGGTTTTCCAATATAAGTAATAAAGGTAGATAGGGTAGTGGTGTTTATAACACAACTATCAATGGTTGGAGTTCGAGTATTTGAGGTTGGAAGTGAATCTGCTAAGGCAGTATTGGGCATCTTGAGTAGTTTTTGCAGTTTAGTGTGAAGGATTTCACCAATCTCTGAAGGAAATCTTTTCAAGATTCGGAGTTTATCTTTGGATTATAAGCTGGATTGCACTCGTGTGAGTGGATTTTCTTGAGTTTGGATCAGTTGGGAGTATTGAAGCCAGCAATGGTATCTTGGAAACCTTAGGAAGGAGTTCTGTCTATGTTTGAGTTTGAGACTCAGTTTGGCAGAGTGTTTTGTGCTTGGTTTGAGAGCGAGTTTCCTGAGAGATATCTGTCTACTGGAAGGCTCTACTGTGAAGTGGCTGGTGTAGCTTTGGGATTTGATAAGTTTTTGGATAAGGAAGTTTTTGGCAACAGTAGCAGCAGTGAGTGGCCTGTTTCTTCGATGGTTCAGAAGTCTCTGTGATTCTTTTGTCAGTAGGTCAGGCAGATGGGACAGCTTGTCCATTTCTTTTGGAAGCCTATCTGGGTGTGATGTTAGTGGTTTAGAGGTGGACCACTAGTTCTTCTTTTGATTAGAAGGCTTAATCTGTTTTGATTGTTGAAGTGAGAACGATTTCTTGGGATCTGAACTAAGAGGAATCGCAAAAGTGACTTGCGATGGTTCGAAGGTTCTCTGAGTGATCTTTATTTGGATTGAAGCATCTCTAGAGGATGTTAGAGTTATCGAAGTGGTTTGAGATTTTTCTGGATATCTTCGAAGAAGTTATGGTTTGCATCCGCATAGAGAGTTTGAGTTCTGTATCGACTTGGTTCTTGGAACTTTACCGGTGGTTCAGCATTGTAGGAGATTCTTTGAGAAAGAGATCTGTTTAAGCTGGCAGGATTGATTGGATTCAGTTTCCGGGTTGAATTTTTGCTGTGGTGTTTGTGACCGAATCGGATAGGTCACTGAGATTTTATGGAATTTGATGAACAGTGTTTCCGAGATATGTTGATCAAGTTTGTACTTGTGTTCATCAACAGCATTCTCAAATCAGAGTTGCGCAGTGAAAGCATGGTGGCAGCTATTCCAGAATTGAAGCAACACCCGATTCATTAGGAATTTGAGTTTTGTCTTGGATCAGAGGATTTCTATAGGAAATTTATTTTGGATCTGAAGGCTTGATTGTTTTGTGCATCTGTTTTGTTTTCCGGATAAGAGTAGTATGTTTGGAGTCTTCTGATGTTTGTGTAATAGAGTTTGTGTGGTAGATTTGTTTATTCTAGGAAGTGGAAGACAGCCCAGGATCGACAGGAGAGATGTGTGGATAAGAGATTGGATCTTTCTGTTTCTCTTAAGGATTAAGTGTTTGTTCTATAGGATTGAATTTCCCGTTCGGATGGCTGGAATTTGTTTTGTTTTTCACGTATCTCTGAGGGAGTACGTGCATGGTTTATCACTGATTTTAGAATCAGTAGTTCTGGAGATTTGGTAGTTGATCAGGACTTGTCTGTAGTCTTGTATTCTGTTTAGATTGGTTAATATAGATCTAGATATATAGGAGCTCTAGATCTGAGTGACGTAGCTAGTTTAGATTCTGTAGGGCAAGTGTCCCGGTGTTTGTACCTAGGAAACTCTAGGAATTTTTATCCAGAATTTTGTCTGGATAGTTAGAATTGTTTGTTTAAATTGGTTACTATGGTTGCTAGTATTTTAGTTGATAGCATATGTTTGCTACTTTAAAATTTAAAATCTGTATGGGATTATTAAATTACCTTTGCTTTTGAATTTCGAGGACGAAATTCTTTTAAGGGGGGAGGAATGTGATGTCCCGGGAATTTGGGCAATATTTATTTAATAATTTCATTAATAATTATTTTAAAAAAATGTGAAATATTGATTTAATAATCTAATTCAAACAGGAATTTTCTTTTGAAGATAAATAATTGTTTAATCTGTTAAATGATATTCTTTTCAAAATAATAATAATTTAATTTAAATTGAGAATCTGATTGTTTTCAAATGTTAAAAATATTTAAATGATAAATCTATCTTTCTAAGCTGATTTAAAGGTATTTATTTATAATGTATATATGTGTATACATTGTAAATAGAGGATTTGATTTTAAATTTAAATTTAAATTTAATAAAGAATATTTTTTCTAATTATTATATATAAATGTATAAATTGTAAATTGATTGATTTGATTTAAATTAGTATTGAAAACTTTTCAAAAGTTTGTTTTAAAAATCTATCTTATATTTTCATAGAAATATAAGTGAGTATTTATTTTGTTTATAAAAATAAATATAGTTTAAATTTTGTTTTATAATAAAAGTTTGTTTTGTTTTAAAGGGGATTATTTTTCTTTTGAAATAAGATTTAACTCATTCATATTATAATATAGTATTTTGGTTTGAAAACTCTTGAATAAAATGAATTCAACATTATTTTTCTTTTTAAAACTTTTCTCTTTTGAAAATTTGTTTTAAATATTATTTTAAAATAATTAAAAAAACATTAAAATGTAAATGTTATAAGGAAGTTTATAAGCAAACATGTAATCATTTTAAAGGCTAATGTTAATAAACATTTAAAACATGCTAAAATAAATTAGAAATGGTTATAGGATAAATTTAAATACATTTATAAATTTAGAATTTTCTTTTTATATTAAAAATGCACATGTGTGAGACTCTTAATACATATAGTAGACACTTGTAATAACATTACAAACTAAATACAATAAGTGGCATGTTGTTTATTTTTGAAATTTAATTTATTAGATAAGAAATTGTAACAATGTATTTTGTTAAAACATTGTTTTCATTTGAATCTGAAAATCAGATTTAAGCAAAATCAAAACCCAAACAAAATGCATGTTAAAAATCTGCAAAAATCAAATAGGAAAAACCCAATTTCAAACAAAAATTCAATCTGCAACTTCCACATCAAATTTCAAGTTTAACTTCAAATCTAAAATCTGCAAAATCAAACCCAAAACTGCAATCTGGAAGCAATTTTCAACTTCAACTCTAAGCAAAACAAGTTGGAATTATGCAATCAAGTTTACCAGACTCAAGCATCAACAGCATGCAGTTTTTAACAATTTACATCATCAAGTTAAAGCAATTTCAGTAATCAAAATGCAAGCCCAGATTTCAACATGTAGCTTCAAGTCAGGTCCTGGAATATGCGATGCATCTCTGAATTTGTCCTCTGCATTCTTATTTAGGTGAGTAATCTTCTTCATTTTAAAAACAGATTTTCCTTTTAAAAATCAGAGCCATCCATAATTTAAAGAACTTAAGTTTTTAATTCACAGAAATCAAAAACTATTCAGGCAAAATTTGTTCTGTTTTCTGTATAAAAATGAAATGAGTAACCTCACTTGCACAAAAGCTTGAGATATCTGAGCATATGAATTGGAAGAAATAAGTGTGTGTGATGATTTAATATTAATGACTGACCTGTGTGTGTATATATGAATATGTATATATGTGTTGATTTCCTATAGCTGCAGATCTAATTTGTTTGTAAGCTAAGATATTCTCAAATAGAAAATTCCTTATCACTTGAATTATTTCAGTTAGAAATTTTTGTGTAAGCAAAAATATGTTTGTTTGGAATAGATTGAGATTTATAAAATATAATTTAGATTAAATCAAAATCCGCTGCCTTTGTAACTACAAGAACCAATCATCATTGAAATAAAAACAAATACCAAATAGCTTAAATCAATAAAATAGTTTTGTAACCTAAATTCATGTTTAAAAACATGAATTTTAAAACAAATAGTACGTTTTTTTTTAAATAAGCTGTTGGAATGAGTATTTCTGTTTTTAACAGAAATTGAGTCTTTTTGGGGTTGTTTGAATTTCTAATGGTTTTTGGTGGCTATGGGTCTTCCTGGAGGTAGAATACAGATGAAAGGGTAGGGGAAAATGGTCAGAAGTTTGTCAGTAGGTGGTGGCGATGGCAGTAGTGGTTGCCAGGTTCTAGCCCTAGTTTTTAAAGGGTTTGAGTATTTTTAACTTCTTGTTTACTGGAATACTTCGAGTGATTCGAGGTTATGGGGAGTTGCAGAGGATACATAGAGGGAGGGTTTACCGGAGTCTCAGGTTGATGATGGTCGGAGGCGAGCTTATGGGCTGTTGACAGGTTTGGATTTATGGTATAGATGAGTTTCCAAGTTTGGTTCAACTGTCCTGAAATTGTTTTTCGAGCTGCTGTGAATTGATGGAGGCCGTAATCGAGTGGGGTGATGGTCGGCGTCATGGTGAAGTGGTTTTGAGTGGTTGGAGTTCGTCAGAGTGCCGGTGCATATGCACCGTGCACCTAATTTTTCTGATGAACATTGTTGGGATTGTGCAGTATTCTGTCTCGGGTATTTCTCGGGTAAAACTTGCAGTGACTCGGAGTAGATGGTTTGGAAACTCGAAGCAGTGAAGGGGGTTTCTCGGGTAAATGTGATTACAGGTTTAAAAACCTGAAAGTGTGCAGTTTTTTTTGAAATTGAATGAAATTCATATTTTTAAAGTTGAAATTTGATTCAAATGTAAGTTGAATCTGAATTCAAATGAAATTTTGAATTCAAGGTTTTTAAAAATGAAAATTTTAAAATTTAAACAAGATTTAAATTTAGTTTTAAATCAAGATTAAAAACAGTTTTCAGGTTTACTCTTAAAACCAGATTTTGATTCAAAACAGTGTTGTAAATTTTTAAATAATAGGCAGATTCAAATGTTTTAAAAGTAAATTTGAAAATGAAATTTGATTTCAAATAAGGTTTAAACTTGAAAGAATTTATTTCCTTTAATATTTGAATTTAAGATATGAAATGTTATTTAAATTTGAAAGTTAAAATAATCAATTTATTTTCAAAGCTTGATTTATTTTAATCAAGAAATTTTGTTTTAAACCTTTCTTTTATATTTAAGTAATGAAGTTCTTTAACATTCATTTTATTTTAAGGTTATAATTATTTAAATTTGGATTAATGTTTAAATAGTTAAACATTTTAAATATTAAAATTTTAAATGGAATTTGAATTTAATTTTATAAATATATTGTTTAAATATATTTTGAATGTAAATGAAGTCATTTGATAAGTAAATAAATTATTTTCAAAATAATTAAGATAATTAAGAATTTACTTAATTATTTGGTTTTTAAAATGGTTCAGATTAATTTTTAATTAGAGATGATTTATTGATAATTAATCTAAGATAAATTTTCTTAAGTATATAATTATTGAAATGTTGTTGAATAATAAATAATGATAATTATCTAAGGATAATTAAGTAATTATTTGATGTAATTAATTTTGATAATTAACTAGATTAATTAGTTGAATATAATCAATTATAATTTGTTAAGTATAATTAATTGATAAAAGTAATTAAGGAATTAATTACTTATTGTAATTAATTTTGATATTGTGTTTTGTTTAAGTTAATTAATTTAGTTTAATTAATTTAAGTAAATCATTTGATGATTTAATGGAGGTAATTACTTAATGTAATTAATGGAGCGGGATTACTTAGAAAAGTAATAATTGATAATTACTGAAATGTAATTAGTGGAAAGTGATTTATTTTAATAAAGTAATTTGGATAATTACTCTTGTAATTAATTAAGGAATTAATTAATAAAGATAATTAATTATTGAATAATTGATTTGTTAATAAGTAATTAAAAATAGTTAATTACTTAATTGGATATAAATCAAGGTGATTAATAAATAGATTGATTACTAAATGTAATTTAATTTTAATTAAGTAATTTATTTAAATATTAGAGATCATTAATTATTATAATTAATGATATAATTAATGATTGTTTAATTAAATAATAATTAATTAATTGATTGATAAATTAATTGTAATTAATTAAGGATAAATAATAATTAATTAATTAATTAATGAGTAATCAAATGCTAATTACTTACGAATAAGGTTAATTAATTTGTGAGAATTAATTAAATACTGATTACTTATTGTAATTAGTGAATGATTAATCAAAGATGTTTAATCAAGTTGAATACTTAGTGAATGATTAATTAACTGGTTAAATAAATTATGGATATTAAGCAGGATTTAAATGTGGTAATTAATTTAATTTAATTTAAATTAATTAATGATAGAAGTAATTAATTTAATTCCTTTTAAATTAATTATAATTGATGGTTAATAAAACATTGCTTATGGATATTATTGATTGAATGGTCTTGATCTCAGTAATGAGATGAGTGTATTTGTATGATATGGATGTTTGGTTAAGGTATGATGATGTGTGATGGATTATCCGGTTATGATGATTATCTGTTAGTGATGATGATACAGATTATCTGTTTATGATATGAATGTGATTATCTATTGTGATATGAAGTTTATCTATCTGTGTGAAATAGATAATAATAAAATGAGTTAATTGATTAAAACTCTTAAGTACAACTTGGACATTAAAATGGCGTTTGGTTTCGGTGAGACCGGGATCGGGTTTCCATATTTGGATATCCGAAAACCACATCGATTCCAATTTAAACGTTAGGTCGTTAATCCAAGTGGAGCAAGTGAAGACTCGAGGTGTAAGGGCTATACGTCAGTATAACTCTGTAGGTGATTCCGTAATGAGTTTGACGGAATAGTACTTATAGATTCGAGATGGTGATTTAGAGTGCAAGGGCTATGGTCCTTGACTCTGAGGGTGATTCCAAAATGAGTGCAACGAGATAGTGCCTTCGGTTTCGTTCGAACCCGGAATGAACTTGTATGGATTGAATGCTTTCAGAACATCGTCAGGTGGACGATGAGCATTCTAAGATTTGTGTAGCCTATAAAGGTAATCATAGCCTCAAGCCTCATCAACCGGGAATGGCTAAAACAGGGGAGGTGCTGCAGGACTTCATGGGTAGCCCCCACTGGAGAGCAAGATTTTCCCCTGTCTAGAGGTCCCTTTATATTCGGCTGTGTGGCAGTTGGCGACGGCCAATCTGCAGGGTGGTCTTGTTCGGGACTATTCAGTAAGGAATGGTCCCGGTCTTGTGTTGCAGGGGAGCGGGCGTACTCCTCGGTACGGTGATCTAGGCCACGTACTGTGACGGGCGATACCCCAGTAGCCCTGCCATTGATGGAAACTCATTCTTCCTACGAGACCCTACGGTTTTGATTATATTACCCACTTTTGTGGCTAGTAGCTGGAATTTAATATATGTAACAATTTCGGCTATTTCTTATTTACTTGAAAACCCTAGACACTATTATAATATCATTGGATTTCCTATCAAATGTTTTGGTTAGCGTAAGGTAAAAACTTTTCCATGTTTATGTGTGTGAAGTCTTACGTGATACCTTTTGTTTCAAAAGATTTTCTAAAGTTAAGCAACTTTTATCCCCGTTTACTCACACCAGACCCATGTCTGACCCGAGTGTTTATTTTCTGTTTTATTAAACTCTTGGGTACTCATATTACGTATGAGTAGTCAAGTTATTCGGGATTTCTTTGACGAGTTCTAGAGGAGATAATGGAGCAGGAGGCTTCAGCGTGTAGATATATTTAGTGGTTCCGCTGTGTTTGAGTTGTACCTGTTTTCTCTGATGTACATGAATTGTAATTGCTAGACAGATATTTAAAACTAGCTAGTTTGTTTTGTATTAACTGTATAACTCTGATGTATATGTTACTATGTAAAGTTTTATGTGATATAATATAATTTATTCGTTCCGCTGTGAGATTCTGATGTTGTCTGTTTCTTTCTTTCCTTTCTTTTCTCTTTTCTATCCCTTTCTTTCTTCTTAATGATGCGTCTTTCTATGGATGAAAGGCAGGTCATTACACTCTCAAAATACAAGTCCAACAATTGTCTACAACTTTAGGAAAAAATTTCAAAAGTGAAATATCGTTGAATATGCTGTTAGGGAAACAAAATGTCAATCCAGTTAGACAAGGACTTGTGTATAATCACTCTAAATGCATTAGAGGTGAAATTAAACAAGTCAATTCCATGTGCACAATTTGTAGAAAATTTGGACACGATCAAAATATTTGTTGGTACATACCCAAACACGTGAAAACCATACCAATTTGGGTTCCCAAAGGCACAAATGTAAAATCCCTTAAAGTTAAAAAAATCTAGGTGCCGAAAGGAACATGTATAAATAGTTTTAGGTCTCCACGAACTTATTTTTCAAAATCCGTTGCCACTAACAACCATGGACCTATAAAAACAAATAGGTCACAAAAATCTTTTACCCTGTAGGTGTGGTGGCAAGCTAAGGAACAACAAGAGTGCTATGTGGATTCTGCATGTTCTTGGCACACAACGGGCCACAAATCAATGTTCCTTAGTATATTATAAAGGTGGCAGAATCAAAATGGACAACTATGAAAAATTATCGGCAAAGGTAAAATAGGTAAAGGTATCTTGAACGATAAATGTGATAATCTGCACCATAATCTGAATTAATTCAGCCAGTTATGTGATAAAGTTATGAATGCTGATTTTGATTCTGACTTTTTCAAAATTGTTGGCCAAATTATTCTTTTATGCCGAGAACACTTTAAAAATCTCTAGAGTCTTTGAACTACTTCATATAACTTTGATTAATGATAATACATTTGGCTGACTCTATATTAACGGTTTGTTTACATGGTTTCAATTCTAATTCAAAAGATATAAAAATGATTTCAAAGTATTTGATGCGACATCATGGTCTGGTCTATGACATCAAACTAATGATAATCTCGAGTGAAAGAAAAAATCAGATGCAGATTACACTAGTAATCTAATTGATAGAAAAACTACTAATGGAATGTGTTTTATGTCGAAACATCCGTTAGCTGCATATTTTTCATTTCAAAATAATTTCAATTAGCGGACATTTTTCTTTTATAAAACCCCTGTAACATCCCGTCTTTTTATATGCTTTAAATCGACACACGTGCCACTTAGAACCATACGAAAGGGCGGATTGTTATGGGGTAAATCAGAAAAACAAGAAATAAATAAAAAGAAAAAAGAATCTCACAGCGGAAGGATAAAATATAATGATCAAATATATAGTTTATAAAGCTGTTTAAAATATTCGATTATACTTATACAACATACATCAGAGTTACACATACTATATAACAATGCAGCGGAACCATATGAGTGTAGTGGAATATAATAAATAAATAATAATAATAATAATAATAATAATAATAATAATAATAATAATAATAATAATAATAGAAATCTCCGTCTTCGTCCTTCAGAGCTAAAGTCTTCGATCCTGAAACGCTCGGACTGACCCGAGCGAATTGAAAACAAAACACTCGAGTCGGAACTAAAAGATCCTATGTGAGTTAAATCAACAAAAATAAATATGAGTGCAGTAACTCAAGAGATGCTCGGGATTTACATCTTCTAAGGATCCGTTAAACTATTTACTATGTAGTATATTTCGCTATTATAATAGTGTCTAACTATAAAATAAACTTACTTTAAAATAGCGTTAAGGCTTTACATTTTCCACCTTAACACGTAATAGTGCCAATAGTCTATACAGTGCATGCATATCTCCTGATCGGGAGACTACGAGAAGACACTCCATAGGTACGACACAAATAGAAACTCGTAGTAAAGGCTCGGTATGGTAGATGACACGGCACAACTAGGCAATGCCAGGGTAGATATACCAATTACGCTTCCGGGTCGGTGGTAATGCGTAACCGCAGCTACCGCCCACCTCGGACAAACTCCCCCAAATCAAAGAAATCAAAAGTGAAGGTGGACACCGAATCAATTCAAGGTCAGAGTATAGTATCGAAGGGAAGTGTCCGATCAGAGGTGCTACCTCATTAACCCGTCGATCGCTCCTGTTTTAGCCACCTTATGCCAACTCACGGGAGTTGGGTCCACGTATTTACCTTACAGGAAACGCCGCCGTCAACCTACTTCATTCTGGAATCTCCACTGCGTACACGGTTGTTAAAGTGGTTTTCGAAGTTGGCAGAGAGTATGACAACTTCTGATCCCGGTCTCTTCAACAACCAAACGTTATTATAACACCGCGGTCTTTTAAAAATAGTTTATACTTTAAAACCAGAATATAATTATCCATTTCAAAACCCATAAATACGATATCATTTCCATTTCCAACACAGCTCATTTTGATATTATTTTATAAAAACCCAATCAATAATATCATTTTTATTTCAAATATATTTCTTTCCAAAATCATACTGCTTTAAAATTTATAATATCTGGAAACCAAACATTTGAATTATAACTTTCAACATAATACTTCGAAATTCGTAGCTTTAAAACCATACTTCTAAAACTTGAATGGTTTGGATATTCAAACAGTATATAGAATAAAAAAGTTTGAACTTAAATTTACTTTATAAAATAATTTCCGCGACTTCACAATTTTATTCGTTTAAAATTTTAGGTCTAAACCCCATAAATTTAGATTCACTTTCAGTTTCAATAAAACACTTCGATTTCAATGTATTCAAACTTTGAGTATTTAACAATTTCAAAACTAAGGTTGGAAATTCTATTCAACAAATTTATTGTCCTATTATTTAGTTTGAAATATTCACCAAATAAATCCATAAAATAAAACTCAAATTTCTAACAATTAAATATTTCCTTCAATTTAGTTATACTAGAAATATTCATTTAATTTATCTTGAATAAAAATCCAGTTATAAATATCATACCACTAAAATTTCCAAGTTCAATAAGTTACACCAACTTGTGGAGTTTAATTTTTAAATAAGCTCAATTCCAAATAAATTTCCAATTTATTTTTCCAATCTTAAATGATTTGAACCATTTAAAACTCTATATATATACAATAGCTTAATCCTGTACTTAATGATATAAATTATCAAACTCCATTATTCAACTTATTTATTTTCATTTAACAAATTCATACATAGCTTAAATTCAATAATTTAACTATATAATATATATAAAATAAGATTTTATATAAGATCAAAATTTTATATTTATTAAACCGTATCCTATCCAAACCATAGAAATCATTTTCAAAATATTTATATATATATACACACACACCGACGGTGTCTGTATATAATTTTCTACCCTATGGTCAAGTGATACGGATATCTATCATTTCAATCTGTAATTTAAAATAAAAATTACGGTTATATATCATTTCAAACGCAATCCCGAATGAAATGAAATGCATAACAACTTGCAGTTTATATAATATAGAACACATCATCCATCCACCCAATATCAATCATCAACCAATTTATTGCAATCATCGTCAAATTTAAACAAAACATCAATATAGAGCATATAAAATATAACAGGTATCAATGAACAGTTTATATTCAAAAATAGATTAACAACTGTTTAACTAGCAGTTTATATGCAAAATAAATAAAGTTTAACTGTCAATTTATATGCAAAAATAAATAAAATTTAACTGGCAATTTATATGCAAAAATAAAAATTAAATGACAATTTAGTTTAAATAAATGCAATTAACTGAGATGATGATTATTAACAAGCCAAACAAACATAAATAAATTTCAAATCACATCGTATATCAATTTAACAAACATAAGAAATTTTAGAAGTTGTGAGTGGGTTAAAACACTCACCTTTTGGATTTAAATCGAATCTAAAATCCGATTTAAACCCAAAATTTGATATCTACAAATCTGCTTAAACCAGTGTCAAAACGTTAGAAATTTTATTACAATTCCAGCGGGTCCAACCGTGCGTATATCTGAGTTCGAATGTAAGAGTTATTCAGAATAGAAGTTTATACGATAAAATTTAAAACTAAACAATAAAATAAACAAATTACACTATACCAATCACGCAATCCACGCGTACAACTTCCCTCACCCGTACTCGTGAACAACCGAGCAGAACAACCCATCACGTCCTCGTCGTTGACCGCCCCTACGTCGCCCATCCTGCCGTCGAACGACCCGGCACTAAAGCCACACGCCTTACCCACCAAGCCGAGCTACCCCACGCCGCCCGACCACCTAAAGTCAGCCACCGCTGCCACGAAAATACTAGGGTTTCAAACCCTAGTTTGAGCATTCCGACCACCACAATCCCATCTAGGCCAAGCGACCTACACCATATCGAAGCCCATAACGAGATCTAGAATACCCAGTTTCAATTTCGTCGATTGACGTCAAAATCAAAAACGTCCAATTCGACTTTGACCGTGATTTCTGATCAATCTGGTCACTGCCTCGAAAAACAAATAGTAGATGTAGGTTCGTATCAATGAGATCTTCGATATATATATTTTTCGGAATTTTCTGGGGTCTTTGAATTTTGACTTTGATTTTGGATTGTAATTGGATCTAGGGTTTGCATCCATTGAAGAAGAAGAGGAGCTGATGAAATTTTACGCGCAGATAAATGAGAGGCGGAGGCTAGGGTTTAGTAGCGTATTTATAGGCAAATTGAAAAATAGATGGATTGGGTTGATAGATATATGTGCTACCGCTAACGTGGCCCAAAAAGCTCGTTCTGACCCCGGAACGAAATTGGGTAAACCCATATATCAAAATAGGTGTTTTAAAATATTTTAAACACGATGGAAAAAGTTTCACGTCCAAATTCCATCGTATGGAGAAGTTATGCTAAATTCAAATTTTCCAAATTAATTTCAATTTATCGATTTCAAGGCGTTTCGAGCCGTACGATCAAACGACAAATCCGATCGATACGAAACTTGAAATCCTACAATAATTCACCATTACGGATTCGATGAAACTTGTTTCGTCAAATCCGATTCAGTGGCCAAAATGACTATTTTTATATTAACTAAATAAATTTACAATAAATTGATTAAATCAAATTTCCTATTTAAATTCTGAAATTGACAATCTTTATCACTTTTATTTTCTTAATCCCTCGTATTAATTAAACCAAATCTAGATGTAAACTTAGAGTTAACAAATTTATTCATTTCAGCATTAAATTTCAATTTCATTATATTCTCAAATTATAAATTAAATTTGCAAAAATTCCTTTTAATTGACTTTCATTTAATTCTTCAATCTATTAGTATCCAATAGATGAGACTACCATCGGATTCATACTCTATTACGTAAATATCTCCAAATTTCATCTACATTTATATTTACGAAATTTTTAAATATTAAATCCATTTAATTGCAATAAATCATATTATCGAAATTTAAATTCAAATAAATAATTAAATGTTGATTCCCTTTCTTTTTATTCAAACAATCTTTATCCTATAAGCATACTTAACATTTGTTTACATTTCATTACACTGATACTTCTATATACATCTTAGATTTGTATCAACGGTTATATTAAAATGTGAATCTTGTCGATTACGCGTATAAATTAAAGTTTTAAACTAAATTAACAAAATTTCCTAAGTCCAATCCCTTTTTACTAAATTTGACAATCCCTAATCATTTGTACTACATTCCATATCAATGTAATATTTATTAGATTTTATTTCAAATTAACGTACAACTTAATTTCCCTTAATTGAGGTCTGATTTCCAGATTTTAGTTTAACATACTAAATGAAATAAACAACATATAGATTGTTACCTATTTCCTTTACAAGCCTTTATAGGTTTATTACTTAACAATCACCGTTAAAAATCCCGTGTATACACAAATTTTATATTTTGTAATCACATTCAATCAATTACGTATTACTTTCCAGCAAGTAATATGATTACTTAGGGAACGTTGACTTTTATTCAATTACCATTTATTGAAATCCACATTAATTAATTTATTAAATGCTTACATTTATTTCTCTATATCCAATTTGTTTCAACTTTATTTGCATTAATACTATTCCCTTATTTTGGTTATTACTTATCAACTTGTTCTAACCTTATTTCCTAAATTTATGTTATTGTAAACCTTTATATTTTTTCATTTAAATTAAATTTTAAATTCCAATTCAATCAACCATTTCAACATCCAACTTATAATAATTGCTTACAAGTATGAATGGAATTATCATTTATTCCAATATTTTCTTAATTTACGTTAACATATTAGTTAATTCCCTTTAAATGAAATTTATACCCAGGTATAATACTTACCCTATTTCATTTATTGAAATTTATTCAAATTGCTAGTAAATAGGTTTTAAGTCACCATTTATATATTCCAATTTAGCGTTCATTTCAATATTTGATTATAAAGTTTTTATTTCTAATATTAAATTACAAAACTCATTAATTCAACCAAATTAAATCCACGAAATTTACGGGTCGTTACAACCCCTTTCAGAAAATAATTTTTGTTGACCCTGTCCCAAATTAGTCATTTTGGTAAATTTGATTTTATAATTATTTTTAGATTTGATTTTTAAATGACTACATTGACTAATCTGAATCCCTAATGATTATCAAAAAGATAAATAGTAATTGAAAAAGTGATGAGTGTTGGTATTAATCATATATTATAACTTGAGACAGTATATTTAGTAAATTTCTTTAGAAATTTAAACAAAGGTTATAAAAACTTTTTGTTGGTAAAAATTCCATGACTATCTCTAATTCTATCATATTTCTATCAACCATCACTCATCAAAATTCAATATAGTTTGTCAATCTGTGGTATTTTAAACAGGAAATCATTCGTTTTTCATTTTATTATATATATTTTTATGAAATAAAATGATCCAAAGTATTCACTCTCATTTAAAAGTCCTCACGGTTATGTATGGGTGAATTACTTGGAATTTTTGATTATGTGCTTCCATGCTCATTTAAAAGTCCTCACGGTTATGCATGTATGAAACGCATATCAAAATTGATTAATTAAATAGACTTGTTGAGTCTAATCCCATTTAAAAGTCCTCACGGTTATGCGTGGTTAGAGGATACTTGATTTCATTTTAAAAAAACTGAAATACTACTAATCTCATTTAAAAGTCCTAGCGGTTATGCATGGTTAGTAGATATTCAAATTTCTAATATTAATATACCACAACTAGCACAACTATATTGTTTTTGCATCATCCCTATCATTCTAAGCACCTAACAGAGTATTTATGATTTTCGTTTGATTTTTTTGTTGAAGTTTAATATTTATATTCGATTGAGTTTTAATGAAGTGTGAATGTCTATCACTTTATCTCTATTTTTCTGATACTATTACTCTTTTGCTGATAATAAAGGGAGAGAGAAAAATTAAGATTTTGGAAAATAAAGGTCAAACATTTTCTATATTGCATCTAGGCTCATTTGAATATTTATTTTCATGCATATATAAAAGGGGGAGCTTTGTGTAGAGAGGAAGCATTCAAATAGGGGGAGCAAATTGAATAATCAAATACATTTACTAAATTCAAAATCTTAAATATATGTTTGTTACCATCAAAAGGGGGCGATTATTGAATATGCAAGTATATGATTTTTGTTTGATGATAATAAACATATATATATTCATTTAAATATATTTGCTAATGTACTATTTTATTTCCACATTATTAAATAAATATTTACTGAATAAAATGTATAAAAAAAATTAAATTCAAACGGATATTTTATTCAAACAAATATTTATTACAAGTTTGAATAGTACAAATTTGAGTCCTCACTATATGCACAATTTTCAAACAATACAATTTTGATTACATCAAAAAAATTCATTTACAAATATCCTCACTACATACCACTCACTCTTATTTATCTTCCACTCTATTCTAGATTGATTCCAGCATCTAAGCAATCTGCAACATAAGCACTAACGTGGTAAAATTGAAAGAGAAAATATTTTTCAGTATAAAATAAAAAGTGATTTTGAAAAAATTTATTTGCCTCGGTTATTTGGGTTGTTTTCCATTATTTAATTTTGAATTCATCAAACACGAACAACTTGTGACATGCACAGTGTATCACTGTACGTGCCACAAGGCTTGCACACCGATATACACTTGATAAAATTAAAGGGACAGGTGAGCATAAGGTCAAACCAAATCAAAAGCCGGATTCAACTCAAGCACAATACAAAAAATGTCACGACATGAGCACAAGGTCAAACCCGAGCTTTTTGCTGGATTCAACTGAGGTGCGATTTCAAAAATCAACATGAAGTTCAAAGTGACCAGACAAAATTGAAGCAAATACCAAATCAGTACAACACAAATGCACTCAATACAAGTACAGATACAATGCATCAAGTGAAGCAAAAGTCAGGTGAACCATGAAGAATACAAGATTCAAGTAAAACAGTATAACATACAACATGAAGGCTAAAATGGCAACTAGCAACAAGTGGATATACAAATGAAGCATATACATGAACCAGACCTACAGAAATCTGACCAACAGCAACCTACACCAGACTACAAAGAAAACAATGAACGCAACATCAATATACATGGAGACCATATTCAAGTGCATCGAACCACACAGCAATGACAACCAGACTACATGAAGCACACATGCCCATGCTCAAAGACATAAATAAAATATTATCTGCCTCAAAGCAATAACAAATACAACATGTATGCATGCAATGCATAGTGCAGACTCAAATAACATGAACCAGACTTCGAATCAAGCAATGCAGACAATAGGGTTTAGTTCAATATGGGTGCAGTAAAGTGAATGCAACATTTCTACAAGACATATGTATATACAACTACATAGTAAAAAGCATGTGCAGTGATATATATGAAACTACAGGCTTGAACGCACATGTCGAACAAGACAAAGTCAGAGACCAGAGAATCAAGCTTCAAAAGTGATAGGATGGAGTGAAGCAGGTAAAACACAAAAAGTCATAGCAGTTTCAAAGCAAACATATTACGAAATCAAAGAAATTGATTCCAACAAAGAAAAGATAGCAGTTTCAAAAATAACACATCGAACAGTTCAAAATCAAGCCGTGGTAGCCAAGGACTCCAACAAATTTCAAAGCCGTGATTATCAAGTAAACAAGCAACGAAAATATACAAATTGAAAAGGTCAGAAATCATCATCAACATCCAAGCAACATCGAACGGCCAGAAAAAAATAATTGACGAATTCAAATGAATTTATACAACGAAAATATAGGAATTCGAATCCTATACAAATGTTTAACATCATCGGCTACGAGATCATTCGAGTTCAAGCAAGCTAACAAGTAAAGCAGAAAAGAGCATAAAATCACATACCAAATCATACCGAACTCGATCGGGAAGGACGGCCATGTGCGAACTGAAGAAACGTCGATTGCTGAAGCAAATCAAAGGAATACTTATTGAAATCGACAAACAAATAATCGGCTTCTTCAACGACAAAAGCCCTAATTTCAGAACGAACGAGAAAAAAAGGAAGCAGACATTATTCACAAAGAAGTCGGGCTAAAGGAATAAAAGAAAAAGAGGAATAATTGTATATCAATTGTTTTTGGGCCGGCTTTAAATAGTTATTGGGCTTCTATTTTTAAAAATTAGGGTTTTTGATTTTAATTTGTTTTTAAATTTGTATTTTCTCTTTTAAACATTTGTAATTTCTGGTCGTGTGACTAGGGGACGGACTACGGCGGTATAGTTCGAGAATTCGCAACTCAGTGGCTGAGTTGTGGCAGGGTTTTGAGCGTAGAGTTAGATTAATCGATAGCGGGTGTCACGAGTTTACGTGTGTAAATGTTTGACTACTTAATTTCTAGTAGAAATCTTGGGGGCAGCATATAGGCAGGGTTTTGCCTAAGCTGGGTAAATTATGTGTTGTTCTATTTTCTGCATTTATTATTCTGCTATTATTTGTACTGCTATTATTCTGTTATATCTGTATTGAAATTATTTTATACAAACTTCAGCAATAATTTTTATAATTAGTAGTATCACCCTATTCTCCCTCCACTCTAGGGTGAAATTGATCCTACAATCCGAAGTCAGAAGATTGACTACGATGGGCTAAGGTTAACTGCTGAGCAGAAACAGAAGCTGGAGGTGGAGCACGAGATGTGCCGCCCGATGTGATGTCATCCCGACGATCCAAATGTTTATCCAAATCTTTTGAAGGAGGAGACTGGACCTAGGGCGATACCTAGAGTCGGAGTCATGTGATAGATAATCTCTACTACGACTATCTTTGTCCCGGTCATCTCTATTGTGACTACCTCTATCACGATCGGATCGATGGGGGGAGTCTGAGTCTGAGTCCAAACCGCCGCCTTGATGGTTAGCACTTGGATAGCGTTTCCGCTGTTGATTTGTATTATCCTCAATGGATTGGAGTATATATTTTCCTTGTTCCATGGATCCTGCAAATAAAATGAGAAGAAGTTAGATCCAATGAACAAGGAGGCAAGTCAAGTGTTGTGCAGTGGTGTGAAGTGCGCATATGTTTAAGTGTCCTAGTATCTCCCGATGGACCGTGAGCTGGAGCTTTGCTCATATGAATGATCTCTCCCACACCGGTAGGGACGGTATCCTTATCAACGCGAATAAGGGAATCGATGCCCTCAAGGTTAACGTTATTGACATCGAAAGAGTAAAACACGACAGGAATTGGCCCCAATCCAGCAAATGTGCCAGTTGATGGAATAGAAGGTGTCTTCTTCGCAGTTGTGACTGGCGGAGGCTGTGTAGAAGTCCATGCCTTGGAAAATTCACTACTATCCTCTTCCTCGAAGTAGACTGTTGGCCGCTTTTGGATTTTCCGCTTTGAGACTCACAGCCCAAGTCAATGTTACCTTGGCTAGCCTCACCACTTTCACCCACTATCTCACCTTCCTCGACGCGTTCTTGTATTTTCTCAACGTTATCTTCAACTCCGGCCCTAGGACTTAGAACTGAGGGCAAATCTGGATCGATATTGCCTCCTTTGGGCGAGATGTGATCATCATCGTCGGTGTCGTCATCATCAATGGCAACCACTAGGACTATACCAGTACTGCGTCCTGCTTCCAACAAATCGTGGGCATGAAGGTTCTCGTCCAACAAAAGGATTCTGATATCTCGATCCTATTCTAGAATGGCCAAGAGAGCACTAACGGCATCTGAAAGTTCTGCGCTACCGGGTCTCACCAAAATATTTGGATAATAAAACAGGATAAGAATTAAGTCTGCAAACTATTAAACGAAATCTAATGCATATAGAATGGAGTCCGGATAGCCATCTTCGTGTTTACTCGGACGGACAACGAACATAAAACCACTCGTTCTTGAAATAACTCAACTTGTTCCATGCGCCAGAAACTACTCAACTACCCCTGATCGGTTCCACGTAAATTAAGGACAGAATTTCTTTTCGGCTCTTGAAGCTACATACATATCGAATCTCCTCGTCTCTGAGCGCTCAGCAAAGTGTTCTGCGAAAATCATATATGTGCTGAGAAGAAAGGCATAGCTATTCAAATGGAATTGTGTTGGAGCATCCTCGTGAAATTCATAACTCGATGGATGAACTGATTGAACGATATGACACAGGTCACGCAGCCCACCAAGCCCATATATCTGTTGCAGGCGATATAACCCTCTTGGCGATTTTGAGCTCTTTGATCAAGAGACAGGACTAGGACGTCATCGAACGGGATTCCATGTTTGTTGCATATTCTTCGAAGAGCTCCTTCATCGATTTTGGAGGCAACATAATCAATAGGATCATTCAAAATTACAACATCCTTGAGGGTCTTAGATGTAGGATCTACTTTTGGCCCACCTGCCGGCTCTACTAGATTCTTCGAAACTTGTTGTTGCACTTGTGGATTTTCGGGCTGCTATGCATGCTCTACCGGAGTTTGCTGTGCGTGTGGAGTCATAGTTGAACATGTCTCGGCATCAGATTCAACACATCTAAAAGTGGATGTACCTATGTCTTGAACGGCAAGACATTTGGAGCGTCTCTGATCCATGTCTATAAAAACTCGACAGATAATCAACATTAGATTAATTACAAACTCTACCCCCGCTAAAGTGAATCCTAGTGCGGTGTCATCCATGTTGTGCAGTTCATATTTCCGATATTATTATTTAATCATTTGTTTTAAAAGTTTGGATTTCGCTCGAAGTGACCATCATCGCTAACCATCCCTGACGAACTTCACGTTATCGGTAATGCTTTGGAAATGCTATAGAACCGAGAAGGAGAAATTCAACACCGAGGCATTTGTGAATTTGGGGTTCGTGAATTTCCCTAAGGGTTGGAGTCGTACCGACCCAACTCCAAGGGAGAGTATCCTCCTCCTCTAATTTCTACAATCCCAAATCGCCACTGTTAGCGTCAACATCATTCACGCCCATCCATCCTCCTCCAAGTCCTTCACCATCTACATAGTTATGAACGAATTAGGGCTTGAGAGTGTGGGATCGGGTTCAAAGGAGTTGAATCGTGGGTCGGCTGTTGGAGTTTGGCAACGGCGAGGCAAATGAAGTTGAGTTCGAGTGACATGGGGCAACGGTCCTAAGTTTAAACGAGGGCAAGGTTCGATTGGAAAGTCGAGATCTTTAATGGTAGCATATATGCATATGTATGTATGTGTGTGTATAAATATATATATGTATGTATGTAAATGTAGGTGTATGCCGAAGACTTGATCGAGAACGTGCACGTGAAAGTGTATGTGTGTACATAGCCAACCCAGCGACTAGAGTCAAAGGGAATTAGATTCGAACCTGGCAAATCCATAAAAAGAACCGGTTTAAAATTGCACGGTTTGAAATAACAGATCACGAGAATGCATTTCAGATTTATAATCCAAAATGTTAAGAAAGCATCGCGACGAATGACAATGGAAATAACCTTACACATAAATGATTTACAGAAAGGATAATGACCATTCAAAACATAGAGTGGAGTTCTTCGCAATAATTTCAACTTGTCTCGATTCAAAGCACATCATGTTCGAAACGAGATGTACTTTGGAGGACAGGTGTTATCTAGCATTTTCACTAGGGGTGGGCGCGGGTCGGTTTGGTGCAGTTTGGAGTCCAAACCGCTTCCGCACCACATCAAACGGTTAATCAAAAATACAAACCATTATACCAATCCTTTAAACGGTTCGGTTTTGGTCCGGTTTGAATGTAATACGGTTCGGTTTTGGTCCAGTCCGGTATGAACCCATATTAAATATGAAATAAAAGAATTACATCCATCAAAATCAATTTACAAAGGCAACCGTGTGAAACTTTTACATTTAAAGGTTAAAACACACAATGTTACACTGAAATGAAAGATTAGTTCTTAATTGTATGAATATTTCAATTTGACATTTACCTACAAGTGAGACTTTTTTTTGGTATGTTAACCAAACATCAACATTAATCAATGCATAATCATTAAGGAAAATGACTAGAATAAGATTATAATTAGCATTTATTCACAAAAAAATGAGATGAAAATTATTATACCAAACTATAACTTCTTCCTTTATATCAGCGATTATTATTGATATAACAACAACATACGCTAAAAATGGAATGTACATTGTTAGAATCTAAAATAAGATAGGAGTTGCTTATATTTTTATCATAAAATTACTAATTTAAATTTTCGGTTCGGCCCGGTTTAATATGGTTGGTTCAATCGTCCAAACCGCAACCGAACCGTATCGATACGGGTCGGTCCGGTTTGGTGTATCTGCTTTGGTTAGAAGATTCGGTGCGGGTTTCCGCACCGCTTTTGCGGTCTGGTGCGGACGGTTTCCGCGTAGCGGTGTGGTTTATGCCCACCCCTAATTTTCACCAGGCAATATTCAAACAAACTGAACGAGTCGGACTCGAAGTTATCAAGGCAGGAAGCTCGGAGAAATAGTCCAAAACTCCCGAAACCAAATGCAAAGTCACCAGGCCAATGCAAAAACAACTCAAAACCAAGACAAACGCAAAACCACCCAAATGGTGGGTCGGTACCGACCCCACTCTATGGATCGACCCCACTCTATGGGTCGATGTCGATCCATATTTTCTTCCCCCATGATGCCTATGCCCTCTACTCGATACCAAAAGCCCACTTCAGTGTTGTTTTGCCGATCCAATACAATTCTCTGCAGCAACTCCGTTCTTTCACGACTCCATCATTTGAACACAGAAACAAGCAAATATCGGTCAAACAACTACGGAATCATAAAGCTAACCATAAGACGATCCAACATGAAAAGTTAAAGGCAGCCAATTTGGCAATATTATGGATCGATACCGACTATTATCCTTGGCGTTGTACCGACCCATACGAAGTGATGATGTGGCATCCTATTTTCATGAAGCGGTCTATGGCGTGGAAAACAACATAGAGATGTTTTGTGCGAGATTTTAAGCTCCTACCTCTATAATAAAAGGGTGTGACTTAGGATCATTCTACTCTTGCTCTTTTTATTCTATTTTCTTGTAATCAAGCGTCAGAGTTGTATAGACCATAAAAACTTCTACCTCCAACTCATCAAATAAGCAATAAAATTGTAAAGTGAATGTAAGTCTTGCTTTACCGAACCACTATAAATTGTTGTGTATTTTTTCTTGCTCATTTTCATTTTATTTTTTATTTTTATTTTTATATTCTCTACTTAAACTTCTGAGCGTTTGTGTTATTGTTGATTCAAACATTAACACCCACTATGAAAGTACAAGTTCTCAAATAATCTCTCTTACGTTTTTATTGGAAATACTAAAATAAACATAACGGTGATACAAATCAAGTACAACATGTGGAAAGCTGAATAACACTTATGCTTTCCACTGCTTTGCTTGTATGATTTTGGCACTTCAAAACCTATCAATAGGGCATAGCAAGACGTGAGATGAGATAGCAAGCAAAGCTTCAAAGTCAAACTAGTATAGCATCATTTGTTGAGTAAAATATTTTACATTCACGTGGAGCATGTATTATATGATTGGAAATCCTTATAAAAGTAAAAGGTCGGCAGAAGCATTGGTGAATATACGTACTACGGAAAACGTAGACATTCCAAATTCAGTTTCTTATCAGACAAGAATTTACTTATAACACCCTGTAAGTGCAAAAGACGGATTATGAAAACACAAATAAAAAAGAAACCTCCATATATCAAATTTAGAACCGTCTAAGAACGATACAGGGCAGTTGGCTTTGACTAACAATTGAAGCTTAACAAAAACAATTTGCAGAAATTGAAGTCTTTATCCAAAAGCAACATAACGTCTAAAGAACTACAGAAATAAACAATAGAAAATGTTCTGATCGGACAATGAACCAACATGGGAGTAATAGAATGATATTATAAATTGTGCAAGTAACAAAAATGAATTGACGTTTTTATTAATTATTACACGAGGATTAAAAATGATGCATCTTCAATGGCCCAGATAGAAAATTTTTACTTAGCTTCAGAGGGAGTGTGAGTAACCATGTTGTCAACAGCGTGCACAGTGCTTTGAAGCTCCTCCCAGATAGCTTTGTAAACCATTCTCTGTCTGTTTACAGCAGACTGACCCTCAAATGCATCTGAAACTACATATATGCTGCAAGTAAAGTGGTTTTGTTAATGTATAAACACACTTTATGCGAATTCAAAAGGATATCCTAATCTGTAATATCTAATTAGAAGATTATACTATATTATATAACAGATATCATTTGTAAATTAGTTCCACTAAGTTAAATTCAAACTAAATACAATTAACATACTTCCCTAGAGTTGACTTTGGATCTTAAAAAAAAACTGGACAATAAGTTACATATAAATTTTCTTTAATTACTATGGGGGCATTCTTGGTGAGCACGGAGTATTTGAGCGGAACGCTTGAGCAGAGAACCTTGATGAACAGATTGTGTTTTTGTATGTTTTGAAGGTGTTGGAAACGGGATACTTTGTGTATTTGTGTTGAAAAGGGGTATAAAATGAATGAAAGGAGGTGGATGCACCAATTTGGCCCATTTGCGTCCATGAGACAGT
Source organism: Allium cepa (assembly GCA_030765085.1). Taxonomy (NCBI): domain Eukaryota; kingdom Viridiplantae; phylum Streptophyta; class Magnoliopsida; order Asparagales; family Amaryllidaceae; genus Allium; species Allium cepa. Next base: position 25,072,356 of record CM060938.1, on the reverse strand, counting down.
TTCCCCATTTGCATCCGAAGTATATGACGCGTCAAACATCAAAATTTGGACATGTTAACGAGGTAAATGTTTACTGTGAATACTTGTTCAATTATATAACTGACTGAAATTATACTTTATATTAAAATCATGACCAGAACCATGTACAAACAAGTATATAAATTGAAAGAAGAAAAATAATCAATACTCTACCCATCTATTTTTTATCACGATATTAAAGCAATAATCCTCTCTTTTTATTTTCTTTCATCCATGACCATTGATAACACTTGAAGTTATTATAAATATACTCAAATGGGATCTACAATTGTGGTGCATCACACTATATTACCACCAACTTGAGTAATCTCTTTGTTCATACACTATACTACGGAACTAATGCTGTTATGATCAATAATGATGATATGGATCTTCCTATTCGTGCACCAATTCTACATCTCATACTTTCACTCTTCATAATATTCTTTATGTCTCTAATACTTGTCTTTTAAATTTGTAAAATTGACAGTGTATTCGTTGGATTATTGTCCTCTTCATTCCTTGTGAAGGATCTTGGCATGGGTGTAACACTTCTACAAGATCACAACAGGGATGATATGGACGAAAAGGTCGGTTTTATCCATCAAATATTCTTCATTGACACTTTTTTCAAATATTAAAGACCACTCGGTGTGAGTGGCATTTACTGCTTAGGTAATCCATCACATTCGATTCATGTGCATGTTATATTTGTCTTTAAATTGGAAGTTGTGAGAACTTGAATTGACATGCATGTCAATATATTCAACATAGCAAGTAACATTTTTCTGCTTTTGCTCTTGTTTTGACCTCTCCACTTGAAATAATATTTTTCAATGTCTAAGCTTTTCATGTTCACTCCATTGATGACGACAGATATTACATCATTTATTAATCATTTTACAAAATACATATGGCTTTGTCCACTCAAAAGAAAATCCGACATCTATGATCTTTTCAAGGTTTCAAACTCGAATTTCAAACAAGTTCTCGAACTTACATCTCGATTTATATTTTGGGCTGAGATCTTAATATCTCATATAAGATGAGCATCCAAATGAGCATAGATTACATTTGAAGTTCCGTCTTGCCTACGCGCAAAAAGGAGATTTTTGACGAGATCTTGACAACATGGAGATTTTAAACTCTAGATTCTTTGTTCACTTCAAGTTCAAACAACTAACGGGAAAATATTTCAGCTATACTTTGATAATGAAGGATAATATGAAATTTTCTCATCATATCTCAATTATTATGAGATTCCTCATTTAACACCATCTTCATGCAATCCAGAGCAGAAAGAGTATTCTAAATGATGTCATTGTTATATAGTGAAAACAAACTTCCCACTCATCTCAATGCTTTTACGCTCTTGTCATGTCAATCGTATGTATTCTTTATTGCTATTTACCTCATTTATCGTTTACTCCTACACTTAAATTTTCATCGCCATACGAAAACTCTTTAGCACACTTTTCAACTATTCCAAATGTCGATGTATTGGTTGTCAAAATTAATTTAGTTGCATATTCATCTCACATGATATCTCCTTGTTCCATTGCTTGCGTTTTTTCTTGGCTATTCATTGACTCAAAATGCTTATTTTTGCCTTGGTCTCGCATCCTCGTGCACAAGGTTTCGAATCTTGGATTTTAGATAAAACCTAGGGTTGATATCTCGATTGAAATGAAGGAGATTTAAAACTCTGATAACTAACCAAGCTGCCATATCTTGGATTTCGAAGAAAATTTCAAGTTGTAATCTCAGGTGTGATGAAGATTTAAAACCTTGCTCATGCATTTACACATTTAGTCGTGTTAAATTTTTCGGATTTACTTGTTCTTCTTTCTAATCTCCTTTCTGTGTTCTTTTTTTGTCTTCTGTCTCAGCCTTCCAATTCAAAAGAATTTCCTGCAATAGTTATACGTTGTCCATGTCTCATTTGCATATAATTAATTGTACATATTCGATTTATAATGCTAACTCCGTCTGTGTAGTTTTCTATGCAGCATGTCTCAAGCCAGGATAAAAGAAGAGAGTTGTGATAGGCTTGGTGATCCAACGTAAAAACTGCATCCTCTCATATGGAAATGGAACCTGATTATATTTCGTTAGGACGTAACCCTCTTAGCGACGTGCCATATCGAGACTCTGGTATGGTGAAAAGTGAGCAAGGACTGGGTCGTCACTCCCTTAATGGCTCGTCATATCGAGACTCAGGTATGGTGATAAATATGCAAGGGCTGGATCGTCACTTCCTTGGTGACGTGCTGCATCGACGCCCCGATGTAGTGATAAATGAGCAAGGGTCTTCGCACTTTAGTCGACGGGTGCGAAGGGCAAGGAAGCTAGTCGATGAAAGTAGGATTTGATTAAGTAGTCGGAATGTAGGATCATTAACAGGAAAGCTAAGAAAAATAGTTGATACTATCATAAATACTTATGCATTCAGGAGACCAAATGGATGAACCAGAAGACGAAGGAGGTTGAGAACACAGACTTTAAGTTATGATACACGGGAAAAGAACGTAACAAGAACGGAGTAGACATTTTAATTGACAAGAACCTTAGAAACGGAGTGGTCGACGTTCGGAGACAAAGGGACAGGATCATCATAGTCAAGCTGGTAATAGGCAATATGATTTTGAACGTCATTAGTGCTTATGCCCTACAAGTAGGTCTAAGTGAAGTCATCAAGTGGAATTTCTGGAAAGAGTTAGATGTCGTGGTTGGAGATGTGTCTAGTAGCGAAAAACTTTTCATATAAGCAAATTTCAATGGTCGTGTTGGTACAACTAGAGGGAGTTTGAGAGAGTGCATGATGATTTTGGATATGGTGATAGAAACCAAAAAGGAGAAAAAACATTGAATTTCGCTATCGTTTATGATCTCATGATAGCTAATACCTTCTTTAGAAAGAGACAATTACACTTGTTTACTTTTAGTAGTGGTCAACACTTTAACCAGATTGACTTTGTCATTACTAAAAGAGATGACAAATAAGCTTGTGTATATTGCAAAGTCATACCTATAGAATGTGTTGTCTCACAACATCGGCTTTTGATATCCGAGTTTCGTCTTCGAATACGTGTTCGACGTAATAAAGAAGCCAAGGTTAGTCACACGAAATAATGGAAACTCAAAGAAGACGCCTCACGGGTGTTTAAAGATAGAGTGATGGAAGAAGGGACATGTAATATGGAAGGAGAAGCAAATCACATGTGGGATGAGATAACAACGCGCATTCAGAAAATGACTATTGATGTGTTTGGGATAACGAAAGGAATAAATGAAAACCTAAAAATTTGTGGTGGTGGAACAATGATGTGCAAAAGGCTATCTAAGAGAAATGTTATAAGTGCACATCATCACAGGAGCGAGGACAACATGCAAAAGTACAAAGTGGTAAAGAAGAACGCAAAGAGAGCGGAGAGTGAAGCAAGGGGTCGGACGTATGAAGACCTATATCACAAGTTAAGTACGAAGGAGGGTAAAGAATGTCTATAGGATAGCTAAGTTTCGAAAGAGGAAGACAAGAGACTTCAACCAAGTTAAATGCATCAAAAACGACAATAATAGACTTCTGGTGAAGGACGATGAGATAAAAAATAGATGGAGAGATTACTTCGACAAGATATTTAATGAAGAAGATGATAGCACTACGATCGAGTTAGATGACTCTTTTGATGACACGGTAGACATTTTGTTTTGAGAATTCAAGAATCGAAGGTAAATAAGGCGCTAAAACAGATGAAAGCAGGCAAGGCATTGGAACCTGATGACATCCCTATTGTGGTGTGGAGATGCCTTAGAGATGCAGGGATAGTAGCTAACTAAGTTGTTCAATAATAATTTCAAATCAAACAAGATGCCAGATGAGTGGAGGAGAAGCGTATTAGTTCCAATTTTTAAGAATAAAATAGATATTCAAAATTGTACAAACTACAGAGGAATTAAGCTTATGAGTCATACAATGAAGCTTTGAGAGAGAGTCAATGAACATCAATTAAGAAGAATGACAAACGTTTCAAAAAACCAATTTGGTTTCATGCCTACGAGGTCGGCACAGAGGCGGTTTTTGATAAGACAACTTATGAAGAGGTTTAGAGAGCAAAAGAAGGATCTACACGGTATTTATCGATTTGGAGAAAGCTTATGACAAAGTATCGCGAAAGGTGAAGCGGTGGGCTCTGGAAAAGAAGAGAGTCCCAATAAAGTACATAAACCTTATCAAGGATATGTACGATGATGTTGTCACTAGTGTCAGAGCATGCGATGGTGAAACCAGTGACTTTCTCATTAACATAGGATTACATCAAGGGTCGGCTTTGAGGCCTTACATTTTTGCCCTTAGTGATGGATGAGGTTACGAAGGGTATACAATGTGAGATTCATTGGTGTATGTTATTTGCTGATAATGTTGTGTTAATTGATGAAAGTAGGATTTGGGTTGATAGACAACAAGAGTTGTGGAAACAGACTTTAGAATCAAAATGATTTAGGCTTAGCAGAACTAAAACAAAGTATATGAAGTACGAGTTCAAGATCAGAGGATTGAGATGTCACTCTAGCCGGACAAATAGGTCCCAAGAAAAAATCATTTTGATATTTAGGATCAATGTTGCAGTATGATGGTGAGATTGATGAAGATGATATTTTAGAATTCGAGCGAGATGGGTTAAACGGCGATAAGCGTATGACATTCTCTATAACAGGAAAATTCCACAAAAGCTTAAAGGAAAGTTCTACAGAACGGCAATCAGGTCTGTGATTGTATGGGATATAATGTTGGCCTACTAAAAACCAACACGTCCAAAAAATAAGCGTAGCAGAGATGTGTATGCTGCGTTGGAGTTGCGGTCATACAAGATGAGACCGAATTAGAAATGATGATATACGTGATAAACTTGAAGTAGCACCAATTAAGAAGAAGCTAATTCAACATCGCTTAAGATGGTTTGGAGATCTTCAATAGAGTTCGCCTAAGGCACCTGTGCGCGTTGAAATTATAGACCGCATCGAGTGCTCAAAGGGAGGTAGAGGTCGACCAAGTTTGACATGGGAGGAAGTAGTAAAAATGGACTTGGAGGATTGGAGTACATCCGTAGAGTTGGTGTCGGACAGGAGTGCGTGGAAGTTAGCGATACACGTACGAAACCATGAGCTGAGTTTTGTAAGTTTCATATTATAGGACTAGGAAAAAGGAGCATAAGACGTAGCGTATGATCTTTGATCAATATTCCTATTAGTACCATTATCACTATTAGTAGTATTATTGTCATTTTTTCTTTATATATACATACACACACACACACACACACACACACACACATATATATATATATATATTACTTAGTTATTATTATTATTAATTTACTTATTTGACTCTATTTTATTATTGTTATTGTTGTTATTGTGACTTTTTAATTGACTTTGTCATTTAGTTTTGGGTTCCATCTCTAGCCGACCCTAACTTGTTTGAGAATAATGGCTTAATTGTTGTTATTGTTGTTGTATTCGCTATATAATGCTCCTTCTAAAAGGTTTCAGTTAATAAAAAGAAGCTGCTAGGATCTATCTCCTTAGTACAAGCACTGAGTTGGATAACCAGGGTCTTTAAAACAATTCATTACAATCTTCACATCCTGCATCCTCCACATTTTATATATATGAATCTTTATTGAGTCATCATATCTGAACATCCTCACAATATTTGGCACGATAGAATATATCCTTCAAGGGAAATCCACTCCAACCTCCACAACCACTGCATCTATTCTTTCATACAAACTTTCTTCCACAAAACCCAAGATCCAACACCAGGACTCCACCTTCACCAAATTACAATATTCAATAGCCATCGTAAAATCAACCTTCCAAATTAGACCGATGTATAACTCAATATCACAACCTCCAAATATAACACATACTCCTTCACAAAAGCTAGGACTACCATCGCAACTCCACCTTCCTCAAATTGCAGGTTCAACGGTCAACACAAAACCAACCTTCTAAACCCAACTTGTAACACAATCCCCACAATCTTTAAATCGAATCTATAAACTCGGTCCACCTTTGCATGAAATATCACGTCATTCAAAAACAAGTTCATGTGAATCCACTCAAAGTCGCTTATCTCCGCTCTACTGAACAACTAATAAATTGGTCACCAAATGTCTTTTCATCCTTGCTTCCAACAATTAGCAAACAAGATTGAATTAACTCTACCAATTTTCATCCAAAGGGGAGAACAACTAGTAAATCGGTCACCAAATGTCATTTCACCCTTGCTTCCAACAATTAGCAAACAAGATTGAATTAATTCTAATGTTTCATCCAAAGGGGCCATGATAACGATATTCCCTAATTTGTAATATTTATTTAGAATACTTGTAACACACCATGTTACACACTACTATAAAATTAATTCTTTTTAATTTGAAATCAAACTAACTAAAGAATTAACTGAAACTATGAGTTATTTTCAAATTTCAAATCATGGTCAAAACAGTGCATAACTGATGATGTAAATCAAATGGAAAAATAACATCAGTATTCAATATACTTTTCCCTCTTATTTTTTATCACGAATAAATTAATCAACTTAATCGTAACTTAGAGATTGGTTGTAGTTTGACATCAATTTATCTATAATGTATGCATCTCTTGAATCTCCTTGCATCTCGTAGACCTACAACGGATACTTTTTGATATAGATAGTATCATATCTGCATCCGTATCCGAAATTATTTTTGAATATCGAAAAACATATCCGCAGATACAGACAGATATCAAATATATATCCACTCCGCTCATGACTAATAAAGTCAAAAAAATAAAATAAAAAATTTGGTCCAACTTGAATCATTTTCAGGAATAATGTTAACATAAATATAGAAATAAACGTATACTAATGATAACCACTTTTGGATAACAAATATTCATTTATACATGCATAATATCAATTATTACCATGATAAAACTGTAGATATCGGTCATTTTATGTGGCAAAATATGTATAATTTCAACTACTATCTTGACCAAAAAAATGGATGAATAATTTTCGGAGGTGGATTCTATCATATCCGTATCCATTGCATTTTGGATTTTGGATTTTTTTCATTTTTTGGATATGGATACGGATGCGGGTGGATTTCGAATTTTTGGGTACTCATTGATAGCCATAGATAGCAGCTCGTTTCCTAGGCACGCAGTTAATGACAACTTTTACACCACAGCAGCGCACTGTCACATATGCATACAAACACGCAAGCTTTTACACCACACCAGCACTCTGTTGCATATGCATACAACACACATAAAACATGCATATTTGTTATCATACTTTTAGCAGGTAGCGTCCGATGTTTAAGATATTCCTTGAGACCCAGCCTCCTAGCACTTGATTGTTTCTTTTTGTGTTATGCATGCATATACTTTGGAGCTTTTCGTGTTTTTTTTTTCTGCTCTATAACGACACACATTAGCATTGTTGTATGTCTTTGTTTCCATATTATTCTAGCCAACAGAGAATAAGTTTTTTTATGTCCCCTTATCATGTTTTCAAGGTTCCTCAAAGAAGGATCTAAGACTTGACGTGACAGAAACTTTTGTAGCACAGAAAATGAATGAAGCATGACGAATATCTACTAATAATCAGTTATCGAGCGAACTTATTTCAAACTGTTCAGAGCTGAAGTTAGATTGAAAAGTACACAACATAAGTTGATCATGAAGTTTTGACCCCAATATGAGATAAGCAATTGATATTTCAAGATAAGATGATCTAATGTGTTATGTGTATCCACCAATCACGTATTTTGATAGTAAGAGTGGTACTTTGTTCAAGCAGAGCACTCATACCAATCACATATTGATTATAAAATAGCTTTTTTGAAAGACAATTCTAGCTTTCAATGTTAATTCCTCCCAAAGCAATGAATATCAGAGATTGTGCATTGTGTTTCACCCTTGCGTGATCATATCCATCATTACAGAAGTACACATGTAATTGGTATGTTTCCTGTACTAAACAAACTTGAGCTACATGTAGTGTTTTCTCAAGTTTCACCGATCATTACGATTTGCAATAATAATGATTTCTGAGCTGCCAGATATTTAATATGTTAGGTTAATATTCAGAGTCACACGCGGCATGCATTTCAACATTTTTACCCCGTTCTGTAAATTTTCAAAATTGAATATAGTTAACATGCCTATGTGATAAAATGAACAAGTACGACCATTCAATTTCGACACTCCAACCCACAAACGAGGAGCACAATGGAAAAGGATAAAGCTTTTGGCATGTCAAATTGTAATTTTGATAACTCATTGAGTAATCAGATGAAACTGGGGAAAACAGTGGGCCATATATATATATATATATATATATATATATATACACGACCGCCGAACTACCGCCGAACTATTTGTGATTTTTTTCATTCTAAAAAAAACACAGTGAACAATTTTCAAGAGCAAGCCATAAAATTTCGGGCAAGTAAAACAACTTTTTATAGCTTTTTTTTTTATAGTAATCATGTGACCAACATAAAGATGTAATCCTGAAAAATAAATATATACCAGCCATAGGAAACGAAGCTTATATAGCCCACAAGAGAGAGAGAGAGAGAGAGAGAGAGAGAGTTGGTAAAACAAGCCCTGACTTGACGAAGTTAAGGAAAATAATTATGCCACCATTGACCTTCTCATGACTGATATTATAATTTTGGATACTAGGATCCATTCCTTTTTTTTAAAGTTAATAAGTGAAAATTCTCTTCAACTAAACATTGTAAATTACTCCATACAATTATTTTTGAAAATTTTATTTCTTGATCTGAGATATCGTCTAAAACTTGCAATCATTTTTGAATAAGTTCAAAAAGAAAAAATCAAACCATTTAAAAAAAAAAATGCAGTCAAAACTAAAGATGTTGGCAGTTTCATCTTTGCAAATGCTTGCGGTAGAAAATGTAAATGTTTGCAGTAAAAATTGCAAATATCTACAAAACTGTACTATTTTTTTTTCATCGAGTTGTTTCATTATAGATTTATAGTTTTTTTTCTTACTTACGTCTAGTTGATATGTGTGAAAAGGAAATTGAATTGAGGAAAGTAGACGTATTACACACTAATTTTCGACTTTTTTTTAAATTTGGATGAACTATAAAAGTACAGCGAAGTAAATAAAAAGATATGATTAAGAGGGAAGTTTTATCCACTTTAAACTTTGTAGGGGCCGCAACCAAACTTCCCCTATTTTAATTCAAGAGTGCTTAAATTATACTATGATGTGATGTGTATTTAAATGTTACAAAAGCACATTATCAAAGTCCAAACATATAATTCTAACAAGTTATGCATATTCTTCAATACAATATGTGAAGTTCAGATGCATGTAATTACACACTGAGAAAACATGTGGAAGATTCACACAAATGAACTATTCAATGGAAGACAACTGTTATGAGTATTGGAAATTGCAGTACTGATCACATAGTTGTAAAGACACGCGTCTAGGAGTCAGAAAGACGCAGGTGCACCTGTTGCGCCTATCTCGACGTTAAGATGCCTCCGCTACTGGAAGCGCACGAAAAGCGCACTAACGCGAATTTTTTAGGCGCCGAAGCACAGTAAAGCACGCCTTGAGTAGGTGACCGTGTTTTGCAGACCAATCCAAACTGTAAACCCACTCAAACTCATTTCCTAATCGATATTGAAAATCGACTACAGTTGACATTCAATTTTAAGATTTACAAAAAATTCGAGCGAAAGATAAGACCGCTGTCGTTCATCGTTGCCGTCGTCTGCCACTGTCGCCGCCCCTCCATGTCGCCGTAAACTTAAACGACCTCAACACCCTACTCTTATCCCTCTGCAAAAACAACTGAGTCGTTGATAGTTGTATCTCCTCAAATCCTAATCTCTACCTTCATATATTTTCGAGCTGGCAATCGATGTTGATATCTTTGCTTTTCCGACTGAGATTAATAAGCTTCTGAGTGATTATCAATACTTTTTATTCGAATAGGGAAAATTCAAAGAATCACACAGCATGTTTGACGAAATGCACAAAAGAAACTACGCTAATGACAGCATTGAATCCGAATGCTAAAGTTTTTGCTGATAATAAAAGGTTTTATTCACGAGGGTATTTGTTTGTGTCATTGTGGTGTGAGTACTTAAATTTTGTGCAAGAGTGTGATCAATATGCAAGTTTAATTAGAACTCAAACTATGCCACAAGAACATACACTAGGTTAGCATTAGATACATTAAACCATTACCAATAATATATCAGTTCACTTAACCGTTCTTTCTTATTTTTACAATGAACGAACGAGTTGTGCACCAGAAGAAGGAAAATTAACCACCATACCAGTTCAATAAATAATTCGAACAGAAAATAAAATGGCAAAGTGTTCCGTTCTAATAAAACGGCAAATTCTTCGTCGTATTAAATTTTAAACGGCGAGACTTCGCCGTTCTATTTTTCTTTTGTGCTGGTGAAGCAAACGCAAGTGTGTTTGTTTTAATTCGACAATTCACGTGATTTGAAGCATCTGTCATCGGAACGTGCACGTATCAACCATCCGCATAGTTCAAACAAACATGAGTGTGTTTTAATTCAACGATCATCTTCACATGAAGCACTTGTCATCGAAATGTACACATGTTAATCATTCGCGCTATTGAAACAAACACAAATGTGTTTATTTTAATTCGGCGATCTGCCAACATAAAGCATATGTCATCAGAACATACGCATGTCAACCATCCATGTTCTTGAAGGCTTTCGGACACACCTATATAATTACTCCATTCTATAAATGCAATGAGCACACCACATAATTAAATAAGCAAAGTTCAAATCTATCTAATCAAAAATGAATCTTTATCTTTACTACTATAAACAAAACATGGATGAAATAATCGATGAGGAAGACTGCACAATCAAACTGTTGTCTTTACTACACAACAGCTCATGGACGATTTTTCCCTATTTTTTGTGAAAGCTATTTCAGCAACCATCGTGATAGTATTCATGAAAGAATTGACCGTCGATGCAAGAGAGACTACAAAGAAAAACATGATAGGCTAATGAAAGACTACTTTCATCGAAAATCTGACCTCTGACATCACACTTTCGTCGTCGTTTTTGCATGAGTCCAGAAATTTTCAACAGAATTTATTTAGAACTCAATGAGAAGAACCCATATTTATCTACATAATAAATGGGGTACTAGAACCTGGAATTTCGCAGCATATAAATAATTTGACTACTTTACAAATGTTGAGCTATGATACGGCAGGTGACCGACTGGATGAATATTTCACTTGCATCATCAACGACAATAAAGTGCATAAAAAAATTCGGTAAACTGTAATAGCAGAGTTCGGTACTGAATACTTACGCACGCCAAGACCAAATGATAACTGCTAGGTTGCTAGTTACAGGAAAAGCACGAGAATTTCTCGATATGTTAGAAAGTTTGGACTATATGCATTGAGCTTGGAAGAATTGTCCAACCGACTGGAAAGGAATGTTTATCGGACATAAAAATGTACCAACCATGATTTTAGAAGTTGCATCAGATGACTTGTGAATTTGAAATGCATTTTTTGAAGTACCGGACTCGTTGAGTGATATCAACGTTTATAAACAATTTTACTTGTTCTAGGAATAGCAAATGGATTGTCATCGGACGTTGAGTATAAAGCTGGTGACGTAGTGCATCGAATGAAATATACCTTATGGATGGAATATACATTAAATGGAGAACGTTAATCCAAGGATACAGAGTTTCAATCAATGATATGGAAGGGTAGTTCACCGAGAATCACCGAGAAAGTGATGAGCTACACAAAGGATATTAAACGTGCTTTTGGGGTTTTGCAATCAAAGTTTCAATTCTATTAACCCTGCTCAATTTCATAATGCACGAGTTCTTTTCGTGATTGTATGTACTTGTATTATAATTCATAAAATGATTATGGAGGCTGAAAGCGACGGATACAAAACCAAACAAACAATTATACGAACATGTTCATGGGTTCAAATACAATACCCCAACGGAACATCAACTCGATGGAAGAGTAAATTTCAACAGTAAAGTATATCGAGGATCAAAAAGGACACTTTGAATTACGCAATTAACTAGTCGACCACTTTTGGTTGCGCATAAAGGAATATGGGAATACACATTAATATCAAGTGTGTTTGCCGGGTTGTTTATGGAGTTGTTTATTGAAGTTTGTGAGATTTTTTTACTTATTTGTTTGTGGATTTCTTCTTTGATATGTTTGTGGGATTTTTTTACTTATTTGTAGTGAGTTTTCTTGTTGGGTTATTTGTGGAATCATTTATGAAGTTTGTTGAATTTTTACTAAATTGTTTTTTATTGAATTCTTATTTATGCATGTTTTGACAAACAAAGATTCTTAACTTTTAATACAAAACGGTTCCTAATATAGAAAACATACAAATACAAACATATGAATCACACGCAAATACATCATAAACAAAACAAACACTACAAAACTAGAACCATTTTCAATGGCCATATCTGGAAGTGTCATTTCAACTTTCTCTTCGATAGAATTCTAATTCTTCGTTAACCATTTCATGTTGCAGAGGAGAAAACTTGCTAAAATCACGAGTGATAAATTTAATCATGCTCTTCTTTATGTGCCTAGTTTCCTTCTATGCTTCAGCTCACGGTCTTGCATAAGTATTTGCTAAAATTCGTGCTTTGACTGCAACCGACTATCCTGAAAAGTTTGCCCCACTTTATTTGGTTTCAAAAAAAAAATTCTTGAGCATCTATAAATCTCGCAAACTCGGCATTTTGTTGCTCTTATTGAATATATTTGTTTCTTCCAAGTGGACGACCATCTGCATTTTCAAATAGTGATGATCTTTCTTGAAAACTAGGTTTGCCACCTGGACTAGAATCAAAGCGGTTCATTCTTCTTGCCTTGTTCTGCTGCTCATGGATGAAGCAGTTTGGATGCTTCCACTTTGGAAGGGTTGCAAGCAGTTCAAAAACACACTTGAAACTTAAAGGGTGGTTGTATTAAGCTTAGTGGGCCTTAGGAGTTTTTTTATCTGTTATAAAACAAAGATATATGAATAAACTACACAATCTCAAAACTTGAGATAAGAAGGTAAGCAAACTCACAATGTCGGAAGGGACGGCACCGCTTCTTTGTCAATCTTCTTCCTCGAATAATATTGCCAAAGTTTTGATATGCACGGTTCATTACTCGATATCGTCCTCTCAGGGAACCTCGAGTCTTTTTTACTGTTTCTAGCGGATTGTAGTAGTCGGCAACCTTTCTTCAAAACTTATCGTCTTTCATGTTATTTCCATTAATATTATCGTTTAAAATTCTAAATCAAGGTTTAGCGAGTGATACATATTATTATGGAATAAATTTTATTTGTTTCTTCCTTGCCTTGTTAGGTTCCGCTTCATCTTCACAAGCTTCAACGTCTTCGATTTCTTCGATCCCTTCTGAAGTTGAATCCCTGTAGAGTCCTCCGATTATATCACTCAAAGATCTCTACTTTTTCTTCTTATTGTACTTCGGTCTTTGAGTAACTTGTATTTCTTGCATTTCTTCAATGTCTTCTTCAACGTTATCTTCCTACGCTTCAGTTGCTTCCATTTATGCGTCCCCTTGTTCTTCAGAAATACTTCCGTCTTCGACCTCAACATTGTTGTTAAAGGCATTACTAAAGAATTGTTTTGCTAGATTCCGCATACCGTCTCAGTCACGGGACTCATCGTTGAGCACTAAAATGGTATAATCACCATGTGTCATCGACATGAATAGTGAATCCTCTTCAAAGGCACCAAGTTGATGAGTGGTGAATTGACGGTAGTAAGGTTGAGGTGCGTTGGAATGATAGTGCGGTTGTTGATGGTGAGAGATGTTAAATGGAATGTGAGGAGGGTAAGACCGAGCATAGTGGATGCTTTGGTATAGTATATAGTCATGATTATGTTGTGGTGGAAGAATTTGTTGTTGATTATGAGGATGAATGTCTCGATAACGAGCATGAGGGTATGATAGGTTCATTGCTTGAATTTGTGGAGGGACATTGATATTTTTTGGCTTTGCTTTTGCTAATTGTTGTTTTTTGGCGGACGACATGATTGTGTAGTAGATGAAATTTTGTAATGAAGAAGAATGTGTTGGAAGAAATTTAGTGTAGGAATGAAAGAGAGGATAATATATGGTGTAGCTAGTAAAGTAGCCGTTAAACTAGCCGTTTTTTTAAACACTAACGCATATAAATGAAATGGTGCAACCTATGCCACCGTTTTATTAACCGTCTTATGTTCACTCAACCAGCCACTGAAACAAGTGGAACTAGCCAGGGTTCACTCAACAAGTCATACATGGTTGAGTTGTGGCTGGTTCAATCATTTTTTCAAACGAACAAATCATTGTTGGTTGTGCTCTTACAGATTTGATGTAGAAGGAATGTTCAATTTAAAGAGCCTTTTCAAACATAAGAACAATTTTGATTTCTAAGGGATGGTAAGTATACAAAGTAATGATACAATCATGGTGCACACAGATACGGATATAGTGCATACAGATACGGAAACGGTGCACAGCAACTTAGCACTTAGGCCACAAAAGATATTGACAAGCAATTTTATCTAAAATAATTTAAACCTCGTTTCAAATCAGATCATTCCCTTACGATTTGATTTACATTGATTCAAATTCAATTTAAACCACACATGTGGAAAAACTTTCAATCCATATTGACATGTTTAATATACTTATTTAGATCCATAATTCTAATAATAATGTTTTCTAAACTAAATGAAAATGGAGAAAAGAGAATTGAATTTTAAATGTAGATATAGAAGTTCAAACATAGAACATCAATTTAAGGTGTGTATAATCATTAGAATATGGATCTTTTGAATCTACGATTTAAATCTCGTTTTGAATTAAAGTTTGAACTTTACGATTTACGATTTGAATCCTATTTTGAAAACTTTGCTGACAAGGTCCAAAAGTACCAAAAAAAATCCTCGCGAACTTATAAATTAATCTATAAAAGTTTTGAGACAAATGGAAGCAATTAGCATATTGTAATTTAGTAGTTAATCATACAAATTAATCTTTGATGTGGACCGTGTGTCAGTTCTCGTACTGTGAGTGGATTAGTTACGCATTTTGTTTTATTAGAGAATGACTATACATATGTACTCAAAATCCTTGCTTAATGAACCAAAAATTTGATAACAAATCTCTTTACTCTTGTTATTTCTTCCTTCCTCGTCCTCTTAAGAACTCCTTGCTATAATTAAAAAATGGTAAGATCCATGTGAACAATTTTAGTTGAAATTTCATCTTCAATCATTTCATAACTAAAAATAATTCAAAATTTAAAAGATTGAAATATATGCTCCATATTTCAACGTCGTCTCTTTGATATAATGGGCTCTCATGAATATTCAAAACTATATAAATCAAGGATAAAATATTTTAAGATATTGCATTAACATAAAATTCGAATGAGTTGGATGTTATAATTCCGATTTCCTATAGATTATATTTATAGCATGGATCTTTTAATATTTTAGATGTTTTAGCTCAAGAAATTTTACGGGCATAATATATGCACACAATTGCGCCTGTGCAGATATACATATATACTTATACGTATATACATGCATATACACATGTATATACGTGTGTATATTATACACACACGTCTGTGTATGTGTGTGTGTGTATGTATATGTATATGTATATGTATATGTATACGTATGTGTATGTATGTGTGCGTGTGTATGTATGTGTATGTGTATGTGTATGTGTATGTATATGTATGTGTATATGTATGTATATATGTATGTATATTGGTGATTTAAGAACAAGTAATGTAATCAACTAAATTAGATCACCTGACATGTCGACCATCACCATACGCATCCTTGACAATTACTTTTTCTGCATTTAGCTGCTCCTTAATCTGCTTTTGAAAGAGGGAAAAAAATTGTCTCCAACTTAAATAAATTTTAGTATTAAAACAGCAATGATCATAATTATAACAGAATAAGGAAAATTTCGTCTCCCACTTAAATAACATGCTAGATGATTATCATGATTTGCACACAATGCTACATGTTGATTTTCAGCAACAAGTACAATTTTTGCATTTGAAAGGTTTTGGTTTGTTTCTTTTTTCTTTTTTCTTTTTGAAAATAAGCGTTACTTGATTTAAGCAGACCACTCAATTTGATGTCTTGGGAGTTCGAACTCGACCTCTAAAACCTCAGTCTAAAGCGTCATACCACTTAAGCTGGTGGTCCTTGATAAAGTTTTGTATTTTTTAGAAAAATATATTTTTTGTTAAGTTCGAATTTTTGCTAAGCTTGTACTTTTGGCATGTCTGGAGAAGTTTCGGCATAAATTGAGAAAAAACATAAGATAATCCAATCATGGAGAATTGAATATGAGTGTTGAGAAAATTCAATCAAGGAGAATTGAATTGAGATATGAATAAATATAGCACAGAGGCTATTGTGAACTCTGAAATAAGTTTTGGACATTGGTAAAAAATTAGCTGGTTATGTTCATTATCATTGCCTATCACTATTTTTTCTTCCTTTAATCTAATTGTGAAGATATCTTCGAGTAGAATTTTTTTAATAACAGCCGGTATGGGATTGTACCATACAAGATATTTCGAAAAGAATGAAAATAACATGATACAAGCGAAAGAATAAACTGACGGATATGTTGAAGGTAGAAAATCCTCTGGTCCTAAAGTGGTGCTATTAGTTATATTCGTGTCAATGTAAAATGCTGAGTTTTCACGACGAAAAAAATTATCATTTTCAGAACCTTCGGTACTTGCGAATGTATTTTTTTGTAAAGCTTGTAATTTTGATAAACTTGTACTTGCACCAGGTCTGTATTTTTTGGTAAGTTTGTTATTCAAGGTAATGATATATTTGTAAGGGTGATAATATAAACCCTGAGAGATGAGTTGATATGCCATGGTGAATGGTACCCAAAAATACATTATCCCCATCTCTCTGTGTGTGTTATAGATAAGAGCTTAGAATTAAAGAATACAAATTGCACCATTGAAGTATACATTAAAGCATATCAACTGTACCATTGTTGTAAACAATTGGATTGTGGCATTATCAAGGGTCAATGTGGCATTGATAGTAAACATAGAAACTCAGAAATTATCATCCCTTTCCAACATGATTGATTGAGTTATTTATTCTAAAAAGCAAAATATATGAGTGCAAATGTGGCACAATGGCATCACACACAGCTATCAACTGCATTACTCAATTAGTGTCTCAATGTGTGTATGCCTTATCAACCAATAACATGTGTAAGTTATGTTCACATATCTGAATATCGTATGCTTACGGAATTGAACATGCTATACATGTTGGTTTGCTGTACATAGGTGAAGCATGTATATGCCTTAGCAGATTCGATATATGTTTCACGCTATTCAAACCTAGAATCAACATTGTAATCTTTGTCAAAGATGCAACTTTTCTTATTTCTGTCAGACATGTATATAGTTATTTTTGTCAAACATATAGTCATCATTCCGTTTTCACTTTGATCTCCGCCATAATAATGTTGGCATATTTTACATTAAATTCTTTTTGTATAATTTAAGAAAAGCCAATATTTCAAACAGGAAAATAGGCACAAGGACAAATTTAGAAGAAAAAAATTAGGTTGAAGGACAACAGGTTTTTTTTAGACTGAAGGACAACAATTTTGTTTTTTTAGATTGAAGGAAAATACTAGTTATAACTAGCATTTTGTATAATGTAAAACTGAATATAATGCTAGATATAACTAGCATTTTGTATAATGTAAAAGTTGAATATAATGCTAATTATAATTAGCATTTGTCTTTCAGCCTAAAAATAAAACTTTATGTCTTTCAGCCTAATTATTTTTTTCAAAGTTTGTCATTTTCTCTAATTCCCCCTATTTCAAAAAATAGGTTGTAGCTTCATATAACATCAACATATGTGTTGAACCATTTCTCGAGGTGAGCAGATGGTAAATTTATGGTTACATAGAATATTTTCTGATAATGATGATGATCCGGTAACTTGACGATACAACTCCCATGTTTATATACATTGCTTTTAAGTTGGAAAATTATAGAAATTACTTATATAATGAATCAGGATGGATATAGCACACGTCACTAATAAAAAATAACAAAAATTAGTTTACTTGTATTAATTAATGTGTTTGACTGAACCATAAATTTTTTACTATAAAGATGTTAATATGACGATAATTCATAAGCAAGTAAAGTTGTATTTCTTTTCTTCAACCTTGACAACCAAATTTGATTGAAGTTGTATTTAAACTACACAAAAGCTTCATCTTTTTATTATTTACTTTAAAACCGTAACAAGTTTGTTCAAAACTTTTCAGAATTTAATTAATAGTTGTAAAAGAAACGAGTCAAAACAGACTCTAACATGGGTTGTGTTTCTTAGGGATAAGAAGTTTGATTGCTAAACGTCAAACAGCTATAAGTGTATCTGATTCCAATCAAAAATTTACGCTTATTCAATAGTTTTTAGTGCGATAAGCAATAACAATAACAACTACAACTACAATAAACATTCTTTAAAAGAAAATGCATAGCATTTAATAGTTATAATTCATTACAAAACGTTTGCAACAAGAGTTAAATAGTTTTAAGCACTATTTTAGCGCAAAACAAACGAAGTCTAAGCAAAATCTAAAATGGCATTACAACTACATAAGTACAAAATCTAATAGACTACTCGTGCAAACTGTAAACTATGAACAGGAAGTGACAAGCTATCCAATAATCAAAAGAGGCGCACTGATAAAATCACTGAAGAAAAAAGTAACCTTATTTTCCATTGACAAAATCATTGATGAATCAATAGATCCAGATTCAGAAGAAGCAGCGCGAACTCCAACACTTATTCTGCTCCATAACCTCGATCTTTCCATGGCATTCGACAGCCCTAACTTCGAATTCAAAGACGACGGCGAAGTAATCGTTAAACTTCTATATGGAATCAAGGGTTTGGTAGAACAAAAACATTGAGATGGAGGAGAAAAGTTTTGGAACAGGAATTGATATGAGCTTGAAGAGCTCATCGCTATTGATTGAGCAACCCTGGCTCTCAACATGTTTTTCGCTGCTGCCACAGCCGCCTTCTGGACTTCGAGATTTTATCGTTTTTGAGCTCTTTTTTGAAAGGTTGAGTCTGTGCGTCCCATCTTACCATCATTAACTCCTATCTAATTGCTACGTGCCTACCAATGATTTCCACCCATAACAAGACAAAGAGGAGCATAAGCCTTCCATAGGTTTTGAGTTAAAAATGTCCGATTTTTGAAACAAAAAAAGAACAAAACCGAACCGAATTAATTCGGTCGGCAACCGATTTAACCAAGCTAAAAGTACACGTTATTATTCAAAGCAGTATGTAAGACACGTTTATTGGACATGTGTAAAGAAAAATGTGAGTTAACTTCTTTTCAGTGCAAAACATGCGTATGTTAGTTGTTGCACATTGAGTCAGCTTGGCATTTTGTAGCATCGTATAATAAAATATGTATATTTGATATTATTTTGTTAAGAAATGAGTTAACATAAATACATAAGGCATGTGATTCTCTACATGATGTTTAGATTATTCTCCATTTTAAGATTTTCCTGGAATTCAAGAGCCCAAGGCACCTTAGCCGTTATATCTCCTCTTAATATATATACATATGTATAAACACATATGTATATTATATGTATATATATATATATACACACACACACACATATGTATGTGTGTGTATTCGTTTGTTTGTGTGTGTATGTGAAAATTCTATTTGGACATAAAATAAATATAACTGTGAATTCTCTTGGTCATGGTCAATGTCTTGTATACAAAAAAGAGACTTTACCTAAAACAAATAAAAAAAATTAGTTTGAGAATATGTAAGAGTAAAGCAGGTCGAAAGAAAATTATAGATAATAAATATAGTAGAAGAAATAGAGCGGTATTACTTATTCCATCAATGGATTTTTTATCATTCTCTACCCACAACCCCTACATGTTCTGAAGCTCTAAAGCGTCCATAACTAGATCTGAAAATATGCTCAGTCTGACCCGAGTATTATGAGAAAATAACGTCCGGATCAGTCTGGTAAAGCAGCATGAGAAAGACACATCATATGGCTTTTATTGTTATACAACCTTTCAAAATAAAGGTATCTCGTAAGACCACGCAGGACATTAACACAGCCTGGTTTTTACTTTAAGATAACCAAACAATTTCATAAAAAAATCTTATGATATTATAATAATATCCAGGGTTTAAAATAAATATATAAAATGGCTGGAATGCTTGCATCTTACGTTCCAGCATAGTTGGATACAATAAGTCTGTAAGGCACTTATTGGAGGATGGATTTCATACAATGTCAAAGTACTAGGGTACCACCTACCATAGTATACCTCTAGATAAAATGTACCAAGGTCGAAAACCTTTCGAACCCTACCAATCAGGATGGACTACCCCTACTAGATAGTAACCGAATATGATCATCACCTCGGTTGCTTTCCAACCTTTCCTCGAGATCTCTCATGCACAACCAGATCCATAAATTCATTGTAGTGGTCTAAAGGTGATGGCCATACCCTAATGATACCGAACCACGTAGCCTTGCGGCATCTTCCATGTTTTAGTCATTCCCGATTGTGAGACTTGAGGCTACATTTTACTTTTCAGCAAATCTCGCTTAGAATGCTAACACTGCCCTCCAAGCAACGATACAATGTCCGCATTCATCCATACAAGTTGTTCAGGCTATAAACAAACCAAAGGCACTACTTCTAGTACATCTTTTTTTGGAATCACCCTCAGGATTAGTAGCAAGTAGCCCTTACGCTTCAAAGAACTCCGTCTTCGATCAACTTCAAGATATCTCCAATTCGAACGCTTATACCGATTCAAAGTGGTTGTAGCACCCATAATTTCAAATAACATTATTCAAGAGATTTAATTAGGTAATTAAATAGAATAATGTAAAGATTAGAGTGATAAGGGGATTGAGATTTGGAAATTAAATAGAGATCGTGCTTAATTAAAAAAAAAAAAAAAAGGAGTTTATGGAAATGGTTTTATAAAATAACTAATAAGAGAATAAGGTAAGGGTATTATAGGGAATAACAGTCCACCATGATCCTTAACCCCTAAACCCTTATTTTCATTTTTCTTTTTACTAGTTCATAATTCTAAAACATAAACCAAAGAGCTCAAACCGGCCATAACCTGGGGAAAAGAGGAGAAAAATCAATTAAAAGCTAAGGAATCAAGCAAGAAGGATTAAGCAAGATCAAATCTCAAGTTCCATATTCAAAGCAATGTAAATAAAAATCAAAACCATCTCATTTTCATTTCTAAAGAGCATTTGATTTTGGGTTTTAAGTTTAAAATCTTTATGATGATTTTAATGATGATACGCTTGGATTACGTGATACGTTTGATTCAAACAAGTACGTTTGATTCAAACACGTATGTTTGATAAAAAATATATTTCATTTTAAGCCTAAAACCGTATATATATATGTATTGGGTTTCGAATGCCATGCGGATTTAATATGTTATGTAAACATTATTTTGGAGATGGGTTTAAATTTTCATAATTATCCAAGCTATGGATAATTTATTATGAATTTTTGAAGGAAGAAATAATTAATTGGGTTTAAAATTTTAGTTCGGCTATTATATGAAGGATACATATGTTTAATAACATATTAAAAGTGAATTTTGAGGATTTTTGGAGATTTTTCCTAAGTAATTTACTATGTAAATTAAATTATTTAAGTTGGAGGACTTAAACGTTTTAATTATTTTATTGAAGGGAAGGGCTACTCTGTAAGATACTTTTAATTAATTCTGGATGAATTCGGTAGGCTTTTAGAAAAGATTTTCGTAAAGGTTATGGCAACCAATTACATTTTTACAAATAGGCAAGTTAGTTGAAAAGCACTTACTTAAAAGGCAACAAAATAGTTTTGCATAGATTTATTGTTTTGCCAGTTCTAGTAGCAACCTTTCAATCGCATGCTTCTATCCCTAACTAAGTCGAAATCAATACACATTTTATCAATGTTTTGGTATAAAGTGGATTGGAGAATGGTGGCAGGTATAGAGTCGAAACCATGCTTTCGAAGGGGTCGATGCCGTTTTAAATAGCTTCCAAAGTCCTTTGTTTTGCTTTCAAAAGAGATGTCGCTTGCCTTTTTTAAAAGAATGCTTTCTAAAGGGTTGGATTACTTTAATATAGCTTTCGAAGAGGTTGTTGCCTTTTTTGTTTTAAAGGGTAGCTTTCGAATGAGCTGTCGCGTTTTATGTTTTAAAAAGAAACTTTCAAAAGGGTAGTTTTCAACCAAGTCAAAATCTTGTTGTCGTCTTCATACCTTTCGAATAGGATCAAAGTTTTTAATGAGTTCAAAAGGCAAGCCTTTGTTTTATAAATATAACAAGCCGCTTCCCAATGCTTTCGAAAGGGCTCTAGTAGCCACTTATACTAAGGTTTTGAGGGCAGTGGCTTCGAAATGTTGTTTCGAACCTATCCTTCTAATTGCTTTACTAAAAGACTATTGCTTTCGAAATGATGGTTTCGAAGCCATTTTTTCCCAAATTCTTTTGTTTGAAGGTTAATGGTTTCGAAATGGTTACTTTTGTTTATGTTCACTTTGTCCCAAAAGTTATATTTAATATTAAACCCAATGGTTTCAAAAGAGGTACTTTCAAATGGTTTCTAAGCTATGCTTCTATAAGTTGGAAAGTGATTCTTTAATACTTTCAAAAGGAATGTTTTGATGGTTTCGAAAGGAAGGTTTGATGCTTTCAAAAGAGATATTTTATAGTGTTTCGAAAGGCATATGTTTAAGTCTATTGAAAAGAAGGTTTGAATCTTTCGAAAAATATGCTTTAATGGTTTCGAAAGTAAAGGTCTAAGGTTTCGAAAGCCTTAATTTTCAAAAAAAAGAACCCAGTCTCATTTTTAAAGGAAAACAGATGGCAATATAAAAGAGCATTGAAATGGTTTTCTTAGAATTTTGGAGTTTTTGAAGAAGCTTTCCTTGATAAAAATAACGAGTTAAAGAGATTAACCATATTTCATGTGAAAATGATTTCAAGGATATTGAACCATAAATGTTGATATTATTATGTTATGATTAGATAACGCATGTGCTTCCTCTATATACATATTCATTATATAATGGAATCATAACTGTATTTTGGGGGGTAAGAGCAGAATAACCAACTAGGTTGACCCAATAGTGAATATAAATTGATCTAACTCCTGTATGAGTAGAATTTCATCCAAGAGGTCATGCAGACTAGAACATAGGATACCCAAAGACTAATAAAAGAAGTTGTCAGATTAGACAGGTTTATATTAAACCTATGAAAACTACGTTTGGAAAAAGTTATTGGTAGGGGCCATTAGGTTCATGGTGATCCCATGAAAGCTATATCTGGATAAAGTTATTAACAGAGATATATAAGTTCACAGTCAACCCATGAAAACTATGATATAAGAAAAGTTAATGGAGATATCAATAGGTTCGGGGAGAACCCATGAAATAATTGAATGAAGTTATTGGCAGGGGCCAATAGGTTCTTAGTGATCCCATGAAAACAACGAAATCGGACAGATGGTCCCTAAGTCTTAAATAAATTATTTGTTAGTCCATGAAAACCAATAGATTAATAGTGACCCTAAAAACTATAACTGGGACGAATAGTCAAATGAATGGGGATAGAAAATCCAGGATACGTTGCTTGTTCGCATATCATCATGATATTTTAAATCGCTATGTTTTTTTCCATTATGGATGCAGGAGCACAGTATATGGTTATTATAAAATTTTGGGTAGGATGTTAGTGAGAGAAAAACCCGTTCCGCTAAACAACGTGGTCTCACTAGATATCTAAATGGTTCGATATGGTAGGTTATTATCTGTACCAGGCTTTATGTCTAACTCGAAATTTATGTTTTCCCCTTAAACTCTCGGGTGCTCAATTGATTTTGAGTAGTTTGAGAGTTGAGGTTTTCAGGTTCTCCTTTAGATGAATAAGTTTCCGGAGATGTGTAAGAGGCAAGCTAGCTATTAGGAGTTCTTTTCTTTTGATTCCGCTGTGTTTTGATGTAAAAGAAAAGTTGTTTAATTGCATATGTTTATACTTTGATCATCCAATGAAGCACCTTCATATGTCGCTATTGACGTATTTTGTAATAATTATATTTTCTTTGAACATGGTTCTTGAATTTGGGATTATATAATGAATTTGAATTATGATTGAAATGGAATGAGAAATTTTTTTAATGTTTTTAAAAAAAATTCATATTCAAACTTGAAAAGATTTTTCAAAACATAATCCAATGAATTAGAAAATAAGATCGGGGTTTGGGTTAACGTTATAGTAATATACTTGTATTTGATATATATATATACATACGTATGTATGTATGTAAGTACATCCCTCTCTCTTAGACTGTGCTTCTGTATCTTACTAAGGCTCGTATGTAGATTTACGAGAAAGGAAGATATGGAGGCAGGAGACGGAAGAGGAAACCTCGGTGGAGGAAGCACCACAACAAATGGGAATGCTCAACCCAATAGGAAAAACCAGGACCGACAAGCAAATGCTAATCAAAATGCATATGCCAACATAAGTGCTAGAAATCCGCTGGTAGATATGGGGATGATGTATCAGTTTTTTGTCAATCTGGTGCAAACAGGAGTTGCCACAGGATTAGTTGGGGGTAATGCTAGGAATGTTGGAGAAGCTAATCCCATGGATCCAATTGAAAACAACTATGCTAAGTTAAGTAGAGATTATACCGAAATCTTGGTGGGAAGCCCTTTTTGGGAGCTGAGGATGCTATAGGAGTTGAGAATTGGCTTTTGCATTGTGAAAGAATCTTCGCTGACTTGGGATTAAACGATGAGCAGAAAAGGTGGCTTGTTTCTAGACAATTGCAGGGAACAACGCTTCATTGGTGGAATAGTGTCACTACTGGAGTTCACAAGGAAGAGTTGACTTGGGTGGAATTTCGTAGGAAATTCGAGAAGTGATTTTTGTCTAAAGTTGCCAAGTCAACATTGTTGAGAAAGTTTATGGACTTGGTGCATGGCAAGATGTCGGTGATTGAGTATGCCATGAAGTTTGATGAGTTATCCAGGTATGGACAAGCTACCATTAACACCGTCATCAAAAGTAATGAGAAGTTTATTTGGGGATTGAGACCCAAGATTGCTAGGGCGACCCCGCCACATCTTCGTGATCCTTGTAATGTTGTTGTAGAAATGGCAATCCGACACGAGGTGATGCTTGCTACTTATGGGAAGGAGAAGTAGGTTGAAACTCATAATTCTCTTAGCAAGAAGAAGAAATTCTTTAAGGAGAAGGGAACCCAAAAGAGAGAAGCTGCCAAGAATGTAAAGGCTAATCTGGTTTGCTTTTAAGTGTGATAAGAAAGGTCATTATGCTCATGAATGGCGAACTGGCAAAGGGAAGAAGGCCATAGATGAGAAAGGAGTGAAATGCTTTAACTACGACCAGATTGAGCATTATAAGAATCGGTGTCCAAAACCAGTCAAGGCAGACAAGGGAAAAGTCTTTGCTGTTGGACCATCATCTACTAGGCCAGCTGCTGTTGAGAAGGGAAAGGTTGTGATGGAAGGCACGCTTTTGATTTAGAGTATACCAGTTATGGTACTTTTTGATACCGGTGCATCACATTCATTTATATCTCTCAGTGTTTGGTTGATAGGTTATGTTTAGAACCCACATACCTTGTTACTTCCTTAAGGGTTGCGAATCCAATAGGAGGGTATGCAACTCTGGGAATGAGATGTGACCAGTTAGAACTTGATTTGTTAGGTCATAAGTTTGCATGCAGTCTGTATGTTTTCAATTTCGTAGATTTCAGAATCATTTTGGGTATGGATTGGTTGGGTAAACATGAGGCTAGGATATTTTGCCAGGATAGGGAAATATTGTTGAAACACCCTAATGTCATAAATGAAGTATATTATCTGTGAAGGATTCTGACCGGAGTGGTTGTGCTTTGTTGAGTGCAATGGAAGTAGAA
This sequence comes from Allium cepa, assembly GCA_030765085.1. Taxonomy (NCBI): domain Eukaryota; kingdom Viridiplantae; phylum Streptophyta; class Magnoliopsida; order Asparagales; family Amaryllidaceae; genus Allium; species Allium cepa. The sequence goes on along the minus strand of CM060938.1, from coordinate 25,046,139 downwards.
AAAGGTTTAAGTCAGGTTCGAGTAGCAAGAGAATTTGCAGATGTTTTTAAGCTGGTTACAGGATTACCATCGAAACGAGCCGTTGAGTCTCGGATAGATCTTGTGCCAGGAGCTAAACCTGTAAGTAGACTAAAAATGACCAAGGGTCGTAATATGGAATGTTAACTAAGTATTCCATTAGTGCGAAATATAAATATAAAAGTAAATAGTAAAGTAAAGGACACCAGGGATTTTTATACTAGTTCGAACTTCCCGTTCTACGTCCAGTCCCAGACTCTTTTTGGTATTTAACTATCAACCCTCTCTTAACCTGGAGGAATAGGTATTACAAACCGAACAGGACATCAACCGCCCAAGCAACAGAATAGGACTTCAGCCGCCTGAGCAACTGAACGAGACTTCTAATACAAACACTAAAAATTGCTTCTGACTGAGTATGCTCTTGAATAGCACTGATAAGTCGATAACGTACACCCTTCCTATATTCTTCTTCTTTGTGGTATTTCGTGTAGTTTGTGAAGATGGAAAGTTATTTTAATGACAAATTAAAGTTCTCTTGAATGTCCAAGTGATTAGAATGAGAGTTTGAATGCAAATGGCAGGAGTTTAGGCAATAAGAATATGAGATAGAATCATAAATTTAGGTGATTAAAACAAATGATTTGACGGTTATATATAGTGTTTAACTGTTGCAACTTATCGTGAAAAGTAACGATCAAAATTTATGAAAAAAACTCTTGAATCAAAGGTTGTTTCTGTTTGATGAAGTGAAGTGTCTTTTCATAAATATAGCCGTTATGCAATTTCAATCGACTGATCAAAAGAATTCAACCAGCTGAAATATTTAAAATTCAAATCAGAAAAGAATCAGGTGAAAAAACACGTTATTCAGTCGACTGAAATGGGTAGTTCAGTCGGTTGAAATTCATATCAAATTATGCATGTGCACAGATATTCAGTCGACTGAACTAGCCATTTCGGTCGGTGAATTTTAGGGTTTTTGGCAAATTCATGATTTTTCAAAAATATTTTTGTGTAAACAAGTGTAATAAGATCTTTGATATATGAACTATGATTTGGAAGCTTTGAAATTGCGTGTGTATGCATATACCACTTTGGAGAGATTTTAACATAAATTAACTACTAGACTTAAACTATAGACAAACCATAAACAATATTGAAGCTTCTATCTGAAATCTGGTCTGCAATCTATTATCGAGTAGAATTGTATCTTCTCCTGAAAATATTGTTAGTTCACATAATATTTACTTATAAAGTTGTCACAATCAAAACATCAAAATACAAGGTTCTAACATTCTCCCCCCTTTTGATGATGGCAACTATGTAAGTTTGCAAATTTATAAAAACAATTTACTCACCTTGAATGAGTATTCCTCTATCAAACAATTTCTCCCCTATTATCATTAATAAAAAAGGAACAAATAGACGATAAGAGAAATATAGACATATAACCACAGTAATCAACATATAACGTAGGGAATGCAAACACACTTAGCATCATAAATAGCAAATAAACATGAGCGTATATATACGAGAGTCAAAGAACAATACCACATAACACCATCAAAAACATAATAAACACATAATCTAATGTCTTATAAAAATACCATAAGATATGCATAAGTAAAATATAAAAACTAGTGTTCCTCACTATTTGAAGCTTCTTCTTCCTCTTCTTCTTTGGAGGTTGACCAAGTAAAAGGTGTGGGGTTTTCAACAACACCAGTAGAGGTAGAGCCGGTGCACGATACTTTCTCCCAAATTTTGTTTAAGAAACCTTTAATGGAGTTTGGCTTTTTATTTGTTTTGGTCACATTTTTCTCGACGGTAGCCAAACATCGCCCAAGCTTACTTTGATTGCGAGAGAGAGTAACAAGTGCTTTCTTTGGTGTAATGTCACCATGGAGCTCATGAATCTAATCGTCGTCTTCTTCTTCTTGGTAGGAGGTTGTGAGGATGAAGATGCAACATTTGTATCCCTTTGTTTAGGAATCCCTTGATCGCGATTTGCGGCCCATTGTTGGAAGCTTATTATTTGTTGAGATTCCGGGCATTTTGGAACACCCATAAGACTTAGAGACTTCAAGTTGAGCTCTCCAATGATCGTATAACCCGCATCAGGCAAAGGAACTCCGAAGTTTTGAAGAATATGCATGATGTAGGCTCCATAGTGGATGGTTTTGTAGTTTCTTTTGTGGTTAACAGTGAGAAACTCTTCAAAAATAATATTTGTCCAATTTACTCTTTGGGATGAGTAAATAGCATAGAGGGCATGGAAATCCCTCTCGTAGACTTTCTTGTAGCTACCGGTATGAGGTTGCAGTGATTGAATGATAGCTCGGTGAAGAATACGTGTCTTCGGACATAAGGCACTGGATTTCAAGATCGTCAAATCATCCGATAGAAAACGATGAGAAACTTCGTCTCAGTTATACATGTCTACTTTGACATTATCGATATCCAATCCTTCGGATGGACATCGCAATATATGGCCAAGTCGTTTAAAGGGAGATAAATTTTAACTCCGCAAACCAAGGTCCAAATACAATCATCCTTATTACGTGGATCTTGGTGGTCTAAATACATGTTAGCGAAGAATAACTTAATGGAGAGAGGAAATTTTTTCACGTTATTTGAGTCATACCCAATGAGATGGCTGATACCACTAGCTTCGGTAAGCTCTCGGATAGCATATCCATTGAAATCAGCAAACTTGACGAAAGCTTCTTCAAAAATCTGAGAATTTTTCATTGAATTGAACCAAGTTACCACTGTCTCATTATAAAGCCAGGAATGGATTTGGCTCTCAGATGGGCCAGTAGTAGATTCACGAGCACGTTTGCATCGAGGGTGCCGCTGATTTGTATAGGTTTTGAAAAAAAATTTGAATTTTTGATGTGGAGGCTAGGGTTTCTTTTAGAGTAAAAATGGTTTAGGTAATGTGTAAAATGAGGAAGAGAGGTGAGTTAAGTAGTATTGGGGTGAAAGGTTGCATTGGAAAGAGTGTATTGGAATTTTTAAAAAACTAAAAATATAAGAGGCAGTCGACTGAAATGGGTTGATCAGTTGACTGGTATGTAGGATTTTTCATGCCGCAAGTTTACAGTGTAAAATATCAAAATTCAATCGACTGTATATAGGGTGGCAGTCGACTGGTTTCTGAGTGGAAATTCAAAAAGATTGAAGATTCAGTCGATTGTATTGAGGAGGTCAGTCGACTGGTTTATAGGAAAAAGTAACCAAGTGTGTATAGTTAATTTTTGGGGGCACTTAGTTGACTGGTTGGAGTGATTCACTAGACTGTTCTCAGGTTAAAATTTTAAATTAGTTTGAATATTCAGTCGACTGAATGCCTTCTCCCAGTCAACTGAATCTTTTTTTTTCTATGGTAATCATTTCTTCTAGCTTTTCCTTAATTTAGTCATACAATATATGTGTGTGTGTGTGTGTGTGTGTGTGTGTGTGTGTGTGTTTTAGTTTTAATTTAATGTTAATCATAAATATATAATCTTTATTCCAGAAAAAATACAACTTATTCAAATTATAATATATAAACAAAAAGACTTAGGTAGTGTTTCTTTTAAAAATGAATTTTTTGTTTTCGGTTTTCAATATGCATGTCAAATATGAGAATAATAGAGGGACGACGGAAGGGATGAAAGAAAGATAGATGGGAGGACAAAAATGATAGAGGGACGACTGAAGAATGGATTGTTTCACATGCTTGTGTTATTTCTCAAAACACGAAAAATAAAAAAAAAGTTGTTTTCTATTTTTTATGTTAACTTCGTTTTCTAAATTAGTCGTTTTCGACAATATACATGTGTCTTGTGCATTTTGTTATAGATGAAAACCAAAAACCAAAAACAATAAACCAAACACTACCTTAATTTTTGGAATTTTTTGAATCATCGGAGTGAGGTTCAACCTTAGGATTTCTTGTAATGGATGGATAGGAGACCATGCACTACTTTGAGCACCGCTTTCCCAAGAGTTTGGAGACACTTGAGGATGTTGCGGAGATGGTTGGTGCACACATTGTTTGGAAAATGATCCGCAAAACTTCAGGGCAAATTGTTCTAGGATGCTTAATCGTTATGCATTGACTTTTTGTTCATAGTACATTTCTCGTTGAAGTTCTAATGTTTCCCGTTGATAGTGGTGGATATTTTCAATCTTTTCGTTCGTTGACGGAGAGCCAAAGCCTAAGTTTGTTTAGCTCTCTTTCCTTTTAGCGTATACACACTGTGATGATTTGGTGAACGTGTAATTTAACTAGAATATATAACGGAGTTGAATTGTGTGAGGAATCAAAGGTTGGAGCGCTAAATACAACTGAGGATTGGTTTGAGCTTTCTTGTAATGACATTGTATTGTTTGTATATTATTTTTAGATTAAGTTGTTTGAACACTTTTTAATGCTTAAGAAAATATGAAAGTTTTTTGAATATATACTGAGCTATATACTATTACTAGTATTTGTGTTTGAGGTGAAAAGCGTTTGGAAAATTTCAGCCAAGTAAAAAACTAAAGGTTAGGAAAAGTAAGAAATAACGGTCATAAGTTAAATTAAAGAGATGTAAGGTCTATATTCAAGAATCAAATTAGAATATTGAAACATCATGTAACTTCCCGCCAAGAGACCAAAGTTCAAGTTCCATCGGCTCCAATTTTTTGTTAAATTTTATTTATTTATTTTGTACTAATTTTTTTATAAAATAATATCTAATTACAATTCATTTATCGACACGATTCCTAGTTCTAGTCTTAATTTTTTTTAAATCATTTGGGTTTAGTAAATATATCGGCTATTTGATTTTTCAATGGTACAAAATCTAGCGACATATTTCTTTTCCTATATTATCATGAAGAAAATGATGTCTAATATCAATGTGTTTAGTACTAGAGTGATTTATAGGATTTTTCGATAAATTTATAGCGCTTGTATTATCATAGTAAATTGTAGTTTGGAAAGATTTATTCAAAAATCTTGTATTGTTTACTGCATGTAGATTACTTGAGCACATGCTAAAGTAGCAGAAATATATTCTGCTTCACGCATCGAGAGTGAAACATAATTTTGTTTCTTACTAAACCAAGATACTAAAGATCTTCCAATGAAATGACAAGTATCACTTGTGCTATTTCGATCCATTTGACATCCTCCAGAATCAGCATCACTGTATGATATTAATTCAAAAGGACATTCTTTTTTATAAAAGAGACCGCAGTCTTTAGTCTTGCTTGAGTATCGCAAAATTTGTTTTACTGCCCGCAAATGTGATTCTTTGGGATTCGCTTGAAATCGTGCACATAAGCATACACTCATCATTAAATCTGGTCGAATAGCAGTTAAATAAAGTAGTGATCCAATCATGCTACGATATATTCTTTGGTTAATACTTTTCCCATTTTCATCTCTATCGAGATGTACGGTAGTACTCATAGGAGTCGATTTAGCAGAAGTATTTTCCATACCAAATCGTTTATAAGATTATTACAATATTTTTCTTGATTAATAAAAATTTCATTACTTAATTGTTTAATTTGTAAACCAGGAAAATATGAAAGTTCTCCCATGCGAGACATTTCAAATTCTCTTGTTATGATATCTGAAAATTCTTGACATAAATTTTCTTTTGTGGAACCAAAAATAATATCATCTACATAAATCTATATTATTAAAATATCATTTTTGTCTTATTTTGTAAACAAAGTTTGATCAACTTTTCCAATTTTAAAACCAAAATTGATTAAATAATTTTTAAGATGGTCATACCAAGCACAAGGTGTCTGTTTTGAACCGTATCAAGCCTTTTTTAATTTATAAACATGATCTGGATATTTTTCATGTGCAGATAAAGGTGGTTGTTCTACATATACATTTTCTTTTATAAAACCATTTAAAAATGCACTTTTCACATCCTATTTGATATAATTTAAAGTTATTAAAACACAGATAAGCTAATAAAATACGTATAGCTTCTAAACGAGCTACAGGAGCAAATGTTTCATCATAGTCTATTTCTTCTTTTTGATTATAACCTTGAGCAACTAGCCTAGCTTTGTTTCGAATAATATTTCCTTGCTCATCAGCTTTATTTTTGTAAACCAATTTGGTATTGATAATCAATTAATTACTTGGTTTAGGAACTCAGTCCCAAAATCATTACATTCAAATTGATTTAGTTGTTCTTGCACAGTTGTAATCCAGTAATCATCAGTTGAGGCTTCTATAGCATTTTTGGTTCAATGTTTGAGAGAAAAGCTACATGACCCATTTGATTTAGTTGATTTCGAGTTCTTACATTAGTATTTACTTCTCCAATGATATTTTCGACATGATGATTTCTTAGAAGTCTTGGTGGAGTTCGAATCTCATTATTATTTGGTAAATTATTGTTTACATTATTTTCAATATTTTCAAAATCATCTTTTATGTTATTTGATTTTGAGACAATTTCATCATTTTCGTTTTTATGATTAATTTTGAAATTTTCATCGAATGACACGTGAAGTGTTTCTTCGATTACTTTAGTTCTTTTATTATAAATTCTATAGACTTTGCTTCGTTCTGAATATCCAACAAATATTCTTTCATCGGATTTTGGATCGAATTTACCAAGATTGTCTTTTGTATTTAAAACAAAACATTTTGAACCAAAACTTTAAAATATGATATTTTGGTTCTCTCCCATTAAAAAGTTCATATGGGGTATGTGTTGTTAATGGTCTAATGGAAATTCTATTTAAAACATAACAAGCAGTTGCTACAGCTTTCTGCCCAGAAGTGTTTCAGGTAGAGTGCTTCCATTTAATAAAGTCCTAGCATATTCTTGAAGTGTTATATATTTCCTTTCTATAACTCCATTTTGCTGCAGAGTTCTTATAAATGAAAAGTTGTGAACAATTCCTTTCTTATTACAATAGTTTTCAAAAGATTCATTTTCGAATTCACCACCGTGATCACTCCAAATATTTTTAATTTTTAATATCTTGATTTCTTTTAGCAAATGTTTTAAAATTTTCAAAGGTATCACTTTTATTTTTCAAAAATATTGTCCAAGTGAATATTGAGAAATCATCTACAATTACCAACACATATCTATTATGGTTTAAAGATTGAACTTGAGTTGGTCCAAAAAGATCTAAATATAATAACTTAAGTGGTTGTAATGAAGAAATTATTTTCTTTGATGTAAAAGAATATTTTGTTAATTTTCCTAACTGACAAGATATCACAAATATCTTTACTTTAAAGTTCTAGTAAACCTTTAACTAAATTGTTCTTAGATAATTTGATTATTGCTTTAAAATTTATATGACAAAATCTTTTCTGCCATAACCAAGGATCATTTTCTTTGGCTACTTGACACATATTTGTGTTATGATTAACTTTCTTATTTAATATGTCGTTCTCTAGTTCCCTCAAATATAAGATTAATATTATGATCAAATATATTGTATTTATTTTTCGAAAAAGTTACATTAAAACCTTTATCGCATAGTTGACTTATACTAATAAAATTATGTTTTAAATTTTTAACTAGTAAAACATTTGTAATAAGAGGTAAGTTAGATGTATCGTCATTGCTCACATCGCCTTTGCCGATAATATGGCCTTTGGAATTATCTCCAAATGTGATAGATCCTCCATCTGGGTAGATAATTTTAGTCAGCATATCTTTGTTTCCTGTCATGTGTTTTGCGCAATCACTGTCAAGTATCCACTTTTCTCTTTTCTTAGTTGGTACCTGCGAAAAATATCGAAATGATGTTGGTACCCACCTTTTATTAGGATCCTCGGAGTTATATCTTAGGAAACCGAACCCAAGCGGGTTTAGAATTCCTTTTATAAGTAAAATTTTTATTTTTATGAACTGAATTGATAAAAGATTTAATATATTTATTTATGATTGAATTATTATTAGTTTTTGGTACCCAAATCTTTATAGTATGTGTGTTGTAATTTTTTTCCTTTTGAGTGAAAACCTTTGGTTTTGGTTTTACAAAATTCTTATGTAAATTGAAATTTTTATATGATGGTTTATTCTTCTTTGAATTAGTCTTTGAAGAATTTATATATCCTAACCCTTGCTTATAAAAAGTAGTTTGAGAATTACTAATAATCTCAGAAAGATTTTCTTTTCCTTTATTAAAATTAGATACATTTCTAGTGATATTCTCTAACTTAGTTTTGAGACTGGTATTGTTTAATTCAAGAATTTTGACATTTGATTTTAAATCAAGATTTTTTGAAGCTAATGTCATATTCTTTTCTTTTTGCACTCCTATTTCATTTGATAGCATAGTGAGTCGAGAAGAAATGTTAGATAAAGATTCCTCTATTTTAACAAGTTCTTCTAAGATTTTCTTTTCATCTCTTAGCATATCAACTTCTATTTCATTTCTGTTTAATTTTTCTACTTTCTTTTAACTTCTTTTAGTTTATCCAATAACTCTGAGTTTATATCTATTAAATCGTCAAAAGTTAGATTACTTACATCGTTAGTCGAAGCCATAAAGCAGACATTGGCTTGTTCATAATCACCGTCAGTGTCACTATTTGATGATAAGACTATTCTGAATCATCCCATGTAACAGAAAATGCTTGCTTCTTTTTGTACTTTTCCTTCTTATATCTTGTATCTGTCTTTCTTTCGATCAGGACAATCTTTCTTTATGCGACCCTTCTTATGACGTTCATAACATTGGAGATTTGAAGTTGGTGGTTTATTGGTATTGTCTCTCCTGTTGTTCCCGAATTCCTTATTCTTTCCAAATTTCAAAAACTTTTTGAAATTCTTTGCTATAAATGCCATGTCATATTCATCCGAGTCTGGATCTTCTTGTTCAGCCTGAAAAGCTATATTCTTTCTATCTTGAGCTTGATCCCGTTTTGCCTGCAAATTAACTTCATATGACATGAGATTTCCTATTAACTCTTCAAGTTTGATGGTAGAAATATCACTAGCTTCTTCAATAGCTAAGAATTTTCGTTCCCATCCATTAAAGAGTTTAGAATTTTCGAGACAATATCAAAATCTGAATAAATTTCTCCTAGTGCTAATAATGAATGATATATGTTTTGGAATCTTGAATACATGTCATTTATAGTTTCATCTAGTTTCATTCTGAAATTTTAGAACTGCTTTTTAAGCATATAAATCTTGCTTTGTTTCATTATGTTTGTTCCTTCTTGTGTAACTTTAAGAGTTCGCCAGATTTCATAAGTAGTTTTACACATACTATAAATTCATTCTTATCTAAAGCACAAAATAACATATTCATGGCTTTTGCATTTGTAGTAGCGTCTATTTTTTGTGTTTGACAATTGTGCATATTATGTGGTAGGTGAGTGATATTCCAAGTATTATATCCATTTACTTACATATGGATACTCATGCGAGTTGACCGATAGTTGTAATTCAAACCGTTAAATAGTGGCGATCGTGTAGTGGATTGACCTTTAATAAGACTTGTGTTAGTATAATTTTACACATGAACTGAGTATTAAATAACTATGTTATGGTTATATGATGACCTGCTCCGATACCATGTGAAAATGACTAAGATTCGTAATATGGAATATTAACCAAGTATTCTACTAGTGCGGAATATAAATATAAAAGTAAATAGTAAAATAAATGACACCGGAGATTTTTATACTGGTTCGAACTTCCTGTACAATGTCCAGTTCCAGACTCCTTCTGGAATTTAACTATCAACCCTCTCTTAATCCAGAGGAACGGGTATTACACTACATGAGCGACCGAACAAGACTTCAACCGCCTAAGCAACAGAATAGGACTTCAACCGCCTAAGCAACAGAATAGGACTTTAACTTTTGAATAGCACTGATAAGTCAATAATGTACACCCTTCCTATAATCTTCTCCTTTGTCGTATTTTGTGTAGTTCGTAAAGGTAAGAAGTTATTTTAATCACAAATGAAATTGCTGTTGAATGTGCAAGTGATTAGAATGAGAGTTTGAATGCAAATCGCAAGAGTTTAGATAATAAGAATATGAGATGGAATCAAAAATTAGGTGATTAAAATAAATGATTTGAAGGTTATATGTAGTGTTTAACTATTGTAACTTATCGTGAAAAGTCACGACCAAAAGATATAGAAACAACTTTTGAATTAAGGATTGTTTCTATTCGATGAAGTGAAGTGACTTTTCATAGCCGTTATGCAATTTCAGTCGACTGAACAAAAGAATTCAACCAGCTGAAATATTTAAAATTCGAATCAGAAAAGAATTAGTACAAAAAACACCTTATTCAGTCGACTGAAATGGGTAATTCAGTCGGTTGAACATTTATATCAAATTGTGCATGTGCACAGATATTAAGTCGACCGAACTAGGCATTTCAGTAGGCAAAATTTCAGGTTTTTTTGGCCAAATTCATGATTTTTCAAAAATATTTTTGCGTGAACAAGTGTAATAAGAACTTTGATATATGAACTATGATTTGGAAGCTTTGAAATTGCGCGTATGTGTGCATATACCACTTTGGAGAGATTTTAACAAAAATTAACTACTAGACTTAGACTATAGGCAAACCATAAACAATATTGAAGCTTCTACCTAGAATCTTGTTAGCAATCTATTATCGAGTAGAATTGTATCTTCTCCTACAAATATTGCTAGTTCACATAATATTTACTAATATAGTTGTCACAATCAAAATGTCAAAATACAAGGTTCTAACGTAGACCACCTAGCAGGATGACACCGACCAAGATGAAGGAATTGAAGGTGTAGTTGGTGGATCTAGAAGGGAGAAATTTTATTTGACCAAGAAGTTCACCTTGGGGTGTGACCGTGGTGTTCATGAAAAAATTAGATGGGTTGTTTAGGATGAGTATCGACTATCATAAGTTGTACGAGAAGATGATCAAGAATAAATATCCTCTACCCGGAATCGATGATCTATTTGATCAGTTGTACTGAGCTAGAATCTTTTGCCAATTAGATTTGGCAACAGGTTTTCATCGGTTAAGAGTGGCAGGGGATAGTATTCCATTGACAGTATTTCGGACTAGGTATGGTTCGTACGAGTGGTTAGTAATGCTATTCGATTAACGAATGCACCTGCTTTCTTTGTAGATTTGACGAACTAAGTTTTTCGAAAGTACTTGGATAGGTTCGTATTGGTATTTATAGACGACATTTTAGTATACTCTAAGGATGAAAGAGAGCATGAAGATCATCTTATAGTAGTGCTTAAGACGGCAAAGCAACATGAACTGAAAGCAAAGTTTTCCAAGTATCATTTCTAGAAGAAAGAGGTTAAGTTTCTTGGTCACGTAGTTTCAGAGAAGGGTTTTTCAGTAGATTCAGATAAGATCGAAGCTGTTAATAATTGGGAGAGACAAGAGACGGTGATTGAGATTAGAAGTTTTCTTGGACTTGCTAACTATTACCGAAGATTCATTAAGGATTTCTCGCGGATAAACAACGCCTTTGACTAAGTTAACCAGGAAGGACATGAATTTTACTTGGTCTAACAAATGTGAGGAAGCATTCCTTAAGTTAAAACATTTATTGACCAATGTGCCTGTATTAGTGGTTCCAGAGTGAAACTAAGGGTGGATGGTGTATACCGATGCATGCAGAACCGGATTAGAAGCTGTGTTGATGCATAAGGGTAAATTCATTGCCTATGCTACACGACAGCTTAAGCCGCATAACGTGAGATATACTACTCATGATTTAGAGTTGGCTACGTTGATCTTTGCATCGAAGGTATGGAGACATTATCTCTTAGGGAAGAGATTTGAGCTATACACAGATCATAAGTCCTTAAGATATTTATTCTCTCAAAAGGAGTTGAATATGAGACAACAGAGGTGGATGGAGTTTTTAGCAGCTTATGATTTTGGTATAGAGTATACACATAGGAAAGGAAATAAAGTAGCGGATGCATTTAGCAGAAAACATCAGAATGTGGTGTTAGCTATGTTGGAAGAGTGTAAAGAATTAGAAGCTTTGATTACTTGTAGTGTGCAGCTAAGATCGACTACTAGTTCTAGTCAAAGCACCACCATGTTGTTCTATTTAGAAGTTCGACCAGTGTTGATCGAAAGGGTCGCGTCTAAGCAGAAAGAGGACCCATTATTGGTCGAGAAGATTGAAAGGCTTAAGGTTGGGTTGGAGATCGATGATCTAAAGGATTTTAGTCCTGATCGGAAGGGATGGTTGAGAAAGATGGGATGGTTGTGTGTTCCAAATGTTGAGAACTTGAGAAGAGAAGTTCTTAGGGAATGTCATCGATCCAAATTTTACTATTCATCCCGAAGGAACCAAGATGTATCGGGATATGAAGATGAGCTTCTATTGGAAAGGCATGTAGAAGGATGTTGGCGTGTGGGTTAGGCAATGTGTGAACTGTCAATAAGTGAAGGTCGAACATCAAAAACCGAGTGGATTTCTTGAACCTTTGGAGATACTAGTTTGGAAATGGGATTCGATATCCATGGACTTTATAGACGGGTTGCCAAGGTCGAATAGAGGAAGTGAAAGTATATGGGTCATAGTAGACAGGTTGACCAAAAGTGCCCATTTCATTCCAGTTAAGTCAACCAGGACGACACCTGTGTTAGCTAGGCTGTTCATGAAGTACATAGTTAGACTGCATGGAATTCCTAGTAGTATAGTCGGTGATAGAGATGCTTTGTTTACTAGTGAATTTTGGAAGAGTCTACAGGATGTGTTGGGTACCAAGCTCAAGATGAGTACTGCATATCACCCTCAAATGGATAGGCAGACAATGAGAGTCAAAAAGGTACTCGAGGATCTGTTAAGAGCATGTGTCTTGGACTTTGGTGGATCTTGAAAAGATTACCTACACTTGGTTGAGTTTTCCTATATCAACATTTATTAGACTATTATAGGAATGGCACCTTTTGAATCTTTGTATGGAAGGCCATGCAAATCACTAGCATGTTTGTTGGAGACTAGAGACAAATTAGTCTTGGGTCTAAATCTGGTTAGAGAGGCGACAGAGAAGATTGAGTTGATTCGAGAAAGGATGAAGGAAGCTCAGTCTAGATAGAAGAGAGGTAAAAGGCATAAAGATCTAGAATTGTCAATGGGAGATAGAGTCTTCATTAAAGTATCAACAATGAAGGGTGTGGTATGATTTAATAAGTCAGGGAAACTGGCACCGAGATATGTTGGTCCATTCCTAATTATAGAGAGGATTGGGAAGCTCGCATACAGAGTAGAGTTGCCGAGCAGTATAGCAGGTGTCCATAATATGTTTCATGTATCTCATCTTCGTAAGTATGTGCATGATCCGAAGACTACTATTCCTTTGACAGAATTGGAAGATTTGATAGTAGAACCGAATTTGACTTTTGTCATACAACCGGTTCGGGTTGTAGCGAGAGATGAGAAGAGGTTAAGAAACAAGACAGTAAAGTTGGTGAAAGTTCGGTAGAGCAACAATGAAAAGACTGTACTTGGGAGACAGAAGATAGGATTAGAGATACTAATCCTAATCTACTGTGAGGGTATGTTCTATATTTGCTTTGTAAAGATTGTCGCTAGTCGGGTAGGCTAGTATGGTAGTTAGGAGTTGTTACAAATAATTGTTATGCATAGTAATTAGTCCTTATTGAATTTCGAGGACGAAATTTTTTAAGGAGGTGAGCTTATAACACCCCTAATTTTAATTAATATTATTCAGGAGATTTAATTAGATAAATTAAATAGAATAATGTAAAGATTAGAGTGATAAGGGGATTGAGATTTGCAAATTAAATAGAGGCCGCGCTTAATTAAATAAAAATTAAAAGAAGGAATTTAGGGAAATGGTTTTATAAGATAACTAATAAGAAAATAACGCAGGGGTATTACGAGGAATACCCTTCTATCATAACCCTTAACCCCTAAACCCTTATTCCCATTTTTTGTTCACAAGTTCATAATACTAAAACATAAACCAAAGAGCTCAAGCCAACCATACCTGGGGAAAAGAGTAGAAAAATCAATTAAAAGATAAGGAATCAAGCAAGGAGAATTAAGCAAGATCAAATCTAAAGTTCCTTATCCAAAGCAAGGTGAGTAATAATCAAAACCATCTCATTTTCGTTTTTAAAGAGCATTTGATTTCGATTTTTAAGTTTAAAACCTTTATGATGATTTTCATAATGATATACTTGGATTACATGATATGTTTGATTTAAACAAGTATGTTTGATAAATGTTTTATTCGATTTTAAGGCTAAAATCGTATATATATTGGGTTTCGAAGGCAATGAGGATTTAATATGTTATGTAAAACATTATTTTAGAGAAGAGTTTTTCATAATTATCCAAGCTGTGGATAATTTATTATGAATTTTTTAAGGAAGAAATAATTAATTGGGTTTAAAATTTTATTTCAGTTATTATATCGAGTGTTTTTGTCTGAAATTTACGTATGTTAGGTAACATATTAAAAGTGAATTTTGATGATTTTTGGTGATTTTTCCTAAGTAATTTACTATGTAAATTAAATTCTTTATGTTAGAGGACAAACGTTTTAATTGTTTTATTAAAGAGAAGGGCTACTCTGTAAATTACTTTTAATTACTTTTGGATGAATTTGATAATCTTTTTGAAAAGATTTTTGTAAAGGTTATGTCAACCAATTACATTTTTATATATAGACAAGTTAGTTGAAAAGCATTTACTTAAAAAGGCAACAAAATAGTTTTGCATAGATTTATTATTTCACCACTTCCAATAACAACCTTTCGACCCCATACTTCCACCCCCAACTAAGTCGAAACCAATACACATGGTATCAATGCTTTGCTACGAAGTGGATTGGAGAAAAGTGGTAGGTATAGAGTCGAAACCATGCTTTTGAAGGGGTCGAGGCCATTTTAAATAGCTTTCAAAGGTCTTTGATTTGCTTTCAAAAGAGACGCCGCTTGTTTTATTTTTAAAAGAATGCTTTCAAAAAGGTTGGATTACTTTAATATAGCTTTCAAAGAGGTTGCCGCCTTTTTGTTTTAAAGGGCAGCTTTCGAATGAGTTGCTGTGTTTTGTGTTTTAAAGAGAAGCATTCATAAGGGTAGTTTTAAACCAATTCGAAACCTTATTGCCATCTTCGTACCTTTCGAATAGGTTGAAACTTTTTAATGATTTCGAAAGGCAAGCCTTTGTTTTATAAATATAACAAGCCGCTTTCCAATGCTTTCGAAAGGGCTCTAGCAGCCACTTATATTAAAGGTTTCGAAGGCAATGGCTACGAAAGGTTGTTCCAAAGCTATCTTTCTAATTGCTTTACTTAAAGATTATTGCTTTCGAAAGGATGGTTTTGAAGCCATCTGTTTTCCCCCAAATTCTTTTGTTTGAAGGGTAATGGTTTCGAAAGTGTTACTTTCATTTATGTTCACTTTGTCCCAAAAGTTACATTTAAGATTAAACCCAATGGTTTCGAAAGAGGTACTTTCAAATGGTTTCAAAGCTATGCATCTATAAGTTGGAAAGTGATTCTTTAGTGCTTTCGAAAGGAATGTTTTGATGGTTTCGAAAGGAAGGTTTGATGCTTTCAAAAGAGATGTTTTATTGTGTTTCGAAAGGCATATGTTTAAGTCTATTGAAAAGAAGGTTTGAATGCTTTCGATAAATATGCTTTAATGGTTTCGAAAGTAAAGGTCTAAGGTTTCGAAAGCCTTAGTTTTCAAAACAAAGAACCTAATCTCATTTTTAAAGGAAAACCGATGACAATATAAAAGCGCATTGAAATGGTTTTTTTTAGAATATTGGAGTTTTTGAAGAAGCTTTTCTTGATAAAAATAACGGGTTAAAGGGATTAACCATATTTCATGTGAAAATGATTTCAAGGATATTGAACCATAAATGTTGGTATTATTATGTTATGATTAGATAACGTATGTGCTTCTTCTATATACATATTCACTATATAATGGAACCATAACTGTATTTTGGGAAGTAAGGGAAGAATAACCAACTAGGTTGACCCAATAGTGAATATAAATTGATCTAACTCCTGCATGAGTAGAATTGCATCCAAGAGTTCATGTAGACTAGAACATAGGATACCCAAAGACTGATAAAAGAAGTTGTCAGATTAGACAGGTTCATATTAAACCTATGAAAAATTTGTTTGGAAAAATTTATTGACAGGGGTCATTAGGTTCGTAGTGATCCCATGCAAACTATATCCAGATAAAGTTATTGACAGCGATCAATAGGTTCATAGTCAACCCATGAAAACTATGATATAAGAAAAGTTATTGGAGATACCAATAGGTTTGGGGAAAATCCATGAAATAATTGAATGGCGTTATTGGCAGGGGCTAATAGGTTTTTAGTGATGCCATGAAAACTATATGAAACCGGACAGATAGTCCCTAAGCTTTAAACTGGTTATTATTCAGCCTATGAAAACTAATAGATGAATAGCGACCCAAGAAACTATAACTGAGACAGATAGTTAAATAAATGGGAATGGAAAATCCAGGATATGTTGCTTGTTTGCATATAATAATGGTATTTTAAATTGTTATGTTTTTATCCATTGTGGATGCAAGACCATAGTATATGGTTATTAAAAAATTTTGGCTAAGATTCTAGTGAGGGGAAAACCCGTTCTACTAAGCGGGGTCTCACTAGATATCTAAATGGTTCGAGATGGTAGGTCATTATTCATACTAGGCTTTATGTCTAACTCGAAGTTTATGTTTTCCCCTTAAACTCTCAGGTTCTTAATTGATTTTGAGTAGTTTGAGAGTTGAGGTTTTCAGGTTCTCCTTTAGACGAATAAGCTTCAGGAGACGTGTAGGAGGCAAGCTAGCTATAAGGATTTCTTTTCTTTTGATTCCGCTGTGTTTTGGTGTAAAGGCAAAGTTGTTTAATTGCCTATGTTTAGACTCTGATCATCCAATGGGGTATCTTCATATGTCGCTCTTGGCGTATTTTGTAATAATTATATTTTCTCTGAACGTGGTTCTCGAATTTTGGATTATGTAATGAATTTGAATTATGATTGAAATGTAATGAAAATTTTGTTTAATGTTTTAATTTTTTTTCCGTATCCATGTGTTTCTATTATATCAATGTATCTAACATCACCGCATTTGGTCACCTAGAATTAATGACTATAGATGACTACAACATCTGTGGTCATTAGTTTTGGACCTCCAAGTGGGGGATATTACAGTGGTTCTCGAATATTATATCTGATCTCGGTCTCCCCAAACCAAAAACGATGGTTTTAAAAATTGACCAACATTTTATGTTTGGTTATTTAACTGTCAAATAAACAAACAATTCAACTAGAGATTTAACGAAGCATGCTTAAGCACAATGCAACCACTAAGCCTCTTTAATTAATCCATTCATAAATTAAAAACACTATGTAAATTCTAGTATTATATACTTTTACAAAGATATATTCACAAACCCCTCCCTACTCTTTCAATACTTGAAAAAAATTGGTATACTTATTCCAATTGTATAAGTATGCTCACAAAACATTTCACTTCCAATGATTAGAAAGCTTTTCCATGTACTTATATCAACGGTATAAGTATATTCACAAACACTACAATACTTAGAAAATATACTCATATATTTATCTCAACGGTATAAATATATCCACAACTCCTAAGAAATATTTCATCTCCAAAACCATACTTAAATGGGTTAAAACAAATGCCATTTAAAACATTGATAATAATAAACCTAAAACACTTCCCTTTTGATGTAAGTAAATAGACCATATGGAAACTAGACCAAATATACTTCACCACTTTTCGATTTCAAACAACACTATACCCCAATTAACAATAAAATAAGAAAAGTAGGAAAACTAACCTTACCTTCATACATATATTTAGTTCTCAAGATAGAAACAATTTTCCATACCTTGGAATTTGGTATTGAGTGTCAAAATAATATTTTCCATGCCACTGTAATTTAAATTGATCATTTATGAAAATCAAGTCTCGGTCTTTTTATAAATCCCTATTTATAAAATTCCTTTATAAAAAACCTTATATTTACAAACTCCTTTTATTTACAAACTCCTTTTATAAAAAATTATTTATAAATTATAAAATTCCCTTTATAAATATATAAACATTTATAAACCCCTTTTTACAAATCTCTAAATTTATTTAGTAAACTCCTTTATAAAACATCCCTTATACTATTTATAAAACTCTTTTATAAAATATCATTTAAAAAACTCATTTTATAAATTCCCAAATTTATTTGCACCTCTTTTATAAAACTCCAAATTTATTTATCGAACTACTTTTATAAAATTCTAGATATAATTACAAAACCCCCTTTTATAAAACAAAACTCCAAATATAAACCCAAACTCCAAATAGAAAACAGAACTCCATATATATTTATAAATCTCGTATACTTTCCATAACACGATTATTTCACATATTTCAATAAATTCATAATTGTGATTTACTACACTAATTTGTCAAATGATAATATTTTCCCTTTTTTTATAAAATACCATTTATAAACTTGTTCTTTTATTTATAAAATACCACTTATAAATCCCTCTTTAACTTAGAAAATACTATTTATAAATCTGCTCTTTTATTACGACATTATATATAAAATGTTTCACAAATATTTGTTCTAAAATATATCTATCTTCTTTTAAAACAAATCACTTTATTATAAATAGATAAATTCTCCTTGATTTTCCTTTAAAAATAAACAGTCATTTTTACAATAACTTTTTGTGAAATTACCACCCGAAATGGTTTTAAAACATTTGCATATATACATATATTAGAAAGACATATAAAATGGTTGAAGTAAAAAAGAGAAGTACAAAAACATTTTTTAAAAAATAAAATATCATAGAAAATCAAAAGAAGATAGATTTAAAAATCTTTTTTCAAATCCAATCCATTTCCAAACCAAAATAGCAATTAATAGTATTTCAAAATACTATAACGAGGCCAGTAGCTACTATATCACTTACCTTTTCCACTAAAAATGTTCGACTTTTAACATATGTCAGTGTCACATCTAATATGGTCAAATTATTAAGTTTTGATGTTTAACAATCTATATAACAGGTATATAAATGGAATTAAAATCAACAGGCGTATAATTGGAATTTAAAATCACTACGCGAGAAATCTAGATTTCTCTATAAAATTCACTGTATTTCATTTAAATATCATTCGCTTTTCAAAAGCGGATATTTAACTAAACCAAGCCAATGAATCATTTTAACATAAAATAATAATTTTTGTCTGCCATATATCATATATTAATCATTTAGATGTAGGATAACTCGCTGAAATTCCAATGGATGCTTAGGTGTTTCCATTTGATCTAAATCAATCGGCGTTCGATTTTGGCTCAAAATTCCACTTGCTTCAAATTCGATGAAACTAATTCCAATGCATAGATATCGCTCTTACGAGAACAACGCAAAAGACTATGTCTCGATAGGACCTTGTATGAGATAGATATTCAATTTATAAAATTTGATAATCAACTAATATAGTTAATGCACTAATTACTTCCTTTATTATCATTACCGCTTAATCTTCTACTCATCATCTTCCCTCCAATCCCTAAATTGAACTTCTCTATACATGCACAATGTATCAACCGTGCGCACTACTCATCGACAAGGAGTACCTTCCCACCATTCAACAAACGAACAGTGCCAACAAACTACTCTCCGCGAACTCGACTTTCTCGACCCAACAAATCATCACTGACCCCTTCATCCAAGTTTTGACCGCTAACCCTGAATCGACCATCACCAGGTTGCAAATCGCCTCGGTCATCTCTAGCTCCTCTAAACCCCTCCAATCATCTTCTCAAGCAACCCCGAGTCCAACACTGCCGTTCACTTCACCTCTAGCCATTCCTTTCTTATCGCGACATATAGGCCAGTGGATTACAAACAGAATGTTTCTCTTGACCAATGGCCATTGCGCCTCACCAAAACTCCATCACAACCTCGCCTTTCCCTGAGAAGCTCAATCGTACTCCCTAATTCCCCTAAATCCAACTCCAGCTCCAACTCATGAAAACCTCAAACCTAATCGGCAATCTCATGTTCATTGTCCCAAATCACTACCGCTACCTCCAACCCCTATATGGATTTGTTGCTCTTTCCCATACGAGTTCAAAGATTCTAGTTTTGCATTTTTTTGTTGAGTATATGAATTGATCGTGAATTTGAAAGAGGTGGTTAAAAATTTTCATTCACTGTAAATAAGAAAAGAGGGGAAAAAGTGAAAAAGAATAGGGAAAAAGAAATGGAAGAAAAGGCTTGAGTGTTGAATTGTCTTAAGGTAGAGGTAGGTTTATTTTACAATTTTCGGCATCTCGCTGCACATAATTTCGTTTGTGTATGATCAATGAACGACCTAACAAAAATATGATCGCATACAAAATGAAATACGACCCCAAAACAATAATAATATACAAATGTTATAATATTTTATAAAATTACAAAAATACCGCCGTTTGCCGTAAAATCATCAAACAATATTAAATGTTTTCCAAATTTAAAATTGTGAAAAAATCAATTAAATTAAAATAAAAATATGTCATTAAAAATCAATTCATTATATTAAAAATTGATTTTCTTATTACTATTATATTTGAATAAAATATGAATATTTAAAAAATTAAATATTTTTATGCATAACGTTAAGAATTCTAAGTCGTTACATTCTTCCCCTCTTAAAAGAATTTCATCATCAAAATTCCCAAAGAAAGAAAAATGTCTTCACACCCTTAGACTTATAAAATCTCTTACTTAAAATGAATTATTAGTCTTTTAAGATCACGTATGCTACGGAAAATTTTGGCAGCACCTCCTTTGTGCGGTTCAATCCGGAATAATCATATCGAGCCCAAACCAACCAAAGAAAACAAAAGCCTAAAAGTGGCCTCCCATATCTGGGGCGTAAACCATCAACAACGATATAAACGTGTACCTATTTATTGAGCAATTAAACCCTCTCCATGAAACCAAAAGCGACCAGCAAGCCTTTACTTCCATGAACCTGTATCTCAATACAAATATCATCAAACTATATAAGTTGCAGTTTTTGATATCAAAAGCATATAATTATACTAAACCCGTATGATGTACATATACCATCTGTATGCAATATCAAATCATTCGCTTGATTGTACAAATCTTGAAAGTGTGCTATGGATCGTGTAATATGGAAATATGATAATACAGAGTGTAGGGATGATAGCTATATAGTAAATAGTGTGAAATATAAAAACAATATAATAAAAATAACACTAGAGATTTTTATACTGGTTTGGAGCTTCGTCCTACGTCCAGTCCCAGACTCCTTCTGGAATTTCACTAAAACAACAACCCTCACTTAACCCGAAGGAACAGGTCTATACAATCCCTAAGCTGCAGAACAGGGACTTGAGCAACATAACATGATTTTTCCTCAGCAGCCGAAGAGGACTTCACATGCCTGAGCAGCAGAACAAGACTTCAAAAAATACAAAAGATTATTTGACTTTTTGTGTTCTGGTAACATGGATAAGTCTGTTTATAGTACACCCTTCTTATGATCTTCTCCTTGAGTATAAATATATATATTTGAAGTTTATGTAGAAAAGAAAGGAATAATATTGGTTAGAATATGTTAATGCAGAATATTTGAGAGTATAGTCGCAAGTATATTCAAGAGAGTTAGATAAGAAAGATAAGAAAATTCTGTGTTTTGGAATCAAGATAGAATATGTATTTATAGATGTTAAAAAGAAGCAACCATTGACAAAGAGTTCCGGTTGAAGTGTTGCATCCAAATCTCTTTGTAGAGGTTCCTAACTCTTCAAAAATGGTCGTGTCTTTTCAGAAAATATAGCTGTTGTAAAAAATTCAAACAAATGAACCTCTGGGTCAGTCAACAAGATATTCAAATGAATTTTAAATATATATTTTTTAATTTATGCACCTGTGCATGTTGCATAGAAATTGTCAGGTCAATCGATTGACATGGTAATTTCTGTGCAGTTTGCACAGTTTTCACAGGTTTTTATATATATATATTATATGATTCTTAAGAAAAAATTTGATTATATATATATATATTCCATATGCATATATATGTATAAATCATTTGAAAATAAGAAGATTATATATAAGCTAACATATATGTAAACGAGGAGAGATCTTAACAAAATTGACTTAAGACTCAAAACAAGATAATATATAAATTGATGCACCGATTTTGATGTCTTGTCTCCATGTAGTATATATTCTCTTTTTGTCGTAACAGTCATCGAATCTGTATGTTGCAGTGATAGCTTCGTGTCATGAATCAAAACCAAGTCTCAACATTCTCAGCCTTTTTGATTGATGACAACCTGTAAATTGATATAGATTTCGACTGTATATAATATAATATGAATACTTACTCCTCTAAATCTTTGGCAATATATATCCTGCATTCTTAATGTTAGTGATAACTTTCTCCCCCTTTGTCATCGACAAAAAGAAATAGAGAACATGAATATAGTATGATGTTAAAAAACTAAATGTTCATGGATATTAAAAAAGAACCAAATATTCATATATTACAATATCACAAACAAGATTTTTGAAATAATACTAAAACATTGGCTATTTAGTACAAGCCATAATGTTGTAAAATAAAAGACTAATGTTTTTAGAACATATGAGAAATAACTTACTCTATTATACGCTTACCCCTATCACCATGAAAACTTTGACCACAACTATCACCTCCATTTCCACCGTTGTCGCCGCTACTTGCTTGATCATCGGAAGAGGAAGACCAAGTGAAGACGGGTTGTTTACTAGGATCGCCTATTGTAGCCGTGGAAGTGCCAGATGACCACGAGATTGCTTGCCATAACTTTGTGAAAAATCATTTAACTTTATCAAGCTTTTTGTCGACTTTAGTGATATGGGATTGAAGAACTTGTTGGTTACGGCATATCATGGAAATAGACTCATGTGGAGGAAGGCCTGGATTAAGAATCATAATTTCGTCTTGTTGACAAATGGTTGATCTTTGGCGAGTTGGAGTGCGAGATGCTTCGCGTTGTTGTTGTGGTGGTTGATCTTGAGGTAATTGGCATTGAGTCCATTCTTCAAAAGAGATTATAGGAGGAGGTCGAGCAACCGGTAATTTCATTAAAGCTAGAGTATGGGAGTTTAAGTGGCCGACGGAAGAAACCGGTGAGTCGAGTTCCAAAATCTCACATTCTTTTAGTAAGCGCATAATGTACTCACCGTTGTATATGACATTCATTCGACCATTGTTGAAGGTTAAGAACTCATTAAGAATTTTCCGAAGCCTTTTGACTTTGATATTTCCGAAGATGGCATATAAGACTTTGAAATTGTGTTCGTAAACAAGTTCGTAACTTTCGGTTCTCGGAGTTACGGTTTTCATTAATGCATGGTGCATAATTCTAGCTTTAGGCCTTAAGGACATAGATTTAAGTTGGTGCATATCATCTTTCAAAAATAAATGACTCATTCGATCACGAACGACCATATCACAATCAACATTACTTAATTCAATCCCATCATTTTCATATTTTAAAATATGAGCCGTTCGATCTAACGAGAAAACTACCAGTTTTCCATAAACCAAACTCCATATACAATCATCTTGGTTTTGAATATTTTGGCGACCTAAATTAAGATTGCCATAAAAAAGCTTGACCATAATTTGGTTTATTTTATGCTTGTTTTTATCAATATTGAACAAAGACACCAAATTGCTACGACGAGCCAATTCTTGTATATGATAAGGTGAAAAATCGACCAATTTTACAAACGAACCTTCAAAAATACGAGAATCTTGCATTCTTCTCCATCGTCTAACTGTGGTATCATCGAAAAGCCATTGTTGGATTTGGTCATTGGAAGGAGATTGGGAAAATGAGGATGCTTGACCTTTTCTTTTTGGAGCCATTGAATTTGAGTGTTTGGAGGTAAAAGTTTGGTTTTTAAAGGTCTAGGGTTTTAGTAAAGTTGAAAAATCTGAAATAAGAGTGAAGAGTAAAGGGGAAATTGAAGGCTAAAAGGTGAGAATGGGTGGGTAGGAGCAGTAAATTAGCTCAGATCTACGGTTCAGCCGACTGAATCACGGGTTCAGTCGACTGAACCTGAATTTCAATATTTATGAACTTTTGGTTCAGTCAACCGAAGGCCTGATTCAGTTAACTGAATCTGGGTTGGTTAAAATTTATCTTCTGGTCTAGTCGACTGATCCACTGGACAGTCAACTGAGTCTGGTGTAATAATTTTTTTATCCCAGTATCAGTCGACCGATCGATTGGTCCAGTCGACTGAGCTGTGTAAATTTTCCCAATATGCTGGTGTTGTGTAATGTTTTATATATTCATACTTATGAAGCTGTAAATTTATTTATTTGAATATTAGAACCAGCATATGTGTTGTGAAAATATGAAGGAAAAAATGATTATTTTATTAATAAATATAAAATGTACAAAATTTGTTAAATTATTCGAAAAACAAAATATGATAACAACTACTCTTATTTTGAAGGACTCGGAGTTTTATAGCCCTGTAGCTGTTTGTGTCAAACATTGGATGCTTCATTCTGATCCCATGAGTTTGGTGAGATTGGTGGTCGTGGCGGGGATGAAGTAGAAGGTAGATAAATAGGCCAAACGATGTGTTCGTCTATTGGATGGGATGAAGCACCGCATAATTTCATGGCAATGTGTTCTATAATACCTAGATGTCTCGAATTGATTTTCTGCTCGTAATACATTTCGCGCTGAAGCATCAACGACTCTACTGATAGTGAGGCAAATCACTTATTTTTTGTTTAGTAGTTGGAGAGATGTCAAACATCATCTTCTTTTCTTTCTTTTTCTCTGGAGTGTATCCGGTATGATTGTGAGAAGAAGAAGGCGGTGTAGAATGATGGACGGGTGTTTTTGGTGATTCGGAAGAGGTTACGATTTCAATGGAGTGAGTAGATTGTGAAGAGTTTGACATAATGGTAGGACTTTGTATTTTTATTAGTTTGTATGATTAACAGAGAATAAGTATGCCTATTTATAGACTATAGTTGAGAATTAAAAGGATGAAATGAATGGATTGTATTGATTTTAGCTACAACAAAGTTGTTAATTAGGAATGTTAGTTGCATTTTGGTGGTTTCCGTTATTGTGATTTATCTATGTAAATGTAATATGCAGAAAACATATATATATATATATATATATATATATATATATATAAGGGTTAGTGTTATACATAATTTAGAGTATAGTTGTAATCATATAAGAAAGGCCCTGACCTGGATTGTAATGAAAATAATCAATAGCTCAAGTGGTTAAGACATCTGGGCTATTCACAATAGGTCATAGGTTTGAGTCCCAGCATGTCAGAAAAATGAATTTTTGTCAAAATTTTTATTTTTGAGTTGTAGTCCAAAATTTCGTATTTTATCATTTATATGTCTTTAATTGACATTATATCGAGTTCTCGATGTAGTTTTATAAATATGTTCTCTAACAATGGTTTAGTAAAAATATCAGCTAATTGATTTTCAGATGGAACGTAATATAAATTTATCACATCTTTTACTATATTGTCGCGTAGAAAATGATGTCTAATATCTATGTGTTTAGTTCTAGAGTAATTTACTGGATTTTTAGATAGATTTATTGCACTGGAATTATCACAGTAAATTGTTGATTTTGATAAATTAACTCTGAAACCTTTAAGTGTCTGCTGCATAAAGATTACTTGTGCACAAACTAATGCCGCAGATATATATTCTACTTCACAAGTTAACAGTGAGACACCATTTTGTTTCTTACTAAACCACGATATTAATGATTTACCAATGAAGTGATATGTACCGCTTGTACCTTTTCTATCCGTTCTTGATCCCCCGAAATCAGCATTGCTATATGAAACTAACTCGAACGGGCAATCTTTTGGATAGAAAAGTCCGAAATCTTTAGAATTACTAAGATAACGTAGTATTGGTTTTACGGCTCGTAAGTGTAATTCTTTTGGGTCAGCTTGAAATTTTTGCGCATAGACATACACTCATCATTATATCTAGTTGACTCGCTGTTAGGTATAGTAATGATCCTATCATACTATGATACAGTTTTTGGCTACACTCTTGCCGTTTTCATATTTATCTAGATGTGCTGTTGTGCTCAAAGGTATCGGTTTGGCAGAAGTGTTTTCCATTCCGAATCGCTTGATAAGATTATTACAATATTTTTCTTGATTTATAAATATTCCATTTGAAAATTTTCTATTTGAAGACCTAGAAAATACGATAATTCTCCTATATGGGACATTTTGAATTCTCTAGCCATTATTTCAGAAAATTCTTTACATAATTTATTATTAGTTGAACCAAATATAATGTCGTCTACATATATTTAAACTATTAAAATTTCATTTTTAGAATGTTTTATAAATAAAGTCTGATCTACTTTTCCTATTTCTAATCCTGATTAAATTAAATAGCTTTTAAGGCATTCATACCAAGCACTTGGTGCTTGTTTTAAACCATATAAAGCTTTCTTAAGTTTATTGACATGATCTGTATATTTTTCATGAACAAATAAAGGGCTTGTTCAACAAAAACATTTTCTTTAATATAACCATTTAAAAATGCAATTTTAACATCCTTTTGATAGAGTTTAAAGTTATTAAAACACACGTAAGCCAATAAGATTCGTATCGACTGGAGCAAACGTTTCTTCGTAGTCATTCCTTCTTCTTAGTTATACCCTTGTACTACTAATCTCTCTTTATTTCTTGTTATATTTCCTAATTCATCTGCTTTATTTTTATAAACCCATTTAGTTCCTATAACAGTCTGATCGGTCGGTCTGGGTACTAGTTCCCAAACTTCATTTCGTTCAAACTGATTTAGTTCTTCTTGCATAGAAATAATCCAATTTTCATCGGATGATGCTTCCTTAGTATTCTTAGGTTCTATAGTAGAAAGAAAAGCTACATAACCCATTAAATTTAGTTGATTTCTAGTTCGAACATTCAAATTTATTTCTCCAATTATATTTTTTGTAGGATGATTTCATAAGATTCTTCGAGGAGATCTTATTGTATTAGTAATATTTCTATTTTTTGAATTATTAACAATGTTTTCATCTTCTCTTGAATTATAAACAATATTTTCATCTTCTCTTAAATTGTTTATTTCTATGTTCGTGTTATTATCAAGTAAATCATCATCATCATTTGTTTTTGAAATAAGTTTAGAGTTTTCATTAAAAGAAATATGGAGTGTCTCTTCAATAGTATTAGTTCGTTTATTGAAAATTCGATAAGCTTTGCTTCGATTCGAATATCTAAGAAATATACCTTCATCACATTGTGAATCGAATTTGCCAAGCTTATCTTTGGTATTTAATACAAAACATTTTGATCCAAATATTTTGAAATAAGATATGTTTGGTTTTCTACCGTTAAAAAGTTTGTAAGGTGTATTCTTAGTGAGGGGTCTAATAGAAACACGATTCAATACATAACAGACAGTTGCAACGGCTTCTGCCCAGAAATGTTTTGGTAATGTGCTTTCGTTTAGTAAGGTTCTTGCACATTCTTATAGAGTCCGATTCTTTCGTTCTACAACTCCATTTTGTTATGGATTTCTAGGAAACGAAAAGTTATGAAATATTACTTTCTTTTTACAATAGTTATCAAACAGTTCATTTTCAAATTCACCTCCATGATCACTTCTGATATTTTTAATTTTAGTACCTTTTAAATTTTGAATTCGTTTAACAAATATTTTGAAATTTTCAAAAGTATCACATTTATTTTTCATAAAGGTAGTCCATGTATATCTAAAAACATCATCAACTATTACAAATACATATTTATTATGATTTATGGACTGAACTTGGATAGGTCCAAATAAATCCATATGAAGTAATTTAAGTGGTTGTAATGTCAAAATGACTTTCTTGGTTTTAAACGAAGATTTAGTTAATTTACCTAATTGACACACGTCACATATGTTATTAACTTTAAAACTCATCTTTGGTAATCCTTTTACGAGATTATTTGTAGAAATTTTATTTATAGTTTTGAAATTGTATGAAAAAATCGTTTGTGCCATATCCAGGGATCATTTTCTTTGGCTATTAAACACATGTCCGAGTTATGATTAACTTTCATATTCAAAACGTAAATGTTTTTATCTCTATCTCCTTCGAAAATAAGATTTTGATTTTGATCGAAGATACTACATTTATTTTCAGAGAAAGATATTTTAAAACCTTTATCGCATAACTGACTTATACTTAATAGATTATGTTTTAGAATCTTAACTAATAAAACGTTTTTAATAAGAGGTATATTAGATGTACCATAATTGCTCACATCGCCTTTGCCGATGATATATCCCTCGGAATTATCTCCTATAGTGACAGAACCTCCGTCTGAATTTGTTATATTTGTCAACATATCTTTGTCTCCTGTCATGTGTTTTGAGCAACCACTGTCGAGTATCCATTTTCCTCTCCTCTTGAGTGGGACCTGCAAAAAATATGAGATGACGTTGGTACCCAACTTTTTAATAGTGTCTTAAGAGTTAGATCTTAGGAAACTAAACCCAAGTGGGTTTAGTATCCCTTTTATAGACATAATTCTTATCATAATGAACGTTTCTATGAATGATCTAATATACTTATTCCTTATTAACTTGTTATTAGTTTTAGGAACCCATATATTGATAGTTTTAGTAACTAATCTTTTTGAAGATATGGGTGTTTTATTAGACTTAACATTGTTTAAATTACTAGATTGTGAATTATTGACTTTCTTCTTATAACCTAAACCATTTTTATTGTTAACAAGTTGTGAATTTTCAATAATTCTAGAAAAATTTTCTCCGCCTTTATTAAAATTTGAAACATTTTTAGTGATTCCTTCTAGTTTGATCTTTAGACTTGAATTTTCTAGTTCTACCATTTTAATATTAGTTTTTAAATCATGATTTTCAGAAACAAGAGCATCATTCTTTTCTTTTTGAGTCTCAATTTCTTAACTCAACAATATCAGTTGAGAATTAACATGTGAAAGTGATTCTTGAGTTTTCTCGATTTCTTCTTCTAATATTTTCTTCTCGTCTTTAAGCATATCTCTTTCGAATTCTGCCTTGTTTTGATTTTCAATAGCCTCTTTATATTTTCTTTTGGGACTTTATAAAGTATCTAACAATTCTGAGTTTGTCTCTATCATATCATCAAAAGTTAAATCACTAACCTCGTTATCTTTGGCCATAAAGCATACGTTGGCTTGTTCATTATCGCTGTCACTCTCACTTTCAGAAGAGGAAGAGGATTCTGAATCATCTCATGTAACCGAGAAAGATTTCCTTCTGAATTTGTCCTTCCTTTTATTGTGATATTCTTTCTTTTGATCTGGATGGTCCTTCTGTATATGCCCCTTTTTGTGACAGTTAAAACACTCCAGAACTGATGAAGACGGTGGTTTATTGCTGTTTGAGCTTCTCTTGCCATTATTTCTATTTCCTTTTCTATACTTTAAAACTTTCTTGAAGTTTTGGCAACAAATGCTAGATTGTCGTTTAGCATGTAAATTCACTTCATATAATATTAGATTTCCTATCAACTCTTCCGGAGTTATTTTGGAAATATCATTTGCTTCTTCAATAGCGAGAACTTTTCTTTCCCATTCTTCTGTTAAAGAGTTAAGAATTTTGGATACAATATCAAAATCTGAATATTTTTCTCGTAGTCCTACTAACGAATGGTAGATATCCTAAAATCTTGAATACATATCATTTATAGATTCATTGTCTTTCATCCTAAAGTTTTGAAACTGACTTTGAGAATGGATATTTTGCTTTGTTTGACCTTGTTAGTTCCTTCGTGTGTAGCTTTGAGTGTATGCCATATTTCATATGCAGTGTTGCACATGTTAACACGATTAAACTCATTTTTATCTAAGGCACAAAACAACATATTCATGGCTTTTGCATTTGTTGTGGCATCTAGTTTATGTGTATTTATCCAAGTAGAATACTCTTAAGTAGGAATAATATATTCCATCTGAGTTATATTCCATGAATCAAAACCATTTGCTTGCATATATATTCTCATTCGTGTGGCCCAATAGTTATAAATCATGCCATTAAATAGTGGTGGACATGCAGTGGATCGTCCTTCAATGAAGCTAGTGTTAGTTTTCGTATTATTAGATTATTAGATAGCTGTGTTACGGTTATATGATGACCTTGTTCTGATACCAATTGAAAGTGCGCTATGGATCATGTAATATGGATATTTGATAATACTGAGTGTAGTGATGATAGCTATATAGTAAATAGTGCGGAATATAAAAGCAGTATAATAAAAATAACACCAGAGATTTTTATACTTGTTTGGAGCTTCGTCTTACGTCTAGTCCCAGACTCCTTCTGGAATTTCACGACAACAATAACCCTCATTTAACCCGGAGGACAGGTCTATACAACCCCTGAGCTGCAGCATAGGGACCTGAGCAGCGGAACATGATTTTTCGTCAGCAGCCAAAGAGGACTTCACACGCCTGAGTTGCAGAATAAGACTTCAATAAATACAAAAGATTATTTGACTTTTTGTGTTCTAATAACACAGATAAGTCTGTTTATAGTACACCCTTCCTATGATCTTCTCATTGAGTATAAATATATATATTTTAAGTTTATTAAGAATAGAAAGGAATCATATTGCTTAGAATATGTCAATGTAGAATATTTGAGAGTATAGTCGCAAGTATATTCAAGAGAGTAAGATAAGAAAGATAAAAAAATTCTATGTTTTGAAATCAAGTTAGAATATGTATTTATATATGTTAAAAAGCAGCGACCATTAACGAAGAGTTCCGGTTGAAGTGTTGCGTCCAAATCTCTTTGTAGAGTTTCGTAATTCTTCACAAATGGTTGTGTCTTTGTAGAAAATATAGTTGTTATAAAAAATTCAGTCAACTGAACCTCTGGGTCAGTCGACTGGATATTCAAACGAATTTTAAATATATATTTGTTTATTTGTGAACCTATGCATGTTGAAATTGTCAGGTCAGTGGACTGACCTGGTAATTTCTGTGCAGTTTGCACAGTTTTCACAGGTTTATACACACACACACACACATATATATATTATATGATTCTAAAGAAAAACTTTGATAACACACACACACACATATATATATTATATGCTTGTATATGTATAAATCATTTGAAAATAAGAAGATTATATATAAGCTAATATATATGTAAACGAGGAGAGATCTTAACAAAATTGACTTAAGACTCAAAACACGACAATATATAAATTAATGCACCGATTTTGATGTCTTGTCTCCATGTAATATATATTCTCTTTTTGTCGTAACAGTCGTCGAATCTGTATGTTTCAGTGATAGTGTCATGAATCAAAACCAAGTCTCAACAAATCTCACTTCTGAATTAGTATGGCTCAATCGATTTCACTAGTGCAGACTCCAATCAGTATTTAATTAGAAACCTCCATTCTCCTTGCATAGCCATATACTATGATAGAAAACTTCCGATCAAACCAAAAATCAGTACCAAAGGTTCACCATTAAGAATCAATTGAAAAATCCTTGTTCGGATCGGTGTAAATCACCTCGAAATCGTGTACTCGAATCTAGATCAAGAACAGTCATGAAAATAAAATTTTCTATGTACAACTTACGTATTTACTCCATTGGTTTCTTAACTACACCAATTATTTCTCATTTTAAATCACATTCACTTTCTCAAAGGTCACTTCTCATTTAATATTAGAATTCATTTATGAACCATTTCATAAAGCTTTTTGTAAGTTTATAAACATCTTATAAAACATAACTGATGCTTATTAACGCTTTAAACTTAAGTTCATATCTGTATAATACTCTTCTACATCCTAAGGGTACATACACAATTTCAAATTTGTTGTCATTTAACTACGATGTTCAACAAATATAAAACTTGTTTTAACTTGTTAACTGTACATAATACATGAGTCCATATAATAACTTAACCGAAAATTTCAAAATTAAAACTCGGGTTCTATTTCAAATCATTTTTAAATAATTATATTCACATCTCCTTTTGTATAACAAATCATACTTTTAGTATTTAAAACAAAATTTGTTTTGTCCAACTCTAAAGCAAAGCTATCATGGTAGCGATCTCTCACTTTGAAATTCGAAAAATGAAAGTTAATGATGTTACAGTCATCGTTAGAGTTATTTTCCAATGATAGAAGTGATTTTAGTGCTTTCTATCTCTTTTAAAATAGTTTTTCAATATTTTTGTACACAAATACTTTCACATAATCCTAATATTATCTTCTTCAAAACTTTGAAAAACAATTTCTGAAAACACCAGGATTTAAGTTCTCAAATTCTCAATTTAAAATCCTTTTTATTTGTAAAACATATGTATAAACCATACTTATATAATTTCACCTTCTCATATAATACCATTTTAAAATTGTTTATCTTCGTTTAGGTTATAATAAACAACTTTTAATAAAATTAAATTTAAATTTTAATCCAACTAATTCATTAAACGCCTTCAAACTGTGAAACTGGATTCACAAGGTGTTCATGTATAATTCAACCAAAATAATAAATGCTCATAAACTATCTAAGCACAAACAATCAACCAACAAACAATAGTTAATGCTCCTAAATTGGATAAGCATGACTAATCAAACAATAAACGATGATAACTAAATACTATAATTTCCTAACTAATAAACACACCACAAATAACTATGTCAATTCTGAAAATTATTCTTTATATAAAAAAAATAATCCTAGGTATACTTATTTCATTTACCTAATTTCCAAAACGATACTAAGTCGGTTTGTCTTGTTCAAGAGTTTAAGAACCCCTATCGATACAGTTGTACCTTCTATACCGACTAGAATTCATAAACCACTTAACCGATAAATCAACACAATATAAAACATTTTTATAGCACTAACAAATATGCACTGATATATATATATATATATATATATATATATATATATATATATGCATACACATACTCAAAACCATTCTAGAGTATTACTGACCCTACCTCAAAGCCTAGGTTTTCGATCAATCTAAGCTCCGGTACCACTTGTAACGACCCGTCTTTTTGACCCTCAAAAGTCGACACTAATACATCCACGGTATTCATATGGCGAGTATCCAAGTGTCAGAATGACAGATTGTTGAGGGAAAAGAAAAATAAAACATAATAGAAACTCACATCGTGACGAGAAATATATAATATACAACAGATCTTTACAAAAAAAACTCTAATATACATACATCAACCAGAGTCGACTAAAACAATCATCAGCCTAGATAATTATAACAACCTCTCCTCACAAATGCTGATAAATATAAACAACCAATGCAACAGAAATAGAATATATCTGAACACGCCTTGGAGGCATCCAGCTCATCCCTTAAAGCTCCAAAGCATCCATAACTAGACCAGAAAATATGCTCGGTCTGGCCCGAGCATTATGAGAAAATAATGCCTAGATCTGTTTGGTAAACCAACATGAGAAACACACATCATATGGATTTTAATATTATAAAACCTTTCAAAATAAAAATATCTCGCAAGACCAAGCCACACATGAAAACGAATGAGTTTTTATCTTACGATAACCAAATAATTTCATCAGAAATCTTATGATATTACAACAATGTCTAGGGTTTAAAATAAATATATAAAATATCTGGAATGGTTTCATCCCACATTCTAGCATAGTTGGGCACAACTATGTCCATAAGGCACTTATTGGAGAATGGATTACATACAATAACAAGTCACCACCTACCATAGTATACATCTACATAAAATGTAGGTCGAAAACTATCGACCCCTACGACTTAGCACCAGACTACCCCTATTGGATAGTAACCTAACATGATCATCGCCCCAGTTGTTTTCCAACCTTTTGTCGAGAGCTCTCATGCACAACCAAACTATAAATTCATTGTAGTGATCTAAAAAGGTGATGACTATACCCTAATGGTAGTGTTAACTAGGCTTTTAACCAAGCAGAAATCAATAGGAGTTATAACATCAAAACAAAGACAATATGATTTAAAACCTCACAAGTACGCTTAGAAGTGGCTTAGAGGAGTTTTGACATTGTTCAGGGATAACACCTAAACTCGACATCGAGTTGAGGACTCTTAACTCGGTACCGAGTTAAGGATCTCCCTCCCAAACTCCATCGCAACTTCATACATCACTAATGTAGTCCATGTGAGTCAACATCAAGCATTTTCTTCGAGGTTAGCATGGCCACTCTCAAGATTGGTGGGATGATATCTGATAAGTCAGGATAACTCAAGTACGATCAAATAGATCATTAGAATCACGTCAAAAGTAGTGGAAAAAAGGTTGGAACATCTTCATCAAGACACAGAAGAACATAGACAAAGTAAGGAATGACTTATCACTTTATTCCTTAACTCGATACCGAGTTAGGACCCTTAACTCGGTACTGAGTTAAGGGTATAACTCGTATGTCTCTAGACTTTTCAGTGTAAGTGTAGGCTGACTTCTGGACTTGGTTCATAGCAAACTTCTAACCCAATATGGCTACTACCCCTATAAATTAAAACCATAGAGAAACCAAAAGTGGATCTGGATTCTGCTATCACTATGCGGGATCTCCATCTATTCTTCAACCCTTTCCTCTACACCATAGTCACCAAGACAATTACTCTAGGCAATTCTAGGACCTAGGATCAGTCCAACCCATGTACTCATGACTAATTCTTTCTCAATCACATTGTAATCCCATTCAAACAAGATTAAACCAATAATCAAAGCTATAAAGTGGACATAAGCTTAGTTAACAGCCGAACCACTATAAAAATCCATTTGTCTCATTCACTCTTCTGTTATTTTCTATTATATTTACTCTGTTCTAATAGGGTTGGTGCTTTCTCATTATACTCCAGGGCGTTGTTTCATTTTTTAGGTTAACATTTCTTTAACTAAAAATTGAACTCAGGCTTAGATCTAGCCATCTACTTTGGATTGGATGGATTTAGAGGTTAGATAAGGAATGTTTTCTTGAAGAAGGTTAAAGATTTGCTATTCTAATGGCCCTTAAGAGGAAGACAACATCCCGAAGATCTATTGGATAACACTTGGTGTTGGTGAAACCAATCTCCAGCAAATGAAAGTGAACAACGTTAACGGTCATCAAGCAGAGGTTAATGCTAGAAACCTAGCACCAGGTGCTTCCGCTTAATAAGAGGTTGTAACTAGAGGAGAGCTTAACCAGATGGTTAATTAACTTAACAAGAAGACGACCAATGGTCAAAAGACTCTCATGGACAAGATTTATGTTTTGATAGTGCTACAACCACAAACTACCCCAAGAACTAGGCCGGAAACTGCAGAGGCTATGAAATAAGAGAATTCCTCTATCTCAAGCTTGAATAGGAGGGATGAAAAGAAAAGGCAAAAGGAGATAGTTGGTGGAGCGATTGGAATTGTTATTGAAGGTGATGGAAGTACCCCTTTTGCCGGAAGACAACCTACCTCAAACCCGAACCTCATAGTGAAGGCTCCATAAGGGAATATTAAAATGCTTCTCTCCGATTCCGAAGATGACATGTAACTTGATGTTAAAGGATTGGAGTTGAATGCTGATATAAGCAGGAAAAATGTCGAAAAGGAAGCACAAACTACCACTACAAAGCCAACCGTGCACCAACGGAATTATGTAGGTTTGATTCTCTTAGAGAATGAAGAACCTAGACTTTGGTTGGCATGCGGAGGCCAAACGCAGAGTCAAGCGCTTGGCATAGCCCTTGACAGCCGACCTGTAAACTATCGGACTAGTGAGGCATTCATTGCGGACATGGTTAAATGCTTGATAAAAGAAAGTAAAGGTAGGAATGACGACGATTGTGATTCGTCACCAATCCGAATTTCATTTACTAAAAACATTTTAAAGGAAGAGTACCCCCAAAAGTTTACAATGCCCAGTATGCCATCTTACAATGAAACGACATACCCCAAACAACATTTATACAAGTATAGTTAGCATACAGACAGAGCTAGGGCAATGGATGCTTTCCGCTGTAGATGTTTCCCTATCTTCGAAGGTGTTGCGTTTTTGTAGTTTATCAGACTCCCACCAAGATCCATTTCTACCTTTGACGAATTGGAAAGAAAATTATTGGAGCGGTTCGGACTTCACATGGAATGACCAAAAGATATGATGTATCTATCTAGCCTTTTCCAGGGACCAAATGAGTCACTAAATACCTTTATGAATCAGTTTAATATTGCGATTACTAAAGTGAGCAATCCTAATGAAGATATGATATTCATGGCTTTAGTCCTAGATATCCATCTAGACACAGACTTTGGAAGATGGACTAAGATGAACAACCAACCACCATAAAGGAGTTTAATTGAAAGGCAATTCATTATTTGAGATTAGAATAGGCAGACACTTTGTAGGGCAAGATCGTCAATGTGCAACCAAAGGAGATAGTTCAGAGCAATGTATTGGTCAATCAGGATGGAAACAATTCTACAGCCATGACAGGAAATGCAGGCAATGATAAAAATCAGAAAAGAAAAAACAAGAACACTAGTAGGCGTGACAGGAATGGAAAGCGGATCAGGAACTTGAGACTCGAGGAGTATACGCCATTGAATGACAGCTTGGAGAACATCTACCCTGCAACTCAGGGAACTGAGCGATACAACAGGCCTTGCAGGAAGGAGGAATCTGAATGACAAAAGTAATCAGGAAAGTTCTACTGCTTTGACGAGACTCATAGGCATAACATAAATGAATGTCAACATCTAAAGTACTTAATCGAGGAACTAATAAGAAACAACATGCTCCAATAGTATGTGAAGAAACCGTAGAATTCTAACCAACCTATTGGACCCTAAGTTTCAAACAAACAAGGAAATCAGGCCAGGTCTAGTAGAGAAGGAACTCGTCGGATTGATTAAAGACTTGTCATAAGTACTATTTTTAGAGGACCTCACCCAGCATAGAAAGAGTTGGGGTGAAATGGAGTGATACGCGAGTTCACTAAAGCATGCTTCAAAAGAAGCTTGTTTTGCAATTGAGGATGGCGCTAGGGCCAAGCATCAAAGGACACTCAACGATGACATAGTGTTTTGGGACCGAGACACTGAAGTATAAAAAGTGCCGACTCTCGATCCAATGGCAGTGACAGTCAAATTGGACCTGCAATTGTACGCCGAGTCCTAGTGGATAGTGGAATTTTTGTTAACTTCTTGTTTGAACATACGTTCGATAAGATGAAGATCAGTATGAAGGATGTATCCACTTATCGGATGAAAATCTAGGGCATTACGGGAGAACCAAGATAGCCAATCAGGATGATTGACTTGCCCTTGGAGCTTGGAGAAGGAGAATGAAGGGCAGTCCTTATCTAAACCTTCGTGATCGTGGATGAAATGTTAACTTACAATGCTTTCTTTGGTTGACCGGCTCTTGCTAATTTCAGAATCTCTTTGGTTCCATTGTTCCTTACCATCAAAAAAGTGGAATGTGTTAGGGCTATTCAGACTCAAACCGTAGGCCGAGAGAAATTCTCGATGGAGAATAGAGTTAGAGTTGTAAAGGGAGATCAAAGCATCGCAAGATAATGTTAAGTTGCTGAGTTACACAAATCGAAATGAAAGAAAAGGGAAAGAATGTGGGGAAGTCTCTCAACATTTACGAGTTGTCAACATAGCAGTTATAGAATCCCCTCTGGCTTGAGGACCATAGCCATTTCGGAAAAGCTTTGGACCCTAGAAGGAAGTGTTCAGGGGAGGAACGGGCAGTATTGGCGGAGACTATGGTGTCAGTTCCTATTGACATGGATGACCCAACTCGAGTCTTAAAAATATGGTCACAACTTGGGATTAAAATGCAATAATAATCGACCAAATTTCTTCATGCCAACCTAGACATGTTCGCTTGGGCGCATTTTGATATGTGTGGGATTTCGCTGAAGATAGTGTGCCACACACTTAATATCGATCCCAAGTTCACTCCAGTGAGGCAGAAGAGATGCAATTTGGATCCATAGTGATCCACTGCATTGAAGGAAGAAGTGGATAAGCTGTTGGCCAATGGTTTACCCATGATGCAACATATCCAGAATGGGTATCGAACCCTATACTGTCTCAAGAATTCAAATGGGTAGTGGCAGACCTGTGTCGACTGCTCGGACTTGAACAAAGATTTCCCAAAAGACAGCTTCCCACCACCTAGAATTGACCAGCTCGTGGATGGAACTGCAGGGCATGAAGTAATCTCTTTCATGGACGCCTATTCAGGATATAACCAGATTATGATGCATGAACCCGATCAGGAGAACACTAGCTTCATCACCAACTTCATATTGTATTGTTATCGGGTAATGACATTCGACCCGAAGAACGCCGGGGCAACTTATCAACGGTTGTTAAACACAATGTTTAAGGATCAGATTGGATGATTAACGGAAGTCTATGTGGACGACATGCTAGTCAAATCACATGTGTCATGAAATCATTTGGATAACCTCTTAGAAATGTTTAAGGTTCCTAGAAAGTATGGAATGAAGCTTAACCCACTATAATCCTCTTTTGGTGTAGCCTATGCAAAATTTCTAGGTTTCATTGTGAATTAAAGGGGCATTGAAGCTAATCCCAAGCAAATTACTGGCTTGTAGAGTGTGACAGTCCATACAATAGAAATGAGTTATAGAGTCTGAATGGAAAGGTCATAACATTGAGCTTATTCATTTCCAAAGCAACAGACAAGTATATACCATTCTTCGACCCAGTAAAGAAAGGTAGGAAGAACTTCGAGTCGGATCAGTATTGTCAAATGGATTTTGAAGAATTACTATGACACATAGAGACTCCACCGGTCCTATCATAGCCGGTGGAAGGAGAAGATTTATTCATCTACTTGGAAGTGTCCCATCATGCTCTAAATGCAGTGCTTGTATGATTGGTAGCCAGAATTCAATTGCCCATTGTTACTCCGAAAAATCCACCATTTGAATAAGTCGAAAGGTCCTTAAACAAAGACCAAGGGAGGAGAGTTCGGACCAAACCTTTCAAAGGAGTCGTGGGGATGCTGCCATCGAAGTTAGCGGCTTCAAGACCTTACGAAGGTGTCGGAAAGTCCCTCCTCACAGCATCTAGGGAGTTCGTTCCTTTCGAAGAAGGTGAAGAAGTTGAAGCAAGTATTAGCAACCCCTTCGAAAGCTATAATAAGCCTTTTGAATCGGTTGAAACCAGTACGGTCCCGAAAAGGTTCTACATCAGATCAAAACAAGGGCATGGACTACTCAACAACATCGAAATCAATGAAGGTTGAATCTCTTTGAAACCAATGTAGTCAACCTGCTGACCGTGTCGAAGGCTCCAAACTTACTTCACTAATCACAAGGAAGCAAAGACCCATCCATGACACCTTTTGACAATGTCGAAAGGTGTTATGAAGTAGGCAATACTGAGAGGTAAAAGAATGAGAAGGACACCTTTCGACAACATCAAAAGGAGGCATGGTTTTCAATCAGATTGAAAGGTTCATAACAGCATATAAAGGACACCTTTCGACATGTCAAAAGAAAGCTTAGCTTTTGATCAGATCGAAAGGTTCATAACAGCATATAAAGGAACACCTTTTGACAATTTCGACCAGGTCGAAAGGTTCACATCAGCATATAAAAAGAGGACCTTTCGACGTTGTCGAAAGCAAGAGGCGACGAAGGGTGTCCACCTGCATCTGTAAATAAGACCCAAGGGATCACGTTTTGGGGGATCCGACTTCTCTCATTCCAAACTTGTACTTTCTTAAACAAAGCACTGTAACCCTAATTTGGAGATTATTTATTTGGGAATTTAATGAAATAAAATTTCTTTATATGGAAAAAGGAAGACTTGTGCAATATTGATCTCTTTACAGTTTGTGAAAGCTTTTGTTGGATTAACCTTTATATTTGAGGTTTAACTCCATCAAAAGGAACCTATCGAAAAAGTCGTTACTTCTTCTGATCCTAACATCTTCTGTAACCTTCCGTAACCTTCCAAAGCCGTCAACTCAACGGTCTAAAGCTTTCGACAAGGTTGAAACCTGTTATCTAAATACCAAAACTTGGACTTATAGATTAAATCCAAAGGAAGTCGTTCCCATAGCTTTCGACTAGGACGAAGTCCACTCTAAATCCACTAGAGAATAAAACTTCCTGCCTAAACTTAAGGGAAGTTAACAACCAAGCTTTCGACAAGGTTGAAACCTACCTTTTAAACGATTTAACTCATGGAATTTCATTCAAATTGAAAGGAAGGCTTTCGAAGGAGATCTCACATTAGCTCATCAGTATCGAATGGTCACACAACCCAGAGACTATACATTTCGACACCATCGAAAGGTCTGATTTGAGAAATATCAATAAATAAAGCCAAATTGAAAGGCAGTTCCTAAGGGAATCATGCTCATTGTTCATACAAAAGATTATTAATCTTTCTTTACATTACTTTTGGGTGTTGACAAGAAATCTTGTTAACACCCGTGTATTACATCCGCAAATGCTTCACTGAGCTAAACAGAACTATCCAAAGTTGAAAACATTGGCATATTGCTTATTGATAGTGCTAAGGAAGTTTCGATCGTACTTTCAAGCTCATCCAATTAAAGTGTTGATAGATCAACCTTTGAAACAAGTACTTTATCGACCTAAGACTTCAAGGTGACTTCTGAAGTAGAATATTGAATTGAGCCAATATAACTTGACTTACCATCCCTAGAGGATAATTAATGGACAAGCGTTGGCTGATTTCATCTAGGAATTCACCATTCGAGATGGCAAAGAGCAGGAGGTAGAGGAAGTGGTATCACAATGGAAGCTATTCATCGATGGCGCATCAAACGAATTTTGGTCGAGACAAAGGAAGTTCTTGAGACTCCCGAAAGATAACAATCTGCCATGCCTTAAGGCAGGAGTTCCCTGCTACTAACAATGAGGCAAAGTAGGAGGCATTGATAGTGGGATTGAAGACTGTAAAGGAACTGGAAATAAAAGTTGTGCAAATCCACAACGACTCTTAACTACTCGTTTTCTA
Source organism: Allium cepa (assembly GCA_030765085.1). NCBI lineage: Eukaryota > Viridiplantae > Streptophyta > Magnoliopsida > Asparagales > Amaryllidaceae > Allium > Allium cepa. The sequence continues at coordinate 25,004,948 of CM060938.1, read as the reverse complement.
AGTAAAAAGGGATATCAAGCTAAATGGGCAAATCTCACTTCCTACTTGTCAAAAGCATTGGAACTGCTCAACGAAATTGAATGCTACATGATAACCCATATTCCTAGGGAATAGAATGTGCAGCCAATTACTTAGCCAAACTGGCTAGTTTTGGAGTGGCACAATCAATGGGATTGGTTCCAGTTTAAGTGCTACAGCTTCATGCGTGGATCAGATGGATGTAGATTTAGTTCTAGAGACCATAAAAGAGAAAGAATCGTGGATGACGCTAATGAAGGATTATCTGCTTAAAGGAATACTCCTCGAAAACCGAAATGAACGATAGAAGCTCCTTTAAATGACACCGCGGTTCTTACTACAAGATGGAGTGCTATACCGAAGAGGCTTATCCACCCCTACTAAGGTGTGTAACCGAAGACAATCCAAGAAGATTCTGATGGATGTCCACGAAGGCAGTTACGGGAACCAGCCTGAGGGGCAGACATTAACAAAGAAGGTTATATGTTATGGATATTTCTATCCCACAATCAACCGAGACGTAGTAGATTACACTAAGCCCTATGATCGGTGCTAGAAATTTTCAAAGATCCTGAGAACTCTATCCTCAAACCTTACACAAATGGTCAGCCCTTGGCCGTTTGCAATCTAGGGAATTGATCTAATCGGTGTATCACCAATTGCCAAAGGAGGAGCAAAATATGTTATCGTCGCAGTTGGTTACTTTACCAAATGGGCTAAAGCAGAACCACTCGCCTCCACTACCACTAAAAAAGTAATTAACTTTGTAACAAAAAAACATTATTTGCAGGTTTGGAGCACCATAGAAAATTATCATGGATAACGAAACTTAATTCGAGAGTGGTGAATTCAAAGACTTCTGCAAGCATTATCGGGGAAGAGTTTTTCCATGGTACCGCACCCGTAGGCAAATGGGCAAGTGGAAGCAGTGAAAAAAAATGTCAAATCCACTATTAAGAATCCACTAATGAAAGCTAAAGGAAACTGCAAGATAAACTTCCACTTGCATTATAGGCTTATAGAACAAAAGATAAATCTACGATCGCACTGACCGTTCGCCCTGGCATATGGTTCAAAAGCGATGATCCCAATGGAACTGAAAGCCCCTTCTCATAGGAGACGACACTTCAATAAAAATGAAAATGAGCAGCTTCTAATCGAGTCACTTGACCAGATCGATGAGAAATGGGTGGCAGTAGAACAAAGGACTGTTGCTCACCAGAAGAGGATAACGCAACACTTCAACATCAAAGTTCGCAACTGCACCTTCGAAGTGAGAGATCTCATTCTAGATGATCTTTCAGTGTATGAGAGCACTTGACCCAAAATGGAAAGAATCTTATGTTATCAGCCAAACACTGGGAGATGGAACGTTCAAGCTCACTACGGACGATGGAATTTTGATTACCCGTGCTTGGAACGGCGACTCACTACGATACTATTTTATTTAGTACTTATCTATGTATTTATTATTTCTGCAAATAAGCAACGTTGGGATATTGGGGGCATTGCAAATAGGCAGGATTTGCCTTTCTCTTTATTTTGTCAGTAAAGTCAATTCAGTTCTTGAACTAATGGAACCGCATTCATATAAGCAACATGCTAAGTCAATGGTATCAAATCGACTCAAACCGCCGAATCGATGGGAAAAATCGGACCCAGCCTTTTAAGAACCGATGTTGCTCCGGCAACATCGGAAGGCCCAACCCTCATGCACATCCATAAGTAATGCCTTGCTGCTTGGACCAATGAAACCACATCCAAGTATGCATCCATTATTTTGCCACTTGAACCAATGGAACTGCTTTCAAGTACGCTCCATTCATTCACTTCTTGGATCGATGGAACCATGTCCAAGTAAGCATCTATTTTCTACCACTTAAATCGATGGAACCGCGTTCAAATATGCTCCACTCCTTCGCTTCATGTCCATGTAAGCATCCATTCTCTTGCCAGTTGAACTGATGGAATCGTGTTCAAGTAGCAATATCTCCTCATGCGCATCTCATAAGCCGTGCATCGCTTCTTGGACCAACAGAACTACATCCAAGTAAGCAGCTTCTTGTTGTGCACGTCCCATAAGCCGCATGTCATTGCTTGAACCAATAGAACCGCATTCAAGTATGTTCCAAATCATCGATGTTACCCTGTAACATTGGTGGTTAGTAAAAATTTCCTAAGTACAAACGTTGCTTCGGCAACGTAGGGAAATTCATCAGTTGTAGGATTGGTAGAAATCAATCCCCACTTCCTGAAACTCAACATCACCCAAATACCAACAACATTGAAGAAAGTCCAAAGGATTGAGATGTCTGTAGGACTTTGGAAATAGAAAATTGTATGAAGATAGAACCTTAATGCCAAGCTTAGAGAGAATCAGCCACAATCAAAGTATTGGGTGCTTGGAGTCAAGCATTCAAATTACAAGTTCCTAGAGATAGAAGCTGCAATACATCTTGGACTGGAGGCAACCAAAGAGCCGCCTAGAGCATCTAGTTTCATATCAACTGTTTGGAGTAACTAGCCATATGGACTAAGGGGCACACAACACATTAACACTTGGTTGGGATAAAAATGACTCCATGGTTCTGTTATGCCGAATAAAGAATTTTGGCAACCACAACAAACTATGTAGTACACATAACAACTACATTTACACTACTTGCACCCTTTACGTGTATGGAATTACAGTAAATAAACACACAACACAACACAACACAACATTATATAATACAGAAATTGTGAGACAACCAATAATATTATGTACATAGTGGTATATAAATAGGGACAATACATATAATATAGAAAAGTTCATAGAAGAGATTACAGTGGAAATGCTAACACTTTTTATTACTTATATCATTTTATGTACAATATCAAACAGTAAGGGCCGTAACCGCATAATACCGACCTATTTCGGACATCAAAAAGTAAAAGTACAAATGTTACTAACGTTACAACAAAGGGAAAAGGACACTAAGTGTAGATTCTATACTTGTACATACTCTAACAGCAAAGAAACACAAAAAGACAACGAGTACTCTGCTCTATCGGTGCTCATGCTCATCCCGTCTTCTTTCTGCCTTTCCCCCGCCTTTATTGCCCATGCCCAGGAAAATCGGGAGCTTCTTCCTACTGTCCTTACTGGTCTCTCCTTCTATAGAAGAGACGGACCCCTATGACCCTTCGGTAGCCGCACTTTCCTCATTAGACATCTTTAATGTGATGGTAGTGGAAGTCTTGCACATTTGCTCTTCCTTCTCCTTCTTTGCCGTAGCCCCTTCTTTTCCTCCTCCAGTCACTCTGCTGTGGTCATCTTGTCTATCGGCCCTGACTCACTAGTAATCACCTCCTCTTCATCCACAGATGTTGAGATGTCCTCCAAGTTTTGTAGCTCCATTATCTGTTCGGAATCGGGCCTAGGCCCATAGCTAAAGGCAGGAACTATGCCAGGTGCAGTTACAGAGATGACGGTGGAAGCAGTGAAAATAGCAACAGTCCTGAACCCTATACAACAAGAGGAGGATGTGGGAGAGTTAGCCGACCTACAAGTTGGGAAAAGAGGTGCATATATTAAAAAAGGATTTCAGAGTAAATCAAAGCATCTAGAGCACCAAAGAGATGAGAAAAATACCTAAGTCAGGGGTTTAGTCATGAACTTCAATCACGAAGGCTTCATCACTAGTCCTCATCTTTGAAGGTTGTACTACAGCTAGAAAAGGGCGTGGCTCACCCAAGGCTACGAAAGTTGCATGGGAGTGAGCGGCTTTAGAAATAATAGCAGTGGATATGGGGATGGTCGCTGTCTACTCTTAAGAAGTATGAATAAGTGTTTGGTGCTGACCCGAAGAGCTTGGGCCAGCAAAAGCCTTTGCTGTAGCATCGACGTCTTCCTTCTCCCTCTCTTCCCTGTTGATTTCTTTGCCGACAGCTAGGAAGTCTATTTCCTCACGGTTGAGATAAGCATCCTTAAGTTCCTCCTCAAAGCGTGTATCCTTGGCCTCCTCAGATCTGATCAATACTTCCTCCCATACCATGGAAAGAGTCTAGGGATAAATATTACCAAGCCATTTCAAGTTACCATTATTCATCATGCAGCTAGTATAAGGATGGAGCACATTAGCGTCAATTTGACTTATCACATCATATTCCTATCGCAGTTCTATAAACTCTGACTTGGTGCTTAAATGCTCAATTTCCTCCATCGATTTGCCGATGCAACCTCTTCCTTCTCTTTCACCAACTGTGCATTCTCCACATGAAGACGAGTGAGCTTAGTGGCCTTCTCAGCAGTGATAGCAACATGACCAGTGGTAGTTTGGTTCCAAGATTTAATGGTGTCTTATGCTTCGGTAAGCTGTTTTTCAGTTTCTTAGATTCAATATTAGCATCTCCAAGTTGATGCTTTATCACGAAAATGGCTCTATCATGAGCCTGATTTGCCTCGGTCAATAGACTGTCGTTGGAAGCCTTACTCTTCAAGGTTGCATCCCACTTGAACTTCAACTTGGTTATCTCATCATCACGATTTTTGATCGCCCTGGCATGATCTTCCCTCTCGACCTCAAACGAGAGGATATCTTGATAGTTGCTATGGTTTACATCTCATAAGGCCTTCATAAGATACTGCCAATCGCACCTAACTTCTAAGTCCTTACAGACTGACTCGAGATTGCTAAAGGAAGCGGCCCTATCAAAAAGTTTTATTTGCTTATCGAACTTAACCCAATTCAGGAACAAATGCGAAAAGCAGCTTGAAGCATAGGCGAGCCTAGAGAGAGTACAAACTTCTCCCTTCGATTGGAAGAAGCGGGAGCTACTGTAGTAGTCATTGCTCGAGAGGGTGGAATTGTTTGAATCCTGGAAGTCTGAGCATTGGAATGAGGGGGCAGTAATCGATAATGAAGGCCCGCAGCGGTCATAAAAGTCTCTGTGGCGCTTATGTACGTCATCGAAGGCACTACTCTTGTCATCTCCTTTTCTCTTTTCTCCCATCTTGCGCTCTCGATCTAAGTGATGATCCACATCCTCTTTTCTTTTCCTTCTCTCCTCATCCATTTCATGAGGAGGGTAATAAGCTGGATCGGAAGTTTTAATTTTGTGGGAGCTGGTGTCTTGACGTAATTGATGGTGTAACCCATGTCCTATGGCACCTGAAACGAAAAAAAGAATGAAGTTAATACTTGAACTTAGGAACTTTAACATGACACAGAGATGTATGCTTGTAATCCTAAAGTGAACTGTGTAGTGCCATTGACCCCTTACATACTTTACCAACCATATTAGCAGGGTTAAGGGTATGAGTCTTTTCACGACTGCTCATAAATGCGCTTGAGGAAATGTCAATCTCCGGGCCAATCTCGACTATCATTTCGGTATTGGAGGATCCTTGTGTTCATCTACATAAATGATGGCATCCCTCATGAAACCGTAAGTAAACAAATCCCCAGCAGGGGCCCCGATAGCTTGACCTCCTGCAGAGGTCTTGATAGCAGCTTGTTCTCGAGGAGAAGAAATCGAGAGTTCGAGACTTAATGCCTCAGTAGCTAACAAGTCTGGAGAAGGCAGCTTAGGAAGATCGGGATTCATTCTCGGTAACTTTTCGAAAAATTCATCTCTTTCTATAGAGAGAAAGTCTCTATCATCACTATCTGAGCCCTCTTCCTCTCCTTCCTCAACTATGAGCTGCTTCACATCTCTCATTTGAAACATTTTATTTTATTCTTTAGGGATCAAAGATATCTGTGAGTCTCATCCATATCCCCCATAATGTCCTCTCCGAAGGGTAAGTCTATGTCAGCTCTAGGAACCTCTTCGGGCTGTGCTTCCTCTGATAGAACAGCCATGTCTTCTTGAGCCTCCTTGTTAGAATCACGAACACGGGCTAAGGAACGGGTATGTCTCCAAGGGCTACTAGAATTTGAGGGCTCATCATCTACAAAAAAATCTATTAGGATGAATCAAATCGAACCGCTAGAGGTTCTCTTTCGTCAAAAGGAACTCCATTGTGTGCTCGGATGCTCTCACAGCCTTAAAAGTTTCAAGCATTGTTTTGAGCTCGTCGTTACTTTCCCACCTTGGGATGACTACCATAAGACCTATGACAGGTTATGAAACTAGCAAATCAATTGAAATGGCAAGAGAAAAGGAGTAAGGACTTACTTCCAAGTAATCAGAACCGATTAAAGTCCTCTGGACGTTGAACAAAGAAAAGCTCATTTTTGAAAGCCGAACGTTTGTTGTGGAGATCTTTTATCAACTTACATCCCCTTCAGCATTCTATAATAATGAAGGATGGAGTGTCTTGCTTCCTCTTGAAGTGTAAGAGATATGCAAGCCCATTTAACCTTGGGGCTCGCCCAAGCCTAATTATGAATAAGATGTACAGGGAATTTAAGAGTACGTAATAGTTGGGATAAATCTAAAATGGCGCCAATCCTAAATGTTAAAGCACCGTGGACATGAACCGACTGAACGGCAGGACATCAACACTCTGGCACATGTATCGATTATAGGAAATAAATTCTTTTGGTGGATTATGTGCAAACTTGGCTTGAGTAGGTAGACAATCATCACCTTCGGGGATGCCAGGTTGTATACATATATTTCCAAGCATTTTAGCCTTCAGGATTGAAGGCGCTTGCTCCAGAGGTTCCGTTAGAATACTTAACCTGGGAGAAAATGGTCGAGTATAGGTCCTATCGGAACTAGCATGCTATAGAAATCATAATTCACCGGCTGACTTGGACCCGTAGTAATAGGTGGAGAAACAGGTGCAGTTCTCGACTTAGCTAATGCTTGGACGATCAATCAATGGACTTGTGACGCATCGAATGGCGTGTCATTCTAGATAATAAAACTTGCTGATCACAGTTGGGTATGTTTTTTCTACTAAAAATTCCCGTGCGCTTAACTCTTGAAATCTAAAGAAAGTCGATGTGTGCTAACCAATCAGATTTAGAGTGTTGACTGGGGAAGGTGTATTGTGTTATCTATATGGAATGAGTCCAGTGACCTAAACACCACGAGCGGACCATCCTGTGTAGATAGCTCACTCATGTTAAAAAAACGATATATATCTTCCCTTATAATCATTTTTCTACACTTACCCATTATCAATCAATGATCGATAACAAATCTGTTGTCCGGAGCGATGCGGAAAGTCCTTTCTTTTCAGAAATACTGGATGTGTAGAAATGCAAAGCAATGGAGTCATCTGATACATCCAAATCTAAAGCGAACTTCCATATCGAAATAAGATTCGATGATTCTGTTTTAGTCAATTCCGTGAAAAAGAGATGGATGAAACTAAGAAGCATAGTTTGTCTCCCAAGTAATACGCATCCAACATGAGATTGAACCCTAGCTTTATCACTAACATATCAAGTTTAGATTCAACCATCTCCATCACAAAAACTACAAACAACTATAGCCAATCATCATCCCCATCATCGCTTGAGCATGAATACTTTATAACCAACCTATAAATCCAAGCTGGAAGCAAAGATTTACTTAGGGTTTCGACAACCCAGATCCAAGACTACACGCGATGGCCTTCGGTGATGGAGGCTGGCTCAGGCGATAGTGAGAGTAGCTTGGAGGCGGCGGAGCTCGATGATGAGGCTAGAGGATGAACAGTGGTAGAGTCGAACCTCGAATCAACTGGAGGAAATGGAAACACGGGTTGGAGATAATGCAGATGGGAAGAGTAGTTAAGTGAAGCAGTATAAGTAAGGAAAATTGTCTAAGTACTTAACTCGGGATGAGTTAAGGCTTGACTCGACACCGAGTTTACTGACTCAACTTGGGCTAGCTCCTACTCACCACAATAGACTTACATGCCGACTTAAAGACTTACATAAATTTAAAAGTAAGGATTGCATCGTCGGTACAGAGAATTGGAATTCAAATCGAAATCAGAGCAAATAGCTAGTCAAAAGTCGACCAATTGTAAACCACATCTCGAGACAGAATCCAACGATCGACCGAAACTCATAAGATAACAGTTCATGACTAACGTTGTTCCACAACACACTTTGTTTACGATGAAAGCATACTCTGGGGGAAAATGTTAATTAAGACCTAAGTAGAAATTAATAGGTGTTAGATCGTCGAAACGAAGACGAAATGACTTGAAGCCTCACAAGTATGCTTCGAAGAGGCAAAGAAGAGACCTGGAAGAGTTTTTGACATTGTTTGGAGTTAACACCTAAACATGGCACCGAGTTAAGGATCTCCGTCCAAACTCCTATGAAACTTCATACATCATCAATGTAGTCCATATGAGTCGACATCAAGCATTTTCTTCGAGATTAGCACGACCAATCTCAAAATTGATGGGATGATATCAGACAAGTCAGGATAACTCTAGTATGATCAAACAGATTACTAAATACACATCAAAAGCAGTGGATAAGAGGTTGGAACATCTGCATCAAGACATAGAAGAACATGGAAAAAGTTACAAATGATTTATCACTTCATTCCATAACTTGGTACCGAGTTAAGGACCCCTAACTCGGTACCGTGTTAAGGTTTCAACTCGTATGTCTTCGGACTTTTCAGTGCAAGTGTGGGCCGACTTCTGGACTTGGTTGATAGCGAGCTTCTGATCCACTATGGATGCTATCTGTATAAATGCAAACCATAGAGCAACCAAAAGAGGATATGGATTCTATTATCACTACGCGGGACATTCATCTATTCTTCAACCCTTTCCTCTACACCATAGTCACCAAGGCATCTACTCAAGGCAATTTTAGAACTTAGAATCAGTCTAACCCTTGTACTTGTGACCAATTCTTTCTTAATCACCTTCTAATCTCATTTAAACAAGATCAAACCAATAATTAAAGTTATAAAGTGGACGTAGGCTTAGTGAATAGCCGAACCACTATAAAAATCCCTGCATCCCATTTACTCTTCTGTTATTTTCTATTATATTTGCTATGTTCTAATAGGGCTGGTGCTTTCATATTATATCCAGGGTGTTGATCCATTTTTTGGTTAACAGGTAGTGAACCACATAGCCCTGCGGCATCTCCCCTATTTTAGTCATTCCCGGTTGAGAAGCTTGAGGCTACGTTTTACCTTTTTAGCAAATTCCATTTGGAATGCTAACACAACCCTCGAAGCAATAGCGCAATGCCAACATTCATCCATATAAGGTGTTCATGCTATGAACAAAACCGAAGACACTACTTCTACTATATCCATTTTCGAATCACCCTCAGATTAGTAGCAAGTAGCCCTTGCACTTCAAAACCTTTATCTTCAATCGTCTTCAAGATATCTCCAAATGAATGCTTATGCCGGGAATTGAACCCTGTCCCTACGAAACGATAGTGATAGTTTTAAAAACTGGCCAACATTTGATAGTTAGTTATTTAACTGTCAAATAAACAAACAAATCAACTAAAGATTTAACCAAGCACAGTTAAGAAAAAAACAACCACTAAGCCTCTTTAATTAATCCCTTCATTAATTAAAATCACTTTGTAAATTCTTGTATTAAAATATTTTTACAAAGATATATTCACAAATCCTTCTCCGCTTTTCTAATACATGAAAATTATTGATATGCTTATCTCAACTTTATAATTATATTCACAAAACATTTCACTTTAATTGAGTAGAATTTTTTTCCATATACTTATATCAACGGGTTAAGTATATTCACAAACACTACACCTTCAATACTGAGAAAATATACTCATATATTTATCTCAATAGTATAAGTATATCCACAAATCTTAAGAAAAAATTAATTTCCAATACCATACTTAAACAGGTTAAAAAAATGTCATTTAAAACAGTTTTAATAACAAACCAAAAACACTTCGCTTTTGCTTTAAGTAAATAGATCGTATAGAAACTGAACCAAATATACTTAACACCACATTTCAATTTCAAATAGTACTATCCCTCGTTTAGTAATGAAATCAGACAAGTTAGAAAACTAACCTTGCCTCGATACACATTCTTAATTCTGATGACAGAGACGAGTTTCCATACCTCGAAATTCGATGTTAAGCATGAAAAGAACATTTTCCATACCACCGTAATTTAAAATGATTATTTGTGAAAATCGGATCTCAGTCTTTTGATAAACCCTATTTATTAAATGCCATCATAAAACTCCCTATATTTATAAATTCCTTTTATTTACAAACTCCTTTTATAAAATATTATTTATAAATTATAAAATACCCTTTATAAATGTCTAAACATAATTATAAAATTTCTTTTACAAATCTCCAAATTTATTTAATATACTCATTTATAAAACATCCTTTATACTATTATAAAAGCTCTTTTATAAAACTTCTTTTATAAAATATCATTTATAAAACTTATTCTATAAATCCCCAAATTTATTTGCAACTCTTCTGTAGAACTTTAAATTCATTTATAAAATTATTTTTATAAAATTATAAATAATCTTACAAACTCGCTTATATAAAACAAAACTCTAAATATAAACCCAAACTCCAAATGTAATACAAAACTCCAAATATAATCATAAATATCATAAACTTTCCATAACGCGATCATTCCATATATTACAGTAAATTCACAACTTTGATTTATTACTCCAATTTATCAATGATAATATTTTCTCTTTTTATAAAATACCATTTATAAACCTATTCTTTTATAAATACCGCTAATAAATCTCCCTTTAACTTATAAAATACCATTTATAAATCTGTTCTTTTATTGCAACATTTTATATACAATGTTTCATAAATATTCGTTCCAAAATATATTATCTCCTTCTAAAATAGAATCACTTTATTATAAGCAGATAAATTCTCCTTGATTATCCTTTAAAAATAAATAGTCATTTTTGTAATAAATTTTCTTTAAAAATAAATACCTCCCGAAAGAATTTTAATTTTTTACATATGTACATATATTAGAAAGAAAAAAAAGTTGAAGTAAACTAGAGAAGTACAAATTTTTTTTAAAACTAAAATATCACTAAAAATCCGAAAAGGACGGATATAAAAATCATTTTCCAAATCCAAATCATTTCCAAATCAAAATAGTAGTTAAATTAATACTTAATGCTTATTTTCAAATAAATATTATATTCATTTCTTAGCTTTTTAGAAAATAAATTTTAGTAGAATATTTGTTTCAAAAAAATATTATTGTTTCAAACTACTTTCAGGAATACACAAATTACTATTTTAATAACTCAAAATAAATTTTAACCATATTTTATAATCCATTCAACTATTTATTTATTTTTTACTAAATTTAAAATTTTTAAATATATTTTAAAATTCATGTATACTACTTTGTAAACTAAAATTTGAAGTTTGCACTTATAATAAATTAAAATAACTTTATTCTATACTAACCATTAACACAAATAATTAACATACACTAATTAATTAAAATAAATTAATTATATTTAACCGTACTAATAGAGCAGCTACTACTCAGCATAATAGTATTTCAAAATACTATAACAAGGCCAATAGCTAATATAACACTAAACCAGTGCTATTATTACCTTTTTTACTTAAAAAGGTTTTATATTTATCATATGCCAGTGTCACATCCAATATAGCCAAATTATCTGGTTTTGACATTTAACAATCTATATGACATATATATATATATAAATAGAATTAAAATCAACATGTATATTGGAATTTAAAATCATTACGGTGAGAAATACGGATTTCTCTACGAAATTCCCAGCATTTCATTTTAAATGTCATTCGCTTTTAAAAAACGAAAATTTAACCAAACCAAGCCAATAAATCATTTCAACACAAAATAATAAGTTTAGTCTACTATATACATATACATATATTATATAGTAATCATTCAGATGTGAGATAACTCACCAAAATTCCAACGGATGCTTAGGCGTTTCCGTTTGATCTAAAATCGAATGGTATTCAATTTTAGGTTAATATTCCACTTGCTTCAAATTCAACGAAACTTGTTCCAGCATTTTGATATCACTCTACGAGCGCAACGCAAAAGACCATGTTATGGTTGGACCTCATATGGGAGAGATATTCAATTTATAAGATTTGAGAATTAACTACGATAATTAATACATTAATTACTTCCTTAATTATCGTTACCACGTAATCTCCCACTCATCATCTTCCCTCCAATCCCAAATTGAACTTCCCCGTACACGCACCATGTATCAGTTGTGCATACTACTCATCGACACAGAGTATCTTCCCACCATTCAACAAATGGAAACACTAAGTCATTTGAAAACATTATTTATTATAAGCTTAGAATACTTTCCTTTTTATAAAATTCCTTTTTATAAATCACTTTTATAAAATTCCTTTATAAAACTCTTATCTATTTATAAATCTCCTTTCTATTTATAAATCTCCTTTTTAAAATCACTTTCATATTTATAAAATTTCTTTTGTAGGTCTTCAAATTTAATTTATAAACTTTTTTTATAAATCTCCAAAATTATTTATAAAACGTCTTTTATAAATCTCCAAATTAAATCTCATAAGCGTATTACAAATCTCCAGTTTTTCAAGATAAAACCAAATATTTTCCTTAAAACGATCATTTCATATATTACTATAAATTCACAAATGTGCTTTATTATATCAAATTATCAAAACGATATCAATTCTTTTAAAAAATATCATTATAAATCTATTCATTTATTATAAAATACCATTTATAAATCTATCTTTTATTTATAAAATCCCATTTATAAATCTATTTTTTGTATACAACAATTTTTTAAAAACATTTCACCAATATTTATTCCAAAATATTGTTGTCTTCCTTTAAAATAGAATTACTTTATCACAAATGATAAATTTCTTTTTTATTTTAAAAATAAACATTCATTATTATGTTAACTTTCCTAAAATTAAATACTTCCCCAAATACTTTTAAAACATTTCCAAAAAGGTTAGAGTAAAATAGAGAAGTTAAAAAACCATTTCTAAATAAAATATCACAGAAAATTCCAATAAGTCATATGTAAAATCATTCTCTAAATAAAAACCATTTTCAAATCAAAACATCAAACCATAGTATTTCAAAATACTAAAATAAGGCCTAGAGCTACCATAGCACTTAACCAACGCTACTACCTTTATTACTAAAAAGGTTCAACTTTTACCGTAAATCAATGTCACACCAAATACGGCCAAGCTAATGAGCTTCTGGCACTCAACAATTAACAGTCAATAGTTAACACATCATTTTTCCAATATTGATTTATCCATATATTAATTAACTTTAAAACCCGTCATTTTACTTTGCAAGTAGAGAACGTGGATTTATTCTACTCAACAGATGTCCAAAACAATCTATTCAATTTAATTATAGCATAATAGTGTTTAATTGTGCTAAATAGATATAACAAAAGAAGTATAGTTATTTTAAATTCGTTATTATTTAAAACAATGTACTTATATTTACCACTAATAATTGATTAATACTTTATACTTCTATAAAGCAATCAACAAGTATACCATGGTTTATACTCGTCAATATGAGTTTAATGAAAAAACAATTGGGTTAAACAGATTCAAATCGAACGAGATATCCAGTTTTTAAATTCAACATAATTTGTTAATAATTAAAGAACTAGATAATTTATAATTTTCTCACCTATATCCAACAGCCCAAGGCCCACTACACGCACACCCGACTTGCATACAACTGAGCCTTCCCTCCCAATTCAAATCGTGCCTGAAATAAACACGATCCCACATCGTTTAACATGCAACTGCAGCCGCTACTGCCGTTCCTTGCCCATACTACCACCACCATCAGCATGCTGACCTATCACCATGCATCTACGCCCAACCTCGGTCATCTTGATTCACCCTAATGCCATTGGCAACTGAGAATACGAACCCAAACAAAATTGAGTACTAAATCCCAGTTTGAGCTCACGCTGCCTCCTTGGACCACCGCACCTCCTCTGACCAGTCCCGGCGCCTCCGTCGTGCCTCAATCTTTCTATAATGACCCACCTTTTGGATCCCTTGGAATGACACTTAACACATCCTCGACATTTGTGTGCCGTTACCTAAGCATCCGAAAGATAAGTTGTCCCAGTGTAAAATAAATAACAGAAAGAATAGAGAAGAAAAACCTCATAATGGAATGCCTACATATAATACAAAATGATATAGTACAAAAGTTTCTCCTTACATGGAGCTACCAGAGTTAAACAAAAGTACTGCATCTAGTAGATTTACAGCTATACATTCTGACTTTACATTTTTCAGATACCAAACATACCAACATAATCATACAGTAGAAATAAATAACTAGATAACTAAGGAGCTGCCTGCTTGACTACCGTCTTCAAAGAGCTCCAAAGAAAACCTGCTACTCTGTGACTACTCAAATATAACTGAGTACCCGAGAGTTTTAAGGAATGTAAACAACTCGGATCAGACAAAATGTCCAGTACGAGTAAAACTCTGAAACAAAAGGAAGTGTATTTAACAATAATATATGGGACCATTCTACTAACGCGGAATAGGGTTTCACCCACATAAACAACAACCAAACATAAGAATGGAAAAGAACAATAGGATACAAATCCAAACTTAGATGATGGGAAAAAATAGCATAAAGATCCAGACTTTAAATATTGGAAATAGTCTAAACAATATCCAAACTGGGCAAAATGGGTAAAACAAGACAACAATCCAAACTCAATAGAATGGACAAAACCTATAATTAAACATCATGAAGAGTGGTTGACTCTTCCCGTTGCAATCATAGAAAAAAAATTCAAAGGTTCGAATAAAATAAGGAAAGGAAAATTTCCAACAAATGACAAGGAAGGTGCACCACCCTTGAAGTATACCTCTAGTAGTATACTTCTGAGAAGCTCATATACTCCATGACACTTCTTGGGCAATACCAAGCTAGACCCCGCCAAACCTTATCGAGAATCCGAATATTTCCACATTTAAGTGCAAAACTGAATCCAAACTAGATGAGATGTGAAAATACCCTTTTGATGGGAGCAACCCCACATAGCTTGGCTTCCTCTCATGCTTTGGGTTCAGTCATTTTCGACAAAGGATAACAATGCATAATGAAGTAATAAATCATCTTAGAATGACAATAATATAGAAGCTGAAGTAACAGATAGCCGAGAAACCAACTATCGAGGATATAGAATGATCATATATGGAAATTAAGTCTTGTTTACTTACCACCAATCATCGAATTCAAACTCGTAATATTTCTTGGTTAATAGTAATACCAAACAAGTTAAGGTAGCATTACCTTAATGTCATGTCTCACGATTATTCTTAACTTTAGAAATAATGACAAGTCTACTTCTTCGATGTTTAGTGCTAATTATAAAAATAAATCATTTGCATCTAAGTGAATCGGTATATGAAAATTAATTCGTTTCCACAAAATAATAAAACCTTTTCTTTTAAAAACCCGAATTCATGCTTGGCTTTATATTACAAGTATTAGATTTAAAGCACTTTGTTAAAAGAGTTCACCAACTTTAAACATCATTATAAAAAGGATTTATTAACTTAAACCATCCTATTACATTAATTAATCAATTTTAAAACTTTATTAATTCAGTTGATTGATTGACTTCGATAGCCCTTAATTCAAAAGAAATTAATCACCTTTAAAAATCATTATTCAAATTAACTTATAAAATTAAATATAATTAATTAAATGAATAAATAAATAATTTAATATCATTATTAAAAATGATTAATCAACTTAAACCATCATTAAGGAAATATTAATTAAAGTTAAAACAAGTTGATTTCCTTTTAGAACTCATTAATTAAAAAGATTAATTAATGTAAAACATCATTAGTTAATTGATTAATTGACTTTAATCCATCATTATTAAATGATTAGTTTTCTTTAAAAATCATTAAATAAAATGATTAATTAATTTTAAAACATCATTAACTAAGTAATTAGTTAAATTTCAAACATATCATTAACTAAGTAATTAGTTAACTTTAATCCTTATTAATTAATTAATTAATTAAATTAAATAATCATTATTAAAATGGTTAATTACTTTTGAAAACATATTTAACCAAAATCTTGTTTAACTCTTAAAACAATTCCAAGCACGAAGATGAAACCAAATGGTTTCGATAAAAAGTGATTTTCCGAAAATGCCGATATAGCGACTATCGCTATATGGGCAGTTAGGCAAACAAGTTTATGGCCTTATAATTACAACCAAACATTACATAGCAAGGATACGAGCAAATATACATGATAATTTACTATGATACAACATGTAATAAGCATGAACTAACATTGCAAGCAACTTTTACTTACTAAATTTACAAGTTACTAAACTACGACCATGATGTCAACTTTTCGAAGCATGAACCAAACCAACAACTGCCACACTACAAAATACATACAACAAGCATTCAATAGCAACAAATATGAAGATGAATATGGTTTAAAACCTTTTTTTTTGAAGGTGAAGTTTTACTCACAAAAATGCAACCGAACTAAGCCGAACTCTTACAACAACTTGCCGACACACGAACTATACTTCACTCCACTCAAGCTCGAACTTTTGGGCCCTTAAATGGGCTGTTTGGGCCATGGGCTATTATGGGCTCGGCCATGGTTGAAACGGGGTGTTAAGGTGTTGTTTTGGTAAGTAAAGTTATGTAGAGAATGTATAAGCTAGTTTTAAGTGGAAGAAAGTGGAATAACTATAGTTTTAAGCCATGAACATACAAATGGAAGCAATGGAAATTTATGAGTACACGAAGAAATGGAACTGAATATGGAAGCTGTAGAAAATGGATGTAAAAAAATGTAAATGTAAAGTGAAAAAGTCATGAAGTAATTGAGTATTTATAGGTAAATATGGAGGGTATTTTAGTAAATTGACTTAGGAATTAAACAATACAAAGTTAACATGCATCACCAGACCTCCCTCCTTATCTCCACACATTGGTCACGCCCTCCCCTACCCCAAAAACGCGCTTCCATGTTTTTTGCATGTATGTGTATTAAAATAGGAGATATGGTAAGATTTCTTTATATATTAATATACATTCTTATTAAATTAATGCATATTATGTCACATCAATTTGTTTAAGTATGATTAAATATATGTTTGCTTTTAAGTATGCTTTATTAATACTAATTCTATCATATAAAAGTGTGTACATTGTTGCACAAGGGTGCACAACGTTTCGGAAAACATTTCAGTGTCTAAAAGTCGAAATTTTGAAAAACGCTTTTCGACCACATTTTCTTTTTTTAAAAAAAGCTAAGCGGACTTGGCTTGTCCCCTTCAAATTTATCAAAACATAGTAAAAATGAGAAATGAGTCATCACATGCAATGACACAAATAGGGAAAGAAAAAAGAAACAAAAAAACATCATAAAATCGTAGGCTTATGAGAAACTAATCTGAAAAGCTTACAATACCATCTTCAAAGCTATAAGAACTTTACTTGATCCCATGCCAAATTGCTTGTCTTATGTTATTCCATACTATCACCTCTGGTTGAAATACCATTAAAGATTCTTTCACTTCTATGCTTCCACGCGTCTGCAATGAACTTTTTGTGAACCAGAAGCAGCATGCATGGGTTAGTCTTCCATCTCGTAGATTTATTTATAGTGCACCATTCAATGTTACTTATCCTGGAAAACTCATTGCGACCAAGAGTTATCGTCGGTCTTTTCCAATGATAATATATAGTTGTGCAGTTAAAAAATAAATGGATGTTGGATTCATAGCTATCATAACAGAAGCAACAAATACGGTCAATATTCATTCCTAGCCTTATTAACCTATCTTTGGTATTAAAGGCATCTCTTAGGACTTTCCAAAGAGTGAGACTATCACTCTCCTTACACCGATCATTCCACACTCTCTTGCACTAGGCAAACTAGAGAGAGGGAACATAATTGTTAATGCAGTCTTAGGACTTTCGGTAACATTTTCTATTTGTATTTAAACTAATTATTTTGGTAAACATATTTTGAAAATGATTTTAACATCATTAATTATTATTTAAAAGATGTTTATTTGGTTATTAAAATCCATTATTTAAATATTTAAAAATGATTTAATTATTCGAATATAAAGTAATTAATTTGTAGGTCGTTACACTCTCCCCCATTAAAAGAATTTCATCCTCGAAAATATTACGGAGTGGAAGAAGTAATAGCCAACCTAAGAAAAATCAATTTACTTACTTGGTTTCAGTAAATCCGATTAGTTAAATTTCCTTAGTTATATTATTTCTATCTTAAACACATGCAATATTAACACTATAAAAAACATATGCAATCATGTAACATAATGTAACCAAAAGTAATGTAACAAACATATGCAACAAAATAAAGAGAATATTCTATAATAAATGCTATGCATCCAACATTTCTGAAAATACTTCCAAAATTTAAAACTAAACGCCCGGGTTTTATATTCAAAATATTATCAAATTTATTTTCGAATTCCTTAAAAAGAGAAGTGAATCAAAGACCAAAATAAAAAATGTCAAGGAAGGGGTCCTCCTAACAAAACATGTTAAACTCTAGAATCAAAACAATATGGAGCTTCCAGTGGTATTCCGATTCCTTCTAATAATGAGAACTAGAGTGAACAATTATTTTTTCTTTCCTAAAACTTTTCAAAACCATATTTTCAAAAGCGCCAGGATTTTAGTCCTAATAAATAACAATTCAAAAACCTTGATTTGTAACTTGTAACTCTATAAACTATGGTATATAAAATCACCCAATCGGTCAACTCAATCAAACCATCCATAACCCGTAAAGGAAAATCTAACATTCAACATTATTTAAAATTTCAAAAGATTAACAAACAAATCTTAACTTAGGTTCAAAACTTTCTTGATTGCCTAAGAATATAAATAATTTACTAAGCGTACCATTTCGCTCATCAGTCTTTGGTTATTGCTTAGAGGATTACCTATGCCGCTTCAGGCAAAATTGAAAGTCACTCTCTAAAATTATTGGTTTCTTAATTGTACCAATATTTCTAAATCACTTAAATTTTCATTTAGTATTTTATTGAATACGAAAATCATTTATATAATATTTCTTAAATTTTCACTTAAGTTTAAATATATATTATAAAGTCATTATTTTATAAAACATCAAATAATCACTTATTCTACTTTATTTACTTGAATAATACCCTTCTAAATCCTAAGAGAATATACAAAACATAAAATTTATTTTGCTTTTCACAAGTTAGGTGAAGATCTAATCAAAATTTGGGTCTTTTAAAACTGAGTCAACCTCTCGACCTCTTTAATTTAGGGTGTTAAAATGGAAGATGTTTATGGGTTGACCCAAAACAACAAATAGTTTTACAACTTATAGGCTTTAAACAAAAGCTATGGTTTTAATAAAATAATGTCTATTAAAACCTTCCTACTTCTTTATCTTATGGTGTATAATGAATGATGTTTATGGATTGGCCCAATAATACCAATTAGTTTACACTACTTAGATGCTTAAATAATGTCTATAGTTTTGATAAAACAATGCTATCAAAACCTTCTTATCCAATCTAACCTATTTAAATTAGCGCTAACTTATCCCTTATCTATATAACGGTAAAAATTCATTTATCCAAAACAATCTTTTACCAAAAATATTTTTTATTTTTTAAATAAATTCCTTACTAGGGGAACTTAAAAATTAAATACCAGTGATAAATTTCAAAACTCATCTTTGAAAGTATACTACATATATTTCTTTTATAAAATAACTTCGAACAATTTGTTTACTAATACTCACTGTGGGTTTGTTCGGATTTGAACTCATGTCAATCGCATAGTGATAAAGAGAATAATTTACCAAGTACTTTACAACATTCTCCCGAGCAAGATCTGATTATCACTTAGAAGATTATTCAGATTACCACAAAACTAACCGAAATGTTTTCCTCCGAATTATTCAAATAAAATGCATACTACTTAAAATTTATTTTCTAAAATATTTATAATTTATAAATATTTCCAAATAATACCTCTATTACTTTTCGCAAAATCTTTTGAAATCATTTTAAACAATTCCAGGATTTAAATTTTCCAAAAACCCTTTAAATGTTCTTTTAAAAGACAAATTTATAATACTAAGTGTATTAATACAAGGGCAAAAAACAAATGTCATCTTAAATATCGTTTACTATAAACCCAAAACAATTTACGCTTAGCTTTATTTATAAACAATTCTATTTTAAAGTTCTCATTTAAAAAGCATCATTTATAAATTTAAAACAATATTAGTTATCCCAAAAGACAATAAAACAATTTAAATACCTTTTATAAATTCAAAACAAAGTTACTCATCCCGGGTGATGATTTATAATACTCTTTTTTAATTTAAAATAATATTAATTATTCAAAAAGATAATTAATCTCATATATAGTCTCTTTTATAAATCTAATATAGTATTAGCTATCCCAAAAGATAATTAATCAAATTTACAATTTCCTTTAATAAACAAATCAATTATCTTTAATAAAATAGGTAATTACTTCCTGTAACGACCCGCAAATTTATCACTTTGATAAGTTAAATTTATTATTAAGATTAATCAAATAAAAGGTTGATAATACAAATAATATTGTTTTTAGTGATAATAAATAATAGTGATCTTATTTTGAATAGATATTTACAAAATATTTTCCTCTGGTTTTAAATCGATAAAATGGCCAAAAACTGTTCTTATTAAAAATAGCTCTATAACTGTAAAACGTTACGCATGGAGTTGGATACATACACTTATTTTTATAAATAAGCAAGAATATGAAATAAAATTAGTTATTCAATTTTTGAAAATAAAAATAGTGATGCCTTTATATTTAATTAATTTAATTTAATTAAGGTTTAATGATTTAATAATTATTTTACTTACTCTAGTAATTATTTTAAAATGATGATAATTCATTTAAATATTTTAAAGTATTAATAAATCATTTATAGTAGTTTTATAAAGATATATACTTGATTTTAAAATAAAAGAAAATTCGTATCGCTTTATCGATATAATAGCGATTTTTGTAAATAATTGTTAATATCGATTTATTTGGTTTTATAATCCAAATATGATCTTTTTTATTCATCTAAACTAATAAGAAATTTTTTTCCTAATTTTTTTTTAGAAATATATGTACGTTAATTAATAAGTGAAAATATGACTGGGAACCAGAATTAAAATTCATAACAGTTTAACATATATAAGTTATACAACGTTGTTTATGTAACTTATACATCTTTGTGGCATGCACACATATATATTAACATATAAATATACATATAAAAATGGTAGAAAAGTAGAAGTATATATACATATGGTAAATATTGAAAATATCTAAGTTTAAAAAAGCAAACAACTTCTCGCATCAAATCTACCTTGCACCACCACCATCACCACTATCACATCTACATCATCATCATATGGGGGAGGGGGTCTACCATGCGTTTTAGGGTAGGATAGGAGGGGATGTCAAGGGGTAGTTTCGTCCATTCATGTTATAATATTTTGGTTTTCTAAAATCCTATATATACCCCATTTCTTCACATTTTTCACACAATTTTCTTCACTTCCTTCTCCACATTATCAAGCTTATTAATGGCTTCTCATGCTAACAAAGTTATCGAAGAAACCTCAAAAAGAAATTAATTAGTATATTATAAATATAGTAGCAAAATATCTCCAAACAACTTCAAAACTCCTCAATTTCAAGCTTCCTGTCCAAGTTCAAAATCCATCAATCGAAATCAAAGTTTCCCACCGAACACACATCAACAATCCATCTACAGTAAATAAGAAGGATGGATAATCAACACGTGGCATAATCCAAAGGCAGGAACCAAAAGCATGGAAAATTATCGATTAGCAATTCGTGTAATTCTCTATGGACCATAAATAGGTATGGAACTTTAGTAGAAAGGGGGAGATAATTTTACTTTACTTTCTTTTATGCACTGAAATAAAAAATTGTAATCTCTGCCATATGTTTGTACTAAGAATGAAAGAAGAAGATAAGGACATTTTCATTATAATCTCTACTATATTTGTCTACACTAAGAATGAAAGACGAAGGTAAGGCCGTTTTCCTTATGGATGTAGGATTTGTTAACATCCAAATCATGTAAATTCCTTGGGCCTTTTATTGCTTTTCACACTCTATTTAATTTTTTTGTTTTTAATATTTGAATTGAATTGGATTGCTTTCACGTATTAGATGGAGACATTTCATATGGGTTCGAATACTTTTCCTCATGTGTATAAGAACTACAGTGACATAGTTGCTCCACCTAAAGGCTATTTTAGTATTACTTAACGTTGCTAATTCTTAATAATTAAAGCATTCAGCGTCATGATTACTTCTAAAAATATTTGGGTGTTTTTGAGGCAAAAAGAATTTCATTAATAAAAACAATTTTGAACACTCAAACCTATCTTTCCATATATCCATAGGTTTTCTTCAAGTGTAGGTATAATCGAAATCGCTCTTGTTGGTGCAGCTTGCAAATCGAGAAAGCCACTGCGAAAGGCCAACCAAAAGCGAGCGCATGATGCGACCCTTGGTTCTGACCAAGCCCCTAAAAGGCAGCTCCCTCTCTTCCTCTTCCCTTTCCAGATGTTCCTTCTCCCTCTAACACGACGGCAATAGCTGTCCCTTCTTTGTAAGGTAGTCCTGCCCCCAATATTCGTCCCTTGCCTTTGCTTGAGAGGGTTATATCTGACCTAGTAGAAAGAGTGGGGAAGACGGAGTTGCACACATTATCTTATATTGTCTCATCCTCTTCATATTTTCCTCTTCCCCTTCCACTTTCCAAGATCTTCTGAATTATTGGATGAACTGGAAAAGTCTTGGTCATATGTAGGTGACACTCTTTTTTTATGCCAAACAAATTTATTTTCTTTGTTATTTATATTTATTAATTTTATTTTATTCTAGCATGTTGCCTTAATAATAGAAGCGCAAGTTTGTGAAAGTGACCTAATTATCGCTTTTTATTGGGTAGCCAAACTTGAAGCCAACCTCACTTTATCTAGCACTAAGAAAGCTGAACTTGTTTCCACGAAGGTCGGAGCTGAGAAGGAGGCCACGGTTGTGGCTGGAGCCCTATTCTAAAAAAAGCAAGTTGTACGGGACCAGAGAGGACCTATCCAAGGTGGAAAAAGAGCCGACTGATTCAAAGGAAAATTCTAGGGTGAACACCTCCAACATGATTTTCAGTCTATACATTTCAGCTCAGCTTCAGTTTAGGAAAGAGATTGATCTTAGCTCTTTAGTTGAGCAGTCTGGTTAATGCAGTGTATAAATATTGTATGGACAAGTGGAATAAAGAGTATGCTAAGCAAGATTCTTCTCTTGAACATATAGCACACATAGTTGGAGACGAGGAGGCGGAGGAGGATTATAGAGATCTACCACCTAATGGTGCTGAGTGAAAAACTGAAACTAAGGTTACTTTGAATCGTTATGTAGATATTCAATTTTTTTTATTAACACATAGACATGCGACCGCATGTGTGACGCCCTACCTCTATACTCACACTAGCCAATGACACTACGGGGTAATGCCATCGACTAGTGTGAAGAATAAGGCTGTTGAGGAGCGACCATATGTGAAATGGGTTTATGCGAGCACCAGTATGCCAGATAGTATTACATGCATTTCATTTCAAGAGGAAATCCAACATATCAAGTACAAAATCAAAGCTACTACACAGTGGCTATGTGGTCTTCGAAAACAAATATAAAATAAACATAACACAAATCAGTCACATATATTTATATCACAAAGGCGGAAACAAATATGAATATAACACGTAAAAGTGTACATCAAAGTAGTGGTCATGTAAGATCCACTACATCACAAAAGAATAGGTACATATGCTAAACAAAAGAGTATGTATACAGTAAGGAGTCTCTATCTCGAATGTATAAAACAAAAAAAATTACTAA
This sequence comes from Allium cepa, assembly GCA_030765085.1. Taxonomy (NCBI): domain Eukaryota; kingdom Viridiplantae; phylum Streptophyta; class Magnoliopsida; order Asparagales; family Amaryllidaceae; genus Allium; species Allium cepa. Next base: position 24,980,946 of record CM060938.1, on the reverse strand, counting down.
GCTAAGTAGTTAGCCAAAGTCAGATGACAGACCCAGATAAGAAGTCAAGTAGAAGCACCTGAAGTACCTTGGCCGAACCCGAGTATTATTTAAGAAGGAAATAATAAACGGATCAGTCTAGCTATAAATATCATATGAAATGAGATAGTATAAGAGATATGACAAAAATGTATGATAACAATAATGCCATACCATGAAAAATATATATTAAACAACAACAAAAGTCATACAATATCTCAACAATCTCAAACCACCAAAAACAATGTCATATTCTTTAACATATTCACCAAACCACGAATATTGATACAACTTGTCAATATAAATCACAAAAATTGGTGAAACACAAATTCTAGAAATCATCAATTAGAAATCCAGAAATCACAAAGGGAAGGCCTATCACAAACGAGAGCATGAAAACTCACCAACACATGTATCACAAACGGAACGCTATTCCATAAACCAAACATCGACGCACCTAGAAAGATACGCCCCATGCACAGTTGAACATCGAAGCACCTAAAAAGATATTCCCCATGCATAAACAAACATCAACACACCTAAAAAGATATGCCCCATGCATAAACGAACATCGATGCACCTAAAAAGATACGCCCCATGCATAATCGAACATCGACGCACCTAGAAAGATACGCCCCATGCATAAACGAACATCGACGCACCTAGAAAGATACGTCCCATGCTCTGACTTATCGATCTGATTGCTCCATGAACGGTCCAAAGACCATGGGTCGATAGCCCATAAAAATGAGACGAAGCTCCTTAAAATCGAGGTATAGTGCCCCACGTGGACAAAGAGCGATCACATATCGCTAGTCTAAACCATAAAATGATCACCATCTATCAATAAGAAGTGTAAATTACACTATGCTAGTAAATAAATGAGTTTAGCTTCATGTCCCATAACCACTGGCTTAACTTAAATATTTACAAACAAATTGTAGATTTCCACTTGAAAATTGTCATGAGATTTCAATCGAACAAGTCCAAGAATTAACCGACGAAGTAAACGCAAGCGTTTTATACCACTTGTTTTACTGAGCCGTTTAATTAAATTTCTATACGAGTGAGGTAAAGGTTTGTACATACTAATAGATTAGAAAATGGATTTGAAAATGAGTTCTGTATTAAAAATAACGGTGAAATCATTTTGTGAAAGAGTTTGAATATTTACTACTAGTATAGAAACCTTTGTATTTTAAAGTGACAAATCAAAGAAAACGATTGTAAAAACAATCGATCACTAAAAACTCACATTCGAAGACGTGAATCGATTCTAAAGAAATCGATACCAAATCCATCAAAACGGATATTCCTAAAAACCCAGAAAAAGAAGTCATCAAAGTCGATAAAAGTGATAACAAATAATCGGATCAAAAAAAAATCGATAAACATGGGAAATTCACTCAAAAAATAGGCAAATAAGCAAAGCTGAATAGTTCCAGATGTCTGGGGGTTAATCCAGGCATTTGGATTTGTGTTCTGGAAATAGTTCAGAACCCTCCAAGACATCTGAACACTATCCAGGCATCTGAAAACTAACCAGACGTCTGGATGGTTTGGACCAGACGTCTGGTCCAAGTCTCTGCCGTTTTTTTATTTTCTGCCGGAACCATAACCAAACGTCTGGAATAGATCAATCAGACATCTGGTTGCCTGATCTGGGCAACATTTTTCCTCGGCCAATGATGCCCAAAATGATTCGGAAGCGATCGGACGAGCGATGGAGACCAGGGATTTATTCTAAGCGACAACCAAGCCTTATAGGCTCTTCGATACACCCCAAATAACATGTCCAAATATCCAAGATATGATCTTTAAAGATTTTAACTTCAAAATACTAAAATTTGGAAAATTCACAAAATCAATTCAAATCAAAAGCAAATGAACATGAATAGTGTTAGAAATTAACACCTAGCAACAATGAAAGTTATAGATGTAGATGTGAGTTCAAAAACTCACCTTTAAACCCAAATGTAGAAATGAGGAGCTCTAAAACAAGCAAAGATTGATTTCTCTTCAACAACACCTCTAGAATCTTCAATCTAAGCTTCTCTTTGATTTTAGAGCAATAATTTGAATTTCCTAGCAAAACTAGGGTTTAGGAATTCTGATTTCCTATCTCTTCCCCCAATTTTCTTTTAGCTTGAGTGTTAGGAAATGATAAAATTAGCGAAGAGGAGTTGGATGAAGAGTTAGGGTATTAGATGAGTTCAAGGGCTGAAACCCAAACCCAAAGCCCAATAGAAAAATAGCAAAATTCTATTCAACTCCATACATATCGATGTTTATACTCAAAAAGGTCGCAAACGTCGTTTTGAACTCAATGGAAGTGGTCTCGAGTCCTAATTTGACTATTTACAAAAGTGGCATTTCAGACTTTAATTCGACTAACGATGCTATATTTAAATAAATTATTTAAATATATAATCGTAAAATATGCGGGTTGTTACAGACTCCCCTCCTTAAATAAATTGCGTCCTCGCAATACTTAAGAAGAAAACAAAGAGTAACAACCATAAAAGCATATCAACACAAAAGAAAATTTGAAGTAAGAAGTTCACTTTAAGGAGCACGAGAGAGTAAGTCCGGATGTGTTCGCTCGATGAATTCTCTGGATTCCCAAGAACAATCCTTATGACCATTGAAGTTTCACAAGTGGAACATCTTTATTACGAAGGCTTTTAACCACCAAAGCAATGATACGAATATGATGTTGCCCATAAGTCAAATTTGGTGAAACTTTAATTTCTTCAATAACACCGGGCTCAAGAATAGAATCGGAATCTCTAAGGCATTTCCCTAGTTGAGAGACGTGGAATACGTCATGAATAGCAGAAAATTGAGCCCGTAATAAAAGGTGATAAGCCACGGAACCAATACGTTCGTTGATGGGAAATGGGCCAATATATCGAGGCGCTAATTTTCCCGATCGACTGAAACGCACAACACCCTTCATAGGTGAAACACGAATAAACACCAAATCTCCCACAGAAAATTCCATATTCCTTCTTCGGTTATCGACAAAGGATTTTTGTTTACTTCGAGCTTCTTTCATCCTATGACGAATTAGGTCAATCTTTTCTGTGGAATCACGAATAAAATCTGGACCTAAAACCGGCTTCTCACTGGCCTCAAGCTAACAAGAAGGAGATCGACATGGCCTTCCACAGAGTGCCTCGAATGGTGCCATACCAATACTAGATTGGAAGCTATTATTGTAAGAAAACTCAGCAAAAGAAATATGATCTTCCCAACTTCCACCAAAATCAAGAATACAAGCACGAAGAAGATCTTCAAGAGTTCGATTCATAGGCTCTATTTGTCCATCGGATTGAGTACGATAAGCGGTGCTAAAAGGGAAGGATGTGCATCAAAGCTACATAAAACAAGAGATGAACATGAATCAGATTCACGATCTCGAATCTCACAAGTGGATAAAATCTCGAGATCATTCCATTTGGATATCATCATAGAAACAACCGCTTGTTGCTTACGACTAAAGGCATCGGTAACACGATTTCCCTTTCTGGGAGTATAAAGAATATCAAGATCATAAGATGCAAGGAACTCGAGCCAATGTTGTTGACATAAATTAAGTTCCTTTTGAGAAAATAAATACTTCAAAGATTTATGGTCGGTGTAGAGAATAAATTTCTCTCTCAAAAGATAATGACTCCAAATTCTAAGGGCGAAAGCAATGGACGCGAGCTCTAAATCAGGAGTGGCATATCTAGTCTCGGTAGGCTTTAATTGCTTAGAAGCATAAGAGATAACACGTTCCCTCTGCATGAGAATGGCTCCCAAACTTACACAACTAGCATCGTATAAACAATAAAGTCTTGGTTCCCTTCGGGAATCACAAGAAGAGGTGCATTGGAAAGGAGTTCTTTTAAATGATCTTCTTTCCTAAAAAGCTAAGTCATTCAAAATAATAATGAACTTTATGTAATCATATTTTTAGAAAAATTTACTTATTACAAGTCAATTTATTATGTCTGACTGTCTCATCATAGCGTTTAGGAGATTCATATCGATAACATTGACCAAGCGCATCGACCAGAATTTTCAAAGCACTAAATGGTAAAAGCAACACAAAATCATCTTCTATATGATAAAATATCTCTTAAATTTTTTTACGAATATTCTTTGTTCATTTTAAGAACAAAATCCAATTACACTTATAAATGTATCTTATTAAAAAGATTCGCAAATTTTAAATTGTTGTTTTCATCCGTAATCAATGAATACAAGGCGGACTCATCGAGATATTCGTAGAATACTCGATTCATAAGATAGATGAAATAAGCTGGATGGTTTGTCCAACCAAATGGAATAACAAGCCATTCATAAGAACCATAATAAGTGCAGAATGCGGTTAGTGGAACGCTATCGTCTGCAACTTATAGCTAATGAAAATCGGTGGCAAGGTCGGGTTGAAAAGACCTTAGCACCACTCAATAGATTCGCTTAGGTGGTAAATTTAAGACAAACTCAAAAATACCAAAAAATTCACGAACTACTTGAATGAGGGAAGTAACATTTTCCTCATCATGTGGGTTCAGAGAATAAAATGATGCTACCAAATTGGAATCGAAATTATTAAAAAAAATCAAAATCTGCTTAACAGATTGAGGATGTCGAAGATAGATAGTCCTCTCGGGACATAGGGTATGGGCTTCATAATGATTAAGCCAATCCTTTCACAAAAATCAACTTTGAAACCTAAGTAGCGTATAACATGCAATTCGGATCGGAAAGCGTAATCACATAAAATAATCTCGATATTTTACAAAGTAAACTGAGTGTTGCGGATTCATCAATCGAATTAGAAATTCTCGACGAAGTCATAAAGCCCATAACATTTAAAGACAAAGCATCAACAAGTTCTTTTGATACAAAGAGTGAGATGCACCCGTATCAAAAGGAACTCAAATAGGATGACCACGAAATAAAATAATGACATCAATGACTGAATTAAAAATACCTTGACCAAGAGAAGTGTCACTAGGAGCTTCCAAAACATTTAGTTTTCCCTCCTTCTTGCTTTGAAGTATGGGACACGTAGATATATGATGACTCAAAGTTTTGCAATAATGACAAAAAAGGGGTTCCGGACACCTATTTGCATAGTGGCCTGTAGAACCACAATTGTAGCATTGTCCACGAGTAGAGGTAGGAGTCTTTGCTACCGAAGTTGCTTGCTTCCCTTTCTTGTTGGGATTGGGGCCTTTGAACATAATAGGCCTCTTTATGTTATCGTTGAAGTTCTATTTGACACTCACAACTTCAACATTACTTTCTTTACCGGCCTCTTCAAGTCGAAGAGCGATATCAACAAGCTCATCAAAAGAAACTTCTAGTTTCAGAAGTAAAGGATTTTTGAGGTTCTTATTCAACCCATAGACAAACCTCTGATTTTTCTTCAACGGGGTATCAATATACTTGAACCCATATTTAGAGAGAGATTCGAAAGATGAGATGTAAGCCGTCATAGAAGATTCACCCTGAACAAGGTCAATAAAGCGTTGGGCTAAAGTTACTTTTTAAGCTTCCGGCACAAACTTTAGTTTGAATCTTTTCCGAAATAGCTCCTAAGTAAGATTCGCTTTGGTAATTTCAGAAATCAAAAGCTCATACCAATCTAATGCTCTTTTCTTGGAGCATGCTAGAAGCCACTTGGACTCGATGTAGATTCACAAGATTCATGCGGGAAAAGATGCGATCGCATGTTCTAAGCCAAACTTGGATTTTTATAATGCTTTTGGAACCCTTGAATGGCATTCCACCCAAATCAGTATAATCATTGCACAAGGGTGCAAACCCAAATTTAGGATGAGTGGGGTCTGGAATGGGTCCGGCAGCTTGAGCATTCTTTACAAGATCTAAAAGCTGCTAGGCAGACATAAATACACCATCCTGAGGTGTAGCACTGGATTGACTGGCGCTGGGGCGGTCAGATCTAACCATCTCTCTTCCTTAAGAAAGAAAGAAAGAAGAGGAAAAATGTTATTTTCAGGATGAATATCAAACAGACTTGTTTGATAAAACATGGCATCACAAAAAATAGGATAGAACAGGTCTTAAGACTTGAATTAAATCCTAAGGCACGATTCCTAAGAGAGACTTAGGACAGTAATCCTTACTAGATTATTCTACATTGTTCCGAAGTTTGGCTTTGATACCAAGCTGTGACGCCCCACCTCTATACTCACATTAGCCAAGGACACTATGGGGTAATGCCATCGACTAGCATGAAGAATAAGGCTGTTGAGGAGCGATTATCTGTGAAATGTCTTTGTGTGAGCACCAGTATGCTAGATAGTATTACATGCATTTCATTTCAAGAGGAAATCTGACATATCAACTACAAACTCAAAGCCACTACAAAGTGGCTATGTGGTCTTCAAAAACAAATATAACATAAGCATAACACAAATCAGTCACTGATATTCATGTCAAAAGGGCGGAGACAGATATAATTATAACACGTAAAAGTGTACATTAAAGTAGTGGTCATGTAAGATCCAATATATCACAAAAGAATAGTACAAGTGTTGGACAAAAGAGTATGTATACATTAAGGATTCTCCATCTTGAATGTATAAAACAAAAAACTATTAAGCTAAGTAGTTAGCCAAAAGTCAGATGACAGACCCAGATAAGAAGTCAAGTAAAAGCACCTGAAATACCTCGGTCTGACCTGAGTATTATTTATGAAGGAAATAATAAACGGATCAATATGGCTATAAATATCATATAAAATGAGATTGGATAAGAGATATGACAAAAACGTATGATAACAATAATGCCATACTGTGATAAGTATACATTAAATAAAAACAAAAATCATACAATATCCCAAGAATCTCAAACCACCAAAAACAATGTCATATTCATTAACATATTCACCAAACCACAAATATTGATACAACTTATCAATATAAATCACAAAAATTGGTGAAACATAAATTCTAGAAATCATCAATCAGAAATCCAGAAATCACAAAGGGGAGGCCTATCACAAACGGTAGCATGAAAACTCACCAACACGTGTATCACAAACGGAATCATATTCCATAAACCGAACGTTGACGCACCTAGAAAGATAAGCCCCATGCATAATCGAACATCGACGCAACTAAAAAGATACGTCCCATGCATAAACGAACATCGACGCACCTAAAAAGAACGTTCCATGCATAATCAAACATCGAAGCACCTAGAAAGAACGTCCCATGCATAAACGAACATCGAAGCACCTAGAAAGATACGCCCCATGCTTTGACTTATCGATCCGATTGCTCCATGAACGCTCCAAAGACCATGGGTTGCTAGCCCATAAAAATGAGACGAAGCTCCATAAAATCGGGGTATAGTCCCCTAAGTGGACAAAGAGATATTTCATATCGCTAGTCTAAACCATAAAATGATCACCATCGATCAATAAGAAGTGTAAATTACACTAAGCTAGTAAATAAAGAGTTTAGCTTCATGTCCCATAACCACTGGCTTAACTTAAATATTTACAAACAGATTGTAGATTTCCACTTGAAATTTGTCACGAGATTTCAATCGTACAATCCAAGAATTAACCGATGAAGTAAACGTAAGCATTTCATACCACTTGTTTTACTAAGCCGTTTAATTATATTTCTCATACGAGTGAGGTAAAGGTTTGTATGTACTAATAGATTAGAAAATGGATTTGAAAATGAGTTCTGTATTAAAAGTAACGTTGAAATCATTTTTGTGAAAGAGTTTGAATATTTACTATTAGTATAGAAACCTTTGTATTTTAAAGTGAAAAATAACAGAAAACGATTGTAAAAACGATCGATCACCAAAAATTCACATTCGAAGATGTGAATCAATTCCAAAGAAATCGATACCAAATCCATCAAAATGGATATTCCCAGAAATTCCGAAAAAGAAGTCATCAAAGTCGATAAAAGTGATAACAACTAATTAGATCAACAAAAATCGATAGACATTGGAAATTCACTCAAAAAATAGGCAAATAAGCAAAGCTGAATAGTTCCAGATGTCTGGGGGTTAATCCAGGCGTCTGGATTTGGGTTTTGGAAATAGTTCAGAACCCTCCCGGACGTCTAAACACTATCTAGGCGTCTGAAAACTAACCAGACGTCTGGATGGTTTGGACCAGATGTCTGGTCTAAGTCTCTGTTGTTTCTTTTTTTTTCTGCCGGAACCATAACCAGACGTTTGGACTTGATCAACCAGACGTCTGGTTGTCTGATCTGGGCAACATTTTGCCTAGGCCAATGATGGCCAAAATGATTCGGAAGCGATCGGACGAGTGACGGAGACTAGGGATTTATTCCAAGCGACAAGCAAGCCTTATAGGCTCTTCGATACACCCCAAATAACATGTCCAAATATCCAAGATAGGATCTTTAAAGATTTTAACTACAAAATACCAAAATTTGGAAAATACACCGAATCAATTCAAATCAAAAGCAAATGAACATGAATAGATGTTAGGAATTCATACCTAACAACAGTGAAAGCTATAGATGTAGATGTGAGTTCAAAAACTCACCTTTAAACCCAAATATAGAAATGTGGAGCTATAAAACAAGCAAAGGTTGATTTCTCTTCAACAACACCTCTTGAATCTTCAATCTAAGCTTCCCTTTGATTTTAGAGCAATAACTTGAATTTCCTAGCAAAACTAAGGTTTAGGAATTCTACTTTCCTATCTCTTCCCTTATTTTTCTTTTAGCTTGAGTGTTATAAAATAATAGAACGAGTGAAGAGGAGTTGGATGAAGAGTTAGGGTATTAGATGAGTTTAAGGGCTGAAACCCAAACCTAAAGCCCAATAGAAAAATAGCAAAATTCTCCTCAACTCCAAACATATCAATGTTTATACTCAAAAAGGTCGCAAACATCGTTTTGAACTCAATGGAAGTGGTCTCGAGTCCTAATTTGACTATTTACAAAAAGTGGCATTTCGGACTTTAATCCGACTAACGATGCTATATTTAAATAAATTATTTAAATATATAATCATAAGATATGCGGGTTGTCACAGCATGGGACTTCTTTCTTGATTTTGTTATGAATGGTTTGTTGTAGTTGCTTTCTTTTTTAATGCCTAATAAATGATTGGGTCATGTTTTATTTGTTTTAGTTTTTTGAAGAAGCTTTGTCTGTTAAGCTTCTGAAGGAAAGTGAGGACTGGCTCAGAACCCAAACTTTAGATCACCTGGGTCTGTTTGCGCCAAAATTGATCATAAACACCAAATATCGCCAAAGCACCAGTATTTGAACACAGATCAGCAATAAATGATTACAAATCACTGATCTAAGTAATGTAGAGGATAAAAAATGAAGAATAATAAACTTAAAATGGAAAGAAATTGACAGAGACACAAGATTTATAGTGGTTCGGCTATCTCCGGCCTACGTCCGCTTCAAAAGTTAATCTTTTATTGACTTTCCTTAATGGTTACAACTGATTACAGCGGTTTACAGTGATGAAATTATAGTATGACTGCAGCCTTGTAGTGCAAAGATATTTTCGGCAGAGTCTGGACATTGGATAGCCAAAAGATCCCTTTTCTGTAGGCTCTGAGGTGCTATTTATAGGTGTAGGCTGTAAATATCTCGCTCAAATCTTGGAAGACTTCTTCTGACACATGAGTGGGCCCACGCGATCGATCCTAGGCGATTTTGACTCAATCCCTGATCGATACGAATAAATTTCCTATCAATCAAGATTTAACCCAATTGAGTCGAAATTTGGCAAGAACGTTCTTTAGGTCGTACGTAAGCTTCTGTGAAAATTTGGTGGCATTTCTACATGTGGACCATAAGATGTGATCGATGCAAGTTCGTGTTCATCGGTTAGCTGTCGCGTTCATATCCATCACTTCGCTTCCATACTCTCCTCTCTTCGAATCGATCAAGTTGGCATCGATGACGTGTCTCAAAGATCCAAGGGAGATTCACCTTTCGCGCCGCTTTGATTGCTTCCTTCGTATCGATCGATACGAATACGATCGATGCGAACATGGCTCCTGAACACTTCGTATCCATATGCTACCATCCATTTGTTAATGCCTTCGATCTTTTCCGTATCCATCAACTATGCCTCCTTTCGTGTCCATCGACCAACCCTCCTTTGCATCGACTCGAAGTACCCAATGTTGATCGATACGAACAATATCGATTCGAAGTAGTCATGTTGGTCGATACGAACAGTATCGATTCGAAGTATACTGCTACGCTCCATCCTGATCGACACGAAATCATCAAGTCGAACAAACCATCATGCGATTGTTTATTAATCAAAGTCCACAACTATCGATTCGAAACCCATTTAATCCTTCTCCCTGATCGATACGAATGTCTAGTTCATATCCATGGGTATTGATACAAACGAGATTCCCTTGAGCTTTCATCCATCAATATCTCGAACAAACGAACTCCGTTCGACTTGAAATTTGAAACATAGTCTTTCCTAGCCTTGATTTCCATTACCTAGTAATTTCACCTTGATCGGAGCTTGGTCAAACTTGGTCGACATCCATCATAACCTTGTTTCCAACCGATCTCCAATCTCGATATCCATCCTTTCCAGCCAATTTGTTGATATTCTGACCTTGACGAAAAAGTGGGATAATAGGGTCTTAGTGCTGTGACCATTAGTAAGCATGAGAAAGAATTAGATGAGTCCTATACCATTCTTAAGAGTGAAACCAAAGAGTTGTTTTAGAGGATTGATCAAGTAGTTAAAGAAAAGAGGCGCTTGTGACTTTGTACTGCGCCTGTGGCAATATACCCTAGAAAATCACTATGTTCCACCTAATATATCACACTTGGAATGGTTCGGGCTTAAGTTTAGGAATTTTTACGAGGGTTGAATTTTGTTTACTTCTGCTGTTTTCTGTATATGGCTTTCTTGAATTGATGTAGTTAATAAGAGAAGTTTATATTAGAATTTGTTTGGTATCTTTTAATTTTCATAGAGGCTGTATATTTTTTTGTTACTAATTAGGCCGATTCGTATAAAATAGAGCCCGTGCACCATGAAGTTTCCACACATGACCTTCCTCCGGTGCCCACCGTTCTTGAGTTAGATGAGATAGGCGTGTCTGAATTTAAGGTTGAAGTGAAGGGTCCTTTTATCGGTATTGACGCAGTGGTTAGTTACCTCCAAGCTGAGAATGTTGAACTTGGAAGGGAGTTAGAGCGTGTTCACTGGGAGCTTAAAGAAGCCGAAGATGCTCTTACCCATTGGTATGAACAGAACATTAGGTTGCATACTAGGCTTGATGCTGCTGAATCATAGTTAAGTGAGACGCAACAGACAAAGAAGAATTGGGAGAGCTTTTATGGGATTATTCTTCATAAGGAGATTAAGCAGCAAAAGAAAACTATTGAGGATATGTCTGGGGAGATTGCTCATCAAATTGGAGAAAAGAGGCTGCCAAAAGCGAATGGGTTGTGGTACCCTACTCTGATACGATTACCGCTCTTCCTATAGGTTCTAGGTCTTCTCCAATGTCCGATCAGAAAAGGGTTGTGGAATCAAGGGGACCTTCCTGTTTGTGGGACGAAGGATGGAGAACTGATGCCCATAGATTCATTGGTGATTTTTCAAGACAGACTAAGAAACTAGGGCTGAGCTTACCGATACCTTGGAGAAAAGGAAGGAGGATGTATAGAGGATTCATGCCCTTGAGGATTCCCTACGTAATGTTAATGGCAGGATTGCTTCCTACTTGAAGAGGCGTTAGAGGGAGAAAATTGAAATTAAGAGGGCGTAGATTCTTCTACGACACGTGAGGGATGTTCTCAAATTTTTCTACTCTTCTCTTTGTCAAAACTTCTTACGTAATGTTATGGGTTTTGAAGTAGCCGCAAAGGGACCAACTGACCATTGGTGGGGCTTGTTATGACCCCCGAAGGACTTTCTCTGTTAATTCTACCCTACCTTTAGCTTCCATGTCTTAGGTGTTTTAAGGATAGTGTTGCTTAGAGAGTGGTTTTGCAACTTACATCATGTTTGAGGTCATTTGCATGTTATGTGAATTGATATTCCTTTATAAAGTTTGTGCATTTTCTTGTACTAATTTTATTTATTTTTACTCTTCCTAGATTTCATTTTGTGTGGGCCTATTTGAATTTCATCCCGCTTTTTAGAGTTTGAAAGTTGCTATTCTTATAGAGAAGCTGGATTCTACCCTAGGTAGAGTCAGAGAACTAGTAAGTTTACTGAAGGATGCTGAAAGGATATACGAGGTTGTATATATGAACAAAATTAAAACCTTGAAATGTAAAGTTGAAGAACTAGATGGGTAGATTACAAGGCAAATTAGCATAGAAGATACTCCTTCTGCAACCTAGGCTAGTGGTTCTTCTTCTAGACTAGGTGCTGCTCCCGCACCACCCTTTGAGGACGATCCAGGTGAAGTTTCGAAATGGAAGAGTGACTTGAACAGTTATTATGAAGCCAAGTTTATCAAGCTGGAGGTTCATCATAAGAAGAAGTAGGTACACCGGACACTCACGTTTCACCCTTCATTGCATAGCAGAAGGGCTTTTTGGTCGCTTCACTAGGAATACCGAGAAGATAAGGGAACATCTTTTAGGTGAGATTGAAAGAATTAGAGGGGTAGCTATAAGGCATGTGAATGCCCTTGAAAATAAGATTTTTCAACTTAGAATGCGAAGCTAGCTTGGACTCCATTGTTGTTTCCGAGGTGGAATGGATAGGGCTTCCTTGGTAGAGCAACTTTATGATGAAAAAGTAAAGGAGGTTACTGTAGAAATTGGTTGGAGGTGAGAAATCGATGTTTTTACATATTTTTTACCTAGATTTGACCCGAATTTCTTAGACAACCGCGCGAATTATGAATTTGATTAGCAGGATTGTGGTGACCATTGGGTTGGCGCTAATTATGGTCCATGTATGGTTTACTGTTGTACCTCTCATGGTTGTATTGTTCTCATTCGCTCATCAGTCATTATGACTTAGTTGGATGGTTAAAGCCTTCTGTTTTCGGCTTGATGGGCTGTTCTTCTTTATGTTCAGGGTCACAACGTCATAGATCATCCTATTATAGAACAATCGTATCTAGCTCTTCTTCTGAGCCCGAATCAGATTCTTAGCATAGGCTTTTGCTTTGCTGTGAAGTGTAACTCTGTTAATTTAGTATAATTTGTGTTGAGGTTATTTTTATCCATGTTTTCTTGTGAACTAAGAGTAGGCATATTGGCCTATCCATAAAATCTTCGGCCAATAGAAATAAAACTAAGTTAACTCAGGTAAGTTTTAGTTTTTCATATTTACATGGTAATCTTTAATTTATTGAGTTGCATCTGATTTGTGAGCTGTGGTACATTCCATGCATCATTTTTCCTTGCTAGTTCCTTTTTGACTTCTTGCACAATTCATGAATCCTGAACCATACTTAGGACATGCATGTTTTGATATATATGAGGCATGACCTATTCTCTTGTAGAGATAGGTTTACGTTTGTGAGTTTGGCACGGTCGGCCCCGCTAGTTGGGGAAAGATGGATATTTGACTGTGAAGTCAGGAAACGTGTTTATGGCCTTCGCATGTGCATGATTTTTTATACTGGTTCTAGCTGTCTAGTATACACATATCCAGTGGCTATGTTAACAGTACTAACATAGAGGATTTTTTATACTAGTTTGGGCCATCCAATATCCCAACGACTAGTTTGGATGGGAAGCCGAGCTATGTTATAAGCAGCTCCATTTTGATAACTGGTTCTGCTAGTTTGATATCCCTATGTCCATTTTGGCTGAGAAGTCGAGCCGCGTTATAAGTAGCTCTATTTTAAAAACTGGTTAGGGCAGTCTGATATCCCTACATCCAGTTTGGGTTGAGAAGCTAATCTACATTGAGCACTATTTTTGATAGCTGGTTCAAGCCGTCTAATATCTATACATCCAGCGTGATTATTAACTATGTCAAAATAATTAACATAGATGTTTTTTATACTGTTTCAGGCCATCTAATATCCCTACATCCAGTTTACTCTATTATTACCTTTTTAATAATTACAATGACTGTTATTATAACAACCCGCATATTTTACAATTGTATATTTAAATATTTTATTTAAATATAGCATCGTTACTCGGATTTAGGTCTGAAATGCTACTTTTTGCAAACGGTCGAATTAGAACTCGAGACCACTTATATTGACTTCAAAATGCCATTTGCGAACTTTTTAAGTACGAACATCGATACGTTTGGAGTAAGCTTGAATTTTGACATTTTCACTTAAGGCTTTGGATTTGGGTTTCAGCCCAATAACCTAACATAAGACCCAAGCTCCATCCCATTTCCTCTTCATTCATTCTATTATTTTCCTAACACTTCAAGCTTTAGCAAAAACGGGGGAAGAGATTGGAAACTAAAATCCTAAGCCCTAGTTTCTTTTGCAAATTCAAGTTCTAGCTCCAAAATCAAAGAGAAGCTTAGGTAAGCATCCTCTTCTTCTTCACCATCTCTATCTTCCTCCAATTTCAGAAATTTCCTATAACCTAACTAAGGAAATATTTGCTTATGATCTTAAATTGGAGCTTTTAGAGTTGAAATTGAAGAGTAGTTGATCTTCCTTTTGTTTTCAAGCTTCTCCTTCCTTGTTTTTGATAAAAAGGTGAGTTTTTGAACTCACATCTATATCTATAGAATTCATTGCTATTAGGTATGAATTCCTAACATTTATTCTTGTTCATTTGCTTTGGATTGAATTGGTTTTATGAATATTCCAATTTTTGGTGTTTTGAAGTCAAAATCTTAAAAATCCTAGCTTTGGTGTTTGAACATGATTTTGGTGGTGTACCGAAGAGCCTATAGGGCTGGGTTGCCGACTGGCGTAAACCCCTAGTGCCCATTGCTCGTCCGATCGTCATTTGTTGGATTTTTTCCCTTGGAAGGGCTAGATTGAATATGCTTCAGAAGCAGGTTCAGTCTACTGGACCAGGAGGTCAGTTGACTGAACCAGGGGATAGAAAATTCCTGGTCCCTGTATAAGTCGACTGAATTATGAGTTCAGTCGACTGAGCCTCGAAACTGAGTGTTTCTAGGCACGTGTCAGTCGACTGAACTCTGAATTCAGTCGACCGAACCTGAAAACAGAGAGTTTCCAAGCATTGAGTCAGTCGACTGACTTCAGAGTCCATTCGACTGAATCTAGGAAATTGCATTTTTGCCTAATGTAGGCAGTTTTTGTGTAGATTTCCTATTTTTAATCGATTCTCGTTTCCCCGATTAGTTGTTATCACTTTTGTTGACTTTGATAATTTCTTTTACGGGATTTTTGGGAATTTCCATTTTGATGGATCGGTATCGATTTGTATGGAATTGATTCATGTCCTCGTATGTGAATTTTCAGTGCTCGGTTGTTTCTACAATCATTTCCGTGACTTGTCACTTTAAAATACAAAGGTTTCTATACTAGTAGTAAATATTCAAACCCTTTTTCAAAGATGACTTCAACTCTATTTCTAATACAAAGCTCTTTATAAAATCATTTTTCAATCTATTAGTATATACAAACCTTTACCTCGTTCGTATGAGAAAATCTAATTAAACGGCTTAGCAAAACAAGGTATGAAGCTTGCGTTTAATTCGTCGGTTAATTTTTGGACTTGTTCGATTGAAACTCTTGTGATAATTTTCGAGTGGAGATCTACAATTTGCTCGTAAATATTTAAGCTAAGCCAGTGGTTATGGGACATGAAGCTAAACTCATCAATTTATTAGCTTAGTGTAATTCACACTTTTTATTAATAATGATGATCATTTTGTGATTTAGACTAGCGATATGCTATTCTCTTTGTCCATGTAGGGGATTGTACCTTGTTTTATTGAGTTTCGTCTCATTTCTTTTATAGGCTAATGACCTATTGGTTCTTTGGAGTTTCAACTCATTTTTGTGGGCTAGCGACCCATGCTCTTTTATGGAGTTCGGATCATCGGGCGTACCATTGTACTACGTGGTTGTATCGGCTTATCAGGTACATCGGGCATACCGTTGTACTACGTCGTTGTTTCGAATTATTTGAGTTTCAGGTTCCTCGGGCGTACCGTTATTGTACTACGTCGTTGCACTGCTCTATGGTTAGCGACCATGGGTTAGCGACCTGTTTGTGATACACGTGTTAGTGAGTTTTCTTACTCCCGTTTTGTGATAGGCCTTCCCCTTTTTTTAATTTCTGGATTTCTAGTTGATGATTTTTTGGATTTGTGATTCACCAATTTTGTGATTAGCATTGATATATTTGTCAATATTAGTGGTAGGGTTAATAAAATAAAGAATATGACATTCTTTTCTGTGTTTTGACATTTCTTGAGATATTGTATGATTTTTGTTGTTATTTAATGTATATTTGTCGTAGTATGGCATTATTGTTATCATACGTTTATGTCATATCTCTTCTTCTGTCTCATTTTATCTGATATTTATAGCTAGACTGATCCGTTTATTATTTTCTTATTAAATAATACTCGGGTCAGACCGAGACATTGCAGGTGCTTCTGCTTGACTCCTCTTCTGGGAACATTATCCGACTTTTGAATAACTACTCTAGTTTAGTAGTTTTTGTTGTTATACATTTGAGATAGAGACTCCTTGATATATACTTATTCTTTTGTCTAGCACTTGTACCTATTCTTTGGTGATATTGTGGATCTTATTTGACCATTACTCTGGTATACACTTCTATGTGTTATATTCATATCTGTTTCCGCCTTTGTGATATGGATATCTGTGACTGATTGTGTTATGCTTATTTCTATATTTGTTTCTGAAGATCTTATAGCCACTATGTAGCAGCTTTGAGTTTGTATCGGTATGTCAGATTTCCTCTTGAAAAGAAATGCATGTTATGCTATCTGACGTATCGGTGCTCGCATAAAGTTATTACACGGAAGGTCGCTCCTCAATAGCCTTATTCTTCGTACTAGTTGACGACATTTCTACGTAGTGTCCTTGGCTAGCGTGAGTATAGAGGCATGGCGCCACAGCATGGTATCAGAGCCGAGCTTCGGAACAATGTAGAATAATCTAGCAAGGATCATTGTCCTAAGTCTTTCTTAGGAGTCGTGCCTTAGGATTTATTCGAGTCATTAGACCCGCTTTATCCTTTTCTTTTATGGTGCCTTGTTTTATCAATCATGATTGTTTGATATTCATTCTGAGATTAACCTTTTACCACTTCTTTTTTTCTTTCTTAAAGAAGAGAAATGGTTAGACCAAACCGTGCCCGTGCCGATCAATATAGTGCTACTCCTCAGGATGGAGTATTTATGTCAGCTCAACAACTTCTAGATCTTGTAAAGAATGATCAAGCTGTCGGACCCATTCCAGAGCCTACTTACCCAAAATTCGAATTTTCACGCCTGTGCAGTGATTATACAAATTAGGGTGGAAATCCGTTTAGGGGTTCCGAGGGCGTTATCGAAGTCCAAGCTTGGCTTAGAACATGCGATCGCATCTTTTCTCGCATGAATCTCATTGATCTTTATCAAGTCTAAATGGCTTCTAGTATGCTCCAAGAAAGAGCATTGGATTGGTATGAGCTTCTGATTTCTTAAATTATTGAAGCGGATCTTACTTGGGAGCAATTCTGAGAACAATTCGAATTAAAGTTTGTGTCGGAGGCTGAAAAATTAACTTGAGCTCGGCGTTTATTGACCTTGTTCAAGGTGAATCTTCTGTGACAGACTATATTGCATCTTTTGAATCCCTCTCTAAATACGGGGTCGAGTACATTCATACCCTATTGAAGAATAATCAGAGGTTTGTCTAAGGCTTGAATAAGAATCTCAAAAAGCCTTTACTTCTAAAATTAGAAGTTTCTTTCGACCAACTTGTTGATATTGCTCTTCGACTTGAAGAGGCAGATAAAGAAGATGATGTTGAAGTTGTGGGTGCCAAACCGAACTTCAACAACAACAAGAAGAGGCATATTAAGTTCAAAGTTCCTTATCCCAACAAGAAAGGGAAGCAAGCAACTCTGGTAGAAAAGACTATTGCCTCTAGTAATGGGCAATGCTATAATTGTGGTTCTAAGGACCATTTCACTAATAGATGTTCGAAACCCGTCTTTTGTCGTTATTGCAAAAGTTTGGGTCATCTTCTATCTTCTTGTGCCAAACTTCAAAGCAAGAATAAGGGAGAGCTTAATGTTGTGCAAGCCCCTAGTAACTCTTCTCATGGTCAAGGTATTTCTCATTCTATCCTTGATGACATTATTATGTTTTGTGATCATCCTATTTGAGTTCTTTTTTATACGGGTGCATCCCATTCTTTTATACCAAAAGAACTTGTTGATACTTTTTGTTTGAGTGTTATGGCTTTGACGACTTCTTTGAGAATTGCGAATCCAGTTGGTGGATCTGCAACACTCAGTTTACTTTATAAAGATGTCAAGATTATTTTATGTGATTTTTCCTTCCGTGCTGATTTTCATATCATGCGTTACTTGGGCTTCGGAATGATTTGGGAAAGGATTGGCTTAAATGTCATGAAGCCTATATCCTATGTCCTAAGCGGGCTATTCATCTTCGACATCCTCAATCTGTTAAGTAGATTTCTATTGTTCTCAAAGATTAGGATTCTAAATTGGCAGCATCCTTGTATTCTCTAAACCCTCAAGATGACGATAATGATGATGAGGAAGATGTCATTTCTCTCATTAACGTTGTTCGTGAATTTTCTAATATATTTGAGCCCATTTTAGGATTACCACCTGAGCGAGCAATTGAGTTCCGAATTAATCTAATTCCTGGAGCTCTACCTATCACACATCCTCCTTATCGTATGTCTAATAAGGAAAATGAGGAGATGCATAAACAATTATCCGAATTGGAAGCGAAGCAGTTTATTCATTCTAGTTCCTCTTCTTAGGGAGCTTCAGCTATTTTTGTGAAGAAATCCGATGGTACACTTAGGCTTTGCGTTGACTACCGCAAGCTTAATGATCTTACCATTAAGAATAAATATCCTTTACCTCGGATTGATGATCTGTTCGATCAACTTAGTGGTGCTAGAGTCTTTACACTGTTATACTTAGCAACTGGTTTTCATCAACTTCGAATTGCAGAGGATAGCATTCCTTTGACATCATTCCGTACTCGTTTTGGATCTTATGAACGGCTTGTTATGCCATTTGGTTTGACGAATGCCCCAGCTTATTTCGTTTACCTTATGAATCGAGTTTTCAAAGACTTCCTCGACCGATTTGTTCTCTTCTTTATAGATGATATTCTTGTTTATTCTAAAACCAAGGAAGAGCATGAAAAGCATCTTCGGATTGTGTTGGAAACTCTTAGGAGCAATCAACTGAAAGCAAGATTTTCTAAGTGCAACTTTGGAAATCTCGTGTGAAATTTCTCGATCATATTATTTCCAAATCCGAAATTTCCGTAGATCCTTTAAAGATCGAAGCGATTCAAGATTGAAAAAGACCGGAGAGTGTGACGGAAATACGTAGTTTTCTTGGATTGGCAGGCTATTACCATCGTTTCATAAAAGCCTTTTCTAAAATTTCCATGCCTCCTACTAGTTTTACATAGAAGAGAGTTAAATACATTTGGTCAGACAAATGTGAAGCTTCTTTTTAAAGATTTAAAGAACTCCTTTCCAATGCCCCTATTCTTGTGATTCCCGAAGGGAACCAAGACTTTATTGTTTATACCGATGCTAGTCGTGTTGGTTTGGGAGCCGTTCGCATGCAAAGGGAATGTGTTATTGCTTATGCTTCCAGGCAATTAAAGCCCGCTGAGACTAGATACGCCACTCATGATTTAGAGCTCATGGCTATTGTCTTCGCCCTTAGAATTTGGCGTCATTATCTTTTGGGAGAGAAATTTAATCTCTATATCGATCATAAATCTTTGAAGTATTTGTTTTCTTAAAAGGAACTTAATTTGCGTCAACAACATTGGCTTGAGTTTCTTGCATCTTATGATCTTTGTATTCTTTATACTTCCGGAAAGGGAAATCGTGTTGCCAATGCCCTTAGTCGTAAGCAACAGGCAGTTGTTTCTATGATGATATCCGAATGGAACAATCTTGAGATTTTATCCACTTGTGAGATTCGAGATCGTGAATTCGATTTATGTTCGTCTCTTGTTTTATGTAGCCTTGAGGCTCATCCTTTTCTTTTAGACCGCATTATTGAAGCTCAAAAGCTTGATCCCGAATTGGCTCTTCTTAGCAAAAGTTGTAGGGATAAAATTGATATTGAAGGTTTGAAAGACTTTGATATTGATGTTCGTGGCGGTATTCGAAAATTTGGTAGACTTATCGTTCCAAATATTAGTGATCTTCGTAAAGACATTTTAGAAGATTCTCATCGTTCTAAATTCACCATTCATCCAGGTAGAAGTAAAATGTACGTGGATATGAAGCGACGTTATTATTGGGATGGAATGAAATCTGATATTGCTAACTTCGTTAAGCGTTGCATGACTTGCCAACTTATTAAGGCCGAACATCAAAGGCCCGGTGGATTATTGCAACCTTTGGACATTCCAATTTGGAAGTAGGATCAAGTCTCCATGGACTTTATTGACGGACTTCCTCGTTCTCGTTCGGGATATGATAGCCTATGGGTGATAGTTGATAGACTTACAAAATCCGCCCATTTTATTCCCTTTCAGTCTAATCGGACCGTACCTCTTTTGGCCAAACTCTATATTAGAGAAATTGTTAAATTGCATGGAGTTCCTACTTCTATTGTTAGAGATCGTGATCCAATGTTTACTAGTGGATTTTGGAAGGGTCTTCAAAAAGATTTGGGAATGAAGCTTAATTTTAGCACCGCTTATCATCCTCAGTCCGATGAAAAAACCGAGCGAGTGAATCAAACTCTTGAAGATCTTCTTCGTGCTTGTGTTCTTGATTTGGGTGGAAGTTAGGAAGGTCATATTTCTCTTGTTGAGTTTTCCTATAATAATAGCTTCCAATCTAGTATTGGTATGGTGCCTTTCAAGGCACTCTATGGAAGGCCATGCCGATCTCCTTCTTGTTGGCTTGAGGCCGGTGAGAAGCTGGTGTTAGGTCTAGACTTTATTCGTGATTCCATAGAAAAGATTGACCTTATTCGTCATAGGATGAAAGAAGACAAAGTAGACAAAATCCTATGCCGATAACCAAAGAAGGAAATTAGAGTTTTCTGTGGGAGATTTGGTGCTTATTCGTGTTTCACCTATGAAGGGTGTTGTACGTTTCAATCGATCGGGAAAATTAGCGCCTCGATATATTGGTCCGTTTCCCATCACCTAACGCATTGGTTCCGTGGCTTATCGCCTTTTATTACCGGCTCAATTTTCTGCTATTCATGACGTGTTTCATGTTTCTCAATTACGAAAATGCCTTCGAGATTCTGATTCTATTCTTGAGCCCGGTGTCGTGGAAGAAATTGAAGTTTCGCCTAATTTGACTTATGAGCAACATCCTATTCGCATCATTGCTACAGAGGCTAAACGCCTTCAGAATAAAGATGTCCCGCTTGTGAAAGTTCAATGGCCCTCAAATCCTAAGGATTGCTCTTGGGAATCTAGAGAATTCATCGAGCGAACACATCCGGACTTACTCTCTTATGCTCCTTAGAGGTGAACTTCTTATTTCAAATTTTCTTTTGTGTTGATATGCTTTTATGGTTGTTACTCTTTATTTTTACTTTAAGTAATGCGAGGACGCAATTTCTTTAAGGAGGGGAGTCTGTAACAGCGTGCATATTTTACGATTGTATATTTAAATATTTTATTTAAATATAGCATCGTTAGTCGGATTTATGTCCGAAATGCTACTTTTTGCAAATAGTCGAATTAGAACTCGAGACCACTTCCATTGAGTTCAAAATGCCATTTGCAACCTTTTTAAGTATGAATATCGATATGTATGGAGTTAGCTTGAACTTTGACATTTTCACTTAGGGCTTTAGGTTTGGGTTTCAGCCCAATAACCTAACATAAGACCCTAGCTCCACCCCACTCCTCTTCATTCATTCTATTATTTTCGTAACACTTCAAGCTTTAGCAAAAATGGAGGAAGAGATTGGAAACTAAAATCCTAAGCCCTAGTTTCTTTTGCAAATTCAAGTTCTAGCTCCAAAATCGAAGGGAAGCTTAGCTAAGCATCCTCTTCTTCTTCTCCATCTCAATCTCTCTCCAATTTCAGAAATTTCCTATAACCTAACTTAGGAAATATTTTCTTATGATCTTAGATTGGAGCTTTTAGAGTTGAAATTGAAGAGTAGTTGATCTTCCTTTTGTTTTCATGCTTCTCCTTCCTTGTTTTTGAGAAAAAGGTGAGTTTTTGAACTCATATCTATGTCTATAGATTTCATTGTTGTTAGGTATGAATTCCTAACATCTATTCTTATTCATTTGCTTTGGATTGAATTGGTTTTATGAATATTCCAATTTTTGGTGTTTCGAAGTCAAAATCTTAACATGATTTTGGTGGTGTATCGAAGAGCCTATAGGGCTGGGTTGCCGATTGGCGTAAACCCTTAGTGCCCATTGCTCGTCCGATCGTTATTTGTTGGATTTTTGCCCTTGGAAGGGCAAGGGTGAATATGCATCAGAAGCAGGTTCAGTCAACTGGACCATGAGGTCAGTCAACTGAACCAGGGGATAGAAAATTCCTGGTCCCTGTATAAGTCGACTGAACTCTGAGTTCAGTCGACCGAGCCTCAAAACCGAGTGTTTCCAGGCATGTGTCAGTCGACTGAACTCTGAGTTCAGTCGAATGAACCTGGAAACAGAGAGTTTCCAGGCATTGAGTCAGTCGACTAACTTCAGAGTCCAGTCGACTGAATCTGGGAAATTACATTTTTGCCTAATTTAGGCATTTTTTGTGTAGATTTTCAATTTTTAATTGATTCTCGTTTCTCCAATTAGTTGTTATCACTTTTGTTGACTTTGATAATTTCATTTTTGGGATTTTTGAGAATATCCATTTCGATGGATTGGTATCGATTTTTATGGAATTGATTCACGTATTCGTAAGTGAATTTTCGGTGATCGGTTGTTTCTACAATCATTACCATGACTTGTCACTTTAAAATACAAAGGTTTCTATACTAGTAGTAAATATTCAAACCCTTTTTTCAAAGATGATTTCAATTCTATTTCTAATACAAAGCACTTTATGAAACTGTTTTTCAATCTATTAGTATATACAAACCTTTACCTCGTTCGTATGTGAAAATCTACTTAAACGGCTTAGAAAAACAAGTGGTATGAAACACTTGCGTTTACTTCATCGGTTAATTTTTGGACTTGTTCGATTGAAACTCTTGTGACAATTTTCGAGTGGAGATCTACAATTTGTTTGTAAATATTTAAGCTAAGCCAGTGGTTATGGGACATGAAGCTAAACTCGTCTATTTACTAGCTTAGTGTAATTCACGCTTTTTATTGATCAATGATGATCATTTTGTGATTTAGACTAGCGATATGCTATGTCTCTTTGTCCATGTGGGGGACTGTACCTCGTTTTATTGAGTTTCGTCTCATTTCTTTTATAGGCTAACGACCTATCGGTTTTTTGAAGTTTTGACTTATTTTTGTGGGCTAGCGACCCATGCTCTTTTATGGAGTTCGGTTCATCAGACATACCGTTGTACTACATCGTTGTACCGGCTTATCAGGTTCATCGGGCATACCGTTGTACTACGTCGTTGTTCTGAATTATTTGAGTTTCAGGTTCCTCAGGCGTACCGTTATTGTACTACATCGTTGCACCGACTCTATGGCTAGTAACCATGGGTTAGCGACCCGTTTGTGATACACGTGTTGGTGAGTTTTCATGCTTTCGTTTTGTGATAGGCCTCCCCCGTTTTGTGATTTCTGAATTTCTAGTTGATGATTTCTAAAATTTGCGATTCACCAATTTTGTGATTGGCATTGATATATTTGTCAATATTTGTGGTAGGGTGAATAAAATAAAGAATATGACATTCTTTTCTGTGTTTTGAGATTTCTTGAGATATTGTATGATTTTTGTTGTTATTTAATGTATACTTGTTGCAGTATGGCATTATTGTTATCATGCGTTTCTGTCATACCTCTTCTTTTTTCTCATTTTATCTGATATTTATAGCTAGACTGATCCATTTATTATTTTCTTATTAAATAATACTCAAGTCAGACCGAGATGTTACAGGTGCTTCTGCTTGACTCCTTTTCTGGGAACATTATTTGACTTTTGACTAACTACTCTAGTTTTGTAGTTTTTGTTGTTATACATTTGAGATAGAGACTCCTTGATGTATACTTATTCTTTTGTCTAACACTCCTATTCTTTGGTGATAGTGTGGATCTTATTTGACCACTACTCTGATGTACACTTCTATGTGTTATATTCATACCTGTTTCCGCCTTTTGATATTGATATTTGTGACTGATTGTGTTATGATTATTTCTATATTTGTTACCGAAGATCTTATAGCCACTGTGTAGTAGCTTTGAGTTTGTATCGGTATGTCAGATTTCCTCTTGAAAAGAAATGCATGTTATACTATCTGACATATCGGTGCTCGCACAAAGTTATTACATGGAAGGTCGCTCCTCAACAGCCTTATTCTTCGTGCTAGTTGACGGCATTTCTCGATAGTGTCCTTGGCTAGCGTGAGTATAGAGGTGGGGCGCCACAGTTATATAAGTAATGTAGATCACTCAGGATGAGGTCTGAGATTTCCAATGTAGTAACGAACGCTTATCTTTTGCAATTATAGTCGGTTTTTTAACCTGAACCCCTCTAATAGTTTTTGAATCCATCATGCTTTTGATCTTGGCTATCTGTCCAGTATAACTTCTCCCTCAGGTAAGGGAGAGAAGCATCATCGACCTCGGTGTTGATTGCTGGGTTTCGTTCTAGTGGTGCATGGTAGCTAGTCTTTCAAATTGGTGTGCATCTCAATCACTTCATCTTGCTGCTTGGCTCAAGTGAAGGTCGTCATTGAAGGGCGCCATAGTTGAATCTTATGGTTTTTGAGCAAAAGACCGAATGTACTTATACACATGACCGCAATAAGGGAATCTTTTGCAAGTCATTTTATTATGGTACAATGGATTCTTAGACTTAGATTCTCGATTTTGTGCTGTTATCGAATCAAAGTCCAAATCAAGAAATACCAGCATTCTTTTACCTAACTTATAGTCGTTTATTTCTAAAGGAGGATGATGGTCAACCGGTAGTAGCCGTTCAATGTGACTCCATGCAACACCAATCATTGAGTATTTCTATCAAGTCGTTGGGGGATTGATGTTAGATGAGCGGTGGATTTGATTTGTGGGCCAGTTTCACCATTCTCATTTATGAGATTGCCGTTGTCATTTACCTGCTGTATAATCGATGCAACTGGTAATTGGTGGCAGTGAACCACGGATGGTTGATAAATTAGCTTAGCGCTAGTATTTTTGGCCGTTATTCCCTTTAGCTATTTCTCTTGTTGGTTCCCTGATTTATCAACTGATTGGACCATGGTTAGGATGAGATCCATCGTGGCTTCGGGAATTATAGATAACCATTTTGGAAGAAGGGGAGTGTTGGTAAACTTGCCGAAAATATGGATTTAATAGATTTTCTAGAGATTAGAAAACGGGTATGGAGGTTCAGCCCTCCTTCTAGCACCTACAAATGTTGATGAGATTTTTCATCTAATAACACCTCGATTGATTAAATTGGTAATTATAAACGTTTATTTGCAAATTTGAATCAACAAATCTAATTATATTAAACTTTCCTTTTGGTAGTAATTATGTTGGTAGATACTTGCATAGTCATATAGTTGCACTCCAACTGTTTGTTAGAATGTCAAACTGAATTCTTATTTTCATAATTGATTATAATCCATAGTAAATATAGATAGATAATAATGCATGAAAGTAAAGAAGACATAAAGATTTTTTACGTGGTTTGAATTCTTTTTAATCCAACGTCCTCGTATCAAGTTCCTTTGTTTTTCCTTTTCTAATACATGTGTTTTCTTCAAAAAAATATGAAGATACAGTTTCTTTTATTCGAAAAAAGTCCAAAGGTCCTCCACAACATTCCTGACCATCTTCTATTTATCAAGTTCAGAGTGGACGCTGATTACCCTTATTCTTTCTTTTTCCTTACGTTTCCACATTTGGATTATGCCATGTATTCCTCATCCACATTGTTGGTTAGATGTTTCTAGATTATTGACATGTGTTTTGGCAGGAAGCCCTAATTTGGGTGGTTGCATTGTGATCTTTGGCAGGAAGTTTGAATTAGAGGCATAACTCCAAAAATTGAAACAATAATGTTCGAAATTGGAGCTGGAGACCTTAATGGGTCGAACCTTTCTGATCTGATGTGGTGAAGGGTTTGCATGTGTCAATATCTCAAGTATTGATTTTGATGATAACAACCTTGGTAACAAATACACATTCATATAAAATATGGGTACTAATGATTTTGCCAAGTTATACAGTGTACAGTGCAAGATATTCTATAGGTTTTGAATTGAAGACTATACAGTAAAATACTCAAGAACTGGACATGAAGACTCATGAGTATAAAGATCAAGACATGAATATTTCAAGACAATGGTACAATATATAGAATCATAGAATATTATTACAATCCCTGGTAGCAATCCGTGATCTCAGTTTCTCCTTTTCTTATCATTTATTTTTAAATCAAAATATATTTTTAAAATATATTAAAAATCTTTCATAGAAGTTTTCTAAAGTTTAAAATATTTATAAACTATGTTTAAACTATTTTACAAAGTATGAAAATATTTTACAAAGCATTTGGTTCTCAAAATGTTTTAAAATAAACAAGTTTTTAAAATATACTAGGATAAGTTGACATACAGGCAAATTCTATGTCAACATACATGTCGTAGTTTTCAAAAATTAAAATTTAAAATGAAGTTTTATTCATCGTAATTCTTCATGAACGGACATGCCTGTCGTTCTCTCTATATATAGGGTTTCCAAATGAATTTTTAACAACTAATTTCTTATTATCTTCTCTCCTCTTACTCTGCCAAAATTTGTATTGAAAATATATTTAAATTTTTTCAAATTCAAACCAAAATCAATTCAATCTTAATTGTATTGATTCCCTATTATTTACACTCTGATTTCAATCATCTCTCTCACTCAAACAAAGATCAAAGTGTTATCCAAGTGGCTATAGAATCAATTGTATCCAAAGACCAAACATTGTCTTTGGAAAAACCATTAAAACTCTAGTTATGGTTGATTGGGTGTAATTACGTTTCAATTCAAATCAATTATGTGTGCTTGATGTCCTAGAAATCCAAGTGGGTATACCTATGTCCTAATCAAATCAAGGGAGTGTACGTAGAGCTTGTAAAATCTGAAGGGTGTGTCTCGTAGCCTTGAAATTGAGATTGTATTTGATTTGCCTTCTGCCTATTGAAAGATTGGCATTTAAAAGAAATCCGTACAAGAAATTGTACAAGACTGGATGTAGGGTAACTCTGAAACAGTATAAAATCCAATTGTACAAGATTGGTATTCACTTTATTGCGTTATATTTATCTTTGTTTGAATACGTGATTGTTTATTTTATGTTAATTAAGTATGATTCCAACAGAATAAAAAAATCATTAAAGTTGGAAAACACTATCCACGCTCTCTTGTGTTTAGTTGAGCTTTAAGATCCATAATTCCACCACCAACATTTGGTATCAAATCATTAGGTTCTCAAAAATTCATAATTTGACTTTTAAAATGTTTAAATGGCTAGTATTACTTTTAACAATTTTGCAGAAAAACAATTTTTGTAAAAACAATACGTTTTTAGAAACTAATTGTTTTAAAGAGTCACTTGATTTCTTGAAAAGGTATGTTTTTGAATTGCAGGAACAAGTTTGTTGTATGGCTGATGGTGAATAAACACTTGAAAATCAAATATCACAAATCATGTAGGATAATTGGATATTAGATAGTGGATGTTCAAGACTCATGACTGGAAATCAAAGATCTTAAAAGATATAGTCTATAAAGATGGTGGATCGATAAACTTTGGAGACAACTCAAATGTATATGTGATTGACATCGGCAATGTCGATAGATCTAAAATTCCTACTATTTCTAAGGTTTTCCTAGTCAGGGATTTATAACATAATTTGCTTAGTATTAATCGTTTTTGTGATAAATGTTTCAATATTAAGTTTGAAAAAGATAACCGCCATATCGAAGATAAAGAGTCAAACATTATCTTTGAGGGTATTAGGAAATGCAACATCTATATTCTAAGTATGAAAGTGTCCAATGATAACTTGTGTCTTTTGGCTGAATCTAATGATCCTAGGATTTGGCATAAAAGATTTGGTCATTTGAGTTTTAAACATTTTTCTAAAGCTGCAAGATATAAACTTATTAGGGGTCTTCCTCAAATAAGTTTTAATGTTAATAATTTATATGACGTTTGTCACTTAGGAAAATTTCGTAAAAGTTCCTGTTAACTGGGTTTTTAACCCAATAGAACTCAAAGGGAATTAAAACATCTACAACAAGTCAAAATATCTCAAGGATCGATCAAGAAGACCAGATGGAGAAGAAAAGAAAGACCAAAGAAGAAAATTGCCAAAACAAGCCAAGGCAATGGATCGATAGCGATCCACAAAGATTGCTCGTGGATCCTCCAATCCTCTTGCATCATGAACTAATATGTTCCCTAGAGATGCTTGCCAAGTTTCATAGCATGCCAAACAATCTAGCTTGAGAAGTGAGGACTCACCGGATTCAAGCTGTTTGACCAATTGCAACTGATTTAAAATGGATCTACAGAACTCATACAAAGTCGGATTGACTTGAAATTTTGGTAGAACATTTAGAAGACCGAGAAGAAGGCTCACAAAAAAATGAGAGCATTTAGGGTTGATTTGATAGATCGCTGGCGATCCATCTAGATGGATTGCCAGCGACCCATCTATACTGGGCCCACCACCTAAAATTTTTATGGTGCATCCCTGAATCCCTCTAGAGTGTTCCATCAAAAGTTTCGTTTGATTTTGTTATGATTTAAGCGAGCTATGGATGGTTCTTCTAGACCAGATGACCTATAAAGACGGATGATCAAACTAACTCCTAACGATTTGATATTTGGACAAGGCACTTAAATAGAAGATAGGAAGGCAACTAGAAAAAGATCACTCAAAAATATGCTAAGTGGATGAATAGCTAGCAATCCATTCCCTATGGATAACTAGCGATCCATCCTCTATTGATAGCTAGCGATCCATCAAGATAAGTCGGATTGCCCTCAAACTTTTCGAGCTCCTTCATAGCACTAAGTAAAGGCTTCTCGTAGAACAATATGCTAAGTTGATGGACAGCTAGCAATCCATTCCCTATGGATAGCAAGCGATCCATCGCCTATGGATAGTTAGCGATCCATAAAAATAACTCTGATGTATTTGAGATTTTCGATGATGACTTGGCATAATAATTGAACTCTTCTGCACTTAGACTTCTGGCCCAACACCCACTGAATTCCTTTATAAATACTCATCTATTGCAACTAGAGATGGATCATTTTGGAGAGAGAGCCACCATTACTCAGTTGGAATTTCTTACTTCTTCAACTTTCTTCGTCCTCACAACAGTCATTAAGGGGGTTATAGTGATTCTCCAATCAACTCTTGTAATTGTGACTTATTTTGACTCATTGTAACTTAGATCTGAGGAATAACTAGTTGATATCGAAAGAGATTCAACTAGTATAATCATAATTAAGATTGATTAAAGTGGATGTAGGCCGAGTCAAACGCACGACTATAAAAACTCTGTGTCTCTTTTCTTACTTCTGCTTTTTATTTGTTGTTTATCTGAGATTTATGCTGCTGATTATCTACACTGGTGCTTTCACACTTGATCCAGGGTGTTGATCCATTTTTGGGTTAACATTTTGGTGCTTTCACTGAGAACCTTGAACGAGATTTAAAGAACTGAAGTTTGAATTTAAGATTTAGAGAAGATGAGTGGGCCTAATACTAGATCTAGAGCTATAGAAAGTCAACCGAGGCCTGGGGGCAGCCAAGAGGTGTCCTTAATTTCTCATCAACCCATCTATGTGATTAGAAAATAAATGGAAAGGACGATGAAGTAGATGCAAGATGGGATCTTGCCTAGGCAACAAGAGATGATGGATAGCTTCTTCAAGAGGATGGAGTAACAAGGGATAACTAGATTTGCATGGAATAGGAATCAAACTCTAGGGAACAAAACAGGAGCTGCAAGAGTTGGACTGGAACAAGGTGGAGTCTTGCCCTTAGGCCCAGAGCAATTGATGCTTGGGGGTAACATTGGAATCAACAGTAGGACCCAATGCAGGAGCATCTGGAGTTAGAGCAAAGCAAACCGAAATAATGCTCATATGACTTAGGGGCATGATAGATTTGGATCTAGGATAAACTTTAATGCTTGGAACAGGTGATGTTCGAGCTAGAATAGAAACTCAAGGTACGAATACATGACCTCATGAGCTGAAACCAGAATCCCACAGTTGAACAAGGGGCATGTTCGTCCCTTACTCTCTGCCTTTTGCTTTCTCTGCCTTTAATAACCTCAGGCCACTTACATGTGTATGGGATCCCAAACGGTCCCTAGGCACGCTCTGAGTCGGATGCTTGAGATGAATATTCTCTCTGCCTTCTGCTTTTTCTGCCTTTAATAACCTCAGGCTGCTTACACGTGTACGTGATCCCGAACGGTCCCTAGGCATGCTCTAAGTCGGATACCTGAGATGAATATTTAGGACAACAATGACCCTAGATTGCTTAGACGTATGCTAAAACTAGATTGATTCCCAGTCACGCTCTAAGTTAGATATCCAAGATAATTGCTTTGGATAATAATCTCAAACCACTTGGACATGCACAAAACCTAGATTGGTCTCTTGCCATGCTTTGAGTCAGATGTCTGGGATAAACATTCAGGATTTCTGCTTATTTAATTTTTGCTCGTTTGCTTTGATTTGAAATTTGAATTTTGTAAAATCCATATTTAACGTGATAACTGATTTTGAATGCCATAGAGTCCCGACCAGAGAGACGGAACAAGAGTGCAATGTGTAAGCCCCCTTGACAGGGAGCGAGTTGATGGACTTGTATGATATTTGATGCCATAGAATCTCGGCCAGAGAGCGAGTTGATGGACTTGTACGATATTTGATGCCATAGAATCTCGGCCAGAGAGATGGGACCGGAGTGCAAGAAGTAAGTCCCCTCACCGAAATGTAAGCGGATGGACTTAATTAATCCCCTTAACTTAATAAGCAAATGATTTGAAGAGATCATCCCCTTTAACTTAACAAACAAATGATCTGGAGAGATCGTCTCCCTGACTTAAAACATTAAACGATCTGGAGAGACTGCACATTAAACTAAACATTAAATGATCTGGAGAGATCGTGCATTAAACTAAATATTAAACGATCCGGAGGGATCACACATTAAACCTAAACGATCAGAGAGATTGAGCATTAAAATAGATTTGATTTAATAAAAGGATTTGAATATCTTGTATACAAAATAAAACTGATAAATCCTAGATGAATACAGGATGATTTCGATGTATGTTGTGATTTGGATATATGATATGATTCTGATATATGATGTGATTTCGATATATAATACGATTTTGATAAAAGATGTGACAACTCTAAATGAGAAGTAAAAATTGATAGTGATGTAAATCCCGAATGAACATGGGACAATTAGAGATGTGTGATGTAAATGGAAACACGTGATTTAATTAGAGATATGTGATGTAATAGCTTCGAATGAAATCAAAATGATTGTGATGTATAGATTACATCTAAGCGGACTTAGGGTCCTAGGATTTAATAGGTTTGGAGCGACTTGTAATTGACCAAAGAATGTAAAGGATCTGGATGGTTTACCAAGGTTAAAGCCGCTGTAAAGCTCAACAATCAAAGACTTATTACTGGAACTTTATTTGGAGCAAAACACACCGTTCATCCAAAAGGTGTACTTTGGAGTGCAAGTGTTAACTGGATTTTTAACACAATAGAACTCAAAGGGATTAGAACATCTACAACAAGTCAAAATATCTCAAAGATCGACCAAGAAGACCAGAAGGAAAAGAAAAGAAAGACCAAAGAAGAAAAATACCAAAACAAGCTAAGGCGATGGATCACTAGCGATCCATAAAGCTTGCTTATGGATCCTCTAATCCTTTTGCATCATGAACTAATATGTTCCCTAGAGACGATTGCCAAGTTTCATAGCATGCCAAACAATCTAGCTCGAGAAGTGAAAACTCATCGAATTCAAGCTATTTGACCAAAAGCAGCTGATTTAAAATGGACCTACAAAACTCATATGAAGTCGGATTGTCTTGAAATTTTGGGAGAACATTTAGAGACTTAGAATAAGGCTTAGAAAAAAAATGAGGGAATTTGGAGTTGATTTGATGGATCGCTAGCGATCCATCTAGATGGATCGCTAGCGACCCATCTAGATTGGTCCCCACCATCTCATCTTTTTGCAGTGGGTCCCTGACATCCTCTAGACTGTTCCTACAAAGTTTCATTCGATTTAATTAGGATTTGAGTGAGCTATGGATGATTCTTATGGAATAGATGACCTATGAAGATGGATGATCAAACGAACTCCGAACGACTTGATATTTGGATAAGGCTCTTAAATAGAAGATAGGAAGACAATCAAGAAAAAATCACACAAAATTATACTAGCTGGATGGATAGCTAGCGGTCCATCCCCTATGGATAGCTAGCAATCCATCCCCTATGGATAGCTAATGATCCATCAAGATAGGTCGGATCGCCCTAAAACTTTCCGAGCTCTTTCGTAGCACTAAGTAAAGGCTTTTGGTAGAACAATATGCTAAGTTGATGGATAGCTAGTTATCCATCCCCTATGGATAGCTAACGATCCATCGTTTATGGATAGGTAGTGATCCATAGAAATGAATCCATTTGATTTGAGATTTTCGATCATGACTCGGCATAACACTGGACTCTTCTACACTTGGACTTCTGGCCCAACAATCACTGAATTCTCCTATAAATAGTCATCTACCTGCAACTAGAGATGGATCTTTCCAGAGAGAGAGCCACCATTACTCTGTTGGAATTCCTGCACTTCTTCAACTTTTTTTTCCTTACAAATAGTCAGTAAGGGGGATACTGTGATTCTCCAATCAACTCTTGTACTTATGATTTATTCTAACTCATTATAACTTAGATCTAAGGATTCACTAGTTGATATCCAGAGAGATTCAACTAGTATAATCATAATAAAGATTGATTAAAGTGGACGTAGGCCGAATCATCCGAACCACTATAATAATTCTGCGTCTCTTTTCTTACTTATGCTTTTTGTTTGTTGTTTATATGATATTTGTGCCACTGATTATCCATTCTGGTGCTTTTACAGTTGATCCATTTTTTGGGTTAATGGTTCCTTTAGATCTAAAGATATGATTTCTATATCTCATCCCCTTGAACTTCTTCATCTAGATCTTTTCGAACCATCGCAAATATGATTAAATAATCACAATAGATACGACTTTTTTTAATAAAAGATGATTTTTCAAGTTTTACATAGACAGCCTTGTTAAAACATAAAAGTGATGCTTTTGAAATGTTTAAAATTTCTGCTAAAAAAAATCAAAATCAAATGTCAACTAAAATTAAAATGATTAGGAGCAATCATGGAGGAGAATTTGAAAATGATAATTTTAAAAACTTTTGTAATAAGAAAGGAATAACACATAATTTTCATTCCAAGAACACCATAAAAAAATGAAGTAGTAGAACGTAAATATAGAACTATACAAGAATGTGCTAGAACAATGTTAAACAATAGTGAATTACCTAAAAGTTTTTGGACTGAAGCAGTTGCTACAACCTATTATATTTTAAATAGAATTCTAATAAGACCTTTGAATAAGAAAACTCCTTATGAACCATTTTATAATAAAAAGCCTAAGTATCATATTTTTGAGTTTTCGGTAGTAATTGTTTATATTAAATATTAAAGATAACTTAGACAAATTTGATGCTAAATCAAATAAAGGTATTTTTCTTGGTTATTTTAATAGAAGAGAAACTTGTAGAATTTCCAACACAGAACTAACACCGTCGAAGAAAAATTGCATATTTCATTTGATGAAATTTTTAAAATTGATGATACCAATATTGACGAGGAAGAAAATACCGATAATGAAATTACTAATAATAATGAAAATAATGATAACCCTGAAAATTTACATCCAAATAAAGGAACAAAATATTTGAAAGATCACCTTATATAAAATATTTTGGAAAATATAGAATCTGTTGTAAAAACATGAAATCGATTAAATAAAAAGAGTAATGTTGCTTTTATCTCAACTACTGAACCCTAAAATCCAATAGAAGCATCATTAGATGGTTCTTTGATTCTTGCTATGAAAGAAGAACTGAATCAGTTCATCAGAAATGATGTTTGGGTATTAGTCCCAAGACTTGAAGATAAAACTATAATGGGAACTAAATAGGTACATAGAAATAAAATGAATAAACAAGGAGAAGTCGTTCGAAATAAAGCATGCTTAGTTGTTCGAGATTATAGTCAAGAAGAAGGCATAGGTTTTGATGAAACTTTTGCTCATGTAGCCAAATTAGAGGCTATCAGAATTTTACTTGCTTTTGTAAATCATAATAATATTAAATTATTTCAAACGTCAAAAGCACCTTTTTAAATGGATTTACTAAAGAAGGTGTATATGTAGAATAATCTCCACTTTTTGAAGATGAAAAACTACCAAATCACGTTTATAAATTAAAAAAAGCTTTATAAGGTTTAAAACAAGCATCTTGAGCATGGTGTGATAGATAAAATCTTATTTATTACAAGCCAATTTTGAAATAGGAAACGTAGATAATACTGTTTCTATTAAATGAAATAATAATGATATTCAACTTATATAAACATATGTAGAGGATATTATATTTGGATCAACAAATGAACAATTAAATAAAGAATTTTAAGATATAACAACTAAGGAATTTGAAATAAGTCATATGAGAGAACTAATCTTCTTTAGGATTACAAATAAGACAATTAAATAATGGGATCATTATAAGTCAAGAAAAATATGCAAAGACTTATTTAAGAAATTTGGCATGAAAAATACAGCGGAAAACCAACTCCTATGGCAACTAATGAGAAATTAAATAAAGAAGAAAACTCAAATGATGTAGATCAAAAACTATATATGGGTATGATAGGATTATTATTTTATATTTCTATTAGTAGACCTGATATAATGCATAACGTTTGTCTTTGTGCAAGATATCAATATCAGCCTAAGGAAACTAATCTAAAATCCATAAAACGAATATTAAGATACGTAAACAACACAACGAACTATGGAATTTTTAACCCAAATGAAGATTCTTTTGATTTAATTTCATATAATGATGCTAACTATGCTAGATGCAAATCAAAATGAAAGGGTATAAGTTGAACTTACAACTTTTTAGGACACTTTCTGTTTCCTTAATTTAGCAAAGGAAAAATTATGCATCCCTATCCAAAATAGAAATATATTTCAGTCGCACTAACATGTTCACAACTAATTTTATGTAACAAACTTTAAAAGACTTCTATTTAAATTTCACTAAATCACCAATATATTTTGATAATACCGATGCAATAAATCTATCTAAAAATCTAACACATAGTGCTAGAACCAAACATGTAGATTCAAGACATCATTTTCTAAGAAATAATGTAAATAAAGATGTAATTTCACTCGAATTTGTAAATACTAAAAATCAAAAACTGATTATTTAACAAAATCATTACCTCAAGCATCTTTTATTAAGCTTAGAAGAGAAGTATGAATATGTTCATTCTTTGAGATACAAATATTATAGTATAAAAATTATTGAATCAAAAGAAAAATAAAATTGTTAAAATTATACTACATATGTCAACGTACCCAATTCCTAAATGTCAATATATACTGGAAAATTCTGAAAACAGATTTCCTTCCAAAATTCAAAATTTGAAAACCACTTATATAACCACCAAATTTCGAAATTAAGTCCAGTTTTCTATCTTTCTTCTTCTCTAATTTCTAAAATAAAATAAACCCATGGCCTCCTCGAATTCCAAATGGCTAAGGGATGTTAATTCACTCGTTTCTTTCCTAATACCCATGCAAGGCCTCTCCAGAACATCCCTATGGCCAAAGTAACAAAAATTGAGGATGATATGAAGCATGTACTGCATATGCTTACTGAAATAGAAGTGGTTCAACTTTATCTCTTAAAGGAACAAGAGAAACAAGGACAGATTCTGAGAAATCTTCAGAAATACCTATTGGATAATCCAACAAATCCAATAATAATTGAAGAAGATGCTTCTAACCAAGAAATTCAAAATCCTATGAATGAAGAAGGGGAAGAAGAAGAGGAGGAGGAGGAAGAAGAGGAAGATAAGGGAAATAACGAAGATGACAATGAACTCAAATGCGTTAGAGAAGTTTGCTTTGATCAAGATGGTGTAACAACCCTAATTTTTAGTAATATTATTTAGGACATTTAGTTACTTAAATTAAATAAAACAATAAAATAATTTAACTAGTGAACTAAGAGAAATGAAATAAAAACAAGTTAAGGCTGATAAGGGGTAAAGTAGGAATTAGACATGTTCTAATATCCTAAACACTTAAGCCATACTCATTCTCACGTTCATTATTTACATTCATAAAACAAAAACCAATACTAGAGACTGGCCACCATTAAGGGAAAACAAAATAAGATTTCAAGAGGAAAGCCTAAGCAAGTTAATCAAAGATCAAATCTCAACTACTTAATCACAAAGCTAAGGTGAATAATGACCACATCTTGTATTTTTAATTGTTTTCAGTTTTAGATTAAATCCGAACTATTTTGCAAGGTTTTTCCATGTTTTGGATTGTTAAATTGGATATATACGCTTGTTGATGATTTATGCTAATTCATTTGAATTTTATGATATGTTTTAATGTGAAAACCCTATTAAATGACTTCTAAATGCCTTAGAATTTTAGTATATGATCAAAAATAATATTTTAGAGATGCATTTAAATTTTCATATTTCTGAATTAATGTGGATTTAATATTAATTTTCTAGTAAAGAAAATGATTGTTTGGGTTTAAAATTAATTACAGCTAATATATATATTTTTGGTCATAAATTAATATATGTTAAAAAACATATTAAAAATGGTTTATGGGAGTTTTGATTGATTTTCCTAAGTGTTTTAATAAGTATATAAATTTATTTAAGGTACGGAACTTAAATGTTTTATATATTTATAAAAAGAGAAAAGGCATTTTGTAAATAATTTAATTTGTTTATTTCTGAAATTTCGGAAGTACTTTTAGAAAAGATATTAGCAATCAATTATGTTTTGACAAATAAGTAAGGTTAGTTGAAAAGAATTTCTTTAAAGAGTAAAATACTAGTTTATACATGCTTTTTACATATTTCGCCACTTTCGGCACCCAATTTTCGACTAAGTACTTCCCCCTCCATCACCTGCGAAACCAATGCACATGGTATCAAAGGTTTGGTGCGTAGTGAATTTGACATAGGAGAAAGGTACATGGTGGAAACATGGGGTTCCGAAGGGGTAGAGGCTTTACATTATTTTTAAAAGAAATGCACTTGCTTTACTTTCGAAAGGAATGCTTTCAACTTGGTTAGCATTCAATTGGGTCAAATTGCTTTAAAGGAATGATATCGAAAGAGGTTGTGGCTTTGTTTTAAGTAAACGCGTTCAAAGGGGGCGAAACCCCTTGTTGTCGCATCTTACCTTTCTAAGCAATGCCTTCGAAAGGTTTTCTTTTTTTTAAAACCCAATCCACTTCTCCAATGCTTTCGAAGGGCTAGTTTCGACACCATCACTTCTTTACTTAGGAAATATCATTCGAAAGAGTGCTTTCGACTTAATTGTTTTACGACTCTCTTGTTCTATTGAAAGTTAAACCCAAAGGTTTCGAAAGGAATGGTTTTAAAAGATTTTTAAAGGTTATTCCACATGTTTTACTTGAACCTAAATGCTGTCAAAAGGCTTGATTTTATGAAAAGGATTTAGTGCTTTCGAAAGATTTAAGGTAAAAGTTTCGAAGGGGTGGTTCCCTAATGGTTTCGAGAGGTTTTAAATGGAAGGTTCCAATGTTCCGAAAGGCAATGTTTATAGTGAATTGATAAAAGGATGTCTAAGGTTTTAACGCTTTCGAAATAAAGGTTTTTCAATATTTTCGAAAGGTTTATTACGAATGGTTTCAAAAGGTTTGTTTTGGCCTTTCGGCCTAAGGTAATAAAGCTAAGTAGTTACTTTTTTTGAATGGGGTACTTTCAATGGATTCGAAAGGAGTACTTCCAAAGGTTTAAATGTTTTCATCAATAAAGTTTTGTGTAAAGTATGTATATAACATGGCAAGATGGTTTGAGTAAAGCATAAAAGTTTATGTTCTTTGTTTAAAGTCTGATCTAAAGGCATAAATCGATTTGAGAGAAAATATTTTCAAGGAAAATTTATGGGTAGTTGACCCTAAGTAAAATGACTAAGGTATTAGAACACCAGATAGGACCGGTATAGGGTCATGCCCTATACACTAACTATTAGCCCCTCGCTAATTTGGTCCAAAATTCCAATGTGTACGTCTTTGCCACAGGTAAGACTAATTTGATGTTACATACAAAAAGGAATATACATAGTAGAGATAGTTTATTGCCGAGCATGCAAAATCATAGGATCGGTTGATCCTGGAGAACTAAGTTAGGGACAGACCGTCTAGAAGAGGAGTGTCTAACATAAGTTAGATTATTTGTTTATTTTGTCTGGTAGGCACGAGTCAGCCAAAGGTTAGTAGTTAGCCAAACAAAGCTATAGTGTTCGGACAGACAGTCCATTTATTATCTGATTTAAATGCTTACAAGATATTGATATTATTTTTTACCAGTTTTGGTTGCAAGATTAAGATTTGCAAAAGATATGTTTTAAAAGGATACCATTGAAGGGAAACCCGTTCCGCTAAGCAGTGCAGTCTCACTTAATATCAATTAGCAGAGATGTATAGTATTATTCACATTGGGCTTTATGTCTAACTCGAAGTTTATGTTTTTCCCCTTAAACTCTCGGGTGCTTAAAATTTATTTGAGTAGGCTAAGGGTTGAGGATTTTCATGTTTTAGTAGGTAGACGAATAAAGCTTCCAAAGAACAAAAGGAGGCTGAAGTTAGCTATGTAAGAGCTGTTATGTTTTTATTTCCACTGTGTTATATTAAGTTTGTCATGACTATTTAGTACTCTGGTCATCTAAGGAGGCATTTTCATATGTCACTCTTGGCGTATTGTGTAATAATTAGTGAACGTTTGGGATTATGTAACTTAGATATGAAATGTTGTTTTGAAATGTAATTAGAAAAGTGTTTTAATCTATAATGATTTTATTTAATATTCAAGCACTTCTGATATTATGGATGCCATTAACATTACCGTATTTGGTCACCGGAAGTTAATACTATGGATGACTACAGCATCTATAGCGCTTAGCTTCGGGTCCCAAATAGGGGATGTACAACTTGGTATCAGAGCATAGTTTTTTGAAAAACTTTAAACTAAGATGATTTTTGAAAACACAATCCTAAGGAATTAGAGATTAGATCGGGGTATGGGATAACGCTATAGTAACGTATTTGTATTTGCTATATCTAAGTATACACTATATCTCTATTTTCCTACCTCTCTTAGGCTATTCTTCTATATCTTACGAGGCTTGAATACAGATATGGATGCTAGAAGTGGAAGATTTAACCTTAGAGGGGGAAGCATCACAACAAATGAAAATGCCAAACTAAATACCAGGAGAAACCAAGGTCAGACACAAGTTGGAAATATGGGTGCTAGAGTTTTACAAGTTGAAATAGGAGCAATGTATTATTTCTTTATCAGCATGATGCAGGCAAGTGTTGCTGCTGGAGTAGTTGGAGGAAGAAACTGAAAAGCTTCAGTGGTGAATAACTATGCTATTTTGAGTAGAGATTATGCTCAGTTGGGAGGAAAGCCATCCATCGAAACTGAGGACGTATTCGAAGTAGAGAACTGATTACTTCATTGCAAGAGGATTTTCACTGATCTAGGGCTCAATGACGAGCAGAAGAGAAGAATCGCTTCGAGACCGTTACAAGGAGCAATGTTGTATTGGTGGAAAGCGTTACAGTTGGAGTTAATGAGGAGACAATGACATTGGCGAAGTTTAAGAGAAGGTTTGGAGAGAGGTTTATGTCGGAGATTTCTAAGTCTGCACTGCTTAGAAAGTTTGTTGAATTGGAGTAGGGGAGATGACTATGTTGGATTATGCTACAAGGTTTGAGGAGTTAGCAAAGTATGGCTATGCTACAATGGATACTGTGATTAAGAGGAACGAGAAGTTCATCAGGGGGTTGAAGCCTGAGCTTGCTAGGGCAATGTTACTGCATATCAGGGATCATGCGATGTTGTAGTAGAAATGGCTTTGAGGAATGAAGTGCTAGCTTTTCTGGAGAGAAATAAGGCAAAGAAAATCCAGGTGGAGCAGAGTCAGAAAGGAAAGTTTTCCATAAGAAAGGAGCTCGGAAGGGTGGAGTTGCAAAGAAAGGGAAGGTAGAAGCTGTTTGCTATAAATGTGATAAGAAAGAGCATTTTCAAATGAATGTCGCTCAGGAGATGGAAAGAAGGTGATCAGGAAGAAGAATATCAGATGCTTCAACTACGATCAAATTGAACATTATAAGAACCAATGCAAAGAGCCAGCTAAGGATGGGAAAGGGAAGGTGTTTTCATTGGAGCCAGTTACCTCGAGGCCAATAGCAGAGGAAAAAAGAAAAGCTTTGTTAGGAGGTACGCTTCTGATTCATGGTATGTCAGTTAGCGTTCTATATGATACAAGCGCATCACATTCTTTTATATCTTGTTGTTTGGTAGATAATCTTAGCCTAGAACCCTCATATTTAGTTACTTCCTTAAGGGTTTCAAATCTGATAGGAGGTTATGCGACACTTGGGATGAAGTGTGGCCACCTAGAGTTTGATTTGCTAGGTTATACCTTTATTTGCAGTTAGCGAGTGTCCGACTTCGTAGGGTTTGGAATTATTTTGGCTATAGATTTGTTAAGTAAGTACGATTCTAAGATATTTTGCATTAATAGGAAAATATTGCTTAAACACCCTGACTATAGCGATCAGATTGTACATACAGTAGAAAACCCTAGTTGTGAGGTAAATGCTTTGTTGGGTGTTGTGGATGTAGAACATAAGTTAAATTGAGTTTTCATGGTTAGAGAATTCGCAGATGTCTTTGAACCTGTAGTAGGATTGCCACCAAAATGAGCCATTGAGTTTCAGATAGATTTGGTGCCGAGAGTAGAACCAGTTAGTAGACCGCCAAGCAGGATGACACCTGCCAAGATGAGGGAGTTGAAGGCGCAGTTGGTGGATTTAAAAGGCAAGAATTTTATTAGGACAAGTAGTTCACCATGGGGAGTAGCCGCAGTGTTTGCCAAGAAGCCGGACGGATCGTTAAAGTTATGTATCGATTATTGTAAGTTAAATGAGAAGACGATAAAGAATCTATATCGATTACCTAGAATTGACGATTTGTTC
The DNA here is from genome assembly GCA_030765085.1 of Allium cepa. Classification (NCBI taxonomy): domain Eukaryota; kingdom Viridiplantae; phylum Streptophyta; class Magnoliopsida; order Asparagales; family Amaryllidaceae; genus Allium; species Allium cepa. The sequence goes on along the minus strand of CM060938.1, from coordinate 24,939,215 downwards.
GATCAGTTAAGTGGAGCCAAGGTATTTTCTCGATTGGAATCAGCAACAGGTTTCCATCAGCTTCGAGTAGTAGAGGATAGTATTCCTTTGACAACGTTTAGAACTAGATATGGATCGTACGAATGGTTTGTAATGCCGTTCAGACTAACTAATGCGCCATGATTCTTTGTAGATTTGATGAACCGAGTTTTCCGAGAGCACTTGGACAGGTTTGTGTTGGTATTTATAGATGATATTTTATTATACTCTAAGGATGATAGGGAGCATGAAGTTCATCTTAAAGTGGTACATGAGATGCTGAGGCAGCATCAGCTAAAGGCGATGTTTTCGAAGTGTCATTTCTGAAAGAAGGAAGTGAAGTTTCTTGGTCATGTAGTCTTAGAGAAAGGGTTGTCTATAGATCTAACTAAGATCGAGACAGTGAATAATTGGAAGAGACCTAAGAACAGTGACTGAGATAAAGAGTTTTCTTGGATTAGCTGGGTATTATTAAGGATTCATTTAGGATTTCTTGAAAATAGCAGCATCGACGACCAAGATAACGTGAAAAGATGTGAAGTTTGGGTGGATCGACAACTATGAGGAAGCATTCCAGAGCTTGAAACACTTGTTGACTAATGCACCTATGTTAGTTGTTCCGGAAGGGAATCAAGATTTAATAGTATACACAGATGCTTGTGGAACTGGGTTAGGAGCTGTGTTAATGTAGAGAGGTAAAGTGATTACCTATGCATCTCGACAACTTAGACCACATGAGATTAGTTGCCAAACTCATGATATGGAATCAGCCGAGGTGATTTTTTCACAGAAGGTGTGGAGGCATTACCTTTTGGGAGAAAGATTTGAGTTATATACGGATCATAAGTCGTTGAAGTATTTATTCTCTTCGAATGAGCCGAATATTAAACAGAAGAGATGGTTGGGATTTATAGCTGCTTGTGACATTGGAATTGAGTACACACCAGGAAAAGGTAATAGGGTTGTAGATGCACTTAGCAGAAAACATGAGAATGCAATGTTGGGTATGATAGCTGAGTGGAAAGATTTGGAAGCATTAACTACATGCAGAGTATAGTGGAGGTATAAGAGTAGCCCTAGTATGGAGACTGTGGTGTTGTCATGTTTAGAAGTTCAACCGACGATGATCGAAAAGATTGCTTCTAAGCAAAGGGAGGATCCAGTATTAGTTGAACGGATCAGGAAGTTAAAGGATGGAACCAAGAGCGATGACTCAAAGGATTTTAGTCTCGACCAAAATGGATGGTTGAGAAAGAAAGAAAGATTGTGTGTTCCGAATGTGTAAGACATTAGGAAGGAAATTTTGGAAGGATGCCATCGCTCGAAGTTCACCATTCATCCAGGAGGATCTAAGATGTATTACGATATGAAGATGAGTATATTTTGGGAAGGAATAAAGAGGGATATAGGCTTGTGGGTAAAGCAGTGTCTTAATTGCCAATAAGAAAAGGCCGAACATCAGAAGCCAAGTGGGTTACTTCAGCCATTGGATATTCTTGTACGGAAGAGAGATTCTATTTCTATGGATTTTATAGACGGGTTGACAAGATCTAATAGAGGAAATGAAAGTATATGGGTCGTAATGGGTAGGTTAACCATGTCAATTTCATTCCAGTTAATTCAACTAGGACGACACCTATTTTGGCTAAGTTATTTATGAAGAATGCATTTAGACCGCATGAGATTCCTAGTTGTATAGTAAGTGATAGAGATTCATTATCACTAGTGAGTTCTGAAGAAGTCTATAAGAGATTTTAGGTACCAAGCTTAAGTTGGGTACCTTTTACCATCTATAGACTGATGGGAAAATGGAAAGAGTTAACAAAGTCTTAGAAGATTTGTTGCGATCTTGTGTGCTAGATTTTGAGGGGTCATGAGAATACCATCTACACTTAGTCGAGTTTTCATATAACAACAGTCATCAGGCTAGTATAGGGATGGCACCATTTGACGTTTTGTATGGAAGGCCATGCAAATCTCCAGTTTTTTGGTTAGAGACCCGGGATAGGTTAGTTCTTGGTCTAGATATAGTTAGAGAAGCTGTAGAGAAGATTGAGTTGATTCGAGCTAGAACGAAAGAAGCTCGGTCTAGGCAGAAGAATTATGCTAATAAGAGACAGAAAGACTAGAATTCCTAGTAGGAGATCATGTTTTCATTAAGGTGTCATCGATAAACGGTGTAATTCGATTTGGGAAATCAAGGAAATTGGCACTGAGATTTATTGGACCATTTCCTATTATAGAAAGGATCAGGAAACTCGCATATAGAGTAGAGTTACTGAATATTTTGGTAGGAGCCACGATGTATTCAAGTGCATTCAAGATCCGAAGACTACTATAGCACCGACTGTGTTAGAGGATTTAGTAGTAGAGCCGAATTTAACTATAGCTAGAAAGCCAGTTCGTATAGTCGCGAGAGATGAGAATAGTCTAAGGAACAAGACAGTTAGATTAGTTAAAGTCTAGTGGAGCAACGATGAGAGAGACCACTTAGGAGGCTGAGAGCAGGATTACAAATGCTTATCCTGATTTATTTGATGGTATGTTTTACCTTTTTGATTGATTTGTTAAGTACCTTATCATCATTTCAAGGACGAAATTCTTTAAGGAGAGGAGTCTGTAACGACCCTAATTTTTATTAACATTATTTAGGACATTTAATTAGTTAAATTAAATGAAATAACATAAATGGTTAAGGGATTGAGGTTTATGAATTTAGAGTGTAGCTATGCCCATTTAATCAGTGAACTGAGAGAAATGAAATAAAAACAAGTTAGGGTAGATAAGGGGTAAAGTAGGAATAAATCATGTTCTGATATCCTAAACTCTTAAGCCATACTCGTTCTCACGTTCATTATTTACATCCACAAAACAAAAACCAATACTAGAGGTCGACCACCATTAAGGGAAAGCAAGAGAAGATTTTAGAAGGAAAGCTTAAGCAAGTTAATCAAAGATTAAATCTCAACTCCTTAATCATAAAGCTAAGGTGAATAATGACATCTCATGTTTTTTAATGGTTTGAAAGGTTTTAAATGGAAGGTTCCAATGTTTTTGAAATAAAATGTTTATAGTGTTTTGATAAGAGAATGTCGAAGGTTTTTAAAGATTTTGAAAGAAAGGTTTTTCAACGTTTTTGAAAGGTTTATTAAGAATGGTTTCGAAAGGCATGTTTTGGCCTTCGTCCTAAGGTTATAAAGCTAAGTAATTACTTGATTTCGAAAGGGGTACTTTCAGTGGATTCAAAAGGGGTACTTTCAAAGGTTTAAATGTTTTCAACAACAAAGTTTTGTGTAAAGTATATATAACATGGCAAGGTGATTTGAGTAAAGCATAGAAGTATAATTTCCTTGTTTAAAGTATGATCAAAAGGATTAAATCAATTTCATTGAAAGCGTTTTCAAGGAAAATTTATGGGTAGTTGACCCTAAGCAAAATGAATCAAATATTAGAATACCAAATGAGACTAGTATAGGGTCATGCTCTATACATTAGCTATTAGCCCCTAGCTAATTTAGACCAAAATTCCAGTGTGTAGGGATTTTTCACAGGTAAGACTAAAATGATGTTATACACATAAAGGAATATATAGAGTAGAGATAGGTTATTGACGAGTCCGCAAAACCATTAGGATCAATTGACCATGGAGATTAAGTTGGGGACATACCGTCTAGAAGAGTACTATACAACATAAGTTAGATTATTTGTTTATTTTGTCTGGTAGGCCTGAGTCAGCCAAAGGTTAGTAGTGAGCCAAAAAAACTATAGTGTTCGGACAAATAGTTCATTTATTACCTATTTATAAGCATACATGAAATTGATATTATTGTTTTAACCATTTTAGTTACAGGATTAAGATTTGCAAAAGATATGTTTTAAAAGGATATTAGTGAGGGGAAACCCATTCCGCTAAGCGCCATGTTCTAACTTAATATCAAATAACCGAGATGTATAGAATTCTTCACACCAGGCTTTATGTCTGACTCGAAGTTTATGTTTTTCCCCTTAAACTCTCGGGTGCTAAAAATTAATTTAAGTAGGCCGAGGGTTGAGGATTTTCAGGTTTTAGTAGGTGGACGAATAAAGCTTCCAAAGACAAGCAGAAGGCTGAAGTTAGCTATGTAGGAGTTATTATATTTTTATTTCCTTATGTTGTACTAAGTCTATTATGACTATTTAGTACTCTGGTCATCCAAAGGGGCATCTTCATATGTCGCTCTTGGCGTACTTTGTAATAATTATATTTGACCCGAACCTGGGAAATGTTTGGGATTTTGTTTTTAATATGTGATGATTTTATTTCATATTCAAGTGCTTTTGATATTATGGATACCATTAACATTACCGTATTTGGTCACCGGAAGTTAATACTATGGATGAGTGCAACATCTGTAGTACTTAGCTTCAGGCCTCTAAATAGTGGATGTTACTAATGGAAATCTCGTCAAACCAAGAGGAAACATTTACCTTCACTACCTTATTCTGTCCCGCCCACAAGTCTCCCATAATTAGAAGAAAACCATAAATATAGTTATAACTTGCAATAAGTTTGGTTTGCCAGATTTAATTTGGATTTTTGTGCTTTTTAAGTTTCTAGGATTTGAGTGTTTTAGTTTGGTTTTGTATGGCTATAGATTTGATGTTTGATTAGTTTGAATTGTTGGTTTAACTTGTATATAAATGGATTTATTTATAGATTGAATTACATAAATAAAAATCCACTTTATTTCATACACTGTTCATCATTAATCGTATGTCATCATGTTTATTAGTATAGTTTATCATACCATCATTTTTACTTAGATTATTGATTTTCAATTAAGAATATCATCATATATCATTATATCCTTTATTAAGGGTGAGTAATTGTTTGTTTTTATGTATTTTTGTTAATGGCAAAGGGTGGGAAAAATATAAAATATACATATGCACATATTAAGGGGGAGTTATATCATATTTTATATATAAAAAAATTAATGGTTGCATCATCAAAAAGGGACAGACTGTTAGTACCTCAAGTATTGATTTCGATGACCTTAGTAATAAATATACATTTGTATAAAGTATGAATACTAATGATTTTCCAAAGTCTATAGTATATAGTGCGGGATATTATACATGTTTTGAATTGAAGACTATATAGTATAAAGAATCAAGAACTTGACATGAAGACTCATGAGTATAAAGATCAAGATATAAAGATTACAAGACAATGGTACAATGTATAGGATCATAGAACAATGTTAAATCCCCTGGTAGCAATCGTTGATCTCAATTTCTCATTTTCTTATCATTTATTTTTAAATCAAAATATTTTTTTAAAATATATTTAAAAATATTTCGCAAAATTTTTCCAAAGTCTAAAATGTTTATAAAGTACGTTTAACTATTTTAAAAAGTATTAAAATTTTACAAGGCATTAGATTTTCCAAACGTTTTAAAATAAACAAGTTTTTAAAATATACTAGGATACGTCGACATTTAGGCAGATTGTATGTCAACGTACATGCCGCAGTTTTAAAAATTCAAATTTGAAATGAAGTGTCTATTTGTCGTAACTCTTCATGAATGGACATGTATGTTTTTTCACTTTATATATGGAGTTTCCAAATGAATTTTTGACTACTACTTTCTTATTATCTTCTCTCCTCTTTCTCTGCCAAAATTTCTGTTGAAAATATATTCAAATTTTCTCAAATTCAAACCATAATCAATTCAATCTTCTTTGTATTAATTCTTTACTACTTACTCTGTTGTTTCAATCATCCATCTTATTGAACCAAAGATCAAAGTGTTGTCCAAGAGGCTATAAGATCAATTGTATCCAAATATCAAACATTGTCTTTGAAAAAACCATTAACACTCTAGTTATAGTTGGTTGGTTGTGATTGTATCCTCATTCAAATCAATTAGGTGTGATTGGTGTCCTAGAAATCCAAGTGGGTGTGCTTGTGTCTTGAGGTAAATCAAGTGAGTGTACCCATATCTTGAAAAATATGGATAGTATGTCTCTTTGCCTTGAAATCGAGATTGTATTGGGTTTGCCTTCTGCCCGTTGAAAGATGGCATTTGAAAAGAAATTTGTACAAGCAATTGTACAGGACTGGATATAGGGTAACTCGAACTAGTATAAAATCCCTGGTGTGATCTCTTTAATTCTCTTCCTTTTCTTTACTGCATTTATATTTATCTGTGTTTGAATCTATGATTCTTTATTCTGTGTTAATTAAGTATAATCTTAAAAGAATCATAAAGAAATTCATTAAAGTTAGAATACACTATTCACCCCCTATAGTGTTTAGTTAAGCCTTAAGATCCATAATTCTACCACTAACAACATGTTGTTTTCAGGGTATCACTGGTATATTTGAAATGAGTTTGCGCTGGTTGATGTAAGACATTTGCATAATGCTACGGTGCTTGCTTGATTCTTAGGTGCCACCATCTTGAGCTAGTTTGGGCTCTAGGATTTGTGATTGGCTTTGCTTGGGAGTTAGTTTAAAAAACATGTAAATATGAGCTTAGCTAACTGAAATCTGAGCCGACTATGATTTGAGTTGCCCTTATTGCATGACTTAAGGATAAGGGTGGTTTATCTCTTTGCTGTTTACCTATAAATACGAATATGCATTGGTGCATTTTTTGATCGGCCCTGTATGCAGGCCTTTGGGATGCTTCTAACCACATATGGCACTGCTAAGTAGCCCACGGTATGTGCCGTGCAGATCTGCTCTTAAAGTTGTTTACAAAGCATAAGTTCTAGGGTATTTGGCTGTGCAGTTCAACCACTCATTTATTGTAGCAAGTGACCGCAGTATCTCATTGCCTGTTCTTATGGCTATGCATAGTTTTAGTATCTTCGATAATATTAAAACTAAGTGATATGTGCAGATATGATGCCTTTGTAGCCATCCTTACGAATGTGGTATTGTATTTCACTGCAGCTTCTTTAGTTATAGCGCTCTTATGTAGTATCGATCGGGCTCCCTCAACTCCTTTTCCTTTTGTTTTGGTCTTTTATTTCAGGAGCAGTTCTCATACACCTATACATTGTTTAGCCCATTTCTAACATAGTTTGGTAAATACGGGTGTAACATGAATGTTTACACAAATTCACTTCCTCAGAACTATGTTACTTTATTGGTTTCAGTCAAAATTCAAATATCATCCTCATTCAACTTGGTTAGTCCAAACACAAAATCCTTGGTTTAAGGGTAACATTATTGTTAATTGTGCTACTCTTGGCAAAGACTTTGACTTTCAGTTGACAACAGTTGACTGTGATACTAACCTCTTATAATTGAGGAGACGAATTCTTTATTGAATGGTGTTTCACTTTAAATGCTTTAACTTAGACCTAACTATAGTTGCTTAGTAGATCATCGTGGCATGATATAACTATAATCTAAACTATCTAAATTGAAGTTCCATAGTATTCTCAAGTCGAAGGAACCATTTAACATCGTTACTTCAAGATCTCTTGGTTGACCTGAATTATAATTAGCCAACCAAAAACTCTCGAGCGAGCCATTCCGTGGTTATATAGTAACTATCACTATGTAACCTCTTAGTGCCCCCAATAGCTATGAGTAATATATTGACCAACATTTGGACAACGTTATTTATTCTACTCTCAATGGATGACTCGATATCCTTTCTCAACATTTCTTGAGTAGGACTATTAAAAACAATATGTTACTTTTTAGTGTAATAAAATTCTCAAGATTAGAACTATTTGTAATTATTAACACATCCTATGTTATTTAAAAATTTCAATTTATATATACTTTAAATTAATTGCTTAATTAGTTACATCATAATATAACAAAGTATATTATAGAAATCAAACACCTTTAATATGAACAAGATTGGTTCTCGAATTAGTTATGTGTAACTAATTACATAATTTCCCCACGGCCATACCCTCAACTCTATCAATCTCCTACTTACACTTGAGGTCAATTATATAATTTTATACCAACTACTTCGATTGGTTTTCTCATAAAAATAATCGAGCAAGTCCCTAAGTTAACGGGTATGATATTGCAAACAACTATGCGTTATGTCTTACATATTTAATATATATGTGTATCTCCATGTATGTCCCTCAATAGGCTAGTGTGCCTTCAGATCCTATTTCATGACTACAAAAGTGTGTGCAAAACAACTATGGAGTATAACAGGTTCAACAACCCACCTTTGATCCAATCATATCCTAATGATGAAAGATGAAGTACCTAGGCTACTTACTACCCTTAAATTGGGGAATAGGTAGACCTATTGGTTATATATCATTTAACCTTAGGTGAACCTCTCATATTCTAGTACTTCCTAACCATCATCGTATCGATCCTTTTGTAGGCCACTTACTACTTCTTGAATAAGGAAGGGGCAGACTCTACCAAATTTCATTTAATACACCCAATCTTGAAGCGGATCTTCCCCAATGGATATTCACTAACGTACGTCAAAGATACTCCCTATTTTATGACCCGTCACCCAACCGTAATGCCTCACATTAGTCCGACCATTTGTAGGTATTGGTAGCCATATTAGCTTACCCTATAAAATCGGGACTAATCTCGCAACCACCATGGATGCTTATCATAGGCGATGTCCCACATCAAAACAAGTCACACTACTAGTTTCCAGATAAGCTGGGCAGACTTCTAAGCTTTTAAATGACCACATATCCATATAACTTAGCCATACATTCACTTTCCAACATTCTACTCTGAACTATGCCCACTTATACATGTATTATATATACTTAAGTATGTATGTGTGTGTATGTGCGCGTATAAATCTCACCCATATTTATGCATTTAAGGCCTTATAAGGGAAACTTCTTATTTTGCCTTTATTTATGGATTAATTTCCATAATTATTCCTAAATCCTACTTATTGGATTAATTTTTGGTTATCAATTACCTTTATGTGTCTTAATTAATGTATACATTATAAGTCTTCAATAAAATTTTCAAAGTTTAAGGGAATATATATATACACACATATATAATCTAAGTAGTTTTTCATATTAAGCATAAATTTATTGCATTTGCCTATTGTCGATTAGGGGTGGTGTATTACTAATAGCTGGAATTTTCATACAAGTCCAAACAATACAATAATTTCGTAAAGACCAATATTAGCAATAATTTAACAACTAATTGAGATTTACATATATATACATACACACACACACAAATAGAGTCCAACATATAATTTTATTTTATATATTAATATAATAGGGCTATATTTTTTTCAAAGAAGAGGTTTACGATATAAAGCTTTTATATTCCATCACATTGCATTAAAAGAACAATGAAATCAAGTTTCTTCGTTATTACAATAGCAAAGTGATAAGCAAAATCAAATATAAATTAAAATATTTATTGTGTAAATATTAACAAAACTCAATACTATAGCATTGTATAAAACAATCAAGATTTCAATTAATCCAAGAATTTCATAATATGGGGAGATTTTGGGGTTTAAGTTATTTAAATTTTCGCATCAAAAATACCCAAAGGCGCACTACAAATCCAATTACTAACAAAACAATACTATTAATGAAAAATCAAGATTCCCACTCAAATATGATCCCCTTTGAATTCTTTTGGATTTGAATCTGCACCTTTTCCTTGTCCTTCTTTCGATTATCTTTTACTTAGTTTGTAATTCCTAAATTCAGTTAAGTGTATTAGCCTCAAAACACTGTAGTTTAGGGAAGAATGAAGTATAGAGTATACATATATATATATATATATATATATAAGTTCATTATGTTTTCCTTTCTAGAGTGTTTAATCTTCCCCAGCCACTTGAATCTCGTATATACACTTGTTGAAATTTTTTTGACTGAAGAATTGTACTAAGAAAGAAGAAGATGGTAGAGTTTCATCGCCCCGTTTATTTTGTTTATGAATAAAAGTGAGGGGCTAGTATCTTATTCATAGTGGTTAAAATTCAATTAGACCATACGATTAAAGTCAGTTCAAAATAATAAATCTTGGCCGTTTGGGCTTAGAGAAACCCTAACTAACTCAACATAACTCGTTGACCAGTCCTTATTGGCCGGTTGACCATTAAAGGTCAACTGGCCCAATGAAGGCGGTTGATTGGTCTATGTCATGGCATCAATAGATCTTGCTATCCTTGATTATATTTACTACCTATTTTATTTAACATCGACGGTTACTTAACAATTAATTTTTAACATCAATTTTTTTAATTATTTCCATTCGAAAATTTAAAACGTCGATAACTTCTTTGTTTAAACTCTGATCATAAAGCTTTATATATGAAAATTACTTAGAAAATCACCACGAGCACAATGGTGTAAGTTTCATGGCCAAACTCTAATAATCGCTCCGGTGGGGATAGCAGCGTATGGTCAAGACGAAGCTTCAGTTAGGTTTTCATGGCCTCCGATGGCCAGAGGTGGGAAGACGAGGTGTTTTTTTGGTGGTCTGGTTTTGTTGCAGTTTGGGTTGTGATGTTCGATCGCGAGTTCGTCAATGTTTGGGATACCTGGGTGCTCGTGGGGTTCAGGTGAGTTACCGTCGACTCGATGGTGGCTGGAGCTTCGACCAACAGTGGCATTTTCGATTGTGCATGTGCACGAACTTTTGATGGGTATCAATGGTATTTGTTTGGAGAAGAAGGCTATGAGCTCGGAGAGGTCTTCGGGAATTCAGGGGAATTACTCGAGGAAGGTGTCGAGTATTTTTGGCTACATTTCGGGTAGAAAAGGAAAAAAAAAGACTTGGAAAAATTTTCAAGTTTTAAAAAGGAAAAGTTGGAAGGTACTCGGGGAAGACTCGAAGCATTCTGGCATCTGTTCGAGGAAGACTCGAAGCAGGTCTCGAGCATATATGCAAAAAAGTTTTTGTTTTGAAAAAAATAAAATTCTCAAACTTTTAAACATAAAAAAAAACATGTTTTCTAATGATGGTTTGATTAAAACTCGGATTAATTAAGGATTTAAATAAGAGATTTACAAAGTAATTAAATTTTTATTTATTCAATTTGTTACATTATTAAGTTATTTATATTAAATGAATAATGTAACTAAAAAGGATAATTAAGATAAAATGTTATTTTAACCTTTTGAAGTAATTGATTAATAAAAGTAATTAAGAGTTAATTAATTAACAATTAAGGATAAAGTAATTAAAATAATTAAATAAGAAATGATTAATTAATGAAGGTGATTAAAACTTAATCAATTGTAATTAATGATAATTAATAATTGATTAAAGATAATTAGTGAAAGTAATTATGTGGTTAATTAATTTAAACCACATGATTTATTCATCTTAATTGAAGATGTTTGATTGTTATTGAATGCTGCATATTGGATTGATATCTCTGTTTGTAATTGTGATGCTTTGTGATATAAATTACTTTGTGTTGAGGTGTGATTTTTGTTTCTGTGATATATGTTTCTGTGTGAATGTGAAAACCCTTTGGGCCCGTAAAACGACATTTGAATTTCGATGCGACAGGGAGTCGGATTCTAGTTGGTTATCCGGAAACCACATCGAATCGTAATGGTGAATCTTTGTGATCGATAAATTTATTCTATCTGTGAATCTGTGAATTAAGATAAGCATTAGGGATTTTACCGCTTATCGAGATTGATATGATTGAATCTGTGATGATTGATGATGTTGCACTATTGTGTGGAACCCCTGGACTACACCATACACACACAAATATGGATTTCACGAGGAAATCGGTTAAGCCACAGATATTTGAATTTAATTCAAAATAGTTTTAAAAGTTGAATTTTAAATCCAAACGGTTTTGGAAATGGAATTGGGTTAATATAAAAAGCTTTTGAAAAGGGGTTTTGAGGATAAAAGTTATTTTGAATAACTTGATAAATTTTTGGAATTTAAATAATTTTATTTAAATTTGAATTCAAGATTTGAAAATTGAATTCCACGTTTGGAAATTATAGTTTAAAGATGTTATACAAAGTTATAAACGTATTTATATGGATTTAAACCATTTTAAAAGTATGATTTTGAGAATTTGAATTTAACCCAAGTTTTATATTTGAAAGGCTTTAACTTGAGCAAATGTAATCGGATTTTTCCAAAACGAAAACTATATGTTTTCAAATAATAGAAGCTGTCATATAAGGAATGAATTTCCAATTTGTGCTAAAGAGATTTCAATTTGAAATGAAATAGGTTTTCAAGTTATGAATGAATCTTTGGAAATGGGTTTCGAAAGTTATAAGTTAAATCTTTGATTTAAAGATTGAATGAGTTAATCCAATTGAAATGGAAATTGTTTTGAAATCCGTAAATGGATCTTTGTGGACTGGGTGAACTTTGTGAAGTGAATCTTTTTGTTTAAGGATTTGTAAATGGTAATATCTTTAAAACCATTTGAAAGAAAGGTTTTTAACCTTTCTATAAAAAATTCGAAAGGGTCTTAAAAGTGAATCTTTTGTTTAAAAGATTTAAGTGTGGAAATTGTTTAAACCATTAAAGGTTTTTGAAATGAATCTTTTTGTTTAAAAGATTGGAAATGGTAATTTGTTTAAACCATTTGAATGAAATGTTTTGGGCTTTAAGATGTGATTTGATTGAGACCCCAATATCCATATGTTTTTAAATATTGCGCTCATTATTCGGTTTAGCCGGTAAAGGACCTTTGTGTCGTATAACCCATTCCGAATAATGATACGACAATATGGATGGCATTTGAATGGTGAAGACTGGTGTTTTCGAGAACGATAGGATGACCTATAGATTGTCTCTGAGCTGAGTAGCTACGGTATAGAGATTCCCTAAGTGATGGGAAGTCCAATCGGGCTTGTGAATACCCGAATTGCAAAGGCTTCATTGGAAGTGCCTTCGGTTCTGTTCGAACCCGGAACAGACTTGTATGGATGTGTGTCTGACGTTACACTTTGAGATGTAAAGCTGGTTTCTATCAAATACATTTCTTTTTGGTGGCGGAGATTTATTCTCTTAGCTTAACACCCTTCTCTGAGATGTACGAGCTCAGAGGTTATATAGTTGATAGTTACTAGTGATACATTCCCAATTTGGTAATGTGGCATATGAAGTGCTGCTGATCATTTGTTGATCGAAGCATGGCTTTGTGAAAAAGCGTAGCTTTGTGGACGAGACTTCGTCGAGCCTCACAACCCGGTAATGGTCGAAACAGGAATGTTGCGGCAAGGTTTTTAGGTGTCGCGCCCCTAGGGTATGTCCATTTCCTTCTGGATAAGAGGTGATATCATGGTATGGATCCCAGATATTTAACCTATGTGGTTGCTGCAAACTTATTACTTTGTGGTTCTTGGTTGAGAGGCGCCTTGGATAAAGGTCGGTAACGACCGGGGGCGGCATAGCTCTTGTGTTAGTTACCTAGTTACAGCTTGGTTAAAGCGTGAGGTAGCGTCGGCCTTGTTTAGCAGAGATCCGGTTAGGTTCTCGAGGGCATCCTTCCAGAGGCGTTCCATTTCGGTGTGGGAAGTTCCTTAGCCTGACCATTTGTTGGAAATCCAATCATCCAATACACACCTTTACGATTTCAATTGTATAACCTGCCATTCTTAAATGGTAGCTATAGTAGGCATACGACAAATTGTGGTATGCTGGCTAAGATTGACATTATACTTTCGAAATGTTTTCTGCACCATGCACTAATAATAATATCAAATGGTTTTCGCGTATCAAGCATTTTTGACTGTCATAAGGAGAAATCTCCTCCAAGTGTGCTCTTGCATTGTGTGTGTGGCGAGAGGCCTTATGGCAGTTTTATTTTCCAAAAAGCATTGCGGTTTTCAATATTTTAAAATCTTTGTTGTTGATTTAAAGACAAAATTGTTTTTGTTTGCTCATACCAGTCCCATGACTGACCCGGAGTTTATTGTTCCCTTCCTAAACTTTGGGTGCCCATATTTCCACATGGGCAGTCTAGAGTTGGGTTTTTCAGATAGTAGATACCGATTTAGTAGCTTTCAGCTTTCTCTTTGGAATTCTTTGGAGACTTTGGATATTGAAGTCTTTGGTTAGGACGACTGACCTTGCTTAGCTTGGTACAACTTGATGGTGGTTCGAGCTATCTATGGAGATTGCTGATATTGGTGTTTCTTCTGGAGTTTCAAGTTCTAGTTGTTTCCGCTACTAGTTCATTGGTGTTTCCGCTATAGCATCCCATTGTATCTCTGATATTGATCATTGTTGTATATTTGGATATTATATCATTAGTGTTGTATATAATATTCATTTCTTTTCTTCCGCTGTGTTGTTATTACTTAATGAGTTATGAGCTCCGACGAGCCAGATTCGGCGTTTGAATCTGCGGTATTCGAGTACAAGTGAAGTACGGGTGCCGATTTTCGAAGGCCGAGTCAGGACCGTCACATATACAATCCTCTAGTATTTAATTCTTATCTTATCCTTTTATTACGTTTATTCTAAATTTAAACCATCTCGGATTATATAAATTCGAGTTAAAATTTTAAATGTTGACTTAATCCTTTAAATCAAATCAACTTATCTCTTTATACCATTCAATTCTGAATCCATTTCAAACTTATCTTCATTTAATTTTAATTTGATTGTATTTCTATTACCACTTAATTTAATCCCAATTCAAGATTTCAATTTGGTTGTATTATATTACTTCTTAATTTAATTCCAATAATTTAACATCCAGTCACCTTAATATTTATTAGAAGGAAATATTGCTTTATATATCAAAATATATTCTTATATAAAACCATTTAAAACCTTTATATAAGAAAATAACAAGTATGCGCTCATATATATACTCAACTCATTCTAGAGTGCTACAGACTCTATTTAATGAGTAATCCCCACCAGAGCCAAGGTTCTCACTTAACCTTTCATCTCTGATACCAACTGTAACGACCCGAAATTTCCAATCCCGAAAATTTCAGATAGTTAGGAAAAAGAGGGAAGAGATAGAAGAAGAAGAAAAAGAAGAAACAGAAAACACCAACATCTCACATTCACAGCGGATCAAAATATAATATCAAATAATAACAGTTTACAAAAAGAATACTATATCTATCGATTACATCTTTAATACATCAGAGTTACACAAATATACAGACACTAGATATAAACAATCATCAAGACTCAGATATGCAACAATATAATACAGCGGAAACACTCCATATGTTCTTGCCATCCAGCTCGCCTCCTGAGCTCCAGAACGTTCTTACCTAAAAATCTGTAATACTCGATCTGACCTGAGCATTACATCAAAGTAACACCCGGGTCAGGCTGGAAACCAGCGTGAGTAAACTCATCCAACATGAAATACAAAGCATACAACTTATATAGAACCCGGGGTAACTCATATCAATTTACAAATTCATAATTTGTTATAAACATCACTTATTTCACACATCAATTTTCTGAGTACCAAAATTTGGATTAAATAGTTCAATTCACTTAAATCATTTCATTCCAGCTTATAGATTTCACATATCAATCTATAAAAATTCGAAGTGGTTTCGGGTATTCCTAATGCCCGGCCCCAGTCTCTTCGGTTCTCATGTCATCCTAATCCAAGTTATCCAAATGAAATACACAACATTTCATATTAGAGATATCATCTCATTCAAAGCATCCAATACCATTCAATCATCCATAAGCAAAGCTTGATCACTTCCAAAATTAATTTAATTAATTCTATTTTAATTTCTAACCTCAATTACTTAGATTCCTTTACTTAACATTAATAAATTTCAAATTAAGTAATTAATCATCCCTTAATTATCTTAATTAATCACCCTGGATTAATTATCCTTTAATTACATTCAAGTAATTATCTTTAATTAATTTTACAATATTAACTATTCTTAACCAAAATCAATAATTAATCTTTAATTACTTCACAAATTAATTAACTATATTAATTACATTAATCCTTAATTACTTCTATTAATTAATTTCTCAAAAATCACTTAGTATTGCTTAATTAACCAATCTTTAATTTACGTCGTTGATTATATAAATTAATGATTTCTAATTACATTTCAATTTATCCTAATCTATATTAATTACATTAAGAAATTCATCATTAATTAAACCGCAAATATTAATCACTCTTTTTTAATTTCAACCAGTAATTAATTACTTTTTGTTTACTTCATTAAATTAATTACTCATTTTATAAAAGAAGTTAAAAGGAATTTAAAACCAAATTCATTTCTAATTTCAAATCAATTTAAAAATGCACTTTAACATTCAAGTTGTTAAAATAATTTAAATTTAAAACCTTTATTTGTTTTAAAACCCAGATTCACTAACTTGAATTCCAGATTTAACCTTGATTTAAAACTTGATTTAAATATCTACTTTACAATTTAACTTCAGTTTTTAAATATCACTTTTATTTCTTTCCAATTCATTCTATTTTTTTATTCTATAATTATTTCACTTCCAAAATTCACCCTTATATTTCTTTCAAAAAAATCCAATTTTATATATATTTTGATAACTCAGGGTACCGAAATATTCAAGCAATCCACAGCATTCAATATTCCAATTACCAATAATATTCATCAAAGAATATCAATCACTCCAATATATTCTATATACTACTATATATATATATATATAATATAGCACATCAAGTCAATTCGATCTTTCAACCAATTATTTAAATTTAACCATTTAAATTTAAATAAAAATCCAAGAGAGTGAGATTAACTCACCTTTGGTTTTCTTTAAACTTGCAAATTCATTCCACTTCATCGCTGTGAGCCAAACTCGACTTGTTTTCATAGATTTGAACCTCGTATGAATAGATTATAAACTTTATTAGCTATCTAAATCTATTTTTTTTTCAACTACTAATTATAAAATTAATTTTGATTTCAGAATAATACCTCCACGTCTCGTCCAAAACACGAACCCCAACATCCACCTCTGGTCGAAACTCCGACGCCCTCCTCTGCTTCATAGGACATGACCCCTACAGCCCGTGCACGATTGAAAACACCCCAAGCTCGACTGCCTTTGCTGCCTCCACCAAGAACGATGACCTTGGAACCCACTGCTACAGCGAACGCATCGCCTCCACTCATCTCTGTCGAAACCCTCCAGGTCAAACGCGAACTAAAACCGCCGACGAACCCTTCTACAACCACGACGCCTCGCGAATCGAGCCACCCTCCATCTTAGCATGCATCAATGCTTCACGCGTCTTCGAGCCGCGATAGCTCGCACTTACAGAGTCTAACTCGAGTCGAAATATGCTAGATCTGACAATCATCTCGACTTTGAATTGATTCGTGGAAAGTTGGATCGGGATTGAGATCCATTTTCGATTTCGTTCTAAGGAAGAGAAAAGGAAGTGGCCGTGTTTTTTTTTATAAAATGAGTTCGGCCATTATAAATCAGTTTCGCTTCAGCCCTAATTTTTTTTCGTTTGATTTCGGTATGAAAACTTGAGGGAGACGAAGACATATTATAACTTGGGAATGGCTTCTTACGTACGAAAGTTTATTTATAAAAATATCTTTGACTAGTTGACTTCCAATTTTATTATATTATAAAACTTCCAAAACATCTCGTTAATTGCCATTTAAAATTTTGAACTCCTCTTCAGGAGTGTCGCTAAGTGATTATAAGGTTTTACCCGCGTTCCGAACACAATGGAACGTGTTTCGAAGGCTAATTCGATCATATGCACGAGTTACAGAAATAAACGATCAATTTTAAATTAAATCGATTAAAATAGTTTCTATGCGTTTTGAGCTTCCAGGGTCAAACGACAGCTCCGATTGCTACGAAAATTGAAATCCGATAATAACTAACTATTACGGATCCAATGGAACTGGTTTCATCAAATTCTGAAACTATGCATCGGAAGGCTATTTTTAAATTCAATTTAAACGATATATTATTAAAACTGAACAAATCACCTTTAAATTAAACTTCAACCGTTCTATTATCTTCAGTATCATCATTATAAATTTTGTAAGCCTTCAAATTATTTTTAGTAGGCTTAACACTGAAGATTCAATAATTTACCCAAATTCAAATTATTAAATTCAATAAATTCAATCACCAAATTCAAGCTGATATTTGAATTCAAGTTAAAAGTTCACTTTTAAATATTTAAAATCAATTAAATATTCCAATTTAAATTGTAAAAATTCTGGATCGTCACAACATTATTGGCTGATTTAACTCAAATTACAGTGCAGATTATCACATTTAATATATCGTTCAAATAAATATACCATTACCTGTTTTACCTTTACGATATTTTTCATTGTTGTCCATTGTGATTCTGTCACCTTTATACTAGGCTAAGGAACTTTGCTTTGTCGCTCGTTGTATCCTTGAAACAGCCAGAATCCAAGTAACACTATTGTTGTTCCTTAGCCTGCCACTACACCTCGCTTGGCTCGTCATCGTCGCTATCAGTTATATTTCCTTGATGGCACATATCTGCTTTCTCACTCTCACTGCTAGTACTTTGATTATCTTCATCACTTGTATTCCACGTGGCTGCAAAACTTCTCCTTTTGATTTCTTTTCAAAGCCGCGTCTATTTTGAGGACAATTGGGCTTGATGTGTCCGGGTTGGTTGCACTTGTGACAGATGATCTTCTGTTCTTCTGAGTAGTCTAGTGCTTTAGCTATTCTGATTTCGAGCTGGATTTCCATATTTGTAATTCCACCTTTTGAATTTCTTTATTATCATCTCCAATTCTGCTGCTCCATCATCATCATCATCACCATCACTTTCTATTGTTCCTTTAAGAGCTATTGATTTCTTTCGAGTATCACCTCCTTCACGCTCTTCCTTGAATTTCATTTTTAGCTCATAAATGGTGAGATTTCCGATGAGTTCTTCAACTTTCATCTGTTTTAAATCTTTTCATTCTTGAATGGCAGTCACTTTGGCTTCAAAACTTCGTGGAAGGACTCTGAGGATTTTTTGGACTATCTCCAACTCTGTGTATGATTTTCCAAGAGCTTTTGATTTGTATACGATATTGGAAAGTCGTCCATACATCTCTTTGACATTTTCTTTCTTCTCCATTGTAAAGTTCTCGTAATCGCTGCTTACCATGGCAAGGCGAGATTCTTTGACTTGAGATGTTCCTTCGTGAGTCACTTCTAGTGTGTGCCATATTTCCTGTGCAGTTAGACAATGTGAGACACGATTAAATTCAAATTGATCCAATGAACAGATAATATAATTCATAGCTTTAGCCTTAGCATTTTGTAATTTATTTTCTAGTTCTGTCCATTGATCCTTTGGTTTCTCTATTTCCTGATTATCTACAATTATAGTTGGTGCTCTATAACCTGTCTCAACAATATTCCAAGCGTCAATGGTTTTCAGAAAAATTTTCATTCTATTTTTCCAGTAGGCGTATTCACCATTGAACGTTGGTGGTCTAACTATGGACTGACCCCAGCAAAAGCAGTATTAAAAGAAGCCATTTTAAAAATTCAACTTTTTAAAACAGAAATTGATTTTTGAAAAATTAAATTTAAAAAAAATAAAAGCTGACTTCTATTCCTAGCTCCGATACCACTTGTAGGATCGATTTCACCCTAGAGGGGGGTGAATAGGGTGATGCTGTTAATTATAAAAATTATTGCGGAAGCTTATAAAATTATTTGAACACAGATAAATCAAAATTATAGCAGCACAGATAGTGGCAGAATAATAAATGCAGAAATAGAACGATACAGAATTTACCCAGCTTCGGCAAAACCCTGCCTACGTGCTGCCCCCAAGGTTTCTACTAGAAATTAAGTAGTCACACGCTTACACACGTAAACTCGCGGCACCCGCTACTGACTAACCTAACTCTACGCTCAAAACCCTGCCACAACTCAGCCACTGAGTTGCGAATTCTCAAACTACGCCACGTAGTTTGTTCCTAGTCAGACGACTAATAATTACACAAATTTCAAAGGAAAATACAAAAGACAACAATTTAAAAACAATTAAAAAACAATTAAAAAACAATTAAAAAACAATTAAAAAACAAAACCCTAATTAACCAATACTAAAGATAGAAGGGTCGGTCCAAATTATATTCACTAAAATATGCGGCCTCCTTTTTCTCTTTTATCAATGTCGGCAGTTCCTTCTTTCATTCGTTCCTTTTAGCTTCTGAAATTAGGGCTTGTGCTATCGAAGAACCTGATTGATTGTTGATCGATTACAATTGATCTTTTGATTTGCATCGGCAATCGACCGTCTCTTCACTTTGCTCACGGTTCCTTCAATTTGCGTCGTGTTTAAATCAAAATTGGTATGTAATTTTCTTTTTGCTTTTCTGGTTTTGCTTACTTGAACTCGATGCTTGGCAATTTGCCGATGATGTTACTTATTTATATAGGATTCGAGATCCTTGATTTTTGTTTGTATACATCAATTCGAATTCGTCTTCGGCCATTCGATTTTGTATTGATGATTGTGATGATTTTTGACCTTTTCAAAATCGTATGTTTTTGCTTTTTTGTCACGGCTTTGATTTTGAGCTGTTCAATATCCTTGGCTATCACGGTATTGATTTCTCTGTGACTTCGGCATTGACTTTGATCGTGTTTACTTCGGCCATTTTGATTTCTTAAAATGCAGGTGATATTGTTCAAAAACCATACTGTTCCATGATTTTGGTAGCCGGTAGCACTTGAGTATTGCTTCTATTTTGCTTGATCTTGAATCTGGTTTACATTGATGATGCTATGCACTGTGTATATACATGTCCCATTTTACTTTCTGCTCTGATCTTGTTTACCGATGACATTGTTTATTCACTGTTTTATACGAGTCTGTGCATTCTTCTCGGTTTTGATTTTTTGTGCCTTTAGTTTGTAATCTCTGGTTCATTGTTGACTTCATTGTTCTTTGGATTAGCTTGTGGTCTTCGCTGGTATCTCTGGTGCATGTGCTTATGCATTGACAGTTGAGGCAATGCCATTGTTATTTGTGTCTGCTCTTTTATTAATGGTTTTATTTTAAGCTTCATGAAGTCATATTTGTGCAGTCTTGTTTTAAGTAGTAATTGCTCTGACCAGTTCATTGCATTATCCACTGTTATATATGTTTGCAGCCTGCACATATGCTGTTTCATGTGCATGTTCCTTCAAGTCTGTTTGCATTTGAATGACTGTCTTGTTGAGTTCACTTGAGATTGCTTGATGAAGCTTTATTGCTATTGAACTTCATGTCGAGGCTTGGTGATTGCTTACATAGTTTTCATGGTCATGCACTTGAATGTGCAGTCTTTGGTTGTGAATTGAGTTGATGTTTTGGCTTTGACTTGAATTGATATTGTTACTTGTAGTTGCCGTAGTGTTGCAGTCTTCAACTTGTAAAATTCGAGGCAATTTGCATACAGTTGCATTGTTGGTCATGTAAAATTGAAACTATACTTGACTTGAAACTGATGCATATTGAACTGTTGTCGATTTGTGCCTGTTAGTCTTCACTGTGCATTGCATGCATACATGTTGTACTTGTTATTGCTTGAGGCAGATCATATTTTTAAGTTGACTGTGACTTTCTTATGCTCTATACTTTAGTTTGGTTTCCATGTATGTGATGCATGTTTTGTTGACTTTGTTTGCTACCAGGTCGACATGTATATATGCATACTTTGATCATAACATTCATGTGTACATTCGAGTTGCACCTATGTTGAATCCAGCTTTAAAGCTCGGGTTTGACCTTGTGCTGATATTGTGACATTATTTTTATTGCACTTGAGTTGAACCCGACGTTTTGGGTTTGACCTGTGCTCACCTGTCCCTGTAATTTTATCAAGTGTATATATCGGGGTGCACGGCCCTGTGGCATATACAGTGATACATTGTGTATGTCACAAGCTGTTCGTGTATGATGAATTCAAAACTAAATGATGACAAACAACCGAAATAACTGAGGAAAATATTATTTTTTAAAATCCACATTTTATTTTATACTGCAAAAATATTTTATTTTCAATTTTACTGCATCAATGTATATTTCTGCAAATTGCTCAGATGCTGGATTCATATTGGAGATAAATACGAGTTGAGTGAATGAGTGACATGTAGTGAGGTCAAATGTAAATGTGAATTGTAATTTAATAAAATTTGTATTGTAATTGAAATTGTGTGTGTGTATATATATATATATAGTGAGAGCTCGAAAATTGTACTATTTAAAAATTGTGATAAATATTTATTTTAATAAAATTTCTGTTTGAATTCAAATTCTCAAATTCTGTGTTATTTATTTTATTCAGAAAATATTTATTTAATCTATGAAAAATAAAATAGTACATTAACAAATACATTTAAATGAATATATATATATATTTATTATCATTAAACAAAAATCATATAATCGCATATTCAACACAAATAAAGTCAAAATATGAGCACAAGGTCAAACTCGAGCCAAAGCTAGATTCAACTCAGGTGCAATACAAAAACAAAAATATAATGGTTAAGTTTTAATGACTAGAGCAAGCCTCGACCAAAAATTTCATAAAGACTAGACTACATGATGAACACAAATGCAAACCAGATTTCAACATGTACAAAGGGTGATGTCAGGAAATGGACAGTGCAACTAAGTAGCAATTCTCGAAGCAATAACTTAGTGCATACACTTACACCAGATCAGTCAACATGAAGACAGCAGCTCGAATGAGCAAATGAAGTCAAATACCAAAGATTACAAATTCAAGCAAGTTACATAGTGCAACAAAACTCAACTGTATTTGTTCAAAACTACACAATATGAAAACACTGAACAATGGAATGAAAAACTTTCATATGAACACAACACATGTTCAACCAAGTGGATCAACATCTCATATACAAAGCAGGTTACAATGTAGACAACCAGAACAATGCAAGCCTGACATGGACTGGGAAGTAGCAATATGCAGTAACAGTGATCAATATGCAGCACTGTGACAGCAAGTTATGGATATGCAAGCAATGCAACCCAGACCAATATCACACATAACTTCAAGCATTAGGTCGAAAGGGCTACAGGCACGTACACACACGTCGAACAGGTCAAAGCCAGATGATATCACATATGTATGGAAAATCAGAAACCAATACAAGCTACTGGACATAGGACTACAAACAATCATGTAACAAGGATAGAGTACTAATATACATACATACATACATACATACATACATACATATATATATATATATATGAACATGAATGCAATGACCAGTAGCCTTCATAGTAAAATTCGCATGAAGCAGTAAGTGATTGAATGAAGTCGAAGTCAAATTTTGACATATCAAAGTTGTCGAAGTCATAACAAAAAGAACGGAACCAAATCCAAATTCTTGAAGCCGCTGTGATCAAGCAATCAGGAAAATATACAAATTGAATAAGTCTAAACAAATCGTATACACTCAAGCAAAATCGAACGACAGAATAAATTATCAAATTAATTCAATTCAAACAGAAAGTAAGGGAATTAAACACTATTTAAACCCAGTCATCATCGGCATTAAGAGTCATTCGAGTTCAAGCAACAACAGAGCAAAATAAATCAATAACTCGAATCGAATCGAGTTCAAGGAAGCTAATCAGTAAAGCAAGAAGCAATAATCACATACCATTTTAGTTCGAACTCGATCGATTTGAAGGAGTCGTTTGTGAATCAAAGTGATAAGCTGATTGTCGAAGGAAATTGTAAATAATACATCATTCAATCGACAACTACAGTCGGCGTCTTCAAAATCACGAAGCCCTAAAGTTTTGAAAGAGGAACGAACGAAGGCAAAAAGGAATCGACTAACATTTTTACTTAGAGATAAAGGAAAAAGGGGAATCATTTTTAACTTTTAAATTGGGCCGGTCTTAATTATTTTGGGCCTTTATTTTAAAATAGGGTTTCAAGTTTTATTGTTTTAAATTTGTTTTTATTTTGTAATTTCTTTTCAACTTATGTAATTGTCTAATCGTGTTAGTAGGGACGAACTACGGTAGTGTAGTTCGAGAATTCGCAACTCAGTGGCTATGTTGTGGCAGTTTTTTGAGCATAGTGTTAGGTTAGTCGATAGCGGGTGTCATGAGTTTACATGCGTAAGCGTCTGACAAATTAATTTCTAGTAGAAACCTTGGGGGCAACACGTAGGCAAGGTTTTGCTGAAGCTGGATAAATTTGTGTTGTTCTATTTTTGCTTTTAACATTCTACTATTATCTGTGCTACTATTATTTGACTATTATCTATGCTACGATTAATTTATATACTTCCGCATTGACTTTTTATAATTATTAGTATCACCCTATTCACTCCCCCTCTAGGGTGAAATCGATCCTACAAGTGGTATCGAAGCTACGATCAAAAGTTAAATTTTGAAAATTCTAATTTTTCAAAAACCAATTTTTGTTTTAAGAATTTGATTTTTTTTTTTAAAAAGGATTCTTTTAATAATGTTCTTGCTGAGGGTCAGTCCATAGTTAGATCATCAATGATCAATGGAGTATACACGTATTGGAAATATAGAATGGAAATTTTTCTGAAATCCATAGATGCTTGGAATATTGTTGAAACGAGTTATAGGACGCCAACAATTATGACAGATAATCAAGAAACAGAAAAACCTATGAATCAATGGAAAAATTCTGAAATTACACTGCTAATGGCTAATATCAAGGCTATTAATGCTATTATTTGTTCTTTAGACCAAATTGAATATAATTGTGTTTCACATTGTTTAACTGCGTAGAAAATCTAGTACACACTTGAAGCAGCTCATGAAGGAATCTCCCAATCTCGTAATGAATATAATCAGTGTTTCTCGAGAGAAACAAATGACAATGAAAGTGATGAACCAAATGAGGTGTGTTGGCAAGCTAAGTAACAACAAGAATGGTATCTAGAATCCGGTTGCTCTAGGCACATGACATGCGACAAGTCAAAGTTTCTTAGCCCAGAAAAACACAAAGACGGGAGAGTCACTATGGGCAACAATGAGAAATGCAAGATTATTGGTAAAGGTAAAATAGGCAATGGTAAGTTTACCTTAAACGACGTATTATATGTTGAAAATCTACACCATAATCTGATCTCAATTAGTCGGTTATATGACAAAGGAATGTGTTGTTTTTTATTCTGACTTATGCAAAATTGTTGACCAATCATAAAGGAAATCTTATTTTCAGGTAAGAGGAAAGGTAATATGTACTCTCTATCTTTTGATGATCTCACTCTTTCAAAATGTTTGGTAGCTAAGGATGTAGAAATAAATTTATGGCATAGACGATTAGGGCATGCTAACATGAATCTATTAAACCAATTGAAAAGAAAAGATTTGGTAAGAGGTTTGCCATCACATGATTTCGAAACAGAAATTTTATGTAAAGCGTGTACAATGGGAAAACTCAAAAAACATCATTTCATGCCAAGAACAATGTAAGCACTTTAGAGTTCTTGAACTAGTTCATATGCATTTGCTTGGACCTAACGATTTTGCAATTCTAGGTGGTAAGAAATATTGTTTTGTATTGGTTGATGATTACTCTAGATACACATGGGTATACTTCTTAGCTAAAAAATCAGAAACTTTTTCCTACTTCACCAAATTCACAAAATTAGTTCAAAATAAAAAAAGAGTTTCTATTATTTCACTAAGAAGTGATCATGGTGGAGATATGGATTTGAAAATTATTGTGATGAAAATGGATTTAGACATGAATTTTTTGCCCCACGTACTCCACAACAAAATGGAGTAGTTGAGAGAAAGAATCGAACCTTACAAGAGTTAGCTAGATCTATGATAAACAAGTATGAACTACCCCTGTCTTTTTGGCAGAGGCAGTAAATATAGCCCGTTATGTAATGAATAGAGTCATGATTAGGCCAATTCTTAAGAGAACACCATATGAAGTATGGTTCGGCAAAAAGCCAAACATTGCATATTTTAAGGTTTTTCGATGTCCGTGTTTCATTCTTAATACAGATGATCAACCGGGAAAATTTGAGGCAAAAGATGACGAAGGCATTTCATGGGATACTCATCCAGAAGCAAAGCCTATAGAGTATACAACAAAAGGACGAGAACAATCATGGAGTTAATCAATGTGAAATTTAATAAAGGTATTGATGACCAAAACAAGGAAACATTTAAAAGCAATGTAGAAGAGGAGAACGAAAAAGATGAAAATGAAAAACCAAAAGAAACCATAACCACGAAAGAAGTCCAAAGAAATCTGGATCTAGAGAAATTGAAATTCAAAGAAGATCATCCTCCAGAGTTGGTAATAGAAAATCCTATCGTAGGTATTCAAACTCGTACCTCCTTTATAAATTTGTGTGATTTGTGTCTATACAGTGGATTTATCTCAAAAATTGAACCCAAAGACATATATACATCCCTTAATGATGAAAACTGGTCTATGGCCATGCAAGAAGAGCTAAATCAATTTGAGCAAAATGATGTTTGGACTCTAGCATTGAGACCTAATGATTATCCAGTTGTAGGAACAAAATGGATTTTTAAAAACAAATATGATTAATCTGGAAATGAGATTAGGAATAAGGCTAGGTTAGTTGCTAAAGGTTACAACCAAATTGAAGGGATTGGTTTTGATGAAACTTTTGCACCAGTAGCAAGACTAGAGTACATTAGGATATTATTAGCTTTTTCTTGCTATAAAGGATTTAAACTAAGATAAATTTATGTTAAAAGTGCTTTACTTAACGGAATTTTGAAAGAAGATGTATTTGTTGAACAACCAGAAGGTTTTGAAAGTCATGAATACCCTAATCATGTATATAAACTTAAGAAAGCATTATATGGATTAAAACAAGCCCTTAGAGCTTGGTATGAATGTCTTAGCACTTATCTCCTTGAAAATGGGTTCAAAAAGGGCTTTGTAGACACTACACTATTTCTACTGCATGAAAATAACGATCTTTTGAATGTTCTAATATACGTTGATGACATTATTTATGGTGCCACGAACCATGTGTTGTATGAGAAATTTGAAAAAGTTATGCAGGAGAAGTTTGAAATGAGCTTGGTTGGAGAGTAATTCTTTTTAGGATTTCAAATCAAACAAAGCGATAAAGGTACATTCATCACTCAAATGAAATATAGTAGGGAACTTGTCAACAAATTTGGATTGAAAGATGCTAAACCTGCAAAAATCCCTATGAGCACAACAATTAAACTTGACAAGGATGAAAAAGGTAAGGCAATTGATCAAAAGCAATATCGAGGTATGATTGGATCACTTCTTTATCTTATCGCTTCTAGACTTGATATCATGTTTTCTGTCTGCTAGTGTGCACGATTTCAAGCTAATCCAAAAGACTGTCATTTAAAAGCTGTCAAAAGAATTATAAGATATTTGTTGTACACCCGATGTTTTGGTCTTTGGTATCCAACTAATGATAACTTTGAATTAAAAGAATATTCAGATGCAGATTATGCTGGAATTCTAGTTGATATAAAATGTACTAATGGAACGTGTTTTATGTAGGACATTCGTTAGTTGCATGGTCAAGTAGAAAGCAGAATTGTATTGCATTATCCAACACAGAGGCAGAGTATATTGCTCTAAGTGGTTGCTCTACTCAAATTTTATGGATGATACAAACTTTGCAAGACCATAGTCTAAATTTTAAGCGTATACCACTAATGTGTGATAACAAAAGTGCAATTGATCTCACAAGTAATCCTGAACATCACTCACGGACAAAACATATAAATGTTAGACATCATTTTATTAGAGATCATATTTCCACAGAAAATATCTACATAAATTTCATTTCTACCGATTCTCAACTGGCTGACATTTTTACAAAACCCCTTCCAGGAAATAGTTTTTGTCAACTTCGTCTTAGTTTAGGCATTTCAGAAATTTGATTCTATATTTTTGATTATGACCTTAAATGCCTACATTAACTAATTTGACTCCCTAATGATTATCAAAAAGAAAAATAATGATTGAAAAAATGACGACTATTGATATTAATTATATATTATAACTTGAGATAGTATAATTAATAAATTTCTCTAGAAATTTAAACAAGAGTTATAAAAACTTTTTGTTGATAAAAAATTCCATGACCATCTCTATTTCTATCATATTTCTCTCGACCATCAGTCATCAAAATCCAATATAGTAGGTCAATATGTGGTATTTTAAACGGGAAATTATTCGTTTTTCATTTTATTATATTTTTAGCAATAAAAAATGTTCAAAGTATTCAGTCTAATTTAAAAGTTCTCACGGTAATGCATGGGTGAATTACTTGGAATTTTTGATTATGTGCTTTCATGCTCATTTAAAAGTCCTCACGGTTATGCATGTATAGAATGCATATCAAAATTAATTATTAAATAGACAAGTTGATTCTAATCCCGTTTAAAAGTCCTCACGGTTATGCACGGTTAGAAGATACTTGAATTCATTTTTTTATAAAAATTTGGAATACTACTAATCTCATTTAAAAGTCCTAACGGTTATGCATGGTTAGTAGATATTCAAATTCCTGATATAAATATACCACAAATAGGCACAACTATATGGTTTTGTATACCGACATCATTCCTATCACTCTAAAGTGGAACATGCGTCAAATAGAGTATTAATTATTTTTGTTTGATTTTTCATTGAAATTTAATGTTTATAGTCGATTGGCCATTAATATTGTATTAATGTCTATCACTTAATCTCTATTTTTCTAACACTATTACTCTTTTGCTGATAACAAAAGGGGGAGAGGAAAGTTAAGATTTTGGCAAATAAAGGTCAAATATTTTATTTTGCATTTTCTATTTGCATCTAGGTTCATTTGCATATTTTTATTTATTTTCATGCATATATGAAGGGAGATCTTTCCGTAGAGAGGGAGCATTCAAATGGGGGGAGCAAATTGAATGATCAAATACATTTAATAAGCTCAAAATCTTAAATATATGTTTGCTATCAACAAAAGGTGGAGATTGTTGAATATAATAGTATATGATTTTTGTTTGATGATAATAAACATTTATATATATATATATATATATTCATTTAAATGTATTTGTTAATATACTATTTTATTTTCACATAATTAAATAAATATTTGCTGAATAAAATAAATAACATGGAATTTTAATTCAAACGGATATTTTATTCAAACAAATATTTTATTACAATTTTGAATAGTACAAATTTGAGCTCTCACTATATACACAATTTCAAATACAATACAATTTTGATTACATTACAATTTTCCATATACAATGTTCACCTCACTACATTTCACTCATTCACTCTTCAACTCTACTCCAGCTTGAATCCATCATCTGAGTCATCTGTGAAATACATACTGACGCTAGGTGCAACTCAAGCGAAATACAAATAAAGTCAAAATACGAGCACAAGGTCAAACCCGAGCCGACGCTAGGTGCAACTCAGGTGGAATACAAAAACAAAAACAGAATGGTCAAGTTTTAATGGCTGGAGCAAGCCTCGACCAAAAATTACATAAAGACCAGACTACATGATGAACTCAAATGCAAACTAGACTTCAACATGTACAAAGGGTGATGTCAGGAAATGGACAGTGCAACCAATTAGCAATTCTGAAAGCAACAACTCAGTGCATACACTAACACCAGATCAGTCAACATGAAGACAGCAGCTCGAATAAGCAAATGAAGTCAAATACCAAAGGTTACAAATTCAAGCAAGTTACATAGTGAAACAAAACTCAACCGTCTATGTTTAGAACTACACAATACGAAAACACTAAACAATGGAATGCAAAAGTTTTAGATGAACACAACACATGTTTAGCCAAGTGGATCAACATCTCATATACAAAGCAGGTTACAATGCAGACAACCAGAACAAAGCAAGCCTGACATGGACGATGTAACAACCCAATATTTTCAGCCATTCGCTTCCACACATGCCGGACTTGAATTTCTCAAAATAACGCATTGTAAATAAATTTGGAGCAAATGAAAACAATCACAGAATCACAGACACAGAAATATCAGAATAACTCGCAGCAGAAATTAAAATACCATAGTAGTTCATGAAGCTACTATAACAAAATCTCAAAACAAAATACAAAATATTAGTTCGAAAAACATATACAATAGAAATCTCAAATACATAGAAGTTTATAAATACCAGAGCCAAAATAGAACAACTGCAACTGAAAGGGAATAGATAACTAAACAAGCAGAATCTCCAGCGAGCTCCAGAAAAGAAATCCAAAACTAAGCTGTAAGTACTCAGGTTGACTCGAGCGTAAAGTAAAACACAAAACATTCGAGTCAGGACATACATACTTATATAATGTAAACCAACTCAAGTGAACTGTAGTAGCAATACACCATAACTTAAGGGATGCTTGGGATCACCCATCCTCTACGGATCAGTAAAACCATGAATTAAATACATCCCGTGGTTAAAATTCCAAAATGGTATTTTATACATCAAAAATCAAATATCATTTCAAAATTCAATATCATTTCAAATTCATTTCAAAATATCAAAATATCATATCTTTCCAAAACCACATTCATTTTTATTTAATTTAAATACCATTTCAAATCACATTTCAAAATGGTTCATATATCAAAGCAAATATTCTAACTAAACCAATTAAATATTCCATTTAAACCAATTAAATATTCCATTTAAACCAATTAAATATTCCATTTAAACCAATTAATATTCCATTTAAACCAATTAAATATTCCATTTAAATCATTTAAAAGTAAAGTTATTATACTTAATAATGAAATATACAATTCTCAAAATTCTACCATTTTCATAATTTATTTATTTACTTCAATTTATTAAAACAGTGAAATTTCAGCTTTCGCAACATTTAGAAAATGCTACAATTTACATTTGAAAACAAATCATTTTAACAAAGATAGCTTTTACAAATATGCTATAATAGGTTTTAGTTTAGTTTCTACAACTACAACACTTACAAAGTTCTATAATAGCCCTTAGTTCAATTTAGTCTTTTAGTTCATTTATATCAATTACAGCATTTACAAAATGCTGTAATATCTTTTACTTTAGAAATGATAGCATTTCTGAAATGTTGTGAATTGAATTCCAAGTTTTCAATAAAATTTCATAAACAATTAAATTTTTATTTAAACAAATTTTAACTTATAAAATCATAATTTCACACTTTTAAAAATGATCATTTAAATACCCTTTTAAGTCATGATTTTATAAACTGAAATCTCACAATTTAATATCAAATTTTAATAATTCACTTATTAAAATCAATATGTAATTTCATAACATTTTCATTTACTTATTCTTTAAATTTACCATTTTATAAGTTAAATTTAAATTCCATTTTTATTTTCATAACTTAACCTTTATTTTTAAAATACATTTCTCATTTTACAAGTTAAGTTATAATTCAAATTTCATTTTTCTCATTCATTTATTTAACTATTTTTAATTTATTAGAAAGATAAATAACACTTTATAAAATCATTTTAAATTCAAATTTAAATCTATTGATAATACTTTCTTACTTAATTTAAACTCCATTTAAAAATAAATCATAAATTCCAAAAGTAACTTATATTTCAAATTTATACTTTACCATTAATTTATTTCACTTATAAATCTGTAGAAAATCAATAATACTTTAAAAATCATTTTTAATTTAAATTTAAATCGAAATATCATAATATTTACATTTCTAAAATACTTTCAAAATTTTAGAAATATATATATTAACCACGGATCTGAATATAAGTTTCTAACCTAAATCAAGTGATACAGATAATATCATTTCAATCCGTAATTTAAAAAGAAAAATCCAGGTTCTATCATTTCAAACCCGCAATCCCAAATAAATGAAGAGTAAATAAAAATTGTTCAGGCCTATCATTTCAGCCCATAACGATTTTTCCCTATTCTAAAGTCTGTTTGGGTATGCATCATTTCAACCCATAGTGATTCTATTCTACAGGGAAATTGCAGTGTGATAAACTGATATAAATAAACAGAATAACATTATATAACAGTAACAGATGATATGACAGGTGTATAAACATGGTGAACATCATATAAATCATAGCATAGGCAGTTATAACATGATAATAATATCTACAGATTCACAGGGTGTCAATTTACTACTTATATAAGTACAAAATGTCTGGTGAGAAATATTCACATGTTTCAGCTGGTATAGCAAGACAAAAGCACACAAACAAATCCCAAAAGCACGATAACACGACTATTTGACTTGAGTGAGGAGAGAACCAAGCTTTTATCTTGTACACAACCCTTAGAACAAGATAATATAAATATGATTTCAACCCAAATATTCTTATGATTTCAACACAAATATACTTTAAAACAAATTGAATCAAAAGACAACAATGAAAGGAATGGCTTGACCATTTCCTACATCATTCAAGTGCTCGGCCTAGGGTCAGGTGTGCTTAGCCACCATGGTGCTTTGGACTAGGATATGGATCCAAATGGGCATGGTTAGCAAGTAGTGGAGGAGTGGAGTTATGACATAGGAATACAAAGGGGTTAAGGCAAACAAGTGGGTTTTTGGTGCACATATGGGTTCGGCCAAAGGACCATTGGGCTCGACCTCTATAAGGTAAAGGTCAGGTGGAGTTTGGAGTGTCGGCCAGAAGTTTTGGAGGGACTGGCGGCGGCGGCCAAGGAGGTGCTAAGGTGGAAAAATGAAGGGTGGGTGATTTTTAGAGCTCAGCTAGGCAATTCAAGGTGATTTTGCAACATTTGGTGATGATAGCTTCAAGGGGGCTCACGGCCTGGTCAAGTCAGAGGGAAAGGACGGTGGAGTGGCCATGGATTGTGGTGGTGCTAGACGATGGAGGTGGTGGAGGAGTATGGCCAAGCAAATGCATGAAGATTCCAAGGCAATTTACAAAGGAAAATCAATGAAATGAAGGTGAAAAAGAATAGAAAAGAGAATGACATTACCTTGAATTTTTTTCTCGGATCTGAAGCTTGGCGTGAAAAGGTGAAGTGGGAAAGATATTCATGTGAAATGTTAAAAAAATCATGGCTAATGGTTAGGGTAAAGACAGCCCAAAGTGAAAAGGTGGAAAATGGAAGGTCAAATGTTTAAAGGTCAAAGTCTTTTGATGTTTCTCTTTTTCTTTATTCAGATAAAAAAATAAAAAAACCAAGTAAATAAAAATAAAATGAATACCAGATAAAGTGAAAATGAAATGAATAAATAAATTTTAGAAAAATATAGAAAAATATAAAATATAATTTAATATATGTAAACTAGTATTAAAAATTGAAAATAAAATATAACAACTTTTGGAAAAATAAAAACTACACTATAAAAATGTTTTAAAAATAATATATATATATTTTTTGCGCCAAAATTGGTCACAAACCCCAAGTATCGTGAAAGCACCAGTGTATGAATACAAATCAACAATATTCAAACACAAATCACAGATCTAAGCAAGCAACACGCAGCAATACAGAAATTATGAACAAGAACACATGATTTATAGTGGTTCGACTATCTCCGGCCTACGTCCACTTCAAGGGTTTTGTCACTTTATTGCTCGGTATTCGGGGAATACAATTTTTTATGGTGAAATACAGCAGATAGTAAGTCAAAATTCGAAATCAATGGCAGTGATGATGATATGGAGTGATTCTGGCAGCGACCGGGCGTACTTTTTCTCTAAAAATTCTCCGATCCCCTTTCTGAATGATCAGGTGCTCTATTTATAGGCGTAGGATGCTGATATTTCGCTGAGAATTCGGGAGACCACTTCTGGCACGTGAGGGGGCCCACATGCCCGGCCTTAGGAAATTTGGGCCCATTTTGGGATCGATTAGAACTCCATTCGAATCGATCAGAAAATCATCCAATCGTGGTGAAATTTTGTGTGGACATTCTTCAACATGTATGTAAGCTTCTGTGAAAATTTCATGGCATTTGGACTTATGGATCTCGAGATATGGTCGATTCGAAATTGTGTTCTCTGGCCATTCGTCTCGTTCGAATCGACTCCTTTGTATCGATTCCTTCGAATCGATGGTGGTTCGCGGCTTCATGATGATGGAGCGGAATTTTCGTATCGATCCGCTTTCTTCGCCTATTCGATCGAGTCGTCCCAGAGACTTCGCCGCCTTGACCCGATGGATTCGGAGGCTTCAACCACACCTGGATTCGAACAATATGTCATTCGTATCTATCGTGTCTTGCTTGGGTTGATCGATACGAAATGACCACACAGGATGGATTCGAAGTGAGGTTCTCTGGTGGATACCAACGCATCCTTGTTTATGGAGTCGGTGCATAGCTTTGTTCGAATCGATCTCAATGGTCCCCAGTTGATTGATACGAATAGGAGGTTGCAGAATGGATTCGAAGAGGAATACCTCTGTGGATTCGAAGGACTTCCAAGCTTGATGGTGAGGTCATCTTCCTTTTGATCGATGCGAACGTAATGGATTCGAACACAGGTGCTACTGATGGATGCGAACATGACCCGGCCAATGGATACGAAGGAAGCAACGCCGATGGATACGAACAGAGGTCCTTTCGATGGATTCGAATAGAGGCTCCGCCTATGGATACGAACAAAGCTCCATGATGGATTCGAACAACATCTTTCACTAACTTGTATCGATCATAATTCGAGCGTACTACTCGGATTGACTTGAAATTTGAAGTGCTGGCCCTATTGGTTTTGCTAGCCATGTCTTACCAATTATAGCTCAATCTGGACTCAGACAAAATTCATCGATATCCATGGTTATCCTATAGTGCACAGTTGATATTAAAGAGTAATAATCATTGATTTTCAGCTAATTTTTGGGTATCTTAGCTTTGCCAAAAGTTGGGATAACATTTTGCCCCCCAATACATGCCTTTTGGTAAAAGGTGTGTTTTGATCAGTCTCAGTTCGAATATAGCGAGTTTATGTTTTGTTCAGAGCTTATAGCATTTTCAATCAAGTTCGTGGCTGTTCGGAGCCAAATTGTTATCAATTTCTTGCAGTGGAAGTTAAGAATGAAGTTTTTTAGTCTCTCCGGACTATCATTGGTCACTCCGGACCCTTGCCAAGCCCATTCTAGACTCGACGATTGAATAGAAAGATCCCATTTCACTCCGGCGTTGCCTTCTATCCCTTGCACTCCGGCACCAGTTAGGGCATATAGCGATGTCTTGGTTGTTCTAAACCGACCATAGCCTCTCCGGGCTCTTGCTGGATCCCATCCTGTCACTCTCCGGTGAAGGGGAGGCATCGTTAAATGAGTCGATCCTGTCGCTCTCCGGCGAAGCAACTCACTTCTTGCACTCCGGTCCAGTGTATCTGAACATTAAGCGATGTCACGGTCTAAATCGTGGGCCGATCACAGCCTCTCCGGGATCTTATCGAATCCCGATCTAATCATTCTCCGGTGAATGGGAAACGACGTTAAGTGAGTCGTTCCTGTCGCTCTCCGGCGAAGCAACTCACTTCTTGCACTCTGGACCCCGCCTCTCCGGGTAGGGTCATAAAGCGATCATTTTCATATTGGTATTCAGTATTCATTCATTGACTCTCCGGTCGAAGGTTTATTTTAAGAAATTCTAATTCATTTATTTAAATTCAGGTCCTAGATGTTCAATCTCAAACATCAGGATAAAGGTAAACATTGCCTCTCCGGGCATATCGGTCTATCTCCATCTCAGAGCATGCCTAGGGATCTCTCCGGTTCCCGTACATGAGTAAGTGGAGTAACCGTTTATTCTGAAAACAAATCTAACGAAATTATTTGACCGAAGTCCAAATCCTGGACTTGGCCCCTGCCATCTTTAATCAGTGGATGACGATTCGTGATCCCGATCCAGGATCGTTCCTGTTAGGTGGAGGTGGTAGTTGTTCAGGCCTTACCACTGTTGTCCGTTCTCTGACATATTGTGGCAACCTACCGCTCCTGGCATGTTCTTCCACCTTATCCCTTATATAACGACATTCATCCGTAGCGTGCTCATCCAGCTCATGGAATAGGCAATATTTTCCAGTTCTACGCTCCCTCTCAGTGGGATCTCTCCTAGGTGGCTTTCGATAGGGAAGTTGCCCCCGAGTTTCAGTGTAAATATTTCTAGACTTGCCGTCAGATCCGTATACTGTCTGAATCTAGGCTCTCGAAATTTCTTCCGTTTATCAGGACCATCACGCCCATCGTCCTGCTTTCTCTTTCCTTTGTCCGCTCCGGACTATTCCCCGACGGTTCCTTCGCCCTGCACAACATTTATTTCTTTCCTTTCGGCTCGTGACTCTTCCAGCAGAATGAATCTTTCAGCTTCATGATAAAATTCTCCAAGATCTTGGGGTGGATCTCTTGCCAAAGAATCTTTGAATTCGATGCCTTCCTCGACTCCTACTACCGCCGCCATCAAAATCATCGATGGATCCGGGTGATCCACAAAAGCCACCGTTGCATTGAACCGCAATAAGAAATCTTTTATGGACTCTCCGGTCCTTTGCTTGATTGAAGCTAGAGTCATCACACTCTTGGTCGCGTCACATGGACCCTAAACTGTCTTATGAAGCAATCTACAAGCTCACCCCATGTCCCGATTGATCCAGTCTCCAGTTGTCTGAACTAAAGCGCAACTAAATCTGACAAGTATAGAGGGAAGCATCGAGCCATCACTTCCTCGGGTGCTCCCAGCACTTCCATGTGCCTGATGTATCTGGTAATATGCATTGTTGGGTCTAACCTCCCGTCATAAGGATCCAACGTAGGCAGTTTGAACTTCGGAGGATTCCTTGCTTTCCTGATATTCGGAGTGAACGGACTCCGGCTGACTTCTTGTAATCCTCCACTCGACAATCCTCCTCTCATAATTCGTCACACTAGACCAATCATTCTTTCATCTCTGTCCGGGGGCTGCCTCCTTGTCATGTTTCTATCCTGCCCTCCAAGTCTTGAAGGGAACTCCGGTACATACTCTTCTTGTGGCTCCGTAACAGTAGCATGGACTCCAGCTTGCTGAGCTTCATCTATGGGTCTTCCAGTATCTGATCCTCTGCCCCCAAGTCCTTGTTGATTGCCTTCAGGTCCTGCACTACGATCTTGAACCTAACCTTCATTAGCCTCCGCAATCCTGACTCCTTGTCCTGTACTTGCAGCCGCTGTAGTTGGCCCAAGGTTTTGCACGTTCGCTCTTCTTATCTACTCAAGAAAATTCTGCATCATCTCTTGGTGAGTCTTCATCATGCTTTCGCGTAACGAATTAGTCATAGCCTTCATCTCATCTCGAGTGATATACATCGAAGCCTGTCCCTCTCCATCTCCATAGGATGCTTCTTGGCTTCCTCCTTGTTGGCTCCGATCAGCTCTTTGTCTGGTTTGCCGAGTCATTGTCTCTGAGTCGGGATTCTTCAAACTCTTAAATCTGAATTCTGAATCTGGTGTAGCGGATGCTAGTTCTTCTCAGTGAAAGCACCAAAGTGTTTGTGCCAAAATTGGTCACAAACCCTAAGTATCGTGAAAGCACCAGTGTATGAATACAAATCAACAATATTCAAACACAAATCACAGATCTAAGCAAGCAATACGCAGCAATACAGAAATTATGAACAAGAACACACGATTTATAGTGGTTCGGCTATCTCCGGCCTACGTCCACTTCAAGGGTTTTGTCACTTTATTGCTCGATATTCGGGGAATACAATTTTTTATGGTGAAATATAGCAGATAATAAGTCAAAATTCGAAATCAATGGCAGTGATGATGATATGGAGTGATTCTGGCAGTGTCCGGGTGTACTTTTTCTCTAAAAATTCTCCGATCCCCTTTCTGAATGACCAGAGGCTCTATTTATAGGCGTAGGATGCTGATATTTCGCTGAAAATTCAGGAGACCACTTCTGGCACGTGAGGGGGCCCACATGCCCGGCCTTAGGAAATTTGGGCCCACTTTGGGATCGATTCGAACTCCATTCGAATCGATCAGAAAATCATCCAATCGTGGTGAAATTTGGTGTGGACATTCTTCAACATGTATGCAAGCTTCTGTGAAAATTTTGTGGCATTTGGACTTATGGATCTCGAGATATGGTCGATTCGAAATTGTATTCTATGGCCGTTCGTCTCGTTCGAATCGACTTCTTCGTATCGATTCCTTCAGATCGATGGTGGTTCGCGGCTTCATGATGACGTGGAGCGGAATTTTCGTATCGATCCGCTTTCTTCGCCTATTCGATCGAGTCGTCCCGGAGACTTCACCGCCTTGACTCGATAGATTCGGAGGCTTCAACCACACCTGGATTCGAACAATATGTCATTCGTATCTATCGTGTCTTGCTTGGGTTGATCGATACGAAATGACTGCACATGATGGATTTGAAGTGAGGTGCTCTGGTGGATACGAACGCATCCTTGTTTATGGAGTCGATGCATAGCTTTGTTCAAATCGATCTCAATGGTCCCCAGTTGATTGATATGAATAGGAGGTTGCAGAATGGATTCGAAGAGGCATACCTCTATGGATTCGAAGGACTTCCAAGCTTGATGGCGAGGTCATCTTCCTTTTGATCGATGCGAACGTAATGGATTCGAACACAGGTGCTACTGATGGATGCGAACATGACCCGGCCAATGGATACGAAGGAAGCAACGCCGATGGATACGAACAGAGGTCCTTTCGATGGATTCGAATAGAGGCTCCGCCTATGGATACGAACAAAGCTCCATGATGGATTCGAACAACATCTTTCACTAACTTGTATTGATCATAATTTGAGCGTACGAACTCGGATTGACTTGAAATTTGAAGTTCTGGCCCTCTTGGTTTTGTTAGCCATGTCTTACCAATTATAGCTCAATCTGGGCTCAGACAAAATTCATCGATATCCATGGTTATCCTGTAGTGCACAGTTGATATTCAAGGATAATAATCATTGATTTTCAGCTAATTTTTGGGTATCTCAGCTTTGCCAAAAGTTGGGATAACATATATATATATACATAACATGTCATATTACACACATATATAAAACGTAGAGCAAGATATGAAAAAGAAAAATATTGTTTATATAATTTAAAATAAACAATTTTATTAAGTAAATTAATTTACATACAATATTGTAAAAAGCATAACTTTCACAATATAAATCGGATTTCAACGAAACGAAAAGCAGTATTCTTGAAATTTAATTTATTTTCGTAATAAAATTTAAAAATTCAAAAATTGAAATTTTAAATTTAAAAGTCAAAGTTTGACCAAATTGACCAAAATCCACATTTTCTGGAAATTATTCTATTTATTCATGTTTGAAATTATAATTCACACAAAAATAAAAATATACTTTTAAAATAACTAAATTTATCCATTTTAATAAATATAATAAAGCTTTTGAATTAGCAATTCAGTTTAAAAATAATTAAAATATACAATTAAAATAAATCACAAAATTCAGGATTGTTACAGACGATACAAGTAGCAATATGCAGTAAAAGTGATCAATATGAAGTACAGTGACATCAAGTTATGGATATGCAAGCAATGTGTGACGCCCGACCCCTATACCCATGCCAACCAAGAGCAGTACTAAGTATTACTATCAGAAAGCATGGAGAATGGGGCTCGATAGGGCTAAATGTTGTACTCATTCCCTTGAACTAACACTGGCACGAGAAATTTTACGATTCTTTTTCTACTTACCATTTGTAAGCAGTATTGGTTCAAAGCAATGGTATAAGATAAAAAAAAATTCAGGTTACATAGTACAGAATATAATAGATTTTATAGTTCAGCACAACAACAACATAATGCATAATACATATCATAATAGTAATGTCCATGATACATAGTCCATAGTACTTATCATTTCCAAAATACATAATAACATACATACCATAATACATATATTAACTACTCCTAAGTCCAAGCGGTAAAGTCCAAAATCCCAAAACATGGAAAATAATATGAATGCTGCTACAGTCCACGCAACCTAACCTGCAACCACAATCCTCAGACTGACCCGAGGATTGTAAAACAAATCACATGGGTCGGACTATTTCTAGTGTGAGTGAAGTAAGATATATGGACAACCGACAACAACTATTGTCATATTTAAAACAGTACCATAGAATAAAAAAACAAGCCAAAGTATCAATAAGACACTACCTAAAATAATCATATATAATATAGAATAGCAATAAATAAACCCAACCAAAGTACCGTATATGAATCAATAAGATACCATCAAAAATTGGCATAAAGTAAATAAATCAATTCAATATATCGTGTACAAATCAATATAATATCAACAACCATTCACATAAACATGACAAAAGTAAATCAAGCCGGATTATCTTACAACAGTCAATATAAGACTAACAACAATTATCATATATAAAACAATATGATAAATAAATCTAACTACAGTATCGTATATAAGTCAATACGATATGAAAGACAATTACCATGTATAAAACAATATCATAAAGTAAATCTAACTAAAGTACGTGTATAAACCAATACGATGCCATTAATAATTATCATATGTAAAACAATATGATAATAAATAAATCCAACTAATATATCATATATTAATCAATACGATACCAATGACAATTATCGTATATAAATCAAAACGATAAAAAATATGTCAAACCAAAGCATCGTACATAAGCAGTACGATACCAAGCACAATTACCATATGTAAAACAATATGATAATAAAATTAATTAAAAAAATGTAATAAGGTAATAACAAGGCATGCGAGCTTCTGGGATAGATATAACCCGACTCCTAAAATACCAAATAAACATACATTAGTATTGTAGAGTTGCAGCGGTAGAGCTCGAGCGCGCATCAAGACATCAACACTGTAACTTACTCATAACGCCATAACACACCCGGTGATCAACCCAGGATAACCAAGATGGTCTAAGGCAAAGGCCGTATGCTACCTGTTCACAGCACTACACGTGGGACCCCCACGCCTCCATCCTTCATAGTATGTGACCCGCCGGTCAGGAATCCAACAAAAAAGAAAATTAGCCCAACGTAGCAGACCGTTGACCATTGGTGGTAAGTGGGCAAACAATATACCACCGATTCTGGTAGCGAACCCGAATCAGGTCAGCCAAGGTGGAGTTTTGGCCCATTGGTGAAACAGATTCCAATCTATCCCAACCCAAGATCAAAAGGAGATTTAAATTTTCGTATATAACAAAAATCTCATTAAATTCGACAGCGTTATGATTAGAATATAATTACGGCTGGACTAAATATGGCAACATTCAATAAAGCAAAATGACGATCACAACCAGAAAGTATGCCAAAAATAAAACATAATTAGTGCATAACCGCTAGTAAAAACACCAAGTCATAAACAAGATCATGCCTATCATAGGCTCATACAGAAATTATGGTGGCTTACACCTTAAATAAAACCACAACAGTTGTAATATAGAATTAAACAAAAAAGACACCATCATAAGGAATGCATAAAAGAATGTCGACTCAAATATGGCTTGAAAGCACATCAACGCAAAAACTGTCATGTACTTTCAAATTGTAATTACTGATGTAATGCCCACGCATCCCATATCACGTGGTATTACTTGGACATTTACTAAAAAGAAGTAAATTCCACTTACTTGAAATATAGTCAACCAAATAATGAATGTCCCATACCATTTTGTACCGCTAACCATTACTCAAAATCCACATAATATAGAATTTTAGAAAAATCTTTACAAAATCAAATTCAATTCCAGCCATATATAAATGGAGAAAATATATTTGAAAGCTGTTAAAATAAATTCAAATGATCAAAACTCCTCTTTAAATGCCCTTGAATCCTTCTATTAAATATATCTCTTTTTTTTTTGTGAAATAATATTTCAAAAGTTTATCCATAATTTATTCATATTTAAAAAGAATATTTATTTATTTATACCATTTTAAAATTTAAACAACGGTTGCAAAATACTTTATTTTCAAATAAAAATTCTTTTCCAATGCTTTTTAGATAGAATTACTAGAAATGATATTCACAATCCCTTTTTATATTTTGTAACTTGTTATTCATTGAAACAATCTCAAATTTAGAAACATAAT
Organism: Allium cepa; assembly: GCA_030765085.1. Lineage (NCBI taxonomy): Eukaryota > Viridiplantae > Streptophyta > Magnoliopsida > Asparagales > Amaryllidaceae > Allium > Allium cepa. The sequence continues at coordinate 24,897,103 of CM060938.1, read as the reverse complement.
TAAAATACGAAATTGTAAAGAGTTTGAGATTAAATTAAAACTATATTCATATAAAAAAATAGATATTTTATTATTGCAAAAATAGCTAAATTAGTTAAAACTTTAACATATTATCTCAAATTCCCTTTCAAAATTCAAAAACCTTAAAGCAATTTATTTTAATAACTTCCAAAGATGTTAAAACCAGAAAATCAATCGAACTTTCGAAATATGAATCATAGGGAAATTTCCCAAAAATCATCAATCGTCTATATAAATTTTATTTGGTGACTTAAATCAAATTACATCAAATCCCAATCACGCTTACAATGCACACACAACATATAAATAAACTATACACGTCAAAATGCAATAGGACTGCATCTCCTTTGCATTTCCTCAATACAACCTACACAAAACCTCATCATGAAACCCAAAATCGTTCATTCCAGAACATCTTAAATTTTATACAAAAATAGGGATTTTCCTTTTAAAATTACCAAGATAAAAAAAATCAAAACCTTCTTTAACAATACCATGTACAAAGAAAGATTTCACTAACTTATATGTCCTATTATCGTACACAATTTTATCAAGGATTATAATAATAAGTAATATAAAAATAAATTATGATGAATCTTTAAAAATTTTATTATTTTTCTTTGAAAGCTTTTCTTTAAATAAACTTATTCCCAAATCACGAATATATAATCACCTTCAAATTCAACATTACTTTCAAAAGGAATCACTGAATTTCATATATAACCCGCCTTAGTCTGTAATTCATAATAAATAAAATAAGTATCGTAAAATTCTAAATTTTTAATATGTTGTTCATAACTCATTTACAAATCATTAATAAAAATTCATACAAAAATATGACCATTTGATGGGTTAAATCATAGTATTACAGCAGGTGTTTTTAGACAGACCCTAGTGCGAAAATCTGCACTTATACACCTCTGTAAACAATTGATTCAACCTATCAAATCTCATTATTTTTCAATGAAATTTTTACAGACTATTCTAATATGATTTGTAAACAACATATTCAAATTTCAGAATTTTATAAATTTTTATCTAATTGTTATGAATTTCGTATTGACAGCCACTGTTGTTACAAAATCTGGGCAAATATAGCAATGTAAATAATTGATATCACCAATCAAAACACGATATTATTTAGTGAAATTTTCAGAGCACATGCGCTACATGTAGAAAATAACATATCAAAATTTCAGAAATTTATGAACTTTTTTCAATTTATTGTAATCTCCGGATCAAGTGTTGTTTCAACATTATAACAATCAAGATCCCCAAATATGTCTAATAGGTGATCTAAACTCAAACTTGCATAAGAAGAAGAAATAATAACAAGAAAAAAAAGAAAAAAAAGAAGAAGAAATACATATTCATTCAAAGAAAAAGGCCAATTCAACCATAAAAATAAGGATTACATATCACTCAGCTTTAATATTCCCAAATTGATTATAGATTACCAAGCAAGCACTAATCTCATTACTTTGCTGGAGAATCTTCCTCTTCTCCTACTGTAATTTCATGGAGCTTGATTTCTTCTCTTTTGATTTTGGTTGAAAACAACAAATTTTACTTTAGCCTTGGTTGGGAGAATTGAGTTTCTAGGTTTTCTTGTTTCTGTTTCTTAAACTATTGTACGTACAGTCCCAGGATAGAGGAGAGGGAATGTATTTTTATTATAAAGCCCCTCTTCTAGAATGTTCTTCCATTTAATCCCTAATGTTTTTAAAAAAAACAATGTATTCATTTTATTTTGTCCTTATTCTACAATTTTCTTTTGCTTAACATTATTTTATTCACTTTCTAGATTTTTCCTACAGGACATTATAAAAATGATATTATTATTTATTATTTTATTATTATTATTATTATTATTTACTTTTCCTTCTTTTTACTTTTTTTATAGCAAATTGTAAATCAGCATAAATTTTTTTTTATCTGAACTTTTCATACATAAAACGCATTTTATCTCATGTAATTAGTTACCATTCTTTCATAAAAAACCATATCATTCTTAGTGTTAACTTTTCAAATAATTTGGGTCAATAAATTTCATTACCACTAAAAAGACATATTTTTTTTAACGCCGAATAAAAGTAAATGAATTCGTTACCATTCACTTTCCTCTCAACGCTATTCATATTAAATTCCCACTTTAATTTCTTTTGTTTTCATTTATTATTATTATTTATTGTTGTTTTCCATAAATATTTAATTGTTTGTTATTATTAACAGATTAATTATCAATTTATTAGTTGATTTCCAATTTAGTATCCCTAAAAATTGGGTTGTTACAGACTTCCCCCTTACAAAAATTGTGTCCTCGCAATTTATACGTATGGGAGATATCTGTAACTCTGGGAGCAGCATTAGGAGCGGGTGCCGCTTGTGGCATGTTCCGCATCAACTCTAACCACTGCTCCGTCATCAAACAGGGATGTCTTCCAGCCATCTTTCTCACTACTCGGCATAGTGAGAAATGTTGTTAAGCTGGAATTAAAATAATTCTCATGCTAAAAAGATCCAAGATTTGAGGTTTTGGTTTAAGTATGTATGACTATTATTATATTATGGGAGTGATACTTATGGTACATAGACATGTACAATGCTTCTACTGGTTTGTGCTAACTTATATTCTAAATATATTCTATACTATTGTTAACCTGGGCTCTGATACCAAAAATGTAACGCCCGTCCCTTATACCCATGCCAACCAAGAGCAATACTAAGTATTACTGTCAGAAAGCATGGAGAATGGGGCTCGATAGGGCTAAATGTTGTACTCATTCCCTTGAACTAACATTGGCACGAGAAATTTTACGATTATTTTTCTACTTACCATTCGTGCGCAGTATTTGTTCAAAGCAATGGTATAAGATAAAAAAAATCCAGATTACATAGTACAAAATATAATAGATTGTATAATTCAGCACAACAACAGCATAATGCATAATACATATCATAATAGTAATGTCCATGATACATAGTCCATAGTACATATCACTTCCAAAATACATAATAACATACATACCATAATACATATATTAACTACTCCTAAGTCCAAGCTGTAAAGTCCAAAACCCCAAAACGTGGAAAATAATATGAATGTTGCTACAGTCCACGCAACCTAACCTGCAACCACAATCCTCAGACTGACCCGAGAATTGTAAAACAAATCACACGGGTCAGACTATTTCTAGTGTGAGTGAAGTAAGATATATGGACAACCGACAACAACTATTGTCATATTTAAAACAGTACGATAGAATAAAAAACAAGCCAAAGTATCAATAAGACACTACCTAAAATAATCATATATAATATAGAATAGCAATAAATAAACCCAACCAAAGTACCGTATATGAATCAATAAGATACCATCAAAAATTGGCATAAAGTAAATAAATCAATTCAATATATCGTGTACAAATCAATATAATATCAACAACCATTCACATAAACATGACAAAAGTAAATCAAGCCGGATTATCTTACAACAGTCAATATAAGACTAACAACAATTATCATATATAAAACAATATGATAAATAAATCTAACTACAGTATCGTATATAAGTCAATACGATACGAAAGACAATTACCATGTATAAAACAATATCATAAAGTAAATCTAACTAAAGTACGTGTATAAACCAATACGATGCCATTAATAATTATCATATGTAAAGCAATATGATAATAAATAAATCCAACTAATATATCATATATTAATCAATACGATACCAATGACAATTATCGTATATAAATCAAAACGATAAAAAATATGTCAAACCAAAGCATCATACATAAGTCAGTACGATACCAAGCACAATTACCATATGTAAAACAATATGATAATAAAATTAATTAAAAAAAATGTAATAAGGTAATAACAAGGCATGCGAGCTTCTGGGATAGATATAACCCGACTCCTAAAATGCCAAATAAACAGACGTTAGTATTGTAGAGTTGCAGTGGTAGAGCTCGAGCGCGCATCAAGACATCAACACTGTAACATACTCATAACTCCATAACACACCTGGTGATCAACACAGGATAACCAAGACGGTCTAAGGCAAAGGCCATATGCTACCCGTTCACAGCACTATACGTGGGACCCCCACGCCTCCATCCTTCATAGTGTGTGACCCGCCGGTCGAGAATCCAACCGAAAAGAAAATTAGCCCAATGTAGCAGACCGTTGACCATTGGTGGTAAGTGGGCAAACAATATACCACCGATTCTGGTAGCGAACCCGAATCAGGTCGGCCAAGGTGGAGTTTTGGCCCATTTGTGAAACAAAGTCCAATCTATCCCAACCGAAGATCAAGAAGAGATTTAAAATAATTTGTTCATATATAACAAAAATCTCATTAAATTCGACAGCATTATGATTAGAATATAATTACGGCTGGAATAAATATGGCAATATTCAATAAAGCAAAATAACGATCACAACCAGAAAGTATGCCAAAAATAAAACATAATTAGTGCATAACCGCTAGTAAAAACACCAAGTCATAAACAAGATCATGCTTATCATAGGCTCATACAGAAATTATGGTGGCTTACACCTTAAATAAAACCACAACAGTTGCAATATAGAATTAAACAAAAAAGACACCATCATAAGGAATGCATAAAAGAATGTCGACTCAAAGATGGCTTGAAAGCACATCAACGCAAAAACTGTCATGTACTTTCAAATTGTAATTACTGATGTAATGCCCACGCATCCCATATCACGTGGTATTACTTGGACATTTACTAAAAAGCAGTAAATTCCACTTACTTGAAATATAGTCAACCAAATAATGAATGTCCCATACCATTTTGTACCGCTAACCATGACTCAAAATCCACATAATATAGAGTTTTAGAAAAAAATTTACAAAAATCAAATTCAATTCCAACCATATATAAATGGAGAAAATATATTTGGAAGCTGTTAAAATAAATTCAAATGACCAAAACTCCTCTTTAAATGCCCTTGAATCCTTCTATTAAATATATCTCTTTTTTTGTGAAATAATATTTCAAAAGTTTATCCATAATTTATTCATATTTAAAAATAATATTTATTTATTTATACCATTTTAAAATTTAAACAACGGTTGCAAAATACTTTATTTTCAAATAAAAATTCTTCTCCAATGCTTTTTAAATAGAATAACTAGAAATGATATTCATAATCCCTTGTTATATTTTGTAACTTGTTATTCATTGAAATAATCTCAAATTTAGAAACATAATTAAAATACGAAATTGTAAAGAGTTTGAGATTAAATTAAAACTATATTCATATAAAAAAATAGATATTTTATTATTGCGAAAATAGCTAAATTAGTTAAAACTTTAACATATTATCTCAAATTCCCTTTCAAAATTCAAAAACCTTAAAGCAGTTTATTTTAATAACTTCCAAAGACGTTTAAAACCAGAAAATCAATCGAGCTTTCGAAATATGAATCATAGGGAAATTTCTCAAAAATCATCAATCATCTATATAAATTGTATTTGGTGACTTAAATCAAATTACATCAAATCCCAATCACGCTTACAATGCACACACAACATATAAATAAACTATACACGTCAAAATGCAATAGGACCGCATCTCCGTTGCATTTCCTCAATACAACCTACACAAAACCTCATCACGAAACCCAAAATCGTTCATTCGGGCACATCTTAAATTTTATACAAAAAATAGGGATTTTCCTTTTAAAATTACCAAGATAAACAAAATCAAAACCTTCTTTAACAATACCATGTACAAAGAAAGATTTCACTAACTTATATGTTCTATTTTCATACACAATTTTGTCAAGGATTATAATAATAAGTAATATAAAAATAAATTATGATGAATCTTTAAAAATTTAATTATTCTTCTTTGAAAGCTTTTCTTTAAATAAACTTATTTTCAAATCACGAATATATAATCACCTTCAAATTCAACATTACTTTCAAAAAGAATCACTGAATTTCATATAGAACCCGCCTCAGTCTGTAATTCATAATAAATAAAAATAAATTTCGTAAAATTCTAAATTTTTAATATGTTGTTCATAACTCATTTATAAATGATCAGTAAAAGTTTCATACAAACATATGACCATTTGATGGGTTAAATCATAGTATTACAGCAGGTGTTTTTAGACAGACCCTAGTGCGAAAATCTGCACTTATACACCTCTGTAAACGATTGATTCAACCTATCAAATCTCATTATTTTTCAATGAAATTTTTATAGACTATTCTAATATGAGTTGTAAACAACAAATTTAAATTTTTTAATTTTTTAATTTTTTTTCTAATTGTTATGAATTTCGTATTGACAGCCACTGCTGTTACAAAATCTGGGAAAATATAGCATTGTAAATAATTGATTTCACCAACCAAAACACAATATTATTCAGTGAAATTTTCATAGCATATGCGCATACATGTAGAAAATCAAAATTTCAGAAATTTATGATTTTTTTTCAATTTATTGTAATCTCTGGATCAAGTGTTGTTTCAACAATATAACAATCAAGATCCCCAAATATGTCTAATAGGTAATCTAAACTCAAGCCTGCATAAGAAGAAGAAATTATAACAAGAAAAAAAGAAGAAGAAGAAATTCATATTCATTCAAAGAAAAAGGACAATTCAACCATAAAAATAAGGATTACATATCACTCACCTTTAATATTCCCAAATTGATTATAGATTACCAAGCAAGCACTTATCTCATGACTTTGATGGAGAATCTTCCTCTTCTCCTACTGTAATTTCATGGAGCTTGATTTCTTCTCTTTTGATTTTGGTTGAAAACAACAAATTTTACTTTAGCCTTGGTTGGGAGAAATGAGTTTCTAGGTTTTCTGCTTTCTGTTTCTTAAACTACTGTACGTGCAGTCCCAGGATAGAGGAGAGAGAATGTATTTTTATTATAAAGCCCCTCCTCTAGAATGTTCTTCCATTTAATCCCTTAGTTTATTAATTTTTTTTTAAAAAAAAACAATGTATTCATTTTATTTTGTCCTTATTCTAGATTTTTCTTTTGCTTAACATTATTTTATTCACTTTCTAGATTTTTCCTACATGACATTATAAAAATGATATCATTATTTATTATTATTATTATTATTATTATTATTATTATTTACTTTTCCTTCTTTTTCCTTTTTTTATACCAAATTGTAAATCAACATAAAAAAAATTTTATCTAAAATTTTCATACATAAAACGCATTTTATCTCATGTAATTAGTTACCATTCTTTCATAAAAAACCATATCATTCTTAGTGTTAACTTTTCAAATAATTTGGGTCAATAAATTTCATTACCACTAAAAAGACATATTTTTTTTAACGCCGAATAAAAGTAAATGAATTCGTTACCATTCACTTTCCTCTCAACGCTATTCATATTAAATTCCCACTTTAATTTCTTTTGTTTTCATTTATTATTATTATTTATTGTTGTTTTCCATAAATATTTAATTGTTTGTTATTATTAACAGATTAATTATCAATTTATTAGTTGATTTCCAATTTAGTATCCCTAAAATCGGGTTGTTACATAATGCACCCAGACCAATATCACACATAACTTCAAGCATCAGGTCAAAAGAGCTACAGGCACGTACACACACGTTGAACAAGTCAAAGCCAGATGATAGCACATATGTATGAAAAATCAGAAACCAATACAAGCTACTGGACATAGGACTTTAAACAATCATGTAACAAGGACAGAGTACTAATATACATATATATGAACATGAACGCAATGACCAGTAGCCTCAACAGTAAAATTCGCATGAAGTAGTAAGTGTTTGTACCAAAAATGGGCACAACACTCTTCGAAAGTTTTTGAAGAGATAAAAAGTGAAGAATATAAATTTAAAATGAGGATTATCTAACAAAAACTCAAGCAAACAATAACATAAATGCACAGACAAGAAATTTAGAGTGGTTCGGCGTGTTGCCTGCGTCCATTGTGAGGTTTTTGTGATTTTATTGATTCTCTTTCAACGATTACGCATGATTACAACGAACAACTATAAACTACAGCTTAGAATTCGAATTCAACAGCAAGAGTAGGATGCAAATGTTATCCCTCCTTTTGGCAAGGCCGAGATATCAAGGAACTGATTAAGAACTAAGGGGCATTCGGCATGGACATCGAGTACGCACTAGTTCGTTATGAACATCGATGAATTTTGTCCGAGACCGGATCAGGCTATAATCAGCAAGACACGACAAGAAAAGCCGTGAAAGACAGCGTTCCAAATTTCAGGTCAATCCGAATTCGCGTGTTCAATTCATGATCGGTGCAAGTTGAAGGGAAAAGCCATGTTTTTGTATCCATCAGTGAGCCATATTTCGAATCCATCAACTTCGCACCGACCAGTCTTGTATCCATTAAGAAGCCTCGGTTCGCACCGATCAAGTTCGTATCCATTAACAGAGCATACATTTCGTATCGATCGTCTAGATCCTATTTCGTATCCATCCAGCTAGACACAGCTCGTATCCATGGTTGAGCCTCTATTCGAATCCACCGCCTTCGTATCGATCAGGGGTACAATACCCTCGTATCCATCTATCTCGAATCTGTTAGCGCACAATCATTTGCAACCATCCAGTTCAAAACCATCAGTAAGTGATTACTCAAACCCATGAGGTTCCTTTAGTTCGAATCCATCAGGCAACTTCTCTTCATATCCATCAGATGACCTTGCTTCGCAACCATCAGACGATGACCACTTCGTACCCATTAAGGGCTCTTGTTCGAATCCACGTCCAATGGCTTGTTCATGTCCATCAAGTCAAATGAGCCTGGATTGACGCAACGGTCATCGATGCAAATGAGGCAAGATTCATGGATGCGAAACGGTCAACTCAGAGCAAAAAGTGGATTGATGCAAGGAGTGCGCGCAGCGTCATCACGGAATCATGTGCATCATTACTTCGAAGGGAATCGATTCGAAATCATGGATTCGAACCAGACAGCTACCGAGACACTCAAGCTCGCATCGATCATAACTCGAGATCTACCGATCCAACTGCTATTAAATTTTCACAGAAGACTACATGCAAGCTAAAGATTATTGTCGCCAAGTTTCACCTCCATCGGATGTAGCCTTGAGCGATACTAATTGAGTTCGTATCGATCACCAAATGAGTCGAAACTCTCTGGGATCGATCGCGTGGGCCTCCTCATGTGTCAGAAGGAGTCTCCCAAAGTTTAAGCGAAATATCAGCCTCCTACACCTATAAATAGATCCCCAGAGACTACAGAAAAAGGATCTTTTGATTCTGAAGCGCCCAGACTCTACCGAATCGAGATTTACATCCTACTCTTGCTGTCGAATTCGAATTCTAAGCTGTGGTTTACTGTTGTTTGCTGTAATCATGCGTAATCATTGAAATAGAATCAATAAAATCACAAAAACTTCATAGTGGACATAGGCAACACGTCGAACCACTCTAAATTTCTTGTCTGTGCATTTATGTTATTGTTTGCTGGAGTTTTTGTTAGATAATCCTCATTTTAAATTTATATTCTTCACTTTTTATCTCTTTAAAACTTCTGAAGAGTGTTGTGCCCATTTTTGGTACAAACACTTTGGTGCTTTCACCGAGAAAACCCAGATTTTCTCCTGCTCCTTGGATCTATCGTCGATACCAGATTGCATAAATCTAAGAGAAAGATCCAGATCCTTAATCCGAATTCCTTCCATCCTATTCAGATTTGCACAAAGTCTAGGAAAGGAGTTCAACCCTCAAGATGGTTAGTACAAGGACCACCTCCCATGTTGTCGATCAAGAAGGTCGGGATAGACAAAATCTCACGCAGCTACCTCCAGCCAACCAAGACGCTGCCGGACCCTCAGATCCGTCAGGCCCGGTTACCAGGCAAGAGTTCCAGTTGTTGCTGTAGGAATTGACATAGAGTCGTCAACAGTTAATAGAACAGCTGCGCGCGAATGCCGAGCTGACCAACCAGCTAAACCGCCAGAAGCGCAGAAGATCAAGAAGAGATCAGTTTTCTCACTCCTCCATAGAGAGTTTTTCCTCGTCAGGCTACAACCATAGATCCATTCGTCATCGACTGGACGAAGGCCACGCATAGGCCGCCGGACGTCAGCCCGCATTGACCGTTGGGCAGTTGAGAGTTGGTCCATCAGCCAGCTTCCATACTGGACCCTCTTCTCAGGGAGTAACTATTCCTCATTGCACCGCGAATAACTCTGCCACCACCACTGCAGTTGAAACAGGGATCGATGCCCGAAATCAGCATGGACGTACTCCTGAGCCTTACGTCCCAGAAGATGTTGAGCCAAGGAGGCGAGACATGGACCGTCGACAGCGTCCGGTCCAACCTCGCAATGTGAAACCCGACCACACATTGGCTCCACATGTGCAGAATGTTCAAATGCCGGACCTTCCAACTATGATACGTCAATTGATCCGTGAAAGTCAGGGTCTTACCAACGACGACTGGGGAATCTCCCGTAGTCACACCCCCTTTACGGATGACATACTTTATGCCGAACCTCCTCGACGGTTCAGAATGCCCACTTTACCGGTTTATGAAGAAAATTCAGACCCAAACCAGCACATCCTGAAGTATGAGTGGTTGATGAACGCTGCAAGAGCGGATGACGTGGTAAAGTGTCGTAGCTTTCCTATCTCTTTGGGGGGCATTGCCACCATGTGGTTTACGCAATTGCCATCCCGTCCATTTCTTGTTTTGACCAAATGCCACGAAGTTTGTAGAACAGTTTCGTATGCACGTCGCTAGGCCTAAGGATGTTAACACTTTGTCTAGCATCACTCAAGCTTCCGGGGAGACGCTTAGATGCTACTTGGAAAGGTTCCATGCTGCATGTGCAGAGATAAGTAACCCTAATGACAATTAGATCTTAATGGCGCTGACTAAGGGAATTGACCCTGACTCCGAGTTCGGAAATTGGTTAGTTGGGTAGCCTCCCGCGTCGTTGGACCGTTTTCAACTCCAAAGCTACCCAATTCTTAAGGCGAGAGGATGCGAAACAGTCTAGGAAATAGGAGGACGTAGGACCCAGCGATGAGGGGATTCAAAGCAATATAGCAGTTAAACAGTCAGGTGAGAGTTTTGGAAAAGTACAGCTGAATATACAGAACAAGCAATCTCAACCGAGAAACAATGGTAACCAGAATAAGAAACAGGATCAAAACCGTGGCCCACGACGTTGGGCACCAATGTTTGATAACTACACACCATTGAATACGTTGGTAGAGAACGTATATTTACAGACTTGAAATGCTATGCAATATAAGAAGCCTGCTCCGAAGCTATCGTCGGAGAGGCAGATTCAGACGGGAAAATTCTGTAGATTCCATGAGAGTTATGGGCATAATACCAATGAGTGTAGACATTTGGAGGACCTCATTGAGAAGTTGATCAGGGAGAGAAAGTTAGATCAGTTTGTGCGGGCGCTGCAGTCTGGTGGTGCGGGCCCGTCAAATCAAAATCGTGTGCAGAATCAGGAAAGATGAGAAGAAACCGCTCGTACGGGCGGGAGGTTGGTAATAAATACAGCCAGTGGTGGTCCCCATCCAGCAGACCGAAGCTGGAGTGAAATGGGGTCGTATGCCAGCTCTATCAGGCATGCGGACTTAGAGTGTTGCAGTAGTTTTGATGAAGGGGCTCTGGCCAAACAACAAAGGACAATGACTGAGGACATCGTGTTCAGAAGCCAGGATGCTGACAGGGTCGAATCCTCCACTATTGACCCACTGGTCATATCTTCCCAGGTTGGTCCTTCTTGGATGAAGAGGATCCTGGTTGATAGTGGGAGTTCAGTAAATATTTTGTTTAAGAGAGCTTACAATCTGATGAAAATGGAAGCCAAGGATTTAAAACCTTGCCAATCTAGAATTCATGGCTTCGATGGAAGTGCCAATATACCTACCGGAGTAGTGGAGCTACCGGTGGAGCTGGGAGTTGGGGAGTGCCGGAGAGTCTGGATGTTGCAATTTGTTGTGTTAGACATTCACTCCCCCTATAATGCTTTTTTGGGCCAATCGGCCCTTGCTGAATTTAGGGCAGCAATTGCCCCATGGTGTTTAACTCAAAAATTCCACACTGATCGTGGGATTGGAGTCATTCAAGGAGATCAGGCTGCTGGAAGAGCCTGTTATGTTGCTGAGCTGTGCGAAGCGCAGCGAAGAGAGAAAGGAAAAGGCCTAGTGGAATCTCTCTGCGTCCGTTTTGTAGATAATTGACAATTGGTGCTTGGGCCTCGGCTTGGGCACCACAACCAATTCCAGAGGGATCTTGACCCTAAAGACAATGAAAACAAGGATGAATCAATAGAAAGTCAAGCTTCTCTGACCGAACTGACGATCGATGTTTCGATCGGTGATGATGATGATGATGATTCGAGGATGTTAAAGATTGGGTCTCAGTTGAGCCAAGAGAAACAGCAGGAATTGGTTGAATTTATCCAGGCGAATCTCGACGTGTTCACCTGGACACACTCTGACATGATTGGAATCTCGTCGAGTATCACGAGCCACACCCTGAATATTGACCCGTGGTGTATCCCGGTCAAACAAAAAGGCGTGGTATGGATCCAGAAAGATCTGCCGCCCTTAAAGAAGAGGTCGATAAGATAAAATCAAATGGGTTTATTCGAGATGCTTTATACCCGGAGTGGGTATCCAATCATGTAGTTGTCTGAAAGCTGAATTGGAAATGGAGAACATGCGTTGATTATTCTGATTTAAATAAAGCTTATCCAAAAGACAGTTTTCCACTTCCCAGGATTGATCAGCTTGTAGTTCAACGGCTGGACACGAATTATTATCTTTCATGGATGCATACTCCGGCTACAACAAGATACCCATGCATGTACCCGACCAAGAACATACCATCTTCGTAACCGATCTGGGACTCTACTGCTACAAAGTTATGCCCATTGGACTAAAGAACGCCGGAGCGACATACCAACGTCTAGTCAACCGGATGTTCGCCAACCAGATCGGAAAGACCGTGGAGGTTTATGCAGACGACATGCTGGTGAAATCGCGGTTCTCCACTGAACACATCAAAGATTTGGAGTCAATGTTCAACATCCTTCGAAAATACGGGATGAAGCTCAATCCGCTGAAGTGTCATTTTAGAGTCGCATCCGGAAAGTTCCTTAGGTTCATTGTCAACGCTCGAGGAATAGAAGCCAATCCCGAAAAGATCTGGGCAACCAAAAACTTTCAAACTCCGAGAACAATAAAGCAAGTCCAAAGTCTCAACGAGAAGGTAGCAGCCTAAGAAGGTTAATTTCAAAGTCCACCGACAAATGCATCCCCTTCTTCGATCTAATCCGAAAAGGAAAGCGAAACTTCGAATGGACTACGGAGTGCGAGGGCGCATTCCAAGCACTGGTTCAACATCTTTCCACACCGCCGATTGTATCAAAGCCTATCGACCATGAGCAATTGTATCTTTACCTGGCAGTATCAAAAAATGCGATCAATGTTGCCCTGGTTCGGGAGGAAGACCGAGTGGAAAAACCGGTCTATTATGTTAGCAAGCGACTAATCGGAGCTGAGAGAAACTATCCAAAGCTAGAAATTTAGCCTACTGCCTAGTCATTGCCTCGAGGAAGCTCCGTCCATATTTTCAGGCTCATCCTATCACTGTGTACACCTATCAGCCATTACGACAGGTCCTTACACGGCCTGAGATGTCTGGTACGTTGCTTAAGTGGAATATCAAACGGAGTCAGTTCGATATCACCCATACCCCAAGAAGAACCATTCAAGGTCAAGTCCTAGTAGATTTTATAGCCGAATTCATCGTCCCAGAGGACTTGCCCAAGACCGGTAAATCTCCCGAATACATGTGGAAGTTGCATACCGATGGTGCATCCAACGATCGGTGCTCAGGTGCTAGGGTAGTACTTGAAACCCCCGAGGTCCGGTCCATATGCTATGCTGTGAAATTTGAGTTTCGTGCGAGCAATAATGAAGCTGAATATGAAGCTTTACTTGTTGGGTTGAAACTAGCCCGTGATTTGAGAATTATTGTTGTGGAAGTTTACTGTGACTCTCATTTAGTCGTATGCCAGGTTCGGGGTGAATACCAGGCCAAGGATCGAAGACTAGCATCTTAACTAGCTCGAGTCCAGGAAATACTTGATCAATTCGATTATTATGCCATTTTCTATATACCCGTGAGCACAACCAGAAGGCTGATTCATTGGCCAAATTAGCAAGTACGGGCGAAGCATAGCTAATGGGACTCGTTCCTATTAAAACTCTATCTTCTCCCAGCATTCATCAGATGGAAACAAATTTTATATTTGAAATCGCTCCCGATAAGGAGTCATGGATGACCCCATATCGAAACTATGTCGAGCACGGAACACTGCCTGAGCGTAGGAGTGAAAGAAGACAGATTCTTCGAAAAGCCTCGCGGTTCACCATTCAGAATGGAGTCATGTATAAAAGAGGATATTCCGTCCCTCTCCTCCGATGTATCGCACACGATGAAATCAAACGAGTGTTACATGAGGGAGAATGTGGCGATCACACAGGGGGCAAGCTCTCGCCAAGAAAGTACTCCGATATGGATATTACCAGCCGATTGTGAACCGTGATGCATCAGACTATGCAAGGAAATGTGAAAAATGCCAGAAACATGCTCGAATTCCGAGAGCCCTACCTACTGAGATAACCCAAATGGTCAGTCCTTGGCCATTTGCAGTATGGGGCATTGATATCATTGGTACTCTACCTCTTGCCAAAGGAGGAGCGAAGTATGCCGTCGTCGCAGTTGATTAATTTACTAAATGGGCTGAAGCTGAACCTCTTGCGACAATCATGACGAAGAAAGTAATCAACTTCGTAGTTCGCAATATTATTGCCGATTTGGTCTCCCGCATACCATTATCACCAATAGTGGAGCCCAATTCGACAGTGCTTAATTCAAGAATTTCTACCAACGATTCTATATCCACATGAAATTATCTACGGTTGCACACCCTCAGGCGAATGGCCAAGTTGAAGCTGTTAATAAGGTTATTAAATCTATTCTAAAGAAGCGGCTGGAAAAGGCTGGGGGCAAGTGGGTTGATGAACTACCTATGGCTTTATGGGCTTACCGAACGACCCACAAGTCCGCGACCGGACACACTCCATTTTCTCTATCTTACGGCTCAGAAACCGTTATTCCAGTTGAAATGGAAGTACCTTCTCATCGTGTGACTTACTATGACCCGAAAACTAATGCCATATTACTTGCTGAATCTTTGGACTTACTGGATGAGTAGCATGAAAAGGTTGATTTGAGGGCAGCCGCATATCGAAACCGAGTTGCCCATTATACAATGCCAAAGTTCGACCACAGACCTTCGAACTTGGCGATCTCGTTCTGAAAAGAATCTATCCAGTTCCTTCACACATGAAGCCAAATTGGGAAGGACCGTATGTGATCATCCAAAAGCTCAAAGATGGCACGTTCAAGTTATCGACCGTTGACGGTCTTACTTTGCCGAGAGCTTGGAATAGTGAAAGCCTCCGTCGCTACTACATATGACAGGCTTTATTTATTTGATTCATTCTCTTATTTGCAATTTGTTTCCGCATTTCGAAATTTGAATTTGTAATAAGGCAACTGAATTTGCCATATTTTCTCATTTCAGCAATAAAATTCCATCTCTTCGAGCCAGAGCTTGATTTATTGAGTATGACGTACGACATCACCATGCACGGAGAGCTAAGTACCATCGATCGGTGGAATTTATCCAAATAGGGAGTGACTGTGATATGACCAGTCACTCACTTAATGAAACCCGAGATCGGGGGCAAGTCACTATGCTAAAATCGAAGAGGATTGATACACGACAATCCTTAAAATAACTCCAAACTCCAAGAGTGTGAGTCGGAGCATAAAATCATGAATATGGTTTTGGAGAGGGCAGGCTCGTCCGTTTAACGAATTCAACCGTATCCTAACCAAGTTAGAGGAGGATGGGCCGTCCATCTAACGACCTCGCTTGTTAATTTAGGGTGGATGTGATCCAACCATCCACGATCCCGATAAGTCTATCGTTCCCAGAGTGTGAACGACCTCCTAAACAGTCTAAACATATGTGACTGACCATCTGTCGACTAACTCCGAATTCTCAGAGTGCGAATTGGAGTATAAACATCAACTCTAGGTTCTCGGAGTGCGAACCGAGTATAATCACTAGCTCCAAATTCCCGGAGTGCGAATTGGAGTATAAACATCAACTCTAGGTTCCCTGTGTGCGAAACGGAGTATAAACAATAACTCCTAATTCCCAGAGTGCGAATTGGAGTATAAACATCAACTCTAGGTTCCCGGAGTGCGAACCGGAGTATAAACGCTAACTCCAAGTTCCCAGAGTGTGAATTGGAGTATAAACACTGAGTCAAAATTCACGGAGCGCGAACTGTGCTGCAAACGTCGATAACTCTCGGATTCCCAGAGTGCAAACCAGATTATCGATCAAGAATTATCCTAAAGTCCCCAGAGTGTGGACAAAATATAAAAATAACTTGGGTGCAGATGGCCACTCGTAAATTAGCTTATGTCCCCGGAGTGTGGACATGTACTTTAAAAAAAACTTCAATAGCTGTGATCGACTGCCGAAGTGAAAATGCTGATCTCTAGAGTGTGGATGTGAATATTCATAGGTAAGCGAATGCGATTCAATCGCTCGAATTACGCTTGTTTCTGCATTAATATGATGATGTTAAACTCTAAAAATAGAGACAAATCACGATCGCTAACCGATCTGTACAACTGATTCCCGAAGCTGGGGGCAGAGCTTAAGTGTTAACCGCTGGCTGAAGTAGTACGATGTCAAAAGTCCAACTCGATCTCTTGTTATAACCCGTACTCGTGATTTTCAGACTTGGCAAATAAAGAGAACTCAAGGGTTGAAAATTCGCAAGTACGTGGAACCGAGATCCAAACTCTATGACACTTAAGTATAGAAGACATGAATAAGAGTTGAAGCAACAAAAAAAAGTTTTATTTCAACTAATCAAGAGCAAAGACTTATATACAAGTTCTCCCAAAAAATTCCTACTAGCAGGGATCGAACCCGCATCTATACATGGCCTATGAAAGAAAGGTAAGTTCTTTGCTAACAAAAATTTGCACCGGAAGGGCCTATCTACTCCTTAGCCTTCTTCGGCTTCCTCTTAAGTGTGGATCCTCCAGAGCCACCAATAATTTTTCACTTTGAGCGTTTACTCTTTGGCGGATCATCTCCAGATGGAGGCATAATATCAACATCCTCCTCCGAACTTGAATCCATGGGAACGTTCCCTACAGGAGGAGTCGGAGGAACATGATCTACGACCAGGGGCGGAATAGACGCACTAGTATCAACAAGCGTACCCCCGGGTGATACCATTCTGAGTGGAGTTGGAGTAGATGCCGTCAATCCACCCTCAGAACTACCGCCATGAGCCGCAGCCTCCATCTCTGCGTTGATTTCAGCTGGTATCACTGCTACACGAGCAGCACGGGCTTCACTAGGGGTGGCGGTGGTCTGTGTCAGAGCACAAGAGGCAAGTGAAAATCCACTAAGGACAAACGGTAAGTCCGAAAAGGGGTCACTCTGTCGGCCCAGAAGCTCATTCATCATTTGCTCATCAAAAGAAAGAGAGCTCCTCTGTGTTAAGTCGATAGGCACGGCCGTGGTCGTAGTGATCGCCTCGGTGATAATGGCCTCCTGCATTTGTTGTGATTCCTGTATCGCAGGAGGCGCTGCCGATGTAGCTTCAGTCACTGGACAAGGAAAAAGAATAAGTTGTCAGTACATGCTTCAATACAAGTACTTCATTTCAGACACACACAAGATTTGTGCAGAGTACCTTCCTCAACTCGACTCGTGGCCGGCTGAACAGCTTCCGAAGAGTACTCCCTTATAGGAGATAAGTGTGGCTATTCCGGGTCGTAGGCTAGGACCGGCTGCGGCTCAATCGCTGGCACCGGCTCGGATCCAGATGAAGTAATCATCTCAGAACTTATAGCTTGATGTGCGATGACAGAGCCTTCGCCAACTTCTAGGTGCTGGGTGCCCAATCTCTCTCTTGCATGAGAAATCATAGAGTCATGAAGAACCTTCTTTTCATCTTCGCTCAATATGCGGTTCTCCAGCTCAAATTGGTCGAGGGCGTCACCCGACAACACCGCCTTCTCTTCTTCAACCAGCAAATTCCAGGCGTTGTATAGATGTGTCGAGTAATCGTCAACCCAAGCCAGATTCCTGTGTTTCAGTACATTGGCGTTATAAGTGACGAGAAGCTCCTCTATCTATGCCTCGAGCATGGTCTCCTCCGATCGGACCTTTTCATCAACTTCAGCCTCAACCTCGCGGACCTTTTCCATGGCTGCATCTCTCTCCCTTCGAAGGACCACCGCTTGATCGCACGCTTCTTATGCGGAAACATTAGCAGCATCTCTCTCTTTCATGATTTTCGAGACTTTAGCCTTAAGCTCATTTAGCTCTTTCAAGGCTGCATCTCGCTCAGCGGTAACGATGGTGTTCCTGTGGCCCATGTCATCCACCATGGCGTAGTGCTACCGTTTCATCCTGTCCATCGCCACATGGGCCTCGTCGGCCTTCACAAGAGCCTCAATCTCGTATTTGCGAGAAGGGCCTCACTATTGAGTGCTTGAATGATCCGGTCTTTCTGGCCGAGTTCTTTCTCCAGCCTTTCAATCGTGGCTGCTCGGTCGAAAGCCACCTTCGATGCCTTTTTCGCGGTTTTCGACCACTCCTGATACTAGGAGAATATATCCATCACATAATCGTGTACTGTATTTTCGGCTGACGCCGGGATCCTTTTCAAGCGCTGAGGAAAGACGAACCCGTCAAAACAAATGTCAGAAAAATCCTTTCTCAGCTGAGCGAGCCTAATCGCTCCTTCCCGAGTGGGCTCGACGAGGGTCTGTGCAGTAGTAGAAGGGTATGCAACTTTAGTTCTATGCTGAGATTCAGGCCTAGATGATTGGGAAGATGATTTGTGCCGCAGAGCTTCCAAAGGTCGTGAAACGTGAACTGGCGACGGTACCAAAGCTCTGGGAGGTGGCGTACGAGATCGAGACCGACACATATACCCCTTATCTCTGTTAGACCGTTCCTGACTAGAGTACCCCTGATCATAGTCTCTATCTCCTTCTCTCCTACGCAATTCGTAGTATGATGAAGATCGGCGTTTGCTGTAGGCTACCAAGCATCAGCCTTGACTGGACATGGTATCTGCAAAGCAAAATGGAGACAAAAAGTTAGTAATCTTTCACAGTGGGCGTATTACAGTCAGAAATCGTGTAGTGTCGTGAAGTGTGAATGTATGTGCAACCCCTCGACCAACCGAATGTGTCGACCATGCAAGTGGGAAAAGACCGCTTAAAACTAAGGCATGTTGGAGTTCATCCAATCCGGCATCATGCTGCATGAACACGTCGTCCGGAATTGGAAGATCGTCGAGCTCTTCGTAAAGATTTTCAGTTCTTGGGGGAGACATCTCCCAAATTCTAATTCCGGAGGCGGGCTGGGACATGACCATAGATTTCTATCTCTCCGTTTTGGATTTCATAAAAATGGCTGCCTTGCCTTTTCTCTTTTCTTCAGAACCCTAGGCTGCATCCGCAGGCTCCGCCAAAGGTTCATCGTCGGTATAGGTTCTTTCGGAGTTAGCTTCTTCAACTATGACAACTCTGGGCTTCTTATGCTTAATTCGTTCCCTCGACATAGTCCTTAGTGCACGGTCGAGCCTGATACTTTGTCTTCGCTCGATTAGCCCAAGAATCCTAAGGTTCCTATCCGTCAAGACTAAGTCAATGTTCCTCTCTTCGCTTGGGACCTCTTGGAGAATCCGAATTATCTCCTTGTAATATCCGCCTTCGGGTCACTGAATTATCGCTGTAAAGAAAAAGAGATATAAGTTTGGCTTCATCTATAACTATCTTATCAACTGTCCGGGAAAAAAGGCAATACTCACGTCTAAATAGCCACCGACTGGCAAATCCTGGAGGGCATCTGACATAGAACCACTCCTTCTTGAAGTAGCTCAGCCTAGTCCAAGACCCCTTAACTATTTGGCAGTTCCTTACAGCTCTAGGAATGTGATAGACGGACGACTCTTGAAGTTGAACAAGTATCTTATCTCGGTCATACGGGGTGGTCGATAGAGATATTCCATGAATACAATGAACAAGATATTCAGTAAAGCATATCCATTTGGGTGTAGCTGAGATGGGGCGATCCCTATAAAAGACAACACTTCTCTTATGTATTGATTGAATAGGGGAAGTGTCCCAGCTGTGCACGCATGTTGATTGAATGCGGTATACCCCTCCGGTGGATTATGTGGTCTGTCATTTGGTCCCGGCAATATTACGTCGTCCATTGACAAACCATGCCTTAGGCATATTCTCCCTAGCATATCTTCAGAAACGTTGGACGGAACGGAGTTTGGCGGACTATTGATAAAAGATGCATCTGGTGCCTCGTCCGGGGCTGGATCGATGACTTCGTCCTCAATCTTCGGTATTTCAAGCACATGAGGAACTGAACTCTGAGTTCCCTGTGGCTGCGACCTTGGGGTTTCCATAACTAGTTAAGTCACGAGAAATCATCATTAGACGACAGAGAGCCCATGTGTTCCCCTCGTGTAAAGTGTGTGTTGTGCAGTGCAGTGCTGTGCATTACTTGAAAAGATTTTGCAGAGTTCAAGAAAAATTTGCAAACGACGAAGATAATCGGAATCCAGTTGGAGTGACCGTCATCGCTGACCGTCACCACCATACCATCCAGATGTTAGCGATCGATCCAAATTAAAATTTCTTATCATGTTGTTAAGTTATAGTTTCATCAACGAGCTTCAAAAGGCAGTCAAATATGCAGTTCTATGGTCAAGTTCAATTATGCAAGGCAGAAGCTCGTTGGAGTAAAATGTTCAAATGTGCAAAAGTTCCCTAGATCAATCAAACTCCAGCTTGGGATCGATCGCCATAGCTCTAATTAGTGACGAGTCAGGGGCCTCTTTTACGTATCGATCAAGTTCGAAACGATACGTTTCGTATCGATCGAATTCGAATCGATACACTTCGTATCGATTAAGTTGAGCCAACTTCGTATCGATCACAACTCGGGGACTTCGCATCGATTACATTCATAACTATCAAAAACGATGGAGTTTGTATCGGTCGCTTGCTCAGAATTTCATATCGATCATGCTTCTAACGGTTTCATATTAAATACTTTAAATCGATATGAAGTACATCCACCCAGGATCGATAATGACCCCATCGCTCCTCAATCAACACTACATCGATGCGAACCCCACATCCGGTCATCGATACAAAATCAAGCCACGATCTTTCTTTCCATTGGTATGAAATGGAGGCCGAACAATCATCAATCGATTGCTCCATATCTTTAACCCCTTCTTCTCCAACCTACATGAGCGTCGCCATGGCCACTCTCAACCAAACTTTGTCCCAGATCTGCCCTTAGCGCTTGCTAAAATTGGCAATCGGTAAATATAGAATGGATCTAAAATTTGAATTATGTCACGTGGATTTAGTCATAGCCGATTCATTACCAAGATTGAAGTTGAAATACGAAGGATTGGAAGAATGAATCTGATCGATTCGAAGTAGATGGCAGTTCCTCTTTTCTCAAATTCGTGGATCGAAGCGAATGCAGGAAATAAGGAAAGCGGAAGTCAAAAATGGCCAAGTCCAAGGGTATTTATATGGATCCTACGAAGAAAGAGGGCTGATTCGCCTCCCAGTCAACATGACTGGTCACTGTAGGTCAATACTCCGATCGAGTCGAACGGCGAGTCCGAATCCATCAACCCAAGCTCCTATCGATTCGAAATGGTAAATAGATCCATCATGCGAAATACACGATAAAGATAGCTTTGGAGGCAATAGAGATCCATCGATTTGAAGTCTTATTCGCATCGATAAGTCCACAGTCACGGTCCATCGTTACGAACTATTCTGTTCGAATCCATCGGTTTCATCGATACGAACGTCAATTTCGAATCCATCAAAGCACGTACACATCGATGCGAAATACCCATATCGCATTCATCAATGCAAAGTCCAACATGAAAGCAACAATTCAAACTTCTGCATCAATTCAAGAGAGGATCAATATGAAGGATCATCCAAAAACAACCGTCGAGTGTTGTTATGGCGCAAGTCTCATATCGATTCAGGAGAGCAATGACTCATGAACGTGCAATGTTGACGAGAGCAAGGCTAGCATATATACGTCTGAGCACTATTATATAGCAACGCAAGGTTACAGCCTTCAACAAAGAAGCAATAACTGATCAGAATGAAGACTGTAGCTTTTCAAAGCATGTCATGTTACCACAAGACGTACTTTGGGGGGCAAATGTTGTCCCTCCTTTTGGCAAGGCCGAGATATCAAGATAATGATTAAGAACTAAGGGGCATTCGTCCCGAACATCGAGTATGCACTGGTTCATTATGAATATCGGTGAATTTTGTCTGAGTTCGGATCAAACTATAATCAGCAAGACTCGACAAGCAAAGCCATGAAAGACAGCGTTCCAAATTTCAGGTCAATCCGAGTTCGCATGCTTAAGTCATGATCAATGCAAGTTGAAGGGAAAAGCCATGCTTTCGTATCCATCAGTGCGCCATATTTCAAATCCATCAACTTCGCACCGACCAGTCTCATATCCATCAAGAAGCCTCGGTTCGCACCGATCAAGTTCGTATCCATCAACAGAGCGTACATTTCGTATCGATCGGCTAGATCCTGTTTCGTATCCATCCAGTTAGACACAGCTCGCATCCATGGTTGAGCCTCTATTCAAATCGACCGCCTTCGTATCGATCAGGGGTACAATACCCTCATATCTATCTGTCTCGAATCCATTAGCGCACAATCATTTGCAACCATCCAGTTCGAAACCATCAGTAAGAGATTACTTGAACCCATCAGGTTCTGTTAGTTCGAATCCATCAGGCAACTGCTCTTCGTATCCATCAGATGACCTTGCTTCGCAATCATTAGATGATGACCACTTTGTACCCATTAGGGGCTCTTGATCGAATCCACGTCCAATGGCTTGTTCGTGTCCATCAAGTCAAATGAGCCTGGATTAACGCAACGATCATCGATGAAAACGAGGCGAGATTCATGGATGCAAAACGGCCAACTCGGAGCAAAAAGTGGATCGATGCAAGGAATGCACGCCGCGTCATACAGAAGCACGTGCATCATCGGTTCGAAGGGAATCGATTCGAAATCATGGATTCGAACCAGACAGCCACCGAGACACTCAAGCTCGTATCGATCATAACTCGAGATCCACCAATCCAAATGCTATGAAATTTTCATAGAAGACTACATGCAAGCTAAAGATTATTGTCGCCAAGTTTCAACTCTATCGGATGCAGTCTCAATCGATATTAATTGAGTTCGTATCGATCACTAGACGAGTTGAAACTCTCCGGGATCGATCACGTGGGCCCCCTCGTGTGTCAGAAGGAGTCTCCCGAAGTTTGAGCGAAATATCAGCCTCCTACACCTATAAATAGAGCCCCAGAGCCTACCGAAAAAGGGTCTTTTGATTCTGAAGCATCCATACTCTGCCGGATAAAGATTTGCATTCTACTCTTGCTGTTGAATTCGAATTCTAAGTTGTAGTTTACTGTTGTTCGCTGTAATCACGCGTAATCGTTGAAAGAGAATCAATAAAATCACAAAAACTTCATAGTGGACGTAGGCAACACGCTGAACCACTCTAAATTGCTTGTCTGTACATTTATGTTATTGTTTGCTGGAGTTTTTATTAGATAATCCTCATTTTAAATTTATATTCTTCACTTTTTATCACTTCAAAAACTTCCGAAGAGTGTTGTGCCCATTTTTGGTACAAACAGTAAGTGATTGAACGAAGTCGAAGTCAAATTTTCACAAATCAAAGTAGTCAAAGTCATAGAAAAAAGAATGGAACCAAATCCAAATTCATGAAGCCATGGTGGTCAAGTGATCAGGAAAATATTCGAATTGAACAAGTCTAATAAATCGTATACACTTAAGAAAAATCGAATGGCATAATAAATTATCGAACGAATTCAATTCGAACGGAAATTAAGGAAAATAAACCCTATTTAAACCCTATCATCATCGGCATTAAAAGTCATTCGAGTTCAAGCAATAACATAGCAAAATAATCAATAACTCGAATCGAATCGAGTTCAAGGAAGCTAATCAGTAAAGCAAAAAGCATAAATCACATACCATTTTAGTTCGAACTCAATCGAATTGAAGGAGCCGTTTGTTAATCAAAGTGATAAGTTGGTTGTCTAAGCAAACGGTAAATAATTCATCATTCGATCAACAACTAAAGTCAACATCTTCAAAATCACGAAGCCCTAAAGTTTTGAAAGAGGAACGAACAAAAGCAAAAAGGAATTAGCCAACATTTTTACTTAGAGATAAAGTAAAAAGGGGAATCATTTTTAACTTTTTAAATTGGGTCGGTCTTAATTATTTTGGGCCGTTATTTTAAAATAGGGTTTCAAGTTTTATTGTTTTAAATTTGTTTTTATTTTTTAATTTTTTATAACTTGTGTAATTGTCTAGTCGTATGACTAGGGACGAACTACGGTAGTGTAGTTCGAGAATTCGGAACTCGGTGGCAGAGTTGTGGCTGAGTTTTGAGCGTAGAGTTAGGTTAGTCGATAGCGGGTGTCCTGAGTTTACATGTGTAAGCGTCTGACTACTTAATTTCTAGTATAAGCCTTGGGGTAAGCACGTAGGCAAGGTTTTGCCGAAGCTGGGTAAATCTATTTTATTCTACTTCTGCTTTTAATATTCTGCTATTATCTGTGCTGCTATTATTCGACTATTATCTGTGCTGCGATTATTTTATATACATCCGGATTAAATTTTTATAATTATTAGTATCACCCTGTTCACTTCCTCCTCTAGGGTGAAATCGATCCTACAGAAGTACTAGATCCAAATCATTTATCTTTGAAAAAATAAACTTAGAATCCTTTTTATTGAATTCAAAATCTACTTGGTTTCCAAAAGAAGACATGAAAAATTTCTCATTCTAACCAACTTTCCTTTTTTCAAAGACTTTCTACAATAGAGACTTACTTATTCAAAAGTAGTATTTTTAATTCAAAACATTTATTTACGTTCATAAACCCAATTGTCATAACAAACCGTTTTTTAGAAACATCTTCTATAACTTTAAGAAAATGAAAACTGGAATAGACAAGGATAACTTGAATCCTATTATTTTTCTACTACTCATGCTATTTCTAATTTCAACCACAGCAAAAATTCTAATAACATATAAGGGGGACTTCCAAAAGATATGCTCAATTATTGCATAAATTCATGGAAATTATCCATTTTTCCTAAGCTTTGCCTCTAATTTCCTACATCATTCCTAACCAGATTACTAGCATAAATTCCTAACATCGTTCCTATTTAAATTTCATATTATTACTACTATTAAAATTTATCCTACTTAAATTGCACTTAAGTGGCTTCTCTTTGCATATCTCTTTTAATCTTCTATTATTTCCGTTATTGACTCATTACAGTGCATTCGCCTAGTGCTGTAGTCATTGTGCTTTTCTTATGAGCATGAAAAGAGATATGTATAAATCTATTTCAGCGATTTTTCGCCATATTTCCCTTATACAGGAATATTCTTCCTTTCTTTACAATCGAGCATTCTTACCCCTCTATTCTCTTTACCCCATTTAAATCAAGTACCATTTCCATTCATTCACCCTTAGAAGGAATTTAAAATGGAACTTTCAAATATACAAAAAGAGGAAAAATCACCGAGCCAAACATACGCTCTCTTTTCCGCTCATTTCAAACAAAAAAAACCTTTCGCCAAAAAAATTTTATATTGAAATTTTTTCCTAACCAATTTTAAATCTCAATAGAAATTTCTAAATAGCCATTTAAAACTTTTAAATTTTCTTTCTTTTATAAAATAATAATTTTTCAATGGTAGAGTCCTTATATTAAAATAAATCCCTTGAAAAACCATTCAAAATGTTTCAAGAAACTATCAATTTTTTTGTTAAACTCTTTCACATACGGTCGGACTTAGAAATAGACTTTTATTTGTCATTTTACTTCAACTTTCCTTCTAGCCACCTTCATAAAAAGTCTGGTTTATCATCTTATGATAGTTAACGTACACTTTCTTGCTGGAACTTGCTCAATCCTTTTTCAAATCATACTACTGAATGATTGTTATGAATGAGACTATGAGGAAGTTTATTGATAGGTTAGAAGATGTACATATTATAGTAGAATAGTAAACAGCGTAGAGACTAGCACATATGTTACTTGTTGGTATAATGATGTGATGATTACCATTTTTGTGGTGTGTGTATGCTTTACTTGAATGATCTATGTTGATTATTGATTTATGTATATTCTTATTATGCATGCATGCTTGGACCCACCTAAATTTCATTGTGTTCTACTATGGGCGATTGAATTTGGATTACCGAGATGCATGTTGTGACTTGTGTATATAGTTTAATCTATGGTTGAGTTCGTTTCACCCTTTATTGATAGAGTGTTATTATTTTATACTATAGTTTGATTGAGGGATTACGGGTGTTACTATAGTTTATTTGTTGAATTCATTATTCAAATGAATTTTTGTATGTCTTGATCGATTGTATTATGCAGATGTCGTAAGATAAAATTAAAGACGGTTAATTGTAATTAATATGCTTCCTTATATTTTATGATTAAACCTAGGATGGAACTTTATTCATTTGGTTGACGGTTGTATCTAAGAAATTGTGAAGGCGCATTTTTTTAAGGGTGGAAGAATGTAATGACTCGCAAATTTGACATAGAAAAATACTTGAAGTAATTTAAAGTGAATTTTTAATAAAATGATGAATTGGGTATCGTGTTTATAACCGTTATGAAGGACTTTTCAAGAAGATTAGTTTGACATATAGTTTTGATGTATTTGGAGTTATGATTTGCAAAATAAAGACGTTAAAGTATTTAAATAACGTATGTAGCTATTTCGGGCCAAACAGGATAAAAAACCATAACCCAACCTAACAACTATACAAGTAAGGCTATAGAACCCTACCCGTCGCCTCTGTCTTTAGTTTCTTCTCTACTCCTAAAATTGATTAATTATCCGCTAATGGCGATTTGCAACACTAATTAAAATGTGATTAAAATTCAATATGTCCAAACCCTATAATAATATTTTGATTTGTAGCTCTCGATGAGGAGAAGAGGCATTTGAAATTCGCTTTTCAGTCTGATGCCCCAATTGATCAAAAATCAACAAAGAAGTTTTTAATCATTCATTTTTGGGGTTTTGATTCAACCGTGAAACAATGACCAATCGATAATCAGAAAGTACCACTGTATCGGGAACGACAAAAGAAACATATCCATACTGGCTGATCGTCTAAAATCGACCCAAAATGACCAGAATAATTCAAAATGGAAAAAAATGTAGTTGGCAGCGACGACTATTGGAGGCGCTGAGGAGGCCAATCTCTGGTCGAGGGTGACATTGGAGATGGGTATGATGGTGGTGGGTGAAACCGGTTGTTGATGGTCGGAAGCATTATCGGTGGCAGTGCAAAAAAATGTGGTTGATGGGTTATTTAGTTGCATGAAGGAGGAGGTAGTGCACAGAATTCTAAGTTTAAATTAAATATTAATTAAATGTAGAAAAATTATTATAACTTGGATATCCCTCAAATACGAACCCCATTTCACACACGGTTTTGCTGAGTTTGGAGACTATTTGAAAAAGTGTGTTGGTACGGTTTAATCAATTGAATTTTAGAATAATATATATATAGAGTAATGAAAATTCATATTTATTAAGACATCCTGTGTTCATTGGATATTTGTTTTGATTGATATTTTGGATGTATTGTGCCTCAATTGGATAATTATTTTTTATTATCGTATTTTAGATATTTAATTATAATAAGTTGTTGATTTGAATCAAAAAATAATTAATTGAAATATATTGGACAATAATGGGATGATTAGATAAATAAATAATAAGCATGATTGTTTATAGTTTATGCAAGATGTTCGTAAGTAATAATGTTTAAATAAAATAGAACAAAATTAATTGGATACTTTAACAAGGTTATTATTTATTGATTTTTGGGGAAACTCATAAATAGTAGTAGAAAATATATTCCAAACTAAATTTGAAATGTTTATTATTATTATTATTAAGTAAAATGAGATTTTATAAATAATAATATAGTATTTGTGAAAATTACTATTTTTGGGATAAAATATGATTTTTGGAGTGATTTTAAGTAATAAGATTATAATAAAAAATTTTGAGATATATTATTAGTTTAATAGAATTATTATTGTTTTTTAGGTAAATAAAAGATGCTTTGGTAATAAAAAATAATAAAATGATTTTATACTTAAGAGAAAATAATGGTCATAAATACAACATTTTGAATGGGTTTAATATGTAACTAATGGTTGATTTTATCATTTATGTTATGTTATGACAAAGAGATCTTATTTGGATATGTGTGCAATGTTTCATCATTATTACTACGGGTGTGTAATTGGATTTACGGTTGGTGTGTGTTACTAATATGTTGGTTTAGTACACATATGATTCTTTTATAATTACATTGATGATGTATTACTAATGATAGATAATTAGTATATGTGAGTACGTATATATGCTATGATCGGCTTATTTGATGTTTGGGGCTGACACTATGTGTTTCCAAATGTTTGTACTATTTAACGGCCAACTATGCTATGATTGTTGTTACCCATATTTATGATGAGTGATTGGAATGATTTAGTAGGAGTTGTTTTTCATGCTTGCATTGATTGTATTGTTTTCCTAGTTGCAATAGTTGAATTGATTGCAGTGGTTGCATGGATGCCATGGTCGCTATGTGTTAATGTCTATTTGGACGCAGAAGAAGAGCAGGAAATAGAACTATGTGTACCTGATCCCCAAAAGGGGTACATATGCAGTCTTTTCCTCTACAATAGCCATCAGATCCGCTAGATTGGGTAGGGCTGTATAGGGTTAGGCGTAGTCCAAACATAGTTGAATCTTTTTCTTTTTTTCCATATATTTGTACAAGTGTGAACTAGCAGGTAGGAGCAGAAGATGTAATGAAAAGTGGATGCATGCGAGCTTGAGGGTAGCAATTGTTGTATACTTCTACACCATTGTTTTATTGTTGATAAGTTAGTGATGATTGATGTAAATTGTTGTCATGATGTTGTGAGATAATTGTATTATTAAATTGATGCATATTTATACTGATGTTTGATTCCGCTATTTGGTTCTCTTTTATTTTCTTAGTTTTGAAAAGCTTTAAATTAAATATAAATGATCCACTATATTTAATTTTGGAAATTAGTTACAGCTTATTTTGTGGCAATTGTAATTGATTTATTATGTTAAAAATTATGGGGTGTTACTCTTGATATCAGAGCCAGGTTTTGTTTGCACCGAAAATTGGCACAAACACCCAATATATATTTTATAGAGGAATAAATGAAGAAAAATAAATGTAAACAGAGAGAATATAGCAATAAAGCAGTGAGAAATAAGTAAATAATCAAGACATGACAATTTTAGTGGTCCGACATTTTTTGCCTACATTCACTTTGAAGAGATGGCTTTATTAATCACTTTGTAAACTGAATACAAGAGGGATCAGATGAAAATCTTTAGTTACAAAGGAGTACAAAGCAACAAGTAGCATAAAGATCTTGAAAATGAAAAATCAAGACTGTAATTGTAGAGGAAGATGGTGAAATTTCTCTCTGAAAATTCGACAGAAGACTCTCCAAATCCGTAGGGGCCCATAGGAGGGATATAGAGCCCAAATCCCATGGAAAAGGGATCGAGGCCAATCCCTGTCTTGGTGTATCTAGGGTCTTCATTTCCTATGAGAGGTTCTTCATCTAATGTTATGCTTACCCTCCAAATTTCATACCAATTGGATTAGTAGAACTTGAGTTATTGATTGATCATTGCTGCAATGTGTTGTGTAGTCTGATTTTGGTCGATCCCTATGGAGGGAAGATAGACGATCCCTCTTACTTATTCCTTTAGGGGTGCGATCTCTAGGGTGGACTCCCTTGAGTCCCCTCTTCTTGTTTCCAAATTTTCATGTGTATTGGACTTCTGAATTTTGAGATATCGATCATTTTCCATTGAGTTGTACTTGTTTAGCTGAAGTAATCTGATCCCTTTGGTTGAGAGGGAACATGCCTGATCCCTTTCTAGATTAGACTATATTCCATATTTAGAACATTCTGCATAGCATATCTCTTGATTCTATTCAATCACGACTTCATATTATCATTTGTACTTGATTTCTGGACTCTACAATCATCACTCTAGGCTTAATGGCCTTGATAACAGTCATGTCTAACTTATCCAATCGATTCGGATATAGCAGGGTCAAAATGCTGGATAAAACTTTCCCTCCAAAGTACGTTTTGTGTCAAACATGATGTACTTTGAATCAAAGAAAGCTAGAGTCACCTGAAAGAAATCCATCCAGTTTTTTGAATAGTCACTATCATTCTCTTGAATTATTTTTTCGAAGTGTCGCATCTCTCTTCGATCGCCATGGCACTTGGTCGATTTGCAATAGTATACATTATGGGTTGTATTCCATCAGTTATTATCTATGCCAGTTTCTACGGAGCTAGTAGGCTTTGGCTATCTGATCCAGTTTCGTTTTTGAAAGCTTTAGGTGAGAATTCAATTTCTATCGATTTCAAAAATTGAATTTTTGGAATATACACGTGTAGGTCCAGGTGCACGTTCTTATCTTTGTCTCCTGTAACGATCCTAATTTTAACACTTTGAAAATGGGATATTTAATTATTTTAAATATTCAAATGTAGTATTTTCAAACTTAAACAATCAAGTTATATGATAAATAAGAATGGTAAACTTATTTTTGATATTGAATAAAGATTTTGGATTTCCATTGTAAAATTGACAAAATTCAGATTCCAATAAAGTAGGATAAATATTCATGAAATTTATTTAAAGGATAAATAATTCCTTTTAAATATATATATAATCGATATCAAACTCATTTAATAATAATATTAATTTAATTTATAATGGTTTGATAAATATATAAATTTTTTTATAAAGTTGACAAATTTCGTCGCATACCGATAAATCGATGTCGTATTTTTACAAATAGATCTAGATATTATTTTATAAGTCAATTTTTTTTAATTATTTAAATATAATAAAAAATCAGTTTTGAAGTTTGGTTTACATAGATAAATAGTTTAACAAAAACGTCAAAATGTGACCGTAAAACGTTTTGTCGAAAATCAACGTTTTGTTCAAAATAAGTTGCCGTAACGTTATCGCACCTTTGTTAACATGTTTTAACATATGTATTACACATTTTAATAACTAAAAATGTTTACTTTTACTAAATAAGATTAGAAAAATTCTAGAATTAATTAGTAAAAGTAAGTAAGAATTAACAAAAGTAAAAAAAAAAAACTAAACATCAAATCACATCAAATCAAAGCCAACAAATTATGATACTCTTTAGTTAATTTTTAAGTGACCAAGACATAAAGTAAGAATGTGAAAGATGATGTTAAGTATTGAAAAGTGGAGATTTCTTTAGGTTGAAGTAAGGTTAGTTTGGTAATTCGGTAAGAGCTTATTTTGGTAAATTTACCACTTCTTTCTTTTTCCATAAATACCCACCTCCTTATTTACTTTCATTCACATTTCCTCTTTTCTCAAACTTATTCATCTTCTTGCTCTCCAAGCCATAGGAAAAAATCAAAATGAAATAATGTCAAAATATTTACAAAATATGCAAAAGAAATCAATGTTCATTCTCTTCAAATTAAACTCATTTTTTCTCCATATTTTACCTTTTCTTATCTCGGCCATAACTTCTTCAAAATAGAACCAAAATGCAAAAATATTTTTTTTAAATCATGTATTTTTTCAGTGGCTACAACTTACTTGTTGACCACTTGGTCTTATTCTAAAGTTAACTATGTCAAAAATACACTTCTTTGCAGTGCATTCTCTAGCCCAGTTTTTAAGCCAGAGAATAAGCCATTTTTTTATCATAACAGATCTAAATTAAGAAAGTATTTTTTAAAACCATATATAATTCCAATGATTATAATTTTATGTTGACCACTTTTTCCAGCTTTAAGGTTTGCTCTACCTAAAACTCAATCCTTGAAAGTGCCTTTTCGGGCTTCATTTTTGTCAATCTGACAATACCTCTTATTCATTCTATCATATCTTACTCAAAATAATCAAAATCAAGTTGTTATTTTTTTCAAATTCAAGAGAATTTTTTTTGAAACAACTTTCTAATTAACAAGTTTTTCAAATTTTGAGAGTAAGAGAGTAAAAAAACAAGAGAGAAGATGACCTATTTTTCGGGTCTAATTTCGAGAATCCAAAGTCAAAGCTCTACCACTTCTTTGCTATACTTTTGGCCTACCTCCATCTCAAGCTTTAGTCGAGCACTTCGAAGGAAGGAAAAGTTGTTTGCTAGTGTTTAAATGGAGTATCTAATTTTCTTGATTATGCTCAGCATGATAGGGGGTTCTCGCTTTGTGAACAGTGACGAAGCTTAGACTCTTTCCCCTACATGTCCCAAGAGTGAAAGGGTTGGTTGATAGTCGAGAGGCTTGCCGTGAAAGCCGATCTGAGGTACCACATGTAGTCACCTCCAGGTTGAAAAGCAGGAGTTTCCCTATGTTGAAAAGCATAAGGGTAGCAGGATGGTTGAAAAGCTTACCGAGGTGGGTTCGAAAAACCGGTTCATCACATTTGGTATTAGAGCTGAGATTAAGTGAGAACCTTGGCTTTGGTGGGGTAAAGACTCACTAGAGATAGGGTTAGTAATACCCTAGGATGAGTAACTCATTATAGATAGGGTTAGTAACACCCTAAAATGAGGTAAGAGTATTATATATGAGCGCATATTAGATAATGTTATATATAAAGGTTTTGTTTTGAAAAATTAGTAAATGAAATAATTTTACCTAGGATTATATTTTGATTACAAAGTATATATTTTGAAAAGCTATATAGTTATAAATCAAGATTAGTGAAATTTAAATATGAATATCTTGTGATTAGAATTTCACTGTTTGACTATAAGATGTTTCATAAAGATAATCGATAAGTAAAAAATCTGATAAGGTAATTAAAATCTTTAATACTTATTCTAAAATAATAAATTAAGAAATGATAATGTTAAGTTAATGTCATAAATTGATCAATTGTTTAATTTAAAGATTAAAGTACAAATATCTTGTGAATTAAGTTTCACGATTTGACTGTAAGGTATTTGATAATAAGATTGGTTTAAGGAATGGACATATAAGATAAAAATGATATAATATAAAATGATTATGTAAAAGGCAGGTATAAAAGGGATGAAGGTTAAAAATTCGAGTAATTTAAAAGATTGCGGTAATGAAATGAAGTTAATTAATATAAGATGAATTTATAAAAAGAATTTACAAAATAGGTTCTATCAACAAATGTAATCTCTAAAGGATTTTGAAAAGGATATTATTTCAAATGAAAAGAGACATTTTATGATAACTAGTTCGAATGGCTCGAAAATAAATTAAAAATGGGCAGGAGATGTGTTCGGATGGAAAACACTTCTCTTAAGTTTTACTCTTCTTGTTAAGAGAATATATAATACTATTGGTAGTACCAAGTTCCTTGGTATTATTTGGAGTTACTCGATCTAGATAATTTTCTAAAGTTAAAGAGATAATGTGAAACATTAATTGATAAATGGATTAGTAACATTCATAAAAGTGTTTAAACCAAAAATAAATTTGGAATCACTAATTGATAAGATAAAGCGGGATTCTTGACGATTTTGCACAAACGAATTTCTTAGAATCACACCCAACTCAGATCTAAGGAATTTATGAAATCTTTTGATAAAAGATAAACCATTGTGAAATGTTTTAAATAAATAAAATTGGATAAGTATAATTTATAAATCTGATTACAAATAAAAAGGATTTAAAAGTGAAGAAATTTATAATAGCGTTAAATCGGAAATAAATTTATTAATTATGAATTTGAAATGATAGCAACCTACCACGAACTGTAATTAACCCGGATGTAAAACCGATTAGAAATTTGGTATGTATATATATACTGTTAGGATGTAAAAAAAGGTATTGTACAAAAATGGATTTAAGTCATGAACTATTTATACACTTAAGTAAAATCGTGACTCTTTAAAATGTAATTATAACCTGAAAAAAGTTTTATTAACGAATTCTACCATTAATTAAGGATTTAGACTTAAGTTTTTAAAAGTGATGGATTTATACAGTTGTGTTCATAAGATATAATAAACTTAAGTAATAGTTTTATGAAATGATTCATAAAAAATATTAGTATTAAAGAAAATATACTAAAAAAATGAATGAAAAATAAAGGATGTGAATAAAGAGAATTTGGTATTACTGAGAAAAACCAATAGAAATAAATACGTAATTTATACGTAAATCATTTCGTCGCACAAATTTTGACCTAATATCCAAGTACGAAACTTTGAGGTGTTTACACTAATCCGAAAAAGAATTTATCACTTGATTTCTTGACGGCGATCATTGATGATTTTTTGTGGTTAGTTACTCGAGTTTTCTATCATACTTGTGATCTATGCACGAAAAGCAAGTGTATCTGATCTAGAAGCTTGATCAGAGTTCGCACTAGAGGATTGGAAGTTGGTACTAGTTCGGAAATAAAGTTGTGCAATCGAATAGAAGATCAAATCAGATATTATATACGGATGATTCAGGTACATTTTATGGGTTTATGTTTGCGAAATAATGATTTAGGTAAAATATTGTGGGTTTTGGTTCAGGGTAATTTCGGGGGTGAAATTCTTTTAAGTAGGGGAGAATGTAAAGACCCATAATTTTAACACTTTGAGAATGGGATATTTAATTATTTTAAATATTCAAATGTTGAATTTTCAAACTTAAACAATCAAGTATTTTACGATAAATAAGAATGGTAAACTTATTTTTGATATTGAATAAAGATTTCGGATTTCCGTTGTAAAATTGACAAAAGTCGAATTCTAATAAAGTAGGATAAATATTCATGAAATTTATTTGAAGGATAAATAATTCCTTTTAAATATATATATATATATAACAGATATCAAACTCATTTAATAATAATAGTAATTTAATTTATAACGGTTTGATAAATATATAAACTTGTTTTATAAAGTTTACAAATTTCGTCGCATACCGATAAATCGATGTCGTATTTTTACAAATAGATCTGGATATTATTTTATATTATTTTATAAGTCAAATATACTTGTTTTAATTATTTAAATATAATAACAAATCAATTTTAAGTTTGGTTTATATAGATAAATAGTTTAACAAAAACGTCAAAATGTAATCGTAAAACGTTTTGTCAAAAATCAACCTTTTGTTCAAAATAAGTTGCCGCAACATTATCGCACCTTTGTCAATATGTTAACATATATATTATACATTTTAATAACTAAACATATTTACTTTTACTAAATAAGATTTGAAAACTTCTAGAAGTCATTAGTAAAAGTAAGTAAGAATTAACAAAAGTAATAAAAAGTTAACATCAAATCACATCAAATCAAAGCCAACATAATTAAGATATTCTTTACTTATTCTTTAAGTGACTTAGACATATAGTAAGGATATGAAAGATGATATTAAGTATTGAAAAAGTGAAGATTGCTTTAGGTTGAAGTAAAGTTAGTTTGGTAATTTGGTAAGAGGTTATTTTGGTAAATTTACCACTTCTTTCTTTTTCTATAAATACCCACCGCCTTCTTCACTTTTATTCACATTTCTTCTTCTTCTTTTCTCAAGCTTCTTCATCTTCTTCCTCTTCTCTTTAATGGCTTCCAAGCCATGGAAAAAATTAGAAAGAAATAATGTCAAAATATTTACAAAATACTCTAAAGAAATCAATTTTCATTCTCTTCAAATCGAACTTATTTTTTCTCCATATTTTACCTTTTCTTCTCTCGGGCATAACTACCTCAAAACAGAACCAAAATGCAGTTTTTTCTAAATCACGTATTTTTCCAATGGCTACAACTTTAATGTTGACCACTTTGTCTCATTCTAAAGTTAACTGTCAAAAATACACTTCTTTCCAGTGCATTTTCTGGCCCATTTTTTAAGCCAAAGTATAGGCCATTTTTTTTTATCATAACTTGATCTTAACGGATCCAAATTAAGAAATTTATTTTTCAAACCATATGTAATTCCAGTGGCTACAACTTTTATGTCGATTACTTTTTCCAGTTTTGAGGTTTTCTATACCTGAAACTAAATTCTTTGAAGTGCATTTTCGGACTTCATTTTTGTCAATCCGACAATACCTCATCTTTATTCTATCATATCTTCCTCAAAACTAATCAAAATCAAGTGATTAATTTTTTAAATTCCATAGAAAGGAATTTTCAACAACTTTTCAGTTAACAAGTTTTTCAAATTTTGAGAGTAAGAGAGTCAAAAACAATAGAGAAGATGACCAATTTTTCGGGTCTAATTTCGAGAATTCAAGGTCAAAGCTCTACTACTTCTTCTCTATACTTTCGGCCCACCTCCATCTTAGTCCTTGGCCAAGCACTTCGAACGAAGAAAAAGTTGTTTACTAATGTTTAAGTGGAATAAGAAGTAGTTAGTGAAGCGTGGATTAGTTTGAATGTTGGTAGGAAGTTAATCGCTTTGGTTTATGGTGAGAAACACTATTTAGCATCTCAATTTATATATATACACGTTTGATGTTGTGTTATGATTTCTATGGATGCTTATATATTCTTTGGTCATCAAGTATTTATTGTTTGATATGATTGTTAAATTGTTCTACGAAGTCACGTTAATACACGTCGATAAGCATAAAGGAAACCACTCTCCTTTTGAAAATGAAATGGTGTATATGGAATGCTTAAACCTATTGGAAATAGTTTTAAAATGAGTCAAAAATGTTTCATAAACATTTAAATATGTTTAAGTAAATAAAGGAAGAAAATCGATATTTCATCTTGTACACTTTAAATATGTCCAAAATAATTTTTCAGAAAAATCGCAAGCTTTTTGTAGTAAAGTGACTAAAGTTTAAAATTATTATTTTAAATGTTTTTAAAATATGAAATAAATTCTAAAATATTGTAAAATGTTTTAAAAGTGATTTAAGTTGAAAAGATGGATATCTAAATGATATAAAGGTCGATTTGAAGAATATAGCTTTTAACACACTATTTGCAGCACTTTTCGCAACGCTTTTTAATTTTGTGAATGATTTTAAAAGAATAACTAAGTTATTCAAAGATGATTTAGAAGTTTTAATAAGATTTTGAATAAATGGTTAAGAGGAATTGTTTATACCACTTAAACAAAAAGTGAAGAATATTGAATGTAATAACAAGCTGAGTATGCAGAAATGACTAGTAAATTTGTCCCGCTTGTGAGATCTGGGAAGATAAAACAAGATGTTTAACTAATGTTAGGATGGAGAAACCAATGCCCTGAACTTACCTGGCCTATGTTTTCTTTTCTTAGGCGAGGGGTGGAATAGATCGAAAGGAAAGCCCGTATGCTCTAAAATAAAAAGATTATATTAAGTTTCAGAAATAGAAGAAGATTGGTATTATCCAAAATTTAAACAATCTCCAAAATGAACAAACTATGACTTGGATCGCATAGAGATAAACTTCTTATACTTAGTATTAAAATCCAAAGATGGAACTCGTCCTATTCGTGAAATTTAAAAGGCGATTTCATTATTTTCCGCCCATTGCACTTGTTGAATACGAAAATTGATGTTGAGTAAAATTAAAATGATTTCTATGATCCTATTTACTCATAAATGTTTTATAAAGATTGATCTAGGGTTTATCGTAACGATATCTTAAACAATATTGTTTTTGACCCGCCTAAAAGTTAAGGAATTTGGATCGAAAGTTAAGCGTGGGAAATTGAAATATTATCTAAAGAAAAAGAATGAATTGCTTAGAATTACTCCAAGACAAAATAAAAAGATTTTGAAATTATCCAATAACCCATTCAAACTAATTTTCAAAATAAAACACATTGAAGACAAAGATCGGTGAAGACAAATATATTCATGATGTAGGATTACTTGCCATTAGTCTCTGGAGGTGAAATTTACCATATTTTAAGTGGCAATAGTATTCTGTTATGAAAATCTTTGATTTGCCAGAATATGATTTGAAGTTAAGAAATAAATCTTTTATTAAGATTTAATAAATGATTTGGGAATATATTCCCTAAGTTAAAAGTTATAACTTGAATATAAGAAATCTTTGATTAAGATTTAATGAATGATTTGGAAAAGTTCCTAAGTAAAAGAGAAAATGATTTGGAATTGTTCCAGGGTTTAAGAAATGTTTAAATAAACCAAATGATTTGATAAATGAGGCTTAATGATTCCATATAATCTTGAAACGAAAATGGAATAAATTAAAAAGAATATATCTAAGAAAGATATTTTATAAAAAATGAAGTAATTGATTGATGATTGATATCCACATATGAGCTTAACATCTTTTAAATCGATAATTGGCTTCGAAGGAACCGGGGTCGAATTTGGGTGATTCCTATCCGAAAACCACTTCAAACCAATGTATACGTTCGAATATGAAGACATGTTGAAGATGATGATTATTGAAGACCGTGGATCTTCATAGCGTGAGGATTTCTTGTTGACATGCTCTGGGTTGCTCCCATTATAGAGTTATTTATAGCAGTGGTCTCCTCGTTGTGGAGATTTTTCGGATCGCAAGGACTACTCGCTACTAGTGGTAGTAGAAGAGTTCCTTCGGTTTGCCCTGTTCCTGGACAACTTGTATGAATGTTTGTTTGACATTGCGTTTCTAAAGAATACGTACGTTGGTTTTTATAAACGTACATCGGTGGTAGCGGTGAAGGAAACTTCTCTTAGTTTAACACCCTCCTTGAGACGTACGAGCTTAAGGATTGTATTTTTGTGAAAGGCAATTAGTAGTCAACTAAAATGGTCATATGGCATTCAAAGTGATGTGATATATGATATGTGAAAAGGTAATCATTGCTTCAAGTCTCATCAACTGGAAATGACCGAAACAGAGTTAGACGCAGCTAGGCTAAGCAGGTCATTCCCAATTAGGTTATGTTCATCCCCTTCTAGATATATTTCTTCCCGCTATGACATTCGAGACATAAATTAATATGGTTTGTATGCTCAGGCGTTCGGTTTAAACGTCGGCAACGACCGAGGGATAATATTTTCAGTACTATCTAGTTATAGAGATAGGCAGGTCTTGTGTTGGTAGAGGTTCCTTTGTGATGTTCCTCGGTACATTCCTCTAGGGATGTACTTCCGGAAGACAGTCCCTTCGCATGGTCATTTGTATGGAAATCCATTCTCTAATAAGAACCTACAGTTTTATTTGTAGAACCTAGTATGCTGGAATTTAATAATGGTAACAATTTTGACTAAGATTAATAAGTTTATATGCAAATGTTTTCAAGGATATGTCATTTGAAATAATATCAAACGTTTTGATATATAAAAGTGTTTTAGTTATCATATGGTAAAAAAACTGTCCGTGTTTATATGTGGGCGTGGTCTTATGAGATACCCTTTCTTTTCAAAGAATTTTATTCCAAAGGTGATATATGACACTGTGATTTATATTTGAGTTTTAGACGCTGGTTTATCAAGCCTGATCCGGGTATTTCAATACTCGGGTCAGAACCGAGTAGTTTCAGGTTTAGTTGAAGACGGTTGGAGTTTTCAGAGGAGAGCTGGAGATATTCATCTACATACGGACATATTCTATTATCCACATTTGTCTTTTTTTTTTGTTTGATGCTTATTAGAAATTGTAAGGACAGGTGCTGTCCAAGCTGAATTTAGGTTAGACTCTGATATATGTAGCTAAAGAATTTCCATTGTAAAGATATTTATTCAATATTATATATTATTCTATTCCTGTGAGATTCTGTTTTGTATTATTTTTCTTTATTACCCCTGATGTTCCTTCTTTTCATGAAAATTGAGTCAGACGTGTGTGGTTTATTGTTGATTCAATGGGTATGGGAAAACGGTCCATTATAGCTCCCGAATGCATTCACATGCTCATGGGTTATCGCCAATTTTTATTGAACTAGATGCAATTTCATTGCATTCATATATTTATTTATTTACTTTGTATGTTTTATTTTATTTATATACATGTTTGCATGCACATAGGTGTCATAATTCCCTTGTTATTTTAGTGATCGTACCCGGTCCCTTTCTTCACTTTTTTTTAAAATGTTTATATAGATCAGATGGATCCTCCTTAGATAGGGATCGTACCTAATCAGTTTCAACATTAGGGGCTTAATATTTTCAGCTTCATGGAGAAGCAAAAGTAAACCAATCCCTATGAGCCCTCATATATAACCAATACTCCACCCCTCCATCTCTTCACTTATTCACTTTAGTTCCATTTGCTTTATTTTCTTCAATACCAAACCCTTTTCCCCTACCTTGGAGCCAAACCCTTTCTTCCTTCCTTTGAAACTATCACCATCTCTATCACTCAATCTGCCACCCCCATAAATCAAGAGCATCGCCTAGCCCTCAACTTGAATTGAAATTCATCCCATCTCGCGCATGACAATCCATACTCATACACATATAGGTAGGTTTTGATTTGTATATGGTTTTGATTCATGACTAGATGATGGGTTTAGTCATGCCATGGGTTGAATTAGGTGAAGAAGAGGAGATCGGTTGCAACATTTGCCTCAGTAAGGTGGTAGAAGAGGAGAAGGAAAGGATTGAGAGATTGTATTGATGGTTTAAAGGGGGAAGGAAGGGATTGGTTGTTTGTGGCGCATGGTGGGATTGGTCATTGATGTTGTGGAGGAGAGGGATCGGTCTCGCGTGTTGCCTGAGGGATCAAGTAAAAGTTTGAGGGAACTGTGAAAACGACTAAGTATAGGGATTAGTGCAGATGCATGTCATAGGGATCGGTTATGAAAATTTGAGGAGGGATCAGTGTTGATGTTTTGGAGAAAACGTTGGAATTGAAGTGCAGAGCAATCAGTTGTTTGCCTTTGTGATAGGGCTCAGCTATATTGAGATAAAGGGATCGGCTATGGAGACTTAGCCCATTTTAGGCCTTTGAATCGAGCTTGAACACTTGAGAAAAATAATCCATATAAACTTGTACGAACATTCAGAATCAATCCCGTCTTGATGAACTTGAACTTATGACTACAACGGACAACATGACTCGTATATCCACCTTTGAATTTGAAATGGAATGACTAAGTTTCTGGGACTTGAATATTAATTAAAACTTAACATATGGAATTCAATAATTAACTTCACACTTCAATATGTCGATGGTCAATCCCAAAGATTACATAACCGATTAATTTAAATGCCAGTTGAGATGGCCGACCATGACTGTCACTCTGGTCAGAATCCAAAGTCCCATCACTATTTTTTCTTTTAATTCTGAATTGTTTATCTCTGCACTACATGGAAATGCACCAGACTAGGTTACACTTAGCATGAGGGACAACTAAAATTTTCTAATCTTGATTATCAACTAAGTTTAGTTGATATGGGCTCCAAACGTTCAGGGCATTTAGCCGCAATGTCTTCTGGACAATCTTCGCAGCGTAGGAATCCAGGTGCTAAATCGAGTTCTACGACTATATTTAGTAGACTTTCTCCTGAACACCAAACTAAGCAACTGGAGAGTTCCAGTCCATTGGTTGACCTTTTCTTAGACGTTCACATCCTTTTGGGAAGAGATAAATCCTGCCCCTGACACTTTAGAGGGTGTTGTATTTCTGGATAACCCAGGGGATTCCCATACCTCTAGAATTGGTGAAGTTGCTCTTCATAGGCTGTGCTCTAAACATGGGATCCCATTTGGAGATATTCTAGTCCCTTTAGCAAATAACAAGGCCCACTTGCCCATGGAGGGTTATATGGCTTGAAATAAATTTATATTTTTTGTTGGAAGTGTACTGCCCTTTATTTCATTTATTTGAGAGATGCTACACTATCTGGGAATAGCTTCTACTCAGTTGCATTCGAAAGGCTATGCTTTTCTTTATGGTACCTTTTTATTTTTTATGGACGTTCTGTTCCATCCGCCATCTCCTAAAGACATCCGGTTCATCTACAATTTTAAGCGACGGATGGAAGCCTTTTTTATACTTTCCTCGAGACTATGCCTAACTGTCAAGTTCTGGCTGGTGCTTGGAACAAGCTTAGCATCTTTAAGCACGAATGGTCCTACATTCATTGTTTGCCCGGCTTCGCAAGGTGATGGTTGGAAGGACGTAAGTGTTGCCTTTACTTTACTTTCAATTTCTTATGTCCAAGTCGTATCCTAAACTAATAAGTACTTTGAAAATTTGCAAGCGTCCATCCACGTCATGAAGGCGATAATTATTCAAGGACGGTCTCGGCGATCCGTGCTGTGCCAGTAGAAGACAGGGACATTGTATAGCTTGTAACTGACGAGTGGTTATCTATTTTTGGGTTGCTAGAAGAAGTTCACAACATCAAGCTTCCAGGAAGCATTGCTTCATAAAGAAATATGGTCGAGCAGGAAGGCGGCACTGATAGCCCTGTCATGCCCCCAGTCGAGGAGGCTTAGGATGATGCCAAAGAAGGCGAAGTCAAAAGTGAAGAAGCCAACGAGCTTAATAACGATGATGTAGGTTCAAGCAATGTGACTTTGGTCGAATCATCATAAGGCATGCAATCCCATGCATCGACAAAAAAAGGGAAAAGCTCATATACAAACTCCATAGGAGAAAGACTACTAAGAAGCCCAAGTTCACTATCACCTCTGTCGAAGAAGAATCTTCTTCTTAGCCTCTAGAAAGTTCGATGGAAGGATTCACAAGTCTACCAATTCAGAAAGACATTGAGACTTTCGACTTTCCCAACATTAGTCGATAGGCTTAATTTTCCCACCAGGACTAGTGATGACATTCCTCTTACAAGCAAAGGGGAAACCACTCCTATGAGCAAGGCCACAGTAACTGGTCCAGATGGGTAATACTAGGACACTCACAATCACGTGCACTTCACCGCATGATTTTTGTCTACCATTTTATTTGATTGTCACTTATGCACTTCTGTTTGGTTTACATGTACTATATCTCATTCTCGTGCCTATGATCGCTTGAGGGGCTTCTCAACACATTATGGATCTAGTCACGGTCCAAACTCAGGCAGGCGTCGAGAAATGGGTGGTTGCTGGGAAAGGAGCCATCATTCAAGGGAATCTTCATCCTCTAAGCACAAGTCAAAATATCGATCATTTCATCGCCAAGATGTTCAGCCCAATCCTTCTGTATATAGTGGCGGTCAGACCTCTTCTCATGTTCCCCAAACAGCTGTTCCACCCAAGCACCATTCGGTTCATTTGGTTCTCGACAACCTCACGATCGCTAATCGAGCGAACATCATATTGTTACTTCTGATCCAACTTTGACTACTACATCTCCTAAGGCCTCTATGGCAGAACAATTGGCCAAACCTTAGGTCAAATTTTCGAAAAATCTGCTTTGATGGACTAAAGTTTCTGCCTTCTATCCACACAATCCCAAGAAATATTAAAGCAAGTTTGCTTGCATGCATCAATGATGTTTTTGTGCAGCATAAAGCATTCCAGGACTTAGTTGAGAATCTCTAATGTGTCTACTAAAAGGCAATATGAAATTGGTCACCTTAAGCTGGAGGCAATGCATGAGAAAGGCATAATCAAACACAAAGATGATGAGATCATGGAGTTGACCACAAAGGTAGCTGCGGCAGAAAAGAGTGCTAAAGAAACATCTAAAGCAGTTAATCATTTGGAAATGGCTCATAAAAAGGAGCTGGACGCTGCCCTTAACCATAACGTATGCTTGCTCTGGAGAAGGACACACTTGAAAAGGAGAAAGACAATCTAGCCCATCTCATTGAGGAACTCGAAGAGCTTCTTAATAAAGAGAAGGAAGAAAAACTTGAGGCTCAAGAGGAGTCTCAAAGGCATTATTAAGAGGCCGTCGGGGCTCAAAAGCTGAAAATTAAACTTAACGAGCAGCTCACTCAAATCGAAGCCTCAAGGAAGAGGAAAGGGAAGCTACTTGTAATGAAGTCAGAGGGAAAATTGAAGCCTGGTTGGAGGATGATAAAGAGGCTAGACGGAATGAGATTAAGGGCATGTTTGATCCTTTGATTGTTGA
Source organism: Allium cepa (assembly GCA_030765085.1). Classification (NCBI taxonomy): domain Eukaryota; kingdom Viridiplantae; phylum Streptophyta; class Magnoliopsida; order Asparagales; family Amaryllidaceae; genus Allium; species Allium cepa. Next base: position 24,852,682 of record CM060938.1, on the reverse strand, counting down.
ATACAATGCCAAGGTCCTAATCCACTATGGCTTGAGTTTTTTGGAGAGGGCTACCTCGAATTGCTTATCGAGGCTTGTGAATATATCATTGAAATGAGGAAGAAAGCCCTTAGCGAAGCCGATTTGGATGAGGAGAAATTGGTATGGGATATCCTTCATGGGAATGAACCTTTGATCTTCCTGCTACTAGGCTCCGATACTTTGATATTTCGACACCTTTGGCAAAGGAAAAGACGTCGTTGAAGCTTCAGGGTCTGATCCCAAGTTTTCTCTTTACTTTAACCAGCTGGCGCATCAGTTTCTCTTGGCCCGAGACAAGATTCGAGCTATGATCCAGATAGACCCAGTTATAAATAAAAGATGCCAAATCCTATTGAAGAAGGGAGCATTCCAACAACAACCGAAAGTCAACCAGATACATGTATCCCGCTCTATTCTCCATTACACAAGAGATTTGTTCTTCATGCCCAATAGTTATGGGCTTATTCGCTTATTCCCATGAATCTACAGGTCTTCTGGCTCCTAGTCAAACTCGAGGAAGGGTGCTGTTGTGGAGCAATAGCCAATACTTACTGACGTTCAATAGTTAATGACATTCTAGGGTCCAATGCCAAGTTATTGAAGCTCTTGGTGATGAAAGGGTCGATGATCAACCACTGCAAGATGAATCTAATGATGTTATGATCACAGGTGCCTTCGAACACACTGATGAGCTCAACTTGAAGGAGTACATCAAGAGGGAGGAGTTGCTGAAAAGAAGGCCAAAGCCGAGCCTGTTGATGTGGACACTGATGATCCAAACCTCATCCCATTGCAAGTCATTCCACCTCACCGGCTGATTTCCGAAGGACTCCCTCCAACATTTGAAAGCTTCTCTGCCAATGGTGGTAAAGGCAGTGGCAAAGGATCGAAGTGAGGAACACGCGGAGGCTCGAGTTGGTACACTCTCAAGAAACTTAAAAGGGAGAAGAAGCAAAAGTCATGTCAGCTTAGTTTATAAATAGCTTACGTAGCTGTATTTTCTCTTTGTTGGTCATGCATGTGCTGGTACATCCTTTGCTTTTGGATAAACTTTTACTACGATTTATAAGTTTATTGTGCAAATAAAACTTCTTTATTTTCTGTTGAACTCTTATGTGAACTTATGTAAGTAGTTGAGTTATTACTTTTCCATTCAATGTACTAATAATTAGTTGCTCGTTAATTCGAATAATCATCTGTTAATTTTACTCAAGGCCTCCATGTGTTCGTGGCCTCAAGTTGTACCAAACACTAGGCTCGAGCCCTAATGCTACATTATCAAATTCAATGGCTTAAGTGATTATACTCCTGCCTCTAGTCTCGGGTTAGAGGAGTTAGATAATGGATGGTCGAATTCCATCCTTAGCGAATTTATACTCTTCCTGTCGATTTCAAGTCGGAGTTTAGAACAGTGATTGGTCGAACCACACTCATCTTTTTGTTTATACTCATATCCGCACTCTAGGGTTATGAGTTTGTTGGCGGGTGGTCTAATCGCACCCAATTTATGTTTATACTCCAGTCCACATTTAGGGGACTTAGAGTTATTTCGATAAACAGTTGGACCGTACTTTCCTTGATTGATTGATTTGCCCCAAGCATGGTGTTTAACTTAAAGAGCAATCGGTCACGTTATGATCGCTTTTAAATTCATGTTTATCCCTTCGCTTGGTGGGATTAATTTGATTATCGGATGGTCGAGTCACATCCATTTCTCATTAGGTACTTCGCCCATCGGATTGTGAGTGAGAATCATCGAATGAACGGTCAGACCACATTCATTTTGTTTAGTCCAATCGTGAACTTATGTAATCAGCTGGCTCCAAACTTTGGGAACCTGCTCGGATATGTTAATAATAATTAGTCGGGTATCATAACTAATGTGCAATGCTATACTAATCACAGATAGAAAGGAAAATTAAAACATTATTTGCTAAATGGAAAGAAATGACATACTTTATCTTATTACATATCTGGAAAATTAAATGCTAAAGCAAATTCGAAAATAAAATACGACTAAATGAAAAGGATAAATTAGGTAAAATAGCATCGTAAATGCTCGCTATTTCATCCCCTTAGGAGTGTGACACCACTAATAGTCGCTGGCTTGGATGTAACGACCCGTAAATTTCGTTCATAAAATTTGTCATATTAATAAGACTTCGAATTTAAATTTATAAAGAAATAAAATTTTATAATTTATAATGAAGTAAATGTTAAGAATTAACCTATGAAATATTATATTGATTAATATAGACTTAATTAAAAAAGGTTGAATTGAATCAATCCTATTTATTCTTAACTAATTTATTGGTATGCAAATTTATAATAAATGAGTTTATTTCAAGAAATTGAAATTTGATACTATAGTGAATTGGAATTAAGATAAAAATGGGAATATTGAAATATGTAAGGTCAAATTGATTGCATTTAATAAATTGGGGAATAAAATTCATTTAAGGTAATTAATTATTATGTTAATGTCAATTAGGATAATATTTGAAATTACTGTTAATTCCATTCATACTTGTAAACAATTATTATAAGTTGCATGTTGAAATTGTTGATTTAATTGTAATTGAAATTTAATTTTGATGAATAAATACGTAATGTATGTAAAGTAATAAACTAGTATAAGAATGGAATTAAGGAAATTTCATTAATTGGTTTGGAAACCTTAATTAATGTGTTAAATTGTAGAAGTACACATTTAGAAATATAATAGTTATTCAAATTAAGATGTAAATAGGCGTACTTAATGAAATGAAATAAAATTTGCTTTATATACGGAATTATAATATGGATTGATAAGTAACAAACTTATAAATGCAATTAAAGGCAATTAGGTGGTAATTAATGTAGGTTGCTTGTTTATTTAATGTGTTAAATAAACTTTGGTAATCAGTTGTAATAAATCTAAATTTAACGTTTGGATACTGTAAATTTAAGTAATAATCGGAAATAATGATAATTTAATTTATAATATGACTATTGGTTGATGTAAAGATTGTAAATCAAGGTTTATTAATTTATTTGAATGTAAGTAACATGTGTTGTATAAATAAATGAACTAGTACAATAAAATGGTAATTGGATGAATTCAGTGTTACGCAAGTAATCATAATAATTAGTGAAATTAATAAAATTAATTGTATTATAAAGTTAATGGTAACGATTTTTATATTTAATTGGCCTTATAAATCAAATTAGGAAATCTTTAATGTTTTAATGAAGTTTATAACGGAAGGTATGAATGTAATAATGAAATAATTGGAAGTGTAAATTCATTCATAATGTAGTAATCTATATAATGGAAAGTATCAACCCAAGTGAATGAATTTATATAGAATGTTAATCGCAATTAGCGTGAATATTGGTAGAAATGTAATAAAATGGAAATGGGTAGTTAATACAAAGGAAAGATGGAAATTTGAACTTACTAATGTAATAAAGGGTAAAATAAAGGTTATCTTTGTTTATCGAATAATAACTTGTTAGATAAAAGGGATTGAAGTAAATCAAGTTAATTTATTGAAATAAATTTTAAATAATTGAGTCTATTGCAAATAGGTAGAATTAAACATTAAATTTTTAGTTATTTGAAATGAAGATGGAATAAGAAAGTATTAATGCAATAGTTTTGAGTCCAATATTTAATCCATCTATTTGACAGGAATGAATGGAATAATAATTAATTAATTTAACTAAATGGAATTTTGGGGATTTTATTTATAATTTTTGAATTTAGTGAAATTAATTATTAAAAGTGAGGTTAACATCGGAATTGATGAATTAATCAACTCTAATTTGACATTTAAATTTATTTAAATCAGTATAAATGATTTGGAAAATTTAAAATGATAATAATTGTCAATTATCGAATTGAAATTGAAAATTTGATTAAATTGACTAATTTTTAATTTATTTAATTAATATAATAATAGCCATTTTGGCCACTAACTCGGATTTCGACGAAACCAGTTTCATCGGATCCGTATCGGTGAATTATTGTAGGGTTCGAAGTTTCGTAGCGATTGGACATGTCATTTAATCGTACGGACTTGAAACGCCTTGAAATAAATGAATTTGAAATCAATTTGAAGAAAAATATTGATTTGAGCATAACTTCTACATACGATGGAATTTGAAATTGAAACTTGTTCCATCGCGTTTAAAATATTTAAAAACATCTATTTGATATATGGGTTGACCCAATTTCGATCCGGAGTTGAAACGGGCTTTTTGGGTCACTTTGGCATTAGCGAGTATATCCAACCTTATCCATCCATTCTAAATTTCTGACCTACTTATATAAACCCGGTTATAAACCCTATTTCCCCTCATTCTCATTTGTCTGTACGCAATTCAGCTATCTCTCCTCCTTAATGGCAGACAACAAAATTATAGATCCAATTCCATTTCAAAATCAAAGTCAAAAATCCAAACTCCTAGGAAAAATTCAGAAAAAAATATATATCGAAGCTCTCGAAGAGCGCAAGTCAGATCTGCAGTCCGTTTCTCGATCTGAGTTTTTGTGTGGCCAGAATTCGAGGAATAAATCTCGGCCTTTCATCTCATCGTAATCAACTAAGAGGGTCATCAATTCGTTTCTGGGTTTTAAAGAGTGGACGGAGGGGAGTTCATCGACGGCGTTCAGAGTTTCGACGGTCGGATCGTCGCCAAAAATTCATTGGGGTTTTCCATTTTGGGCGGCTGCTGGGTGGACTTTGGATCGGCGCCGTTCGTCGTTGGCACGTGGGAGTGGGGGCGAGAGGCCGCATGTGGCGCGCGTGTCAGGAGGATGGCAGCGGCGTACATATGGAGGTGATTGAAGGTGGCGGCGCTCAAGGTCGTGCGCAAGCGAAACTGTAGGGTGCGTTGTTCTGTTTGAGCGCCTGGAAGGTGAACGTGATGACGTGGCATATGGAGGAAAGTGTTCTCTCTTTTATTTTATTTTTTTATTGAAATTCAAATGCATTTATCGCTATATCTTTCACATACGAACACCAATTTACACGCGGTTTCTTTTGTTAGGATCTTAATGAAATTACAGACTTGATGACGCTAGTTTGGATGAATTCTAAGACTGTTTAATTTTTGGGTTTAAATTGAATTTAAATTCAAAAGGTGAGTGTTTTAACCCACTCACAACTTCTAAAATTTCTTATGTTTGATAAATTGATAAATGATGTGATTTAAAATTTATTTATGGTTGTTTGGCATATTTTTAATCATCATCTCAGTTAATTTCATTTATTTAAATTAAATTGCTATTTAATTTATTCATTGCATTTAAACTGCCGGTTAAATTGTTAATTAATTTTTCATTGCATATAAACTGTCAGTTAAACAGTTATTTAAGTTATTATTGAATATAAACTGCTATTTAATACCAGTTGTTTATTATCCGTTCTATATTGATGCTATTGTTTGAATTGGATGATGATTGTGATAAATGGTTGATGGTTGATATTGGATGAATGGATGCTGTATTTTATATTGCATAAACTGCAAGTTATCATGCATTTTCATGTCATTCGGGATTGCAGTTTGAAATGATATATAACCGTAATTCTATTTTAAATTACGGATTGAAATGATAAATATCTGTATCACTAGACCATAGGATAGAAAATTATATACAGGCACCGCGGTCTATATGTTAAAATATTTTGAAATGATTTTCTATGGTTTGTAAAGAAATATACGTTTTATGAGGTATGGATTTGGAGATTGTATAAATGTATTTTATATATAATTAATTTCTTGTTTTAAGCTATGTATAAAATTGGTTTAAAATATAAAAGAAGGTTAATAATAAATGTTGATTTTATTAAGGTATAATACGGTAAGTATTTTTTTAAAATTTTATTTATAGAGTTTATAATGTCTTAAATAAAATTAATGTTGGAAGATAGATATGAATTTGATTTGAATTAAAGTATTTAAGAATTTACCCTCGAATAAAATTTATTGGAAATTTAAATAAATTTGAGATTTTAAAAGGTATGATTTTTATAACTTGATTTTGGTTTAGAGGACTTAAAATAATATCAAGTCGATTTGAATGAATATTATCAAGTTAATTAAATTGAAAGAATATCCTGTTGTTTGAAGTTTAAAAGTTTTACTTAAATGATATTTGATTTTTTTTAAGTAAACATTTCAAATCTAAATAATTGTAATCGAAATTGATATATATGAAATTATCAAGATTTAGTTTTGAAATGGTGGAATATTTAAGCTTTGAAATATATGGAAATTTTATTTGTTTATTTGGGGATTTAAACCCATATTTGGAATTGATTTGGGAAGGTGAAGAAGCTATTTTATTATATTAAGCAATTTAATATTTAAACTATATAAGTGGTGTAGTTATATTTCAAAGTTATAAAATTCAAAGGTTTATGTTTTGAAAGGCTATATTTCAAGCATTTGGTTTCGAAATATTACAACTTTGAAATGTTTTGGGTTTAGAAAAGGATATATTTGAAAATGATATCATATTGATTTGGTTTTTAAATTTGAAATGATATCGTATTTATATGGTTTTGAAATAAATATTATATCCTGGTTTCGAATTATAAATTATTTTTGAAATGACCGCGGTGTTATAATAACGTTGGGTTGTTAAAGAGACCGGAATCGGAAGTTGTCATACTCTCTGCCAACTCCAAAAACCACTTTAACAACCGTGTACGCGGTGGAGATTCCAGAATGAAGTAGGATGGCGGCGGCGTATCGTTTGAGGTAAATTCGTGGACCCGACTCCCGTGAGTTGGCATAAGTTGGCTAAAACAGGAGCGATTGAAGGGTTAAGAAGGTAGCACCTTTTATCGGACACATCCCTTCAAGATTATACTCTGACTTTTGGAATTATTCGGTGGCCACTTTTGATTTCTTTGATTTGGGGTGTGGCTCGAGGTGGGCGGTAGCTGCGGCTATGCGCTACCACCGACCTGGAAGCGTAATTGGTATATCTACCCTGGCATTGCCTAGTTGTGCCGTGTCACCTACCCTAGCGTTCCTTATACGATTTTGTTTTGTACCATACCTATGGAGTGCCCTCTGACGACGCCCAATACGGGGGAGATTACGGTACTGTATAGACTATGAGAATATATTATGTGTTAAGAGGAATATTGGGTCACTCCTTAACGCTAGTTTAAAGTAAGTTTATTTTACTAATAGACACTATTATAATAGCGAAGTATTACTACATAGTAAATAGTTTAACGGATCCTTAGGAGATGTGAATCCCGAGCATCTCTTAAGTTATTGTTTTTTGAAAATTTCTTTCAAATGATTATGGAATATAATAATAATATTTTAAAAGTATTTTTTGATATAAATATTTCAATATAATTTGAAAGAAATATTTTAAAAGAAATTTGGAAAAGAAATAAGTTCTATACTCCCCTCTTTGTCGCTGGAAATAATTTCGATGATGAGTGCACGCATCATCAACATTCATTTTCGAGTTTCGAAGTGGGAAGGCCACTGTAGTAGTTTTACTACGGATTTATTTTGATAAACAAATATAAATTTTAAATTGTTTTAAATATAATTGGATTTATAAACTGTAAGTATATACATTTATTTATTATTTTAAAATATTTTGAATTAAACCCGGTATTTTGTTCTTAAGTTTCCATTAATTAATAATTTCAATGTTATTGTGAAATTGAATGTAACTAATTTATGATTAGAACCTTTAATTAAAATAAGAAAATTTAATGCTAAGCTATGAACGAAATTTAAAAGAAATTTGAAATGTGTAACCTGTAAAACAAAGGATATTATTATTGAACATTAGTTAATTAAAAGAACTGAGAAAAACTTGTATAACTTTCAATTACATTCTTAAAAAGCATATATATAACTTACCAAATAATAAAAGTTGAAATGTTTAATAAGAAAATGTAATTGAAATTTTACAAGTAAAAGTATCTAATGAAGTGTTCAATAAATTGCTTTTATAAACAAGAATTGTTTGTTATATACTTAAGTAAGTAATTGTAGACTTAAGTAAATGATTGAAGTTATTTATTTTGAAATAAGCAGAAAGATGAATACTGTAATAAAAGGAATTAAGCAGTTAATAAATGAATGTAATAAAAAAAAACTTACATGACCTGAATGAAAATGAATAATCGCAAGCAATAAATGAAAATTTGCAAGAAATAAATATAAATTAAAGGAAAGCAAATAATAAATGCTATGAAATTGAAAATTAACTTGATTTATTATTTGGAAGTGCTGTTTGTTTGGTTCACGGTTGTTGGGCAAGGATACTTTAAATTTGTTGGATGTATGAATAATCTATTTCTTTTCATCTAAGACTGTTGAGTAAAAGATGCACTTAGTAGTTTTTTCTTCATTCTTTACAATTTAAAGTTTTGAACCCGAACAACTACCTGTTTTGTTTGTTATGGATGGATAGTTGAATTGTGTTGATTCTATATGATGGTTGTATGTTGTTTGTTGCAATTGATTGTTGTTGTATTGATTGTTGTTTGGGGTTGAAACCACCTTAAATATTTCATTTTATATAATTGTTAACCTTTTAGATTATATAAGTGAAATGCAGGTTATGGAAGCAATTGCTACTGCTTTTGGTTTCATAATTAAGCATAAATTGCCCGACAAATAAGTACGTTTTTGGATTACGGTTTATAGCGTTATTATATTTTCCCGTGTTGGGATTGATATTATTTTGGAAAATATATGTCGTATATTATTACAATTGATATTATATTTTCTCCCAAGCCTCCCCGTACAAAGGAGACTCTGCCGAAATTTTCCGTAAATTTTGGACTTAGAAAATATTTTGAAATTGTTTTCCAAACCGTATTAATTTTGATATATGAAGATTTAATTGTTTATAAATCTATATATTTTATTTAAATTATCCTATTCTGTAAACTTATTGTTATGAATATAATGTTTTGAATAATTTATATTGATTCATAAGTTCTTCTTTTCCCTTCTTTTTCCTTTTCGGGGACGAAAAGTTTTGAGTGGGGGAGAGTGTAACGACCTGTAAATTTCATTCATAAAATTTGTCATATTAATAAGATTTTGGAATTTAAATTTATAAAGAAATAAAATTTTATATTTATAATGAAGTAAATGTTAAGAATTAACCTATGAAATATTATATTGATTAATATAGACTTAATTAAAAAGGTTTAATTGAATCAATCCTATTTATTTTTAACTAATTTATTGGTATGCAAATTTATAATAAATAAGTTTATTTCAAGAAATTGAAAATTGATACTATAGTTAATTGGAACTAAGATAAAAATGGGAATATTGAAATATGTAAGGTCAAATTGATTGCATTTAATAAATTGGGGAATAAAATTCATTTAAGGTAATTAATTATTATGTTAATGTAAATTAGGATAATATTTGAAATTACTGTTAATTCCATTCATACTTGTAACAATTATTATAAGTTGCATGTTGAAATTGTTGATTTAATTGTAATTGAAATTTAATTTTGATGAATAAATACGTAATGTATGTAAAGTAATAAACTGGTATAAGAATGGAGTTAAGGAACTTTCATTAATTGGTTTGGAAACCTTAATTAATGTGTTAAATTGTAGAAGTACACATTTAGAAATATAATAGTTATTCAAATTAAGATGTAAATAGGCGTACAGTAATGAAATGAAATAAAATTTGCTTTATATATGGAATTATAATATGGATTGATAAGTAACAAACTTATAAATGCAATTAAAGGCAATTAGGTGGTAATTAATGTAGGTTGCTTGTTTATTTAATGTGTTAAATAAACTTTGGTAATCAGTTGTAATAAATCTAAATTTAACGTTTGAATACTGTAAATTTAAGTAATAATCGAAAATAATGATAATTTTATTTATAATATGACTATTGGTTGATGTAAAGATTGTAAATCAAGGTTCATTAATTTATTTGAATGTAAGTAATAGGTGTTGTATAAATAAATGAATTAGTATAATAAAATGGTAATTGGATGAATTCAGTGTTACATAAGTAATCATAATAATTAGTGAAATTAATAAAATTAATTGTATTATAAAGTTAATGGTAACGATTGTTATAGTTAATTGGCCTTACAAATAAAATTAGGAAATCTTTAATGTTTTGATGAAGTTTATAACGGAAGGTGTGAATGTAATAATGAAATAATTGGAAGTGTAAATTCATTCTAATGTAGTAATCTATATAATGGAAAGTATGAACCCAAATGAATGAATTTATATAGAATGTTAATTGCAGTTAGCGTGAATATTGGTAGAAATGTAAAAAAATGGAAATGGGTAGTTAATACAAAGGAAAGATGGAAATTTGAACTTACTAATGTAATAAAGGGTAAAACAAAGGTTATCTTTGTTTATCGAATAATAATTTGTTAGATAAAGAGGATTGAAGTAAATCAAGTTAATTTATTGGAATAAATTTTAAATAATTGAGTCTATTTCAAATAGGTAGAATTAAACATTATAATTTTAGTTATTTGAAATGAAGATGGTATAAGAAAATATTAATGCAATAGTTTTGAATCCAATATTTAATCCATCTATTTGACATGAATGAATGGAATAAAAATTAATTTATTTAACTAAATGGAATTTTGGGGATTTTATTTATAACTTGTGAATTTAATGAAATTAATTATAAAAAGTGAGGTTAACATTGGAATTGATGAATTAATCTACTCTAATTTGACATTTAAATTTATTTAAATCAGTGTAAATGATTTGGAAAATTTAAAATGATAAGAATTGTCAATTATCGAATTGAAATTGAAAATTTGATTAAATTGACTAATTTTTAATTTATTTAATTAATATAATAATAGCCATTTTGGCCACTGACTCGGATTTCGACGAAACCAGTTTCATCGGATCCGTATCGGTGAATTGTTGTAGGGTTTCAAGTTTCGTAGCGATCGGACGTGTCGTTTGATCGTACGGACTCGAAACATCTTGAAATAGATGAAATTGAAATAAATTGAAATCAATTTGAAGAAAAATATTGTTTTTAGCATAACTTCTACATATGATGGAATTTGAAATTGAAACTTGTTCCATCGCGTTTAAAATATTTAAAACATCTATTTTTATATATATGGGTTGACCCAATTTCGTTCCGGAGTCGAAACAGACTTTTTGGGCCACTTTGGCGTTGACACGTATATCCAACCTTATCCATCCATTCTAAATTTCTGACCTATTTATGTAAACCCGATTATAAACCCTATTTCCCCTCATTCTCGTTTGTCTGTATGCCATTCAGCTATCTCTCCTCCTCAATGGCAGACAATAAAATTACAGATCCAATTCCATTTCAAAATCAAAGTCAAAAATCCAAACTCCTCAGAAAAATTCAGAAAAAAATATATATCGAAGCTCTCGAAGAGCGCATGTCAAATCTACAGTCCGTTTCTCGATCTGTGTTTTTATGTGGCCGGAATTCAAGGAACAAATCTCGGCCTTTCATCTCGTCGTAATCAACTATGACGGATCATCAATTCGTTGCTGGGTTTTGAAGAGTGGACGGAGGGGAGTTCATCGACGGTGTTCGTTCAGAGTTTCGACGGTCGGATTGTCGCCAAAAATTCAGTAGGGATTTCCATTTTAGGCGGCTACTGTGTGGACTTTGGATCGGCGCCGTTCGTCGTAGGCACGTGGGCGTGGAGGCGAGAGGCCGTATGTGGCGCGCATGTCAGGAGGATGGTAGCGGCGTACGTGTGACGCCCCACCTCTATACCCACGCTAGCCAAGAACACTACGGTGTAGTGCTGTCAACTAGCGCGGAGAATAAGGCTGTTGAGGAGCGACCATCCGTGTAATTTCTTATCACACGGTGGCTATAAAATGATCTTCGGAAACAAATATAGAAGTAAGCATAACGTGCGAATCAATCACAGATATCCATATCACAAAGGCGGAAAGAGATACAAATATATATCACATAAAAGTGTACATCAGAGTAGTGGTCTAAAAAGATCCACGATAATACAAAAGAATAGCAACGCGTGCTATACAAAAGAATACAACTATGAGTCTATATCTCAAGTGTAAACAACAAAAGCTGCTAATCTAAACAAGTAGCCAAAAGTCTGAGTAGTGAATCACTGGGGGAGGAGTCAAGCAGTAGCACCTGTAACATCTCGGCCTGACCCGAGTATTATTTATAAGAAAATAATAAACGGATCTGTCTAGCTATAAATATCAGATGACAGGATATAAAATAAAAGATATGGCATAAACATAAAATATCCATACTGACATACTACTATAAGTATGCAATTAATGATCAACAGGAGATCAACCGATAAGAGATAAATCAATATCACAAGAATCTTCTCAAAGATCCAAAGAGGGCATCATACCCTAAACTTGTACTCATGACAAGTCAAAGAGATAAATTCCAGAAATCAACACAAGAAATCCAGAAATCATAAAAAGGGAAAGAGGCCTATCACATGACGGTCCGAAGACCATGGGGAGCTACCCCACATGTGTGAATGGAATCACACAGATTGAGGTCAAGACTAACCAAAAAGCAGAAAGGTATGTGTGAATGGAATCACACAAGTGGTGTCTAGTCTAACCTTGCAATGAAAGAGACATCGCGCAATTGCTAGTCTAATTCATAAAGCGATCATCAAGATCAACGAGAAGTGTCAATTACACTAAGCTAGTAAATATAGAAGTTTAGCTTCATGTCCCATAACCACTTGCTTAACTTAAATATTTACGAACAAACTGTAAATCTTCACTAATAAAATTGTCACAAGAGGTTCAATCGAACAAGTCCAAGAATTAACCGACGAAGTGAACGCAAGCGTTTCATACCACTTGTTTTACTAAGTCGTTTAATTAGATTTCTCATCCGAGTGAGGTAAAGGCTTGTATATACTAATAGATTGGAAAACGGTTTAAGAAAAGAGCTTTGTTATTAAAAACAAAGTTGAAATTGTTTGTTAAAAGAGTTTTGATATTTACTACTAGTATTGAAACCTTTATATTATAAAGTGACAAAACACAGAAGCAATTGTAGAAACAATCAGTCACAAACATCGCATACGGAGATGTGAATAAAATCCAAGGAAATCAGCTCAATGTTTTTCAGATAAGATCCCCTACGGAGGGGGGGTCCAGGGGGGGTGGCAACCCCCCAAGGTGGGGGTGCGGGGGCAACGCCACCGCTTACGGGGTTCGACCTGCCCGGTCAGGTCGCGGGGGTCCAGGGGGCAGCGCCCCCGGCGGGGTGCGGGGCAGCGCCCCGTCCAAAACGGTACGACCTAAGTGAAGACAAGCGGCCTACGACCTAAAGCAAAATGAGGTCTAACGACCTAAGGGTTCATGCGACCTAACACAATGGCCGAGCGACCTAAAGGAGACGCGACCTAAAAGAGGCGCGACCTAAAGGAGACGCGACCTAAAAGAGGCGCGACCTAAAAGATCGCGACCTAGTGACCTAACGGTTTAAGGGTCTTGCGACCTAACTGGAAACAAGGTCCAAACGACCTAACGACTTAAAGTGAAACGTGGCTGAGCGATATAAGGTCGGAGACGACCTACGACTTAACTCCATGTGAGCGACCTACGACCTATGGTTGCTACGACCTAACGAGTTCCAATAGTGAAGGCTTAAGGTCTAACGACCTAAGGGGTACGACCTAAGGTCTTACGACCTAAGGTGTTGAGGTTGAACGACCTAACCAAATTGCATAGGCCATACGAGCTAAGGCCTAACGACCTAACTCCGAACGAGCTATACGCGAGTGACCTAGGGCGCTAACTCGCAAACGACCTAACTCCAGACGCGCCTTTTCAACGCGTGCGAGCTGAAGACCTGCCGACCTACGACCTAACTCCAAAGACATTAGAAAATGGCCAGAACGACCTACGACCTAAGGTCCATACGACCTACGACCTAAGGTCATACGACCTAACTCCGAAGACGTTAGAAATGGCCAGAACGACCTACGACCTAAGGTCCATACGACCTACGACCTAATGAGATAACTCCGAGCGACCTAAAGGTATAGGCCATTTTAAGGTCGGAAACGACCTAACTCCAGTGCGACTTTTCACACAGAACGACCTAACAAAGGCAGAACGACCTAGGGGCAGTTTTTCACCAAAAACACTAAAAAGTGGAGTTTTTCGCCAATCCAATCCAAACCAAATGCAAATGTGCGTGCAAACATGATAGGGAATCATTCCCAACAGTCCAATATGGTTATAGGCTAGAATTGTGAGATAAAAATCTCACCTTTGCACTAAAGTTTATGAAGATGAAGCTTGAAAGCAAGTAGAAGCAATCCAAAGCTTGAATCCAATATCTTCTACTTGAATTTGGAGTTGAATGTTGGATTTGCAATTGAATTTGTGCTTGGAGTTTTAATTTCCCATTCTTTTCACCATTAATGCCCAAGCTTGAGTTAGTTAGAAAATTTATGAAGAGTGAGGAGAAGAGGGTTGGAACTTGGGCTTAATAGGCTAAACTAACCCAAAGTCCAAAGCGGGAAAAGTTAGTGAAATTGCTATAACTCCAAACCTATCGATGTTTATACTTAAAAAGTTGTAAACGACATTTCAAACTCAATGGAAGTGGTCTCGAGTCCTAATTTGACCGTTTGCAAAAAGTAGCTTTTCGGACCAAAATCCGATTAACGAGTTAATATTTAAATAAAATATTTAAATACAAACTCGACAAATATGTGGGTTGTTACAGTACGTATGGAGGCGATTGAAGGTGGCGACGCTCAAGGTCGTGCGTGAGCGAAACTGTAGGGTGCGTTGTTCTGTTTGAGTGCCTAAAAGGTGAACGTGATGACGTGACATATGGAGGAAAGTGTTCTTTATTTTTTTAATTGAAATTCAAACGCATTTATCGCTATATCTTTCACATACGAACACCAATTTATGCGCGGTTTCTTTTGTTAGGATCATATTGAAATTCCAGACTTGATGATGCTGGTTTGGACGAATTCTGAGATTGTCAAATTTTTGGGTTTAAATTGAATTTAAATTCAATTTAAATTCAAAAGGTGAGAGCTTTAAGCCACTCACAACTTCTAAAATTTCTTATGTTTGATAAATTGATATATGATGTGATTTAAAATTTATTTATGGTTGTTTGGCATATTTTTAATCATCATCTCAGTTAATTTCATTTATTTAAATTAAATTGCTATTTAATTTATTCATTGCATTTAAGCTGCGGTTAAATGTTAATTAATTTTTCATTGCATACAAACTGCCATTTAAACAGTTATTTAAATTAATATTGAATATAAACTGCTATTTAATACCTGTTGTTTATTATCCGTTCTATATTGATGCTATTGTTTGAATTGGATGATGATTGTGATAAATGGTTGATGGTTGATATTGGATGAATGGATGCTGTATTTTATATTGCATAAACTGCAAGTTATCATGCATTTTCATTTCATTCGGGATTGCAGTTTGAAATGATATATAACCGTAATTTTATTTTAAATTATGGATTGAAATGATAAATATCCGTATCACTAGACCATAGGATAGAAAATTATATACAGGCACTGCGGTCTATATGTTAAAATATTTTGAAATGATTTTCTATGGTTTGTAAAGAAATATAAGTTTTATGAGGTATGGATTTGGAGATTGTATAAATGTATTTTATATATAATTAATTTCTTGTTTTTAAGCTATGTATAAAATTGGTTTAAAGTATAAAAGAAGGGTAATAATAAATGTTGATTTTATTAAGGTATAATACGGTTAAGTATTTGTTTAAAACTTTATTTATAGAGTTTATAATGTCATAAATAAAATTAATGCTGGAAGATAGATATGAATTTGATTTGAATTAAAGTATTTAAGAATTTACCCTCGAATAAAATTTATTTGAAATTTAAATAAATTTGAGATTTTAAAAGGTATGGTTTTTATAACTTGATTTTGGTTTAGAGGACTTATAATAATATCAAGTCGATTTAAATGAATATTATCAAGTTAATTAAATTGAAAGAATATCCTGTTATTTGAAGTTCAAAAGTTTTGCTTAAATGATATTTAATTTTTTTAAGTAAACATTTCAAATCTAAATAATAGTAATTGGAATTGATATATATGAAATTATCAAGATTTAGTTTCGAAATGGTGGAATTTTTAAGCTTTGAAATATATGGAAATTTTATTTGTTTATTTGGGGATTTAAATCCATATTTGGAATTGATTTGGGTAGGTGAAGAAGCTATTTTCTTATATTAAGCAATTTAATATTTAAACCATTTAAGTGGTGTAGTTATATTTCAAAGTTATAAAATTCAAAGTTTTATGTTTTGAAAGGCTATATTTCAAGCATTTGGTTTCCAAATATTACAACTTTGAAATGTTTTGGGTTTAGAAAAGGATATATTTGAAAATGATATCATACTGATTTGGTTTTTAAATTTGAAATGATACCGTATTTATATGGTTTTGAAATAAATATTATATCCTAGTTTTGAAGTATAAATTATTTTGGAAATGACCGCGGTGTTATAATAACGTTGGGTTGTTAAAGAGACCGGGATCGAAAGTTGTCATACTCTCTGCCAACTCCGAAAATCACTTTAACAACCGTGTACGCGGTGGAGATTCCAGAATGAAGTAGGATGGTGGCGGCGTTTCCTTTGAGGTAAATATGTAGACCCGACTCCCGTGAGTTGGCATAAGGTGGCTAAAACAGGAGCGATCGACGGGTTAAGAAGGTAGCACCTTTTATCGGACACATCCCTTCGAGATTATACTCTGACTTTTGGATTTATTCGGTGTCCACTTTTGATTTCTTTGATTTGGGGGTGTGGCTCGAGGTGGGCGGTAGCTGCGGCTATGGTTACCACCGACCCGGAAGCGTAATTGGTATATCTACCCTGGCATTGCCTAGTTGTGCCGTGTCACCTACCCTAGCGCGTCTTATACGATTTTTTTTGTACCATACCTATGGAGTGCCCTCTGATGATGCCCAGTACGGGGGAGATTACTGCATAGACTATGAGAATATATTATGTGTTAAGGGGAATATTGGGCCATTCCTTAATGCTATTTTAAAGTAAGTTTATTTTACTATTAGACACTATTATAATAGCGAAGTATTACTACATAGTAAATAATTTAACGGATCCTTAGGAGATGTGAATCCCAAGCATCTCTTAAGTTACTGTTCTCGTATTTATTTCTGTTGATTTAACTCACATAAGATATTTTAGTTCTGACTCGGGTGTTTTGTCTTTTCAATTCGCTCGGGTCAGCCTGAGCATTTCAGGATTTAGAAGATCGCACTCTGGAGGACGAAGACGAAGATTTATTATTTATTATAGTATTCCACTACACGTTGTATTCCGCTGCATTAATTATTATTCTCTGGTATGTGTAACTCTGATATTGTGTAATATAAGTAAAATCAAATATTTTATAAAACAGCTTCATGAACTGTATATTTGATTATTATATTTTATCGTTCCGCTGCAAGATTCTATTTTGTTTTATTTCTTCCTTCCTTTTTCTTATTTACCCCATAACAATCCGCCCTTCTGTATGGTTTAAGTCTGACGTGTGTGTTTTATCGTCGACTTAAAGCGTGCGGAAAGGCGGGATGTTACATTGGAAGTTCCTTCTCCAAGCCTCTGTTCGATGAAGTATGGTCCTTCCCAAGTAGGATTCATGTGTGATGTGATTGGAAAACCCGTTTCAAGACGAGATTGCCGATTTCAAAGTGTTAACCGAAAAAATGGATCAACACCCTAGTTTGTGTTAGAAAGCACTGGCCCTGTTCTCATAGAGCAATAATATAGATAGTAGATATAGAAAAAAGCAATAAGAGCAAGAAGACAAGAAGATTTTTTAGTGGTTCGGCTGTTAACCTTATAGTTTTAATTTTAGACTAATTGCTATTACAAAGAGTGTTTGATTATAAAGCTCTTGATTGTCCTTAGCTAGATTGAATCTCCAGAGTCAGAATCCATTGGAGAATCACAGTGGACTCCTTTAAAGATCGTTGTGAGGGACGCGAAGAGTGAAGAAAGCTTCCAGTAGAGTTTCAACAACCAGTCCAGAGGATTCCATTTATGTCGCAGGTGGAATGGTATTTATAGAGATTGGAGAGTTATTGGGCCAAGCTTGTTCGTCGATTTCTCGTAGATGGACATAGGAAGACACAGTGGAGCTTAGCTCGCGATCCAAGCCAAAATAATGGATCGCTAGCGATCCATAGCATTAGCTCAAACACGAGCTAATTACTTAGCTCCTTTCTTTTCTTCAATCTATGTGGGTCGCATATATTCCATGGTCACGTATGGATCGCTGGCGATCTATAGTGCATGGATCGCTGGTGATCCATAGTGTGTGGATCGCTAGCGATCCATACATTTAGCATATTTTGGACTTTGATGTCTGGGATTCTCTTGTTGCCTTGTATTGATGTTGTTCGTGTAATCTTATTTCATATTGCCTAATTTCGATGAAGATTTACTTGCTAGTTGTATTTAGCTGCTGATTGGACTGGATGGATATTTGCCTCTTAGTTTAGCTAACTCAGAATTTCGTTAAACTTAATCTCCATTTCAGTAATATGGCTTGGACCACGATGTAAGAGATTTCGTTGAATACAAAACTATTCCCATGGATCGCTAGCGATCCTTGTCCTTAGTAGAGATTTCATCCTTTGACCTTGGTTCTCCTTTAGCTTGTTACTCTAACTCTTTTGGTTGACTTCTGAGCTATTCTGACTCCATCGAGTTGTTTCATCTTCTCTTGGATCCTGCTGGGTTAAAAACCTGGATAAATTTTCCCTCTAGTGTACGTCTTCATTGAAAATAAGGTGTGCTTTGGAAGTAATTGCTTTTAGTCTTTACTTGTTGAATTCCAAGTAATAATGTTATTGTTTCGCGAATGTGAACTAGGTTCTACTGCTACTCGCTTAGTGTTGGTTTCGACCACCATCGCTTGTTGTAATATATCAAACTTTTCTCTATTGCCTCTCGACATGTCCTAAAATAGTGTAGGGACATCGCTTGGATAAATGGAGAAAAAGTTGCTTGCAACCATATTGATCGACCTGATGACTTAGAAATATTTCAGCATTTTCTATTTTCCTATTTAAGCTCCTTCGACCCGACCCTTCCATTCATTCGAGCAGAGCCACTTCCTTCTACGATCCGTACACTTTGCAGCGATTCGATTAAAGTCTTCACCTGCAATCTGATCCATCACTTCTAGGAACTCAACCTTGCCTAAGCCTCTGTCGTGACTTCTTCTACGCCACTAATACTAGAGCATCACTGTCGCCTACCCAAATTGCGTCCGACAAAAAACGTAATTCGCATGTGCCTTAAATCACCGCCACTTCATCCCTAGATCACCACCGGCCTATTGTAGCTCACTGATCCTAGAGCTTCAACCAGACTTTGCATTTAGGTTGTTAATCCAAAGTGGGTTCGTTGGCTACACTGTTTGTTTAAGGATTTGGTGGCGAGGTTGCATTCATGATGTTTGTCGTGAGGAGTCCAAGTCGAGTGCGACTTAATGGAGGAAGATAGTAAATCGAGTCTTGACTTCCTCCCAAAACGACTTTCGGGCCTTGCCCCGGTGCTTGACATGTTTTGTTGTCTTCGTCCATTGAGCCAGAATTGACTTATGCAAAGTTCCAAAGCTGATATTGCACGATGCATCATGAATTGGTCCTAGCTCTTTCAACGAATTTGGACTTATCTTACTTTCTTTTGTATGCTTGATGTCCCTGTACTGAAAAGAGTTTTCCACGTTGCTTTGGACAATGGATCCGCCATCGATCGTTGATCGATAAAAGGTAAGTGTATAGGAGGTAAAAACAAAAGAAAATGATATGGAAGTCCTTTTCTTTTTCCACTGCGACCAAACTACCTACACGGGATAGAGCGTTTGTAGTGTTTTGGACACCGAGCTCACCCCCTATAGACAACACACTACACTTTCCCCGGTACATACTTGAAATCTGATTTGTTAGCATGAACCAATGTCTCTTTGGAATTCAAATGTTTTAGGGGAAACAATTAGTTTATAATAGAATTACCTAACCATTTTGGATGCGAGTTCTATTGTTTAGAATGAAATATCCATCTTCTCATTGTAAGTCAAGCTGAGAAAGTCCGACACTTTCGAAAGCCGAGTCATGGTCTGTTGCCCTTTCTCCCTCCGCCTCACAAGCTGAGTATGGCTAGTTAGTTCCGGTTGGTCCGGTCTTGGATCGAACCCTACTAATTTTAGAGTTCTTCGTAATCCGCTGGAGAGAGCTTCTTCTGTAAACTCTATGAAGGTCCTGCATAATATCTGCATGCAACATGGCATACCAGAGGAAGGCATGCTCCTTCTAAAGAAGGTTGAGTTGGCTCACATGCCACCTTTGGGATATACCGCTTGTCACCGGTATATGTGCCTGAACGAAGTTGTGCCCCCCTTTAACGACTTTTTGCGTGAGACCTTTTCGAATTTAGGAATTGCTATGTTCCAGATTCATCCTGGTCGATACGCCATCCTAACTTGCTTGCATGTCCTCTTTATGCATACATTCAATCATGCTCCAAGCTTTGATGTGTTACAGTAATTTCTTTCATTCAAGAGAAGAGATGAGTGTCCGTCCTTGGTTGAAATCGAAGCTCGATGGAATCGAAAAATCGTATTACAACTGTAAAGTAATCTATCCTAGTTCAAGACCCAGCATTTCTTCCTCAGATGCCCTGAGGGGTTTAACCATCTTTAGACAACGTGGGTAAGTTCTTTTTCCTGCTTATTGAGTTTCGACATGTTGTTACGGAGTTTCTAACAAGTTGAATACTTCTTGCAATTATCCTGAGGCAGAATAAGGACTTGTCTCTCGATGAATTTTTTGAACCCTAAAAGCTATCTATGCTAAGGAAAGATCCATCAAAGTCTTGCTGACTGACAAAAACTTACTTCGATATGGATTATTGCATCTAGGGAGATCGGTTGCTCCAATTGAGGTCTCCTCTCCTTCTCGATCCAGGGATCGCATGTGTTCCACTTCCTCTTCTCACAGTTCTGAAGAAGGCGCTTCTTAAGAGAGAGAGAGAGAGGGCTTGTCCGAAGAATCATCAAAGAGGCTTGTGATGTAAGAGTGCTGCTGCGATCGAAGTTAGCTTCCCGACCAGAATGCCTTCGATTCTGGAAAAAGGAGAAGAGTAGTTCAAATAGAGGGAAGAAAAAGCTGCGATGGGGTTAGGAAAAGAGGAGGGGGAGATTGGGAGTAGTAGCAATGAGTCCACTTCTAGCGGTGATTTCTACATAGAATCTAATGTTGGGGATTCAGAATCATGCGACAAGACTCTAGGGATGAGTCCCATTATTCCATGCTCACCTCCTCCAAACATGAGTGTTAAAGGCGATGCCCTAGAAGTCGGACGATATTGGGATTCTCCGAGTAATGACTCTGGCGCGAACTTTGGTGATTTGAGTGATGTTTACGTTGATTTCAACATGCTTGTAGGGGAAGATTTCAAATTTGAGGAGGTGCTCCCTCGTTCAGGCCATGTTGCACTCTAAGTTAGTCCGGTCCCTTCTGCAGCGCCTGCCCGATCCGGTTTGTGACGTCATTTAAGCTCTCGTCTCAAACACATCACACGCTTCACTAGGGTTACACTCACTTGTACACATACTTTTCAGGTTTATTCTTCATTTCTAAAACCATTTATTTATGCTTCTTGTTAGGTATGGTGAGAGGACGCAGCCTTTATGATGATTTTTACCGACTCTCAGCGCTTGTCCAAGCGTTCTTCCGGTCGTCACCAGCCCCATGAGAAGGAGGAAGATTATAAAAAAAGAATAGATTTAGAGGCCAAAACTCGTTGTCGAGAAGAGAGGGAGCAGAGCCAAATATAAAAAGGTGCGTATGAAAAAAGGAAGACTTTCGACGAGAGAGAGGAGCCATCAAAGAGGTCTAAATTCAATTGCGAATCCCATTCTTCAGAACAGCAAGCTTTCATTTCGACGCTCTCTTTAGCGGGTTAGGAAATCCCGGTTACTTCTATCCCCGTTCCACCTTCAACTTACATTCTGCCATCTTCTATTGCTCTTGCCTCTGGTGCTTCATTCCCCCACCAAAGATCCACCTATGTTCTTTCATCCCGTCCTCCTAGGATTGAGGCGGCGCTCCCCGGGTGGTTTCTAAGGGGGTTAAGTTTGATCATGACCTTCATCCGGTTCGTAGAGATTCGTATATGTCGCATCTTCAGGCTATCTAGAAAGATTTAGAACAAGCCGAAGGATGGAAGAAATTATGTAAACATGTAACGACCCAGAATTTCAGTCAATTGAAATTCATATATTTAATTTATTTTAAATATTAATAAGTGAAATTTATAAGTCGAATAATTTATTTTTCGAATATCTGGATTTAATTGGATAATTAAATCGATAATTTAATATTGAAAATACAGAAATAATTGAAAATTGGGTTAAATGTGATTGAAAATGATTTGTAAAATTTTATTTAATCATATTGAAGTTAGAATGATGTTATAGAACTTTTAAAATTGAATTTAAAGTTAAATTGCGAAAATTGACTATTTTAATATTTAATTGACGAGTTAAAATAGCCATTTTTCAAACAGTCTCGGATTTCGACGAAACTAGTTTCATCGGATCCGTAATGTTATATTATTGTATGGTTTCAAATTTCGTGTGCATCGGATTTACCGTTTGTCCGGGGCAAGCTAAAACGCATAGAAATTGGTTTAAATCGATTTAATTTAAATTTGATCGTTTATTTCCGTAACTCGCACAGATGATCGAATTAGCCTCCGAAACATGTTCCATTGTGTCAATAATGTGGGGTAAACCCTAGAAACGCCAGCCGGCATGCTTCGTTTGGAGTTCGAAAATTCCGGATGAATAGTAATTTGAGAATTTTTATATAAAAGCATCATATTATTCACTTTTGCAAAAAAATATCAAACCCAAGGTCAAAAACGTTACAGCCGCCACCTCCACCTATCAATGGCCAAAAAGCTCCATTTTTCTTCCTCCTTTTTCTTCTAATCTACTCATTATCATCAGAAACTTCCAACACAAAAGTTGTAGATCACAATGCAGTCTATAAATCCAACGGTTAAGATCTGAAATGGCGAAGTGTGGAGACTTCAATTTAGTCACATTCATCCTCGTTCTAGGCGTGTTTTTCGAAAAGAAATGGCAGCCGAGCTTGATGTTGTTGTAGCCGAGAGTTGAGCAAGAGGGGAGCTTCGTTGTGGCGTAGTTTGATCGACGTCGAAGTGAAGGATTTGGTCGCGTGTACTAGGGTTTGGTGGCGGCTCAAGTGGGTTTGAACGTGATTTTCACATTGGGGAGGAAGAAAAGGGGGACGACCCTGATGATGGGGGTTGAAATCTTACGGTCCGGATGCTTTAGGTTTAAAAACGAAATGAAATTGGTAAATTTATTTATATTAAAATGTGTACACTTTAAAAAGCTGTAACTTTTTCATACGAGGTCGAAACGTACGAAACGAATTGTGTTGGCTTCGTTTTGTCGAGCAGTACGCGATGGAGCTGGATTGGAGTCGTTTGGAGCTAGTTTGAATTTCGGGTAAAATTAAACATGTGTTTAATTTTATTCGAAATAAAACGCTGAAACTGAATTGAAAGCAAGGTGAGAACTTCTCACTCAATCGAATTAGTTTCGATTTAAATTTTAAATAGTTAGATTTAAAATTGATTGATTGTGCTAATTTGTATGATTGAATGATAAATTATTATCTGTTGTATAGTAATAGACCCTATACGCCGTATATTAAGCGGATGTTATTTATTAAAAACATATACCGCGATAATTCCATCTTGATTGGAATTGGTATTATATATGTACTTGGAGTTGATTTCCCACATTATATAGCGGATGAGACCCTATTGCGCCGCATAATAGCAGGTAATATTTTATAAATCCTATATACCGCGATATTCCGTATTGGAACGGAATTGGTATTGTGCTAACGTCTGTGCATGCAGGGAAACAGGTTGGAGGGATCCAACTGGATTCCTCAACTGTATTGATTTATTTACAGATATTGTTATATATTCTGTTATCATATTGATATATGATGTTTAGATTGTCGTGATTGATATATTGTTGCTGTTGTAGCATTGGCCTATTTTTGGAGTTTTAAAAATATTAAAATAACGATTTTGAATTTAAAGGATTTTAAAGTTATTTTTGAAAATATACATTTTATTGAATTTTTTGGAATTGTTTTATTTTTAATAAATAAACGTTATAAATTTAATGTTATAAAAATCATGATTTTTTTGAAATATGACCGAAATGTGATTTTTGAAATAAGTAGTTGATTAAATTTATAAAATGGTTTAACTTGGGATTTTTGAATTATTATAAACGATTTATATAAAAGTTTTAAAAAAAGTTGATATTTATAAGTTAAAATATTGGAATTGTGAAACGAGCTTTTATAAACGTTAAAAAGAAGTATAAATGGATTTCATAAGTGAATGAAATTGATAGATTTATAAATTGTGAAGTTATAAAATGAGTAGATTTTGTAAAATAGAAAATTATAAATAATTAACTTTAAAATTTGATTTTTGGCATTTAAATGACATTTAAATGGAATTGGTTAATAAGGGATTTTTATAACTTGAAGTTTTTATAATATATAAATGTGAATTTATAAACATTGATTTATAAATTCAAGATTGATTGAATTTGATAAGTAAATTTTTATAGCTTATCAAAGGAGTATATTCACGATTTTGGACGGTGGATAATCCTTTAAACAAAATGTGTAGAAAAATGTTGAATTTGGTTAACGAAGAATATTTACGATTTTGGGACAGTGAATAATATATTAAAATGTTTTGGGGAAGTGATATTTTAAATAGAATTAAAATGATTTAAAGATGTTTTAAAATGCATTAAGTGTTGAAACCATAGATTTCAACATTCATTGTTGAAATAGACGTTTTAGAGAAATAAAAGGAAATAGAGGAATATAACACTGTTGTTATAGTAAATGATTTCTGAAAGGAAATGTTTTATATAGTATCAGGATTTATATATCTATCTTAATTTCGAATCCCTATACTAGTGATTTTGAGTCGTCGTAACGATGTTTTACGCAACATTCGTTTTGACTCAAAAATAAATGTGTTAAGAGAACGTTTTCTTTAAAGAATGAAATATATACTTAATTTCGATTTAGGTATATTGAATATTTTCCAAATGTTGAAAATAAATGGATTTGTGAATCACTTATTATTAAATAAGTATGGAAATGTTTTCCAATATGAAGTGAATGTTTTGAGATTTTATCTTTTAAAGGTAAATTAAAAATGAATATTAAAAATCGATTTGGAAATCGTATATTCATAGATATTTTGGAATTGTAAATTCACTATGGAATTTATAAAAGAAAGGGAAATTTGTTTAAAAATAAACGTTGATTTATTTCTGAAGTATGGAAATAAATTTACGGATTTGGAACGTAAATATAAAGTAAATCGGTAAGGATTTATTTACTTGGTTTAAATGAACCATTTTGAAATGAAAATGAGTAAAGATTTGTGATTTGAATTTTTTTTTTCAAAAGTTGTAAAGTTGAAAAGTGATTTGAAATTTGTTTTCAAATGGTTGAAGTGTGGAATTTATATATATTGTAAAGATATTTTTGGAAAATAAATAATTTGGAAAATTATTTGGAATCTGGTGATGTTGTGCATACCTATTGATAGTTAAATAACCGACTATCAATATTTACCTTTAAATAGGTATTTGTTGTGATTTTCTTGAATTTGAATATTTTTAAAATAAGCGCTCACTATTTGGGTTAGCCGGGAAAGGACCTTTGGGTCGTATAACCCATTCCGAATATGTGATACGTCGTTATGGATTGCATTTGAAGACCGGTGTTGAAGACCGGATATTTTTGAAAACGAAAGATTACTGTCGAATGACTCTGCATCGGCTGATCTCCGATATAGAGGTTTTATCACCCTTAGTGACGGGAAATCCGGTCGTGATTAGTGAATATCCGGATTGCAAGGTCTTCTTTAGAAGTGCCTTCGGTTCCGTTCGATCCTGGAACGGACTTGCATGGATGTGTGTCTGACGTTACAATTTGAGATGTAAAGCTGGTTTCTATCAAATATATTTCTGTTGGTGGCGGAGAATTTATTCTCTTAGCTTAACACCCTTCTCTGAGACGTACGAGCTCAGAGGTTATGTAGTTGATGGTTACTAGTGAAACATTCCCAAATTGGTAATGTGGCATGCAAAGTTCTGTTGAGCATTTGACGATCAAAGCACAGGTTTTGTATAAAGCGTAGCTTTGTGTACGAGACTTCGTCGGACCTCACACCCCGGAAATGGTCAACACAGGAAGGATGCAGCAAGGTTATTAGGGGGTAGCTCCCCTTTAGTGTATGTCATTCCTTCTGGATAGAGGTGGTATCATGATATGGAGCCCAGATATTTAACCTATGTTGTTGCTGCAAATTTATTACTTTGTGGTTGTTGGAATCGAGGATCCTCGGATATAGATCGGTTACGACCGGGGAATGACATATTCGTGTCAGTAGTTACCCAGTTTGAAGGGTAACCCGACCTTGTGTTGGCAGAGATCTAACCGTAACGTTAGGTTCTCGGGTCATCTTTCCAGAGGCGTACCCATGTGGCAATGGGAAGTTCCTTGGCCTGACCATTTGTTGGAAATCCAAAGAAACAATACGATCTTGTACGGTTTTAGTTGTAGAACCTACCATTTACTTATGTTGGTCACCACTGTTTAGATGGTAGTTATAGTAGGCATAAGTGCGAAATGCCTATGCTGGCTAAGATTCATATCTTTACTTTCGAAATGATTTTTTCTACACTATGCACTAGTAATAATATCAAATGTTTCTTTTTAATGCGTATCAAGCATCTTTGACTATCATAAGGAGAAATCTCCTCCGATTCTGCGTTTGCATTGTGTGTGTGTGCGGGAGGCCTTATGGTAGTCTCATTTTCAAAAAGCATTGCGAATTGACTTCAAAAATTATCCTGTTGTTTGTTTTTAAAGATAAACTATTTTAAGTTCTCACACCAGTCCCATGACTGACTTGGAGTTTATTGTTTTCCTTCCTAAACTCTGGGTGCCCAATAATTTCCACATGGGCACTCTAGAGTCAGGTTATCAGGATATTCTGGAATTCAGGAGTTGCTGGAGGCAAGCTGGATGGAATGGCGTATTTACTTGTATATAGTACTTCTTTTCCGCTGTTTGTTGTTGTACACTCTGATGATGTAATGTAATGTAATAGTGACGTAATGTAATAACTGATATAGTTCTTTGTTTAAAGATTATTCATTTATCTATTATATGTTGTTCCGCTGCGATTGTGAGATTCTGATATTGTTCTGTTGTTCCTTTCTGTTCTGTTCTATCTTTTTCTCTCTTCTTCTATCGTTTTATTCTTCTTTAACCCTAACGGTACGAATTTACGGCCTTCGATTGCTCGGCAGTTGATACAGTTGACGTATTGATGTCGGTTTTCGAGCGTCGAAAAGTCGCATTCGTTACATTTGGTGTCAGAGCTTATGGTTAAGCGACAACCTTAGCTCTGTTGGGTATTACTCATTAGAGATAGAGTCGGTAGTACTCTAGAATGAGTGTGAGTGTAATAATAGCTATGAGCGCGTATTTGTTAGTGAATATAAAAATGTTTTATATTGTGTTTGCTTATCCGTTGAACTGTTTGTGAATTCTGGTCGGTAGATGGGATGCTATATTATCGATAGGGGTTTCTAAACTCTTAAACGAGATAAACCGATATAGTATCATTTTAAATTGGGTAAATGAAATAATTTTACCTCGATTATATTTTGTATATGAATTGATTATTGAATAAAAACAACAATTTTTAAAGAATAATTGTATAAACAAATGGATTATAAATGTGGAATTAACATTAAAATGATTTACCATTGTGGAATAATCTTATATATAATAAGTGAAATTATATAAGAAAAAGATTTATAAATGTGATTTATAATCTGAAAATAAAATTCCAGAGAAGTGTTTTGAAAGGATTTGATATTTTGGAAAATTGTTTTGGAGAAATTAAAGCTCTAAACTCTTTTCGGTCGCTGGAAAATAATTTCGATGATGATCGCGACATCATTGGTGTTAATTTTCGGGTTTCCAAAAGAGGGATTACTGCCAAATTTTTTTAAATGAAAGTTGTTTGGAAAATTTGGGTTTGGGTTTAGAAATTCAAAGGATAATTGAATTGGTTTCAAAAATGGTTTTGAAAGATTGAAAAGACTCTGGAATGTTATGTAAAATGATTGGAATACAATTATTAAGTTCGAAAATAAATTGTGAATGAATAAATAAAATTTGCAAGTGCAAGGAAATGAAATTGAAGTACATTTCGAATTGGTAAGTAAATAGAACTGGAATTGGAATCTGAATTTGATTTATATGTGGAATATAACTTAAGTGAAGTTGAATAAAGTTGATTTTGGTATCAAAGTAAATCAATCAAGAGAAGTGATGAATATGAACTTGAGTTATATAAGTGAAATTCAACCTTATATTGTTAAATAAATTAGCATTTAAATTAATAAATGGATTGAATGTTAATCAATCGAATGTAAAATAAATTGATATGAAATAATGAATGTAAGTGTTAATTCATTTAAGCTAATTAAAAGTGTTGGACCAAATTGAATGTAAATTGAATAAATTTGGTTATATTGGATATACATTGGTTGTTATAAGATTGTTAGTTGATTGTATATAATTCATTAAGTGTTAAATGAAAATGAATTAATGAAATGGAAAGCTATAAATCATTGAAATCAAATTGGAAGTTAAGTGAATCTTAAATAGAATTGAGTTTGATTTGGAAATGAACCAACTTGAATCTGAATAAATGAATGTTAGTAAAAACATCCAATGTTAATGAATCAAATGTGATTTAAATTGGAAAACAAATTCATTAAATATTAATGAGAAGTGAATTTATATTGATTTGGTTATGGATTTGTTGGATGTTTATTGGTTGGATAGTTGTTTGATGGTTGCATTTGTTGATTGAATGCATTGCTATGTTGGCACATGTAGTTTTTATGTTGCTATATGTTGTATATTGATATTATTTTCATATATGCACGTTTCTCATGGTTTGTTGTGTGTATAGTAGGTGCGGATGGCTTATGCTTCGCATTTGGAGCTCGCTTTCGCGCTATATTAGCCGTATATGCTCGCTAATAATATATAAGGTACATATCTCGGATTACATACCGTACTTTTACACTTTTTTCCCTGCGGGATGCCTCATCACTTGATGAGATGTATATTTGTGATATATGTACTGTTATATTTTTTTTCGGATCGAGCCGCGCAAAGGAGAATCTGGCGAATTTTTCCGAAAATTTAAGGCGTTAGAATAATTTTGAGAAAATTGAAATTTTTTGAAAACTGTAACTTTTATTTTGAGTTGAAAGTTAAACGATATGGTTGGTTTTGAAAAGATAACTAAGTATGATTTGAAAACTTAGTGAAGATATTATAAGAAGTTTAACTATGGTTTTGAAAGGTTAATGGATGCTGTAACTTTTTCTTACTTGGTAATTTCGAGGACGAAATTCTTTTAAGGGGGGAAGTTTGTAACGACCCAGAATTTCTGTCAATTGAAATTCATATATTTAATTGATTTTAAATATTAATAAGTGAAATTTATAAGTCGCATAATTTTTTTCTCGAATATCTGGATTTAATTGGATAATTAAATCGATAATTTAATATTGAAAATACAGAAATAATTGAAAATTGGGTTAAATATGATTGAAAATGATTTGTAAAATTTTATTTAATCATACTGAAGTTAGAATGATGTTATAGAACTTTTAAAATTGAATTTAAAGTTAAATTGCAAAAATTGAATATTTTAATATTTAATTGACGAGTTAAAATAGCCATTTTTCAAATAGTCTCGGATTTCGACGAAACAAGTTTCATCGGATCCGTAAGGTTATATTATTGTATGGTTTCAAATTTCGTGTCAATCGGATTTACCTTTTGTCCGGGGCAAGCTAAAACTCATAGAAATTAGTTTAAATCGACTTAATTTAAATTTGATCGTTTATTTCCATAACTCGCACAGATGATCGAATTAGCCTCCGAGACATGTTCCATTGTATTCGAAACGCGGGGTAAACCCTAGAAACGCCAGCCGGCACGCTTCGTTTGGAGTTCGGAAATTCCGGATGAATAGTAATTTGAGAATTTTTCTATAAAAGCACCCTATTATTCACTTTTGCAAAAAAATATCAAACCCTAGGTCAAAAACGTTACAGCCGCCACCTCCACCTATCAATGGCCGAAAAGCTCCATTTTTCGTCCTCGTTTTTCTTCTAATCTACTCACTATCATTAGAAACTTCCAACACGAAAGTTGTAGAGCATAATGCAATCTATAAATCCAACGGTTAAGATCTGAAATGGCGAGGTGTGGAGGTTTCAATTTAGCCGCGTTCGTGCTCGTTCTAGGCGTGTTTTTCGAGAAGAAATGGCAGCCGAGCTTGATGTTGTTGTAGCCAAGAGTTGAGCAAGAGGGGAGCTTCGTTGTGGCGTAGTTTGATCGACGTCAAAGTGAAGGATTTCGTCGCGTGTACTAGGGTTTGGTTGTGGCTCAAGTGGGTTTGAACGTGATTTTCACGTTGGGGAGGAAGAAAAGGAGGACAACCCTGATGATGGCTGTTGAAATCTTACGGTCCAGATGCTTTAGGTTTAAAATTGAAATGAAATTTGTTAATTTATTTATATTAAAATGTGTACAAACTTTAAAAAGCTGTAACTTTTTCATACGAGGTCGAAAACGTACGAAACGAATTGTGTTGGCTTCGTTTTGTCGAGCACTACGCGATGGAGCTGGATTGGAGTCGTTTGGGGCTAGTTTGAATTTCGGGTAAAATTAAAAGCGTGTTTAATTTTATTCGAAATTAAACGCTGAAACTGAATTGAAAGCAAGGTGAGAACTTCTCACTCAATCGAATTAGTTTCGATTTAAATTTTAAATAGATAGATTTAAAATTGATTGATTGTGCTGATTTGTATGATTGAATGATAAATTATTATCTGTTGTATAGTAATAGACCCTATACGTCGTATATTAACGGATGTTATTTATTAAAAATGTATACCGCGATAATTCCATCTTAATTGGAATTGGTATTATATATGTACTTGGAGTTGATTTCCCGCATTATATAGCGGATGAGACCCTATTGCGCCGCATAATAGCGAGTAATATTTTATAAATCCTATATAGCGCGATATTCCGTATTGGAACGGAATTGGTATTGTGCTAACGTCTGTGCATGCAGGGAATCAAATTGGAGGGATCCAACTGGATTCCTCAACTGTATTGATTTATTTACAGATATTGTTATATATTTTGTTATCATATTGATATATGATGTTTTGATTGTCGTGATTGATATATTGTTGTTGTTGCAGCATTGGCCTATTTTTGGAGTTTTAAAAATATTATAATAACGATTTTGAATTTAAAAGGATTTTTAAAGTTATTTTTGAAAATATACATTTTATTGAATTTTTGGAATTGTTTTATTTTTAATAAATAAACGATATAAATTTAATGTCATAAAAATCATGATTTTTGTGAAATATGACTGAAATGTGATTTTTTAAATAAGTAGTTGATTAAATTTATAAAATGGTTTAACTTGGGATTTCTGAATTATTATAAACGATTTATATAAAAGTTTTAAAAAAGTTGATATTTATAAGTTAAAATATTGGAATTGTGAAACGAGCTTTTATAAACGTTAAAAAGAAGTATAAATGGATTTCATAAGTGAATGAAATTGATAGATTTATAAATTGTGAAGTTATAAAATGAATAGATTTTGTAAAATAGAAAATTATAAATAATTAACTTTAAAATTTGATTTTTGGCATTTAAATGACATTTAAATGGAATTGGTTAATAAGGGATTTTTATAACTTGAAGTTTTTATAATATATAAATGTGAATTTATAAACATTGATTTATAAATTCAAGATTGATTGAATTTGATAAGTAAATTTTTATAGCTTATTAAAGGAGTATATTCACGATTTTGGACGGTGGATAATCCTTTAAACCAAATGTGTAGAAAAATGTTGAATTTGGTTAACGAAGAATATTCACGATTTTGGGACAGTGAATAATATATTAAAGTGTTTTGGGGAAGTGATATTTTAAATAGAATTAAAATGATTTAAAGATATTTTAAAATGCATTAAGTGTCGAAACCATAGATTTCAACATTCATTGTTGAAATAGACGTTTTCGAGAAATAGAAGGAAATAGAGGAATATAACACTGTTGTTATAGTAAATGATTTCTGAAAGGAAATGTTTTATATAGTATCAGGATTTATATATCTATCTTAATTTCGAATCCCTATACTAGTGATTTTGAGTCGTCGTAACGATGTTTTACGCAACATTCGTTTTGACTCAAATAAATGTGTTAAGAGAACGTTTTCTTTAAAGAATGAAATATATACTTAATTTCGATTTAGGTATATTGAATATTTTCCAAGTGTTGAAAATAAATGGATTTGTGAATCACTTATTATTAAATAAGTATGGAAATGTTTTCCAATATGAAGTGAATGTTTTGAGATTTTATCTTTTAAAGGTAAATTAAAAATGAATATTAAAAATCGATTTGGAAATCGTATATTCATAGATATTTTGGAATTGTAAATTCACTATGGAATTTATAAAAGAAAGGGAAATTTGTTTAAAAATAAACGTTGATTTATTTCTGAAGTATGGAAATAAATTTACGGATTTGGAACGTAAATATAAAGTAAATCGGTAAGGATTTATTTAATTGGTTTAAATGAACCATTTTGAAATGAAAATGAGTAAAGATTTGTGATTTGAATTTTTTTTTCAAAAGTTGTAAAGTTGAAAAGTGATTTGAAATTTGTTTTCAAATGGTTGAAGTGTGGAATTTATATATATTGTAAAGATATTTTTGGAAAATAAATAGTTTGGAAAATTATTTGGAATCTGGTGATGTTGTGCATACCTATTGATAGTTAAATAACCGACTATCAATATTTACCTTTAAATAGGTATTTGTTGTGATTTTCTTGAATTTGAATATTTTTAAAATAAGCGCTCACTATTTGGGTTAGCCGGGAAAGGACCTTTGGGTCGTATAAACCATTCTGAATATGTGATACGTCGTTATGGATTGCATTTGAAGTCCGGTTTTGAAGACCGGATATTTTTGAAAATGGAAGGATTACCACCAAATGACTCTGCATCGGCTGATCTCCGATATAGAGGTTTTATCACCCTTAGTGACGGGAAATCCGGTCGTGATTAGTGAATATCCGGATTGCAAGGGCTTCTTTGTAAGTGCCTTCGGTTCCGTTTGATCCTGGAACGGACTTGTATGGATGTGTGTCTGACGTTACAATTTGAGATGTAAAGCTGGTTTCTATCAAATATATTTCTGTTGGTGGCGGAGAATTTATTCTCTTAGCTTAACACCCTTCTCTGAGACGTACGAGCTCAGAGGTTATGTAGTTGATGGTTACTAGTGATACATTCCCAAATTGGTAATGTGGCATACAAAGTTCTGTTGAGCATTTGACGATCAAAGCACAGGTTTTGTATAAAGCGTAGCTTTGTGTACGAGACTTCGTCGGACCTCACACCCCGGAAATGGTCAACACAGGAAGGATGCAGCAAGGTTATTAGGGGTTAGCGCCCCTTTAGTGTATGTCATTCCTTCTGGATAGAGGTGGTATCATGGTATGGAGCCCAGATATTTAACCTATGTTGTTGCTGCAAATTTATTACTTTGTGGTTGTTGGAATCGAGGATCCTCGGATATAGATCGGTTACGACCGGGAAATGACATATTCGTGTCAGTAGTTACCCAGTTTGAAGGGTAACCCGACCTTGTGTTGGTAGAGATCTAACCGTAACGTTAGGTTCTCGGGTCATCTTTCCAGAGGCGTACCCATGTGGCAATAGGAAGTTCCTTGGCCGGACCATTTGTTGGAAATCCAAAGAAACAATACGATCTTGTACGGTTTTAGTTGTACAACCTACCATTTACTTATGCTGGTCACCACTATTTAGATGGTAGTTATAGTAGGCATAAGTGCGAAATGCCTATGCTGGCTAAGATTCATATCTTTACTTTCGAAATGATTTTTTCTACACTATGCACTAGTAATAATATCAAATGTTTCTTTTTAATGCGTATCAAGCATCTTTGACTATCATAAGGAGAAATCTCCTCCAATTCTGCGTTTGCATTGTGTGTGTGTGTGGGAGGCCTTATGGTAGTCTCATTTTCAAAAAGCATTACGAATTGACTTCAAAAATTATCCTGTTGTTTGTTTTTAAAGATAAACTACTTTAAGTTCTCACACCAGTCCCATGACTGACTTGGAGTTTATTGTTTTCCTTCCTAAACTCTGGGTGCCCAACAATTTCCACATGGGCAGTCTAGAGTCAGGTTATCAGGATATTCTGGAATTCAGGAGTTGCTGGAGGCAAGCTGAATGGCATGGCGTATTTACTTGTATATAGTACTTCTTTTCCGCTGTTTGTTGTTGCACACTCTGATGATGTAATGTAATGGTGACGTAATGTAATAACCGATATAGTTCTTTGTTTAAAGATTATTCATTTATCTATTATATGTTGTTCCGCTGCGATTGCGAGATTCTGATATTGTTCTGTTGTTCCTTTCTGTTCTGTTCTATCTTTTTCTCTCTTCTTCTATCGTTTTCTTCTTCTTTAACCCTAACGGTACGAATTTACGGCCTTCCATTACTCGGCGGTTGATACAGTTGACGTATTGATGTCGGTTTTCGAGCGTCGAAAAGTCGCATTCGTTACATTTGGTATCAGAGCTTATGGTTAAGCGACAACCTTAGCTCTGTTGGGTATTACTCATTAGAGATAGAGTCAGTAGTACTCTAGAATGAGTGTGAGTGTAATAATAGCTATGAGCGCGTATTTGTTAGTGAATATAAAAATGTTTTATATTGTGTTTGCTTATCCGTTGAGCTGTTTGTGAATTCTGGTCGGTAGTTGGGATGCTATATTATCGATAGGGGTTTCTAAACTCTTAAACGAGATAAGCCGATATATTATCATTTTAAATTGGGTAAATGAAATAATTTTACCTCGATTATATTTTGTATATGAATTGATTATTGAATAAAAACAACAATTTTTAAAGAATAATTGTATAAACAAATGGATTATAAGTGTGGAATTATAATTAAAATGATTTACCATTGTGGAATAATCTTATATATAATAAGTGAAATTATATAAGAAAAAGATTTATAAATGTGATTTATAATCTGAAAATAAAATTCCAGAGAAGTGTTTTGAAAGGATTTGATATTTTGGAAAATTGTTTTGGAGAAATTAAAGCTCTAAACTCTTTTTGGTCGCTGGAAAATAATTTCGATGATGATCGCGACATCATTGGTGTTAATTTTCGGGTTTCCAAAAGAGGGATTGCTGCCAAATTTTTTTAAATGAAAGTTGTTTGGAAAATTTGGGTTTGGGTTTTGAAATTCAAAGGATAATTGAATTGGTTTCAAAAATGGTTTTGAAAGATTGAAAAGACTCTAGAATGTTATGTAAAATGATTGGAATACAATTATTAAGTTGGAAAATAAATTGTGAATGAATAAATAAAATTTGCAAGTGCAAGGAAATGAAATTGAAATACATTTCGAATTGGTAAGTAAATAGAACTGGAATTGGAATCTAAATTTGATTTATATGTGGAATATAACTTATGTGAAGTTGAATAAAGTTGATTTTGGTATCAAAGTAAATCAATCAAGAGAAGTGATGAATATGAACTTGAGTTATATAAGTGAAATTCAACCTTATATTGTTAAATAAATTAGCAATTGAATTAATAAATGGATTGAATGTTAATCAATCGAATGTAAAATAAATTGATATGAAATAATGAATGTAAGTGTTAATTCATTTAAGCTAATTAAAAGTGTTGGACCAAATTGAATGTAAATTGAATAAATTTGGTTATATTGGATATACATTGGTTGTTATATGATTGTTAGTTGATTGTATATAATTCATTAAGTGTTAAATGAAAATGAATTAATGAAATGGAAAGCTATAAATCATTGAAATCAAATTGGAAGTTAAGTGAATCTTAAATAGAATTGAGTTTGATTTGGAAATGAACCAACTTGAATCTGAATAAATGAATGTTAGTAAAAACATCCAATGTTAATGAATCAAATGTGATTTAAATTAGAAAACCAATTCATTAAATATTAATGAGAAGTGAATTTATATTGATTTGGTTATGGATTTGTTGGATGTTTATTGGTTGGATAGTTGTTTGATGGTTGCATTTGTTGATTGAATGCATTGCTATGTTGGCACATGTAGTTGTTATGTTGCTATATGTTGTATATTGATATTATTTTCATATATGCATGTTTCTCATGGTTTGTTGAGTGTATAGTAGGTGCGGATGGCTTATGCTTCGCATTTGGAGCTCGCTTTCGCGCTATATTAGTCGTATATGCTCGCTAATAATATATAAGGTACATATCTCGGATTACATACCGTACTTTTACACTTTTTTCCCTACGGGATGCCTCATCACTTGATGAGATGTATATTTGTGGTATATGTACTGTCATATTTTTTTTCGGATCGAGCCGCGCAAAGGAGACTCTGGCAAATTTTTCCGAAAATTTAAGGCGTTAGAATAATTTTGAGAAAATTGGAAAATTTTGAAAACTGTAACT
Source organism: Allium cepa (assembly GCA_030765085.1). Taxonomy (NCBI): domain Eukaryota; kingdom Viridiplantae; phylum Streptophyta; class Magnoliopsida; order Asparagales; family Amaryllidaceae; genus Allium; species Allium cepa. The sequence continues at coordinate 24,815,766 of CM060938.1, read as the reverse complement.
TTTATTTTGAGTTGAAAGTTAAACGATATGGTTGGTTTTGAAAAGATAACTAAGTATGATTTGAAAACTTAGTGAAGATATTATATGAAGTTTAACTATGGTTTTGAAAGGTTAATGGATGTTGTAACTTTTTGTTACTTGGCAATTTCGAGGACGAAATTCTTTTAAGGGGGTAAGTTTGTAACGACCCAGAATTTCTGTCAATTGAAATTCATATATTTAATTGATTTTAAATATTAATAAGTGAAATTTATAAGTCGCATAATTTTTTTTTCGAATATCTGGATTTAATTGGATAATTAAATCGATAATTTAATATTGAAAATACAGAAATAATTGAAAATTGGGTTAAATATGATTGAAAATGATTTGTAAAATTTTGTTTGATCATACTGAAGTTAGAATGATGTTATAGAACTTTTAAAATTGAATTTAAAGTTAAATTGCAAAAATTGAATATTTTAATATTTAATTGACGAGTTAAAATAGCCATTTTTCAAACAGTCTCGGATTTCGACGAAACAAGTTTCATCGGATCCGTAAGGTTATATTATTGTATGGTTTCAAATTTCGTGTCAATCGGATTTACCGTTTGTCCGGGGCAAGCTAAAACTCATAGAAATTAGTTTAAATCGACTTAATTTAAATTTGATCGTTTATTTCCATAACTCGCACAGATGATCGAATTAGCCTCCGAAACATGTTCCATTGTATTCGAAACGCGGGGTAAACCCTAGAAACGCCAGTCGGCACGCTTCGTTTGGAGTTCGGAAATTCCGGATGAATAGTAATTTGAGAATTTTTCTATAAAAGCACCCTATTATTCACTTTTGCAAAAAAATATCAAACCCTAGGTCAAAAACGTTACAGCCGCCACCTCCACCTATCAATGGCCGAAAAGCTCCATTTTTCGTCCTCGTTTTTCTTCTAATCTACTCACTATCATTAGAAACTTCCAACACGAAAGTTGTAGAGCACGATGCAATCTATAAATCCAACGGTTAAGATCTGAAATGGCGAAGTGTGGAGGTTTCAATTTACCCGCGTTCGTGCTTGTTCTAGGCGTGTTTTTCGAGAAGAAATGGCAGCCGAGCTTGATGTTGTTGTAGCCAAGAGTTGAGCAAGAGGGGAGCTTCGTTGTGGCGTAGTTTGATCGACGTCGAAGTGAAGGATTTCGTCACGTGTACTAGGGTTTGGTGGCGGCTCAAGTGGGTTTGAACGTGATTTTCACGTCGGGGAGGAAGAAAAGGAGGACAGCCCTGATGATGGATGTTGAAATCTTACGGTCCAGATGCTTTAGGTTTAAAATTGAAATGAAATTTGTTAATTTATTTATATTAAAATGTGTACAAACTTTAAAAAGCTGTAACTTTTTCATACGAGGTCGAAAACGTACGAAACGAATTGTGTTGGCTTCGTTTTGTCGAGCACTACGCGATGGAGCTGGATTGGAGTCGTTTGGGGCTAGTTTGAATTTCGGGTAAAATTAAAAGCGTGTTTAATTTTATTCGAAATTAAACGCTGAAACTGAATTGAAAGCAAGGTGAGAACTTCTCACTCAATCGAATTAGTTTCGATTTAAATTTTAAATAGATAGATTTAAAATTGATTGATTGTGCTGATTTGTATGATTGAATGATAAATTATTATCTGTTGTATAGTAATAGACCCTATACGCCGTATATTAAGCGAATGTTATTTATTAAAAACATATACCGCGATAATTCCATCTTGATTGGAATTGGTATTATATATGTACTTGGAGTTGATTTCTCGCATTATATAGCGGATGAGACCCTATTGCGCCGCATAATAGCGAGTAATATTTTATAAATCCTATATACCGTGATATTCCGTATTGGAACGGAATTGGTATTGTGCTAACGTCTGTGCATGCAGGGAATCAAGTTGGAGGGATCCAACTGGATTCCTCAACTGTATTGATTTATTTACAGATATTGTTATATATTCTGTTATCATATTGATATATGATGTTTTGATTGTCGTGATTGATATGTTGTTGTTGTTGCAGCATTGGCCTATTTTTGGAGTTTTAAAAATATTATAATAACGATTTTGAATTTAAAAGGATTTTTAAAGTTATTTTTGAAAATATACATTTTATTGAATTTTTGGAATTTTTTTATTTTTAATAAATAAACGTTATAAATTTAGTGTTATAAAAATTATGATTTTTGTGAAATATGACCGAAATGTGATTTTGAAACAAGTAGTTGATTAAATTTATAAAATGGTTTAACTTGGGATTTTTGAATTATTATAAACGATTTATGTAAAAGATTTTAAAAAAACTGATATTTATAAGTTAAAATATTGGAATTGTGAAACGAGTTTTTATAAACGTTAAAAAGAAGTATAAATGGATTTCATAAGTGAATGAAATTGATAGATTTATAAATTGTGAAGTTATAAATGAATAGATTTTGTAAAATAGAAAATTATAAATAATTAACTTTAAAATTTGATTTTTGGCATTTAAATGAGATTTAAATGGAATTGTTTAATAAGGGATTTTTATAACTTGAAGTTTTTATAATATGTAAATGTGAATTTATAAACATTGATTTAGAAATTCAAGATTGATTGAATTTGATAAGTAAATTTTTATAGCTTATTAAAGGAGTATATTCACGATTTTGGACGGTGGATAATCCTTTAAACAAAATGTGTAGAAAAATGTTGAATTTGGTTAACGAAGAATATTCACGATTTTGGGACAGTGAATAATATATTAAAGTGTTTTAGGGAAGTGATATTTTAAATAGAATTAAAACGATTTAAAGATGTTTTAAAATGCATTAAGTGTCGAAACCATAGATTTCAACATTCATTGTTGAAATAGACGTTTTCGAGAAATAGAAGGAAATAGTGGACTATAACACTGTTGATATAGTAAATGATTTCTGAAAGGAAATGTTTTATATAGTATTGGGATTTATATATCTATCTTAATTTCGAATCCCTATACTAGTGATTTTGGGTCGTCGTAACGATGTTTTACGCAACATTCGTTTTGACTCAAATAAATGTGTTAAGAGAATGTTTTCTTTAAAGAATGAAATATATTCTTAATTTTGATTTAAGTATATTGAATATTTTCCAAGTGTTGAAAATAAATGGATTTGTGAATCACTTATTATTAAATAAGTATGGAAATGTTTTCCAATATGAAGTGAATGTTTTGAGATTTTATCTTTTAAAGATAAATTGAAAATGAATATTAAAAATCGATTTGGAAATCGTATATTCATAGATATTTTGGAATTGTAAATTCACTATGGAATTTATAAAAGAAAGGGAAATTTGTTTAAAAATAAACGTTGATTTATTTCTGAAGTATGGAAATAAATTTACGGATTTGGAACGTAAATATAAAGTAAATCGGTAAGATTTATTTAATTGGTTTAAATGAACCATTTTGAAATGAAAATGAATAAAGATTTGTGAATATATCCCGTGTAGGGAAACGATTTGAAATTTGTTTTCAAAAGTTGTAAAGTTGAAAAGTGATTTGAAATTTGTTTTCAAATGGTTGAGGTGTGGAAATTATATATCTTGTAAAGATATTTTTGGAAAATTAATAATTTGGAAAATTATTTGGAATCTGGTGATGTTGTGCATACCTATTGATAGTTAAATAACCGACTATCAATATTTACCTTTAAATAGGTATTTGTTGTGATTTGCTTGAATTTGAATGCTACACTTGTTTTTAAAATAAGCGCTCGCTATTCGGGTTAGCCGGGAAAGGACCTTTAGGTCGTATAACCCATTCCGAATATATGATACGTCGTTATGGATTGCATTTGAAGACCGGTGTTGAAGACCGGATATTTTTGAAAACGAAAGATTACTGTCGAATGACTCTGCATCGGCTGATCTCCGATATAGAGGTTTTATCACCCTTAGTGACGGGAAATCCGGTCGTGATTAGTGAATATCCGGATTGCAAGGTCTTCTTTAGAAGTGCCTTCGGTTCCGTTCGATCCTGGAACGGACTTGCATGGATGTGTGTCTGACGTTACAATTTGAGATGTAAAGCTGGTTTCTATCAAATATATTTCTGTTGGTGGCGGAGAATTTATTCTCTTAGCTCGACACCCTTCTCTGAGACGTACGAGCTCATCGGTTATGTAGTTGATGGTTACTAGTGATACATTCCTTAATTGGTAATGTGGCATACGAAGTGCTGTTGAGCATTTGATGATCAAAGCACAGCTTTGGTATAAAGCGTAGCTTTGTGGACGAGACTTCGTCGGTCCTCACTCCCCGAAAATGGTCAAAACAGGAAGAATGCAGCAAGGCTATTAGGGGGTAGCGCCCCTTTAGTGTATGTCATTCCTTCTGGATAGAGGTGGTATCATGGTATGGAGCCCAGATATTTAACCTATGTTGTTGCTGTAAATTTATTACTTTGTGGTTGTTGGAATCGAGGATCCTCGGATATAGATCGGTTATGATCGGGGAATGACATATTCGTGTCAGTAGTTACCCAGTTTGAATGGTAACCCGGCCTTGTGTTGGCAGAGATCTAACCGTAACGTTAGGTTCTCGGGTCGTTTTTCCAGAGACGTACCCATGTGGCAATGGGAAGTTCCTTGGCCTGACCATTTGTTGGAAATCCAAAGAAACAATACGATCTTGTACGGTTTTAGTTGTAGAACCTACCATTTACTTATGGTGGTCACCACTGTTTAGATCGTAGCTAGAGTACGCATAAGTGCGAAATGCCTATGCTGGCTAAGATTCATATCTTTACTTTCGAAATGATTTTTCCTACACTATGCACTAGTAATAATATCAAATGTTTCTTTTTAATGCGTATCAAGCATCTTTGACTATCATAAGGAGAAATCTCCTCTGATTCTGCGTTTGCATTGTGTGTGTGTGCGGGAGGCCTTATGGTAGTCTCATTTTCAAAAAGCATTGCGAATTGACTTCAAAAATTATCCTGTTGTTTGTTTTTAAAGATAAACTATTTTAAGTTCTCACACCAGTCCCATGACTGACCTGGAGTTTATTGTTTTCCTTCCTAAACTCTGGGTGCCCACCAATTTCCACACGGGCAGTCTAGAGTCAGGTTATCAGGATATTCTGGAATTCAGGAGTTGCTGGAGGCAAGCTGGATGGCATGGCGTATTTACTTGTATATAGTACTTCTTTTCCGATGTTTGTTGTTGTACACTCTGATGATGTAATGTAATGTAATGGTGATGTCATGTAATAACTGATATAGTTCTTTGTTTAAAGATTATTCATTTATTTATTATATGTTGTTCCGCTGCGATTGTGAGATTCTAATATTGTTCTGTTGTTCCTTTCTTTTCTGTTCTATCTTTTTCTCGCTTCCTCTATCGTTTTCTTCTTCTTTAACCCTAACGGTACGGTTTTCCAGCCTTCGATTGCTCGGCAGTTGATACAGTGGACGTATTGATGTCGGTTTTCGAGCGTCGAAAAGTCGCACTCGTTATAAAACAACTGACAGATACGAACCACAGCAACTATTAGGAAATCCTTTCTTTTGAATTAAAGAAGGATAGAAAGTGATGCTAGGATCAAACAGCTGGAGGAGGAGAAAGAAGCGGCACTTTAAGAAAACAAAAGGAGCATCGGCTTGCTGAAGGAATTAAAAGAGGCACACGAGAGAATAGAGATCGTCTATAGGGACGAAATTAAGAAAGATCATGCAGAAGAGGCCAAATTAAAAGAGGAGGCGGCAGCTTGCGGCGCAATAATTGAGGCCTAAAAGAAAACCTTCTCCGATCATGAACTTATCGTAAAGGGGCACAATAAGACCATTTCCGACCAGGCCGAGACAATCGCCAGGCTACAGGATCAATTTGCTCGGCTTAGCGTAGATAAATCTCATGTTGAAGTTGAAAAGGCCACCGTTAATGCGGATTATCTGTAACTTCAGAATGCTTTTGAAAGAAAGATGAAGAAGATGGATGAGACCATCTTGAATTTTCATGTCAACTCTTAACTGCATCAGGAGAGTCTCAGCTACTTTGGCCATAAATTCCCGCACACTCTCGCTTTGGTTTGGAAGGAAATCTTGACCCGCTTTCGTGACAACGGTGATGCTTATACCGAGCGAGAGTTAGAGAACGCCTACCTCAATGAAGAATCAAAGAAGGCGTTGCTAGAGGTCCAAAAGATTTTACATATTGAGAGAGAGAGAGAGAGAAAGAAGCTGTCGATGCTCCCATGACTGTGACTGCCGAAGCACTTACGGAGCCTTTCATTTCTTATGCCTACGAACCGTCAAGACGGCCCCGCGATATGATAACAAGTTCTGGGCTTGAAGCTTCCCTTGAGATTATAGAGCCGTCGAAGGAGGGTGAAGGAAGTGAGTATGAAGTTGACATTCTTGGCCATCCTTCTTGCGTAGGTAATCTTCTTGTTTCCCTCGAGTTTGGGAGCTTTTAACTTACATCGCAAGAGTAGGAAGAATTTAATGCCTTTATTTTTTATCTTATAGGTCCATCCTTCTTGTCTGCCGATCTGCCTATTTCTTGGTACCTGGACTTGCCGCTATCTCCACCGCTTCAATGCTCATTTCCGTACCTGCTTTGGTCGCCGTGTCCGTGTCTGGCTCGCAACCAGTGCCGGAGTCCGAGAAGATCGCCTCACTTCATGGCTTAGATGACCCTTCTGTATCTTTGGAAGGTGACATAACGGCGGCTGAAGCTTGGGAGTAAGAAGTTTAAACCGAGTAGCCACAAAGATCTTAGGAACAGCTGCTTTCCATCAAAAAGGAGAAAGTTGAAGCAACCAAGGCCTCCAAGAGCTCCCACAAGTCACGGAAGCGTAAATCGAAGGGCGAACCTTCTGAGAAGTTTGCAGAGTAGGAGGAGGACATTAGCTCTAAGGATATTATTGACATTACTGGTAGCGACACTACTCCCGTGGTGAAGCAAAAACTTCGAATAAAGAGCGAAAAGGGGAGTGGTTGAAAGAAGCGCTGAGAAGGTTGGGTGGTGACTGATCTAATTTTGATTCATTTTTCTTTATTCTGCTCAAGTGCAGAGTTTATAATTAGTGTTTTTTGTGGCATCTGTATTTTTCTTTTGTTGGCCGGCATTGTGTGGGTACGGCCCCTGCGTTTTGGCCATGTATAAAAGAAAGTTACAAGTAATACATTGTTGGTATTTTGAATGTACTCTTACTTATTTGCTCATATGTGTTCTTTGCACTTATGCTCGTTTTATATACTTTTACTTCACCTTATCTAGTCCTGTGATTACTACCAAAATTCTTTGTTTGGAGCAACAATTCTTTGTTTGAAGTAATAAAACTTGTGAAATTATTGTTTTTAAGTATTTTTTTTATTAAAGTACCTGTGTATGCCCCCAGTTCGTAGGGTTGTTTACTTCAAATAATTGACTAATGACCAGTAACTTATGATTTAAATAGTTTGCATACTAAGACTTGAAAGTTGACTAAGTACCACAACTTGATCTTTCTTATTTCTAAATTTTTGTGACTATAGCATGTAGTCCAAGCTTTTTGGGATATTCTGGCAAGTATGCAACATATGCATGTTTGAAATGTGCACACTGCATAAGTTAACTATAGGCAGTTACATGATATCAACATTTAATGTAGTAGATAGTCATCGAGTTTCAGTGGTTGGAGTTTCTCGTCGGTTCGTAACACTCCGGTTTTGTTGGACCTACTCTCATTCAGTGGTGTCCATTCTTATTATTCCTATCGTGGATAAGTTTCATGGTACTGCCAGGGCAGTTCTGGTACATAAAAATGTGTGTAGCTTATATGAGATGCATGATTTTTCGAAAGTATGCACGGCTTATATAATGCGCGGCTTTTAGGATCGATATGGTCCGTCTATCCAGATTGGTTTTGATGCTTCTCGGTGTTGCCTATCTTTGGGCAACGCTAGGATTGTATGTTTTAAAGGTTAGTACGCGACTTATAAGATGCGTGGTTTATCGTACTTCTCGATGTTGCCTATCTTCGAGCCATATAAGGAGTGTAAATTTTAAGAGTTATTACGCAGCTTATGAAATGCATGACTTATAGTAGTCCTCGGTGTTGTCGATCTTCGGGCAGCATGAGGAGTGTAAGTTTTAAGAGTTGGTGCGCGTCTTATGAAATGCACGGCTTTTGTACTCCTCGGTGTTGCCATCTTCGAGCAACGTGAGGAGTTTATGTTTGAGCCTTCCCGATGTTTCCTGGGAAACATTGGTCCTTAGAAGGCAGAGATCTGGTTCCGTCGATCCAACGGTTTGAGTCGATTTGCTTCCATCGACCCGGCGGGTAGTTATTATGAACACAGTTTTGTTGGTTCAAAAAGTGAATCAATTTTATTCAGAAAAGCAGGGCAGATTTTTGCCTATTTACAATGCCTCCGGTATCCCGAGGTGGCTTATTTGCTGAAACAAAGAGAATACATAAGGTAGTTTCCAGACGAAGTAATGGCGAAGCTATTCGTTATTCCATACCTTGGGAATTTGTATTCCGTCGACGGTTGCTAGCTTGAAAGTTTCGTCCCTTAGCTTTTGATGGATGACATATAGTCCTTCCTAGTTCGGTCTGAAGGCCCCTGGAATGGGGTAAACTCGCTTGAGCATGAGATCTTCCACTTTGAAGGTTTGGTTGTGAACTTTGGAGTTGAAGTATCACTCGACCCTTTTTTGTGGGCCGGTTCTCAACTCAGCTTCTTCCCTTCTTTCATCAATCATATCTAGTGACTCAGGTAGGAACTACTCATTTTGTTTTTGATTGAAAATTTTCCTTCGGTAGGAGGGGACTTCTAATTCAACAGGAATCGTTGCTTATGAGCTATATGCCAGAGCAAACGGAGTGTAGCCGGTTGTCGCTCTGTGGGTAGTTCTACAAGCCTATGGTGCAAGTGGAAGTTCATCAACCTAGGTTCCTTTTGCTTTAGTTTGTCGCTTTTTGATAGTGGACTTGATAAATTTGTTTATTGCTTCTACTTACCTATTTTCTTATAGATAAGCTACCGTAGAAAAGTACTTCTCAATCCAGAAGCATTTGCTGAAGTCTTTAAACTCGATGCTTTCGAATTGAGTTCCATTGTCAGTGATGATTTTCTTAATGACTTTCTTTGTGGTTATGGTGGCCAGCGGTTCCGCTTTGGCCCATTTTGTGAAATAATCAACAATAACTATAGTATATTTGGCCCCTCCTTTTGCTATTGGAAGGATGCCAATCAAGTCGATTCCCCATATTGCAAATAGCCACGGGCTATACATATGCGCTAGCTATATTGAAGGAGTTCTTCTAATTTTACTGAATCTTTGGCAACGATCCTACCCTTTGGCATACTCTACTGCATCGTGATTACTCGTCGGCTAGAAGTATTCGTACCAAAGGACCTTTTTTTGCATGGGTCTGCCCCCAATGTGGTCTCCGCATTCGCTTTTGTGCACTTCCTTTAGGATTCGTCGGGCTTCGTCATCGGATACACATCTAAGAAGGGAATCGACTTGACATTGAGGATCCACATCTAAGAAGGGATCCATCTTGTATCATGAATCATAGTGCCTTTCGAAGAAGCTTTTTCCTTTAATTTCGGTCAGTTGGAAGGGTCCATGCAAGTAAAAAGTCCTTTATCGATGTCATCCACATCTCTAGTTCGATGGTGATGTTGAGGATCTAGTCGACATCCATGTCGTCTATACTCGGGGTGGTTATAGTTTCAACTGGGACTAGTCCCAATGATTGAGCTTCTTCGGAGCTTGCTAGCTTAGCCAAATAGTCCGCCTTGGTGTTTTGCTCTCTTGGAATGTGGGTTATGGTGTAATGTTTGATGTCGCTTAGCAACTCTTGCACTTTAGATAGATACGGCGCAAGGTTCTCCCTTCGAGCTTGATATTCTCCTTTTACTTAGAAAATGACTAGCTGGGAGTCACTATAGATGTGAACTGATTTTATCTTGAGCTCTTTCACAACCTTTAGTCTTGTTATTAACGCTTCGTATTCCGCTTCGTTATTTGTAGCGGGGAATTCCAAGCTTAAAGCATAGCAAATGGCTTGTCTTTGGGAGGTTTCAAGCACTACTCCTGCCCCCGAATTGAGGTTGTTAGATGTGCCGTCACAAAGAATCTCCATTACGTTTCCACTTCCAGCTGTGTTTCTTCCTCGTCATTTCGTATAGTAAATTTGGTGATGAAATCTACTAGTGTTTTCCCATTGATGGCCTTCCTTGGGTGGTACGCGATATGATATTGGCTCAGTTTGATGTTCCACTTGAGAAGTCGTCCAAAAGTTTCAAGTCGATACAACACTTGCTTTAGAGACTGATCGGTTAATACTTTGATTGGATGTGCTTAAAAGTATGGTCATAACTTCCTGGACGCAATCAAGAGGCAGTACGCTAGCTTTTCCAACTTGGGGTAATTTTTCTCGGTTCCCGTAAACCGCTTGCTAATGTAATACATGGGTCGTTGGTCACTTCTTCATGCACATGGGCGATGCTCAATGCATAAGGCGAGATTTCTAAGTAAATGAACATGTCTTCTCCATCCACGGGTTTGATAGGATTGGCAGAGCTTCCACGTGCCACAAAAATTCTTCGAATGCTGATTGAAAAACTTCACTCCATTCGAAGTTTTTCTTTCCTTTCTTCAGTGCACTAAAGAATGGTATACACTTGTCGGTTGCTTTCGAGACAGATCGATTTAATGCTGCGACTTTTCCATTTAGGCTTTGCACTTCCTTCTTATTCTTCGGAGCTTAGACTTCTCATAGTGTCGTTATTTATTTTGGATTTGCTTTAATGCCACTCGCACTTACTATGAACCCTAAGAATTTCCCAAAGGCTTTCTGAAGTGACATTTTAGCGGGTTGAGTTTCATTCCATACTTTCGGAGTATTTTGAACATTTCAGCGAGGTTTTCTAGATCATTGGCGGCTACTCGCAATCTGACCAACATGTCATCCACGTAAACTTCCATAGTCTTCCCGATTTGGTGTTTGAACATGGTATTCACTAATCTTTGGTACGTTGCCCTAGCATTCTTTAAACCGAAGGGCATTACCCTACATCAGTATAGTCCCAGATCGGTGATGAAGCTAGTATTCTCTTGATCAGACTCATGCTTCAAGATTTGGTTGTAGCTCGAGTATGCATCCATGAATGACAGTAATTCGTGTCCCGTCATCCCATCCACAAGCTGATCGACCTCAGGTAGGGGGAATCTATCTTGTGGGCCAGCTTTGTTTAGGTTCGAATAGTCAATACAAGTTTGCCATTTTCCATTGGACTTTTTGACTGAGATTGGGTTAGACACCCATTCAGGATAAGTTGCATCATGGATAAAACCGTTAGCCATTAATTTGTTCACCTCTTCTCTTAATGCCTTTGACCGTTCAGGACTCAAGCTGCGCCTCCTTTACTTTACCGATGTGAACTTAAAGTCAATGTTGAGAGTGTGGCATGCGATTTCTACTGACACCCCACACATATCGGAATGTGTCCATGCAAACACATCCATGTTGGCGCGAAGAAATTTAGTAAGTTCGAATCGCATCTTATTTCCAAGACGCGGTCCTATTTTCAAGACTTTAGTTTGGGTTATCCATATCGACTAGGACAAACACCATCAATTCTGTCGGTGCTACCTGTTCCTCCTCTGAACTCTTCTTTCTAGGTTCCAAAGCCCTATCGAATCGGCTATGGTCCCTAATCCAGGGCCGACTCTGTAGTTGCTATTCAATAGGTTCATGAATATGGAGAGTTCTCCCCACATCCTTCCTTTTTTCCTTTCTTTCCGATTCAAGTAATCAGCAATGTAGCATTTGCTGGCGGCGCACTTATCTCCTTCCACCACTTCGATTTGGTTTGAAGTAGGAAACTTCATGGTTAAGCACCATTGGGCCAGAGCTATTCTGAAATCTGCTAGTGCGGTTCATTCCAAGAAAGCATTAATGCAGACATTTTGTCCACGATTATAAAAGTCTAAATGAGGGTGACTCTTCGATCTCCCTCTCCAAGTTCCACTGGTAGGTCGATCGTCCCCATAGGTTGCTTATATTCGCCAGTGAGCCCTTGAATCTTTGTTTGGCATGAAGACACGCTTTATATGCTAATCTTCGTTTGATCAAAAGTATGTTTGAAAAGTATGCTAATAGAGCTGCCATTATCGACCAACATTAGCCGAACAACAGCGAGACCTATTCCCACCGTTCCCACCATTGGATCAAGAGTCGGAGCTTCGATTCCATCGGTGTCCCGATTTAGAAACACTATATCATCACTCAAAACTTTCTGCAGCTTTGCTGGAGTTTCTTCTTCTATTTTGAAACATGATTCCTTTGGATCATGCTTCAACGAACTTACATACGGCTCCATATGTCCCCAATTCTTTGCGCGAGGTGCGGTCCCTTAGATATTGTTCCGATAATAAGCCTTTGGTCAGCTCATTTGACTCCTCTTTACTAGTTCCTGTTTGATTCCTTCGATCTCTAGGAGCCTGAGGAGCCACGGGTTGATCAGGATTCTGGGTTGATCGAGATTTTGTTTACTCTCATCCATTAATTGTTTGACCATGTTTTCTATGTATGCCTCTGATGTCCAATAATCCTAAGGCGGCAGTCAGTCACTACACCAAGTGTTTGGATTTGCAAACGGTCTTGGCTAATGGGTTGAAGCCTAGGCTCTCCTGTCTTTAGGAGAGTCACTCCCTCCAGATCCCATTGGCTCATAGTTGGGCTGATTAGGGCAGTTTGGACGTTCCTAGCATCATCGAACACGTTGACATTCTCTTCCAATGGTTGCTCTCCATCTTCTGAGTCGGAGACGTCCATAGCTATATCTTCTTGCGGGTTCTTTGCCCCTTGATTCAAGTTCAGAATTGATTGCCTCACGGAGAGTGGTGTACTCGTATTTCCTTTCACGTTGAGTCTCGTGGTTTCTGTTGTCACCCTTTTTTGTGGTTGTTTTCCGTTTCTTCTGTTTAAGGAAGAAACAAAAGAATTTTCTTGTTCTATAATAGCCATAGGTTCGAGCATAGTTCATGGAGAAGGATTTGACTATAAGGTTAAGAGAGTATTAAGCTTATCCATCAAAGCCTTTTGGCTACTTTCCATTTTTTGGTTAATCTCGTCAACCATCTTACTCAACTCATCCTTAGTGATGAGTTCTTGCTGATTGGAGGATGCTGGCACCTAATTTCCCAAGTTAGCACCATTTACTTCAGTTTGTTGAGGATTAACATCTTCTCCAGCTATCACTACCCATATGGACCTTCCAATGCAGTTCTCCTTCTTCCAGGAGCCATTGATTCCAAGCGGTAGACTTTTCAAGCAAAGATTACGGATCTAACTTCTGGACCTATCAGATCCAAAGCAGATAGCTAGATCTAAACTTTGAGTTGGGTTCTCAGTGAAAGCACCAAGATGTTGACCCAAAAAATGGATCAATACTCTGGTTTAAGTGTTAAAGCACCAGTTTTATTCTCACAAAGCAATAATATAGATAGCAGATGTAAAAAAGCAGTAAGAGAAAGAAGACAAGAAGATTTTATGGCGGTTCGACTATTAACGAAGCCTACATCCACTTTATAGTTTTTATTATATACGGATTGCTGTTACAATGAGTGTTTGATTACAAAGCTCTCGATTGTTCTAGCGATCCATGATTTTGGCTCGGGTCGCGAGCTAAGCTCCACTACGTCTTCCAATGTCAATCTGCAAGCAATCGACGAACATTCTTAGCCCAATAATTCTCCTATCTCTATAAATATCATCCCACCTACGACATAAATGGGATCTCTTCAGGACTGGTTGCTGAAACTCTACTGGAAGCTTTCTTCACTCTTCGCCTCCCTCACAACAATCTTCAAAGGAGTCCACTGTGATTCTCCAATGGATTCTAACTCTAGAGATTCAATCTAGTTAAGGACAATCAAGAGCTTTGTAATCAAGCACTCCTTGTAACAGCAATCCGTTTATAATAAAAACTATAAAGTGGACGCAGGCTTCGTTAACAGCCGAACTTCTATAAAAATCTTCTTGTCTTCTTGCTCTTACTGCTTTGTTCTATATGTACTATCTATATTATTGCTCTATGAGAACAGGGCCGGTGCTTTCATGCTCAAACTAGGATGTTGATCCATTTTTGGGTTAACACAAAGGTCCTAGATCGAATTTTAGTACCGTAGTATCGGGCGACTCGGTGTCAATCTGCAGCTGCCGTCAAATAAGCTTCTTCACACTTCTTATCTACCAAGTCTATAGATTCTAAGAGAATATCTCTATTCGTTCTGGGGTCGTAGTAGGTCACTCTATAGGATGGGACTTCGAGTTCAAGAGGAATGACAGCTTCAGAATCATAAGTAAGGGCAAATGTAGTATGGCCAGTTGCGGACTTGTTGGCGATTTTGTAAGCCCATAATGCAGTTAGGATTTTATCCACCCAATTTCCTCTAGCCTTTTCCAAACATTTCTTCAAAATGGACTTTATGATTTCGTTCATAGCTTCAACTTGTCCATTTGCTTGAGGGTAAGAAACTGCTGCAAATTTCTTTTCAATATGATGCCGACGGTAGAAGTCTTTGAATTCAGCGCTGTCTAATTGGCTTCAATTATCAGTTATAATGGTTCGTGGAAGGCTAAAACGACAAATGATATTCCGAACAATGAAGTTGATTACTTTCTTCATCATGATCTGGTTAAAAGTTCTGCTTTGGCCTATTTGATGAAGTAATCAATTCCTACGATGGCGTATTTCGCACCACCTTCAAAGATCGGTAAGGAATCGATAATATCTATGCCCCATCTAGAAAGTGGCTATAGAATAACCATTTGTGTAATTTCCATCGATTGAGCTCTCAGAACTTTTGCATACATCTGGACCTTATTGCATTGCTTAGCGTAATCAATAGCATTTCAGTTAATAGTTGGTCAATAATACCCATAATGAAGTATAGGGTCTTCCCCTAGTATGATCACCACATTCCCCTTCATGAACTTCCCTCGGGACTCATTTTATTTTATCATGAGCGATACACTGAATCGAGGGAATGGAAAAACCCTTTTTGTACATGACTCCTTCCAGAATGATATACCGTGAAGCTTTGTGGAGGATTTGTCATCTTTCATTCCTCCATTCGGGAAGGACTCCACGTAGCAAATAATCTTTAATCGGAGTCATCCACGTCTCCTTCTCAGGATCCATCTCTAGTACCCAGTCAATTTCCTTCTGGTTTATGCTCAAAGCGTCTAGTACTTCGACTGGAACCAAGCCTATTTGTTGTGCATCCCTGGTGCTAGCAAACTTTGCCAATGAGTCAACCTCGTTGTTTTGATCTCGGGGAATGTGCGTAATGTCATAATACTCAAAGTCAATCAATAGCTCTTAGACTCGGATAAGGTACAGAGCAAGTCATTGTCTTTTAGCTTGGTAAACTCCATGATGTGCATGTAAATGTGCGTATTTTACCACCATATTTAATCTATTTAAATTAAATAAATGATCATATCGGGTATTTTAATTTGTTTAAACCAAAATTCAAAATATTTTCAAATTGTCACATATTCATCTTCATATAGTGGCAAAATGGTCATTCTTATGCATAAATTAATTTGAGAAAATTAAATTGAAAATTTCTATATTATTTTCTAGGAATTTAAATTCAATTACAAGTGGTTTCATGAAGGAATATGCATGCATAAAGAAGATAGAAAAGAACGAAGATGGAAATAATTCAAAGTGATGATCATGGAGGACCCCACCTACCCACCTACCTTAATGTACAAATGAGAGCTAATCCACATGATAAAAGGCCGTTAAATCTTTATGCACACTTAACAGATGATTATTGAATGCTAATGGTTACTTGGCTACCACACTTCCTAGAGGGGTAGTTTGGGCATTCCCCAAAGAAGTGAATTAGGGTTTTAAACTTGTATAAATACCCCTTATGTTCATGCAATTATACTCTCTTCTTTTAGTCCTCTTGGGCTCCCTTCCTCTTAGTAATTTTTTAGCTTAGAAATAAAAGAAAGCTTCTCTTTTCTTTTCATGGATACTTAGCCATTTCTTTCATGTAATTTATTTTTTTATGTAACTTTAATACATTTCTCTTTTCTTTTCTTGTTTACTTCCTTTCATGCTAGTAGTGTGTTTGATTTTAATGTAAGTAGATTAGTTTTATTTCTTGTTCATTTAGCTCTTTTTCCTCTTCTTTTTGTTTCATGTTGCAAGCTATATTTGTTGATTTGATAACAAATATGAGAGGCTAAACCCCTTCAATTTAGGGGTAATGAAGCTCTCTAATCATGTAGCTTCAACTTAATTTGATAATCTTTGCTCTGTTTTTTTGCTTCATGGAAAGTCGATGTTTATGTAATTTTGTGTTTGGTATCGAGTTCCATAGCCTTTGTTGTTCAAAACAAATAGACTATGCTTAGTCATATGATTCACAAATTGCCTCTTTATCTACATATGATTGTGGCAATGAAGTGAATGTTGAAACTAAAATTTGATGGTCTAATTTCTAATCAATAGTTAATAGGCCACACTTAAAATAGATTTCATTTTTAAGTTGTTATTTTTCATGATAATTAAAAGTGGTTTAAAGGTCGTGTTATACTTTGATGGCTTATGTTGAGCTAATTAATAGCATAAATAAGCCATAATTATGATAAACATATCATTTAAATTCACTTATGACCTAAAAAGAGAGATCATAATTTCATAATTTGTTGAACTATATGATCTAGAGAGTGGAATTATCTCTAAATTGTCATTTAACTTTCATATTTTTATCTAATTTTATTTTGCTAGTTTTTGTTAGTTTTCTTGCATTTCTAATTTAATTCACTATCGACTTCGGTATAATTTTATTGGATAGAGATTTAAAATCAACAATTCCCTATAGATCGACCCGTACCCACTACGTACTATGATAGTAAGCCGTGCGCTTGCGGTTATTTTTATTTCAAAATTCGTTTGGCTATTTTCAAACTCGATAGACATTTAGCCGTCCGAACAAGTTTTTGGCGCTGTTGCTGGGGAATAGTCTTGATTTTGATTTTCTATTTTTTGAATTATTTTTATTTAATTTGTGTGTTTTATGTTTTGTGTGTTAACTTGCATTAGAAAAAATTATGTGTGTTTGTGTGATTTTTGTTTTCAATTTTGTTTGTGTGCTTATCGTTGTTTGTTTGCAATTGTTTTTCTTTTAAAAACAAAAAAAACAATAGAAAAAAATTATACATAATTGCATTAGAAAAAAAATTCATTTCATTTCCAATTATAATTGCATTTACCTTTCATATTACATTTTCTAGTTGTTACAAGTACCATTGCTTTCATTCTCTACATTTTCTAGTTGTTAAAATTTCTTTCTAGTTGTGAACAGTTGTGGTACATTTCATATTTCATTCTCTGTTTACTGTTCACCATAACACACCCCTGTCAACTCCAAAACACAAACAAACTACCATCACTAGAGCCTATTTCATCACCATATAATCCAGCTGTTCATTCAACCAAGAAACAACCAACTTCCCCAAACATCTCCACCGAAAGCAACTGCGTACACTGACCATACTACTTTGCCAAATCGAACTCCTTCACATCAAACAGCCCTCTGTCGTTCCTCAAAACTGCACTATAAATTCATCAACTCGGTACTGTACTTTCTGTCAACATACTGATCACATCACCTCTCCTCTGTCCACCATACAAAGCATCTCCAACCACGAAAACAAAATACCACTACCACTTGCAACCACCACGGCATTGCCTATACAATAGTCCACAAACTTCACCATCCCCTTATCCAAACACAACTCCTCTACCTACATCTCAACTCTACGATCAACTGACCAACTTCACCACTGCTCATCCAACCATCACAACCCCGTTCAAACCCATTTATATATCAAATGCCTCCACCACATTCTAATTAAACATCTACCCTTCGATCAACTACTGCCCACTGCAATCTTCTGCTCCACAAACTACCTAATTGCCTGCCATTTCCCATCGTTTCTTGCCAATAACATTAAACCATACAAATTACATCATAGTAGACGTGACGCCCCACCCCGAGACCCACATTAGTAAAGAGGATTACTATGTAATCCTATCCACTAATGTAGAGAATAGGGCTGGTTAAGGGCAACCCTCGTGATAATGCATTAGCTAAGAGCTAAGTATGTCAATATTTTTTTTCCATTACCTCATATATGGTCGACACACTTTGACTGTAACGACCCAGAATTTCAGTCATTTGAAATTTGTATATTTAATTAATTTTAAATATTTAAAGGTTAATTTTATAAGCTGAATAAATTATATTTCGAATATAATGAATTTAATTGGATAATTAAATTGTTAATTCAACATTTGAAATTGTAGAAATAATTGGACATTGGATTTAATGTGAATAAAAATGATATATAAAGTTGAAATAAATTCTAGTTGAATTTAAATGAGGTTAGAGATCTTTTAGAATCGAATTAAAAGTTAATTTGAAGAGATTGAATATTTTAATATTTAATCGACGAGTAAAAATAGTCATTTTACAAACTATCTCGGCTGTCGTCGAAACTAGTTTCATCGAATCCGTAATGTTATATTATTGTAAGATTTCAAATTTCGTGTCAATCGGATTTACGGTTTGTCCAGGGAAGCTAAAATGCATAGAAATCGGTTTAAGTGAATTTTAAATTTAAATAATTCGATTTAAAAATCTATCTTTCAAAATATGATCGAATTGGCTTCCGATATATATTCCATTGTGTTTGAAATAGGGGTAAAACATTATAAATGCCAGGCGGCATGCTTCGTTTGGAGTTCGGAAAAATTTCGGGTGAATAGTATCGTGAAATTTTCTATAAAAGGACGTGAATATCTTCATTTTGCAAAACCCTAATTGAAACTAGGGCTAGCCGCCAGTTTATTTTCTTTGGCCGATAATGTTCAGTTCTTTCTCCTCTAAAATCTTCCAATCAACCAACAATTATCAAATACTATCAACTACAAAGTTGAAGATCTAAACGAGATCTTCGATTCCATACGGTCGAGATTAGATTTCACGCATTGGATCGTCGACAATTTTGGTTCAAAGGCCGATGGTTTGTGCATGTTTCTTGAGCAGCAGGGGTAGTCAAGTGGGGCCGGTCACTGGCCAGGGGTGGAGCGTGCTTCGGCGCTTGGAACGATGGTCTCCGATCGTCACAAAAACGATTGTGGTGGGAGGATAATTCGTCGATAATTTAGCGGCTTTGGGTTCGTGCGTTCGAAAAATATCTGGGTGGAAGAAGAAAGCACGGGCGGGCTGGATCGCGTGAAAGAAAAATGAACGGTCGAGATGAGTTAGGATACAAAAATAATAAAGTTGTAAATTGATTTATTTAAAATTCATCTAATGTTTAAAACGCTATAACTCTGTCATACGAGGTCTGTTTCGCACGAAACGAATTGCATTGGAACTGTATTGATGAGCACTACGCGATGGAGCTAGTTTGGGTTGATTGGAGCTAGTGTGAATTTTGGGTAAAATTAAACACTCGTTTAATTTTATTCGGAATAAAACACTGCAACTGCGATTGGAAGCAATGTGAGTACAACTCACTCTTTCTGACTCACTGATATTTTTATATAAATGAAAAATAATTTATGTATGATGATTGATGATTTTTTGAATGATATGTGATATATTGATTGGTATTTGGATATATACCTGCCTAGTGGAGCAGATGACCCTATACGCTCCCGTGTATGAACGGATGATCCTTTGTACGCGCGTCTGCCTTGAAGCAGACATTGTATACATATTCTAATATGTATATTTGTTATAGGTGACAGGCTGGAGGGATCCAACTGGATTCTTCACCCGTATTGATTTATTTACAGATATTGTTATATATTCTATTATCATATGATATATGATGTTTTGGATGTCGTGATTGTTATATTTAGTGCCGTTGCAGCATTGGGCCTATTTTTAGAATTTTAAAAATGTTAAAGTAACGATTTCGAATTTAAAAGGATTTTAAAGTGATTTTGGAAATAAATGTTTTGTTGAATTTTTGAATCGTTAAGAATTGATTTATTTTGAATAAATAAATATCATAATTTTTATGTTATAAAAATTATGATGTTTTGGGGAAATATGATGAGAATATGATTTTTGAAATAGGAAGTTAACTGTTTTGTGAAATAGTATAAATTGAGATTTTTGATTTATTATAAACGGTTTTATATATAAGATTTATAAAATTGAATTTTTATAAATCAAAATGATGGAATTTAAAAAGGAGTTTTGTAAGAGTTAAAATGAGGTTATAAATGGATTTTATAAGCGAATAAGATTTATAATTGTGAAGTTATAAAATAAATGAATTTGTAAAATAAATGATTTATAAGTAGTTAACTTATAAATTGGATTTTGGCATTTAAATAAGATATAAATAGAAATTGTTAATTAAGGGATTTTATAAGTTGAAGTTCTTATAAAATAATATAATGGAATTTATAAACATTGTTTTATAAATCCGAATTTGATTCAATTTGATAAGGTAAATATAGAAGTGTATTAAGAGAATTATATCCACGATTTTGGACAGTGGATAATCCTTTAATAAATAAATGTGTAGAAATACTGGATTTGGTAAACGAATTGTATTCACGATTTTAGACAGTGAACAATATATTAAATAAATATTTTGGAAAGTGATATTTTAATTGAAGTTAAATGGTTTAAAGATGTTTTAAAATGTGTTGAGTATCGAATACATAGATTCCAACATTCATTGTTGAAATAGACGTTTTCGAGAACTAAGGAAATGATGGACTATAACACTATTGTTGTAGTAAATGATATTCGAAAGGAAATATTATGTATAGTATTGGGATTTATATATCTATCTTATTTTTGAATCCCTATACTATTGATTTTGGGTTGTCGTAACGATGTTTTACGCAACATTCGTTTTGACCCAAATAAATGTGTTTAAAGAGAATGTTTTCCTTAAAGAAATAAATATATGCTTATTTCTGATTTAAGTATATATAATATTTTCTAAGTGATGAAAATAAATAGATTTGTGAATTACTTATTATTAAATCAGTATATGTTAATGTTTTCCAAAATAGAAAGTTGAAATGCTTTGAGGTTATATCTTTTAAAGATAAATTGATGTGAATATTTGGCAAGTGATTTAATTAATAAAAGATTAATAAAAGGGCCTAGTGATTGTTATGGTGCTAAATATTTGTTTTTTTGTTTTGATAGTTAAATAACCGATTATCGAACTTGGCCAAATTTTAGTTCCTCGACTTGATGTGGGAACTACTTAGTCGTACACTTACGTAGCCTTCTGTGTAGGCTTGATTATCCTTTGTGTTGAGGATGTTGATTTGTATAGTGCGGAGTATTACTCCAATATATCGAGCTTCCTTCTTGGCCCGAAGGATAGCAAGTTGAAAGTTGAAGACGTGATAAGTCTATGAGACTTAGTTGCTGTGTGAGGTTGAGAAACGCTTTTGCGTTGTTGGTTAGAAGAGACCGTGATCGGTTTATCCGAAAACCACTTCGGACCAACGTATATGTGACGATTGTACAGGTTGCTTTGTGATAATATTGTTATTATGGAGTTTCATAGTGGGGGACTGCTTGTTGATCGTTTGGGGTTAAAATCCCAATATACATCTAGTAGCAGTGGTCTCTTCATTATGAAATATCCAATGCAGGGGCTATTCGCTAGTAATCCTAGGGATTTCCCGACAGGATGTGGTAGGGAAGTACCTTCGGTTTGTCCAGTTCCTGGACAACTTGTATGGATGTTTGTCTGACATTGCATTTCTATAGATTACGTTCATTGGTTTTTACAAACGTACATCAGTGGTGGCGGAGAAGGCAACTTCTCTTAGCTTAACACCCTCCTTGAGACGTATGAGCTTAAGGGTTGTATTTTTGTAGAAGGCAATTAGTAGTCAACGAAAATGGCTGTGTGGCATTCTAAGTGATGTGATATGTGATTGTGGAAGGTAATTGTTACCTCATCAGGCGTCATCAACCGAAAATGACCAAAACAGGGTTAGATGCAGCAGGGCTAAGTGGGTCATTCCCATTAGGATATGATCATCCTCTTCTAGATATATCTTTACATGCTATGACGTCGTGTATCTTATTATTGTGCTTTGTATGCTATGAGGGTCCTCGGTAAAGGTCGGTAACGACCGGAGGATGACATAATCGGTACAATCTAGTTATAGAGGTAGGCCGGTCTTGTGTTGGTAGAGGGCAGATGTTTTGTGTCTCGGTACATTCTTCTAGAGATGTACTGCCGGAAGGTAGTCCATACACCTGGCCATTTGTATGGAAATCCAAAACCCACAACGAGCTGCGATTTTGTTTGTAAAGGCGCAATGAATAGCCTCGAAATGCTATATGGGTAACCATTTCGACAATGATTAATATTATTTGTATATACTAGACACTAGTATAATATAAGAGGATTTGATATGAAAGAAATGTTTTAGTTATCGTAACGTAAAAACATGTCCGTGTTTATGTGTGGACTTGTCTTACGAGATACTTTTGTTTTGAAAACTAAGGAAAAGATTGGTAATTTAATAAATTCAGCTGAGTGTGTTTGTCATGCTGATTTACCAGACTGATCTAGGCGTTCTTTCCTTTCAATGCTCGGGTTAGACCGAATATATTTATAGGTTATGCTTTGGTGCTTTTGGAGCTTCAGCAGGAGAGCTGGAGATCTTCATTTCGTATACGCATATCTGTTTTGATTATTGATTATCCACTACATTGCTTAGTTGTTGTTAAATTATCAGCATTTGTGAGGACAGGTTATTATAACTGTTCAAGCTGATAACTATTGATTGATTGTTGAACTCTGATTTATGTATGTATATATACAGTTTCTGTTTTGTAAAGATCATTGACATGATATTATATATTTTCCGCTGCGATATGAGATTCTGTATCGTTCTGTTTGGTTCTGTCTTTTCTTCTTCTCTCTTCTTTTCTTTCTCTTGACTTTCTGTCAGTTTGTGCTTTTTTGGTCAGACATGTGCAGATTATTGTCGATTCAAAGGGTACGGATTTGCGGATCGCCATACGTGGTATCATAGCTTAGATTTTTTATAGTCCTAAGTTTTGATGTGTACTCAATATAGATAGGGACAGTAGCACCCTAGATTGAGTTGAGTGTATTATATATATGAGCGCGAATTTGTTAGTGAATATAAAATGTTTTATATTGTGTTTGCTTATCCGTTGAGCTGTTTGTGAATTCTGGTCGGTATGTGGGATGCCATATTATCGATAGGAATTTCCAAATGCTTAAACAGGGCAAGTCGACATAGTATTATTTTAAATTGGGTAAATGAAATAATTTTGCCTCGATTATATTTTGTATATAAAGGAAACCATTTTTGAAGAATTATTAAAGTGTGTATAAATGAAATGTTTGGTTGTTTGAAAATGTAAATATATATAAGTTAATGAAAGATGTTTGAATAATCTAAATAAAAATAACAATTGTAAAAGAATAAATTATATAAGCAAATGAATTATAAAGTATGGAATTATAATTAATATGATTTACAATTGTGAAATAATCTTATATATAAGAAATGGAACAACCCGAGTGTATTTGTAAATATGAGTTGTAAATGAAAAATGGATTTAGACTAATGATTTGAAATTTTGAATCATGTTAAATTTGAAAGTTGTTTTTCAAAGTTAAAGATGTTATATTATTGTAAATCTAAGTAAGATAAATAAATTTAGAATGATCTTGTATAAGTAAAGGGAAATAGTGAATTATATAAGTAAAAGATTTATAAATGTGGTTTATAAATATAAAACAATATTTTTAAAAGAATATAAAGCACTGAATTCACTACTGTTATTGGAAAATAATAAGGGTGATGACTGCAGCATCATCGGTATCATTTTCGAGTTTCTATGTGATGGATTTGCTACAAATAGTAAATTGAAAATTGAAGTTTTGTTATGATAAACAAATTTGATTTAAAATCCAAGTTGAAATTAATAAAAATAAGTGAAACGAGTTTTGGACTTACAATATATGAATTAATAAAATTTTAGCTTTGGTAAGTTGAAATAAATGTGAGTACGCATAATAAATATATGATTTGAAATTTAACTAAAGGAAGGTTAAATAAATTGAATTGGATTTTAACTAGATTTGATAAGTTATTGAAATGAAATTAAACTTAAGTGGTAAGTGATTATAATATGAATTTGGAAGTTTAAATAAACCTAACTTAATAAAGTGAACTGGATTTGAAATTATAAAGTATGAGTTTGGTGAATGGAAGTGAACTTAGGTAGATTTTCACGGAATTATGAATAAATAAGTTTTATAACTTATAAAATGAGAAAAAGGTAAGTAAAACCAATTGTTAAAATGGTTAGGAAAAACAAAATTTGAATTTGAATGGTGATATGATTTTGACTTAAGTTAAATAAAATGACTTTAAAGATGAAATAGAATTTGAAATAAATTAGAAGTGAACTTAAGTTGTATAGTGAAAGTAAATACGAGTGTGTTGAAATGAAACATAACTTAAGTAATGTTAAATGAAGTTGATTTTGGTATCGAAGTAAATTTATAAAGTGAATTAAATGAATATGAACTTGATTTATATAAAGAAATTCAACTTTGGGGTAAAATGAATTAGCTATTGAATTAGTAATGGATTGAATGTTAATTAATCTAATGTAAATGAATTGATATGGTAAGGGATGTAAATGTTAATTCATTAAAAGATAATGAAATTGAGAATTGAATAGTTGAATGAAAGTCAACTGAATATTAAACCAATTGGAATTAAATGTGTTAAACCAAATTGAATGTAAGCGAAGTAAATAAATTTGGTTATATTGGTTATACACTGGTTGTTAGTTGATTGTATAGAAATTTATTAAGTTTTAGTGAAATTGAATTAATGAAAGTGGAAGCTAAATAATTGAATTCAAATTGAAAGTGAAGTAAGAATAAATATAAATGAATTTGATTTGATTTGGAAGTGAACAAATTGGAATATGATTTAGTGAATGTAAACTAATTGAGTTTGAATAAATGAATGTTAGTAAATCCAATGTTAATGAATCAAATGTGATTAAATTGAAAATTAATTCAGTAAATATTAATAAGAAGTGAAAGTGTATTGATTTGTTGGATGTTAATTGGATGATAGTGTTTGATGGTTGGATTTGTTGCTTATTGGTTGCATTTGCTATGTTGGTATATATAGTTGTTGTATTGGTATATGTTGTATATTGATATTACTTTCACATATACATGTTTCTCATAGTTTGTTGAGTGTTTAGTAGATGCGTATGGCGCTTGCTTCGCTTTTGGAGCTCGCTTTCGTGCTATATTAGCCGCATATGCTCGCTAATAATATATAAGGTACATATCTCGGATTACATATCGTACTTTTACACTTTTTTCCCTTCGAGATGCCTCATCTTGTATGGTGAGATGTATATTTGTGATATATATATATATTGTTATTTTTTTTCGGATCGAACCGTACAAAGGAGACGTTGGCGAAATTTTTTGAAAATTTAAGGCGTTAGAAATTTTTAAGAAAATTGGAAAAATTTGTGAAAACTAAATTTTTGATATCAAGTTAAAAGTTAAATGATATTGGTTGGTTTTGAAAAGATAACTACAAATGTATTTGAAAACTTAGAAAAGTTTTTGTAAGAAGTTTAACTAATGGATTTTGAGAAAAGTTAAAGGTTTAAACTTTTGGTAATCTAATTTGAACGAATTGTTTTGAAAATTTAATGGATATTGTGACTTTTTCTTACTTGGTAATTTCGAGGACGAAATTCTTTTAAGTAGGGGAGAATGTAATGACCCAGAATTTCAGTCATTTGAAATTCGAATATTTAATTAATTTTAAATATTTAAAGGTTAATTTTATAAGCTGAATAAATTATATTTCGAATATAATGAATTTAATTGGATAATTAAATTGTTAATTCAACATTTGAAATTGTAGAAATAATTGGAAATTGGATTTAATGTGAATAAAAATGATTTATAAAGTTGAAATAAATTCTAGTTGAATTTAAATGATCTTAGAGAACTTTTAAAATCGAATTAAAAGTTAATTTGAAGAAATTGAATATTTTAATATTTAATTGACGAGTAAAAATAGTCATTTTTCAAACATTCTTGGATTTTGACGAAACCAGTGTCATCGGATCCGTAATGTTAAATTATTGCAAGATTTCAAATTTCGTGTCAATCAGATTTACGGTTTGTCCGGGGCAAGCTAAAACGTGTAGAAATCGGTTTAAGTGAATTTTTAATTTGAATAATTCGATTTGAAAATCTATCTTTCAAATACGATCGAATTGGCTTTCGATATATATTCCATTATGTTCGAAATAGGGGTAAAATGTTATAAACGCTAGGCCGCACGCTTCGTTTGGAGTTCGGAAAAATTTCGGGTGAATAGTATTGCGAAATTTTCTATAAAAGGACGTGAATATCTTCATTTTGCAAAATCCTAATTGAAACTGGGCTAGCCGCCAGTTTATTTTCTATGGCTGATAATGTTCAATTCTTTATCCTCTAAAACCTTCTAATCAACCAATAATTATCAAATACTATCAACTACAAAGTTGAAGATCTAAACGAGATCTTCGAATCCATACGGTCGAGATTAGATTTCACGCATTGGATCGTCAACAATTTTGGTTCAAAGGCCGATGGTTTGTGCACGTTTCTTGAGCAGCAGGGGTAGCCGAGTGGGGCCAGTCACTGGCCAGGGGTGGAGCGTGCTTCGGCGTTTGGAACGATGGTCTCCGATCGTCACAAAAACGATCGTGGAGGGAGGAAAATTCGTCGATAATTTGGCGGCTATGGGTTCGTGCGTTCGAAAAATGTCTGGGTGGAAGAAGAAAGCACGGGCGGGCTGGATCACGTGAAAGGAAAATGAGCGACCGAGATGAGTTAGGTTAAAAAAATAGTAGTAAAGTTGTAAATTGATTTATTTAAAATTCGTATAACGTCTAAAACACTGTAACTTTGTCATATGAGGTTCGTTTCGCACGAAACGAATTGCGTTGGAACTGTATTGACAAGCACTACGCGATGAAGCTGGTTTGGGGTTTATTAGAGCTAGTGTGAATTTTGGATAAAATTAAACGCTCATTTAATTTTATTCGGAATAAAACACTTGAACTGCGATTGGAAGCAATGTGAGTACAACTCACTCTTTCTAACTCACTGATATTTTTATATAAATGAGAAATAATTTATTATATGATGATGATTATTTGGATGATATATTATATATTGATTGGTATTTGGATATATACCTGCATAGTGGAGCAGATGACCCTACACGTTCCCGTGTGTGAGCGAATGACCCTTTGTACGTGCGTCTGCCTTGAAGCAGACATTGTACACATATTCTAATATGTATGTTTGTTACAGGTGACAGGTTGGAGGGATCCAACTGGATTCCTCACCCGTACTGATTTATTTACAGATATTGTTATATATTCTGTGATCATATGATATATGATATTTTGGATGCCGTGATTGTTATATTTAGTGTTGTTGCAGCATTGGGCCTATTTTTAGAATTTTAAAAATGTTAAAGTAACAATTTCGAATTTAAAAGGATTTTAAAGTGATTTTGGAAATAAATGTTTTATTGAATTTTTGAATTGTTAAGAATTGATTTATTTTGAATAAATAAATGTGATAATTTTTATGTTATAAAAATTATGATGTTTTGGGGAAATATGATAAGAATATGATTTTTGAAATTGGAAGTTAACTATTTTGTGAAATAGTATAAATTGAGATTTTGATTTATTATAAACGGTTTTATATATAAGATTTATAAAATTGAATTTTTATAAATCAAAATGATGCAATTTGAAAAGGAGTTTTGTAAGAGTTAAAATGAGGTTATAAATAGATTTTATAAGCGAATAAGATTTATAATTGTGAAGTTATAAAATAAATGAATTTGTAAAATAAATGATTTATAAGTAGTTAACTTATAAATTGGATTTTGGCATTTAAATAAGATATAAATAGAAGTTGTTAATTAAGGGATTTTATAAGTTGAAGTTCTTGTAAAATAATATAATGGAATTTATAAACATTGTTTTATAAATCCAAATTTGATTTAATTTGATAAGTTAAATATAGAAGTATATTAAAGGAATTATATCCATGATTTTGGACAATGGATAATCCTTTAATAAATAAATGTGCAGAAATGCTGGATTTGGTAACGAATTATATTCACGATTTTAGAAAGTGAATAATATATTAAATAAATGTTTTGGAAAGTGATATTTTAATTAAAGTTAGATGGTTTAAAGATGTTTTAAAATGTGCTGAGTATCGAATACATAGATTTCAACATTCATTGTTGAAATAGACGTTTTCGAGAACTAAGGAAATGATGGACTATAACACTATTGTTGTAGTAAATGATATTCGAAAGGAAATATTATGTATAGTATTGGGATTTATATATCTATCTTATTTTTGAATCCCTATACTATTGATTTTGGGTTGTCGTAACGATGTTTTACGCAACATTCGTTTAAAGAGAATGTTTTCCTTAAAGAAATAAATATATGCTTATTTCTTATTTAAGTATATATAATATTTTCTAAGTGATGAAAATAAATAGATTTGTTAATTACTTATTATTAAATAAGTATATGGAAATATTTTCCAATATAGAAAGTTGAAATGCTTTGAGGTTATATCTTTTAAAGATAAATTGAAGTGAATATTTGGCAAGTGATTTAATTAATAAAAGATTAATAAAAAGGCCTAGTGGTTGTTATGGTGCTAAATATTTGTTTGTTTATTTTGATAGTCAAATAACCGACTATCAGACTTGGCCAAATTTTAGTTCCTCGACTTGATGTGGGAACTATTTAGTCGTACACATAGTACATAGCCTTCTGTGTAGGCTTGATTATCCTTTGTGTTAAGGATGTTGATTCGTATAGTGCGGAGTATTACTCCAATCTAACGAGCTTCCTTCTTGGCCCGAAGGATAGCAAGTTGAAAGTTGGAGACGTGATAAGTCTATGAGACTTAGTTGCTGTTTGAGGTTGAAAAACGCTTTTGCGTTATTGGTGCGAAGAGACCGGGATCGGTTTATCCAAAAACCACTTCGGACCAACATATATGCGACGATTGTGCAGGTTGCTTTGTGATGATATTGTTATTCTGGAGTTTCATAGTGGGGAACTGCTTGTTGATCGTTTGGGGTTAAAATCCCAATATACATCCAGTAGCAGTGGTCCCTTTATTATGAAATATCCAATGCAAGGGCTATTCGCTACTAATCCTAGGGATTTCCCGACAGGATGTGGTAGGAAAGAACCTTCGGTTTGTCCGGTTCCTGGACAACTTGTATGGATGTTTGTCTGACATTGCATTTCTTTAGATTACGTACATTGGTTTTTACAAGCGTACATAAGTGATGGCGGAGTAGGCAACTTCTCTTAGTTTAACACCCTCCTTGAGACGTATGAGCTTAAGGGTTGTATTTTTGTGGAAGGCAATTAGTAGTCAAAGGAAATGGCCGTGTGACATTCTAAGTGATGTGATATGTGATTGTGGAAGGTAATCGTTACCTCATCAGGCCTCATCAACCGAAAATGACCAAAACAGGGTTAGATCCAGCAGGGCTAAGTGAGTCATTCCCATTAGGATATGATCATCCTATTCTAGATATATCTTTACATGCTATGACGTTGTGCATCGGATTATTGTGGTTTGTATGCTATGAGGGCCCTCAGTAAAGGTCGGTAACGGCCGAAGGATGACAATTCGGTACCATCTAGTTTTAGAGGTGGGCCGGTCTTGTGTTGGTAGAGGGCAGATGTTCTGTGCCTCGGTACATTCTTCTAGGGATGTACTGCCGAAAGGTAGTCCCTTCACCTGGTCATTTGTATGGAAATCCAAAACCCACTACGAACTGCGATTTTGTTTGTAAAGGCGGAATGAATAGCCTCGAAATGCTATATGGGTAACCATTTCGACTATGATTAATATTATTTGTATATACTAGACACTATTATAATATAAGAGGATTTGATATGAAAGAAATGTTTTAGTTATCGTAAGGTAAAAACATGTCTATGTTTATGTGTGGACTTGTCTTACGAGGTACTTTTGTTTTGAAAACTAAGGAAAAGATTGGTAATTTAATAAATTCAGTTGAGTGTGTTTCTCACGCTGGTTTACCAGACTGATCCGGGCGTTCTTCCCTTTCAATGCTCATGTCAAACCGAGTATATTTATAGGTTATGCTTTGGTGCTTTTGGAGTTTCAGCAGGAGAGCTGGAGATCTTCATTTCGTATACCCATATCTGTTTTGATTATTGATTATCCGCTACATTGCTTAGTTGTTAAATTATCAGCATTTGTGAGGATAGGTTATTATAACTTTTCAAGCTGATAACTATTGATTGATTGTTGAACTCTGATTTATGTATGTATATATACAGTTTCTGTTTTTTAAAGATCATTGATATGATTTTATATATTTTCCGCTGCGACGTGAGATTCTGTATCGTTCTATTTGGTTCTGTCTTCTCTTCTTCTCTTCTCTTCTCTTTTCTTTCTCTTGACTTTCCGTTAGTTTGTTGTTTTTGGGTCGGACATGTATGGATTATTGTCGATTCAAAGGGAACGGATTTGCGGGTCGTCACATTGTCCTTAACTAATACGATACCATGATGGTTTAGGACTATTTTAGAATAAATGTAATATACAAATAATTATAAACAGTCACAGAACAGCAAACTTAGATCGGAGTATACATACATCATACATAATACAACATACAAAAGTTGCATGAACTACAAAATATACATACACAAGCATCCCACAAAATAATAGGTACAATGTCCAAGGCCCAAAAAAGTGGTCCAGACAAAAGCAAGCCAACGGATCTAAGAAGGAGTGAGCTAAATCCATGCCTAACCTGTAACTCGGTCTGAGTCAAGTAATAAATACACTGGTCAGGCTAGCTAGAGCTTATCATTAGTACAGATAACAGTAATAGGAGAAAAGGGAGAACAAATCCGTTGTTGCCAACGGAACGATATAAGTATAATGAAAATCATCTCTAAGGTGAGAAATATGTGGGTTCATCATGATTTCATAAGGGAATTCAATTGGTTATCTAACTACGGTTCATCTTCAATTGTTACATAAGTGAAATAGGCAAGGATTTGATTCATATAAATAATCATAAAAAAAGGGTCTAAAACCCCATAAATCCATCATAATAGAATTCAATGAGGGTTCAAAACAATATGTTAGAAATCTCCATAAAACCATCAATACATGTAAGCCTTCATCTTACTCAAGGCTATAATAACATCCTCATAAAAAGGTGAAATCAAACATCTAAAACTTCATTGAAAACTGCACGTGCTTACATCATGACTAAGACTAATATTTGGTACCATAAACATCATGATGGCTGGAGTCAAGTAACATTATAACATCGTGAACATCGTGATGACTATAGTCTATAATATCGTAATGACTCACAGTCACAAAGACCTGAGTTAATAACATCGGGATGATCGGAGTCACAACTACATCATGATGACTCCAATTGAGTACTCGTGGTCTATAGTACTAGTAAATATTGTGAATGTGTCTCAACTTCTCGGATAGGAACCCAATAGGCGTTAACATACGTCCCATACCATAGTTCGCACCTAATGGTTTACTAACCGTTAGTTGATGCCACACTATAAAACATCATAAACATCATGAAAATATACTCTGCCTCATCTCATCGGCGAGTAAACACGATACCCTCCTTGTCTCATCTCATTGACGAGTACTAGTGGCATCATGACTTGTCACATCTCATCGACAAGTAAAAGCCATCATAATACATCTCAACACCATAAAATTATCATAAAGAAGCTTTCCAAAACACCTAAAATTAGTGAATTTTGTTAAGAAACGAAAGAGTTATGGTTAATTTCGTTTCAAATTCAAACGCAAAGAAAATATTAGTTTTGTTCTCGGGATTGCAATAGAAATACTCAATTTTGAAACAGATAACTTCAAAAATTTTGAAAACACAAAACTTATAGTACACGATCTAAGCTTTTCAAAACATCTAAAATTATTGAATTGGTTAAGAAACGAAAGAGTTATGGTTAATTTAGTTTCAGATTTGAACGCAGAGCAAATAATAGTTTTGGTCTCGAGATTGCAATAGAAACGCTCAATTTTGAAATGGATAACTTCAAAGTTTTGAAAAACACGAAACATGAAACTTATAGTACATGATATATGCTTTTCAAAACATCTAAAATTATTGAATTTGGTTAAGAAACGAAAGAGTTATGCTTAATTTAGTTTCAGATTCAAACACAGAGCAAATAATAGTTTTGCTCTCGGGATTGCAATAGAAACGCTCAATTTTGAAATAGGTAACTTCAAAACTTTGGAAAACGCAAAACATGAAACTTTTATTACATGATCT
Organism: Allium cepa; assembly: GCA_030765085.1. Lineage (NCBI taxonomy): Eukaryota > Viridiplantae > Streptophyta > Magnoliopsida > Asparagales > Amaryllidaceae > Allium > Allium cepa. The sequence goes on along the minus strand of CM060938.1, from coordinate 24,783,221 downwards.
AATCTTTCCAAAACATCTAAAATTATTGAATTTGGTTAATAAACGAATGAGTTATGGTTAATTTAGTTTCAGATTCAAACACGGAGCAAATAATAGTTTTGCTCTCGGGATTGCGATAGAAACACTCAATTTTGAAATAGATAACTTCAAAATTTTGGAAAAAACAAAACATGAAACTTGTAGTACATGATCTACGATTTCCAAAACATCTAAAATTATTGAATTTAGTTAAGAAACGAAAGAGTTATGCTTTAATTTAGTTTCAGATTCAAACACAGAGCAAATAATAGTTTTTCTCTCGGGATTGCAATAGAGACACTCAATTTTGAAACAGATAACTTCAAAATTTTGAAAAATACAAAACATGAAACTTGTAGTACATGATCTAATCCTTCCAAAACATCTAAAATTATCGAATTTTGTTAAAACGAAAGAGTTATGTTTAATTTAGTTTCAGATTCAAACGCAGAGCAAATAATAGTTTTGCTCTCGGAATTGCAATACAAACACAATTTTGAAATAGATAGCTTCAAAATTTTGAAAAACACAAAACATGAAACTTGTAGCTCTATGTCTGAGCTTTCCATAACGTCTAAAATCATCAAATTTGGTTAAGAAATGCAAAATTTATTTCAGCTTAAATCTCGAACAAATTTTACAGAGATGATTTTTTTTTTTTTTTCAAGTTCTCACAAGATTACCATTTCAGCTAGCAAATTTATGAGCATGCACTCTCCTTAAGGATTTAACAAAAAATTTAAGGACAAGTTGATAGCTTTTGTGATAAATTGAGGCTCTAAACACTTATAGAAGCTGAAACAAGAACATGCGGTACAAAAGAAGAAAAGTTACAAACAATTCAATACAAACTCAAGATTTGATGAATTTATTCCTAATATAGGATGTGATTACCTTGTATATGCTCTAGTTTGAAGACTCTCTTCTTTAATTTGCAAAAGGTTTGGTGAAATTTGGTTTTAAATTGAGAGAGCCATGAAATATCTTCTGTTCTTTTACTGTAAGATTTTGTTGAGAGGAAGAAGCAAATGAAAATGAGTACAGTTCATTTTCTCTCAACGAGAAAATTCTAGAGGATGGGCTATGGATTCTATTCAAACACTCTTAGCTCAAATAGTATACTTAGTGGAAAAAACAAAGTTATGTGTATATATTAACCTATTTTTCACTATATATTCATATTCCAACATTTACAAGCCAAGTAAAATACATACATCAATTTGCTTTGAAATAAAACAGTTATTGTTGAATATGCAGTATATGATTTTTATTTGATGATAATAAACATGTATATATTCATTTAAATATATTGTTAATGTACTATTTTATTTTTCACATCATTAAATAAATATTTTCTGAATAAAATAAATAACACAGAGTTTAAATTCAAATAGATATTTTATTCAAACAAATATTTATTACAGTTTTGAATAGTACAAATTTGAGCTCTCACTATATACATACAAATTCAATGACAATACAAATTCGATTATATCACAATTTATCATGTACAAATGCACCTCACTACAATTGACTCATTCACTCGTATTTATCTTCAACTTCATTCCAGATTGAATGCAGCATCTGAGCAATCTACAAAATAAACACTTACCAGTAAAATTGAAAAGAAAATATTTTGCATTTTAAAATAAAATGTGTATTTGTGAAAATTTTATTTGCCTCAGTTATTTGGGTTGTTCATCATCATTTAAATTTGAATTCATCATACACGAACAGCTTGTGACATGCACAGTGTATCACTGTACATGCCTCAAGGTCGTGCACACCGATATGCACTTGATAAAATTATAGGGATAAGTCAGCACAAGGTCAAACCCAAATCAAAAGCCGGGTTCAACTCAAGTGAAATAAAAATAATGTCATGACACGAGCACAAGGTCAAACCCGAGCTTTAAAGCTGGATTCAACACAGGTGTCGTCCAAAAATACATCACAATATGTACAAAGTCAATGCAACAGTGGTGCACCATAAATTGACACAAGACATGAGCATTCAACAAAAGCTCCAAGCAGACTCAACTAGCTCATGCTAATGAAACAACAAACTAGAGCATGCATAAGTTTATATGCATATCAAAGTGCAGCAGACGAGTTCAAAAGTCATGGAACATCAAGGTGATCGAATAAGTGAACAATGCAAACAAGTCACATATATACAAGGAACAAGCAGATGATACATGTACAAGACTCAAGACTGCACAATTCAAGATGAAATCATATCACAAAACAATGCTACAAAAGCAACCGGACTCGATTGAATCAAGTACAACAAGAACATAGTCTCGACCAAAACAGGACTAGCCTCAACATGAAGTTCAACAGCATATATGTACAGCATGAACCAGACAAGTACACAAGGCATGGCACACTGGAATATGTAGTGCAATAAAGTTAAGATGCAACTCAACTCAACTCGAAGACTGGACACTACTTACTGCAGTCACCAGTGGAACGAAAACCAGACATGAGTTCAAATGCAATGCAACATGAAGTCTAATTCAACTCAGACATGTACAATGAGTAGCATATTCAAGTGCAGACTACATAAGTGGTGCACATGTCAACAATCAATGATGAAGCAATGCAATATGAACCAGACAGTACACAAGTGAAGAATGAATGCAACAAAACAACTCGACCAGTTCAATATGCTATGCACAGGAACCAAGGCCAAGACCAGTGAACTGGAAGTGCCGACTAGGCAGCAAACAAGAACAAAACATCAACCTCAAATGCTACGTTAAGTCAAAGAAAACACAACATGGCCAGTGAAACAAAAATGAAGCAGTTCAATATCACATGGAATCAAGTACATGACAGCATAGCAGCAACATGAAGTAACAGTGTCAAAATAACCAAGTCAGTCTCATTTCAATGTTAAAGTCATAGAGAAAAAATTCAATGACCAAAGTCAACAGCATACCAGCAATTGTAAAGCCGTGGTACTCATGAATGAACAAGTCAGTTTTAATCAAGTCCAAAAAAATATGCCGAAATGACCAAGGAAAAGATCGAACAGTTCAGAATCGAAGCCGTGGCAATCAAGGAAGTCAAAACCAAAGCCGTGAAAATTAAGCAATCAAATATACGAAATTGAAGAAGTTAGAAGAATCGCCATCATTCAATAAAAATCAAGTGGCTGAAATGAATTCAAGCAAAAATAATTGACGAATTCATATGATAAAATACGAATGAAAATATAGGGGATCGAACCCTATTTAAATCGGGTAACAACATAGGCAAATCCATTCGAGTTCAAAGCGACAACAGAGAAAACATTATACCAATAACTCCAATCATCGATCTAGTTCATGCAAACTAACGAGTAAAGCAAAAAGGCATAAATTACATACTGAAGTCTAAATCGAACTCAGTCGAAATGAAACAGCCGTGAGAGAATCGAAGAAATGGTCGATTGCCGAAGCAAAGCAGTACAATAGCCATTGTAATCAACCAACAATCAATCAGTGGCTTTAAGAATTACAAAAGCCCTAATTTCATAGCAAAGAGGAACGAGAACGAGCAGACCATTTTCCAAAGAACGAAGCAAAAGAGTTCGGCCTAATTATAAAAAGAAAAGGGGATTTAATCTCTATCATTTTTTTTATTGAGACGGCATACATAATTGGGCTTAGTTTTATAAATTAGGTTTTTTCTTTTAATTGTTTTTAAATTTGGTAAAACGATTGTATTTTCTAGTCGTGTGACTAGGGACGAACTACAGTGGTGTAGTTTCGAGAATTTGCAACTCAGTGGCTGAGTTGTGGCAGGGTTTTGAGCGTAGAGTTAAGGTTAGTCGATAGCGGGTGTCACAAGTTTACATGTGTAAGCGTCTGACTGCTTAATTTCTAGTAGAAACCTTGAAGGCAGCACGTAGGCAGGGTTTCACCGAAGCTGGGTAAATCTGTGTGTTCTGTTTTTGTTCTGCTATTATCTATGGTGCTGTTATTCTGTGATCAGTGTTGAAATTATATTATATATACTTCCGCAATAAATTTTTATAATTAATAGTATCACACTATTCACCCCCCATTTAGGGTGAAATCGATCCTACAAGTGGTATTAGAGCTAGGAACAAAAGCCATTTTTGTTTTAAAAATTTGATTTTTCAAAAACCAATTTTTGTTTTAAAAATTTGAATTTTTAAAATGGCTTCTTTTAATACTGCTTTTCCTGTGGGTCGTTCTATAATTACACCACCAATGTTCAATGGTGAATATGCTTACTGGAAAAATAAAATGAAAATGTTTCTAAAAACCATTGATGCTTGGAATATAGTTGAGATAGGTTATAGAGCACCCATTGTAGTTATAAATAATCAAGAAATTGAAAAACCATTTGATCAATGGATAGATCTAGAAAATAAGTTACAGAATGCTAATGCTAAAGCTATGAATTCTATTATTTGTTCATTAGATCGTATTGAATCTAATCGTGTCTCACATTGTCTAACTGCGCTAGAAATATGGCACACACTAGAAGTGACTCACGAAGGAACATCTCAAGTAAAGGAATCTCGCCTTGCCATGCTAAGTAGAGAATACAAGAATTTTACAATGGCCAAGGAAGAAAATGTCAAAGAGATGTATGGACGGCTTTCCAACATCGTATACAAATAAAAATCTCTTGGAAAATCATATACGGAATTGGAAATAGTCCGAAAAATCCTCAGCGTCCTTCCACGAAGTTTTGAAGCAAAAGTGACTGCCATTCAAGAATTGAAAGATTTAAAACAAATCAAAGTTGTAGAACTCATCGGAAATCTCACCACTTATGAGCTAGAAATGAAATTCAAGGAAGAGCGTGAAGGAGGAGATAATCGAAAGACATCAATAGCTCTCAAAGAAACAACTAAAAGTGATGATGACGATGATGATGGAGCAGCAGAGCTGGCATTGTTAATGAAGAGATTCAAAAAGTGGAACCACAAATACGAAATCTAGCTCTAAATCAAAAATTAAAAAGCAGAATAATCAAAGTTCTAGATAACCCAGAAGAGCAAGAAATCATTTGTCACACGTGCAACAAACCCGAACACATCAAGCCCAATTGTCCTCAGAATAGACACGGTCTAGAAAAGAGATCAAAAAGGAGAAGTTTTGCGGCCACGTGGAATAAAAGTGATGATGGTAATAAAAGTACTAGCAGTGAGAGTGAGAAAGCAGATATGTGCCTTCGAGGTGATATAACTGATAGCGATGATGACGAGCCAAGCAAGGTATCAAAACTCACTCACTCAGAATTACTTACATATTTCCATGAAGTAAATGGCTGTTTTGAATGACTTAGGGAGAAGTACGCTAAAATTGAATCACAAAGAGATTGTTTGATAGAATCAAATAAACAACTTAATCAATTGGTTAAAAACTATCAAAGTAGGAGCCCTAAGTGTGATAAGTGTCCAACATTCGAAGAAGAGATTAAAAAACCAGAAATTAAAATAAAATCACTTGAAAATGAAATTCTGATTTTGAAAGAAAGCGAAAACACGAGAGAAAATTCCATTAAAAAGTGCATACAATTATTGAACGAAAATTAATCTTTCAAATCACAAGTCTAACAACTGTCAACGACTTTAGAAATTTTTTCCAAAAGTGAAAGATCGTTGAAAGTGCTATTAGGGAAACAAACTGTTAATACAGATAGACAAGGACATGGATATAATCAATCTGAACTTGATGGAAGCAAAATTAATCAAGTCAAATTCAAGTGCACAATTTGTGGAAAATTTGGACACAATCATAATATTTGTTGGTATAGACCCAAACAAGTGAAAACCATTCCAATTTGGGTTCCAAAAGGTACAAATATAAAATCTCTCAAAGTTAAACAAATTTGGGTGCCAAAAGGAACATATATAAATAGTTATGGGTCTCCACAAAATTATTTTTCAAAATCATTTTCCACTAACAATCATGGACCTATAAAAACGAATAGTTCACAAAAATATTCTCTCGTGTAGGTATGGTGGAAGGCTAAGGAACAACGTCAGTGGTATCTGGATTCTAGCTATTCCAGACACACAATAGGCGAAAAACCAAAGTTCCTTAGCCTAGTATAAAGGTGACAAAATCACAATGGGCAACAATGAAAATTTATCGTAAAGGTAAAATAGGTAATGGTATACTTTGAAAGATATATTAAATGTGATAATCTGCACCATAATCTGAATTAAATCAGCCAGTAATGTGACAATAAAATGAATGTTGATAATAATTCTAACTTTTTCAAAATTGTTGGCCAATTATATTCTTATGTCAAGAACACTATAAAAAAATCTAGAGTCTTTGAACTACTTCATATAGATTAGTTTGGATTAATGATAGTGTTTTATTGGTTGATGATAATACATTTGGTTATTTTACGGTTGACTCTATATTCTCGGTTTTTGTTAATTGGCACGGCTTCAATTAAAATTGAAAAGAATTTCATTCAAAAAGGTTTTCAAGAATTTGTTGCAACATCACATTCTGTTCTATAACATTTAATTAATGATAATCTCGAGTGAAAGAAAAATTCAGATGCAAATTACACTGGTAATCTAGTTGATAGGAAAATTTCTAGTGGAACGTGATTTATGTTGAGACATTCAGCAATTGCATCTTTTCAAGAAAAATATCTGCATATTTTTTTCATTTCAAATAATTTTCAAATTAGCAGACATTTTTCTTATAAAAACCCCTTCCAGAAAATATTTTTTGTCGACCGTGTTTCAGATTAGTCATCTTAAAATATTTGATTTTACAATTATTTTTGGATTTGATCTTAAATGATTACATTGACTAATCTGACTCCCTACTAATTATCGAAAAGATAAATAGTGATTAAAAAAGTGATGAGTGCTGATATTAATCATATATTATGACTTGAGAAGGTATATTTGGTAATTTCTTTAGAAACTTGGACAAGAGTTATAAAAACTTTGTGTTGGTAAAAGTTCCATGACCATTTCTATTTCTACCATATTTCTATTAACCATCACTCATCAAAATCCAATATAGTATGTCAATATCTGGTGCTTTAAACAAGAATCATTTGTTTTTCATTTTATTATTTTTTTTGCAATAAAAATATCCAAAGTATTCACTCTCATTTAAAAGTCCTCACGATTATGCATGGGTGAATTACTTGGAATTTTTTTATGTGCTTCCATGCTCGTTTAAAATTCCTCACGATTATGCATGGGTGAATTACTTGGAATTTTTTTATGTGCTTCCATGCTCGTTTAAAAGTCCTCACGATTATGCATGTATGAAACGCATATCAAAATTGCTTTATTAAAAAGACAAGTTGATTCTAATCCCATTTAATAGTCTTCACGGTTATGCACGGTTAGAAGATACTTGAATTCATTTTAAAAAAAATTCGGAATACTACTAATCTCATTTAAAAGTCCTAACGGTTATGCATGGTTAGTAAATATTCAAATTCCCGATATAAATATACCACAAATAGACACAACTATATGGTTTTATTTGATGATATCATCTCTATCACTCTAAAGCAGAATATGCGTCAAACAGAGTATTAATGATTTTTGTTTGATTTTTTATTGAAATTTAATATTTATGCTCGATTGGGTATTAATGTTTTATTAATATCTATCACTTTATCTCTATTTTTCTAACACTGTTACTCTTTTGCTAATAACAAAAGGGGGAGAGAAAAGTTAAGATTTTGACAAATAAAGGTCAAATATTTTCTATTTGCATCTAGGCTCATTTGCATATTTTTATTTGCATGCATATATGAAGGGGGGGCTCTGTGTGGAGAGGGAGCATTCAAATAGAGGAGCAAATTGAATGATAAAATACATTTAACAAATTCAAAATCTTAAATATATGTTTGTTATCATCAAAAGGGGGAGATTGTTGAATATGCAAGTATATGATTTTTGTTTGATGATAATAAACATATATATATATATATTCATTTAAATGTATTTGTTAATGTACTATTTTATTTTTCACATAATTAAATAAATATTTTCTGAATAAAATAAATACCACAGAGTTTAAATTCAAATGGATATTTTATTCAAACAAATATTTATTACATTTTTGAATAATACAAATTTGAGCTCTCACTATATATATACAAATTCAATGACAATACAAATTCGATTACATCACAATTTATAATTTACAAATGCACCTCACAACAATTCACTTCCATATTGAATCCAGCATCTGAATAATCTGCAAAATAAACACTAACACGGTAAAATTGAGAAGAAAATATTTTACAGTGTAAAATAAAATGTGTACTTGTGAAAATTTTATTTGCCTCAGTTATTTGGGTTGTTCATCATCATTTAAATTTGAATTCATTATACACGAACAGCTTGTGACATGCACAGTGTATCACTGTACATGCCACAAGGCCGTGCACACGGATATACACTTGATAAAATTATAGGGACAGGTGAGCACAAGGTCAAACCCAAATCAAAAGCCGGGTTCAACTCAAGTGAAATAAAAATAATATCACGACACGAGCACAAGGTCAAACCCGAGCTTTAAAGCTGGATTCAACACAGGTGCAGTCCAAAAATACAAGCACAATATGTTCGAAGTCAATGCAACAGTGGTGCACCATAAATTGACAAAAGACATGATCATACAACAAAAGGTCAAAGCAGACTCAACTAGCTCATGCTAGTGAAACAGAAAACCAGAGCATGCATAAGTTTATATGCATATCAAAGTGCAGCAGACGAGTTCAAAAGTCATGGAACAGCAAGGTGACCGAACAAGTGAACAATGCAAACAAGTCACATATATATAAGGGACAAGCAGATGATACATGTAAAGACTCAAGACTGCACAATTCAAGACGAAATCATATCACAAAACAATGCTACAAAAGGTACCAGACTCGATTGAATCAAGTACAACAAGGATAGAGCCTCGACCAAAACAGCACCAGCCTCAACATGAAGTTCAACAGCATATATGTACAGCATGAACAAGACAAGTACACAAGGCATGGCACACTGGAATATGTAGTGCAACAAAGTTAAGACGCAACTCAACTCAACTCGAAGACTGGACACTACTCACTACAGTCACCAGTGGAACGAGAACCAGACATGAGTTCAAATGCAATACAACATGAAGTCTAATTCAACTCAGATACATACAGTGCGTAGCATATTCAAGTGCAGACTACACAAGTGGTGCACATGTCAACAAATCAATGATGAAGCAATGCAATATGAACCAGACAGTACACAAGTGAAGAACAAATGCAACAAAACAACTCGACCAGTTCAATATGCCATGCACAAGAACCAAGGCCAAGACCAGTGAACTACAAGTGTCGATCAGGCAGCACACAAGAACAAAACAGCAACCTCAAATGCTACGTTAAGTCAAAGCAAACACAACATGCACCAGTGAAACAAAAATGAAGTAGTTCAATATCACATGGAATCAAGTACATGACAGCACAGCAGCAACATGAAGTAACAGTTTCAAAATAACCAAGTCGGTCTCATTTCAATGTTAAAGTCCCGGAGAAAAAATTCAATGACCAAAGTCAACAACATACCAGCAATTGTAGAGCCATGGTACTCATGAATGAACAAGTCAACTTTTAATCAAGTCAAAAACAATATACCGAAATGACCAAGGAAAAGATCGAACAGTTCAGAATCGAAGCCGTGGCAATCAAGGAAGTCAAAACCAAAGCCGTGAAAATCAAGTAATCAAATATACGAAATTGAAGAAGTCAGAAGAATCATCATCATTCAATAATAATCAAATGGCCGAGACGAATTCAAGCAAAAATAATTGACGAATTCATATGATAAAATACGAATGAAAATATAGGAAATCGAACACTATTTAAACCGGGTAACATCATAGGAAAATCCATTCGAGTTCGAAGCAACAACAGAGAAAACATTATATTAATAACTCGAATCATCGATCGAGTTCAAGTAAACTAACGAGTAAAGCAAAAAGGCATAAATTACATACTGAACTCTATATCGAACTCAATCGAATTGAAGCAGCCATTAGAGAATCGAAGAAACGGTCGATTGCCGAAGCAAAGCAGTACAATAGCCATTGTAATTAACCAACAAAAAATCATCGGCTTCAAGAATTACAAAAGCCCTAATTTCATAGCAAAGAGGAACGAGAACGAGTGGCCCATTTTCCAAAGAATGAAGCAAAGGTGTTCGGCCGAATTATACAAAAAAAGGGGATTTAATCTCTATCATTTTTTTATTGGTTCGGCATACATAATTGGGCTTAGTTTTATAAATTAGGGTTTTGCTTTTAATTGTTTTTAGATTTTATAAAACGATTGTATTTTCAAGTCATGTGACTAGGGGACGAACTACGGTGGTGTAGTTCGAGAATTCACAACTCAGTGGCTGAGTTGTGGTAGGATTTTGAGCGTAGAGTTAAGGTTAGTCGATAGAGGGTGTCGCGAATTTACGTGTGTAAGTGTCTGACTGCTTAATTTCTAGTACAAACCTTAAAGGCGGCACGTTGGCAGGGTTTTGCCGAAGCTGGGTAAATCTGTGTGTTCTGTTTTTATTCTGCTATTATCTGTGCTGCTATTATTCTGTAATCGGTGTTGAAATTATATTATATAAACTTCCGCAATAAATTTTTATAATTAATATTATCACCCTATTCACCCCCCCCCCCTCTAGGATGAAATTGATTCTACAGCTATTGTGACAAAAGAAAATTTATTTTAACAATAAAAAGTTATTTCAACAATAAAACACCATTTTTAAGAATATTTAACAATTTAGACAATTTTAGTGTAAAACACTATTTTTAAAGTATAACTTGATCAAAAATTATTCTCTTAGTCAAATAAATTGTAATAAATCATTCTAATACTTTTAAAACAACAAAATAATATTTTCACACAATATTTCATCTTTTATTTTAATAAAAGACAAGTTTTCTTCATATTTTCCTCTTATATTCAACAAAAGGATAATATTAGCAATAATTACCAATATTATCACATTAACTTAATTAAAATACAATAAATGATTAATTTCACTCCAAAACCTCAAAATAAAGTTTTTAAAACTTCATTTCCATCAATTTGGATTTATTTCAACAATTAAATGTTGAATTACATCACTTAGTAAATTTATTAACTCAAATTTACCTAAATTCTAATATTTTCCATTTTATTTAATCAAATCTCCAAACAATGAATTTTAAACCCAATACTTAACTCCAAACATATTGTTTATTTAAAATAAACAATTTAAACCAAATTTATTTTCTTCATTTCATTGTATTCTCAATATTAAACTATAAGTATTGTTATAATTTAATATTTCAGGTAATCACCAATACTAAGGTTGTTACAGAATCCTCCTCTATTAAAAATTGCGTCCTCGCAATTCCTAGAGGTAATCCATATTCAACATACTTTATTTCATCAAACAAAGAGAATTTAGATAGGTTAAACTGGAAAATTCTTACTTTCAGAGTGAGAAGATAAGAAACTAGGATACGATTGCTCGATGAATTCTATGGATTCCCAAGTGCAGTCATTGAGATTATCGGACCATTGAGTCTTCACGAGCGGAATACTCTTGTTGCGAAGGCGTCTAACCTCCGAAGCAAGAACCCTCACAGAATGCTGCACGAATGATAGAACAGGAGAGACTTCTAGCTTCTCTAAAGCATGAGAATCGAACACAGAATCTAACTCTCGTAGACACTTCCTCAACTGAGAGACGTGGAATACGTCATGAACTCCAGAAAACTGATCGGAAAGTGCTACGTGATATGCAACAGGACCGATATGCTTTGTAATAGGAAAGGGTCCAATATAGCGTGGTGCCAATTACCTTGTCTGGCTGAAGCGTATCACTCCCTTCATAAGAGAAGCTCAGATATAAACAAGATCGCCCATTGAGAACTCAAGAGGCCTCCTACGGTTGTCCGCGTAGGATTTCTGTCGACTCTGAGCCTCTTTCATTCTCTTTTGGATAAGATGGATCTTCTCAGAGGATTCTCAAATAGAATCGGGGCCAAGAATGAGCTTTTCCCCTAACTCAAGCTAACATGATGGAGAATGACACGACCTTCCATATAAGGCTTGAAAGAAGCCATGACGATAGAAGATTGGTAGCTGTTATTATACACAAACTCAACTAAAGGAAGATGATACTCTTAACTACCACCAAAATCCAAGATACAAGCATGAAGCAGATCTTCCAAGATACAATTCACCCGTTCAGTCTGTCCATCAGACGGTAGGTGATAAGATGTGCTAAGATTAAGCTTTGTGCCCAAAGCTTGTTGGAGACTCTGCCAGAAGTGACTCGTGAAAAGAGGATCACGATCACACATAATAGATGAAGGAACATCGTGTAAACGCACGATATCCTTAATATATAGCTTCGGTAAGAGAGATGTCGTCATATTAGACTTAATAGGAATGAAATGTGTGGACTTTGTAAGACGGTCCACAACAACCCAAATACTATTATGGACTGACCTCGAACAAGGTAAGCCATCGATAAAATCCATAGAAACCTGGTCCCATTTCCACAACGGAACCGCTAAAGGCTGAAGAAGACCACTGGGTCGCTGATGCTCGGCCTTAATAAGCTGCAAGTCATGCAATTGCTTGCATAACTTGCTATATCTCGCTTCATGCCTTCCTAGTAATAGAAGTGACGCATATCAGCATACATCTTGCAGCTACTAGGATGAATGGTGTACTTAGAATGGTGACACTCAGCTAGAATGTTCGGCCTAAGTTCTGGAATAGAAGGCACGACTAGACGATTCTTCATTCGAATATACCCTTGAATATCGATGCTGAAATCCCTCATCTCAATGTCATTGTAGGATACAGACTTATGCCTTTGAATAAGAACAGATATATCAGAGTCTTTTTGCTGAGCCCTGTCAATCCGATCTAGAAGAGAAGGACGAGCTTCCATGCTATACAATAGAATAGGCGAATCTGAAGTGGAAGCACAATCACGGATATCACATATGGAAAGAGCCTCAAGAACTTTCCACTCTGCAATCATCATGGAAACAATAGCCGAATGCTTACGACTCAAAGCATCAGCCACTCGATTCCCCTTGCCAGGGGTATACTGAATATTGAAATCATATGAAGCTAGAAACTCGAGCCAATGCTTCTGTCGCATGTTGAGCTCCTTCTGGGAGAACAAGTACTTAAGAGACTTGTGATAGGTGAAAAGAGTAAAGTGCTCTCCCAACAAATAATGACACCACATCTTCAAAGCAAAGACAATGGCGGCAAGCTTTAAATCGTAGGTAGCATACCGAACTTCGTTCAGACATAATTGCCTTGAAGCGTAGGCAACTATCCTATCCTTCTGCATAAGAATAGCACCGAGGCCACTATGACTGGCATCGGTATAGACAATAATTCCTGATTCCCTTCGGGAACCACAAGAACAGAAGTATTAGTGAGAAGCTCCTTCAATCTATGAAAGGAAGCCCCACACTTATCATACCATATATAGTGAACTCCTTTCTTCGTAAGGCTTGTAAGTGGAAGCACAATACGGGAAAAGTCTTTGATGAATCGACGATTATAACCCGCCAAACCCAAAAAGCTACGAATTTCATGAACATTCTTAGGCATCTTTCAATTCTGGATGGCTTCGATCTTAGAAGGATCGACTGAAATGCCTTCGGAAGAAACAATGTGGCCTAAGAACTTAACTTGCTTTTCCCAAAAATGACACTTAGAAAGCTTTGCTTTGAGTTGATGCCGTCGAACTTTGACAATGTCCGCCTCGGACTTAGAATATACAAGAATGTCGTTGATGAAAACAAGAACAAACTTATCAAGATATTCCCTGAATACTTGATTCATAAGGTCGACGAAATAAGAAGGAACATTCGTCAAACCAAACGTCATGATGAGCCACTCATATGAACCATAGCGAGTGCGGAAAGCTGTAAGTGAAATGTTGTCTTCCGCAACTCGGAGCTGGTGAATCTCGTGGCAAGGTCAAGCTGTGAGAAGACCTTAGCACCACTCAACCGATCGAACATATCGTCAATTTTAGGCAATGGATAGCGGTCCTTGATGGTTAACTCATTAGGTTTGCGATAATCAACGCATAGCCTAAGAGTCCTATCGGACTTCCTCACGAATACCATCGCGGCTCCCCACGGTGAAAAACTGGATCGAATGAAATGCTTGGATTCAAGCTCTAGGAGTTTCTTCTTGAGTTCCTCATTCTCTTTAGTATACATCCTCATGGGAGGACGACTAAGTGGCTGTGCGCCTGGAAAAAGGTTGATGCGGAACTCAATAGCCCGCTTGGGTGGTAATCCCTAAACAGGCTCAAATAAGTCTGGAAAGTCATGAACAACAGGAATCCGAGACACATTATCATCATCGTCTCGAGAATCAAGAGCAAATAAAGGAGCCATGAAATCATGATCGGACTCTTAAAGCAGAAGAGACAACTGAGTAGGAGAATCAGGATGACGAAGATATAAAACTCTCTCCGAACAAAGAATCCTGGCATCGTATCTAACTAGCCAGTCCATACAAGAATCATATCAAATCCCAAGAAAAGGAATCACATGCAGATTCGCACGGAAAGGAAAACCACAAATCATAATCTCAACATCATGACAAGGAAGACTAAGGGTTGCAGATCCCCCGATAGGATTCGCAATCCGTAAAAAAGTAAGCATGCAAGAAGCATTTAACTGTAAAGCATCAACGAGTTCCTTCGATACGAATGAATGAGAAGCACCTGTATCGAAGAGCACTCGAATACAACGATCATGAAATAAAATAGAACCCTTTATAATGGAAGAGAATATACCTTGAGACTGAGAAGCATCTCTAAAAGTGGTAGCTACATTAAGATGACCCTGATGAGAAATCTTCTCCCACTTAGGACAAGCTGAAATCAAATGTCCCTCCTCCTTACAATAGAGGCATCTCTTAGGCTTAAGACACTCACAGGACGGTCAGGCGAACCATAATTGAAACAAGCAAAAGGCTTAGCTGAAGGAGTAGCTGGAGACTGAGAAGAGGACCCGCCTTGTTTCTTCTTCTTATTAGGGTGGAAAGGCTTAGGCTTGCGGATTAACTTTTTCTTGTTCGGATTTCCCCGTACCTCACCCTCAACATCACTATCTTTCTCCTTCTTGACCGCTTCAAGCTAAAGGGCCGCATCCACAATTTTCTCAAAAGAAAGCTCAAGACGAAGCATAAGGGATTTCTTCAAGTACTTCTTAAGTCCAGAGACGAACTTAAGATTCTTCTTATATGGAGTAGAATTGTGCTCAAGACCATACTTAGACAAGGCTTGGAAAAATGAAACGTACTTAGAAAAATGCAACGTACTTAGAATAGCTTTCTCGAATTCAGGAATAAACTTAAGCTCAAATCTCTCACGGAATCAATCCCACTCTAAGGTAGACTCATCAACTTCCGCCACAAACAAGTCATACCAATTCAATGCACGTTCTTGAAACAAACTCGATGCGACAAGAATGCGATGATGGCTAGATATCTCCATACGGTTAAATATGCGCTCACAAGAACTGAGCCATGCCTTGACCTCTAAGACGGTCTTAGTGCCTCTAAAGATCTTGCCACCAGATGAGTAAAGTCGCTACTGCGTGAAAATGTGGATTTGCGCGGAGGAGAAGATCGAGCTGGAACGGGAGGCTGAGTGCTCCTAATAAGCTCGAGAATCTGATCGGTAGACATATATACACCTTCAGGATGAGAACCACTGGACGATCCCGCCACCGAAGAGCGTCCTCTACCTTTACCAGACATAGCTGAAAGATAAGATAAGACAGGATTATTCACAGGGTAGATAAATATATTATCAATTCAAATGCAGAAATTAAGGAATACTACGAAATTAAATTAACATTTCTAGACATATTCCTTTCTATCTCCCCTAAAGGAATCGAAAAGGGACACGAATCAAAACAAGGATAATGGTGAGATGGATCATGATTGGGATGATGTGTACAAAGTATTATATTTGATGTAGGGTGATCTTGTCTACTGTTCTGCATATATCACAATATATTCTGAAAACCACACTCTGATACCAAGCTGTGACGCCCCACCCCGAGACCCACATTAGTAAAGAGGATTACTAAGTAATCATGTCCACTAATGTAGAGACATGGCTGGTTAAGGGCAACCCTCATGATAATGCATTAGCTAAGAGCTAAGTATGTCGATTTTTTTTTTCAAGTTCTCACAAGATTACCATTTCAGCTAGCAAATTTATGAGCATGCACCCACCTTAAGGATTTAGCAGCGAATTCAAGGACAAGTTGACAGCTTTTGTGATGAATTGAGGCTCTAAACACCTGTAGAAGCTTAAACAAGACCATGCAGTACAAAAGAAGAAAAGTTACAAACAATTCAATACAAACTCAAGATTTGATGAATTAATTCCTAGTATTGTATGTGATTACCTTGTGTATACTCTAGTTTGAAGACTCTCTTCTTTAATTTGCAAAAGATTTGGTGAAATTTGGTTTTAAATTGAGAAAGCCATGAAATTTTTTCTTCTTTTACCGTAAGGTTTTGTTGAGGGGAAGAAGCAAATGAAAATACGTACAGTTCATTTTCTCTCAACGAGAAAATTCTAGAGGATGGGCTATGGATCTCATTCAAACACTCTTAGCCCAAATAGCATACTTAGCGAAAAAACAAAGTTATGTGTATATATTAACCTATTTTACACTCTATATTCATATTCCAACATTTACAAGCCAAGTAAAATACATACATCAATTTGCTTTGAAATAAAATAGTTATTGTGACAAAATAAAATTTATTTTAATAATAAAAATTTATTTCAACAATAAAACGCCATTTTTAAGAATATTTAAAAATTTACACAATTTTAGTGTAAAAACACTATTTTTAAAGTATAACTTGCTCAAAAATTATTCTCTTAGTCAAATAAATTATAGTAAATCATTCTAATACTTTTAAAACAACAAAATAATATTTTCACACAATATTTCATCTTTTATTTTAATAAAAGACAAGTTTTCTTCATGTTTTTCCTCTTATATTCAATAAAAGGATAATATTGGCAATAATTACCAATATTATCACATTAACTTAATTAAAATATAATAAATGATTAATTTCACTCAAAAACCTCAAAACAAAGTTTTTAAAACTTTATTTCCATCAATTTGGATTTATTTCAACAATTAAATGTTGAATTACATCACTTGGTAAATTTATTAACTCAAATTTACATAAATTCCAATATTTTCCATTTTATTTAATCAAAACTCCAAATAAAGAATTTTAAACCCAATATTTAACTCCAAACATATTGTTTTTTTTTCGAATTACCGAGAGAACCAAACTTCGCTTGTAAACTCTAGGGAAGTATGTGCCTGCCAAACACATACTTCGGGTACTTGTTACAGGGTTGTCAGTTTCGGGGCTCGAACTCGTGACCTTCGATCATGCAGTCCGGACCATCAACCAACTACACCAACCCTGTTGGCAACTCCAAACATATTGTTTATTTAAAATAAACAATTTAAACCAAATTTATTTTGTTCGTTTCATTTTATTCTCAATATTAAACAATACAGGAAAATAGGCACAGAGAAGAAGTTTCAAAAAAAATTAGTCTCAGGAACAACAAGTTTGTTTTTTAGTCTGAAGGACACTTTATAGTGTAAACAGAAAATGATAGTTGCAATTATCATTCTGTGATTTACACTATAAAGTGTCCTTCAAACAAAAAAAAACTTGCTGTCTCCGAGACTAATTTTTTTTGCAACTTCTTCCTTGTGTCTAAAAACCCTAAACAATAAGTATTGTTATAATTTAATATTTAAGGCAATGACCAATACCAGAGTTGTTACGGCAGACCACCAATCACATACCATACAATTCCTCTTTCCACTGGACCACTTCCTTCACATCCCTCTACGACTTTAACCGCATCAACCATCTCCTCTATCATCAAGCATGCACAGTCCACCAACATCCCCTACATCAGTCGTTTCTCCACCATCAAACATACTATTCATCCACCATCAACTTCCCCTGCTACCGAACATCTCTGTGCAATAGCAGCAGTGCGCTTCAAGTGCATACCAAACACCCCATTCGCCATTCCATCACAAAATTTATGCAAACACAATACAACCTTCCCAACATCACTTGCCATCCCTTGCAAGCACCGTCACATACAATATCACCAACATCTGCCATTTCCCTCCCCTCAAACCATCGACACTGACATCCCACCACCCACCACACAATCGACAGCTACAAATTGCCATCAATTCACCTTCCTCTAATCACCGCGATACTCCTCTTGTAAAACCGCCTGAGAACAAGTCATCGCGATAATATCCTCACTACTGCCCATCTGCCACCGTTCCCAATTCAACCATCACCTCCACCCAGCAGCCTCGAACTAACCGAACAACCTCATCCAATTCGATTGCCTCCAACACCTCAAATTGCCAAACCCACATGCCCACTTTCGTCAATCGCGAATGACCAACACAGACTGAAGAACTCCTATTTGGAAATTGCATGTTAATTGTGTGTTAAATTGTGTACCGAGGATCGACAAGAAAATTTTCTTTTTATTGACACTTCATTTGGTTTGGACGTGAGAACAATAATGTGAATCTCGTTTGTTGATTTCGGGAGAGAACACGTTTATTTTTTTGGTTGGGTACTGGGCCGAGATTATTGGGCTAATTTAAGTCATTTTTTTAAACCCATTTATTTTCTTTTGCTTAAATATCTTCTTGTTAATATAAAAACACAGAATTTTTATTTTTATTTTTATTTTTTTCATTTGTTTTCTCTGATTTTTCTATCTTTTATTTTGTTCTGCTTCAATAGTTTTAAATTTCCTTTGTTTTAGCTTTATCTTGATAAAAAAAACTTTGCAATTTGTTAAAAAAAATGGGGGTTATTTTGAATTTGTTTTTGTTTTTATTTTTAGGTTGCAAAAGCAGATAAGAAAGAATAAGTTGTTTGTTTTTCTTAGCTTGCCAAAAAAATAACTGCTTTCTTGCTTATAAAAAAATTGCTTCTTTTAATCTCAATCTATTGTTTTTTATTTGTTTTGCATTGTTGGTTGATTGCATTTGCATAAAAAAATTCCAAATTTTTTTTTTCATCATAGTTGCATTGGTAATACACATTTAATTTCTGCTTTGCATTTCATCTTAGAATTTGTTAATAATTACCGTTTTGATAACACTTAATTGTATATTGACAAGTTGTCTTCTTTGAACAATTTAATTTCTTGGTGTCTAGGTTACGACAGAGTAATAACCATTTATAATTATTACGGTGATTTATAAATACTATGGTGGTCGTTCCACTAAAGTTACTTAAACATTCGGCTGCATTGCTACGGTGATTCGTGGTGCATCGATAACTCATGTCCGTTACCTGGTTGAGAACTATCTTGTTGATTTAAGACAATGTATGATTATACAATTTTGGGTTAGGTTAGATAATTTGTAATTAAACCCTTGCATTTATTTAGTTCCATTAGTTCATGCATATTTGAAAAAAATAAAAAAATCCAAAATCCAAAACTAAAAAAATTGTAAATATTCCTTAACATAGTTTTTTTTAAATCCTTTTCCTTTGAAAATTTTCAAAATCAAAACTCCAAAAATCCAAACAAAAATTACTTCATTTTTTTTCTTTGGAAAATCAAAAATCCAAAAAAATATATAAAATCTTTTCAAAAACAAAAAAAATTGAAAATCCAAACACAAAACAAAAATAAAATTTCCTTTTGAAAAATAAATTCATTTTGGTAAATAGCTTTCCTTTTTGAAAGAAATTCAAAAACAAAGAAAGAATTTCTTGAAAATGTCCGAATTTCCATATTTACATGAATTTTACGATAGTTATGAAAACCAATATAATCCATTTATTTTCACTCCAAATTCTTATGGATATTTTAACAACTATTGTGTAAATAATTCGAATTTCGAACAACAAAATTTCAAAATGATGAAAAACCCTCAACTCTTGAAAATAGCAATTCGTCTTCACTTGATCTCATTACACTAAATCAAAGGTTGAATGATTTGTGCTATAACTCAAGTCAAAGTTTTGAAAATAATCAAGATTTGGATTCACTTCAAAATTCAAACAATTTCAAGTATAACCCATGCCTATTCAATTTCGAACTCCAAAGTGAATTTCTAAATCAAAATGAAAATGTGAACAACTTTTCAAATAATTTTGGCAATGGGAATAATCTTGGCTACAATGCGAATAAATTGTTTTGTTCTCAATAAATTCAAACTGAAAATTCTCAAATTAATAATCATGAGTTTGGTTTAGTTGAGCAAACGGAAAAAGATTACGAGGATTTGTTGCATTAAACCTATAAAAAATTCTGCAAGAAACAAAATCAAATCCCATCTTGTGAAGAACCAAATAATAATCATCCGTTTATTGAAATTGACGATTCTTGTTCTCAACAAGTTCAGATCGAAAATTCTCAAATTAATAACTATAAATTGGATTTTGTTGTGCAAATGAATGAAATCTACAATGATCACACAGATTTGTTGATTGAAACATAAAAAATTACATGAACAACAAAACCAAATCCCAATGTGTGAAGAGTTGAGTGATAATCCATCTTTTACCACAATCGATGATTTTCAAATAACAACTTTTGAAATGGAAAATGACGATCTTCACGAAGTTTTTGAAAATTTGGTAATTAAGTTGGATTTCAATTCTTTTGAGGGTGTGAAACTCGATTTAAAATTCAATCTACCTTTTTCCGATTTTGAAATTTTGAATGTACCCTCTTTGGATTTTGAAAACGATATACGCAATGAAGTTATTGATAATCCAATAAAGGAAGACGAATTCAATGAACATGATTTTTTTGAACTTTTCAAAAAATGAGTTGTTAAATTCTGTAGGGGAATAGTTAAATCACCATTTCGATTTTGAAATCAATAACTTTGAAGAATTCGTCAATGATGAGCTTGAATTTCAATGTGGTGAATATGAACTTGAATTTCAATCAATTGTTTTATCGACCCCAAAAATCATTAAAAATAAAACAACTCGTACGATTTTTAATAAAACGACATTCGTTTTTCCAAATCAACTTTCAATTATGAAATCTTTTACAGTTTGGTTTTTTTCGAGCTTAAGCCGTGTCTCGCATATTTGACGAGACAAATGAATCGGTCTTTGGAAGACCGTTTCATTTATTTTTGACGATATACTTTCTGATCTCGTATAAATACTGTTCATTTTCATTTAAATATAGGTCATCCTTTTATTTTTCTCCTACTACTTGGGTTGACTGTAGGCACACAGTCAAAATCAAGTGTGGGGGGAGTCCCAACTTCTTTTTGAGTTTTCATGGTTTATTTTACATTTTCTTTCTAAACCCAAAAAAATCTCAATTTTTTTTAAAGCATTTTGATTTATTTTTAAAGGAATACTATAGGATAAGTATATGCTTTGGTTTATTAAATTGAAATTTTTGAAAATTTGATTGTCTTAACAAAATAAAAATGAAGTTTGATTACAAATAACACTAGTTTAACTAGTATATAGGAAGATTCATGGAGATAATTATGAAATATATTCTAATTGAAAATCTTTGTATTAAAAGTGGTTGATTTAAAGTAAAGGACATAACATTTTTTTGTCTTCTAAGTTAAGTGGTGCTAAGATGATTTTGCAAAACTCTCTCTTTCCTAAAAAAAATTAAAAAAAATATAAAAAACAAAACATTTGTGTATACATAAATATTTTCGATTAACATCCGCGGTCGATAAGTGTACACACTTATGTGTGCACTCGCCATGCTCTGTACCCTTCTCACATAAGCCCAAAAGACAGTGCACGATCGGTATATCTGGCCTTGGTTTATCTGAGTTAGGTGTGTGTATATACAAAAAAATTCTTTTATTAGTAACGCCTAAAGTCGATAGGTGTTCACACTCGTGTGTTCACTCGCCACACTCTGTATTCCCCTCACATATGCCCGAAAGGCAGTGCATGGGTAATATATCTTGCCTTAGTTTTATGAGTTAAGCATATTTAAATATTGTAAATATAAATAAAATTTTCAAAAAAATAAATAGAGAGAGTAAGCAAATGAAATCCAAGCACTATTTTAATTTGTTTGATTTGACTTTTTATTGAAAAGAAATGAAAATATCACTTTGAAAAACTTTGATCATCAACTAAGGATCCATTTCACCATTATACCATGTTATCAACCGAAACAATGAGTTAAACTATAGTCTATTTGCTATGATAACTTGATTTTTGTTGGAAATTTTGACGAGTAAATGACTTAAATTTTCAAGATAATGACCCAAACTTATATTTAAATTATTCGAATTTCTTTAAAAGTAAATCTTTCATTTGTAAATATTTTCAAAACTCGCATGCATCTCTTTGTAAATAAATCTTGCATTTTGTAAATATTTTCATCCTGTATTTGGATTTTGTAGGTAGTATTCGCTGAAAACCGTCATGAGACAACACTCGTCCTGCTAGGGACACCCAGAGGTCTAACGGTTGGATACGCTCAATGCAATCGTGCTCCCTATGAAAACAGATTTATCTTAGTTTTTCTTTATTCGAGGACGAATAAAAAGATAAGTGTGGGAATATTTAATATGCACGTAAATGTGCATATTTTTACCATCATATTTAATCTATTTAAATTAAATAAATGATCATATCGGGTATTTTAACTTATTTAAACTAAAATTCAAAATATTTTCAAATTGTCACATATTCATCTTCATATAAGGGCAAAATGGTCATTTTTGTGCATAAATTAACTTGAGAAAATTTAATTGGAAATTTCTATATTATTTTGTAGGAATTTAAATTCAATTACAAGTGGTTTCATGAAGGAATATCCATGCACAAAGAAGATACAAAGGAATGAAGATGGAAATAATACAAAGTGATGATCATGGAGAACCCCACCTACCCACTTACCTTAATGTACAAATTAGAGCTACTCCATATGTTAAAGGGCCATTAAATCTTCATGCACACTTAATAGATGATTATTGGATTCCAATGGTTACTTGACCACCATACTTCCTAGAGGGGTAGTTTGGGCATTCGCCAAAAAAGTGAATTAGTGTTTTAAACTTGTATAAATACTCCTTGTGTTCATGTAATTATACTCTCTTCTTTTAGTCTCTCTTAGGCTCCTTTCCTCTTAGTTAGTTTTTAGCTTAGAAATAAAAGAAATCTTCTCTTTTCTTTTCATGACTACTAAGTCAATTTTTTTCATGTAATTTTTTTTGCAACTTTAATACATCGCCCTTTTCTTCTCTTGTTTACTTCCTTTCATGCTAGTAGTGTAGTTTGATTTTAGTGCAAGTAGATTAGTTTTATTTCTTGTTCATTTAGATATTTTTTCTCTTCTTTTTGTTTCATGTTGCAAGCTATATTTATTGATTTCATAAAAAATATGAGAGGCTAAACCCCTTCAATTTAAGGGTAATGAAACTCTCTAATCATGTAGCTTCAACATAACTTGATAATCTTTGTTCTCTTTTTGTGGTTCATGGAAAGTTGATGTTTATGTAATTTGTGTTTGGTATTGAGTTTGATGGCCTATGTTGTTCAAAATAAATAGGCTATGCTTAGTCATATAAATCACAAATTGCCTCTTCATCTACATATGTTTATGGCAATGAAGTGAAATTAAATCAAAATTTGATGGGCTATATTTGTGACTAATAGTTATAGGCCATGCTTAAAATAGATTTCATTTTCAACTTATTGTTATTTGTCATGAGAATTAGAAGTGGTTTAAAGGTTGTGTTATAGTTTGATGGTTTATGTTGAGCAAATTGATAGCACAATAGACCATACTTATGATAAACATATCATTTAAATTCACTTATGACCAAAAAAGGAAGATAATGATTTCATAATTTGTTGAACTATATGATCTAGAGGGTGGAATTATCTCTAAATTGTCATTTAACTTTCATATTTTTATCTATTTTTCTTTTGCTAGTTTTTTTTAGTTTTCTTACATTTCTAGTTTAATTCACTCTCGACTTCGGTATAATTTGATTGAATAGAGATTTAAAATCAACAATTCTCTATGGATCGACCCGTATTCACTGCGTACTACGATAGTATGTAATGCATTTGCGGTTATTTTTATTTCAAAATTCGTTTGGCTATTTTCTAACTCGATAGACATTTAGTCGTCCGAACACTCACCTGACTTGGTATACCACCAATCGGGAATCACAAAAGATTTCAAGATATTTTATTTTGGGTTCTCTAACAACTTTGAGTCCAGCAATCAGAGCTTCATATTCGGCTTCGTTATCCCTTTCATGGAAGTCAAGCTTCAAAGTGTGGCAAATTGATCGATCCTCCAAAGTTACTAGTATGACTCCAGCTCCAGAACAGTGATCATTAGAGGCCTCATCTGTATGCATTTTCCATCAGATGGCAGGGGCATCACTGTTCTATGGGAGATCATTCTGTGCAATGAACTAAACTATAAATAAAGTTCACCAATGCGTACCCCTGGATGGCTCTCCTAGGGAGATAGGTAATGTTAAATTGGCTTAGCTCAATGTTCCTCTTAAGAAACCTTCCAAACGTCCCAGGTCGGTAAACAACCTATCGTAACAGTTGTTCGGTGTAGACGTTGATGGGATGAGCCTAAAAATAGAGCCAAAGCCTTCGTGACACAATCAATAGGCAGTATGCCAATATCTCCATCTTCATATAGTTCCTTTCAACTCCTATTAATCGCTTGCTAACATAATAGACCAGTCTCTGGAATCGATTCTCCTTGCGAAGCAGTGCAACACTTATATCGTGCATTGACACAGCCACGCAAATACACAAGTCTTCGTGATCCACCGGCTTTGACAAGATGGGAGGTCCCTCTAAGTGGTTCTCTAAAGCTTGGAATGCATCTTCACACTCCTGTGTCCATTCAAAGTTACTCTTCATTCTTCTTATCAAGTCAAATAAACGAATACATTTATCAGTGGCTCTAGAAATAAACCGACTTAGGACGACAATCTTCCCATTTAGGCTCTACACTTGTTTTATAGCCTTTGGTGCTTGGATGTTACAAATTGCTCAAATCTTTCTAAGGATTACCTTCGATTCCGCATGCATTTACAATGAAACCCAAGAATTTTCCTGATGCAACGCCAAAGGAATATTTTAGAGGATTGATCTTCATTTTGTAATATTCGAGGATATTGAACATTTTTGGTAAGTCTCTTATGTGGTTGCTTGATCATCATGACTTCACGAGCATATCATCCACATATACCTCAATCGTCTTTCCAATCTAATCTTTGAACATTCGGTTAACTAGGGGTTGATAGGTTGCTCCAGCTTTCTTTAACCTAAATGGCATTACCGCATAGTAGTACAATCCAATGTTGGTAATAAAACTAGTGTGCTCCTGGTTGGGTATATGCATTGGGAATTAATCATATCCAGAGTGTGCATCCATGAAAGATAGTAACTTATGTCCTACGGTTGAGTCCACCAGTTGATTCATCCTCAAAAGGGGGAAGCTGTCTTCCGGGCATGCCTTATTTAGGTCCAAACAGGCAACGCATATTTGCTATTTTCAATTCATCTTTCTCACAAGTACAGGATTTGATACCCATTCCAGGTAGAGGGCATTGCGAATAAACCCATTGCTTTTGAGTCTATCCATCTTCTCTTTAAAGGCAGCAGGTCTCTTCAGATCGATGCTTCATCTTTTTTGTTTCATCGGGACCTGCCTCGAGTCAATATTTAATGCATGGCTCGCAATAGCAGGCGAGATCCCACACATATCAGAATGAGTCCAAGCGAACACATCAAGATTCACATGGAGAAAACCAGTAAGTTCTTTCATTATTAGGAGGTTGAGCTACGATCCAATCTTTAGGACCCATGACGGATCATTGTGGCTGTTCGTGATGTCAATCATTAGCTTAACCGATGTAGCCTTGGTCTCTTTGAGCTCCACTTCCTCATTCCTTGGATCTATATCTTTATAGAACTAACTATGGCACCCAAGCCAAGGCATAGGCGCTGGTTAACAGCCTTAGATGTGGACATCTTCTCCACACCCTTTCCTTTCTCTATGCATTGGGCCTCTCTTTGCTCAGCTACATAGTAGGCACATTCAGCTACCTGATCACCATGCATAACTCCAATACCATTATTAGTTAAGAACTTCAGAGTCAAACACCACGGGACAAGGGCTACCTAAAATTCAGCTAGGATCGGTCTACCCAGAAAAACAGTATATGAAGAGTCCACATCCAACACAACGAATGGAAACATCCATACTCTCTTATGGCCGCCTTCTCCTAACTCCACCGGTAGCTCAACATAGCCTACAATTTTCGTTGCAACACCGTTAAAGCCATGAATGCAGGCTTTACGTGGTTTTAGATCTTTGGCTTCCATCCTCATATGGTCGTATGCCTTTTTGAGTATAATATTTACCAAGCTACCATAGTCAATCAAGATCTTCCTCACTAAGGCAGGGTCGATCATGACCGAAATGACCATCGGGTCGATCGTCGGTGCCACTACCTTATCTGCATCTCTGTTTCTGAATACAATATTGTCTACCATTGTACGCTGCTATTTGGTCGGAGCCCCATCTTCTGTATTTGAACAACACTCAAAATTCATATGCTTGATTGCATTAGTATAGCGTTCCATATCGTGCCAACTCTTATCACCTGGATGTGGTCCTCAAGCTATTATATTGATTACTAATCTTCGACCAGTCCATGCAGGCTCCTCTGCCATGTGTAGCGCTTGACCTCGATTAAGGTCGGATGTCCCTTTGCCGCCATCCTACGCGACTTTAACAAACTGCTGTAGTTTTCTTTCCTAAATTAGTTTCTCGATAACATCTTAGAGATGCCTACATTCATTTCTGTTGTGACCATAGCGTTCGTGGAACTGACAATATTTTTCAATCTGCTTTTGTTTCACCGTCGATTCTTTCGAAGGTGGCTTCTTGTACTGCATAGTATTTCATGTAGACAAGTGGATATTCTCTAAAGATGTATTCGGTGGTATATAGGTATCATACATTGAAATCCTAGACTTTCCTCTTCCAGAATCCCTCTTTCATTCGCGGTTCCTATCACCGCCTTTCTTTTGCTGATTCGGTTTATTTTGGACATTTAGTTGAACTTTTTGAAGCGCTCCATGGACTATTTTACAGCAATGTTACTCTACACTCCCTCTCTACTGTTCCACAACATTCTTCTTTCTAAGGCATCTAACTTCCTTTCTCCTCAAATACTAATCTGCTTTTGCATAGAAACACTCCAACGTTGCGGGTGGTTTGTCAGTTAATCAATCGCCAAAATCAGATTTTGGGTCAATCCCCCTCGTTAAGGCCATCAATATTGAATGGTCATTTGGATAACTGACTTCTATGACGGCTATATGAAAAATCTACAAATAATCTTTCAGCGATTCTTCGGGAGCTTGGATCATGCATGATAGGGACATTACATCTTTGGGGAGAGTTGCATGCATACAAAACCGCTCCATAAATTTTATTGCTAAATCGTCAAATCTAGAGATTGACCATGAGGGTAATCTTGTAACCACATTGTCTCTATGCGAGAGAGAGTTATTGGCCAACCCCTGCATTTTTTGGCTTTTTTTGGCATCATTAGCTTGTGTGAAATCCATCAGCCATTCATATCTCATGATGTGTTACATGGGGTCGCTTTTGCAACGACCGTATTTTTGATAATTAAAAATATTCAATTAAATAAGACTTTGGAATTTAATATTGTTAGAAATTGAAACTTATTATTTATTAATGTAAAAATTATTAGAATATAATTTAATAATGTTGATTGATTGTAATTGACAACTGTTTAATGTCATTTCAATTAATGATAATAATAAAGGTTAATAGGGAATAAAATAAATGTTGTATTAAAAAGAGAAATCATAGGTTATTTAATTTAATTGGTTTTAATATGCAATAAGAAATTAATTACGTAGTACGTAGATCTATTAACCATTGTTTATAAACAGTAAATTTAGAAATTTATTTAAATTATTTAAATGCATCAATTGTTTTAATTACAATATTATTAATAAATACGTTGAAATTAATTTGGGAATCAATGAAATTTAATGTAATTGAAATATTCCAGTTAATATAAGAAAAAACGTTAACTGTTGAGAGATGAGTGTAATAAAATGAAAACTGATGTTTAATGAATACATAAGGTATTTGTTGATTTAATAATAAAAATTTAAAACAAATTAAAATAATTTGTTTGAATTTTAAATTATAATGAATAGATTTAATTACAGTTGTAATTAAACGTTGAAATTAATTTAATATTTAAATATTGGATTTAACATGGAAAAATTAATTTTGAAAGATTGCTAATATCTTATTTAATCAAGAATGATGATAGAAAACTTTTAATTTAGAATTTAAAAGTGATTAAATTGAATTTTAAAATAGATTGTTTCATTAACGTGTAAAATTAGTTTTTTGGCACTATCTCGGATCTCAACGAAATCAGTTTCATCGGATCTGTAATAGTGAATTACTATAGGATTTTAAGTTCTGTAGCGATCAAACTTATTGTTTGATCGTGCGAGCTCGAATTAAAAGAATTTAAATGAATATAATTTGATTTTAAAGCTAACTTCTATATACAATAGAATTAAGGTTTGGAATTAGTTTCATTGAGTTTAAAAATATTTAAAACCTATATTTCGATATATATATATATATATATATATATATATATATATATATATATATATATATATAATGACCTACTTTCGTTACGGGAACGAAACGAGCTTTTCGGGTCTTTTGTTATTGCTCTAGCCCAATCGATATGTTCCATCCATTCTTGTTTTATCTTTGTCTATA
Source organism: Allium cepa (assembly GCA_030765085.1). Classification (NCBI taxonomy): domain Eukaryota; kingdom Viridiplantae; phylum Streptophyta; class Magnoliopsida; order Asparagales; family Amaryllidaceae; genus Allium; species Allium cepa. The sequence continues at coordinate 24,754,240 of CM060938.1, read as the reverse complement.
CATATGATGTTATAAACCCTAGTAGCCTTCTATTCTATTTTCTATACGTACAATTCAGTTCTAATCTCTTCCTTCTCAATGGCGGTTATTCCAAACCATAATTACAATTTCAAATCAAATCCAAAAATTCAAATTGCTCAAACCCTAATCAAATTATATATCATCGTAAAGCACTCAATGAATGGAATTTGCATCTACAATTCATTTTTTGATTGGAGGCTCCGTTTGTCCAAAAAATTAATGAAACATTCTCGGCCACCCATTGTAGGGTTTCGATTCGACGGTGGATCGTTGACCATTTGACGATCGAGAAGTTGCAGCTTGTAGAGGAGACGAAGCAGAGTGCATCTGTGGTGTCCAATCATGTCAACGGGGCATGAGATTGCTAGATCTGGCAATCATAGCGGTGGCGGCGGTGGAGCTCTAGGCGATGCCATAGGCGACCGCAAGGGATGCAGTTGAAGCGGCGGGCCATGGCGAGGCCAGTGGTGGCGGCGGATCTGTGATCGGCGGCGTGTAGAGGGAGGTTAAAGCTATCGGCTGTTGGGTTTGATCGTGCGGTATGAGGGCATTAAGAAATTGCCATTCTATTTAATTCAATTTAAAATTTGAATCTTGTAACATTAGTAACTTTTGCATACGAACTCGGATTCGCACGAGGTTTCTTCTATTAGAATGGTATCAAAATTCTAAACAACATGAAATTGGTTTGATTAGATTTAGAGACTATTGAGATTTTGGGCTTTTATTGGATTTTTAATGGGCTATAAATCAAAGGTGAGTGATTAAACCCACTCGTGCAATACTCGATCTTCTTATGTTAGTTGAATTTAATTTATAAAGTGATAAGAATTTTATTGGTTGTTGTTTGGTAGTTTAAATTGACATTTAATTGAAATTGAATTTTATATTGCATTAAATTGACATTTAAAGTAATATTGAATTTAGTTGTTGGTTAAACACCGACAATTGATAATCAGTAACTATGGTGATATATTGGTTGATTTGGATGTTAATTGTTATTGTATGCCTATTGATTGATGATGGATGCATGGTTGTTTATTTATTTGACATAAAACTGTTATTTCCTACTTTTTAATTGACATCATTTTTATTATCATTTAGAATATTTGAAATAAAATAAGAAATACGTTGAAATGATATATACCTATGTCATTTAATTATCAGTTGAAATGATATATATCCATCCATGTAACTAAAATGAATTAACTGATCACTTGGCCACATGGTACAAAAATATATACGGACACCGGATCGGTTAAATTAAATGGTTTTAAAATCTTGAATTTAAATTGGTTTAAAATGGTATTAGTTAAAGAAAATAAAATTTGGATTTATATAAATTAAATTATTTTCCAAATTGAAGATTTAAAATGTTGAAATTGTTTAAATGAAATTATTTAAGGATTTAATTCAAAATCTTAAAGTGGAAATTGGAATATGATTTGAATTTATCACAAGTGAAGTATTTGAAAGGTTAATCTTTTAATTTAAACTTTTGAGACTTACTTTATTTAAAATGGTTTTAAATTGGTATTTCCAAATTTGGACGAGAAATGGATTTAAACAAAAATTGTTTAAAAATGAGAAATAAAGTTGAGACTTTCACCCATTTGAATAGAACTGTTTAAATTGAATTTGATGTAAAGTTTGAAATTGTTTTGAAGTGAGGCTGATGTAATCAAAATTTGAATATGAAGTTGACTTGAAATTGGAAGTTGAAAAGTTGAATTTGTTGTGATTTTAAATGGGAACATGAATTCAAATTTTATTGAAAAGGAAGAAATGATTTTAATATAAACAATTTTAATATATAATTATTTTAATAACCAAATTATTTTTATAAATAAATTGTTTTAATTATCTAACTATTTTCAATATTAAAATTATTTTAAATTCAAAACTATTTCCAATCTTTAGATTATTTTAATTATTCCAACTATTTCCAATATTAAAACTATTATCTAAACTACTTTCAATATTCAAACTATTTTCATTATTCAAAACCATTTTAAATATTCAAATTATTTCAAAAGTGGGAATTGTTTAGATTTAAATCATTGATTTAAATACGAATGTTTTGAAGGTCTAACCTATTTGAATTTGAAATGACTTCTGAAGCAAATCTTATATTTTGATATGTAGTATGACTTGTTCTTGAAATTTAAAAGAACCGACCGATGTGTAAAATGGACGATGGTTGTTTAAGAGACCGGGGCCAAATGAATGACATACCCTTTGTCATTCTACCGGAACCACTTTAACAACCATGTACATAGTGGATGTTATCCAGAATGAAGTGGTTGAATTGGCGACATTTGCTAGATTTAAAGAAAGAGAATGATGATGGATGATCCCGACACTTGTGTTAAATGGAAATGACTAAAACAGGAGCCTATGTCTGGCCAAGGGGTGCAACATTAGGGGCCATCGCCCCTTTATATCATTATATTAATTTTGGACTCGATTGGTGCATTAGATTTAATTTTTGGGGTGGTGGATTTGGTCGGCTGTCGCTGCGGCGATGTATTACGATCAGTCAGAAAGGGTAAACTGGTACAATCCTACCTTGGGCATGCCTCATGTGCCTTGTCATACTTTTATCCTTATACGCGACCACTACGACTTTGTTTTAGTGTTGTGTTATCATGGCTCCTCCCTGGCTACCGACGTTACCGGTGATGCTACTAAGGCAAACTGTAGGACAATGCTCCAAAATGTGTTAAGGGGGATCAATGTAAAGCCTTAACGCTGTTTTAATACTTTACTGATAGAAACTACATATATAGCATATTTTACTACATATAGATTGTTTAATGGATCATTAAAAGATGGAAAATCCCGTAACAGATCTTATGTTATTGCACTCACGTTGTACACTTGATAGGAGATGGAAAATCCCATAAACATCTTTTATGCTATTACACTCATATTTTACTTGTTATTGATTTAACTTACATAAGAACTTCTAGTTCCGACTCGAGTGTTTTGTCTTTTCATTACGCTTGAGTCAACCTGAGCATTTCACTATTAAATACATTATTCCTTGAAGATGAAGATGGAGTTTGCTAGACCGTATATACCATTATTATTCCACTGCATTATTTTGGTCTGTTTGTTGATTGTACTCAGATTATGTTGTAAAAATTGTGTAATCAAATGTATACTGTAAAACCGCTTCATGAACTGTTTATTTAATTATTATATTTTGTCATTCCACTGCGAGATTCTTTGTTTTGCTTTCATCCCTTTCTCTTATTTCCTATTAAACCCCATTGACAATCCTCCCTTTTGAATGATTTGAGTTAGACATGTGTGGTTTATTGTCCATTTAAACCGTACAAAAAGGTGTATCGTCAAAAGTTTTTCCCTCGTAGAGAGGCATCGACGACATGCTAAATCTCCTCAGATATTCTGCATTAAAAATATTATCTGTGAACAGAGTATCGCTTTTCGAGATCCCCCAATCATCATTGGTCAAGCCTTGGCTCTCCCTTACAATTTGCTTGATAATGTTCGTTAACTCCGACGTTTGGATAGTTGGAGCCAAGCGGTAATCATGCTCCACCTCGCGTAAATGGTCCGGTCGATGTCAACGAGCTATTCCACACCTTCTTGGCTCAACATCCTCTTGATATGCATTCACACCATCCTCATTCCAGAGAGGTAACTGATCTGTATTAACTTGAACTCCAGCATCCAGATCAACAGCGGCTGCCCTAGCTTGAGTTCCAACAAAAAAGGTAAGGCGGCTCCTCCCTTGGAGGTGGGATCGACCCCGGTCCCTATAGAGGGATCGGCTCTAATCGATCCTGGCAGCCCAGGTATTATAATGTGTTGATATCCAGAGGATTCTGCGTGATATCCATTGGTCTTATGGCGTTTGCATCTATATGGTCATCTGATGTAACGACCCAGAATTTCTGTCAATTAAAATTCATATATTTAATTGATTTTTAAATATTAACAAGTCAAAATTGTAGGTCGAATAAATTTTATTTCGAATATCTAGATTTAATTGGATAATTAAAACGATAATTAAATATTTGAAAATACAGAAATAATTGAAAATTGGGTTTAATATGATTGAAAATGATTTATAAAGTTATAATAAATCATATTGGAGTTAGAATGATGTTATAGAACTTTTAAAATCGAATTAAAAGTTAATTTGTGAAAATTGAATATTTTAATATTTAATTAACGAGTTAAAATAGCCATTTTTCTAACAGTCTCGGATTTTGACGAAACTAGTTTCATCGAATCTGCAATTTTATATTATTGTATGGTTTCAAATTTCGTGTCAATCAGACTTACGGTTTGTCCGGGGCAAGCCAAAACGTATAGAAATTCGTTTAATCGGTTTAATTTAAATTTGATCGTTTATTTCCGTAACTCGCACATACGATCGAATTAGCCTCCGAAACACATTCCATTATATTCAGAACGCGGGGTAACCCCTAGAAACGCTAGTTGGCATGCTTCGTTTGGAGTTCGGAAAATTTCGGATGAATAGTAATTCGCCAATTTTCTATAAAAGCACCTCTATTCTCTCATTTGCAAACAAACCAAAACCTAGCTAGGGTTTCAAGAGCTAGCCGCCACTAACATTTTCGATGGCCAGAAATTATCCACCTTCTTCCCCTCTGATCTCCTCATCCACACACTTTTAGGCAACAACTCCAACAAGGGAAATGTTAGGCACAACGAGATCTCCAACTTCAACGACTATGATCGAAATCAATGCGGTGGATCGTCGGCATTTCTCAGCCAAAGGCTAGCCGTTCACCCACGTTTTTCGAGATAGGGATGAGGCCGAGTTTGATTTCCTTCTGGCCTAAGGTGGAGGTGGCCGAGGCGCATCGCGTGGTGCCGCTTGATCAACTTCTCGACGACGATAGTGGGTGTGGTTCGCAACCCTAGATGCGGCAAGCATGGGTTAGTTGCGTGCGTTCAAACCTGGGGACGGCTTTAGGGAAGAAGGCTAAAACACGGCCTGGATCTGATGGGAAAGGATTTGCACGACCCAGATTGATTTGAGGGTAAAAATAGAAAAGAAATTGAAATTAATTTATATTATAATGTGTACGAACTTTAAAAATTGATAACTTTTTGATACGAGGTCGGAAATGCACAAAATGAATTGCGTTGGCTTCGTTTTGACGAGCATACGCTATGGAACTAGATTGGAGTCATTTGGAGCTAGTTTGAATTTCGGGTAAAATTAAACGCATGTTTAATTTTATTCGAAATAAAACGCTGAAACTGTATTGAAACCAAGGTGAGAACTTCTCACTCAATCGAAATTGTTTCGATTTAAATTTTAAATAGTTAGATTTAAAATTGCTTGATTGTATGTTTGAATGATGATTGCTATCTATTGTATTGAAATAGATATTATACGCCGTATATTAAGCGGAGGTTATTTATTAAAAACATATACCGCGAATATTTCACTGCAAGGTGAAATTGGTATTATTTATGTACTTGGAGTTGATTTCCCGCATTATATAGCGGATGAGACCCTACTGCACCGCATAATAGCGGGTAATATTTTATAAATCCTATATACCGCGATATTCCGTATTGGAACGGAATTGGTATTGTGCTAACGTCTGTGCATGCATGGAAACAGGTTGAAGGGATCCAACTGGATTCCTCAACTGTATTGATTTATTTACAAATATTGTTATATATTCTGTTATCAAATTGATATATGATGTTTTGATTGTCGTGATTGATATATTGTTGTGTTGCAGCATTGGCCTATTTTTGGAGTTTTAAAAATATTAAAGTAATGATTTTGAATTTAAAAGGATTTTAAAGTGATTTTTGAAGGTATACGTTTATTAAATTTTGAATTGTTAAAAAAAATAAACGTTATAATTATTATTATTATAAAAGTTATATTTTTGAAAAATAATACTTAAGTATGATTTTGGAGTTATATATAAGCTTTAATAACGATTTGTAAATTATTAAAAAGAATGGTTTAAATTGGGATTTTTGAATTATTATAAACGATTTATATAAAAGATTTATAAAATTGATACTTATAAATTAAAAATATAGGAATTATAAAAAGAGATTTTATAAGTGTTAAAATGAAGTATAAATGGATTTCATAGGTGAATGAAATTTATAGATTTATAAATTGTGAAGTTATAAAATGAATAGATTTTGTAAAATAGAAAATTATAAATAATTAACCTTAAAATTAGATTTTTGGCATTTAAATGAGATTTATGTGGAATTGGTTAATAAGGGATTTTTGTAACTTGAAGTTTTTATAATATATAAATGTGAATTTATAAATGTTGATTTATAAATTCAAGATTGATTAAATTTGATAAGTTAATTTTTATAGCTTATTAAAGGAGTATATTCACGATTTTGGGACAGTGGATAACTTTTAAATTGAATATGTAAAAGTGTTGAATTTGATTAATGATTTATATTCACGATTTTGAACAGTGAATAATTTATTAAAGGAATGTTTAAGGAGTGATCTTTTAAATGGAATTAAAACGATTTAAAGATGTTTTAAAATACATTAAGTATAGAATACATAGATTTCAACATTCATTGTTGAAATAGACGTTTCGAGAAATAAGGAAATAGTGGACTATCACACTGTTGTTATAGTAAATAATTTCCGAAAGGAAATGTTTTATATAGTATTGGGATTTATATATCTATTTTAAGTTCGAATCCCTATACTAGTGATTTTGGGTTGTCGTAACGATGTTTTACGCAATATTCGTTTTGACCCACATAAATGTGTTTAAGAGAATGTTTTCTTTAAAGAATGAAATATATACTTAATTTCGATTTAAGTATATTGAATATTTTCTAAATGTTGAAAATAAATAGATTTGTGAATTACTTATTATTTAATAAGTGTGGGAATGTTTTCCAATATGAAATGAAATGTTTAAGATTACATCTTTTAAAGATAAATTGAAAATGAATATTAGAAATCGATTTGAAAATCGTATATTCATAGATATTTTAGAATTGTAAATTCACTATGGAATTTATAAAAGAAAGGGAAATTTGTTTAAAAAAATAAACGTTGATTTATTTTTTAAGTGTGGAAATAAATTTACGGATTTGGAACGTAATATAAAGTAAATCGGTAAGGATTTATTTAATTGGTTTAAATGAACCATTTTGAAATGAAAATGAATAAAGATTTGTGAATATATCCCATGTAGGGAAACGATTTGAAATTTGTTTTCAAAAGTTGTAAAGGTGAAAAGTGATTTGAAATTTGTTTTCAAATGTTGAAGTGTGGAAAAATATATCTTGTAAAGATATTTTTGGAAAATAAATAATTTGGGAAATTATTTGGAACTTGGTGATGTTGTGCATATCTATTGATAGTTAAATAACCGACTATCAATATTTACCTTTAAATAGGTATTTGTTGTGATTTGCTTGGATTTGAATGCTACACTTATTTTTAAAATATTGCGCTCATTATTCGGGCTAGCCGGGAAAGGACCTTTGGGTCGTATAACCCATTCCGAATATGTGATACGTCGCTATGGATTGCATTTGATGACCGGTGTTGAAGACCGGATATTTGTGAAAACAGAAGGATTACCGTCGAATGTCTCTGCATCGGCTGATCTCCGATATAGAGATTTTATTACCCATTGTGATGGGAAGTCCGGTCGTGATTAGTGAATATCCGAATTGCAAGGACTTCTTTGGAAGTGCCTTCGGTTCCGTTCGATCCCGGAACGGACTTGTATGGATGTGTGTCTGACGTTACAATTTGAGATGTAAAGCTGGTTTCTATCAAATATATTTCCGTTGGTGGCGGAGAATTTATTCTCTTAGCTTAACACCCTAGAGGTTATGTAGTTGATGGTTACTAGTAATACATTTCCAAATTGGTAATGTGGCATACGAAGTGCTGTTGAGCATTTGTTGAACAAAGCACAACTTTTGTATAAAGCATAGCTTTGTGGACGAGACTTCGTCGGACCTCACACCCCGAAATGGTCAAGACAGGAAGGATGCAGCAAGGTTATTAGGGGGTAGCGCCCCTTTAGTGTATGTCATTCCTTCTTTATATAGGTGGTATCATGGTATGAAGCCCAGATACTTAACCTATGTTGTTGCTGCAAATTTATTACTTTGTGGTTGTTGGAGTCGAGGATCCTCGGATATAGATCGGTTACGATCGAGGAATGGCATATTCGTGTCAGTAGTTACCCAGTTAGGGGTAACCCGGCCTTGTGTTGGCAGAGATCTAACCGTAACGTTAGGTTCTCGAGGTCGTCTTTCAAGAGGCGTACCCATGTGGCAATGGGAAGTTCTATGGCCTGACCATTTGTCGGAAATCCAAAGAAACAATACGAACCTTGTACGGTTTTAGTTGTAGAACCTGCCATCTAATATGGTAGCTATAGTAGGCATAATATAATGGTACCTATGCTGGCTAAGATTTATATTCTACTTTCGAAATGTTTTCTACACTATGCACTAATAATAATATCAAAAATGATTTGATTTTGCGTAGTAAGCATCTTTGACTAACATAATAAGAAATCTCCTCCAAGTCTGCGTTTGCATTGTGTGTGTGGTGGGAGGTCTTATGGTAGTTTTATTTTCCAAAAGCATTGCGAATTGACTATAAAATTCTCCTGTTGTTTGTTTTAAAGATAAATAACTGTTTTAATTCTCACACCAGTCCCATGACTGACCTGGAGTTTATTGTTTTCTTCCTAAACTCTGGGTGCCCACCAATTTCCATCGGGCAGTCTAGAGTTAGGTTATCAGGTCGTTCTGGAATTCGAGAGTTGCTGTAGAGAATTGGAGGAAAGCTGGAGAGCATGGCGTATCAAACTAGTAAATAGTATTTCTTTTCCGTTGTTTTATTGTTGTACACTCTGATGATGTAATGTAATGTAATGTGATGTAATGAAATAACTGATATAGTTCTTTGTTTAAAGATTATTCATTTATCTATTATATGTTGTTTCGCTGCGATTGTGAGATTCTGATATTGTTCAGTTGTTTCTTTCTGTTCTGTTCTATCTTTTTCTCTCTTCTTCTATCTTTTTCTTCTTCTTAAACCCTAAGAATTCGGTTTTTCGGCATTCGATTGCTCGGCATTCGATACAGTGGACGTATTGATGTCGGTTTTCGAAAGTCGAAGAAGCGGATCCTTACAATTTGGTATCAGAGCATATGGTTAAGCAACAACCATGGCTCTTTTGGGTGTTACTCATTAGAGATAGAGTCAGTAGTACTCTAGAATGAGTTTGAGTGTAATAATAGCTATGAGCGCGTATTTGTTAGTGAATATAAATTGTTTTGTATTGTGTTGACTTATCGGTTGATTGTTTATGAATTCTGGTCGGTGCAGGAAGTGCAACCCTAATCGATAGGGGTTTCTAAACTCTTAAACAAGATAAACCGACACAGTATTGTTTTGAAATAGGGTAAATGAAATAATTTTATCCCAAACTATTTTCGTATATTAAAAGAAATAAATTTTCTGTAAATGTTTATAATATATGGTTTCTTGGTTGTTTGGAAGCGATGATATTGAAATATTACCATTATTAAAATGGAAATTGAAATAATAACTAAAGGATAAAGGAATGAATTTATATACAAATGGGAATTGAAAATATTTATAAGTTGGAATAAAATTCATTAATGGAATGAAATTGGTAATGTGAACGTATAAATGAGTTTTATAAATCGAAATGAGATTTGATTGGGATTAAGTTGGATAAATTTAACTTAAAGGATGGAGTTAAATTAAAGTAAGTATAAGTGAATCAATTAAATCCAAGTTGTAATAATTGAATATAAGTGAAACCAAATGATAAATGGTTAAACAATTTTGTTAAGCAAAATAAATCTGAATTTGAATAAGTGATGAAAGTTTGACTTTGGTAAAAGTTAAATAGAAATGAAATCTGAATTGGATTTATAAGTGGAATTTTAAGTTAAGTTAAACAAATGATGTTTGAAATGGAATATAACTTAAGTGAAGTTGAATAAAGTTGATTTTGGTATCGAAGTAAATTAATCAAGAGAAGTGATGAATATGAACTTGAATTATATAAATGAAATTCAACCTTATTTGTTAAATGAATTAGCACTTAAATTAATAAATGGATTGAATGTTAATCAATCAAATTTAAATAAGTTGATATGAAATAACGAATGTAAGTGTTAATTCATTAAAAGCTAATGTTATTGGAAGTTGAATAATTGAATGAAAATCAATTTAATATAAACCAATTGGAATTAAAAGTGTTGGACCAAATTGAATGTAAATTAAACAATTTGGTTATGTTGAATATACATTGGTTATTATTTGATTGTTAATTAATTGTGTATATTTCATTAAGTATTAATGAAATTGAATTGATAAATGGAAAGCTATGTAATTGAATTTGAATTGAAAGTAAACTAACTTGAATATAAATTAGTGAATGTAAACTAATTGAATATGAATAAATGAATTTTAGTAAAAACATCCCAGGTTAATGAATCAAATGTGATTAAATGAAAAACCAATACATTGAATAATAACGAGAAGTGAATTTATATTGATTTGATATGGATTTGTAGGATGATAGTTGTTTGGTGGTTGCATTTATTACTTTTGTTGCATTTGCTATATTGGCATATGTAGTTGTTGTAGTGATATATGTTGTATATTGATATTACTTTCATATATGCATGTTTCTCATGGTTTGTTGAGTGTTTAGTAGGTGCAGATTGCGCTTGCTTCGCATTTGGAGCTCGCTTTCGCGCTATATTTGTCGTATATGCTCGCTAATGATATATAAGGTACATATCTCGGATTACATACCGTAATTTTACACTTTTTTCCATACGGGATGCCTCATCACTTGATGAGATGTATATTTGTGGTATATATACTGTCAATTTTTTTTCGGATCAAGCCGCGCAAAGGAGACTCCGACGAATTTTTCTAAAAATTTAAGGCGTTAGAATATTTTTGAGAAAATTGAAAATTTTTGAAAACTATAACTTTGATTTTGAAGTTAAATGTTAAATGATATTGGTTGTTTGGAAAAAAATAATAGCTAAGTATGATTTGGAAACTTAGTAAAGCTATTGTAAGAAGTTTAACTATTGGATATTGAGAAAGTTAAACACTTAAATGAATTGGAAATTTAACTTGAACGATTTGTTTTGGAAAATTAATGGATTCTGTAACGTTTTCTTACTTGGTAATTTCGAGGACGAAATTCTTTTAAGGGGGGAAGTTTGTAACGACCCGGAATTTCTGTCAATTAAAATTCATATATTTAATTTTTTTTAAATATTAACAAGTCAAAATTGTAGGTCGAATAAATTTTATTTCGAATATCTAGATTTAATTGGACAATTAAACGATGATTTAATATTTAAAACTAATTGCGTTGTCTTCGTTTTGACGAGCACTACGCTATGGAACTGGATTGGAGTCGTTTGGAGCTAGTGTGAATTTTGGGTAAAATTAAATGCGTGTTTAATTTTATTCGAAATAAAACGCTGAAACTGTATTGAAACCAAGGTGAGAACTTCTCACTCAATCGAAATTGTTTCGATTTAAATTTTAAATAGTTAGATTTAAAATTGCTTGATTGTTGAATGATGATTGCTATCTGTTGTATTGAAATAGACATTATACGCCGTATATTAAGAGGATGTTATTTATTAATGTACTTGGAGTTGATTTCCCGCATTATATAGCGGATGAGACCCTACTGCGCTGCATAATAGCGGGTAATATTTTATAAATCCTATATACCACGATATACCCTATTGGAACGGAATTGGTATTGTGCTAACGTCTGTGCATGCAGGGAAACAGGTTGGACGGATCCAACTGGATTCCTCAACTGTATTGATTTATTTACAGATATTGTTATATATTTTGTTATCATATTGATATATGATGTTTTAATTGTCATGATTGATATATTGTTGCTGTTGCAGCATTGGCCTATTATTGAAGGTATACGTTTATTAAATTTTGAATTGTTAAAATAAATAAACGTTATAATTATTATTATTATAAAAGTTATATTTTTGGAAAATAATACTTAAGTATGATTTTGAAGTTATATATAAGCTTTAATAACGATTTGTAAATTATTAAAACGAATGGTTTAAATTGGGATTTTTAAATTATTATAAACGATTTATATAAAAGATTTATAAAATTGATATTTATAAATTAAAAATATAGGAATTATAAAACGAGTTTTTATAAGTGTTAAAATAAAGTATAAATGTAACGTTTCGAAAGTAGCGGTCACAACCGGTAGGCTTTTCAACCATCCCAGCCCCACCGTGGCTTACACTGATACCCCAGACTTGCTTTTACGGCCAGCCTCTCGACTGTCTCAGGTTACACCTAACCAACCCCCTAAAAGAGGATGTGTGGGAGTAAGAGTCTCCCGTTCGCCACCAAACCGCGAAGCGAGAACCCCCCATCACATAGCCCAAAGCTTAACAAGACTGGTGTGAGAACTCAAAATAGTTTATTTATCTTTAAAATAAAAATAGAGGAATATTTTTAAAGTCAATTCGCAATGCTTTTAAAAATGAGACTACCATAAGACCTCCTGCCACACACACAATGCAAACGCAGACTTGGAGAAGATTTCTCCTTATGATAGTCAAACATGCTTGATACGCATTAAAATCAAATCAATTTTGATATTATTATTAGTGCATAGTGTAGAAGAAATTCATTTCGAAAGTAGAATATAAATCTTAGCCAGCATAGGTACCATTATATTATGCCTACTATAGCTACTTCCTGAGGAAGCAGGTTCTACAACTAAAACCGTACAAGATCGTATTGTTTCTTTGGATTTCCAACAAATGGTCAGGCCAAGGAACTTCCCATTGCCACATGAGAATGCCTCTGGAAGGACATCCCCGAGAACCAAACCGGAACTCTGCCAACACAAGGCCGGGTTACCCCTAACTGGGTAACTACTGACACGAGCACGCCATTCCCCGATCGTAAACGACCTTTCTCACGGGATCCCGAAACCAACAACCACAAAGTAATAAATTCGTAGTAACCACATAGGTTAAATATCTGGGCTCCATACCATGATACCACCTCTATCCAGAAGGAAATGTACATACCCTAAAGGGTGCTACCCCTCATAACCTTGCCGCATCTTTCCTGTTTTGACCATTTCCGGGGTGTGAGGTTCGACGAAGTCACGTCCACAAAAACATACTTTATACAAAAGTCATGCTTTGGGTCAACAAATGATCAACACAATGATCACCAAGATAGACGATCAAATAAACGATCCTATCACAATAATCAACACAATGATCATTTACAGCATCACTCAGCATATCACATTACCAAATTGGGAATATATCGCTGATAACTTCAACTATATAACCTCTGAGCTCGTACGTATCAGAGAAGGGTGTTAAGCTAAAAGAATAAATTCTTCGCCACCAAACAGAAATATATTTGAATGAAATCGGCTTTATATCTCAACTTGTAATGTCAGACACACAATCCATACAAGTTTGTTCCGGGATCGAACAAAACCGAAGGCACTTACAAAGAAGTCCTTGCAATCCGGATATTCACAATCCTGATCGGATTCACCATCACATATGGAGAACTCTATACCGGAGCAACTCGGTGCAGAGTAAATCGACAGGTCATCCTATCGCTCTCGCAAATACCGGGTCTTCAACACCGGTCTTCAAATGCAATTCAATCGACGTATCACATATTCGGAATGGGTTATACGACCCCATGGTCCTTTCCCGGTTAACCCGAATAGTGAGCGCTTATTCAAAAATAAGTGTAGCATTCACATTCAAACAAATCACATCAACTACCCATTCAAAGGGAAATATTGATAGTCGGTTATTGAACTATCACTGGATATGCACACATCACCAGTTTCCAAATAATTTTCCAAATTATTTATTTTCCAAAAATATCTTCACTAGATATATAATTTCAATACTTCAAAAATAAATCAACATTTATTTTTAAACCCATTTTCCAATTTCATTTATAAATTCAATAGTGAATTTACAATCCAAAATATCTATGAATATTCGATTTCAATTATTCATTTCAATATTCCTTTTCAATTTATCTTCAAAAAGATAAATTCTCAAAGATCTTCACTTTATATTGGAAAACAATTCCATACTTATTTAATAAGTAATACACAGATTTTATTTATTTTCAACACTTAGAAAATATTCAATATACTTAAATCGAGATTAAGTATATATTTCATTCTTTAAGGAAATCATTCTCTTAAACATATTTATTTGGGCCAAAACGAATGTTGCGTAGAACATCGTTACGACAACCCAAAATCACTAGTATAGGGATTCGAAATTAAAATAGATATATAAATCCCAATACTATACAAAACATTTCCTTTCGAAAATCATTTACTATAACAAAATAAGTCATTTGCGAATTTATAAAACAACGTTTATAAATTCCATTTCTATTTATTTATAAAAACTTCCTTTTTATAAATTCTTTTATTAACCTATTCCAGTTTATAACTCAATTATAAACTAAAAGTTCATATTATAAGTTAAATACTTATAAAACGATTATTTTACAAAATCGTTCTTTTAAAGACTTTCCAATTTATAAATCTTATAACTTATAAGATTCATTCATTTATCCAAAATCATTATTTTAATAACTTAATAAATTTTATAAACCTACTGCTTATAAAATTCCATTTATAACTTCACCGTATAAAATTCTATAAATTCCATTCAATTATGAAATTCATTTTCACTTCATTCAAACACTTATAAAAACTCGTTTTATAATGTCCATATTTCAATTTATAAATATCTATTTATAAATCTCTTAATACAAATCAATTCATATTAATATTTTAAAAACGTCTTTAAACTCCTTTATAATTTCATCATTTTGATTTATAAAATAATTAAATTTTATAAATCCTATATTTAAACTTTTCACAATAAATTCAAAAATCCCAGTTTAAACTATTTTATAAAGTCATTAATTCCTTATTTTCAAAAATCAGCTTTTAACTATATTTCTTAAAAATCATAATTTTTATAACTGTAAAATTATAACGTTTATTTATTTAACATGGATCAATTCCAAAATTATTTTATAAAACGTATACTTTCTAAAATCACTTTAAAATCATTTTAAAATTCCAAATTTGGTCCAATGATGCTACACACCAAATAGTCAATCACGACTACAACGATATCATATATCGATATGAAAATCCATCAAATATAAAAATATCTGAAATCAAATAAAAACTGTTGAGGAATCCAGTTGGATCCCTCCAACCTGTTTTCCTGCATCCACAAACATTAGCACAATACCAATTTCGCTCCAGTACGAAATTATCGTGGTACATGTTCTTATTAAATATTATCCGCTTAATAACGGCGTAATAGGGTCTCATCCGCTAAACAAATAAATGCGGGAAATCAATAACTCCAATATATACATATGCCAATATATATATATATTGCTACTATATATAATACCAATTTCACTGTTTATGAAATATTCGCGGTATATGTTTTTAATAAATAACATCCGCTTACTAACGGCGTATAATGTCTATTTTAACAATCAATAGATATCAATCAACATTCAAACATGCATTCAAATATTTTAAATCTAACTATCTAAAATAAAATCGAAACTAATTCGATTGAGTGAGAAATTCTCACCTTGATTTTAAATTCCGTTTTAGCGATTTATTTCGAATAAAATTAAACTGACGTTTAATTTTACCCAAAATTCTCACTAACTCCAAACCAACTCCATCGCGTAGTGCTCGTCCATACGATTCCAACGCAACGGGTTTCGCATTTTTTCGACCTCGTATGAAAAGGTTATGTATTTTTGAAGTTATACGAGTTTTATAAACATAAATTACAATATAAACTTTCTAATTTAAACCTTCCACAACTACAGGCCACTGGATCTAGAACCCCTCCATCTCCACCGTCCCTTTCTTTCTCTCCTCTTCACGTTTCCATCACGTACACAGCCGCATACCATGAACCCAACATCTTAATACTAGGGTTAATTTTAGCTACCAACTCATTCACCTAGAACACGATCAGGGAGCTCCATTGCATAGCCCTACTCCACCACCATGCTCGGCCTCAACACCTTGGAACTCGGCCCCCCCAACCTCCTTAATTTCCGCGCGCAACACGTAGGTGTCGGCCCCCATTTTCTCCGCCTCGAGTCGACCAAACTACATCTCAACCGTACGGATCTAAAGCTCTTGATACGCTCTACGATCTTGCTGTTGAACACTTCGCGTGAATGTCGACGGATTGTGAGTGATTGAGGGAAGAAGGTGGGAAAAATCTGGCCTTAGATAGGGGGGGTGGCGGCTAGGGTTTCAAGTTTTTTTTTTTTTTAATTTATGAAGAGGTGGGTGCTATTTATAAAGCAAAATCGAACACTATTCATCCCGGAAATTCCAAACTCCGATTTACGCGCCGTAACCAACGTTTCTAAGGTTTACCCCACGTTCTGGACACAATGGAATAGTTTTCGGAAGCTAATTCGGAAGTATGTGCGAGTTATGGCTATAAACGCTCAATTTGAATTAAACCGATTTAAGCGATTTTCTAGGTGTTTTAATTTGTACCGGACAAACGGTAAATCCAATTGACTTGAAATTTGAAACCTTACAATAATATCACATTACGGATCCGATGAAACTGGTTTCGTCGAAATCCGAGACTTTTTGAAAAATGGCTATTTTCACTCGCCAAATTTAAATTAAAAATAAATCGATGCGTTTCGAGCTGCCACGCTCAAACGATAACTCCGATTGACACGAAATTTGAAATCCGATAATAAATAACTATTACGGATCCAATGGAACTGGTTTCGTTCAATTCTGAGACTGTTCAAAAATTGACTATTTTTACTAGTCGATTTTAATATTAAAATATTCAATTTTCACAAATAAACTTTTAAATCGATTTTAAAAGTTCTAAAATATCATTCTAACTTCAACATGATAAAATAAAATTTTACAAATCATTTCTAATCATATTTAACCCAATTTTCAATTATTTCCATAATTTAACGTATTAAATTATCGATTTAATTATTCAATTAAATCCAATAATTCAAATAAAAATTTATTTGACTTATAAATTCACTTATTAATATTTAAAATAAATTAAATATCCAAATTTTAGTTAATAAAAATTCTGGGTCGTTACAATCTTCCCCACTTAAAAGAATTTCGTCCTCGAAATTAACAAGTAAGAAAAGTTACAGAATTTATTAACTTTCCCAAAATTTATAATTAAACTTCTTATAATACTTACTAAGTTTTCAAGTCATACTTAGTTATCTTTTCAAAAACAACTACTATTGTTTAACTTTCAATTCCAAATCAAAGTTAAAGTTTTCAAAATTTTCCAAATTTTCTCAAATTTTTTCTAACGCCTTAAATTTCCGGAAAAATTCGCCATAGTCTCCTTTGCGCGGCACGATCCGAAAAAAAAATGACAGTATATATATCACAAATATACATCTCATCAAGTAATGAGGCATCCCGCAGGGAAAAAAGTGTAAAAGTACGGTATGTAATCCGAGATATGTACCTTATATTTTATTAGCAAGCATATACGGCTAATATAGCGCAAAAGCGAGCTCCAAATGCGAAGCAAACGCGATCCGCACCTACTAATCACTCAACAAACAACATGAGAACATGCATATAGATAATAGTATCGATATACATCATATAGCAACATAATAACTATGTATGCTAACATAGCAAATGCAACAAACAACAAATGCAAACATCAACCAACTATCATCCATAACCAATAAATATTCATTTATATTCTCATTAATATTCAATGAAATGGTTTTCAATTTAATCACATTTGATTCATTAACAGTGGATGTTCTTACTAACATTCATTTTCAATTAGTTTATATTCACTAATTCATATTCAAATTCAATTCCATTCAAATTTATTTACTTCTAATTTGAATTCAATTACTTTAGCTTTCAATTTCATTAACACTTAATGAATTATATACAATCAACTAACAATCATATATCAACCAATGTATATTTGTTACAACCAAATTCCTTTGCTTACAATTGGTTTAATTAATTGATTTTCATTCAATTATTCAACTTCTAATAACATTAGATTTTAATGAATTAACACTTACATTCATTATTTCATATCAATTATTTTCATTCAATTGATTAATTCAATTCAATTACAAAAGTTGAATTTCATTTACATAACTTAAGTTCATATTTATCACTTCACTTTATTATTTTACTTTGATATCAAAATCAACTTAATTCAACATTTCTTAAGTTATACTTCCATTTAAACATCACTTGGTTTTTTTTTACTTAACTTGAATTCCAACTTATAAATCAATTCAGCTTCCAAATTCTAAAGTAAATTTCCATTTAACTTTAAATTCATTTTTATTTACAACTCATATTCATAAATATATTCATATAGTTTCACTTCTTATATATATAAGTTTATTTCACAATTGTAATTCACTTTAATTATAATTCAATTCTTATAATTCTTTTACTTATACAATTATTCTTTTATTTAGATTATTCAAACAACTTGTTCAACAACCAACAATCTACTTATATACACTTTAATAATTCTGAAAAATTATTCCTTTATATATAAAATATAATCAAGGTAAAATTATTCCATTTACCCAATTTAAAACAATAATATGTCGAATTGTTCTATTCAAGTGTTTAGAAACCCCTTCGGCATAGTCTTGCGGACCACGCTGACGAAAGTTCATATGCCACTCAACAAACCAATCATCACAATATAAAGCAATTTTATATTCACTAACAAATACGCTCTCATAGCTATTATTACACTCAAACTCAATCTAGAGCACTACTGACTCTATCTCTAATGAGCAATACCCAACAGAACCATGGTTGTCGCTTAACCATAAGCTCCGATACCAAATGTAACGTTTCGAAAGTAGCGGTCACAACCGGTAGGCTTTTCAACCATCCCAGCCCCACCGTGGCTTACACTGATACCCCAGACTTGCTTTTACGGCCAGCCTCTCGACTGTCTCAGGTTACACCTAACCAACCCCCTAAAAGAGGATGTGTGGGAGTAAGAGTCTCCCGTTCGCCACCAAACCGCGAAGCGAGAACCCCCCATCACATAGCCCGAAGCTTAACAAGACTGGTGTGAGAACTCAAAACAGTTTATTTATCTTTAAAATCAAAATAGAGGAATATTTTTAAAGTCAATTCGCAATGCTTTTAAAAATGAGACTACCATAAGACCTCCTGCCACACACACAATGCAAACGCAGACTTGGAGAAGATTTCTCCTTATGATAGTCAAACATGCTTGATACGCATTAAAATCAAATCAATTTTGATATTATTATTAGTGCATAGTGTAGAAGAAATTCATTACGAAAGTAGAATATAAATCTTAGCCAGCATAGGTACCATTATATTATGCCTACTATAGCTACTTCCTGAGGAAGCAGGTTCTACAACTAAAACCGTACAAGATCGTATTGTTTCTTTGGATTTCCAACAAATGGTCAGGCCAAGGAACTTCCCATTGCCACATGAGAATGCCTCTGGAAGGACATCCCCGAGAACCAAACCGGAACTCTGCCAACACAAGGCCGGGTTACCCCTAACTGGGTAACTACTGACACGAGCACGCCATTCCCCGATCGTAAACGACCTTTCTCACGGGATCCCGAAAGCCAACAACCACAAAGTAATAAATTCGTAGTAACCACATAGGTTAAATATCTGGGCTCCATACCATGATACCACCTCTATCCAGAAGGAAATGTACATACCCTAAAGGGTGCTACCCCTCATAACCTTGCCGCATTTTTCCTGTTTTGACCATTTCCGGGGTGTGAGGTTCGACGAAGTCACGTCCACAAAAACATACTTTATACAAAAGCCATGCTTTGGGTCAACAAATGATCAACACAATGAACACCAAGATAGACGATCAAATAAACGATCCTATCACAATAATCAACACAATGATCATTTACAGCATCACTCAGCATATCACATTACCAAATTGGGAATATATCGCTGATAACTTCAACTATATAACCTCTGAGCTCGTACGTCTCAGAGAAGGGTGTTAAGGTAAAAGAATAAATTCTTCGCCACCAAACAGAAATATATTTGAATGAAATCGGCTTTATATCTCAACTTGTAATGTCAGACACACAATCCATACAAGTCTGTTCCGGGATCAAACAAAACCGAAGGCACTTACAAAGAAGTCCTTGCAATCCGGATATTCACAATCCTGATCGGATTCACCATCACATATGGAGAACTCTATACCGGAGCAACTCGGTGCAGAGTAAATCGACAGGTCATCCTATCGCTCTCGCAAATACCGGGTCTTCAACACCGATCTTCAAATGCAATTCACATCGACGTATCACATATTCGGAATGGGTTATATGACCCCATGGTCCTTTCCCGGTTAACCCGAATAGTGAGCGCTTATTCAAAAATAAGTGTAGCATTCACATTCAAACAAATCACATCAACTACCCATTCAAAGGGAAATATTGATAGTCGGTTATTGAACTATCACTGGATATGCACACATCACCAGTTTCCAAATAATTTTCCAAATTATTTATTTTCCAAAAATATCTTCACTAGATATATAATTTCAATACTTCAAAAATAAATCAACATTTATTTTTAAACCCATTTTCCAATTTCATTTATAAATTCAATAGTGAATTTACAATCCAAAATATCTATGAATATTCGATTTCAATTATTCATTTCAATATTCCTTTTCAATTTATCTTCAAAAAGATAAATTCTCAAAGATCTTCACTTTATATTGGAAAACAATTCCATACTTATTTAATAAGTAATACACAGATTTTATTTATTTTCAACACTTAGAAAATATTCAATATACTTAAATCGAGATTAAGTATATATTTCATTCTTTAAGGAAATCATTCTCTTAAACATATTTATTTGGGCCAAAACGAATGTTGCGTAGAACATCGTTACGACAACCCAAAATCACTAGTATAGGGATTCGAAATTAAAATAGATATATAAATCCCAATACTATACAAAACATTTCCTTTCGGAAATCATTTACTATAACAAAATAAGTCATTTGCGAATTTATAAAACAACGTTTATAAATTCCATTTCTATTTATTTATAAAAACTTCCTTTTTATAAATTCTTTTATTAACCTATTCCAGTTTATAACTCAATTATAAACTAAAAGTTCATATTATAAGTTAAATACTTATAAAACGATTATTTTACAAAATCGTTCTTTTAAAGACTTTCCAATTTATAAATCTTATAACTTATAAGATTCATTCATTTATCCAAAATCATTATTTTAATAACTTAATAAATTTTATAAACCTACTGCTTATAAAATTCCATTTATAACTTCACCGTATAAAATTCTATAAATTCCATTCAATTATGAAATTCATTTTCACTTCATTCAAACACTTATAAAAACTCGTTTTATAATGTCCATATTTCAATTTATAAATATCCATTTATAAATCTCTTAATACAAATCAATTCATATTAATATTTTAAAAACGTCTTTAAACTCCTTTATAATTTCATCATTTTGATTTATAAAATAATTAAATTTTATAAATCATATATTTAAACTTTTCACAATAAATTCAAAAATCCCAGTTTAAACTATTTTATAAAGTCATTAATTCCTTATTTTCAAAAATCAGCTTTTAACTATATTTCTTAAAAATCATAATTTTTATAACTTTAAAATTATAACATTTATTTATTTAACATGGATCAATTCCAAAATTATTTTATAAAACGTATACTTTCTAAAATCACTTTAAAATCATTTTAAAATTCCAAATTTGGTCCAATGATGCTACACACCAAATAGTCAATCACGACTACAACGATATCGTATATCGATATGAAAATCCATCAAATATCAAAATATCTGAAATCAAATAAAAACTGTTGAGGAATCCAGTTGGATCCCTCCATCCTGTTTTCCTGCATCCACAAACATTAGCACAATACCAATTTCGCTCCAGTACGAAATTATCGCGGTACATGTTCTTATTAAATATTATCCGCTTAATAACGGCGTAATAGGGTCTCATCCGCTAAACAAATAAATGCGGGAAATCAATAACTCCAATATATACATATGCCAATATATATATATATATATATATATATTGCTACTATATATAATACCAATTTCACTGTTTATGAAATATTCGCGGTATATGTTTTTAATAAATAACATCCGCTTACTAACGGCGTATAATGTCTATTTTAACAATCAATAGATATCAATCAACATTCAAACATGCATTCAAATATTTTAAATCTAACTATCTAAAATAAAATCGAAACTAATTCGATTGAGTGAGAAATTCTCACCTTGATTTTAAATTCCGTTTTAGCGATTTATTTCGAATAAAATTAAACGGACGTTTAATTTTACCCAATATTCTCACTAACTCCAAACGACTCCAAACCAACTCCATCGCGTAGTGCTCGTCCATACGATTCCAATGCAATGGGTTTCGCATTTTTTCGACCTCGTATGAAAAAGTTATGTATTTTTGAAGTTATACGAGTTTTATAAACATAAATTACAATATAAACTTTCTAATTTAAACCTTCCACAACTACAGGCCACTGGATCTAGAACCCCTCCATCTCCACCGTCCCTTTCTTTCTCTCCTCTTCACGTTTCCATCACGTACACAGCCGCATACCATGAACCCAACATCTTAATACTAGGGTTAATTTTAGCTACCAACTCATTCACCTAGAACACGATCAGGGAGCTCCATTGCATAGCCCTACTCCACCACCATGCTCGGCCTCAACACCTTGGAACTCGGCCCCCCCAACCTCCTTAATTTCCGCGCGCAACACGTAGGTGTCGGCCCCCATTTGCTCCGCCTCGAGTCGACCAAACTACATCTCAACCGTACGGATCTAAAGCTCTTGATACGCTCTACGATCTTGCTGTTGAACACTTCGCGTGAATGTCGACGGATTGTGAGTGATTGAGGGAAGAAGGTGGGAAAAATCTGGCCTTAGATAGGGGGGGTGGCGGCTAGGGTTTCAAGTTTTATTTTTTTTTTAATTTATGAAGAGGTGGGTGCTATTTATAAAGAAAAATCGAACACTATTCATCCCGGAAATTCCGAACTCCGATTTACGCGCCGTAACCAGCGTTTCTAAGGTTTACCCGCGTTCCGGACACAATGGAACAGGTTTCGGAAGCTAATTCGGAAGTATGTGCGAGTTATGGCTATAAACGCTCAATTTGAATTAAACCGATTTAAGCGATTTTCTAGGCGTTTTAATTTGTACCGGACAAACGGTAAATCCAATTGACTTGAAATTTTAAACCATACAATAATATCACATTACGGATCCGATGAAACTAGTTTCGTCGAAATCCGAGACTTTTTGAAAAATGGCTATTTTCACTCGCCAAATTTAAATTAAAAATAAATCGATGCGTTTCGAGCTGCCACGCTCAAACGATAACTCCGATTGACACGAAATTTGAAATCCGGTAATAAATAACTATTACGGATCCAATGGAACTGGTTTCGTTCAATTCTGAGACTGTTCAAAAATTGACTATTTTTACTAGTCGATTTTAATATTAAAATATTCAATTTTCACAAATAAACTTTTAATTCGATTTTAAAAGTTTTAAAATATCATTCTAACTTCAACATGATAAAATAAAATTTTACAAATCATTTCTAATCATATTTAACCCAATTTTCAATTATTTCCATAATTTAACGTATTAAATTATCGATTTAATTATTCAATTAAATCCAATAATTCAAATAAAAATTTATTTGACTTATAAATTCACTTATTAATATTTAAAATAAATTAAATATCCAAATTTTAATTAATAAAAATTCTGGGTAGTTACAATAAATGGATTTCATAAGTGAATGAAATTTATAGATTTATAAATTGTGAAGTTATAAAATGAATAGATTTTGTAAAATAGAAAATTATAAATAATTAACTTTAAAATTGGATTTTTGGCATTTAAATGAGATTTAAATGGAATTGATTAATAAGGGATTTTTATAACTTGAAGTTTTTATAATATATAAATGTGAATTTATAAATGTTGATTTATAAATTCAAGATTGATTAAATTTGATAAGTTAGTTTTTATAGCTTATTAAAGGAGTATATTCACGATTTTGGGACAGTGGATAACTTTTAAATTGAATATGTAAAAGTGTTGAATTTGGTTAATGATTTATATTCACGATTTTGAACAGTGAATAATTTATTAAAGGAATGTTTAAGGAGTGATCTTTTAAATGGAATTAAAACGATTTAAAGATGTTTTAAAATACATTAAGTATAGAATACATAGATTTCAACATTCATTGTTGAAATAGACGTTTCGAGAAATAAGGAAATGGTGGACTATCACACTATTGTTATAGTAAATAATTTCCGAAAGGAAATGTTTTATATAGTATTGGGATTTATATATCTATTTTAAGTTCGAATCCCTATACTAGTGATTTTGGGTTGTCGTAACGATGTTTTACGCAATATTCATTTTGACCCACATAAATGTGTTTAAGAGAATGTTTTCTTTATAGAATGAAATATATACTTAATTTCGATTTAAGTATATTGAATATTTTCTAAATGTTGAAAATAAATAGATTTGTGAATTACTTATTATTAAATAAGTGTGGGAATGTTTTCCAATATGAAATGAAATGTTTGAGATTACATCTTTTAAAGATAAATTGAAAATGAATATTAGAAATCGATTTGAAAATCGTATATTCATAGATATTTTGGAATTGTAAATTCACTATGGAATTTATAAAAGAAAGGGAAATTTGTTTAAAAAATAAACGTTGAATTATTTTTGAAGTGTGGAAATAAATTTACGGATTTGGAACGTAAATATAAAGTAAATCGGTAAGGATTTATTTAATTGGTTTAAATGAACCATTTTGAAATGAAAATAAATAAAGATTTGTGAATGAATCCCATGTAGGGAAACGATTTGAATTTTTTTTCAAAAGTTGTAAAGGTGAAAAGTGATTTGAAATTTGTTTTCAAATGTTGAAGTGTGGAAAAATATATCTTGTAAAGATATTTTTGGAAAATAAATAATTTGTGAAATTATGTGGTACTTAGTGATGTTGTGCATATCTATTGATAGTTAAATAACCGACTATCAATATTTACCATTAAATAGGTATTTTTTGTGATTTGCTTGGATTTGAATGCTACACTTATTTTTAAAATTTTGCGCTCATTATTCGGGTTAGCCGGGAAAGGACCTTTGGGTTGTATAACCCATTCCGAATATGTGATACTTTGTTATGGATTGCATTTGATGACCGGTGTTAAAAACCGGATATTTGTGAAAACGGAAGGATTACCGTCGAATGTCTCAGCATCGGCTGATCTTCGATATAGAGATTTTATTTCCCTTTGTGATGGGAAGTTCGGTTGTGATTAGTAAATATCCGAATTGCAAGGACTTCTTTGGAAGTGCCTTCTGTTCCGTTCGATCCCGGAATGGACTTGTATGGATGTGTGTCTGACGTT
The DNA here is from genome assembly GCA_030765085.1 of Allium cepa. Lineage (NCBI taxonomy): Eukaryota > Viridiplantae > Streptophyta > Magnoliopsida > Asparagales > Amaryllidaceae > Allium > Allium cepa. The sequence goes on along the minus strand of CM060938.1, from coordinate 24,728,501 downwards.
ACAATTTGTGATGTAAAGCTGGTTTCTACCAAATATATTTTCCGTTGGTGGCGGAGAATTTATTCTCTTAGCTTAACACACTAGAGGTTATGTAGTTGATGGTTACTAGTGATACATTCCCAAATTGGTAATGTGGCATACGAAGTGCTGTTGAGCATTTGTTGAACAAAGCACAACTTTTGTATAAAGCATAGCTTTGTGGATGAGACTTCGTCGGACCTCACACCCTGAAAATGGTCAAAACAGGAAGGATGCAGCAAGGTTATTAGGGGTAGCGCCCCTTTAGTGTATGTCATTCCTTCTTTATATAGGTTGTATCATGGTATGAAGCCCAGATACTTAACCTATGTTGTTGCTGCAAATTTATTACTTTGTGGTTGTTGGAGTCGAGGATCCTCGGATATAGATCGGTTACGATCGAGGAATGACATATTCGTGTCAGTAGTTACCCAGTTAGGGGTAACCCGGCCTTGTGTTGGCAGAGATCTAACCGTAACGTTAGGTTCTCGAGGTCGTCTTTCCAGAGGCGTACCCATGTGGCAATGGAAAGTTCTTTGGCCTGACCATTTGTTGGAAATCCAAAGAAACAATACGAACCTTGTACGGTTTTAGTTGTAGAACCTGCCATCTAATATGGTAGCTATAGTAGGCATAATATAATGGTACCTATGCTGGCTAAGATTTATATTCTACTTTCGAAATGTTTTCTACACTATGCACTAATAATAATATCAAAAATGATTTGATTTTGCGTAGTAAGCATCTTTGACTAACATAATAAGAAATCTCCTCCAAGTCTGCGTTTGCATTGTGTGTGTGGTGGGAGGTCTTATGGTAGTTTCATTTTCCAAAAGCATTGCGAATTGACTATAAAATTCTCCTGTTGTTTGTTTTAAAGATAAATAACTGTTTTAATTCTCACACCAGTCCTATGACTGACCTGGAGTTTATTGTTTCCTTCCTAAACTCTGGGTGCCCACCAATTTCCATCGGGCAGTCTAGAGTTAGGTTATCAGGTCGTTCTGGAATTCGAGAGTTGCTGTAGAGAATTGGAGGAAAGCTGGAGAGCATGGCGTATCAAACTAGTAAATAGTATTTATTTTCCGTTGTTTTATTATTGTACACTATGATGATGTAATGTAATGTAATGTGATGTAATGAAATAACTGATATAGTTCTTTGTTTAAAGATTATTCATTTATCTATTATATGTTGTTTCGCTGCGATTGTGAGATTCTGATATTGTTCAGTTGTTTCTTTCTGTTCTTTTCTATCTTTTTCTCTCTTCTTCTATCTTTTTCTTCTTCTTAAACCCTAAGAATTCGGTTTTTCGGCATTCGATTGCTCGGCATTCGATACAGTGGACGTATTGATGTCGGTTTTCGAAAGTCGAAGAAGCGGGTCCTAACAATTTGGTATCAGAGCATATGGTTAAGCAACAACCATGGCTCTTTTGGGTGTTACTCATTAGAGATAGAGTCAGTAGTACTCTAGAATGAGTTTGAGTGTAATAATAGCTATGAGCGCGTATTTGTTAGTGAATATAAATTGTTTTGTATTGTGTTGACTTATCGGTTGATTGTTTATGAATTCTGGTCGGTGCAGGAAGTGCAACCCTAATCGATAGGGGTTTCTAAACTCTTAAACAAGATAAACCGACACAGTATTGTTTTGAAATAGGGTAAATGAAATAATTTTATCCCAAACTATTTTCGTATATTAAAAGAAATAAATTTTCTGTAAATGTTTATAATATATGGTTTCTTGGTTGTTTGGAAGCGATGATATTGAAATATTATCATTATTAAAATGGAAATTGAAATAATAACCAAAGGATAAAGGAATGAATTTATATACAAATGGGAGTTGAAAATATTTATAAGTTGGAATAAAATTCATTAATGGAATGAAATTGGTAATGTGAGCGTATAAATGAGTTTTATAAATCGAAATGAGATTTGATTGGGATTAAGTTGGATAAATTTAACTTAAAGGATGGAGTTAAATTAAAGTAAGTATAAGTGAATCAATTAAATCCAAATTGTAATAATTGAATATAAGTGAAACCAAATGATAAATGGTTAAACAATTTTGTTAAGCAAAATAAATCTGAATTTGAATAAGTGATGAAAGTTTGACTTTGGTAAAAGTTAAATAGAAATGAAATCTGAATTGGATTTATAAGTGGAATTTTAAGTTAAGTTAAACAAATGATGTTTGAAATGGAATATAACTTAAGTGAAGTTGAATAAAGTTGATTTTGGTATCGAAGTAAATTAATCAAGAGAAGTGATGAATATGAACTTGAATTATATAAATGAAATTCAACCTTATTTGTTAAATGAATTAGCACTTAAATTAATAAATGGATTGAATGTTAATCAATCAAATTTAAATAAGTTGATATGAAATAACGAATGTAAGTGTTAATTCATTAAAAGCTAATGTTATTGGAAGTTGAATAATTGAATGAAAATCAATTTAATATAAACCAATTGGAATTAAAAGTGTTGGACCAAATTGAATGTAAATTAAACAATTTGGTTATGTTGAATATACATTGGTTATTATTTGATTGTTAATTAATTGTGTATATTTCATTAAGTATTAATGAAATTGAATTGATAAATGGAAAGCTATGTAATTGAATTTGAATTGAAAGTAAACTAACTTGAATATAAATTAGTGAATGTAAACTAATTGAATATGAATAAATGAATGTTAGTAAAAACATCCCAGGTTAATGAATCAAATGTGATTAAATGAAAAACCAATACATTGAATAATAATGAGAAGTGAATTTATATTGATTTGATATGGATTTGTAGGATGATAGTTGTTTGGTGGTTGCATTTATTACTTTTGTTGCATTTGCTATATTGGCATATGTAGTTGTTGTAGTGATATATGTTGTATATTGATATTACTTTCATATATGCATGTTTCTCATGGTTTGTTGAGTGTTTAGTAGGTGCAGATTGCGCTTGCTCCGCATTTGGAGCTCGCTTTCGCGCTATATTTGTCGTATATGCTCGCTAATAATATATAAGGTACATATCTCGGATTACATACCGTACTTTTACACTTTTTTCCATACGGGATGCCTCATCACTTGATGAGATGTATATTTGTGGTATATATACTGTCAATTTTTTTCCGGATCGAGCCGCGCAAAGAAGACTCCGACGAATTTTTCTAAAAATTTAAGGCGTTAGAATATTTTTGAGAAAATTGGAAAATTTTGAAAACTATAACTTTGATTTTGAAGTTAAATGTTAAATGATATTGGTTGTTTGGAAAAAAATAATAGTTAAGTATGATTTGGAAACTTAGTAAAGCTATTGTAAGAAGTTTAACTATTGGATATTGAGAAAGTTAAACACTTAAATGAATTGGAAATTTAACTTGAACGATTTGTTTTGGAAAATTAATGGATTCTGTAACGTTTTCTTACTTGGTAATTTCGAGGACGAAATTCTTTTAAGGGGGGAAGTTTGTAACGACCCAGAATTTCTGTCAATTAAAATTCATATATTTAATTGATTTTTAAATATTAACAAGTCAAAATTGTAGGTCGAATAAATTTTATTTCGAATATCTAGATTTAATTGGACAATTAAAACGATGATTTAATATTTAAAACTAATTGCGTTGTCTTCGTTTTGACGAGCACTACGCTATGGAACTGGATTGGAGTCGTTTGGAGCTAGTGTGAATTTCGGGTAAAATTAAATGCGTGTTTAATTTTATTCGAAATAAAATGCTGAAATTGTATTGAAACCAAGGTGAGAACTTCTCACTCAATCGAAATTGTTTCGATTTAAATTTTAAATAGTTAGATTTAAAATTGCTTGATTGTTGAATGATGATTGCTATCTGTTGTATTGAAATAGACATTATACGCCGTATATTAAGAGGATGTTATTTATTAATGTACTTGGAGTTGATTTCCCGCATTATATAGCGGATGAGACCCTACTGCGCTGCATAATAGCGGGTAATATTTTATAAATCCTATATACCACGATATACCCTATTGGAACGGAATTGGTATTGTGCTAACGTCTGTGCATGCAGGGAAACAGGTTGGAGGGATCCAACTGGATTCCTCAACTGTATTGATTTATTTACAGATATTGTTATATATTCTGTTATCATATTGATATATGATATTTTAATTGTCGTGATTGATATATTGTTGCTGTTGCAGCATTGGCCTATTATTGAAGGTATACGTTTATTAAATTTTGAACTGTTAAAATAAATAAACGTTATAATTATTATTATTATAAAAGTTATATTTTTGGAAAATAATACTTAAGTATGATTTTTGGATTTATATATAAGCTTTAATAACGATTTGTAAATTATTAAAACGAATGGTTTAAATTGGGATTTCTAAATTATTATAAACGATTTATATAAAAGATTTATAAAATTGATATTTATAAATTAAAAATATAGGAATTATAAAACGAGTTTTTATAAGTGTTAAAATGAAGTATAAATGGATTTCATAAGTGAATGAAATTTATAGATTTACAAATTGTGAAGTTATAAAATGAATAGATTTTGTAAAATAGAAAATTATAAATAATTAACTTTAAAATTGGATTTTTGGCATTTAAATGAGATTTAAATGGAATTGATTAATAAGGGATTTTTATAACTTGAAGTTTTTATAATATATAAATGTTAATTTATAAACATTGATTTATAAATTCAAGATTGATTAAATTTGATAAGTTAATTTTTATAGCTTATTAAAGGACTATATTCACGATTTTGGGACAGTGGTTAACTTTTAAATTGAATATGTATAAGTGTTGAATTTGGTTAATGATTTATATTCACGATTTTGAACAGTGAATAATCTATTAAAGGAATGTTTAAGGAGTGATCTTTTAAATGGAATTAAAATGATTTAAAGATGTTTTAAAATACATTAAGTATCGAATACATAGATTGCAACATTCATTGTTGAAATAGACGTTTCGAGAAATAAGGAAATGGTGGACTATAACACCGTTGTTATAGTAAATAATTTTCGAAAGGAAATGTTTTATATAGTATTGGGATTTATATATCTATTTTAAGTTCGAATCCCTATACTAGTGATTTTGGGTTGTCGTAACGATGTTTTACGCAACATTCGTTTTGACCCACATAAATGTGTTTAAGAGAATGTTTTCTTTAAAGAATGAAATATATACTTAATTTCGATTTAAGTATATTGAATATTTTCTAAATGTTGAAAATAAATAGATTTGTGAATTACTTATTATTAAATAAGTGTGGGAATGTTTTCCAATATGAAATGAAATGTTTGAGATTACATCTTTTAAAGATAAATTGAAAAGGAATATTAGAAATAGATTTGAAAATCGTATATTCATAGATATTTTGGAATTGTAAATTCACTATGGAATTTATAAAAGAAAGGGAAATTTGTTTAAAAAATAAACGTTGAATTATTTTTGAAGTGTGGAAATAAATTTACGGATTTGGAACGTAAATATAAAGTAAATCGGTAAGGATTTATTTAATTGGTTTAAATGAACCATTTTGAAATGAAAATGAATAAAGATTTGTGAATATATCCCATGTAGGGAAACAATTTGAAATTTGTTTTCAAAAGTTGTAAAGGTGAAAAGTGATTTGAAATTTGTTTTCAAATGTTGAAGTGTGGAAAAATATATCTTGTAAAGATATTTTTGGAAAATAAATAATTTGTGAAATTATGTGGTACTTAGTGATGTTGTGCATATCTATTGATAGTTAAATAACCGACTATCAATATTTACCATTAAATAGGTATTTGTTGTGATTTGCTTGGATTTGAATGCTACACTTATTTTTAAAATTTTGCGCTCATTATTCGGGTTAGCCGGGAAAGGACCTTTGGGTTGTATAACCCATTCCGAATATGTGATACGTTGTTATGGATTGCATTTGATGACCGGTGTTAAAGACCGGATATTTGTGAAAACAGAAGGATTATCGTCGAATGTCTCTGCATCGGCTGATCTCTGATATAGAGATTTTATTTCCCTTTGTGATGGGAAGTTCGGTTGTGATTAGTAAATATCCGAATTGCAAGGACTTCTTTGGAAGTGCCTTCTGTTCCGTTCGATCCCGGAATGGACTTGTATGGATGTGTGTCTGACGTTACAATTTGAGATGTAAAGCTGGTTTCTACCAAATATATTTTCCGTTGGTGGCGGAGAATTTATTCTCTTAGCTTAACACACTAGAGGTTATGTAGTTGATGGTTACTAGTGATACATTCCCAAATTGGTAATGTGGCATACGAAGTGCTGTTGAGCATTTGTTGAACAAAGCACAACTTTTGTATAAAGCATAGCTTTGTGGATGAGACTTCGTCGGACCTCATACCCCGAAAATGGTCAAAACAGGAAGGATGCAGCAAGGTTATTAGGGGGTAGCGCCCCTTTAGTGTATGTCATTCCTTCTTTATATAGGTGGTATCATGGTATGAAGCCCAGATACTTAACCTATGTTGTTGCTGCAAATTTATTACTTTGTGGTTGTTGGAGTCGAGGATCCTCGGATATAGATCGGTTACGATCGAGGAATGGCATATTCGTGTCAGTGGTTACCCAGTTAGGGGTAACCCGGCCTTGTGTTGGCAGAGATCTAACCGTAACGTTAGGTTCTCGAGGTCGTCTTTCCAAAGGCGTACCCATGTGGCAATGGGAAGTTCTTTGGCCTGACCATTTGCTGGAAATCCAAAGAAACAATACGAACCTTGTACGGTTTTAGTTGTAGAACCTGCCATCTAATATGGTAGCTATAGTAGGCATAATATAATGGTACCTATGCTGGCTAAGATTTATATTCTACTTTCGAAATGTTTTCTACACTATGCACTAATAATAATATCAAAAATGATTTGATTTTGCGTAGTAAGCATCTTTGACTAACATAATAAGAAATCTCCTCCAAGTCTGCGTTTGCATTGTGTGTGTGGTGGGAGGTCTTATGGTAGTTTCATTTTCCAAAAGCATTGCGAATTGACTATAAAATTCTCCTGTTGTTTGTTTTAAAGATAAATAACTGTTTTAATTCTCACACCAGTCCTATGACTGACCTGGAGTTTATTGTTTCCTTCCTAAACTCTGGGTGCCCACCAATTTCCACACGGGCAGTCTAGAGTTAGGTTATCAGGTCATTCTGGAATTCGGGAGTTGCTGTAGAGAATTGGAGGCAAGCTGGAGAGCATGGCATATCAAACTAGTAAATATTATTTCTTTTCCGACGTTTTGTTGTTGTACACTCTGGTGATGTAATGTAATGTGATATAATGAAATAACTGATATAGTTCTTTGTTTAAAGATTATTCATTTATCTATTATATGTTGTTTCGCTGCGATTGTCAGATTCTGATATTGTTCTGTTGTTTCTTTCTGTTCTGTTCTATATTTTTCTCTCTTCTTCTATCTTTTTCTTCTTCTTAAACCCTAAGAATTCGGTTTTTCGGCATTCGATTGCTCGGCATTCGATACAGTGGACGTATTGATGTCGGTTTTCGAAAGTCGAAGAAGCGGGTCCTTACAATATGGTATCAGAGCATATGGTTAAGCGACAACCATGGCTCTATTGGGTGTTACTCATTAGAGATAGAGTCAGTAGTACTCTAGAATGAGTTTGAGTGTAATAATAGCTATGAGCGTGTATTTGTTAGTGAATATAAATTGTTTTTATTGTGTTGACTTATCGGTTGATTGTTTATGAATTCTGGTCGGTGCGGGAAGTACAACCGTAATCGATAGGGGTTTCTAAACTCTTAAACAAGATAAACCGACACAGTATTGTTTTGAAATAGGGTAAATGAAATAATTTTATCCCAAACTATTTTCGTATATTAAAAGAAATAAATTTTCTGTAAATGTTTATAATATATGGTTGCTTGGTTGTTTGGAAGCGATGATACTGAAATATTATCATTATTAAAATGGAAATTGAAATAAGAAATTGAAATAATAACCAAAGGATAAAGGAATGAATTTATATACAAATGGGAATTGAAAATATTTATAAGTTGGAATAAAATTCATTAATGGAATGAAATTGGTAATGTGAACGTATAAATGAGTTTTATAAATCGAAATGAGATTTGATTGGGATTAAGTTGGATAAATTTAACTTAAAGGATGGAGTTAAATTAAAGTAAGTATAAGTGAATCAATTAAATCCAAGTTGTAATAATTGAATATAAGTGAAACCAAATGATAAATGGTTAAACAATTTTGTTAAGCAAAATAAATCTGAATTTGAATAAGTGATGAAAATTTGACTTGGTAAAAGTTAAATAGAAATGAAATCTGAATTGGATTTATAAGTGGAATTTTAAGTTAAGTTAAACAAATGATGTTTGAAATGGAATATAACTTAAGTGAAGTTGAATAAAGTTGATTTTGGTATCGAAGTAAATTAATCAAGAGAAGTGATGAATATGAACTTGAGTTATATAAATGAAATTCAACCTTATTTGTTAAATGAATTAGCACTTAAATTAATAAATGGATATAATGTTAATCAATCAAATGTAAATAATTTGATATGAAATAATGAATGTAAGTGTTAATTCATTAAAAGCTAATGTTATTGGAAGTTGAATAATTGAATGAAAATCAATTTAATATAAACCAATTGGAATTAAAAGTGTTGGACCAAATTGAATGTAAATTAAATAATTTGGTTATGTTGAATATACATTGGTTATTATTTGATTGTTAATTAATTGTGTATATTTCATTAAGTATTAATGAAATTGAATTGATAAATGGAAAGCTATGTAATTGAATTTGAATTGAAAGTAAACTAACTCGAATATAAATTAGTGAATGTAAACTAATTGAATATGAATAAATGAATGTTAGTAAAAACATCCCATGTTAATGAATCAAATGTGATTAAATGAAAAACCAATTCATTGAATAATAATGAGAAGTGAATTTATGTTGATTTGATATGGATTTGTTGGATGATAGTTGTTTGGTGGTTGCATTTATTGCTTTTGTTGCATTTGCTATATTGGCATATGTAGTTGTTGTAGTGATATATGTTGTATATTGATATTACTTTCATATATGCATGTTTCTCATGGTTTGTTGAGTGTTTAGTAGGTGCAGATTGCGCTTGCTTCGCATTTGGAGCTCGCTTTCGCGCTATATTTGCCGTATATGCTCGCTAATAATATATAAGGTACATATCTCGGATTACATACCGTACTTTTACACTTTTTTCCATACGGGATGCCTCATCACTTGATGAGATGTATATTTGTGGTATATATACTGTCAATTTTTTTTCGGATCGACCGCGCAAAGGAGACTCCGGCGAATTTTTCTAAAAATTTAAGGCGTTAGAATATTTTTGAGAAAATTGAAAATTTTTGAAAACTATAACTTTGATTTTGAAGTTAAAAGTTAAATGATATAGGTTGGTTTGGAAAAAAATAATAACTAAGTATGATTTGGAAAACTAGTAAAGCTATTGTAAGAAGTTTAACTATTGGATATTGAGAAAGTTAAACACTTAAATGAATTGGAAATTTAACTTGAACGATTTGTTTTGAAAAATTAATGGATTCTGTAACCTTTTCTTACTTGATAATTTCGAGGACGAAATTCTTTTAAGGGGGGAAGTTTGTAACGACCCAGAATTTCTGTCAATTAAAATTCATATATTTGATTGATTTTTAAATATTAACAAGTCAAAATTGTAGGTCGAATAAATTTTATTTCGAATATCTAGATTTAATTGGACAATTAAAACGATAATTTAATATTTAAAAATACAGAAATAATTGAAAATTGGGTTTAATATGATTGAAAATGATTTATAAAGTTATAATAAATCATATTGGAGTTAGAATGATGTTATAGAACTTTTAAAATCGAATTAAAAGTTAATTTGTGAAAATTGAATATTTTAATATTTAATTGACGAGTTAAAATAGCCATTTTTCAAACAGTCTCGGATTTTGACGAAACCAGTTTCATCGGATCCCTAATGTTATATATTGTATCGTTTTAAATTTCGTGTCAATCGGACTTACGGTTTGTCCGGGGCAAGCCAAAACGTATAGAAATTCGTTTAATCGGTTTAATTTAAATTTGATCATTTATTTCCGTAACTCGCACATACGATCGAATTAGCTTCCGAAACACGTTCCATTGTGTTCGGAACGCGGGGTAAACCCTAGAAACGCCAGTCGGCTCGCTTCGTTTGGAGTTCGGAAAATTTCGGATGAATAGTAATTCGCCAATTTTCTATAAAAGCACCTCTATTCTCTCATTTGCAAACAAACCAAAACCTAGCTAGGGTTTCAAGAGCCAGCCGCCACTAGCATTTTCGATGGCCAGAAATTATCCACCTTCTTCCCCTCCGATCTCCTCATCCACATACTTTTAGCCAACGACTCCAACTAGGGAAATGTTAGGCACAACGAGATCTCCAACTTCAACAGCTATGATCGAAATCAATGCGGTGGATCGTCGGAAATTCTCAGCCAAAGGCCGGACGTTCACCCACGTTTTTCGAGATAGGGATGAGGCCGAGTTTGATTTCCTTCTGGCCGAAGGTGAAGGTGGCCGAGGCGCATCGCGTGGTGCCGCTTGATCAACTTCTCGACGACGATAGTGGGTGCGGTTCGCAACCCTATATACGGCAAGCATGGGTTAGTTGCGTGCGTTCAAACCTGGGGACGGCTTTGGGGAAGAAGGTTAAAACATGGCCTGGATCTGATGGGCAAGGATTTGCACGGCCCAGATTGATTTGAGGGTAAAAATAGAAAAGAAATTGAAATTAATTTATATTATAATGTGTACGAACTTTAAAAATTGATAACTTTTTGATACGAGGTCGAAAATGCACGAAACTAATTGCGTTGGCTTCGTTTTGACGAGCACTACGCTATGGAACTAGATTGGAGTCGTTAGGAGCTAGTGTGAATTTCAGGTAAAAATAAACGCGTGTTTAATTTTATTCGAAATAAAACGCTAAAACTGTATTGAAACCAAGGTGAGAACTTCTCACTCAATCGAAATTGTTTCAATTTAAATTTTAAATAGTTAGATTTAAAATTGCTTGATTGTATGTTTGAATGATGATTGCTATCTGTTGTATTGAAATAGACATTATACGCCATATATTAAGTGGAGGTTATTTATTAAAAACATATACCGCGAATATTTCACTGCAAGGTGAAATTGGTATTATTTATGTACTTGGAGTTGATTTCCCGCATTATATTGCGGATGAGACCCTACAGCGCCGCATAATAGTGGGTAATATTTTATAAATCCTATATACCACGATATTCCGTATTGGAACGGAATTGGTATTGTGCTAACGTCTGTGCATGCAGGGAAACAGGTTGGAGGGATCCAACGGGATTCCCCAACTGTATTGATTTATTTACAGATATTGTTATATATTCTGTTATCATATTGATATATAATGTTTTGATTGTCGTGATTGATATATTGTTGCTGTTGCAGCATTGGCCTATTTTTGGAGTTTTAAAAATATTAAAGTAACGATTTTGAATTTAAAAGGATTTTAAAGTAATTTTTGAAGGTATACATTTATTAAATTTTGAATTGTTAAAATAAATAAACATTATAATTATTATTATTATAAAAGTTATATTTTTGGAAAATAATACTTAAGTATGATTTTGGAGTTATATATAAGTTTTAATAACGATTTGTAAATTATTAAGAAGAATGGTTTAAATTGGGATTTTTGAATTATTATAAACGATTTACATAAAAGATTTATAAAATTGGTATTTTTAAATTAAAAATATAGGAATTACAAAACGAGTTTTTATAAGTGTTAAAATGAAGCATAAATGGATTTCGTAAGTGAATGAAATTTATAGATATATCAATTGTGAAGTTATAAAATGAACAGATTTTGTAAAATAGAAAATTATAAATAATTAACTTTAAAATTGGATTTTTGGCATTTAAATGAGACTTAAATGGAATTGGTTAATAAGGGATTTTTATAACTTGAAGTTTTTATAATATATAAATGTGAATTTATAAACATTGATTTATAAATTCAAGATTGATTAAATTTGATAAGTTAATTTTTATAGCTTATTAAAGGAGTATATTCACGATTTTGGGACAGTGGATAACTTTTAAATTGAATATGTAAAAGTGTTGAATTTGGTTAATGATTTATATTCACGATTTTGAACAGTGAATAATCTATTAAAGGAATGTTTAAGGAGTGATCTTTTAAATGGAATTAAAATGATTTAAAGATGTTTAAAATACATTAAGTATCGAATGCATAGATTTCAACATTCATTGTTGAAATAGACGTTTCGAGAAATAAGGAAATGGTAGACTATAACACTGTTGTTATAGTAAATAATTTCCGAAAGGAAATGTTTTATATAGTATTGGGATTTATATATTTATTTTAAGTTCGAATCCCTATACTAGTGATTTTGGGTTGTCGTAACGATGTTTTACGCAACATTCGTTTTGACCCACATAAATGTGTTTAAGAGAATGTTTTCTTTAAAGAATGAAATATGTACTTAATTTCGATTTAAGTATATTGAATATTTTCTAAATGTTGAAAATAAATAGATTTGTGAATTACTTATTATTAAATAAGTGTGGGAATGTTTTCCAATATGAAATGAAATGTTTGAGATTACATCTTTTAAAGATAAATTGAAAATGAATATTAGAAATCGATTTGAAAATCGTATATTCATAGATATTTTGGAATTGTAAATTAACTATGGAATTTATAAAAGAAAGGGAAATTTTTTTAAAAAAAATAAACGTTGATTTATTTTTGAGTGTGAAAATAAATTTACGGATTTGGAACGTAAATGTAAAGTAAATCGGTAAGGATTTATTTAATTGGTTTAAATGAACCATTTTGAAATGAAAATGAATAAAGATTTGTGAATATATCCCGTGTAGGGAAACGATTTGAAATTTGTTTTCAAAAGTTGTAAAGGTGAAAAGTGATTTGAAATTTGTTTCCAAATGTTGAAGTGTGGAAAAATATATCTTGTAAAGATATTTTTGGAAAATAAATAATTTGGGAAATTATTTGGAACTTGGTGATGTTGTGCATATCTATTGATAGTTAAATAACCGACTATCAATATTTACCTTTAAATAGGTATTTGTTGTGATTTGCTTGAATTTGAATGCTACACTTATTTTTAAAATATTGCGCTCATTATTCGGGTTAGCCGGGAAAGAACCTTTGGGTCGTATAACCCATTCCGAATATGTGATACGTCGTTATGGATTGCATTTGATGACCGGTGTTCAAGACCGGATATTTGTGAAAATGGAAGGATTACCGTCGAATGTCTCTACATCGGCTGATCTCCGATATAGAGATTTTATTACCCTTTGTGATGGGAAGGCCGGTCGTGATTAGTGAATATCCGAATTGCAAGGAGTTCTTTGGAAGTGCCTTCGGCTCCGTTCGATCCCGGAACGAACTTGTATGGATGTGTGTCTGACGTTACAATTTGAGATGTAAAACTGGTTTCTATCAAATATATTTCCGTTGGTGGCGGAGAATTTATTCTCTTAGCTTAACACGCTAGAGGTTATGTGGTTGATGGTTACTAGTGATACATTCCCAAATTGGTAATGTGGCATACGAAGTGCTGTTGAGCATTTGTTGAACAAAGCACAACTTTTGTATAAAGCATAGCTTTGTGGACGAGACTTCGTCGGACCTCACACCCCGAAAATGGTCAAAACAGGAAGGATGCAGCAAGGTTATTAGGGGGTAGCGCCCCTTTAGTGTATGTCATTCCTTATGGATAGAGGTGGTATCATGGTATGGAGCCCAGATACTTAACCTATGTTGTTGCTGCAAATTTATTACTTTGTGGTTGTTGGAATCGAGGATTCTCGGATATAGATCGGTTACGATCAGGGAATGACATATTCGTGTCGGTAGTTACCCAGTAAGGGGTAACCCGGCCTTGTGTTGGCAGAGATCTTACCGTAACGTTAGGTTCTCGAGGTCGTCTTTCCAGAGGCGTACCCATGTGGCAATGGGAAGTTCCTTGGCCTGACCATTTGTTGGAAATCCAAAGAAACAATACGAACCTTGTATGGTTTTAGTTGTAGAACCTGCCATCTAATATGGTAGCTATAGTAGGCATAATATAATGGTACCTATGCTGTCTAAGATTTATATTCTACTTTCGAAATGTTTTCTACACTATGCACTAATAATAATATCAAAAATGGTTTGATTTTGCGTAGTAAGCATCTTTGACTAACATAAGAAGAAATCTCCTCCAAGACTGCGTTTGCATTGTGTGTGTGATGGGAGGTATTATGGTAGTTTCATTTTCCAAAAGCATTGCGAATTGACTTTAGAATTCTCATGTTGTTTGTTTTAAAGATAAATAACTGTTTTAAGTTCTCACACCAGTCCCATGACTGACCTGGAGTTTATTGTTTCCTTCCTAAACTCTGGGTGCCCACCAATTTCCACACGGGCAGTCTAGAGTTAGGTTATCAAGTCATTCTGGAATTCGGGAGTTGCTGTAGAGAATTGGAGGCAAGCTGGAGAGCATGGCGTATCAAACTAGTAAATAGTATTTCTTTTCCGTTGTTGGGCGTATTCTCACCACCGGACCAAGGCACGACCGAACCAAGGCACTACCGTACCAGATCACCTACTCCCACTACCGGACCAGATCACGCTCCACTCACTACCGGACCAATCCACGCTCCACTCACCACCGGACCAATCCACGCTCCTCCCACTACCGGAACAGATCACGCTTCACTCACTACCGGATCAATCCACGCTCCACTCACCACCGGACCAATCCACGCTCCACTCACCACCGGACCAACCCATGCTCTACTCACCACCGGACCAAGACATTACCGAATCAACATTGTCAGGCCAGATCACGTCAGCCCAGGCCCACCAGTAGCTATATACATCCAAGACCCCTACCCCCAGCCTCACTCTATAAATAGAGGGGTAGGGGTACAATAATGGGGGAGGGTTTTAAGAGCTCAAGCATGGATAGAACTTTCATACTCTTGTGATAAAAGCTTTGTACTTGTAATCTGAACAGTGAAAGAGAATAACATATAAAGTGGACGTAGGCACATTCTGGCTGAACCACTATAAATATGTGTGTCTTTTACAGTTTAGTCGTTGATTTTTACATATTTTCATAAATCACCCAAATCACTAAGAACAACATAAAGTCGACTAAATCATACGACTTGGAGGTGTTTGCCCATTTTTTGTACAAACATTTTTGGTGCTTTCACTGAGAACGGGAGCTCGAAGCTTCAGCTTCCCCCACTTAACCTTCTTCCTAACAACATCGCTCATTGCTCAGAAAATATGCCTCCCAGGTAGAAGAAAGATGTTAACAAAGGAAAGAACGTCACAACTAGCAGTATTCCAGACCCAGTGATCCCAGATCAAGAGAATCGTCCCGTTCCAACAGCAGTGCCAAATGAAAATCAGGAAAATCCGACAGCCCCTGCCATGGAACAGCCGGCAGCAATTACTAGGGCAGATCTAGACAGGGTTGTGGCTGAAGTGACTGACCGCTTCAAATTCCAACAAGAAGCCTTGGTGAACCGACTCATGTCACGCTTAAGGGATGCTGAAGAATCCAACCGCAACACTGAATCATGGGATGAGTCCCAGTTTGGAGGATCTCGGAGGCGACAAAGATCTTTCTTCTTCGAAGAAGCTAACAACAGAAACAACAATGGTAGGAGCCGAGCCCGAACTCAGCCCGAATTCCGACCCGAGGAAACGCTTGGAACCGTACCCAACGGGGGAGGTACCAGGCGAGGGTCGGTTGTAGATGAGCCTGTCATGCTACCTAGCCATGGAAACACCAATGAACGTGGCCGAGCTAGAGTCCAGCCCGATGTTGGACCCGAGGAAGTGCTCGGAACAGAACCCAGCAGGGGAAGATCAAGGCAAGGGCCAACTGTAGCTGACCCTAGCATGCTCCCAGAAGACCAGAGACAGCCGCTGGAAAATATTAGGAGTGATAGACGATACCATCCCTACGGGTCATCTGGGCGGAATCAATCTCGCAGAGAAGAACCAAACTCATTTCTATCTACTCCAAATTCTGATGAAAGGATGGTGCGATTGTTCAGGGAGTGCGTCCAACGGGATCAAAGAGATAGAGGGATAGGCGCTAGGGTAACCGACCCTTTCACCCGCAATATCGAAATTGCCATAACCCCCCGAGAATGGAAAATGCCAACAATGGAACCTTACAAGGGAATCTCTGACCCCGTTGTACACTTGCAGAGATACGCACAGCATTGTTGAATATGCGCTTTGCGCTTATATGATTTTTTGTTTGATGATAATAAACATATATGCATTCGTTTAAATGTATTTGCTAATATACTATTTATTTTCACAGATTAAATAAATATTTGCTAAATAAAATAAATAACACAGATTTTGAATGTAAACGAATATTTTATTCAAACAAATATTTATTACAATTTTGAATAGTACAATTTCAAGCTCTCACTATAAATATACAACTTTGATTACAATACATCACAATTTTACATTTACAGTTAACCTCACTACATATCACTCACACTCGTATTTATCTTCAACTTTATTCCAGATAGAATCCAGCATCTGAGCAATCTGCAAAAATATTCACTAACGCAGTAAAATTGAAAAGGAAATATTTTTGCAATATAAAATAAAATATGTTTTTCGAAAATATTGTTTGCTCAGTTATTTGGGTTGTTCGTCATCATTTATATTTGAATTCATCATACACGAACAACTTGTGACATACACAGTGTATCACTGTATATGCCACAAGGCCGTGCACACCGATATACACTTGATAATGTTACAGGGAAAGGTGAGCACAGGTCAAACCCAAATAAAAAGCCGGGTTCAACTCACGTGCAATATATTTAAAATCACGACACGAACACAAGGTCAAACCCGAGTTGTAAAACTGGATTCAACTCAAGTGTAATGGACAGTCTACACAAATTCAAGAAGGCACCAAATAACAAACAAAGTGCAAAGGTCAAGCCATCACTGCAAACTTGACTCAACTCAATGCAATTCAAACTGCAAGTCCAAAACAAATACACAATGCACCAAGCATTGAACCAGAAACATGTTCATCACAGCAACAATGATCATGCAGTATGCATCAGGCACTAAATCAAGAGAAACAACACAAACCAAGCTACTAATGAATGGAACTCGAGCTCCAGACCACATACAAGTCCAGAACTCAATAACCGAAACAACTCACATGTTTGAAACCATAAGAGAATGCAAACAACCAACTACATGCAGGAGAACAAAGACCAAGTGCAGCATCAGTGAAGCCAAAGCATGATACAGGTGAACAGAAGGATCAAATGTGCAAAGCTTCAGACCGGCATGATATGGTAAAAGGTTCAGACACAAGGGGTGCACACAAGTACACATTGGAGCATGCAGCTCAAACAAAATCAATGGTCATTCAAAAGAACCAGGTTAATGCAATCTACAACAAACAATGAATATGCAATAGGGAACACAAAACAGTGACACAGCCTCAACAATGAAGTGGCTATGAACAAAACAACCACACAGTGAACACTATATACAGCAAAGTGGACAATGCAACAACAATTCACTATGCATCAGTTTCAATTCAAGTACTGCAACAAGTCGATGCAAACATACATGAACAGGCAGCGCACATGTGAACCAAGGCAAGCACAACCAGAAGTATACATGAAGTATTGAAATGACCAGAAACAATATCAGTGCAACGGTGATGGCCGTGGACATTATCATGTCATGCAATCGCATAAACAAAGTAAAGTGACCTCAATATAGTAATGACAGCAGATATGAAAGCAATGAAGACAATACTTGAAACCGAGTAAGTACAAGCTGATACATGATAAATCAGACAAGCAATAAAAAATATGTATCACACTCTCCACCGAAAAAAAACAATGGATCAAAGACAAGCTCGAAGTCGAAAACCAAGAAGTCTCGAAATCGTGAAAATATACATAAGTCAAGTGATAAAAATTCAAGTGCGTATGCAGTATTGACGAAGTCAAAAATCAACACCGTGATGACCACGAAATTGATTTAAAACCGTGTCAACCAAGCAAGCATTGAAAATACGAATTTGAATAAGTCAGTGAAATCTCAAGCATCCAAGCATAATCAAGCGGCCAGAGAAAATAAATTGACAAATTCAAACAATTTTATACGAACGCAAATATAGGAATTCGACCTATGTAAAAACCCACAAATCATCATTGGCAAAGTATCGAATTCAAGTAAGCATAAAATCAGTAAAAGGAAAAGCATATAATTACATACCGAAGCAAGGAAGGAATTCGATCAACGAAGCAGCCGCGGTGAGCAACGAGGTCTCAAATCGAAGCACGTTAATCATTTATTCGATCGAGGAATTCAAGCGGCGCCTTCAAATTTGCACAAGCCCTAATTTCTCCAAAGAGGAACGAACGAAGATACAAAAGAGGCCGCCATATTTTCACAAGCCAAAAGAAAAAGGAACGGGTTAAAGAATTGAATTGGGCCGGTCATATTTCTTTAAAGGGCTTTTGGTTTAAATTAGGGTTTAGGGTTATTTATTTTTTATTGTCTTTTAATTGTTGCTTTTACTTTTCAAATCAAAGAATTGGTAAATCACCACCTAGGTTGTAGGTAGTGTCAGATTGTCTAGTTAGAATTAGTTCAGTGAGCAGGGTGTGCGAGTTTGCAAAACTCTATAGGCGGAGCAGAGTTTGCGAGTAAGCGAAACTCTATAGGCGGAGCAGGGTGTGCGAGTCTATGAGAGTGTTTGTGAGCGGAAGCAAAAGGTTTGCGAGTCTAGTAGAGTGTTTGTAAGCGGGATACTGTTTAATTCTAATAGAAATCTGGGAATGCAGCAGTAGGCAGGGGTTGCCGAAGCTGGGTAAATTTTGTATGTGATCTACTTTTCAACATATTTATTTCTACAGTTTGTTTCTGTGTTTAAATCGAGAAAATTTGCTATAACCCTATTCACCCCCCCCCCCCTTTAGGGTTAATCTAGATCCTACAAGCATATGCTCATGAGCGGATCCACAAAAGGAGTATTGTGCAAATGCTTTCCACTATTCTTGGCAGATCTAGCTACCTCCTGGTTCTGCCATCTACCCCAAGGATCCATCAGCTCATGGGAAATGTTGAAAGAGAAGTTCATCAGCCAGTTCCGCATTCATGTGGAACAACCCAAGGACGCTATTCCTTATCCAATATCAAACAGAAGCCTGGAGAGACAGTGCAACAATATCTAACCCGATTCAATGCCGCAGTGGCCGCAGTCCAAGATGTCGATGAGAAACTTATCTTAATGGCCCTCTGTAGTGGTGTGCATCCGGATACTAAATTTGCTAGAAGATTAACGAAAGAAAAACCAGCTACCTTACCTGATTTCTTCCATGAAGCCGGGAAGTATATGAGACTTGAAGACGCTGCCACTGAAAGGCATACAGGGCAACAAACTAAGGCAACTCATGGCAACACACCCGCCGTAGCAAAGGACGTTTGAAGAAATGACTCTAGAGACAATGCTGGGGGCAAGAAGTGAGAAAAAAATCTATATCGGCCGGGACCGAGATTTGACACTTACACTCCTTTGAATGAAACAATCGAAAACATCTTCCTGGCCACCCAAGACGAAGTTAAATACAGACGCCTTCCGTACAAGAAGGAATCAGATAACGCAATTAAGTCTGGAAAGTTCTGCCGCTTCCACGAATCTCATGGGCATGATACCAATGAATGCCATCATCTCCGGGACGTAATCGAAGAACACATCGGAAGGAAGAGACTGGAATGCTATGTAAAAGGTCAGAACACGACCCCAGCTCCTGCCAATGAGAACCCAAGGCTACCCCTCCCAGAAACAGGAGGGGGAAATCGCAACACCAGCGGCTCCAGTCAAGAGAAGATAGTGGTCCATACCATATCGGGAGGAGCACACATCGCCGACAGGAAATAGAAAGATACGGAAAGTCACTTAGAAACAATGAAGGCTGTGTTAATTCTGTTATGGAAGAACGCCACCCGAAGCGAAAAGTGAATGATGACATTACATTCAATAGGCGTGACCTAGAAGGAAGGCAGTACCCTCACATGTATCCTATGGTCATCTCTGCCCGGTTCGGCCCAGCCGAAGTTTTCCAAATTCTAGTGGACACTAGAAGCTCAGTAAATAGCCTATTCAAGCATGCTTTCGACAGAATGAAGCTGTCAATGAAGGTTGTGTCTCCCTGCAACAAACCACTACACGGTTTCGCTGGAGACGCGAAGATGCCCCTCGGGCAATTGGACCTCTTTGTTGAAATAGGAAGTCACCCCCGCTCCATCATGCGGAAACAAACATTTGTGCTAATAGATAACCACTCGGCCTACAATGCCTTTTTAGGAAGACCAGCCTTGTCTGACTTCCAAATTGTCCTGGCCCCGTGGTGCCTGAAGATGAAATTTCCAACAGACAATGGAATAGGGGAAGTAGAGGGAGATCAAGACGCCGCTCGAGATTGCTATGTAACTAAACTTCGCAATAATCGCAGGAAGGATAAAGGAAAGAATACAGAGACTACTCTCTGCATGAAAAACTTGGAAGCATAGCAACTAAAGAAAGCCCCTCCTCTTCGATATACCAGTGATCCTTTGAATGAATTAGACCCCAGAGACAAAGAGGAGGAGGCCACCGCCGAGCCTGCAGAGGCTATGGAGTTTGTATCTGTAGACAAACACGACTCAAGTAGACTATTGAAAATCGGATCTCAGCTAAGAGCAGAATTGAGGAATCAACTCATTGATTTTCTCCGCCACAACTTGGATGTATTTGCATGGACGCACGCTGACATGACTAGAATCTCTCCAGACGTGGCATGCCACGTACTAAACATCGATCCTACCAAGGAGCCAGTAAAGCAGAAAAAGAGAAGTATGAGGGCAGAACGATCAGCAGCCCTCGATGAAGAAGTAAAGAACTTGCTTGCCAATAACTTCATATGAGAAGCCATCTACCCAGAGTGGATCGCTAACCCGGTACTAGTAAAGAAGGCTAATGGAAAGTGGCAAACATGCATTGACTTCTCCAACTTAAATGACGCTTGCCCGAAGGATTGCTTCCCACTCCCCCGAATCGATCAGCTGGTGGATAGCACAGCCGGGCACAAACTCTTATCTTTTATGGACGCATACTCAGGATATAACCAAATTCCTATGCACGCCCCCGATCAAGACCACACTAGTTTCATCACTGACCGGGGATTGTACTGCTATAGAGTAATGCCTTTTGGACTTAAAAACGCTGGAGCTACCTATCAGCGCCTCGTCAACAAGATGTTTGCGGAACTGATAGGACGAACTATGGAGGTTTATGTGGATGACATGCTAGCAAAATCGAGGAAAGCCAACGATCACGTAAGCCACCTGGGCGAGATGTTTCAAGTACTTCGCCAATATGGAATGAAGCTGAATCCTCTAAAGTGCTCATTCGGAGTATCATCAGGAAAGTTCTTGGGATTCATCGTCCATGCCAGGGGGATTGAAGCAAACCCCGAACAAGTCCGAGCTCTGAGAGATGTCAAGATACCTTCCACTCGAAGAGAAATGCAAAGCCTAAATGGGAAAGTGGCCGACCTAAGCAGATTCATCTCTAAAGCGACTGACAAGTGCATCCCTTTCTTCGAAGCTCTAAAGAAAGACAAAGGAAAGTTCGAATGGAGTAACGAATGCTTAATAGCCTTCCTCAACCTAATCGAACACCTCCAGAGACCACCTATACTCTCAACTCCAAACGAAGGCGAAGAGCTATACCTATACCTTGTTGTGTCATCTCATGCTCTGAGCGCCGCTTTGGTGAGAGAAGACAACCGCGCACAGCGGCCAGTATACTTTGTAAGCAAGAGGTTTACGGAGGCAGAAGCCAGATATCCTAAACTTGAGAAGCTAGCATACTGTTTACTAATCACATCACGGAAACGCGACACTATTTCCAATCCCATTCCATCAGAGTTCTAACCGATCAACCGCTAAGGCAGGTACTCCATCGTCCCGACACTTCTGGGCGACTACTTAAATGGTGCATTGAACTGAGTCAATATGATATCACCTACCATCCTCGCACCGCTATCAAGGGACAAGCCATGGCCGATTTCATTGCCGAATTCACTGCCAACGAAGGTAAAGAGCAATCTGAAATAGCAGAAGACATCGAGTGGAATCTCTTTGTGGATGGAGCATCAAACGAACAAGGCTCGGGGGCAAGGGTTGTAATAATCACTCCCAGGGGAAGGAAGCTACATTATGCTCTAAGGTTGGAATTCGCTGCCACCAACAACGATGCAGAGTATGAAGCAGTAATAGCTGGATTAGAACTGGCCCTAGAGATTGGAGTCAGTTCTCTATGTCTTCATAGTGATTCACAACTTATTGTAAATCAAATACTAGGAGAATTTCAGGCTCGAGGAGAACGACTCACAGCATATCTGAAGAAGACCCAGCTGCTACTCGATCAATTGGATCACAATTTGATCAAACACATTCCTCGAGAAGAGAACCAAGAGGCCGACGAACTGGCAAAGCAAGCTAGCATGAGAGACGACACCATTTCCGGAATAGTAGCCATCTCAAAGCAACTAACCCCGAGTTTCGAGCAAGTGAATCTGATAGCTGCAATCGAAGAGGAAACTTGGATGACTCCCATCCAAAAATTCTTACAAGATGGCACACTGCCCGATGGCGTAACGAAGTCAAGAAAATCTTGAGGAGAGCTTCCCGCTACACAATACGGGGAGGCCTCCTCTATCGGCACGGCTTCTCTAACCCCTTATTAAGGTGTGTCGCTGGAAGGGAAGCCAAGAAAATCTTATCAAACATCCATCAAGGAAGCTGCGGAAATCACACTGGAGGGCAGACTCTGGCAAAGAAGATACTCCGATATGGGTATTTCTGGCCCACCTTAAACAAGGACGCCTTAGACTTCGTCAAAAAATGTGACAGGTGTCATAAGTTCGCTAAGATTCCTCGACTACCAACAAATGAGATCACTCAAAAGACCAGCCCTTGGCCCTTTGCAGTATGGGAAGTTGACTTGATTGGCGAATTGCTGGTGGGCCGAGGTGGAGCCAAATATGCTATAGTGGCAGTCGACTATTTCACCAAATGGGTGGAAGCGGAACCTCTAAATAAAATATCCTCGGCAAAAGTTATTAACTTCTTGATCAAAAATGTTCTATGCAGGTACGGGGTTCCACTCAAAATCATATCGGACAATGGACTTCAGTTTGACAGCGAAGAGTTCGCCGACTGGTGCCAAAAGCACGGAATTCACAAAAGCTTCTCATCTGTAGCTTACCCCCAGGCAAACGGACAAGTCGAAGTTGTCAACAAAATTCTCAAAACTCTAATCAAGAAGAAATGGATGAACTTCCTACGGCACTTTGGGCCTACCGCACATCTTTTAGAACATCAACGGGGCATACTCCTTTCTCTTTGGCATACGATCGGAGGTCATGCTCCCAGTCGAAACTGTAGTGCCTACCCACCGTAGGATCCACTATAACTCAAAAGAGAACGAAGAACTCCTTCACATGTCTCTGGATCTAATTGAAGAGAGAAGAAACGATGCAGCACTCAAAGCAGCAGCTCACAAGCAAAAAGTGGCAGCACAATACAACTCCAAAGTCAAGCATCGTAGCTTACAAGAAGGAGATCTTGTCCTCAAGCGAGTCTTCCCGCGCCCCGGAGCACTAGATCCAATCTGGGATGGACCATATGTAATTCATAAAGATCTCCACAACGGAGCTTATATTTTGTCAACAGTGGACAGAGAGGTGTTCTAGAGGGCATGGAACATCCAACACCTTCGTCGATACTTTTCTTAACTTGTACTGCCCATATGAAGTGAATTAACAAAGAGAATCAGTGGACGTAGGCATTTTCGTGCCGAACCACTTTAAAAACTTGTCTCTTTTTTAACTTGTTCCTTTATGTCTTGGCTGCTTGTTAACTTTATCCTTTTCTGTTGAACAAAATCCTATGTAATGGCATTTTCATTCAAGACACATCACAACGCAACTTCACCTGGACAAGACCTAACAGGTACTATACGAATCTATGCCCTCGCCAATGGGACACTATTGCTCCAGCATCCCTCTGCTGCGGTTAACTCATTGCTCGCGATCAGCCCTTAAAGCCAACTGTAATGAGCCGATTATAAGCCACCGAGTAGGCCGACTATAGCCTAGGCAGCTCATTACGGTGTTCGGCTCGCCGGCAACCGTGAACCTACTTTAAACCCCAACATAAGGTGTGGCCAGCCAGGGGTAGTTCACAGTTGACGATCGGCACCCACGCTAACCAGCCATGGTAAATCGAATAATACCCACGATTACGGGCCACAATGGCCCGGGTAGTTACTATGCGCGATCTCGGCTCCGAGTGTCTTAAGTACGGCTGTGGTAAAAAAGAGAAAGTCCCGCCGGAGGCGTAAGATGGGTGACAAATGTCTCCAAGACCCACAACTAGGGAAAGTGACAACAAAAACCATTTTCCACGAACTTAAGCACATCGCAGGCCTTCCGTGATTGGAAGTTTTACTATTTCTTATATTTCTATTTTATTTAAAAACTTTCCTCCTATCCTCTATAACGATCCCTAAAGTACATGACACGAAATAGGAGACGCTCACTAATGGGGACAGGAACTCACAATTGGATGACAGGTCACTTAGCTGCATCCCATACTCAGTCATACAAAGCATTCAAAGCAACCATCTACAACTAAAACATGAAGGGCGGTACTTTCTTGTTTTGTATATGAATACGTAGCTATAATTTATTCGCACATCACACTAATATTGCAAGATATGAAATTATTTTTTAAGCAAGAACTTGACATCAAACACAATAAAATCACGGGTGTGTGCACAGCTGTATTTCTTATGCAACACACCAAAATGACAAAAGCATTCAAATATGACAGAATCAGCCTAAGTTTGAAATTACAAAGTAAAGTCGTTCGTTACCAATAACACAATTACAGCTTAAAGGTTACACGAATGTTTTGGGACTGACATAGGCAGCAATGTCAAACAAACTAAGAGATATCCAGATCAAGTCAAGGAATCAGCTGCGTTGGAGCTTTACCTCTATCCTACTGGCCCTCCGAGAACTCCTTGACCGTGGGATTGGAACTCTCAACATGTTAACCAGAGGTGGTTGGTGCTGCAGAGGTCCCGCCTGTCCAATTCGGGAGAGAATCCATTAATAGTCATAAAACAATAAGCAATCAAGTTACGAGAAGCTAAAAGGGAAGACTTACCAGCATCTGCTCCTTGATCATCATCCTCTAACTGCACACCAACCTCCTCAACAGCAAGCAGCCGCATACCCTCTTTCACCGCCGTTTTCTCCTCCTTGGTGAATTGAGTCGTGACCACATCCATTCTAAAGGCCACGCCACCCTCCCTATCTGCATTGGCCTTAGCCTCCTCCAGGGCCCTGAGATAAATCCTGGCCATGACTCGGGGATAATCATCCATCGAAGATAAGTTACCCTGTTTCCAAATGCGAAAGTATATGTCCTGAAGCATCTCATCCATTATCCCCTCATTCTCCTCGAACTCCCTTATTCGGTCCTCAAAAGCCAACAACCTTACATTAGCAGCATCCCTCTCCGATTGGTATCGCGAGCAGTCAGCCTGAAAGGATTTCCTCATTGCCTCCATCTCCTCCTTCAGCTTGGTTTGAGTAAGCTCTGCGGCTTCAAGTTTCCCGGATAACTCATGTACCCGCTCGAGATCCGCTTTTCGAACCTCATCCACCGTCGCGATAGCCATATCAATCCGTCCCGTACAAGCAGCCTCCATTTTTCGTAACTCTGCTCGACTAGCCTTTTCCAGGGTTTCCTTTAGTTGTCTTGAGGCGGCCTCATGTTAAGAGATCTGGATGGCCTGATCAGGAAGTTGTTTGGCCTGGTCGGAAACCATTAGCTGCAGTCGAATGTTAGCACTCCCAATTTCTTCTCCAGCCTTGACCAGTCGGGCATGATGCCCCATCAGCTTTCTGGTTTCCTCAACAACCCGGTCAATATTTTCCTTAGCTTCATCCCCTAAAGTTACAACCCGAGTGGTAAGCAAATCAAGGTCCAGAGACTTAGCTTCATCCAATACTCTTACCATAGGATTACGGGGAAGAAAGTGCTTACCGATAGCCTCATCAAAGGTAATATCACAAGGACCCGGATCCAGATCCGGATGACCTGCAAACGGATTACGAGCCAAGCAGGGATGGCCTATCCGGGTAACGGTAGGATTTTCAGACGGGTGCGGAGAAGGTACAAATTCAGTATTCTTCTTCGTGGTATCCCGAAGAGGCTGAGTTGGGGACTGAGGACCAGGTGAGGATTCAAACAAGGAATGACTCCTCTTCTTCCTTTGGATATCCTCCTCGATAACTCCAAGAAGAGGGCGGTAGCCGACTACATCTCCAGGGCGGTCAGTCGGAGGCTTTGGTTTAGTAAAAGCCTTGAGAAGTTTGTATTGTTCAAGACGGTGCCCGACATCTGATGTCTTGACCGCCTTACCCGCTTCTGGGATAAAAACCAAGCGTTACAAGCAGACATTGAACTATAATTCAAGAAATATATCAAGTTAAGAAGAGTAAAGAGACGCTTTTGCCATACAAACCCTGGGGAGGAGTAGGATACTGCAATAAGTCCTGGATCTCATTCCAGGATGGGAGATGACCATAAAATATTCCTAAATCCTTTCGTAAATGGAGTCTACAGGAGTCAAAAATTCACCTTGAATCGCAGAAGTTGCCTCAGCTGAAGCGCTCTTGGAAAATGAATCGGCGCCGGTCTCGGCCTTGTCAGCTTTCTTATACTTCTCCACTAAAGTCGATCCTTCCTCCAACCCTTCAAAGCTAGACGGAAAGCAACATCTGTCCACTCCTGGATCACACCTGCTTGCTTAGAAGACAAATCCCCAGTGCCATCGCCACTCTGTCCGTCGCCACCATCATCGCTATGACCATCACCATCACCTTCTCCACCACTTCCACTCTCCACCTCACCTCCTTCATCCTCGCCTCTTTCCTCCTCCACATCTTCTTCCTCCGGGATGTCTGGACATGTGCTAAGGGAGGGTCCATCGGACTTCTTAAGTTTCTTCCCCCCGGCAATTGGATGTTTCGAAAAGGTTTCCTTTTGCCGCTCTTCGCTGTAGCCCCTCCTTTAGCTTTGGCGGCCCTCTCCTCAGTTGTGTCTCTTTGCTTGACCATAGAATGGCGTGGCAGAATCAAGTTGAGCCCCAAAAGAGTAGCATTCCTGATCAAATAAGAAGCTGCCCTCTCGTTTTCCGGAATGGACTCTATTTCCGCAGCCATCTGAACCAGACGATCGTTCTCTACAACTGCAAAGCCACCTGTCGCTAGCAAGAAATAAAGCACATAAGGAGGAGCATTGTAAAGAACGGAAATTATAAATGAAACTTACAGCCAGAGGTGAAGCGGTGGAAAGAAACAGAGTCATCCTTGACAAAGAACCATTCCTTCTTGAACATGCTAAATTTTGAATATAAGTTCAGGACTGGCTTGAAAGACACAACCGATTCTAAGCTAATATATGGAGACCTCTTCTTGTAGCCTCTCAAGTTGTACAGGTACCGGATCTCCCGGTTGGAAGGGGGACGCCTGTATTTTCTCTGGAAGATAATGTATAGACTCACCAAGATGGCATAGGAGTTGGGCTGAAGCTGGAAAGGGGCCACCTTCAAGTATGTGATGAAGCTGGCTATCCAAGCATTGATCGGAGGAATGGCTCTGCACATGCAGTGATATCTACTGTAAGCAAAATATCCTTCAGGGGGGTTATACGACATCACTCCTTTCCCTGGAAACATCATATGCACTCTGTCAATCCCAAAGGATCTAGATATAACGTCAAGCTGCTCATCTTTAAGGGAGCTGGGAAATCAGTCAGGCGGTGAGTCCAAGAGCTCCTGAGGGCCGTACCCATCTACTAATGATCTCGGGGACGGTCCATGTCGTTCTGGCTCTGACTGAACCGGGGACGCTATGGAGGACTCTCCTTTGTCCTTGGATTTCTTCTTATCAGCGTGAGTTTCTACTTTATGAGACATTATCTGCAACACGAGAAAGCATGTCATTAGAGCTAGGAATATAGAGATATAAAACAAACAAGTACATACAATCTGGAATCTCATTCATAATCCAAAGCACAAAATTTTCATTCGGTAGTTCAAGTCTATAAACCCATTCGGCACTCATACTCCCTAAGTTTCATTCGGTAGTTCGAGACTAAGAGTCCATTCGGCACTCATACTCCCCAAAGTTCATTCGGTAGTTCAAGCATAAAGTTTATTCGGCAGAAGAAAGCCTCACCTGATCCGGTAGTAAAATCTGGTTTGGTGATATGATTGATTGGGCAGACAAAAGGTTGGTTCGGCTATTTCAAACAGTAAAGGATAACAGAGGCGTGAAGCCCATACTTATAGGCGAGCGTAGGATGACCGGACCAACTGGTTCGGCACTTGGGCCGAACGAAAGTGCCCAAACTGAATGATCTAAAACAAAGCGCGACATATGCAGGCATATGCCCCACTTTGGGGGGCAAATGTTGGGCGTATTCTCACCACCGGACCAAGGCACGATCGAACCAAGGCACGACCGAACCAAGGCACGACCGAACCAAGGCACTACCGAACCAGATCACCTACTCCCACTACCGGACCAAATCATGCTCCACTCACTACCGGACCAATCCACGCTCCACTCACCACCGGACCAATCCATGCTCCTTCCACTATCGGACCAGATCACGCTCCACTCACTACCGGACCAATCCACGCTCCACTCACCACCGGACCAATCCACGCTCCACTCACCACCGGACCAACCCATGCTCTACTCACCACCGGACCAAGACATTACTGAACCAACATTGCCAGGCCAGATCACGTCAGCCCAGGCCCACCAGCAGCTATATACTTCCAAGACCCCTACCCCCAGCCTCACTCTATAAATAGAGGGGTATGGGTACAACAATGGGGAAGGGTTTTGAGAGCTCAAGCACGGATAGAACTTTCAAACAACTTTCATACTCTTGTGATAAAATCTTTGTACTTGTAATCTGAACAGTGAAAGAGAATAACATATAAAGTGGACGTAGGCACATTCTGGCTGAACCACTATAAATCTGTGTGTCTTTTACAGTTTAGTCCCTGCTTTTTACATATTTGCATAAATCATCCAAATCACTAAGAACAACATAAAATCGACTAAATCATACGACTTGGAGGTGTTTGCCCATTTTTTGTGCAAACATCCGCTGTTTTGTTGTTGTACACTCTGATGATGTAATGTAATATAATGTGATGTAATGAAATAACTGATATAGTTCTTTATTTAAAGATTATTCACTTATCTATTATATGTTGTTTCGCTGCGATTGTGAGATTCTAATATTGTTCTGTTGCTTCTTTCTGTTCCGTTCTATCTTTTTCTCTCTTCTTCTATCTTTTTCTTCTTCTTAAACCCTAAGAATTTGGTTTTCCGGCATTCGATAAAGTGGACGTATTGATGTCGGTTTTCGAAAGTCGAAGAAGCGGGTCCTTACATTTGATGAAGTTGAGCTTTCCAATGTAGAATAGGGAGCTGGCTCCCTCCTAGTTTACCCACGTTGTTGATCCCTAAGTTGATTCATTAGATCGATATTGGCTTGTATCTGCTGGTTCAACTATTGGTGGCTATCCGTGAGCCCTCCCGTTAGATTCTGGAAATTAGCTCTTATAATGGAATCAGTTGGATTCTAGACATCAACTGGATTGGAAACATTAATATATACTGGTAGAGTGCTCTTGCTTCCTTACTTTATACTAGCATTGTCATTTCCTTCTGTGGTTTGAGAGGTACATCTAGTGTTCCTAATCATTGTTGATAGTTTTCCGTAGACTTTTGCAAATCTAAATAGAGCAGAGAAACTATTTGAGGGTAGTTCTAGATCTCTTTCTTGGATTTATGCAATCCAATAGCAGCAAAGTGATCCAAATGAAGTTGAGAATCTTGGTTCTTAGTGGAAGCACCAAAATGTTTGCACCAAAAATTGGCACAAACACCCAATAGAGATTTTGTAGAGGAGTAAATGAAGAATAATAAACGTAAACAGAGAGAATATAACAATAAATAAATAAGAAATAAATAAATAACAAAAACACAGAAATATATAGTGGTTCGGCATTGTTTGCATACGTCCACTTTGAAGAGATAGCTTTATTAATCGCTTTGTAAATTAAATACAAGAGGGATCAGATGAACATCCTTAGTTACAAAAGAGTACAAAGCAACAAGCAGTGTAAAGATCTCAAATGAATTATAAAGTCTGTATTTATAGAGGAAGATGGTGAAATATCCCCTTGAAAATTCAGCAGAAGGCTCTCCAATCTATAGGGGCCCACATGAGAGGTCGTAGGGCCCAAATCCCAAGGAAGAGGGATCGGGGCCGATCCCTATCTTAGTGGATTTAGGGGCTGCATTTCATACGTGTGGTGTTTCATGTTGTGTTATGCTTAGCCTCCAAGTGGCATGAACTTGAATTATTGATCGATCATTGCTGTAATGTATTGTGTAGTCTGATTCGGCTGATAGCCGTGAAGGGAGGAGAGACGATCTCTCTTACTTGTTCTTTCATGGTGCGATCCTAGGGTGGACTCCCTAGGTCCCCTCTTCTTGTTCCTAAAGTTCATATGTATTGGACTTTTGGATTTTGAGATATCGATCGTTTTATATCGAGTTGCACTTTTTTAGCTGAAGTAATTTGATACCTTTGGTTGAGAGGGATCACACCTGATTCCTTTCTAGATTAGGCTATATTCGATACTTAGAACATTATTTATAGCATATCTCTTGATTATGTCCGATCACGGCTTCATATTATCATTTGTGCTTGATTTCTGGACCCCACAACCATCACTCTAGGCTTATTGGACATGATGATAGTCGAGTCTAACTTGTCTAGTCAGTTTGGATATAACCGTGTCAAAATGTCAAATAACATTAGGACTCCCTGAGCCTTGGGTAGACTTAACTATTTATGGAAGGTTAATTTACACTTATGGTTTAGTTTAAAATATAGAATGAGAGAGCGTTCTTATTGATGGAGTTATGTTTTATGTGTATGGATTGTGTGTGTAACTACAATTACCTTACCCTAAAATATTAGTTATTTATTTATAGTGACGTTTGATTAGGAAATAAATAACAGAAGTGGGGTGGATGAGCACTTTTATAAGGAGTAAATTGCTAGTTTTAAACCAAGTGATACACATTTGATAATAATACGTAACATTAAAAAGTGGGACTATTTTTATAGACTTTTAACGTGAGAAGTTATAAAAAAATATACATTTTGCATTTTGAAAGGTATTTTATTTAAGAAGTAAAAATGTTTGTTTTAGGCCTAAAGGGATTTACTGGAGTTTAAAAAAGGTGAAAATAAATATCTGATTTGATGAAAATTTGTTTTGAGACATTTTGCGGAAAAAGTTATTTTAGTAAAA
This sequence comes from Allium cepa, assembly GCA_030765085.1. NCBI lineage: Eukaryota > Viridiplantae > Streptophyta > Magnoliopsida > Asparagales > Amaryllidaceae > Allium > Allium cepa. The sequence continues at coordinate 24,696,820 of CM060938.1, read as the reverse complement.
AGATAATGGAAAATAGAAAAATACTTTTGAGAAGTTATTTTAATGGAAATAATATTTGAAAATATTTTTGTCAGAAATGTTTTGGAAAGTATATGAGTAAATAGTAAGAGGAACATTTGTATTTGAAAAAAACGAAGTGTTTTGTTTAAAAGAAAATCCTTGAAATTTGAAAAACTTTTATACGGAAGCAAATTTTGGTCATAGTTATTATTATATAAAAAATATTTTTAATAAATGGTGTTTGAAGAGAAACATTTTTTCAAAAGGATTTTGTTTAGGAGAGTACATAATTTTTGAAAGAGAATATTTTAATGAGAATATGATTAATGATATTTCTTATTTCGAAAATGAGATGTATTGTAAAATATGGTTAAATATTTTAAGAAAATATTTGGGGAAAAATGTTTTGTAGTGATGGAGATCATTTGATTCAAAAGTGGATTTTTGAAAGGAAAAGAAGCAAAATATTTGATTTGAATAAAATTGTAGATGTGTGTATTTTATTTGCAAAAACTCAATTTGATGATTTTAAAACTAGGACATATGATATAAGATGTGGAACGCCTGGTGATGTGAGTTTTAGGTTTGTTCAAAACCTATTTTGGTGTATGGGGTTGAGATATTTTACTTTATTAATTCCTGTTCATTTTGGTTGAATTGGTTGTGTTGTTCTATTTCTTATTGACAATAATTATATTAATTTGACTGTTTCATTTGACTGTGTTTATCTTATGGTCTGGCAATATTGTTTGATTTAAACTATTCTACTTATATTGTGTTGTTATTGTTTACTTGTTTGATAATTGTTGATCATTAGTTTATGTTATGCATACTTGAGTTGATTCTTTTTGCTTGCATCATATTTTTGATTGATTGTTTGTTTAACTTTGATATGCTTATTGTTGGTTACTTATTGTTTGTCTTGTTACAAATGTGTACATTGTATGGTAGGTTATATGCCTGTTTATGTTAATAATCATATGACGAGATAGCTACCTAGTGTTAACATTTTGAGGGATGTGCATTGAAAAAAAACTAGTGATGTGATAGGAATATATTTAGATTAGTCATGGTGGATGACGTGAAATTTTCTTTACTTGATTTTGAGGCATGCATAAGGAAAATAGTGGATCAAGTGTAAGGAAATCCTAAGATCCAAGTTAAGTGTTCTAAACTTTGTTGAATTGACAGTGCAATGCGTTTGATTGAGTACTTCAAGTGGAAAGTTAATATATATGACTAGAGTAGTCGAAGGAAGCACGTTGGACGAAGTGAAATAACGTAGTGGGGTCATGGGATGTCCTAGATCAGGTCGTGTGTTGAAGGGATCATTGATAACTATGGATGTGGGTGATTTCGTGGGGTAGGTATATGTGAGGACGCTCACCTATGTACCCTGGACCGTGGAGTGGTCTGGCTTACCCTGGGAAGGCAGTACATATAGGATAGGTCTATGAACTAACACGGAATCCAATTGTGACATGGGGTGTCACTACCTGAGAGGTCATTGAATGTGTTAAGATTTATCCAAAAGATCTTGGGAAGATCACGATGTTGCAAGACTTTAGGAAAGTCATAATAAAACAAGGCTTCGATAATGGTCATGGTAAGGCAAGATTTTGGGAAAATCGTTGTGAAGCCGGGCTTCGTAATAATGATGGTGATACGAGACTTTGGGAAAGCAATAATAAAGTGAGACTTCGGTAATGATCATGGTGAAGTGAGACTTCGACGATGATGCTTGGTAAGGTAAGGCCTTGGTAATGGCTAATATGACGTGAAGACTTGACAATGGTCTAGTTCACCTTAGTGGTGGTTTATATTTCTAAACTGTATGCGAGGGAATAGGAAATCAAGGACTGACGCAACTACATCATTATTTAAGGAGGAAGCCTAAGTAGGCACAAATATTATTTTTTGGAAGGTGTAGGCATGAGATGGTGCACCGATTGTTGTGGGTGAGACTATGAGGAAGTTCATTGATAGGTTGGAAGTTGTACATATCATAGTGGAAGGATAATCAATGCAGGGACTATCACACATGTGTTATTTTTGGTATGATGATGTGACAATTACCTTTTTAGAGGCGTGTGCCTACTTTACTTGAATGAGCTATGTTGATTATTGATTTATGTATATTTTTATTATGCATGCATGTTTGGACCAACTGAATTTTTTTTGTGTATTTCTTCTATGGGTGATTGAGTTTGGATCACCGAGATGCATGTTATGACTTATGTATGGAGATCGATCTATGGTTAGGTTTGCTTCACCCTTTACTGATGGAGTGTTGTTTTTATATATTATATTTTGGATGCATGATTGAGGAATTATAGAAGTTACTATAGTATGTTTGTTGAATTCATTATTGTGAATGAATTTCTGTATGTCATGACTGATTCTATTGTGCTAATGTCGTTAGATAAAATTAAAGATTGTTAACTATAATTAATATGCTTCCATATATTTTATGATTAAATCCATGATGTAACTTTATTCAGTTGGTTGATGGTTGTATCTAAGAAATTGTAAGGGAGCAATTCTTTTAACCATGAACGAACGTAACCCGAAAATTCGATACTACAAAATACTTGAAGTAATTAAAAGTGAACTTTTAATAGAAGAGCATATTGGGAATTGTGTTTATATCCGTTGCAAAGTTCTTTTCAAGGCGATCAGATTGATTTATAGTTTTAATGTATTGGAGTTACGATTTGCAAAATCTAGGCATTATAGTGTTTAAATAACGTATACAGCTATTTCAGGCCAAACCGGATAAAAAAACCTTTAACCTAGCCTAAAAACTATATAAGTAAGAATATAGAACAAAATCACCACCTCTATCTTCATTTTTCTTCTCTAATCCCATAATTTCTTGATTATCCACTAATGGAGAATAGAAACATTAATTAAAAAGTGATTAAATTCAATGTGCCAAAACCCTATACATGGATTATTCGAAGCTCTCAATGAGGCGAAGACGTCTCTGAAATTTGTTTTTCAATTCAATGCTTCGGTTGATCAGAAATCAGCAAAGAAGTTTCAGACATCCATTTTAGGGGTTTTGATTCAATGATGAAGTAGCGACTAATCAACGATCGAGGACTACCATTGCGTCAGGTACGACAAAAGAAATACATCCATGGTGGTCGATCATCTCAGATCGACCCAAGGTGGATAGAATAATTCAAAAAGTGTAGACAACTGGAGGCGGCGACTATTGCTGGAGGTGGCCGAACTCTGGTCGTGGGTGACGCTAGTGATGGGCATGGTGGTAGTGGGGTCAGATCATTTGTTGGTTGCCAAAAGCTTCGTCGATGGTGGTATAAGAAAATGAGGATGATGGTTTTGCTGTAGTTATGTGAAGGAGGAGGAGATGCACACAATTCTGAGTTTGAATTAAATATTATTTAAATGTGGACAAATTATTATTTTCATAATATTTCTGATAATTTGAACATGTCTCACATATGAACACCAATTCACACACAGTTTCCTCCGTTGGACTTAAGGTGAAATTTCAAACAATACGGCACTAGTTTTGATAAGTTTGGAGACTGTTGAAAAAGTGAATTGGTATGGTTTAATCAATTGATTTTTGAATACTAAACATACACACACACATACCTAGTGATGGAAAATCATATTTATTGAGATATGTTATGTTTATTGGATGTTTGTTTTGATTTATGACATTTTGGATATGTTGTGCCTTAATTGGATAATTATTTTTTGCTGTCGCATCTTGGATAGTTGATTAAATTAATTGTTGATTTAAATTGAAAAAAAACTAATTACAATAGAATGGACAATGGGAAGATTAGATAAATATACGATAAGTGTGACTGTTTACGGTTTGCGTGAGATGTTTGTAAGTAATAATGTTTAAATAAAATAGAATAAAATTAATGAGATAAATTTAATAAGGTTATTATTTATGGACTTATGGGAAAATTCATAAATAATTACAGAAAATATATTCTAAACTAAAATTGAAATGTTTATTACTGTTGTTTAATAAAATGAGATTTTATAAATAATAATATGGTTTTTATTAAAACTACTATCTTTTCGATAGAATATTATATTTGGAGAGATTTGAAGTAATGAGATTACAATAAAATATTTTGAGGTATATTATTAGTTTGGGAGAATTATTATTGTTTTTGACGTAAATAAACGATGCTTTTATAATAAACAATAAAAAATGATTTTACACTTAAGAGAAAATAATGGTTGTAAATATTATGTTTTGAGTGGATTTAATATATGGCTAATGGTTGATTTGATCATATATGCTTTTTTATGACAATGAGATCATATTTGGATATGTGTGCGATGTTTCATCATTATTACTACGGGTGTGTAATTAACCTCGCTTTTATGATTGGTGTTGTGTTACTAATTTGGTGGTTTAGTATGCATTTGATTGATTATACTTACATTGATGGTGTATTACTAATGATTGATAGTTAATATATGTATGTGTAAATATTGTGATTGTCTTATTTGATGTTAAGGGTAGTCATTGTGTGTTGTCAATGTTTGTAATATTTGATGGCTAAGTGTGATATTATTGTTGTTGCCTGTATTTATGATAAGTGATCAGAATGATTTAGTAGGAGTAGTGTTTCCTGCTTGCATTAATTCATTGGTTTCCTACTTGCAGTAGCTCCATTGGTTACATTGGTTGCAATAGTAGCATGGATGCTATTGTTGTTATGTGCTAACGATTATTTGCATGCAGGACAAGAGCATGAAATAGAACTATGTGGGCTTGATCTCTAAAAAAGGGTATGCAGGCAGTCCTTTCTTATGCAATAGCCACCAGGTGCCCTTGATTGGGTTGGGATGTATAGGGTTAGGCGCAATCAAAACATAGTTTGAAACCTTTTTTATATATGTACAGTGTGAGGTTGTAGGTAAGAGCCGAAGATGGAATGAATGTGGATGCCAGCTAGCTCGAGGGTGGCTGATTGGTGTATTCTTCTATACCATTGTTTTATTATTAACGAGTTAGTGATAATTGATGAAATTACTGGGATGATGTTGTGAGATAATTGTATTATTAAATTGATGCATATTTATATTGATGTTTGATTCCATTGTGAGGTTATTTTTTATTTTCTTAGTTTTGAAAATTTTCAAATTATAATATAAACGATCCACTGTATTTAATATTAGAAATTAATTATTGTGTATTATGTGGCGTTTGTAATTGAATTTTGATGTTAAAAATAGTAGGGCATTACACGAAATCCTTCAGGGCGAACCCTAGTCTTTGCTAACGACTGCTCGGGACCATTGGTATTCGAAGCCTATATATCAGCCATACTACTAAATACCGATCCAATAACAACACTAACACAGCCAATCGATCTCCTACAACCGAAATCCCGATTTGACTATCCTAATCAAATTAAGGAAAAACACCCATCCTAGTTACTTTTTCCCCTTGTTGGAGATGAAGCAGACTCTATTTCCCTTCTAGGTATCCTCGTAAGTTATTTAATACTTCTTATATAGAGAGGAGGCAGACCTAGTAACCATTTAATACCTTCCACCTTGAAGTAAACCCCTTGACACTTCTAAAGGTATTGAGCCATCTAATACTTCAAATCTGAGACAAACTGTGACGAACCGCAAATCGATACACTTTGAATCGAACATAATCCACGCGTGTCTGACCTAAAAAGCATCGACTGATGGAAAATCAAGAGAAAGAAAAGAAGAGAGAAGAAGAGAAGAGAAGAAGAGAAGAAAGAGAGAAGATAGAACAAAACAGAACAATACAGAATCTCACATCGCAACGGAAAACATATAATATAATATCAAAGATCTTTACAAAACATAAATTGCATATATACGTACATCAATCAGAGTACAACAATCAATTAATAGTTATCAGGCTGGACAGTTATAATAACATGTCCTCACAATTGCCGATAATATAAACAACAAAGCACAACGGATAATCAACAATCAAAACAGATACGCGTATACGAATATGAAGATCTCCAGCTCGGCTGCTGAACCTCCAAAAGCACCAAATCTAAAGCTGTAAATATACTCGATCTGACCTGAGCATTGAAAGGGAAGAACACTCGGATCAGTCTGGTAAACCAGCGTGAGAAACACACCCAACTGAATTTATTAAATTACCAAACTTTTCCTTTATCAAAACAAAAGTATCTCGTAAGACAAATCCACACATAAATATGTACATGTTTTTACCTTACGATAACTAAAACATCTCATATCAAATCATCTGATATTATACTAGTGTCTAGCATACAAATAATATTAATTATAGTAGAAATTGTTTCATTAATTAAATTTCAACATATAGCCCAATTGAGTAATACAATCAAATTGGCAGGAACGTAGTGGAGTTTGGATTTCCATACAAACGACCAAGTGAAGGGACTACCTTCCGAAGGGGTACACCTCTAGATGGAGTCCCAAGGCACAGAACATCTGCCCTCTACCAACACAAGACCGACCCGCCTTTATAACTAGATGGTACCGAATATGTCATCCTCCGGTCGTTACCGACCTTTATCCAGGGCACTCATAGCATACAAACCACAATAATCAGATACACGACATCATAGCATGTAAAGATATATCTAGAAGAGGATGATCATACCCTACTTGGGAATGACCCACTTAGCCTTGCTGCATCTAACCCTGTTTTGGTCATTTTCGGTTGATAAGGCCTGAGATAATGATTACCTTTCACAATCACATATCACATCACTTTGAATGCCACACGGCCATATCCTTTGACTATTAATTGCCTTCCACAAAAATACAACCCTTAAGCTCATACTTCTCAAGGAGCATGTTAAGCTAAGAGAAGTTGCCTTCTCCGCCACCACTGATGTATGTTTGTAAAAATCAATGTACGTAATATGTAGAAATTCAATGTCAGACAAACATCCATACAAGTTGTCCAGGAACAGGACAAACCGAAGGTACTTTCCTACCACATCCTGTCGGGAAATCCCTAAGATTAGTAGCGAATAGTCCTTGCTTTGGATATTTCATAATGAAGAGACCACTGCTACTATATGTATATTGGGATTTTAACCCCAAACGATCAACAAGCGGTCCCCCACCATGAAAATCTAGAATATCAATATCGTCACAAGCAACCTGCACAATCGTCGCATATACGTTGGTCCGAAGTGGTTTTTAGATAAATCCGATCCCGATCTCTTCGTACCAACAACACAAAAGCGTTTCTCAACCTCACACGGAAACTAAGTCTCATAGACTTATCACGTCTCCAACTTTCAACTTGCTATCCTTCGGGCCAAGAAGGAAGCTTGATAAATTGGAGTAGTACTCCACACTACACAAATCAACACCCTTAACACAAACGATAATCAAGCCTACACAGAAGGCTACGTACTAAGTGTACGACTAAATAGTTCCCACATCAAGTCGAGGAACTAAAATTTGGCCAAGTTCGATAGTCGGTTATTAAACTATGAAAGCAAACAACAAAAATTTAGCACCATTACAATCACTAGGCCCTCTCAAATAATCTTCTATTAATTAAATCACTTGCTAAATATTCACTTTAAATTATCTTTAAAAGATATAATCTCAAAAGCATTTCAACTTCTATATTGGAAAACATTTACATATACTTATTTAATAATAAGTAATTCACAAATCAATTTATTTACTATACTTAGAAAATATTACATATACCTAAATCAGAATAATGTATATATTTTATTCTTTTAAGGAAAACATTCTCTTAAGCACATTTATTGGGTCAAAACGAATGTTGCGTAAAACATCGTTACGACAACCCAAAATCACTGGTATAGGGATTTGAAAATAAGATAGATATATATATCCCATATACTATATAAAGCATTTCCTTTCGGAAATCATTTACTATAACAATAGTGTTATAGTCCATCTTTTCCTCATTTCTCGAAATGTCTATTTCAACAATGAATGTTGAAATCTATGGTTTCGATACTTAACACATTTTAAAATATCTTCAAATCATTTAAATTCAATTTAAATGCCACTTTTCAAAAAAATTTAAAAGGTTATTCACTGTCCCAAATCGTGAATATAATTCCTTTTACCAAATCCATTAATTTTACATATTTATTAAAGGATTATCCACTGTCCAAAATCGTAGATATATTACCTTTAATAAACTTCTATATTTAGCTTGTCAAACTCAATTGATTTCGGATTTATAAGATAATGTTTATAAATTAACATGTATTATTTTGTAAAAACTTCCATTTATAAAATCCCTTAATTAACTGATTCCATTTATCCCTTATTTATACGCCAAAATCCAAATTATAAGTTGCTTCACTTATTAATCATTTATTTATAAATTAATTCATTTATAACTTCACAAATTATAAAACTTATTTAATTATAAGATTCATTTACAACTTCATTTAACATTTATAAAACTCCTTTACAATTCCATTATTTTGATTTATAAAAATTCAATTTTATAAATCTTATATATATAAACCATTTATAATAAGCTCAAGATCTCAATTTCAATAAATTTATTCTTTTAATAATTTACAAATTGTTATTAAAACTTATATAAACTTCAAAAATATACTTCAGTATATTTCACAAAAATCATAATTTTCATAACATAGAAATTTTAATTTTAATTTGTTTAAAATAAATCCATTTACTTAAATAAATTAAAATTCAATAAAACATCTATTTTCAAATCACTTGAGAATCCTTTTTAAATTGAAATCATCGCTTTAATATTTTTAAATTTCCAAAATATGACCTAATGCTGGCAATAGCACTAAATACATCTATCACGACATCCAAAACATTATATATCATATGATAACAGCATATATCACAATATCTGTAAATAAAACCAATACTAGTGAGAAATCCAGTTGGATCCCTTCAACCTGTCACTTGCAATAAATATACATATTAGAATATGTGTACAATGTCCACTTCGAGCCGGACGCGCGTACAAAGGGTCATCCGCTCATACACGGGAACGTATAGGGTCATCTGCTCCAATAGGCATGTATAAATCCAAATACCAATCAATATAAAGATAATATATCATATATCATACAAACAATCATCAATCATCATAAATAACATTTATTTTCACTTATATAAAAATATCAGTGAGCAGAAAGAGTGAGTTGTACTCACTTAGATTGTAGTCGTCACGGTAGCAATTTAACCCGATTAAAATTAAACAAGCGTTTAATTTCAACTAAAACGTTTAATAGCTCAAATAAATCCCAATCTAGCTCTATAATGTGGTGTTATTCAATACAAACCCAACGCAATTCGTTTCGTGCAAAACGAACCTCGTATGAAGAAGTTACGATATTTCAAACATTACACAAATTAATATATAAATTAATTTCAATTTTATTTTTTATTTCAAACCCTAGAATTCATCTTGGCCCTTCGATCTGCTTGCATAAATCTCGGCTGCATGAGATTGCTTCTTCCCCTCTTCAAATTCACGTAGGAAACAAACAATGTGCCGCCGGTATATTTCGAATTTTTGCATCCCTTACGTTCGCCTCTGCAACGATCAACGACCACCGCGTGAAGCGCCACACTCCACTCTACCATCGGCCAACGACCGGACAAGCTCAGTCGACCCTACGTTTTGGAAATCGTGCGTGAAACTAAATATAGTTGCTTAGTTTGGTCAACCAATGGACTGGAACTCTCCAGTTGCTTAGTATGGTGTTCAGGAGAAAGTCTACTAAATATAGTCGTAGAACTCGATTTAGCACCTGGATAGCTACGCTGTGAAGATTGTCCAGAAGACAATGCGGCTAAATGCCCTGAACGTTTGGAGCCCATATCAACTAAACTTAGTTGATAATCAAGATTATAAAATTTTAGTTGTCCCTCATGCTAAGTGTAACCTAGTCTGGTGCATTTCCATGTAGTGCAGAGATAAACAATTCAGAATTAAAATAAAAAATAATGATGGGACTTTGGATTCTGACCAGAGTGGCAGTCATGGTCGGCCATCTCAACTGGCATTTAAATTAATCGGTTATGTAATCTTTGGGATTGACCATCGACATATTGAAGTGTGAAGTTCATTATTGAATTCCATATGTTAAGTTTTAATTAATATTCAAGTCGCAGAAACTTAGTCATTCTATTTCAAATTCAAAGGTGGATATACGAGTCATGTTGTCCGTTGTAGCCATAAGTTCAAGTTCATCAAGACGGGATTGATTCTGAATGTTCGTACAAGTTTATATGGATTAGTTTTCTCAAGTGTTCAAGCTCGATTCAAAGGCCTAAAATGGGCTAACTCTCCATAGTCGATCCCTTTATCTCAATATAGCCGAGCCCTCTGACAAAGGCAAACAACTGATTGCTATGCACTTCAATTCCAACGTTTTCTCCAGAACATCAACACTGATCCCTCCTCAAATTTTCATAACCGATCCCTACGACATGCATCTGCACTAATCCCTATACTTAGTCGTTTTCACAGTTCCCTCAAACTTTTACTTGATCCCTCAAGAAACACGCAAGACTGATCCCTCTCCGCCACACACATCAATGACCAATCCCACCATGCGCCACAAACAACCAATCCCTTCCTTCCCCCTTTAAACCATCAATACAATCTCTCAATCCTTTCCCTCTCCTCTTCTACCACCTTACTGAGGCAAATGTTGCAACCGATCTCCTCTTCTTCACCTAATTCAACCCATGGCATGACTAAACCCATCATCTAATCATGAATCAAAACCATATACAAATCAAAACCTACCTATATGTGTATGAGTATGGATTGCCATGCGCGAGATGGGATGAATTTCAATTCAAGTTGAGGGCTAGGCGATGCTCTTGGTTTATGGGGGTGGCGGATTGAGTGATAGAGATGGTGATAGTTCGAAGGAAGGAAGAAAGGGTTTGGATCCAAGGTAGGGGAAAAGGGTTTGGTATTGAAGAAAATAAAAGCAAATGGAACTAAAGTGAATAAGTGAAGAGATGGAGGGGTGGAGTATTGGTTTATATATGAGGGCTCATAGGGATCGGTTTACTTTAGCTTCTCCATGAAGCTGAAAATATTTAGCCCCTAATGTTGAAATGGATTAGGTATGATTCCTATCCAAGGAGGATCCATCTGATCTACATAAACATTTTAAAAAAAAGTGAAGAAAGGGACCGGGTACGATCCCTAAATAACAAGGGAATTATGACACCTATGTGCATGCAAACATGTATATAAACAAAAAAAACATACAAAGTAAATAAATAAATATATGAATGCAATGAAATTGCATCTAGTTCAATAAAAATTGGCGATAACTCATGAGCATGTGAATGCATTCGGGAGCTATAATGGACCATTTTCCCATACCCATTGAATCAACAATAAACCACACATGTCTGACTCAATTTTCATGAAAAGACGGAACATCAGGGGTAATAAAGAAAAATAATACAGAACATAATCTCACAGAAATAGAATAATATATAATATTGAACAAATATCTTTACAACGGAAAATTTTTAGATACATATATCAGAGTCTAACCTAAATTCAACTTGGACAGTTATAAACACCTGTCCTTACAATTTCTGATAAGCATCATACAAAAAAAAAATAGACAAATGTGGATAATAGAATATGTCCATATGTAGATGAATATCTCCAGCTCTCCTCTGAAAACTCCAACCGTCTTCAGGAAAAAGGAAAGGCGGTTTTGGGAGGTACACTTCAGAATCATGGTATGTTTGTTAGAGTTCTATTTGATACTGGTGCATCACATTCTTTTATATCTAGATGTTTGATAGATAAGCTTAACCTAGAACCCACATATTTAGTTACTTCCTTACGGGTTGCGAATCCAATAGGAGGGTATGCAACTCTTGGGTTGAGATGTGACTAGTTAGAGTTTGACTTGTTAAGTTATACCTTTGTTTGTAGTTTAAATGTATTTGATTTTATGGTGTTCAGAATTATTCTTAAGATGGATTGGTTAAGCGAGTATGATGCTAGAATATTTTCCAGGATAGGAAAATATCACTTAGACGCCCTGATTGTAGTGATCGGATAGTTTATACCATAGAAGGTTCAAACAGTGAGGTGAATACTTCATTGGGTGTTATGGAGTTGGAAGATGAGTTGAGTTGAGTTTTCGTGGTTAGAGAATTTGCAGATGTTTTTGAGCCTGTAGTTGGATTGCCACCAAAGCGAGCCATTAAGTTTCAGATAGATTTGGTTCTGAGAGCAGAACTAGTGAATATGCCGCCAAGCATGATAACTCCTATAGAGATAAGGGAGTTGAAGGTGCAGTTGGTGAATTTAGAAGGCAAGAGTTTTATCAGTCCGAGTAGTTCACCTTAGGGAGCAGCTATAGTGTTTGCTAAGAAGCCGGATAGATCATTAAGGCTATGTATCGATTATCATAAGTTGAATGAGAGGACGATAAAAAATCATTATCCATTGCCGAGGATTGACGATTTGTTCGACCAGTTGAGCGGATCCAAAGCATTTTCCCAGTTAGATTTGGCAATAGGTTTCCATCATCTTAGAGTAGCTGAAGATAGTATACCTTTGACGGCATTTAGGACCAGATATGGGTTGTACGAATGGTTAGTTATGCCGTTCGGACTGACTAATGCATCGGCTTTCTTTGTGGATTTGATGAACCGAGTTTTCCAGGAGCACTTAGTTAGGTTCGTATTGGTTTTTATAGATGATATCTTGATATACTCTAAGAATGAAAGAGTGCATGAAGTCCATTTTAGAGTGGTGCTTAAGATGCTGAGCCAGCATCAGCTAAAGGAAAAAATTTCTAAGCGTCACTTCGGGAAGAAGGAAGTGAAGTTTCTTGGTCATGTAGTCTCAGAGAAAGGGTTGTAAGTAGATCCAACTAAGATTGAAGCGGTGGATAGTTGAAAGAGGCCCGAGACAGTGACGGAGATAAAGAGTTTCCATGGATTAGATGGTTATTACCGGAGATTCATTAAGGAGTTTTCGCGAATAGCAGCACCGATGACCAAGCTAACAAGGAAGTATGTAAAGTTTGTGTGAACTGATAAGTGCGAGGAAGCATTCTAGAGTTTGAAACACTTATTGACCCATGCACATGTGTTGATTGTTCCGAAAGGGAATCAGGATAAGGTGGTTTATGTAGATGTGTGTGGAATAGGATTAGGAGCTATGCTGATGCAGAGAGGTAAAGCGATTGCCAATGCTTCTAGACATCTTAGACAGCATAAGGTCATATATTCGACGCATGATTTGGAATTGGCAGCAGTGATTTTTGCATTAAAGGTGTGTAGACATTACCTTTTGGGAGAGAGGTTTGAGTTATATACAGATCATAAGTCATTGAAGCATTTGTTCTCTCAGAAGGAGTTGAATATAAGATAGTAGAGGTGGTTGGAGTTTATCGCTGCTTATGATTTTAGGATTGAGTACACGCCAGAGAAAGGCAACAAGGTTGCAGATGCACTTAGCAGGAAACATCAGAATGTAGTGTTGGCGATGATTGCTAAGTGGAAAGATTTGGAAGCATTAGTAGATTGCAGAGTGCAATGGAGATCTAAGGTTCGACCTAGTGGAGAAACCACAGTGTTATTTTGTTTGGAAGTTCGACCAGTGATGATCGAAAGGATTGCTTCTAAACAGGAGGAAGATCCGATATTAGCTGAATAGATTAGGAAGTTGAGAGATAGAACAGAGAGCGATAACTTGAAAGATTTCAGTCTTGACACGAATGGATGGTTGAGAAATAAAGGAATATTATGTGTTTTGGGTGTAGGAAACATATGGAAAGAAATCTTGGAGGAATGCCATCGTTCGGAATTCTCTATTCATCCAGGAGGAACTAAGATGTATCGTGATATGAAGAGAAGTTTCTTTTGGGAAGGTGTAAAGTGGGATATTGCTTTATGGTAAAGCAGTGCTTGAATTGCTAACAAGCAAAGGCCGAACACCAGAAGCCAAGTGGTTTGCTTCAGCGATTAGATATTTCGGTATGGAAATAGGATTCTATTTCCATGGATTTATTGATGGGTTGCCAAGGTCAAACCAGGAAAATGACAGTATGTGGGTCATAGTGGACAGACTGACCAAGAGTGTCCATTTCATTTCAGTGAAGTCAACCAGAACGACACCTCTTTTAAGCAATGTTGTTTATGAAAAATGTGGTTAGACTGCATGGAATTCCTAGTAGTGTAGTAAGTGATAGAGATTCCTTATTCACTAGCGAGTTCTGTAAGAATCTATAAGATGTTTTGGGAACCAATCTCAAGATGAGTACCTCCCATCCGTAGACAGATGGGAAAATAGAAAGAGTTAACAAGAACTTGGAGGATTTGTTAAGAGCTTATGTTTCTGATTTTGGGGGATCATGGGAAGACCATCGGCATTTAGTCGAGTTTTCACAAAACAACAGTTATCAGACTAGTATTGGATGACACCGTTTGAACCCTTCTATGGAAGGCCATGAAAATCTCCCGTATGTTGGTTAGAGACCAGGGATAGTTTAGTTCTTGATCTAGATTTTGTTAGAGAAGTTGCAGAAAAGATTGAGGTCATTCAAGCTAGAATGAAGGTGGCTCGGTCTAGGCAGAAGAGTTATGCAGATAAAAGATTGAAAGATTTAGAGTTCTCGGTTAGAGATCAGGTTTCCGTTAAGGTGTCACCGAGGAAGGGTGTGATTAGATTTGGGAAATCAGGAAAGTTAGCACAGAGATTCGTTGGAGCATTTCCTATTATTGAGAGGATTAGGAAATTCGCATATAGAGTCGAGATACCGAGCAGTTTGGAAGGAGTCCACGATGTTTTTCATATTTCTCATCTCAGAAAATGTGTTAGAGACACGGAGACTACTATCGCACCGTCTGTGCTAGAGGAATTACTGGTAGAACCGGACTTGACAATAGCGAGAAACTAATTCGTATTGTTGCGAGAGATGAGAAGAGGCTTAGAACCAAGACGGTCAGATTAGTCAAAGTCCAGTGCATCGACGATGACAGGGACTGCACTTGGGAGATTGAAAGCAGAATTAGAGATACTTATCCTGACTTGTTTGATGGTATGTTTTACCTTTTTTGATTGTGTGTTGTATACCT
This sequence comes from Allium cepa, assembly GCA_030765085.1. Taxonomy (NCBI): domain Eukaryota; kingdom Viridiplantae; phylum Streptophyta; class Magnoliopsida; order Asparagales; family Amaryllidaceae; genus Allium; species Allium cepa. Next base: position 24,681,697 of record CM060938.1, on the reverse strand, counting down.
TATCGTAAATTCAAGGACTAAATTCTTTAAGGTGGGGAGTTCATAACACCTCATATTTTTGGACGTTATTTATGATATTTAATTAGTTCAATTAAAAAAATAATGGGTTGATCAGGGAATTGAGATTTGATTTAATTAAAGGTTAGCCGTGCCATTTAACCTATGAATTAAAAAAAGAGTTAAATTGAAATAGAGGAAGTGTAAAATAAGAATGAGGCCATTCCTACATCCCTTAAACATGGCTGTGTATTCTCCTATACACGTTCATTTCACTTTATCAAAAATTTAAAATAAGAGGCCGACCACCACTAACAAGAGCATTTGGAAAAAGATTAAGAAAAGCTAAGGAAGAAGCTAAACCAAATCAAATCCATTCACATCTCAATCTCTTTAATCTCTAAAGCTAAGGTGAATAATGTTTACATCTCTTATTTATTTGTTTTCGGTTTTAAGATGAAATCCAAAATATTTTGCACCTGCTTTGCCATGTTTTTGAATGATGGAATGATAATATATACCTGTTGATGATTTATGGTTGTTCACATAGATTTTATGACATGTTTTGATATGAAAACCCTATTAAATGACATCTAAATGCCTTGCAAATTTTTATATCGACCAGAAATATTATTTTGGAGATGGGTTTCAATTTTAAGAATTTTTGTGGAATTTATATTAATTTTCTACTAAAGAAAATGTTAATTTGGATTATAAATTATTTATGGTTAAATAATAAAAGGTTTGGGTCTGAAATTTTTATATGTTGGAAAACATATATGAAGAGATTTTCTGGAATTTTTGTAGAATTTTCCTAAGTGTTTTTAATGGTTATGTAAAATTATTTAAGGTATGGGACTTAAATGTTTTATATAATTAAGCAAAGAGAAGAGGCTTTTGTAAATAAATAAATTTGTTAATTCTGGAAAGATGGCAACACTTTTGAAAAGAGAAATTGGCAACCAAACAGATTTAGACAAACAAGGCAGGTTAGGTACAAAAGAAGTAGTTAAAAGTACAAATAAACATGTTTTTCACTATTTCGATGTTTTCGGCACCAGGTACCGCCTCCTTGTCTTTGCTTCCGACATAGTCGAAACCAATGCGCATGGTATTAAAGAACTGGTACATAGGGAGTTAGATGTAGGTGGAAGGTATAGAGTTGAAATCATGTGTATCGAATAGGTTGAGGCATTACTTTGCTCTAAAAAGAAAATGCGCCTGCTTGGTTTCAACTCAGTAGCTTTCGACTTGGTTAGCTTTTGACTTAGTCAGATGAATTTAAAGAAATGGTTTCAATTGGGTCGCGCCTTTCTTTTAAATGACTGCTTTCGACTAAGTCGAAACCTCATGCTGCCATTTTCTACCATTCGACCGAGATGGTTTCGAAGGGGTTGCTTTGCTTTTAAAATACGGCCACCTCTCCAATGCTTTCGAAAGGATGGTTTCGACACCATCACTTCTTTACTTAGGATATGCTTTCGAAACAGATGCTTTCGACTTAAATGTTTTAAAAACACTTTTCCTATGATTGAAGTATAACCCAAATGGTTTCAAAAGAGACAGTTTTAATGATTTCGAAAGAAGTGCTTTTGACTTTAATGGGTTTCTGATCCTTTTGCTCTACTTGAAGGCATAATCCAAATGGTTTTAATCGAGATGATTTTCAAAGGATTCGAAGGAGTGAATTTTTGAATAGTTTCGAAAGGTTTCCACATGTTTCAAAATTAAAACCAAATGCTTTCGAAAGGTAGGTTTTAACACCTTCGAAAGGTTTTAATGAATGGTTTTGAAGGGGTGGTTCCCAAGGGTTTCGATAGGGTTGAAAGGAGAGGTTTTTCCTATGTTTTCGAAAGGCAAGATTTAAAGGTTTTGAAATAAGGATGTCTAGGATTTTAAAGGCTTTCGAAGGAATGGTTTTTATGCATTCGAAAGGAAGAATTTAAATGGTTTTGAAAGGAAAGATTTACCGTTTCGGCCTAGGTTAAGTAAGGGGTTTTACTTGATTTCGAAAGGGTTTCTTTCAAGGGTTTCGAAGGGATTGTTTAAAGATTTTAAACAAAGGTTTTGAATGTACTAACCAGGCAATATAGCCTAATTGATTTCAAATTAAAAAGGGTTTTAACTTGTTTTGGAGTATAACTAATCCTCATTAAAATTCATCAACAATATTCTGAGTAAAGTATATATAACATGGCAAAGCAGCTTAGAATAAAGCTAAGAATATATTTTCCTTGTATAAGTATAATTTAAAAGGTTAAATCATTTTGAAAAGGTTTTCGAGGAAAAAGATGAAGATTAGTGAACCCTAAGAAAATGATTTGGATATATAGTCCATTTTGATTTGGATAGTTAGTCCAATTTATGGACAGCCAGCCCAGTTTTTTGTACAGATGGTTCATTTATTACTTGTGGATAGATACTTCTTCAGTTACCTGATTATATCTCAATGGCCTTAGCTGTCATTATCGGTATTATATCAGTTTAATTAACCACTTTGGTTGTAGGAAAGGATTAGCAAAATATATGTTTTAAAGAGGATATTAGTGAGGTGAAACCCGTTTCGCTAAGCGGCATGGTCTCACTTAATATCAGTAAACCAAGATGTATCAGTATTATTTAAACCAGGCTTTATTTTTGACTTGAATTTTTTGTTTTCCCCTTAAATTCTCGGGTGCTCAAAATTGATTTGAGTAGGCTGAGGGTTAAGGTTTTCAGATTTTATAATTTTAATGAATAAAGCTTCCAAAGACGAGCAGGTGGCTGGCAGATAGCTAATTAGGAGTTATAGTTTTATCTTATTTTGATGCCGCTGTGTATATTAAGTCTGATATGACTGTATTGACTCTGATCAACCAAGGAGGCATCGTCATATGCCATTCTTGTTGTATTTTTGCAATGATTATATTTGATCTTTACTTGGGAAATGATATGAGATTATGTAATTTGGATATGAATTTGTTTCGAAATGTAATCAGTAAAATGTTGTTTTTGGAAATCTGTAAATTTGTTCATATTCAGGTGCTTCTGATATTATGATACCTTCACCATTACTGTATTTGATCACCAGAAGTTAATAATATGGCTGACTACAGCATTTGTTGCGCTTAACTTTTGGCCTCTGGATATGGGATGTTGCACCTTTCTTCTTGAACCTTTCTTTGGCCTTTTTATCCTTCCAAAACATTCTCATCTTTGCTCTAGCTTAGTCATCAGACTGCCCTACCTTCTTCTTTCTTCTTTACCAATCATTTGATGCATGGACACTTCGACCAATGTCTCATAAGTAGCTACTATGGGAACTTGGGTTAATAGAAGTTCCCTCGAGGGAGAATTTAAGTCCTTCACAAAATTTTGTTGCCTTCTTCAGTGGGGTATCAATCAGACTCATCCCAAATTTGGCCAACTCTATAAACTTGTTTATGTACTCCTTTACTGTAGTGTCCCCTTGCTTTAGGTGGATAAACACCTCCAACTATAGGTTCACTTCTACATTGGATATGAATCACGACTCAAAGCGAGTTATGAATTCAGCCCAAGTTATGCCTTCCTCGGCATTCTCCGTGGACACTACAGTCTACCAATTCAGTGTCTCTCCGTTCAAGTGCCATGCGACTAACTTCCTCCTAACTTGATCTTCCAATATTATTTCCATGAATATGCGGTCACGGTAATCGATCTAGGCTTTGGTTTCTACGAAGTCCTCTGAGCCTACGAATGCTCATCCACCCATACTTTGGAAATCCTTACATAACTTAGGAAATTTTTGTGGTTGAAATGTTGGCTCAATGGGTGGAGCGACCATTGTCGTTGGTGCTGCTTATTAGGGAATGGGGATTAGCTCCCACGGTTATTAAGTATTGCTGAAACCACTCTGCCATACCTCATATGGAGGTTACTTCTTGGGTGATGGGGTTCCTGAACTCTAAGTTATTGTTTTCAGCCATTATCAACTATTTATAGGTTCGAAATTTTGAATTAGTCATGACTCCCTGTGATAGTATCACTGTTGAGGTGAGAAATTGCTTAGGTGTTTGGATATGTCCATAAAGTATGCTTATATATATAGTATGGTGTTGGAAAATATTTTCAAAGTATCAAATACGTACTCTCGTGTATTCCTATTCTCGTTGATTGGGTAACTTAAACTTTGAAACCAAATGTAACAACCCTCCCCTTAAAGAGCCTAATTTTCGACCCAACAAAAGCCCATCGAACATTAGGACCACTTCATAGTTAGTATAATTGATAGAACAATAAGCAGAGCTATCTATATATGCTTTTAAAATCTCACAACAGAAGGAATAATGTATAATAGTAAAAAAAATAAGCACCCATTCATAAAACCCAATCATAAAAGTACAATGTCAAACCATATCTCAAAAGTACAATATCTCACAACACCATGATCAAATGAAATACATTATTTTCTTGGTATATCACGATAACATAAATAGATAACTGATAGAAATAATGACCAACCAAGTCGCCTCCGTCTTCCCCACACTCGTCCTTGTCTCTAGCATGTGTGTTGTAATGAGAAAGGGGTTAGAACAACAGCGTCTGGTGAATGAAAATCTTAAGTTTTTGCAATAATAATGTATGGGCATTAATCATTCGGATAAGCTTTATGTCTTACATATTTAATGTATACGTATATCTCCATATATATCTTTCTTATAGGCTAGTGGTCCTCCAGATCCTATTTTATGACTACAAAAGTGGGTGCAAACAACTATATAGTATATCGGGTTCAACAACCCACACCACATCCAATCGTAACGATGTAAGAAGAAGTACCTAGGCTACTTACTACTCTTAAATAGGGGAATAGGCAAACCTATCGGTCATTTACTACCTAACCCTAAGGGAGCCTCTCCCATTCTAGTACTTCCTTACTGTTATCATATCAATCCTCTTGTAGGCCACTTACTGCTTCTTGAATAAGGAAGGGGTAGACTCTCCCAAATATCATTTAATACCCATAACCCCAAAGAGGACCTTCTCAAGGGTTTTAACCAACGTACGTCAAAGATACTCCCTATTTTATGTCCCATAACCTAGCTGTAGTGTCTCACATTAATCCGACCATTTGACTGTATTGGTAGCCAGATTAGCTAGGCAGACTTACCCTATAAAATTAGGACTAAGCTCGCATCCACTATGGGTACTTATTATTGGTGATGTCCCACATCAGGAAAAAAAAGTCACATTACTGGCAGCCAGATCAGCTGGGTAGACTTCTGTGTGATTTTAACTAACCCCGCATCCCTATAACTTAGTCATATTTTCACTCTCGAACATTCTGCAGAGAACTATGCCCACATCCATATAAAATATATATAAACATGTATGTGTAAACCTCACCCATATCTATGCATTTCAGGCCTTATAAGGGAAACTTCTTATTTTGCCTTTATTTATGGATAAATCTCCATAACTATTCCCGACTCATATTTATTGGATTTATTTTTGATTATTAATTAACTTTTATGTGTCTTACTTATTGTATACATTATAAGTCTATAATAAAGTTTTTGAAGTTTAAGGATACATTTATACATAACCTTAGTAACTTTTATTATGTATAAATTTATTGCATTTACCTATTGTCGATAAGGAGTGGTATATTACTAAAAACTACAATTTTCATACAAGTCAAAACAATATAATAATTTCGTAAGGACCAATATTAGCAAAATTTAACAAAATAATTGGGATTTGTATATATTTATAAAAATAGAATCTAATATTATTAAAGTAATAGGACTATATTTTTTCCCAAAGAAGAGGTTTATGATATAAAACCTTTTATATTCCATCCGACACTTTCAACATATGGCGTTAAATCAACAATGAAAATTAGGCTTTTTTGTCATTACAACAGCAATGTGAAAAGTGGAATTAAATGGAATATAAAATGTTTATCACATAAATATTAATAAAACCCAATCCTATTACATTAATTTAAAACAACCATGTTTTTAATTATTCCAAGAATTTCATAATATAGGAAGTTTTTGGGGTTTAAGTTATTCAAATTTTCACATGTGAAACCCCTAAGGCATAATACATATTCAAATATCAACTAAACAATACCATTAATGAAAAATCAACATTTCCACTCGCATATGATTCCATTTGAATTCCCTTGGATTTGATTCTACACCTTTTCCTTATTCCTTCCTGCAATTATCTTTGTTTGTTCTATAATTTATAAATTCAATTAAGTATATTAGCCTCACAATATTTGGTTTAAGGGAGAATAAAGTAGAGAATGTATATATAATTTGGTTACCTTTTTCCATACTTAATTGTTCAATCTTCCCGAGCCTCTTGAATCTCATATGTACACTCGTTGTTGAAATTTTTGATTTGATAATTGTATTGAGGAGGAAGAAGAGGTGGAATTTCGTCGCCTTGTTTATTTTGTTTATGAAAAAATGTGAGGAGGCTAGCCTCTTATTTATAGTAGTTAGAATGTGCCTGGACCGCCCGATCAAAGTCGGTTCAAAATAATGAAATTCGGGCCGTCTGGCTTAGGGAAACCGTAGCTGACTCAACATAACTGGTCGACCATTCCTTTGGTCCTAACGTCAATAAATCTTGCTAGCCTAAGTTATATTTATTACATATTTTATTTAATGTTAATGGTTCCTTAATGTTTAATTTTTGACATTACATTTGTGAATTATTTTCGATTCAAAAATTTAAAACATAGATAACTTCTGTGTTTCAACTCCGATCGCAAAACTTTATGTATGAAAATTGCTTAAAAAATCGCCATGAACACAATGGTCAAGTTTCATGGCTAAATTCCAATATTTGCAGAATTTCAATTTTTAGTATTATTATTAATCAATTGATTTTTCTTAACTAAATCCCTGTCAGTTTCGGCGTGTTACAAGAAAGATAATAATATATACATATACATACATATATATACGTCTCTTCTCCAGTCTACAAATTCTAAATCAAATATGTCTAAATAATCGGTTATATGTTATACAATAAATGTAGGAAAAAATAGAGGAAGAGATAAGGTCATCGCATGAAGAAACTCCAAGGAGATTCATTAGAAATTGTCTATGAGTGGATTCTTAATTTTTCCATAAAAGTCTCTCATGTAGTTTATTTTGGAATTGTACCATGCCTTGGAAAATTTTGAATGCGAAAACTCACTGATCCAAAACCCAAAATTTTCCCATAAAATGTAAATTATGAAAATAATTCTATGTTGAAAATAGAAGTTGGTGTGTAATGTAAGGAAAAGGGGAATTTTCCTCTCATCCGTAGTTTACGTCGCCTATTTCTACAGTTAAAATAAAAATGGTTTCTTTGGCATTTTATGACATACATTTGAAATGTTGAATGGTATATAAAAGATTGGAATTGTAAGTTTTCTTCTTTGAAAAAGGAGGTCGTGGTTCTACTATATTAATATAAAATGAATTTCATGTTTTCGATTCCAACTTGAATTTATACAAGCCTATTTAGTGTAGCTAATATATTGATAATTTTAGCTATTATGCAGTTTTCTGTGTTGGATCGAGAATTGTATATAAATTATAGAAGTTAATGTATTAAAATTACATATTACCCCGGATAAAAACAAACAAATTAGATGAATAAAAGTAGGAAAAAATTTGCTATAATTTAATGCTAGCCATAAATGTAATAATAATGTATTCTTTAAATATTGTAACATGCATAATAATAAATAAGGCATTTAATGAAAAAATTGCTGGATAAATAACAATTAATAATCAACAATAAATCTAATAAAATGAATTAAAGACAATTATGGAATTAATCCTTAATTGAAAGGTGCAATTATGAGTTTCCCTTATAAGGCCTTTAAATGAGTAATACGGGCGAGGTACATGTATATTTTGGAATAGTACAACATTTAAATTCAGTGAGTGGGAATGGTTAAGTTATAGGGATCTGAGGTCGGTTAAAAGCAAATAGAAGTCCGCTTAGCTAATCTGGCTACCAGTACTGTGACTTTTGTAACTGTTGTAGGACATTGTCTGTAATAAGCATCCACGATGGACGCGAGACTAATCCCAAATTTTAGGATAAGTCAACCCAACTGATCTGGCTACCAGCACCTGTAAATACTCGGGTTAATGTAGGATGTCATAAATGTGTTACGGGTCGTAAGGATAGGGGAATTCCAATAGAAGTCTACTTCGGTGTAAAGATATTAAATGGCTGGTTTAGGGTCTACCTTCTCCCCATTAAGAATTTTTAAATGTCTTAGGGAATTTCTCATAAATAATGTTGGGTAATTCCAGGACGGACCTCATTCGGAATTGAGGTTTTAAATGACTGTTAGGGTCTACCTCTTTCCTAATTGAGAAGTGTTAAATGGTTAGGATCATTTTTACGTGCGTTACTGAGAATTTCTTGAAGGGTTCCGCTTCAGGGTTGAGGTATTAAATGGTCGAAGTGTCTGCCTCTTCCCTATCTAAGAAGTATTAAGTGGCCTATCAGAGATTTTCTACGATGTCAGTTAGAGAGCACTAGGAGGGGTTCGCCTTGAGTTTAGGTAGTAGATGGCTAGAGAGTTTGCCTAGGGTCTAGGTATTAAATGACCAAAGTCTGCCTATTCTCATTTAAAAGGTCTTAAATGGACTTGGTACTTTTTTTGCATTATTAGGATGTGATTAGCTGAGAGTTGGGTTGTTGAACCCGATGTTCTCTATCATTGGATTACACCAGCTTTTATAGTCATGGAGTTAGGCTTGTAGGACCATTAACCTATAGATAGAGATATACATAAAGGAGTATAATAAATACGTAAGACATTATATTTATCTAAATGCTTACTGCTCATAAACTATTATTGTAAAACTTGAGATTTTTAGTCACTAGACATTATTGTTCTAACTCCCTCCTCATTTTGACCTATAAATTAGGTACCACGATGAGTGTGAGAAGATGGTGGAGACTTGGCGGGCAGTTATCTATTATAGTTACCTATTTATGTTACCTATTTATGTTTTTATGATGTACCCAGACTATGTATTAGACATGTTTTATGTACAATTGAGCCAATGAACTTTTGTGATTTGGTTTTATGAGTTGGTACTTTATTTTATTATTATATTATATTCCTTCCGTTGTGAGTGTAACGACCCAAAAATTTTGATTAATAAATTTGTTAATTTAATTTAAATTTTGCAATTAAATTTAGGAAGAAATAAAAATCTTAGAAGTTATAATGAAGAAAATGTTAGAAATTTAAACATAGCAATTGAAATTAAGATTTACAAATTCAAAATGTAAGTGCAATCAATTGAAATTATGAAATTTGTCATACTTGGTTATAAGGTTAATAAAAGAAACAAACGAGAATATTGAATTAACTAATGAAATGTTATAATCAGAAGTATAAATGAAATGCTACTAATTTAATATAATAAGAAGGTAAGTAATATAAATAAATGATTGTAAACTTTAGTAAATGAATTAATGTGCAAAGGAATTGAATTAAGCATGAATAACATGAATAAAATGGATATTAATAAATGAAATTATGTAATAATTGATAAATGATGGCATTCATGAACGAAATAAGATTTGTAAGTAATAAAGTAATAACTGAAATAAACATTAAACCAATGAATAAAAGAAAAGGGTTGTAAGAAGTAAAATGTAAAGTAGAAGGATAGTGAATGCAATCAGTAGTATGGAAAAAAATGCCAATATTGAACTGTAATAAATGTAATCAAATGTTACGTTTGTGTGAAATGTAAAGACAATGGTTAGGAGTTGTTAAAAGGGGTATATTAAAGTAATGAATGAGAAAAACGAATCAATTTATATATATTTATTTCTTTAGTATGTTGCATAAGATTTGGAAATCAAATTGCAATTAAAGGAAATTAGGTAGTACGATATTTGGAAATAAAGTTAAGGGTGCAACTATTATAAATTACCTAATTAATTGGTCAATGAATTTATTTGAAATAAAGTTCAAAATATGTTAATTAATTAATACGTAAAGTATGTACAGAAATTAGTAGAATGAAAATTTTAATGTTGAAAATTTTATAGAATGTAAAGTATTTAAAAACCTTAATTAATGTGTTCAATGGATAGAAGTAAACATTTAAAAACGTAATATTCATTTAAATTAAAATGTAAATAGGCGTATATTAACGTAATAAAATAAAATTAGCATTGAATATGGAATACCTATTACCTGGAAAAATTGTAAAGTTGTAACTGATTTGAAATCTGTAAAATGGGAATAAATTCAAAGTTACAATTAATTGATGGAATAATAAGGGATAAACTGTAATTTGATAATTCAATGTGAATTATATCCATAAAATGTCAATTTATTGAATTGCAAGATTTTTAAAAAAAATAACGGTTTTATTGAGATTTCTATTGATAATTAATGAAGTAATGTGAAATCAATTGCCATTAATTGCCCTAATTTATCCAGTTAGGATAGATTTGATTTGTCATTAAAAATGGTTAATTCTATAAGGTGTAATGAATGTTAGTTTTATTTATAATATGAGGACTGGTTGATTTAAGGAGTGAAAACCAAGATTTGTTAATTTATTTATAATTTGAAATCTAATAAGTGGATTTATTTCAATTAGGTGGAATATAATAGTAAAATATTACATAAATGAGGATTTAGATGAAAACTGCGAATGTTAATATAATGGATTTTGATTCCAATATTTATTTCATCTGGCTGTAATAATGAATTTGAATAATATGAATGAAAATTTAAATCAAAGGAATTATTGAAATTTTAATTTATAATTTCTAAATTTAACGAAATTGGAATTTAACGCTAAAATTGATGATTGAATCAACATTTAAGTGACATGTAAATTTGTTTAAAGCATTGTAAATGTTTGGGAAATATTAAGGTAATAAAATTGTCCAACTTTAGAATTGAAATTTAAAAATTGGATTTTATTTATTTAATTTTTAAATTATTTAATTAATAGAAAATAGCCATTTTGGCCACTGACTCGGATTTCGACGAAACTAGTTTCATCGGATCCGTATCGGTGAATTATTGTAGGATTTCAAGTTTCGTATCGATCGGACTTGTCGTTTGATCGTATGGGCTTGAAACGCCTTGAAATCGATAAATTGAAATCAATTAAAATCAATTTGAAAAATATTGATTTTAGCATAACTTCTTCATACGATGCAATTTGAACCTAAAACCTTTTCCATTGCATTCAAAATATTTTAAAACACCTATTTTGATATATGGGTTTACCCAATTTCGTTTCGGGGCAGAACGGGCTTTTTGGGCCAATTATCGTTTAGCACGTTATAATTCGAATCCATCTGTCTATTCCAACTTTTTCTATAAATACCCTGTTAAACCCTAGCCTACGCCTATTCTCTTTTGTCTGTACGTATATCTTCTTCTCAACTTCTCCTTTCCAATGGCTGCAAATCCTAAATCCAATTACAATTCAAAATCATAGTAAAAATTCAAAGTCCTCGGAAAAATTTGAAAAAATATATGTTGAAGTTCTCGACGATACGAATCAGCGTCCGGTGTTTGTTTGTCGTAACAGTGCTTCAATCGTTGCCAAATCATGGTCATAATTGGCAAACGTGGGTTAGGGCACTATATGGGTTTTCCTGATTTTGTCGCTAATGGGTGAGATTGGTTTCTGGGTATTGGTGAGTTGGGCTCGTGGAGTAGTTTGGTGGTGGTCGGAGGTCGCGAAGTGGACAGAGGAGCCAAGAAATCTCAGTTTAGGGTTTAGAAACCCCTAAATGGTGCTGGCGGCGTGATTGCATGGGGGCGGCGGAGTTGTCGAAGGGGGCATGGGAAGGTGCGCCACGTCATGGGGAGGACGATGGCGGTGGTTGGAAATGGCATGGTGGCCGGAGGCGCGCGCTAGAGCTCGGTCAAACGTGGTGTTTGTGGCGGTTATTGGGTTCTGTAGGGTTTCGAGATGTTTGGGCAACACGCGCGTAAGAGATGCAAGTGATGTGATAATTTAATTATTAATTTTTTTCTGTTTGTTTTATGATTTAAATTTCAAATTTCAATCGCTCTAAATTAAATAACTCTCTCATACGATATCGGTTTCATGCGTGATTTTCTCCGCTATGTTCGTATTGGAATTCCGGACATTTTGGCACTGGTTTGAACGCATTATGAGACTGTTGAATTTTGGGTTTAAATTGGATTTGAATTCAATTTAAATTCAAAAGGTGAGTGTTTTAACCCACTCACAACTTCTAAGATTTCTTATGTTTGTTAAATTGATTGACGATGTGTTTAGAAATTTATTTATAGTTGTTTGGCATATATTTCATCATTATCTCAGTTAATTTGCATTCATATAATTTACTTGTTATTTAATTCATTATTGCATATAAACTGCCAGTTAAATTTTTAGTTAAATTTATTATTGCCTATAAACTGATAGTTAAATTATTAGTTAATTTATTTTGCATAATAAACTGCTATTTAATTCCTATTGTTATTATCCGTTCTATATTGATGCTATTAATTGAATTTGATGATGATTGAAATAAATGGTTGATGGTTGATATTGGATGCATGGATGCTGTATTTTATATTGTTACAAACTGAAAGTTATTATGCATTTTATTGCATTCGGGATTGCGGTTAGAAATGATATATAACCGTAAAATTTTATTTTTAAATTGCAGATTGAAATGATAAATATCCGTATCACTTGACCATAGGTTAGAAAATTTTATACAGACACCACGGTATATAGAAAAATATTTTGAAATGATTTCTATGGTTTGTAAAGAAATATATATGGTTTTATGAGATATTGTTTTCGGATATTTGATAAAGGGTATTTTATATATAGTTAAATTCTTGGTTTTAAGCTATGTATAAAATTGCTTAAAGTATGAAGTAAGTTAAATAATAAAGTTGATTTTATTAAAATATATTATAGATAAGTATTTACTTAAATTATATTCTAATATCGAGTTTATATTGATTTTATAAATCAAAGTTGAGAAGATAGTTTTGAAATTGATTTGAGATTTTATTTAATTAAGATCTTATTGAAATTTTGATTTAAAAGAATATGGTGTTATAACTACATTCGGGTTTAAGATAATTTAAGTGAATATATCTAGACTAAATAAATTGAGGAATATTCAATTATTTAATTTGAAAGTTTTATTTAAAGGATACTGGATTTATTAAGTAAGTATTTCAAGATAAATAATAGTAAAGTAAATTTGGAATATATATATATATATGAATTAAAAAATTGGTTTTGAAATGGTGGAATATTTAAACTTTGAAATATATGGAAATTTAAATGGTTTATTTGGTAATTCAAATCTGCATTTGGAATTGATTTGAGAAATTAAAAAGCTAATTTACTTTATAAAGTAATCTATTATTAAACCATTTAAGTATTGAAATTTATGTTCGAAGCTATGGGTTTAAAGAATATATATTTGAAAGTACTATGATTTTCGAAAAAGGATATATTTGAAATAAAAATGATATCATATTGATTTGGGTTTTAAAATAGAAATGATATCGTATTTATACGGTTTTGAAATGGATATTTTATTCTGGTTTTAAAGTATGAACTATTTTGAAAAGACCGCGGTGTTATAATAACGATTGGTTGTTGAAGAGACCGGGATCGAAAGTTGTCATACTCTCTGCCAACTCCAAAAACCATTTTAACAACCGTGTACACGGTGGAGATTTCAGAATGAAGTAGGATGGTGGCGGCGTTTCCTTTGAGGTAAATACGTGGACCAACTCCCATGAGTTGGCATAAGGTGGCTAAAACGGGAGCGATTCTTGGGCCAATTGAGGTAGCACCTTTGATCGGACACATCCCTTCGATTTTATACTTTGACTTTTGGATTGATTCGGTGGCCACTTTTGATTTTCCTTTTTGGGGGCGTGGCTCGAGGTGGGCGGTAGCTACGGCTATGCGTTACCACCAGCCCGGATGCGTAATTGGTATATCTACCCTGGCATTGCCTAGTTATGCCGTGTCACCTACCCTAGCGCGCCTTATACAATTTTGGTTTTGTACCATACCTATGGAGTGCCCTCTGACGACGCCCAGTACGGGGGAGATTACGGTACTGTATAGACTATGGGAATATATAAATGTGTTACGGTGGAAAATGTAAAGCCTTAACGCTATTTAAAAGTAAGTTTATTTTACTAATAGACATTATTATAATAGTGAAATATTACTACTTAGTAAATAGTTTAACGGATCCTTAGGAGATGTGAATCCCGAGCATCTCTTAAGTTATTGCACTCATATTTATTCCTATTAATTTAACTTACATAAGATCTTTTAGTTCTGACTCGAGTGTTTTGTTTTTTTAATTCGCTCGGGTCAGTCCGAGCATTTCAGGATCGAAGACTTTATTTCTGGAGGACGAAGACAAAGTTCTCATTTTTATTATTATATATTATATGGTTCCACTACACTGTATTCCGCTGCATTGATATTTATTGGTATGTGAACTCTGATATTTATTGTATAAAGAAGAATCAAATGTTTTGTAAACAGTTTTATGAACGTATAATGATTATTATATTTTATCCTTCCGTTGTGAGATTCTGTTTAGTTTTTTATTCTCTGTTTTTCTTATTTACCCCATAACAATCCGCCCTTCTGTATGGTTTGAATTGGCACGTGTGTCGATGTAAAGCATGCGAAAAGGTGGGATGTTACAATGTGGTATCAGAGCTTTGGTTGAGCGATAAACCTTAGCTTTGTGGGGTCTGACTCTTTATTAATGGGGTAGTAATACCCTATGTGAGTCGCTGAGTGTATATATATGAGAGAGCGTATTTGTTAGTGTTATAAAAAGGTTTTAATATTGTGTTAATCTGTTCCGTTTTGTATTTATAAATTCTGTTGGCGCATGGGACGTTGTGACATCAATAGGGATTCTAAACACTTAATAGGACAGACCGACATAATATTTGTTTTAATATAGGCGAATGAAATAATTTTGCCTATTATATTTTCTATATATAAAATAAAATTTTATAAATGATATATATATTTGGTTGCAATATATTGGTTGTTAGGTAATGAAATTTATAAATAATAGTTGAAATAAGATTGAAAATAAAATAAATGAAAATTGGAAATTTAGAACTTAAGTTCCGGGCTATTGAAAATTTCTTTCGAATAATTTTGGAATAGTAATATTATTTTAGAAATATTTTCTGACATAAATATTTCAATATAATTTGAAAGAAATGTCTAAAAGAAATTTGAAGAAAAAATATAAGTTCTGTACTCCCCTCTCTGTCGCTGGAAAATAATTTCGGTGATGAGTGCAGGCATCATCGACATTCGTTTTCGAGTTTCGAAGTGGGAATGCCACTGTATCAGTTTGACTACAGAAATTTTTGACAAATAAATATAAATTTTGAGTTGTTTAAATATAAATGGATATATAAGTTGTAAGTATATATTTATCTATTATTTTAAAATGATTTGAAATAAAACCCGGCATTAAATTCTTAAGTTTCCAGTAATTAATAGTTTCAATTACTGTAGTAAATTGGAATGTAGGTAATTAATAAATCGAAACCTTTAAAGGAAACAAGAGATTTAATGCTAGGTTATAAATGGTATTAAACGAAATTTGAAATTTGTAACCAATGAAATAAAGGATATAATTATTGAACATTAAATTAATTAAAAGAAATGAGAAAACTTGTATAACTTTCAATTTCATTCTTTAAAAGCATATATATATAACTTACCAAATATTAAAAGTCGAAATGTTTAATAAGAAATGTAATGGAGATTGTACGAGTAAAAGTATGAAATGAAAGTGTTCAATCAATTGCTTTTATTTATAAGAATTGATGTTATAGAGTTATAAATTTAAGTGGTAATTAAAATTTTACTATAATTAAATAAATAGAAATATAAGCACTAAATAAATGAATGAAATTGAGAAATGCATAAATGTAATGCAATAGAAAGAAACTTACATGACCTGAACATATGAAAATGAATAATTGTAGGCAATAAATGAAAATGAATAGAATTAAAAAGAACAAACTAATCGTTGTTGTTGTTTTGGTTTATGGTTGTTTGGGTAAGGAAATTTAAAATTGTTTGGATGAGTAAATAATCTATTTTGTTTCATCTAAGACTGTTGAGTAAATGATGCACTTGATAGTTTATTTTTCATTCTGTGCAATTAAAGTTTGAACCCAAACAACTAATTGCTTGGTATATATGAATGAATGATTGAATTGTGTTGATTCTGTATGAAGGTTGTATGTTGTTTATTGCAATTGGTTGTTGAATTGATTGTTTGTTTGTGGTTGAACAACTTAAATATTCATTTTATATAATTGAAACTTTAATTGGATTATATAAGTTAAGTGTAGGTTATGGAAGCAATTGCTACTGTAGTTGGTTCCGTAATATAAGCGTAAATTGCCCGACAAATAGGTACGTTTTTTCGGATTTTGGGTTATAGCATTATTATATTATTTTTCCGTGTTGGGATATATTATTTTGGAAAGTATATGTTATATATTATTATTTTTGATATTATATTTTCTCCCGAGCCTCTTCGTACAAAGGAGACTCTGCCAAAATTTTCCGTAAATTTTGGACTTAGAAAATTTTTGAAAATGATTTCCAAACTTTATTTATTTGAGTATAAAAGATTTAATGGTTATAAAATAGGTATATTTTATTTAAAGTAATAAATTTTGTACATTATTTGTTTATAAAGTTAATATTTTTAATAAGACGTATTGTTTATTTAATTCTTCTTTTCCTCCCTTTTCCTTTACGGGGACGAAAAGTTTTGAGTGGGGCAGAGTGTAACGACCCGAAAATTTTGATTAATAAATTTGTTAGTTTAATTTAATTTTTGCAATTAAATTGAGGAAGAAATAAAAATCTTAGAAGTTATAATGAAGCAAATGTTAGAAATTTAAATATAGAAATTGAAATTAAGATTTACAAATTCAAAATGTAAGTGCAATCAATTGAAATTATGAAATTTGTCATACTTGGTTATAAGGTTAATAAAAGAAACAAACGGAAATATTGAATTAACTAATGAAATGTTATAATCAGAAGTATAATTGAAATGCTACTAATTTAATATAATAAGAAGGTAAGTAATATAAATAAATGATTGTAAACTTTAGTAAATGAATTAATGTGCAAAGGAATTGAATTAAGAATGAATAACATGAATAAAATGGATATTAATAAATGAAATTATGTAATAATTGATAAATGATGGCATTCATAATGAAATAAGATTTGTAATTAATAAAGGAATAATTGAAATAAACATTAAACCTAAAAGAAAAGGGTTGTAAGAAGTAAAATGTAAAGTAAAAGGATAGTGAATGCAATCAGTAGTATGGAAAAAATGCCAACATTGAATTGTAATCAAATGTTACATTTGTGTGAAATGAAAAGACAATGGTTAGGAGTTGTTAAAAGGGGTATATTAAAGTAATGAATGAGAAAAACAAATCAATTTATATATATATATTAATTTCTTTAGTATGTTGCATAAGATTTGGAAATCAAATTGCAATTAAAGGAAATTAGGTAGTACGATATTTGGAAATAAAGTTAAGGGTACAACTATTATAAATTACCTAATTAATTGGTCAATGAATTTATTTGAAATAAAGTTCAAAATATGTTAATTAATTAATACGTAAAGTATGTACAGAAATTAGTAGAATGAAAATTTTAATGTTGAAAATTTTATAGAATGTAAAGTATTTAAAAACCTTAATTAATGTGTTCAATGGATAGAAGTACACATTTAAAAACGTAATATTCATTCAAATTAAAATGTAAATAGGCGTATATTAACATAATAAAATAAAATTAGCATTGAATATGGAATACCTATTACCTGGAAAAATTGTAAAGTTGTAACTGATTTGAAATATGTAAAATGGGAATAAATTCAAAGTTACAATTATTGATGGAATAATAAGGGATAAACTGTAATTTGATAATTCAATGCGAATTATATCCATAAAATGTCAATTTATTGAATTGCAAGATTTTAAATAAGTAAACGGTTTTATTGAGATTTCTATTGATAATTAATGAAGTAATGTGAAATCAATTACCATAAATTGCCCTAATTTGTGCAGTTAGGATAGATTTGATTTGTCATTAAAAAAGGTTAATTCTATAAGGTGTAATGAATGCTAGTTTTATGTATAATATGAGGACTGGTTGATTTAAGGAGTGAAAACCAAGATTTGTTAATTTATTTATAATTTGAAATCTAATAAATGGATTTATTTCAATTAAGTGGAATATAATATTAAAATATTACGTAAATGAGGATTTAGATGAAAATTGAGAATGTTAATATAATGAATTTTGATTCCAATATTTATTTCATCTGGTTGTAATAATGAATTTGAATAATATGAATGAAAATTTAAATCAAATGAATTATTGAAATTTTAATTTACAATTTCTATATTTAACGAGATTGGAATTTAACGCTAAAATTGGTGATTGAATCAACATTTAAGTGACATGTAAATTTGTTTAATGCATTGTAAATGTTTGGGAAATATTAAGGTAATAAAATTGGTCAATTTTAGAATTGAAATTTAAAAATTAGATTTTATTTATTTAATTTTTAAATTATTTAATTAATAGAAAATAACCATTTTGGCCACTGACTCGGATTTCGACGAAACCAGTTTCATCGGATCCGTATCGGTGAATTATTGTAGGATTTCAAGTTTCATATCGATCAGACTTGTCGTTTGATCGTATGGGCTTGAAATGCCTTAAAATCGATAAATTGAAATCAATTGAAATCAATTTGAAAAATATTGATTTTAGCATAACTTCTTCATGCGATGCAATTTGAACCTGAAACCTTTTCCATTGTGTTCAAAATATTTTAAAACACCTATTTTGATATGTGGGGTTACAGTGAGCCTCTTAAAGCGTGCGAAAAGGCGGGATGTTACAGTGAGCCTCTTAAAGCATATATAAATAGCTATGCATATTGTTATATCAATTATACCAACTAATAGCCAGCACCAGAATGGACCTAAGGTTCAATGGGATTTTATTGAATCGAAAATTAGGCCATTTCAGGGAGTGTTGTCACACTTGTTCACTATATAACATTTATATGTGGTCTAATATGAATCAAATATCCATGTTCTTATGTTGCTTAACAGTCCAAACCTCATAAAAGACAATGCATAGTCTTATAGAAATAAATATTTAAGCGACTAAGGTAGGAATGTTTTTGTTGTTTTGTAAATTGGCTCTTGCATGGGCTTGAAGTGACAACATGACAAAAGATTTATTCGTAAGTATATTTTATATTTCTATGTCTATCTTAATTCAATTCATTTATATGTTTTAACTACTAAACATTTTATCAATTATATTGGTTGCGTAAATTTACCGTAGTAGATTATTTAACTATTATATCATATAATGTTACAATATTAGAAAGGTTAAATTTGCTCATTTCATTTTTCTAATAAGGCTCCATTAGATTTTTATGTTCTCAAAACCCTAAGAAAAGCGTATAAATCTCTTGATTTCTTAGCGGGTGCTAAGACTAGCTTCCCTTAGGATTTTGACCTTGATGAAACTCAATAAATCACAGGCTTGCATGCGATGGATATCACCTTTATCGGTTGTATCATATACAACTCCTAACCTAAGGTATTTTTCCTAATCACTTCTCGACCTTAAGGAAACTCAACGAATCGAAAGAGATGCCTCACTCTTACCCACCATTTCACGATGACTCAAGTATAATATTGGTAACTTGAGGAAACTCAACAAATACATGCATGTATCTTACCTCGTCTAGTCAATATATTAATAGTACTACAAATGAAATCTTTAACTTGAGGAAACTCAACAACAAAAGAGTATGCAAGTAATCCATTAACATATAAATGGTAAAGGACAACTAATGTATCAAGGATTCATAATCTCTAATATATATACATACTTTGGGTGATATCGATTTAGGCAATTGTAACGACGCAAAATTTCGACCTTGAGAATTCGACACTAATACAATCACGGTAGAAGTGCCGAGCAATCGAATGCCGAAAATTTTAGATTGTTAAGGAAAAGAAGAAGAAGATAGAAGAAGAACAGAAAAACAACAACATCTCACATTCGCAGTGGATTAAATATAATAACAAATAATAGCATTTATACAAAGAAAAGATGTAACTGTTAGATTGCATACATTTCATCAGAGTTACATACATTTTACAAATGGACTAGATAGTTATATCAATCTGTCCCAGACTAATATCACAACAATTTCAAATACATATCGGAATACACTCCATACATTCCTGCCATCCAGCTTTTCTCCTGAGCTCTAGAATGTCCTAACCTGAAAATCTGTAATACTCGGCCTGACCCGAGCATTACATCAAAATAACACCCGGGTCAGGCTGGAAACCAGCGTGAGTAAACCCATCTAACATGAAATACTGATGCACAAAACTTATTTAAAACCCGGGGTAACTCGTACTTCACTACAAGTTCATAACTTGATATGGTCAACACTTATTTCACAAATCAATATCTAAGTACCAAAACTTAGTTAAATGGTCCAGTTACCAAAATTATCCCATTCCAGCCTATTTGATTCTAAACTCAAATCTAATGAATTATTGGAAGTTACAAATCGAAGTGGTTTCGGGTATTTGTTGTTACCCGACCCCAGTCTCTTCGAATCCAATATCATCTTAAAACAAACTATTTAAGTTTTAAACAAATCAATTTATACTCAGAGTAACATATTCACATAGCGATTCTATTACAGATAGATAATCTGTATCCAAACCCCATATCGCATAGCATCAAAGATATATCCAATATCACATCACAAAATATCATAGAGTATCAAACTATAGATATCAATCAATCCGGACATTCTAAACAATCAATCATCCATATGCAAGAATTATTAATCCATATTATAATTAATTTAGTTAACTTAAATTAAATTAATTACTTAAGAATTAATCACCTAACCCTGCTTAATGAAATCATTAATTAAGTACAATCAATAATTAATTAATCGCTCCTTAATTACCTTATAAATCAATTAATTAATCTTAAATTACAGATTAATTATCCTTTAATTATTAATTAATAAACCTTAATTATTAATTAATAAAACTTAATTATAAATTAATTAATCCTTAATTACCAGTTAATCAATCCTTAATTACCCATTTGATTAATCTCTAATTACTTAATTAATTAATAATTAATTACAACTTAATTAATCTTAATTACTTAATTAATTAATCTCTAATTATAAATTAATTAATCTTAATTACTTAATTAATGTATTCGTAATTATCAATTAATTAATCTCTAATTAATTAATTATAACCCTTAATTATTAAATTAATTAATCCTTTATCATTAATTAATTAATTAAACTAATTTATTACTCTTTAATTACTAATTAATTAATTATTCTTTATTAATTAATTAATTAATTGAATTAATCTTTATTTATCAAAACCATAATTAACTTTAAGAATTTTTTTATCTTTATTAATTACCTAATTATGATTAATACATGTATTTAGAACATTTATCGTTCTAATTAACACTTAATTACATTTATAAATTAAGTTTTAAATAACTTACAACTTTAACTTAACTAATTTAAGTTAAACAAATATATCACTTTCTTAAATCCATTATTTAAAACATTTATTATGTAAAGAATTAGATTTAAGAAATAAATTTAAACTAGTTTTATTTTAAATTTAAAAACTTGCTTTTTTTAAATCAAAAATTTGTTTAAAATCCTGCTTCGGGTACAACTCGAAGATGACTCGAGTCCTGACCCGAGACCTTTACCTTTCATCTTTTTTTAAAACTTGGATTAAATTTTAACTTAAACTTGAAACATGACTACACTCATGTGTTCTACTCGAGTCCCTACTCGAGTTCCTTACCCAATCACCCGAGTATCCCTTCGAGACAACTCCTCTACCCAAATTACTGACATCATTAGACACATGTGCACCTGCACAATGGATCGCGATGACATCGGCCACCGCCAACACCTTCAACCCATCGTCGATCACCGTTACAAACAATTCCAACCAGCCAAACACTATCACAAGCCCAAGATCGAAATTGAGGTACTCAGTCAAACCTGGAACCAAAAGCCATCACCAAAAACCCACTCGAACCCACGTCTCCGACCACCAGTGACCGCGCAACCCCGTCCTCACCTTTGCTAGACATCCACGCAACCAATGCCCCAAGTCCGATGCAACTTGATTCATCGGAGACGCTACAGCAAACCAAAACCTGACCTCGACCAAACTTATGGTTAAAACCCTTCTTCGACCAATTGCCGACGCCACGATGAACTTTCCACCCTCCTGATATTTTTGCCGAGCTCGCTGAACTTCCCCTACCTCCAGTCCAAACCCCAACCACCCCGAGCCACCAGAAAAACCCAAAATCCGATTTTTTGGTCAACTCTGATTTACACGTTCGATTCAATTTTAAAAATCATGATTTTCTTTTTAACAATCATATTTTTTTCAAGATCGATTCAAGTTATATACTTGAATCGGTAAATTATAACATTTGATTTTAACATGTTTAAAATTTGCTGCTGTATTTTCTTGATTCTAGAAAATTTTCAAACCTAAAATACGTAAACATATTTTTAAAGCCTAAATTATGTTTAAACAAACTTATTTTGTTTGAAACCCAAAGCCTAACAGAGATAACATAAGGAGGTTTTGAATTTTTGATTTATTTTTAAACTCTGTAACTTGAAAACAGAGAAGAACATACATATCCATACATGCACAGTTCAAACACAAACATATATACCAAGATTACACTAATATACATATGCAAGGCATAATTTATTTCAGCAATTCACATTCAACAGATTTTAAACAAAAATATAGGTTTGTTTACTCACCTGTGTTTTGAAGACAGGAACAAGCTTTTAAACTTTTGAAATATGTTCTTGTATTTAAAACTAGAACTTAGTTTACTTTGATTTTCATTGATCTTGAATCTTCTTGCTTTAATCTGAACTTGATTAAGCTGAAGCTTGTTTTGATTTAGTGATTGCTTTTGAAAAGATTACCGGTTTGAGAAATTTGATTACAGGCTTTTGATTTCCCAGGTTTGAATATGAACAGGCTTTGGAATTATGATTTTTCTTGTGGTTTGAATAATGTTTTACAGGTTTATTTTCTCGAGTTTGTATAATGAAGATAGGAAAAAGAAGTGAAGAGATGAGATATATATTTATATAGGCTTAATTCAGATTTACTAAAAATAAAAGAAAATAAAAATAAATTGGTGACACTTGTAAAATTCCTTAACATTTGTCACTTATATAATTTGATCTCATTACACTTGTTATTAGGATGATTTATAAACTAACGCTTGTCACTACGCATTTTTAATTAATTTTTAAATGGTTTATAAGCTTTAATATTTAATTTCCTAATTAATAAATACTTTTCTTAATTTATATAAATAAAATCTTTTGAAGAAAATAATATAAAACCAATTATATTCTAAATAAAATCATATATAATATTTTTTTAAATCCAAAATATTTTAAGATATTTATCTTTCGAATTTCCAATTCAAATTCAAATTCAATTTAAAATCCAATTTAAAATCAACTCAAATATATATATATATATATATATATATATATATATATATATATATATATATATATATTTAAACAAACACAAATTCAATTTGTAAATAATAATTCTATTTAAAATTTGTTTATATTTATATATTTAAACGATCATTTTTTTTTAAAAGAATAATTTGTAATTATATTAGGAGATTATCCAATAAATATTTATTTATATCAGATTTATTGGTTCAATCTATAAATCAGTATTTTTCAATAGTTAAATCAGATAATTATCCAATTATCTGATGCCCAAAAATCCGGGTTATCACAGCAATAATGCACATCATATGAAATACTCTAATGAGTCAAGTGTCAGATGGATCTAAAATCACGATATATGTACAATACGTATGTACTCATTCCTTAAACCTAAGTTGCCTTTCTCATTATTGCACTTATATTATACAAGTTTACTTTGTTTATAATCTTTTATAATTTAATTCACTTATATAATAAACTTATGTATGTTATTAATTAGATCTTATTCAGTTGATTTTAATTTATTAATTTAATTAGCAAATTAATTAAAAAAAATAAATTCAAAATTTATTAAATTTATCCTAAACAATTTAAGATGAATATTAACTATAACATTGGTAGTTATATATATATATACACACATACATACATATGCACAAGTATGTATCATTATTAATTAATATTTAATTGATATATATTTATCAAATAATATTTTAATTAAATATTTTTAATAAATTCGAAATTTTATTTTATTTATTTACCTTAATTAATTTAGGAGAAGTGTATATATGTACATATATCATTATATATGTTTTATTTTAATTAACTAATTATTTAATTAATCAAACTAATAAATATAATTTCTAAAATTATTAAATTTATTTTCAATTTTTTTTAAAAATATTTATAACTTTTATAAAATTTCATTTTATATTATAAATTTAACTTTTAAATTCAAAATATATTTGAGTTCTCAAACTAAAATTTGAAAATTAGCCTTAGGCCCAAAATCAATTCGGGCATTTATATTGGGTATAACCTTTAGGCTTACATCATCCTTCGGGATAGGCTGGTACAGGTAGGGAAGAGTGCTTGATTACCCAAGCCTAACCTTAGACACTATATTTCTAGATGCCTTACCAAATAGTTAGGCTTTGGCACGTTAGCCCTTATATTGCTAATCATGATTGCATACAACATTATGGCCCTGATACCCTTGAAGGCTCCGGACCAGTCAGACGCTGGTTAAATGGGTGAATTTCAAAAAACAATCCATTTTGGATCATTGTTGGGCCTATGAAGTCTAATTGATTTAGATCCAATATAAAATTTATTTCAAATAAATCTATTTTATTTGACTTGTATAAAAGTGTTTAACTAATTTATTTATTTTAATCAATTTGCTATTTATATAAAATAGAGTATACCAAATATACTTTCGTGTTTATATGCATGTAACAGTAACTTGTTTTGTATTTTTACTTGCTAAGTGAAGAGTCGAATTATTATTTATGTGATATCATTTATTATGTCATAAATGTTATGAACGTGCAAATAATTAGGAAATACACCTACTATTTTTGGTTTGACCAAATTTGTATTTAGTAAGTTATATGTATATTTAAATATACTCATGTGAGCGTAGTGGTAGAGCAACATATAAATGGTGTGTATTGTTAGTGCGCAAGTTTATAGGTGTTGGGATTCATACCATAATGGACACATCCTCGGTTATATATTCCTTTGCTGTCAATGGTTTTATTATAAAATTATATAAAGTAATTATTATATATGTATACGTTGATCTTAAAATTAATTTTAACTAATTTTGTATGTTTTGAAATTTGAAATTTATAGCTTGAAATCTTGGTTTGAATTAAGAAGAATTCAAATTAGATCTATGGTATTAAACAAAAGTCCGAACACAAAATCCTTGGTTCAATAATAACATTCAGTATTAACTACATTGCTCTAGCCTGAGACATCAATTTTGAGTTGACTACAATCGACCGTGATACTAACACTTATAACCAAGGAGACGAATTCTGTATTAAATAGTGTTTCACTTCCAATGCTTTAACTTATTACCAACTATAGTCGCTCGATACATGGTTATGACATGATATAACTATAATCAAAGTGGGATATCCACATTGAAGTTCCACAGTATTCTCAAGTCGTGGTAACTGTGTAACGTAGTTACTCGAGATCTTTTGTTTGACTATAGTTGTAATTAACTAACAGGAAAATTTCAAGTGAGTCATTCCATAGTTATCCAGTAAAAATCGGTATGTAACCACTCGGTGCCCCTAACAGTCATGAGTAATACACTGTCAAACATTAGGACAACGTTACATACTAGTCTCAACGGATGAATTAATATCCCTTCTTGAAACATCTTAACTACAAAAATTTAAAATAATATGTTATTTTTCATTGTGATAAAATTCTCATGATTATAATTATTTATAATTATTATCACATAATATATTATTTGTCAATTTTCTATTTATATATACAATTAAACCCGTTTTTTGAGCCGTGTTGTACGTTGCATAGTCGGCTAAATAGTAAACTACAAAGTAAAATTAAAAGGGGCTAAACCAAAAGAACAACAGCCCACTTAAACAAAATGGGCTAGCTGAGCCACGATGTGAGTTATGCAGAATCAAAGCACACAATACAACAAAGAGCAAGTAGTCTTGGTAGGAAGGCTTATGTAGAACCAATGCCAGCCAAAGTGGACCGTAGCAAGCAAATGAGAAGAACTGTGTCGCACTTGTTAATCGCTCCAATTCCTATAGGAAAGGCCATTTCAACATGCAAAGCTGGTAAATTACATCCCTATCAAAATCAAGTTCATGACAACCAAAATGGGCCGGTACACTTTGGAAGCATAAACCTTATACTGCATCGATAAAAAATCAGATCACAATGTCCAAACCCATTCTAAACCGTGTTACAGGGTCACTTCGAACCGGGCTACCTTTACAACCTCGGACTGACTCGCAATCCCATGTTGTAACAAAATCCACATGATAGGAACCGACCTGCAGCCTTAATATTCATCTCAAATTAGAACTGTGGCTCATCTACTCATGTGACTATATCCAAGCAGTGATATGGCATGAATTGAAACTAATATCTAACTAGGCAGGTCTACGCTGCAATCTTCTATCACATAACAAAGCTACAAGGATGCCCTATCATCTCGACGTGGCATTAAAGATCAAGACTGCTCTACAATCCAATGTCAATGCTAAAGTAGTGAAAATGCATAATTCTTGATATAATAAGGAGGTGTCACAATCCTAAAAGGTACTTACCACATACATAAAGGTCCAAGGGATGGAGCAATGGACTAAAACTACTTCACGACCAAAAATTGAGCCTTATTCCTCAAAAACAAGGGAAGCAACGCAGTCCTCTACCCATAGGAATGACTCGTAATATATTCATACAAACTAATCACCCTTTAAAATAGCTGTGCAGTATCCCCAACCAAGCTAGGAAACCCTCCAACACTACACTATGCAGATAAAGGGTAGTTCATCGATGCAGTATTATTGACACATTTGTGTAGTCCACAAATCTGTTGCTTTGCAGGATCAGAGAAGGCATGATTCATTCAAATTTGGGTGTTTGCCGCCTCAATTCCATGCATTCCTGCTTCAAAATCAAATCTTCCCGCCAATAGCAAACTTCTTGCCTGAAACCACATCACCAATCAACACATGCTTAAAGCAAGCAAAAGATAACACATGTAAAGATCTAATAAGGGAAGCACGGAAGCTTAACTTCGGTAATTCACCAAAATAACTCGACTATAAATAGAAAAGCACTTTAGCTAAAAGAAATGGGCCTTTTCTGATTTCAAAATAAATGTGCTATGTAAAAAATATTTTTTTGCCACAATGGAGCGATGTAAAAAGTCAAAAATGAATAAAAGAATAGAAGATGGAGTTTCCCGTGAATGCAGGATTTCTTGAAATCCAAACCACGTAAATCTGGGTGTCTTTATTTTACCTACTACATTTTCCATCGTATTCTCTGAGTTTGATTTGATTAAGGAATCTAATAAGAAGAATAGTTAAATTGAATGAGATATTATTAACAAATAGTTGGAATGCTACTTCCTAGTTATGTAAGCACACAGCAACATAATTACTACCTTAAAGCTAATTTAATATTACTTGAATTTGTTGCTTCATAAACACGGATGTTATTGGCACCATCATTACTCTTTGATCATCTTGGGTGTTATGGGTCGAAAACTCTTACAGACATTTTGGTGCCAAAAGGAGGGCTCGAATCTCCATCCAATTTCCTTTTAACCACCACATTAATAACCAAAATAGTGCAGATATGGAAGAAGTTTTCTTCCACAAATCAATTTAACAAAAGCGCTCAGATCTGTGGTATTCAACGCAGCCTGGTATCACACAATGAGGTGCCCGATAGAATATCTCTTTATTTTAAATCGTTATCATTCAAAATCTTATCTTGCAATTTTTATTGTGCAAAAACACTACATCATAAACCGATGTTTCATAGTACTTGCCATTTTACCTACATTTATTGCTATCTATTCATATTAATCCTACTTCCAAATTAGAGCATCTTAGATCAACCCACTGTCTTACTTGTTGGTAATAATCCACCTTGAAATTTTATTTGAAAGAAAGGCTTCATTTAAATATGGAATATAATTCTTCTAGTGAAGTGTAGGCCAAAATATTTATCAAACAAAGCCAACTGCTCAATTTTTGCATATGAAGATACACTTTGGCTTAGTTACCATTAACTATAGGATGTACTATTCCTTTAGTTGACTAAATAATAATAAAAAACCAATTTCAATCAGTGGAAACCTACCCTCATCATTCCGCAGGTCACCGACAACGCCCTCAGCCCAGCTAATTACGCCGTAGGATAGCAAAAACTGCATTGTCAATATTGAGAACTATGGTACAGAACTAAGATGCGCAAGCGCAAGGACTCCAAAATGAAGTTCATATATGCCTAAAAAATTTCATGGCCCAAAATAAATGTGAATTCCAAAATTCATCAAGGAGAATCTTCTCCTGACCCTTCATAGTTCACCGCCAATGGTCGCCAGTCAAGCCAAGCACACGGTTAGTAGATAAGAATGGAAATATCACCACCGAGGATGGTGAAACTAAATGCAAATAATTGGAATTGTATAAGCACAGTATGGTTCTTCATCCAAATTACTACACTGGATGTGACAACCCACACCTCCCAACAAGCACCGATCCAAACCTCATTGTAGCTTTCGGCCTTGCATCGTGTTGAGAAATGCGAATCATTGAGGTTAAGCTTTAAAATTTCAGAGACTAAGATAAGTAGATATACTCTAAGGTATACTAAACTTTCAAAATTCATTGAGAAAGTATAAAACATATGTAACATGTAAAAGCATCCATTACAGAAAGTATAAAAATTAGATTCATAGAAAAATCAATACCCGGTCCAATACAGAGTACATAGAAAAAATATATCCAAATGTCTGGTACAAGGAAATAAAATGTACTGATATGATAGAATAATACATGAAGAGTAATTATGATAAAAGTAGTCTCCAAAGATAAGCACACTATCCAAGTATCAAGAATGGCCCAATCACCCCCTGCCCTGTCCATTTGTGGTGGGGAAAAGATAGAAAAAGAATAAGTCGTACAAAAAGTCGGGTGGATGAGTGCAAGTTTAATATGTGATGATCATGTGCAGTTAACTTCAAACTATCCTAATTGAAATAGAGTGTGTTACAAGTGTTCGTGAATTCCTAAGGTCTAATATCGAAGGGTTCTTATTTAACACAAAGGGTTGAATTATAGTCGAACCTCGCATTAATGATCGGCCAACGTCACTAGAGGCATCCGATAAGAAAATACCGCTTGTAGGTGCCTATTGGAATCGCTATTCCATAAGTATACCATCAGTACATCTGGAAAGGGGAACCTTGAAATGCAAACTCGTTGTATTACTCATCGTATGCACCCAGTCCTTCTATCGATCATTGTGCTAAATGCCTCTTAAAATACTACACCGGCGTCCACTTATACCACGTTACATTAGATCTATGCTTAGAAGAACTCCCATTAGCATTGGGCTCCTTCATATTCTATAACCTCTTATTGTGCTATGTCAGGTCTGACTGTTCATATAGAATCCTCCATTAGCACCGGGCTCGCATAACTGGCATCTCCATCAGTGCTGTGTGTCCATCATGGAACTCCTTTGAGTGTCTGCAAAATATATCGCCCTAGTTGACTACCTACTCTCAATTTTCAAAATATATCGCCCTTGTTGATTCTTGATTCTGAGTTGGGCATTTGATTGTTACCCAATACCACGCTTACATATGGTCCTCTGATAAGGACTAACTTCCTTACTGTCTCTAGCATATGTACTTAGCCTAAAATAGGCTCAAACAAACAATTTCCATTTATATAATTTTTTAACTGAAATTATATAATTTTTATTTTCAACTTGGGACTTAGGCCAAGATTCACAATCTGCAGTTTTTATTATGCATGGTCAACCGCTGGACCTTGATGGCTGACAACTATCGATAGACCGCTAGGGGTCTAAATTCAACCGTTCGTGAACAAAATTTAAGGTTTTTGCTATTTTAATTGTCGATTTTTATTCATTGTTTAATCAATGTTGTTAGTGGTTATTTGTGAATCTACTTACTAAGTGGACAGTCTAATTATCAATTTGCAATTCAATTTAGGGTTTGTTGGTTTAGGGTTTGCCAATTAAAGCATAAAAAGGGTGTATACATCTATATCCAATTAATAGTTTACTTTAATTCATATTCTAAGATTATAGATTTCAAATTGGGGTTTTACTTGTTCAATTTGGGTTTCTAACACCTAAATCAATTAAAATAGTCTAAACCTAACCGTAAAAACCATCTTATCAAAGTTCTTCCCACTCACCTCAAGCCTAAGATCTTCCTATTGCTCTTACCTAAGAATCGCCCCTCTATTTTCTAGCACCGTTTGCTCTGCCTTGATTGCAATGCTTTTTTTCTTCTGGGTTGTTTTTATTTGATTTTGAAGAAAAAAATTTACAGTGAGGGAAGAGAGAAAATTTGGAAAATTTTTGTCACTATGTTCTGTTAAGTGAGTTTTAGGGATGGATCAAGTTGATATTTATATGGGTTGGTTTTAGTTAAGGCTGTTTGATCTTGGTTAGAGAATCTCCGGTCTAATCACTATGCACATCAGTTCCTTCATAGTCAAGCATCAATCTTCGCCATTCGAACATGTCACAACGCATCAAAAATCGCTCGTTTTTACACAGGCATGGTATGCCGCTCATTACCCTAGGTCGACCGCTAATGTTCAATCTTAGATCCCTCTGGGTCGACCGTTCCCTTTGTTAATTTGTGAAATTTTTATTTTAATTTCTTATTCTATTTTCAATCCTTCCAATGGCCATAACTTTTCTGTGGAAATTCTGATTACAAAGTGTTATATATAAAATCGTTTGGAAAATCACTACGAACGCAGTAGTGCAAGGTTTTATAGCCAAATTCGGACGTCTTTGAAATTTTTCTTTCTTAGTCCTTGTTTTATTTTATTTTAAATTAATTTTCTCATTAAATTTTTGGGGTATCATATTCTTCCCTCTAAAAGGATTTCATCAACAAAATCTCAAACGGCGGGAAAATGTAACCCATACACACAACAACTAATAGCTACCACCATCTACTCATCCATCATCCACAAGGAATCATCTTCCTTAAAAAAATTATAATGCAATATAAACATATATATGCAATATGAAATGCACGTGAACCAATTCTAATGCAAAAGAGTAGTAGGTCTACTTATTCAGTCGACCTCCTATCATGAAAGTGCTTATGTCATGCATCCAAATGTATGCAACATCCTATATATACTTGTAATTCTATATGTATGCGCAACCATAAAACTCATATGCAACATCCATATGCATAACATCCACTAGCATAAAAAAATCAGGAGATAACATGCTATCAAGTGTGAGAGTGTGTGTATATCTAGTGGATATACTATCCTAACATGCAAAAGAGCACAAACAATACATCCAAATACATCCACTAGCATCCATCATCCATAACATGTCCTACTGACTCGTTTGCAATCATACTTATTATTTAGTGGTCTCTACAAAAAGGATATACCACCTAAGTTATACAAGAAATCTATACCTAGAATTAGATTGGAAACGTACCAGCAAAGAGTTGTGAATGGGTAGCATGGATCTTCTCCTCGAGATCCCATGCACTCTACCCTAGGTCGTCTCCTTATTGGAATTTAACAAGTCTTATCTTCTTGTTACAAAGTCACTTTGTGCTATGCTCTAATATATGAGTGGGTGCTTGGCAAACAAGTGACTCTCGCTCAACCTCCACCTCCTTTAGTTGATTTGGCTTGACCACGATAGTTGTATCATGCAAGCACTTTTGCAAGTGTGACACATGAAAAACATCATGTAACCCTGCTAACTTTTCTGGAAGCTTTACTCTATACACCAACTTCCCTACTTTAGCCACTATTGGGAACGGTCTTATAAATCTCAGTGCTAGCTTCCTTGATCTACCAAACGCCATAACATGCCTAAGGGGTGAAACCTTCACAAACTCTGTGTCTCCCACTGCGAAATTTAACTTCGTACGTCTCTTGTTAGCATAAGACTTTTTCTTATCCTGAGCAATCTTCATTCTTTTATGGATTAGATCCCCTTCTACAATGTCTCCCTCACCATGTCCGATCCAAGAATAATCTTAACTATTGTATCCTACCAACACGACGGTGGTCTACAAGGTCTACCATATAATACCTCGAATTGTGCCATCCCAATGCTCACCTAATAATTGTTATTATAGGTAACTACACTAATGACAAGTGAACCTCCCAATAACCTCCAAAATCTATAATGTACATCCATAGCAAATCCTCCAAAACCAAATTAACTCTCTCCATTTGTCCATCGATCTACAGAGGATATGTAGTACTCAAACTCAACTCAGTCCCTAATGCCTCTTGTAGATTCCTCCAGAACTCACTAGTGAAAAGCGGATCTCGATTGCTTACTATACTCGTAGAAACTCCATGTGACCTAATGACCTCATACTCCTCAATGGTATGAAATGAGCAAACTTAGTCACTAATCGACTATGACCCAAATGATATCATTCCCTCCCATACTCCTCGATAAACCATCTATGAAGGCCATGGAAATACTCTACCACTTCCACTGAAGAATATCCAATGGCTACAATAATCCTCCTGGCTTCTTCTACTTTGCCTTTACCTTATGGCAAGTTATACATCTAGCTACATATTCCGCCACTTGCTTCTTCATACCGGGCCAATAGAAAGCTCTCTTCATCTTGGGATACATCTTGTCACCACCAGGATGAATGGTCATCATAGAATGATGAGACTTGGCTAGTTTATTATCTACCAAATCCATACTACGTGGAACACAAAACCTATCATCCCTTTGTAATGATCCTTTTGAGTCAATGGCATAACGCCTCAAAGGACGCGATAACTCTCTTTTACCAATCCTCTCAAAAATTTCTACTAGCTCCTTGTCCTCCTTCTGCCTAGATCCAATATGCCCGTCAATATAGGCTGAACATCTAAACCTTCTAGTAATCTTGGGGTAATATCTGATGATGGTCGAAAATCAAAGGTAGATATATACTCTAAATATCTCCACTCCATGAACAAGGGACTCAATATTGCATGTTATCGAATCAAAACATCTGCCACTACATTACCCTTGCCCAGGGTATAAGAGATATCGAAGTCATACGATGCCCAGAACTCCAACCACATTTGCTACCTCAAATTTAAGTCCTTTTTGAGAACAAATACTTTAGCGACTTATGATCTATATAAAGCACAAACCACTCTCCTAAAAGGTAATGCCTCCATGACTTGAGCGTAAAGATAATAGCTACTAACTCAAGATCATGGATAGAATAGTTTATCAAGTGAGTCTTCAGCCACCCACTCGCAAAACTCACCACTCTTCCTTCTTGCATCAAGACCACGCCTAACCCCATACCACAACGTCGGCATAAACTGTAAATAGCTTCATGCCATCCGAAAGTACCAAAACTGGTGCACTAGTTAATGCCTCCTTCAACTTGATTAAAGCATCTTCGCACTTAACATCTCATGATAAAAGTAAATTCCTCTTGGAAAGATGGGTCGGAGGCATGTAACGACTTGTAATTTTTACCACTTTGAAAATGGAATAGTCAAACTTAAATAATCATATTTCATATGATAAATAAGAATGGTGAACTTATTTTTAGAATTAAATAAAGTTTTTGGACTTTTACCATACCATTGTCAAAATTACCAAAAGCCGGTTTCTATAAAATTGGATGTACAGTGCAATAATTGCTTAAAGGATAAATAATTGCTTTTAAAATCATTATATAATGATAATAATTATTTGATAAAAGTTTAATAACTGTGTATATATATATATATGTTATAGTGATTGACAAATTTTGTTGCGCATTGCTAAAATCAATGTCGTATATCTGCAAATGAATTTTGATATTGTTTTATATTATTTTATAAGTCAAATACACTCATTTTAATTATTAAAGATGCTAAGAAATTTATTTTTAAGTTTGGTTTACATGGATAAATAGTTTAGCAAAAACGTCAAAACGTGACCGTAAAACATTTTGTCGAAAATCAACGTTTCGTTCGATACAAGTTATGAAAATGTTTTGAAACTTGAATAGTATCATGTAAACCCAAGATATAAACATCTCCTTTATGTTAATCAAGGATTAATTAACCTAAAGTAAAGAATAGCACAAAATGACAAAGTAAGTTTACTTTTGCAAACTCAAATTGAAGACTCGCATCTCATAAATAAGCCATCACTTTCTCATTAATGACTTGTACTTAGGAGTCTAATCCAAGCATGGAAATGAAGCAAATTCATTTTTTAAAGTAATATTTTAATTTATGGACAATAAGAAATAATTACTTTAAGTACAAAAACCAAATTTATCCATCTTTTCACTCCTTTTCCACATCACTTCCTCATTAATGCCATGATAAATCAAGCATGGAAAAAAGTGTTTTAATGTACTTAAGGGGGGACAAAAAGTGATTAGACACTAAGATTATTTTTGTCTTTTATGTTAAGGGTAATAGGGTAATTTGTGTAGCAAACTTCAACTATAAATAGCCTATCTGATCTCTTCATTTCTCACAACATTTCTTCTCCATTTTTCTTCACTTTCTTCTTCTTCTTCATTTCCATATCCATGGCTTTCATCTCCATTCTCTAGATGAAAAAAATATAATATAAAATAAAAATAAGAACACCTCAAAACTCCATCGAAACCACCACCTCCTCTGCCCTCACTTCAACCACACCTTCCCCTACCTCCTCAAGGCCGTACGCCCTCCACCATCCCAAACCCGAGATCCACCACTCTAGGCCAAGCCTACGAAGAAGAGAGGAGAAAGAACATAGAGCTTCGAAGCAAGAAAAGAGAAAGAAGTACTGCCAAATTCATTCCAAGGAGCTAGGAGAAATTCAAGGTGTCGTAGAAGCGCTATCGGATTTTCTAGAGTATGGAAAGGAGGGAGCATTTGTGATGATTAATTAACAAAATTTTAGGTGAAGGGTGGATTTATAAGAATGTTGGTAGAAAGAATCGATTAAGTTAAAGGTGATTACTCATTTTCTCATTGACTAATAATTCCAAGTTTAATAATATGAAAGTTAAATACCTTAGATGATTAATTTGTTTAATAACTTGGATGCAAAGTTTGTTGTTTGCATGAATGTTAATATGGATGATTACTAGATTTGGTAAATGATAAGAGAAATGGTTATAAATTAACCATAATTAAATAAATGAGAACTTAAATCTATATAAATGTGTATGGAAATTATTTAGCCTCTTAATGAATTTAAAATATCTAAAAAGATTGAAAATGATATTATAATAATAAAATAGTATGAAATGAAATGGAAAATGGATTTGAAATATGAAAAATATTGTTTAAAATAAGTTTAAAATGATTTACAAATATTTTATAAATGTTTAAAAGTGTTTCCATGAAGTTTGAAAAGAAACTGAAAAACAAATCAAAAGTAGACGCGTCGCGAAATGGTAGTTTGCGATTTCGTGCCATAAAAGTTAAATAAGTGTATAAAGGTGAATATAGCTCGAAATCCTTCGAGATAAAAAATTTCCAAACTATTATATCCATATTTTCCCAACAAAGAAAGAAAATAAAGATTTGATTTAGTAAATTTTGAAATTTGTTCAAAACAATTTTCTAAAAACATCGTGATTTTGCAGTTCGGTATCCAAAAAGAAATTTCTTTATGAATGATATTTTTAAATGATTAAAAATATAAAATAAATTTGATAAATCTATTAAAATGGTTTAAAAAGATTTGAATTGGAAATAGGAATTTTCAAACATTAAAATAAGTTGTTTTAATCAAATAAGCTGTTTTAAGCACTTTTCGCAGCACTTTGTTGCTGTAGTTTCCATAACTTTTGAAATAAAGATTTAAACTTAACGATTCTTTCTAGAATCATTTATAAATATTTTTAAATGAATAATTAAGTGTTATAAAGATAAATTGGAAGTTTTATAATTCTTTTAGAAAGAATTTAAATAAATGGTTATTATAACACTTAAACAATATATAGAAGTCATTTCTTTGAATGTAATAATTGATTGAGTATGCGGAAACGACTAGTACATTTGTCCCAATTGTGAGATCTAAATGGTAAAACAAGATGTGTAACTAAGGTTAGTAATGGAGCAACCAGTGCTTTGAATTTACCTGGCTTCTGTTTCCTTTTTTAGACGAGGGATGGAACAAATCGAAAAGAAAGCCCGGATGCTCTATAAAGGTTTTCCCAAAGTAAAAAGTGAAGAGTTCCCCAAGAGTTAAATAAGGATTTGAATAAAATGGTTTTGAGTTTGTTGTAACGATGTTTTACATAACTCATTTTTAACCCGTTTAAATGAGGATTTGGAAATATAAATCTTTATTAAAGGTTTAAACGTGATTTTAAGTAATACGACATGGTATTTCCCAAGATTAAAGAGGAGTTTTAAATGAAAGATTTAAAGAAATAATGTTGAAATGTTTTCCTAAGTAGAAGATAAAATAATTTGGAATTATTCCAAGATTAAAAAGTTTTTAAATAAACCCAATGATTTGATAAATGAGGCTTAATGATTCCATTTACTCTTGAAAAGAACATGGAATAAATTAAAAAGAATATATATAAGAAAGATATTTGATTTAAATAAAAGATGAAGTGGTTGATTGATGATTGATATCCATATATGAACCAAACATCTTTTTATCGATAATTGGTTTCGAAGGAACCGGGGTCAGATTTGGGTGATTCCTATCCAAAAACCACTTCGAACCAATGTATACGTTTGAAAGTGAAGACATGTTGAAGAAGATGATTATTGAAAGATGGAGATCTTCATTAGCGAAAGGACTGCTTGTTGACATTCTCTGGGTAGCTCCCAATATAGAGACAATTATTATAGTAGCGGTCCTATCGTATTTCGAAATCTTCAGATGACAAGGACTAATCGCTACTAATCCTAGGGGTGATTCTCGACAGAAAGCGATAGGAGGAGTGCCTTCAGTTTCGTTCAATCCCAGAACAAACTTGTATGGATGAGTGTTTGACATTGTATTGCGGAGTCACAAACGTTGACTTTTACAAACATGCATCTGTTTCATGGCGGAGAAGCAACTTCTCTTGGCTTAACATCTTTCTCCGAGACGTATGAGCTCAGAGGTTGTATGTTCGTGGAAGTCAAATAGTGATCAAAGGAATGGCAATGTGGCTTTCAAAGTAGAACCTGTCATGGAAAAGCATGCCTTTGTATGAAAATCGTGGCTTTGTCTAAGTTGAGCGTAACCTCACTCCCAAGCCTCACATCTCGAAAATGATACAGGAACTATGTTACATATTTCAGGCTTAGTATGACGAGGGTGGCGTATGATCCCTCAAGATGACTGGCAGCGTATGATCTAGGTCACCAAGGTGTCCAGACAGAACACTTATTGTCTGGTAGAGTGGCGTGTGAGTCATTGCATGAGAAGCCACCAGATATCAAGAAGTGTGACAATATGAGGAATAGTGGTGTGTGAGTCCTTGCACAAAAAACCACAGTGTTTCAGTTGCTACGCGTGGTTATCGAGGTTCCCTATCATATTGGAAATCTAATTCCAATACGAGATTTACGATTTTGATTGCAGTCCCTAAATAGTTGTAATGACTCGCAAACACTTCAGCTACCCCTTCTGGTGTCATATATTTCATCCGGTATATTTTGTTGTCCTAGTCTGGGTATATTACCTTAGACTTAGTCTAGGTTTTGATACCTTATTTGAATAATTTTATTTGAAAGATTTTTCCAAAAGAATGTTATTAAAGATAATATCAAATTATTTTGGTAACAAAAGTGTTTGGATATCATAAGGAAAAAACCCATCTGTATTTATGTGTGGGCATGATCTTATGAGATACCCTTCTTTTTAAAGGTTGTGATAACATCGTCATGAGCTAGACATTTAAAATTTCGAAAATATCACGCTGGTTTATCTAGCCTGATCTGGCTATTTTTAATACTTAGGTCAGATCCGAGTAGTTTCAGGATTAGTTAAAAGACACTTGGAGTTTCCAGAGGAGAGCCGAAGATCTTCGTCATCGTATAGACATATTCTATTAACCACTGCATCTGTTGCATTTGTTTTGTTGTTTGTTAGCATTTGTAAGGGGATGTGTTATGTCTATTCAGGATGAATCTAGGTTAGACTCTGATATATGTTTTTAAATTTTCCACTATAAAGACTAAAATAATATATGTTATCACATTCGTGTGAGATTCTGTTTTTCTGTTCTGTTCTATCTTCATTTTTATTTCTACCCTTTATAATCAGCTTATTCGTGCAATTTGTATTGGACATGTACGGTTTATTGTCGATTCAATGGGTATGAAAAAACGGGTCATTACATTTGGTATCAGAGCTTAGGTTGAGCGAACACCTAGGCTTTGTTGGGGTAAGATTCGTCAAAGATAGGGTTAGTAATACCCTAGGACGAGTAACTCATTATAGATAGGGTTAGTAACACCCTAGAATGAGTTTGAGAGTATTATATGTGAGCGCGTATTTGTTAGTAACTAATAAAATATTTTGTGTTGATTTATCTGTTGAGTGATTTGTGGATCCTGATCGATGCGCCCGATTACCCTTATTGATGAGGGTTCCAAAACATTTAAACAAGGCAAACGGACACACTGATTTTGAAAATTTTGGGTAAATGAAATAATTTTATCTAAGCTTATGTATTATTTATAAAGAAATAACTTTTGAAAATGGTACGGTTATTAAAGGTGTGTTAGCTTGTAATTAAGGGAATGATAAGTATTATCATCCGTTGATTTAACAAACACCTTTTGAATTAAGTTTCATGATTTGACCATAAAATGTTTGATAATAATGCTGGGTTAAGATAAATGAATTGATATACGATAATAATTGAGCATGTCTTATAAAA
Source organism: Allium cepa (assembly GCA_030765085.1). NCBI lineage: Eukaryota > Viridiplantae > Streptophyta > Magnoliopsida > Asparagales > Amaryllidaceae > Allium > Allium cepa. The sequence goes on along the minus strand of CM060938.1, from coordinate 24,642,348 downwards.
AAGGAGGTATTTTACAAAGATAAGATAATTTATAAACAGTTGATATGGAAGATATGAAAATTTAAAGGTGATTAAAAGGAAGTAAGTTAATATAAGATGAATTTATAAAATAGATTTTATAAACAAAGTAATCCTAAAGGATTTTGAAAATAATAATGGTATTATTTCAGATAGAAAAGAGTATTTTATGATAACTGGTTTGAGCGACTCAAAAATAAACTAAAAATGGTAAGAGATGTGTTTAGATGGTAAACACTTCTCTTAACTATTATTCTTCTTGTTAAAGGGATATGTGATACCATTGGTAGTACCCAAATCATTGGTATGGTTTTGGAGTTACTCGATCTATATAATTTTATTAAGCTAAAGAGATAACGTGAACCGTTAATTGATAAATTAATCAGTAATCTTTATAAAAGTGTTTAAACCAAAGATAAATTAGGATCGCTAATTGATAAAATAAAGCGGAATTTTCGATGATTTTGCAGAGTCAAAAATTTCTGACTCATATCTAACTCGGAGCTAAAAAATTGATGAAAAATATTTATAAAACATTGTGAAATAAGTTGAGTAAATGAATTTAGATGAGTATAATTTATAAATATGATTTATAGATAAAAAGGATTTAAAAGCTGAGAATTTAATGATTTAAATACGGGTAGTTTTAAAATTTTGATTTTCAAAGCTAGAAAAATAATAATGGTATTAAATAAGAATAGTTGTATAAATTATGAATTGAACATAATAGCAAATTTCAGCAAAGTTTAAATTTGTAAAATAGACGGAATTAAGTAAAATCAATTTGAAATTTGGGATTTGTGTATACTCTTAGGACGTAAAGGTATATCATACAAATATAGATTTAAGTCAAGAACTATTTATACACTTAAGTAAAATAATGACTCTTTAAAAAGATAATTATAACCTAGAAACTGTTTTGTAGCATAATTAATAATCTGGACTTAAAAGTGATTGATTTGCAGTTATAAGATATAATAAAATTAGGTAATAGTTTTACGAAACGATTCGTAAATAATATTAGTATTAAAGGAAATATACTAAGTAAAAATGATTGTGTATAAAAAAACAAAAACAATTTTTTTTTGTAATAAAGATAAATTATCTATTGAGTGAAAAATGGTTCCTTTGGAATATTTTCCTCTAATAAAAATATTTGGAAATAAATAATTAAAGGAAATATACAAAAAACATCTTTATAAAATATTTAAACTTAAGATAAAAGGTTTAAGAAAAGTTTTTGGAAGTTAATAAATACATATGTTATATGCAGATCATTATATTCCACAAATTTGATTTAAGATTCGAGTACGGAACATTGAGGCGTTTACACCAATCTGAAAATTGATTTATCACTCGATTCTTGATGGTAAACATTGATGAGGGTTTGTGGTTAGGTACTTGATTTTTCGATCATAGTTGAGAGCTATGCAAGGAAAGTAAAGATTTATGATCTAGAAGCTTGATTAGAGTCCGCACTAGAGGATTGGGGAATCGATACTAGTCTGGATGAAAAGTTGCGTATTCGAATAAGAGATCAAATCATATATTGCATACGGATGGTCGATGTATACTCTAAAGAATTAAGACTAAAGATAAATATTTTTGGTAAATACCTTTGGGGTTTGTTTTAGAGACGAAATTCTTTTAAAGGGGAAGTATGTAACAACCCGTAATTTTACCACTTTGAAAATGGAATATTCAAACTTAAATAATCATATTTCATGTGATAAATAAGAATGGCGAACTTATTTATTTTTAGAACTAAATAAAGATTTTGGACTTTTACTATAACACTGACAAATTGACAAAAGTCGTTTTCGATAAAATTGGAATACAGTCCAATAATTGTTTTAAAGGATAAGTAATTGCTTTTAAAATCATTATATAATGATAATAATTAGTTGATAATAGATTGATAATTGTATATCTATTTATGTTATAGTGATTGAAATTTTTTGTCACACATTGATAAAATCAATGTCGTATATTTGCAAATGAATTTTGATATTGTTTTATATTATTTTATAAGTAAAATACCCTCGTTTTAATTATTTAAAGATGATATGAAATTTATTTTAAGTTTAGTTTACATGAATAAATAGTTTAACAAAAACATCAAAATGCGACTGTAAAGTATTTTGTCGAAAATCAACGTTTTGTTCGAACAAGTTGTGCAAACATTTTGCAACTTGGATAGTATCATGTAAACCCATTTACAAAGATATAAACATCTCTCTTATGTTAATAAAGGATTAGTTAACCTAAAGTAAAGAAAAGCACAAAATGACAAAGTGAGTTTACTTTTGCAAACTCAAATCGAAGACTCACATCTCACAAAATAAACCATCTCTTTCTCATTAATGACTTGTACTTAGGAGTCTAATCCAAGCATGGAAAAGAAGCAAATTCATTTTTTAAAGTAATTTGTTAATTTATGGAAAATAAGAAATAATTACTTTAAGTACAAAAATCAAATCCATCCATCTTTTCACTCCTTTTCTGCATCACTTCCTCATTAATGCCATGAAAAATCAAGCCTGCAAAAGTGTGTTATAATGTACGTAAGGGGGGACAAAATGTGATGAGACACTAAGGGTATTTTGGTCTTTTATGTTAAGGGTGATAGGATAATTTGTATAGCAAACTTCAACTATAAATAGCCTCTTCGTTCTCCTCTTTTCTCACAACATTTCTTCTCCATTTTTCTTCACTTTCTTCTTCTTCTTCATCTCCAAATCCATGGCTTCCATCTCCATTCTCTAGAGAGAAAAAATAAATAAATAAAAACACCTTAAAACTCCATCGAAACCACCACCTCTGTAACACCCTGTATTTTTATATAATTAAATAATCAAATAATTATTAACAGTGAAAATAAGCATTTTCAGAATTGTCATAATTTGGCCTTGAAACATATTCATTGTGTTCGTGGCGATTTTCTGATCAATTTACATATATAATATGTCTCAAATGGATTTCGTATGAAAAAGTGATTGACGTTCGAAGTTTTATATCGAAAATAATTATACTTGTAAACGTACGTAAATATATTTGTTATAAATAAATATATGTATGTATGAAATTCCAGAAATAACGTGCATTTGAATTTTAACATAGACGCGCGTCGTAAAGATAATTAATTAACATTGCCATCATAATGGAAGTTAATCGATATCGGTAATTAAAGACAATGAATTAACATTAGCAGGTAATGTAATCAAATCAGCTGTTGGAGGAAATTAAATTACATTAGTTGGTCACATGTGAAATTCAAAATAGACAAGTTTTATATTGGGAAATTAATAAAGCAATTGATGGTGATTAATTAGAATAAACGAGCAACATAAAAAAATTTAAACATTTATAAATAACATTTAATAAAACAAATAAGGCACATTTAAAATCCAAAATAGACGTGCGTTATAAAGAGCATTAAATCAGATAACTATTGAGAGTTAACTGGAATTAATAGGAAATATTTACATGTTAAACGTTTATAATAAATAAATGTTTAAAAACAAATCAGGCGCGCTTATTCTACACCCTTTTGAACGATCTGATTTGCATCGTTTTAAGCGGACGGACGACGTTGTTTTAACTCTCTATAAATAAAGAGGCAGGGCTAGCCTTCAAACTCATATTTTTCTAAATGGGTGTGGAAGCTCTGTCACACTTCTTTCTCCTCCAATTCTACAGAAATTAGCTATTTTAGATTTATGCCTTCTGATTTACAAGTTGGAGATAGAAATTATGGGTCTAAAATAGAGATATTCAAATAAGTTCGTCCGAATGAGGTAAATTCTAAGATCTAGTTCTCTATTTTATTTTATTTATTTTATTTTTCTTCAATTAGATCCGGATTTCTAAATCCATATAAATCCTAATTTGTGGATCCAAATAGGGTTAAAATAGGGAAGGCTATGGATAATAGAAGTGGGTTAAAAATCAGATCTGGAACTTGGAGTGTTTCCTTTCTAGGTGAGTGGATTTAATTATATATCTTTTACGTTTATGATATATTATCGTTAGATTCCCATTAAATAATTTTATTCGGTATTTATTTCAGTAATTAATTAGTTATGCTGAGATTGTAAATTGTATAAGAGAGCTTGTATTTAATTATTATTTATATGGAAAAAAGGGAAATAGTAATCTAGTTAAATATAAATAATATTAGGCTTGACAGTTAGAGAAAGGCATAAGCATAAAAGTAAGAAAATTACAGTTATTTACATCTATTTTAAAAGTTCAAATTAGCCTGTAAATGTTAGCTTCTTTTTATTCCTTTTTACGCGAATAAAATAGTAAAGAGAAGAATTCGCAAACACAGATTATAATAGAAGAGCAGTATATTTACAGAAATTAGAAGTAAAATAAGAAAAGCTGAAATAAAAAGAGCAAAATAGAATTTTACAGTAAATTATGCTAAAACGGGGAAAAATAAATTAAAAGGGAAAATCTAAAAACTTAATTTGAAAGTAAATGACACATTAATTGGTCGGTTTAGAAAAGAGAATACATTTCCATAGTTTAATATTTAAATGATAACGATAAACATAATTGCAAGAATAAAAGAAAGAAAAAAAGGGAATTAGTGTAAAATAGAGAAACTACTGTAGTTTGCACTATCCAAAAAGTAAAATAAATAATAAAAGAAATATCTTACCGTTACGGATTATTGTTTATAGCATTTTTTAGTATTAAAATATGGAAATTGAATTTTCTCACAATTTTTTAACCAACCATATTGAATAGAACTACTTCCTAAAATATAAGAAAATAAAGTAAAGAATTACAGGAAGTAAAGAAGAAATCAAGTTAATTATTAGACAAGAATAGAAGCAATTAAAAGAAATATACCTAGATGTGCAATTTCTACGCAGATAATAGAATAAAGCCAAAGCAGTTATTATGATAAGTAAATTTGTGACAATCAGACAAAGTCCCAAGCCAAGATTGTCATATAATGTAAGAGAATTAAAGGGAATTCAATATCATAGTAAAAAAAGACATACTAGAATAGACAAGAGAGACTTGTAATTATATTTATAATGTACAAATTATAATAGAAAATAAAAGTGACAATTACAAGTAAAATTATAACATAGGCTATAATTAAGTTAATAAGCAAATAGAGAAAAAATAATTGAAGAGGCTTATTTTAGTAAACTTAAGACTTAAATTAGGTTAATAAGAAAGATAATAGAAGTGGCTCATACCAACAGCATACCCTTTCAGTCAGGGACTGATGGTCTCATAATAGTTAGGTGAGGCTCGGACAAGATTAGGCAAATTAGGATAAATAAGTGGCCAAAGGAATAAGAAAAGTAAACTAAATTCAAAATAAAAGATTAGACTTTAGGTCTAACAAAAGAGTAAGATGCGTTTGAAGCAGCTCAAAGGATGAAGAGCCTAACGAAGCAGTTCGTCACAGATTTCAGCATAGAGAGAGCACATCCAACTTAGATATTTTGGGCTAGAGGAAGTACGAGACTTCAATGGGATGTGAGGGTACTCTAGGATGGCCCTCTGGGGTAGGCATAACAGAGCAGTACCCCGGAGGCAAACCTGTAGGTCTTCCATCAAAAGAGTATGTCTTGACTGCTTTTTGCATGGCAGAACCATTGTAGGTAGTCAAAAGGGGTTGATGTTTTGAGTAGGATATTTGTATGTCCTAGTACATACAAGTAAATTTTAGTGGGCATGACCCAAAAGCATAGTCGCATGTGGATATCGAGCCAGCATCAAAACCATGAAGCGAGTTTGGGAAAGACTAGAGTTAAACCAACAGTCCAATGATTCTTTCACTATCGAGACATTGGATGTAGGGACACAGCCAATTGGATGTTTAGATTGTTTATAGTAGGGCACAGTCACTTAGCTCTTTAGAGGTCTTTCGATTAGTTTAGGGCTGGTTGGGTGGGTCCATAACCACGATAAGAAAAGGGATAAACCAAGTAGATTATCTGTATTGTAGGCCTAACGAGGCAGTCGTTTACAGATATAGAAAATCCCCAAATGAGTTCCATACAAGTTAGACCTTGTTTAGCAGGATTCAAAGAGTAGATAGAACAATTACATATAGTCCTTAAGGTACTCACTGGGTGGTATATTGTGGATGTTCGAGCATTAGTATAGGCTAATGCAGATGCAGTTTTACGTTTTCAGAGCAGACAATAGAACATTTATATTGTAGGCCTTACGAGGTAGTCCTTTACAGATGTAGTCGTAGCATACCCTAGCAGCGATACTATGGAGCCCTTTTCGAGAAGGATACAGAAGGTACATGGGGTAGTACATAGGACTGATACGGTCATTGTACATATAGCTACATATATTAGTTATTAGGTTTTATTCTACTAGGGAGTAAAGGGGTACAATTCACGCATAGAGGTGAGAGTATTATAAACCCAATAAATCAAATATAATAGAAAATGGAAATAAAACGGTATATGTAGAATTAAACTTATAAGTATATAATTTATCCATTCACCAAAACTTTAGTTCTAACCCCCTCCTCATAACATCCTACATGTTAGGTAGATGGCAGAGACTTTCCAGCTTTGAGACACTTGTTTAGAAAGTGTAATTATTTTGGTGAGTATTTACTTAATATTATATTTTAGTCAGTTCCGCTGTGAAATGTTTATTTGAGCTCTGATATATTTGTCTTTCCCCATTTGCAGGATACCAAATACCTAACTCGGGCTTCGGTGGGCTTGGATTCTAACATTTTTGCGACAAATAGGGACCCACTGAAATTCGGGTTGTTACAGCCTCTTCTCCCCTCACTTCGACCATAACTTCCCCTACCTCCTCCAAGGCTGTACGCCCTCCACCATCCCAAAGCCGAGCTCCACCACTATAGGGCGAGCCTACCAAGAAGAGAGGAGCAAGATCGTACAGCTTCGGAGAAATAAATAGAGAAAGAAGTACCGCCAAATTCATTCCAAGGAGCTAGGAGAAATTCAAGTTGTTGTGGAAGCGCTGTCAGATTTTCTGGAGTTTGGAAAGCAGAGAGCATTTGTGATGATTAATTAACAAAAGTTTAGGTGAAATGTGGATTTTTAAGGAAGTTGGTAGGAAAAATCGATTAAATTGAAGGTGAGTACTGATTTTTTAATTAAATAATAATTCCAAGTACAATAACATGAAAGTTAAATATCGTAAATGATTAATATGTTTGATAACTTGGATGCAAAGTTGGTAGTTTACATGATTGTTAATATGGATGATTACTGGGTTTGATAAATGATAAGAGAAATAGTTAGAAATTAACCGTAGTTAATTAAATGAGAATTTGAATCCGTATAAATATGTGTATGGAAATTATTTAACCTCTTAATGATTTTAAAATGTATAATAAGGTTGAAAATGATATTATAATAATATAATAGTATGAAATGAAATGTAAAATGGATTTGAAATATGAAAAATATTGTTTAAATAACTTTAAAATGATTTAGAATTTTTTTATAAATATTTAAAAGAGTTTCCATGAAGTTTGAAAAGAAATTGAAAAACAAGTCAAAAGTAGGCACATCACGAAATGGTAGTTCGTGATTTCGCGCCATAAAAGTTAATGTGTATACAAAGTGGAATATAGCTCGAAATCCTTCGAGATAACAATTTTTCATACTATTTATCCATAGTTTCCCAACGAAGAAAGAAAATCAAGATTTAATTTAGTACATTTTGAAATATGTACAAAACAATTTTCTAAAAACATCGTGGTTTTTGCAGTTTGGAATCCAAGAAGGAATTTCTTTATAAATGATATTTTTAAATGACTAAAAATATGAAATAAATTTGATAAATCTATTAAAATGGTTTGAAAGAGATTTGAATTAGAAAATAAGAATTTACAAACATTAAAAAAAGTTGTTTTAATCAAATAAGCTGTTTTAAGCACTTTTTGTAGCACTTTGCTACTGCAGTGTCTATAACTTTTGAAACAAAGATTTAAACTTAACGATTCTTTCTAGAATCATTTAATGTTTTTAAATGAATAATTAATTGTTTTAAATATAAATTGTAATTTTTATAATTCTTTTAGAAAGTTTTTAAATAAATGGTTATTATAACACTTAAACAATATAATAGAAATCATTTCTTTGAATGTAATAACAAACTAGTATGCGAAAACGACTAGTACATTTGTCCCACTAGTGAAGATGATGATTTTTGAAGACCGAAGATCTTCATTAGCAAAAGGACTGCTTGTCGACATTCTCTGGGTACTCCCAATATAGAGATGTTTATTATAGCAATGGTCCTATCGTATTTTAAAATCTTTGAATTACAAGAACTAATCGTTATTGATCCTACAGGTGATTCGACTGGATGCGGTAAGAGGAGTGCCTTCGGTTTCATTCAATACTAGAACGAGCTTGTATGGATGAGTGTCTGACATTGTATTATGGAGTCACAAACGTTGACTTTTTCAAACGTACATCTGTTTGGTGGCGGAGAAGGCAACTTCTCTTAGCTTAACACCCTTCTCTGAGACGTAGCAGCTCAGTGATTGTATGTTCTTGGGACTCAAATAGCAGTAAAAGGAATGGAAATGTGGCATTCAAAGTGGAACCTGTTATGAAAAAGCACGGCTTTGTATGAAAAGCGTGGCTTTGTCTAAGTTGAGCGTAACATCACTCTCCCAAGCCTCACATCTTGGAAATGATAGGAGAACTAAGTTACATATTTCAGGCTTAGTATGACGAGGGTAGCGTATGAACCCTCAAGGTGACTGGCGGCGTATGATCTAGGTCACCAAGGTGTCTAGACGGGATCCTTATTGTATGGTATCGTGGCGTGTGAGTCCTTGCATGAGAAGCCACAGGATGTCAAGAAGTGTGGCAATATGAGGAATAGTGGTGTGTGAGTCCTTGCACGAAAAACCACCGGGTTCCAGTTGCTATGCGTGGTTATCGAGGTTCTTTGTTATGTTGGAAATCCAATTCCAATACGAGATTTATAGTTTTGATCGTAGTCGCAAAATAGTTGTAATAACTTGCAAACATTTCAGCTACCCCTTTTTGTATCATATATTCCGTCTGATATATTTCGTTGACCTGGTCTGAATATATTACCTTGGACTTAGTCAGCGTATTGATACCTTATTTGAATAAGTTTATTGGAAAGATGTTTTCCAAAAGAATATCATTAAAGATAGTATCAAATTATTTTGGTAATAAAAGTGTTTAGTTATCATAAGGAAAAAACTCGTCCGTATTTATGTGCGGGCATGGTCTTATGAGATAGCCTTCTTTTTGAAGGTTTTGATAACATCATCATGAGCTATACATTTAGAATTTCGAGTATCTCACGCTGGCTTATCCAGCTTGGTCCGGGTATTTTTAATACTTGGGTTAGATCCAAGTAGTTTCAGGATTAGCTGAAGACGCTTGGGGTTTCCAAAGGAGAGCCGGAGATCTTCGTCATCGTATAGACGTATTCTATTATCCGCTGCATCTATTGCATTTTTTTCTTGTTAGTCAATAATTGTAAGGGCAGGTGTTATAACTGTCCAGGATGAATCTAGGTTAGACTCTGATATATGTTTTAAAATTTTCCACTGCAAAGATTATTATTGAAATAATATATGTTATCCCATTCGTGTGGGATTCTGTTTTTCTTTTCCATTCTATCTTTCTTTTTCTTTATACCCTTCATGATCCGCTTGTTCGTGCAATTTGTGTTGAACATGTGTGGTTTATTGTCAATTCAATGGGTACGGAAAGACGGGTCATTATAGGGTAGAGATCTTCGCAAAGTCCTTAATGAACTTCCTATAGTAGCCTGCCAAACCAAGGAACTTCTCATTTTCATGGCATTCTTCGACACTTGCCAATCCTGAACTACTGCCACGCTACTAGGATCAACTGTTAAACCACTTTTTGATACAATGTTTCCCAAAAAGCATACTTTCTCTCTCCAAAATATCACTTTGAAAACTTTTCCTTAAGCTTATGCACATGAAGTGTACTGAGCGTCTCCTCTAAATGCAATGCATGCTCCTCCTTGCTCCTTGAATAGACTAGGATATCGTCCACAAATACCATGAAGAACATATTAAGCAACCTTCTGAAAACTCGGCTCATCAAATCAACAAGGTAGGAGGGTGCATTGGTCAGTCCAAAGGACATGACTAACTACCCATACAATCTGTCAGGTGTATGGATTGTCGTCTTCTAAATATTATCCTCGGCTACACGCAATTGATGGATCCCGATAGCCAAATCCAACAAAGAGTACTCTAGCTCCAAGTAGTTAATCAGAGAGACCATCTATGCGGAGCAAAGAATAACAATTCTTCTTTATTGGTTTATTTAGCTCCCTACAATTGACACAGAGTCTATGGGAACCATCCGCCTTAGTGGAAAAGACATTAGTGCCCCCACTCAAAAATACTCTTTCTAGTAAAAACCTTTCTTCAACAACTCATTAACCTACTTGTTCAACTCGTGCCTTTCTTTTAGAGTCATATGCCTTTGTGGTAAGGCGATTGGTTTAGCAATATTCTCAACAAGATAGATCCTAAACTCGATCTCCGGTAGGAGACCGATAAACTCAACAAAAACATCTGGGAAATCAGCAACTACAGGCACTGCACTATGCTCTTCATGTGATATGTCTAATTAATATAAGTAGCTCAGCATAACCGGTCCACGAGGGCCATAATAAACCTCCAAGATAGATCCACTACACGTCCTCAATCTAACTACCTTTCTATCACAGTCTAAAATAGCCTCATACATAGTCATCCAATCCATGCTTAATATCAATCCACACCTATAAAATCCTAATACAGTGGCATCACAATCAAACTCGACCCCTAAAATAAGCAACTTAAAACCCCTATACACCATAGACAAATAGATCGATCCTCCTACGGGGTTTTACACGAATATAGGTCATAGTAGTGTGTAAGTGTAAGTCATCAACATGTCTCCTAAAAATGAAAGAATGTGAAGCTCCAGTGTCAAATAAAGTGCAAATAGATAAACCAAAAGAGTCAACACACCTTCGATCACCACTTTCTTACCCATGTCTACCATCGGTTGTGCACTCGAGCTAGGGACTGCCTCAAGTGCATAAGACAAAACCACCTCAGTAGAAGACTAAGTAGGAGCACTCGGTGTTGTTGTTGGGCTTGCATCACATGCCCAAACTGATTGCAGTCATAACACTTCACCTTTGAGAAATCCATTCTTCATTCCTTAGAAAAATGCCATGTTTTCCGCATTTATTACACCTAACTTCTTCTTTTGAATCTTTCCCTTCGACCAAAATCCCCCCTTCTTCTTATTCTTCTGTTGCACTTTCTCCCTAGTCATCTGAGTCTTCACTTTGACTTCCTTTGGAGAGACGGTAGTGAGTAAAGAAATCTTCACTAACCCCTCATAAGTAGCACCCATCGGAATGTGACTCACAGCTAAATCTTGGAGAGGTTGGTTCAGCCCTTTAGCAAATTTAAGAGCATTCTTGTGTGGTGTGTTAATCAACTCCATACTAAATCTAGCTAGCTCATTAAACTGATTTACATATTCCTTGACTATCATTCTGCTCTGCTTGAGATGGATAAATTTCCCTAGCTGAATGCCTTCATACACCCTAAAAAGGAACTTCATCTCAAATCTCCTATGGAACTCATCCTAAGAAATGTCACCTCCACAGTCTTGGACTCGGTAACTTCCACCAGCTCAACGTCTACCCTTGCAACTGCCAAGTAGTTAACTTCCTCCTTACAACATCAGTCAAACCCATTCGATCAAATATCTTATCACAAGCATGGATCCATGATCTCAAATCCATGTAAGACTCTATGTGACATCCCCTATCTTGAGGCCCGAATCTAAGCACTACAAATGCTGTAGTCATCTGTAGTATTAAATTTCTATGACAAAACACATTGATGTTAATTGTTTCCATAATACCAGAAGCACATGAATATGAAACAAAATCAACACAGATTTAAAACAACTTTTCTGATTACATTTCAAATCAATATTTCATATTCACATACATAATCCCAAACGATTCCAAGGTTTTGATCACATGTAATTATTACAAATTACGCTAAGAGCGACATATGAAGATGTCTTCTTGGATGATCAAAGTACTAAATAGACATATTTGTCTTAATACATCACAGTGGAAGTAAAACTAAATAGCTCCTATATGGCTAGCTTTACCTCCTGCACGTCTTTGGAAGCTTATTTGTCCACCTAGTAAACCTGTAAAACTTTTACTCTCAATCTACTCAAATTAAATTTTGAGCACCCGAGAGTTTAAGGGGGAAAACATAAAATTCGAGTCAGACATAAAGCCTAGTGTGAATAATACTATTACATCTCAATTTTTTGATATTAAGTGAGACCACGCCGCTTGGCAGAATAGGTTTCCCCTCACTAATATCCTTTAAAACCATATCTTTTACAAAATAGAATCCTGCAACCGAACTGATTAAAGCAACAATAGCAATATCATATATGCACATAAGTCAGGTAATCAATAGACTATCTGTCGAAAAAATATAATTTTGTTTGGCTAACTATTAACCATTGGCTGACTTGGGCATACCAGACATACTCAATTATCTAACTTCTGTTAGACACGCTTCTGGGCTGACTGCCCTTAATTAACTTCTTCTAGGGTCGACGGAACCTAATGGTTTTGCGGGCTCACTACTAACCTATCTTTTCTCTATATATTCCTTTTTGTGTATAACCTCATTTTAATCTTACCTATGAAAAAAACCTACACTTGAATTTTGGACTTATATTTGCTAGGGGAATATGAGCTAAAGTATAAGGCACGACCCTATACCAGTCCCTTCTGGTACACAAATACCTGAGTCAGTTACATAGGGTTAATTACCCCATCATATTTTCCTTGAAAACATTTCATTCAAATTGATTTAACCATTTAAATCATACTTAAACAAGGAAAACATCCTTTTTTTCTTTACTTAAACATCTTTGCCGTGATATATGCTTTACACAAAACAATGTTGATGAAAACCTTCGAAACCCTTGTTTAAAAACCTTAAACGATCCTTTTCGAATCCATTAAAAGTACCCTTTTTAAAATAGGTTAACAACTTTACATAAAACACTAGGCTAAAAAGCCAAAACAAATCTTTCAAAACCTTTAAAATAGACCTTTCAAAATCAGTGGAATTGTCCCCTTCGAAAGCTTTATAAAACCATAAACATCCTCTTTTCAAAACACTTCAAACTTGCCTTTCGAAAGCATTGGAAACCTTCCATTCAAATACTAAAAGTAAACCTTTCAAAAACATTAGGGAATCACCCCTTCGAAACCTTCATCATATATTTTTCGAAAGAATTAAAGTCTTTTGCTTAAAAAAACCTTTCGAAAGCATTGGGTTCAAGTAACTATTTGTGGAACAAAGCTTCGAAACCATTCCTTTCGAAATCTTTGGGTTTAACTTTTAATTTGTCTGAGGGTCCTAAAAGAACTGCGGCGAAAGCATAGATTTTGAAAGCAATATTCCTAAGTAGAAGCGAATGGATGGTTTTGAAACCAAACCTTTCGAAAGTATGGTGAAGTGGCTTACAAGTTTAAAGGCAGAAGCATCATTTCGAAAGCATTGATTTGAAAGGTAGAATGCGGCAGCAGGGGTTTCAACCCTTTCGCAAGCTTTATTTGAAAACAATAGGGTGACAACCTCTTTCGAAAGCCCTTTTCTAAAACAAAGGCGTATTTGACTAATCGAAAGCTATTTCCTTCGAAAGCCTCATTTTATAACCAAAATAGTTCTGAGTTTATAAAGACTTCTCTACCCCTTTGAAGGCATGTTTCGACACTATACCATCCGCCTATCTCCAATCCACTACATACCAAGGCATTGATACCATGTGTACTGGTTTCGACCTGGTTGGAAGCGGTAGTATAGGGTTGAAAGGTAGCTACTATAAGTGGTGAAGCTGTAGTTTCTTGCAAAACTGATTATAAACCTTTTAAAGAAAATTCTTTCCAACTAACTTGCCTTGTTTGTCAACATGTAATTGGTTGCCAATTCTTTTTCAAATCTTTTCTAAAAGTGCAGCGGAATTCAATAATTAGCAAATTAAAAACATTTAGATAATTATCCCCTTCCCTTTTTAGAACATATAAAACATTTAAGTCCCATACCTTAAATAATTTTATATCTTTAAATAATACTTAGGAAAATTCTTCAAAAATTCTCATAAATCACTTTCAATATGCTTTCTAACATTTCTTAATTGCTGACCCAAAGCTAACATATAATAGCCGAAAATAATTTAAACCCAATTTAACCATTTTATTTTTTATGAAATTCATAATAAATCCACAACAACTTAGAAAATTATGAAACTTGAAATCCACCTCTAAAATTATATTTCTGACCTTATATCAAAAATGCAAGTCATTTGGTTATCATTTAGTTGGTTTTTCAAATCAAAACTTATCATATAATTAATATGAAACAACAAAAATCATCAACATGCGTATATATACATTTGACAAGCAAACATAGAATTATACTTTGCTAAGTATATTCGAATTTGATTTAGAAACAAAAAAATAATAAAAATGAGATGTAATCTATTGTTCTCCTTAGCTTGATTGTTAAGAAGGTTGAGATTTGCCCTTGAATTTATTTGATTAAGCTTCCTTCTTGAATTGGTGCTTAACTTCTTGTCTTCTTCTAATGGTGGCCGGCCAAACTTCTTATTTTAGTTTTAGTTCGTGAATATTGTAAATGAAATTGGATTAAGGGTTTATGGTATAAGAATATAACCTATTCCTATTTTCCCCTTATCATATTACCTTTACTTACTTCATTTTAATTCTCTTTGGCTTTAGATTAATTAGGCATGGCTACCCTATGATTATACAAATCGCAATCCCTTAACTATTTACATTATTTCGTTTAAATTTTCTAATTAAATGTTCCAAATAGTGTTAGTAAAAATTAGGATCGTTACACTCCTTCCCCAAGTATGGCTTACCCTTAAGACTATTAAAAAACTGCATAGCTTAGCAAAATCTGGAGTGGTAGGTGGGCAGGTAGGAACCTCACCTGTCACTCTCTCCATGGGCTCTTTAGTAGGATTGAGCTCAGCATGTCCCCTAACCTGAAGATGTCGACGGAACAATATAAGGATATTCACGCCCAGGATCTCAGCTGCATTTTCGAAGCCTAAACCTATAGGATCAATCATCTTCTATCTATCAATGTTAAGAATTTCATTAGTAACTTCTATATGTAACATAAATACGATTAAGAGATAAGAGATAGCATAGGCATAATGGGAATTAGCATAGCCACGAATAAGAGAGGATTTGATATACAAAGGATTTTGGAAAGCGTCTTGAAAATAATTTTTTATTTATGCTTATATATATGCTTTTAAAAAGTCCATTTTTGAAAACTATTGGAAACTATTTTGAAAATCCTTTTCAAAAAAAAATTCAAAAAACTTCAACTGTGTTCTCTCTATATGGTGCTAATCCCTAAGGAACTATGAACCTATGCTCTGACACCATTTGTGACAACCTACGTATTCCGACACACACCAATCCGAAGCTCACTGTGGCATTTGGCCTCACGTCATATTGAGAAATTTGAATCATTAGGGTTAACTTTTAACATTTCAAAAATTAAGATAGGTAGATATAATCTGAGATATACTAAACTTTCAGAACTCGCAGCGTAAGGAATAAAACATATATAAGTTAGAAAAATGTCCACCTCAAAAATATCCAAATCACAATCTCAGAAAAATCAATACGTAGTCTAATACAGAGTACATAGAAAACTATCTCTAGAAGTCCGATACATGGAAATAAAATGTAATGATATGATATAATAATATATGCATAGTAAATATGATAGAAGCAGTCTCCAAAGGTAAGCACAACTCTCTAAATATCAAGAATGGCGAATCACCCGCTGCCTTGTCCACTTGTGGTGGGGAAAAGATGGAAAAAGAATGGGTTAGAAAAAAGGTCTAGTGAATGAGTACAAGTTTAATATGTGATGATCATGTGCAGTTAACTTCAAACTATTCTAAGTGACATAGGGTGCATTACAGGTGTCTGTGAACTCCTAGGGTGATCATCTACAACTGACCCATTCTGCTTAATAAGACCTGCGCTGGTGGCTTCAAGCTCTTTGATTCGAATTTCATAATCCCCAACGATGATGGAAGAAGAAGAATCTTGCAAACAAGGAGTATGATGAGCAGCGCTGATGAAAGAAATAGGTACAGTCTTCGAACAAGAAATGACTAAAAAAGAAATAAATAAGCAGATAAGCAATAATTATAATAATAACAATAATAATAGAAGGATTATAGGGGAGTACGCATACAATATGCAAAAGTGTTTCGTTCAAGTAGTAACTGAAGAATACAAAAAAAGAATGAACCCTATTTTTGTTTGTGCCTAAGTCTATCTTTAAACCGTAGTATGTGGGGATGTCCTGCGGGAAGAGATTCACTTTCTAACATAGGGCCCTACTTGCGCAATATTAAATAATATAGCGCATCCATTTCATGAATAACTTGTGTGATTTTGGATAAAACATCTTGAGTATATTTTCTTAATTGGTAATAATATTCTTCAATTCATTTTTTGTCCTACGTGCCAAGGTTGTCCTCATCAATAGTCTCTTCATGGCTCGCCGTTCTAACATCTTTATTGTTGAAACAAACTACTTCTTTGCATGACTTTGATAAAAGGGGATAACCAACACCTAATTTTTTTTACCTAAAACAAAAAAGCAGAAATTAAAATGTTGAGAAACAAATGTACTTAATGATGATTTTATTAATAAACTTTAATGTTTATAAAAGGACATCCGAAGTCAAACATGCTTAGTGCTATCATAACACAAAATATTTTCCAAAAAAAACCAAAAAAGTGGAGAAAAGAGAGAAACTTAATAACCAAAAAGCTGGAAGGTTCAGATTTAATTCCTCGACCTCTATAGATACTAGTGGAACAGGCTTAGACTGCACTTCTGAAGTAGTAGTGTCCTTGTCCCCATCGGAATCATCATTTATGTTTTCAGCCTATGTTCCTTCATAGGAGGAAGAAGTAACGTCATCATGTTCTTGAACCCATTTCTGCCTATGGTATTCCTGGACTCTTTGACCAAACCTAGCCTTTTTCAAAAAACTTAAATCGACTTTTACATCCTCTGTGTTAGGTTTATCCGCAAAGAATTGTCTCTTTACTTAAGCATAAGCACTATATAGAGCACCGTAGGTAAATTTTACTAGATCCTTTTCTATCTTAATGAGCTATTCCAATCTACTAACTTTCTTCCTTTGCTGCCCCATATCTTGCTCCATGTCCTTAATCTTTTTGGAAGACACCTCCAATTGTGCTTTGTAGTCCACCTATCTAAGGACGTGATGTCTAAATCCCATCTCAACTACAGATTATCTTGCTTTAACTTTGAAATTTCTTCCTATGCAGTAGTAAGAGCTGGCTCTAAATTATCGATCTTATTGTGCAGCTCCATCCCAAGAGCAATGACCTAAAAGCATGAAGATGATAATAAATAATAATGCATTAGAAACAATACTTACATAAAAGCAATGGTATAATATGTTAACCTAGAAATCAATGGTGCAAACCCAAGAAGATTTCCCCGAAAGGCAAACTTGAAGCAGGTAAAAAAAAAGGGTTTGTATAGTACAGTCATCAATGAGTAAACGATCCATCCTCTCCACCAAGTCAGACACTGCATCCTCTTTCAAAATGGCCAAGAAACGTGAGGAGGGTGGAAGCATGCTAATGGGCGTCATAGGAGTCACAGTACCTGTCAAAGAAGTCAAGGAAGGAGGCATAGGATCATCCACCCTCGGTTGCTTATGTGCACTCTCATGTTCAGAAAGATCTCCTCGTTGTCTTTGCTTTTCACTTTTCTTCTCTTCGAAATAAAAGCAGCTGCAATTGAAAACATTGAATCTGCATAATAAAATGGACAAATTTAATACATAAAGACCTTTAAATGTTAACGAATCTAAATCGAACAGCAAAAACTTATATATGTATGTATGCACGTATGTATGTACCACGTAGAGTAGAAACATCAAATTCATACGTAAAAATGGATCTACAAAAATGAGGGTGTGTGTGCATAAAATTATGTCTATGCGGTAAATCTTTTGTAAAAAGATGTGACCCCTTGCAGGCATCATGGTTAACCTTAATGTGTTTTCCCTACGATGTGAAACCAGCTTCTTTTTCTGTTTAGTAAAGTCAGGACAATTTGCTAAAAGAGAAGAAGAGGAAAAATCAATGCATGAATGAAGCTAAAAGAAAAATGAAACATGAAGGAGAGTGGGTGCAGTACTTGGCTCTTGGAAGGAAGAAACAAACCATCAAAGTTAGAAATAAAAAATAATTGATCCGCGCATCGATAAATTTGCGAGGAGAAAAGGAAAAAAGGGATTTTGTGGCCTGAACAAAGAAAAATCCAATGCATACCGAAGAGCATCTCTTATATAATATGAGAATGCTAATTCTCTACAAGAGAGATGGGTCAGATTCTCGGCGTATAATACATAAGTGCAGGTTATAAGATAATAAGAAACTAGGGCCAATTAAGTGGGAGATAAGCCAAACATCGTAAGCCATTCTTTGATAAGGGGGTGGAGTGGAAAATAAAGACCACATCTGATATGTTTAGATGATACCAAAACATACCCCTCGGGGGGCAAATGTATGCGTTCGAAAGGTAAGGAAACCCTAAATTTGTAACCATTAATCCTAAATAGCTAAGACAACCTCTACCCGACTCCTCTAATGAATGGTCGAAGGCAATTTAACAAAAGAAGAAACATGATTGGAAGAGCCAGGACGATTATCGGAGGCCATTAATAATTAAACCAAGTAGGAGAAATGAATTACTCACAAAATAACAGAAATCAACCCTAAAGTTACAAGAAATAGGATTTTTAAAGCATTATAAATGAACTAATAAAGGAGATCCAATCAAGGATTTCGTCAATCGATTTAAAAATAAGATCATGTAAGTAACCACTCTAACTTGAAACGAAAAGCAAATTAACCCAAAAATCAACGTAACAGAAAAGAAGACACCTAAAAAAATGAGTAAGGAAATTTGACTTACATATGAATTTGAGATTAATTTGGAGAGAAATGTGAGATTGAAATTTCTCGTATGGATTTTTTCCTTCTCAAACTGGTATAAGAGGAAGTGAGGAAGAAGATGTAATATTTATAAAACAACTAATGAAATCCTAACATCAAAACCCCGAAGTATAATGAAACCATGGTCGACGTTGGATATTTGTCATTCACAAGAAACTAAATATATTCTTTTAGATATGAAACAATTCATATGACAATGGTCAAAAAAAGAAGCCATCCGTAATGGAACATGTGTAAGCACTATATGTGAGGTGATTGATTAGACAACTAAAAAAACTAGATATGAGTTAACAAGTCCACACTAATAGGAATTAGCATTGACTTGGGGAGCAAGTGTTACACCTACTTGTTGAGTCGTATAGTACAATGCGTAGGCAAGTTAAAAAGTAAACTTTAAAGTAATATTAAAAAGGGCTAAACCAAAAGCACACCGGCCCACTTAAAAAAATAGGCTAGCTGAGCCACAAAGTGAGATGTGCAGGAATAAAGCACACACTACAAAAAAGAGCAGATCACATATCCTTAAGATATAACTACGTCAATATACTATAACAAAGAGAAAATATAATTCGACAAAAGACCTGGTCTATCCTACTAAAAGATCTACTCAACCAGACAAAAATAAATTCCAGCCCAATAACGTAAACTGCACACCAATCACAAGGACAACGTGCTATCAGTCGTAAAATCACATTGGTCGTACATACGAAACGCACTATAAATGTATAAAGGTGTTATGTCACTCCAAATGAATTGAACAACTTAATCATGCCAACATATCACTGCAAACACATGTTAAGATCATACAAGGTCAAATATGCACAATAGTAATCCTAATCAACACAATAGAGTAGATCGCTATGCACAGAACTAAGTGACTAAACCAAATAAAACTAAACTACACCATATTGTCATAACTATATTTTATGACCCACTTGATAATCAAAATTCTAAGAACAGGAGCAAGCAGTCTTGGTATGACAGCCTATGCAACACCAATGCCAGTCAAAGTGGACCAAGGCAAGCCAAACAAAAAGAACTGCGTTGCTTGTTAACCACTCAAATTAAGAAAGGCCACTTCAACATGCAAAGATGGTCGATTACATCCCTATCAAAATCAAGTTCATGACAATTGAACTGGGCCGAAACACTTTGGAAGCGTAAACCTTATACTGCACCAATGGAAGGTCATATCACAATGCCCAAACCTATTCTGAACCGTGTTACATAGTCCCTTCAAACTGCGCTACCTTTACAACCTCACACTGAGCCGCAATCCCATGTTTTAACAAAGTCTGAAGCAACCTGCAGCCCTAATATTCATCTCAAATTGGGACTATGACACTTCTAGCCAAACAACTATAACCAAGCATGGAGGTGGCACTAACTGAAACTAATGTCTAAATAGGCAGGTCTGCACCACAATCTTCTATCATATAACAAAGATACAAGGATGACACGCCATCCCATGTGGCATTAATGAATCAAGACTACTCTGCAATCCAATGTCCATGCTAAAGTGATGAAGATGCACTAAAATCTTGATGTAACAAGGTGGTGTCACAATCCTAAACGGCACTCACCACACACATAAAGGCCTAAGGATGGAGAAATGGACTAAAATTACTTCATGACCAAAAATCCAGCCTCATTTCTTAAAAATAAGGAAAGGAGCACAATCCACTACCTATGGGAATGACTTAGAATATATTCATATGAAGCAATCACTCTTATTGACACATCTGTGCAATCCACAAATTCGCTACTTTGTAGGATCAAGGAAGGCATGATCCATTCACATTTGGGAATTTCCTGCCTCAATTTCATGCATTCCTACCTAAAAATCAAATCTTCTCACCAATAGCAAACTTCTTTCTCAAAACCATGTCACCAATCCGCACATGGATAAAGCAAGCAGCAGATGGATGACATGTGTAATGATCTAACAAGGGAAGGGAAGCACAAAAGGATAACTACATCAATTCAAAAAACTCAACTATAAATAGAAAGGCACTATAGCTAAAAGAAATGGGGCTTTTTCTGATTTCCAAAGTAAATGTACTATGTAAAAAAAATATTTTTTACAACAATGCAGTGATGTAAAATGTCAAATGATGAATGAAAGAAGAGAAGGAGTTTCCCACGAACATAGGATTTCCTATCATCTAAACCACGTAAATAAATTTTGTGTCTTTTTTATTTATTGCATTTTCTATTCTATTCTCTAAGTTCGATTTGATTAAGAAATCTAATGGAATGAATGGTTAAACTGAAAGATACATTTTAACAAAAAGTTGGAATGTTGCTTCCTAATTATATAGGAAAGCAGCAACATAATTACTACTTTAAAGCTAATTTGATATTACTCGTATTTTCTAATTCATAATCGCAGAAGTAATTGGCACCATAATTACTCTGTGATCATCTTGGGTGTTGTTGGATGATAATTCTCACTAACATATACTTTGCATTGATTAATTATATCACAATATAACAATGTATAGTATTGAAATAAAACACCTATATTATGAATAATCAATCGCTTTTACAATGAACAAGATTGGTTATTGAGTTAGATATATGTGATAAATCACATAATTTCTCCTAGAACATATCCCAAACTCTATCACCTACATCATTGGATACACCGATTCAAATCCCAAAAGCGGCGTTTGAACTTACGTCATGCCAAGAAATATGGATCGTTGGGTTTTAGATGGTTTGTAACGTACAAGAATATAAATTTAAACATATCTACACTTTGAGATCTTAAGGTATGAAATATAAATGCTGAAGTTAACTGAATCATTATTATCTTCAAAAATAGTGGTCCACACAAGAAACATCTAAATAAAGTTTCCAAATAGAACTATAGTATATGTCTGGATAACAAGTACAATAAGATACATTGGGAATGACAATAAATAAATGTAACTCCAAAGCGCATGGTCACATCCTCCACACACCTTATCGTTGTCATACCACCTACTACCTAGTCATATAGTAATTGGTATAAAGAGGGAATAATAGAGAGGATAAAGCGAAGTCTGGTGAGTGAGAAATATCATTAGTGGTATGACGTCATTTAAATTATCATTTATAATCTATACTACCGAAGGAGGAAATTTTTAAGGACATCAGATTTTAGGCATATTACCAAACAACTAGCCAAACCAAAAAAACTTTTTACATATGTAGAATTTTTCAATACATGCTAATCTTGGATTATAGAAACTTTACTTGGATCGGTCGACAATCCATCCTCAAAAACAGCATGACCGAGAAAGCAAACCTACTTGCACAAAAAGGTAACATTCGAAAAATTTCACTTTTAGCTTATTCCAACATAGAGTTCAAATGCTAACAAACCATGCTTCTTGGTACAATACGGGTTCAAACACCACTTTTAGGCTTTGAGTCGGTGTGTCCGAAGGTGCAGGTTGTTACAAATATGGTAATTTAAATATAAACACATTTTTTGGTAACCCGATTTTTTTAAATTATTTTTTAAATAAGGTAGGCTAAAATATATGTTGGTACGAATTAATAAATGGGTTTAATTAATTAAGTGTGATAAGAACTCATTAAGGTGTACCATACCATGAATGGTAGATCTAGGTAAGATATTTTACATAGCTTAGTGATGCTATAAATATCCCTGGAAGCCTATTCTATACATAAAGAAAGTTACTCTCTCTTCACAAATAAATTACATCTTAACGGTGAACTTCGCAGTTCCACCATTGAATTAGAGACCGGATCTCTCAAAGGTGAAGTTGACGGTTCAAGGTATATTGATCGATAGTATTATTAGAGAAAAAATTCTTTTTCAAATCAATTATAAAAAAGTTTAAAATCATTTTTAATTTTTAATAAAAAATTCCTTCTCACTATATTCATGGACGACCTACTATGCACATATATAAGGTCAATCATCATCGAAAGCATGGACGACATCAGTAGAGTTAGCAATGATAGGAAGTATGGTGATGTTGAGTTTGATCATGACGGCGAAGATGGAGACATTTAACATCGGTGATAAACTAGGGATTCAACAATTGTACTCACGACTATCTAACACCGCCATTGGGAAGAACCCATCACCAAAAGTTCGGTTAACGTGGTTGCATCATCTTTGGTGAAGTGAGCAACACCAATATTTCCTTCAAGTTACAACGCTTAGGGTTTTGACTCACATACGAAGGAGAAAGTGACTTTTATAGTAAAATCCTTAATTTTTTATGAAGTTATTATACATCCCTTAAGTATTCAAATTAGTATAACTTTCACATACGAGCTCCTTTCCGTGCACAACTTGCGTTGACGACTTTATAATAAAGTCTTGGGTACATTAAAATTATCTGATAGCAAATTTTGTAAGTACTTATTTCTAATACATGAATTACACATTTTAATAACAATTTTATCAATATGTATTTACATATCAACACCATTGATCAAGTTAATATGCTAAGACGTTATACATTTGATTTGAATATTTTATATTTGAGTTAATGATCATTTAAATGTGTAATATCAATTTATGAAACATTTAACTTGAACAAGTACAATTTAAAAAATACAATAAAATTATTTTATCAATTATTAATTAATGTTTATTATTATTCAAAATAATTATATATGTATAAATATATTTATATATGTATATCATTGTATACAACAATTATTTTACTAGTAAATTTAAAATTGAATAAATGTTATTTAGTTTAATAATAAATTATATTATTAAATAATTTTGATCAAATAATAACATTGTAACTAAATTTATATCATTACTTCAAATGATAATATAATATAATTCAAAACTCAAATCAAAATCATCCGATCAAACAATAAATTTGATTTAATAACATCGGTAATTTTCATGATAACACTATAAAAGATCAAGTGCACAAAGAATTAGATGGAAAATTTTCAAAGTTTTCCCCTTTTACCCTACTCCTCGATGCAACAATCCAACATTAACTCTTACAGCAAATCTTATTTCGAAATAAAGTAAGCTTCTAGTTTTATTTTCTATTTTATATGTTGTTATATTAGGATACAATTGCGGTTATCCAGGTTTATAACTAAGCCATATGCAAACGAATCAAAATGGTCAAATGGTTAGGAAGCAAACTAGAGATCCTGAACGATGACTCGAATATTAAAACCTAAGGAAAAGTTCAAAGATATAGCCAAAAGCATGTCAAAACCTTATAAAAATAACCAACATACCAAGACACTTCAGAATGCAAGATTCAAGACAAAGTCTTGGATCGATATCGATCTGAGGCCTTGGATCCTTACTAATCCAAGGTGTTGGTTCGGTACTGATCCAACAAGTTTGTCCATATTTAAGCAAATCTCAAGCCTACTAAAGATCATACCAAAAAGAAGCAATGTCACCCTAAGGACCATGGCGATCCATTCAAAGTATATAGGCAAAGGTAACTAGAACGATCTAAATAACCTTGGTTCGTCACGGAACTAAAGGATGTACTCATAAATACATGCAACTTACATCAAGCTAGCATTTGTCCAAGGTCTAAAGAGAGAGGCGAACCATCAAGCAACGTCAAGAAATCAATCAAAGTTCAACAAACTATCAATATGAATTGCCATCGATCCACATAGCTCATCTTGATACCAATCCACAGGAATGCTAATTTGGTCATGATCTCTTCAAGCAACCTTCTTCAAGAAGTAGAGAACGTGGCGGAGACAAATCTATTGATTTTCGTATACAAGTATAGGATGATAGGCACTATTTCAGGATCTATTTTTCTACATTCTAAATTTCTGTACTAATATTATAATTTCTCGGATCATCACCAATCCATAGACCACCAATCCATAAGACCACTTTTGGAAAACATTATAGAATCATTAACAAAATTCAAGTGGACATTGACTAGTGATTTGCCAAACAATTATGAATTGTTATGTGTTATTTTCTCTTGTTTTCATTTAATTTCTTTATTTTATTCGCTTCTACAAATCTTGAGGGTGTTTGTGCCAACTTTTGGCATAAACATTTTGGTGCTTTCATTAAGAGCTTTCCAATCTCTCAGTATTTGAAACTATCTTCTATTTTTGGATTACTTTAATCCACAAAATAGATCTATCAGTTATGTTCCTAAAATCTAAGATTATTTAGATTTCTCCAAGTCTATCGTATTATCTACCAAAGTAATGGCTCTAAGAAATGCTAAGGTAAAATCATCCGCTTCTTGACCTACTAATGAAGTTGAAAATGTTGGTTCTCGACACGTTGGACAATTGCATAACCCAACACTGTTGAAATTCCAAGTGCTTCAGAAATAATTACTAGGGTTGAGGTGGATAAGTTGATGTGGGAATTAAATGTTAAATTACTCAAAAGTCAAAAATGCAATGATGAAGTAGATAAAAGAGAACTTGAATTTGATGACCCAAATGTCCTAGGGTCACAAAAGGAAGGGAGGCGATTATCACCTTTCGATTTAGAAGATGATAGTTCCTCCTCATCCGATAAAAATCACAGAAAAGGGAACAAAAGATGAAAAAAAATACCATGGAACATCAAAAATTGGCATAAGTAGTGCATAGAACCAAAATGCACAGGTCGGTACCAAACCAACCTCTCAGATCAGTAAGGAAAAGAGGAATTTTGGCCCTATTGATGGTGATGTTGTTGATTTGCAAAATGGAGTTGACGATGGAAATGGTCATGTAATTGGTAGTCGGAATGCTGAAATTAGACGGCTATGATTAAACTATCGTGTAGAAATCATAGAAATCGATCAGCTAGGCGAGTGGTTCTCCTAGAGACGGGAGAACTTAGGTATCATGGAACCAACCGAGACCATTTGCAAAGCCAAACATTCACGGTAGACCATGATTATCGCCATCCAGTAGATCTGATAGAATAAGAATTTTTGGCAAATATGGTAAAGAAGTCGGTGAGTGAAAACCAGCATAGAGATAATGATGATTGGGTGTCTTCTCCTAATAAAAACCCATTTCGGAAGATATAATGTGAGAATAATACCCAAGGAGGGTCGATATGCCTACAATGCCTCCTATAATGGAACGATAGAACTAAGGCAACATTTGTTGAAATATGAATGGCATATGGACACGGAAGGGTGACGGACGCTGTCAAATGCGATGTTTTCCAATACGTTTAGAAGGTGTTGCTATGTTTGCTTGGCTTCTGCCATGATCCATATCTTCGTTTGACAAACTGGTTAGGAGACTTGTTAAGAAGTTCTATTTACATGCAATCTATCCAAAAGATGTATTGTCGTTACTTTTTTAACCTTTTTCAAAATTCCAGAGAATCATTGAAAGATGTTTGATGAAGATTTAATGCAACTGTGAATGAGGTAAGCAATGCCGTTGAGGACATTGTTCTGATGGCTTTGATTAGAGGAATAAATTCAGATATCGACTTTTCTAGAAGGTTAAAAACGAAACCCCAACCGACTATGGGGGAATTTTATAGAAAAGCAATTCGATATTTGCACTAGGAAGAGGCAAATACAACTACTAGAAAAATTGGTGGTAGACAGTTGGCTAAGGAGGTTCAAAGTAATGTAGCTGTGAAACAAACTGGAGAGAATTCTAGGAATGTAGCTGTAAATATGGAAAATAAAAACAATAACCAGAAGAGTAATGACTAAGGTAATAGAGATAGGAAGTCGAATGCCAAGAAGCACCTAGGATTCTGTAAATATGAGGGCTATATTCCATTGAATAATACGGTTGACAATATTTACCTTACTACACAGGATATTGAACATTGCAAGAAATCATCTCCGAAGAATCTATGGAAAGGGAGAAGAGATCAGGGAAGTACTATCATTTTCGCGAAACACATACCATAATACAAATGAGTGATGGCATTTGCTATATATGATTTAAGATTAAATCTAAAAGAAAAAATCCAACAGAGTGTGAAAGCCTCGCATGATGACGGGTATGGTAACGCTCCCCTGGGACAACTGCTCCAATGGAGACAAACTGACCTAGCAATGGCAAGTCTAGGCAGCTTGGAAAAAGACTTATTATTAACATGATAACTGGCGAACCTCATCCAACTGGAAAGAGCTGGGATGAGATGGAAAGCTATCGAAGTTCTTCAAAACATGGTGTGCAGGTAAATTTGCTTTGCCATTAAAGACGGAGCTCTAACAAAGCAACTTAAAGCTATAACGGATGATATTGTGGTTAGATCCATGATGCAGATGGGTTTTAAGCACCTACGCTTGATCATTTGGTGATAGCGGCCATAATTAGGCCAAAATTTGTGAGGAAAGTTCGTGTTGATTGTGGAAGTTGTATGAATATTTTATTCAAAAAACTTATGACCAAATGATGATGGACAATCAGGGCCTGAGCCATGTAAGTATGGGATCCAAGGATTTACTGAACAGGCTGCAAAGCCTATGGGGTACATGGATTTACCAGTGGTTTTAGGTGAATGTGACTGCAAAAGAGTGCAGGTTGTGACCGTCGTGATGATGGACATATTTTCTGTGTATAACATCTTTCTCAGTCGACCAACCTCAATTTTTAAGGTGGCTCTAGTTCCATGGTGCTTAACAATGAAATTCCTTATAAAGTACTTAGTTGGAGTCATTCAGGGAGACCAGAATATGGGATTTGAATACTATGTCATGGAACTGAAAGAAGCGAAGCAACGTGAAAAAAGGAAAGGTGGGGAGAATACTTTCTGTGTTAAGTCGATTGATGCAAAATAACCACTGCCTAAGACATGGTTCGGTCAGCATAGCATATCCCACAAAGCTATGGATCAAAGGAAAGAGCCAGCAGATGCAAGGGCGGACTCGACCGAGTGGACGATCAACATTTCGGTCGATTAGTGTGATCCTACTCAGGTCCTGAAGATCAATTCTCAACTCGGTACAAAGATGAAGGAGCTAACAGAGTTCCTCAAGGGTAACCCGGATGTCGTTGCCTAGACGCATTCTGATATGTGTGGCACATCGCTGGAGATAACATACCATGCATCGAATGTAAACCCCATATCACCTCCTAGGAAGCAGAAGCGGCGCAGCTTGGGTCTGGAGCAATCCGCTATGCTCAAGAAGTGTATAAGCTAAAATCAAATTGTTTTATCTATAATGCTCTATACCCTGAATGGGTATCCAACCTAGTCCTAGTCAAGAAGCCTAATTGGAAATGATGAACAGGCATTGTTATTCAAACTTGAAAAGGCATACCCAAAAGACAACTTACCACTACCAAATATTGACCAACTAGTAGACTCAACAGCTGGCCATGAATTGCTATCATTTATGGATGCTTATTTTGGCTATAACCAAATTCCAATGCACATCCTCGATCAAGAACATACCAATTTCATAACCGACCTGGGATTGTACAGTTACGTTGTTATGTCATTCGATCTGAAGAATGAAGGGGCAACATATCAGAGATTGGTGAATTCGATGTTCAAGAACTAGATCGGATGTACAATGGAAGTCTATGAGGATGATATGCTAGTGAAGTCACAGCGTGGTAAACAACCTAGAAGACCTATCAAAAATGTTCAGCGTGCACTGAAGATATGGGATGAAATTCAACCCACTGAAATGCTCATTCATAATCACATAAGGAAAATTCAAAGATTTTATAGTAAACTCAAGAGGCATAAAGGCCAATTTAGAAAATATTAAGGCCTAAAGGAATTTCGAAGCACCGAAGATGACAAAAGAGGTGCAGAGCATGAACAGGTAGGTAGTTGCGTTGATTTGATTTATTTCGAAAGCTACAAACAAATGAATACAATTCTACGATGTCCTCAAGAAAGGGAATTCTACATGGATGCAAGAGTGTAAGGACGCTTCTCAAGCTCTAGTTGATCATCTTGGAAGATTACCCGTCTTATCAAAGCATTTGGAAGAGGAAGATTTTTTGTATTTGGTAGTATTTGTTCATGCTTTGAGTGCTTCCCTAATACAAGAAGAGTCCAAAATCCAAAGGTCGGTATATTATATCAGCAAGCGATTAATAGGAGTAGAAATAAATTATCCAAAGTTGTAAAAGCTAGCCTATTGCTTATTGATTGCATCAAGGAAACTGTTTCCAAGCCCATCCAATTAAAGTGCGGACTAACCAACCTTTAAGGCAGATTCTGCAATGACCCAAAACTTCAAGTAGGATGTAGAAGTGGAACATCAAATTAAATCAGTATGATATATCATATTATCCCAAGAGAGTGATTTAAGGACAAGCGATGACCGATTTTATTGCCAAATTCACCGCTTAAGGTGATGAGCAAAAGGAGGGTATGGAGTGAAGTGCTCAGTGGAAGTTATACATGGATGGCGCATCCAATGAATATTACACGAGGGTAGAATTAGTTTTGGTAACCCCTGAAGAATGATCAATTTGCTATGCCTTAAAACTTGAGTTCCCCACACCAAACAATGGAGCCGAATACGAGGCGTTGATTGTGGGTCTCAAGATTGCAAAGAAATTGGGAATCAAGACTTTACACACATATAATGACACTCAATTGGTGGTCTTCCAGGTGAGGAAAGAGTTTCAGGCCAAGAGAGCAAGGCTAGTGTCATATTTGATGAAATTTTTAGAACTACTCAACGAAATCGAATATTACATGGTAAATGCATATCCCAGGGAGAAGAACATGAAGGCTGATTTAATGGCCAAACTGGATAGCTCAAAGAATGTGCAAATCAAGGTTTTAGTTCTAGTGGAGGTATTTTCATCTTCAAGCGTCGACCAAATGGACGTCGATTGGATCTTGGAGGTTGAAATTGAAAAGGAATTACGGATGACTCTAAATAAAGAGTACTTGCTAAAAGAAACCCTTCCGTATTGAACAAATAAATAGAGAAAAATCCTCCATAAAGCTTCGCGGTTTAATTTCAAAGAGGGAATATTGTATAGAAGAGGGTTCTCAGATCCTTTACTACGACGTGTTGTCAATGAAGAAGCCAAAAGGATCCTAGCAGACGTACATAAAGGAGCCTGTGGCGATCACATCGTAAGGCAGATATTTGCGAAAAAATTCTTTGCTATGGATATTTTTGGCTAACCATCAACCAGAATGCAATTGATTACACTAGAAGGTGTGATAGATGCCAAAGATTCACAAAGATTTCTATAGCTATCACAACCAATGGAAATTATGTAGACAGTCAGCCCCTGGCTATTTGTAGTGTGGGGTTTGACATAGTCGGTGTGCTACCGGTGTTGAAAGGTGGAGCGAAGTACGCCATTGTTGCAGTTGACTATTTTACGAAATCGGTCAACGTGGAACTGCTTGCCACATCACCATGAAGAAAGTGATCAATTTCATAGTCATAAACACTATTTTCTGGTTTGGACTTCCACGAACAATCATTTCCAACATTGGGACCTAATTCGATAGTGTTGAACTCAAAAAAATTTGAAGCAAGCATCGAATAGAGAAATGATTTACAATGATAGCATACCTGCAAGCGATTGGATAGGTGAAGGCTATGAACAAAATTATCAAACCATCCTAAAGAAAAAATTGACAAAGGCTAAGGGAAAGTGGGTCAAAGAATTACCTCTAGCACTTTGGGCTTACCGAACAACCAACAAGTCCACGACTAGTCGTACTCCACTCGCTTTGGCCTAAGGATCAGAGGCCATGATTTTGATCAAGTTAGAAGTGCCTTCCTATTGAAAGATCAATTATGATCCTAAAACAAATGAGGAGCTCCTAGAATCTCTTGATATGCTAGATGAGAAGCACGATGAAGCCAATTTGAGAGCTTTGAGGTCAACAATCTCATTCTTAACGAATCTTCCCAGGTCTAACGATTATGGGCACGAGCTAGGAAGGTCATTATGTTATTGAACATAGGATTGGAGATGGAACATTCAAGTTAGCAACTATTTATGGAATTTTGCTTCAAAGGGAGTGGAATAGCGAACATCCACGATGCTATTTCGCTTACATTTATCTTTGTATATACTTAATTAAGCTTTAATGCAACAAGAAAGAATTTGTCATCCTTATGGATATAAAATGAATTGGATTTGGGGATCGATGAATTTGTGTCCTTATTAGCCTAACCATGCGTGGTGAATAACATCAAAATTGAACGGTTTGCATTTGTACAGTGCAATTATATGGGTGCCTGTAGATAGGTACCACTTGAATTTTGTAGTCCGGCTTAAGGAACTTAACTGTTCTAAGTATTCAAAGATATATGCCAATTAACTCGTTCAATTCATGATTCGAGTGTCAGAGTATAAACGAATGGGGGTCAGATGAGGCAGTTCACCCCTAAGGCCTTTACCGCTATATAAGGAGGGCATCAAAGCATTGTCCAAAGACCGAAAAACCCAAAGATCAATACCCAGATTAATGCGAGATCTAATATAAGTGTCCAGAGATAGAAGTTACGATTCCTAGAGACAAGCATCTTGGTTACTGAGCCCCACAGGTAAGGCATATATGATCAATTCCCAAAGTCTGGCGAGATCAGATATAAACGTCCATAAATAGACGTTCAAACCACCACCCAAGTTGGATAATCTTAGTCAATGCCTAAAGACGGGCCGGATCGAACGTGGATATCCAGAGGTAGATATCTAAAACACTACTCTTCAAAGGCAGAGAGAGTGTTATAAAAATCCAACCATATCGCTAGTCAAATAAAACGTGACTGGAGATAAACTAAGTAAGCTGTTAAGTTAGCTAAATAGTAGTAATAAAATCACCCACTTGTACATGAATAAGATGGATGACAACATTTCTCAGTACATAGACATATATATGTGAAGTTTGAGAAGACATTGATTTATTCCTTATTAACAAACTTTTTTCAATAAAAAGTAAAGGTTGTAGCCGCACAACATCATCTTATGAACATAGATTCAAAGCTAGATGAAAACAATAGAAAAGAAATGGAAAACCATAGCTAAATCTTCTTCCTCGTTTTCATTTCATTCCTCCCTTCCACGAAAGAGTGCATACCACATTTGCTTAGTTTCCTTCTACTTGATCCCCTGCTTTTGCCCTCCTTTGGAAATTAACCTTTTGTATTGTTTTCATATCATAATCGTTCCTCAGAGATTCGGGAGCTTCACCTCGAATACTACTAGGTATGGGAGTAGAGGTGGAATGATGATTGATATCACAAGCAATGAAAATGGTAAAGGAAGAGGAATGTCATCAAACTTTTCCTTTTTTATGTCCTTAACCAACATAGCTTGGGATAGATGTACCTTTGGCATCGATGGTCCTAACGAGTGTTCGGTGATTCCAATAACAAAAATGTCTTCATCTCCTTGAATCCCATGAAAATGGCATATGGCCTCCTCATTTAAAGCATGGATTATTTCAGCAGTAGGACTTGTAGTAATACCCGCTAAAGAGGCCGAAGCCAGAATGGGAGCAGACGTAATGATTGAGTGATTGTAGCATATGCCCAAAGATAAGATTCCTTTAGGAAAATGGATAGTAGAAGGTTGCTCTGAAACATGAAAAATGGAAAAGTAAAGATTAGTGACGTCAACCAGTGTCATATGAACCATCTCGAATACATGCGAGGTTAATGATATACCTCCAGGAGATACACACTCCATATGAACTGCAGTACCGGAGAGCCTCCCTCCAAGATAGGATATAAGATGGGAAACTTCGAAAATGATTTAGTACCTGTCAAATCATGCTCTTCAAGATTATAATGAACATCCAAGGAGGATGCTATATCAACTGAGATGTCAGAGGTCATCCCGACGATAGGAATAATGGTGGAACTGGGAGGAATAACGGTCTTAGTAGTTGGTAGTCCATCAAAGAAGCAGTAGTATCTATTGTGGATCCTTAAGGGACAGAACCATAAATCTCACTCAAATCCTTTAAACCAAGCTTGGATTGGGTCATAATAGATACTTCAACATGTAGGGGGAGCTAGCCAATCTTGAGCGCTTTTATGTCTTCTTCATCAGAAGGTCGAGCTTTAGCTCCTCCTCATCATTCTTAACCCTATCAGAGTGCTCGCACTCATATTTCAAAATCTCCTTATAGACCATGGCCAAAGGCTAGGGATACCCCTCCTCTAACCTTCTCATGTTTCGAAAATTGATAACATTCGCGTAGAAATGCACAAGAAAGGGATCAATTTCAGACTTAACTTGATCCTCAGCAGTCAGATGTCCTTGCTCGGGTCACAACATCATCACTCATCTTACAAGTGTCTTATAACTCCTAGCACTAATCCTAGGCCTAAGTGTGTACCTCATCTTTTTCTTTCTTTTTGGCCTCCAACAACTCTTTCAACTTCGTTATTTCTAAGGCCTGGTCCTTCATGGTCTTTTGGAGTGTTAAATTTTCCATCAAGAGGGTATGACTCCTGTGATGAGCACCCTCAACTTACCTCTGCTGGGTTTGGTGATCTTCCTCAAATGACTTTGTCAATTCCTCCGACTTACTCCCAGCCTCAGCCAATGAAGCCCTAAGCCATTCGACTTCTTCATCAAGTGTTTCTATAATGCATTTGTTGTCTTGTTTAGTATGTGTCATCCCTTTGAGTTCTATCTTTATCTTATGAGATACATCAGAAATAGCCTTAGCAATCTTCCTCAATTTGTGATATTGATCGTACACATCACTTACATAATCCACAATGTCAGATCCAACCTTTTGAGGAATATACTTTAAGTAAGAAACGAACATGGCATCATTGAAGTAGATCTTTGGAAAGGCTTTCTTCATAATGGAAAAGTGAGGCTTTAAAACAGTTTTGATTTCTATTATAGTAATAGTGGAATGAAATTGCCTTTTCCGAGGCCTTTGTTGGAGACTGTCAAAAGACACTAGCCTAGAAGGTTGCTCATATCGTCGTGGCGCATGCGAAGACGTTATTGGTTGTGTTATAGGAAGAGTTAAAACTAGGGTAATTTGTACATCAATAGATGGAATATGATCATGTCTTGTTGAGAACCTTTCCACACTGCACAGCAGAGGTGAATGAGGTCTACATCGGGAAGAAGGAACTCTTTTAGATTCCCCGTGATGCTCATCGCGGGACCTATTGTAACAACCACCTTACACTATGACACCCAATATAACTAAATAGTGTAGTGCTGATGTGCTCGACCGATGTTGGAAAATCATCAAGAGCTGAAAATGAAGTAAAACATCACAGAACCTATCATATATCTCATAGCGCATGGAATAAAATATAAGATACGTCATACGTATAAAATAGGAGAGACAGCAATAACTAAGTGATCCAAATGTCAGAGTACAGAGTCACGGAGTTATAGAGCAAGTAATGGAGTTTATGAAAATGGAAATAAACTCAAATAACTATCTCTTAATAAAAGAAATTAGCAAGAACAGTCAAGGCTCCACGGTGTTGCATAGTGGAATCTATATGTAATCCATATATAATACGAGATACCTCCATCAAGCTCGTCCTCTGCACAGCTACTACGTCGTACCTAGACTTGCTATCTAGTCTACTCATTTAAGAGTAGATGAGAAAATAAGAAGTAAAGCATAAAACCTCAAGTCATATAACAGCTTGGTGTGAGGAGCAAATGAATCTCAAAATACTATACAAGTCGATATACTAAGGAACAAGGGTATACAAACCATACCTGACATGTATGTGCAACCAAAAAGTTAGCACATAACGAACATAATTTGCTACTTTACAAACGCAGTAAAGGTATATTGGAAACCAAGTATGATAATGGGTGTCCAGGTATCCTTATCCCCAATACTTATCTCAAATGACATCCCTAGAGTAATAGACTATGGAAGAGAAAAAATAAAGCAACCATAGTATCCACCAAACAGTCCTCACTATCACTCGATATGCTCTAAACATGTGACAACTCGTGTGGTCTTCCCCATACCAGGGACTAATGGAAGTCCCGGTTTTCAATGTGCTCATCTTTATCCCAAAGCTGATACTAGACCCAAATCCACCAATCTAGGGAATACATATTCAAACCTCCGATCCAGGGTAGCCTTTTAACGTACCCGTGAGTGCACTCACAATACTCTTCTTTGAGTACAATAAAAAACACTTTGAGTATCAATTGTCCCTTAGCCACATATCCGAGCCTCTTCCTTGCTCCATCTAATCTTCATTATCCTCAAGGACCATTTCACGATAGAACCATTCTCACATTCTATCCACAGATCACCCTTCCTAGAACCCGCTCATTGTGGATAAACATCTCATGACTCCTTTCAACATCGAGCCACCATCATCGGAATCTAACTCCGTTCACATTCGAGTTGTCATTACCAAAGTCCCAAAGCTATCATCATGCTACTACATCGCTATCAAATCCTAAGATAAGAGACAAATAAACACTTTTAAGATGACCTATAAGGCCTTTACTTCTCTCCCTAGAAGTTTCACCATGGCCCTATTAAACAAAACCCCTTGGTACCAATTAAAAGCTTTTGATACCGAGTTGGGTACTTAGCCGATTTTGGCTAACTTTCTTTTCATGCATCCAGTGTACTATCTTCCCAGTGCTTTGACCCCAACCACACTTTTCAAAAACTCTCGGCATCAACTCTAAAGCTCCTGGTGAAAACTCCAAAAGCTCTTAATTCCATGCCCTCCAAAGCTCTCAGTATGAAGTCCATACTTAGTCCAATTCTTGCACTCAACGCTCATTCGTCACCCCTAGCCTTGACTTGAAGAACTAAACATCCATGGAACTCTTTGCACCAATAAAAAGCACTCCATACCAACCAGAAGCTTTCGGTACAGGATCCTTTCCTTAGCTCCAATTTTGGTACGATTCGAATCCTAGACCCCACCCATGCCCTAGTACCCATCCTCCAAGTTTTATCCAGTTCTGACTATCTTTGCCTTGAATTTGACAATTCGACCACAACTTTTCTAACTACCGAAAAGCAATAGCAAGCCATCTCAAAGCACAACATACAAACATGAAATATCACCTACATACATCCTTACATATATGCAATTCATACAAACATAATAATCAAGCTAATACTATTCTAAATCTAGCATTTATACTAATATGTCATATGAGCAAAAGGAGTTGAAAATCACTTAAAATCCATGTTAAAACATTTATATTTTGGCCATAAACATTTAGGAAAATGTGATTAAGGTTCACTTTAGGGTCAAAACCATGTTAAAACATCCTTTTTAACTATATAAACATGCATAGTAGATTGAGAGGTCAAGAATCACTCACTAAATACCCAAAATACCAATTTTTTCCATAGATCTGAAGTGGAAAACAAGGAAGAGGAATGGAAATCAACCAAAATAATAATCTCAAGCTTTTATATGCTAATCACTCCTCTAATTAATAATTTGGCTAAGATTAATAAGGAACTGATAGGCTTTTTGATGAAATTAGGATTAACAGAGTTTTAGAGCTATTTTGAGGAAGATAGAAATGACTCAAATCGGTTCCTATAGCCTATCCTTAGCACAATTTTCGGGATTAGTTAGCAAGCCTAAGCATGGGCTTAGCTAATTACCCACTAATGCAGACCAACAGTAGCCAAAACTTAAAACAGCTATAATTTCCAAATGGTAAGTCCGTTTTTCTATTATGACCACTCTAAGGAATGAGAAACCATAATTCAAAACCAATGGAAGCAGTTTAAGACTCTAACTTGGCTCTTATCAAATCTTATAATCGAAATAAGGTTTCAAGGGTCAAAATGGTCACATAGAATTTCAAAAAATTCATAAATGTGAAAAATGTCCCTGAGTCGATTTCCAAAATTTTAGAGTCATACAACCTCATGCGAGTAAAATAAAAATAATTTATAATCCTTCGATATGTAAAATTTAAGTCGTTACACTCTCCCTTGTTTAGGAATTTCACCCCCGAAATCCACAAACAAGTCAAACATAATTAACCCGCATGCCAAACAATCATATGCAATCTTCATATATATCAAACAAGAAATCGTGCAATCAATAGTATTTTTGAACCTACGCTAGCATTCGGAATACCAAACTACCTTATATGATATCAAAGGTGAAAGTAAATATGATAAACAATAGACCTTACCATGCAATGAGCTCTGGATGTGTGACCCTCATGCTCTCCTCGGTTTCCCATGTACAATCGCTTTCACTTTGCCACATTTAACCTTCACTAACTCCACTGTCTTCTTTCTAAGCTGTTTCATATCGCGTCCGACAATACAAACTGACCTACGAGGTTTCATAGCTTCTGGTTCAATCTCGATATCATAAAATTGATCTGGTGTAATTGTCTCGCCTGAGTCATGCACAAACTTCCGCAAGTGAGAGACATGGATGATGTTGAGCATACCCACCATCTTCTGAGATAAGTCAACCATCTATGTTAGGTCCTCAATTCTCTCTGCTATCGGAAAAGGACACTATGAATTTTGGTACCAACTTCCCCTTAGTACTAAACACCATATCATCGATGGAGAACTCTAAATCTCTTCGTCTCTTCTAGCGTAGCCTTCTTCCTATCCTAAGTAGCTTTCATTCATTGTCGAATGATATCTATCTTCTCTAAGATTTCTCTAATCATCTCTGGGCCAAGTATCAGTTTCTCGCCCGCCTCCTACAAACACGAAGGGCCGTTACACGGTCGGCTCAAAAATGCTTCATACTGTGCCATACCGATGCTAGACTGATAGTTTTTGTATGCAAACTCTACCAAATGCAAATGATGATCCCACGAGCCTTCGAAATTGAGTATGCAAGTCCGTAAGAGATCTTCCAATATACGATTCACTCTCGTCGTATTCCCATTTGTTTACGAGTGATAAGCTGTACTAAGATGTGGCTCATTCCCCATTGCCTCTTGTGAGCTTTCCCAAAACCCACTAGTGAACAATGAGTCTCCGTCGTCCACAATGCTCTTCGGCACACCATGAAATCATACAACCATTTCACATACAACTCGACTAGTTGGGTTGCCATTATACTTGACTTGATGGATATAAATCTAGTGCTCTTAGTCAACCGATCGACTATGATCCAAATGTTGTCATACCATGCTCGAGTCATCGGCACTCCATCAATAAAATATCGATACTTGTTCCCACTTCCACTCAGGAACTTCAAGCAGTTGCAATAACCCACTTGGCTTTTTTTGCTCTTCCTTCACCAACTGGTAGTTCATGCACTTCGAGATAAATGTCCCGACATCTTTCTTCATTCCCTTCTAATAATAGGTCTGCTTCATATCATGGTACATCTTATTACCGCTGGGATGTATGGTCAACCTAGAATGGTGGCTGCTCATAGCACCTCATTCCCTAATTCATCAACATCAGGAACAAATAGCCTTCCATCCTTACGGAGCCTACCATCTCGGTTGAGTATGTACGACTTCATATCCTTATACTCTGCATCTTCTTTTCCTACCATGATCTATGCTAGTCTAGCATCTCGCCTCTGACTAGTACCGATCCACTCAATCAAAGTAGGTCTGATCGTCGAGCTCGCCAACATCTCTGGCTCTAACTAGCAATGAGGTCTGAAGTCATAGCCAGTTATATACTCTAACTGCTTTCACTCCATGAACATCGTTCCCAAACTAGTATATCTTCTACTCAATGCACCAACGGTCACACTTCCCTTACCGGGTGTATAGGAAATGCTAAAGTCATAAGAAGTTTAGAATTCCAACCATCGTTGCTGGCGAAGGTTGAGATCCTTCTGGGAGAAAATGTACTTCAAGAATTTGTGGTCCATGAACAACTCTAACCTTTCTTTTAATAAGTAGTGCCTCCAATCTTCAAAACAAGCCTATCGCCGCCAACTCCAAATCATGAGTTGGACACTTCCTCTCATGCGGCTTCAGCTGTCGACTAGCATAGATGACAACCTTTTCCTTCTACACCAATACCGCACCTAATCCAATACCATGGGCGTCTATGTATACTGTCAGCTCCTTATTCCCACTAAGAATGGTTAATAATGGTACACTTGTCAACCTCTCCTTTGGACTCACAAATGCATGCTCACACTTTGCATCCTAAACAAAAGTCTGATTTTTCATCATCAAATTGGTCAACGGTGCGGCTGCCTTCGAGAAGTCTTTAATAAAGCATTTATAATACTCTGCCAATCCTAGGAAACTCCACACATCTGTAGCATTCTTGGGTTGGATTTAACCATGAACCGCTACCACCTTGGCAGGATCTAATGCGATTCCCTACTCAAAGATGACATGATCTTAGAATCTCACTTACCTTTTTTAGAAGTGACATTTTAAAAACTACTCTCAACTACTCATAGAAATCAGATGCCGTACAGAACGCGATGATCGGCACACTCTCCTTCGCTACTCTCAACTGGTGAAATCCCATCGCCAAATCCAATTAGGAGAACACCTTAGCGCTATAGAGCTAATCAAACAAGTCATCAATATATACGAGTGGACACTTGTTCTTCTTGGTTATTTTATTCAGCTCAGGATAATCTACACACAAATTCAAAGAGCCATCTGCCTTAGTGGTGAATACTATAAGTGCGCCCCACTCAGATATACTCCTATAAATGAATCCCTTCTTCAACTGGTCATTTACTTGCACCTCCAACTACTTCTGCTCTCTGTGTGTCATACGTCTTAGATGCATAACTATTGGTTTGGCATCCTTCACTAAGTCTATACGAAACTCAATCTTTCGATGCAGCGATAATTCGGTCCCCTACTCAAACACATCCGGATCGTTCCTAACAACAGGTATAGATGACAATCCATCGTGTGGAACCTCGAGAAAATATAGAAAGCTAAACATAACACCATCCTCGGGTAGGCAGCTAATCACTACCGTCCACCCCTCCACAGCCCTGATCATTACTTACAGCTTCTCGCAATCCACTACTACATATTTACTTAGCCAGTCCATCCCAAAGATAAACCTGAATCCCATGAAATTCAAAATAAAGTAATCACAAACAGTAGAGCATCCATGACTTGATAAGACCAAACCACGACAAACCATACACAGGCAAGCAAAGTCTCCAATAGGGTTTGTCACAATCAAAGGTCGGTCTAGTATTTTGAGTTTCAATCCCAATCTATCTACTAGGTCGCTAGATATGAAGGAATGTGAAGCCCCGGTATCGAATCAAACATGTATAGGAACATTATAAATGGAAAGCATACCTTGAGTAACAACGCTCTTCCCCTTTTCTTTCGCCGAGGGGGGACTCGACCAAGTCGAAATAGCATCCAAAACATATGCCTTTATAGCATGCTTCTGTTGCACTGGTTCTAGACAAATTTTATGCATATGTCCAAACTTGCCATAGATACAACACTTCTTCTTCCCATCAGCTTTGTTGTCTCTGATTAAATGACCCTTAATTCCACAACCAAAACAAACAGGCTCCCATTTACCTTTCTTCTAAGCATTCTTTTCCTTAGACTGCTTCCTCTTTCCATTCCATTTCCTCTTACCTCCACCGCCTTCTTGTGGCTTTGACTCTTCCTTAGCAACAAGAGCTAATATGGACTCGGGGTATAAACTCTCATACCGAAGAGCTTTCTCAACAAGTCACTCGAATGGCTCATCGATGTGACTCACCAACTTCTCCCCTAAATAATCATCCGAACCCATGATAAATTTTTCATTCTCCTCAATGGAGTGTCGATGAAAGACATCCCATACTCCGAAAAAGCATCAAACTCGGTAATATACTCAAAGACATACATATTACCATGCTTCAAATTAGAAAATCTCCTGAATAGCACCGACTTTTGAGCAGTCGGAACAAACTTCTCCATAAACTTAGCTTTGAATTGGTCCCCAGTGAATTAATCCTTTGGTGTAAAAATAGTAGTGGCATTCTGCTAGTTCATGTCCCGCCCTTGAAGCTTTTTAGAGGCTAGCTTCCTATTTATTGTGTCATCTACATCCATGCCACCAAAAATATGCTCGCAGGTGTCCAACCAATTCTGCCCTCGATGGCCGACCTTATTCAAGGAATGGCTTACCTCCTAAGTAAAGAAATCTTTGCATAGCATGGCAAAGTCTGCCCTTGATGCTTGCACTTGAGCACCACCACCAACAGCAACATCTGTAGTGGCCACTTGGGCACTTTGTAGCATGTTTTCATCATTGCATTGAACATAGCTTGCAAGTCATGGTTAGTACCCCCAAACCTGCTCCTTTCTCAACTTCGGAGATGGAGTTCTTCATAGTATTTCTTGTGTGCCAGCGCATTCTCTATTTATAACAAGAATGATTAGTCTCTCAAAAATAAAACTGCGTCGATGGTACTCATGTGTGCATGCGACTTATATACTATATATTTATTGTTATACAGTTTTGGAAACTGTAACATCCCATGTCTGGAGGACCAAAACTAAGCACTACAGATGTTGCAGTCATTTATAGTATTAGTTTCCGACGACTAAATACGGTTATGTTAATGGTATCAATAATATCAGAAACACTTGAATACGAAACAAAACATGGTTTCAACACCACTAATTACTTCATTACATTTCCAAATCAAATTGTTTCACATTCACGTCATGTAACCCAAATTGTTTCCTAGGTACAGATTAAATATAGTCATTACAAATTATGTCGAGCGGTATATGAAGATACCCCATCGGTTGATCGAAGTCATATGGTCATATTAGACCTAATACATAACATCACAGTAGAAAATCCATCAAAACACAACAACACAAAAATAAACAATAATCATTTTTATTTTACAAAATGCCCCTTCTCCTTAATTAAATATATAAAACATTTAAGTCTTATACCTTAAATAATTTTATATATTCATCAAATGACTTAGGAAAAATCTGGAAAAATCCCAGAAAATCTATTTTAACATATTGCCTAACATATTAAAATTTCAAACCCAAAAGATTATTATTTCAGTCGAAAATAATTTAAAACCCAATAAACAATTCCCTTCACTGGAAATTTAATATAAAATCCATAATAAATTGAAAAATTATGAAAATTAAAACTCATCTCTAAAATATTATTCCAGATCTATATTTAAAATTTCAAGGCATTCAGATGTCATCAAATGGGGTTTTCATGTCAAACATATCATAAAAACAGGTATGAACATGTATAATTTCACCAACATATGTATAGGTTTGAACATCAAAACATAGCATAAACTTAGCAAAAACATTTCAGATCTAGTCATAAAATCAAAAACTAAAAGAATTGGGGATGTAGTGATTATTCACATTGGCTTTGAGATTATAGATGAGAGATTTGATTGTCGAATTAGCTGATTACTTCTCCTCTTGAGTCCTATCTTTAATTCTCCTCTTGAGAGTAAAATGGAGGCCGGCCTTAGTATTTTTGTTTGAGTGAAATGAGAGTGAGAATGAACGTGAGTTTCTATCTCCTAAGGGTTTAGGGTATAAGGTTTTAGCATTTCCCATTTTGCCCTTCTCATTTCCTAATACATTCTCTAATGTTATTTAATTTTAGTTGACACACTTAACATAGCATGGGTACCATTAACTATTCAAATCTCAACCTATCAATCTTCACATTATTTATTTTAACTTAACTAATTAAATATTCTAAATAATGTTAGAAAAATATGGGGTGTTACAGACTCCCCACCTTAAAGAATTTCGTACTTAAAATTATGATAAGGTACACATTAGAGCAATCAAAAGTAAAACATACAATCAAACAAATCAGGATAAGAGTCTCTAGTCCTGCTCTCCACTTCCCAAGTACAGTGTCTAGCATCATCGCTTCATTGAACCTTTACTAATTTGACTGTCTTGTTCCTCTACTTCTTCTCATCTCTAGCCACAATCTGAATCAGTTTTCTAACTATAGTCAAATCTGGTTCTACTACTAAGTCTTCTAACATTGTAGGTGCTATGTTAGTCTCCAGGTCTCTAACACATTTTCTAAGATGAGAAACATAGAAAACATCATGGACTCTAGCCAAACTACTCGGTAACTCTACTTTATAAGCGAGTTTCCCGATCCTCTCAACTATACAAAAAGGACCGATGAATCTAGGTGCTAACTTTCCTGACTTTCCAAATATAATTACACCATTCATCGGTGAAACCTCAATAAACACATATTCTCTGACCGAAAATTCCAAATCTTTCCTTCTTCTATTTGCATAACTTTTCTGTCTAGATTGAGCTTTCTTCATCCTAGCTCGAATCAACTTAATCTTCTCCGCAGCTTCTTTTATTAGATCTGGGCCAAGAACCAATCTATCCCCGGTCTCCATCTAACATACGGGAGACTTGCATGGTCTTCCATATAAAGTGTTTAATGACGGACTTTCTATCGGTTTAGAAAATCGCTGAAAAATTTATAAAAAAAATTACCTCAAGCGTACGGTGTACAAATATCAATATGTGGCGAGTACAGGATGATCCGCAGGGAATTGTTATATTTTAAATCTCCATTCAATCAAATTATACCAAAGTCGAGAGAATGTTTTAACTACAAAAAATGTAAAAACTAACACTACAAAAGTGAATGAAAACTATGAGAATAAAATGACAATTTAGAGATAATTCCACTCTCCAGATCATATAGTTCAACAAAATATAAAATTATGATCCCTCTTTTTTGGTCATAAGTGAATTTAAATGATATGCTTATCATAAGTATGGCATACTTGTGCTATTAATTAGCCCAATATAAGC
Organism: Allium cepa; assembly: GCA_030765085.1. NCBI lineage: Eukaryota > Viridiplantae > Streptophyta > Magnoliopsida > Asparagales > Amaryllidaceae > Allium > Allium cepa. The sequence goes on along the minus strand of CM060938.1, from coordinate 24,598,500 downwards.
CATCAAACAATAACACAACCTTTAAATCATTTTTAATTCTCATGAAAAATGACAACAAGTTGAAAGTAAAATCTATTGTAAGCATGGCCTATTAACTATTAATTTGAAATATAGACCATCAAATTTTTATTTCAACATTCACTTCATTACCATAATCATATGTAGATGAAGAGATAATTTGTATTTAGTGATTGTTTAAGTATAGCCTATTTGATGTCAAAAATATAGGCTATCAAATTCAAAGCAAAAACAATAAGTTAAACCACTTCAAGCATCATCATTAAGCGCACAAAAAAGAGCAATAATTATCAAAATGTTGAAGCTACATGATTAGAGAACTTCATTACCCCTAAATTGAAGGGGTTTAGCCTTTCATATTTATTATCATATTAACAATTGTATCATGCAACATGAAATAAAAAGAAAAGGAAAAAAAGAGCAAAGTAAAAGAAGAGCTAAGTAAAAAGAAATAAAACTATTGTACTTGCATGAATAAATGAAACTACACTACTAGTCATGAAAGGAAATGGACGTGTAATTAAAAGGAAACAATAATTAACATTGCATAAAAAAAAGAAAATTGCATAAGATAAAAATGGCTAAGTAGCCGTGAAAAGAGAAAGAAAGCTTTCTATTATTTTTAATCTAAGCTAAAACTAACTAAGAGGAAGAGAGATAGCATGAAGCATAAGGGGTGTCTATACACGTATGAAACCCTAATCCATTTTTTTGGGAATGCCCAAAATACCCTCTTAGGAAGTGTAGAGGCCAATTAATCATTAGCATCAAATAATCATGATTTAGATGTACATGAAGATTTAAACTCTATTAGCATGTGCATTAGCCTCTAATTTGTACATTAAGATAGGTGGGTAGGTGGGGTCCTCCATTATCAGGAGTTTGAATTATTTTCATCTTCATTCCTTTCTATTCATTTGCGCATGCATATTTTCCATGAAACCCTCTTTCATTTGAAGCCAGTTTCCTACAAAATAATGTATAAATTTCCAATTAAATTTTCATAAATTAATATATGCACAAAAATGACTATTTTGCCTCTATATGAAAATGAATATACGACGATTTGAGAATAATATGAATTTTGGTTTAATACCCAATATGATCATTTATTTAATTTAATTAGATTAAATATGGTGGTAAAAATATGCACATTTACATGCACATCAAATACCCCCATACTTATCTTTTTATTCATCCTCGAATAAAGGAAAAAACTAAGACAAATCCATTTTCATAGGGAGCATGGTTGCATTGAACATATGCTACAACCTATTAAACCTCTGGGTGTCCCGGGTAGGACGAGTGTTGTCTCGTGAGGGTTTTCAGCGGATACTACCCATAAAATTCAAATGCAAAATGAAAATAATTACAAAATGCAAGTTTTTGAAAACATATACAAATCTTTTAAATCGACATAAATAAGTTAAATATAGGTTTTGGTCATTATCTTGAAATTTTAAGTCATTTACTCGTAAAAATTCCAACAAAAATCAAGTTATCATAGCAAATAGACCATAGTTTAACTCGTTGTTCTGGTTGATAATACAGTGTAATTATGAAAGGATCCTTAGTTGATTATCAAAGTTTTTTAATGGTATTATCATTTCTTTTCAATAACAAGTCAAATCGAACAAGTTAAAATAGTGCTTGGATTTCATTTGCTTACTCTCTCTATTTTATTTTATTTGAAAATTTTATTTATATTTACAATATTTACATATGCCTAACTCAGAAAACTGAGGCCAGATATATTACCATGCACTGCCTTGTGGACTTATATGAGAGGAATACAGAGCGTAGCGAGTGTATACACAAGTTGAACAATTATCGACCATAAGCATTATTAATAAAAGAATTTTGTTCATATACACACACACCTAACTCATATAAACTGAGGCCAGATAAACCGATCGTGCACTGCCTTTCGGGCTTATGTGAGAAGGGTACAGAGCACGGCAAGTGAACACACGAGTGTGAACACATGACTCTAGGTGTCAATAAAAATTATATACATATATACAAATATATATTTTCTTTTTGTTTTTTTCAAGAGAGTTTTGCAAAATCTTCTTAGCACCATTTAACTTAGAAGACAAAAAAAATGTTATATCCTGTACTTTAGATTCACCACTTTTTTAAACAAAGATTTTCAATTAAGATATACTTCATAATTATCACCATGAACTTACTTATATACTAGTTAAATCATCATTATTTGTAATCAAACTTTATTTTCATTATTGTTGAGACAAATAAATTTTCAAAAATTTCAATTTAATAACCAAAATCTTATACTTATCCTATATTGTTTTTTTAAATAAATCAAAATGCTTAATTTTTTAATTTTTTTGAGATTTTTTTCTTAGTTTTTTATTTTTTTTCTTTAGTTTAGGCAAGGTAACACAAAAATAAAACACGAAAAATTGTAAATGAAAATGATGAGACTCCCCTCACACTTGATTTTGATTGTGTCCCTACAGTCAACCCAAGTGAAAGGAGAAAAATTAGAAAAAAATAAAAAGATGACCTATATTTACATGAAAATAAAAAGATTATTATTTACAAGAGTTTAGAAAGTATATCGTCAAAAAGTAAATGAAACGGTCTTCCAAAGACTGATTCATTTGTCTCGTCAAATATGCGAGACGCAATCTAAGCTCAAAAAACCAAACCATAAAAGATTTCAAAGTTGAATGTTAATTTAGAAAAACGAATGTCGTTTTATTAAAAATCGTTCGAGTTGTTTTGTTTTCGATAATTTTTGGAGTAGATAAAACGATTGTTTGAAGTTCAAGTTTATTTTCACTAAACTGAAATTCAAGCTTATCATTAAAAACTTCTTCAGGATTATCGATTTCAAAATCAAAATGGAGATTTAAATCTTCCCCTTCGAATTTCAACAACTCGTCTTTGAAAAGTCCATAAAATTCATATTCATTAAATTCGTCTTCCTTTGTTAGATTAGCACCAACTTCATCGCGTATATCTTGTTCAAAATTCAAAGTTGTTGTATTCAAATTTTCAAAATCAGAGAAAGGAAGATTGAATCTCAAACCGAGTTTCTCATCCTCAAAAGAATTGAAATCCAACTCAATTACCATATTTTTAACAATTTCATTAAGATTTTCGTTTTTAATTTCAAAAGTTGTTATTTCAAAATGTCAGATTAGGTAAAAGGTGGATTATCACTTGACTCTTCACATGTTGGGATTTGATTTTGTTGTTTACATAATTTTTTTTATGTTTTAATCAACAAATTTGCATAATTATTGCATATTTCTTTCATTTGCTCAACAAAATTCAATTTATAATTATTAACTTAAGAATTTTTTATTTGGAATTATTGAGAACAAGAATCGTCGATTTCGATAAACGGTGGATTATTATTTGATTCTTCATTAGATGGGATTTGATTTTGTTTCTCATGGAATTTTTTGTAGGTTTCATGCAATATCCTCGTAATCTTTTTTCGTTTACTCAACTAAACCAAATTCATGATTATTAATTTGAGAATTTTCGATTTGAATTTGTTGAGAACAAAATTTATAACTCGCACCATTATTGAAACAATTCCCATTGCCAAATTCATTTAAAAAGTGGTCCACATTTCCATTTTAAATTTGAAATTCATTTTGGAGTTTGAAATTGAATTGACGTGGGTTATAATCAAAATCATTTGAATTTTGAAGTGAATCCAAATTTTGATTATTTTGAAATCATTGACTTGAGTTATTGCACAAATCGTTCAAAAGTTGAGAATTCCTTTGATTTTGTAGTGTGACGAGTTCAAGTAAAGATTCCATTCTTGTTTTCAAAAGTTGAGAATTGATCGTTATTTTGAAAATTTTGTGGTGCAAAATCCGAATTGTTTGTATAATAGTTGTTACAAAAATATTCATAAGATTTTGGTGTGAAATTATATGGATTATATTGATCTTCACAACTATCATGAAATTCATGTGAATATGAAAATTCAAACATTTTCAATAATGTTTTTTTAAGGAAAACTATTTACCAAATGGGAATTTATTTTTCAAAAGGAAATTTGATTTTTGGATATTTTTCAATTTTTTTGTTTTTGGTAAGATTTTATTTCTATTTATTTTTTTCATTTTATAAAAAAAAATAAGTAAACTTTTTTTTGGATTTTTGTTTTTGACAAAAAAAAAATTCAAAAAAAAGGATTTAAAAACAAAGTTAAGGGATATTTACAATTTTTTTTGTTTTTTATTTTGAAATTTTAAAAAAAAAATATGCATGAGCTAATGCAACTAAATGAATGCAAGGGTTTAATTACGAATTATCTATCCAAACCCAAAATTGTATAATCACACTTTGTCTTTATCAACAAGATAGTTCTCAGCTAGGTAACGGACGGGATTTATCAATGCACCACGAATTACCATAGCAATGCAGCCGAAGGTTTAAGTGCCTTCAGAGAAACAATTCGGTATAATATTTACGAATCACCATAATATTTATAACTGATTATTTCCCTGCGGTAGCCTAGACACCAATAAATTAAATTGTCGAAAAAGACCAATTTTCAATAAACAATTAAGTATTATCGATGTCTAACCGTTATTATTAATCAAAATTCTAAGATGAAATGCAAAGTGGAAATTAAACGTGTATTAACAATGCAACAACAATGAAATTTGTTTTTATTTTTGATTTTTTTTTAAAAAAACAAATGTAAGCAATCAACAATGCAAAGCAGATAAAACAATAGATAAGGGTGCAAATTTTTTTATAAGCAAGCAATTTATTTTTGGCAGCAGTTCTTTTCCTTATGAAATTCTGCTTTGGCAACCTGAAATTAAAACTATATATATATATATATATATATATATATATATATATATATATATATATAGGATGGAACTTAAAAACAAATTCAAACTCGAATTTTTTTTTTTGTAGAACAACAAAAGGAAAATGAAAACAAAGATAAATTATTCACTAAATAAATCAAATGAACACAGACAAAGAACAAAGGCAGAAACAAAGAAATCTGTCTCTCTTATTTTTTATTTTTTAATCTTGTTTTAAACAACTCTAATTCAAAACAATCCCACTTTGTTAACTCATGTATAAAACAACTCAAACTCAAAAGAATAAAACAACTCTAACTCTACAAAAAGGGCCAAACAACATAAACCCGGCCCACTTTTTTTTAAGCCTGCATCCTAAATAATTCACAAACACTCGAGAATTTCCAAGATCGAAATAATTTCACAAACATCACAAAAATGAAATCGAAACGAATACGTATCCGAAAATCATGAGAACAAAATCGAATACGGGTTTTGGGTTGTTGGCTGTTCGATTTGTTGGGGACTGGGTGGCTTGTTTTCAGGTGATTGGCGGATTTCGGTGAGGCTGAGCTTGGGGTAGTCGATGTTTCAAGAAGCGATGGGTTTTCTCGAGTTTGGTTTCGCGGTTGGTCACGTGTCTGATTTTGCAGTTGAGGAAGATGTTGCGGAGGAAGAGTTGATCAGATGGCTTCTTCTTTTTTGGGCAGTAGGGCAGTTTTGGGTTTTATAGTATGGCAATGGGTTAGGCTAGAGGCAGTGAGGTAATGGTGGAAGATAATGGTATATAAGCGATGGTGGAAGATAATGGTATATATGCAGTGATGGATTGTATGAAGCAATGTAGATGGGGATTGTGAGTATTTGTATGAATTTTTTGATATGATAAGCAAGTTTTGATGTGGCTATGAGTTACTGTGAAGTGGCAGTCTGATTGTTGTTAAGTCTGGCAGTGGAGGATGTCGTGTTGTAGAGTGACTGTGTGGCGTTTAGGAGCAGATAGTAATGGATGGTGAACTAATTGAAAGGCGGTTTGAGATGCTGACAGTGAATGTTTGTGAATGGAGCTTAGATATGAAGTATGGGTGGAACAGTGGGGTTTTGTTGGGGTGTGTGTGTGTGTGGGGGGGGGGGGGGGGGGGGGGGGGGGGGTATCAGAGAAGAGAAGAGGTGTGGTCACAGTTTTGTCGATGAAGCAGTGGTGGAAAAGTGCAAGTATTGGGTAAGTGAAATGATATGCACAGTAATGTTTGCGCTATATCGACAGTGGAAGAAGCAGATGTGTAGAAAAGGGACAAAAGTGATCTCTGGGCTACTGATGAAAGCAGATTGATGAAGCAGACAAGGGATGCACAACAGTGAAGGTGAACTGTATGAAGTTAAGGCAGAGGGAATTTTTTTTTTTTTTTTTGTAAATGAAACTGCAATTATAACTTGAAAATTTTGCAACACTGATGTATAAAAGAAAAGGAAAAATGAAATGAAATTTTGTATTTTTTTTTTGTCAAATGAAATTGTGTATTTTTTTTTAATATTCAAATTCAAATGCATATACAAACAAGATAAACATGCACACAAATCAAATCACACCTAAAACATACACAAACAACAAATTTTTTTAAATGCAAACAAAAACCAAACGAAAATAATTCGAAGAATAGAAAATAAAATCAAAACAAATTCTTAGGCAACGACGCCAAAAACTTGATTAACGACGGATTTTCTATTGGTTTAGAAAAAACACCGAAAAATTTATAATAAAATAACCTCAAGCGCACGATATATAAATATCAGTACTTGGTGAGTACGGATCAATCCGTAGGGAATTGTTAGATTTTAAATCTCTATTCAATCAAATTATACCAAAGTCGAGAGAATGTTTTAACTACAAAAAATTAAAAACTAACACTACAAAAGTGAATGAAAATTATGAGAATAAAATGATAATTTAGAGATAATTCCACTCTCTAGATCATATAGTTCAACAAAATATGAAATTATGATCTCTCTTCTTTGGTCATAAGTGAATTTAAATGATTTTTTTATCATAAATATGGTATATTTGTGTTATTAATTAGCCCAACATAAGCCATCAAACTATAACACAACATTTAAATCACTTTTAGTTCTCATGAAAGATGACAAAAAGTTGAAAGTAAAATCTATATTAAGCATGGCCTATTAACTAATAATTAAAAATATAGACCATCAAATTTTGATTTCAACATTCACATCATTAGCATAATCGTATGTAGATGAAGAGGTAATTTGTGTTTAGTGATTGTATAAGCATAGCCTATTTGGTGTCAACGATATAGAATATCAAATTCAAAGCAAAAAGAACAAGTTAAATCACTTCGAGCATTGACGTTAAGCACAAAAAAAGCAATAATTATCAAAATGTTGAAGCTACATGATTAGAGAGCTTCATTACCCCTAAGTTGAAGGGGTTTAGCCTTTCATTTTTATTATCATATCAACAATTGTAGCATGCAACATGAAGAGCTAACTAAAAAGAAATAAAACTACTCTACTTGCATGAATAAATGAAACTACGCTACTGGCATGAAAAGAAATGAACATGTGAATAAAAAGAAATAATAATTAACATTGCATAAAGAAAGGAAAATTACATAAGATAAAAATGGCTAAATAGTCATGAAAAGAGAAAGAGAGCTTTATTTTATTTTTAATTTAAGCTAAAACTAGCTAAGATAAAGAGAGGTTACATGAAGCATAGGGGTATTTATACATGTATGAAACCCTAATCCATTTTTTGGCGAATTTCCAAAATACCCTCTTAGAAGTGTGAAGGCCAAGTAATCATTAGCATCAAATAATCATTATTTAAGTATGCATGAAAATTTAAACTCTATTAATATGTGCATTAGCATCTAATTTGTACATTAAGATAGGTGGGTAGGTGGAGTCTGTCATTATCATGAGTTTGAATTATTTCCATCTTCGTTCCTTTCTATTCATTTGTGCATGCATATTTTTCAATAAACCGTCTTTCATTTGTAGCCAATTTCCTATAAAATAATGTAGAATTTTCCAAGTAAATTTTCATAAATAAATATATGCACAAAAATGACCATTTTTCCCCCATATGAAGATGAATATATGACGATTTTAGAATAATATGAATTTTGGTTTAAACATGTTAAAATACTCGATATGATCATTTATTTAGTTTAGTTAGATTGAATATGGTGGTCAAAATATGCACAATTACGTGCACATCATAAAGCTTCAAATTGTGTCATCCCAATACTAATCTAATAACTATTGGTATATGAGAACTCGACTAGATGAAGATGGTCCTCCCATGATCCCCAAAATCCAATACGCAAGCTCTTAAAAAATCTTCCATGATTTTGTTAACTCTTTCTGTTTTCCCATCAGTTTATGGATGGTAAGCGGTGCTCATGTTGAGCTTGGTTCCTAATACTTCATGTGGACTCTTTCAGAACTCACTAGTAAATAAAGAATTTCTATCACTGACAATACTACTAGGAATCCCGTGCAGCTTAATCACATTCATCATAAATAACTTCGCCAAATTAGGTGCTATCCTATTTGATTTTACTGGAATAAAATTGGCACTCTTAGTCAGCCTATCCAATGTGACCTATATGCTTACGTTTCCTCCGCTAGACCTCGGCAATCCATCAATAAAATCCATAGAGATCGAATCTCATTTCCACAATGGAACTTCTAAAGGTTGAAGCAATCCACTTGGCTTCTGGTGTTCGGCCATTGCCTGTTGGCAATTCACGCACTGCTAAACACACGACCCAATGTCCTATTTTATCCTTTCCCGGAAGAAACACCTCTTCATATCCTGATACATCTTTGTCCCTCTTGGATGGATAGTGAACTTCGAATGATGGCACTCATCCAAAACCTCCTTCCTCATGTTTCCTACATTCGGAACGCATAACCTTCCTTCTTTCTCAACCCCCATTTTGGTCAAGACTGAAATCCTTTAGGTCATCGCTCTCCATTCCTTCCCTTAACCTTTTGATCCGCTTAGCCAAAACTGGATCCTCCTCCTATTTAGAACTTATCATTTCAATCATCACCGGTCGAACATCTAATCAATACAACAAGGCACTTTCTACACTTAAACCTACCTCAGATCTAAACTACCCACTGCAAGCCGATAATGCTTTCAAATCCTTCCACTCAGCAATCATAGCCAATACTGCATTTTGATGTTTCCGACTGAGTGCATCCGCCACCTTGTTTCCTTTTTCGGGTATGTACTCAATTCCAAAATCATAGGCAGCAATAAACCTCAACCATCTCTACTGTCTCATGTTCAACTCCTTCTAAGAGAACAAGTACTTCAACGACTTATGATCAGTGTAAAGCTCAAATCGCTCTACCAAAAGATAATGCCTCCACATTCAAAGCAAATATAATGGCTGCTAACTCCAAGTCATGCGTTGGATACCTAACTTCATCTGGTCTGAGCTGTCTAGAAGCATAAGCAATCACTTTACCTCTTAGCATCAACACGGGTCCCAATCTAGTTCCACATGCATTTGTATAAACAACTAAATCATGATTCCCCTTTGGAACCATTAACACTGGTGCATGGGACAATAAGTGTTTCAAGCTCTGGAATGCTTCCTCACACTTATTAGTCCATACAAACTTCACATCCTTTCGCGTAAGCTTAGTCATCAGTGCAGCTATCCATGAAAAATCCCTTATAAACCTTTGGTAATACCTAGTCAATCCAAAAAAAAACTCTTTATCTCGGTCACCGTCTCAGGTCTCTTTCAACTATTCACCGCTTCAATCTTAGTCGGATCTACAGACAATCCTTTTTCTGAGACGATATGACCAAGGAACTTCACTTCCTTCTTCAAAAAATGACACTTCGAAAATTTAGCCTCCAAATGATGCTCCTTCAATGTCTCAAGCATGACTCTAAGATGAACTTCATGCTCCTTCTCATCCTTAGAGTATATCAAAATGTCATCTATGAAGACCAACACAAATCTATCCGGGTGCTCTCGGAAAATTCTATTCATCGGATCCATAAAGAATGTCAGCGCATTATTTAGTCCAAATGGCATAACTAACCATTTGTACGATCCATATCTCGTCCTAAACTCTGTCAAAGGAATGCTATCCTTTGCCACTCTAAGCCGATGAAATCTCGTTGCCAAATCCAGCTGAGAGAATACCTTTGCTCCACTTAACTGATTGAACAAATCGTCAATTCTCGACAATGGATATCAGTTCTTTATCATCTTCTCATTCAACTTACGATAATCGATTCATAACCTCAACGATCCACCTGGAATCTTAGCAGATACAGTAGTAGCTCCATATAGCAAACTACTTGGTTTAATAAAACTCTTACACTCTAAATCCACCAATTGAACTTTCAACTCTTTCATCTTTATAGGTTCCATCTTTCTTGACGGTCTACTCACCGGTTCAGCGCTAGGCACCAAATCAATCCGAAACTCTATAGCTCGTTACGGTGCCAGTCCAATGACTAGCTCGAACACATCAGCAAATTCTCTAACTGCAAAGACTCGATGCAACTCATACTCCAACTCCATAATACCCAATAAAGCTTTCACTTCACAACTAGGGTTCCCTATGGCATAAATTATCTGATCACTACAATCCGGGTGACTTGGTGATATTTTCCTATCTTAGCAAAATATTCTAGCATCATATCTACTCAACCAATCTATCCCAAGAGTAATCTCAAGCCCCACAAAGTCAAACACATGCAAACAACAATTAAAGGTATGGCATAGCAAATCAAATTCTAAATGGTCACACCTCATCCCAAGTGTTGCATAACCTCCTACCGGATTTCCAACCCACAAGGAAGCAACTAAGTAAGAGGGTTCTAGGTTAAGCCTATGTACCAGACATCGAGAAATAAAAGAATGAGATGCTCCTGTATCAAATAGAATGCTAACAGACAAACCGTGGATCTGCAGCGAGCCTCCTAAGACATCCTTCCCCTTTTCCTGCACAACAGGCTTTGTAGTTTTACACTTCAAAGCATAAACTTGCCCCTTTCCTTCCTTTCCAGGCTTTGAGCACTTTTTCTTGTAATGACCTCCTTGATCACAATTAAAGCATCTGACACTCTTCTTTCCACCAGGCTCTTTTCCTTTGCCGGTTCGACACTCATTAGCATTGTGTCCCTTCTTGTTGCAATTGTAGCAAACCACTTCTGTCTTACCTTTCTTTTGTGCCCCCACTTTCTGAGCAGTCTTTTTTTGGAAAAAATTATTTTTCTAGGCCCGTCCCATCCAGGCCTCCATCACCTTCTTCCTCAAGCAAGCCAATGCCTCTTCTTTTCTCACTGTCATCTCAACAACTACATCACTGGGATCTCTCAATTGTGGCAAAGTAGCACTTATCAATTCTGGCCTCAAGCCACCGATATACTTTTCATTCCTACTGATCATAGTGTCTACCATCGCATAGCCATATCGAGCCCATTCCTCAAATTTTTTGTATACTCCAACGCGGACATATCTCCTTGTTCTAACTCCACAAACTTTCTCACCAACGCCGCTTGCGCCTTTACAAACATGAATCTTTCTAAAAACCTTCTTCTGAATTCTTCCCAAGTTATGGTCTCCTCATCAACACCAGCAGTGATAGTATTCCACCAGAATAGTGCAGCTCCCTGCGGCTGCCTCGAGGCTAATCTCCTCTTCTGTGCATCATTCAATCCTAGATCAACAAAGATTCTTTCACAATGCAGTAGCCAATTCTCCACCTCGATCATATCTTTAGTGCCAATAAACAGCTTGCCTCCAAGCCTGATGTAATCCCTACCTAAGTTGACATATTGATTGACTGCAGGATCTTCCTATGCTCCATCTCTAGCAGCATTACCTCCGAAAACGCCAACTGCTACTTCATCTTGCACCATATTTACAAAGAACTGATACATCGCTCCCATTTCCATCTGGGGAACTCCTACACCAGTAGTTTCATCTTGTGCCTAACCGGGACCTCTCCCATTGTTTGGTCGGGTGTTTCCGTTGGTAGTGGTGTTGTCTCCTTTGATATTTACTCTACTTCTTCTTCCCTCCATATATATTCAAACCTCGTGAGATACAGATGAATGGCCTAACTAAGATAGGAGTCTAAAGATATAGCATATACTTATATATATATATACATATATATAGCAAATACAAGCACGTTACTATAGCGTTATCCTATACCCCGTCCCTAGCTCTAATTTCTAAGGATTATGTTTTCAAAACCATTTTAAGTTAAAGCATTTCATAAACCATGCTCTGATACCAAGCTGTAACATCCCTTATCTAGAGGTCCAAAACTAGGCGCTATAAATGCTGCAGTCATCTATAGTATTAGCTTCCGGCGACTAAATACAGCTATGTTAATGGTATCAATAATATCAAAAGCACTTGAATATGGAACAAAACACATATTTCAAAACCACAAATTACTTCATTACATTTCCAAATCAAATTGTTTCACATTCATGTCACGTAACACAAATCGTTTCCCAAGTGTAGACTAAATATAATCATTACAAATTACGCCGAGAGCGGTATATGAAGACACCTTCTCAGTTGACCAGAGTCATATGGTCATATTAGACCTAATACATAACATCACAGTGGAAAATCCATCACAACACAACAATAAACAGCAAATCCTAAGTAGCTATTCGTTGCTTCCTGCATCCTGCGGTAGCTTATTCATCAAAATTCTAAAACCTAAAAAGAACCCTAACCCTCAGCCTACTCAAATCAATTTTGAGCACCCAAGAGTTTAAGGATAAAATATAAACTTGGGTAAAACATAAAGCCTGGTGTGAATAATATTATACATCTTGGAATAATCATGTTTAGTGAGACCACGCCTGTTAACCCGTCTTTTGTCAAAGCCATAAGTAGGCGGATTCAACCTAACTAACTTCACGACTATCGAGGTTGGAGTGTGATGGATTTGGTTTCGAAGGATGAAGTTTACTTGGATATGTCATTTGGTCAAGAAATGGAGGGAATGCACGGCACAAGTACTTCGTTCGGTCTACACTCCCCGCTCGGCATAAAAGAATCGTTCGGCATTAGAAATGATTCGGCATTGGTTGCCGCTTGGCATAAAGAAGTCGCACCTTGATACCTCGGTACCTCGATGCCTCGCACCTCGATACCTCACACCTTGATACCTCGCACCTCAATGCCTCGATGCCTCGCATCTCGATACCTCGCACCTCGATACCTCGCACCTTGATACCTCCCACCTTGCACCTCGATACCTCGACACCTCGACACCTCGTACCTCGCTCGGCATTGCACCTCGCACCTCGCTCGGCATCGTACCTCGCTCGGCATTGGCGGATCGGCATGGGTCGCTCGGCGAAGATGGCTCGGTGGAAAGTCGTTCAGCATAAGATGAATGTGGCTCGGTGGAAATTCTTAATGGGCCTTTCTCGTTCAGAAAGCCCAGCAACTCAAAATTCGCCTATAAATACAGCTTGTAGGGGTTCAGAAGGGGGTCTTCTTCTTCTTTACTGCTCTCTGACTTTTTAGTTCCTACGACTAAGGCCAGTCTACCACTTGGTAACTATAATTGATTCGAACATCAATAAAAAGGAAACTTCTAGAGTGGACGTAGGCCGAAGTTAGCTGAACCACGATAAAATTGTTGTTCTTTACTGCTTTCATTTTAATTTTAACTGTTCTTCGTATTATTACTCTCTACACACACTTTATCTGTTATCAGTGACTGTTAGTTGGTGCTTTCATTTACCTTCCTTTTGTCAAAGCCATAAGTAGGCGGATTCAACCTAACTAACTTCACGACTATCGAGGTTGGAGTATGATGGATTTGGTTTCGAAGGATGAAGTTTACTTGGATATTTCATTTGGTCAAGAAATGGAGGGAATGCATGACAAAGTACTTCGTTTGGTCTACACTCCCCGCTCCGCATAAAAGAATCGTTCGGCATTAGAAATGGTTCGGCATTGGTTGCCGCTCGGCATAAAGGAGTCGCACCTCGATACCTCGATACCTTGCACCTCGATACCTCGATACGTCACACCTCGATACCTCGATATCTCGCATCTCGATACCTCGATACCTCGCACCTCGATACCTCGCACCGCGATACCTCGATACCTCGCACCTCGATACCTCGCACCTCGATACCTCACACCTCGATACCTCGATATCTCGCATCTCGATACCTCGATACCTCGCACCTCGATACCTCGACACCTTGCACCTCGCTCGGCATTGGACCTCGCACCTCACTCGGCATCGTACCTCGCTCGGTGTTGGCGGCTCAGCATGGGTCGCTCGGCGAAGATGGCTCGGTGGAAAGTCGTTCGGCATAAAACGAATGTGGCTCGATGGAAATTCTTAATGGGCCTTTCTTGTTCAGAAAGCCCAGCAACTCAAAATTCGCCTATAAATACAGCTTGTAGGGGTTCAGAAGGGGGGTCTTCTTCTTCTCTTCTGCTCTCTGACTTTTTATTTCCTAAGACTAAGGCCAATCTACCACTTTGTAACTGTAATTGATTCGAACATCAACAAAAAGGAAACTTCTAGAGTAGACGTAGGCCGAAGTTAGCCGAACTACTATAAAACTTGTTGTTCTTTACTGCTTTCATTTTAATTTTAACTGTTCTTCATATTATTACTCTCTACACACACTTTATCTGTTATCAGTGACTGTTAGTTGGTGCTTTCATTTACATTTGGGTGTTAGTGACCAATTTTGGTGCTAACATTTTGGTGCTTCCACTGAGAAGGCAAGCACTCAGGGATTTTGGAGCTAGGAACTTGGACTCTAGAAAGCAATGGCTAGGCCATCAACAAGAAAGCAAGTGACAGAAAGGAGAAATCAGGAGGGAAGTCAAGAGGCTTTCTTTGGAGCTGGAGCAGGTCAAGCATCCATCTACATCACCAGAGACGAGATGGAGGCAATGTTGAAAAGACAAGAGGAGATGATGCAGGCTCTTCTCAGACAATTTGCACAGGCAGAAAATGCAGGAGCTCAGGTCCATGGAGCTGGATCAGAAGCGCTCAACCAGCAAGCAGAGGGAATAGCTCAGCAGGAGCAGCACCCAATCAACAGACGGCTATCAATCCGGATGGATCTAGACTCGGGGGCATACCACCAGGGAATGCTGAACCAATCCACGGAGGGATACCAGATAACGTTGTCCAACCCAACACCAATAGGAGTGCAGGAGTACGAGATGAGGAGTATGTGCCAGAATTCCCTCATCAACTCGGGGGCAGACCAGAGGCAGCGGACAAGGATTACAGCTTGGTGACAATGACAGAATGGCGGAGATGGTAAGACGAATTATGAGAGGTGGATTGGTAAACAAAGATTTGGAGGATGCGAATAGGAGTCCCTTTACTCCTACTATCAAGCGAGCTAAGAACCCACCAGATTTTAAGCTACCATCAGTGGAGATGTATAATGGGAGGATGGATCCTACGGTTCATCTTACAAAGTATATGAGGCATATGGAAGTGCTAGGGGCATCAGAGGAAGTCTGGCCCGATGCTTCCCATTGTATCTGACAGACATAGCAGCACTATGGTTTAGACAATTGGAGAGTGGTTCCATTGGAAAGTTTACTGAGTTGACTGAGAAGTTTATGAGGAAGTTCAGAGTTCCCATTTCGAGACCTAAGAATGTGATGAGTTTGGAATATCTAAAGCAGAGGACCGGGGAATCATTGAGGAGCTTTCTGACGCGATTCAATGCAGCGGCAGCATCGGTGGATCGACCAGATCCATCCATGGTCTTAATGGCAGCTGTATTTGGCATAGCTAATGGAACAGAGTTCAAAAATTCACTAACAAGGGATCCACCCATGGATCTAGGGGAGTTTTATCATGAGGCCGAATAATTTTTATGATTAGAGGATGCGAATGCTGAGAGAGAGGAAGGAGAAAGAGATTATGTTTATGCAGTCAAGGGTGAAAATCCTCCTAAAAAAGATTCAAGAACTGATAAAGGAAAACGGAAGGCCAGGGATAACGACGATGGACCAACGCGACCACGAAAGGAACCGAGATTCATCTCTTATTCAGAGCTAAACGAGATTTTGGAATGAATTTACCAAGACGCTAGGGGGCAGATTCCCTATCGGAGGCCAATGAGAAGGGATCCGACCAGCAATAAAAAAAGGTCAGACAAGTATTGTTTATTCCACGAACTGAACGGTCATAGCACGAATGAATGCAGGAACTTGAAGGATGAGGTTGAGGGACATATTCGGAATGGTTTGCTATCGCAATATGTGAGAAGGGGAACAACGATGGTGGAACAAGAGCGGCCACTACCTACACCAACTGGGAACGGCTCGGGATCGGGGCGTCAGCTTGTCATCGGCTGATTGAAATAATGATGAATAATTGGCAAACTCCACACCAACGCGGTTAAGTCATTTACACATGTACAGGACCACGAACGATCCTCAAGCATGCTCTGATACGACTATAAATCGCATTAATGTAGGTGTTTGCACTTGGACGTCCCTGTTTTGCGTTTATTTTCCATTTTTCATGTTTGGACTTGATTTAGTTTGACACTTCCGTTGAAAGACTAATTTTGAATGAAAATATGTTGTTTGTGATTCCATGACGGCTAAGCCACTTACACATGTACGGGGTCACGAATGGTCCTTAGGCATGCTCTGAGATGGCGATAAACCATCACGACAAACAGTTCAAAAACTCACTCAAACGTGAAATCTGACATTAATGATACTAAGTCCCCCCTCGGGCACACACAACTCGCCTCGAACGGCACCCGACCACGAACGGTCACATTTCGCCTCGAACGGCACCAAATCGCGAACGATCACAACTGGCCTCGAACGGCACCCGACCGCGAACGGTCACAACTCGCCTCGAACGGCACCAGATCGCGAACGATCATAACTCGCCTCGGATGGCATCTAACCGCGAACGGTCATAATTCGTCGCGAATAGCACTCGGCCTCGAACGGTCACATACCACCCCGAACGACATACGATCCCGAACGATCGTCATTCGTGGTCAGATAAGGCTATTAATTTCTTTGTATGTCATTAACAGGATACGAACATTCAACTTATTGTGCTACAAAACACACCTTCAATTAGCAAGGCATGTTTTGGGGGGCAAAGTGTTAACTCGCCTTTTGTCAAAGCCATAAGTAGGCGGATTCAACCTAACTAACTTCACGACTATCGAGGTTGGAGTATGATGGACTTGGTTTCGAAGGATGAAGTTTACTTGGATATGTCATTTGGTCAAGAAATGGAGGGAATGCACGGCACAAGTACTATGTTCGTTCCACACTCCCTGCTCGGCATAAAAGAATCGTTCGGCATTAGAAATGATTCGGCATTGGTTGCCGCTTGGCATAAAGGAGTCGCACCTCGATGCCTCGATGCCTCGCACCTCGATGCCTCGCACCTCGATGCCTCGCACCTCACACCTCGATACCTCACACCTCGATACCTCGCACCTCGATACCTCGCACCTCGACACCTCGCACCTCGCTCGGCATTGCACCTCGCACCTCGCTCGGCATCGGACCTCACTCGGCATTGGCGGCTCGGCATGGGTCGCTCGACGAAGATGGCTCAGTGGAAAGTCATTCGGCATAGGATGAATGTGGCTCGGTGGAAATTCTTAATGGGCCTTTACCGTTCAGAAAGCCCAGCAACTCAAAATTCGCCTACAAATACAGCTTATAGGGGTTCAGAAGGGGGTCTTTTTCTTCTCTTCTGTTCTCTGACTTTTTATTTCCTAAGACTAAGGCCGGTCTACCACTTGGTAACTGCAATTGATTCGAACATCAATAAAAAGGAAACTTATAGAGTAGACGTAGGCCGAAGTTAGCCGAACCACTATAAAACTTGTTGTTCTTTACTGCTTTCATTTTAATTTTAACTGTTCTTCATATTATTACTCTCTACACACACTTTATCTGTTATCAGTGACTGTTAATTGGTGCTTTCATTTACATTTGGGTGTTAGTGACCAATTTTGGTGCTAACAACGCCGCTTAGCGGAACGAGTTTCCCCTCACTAACATCATTTTTTAAACATATCTTTGCTAAACCTTTCATAATACCATATGCTATGCTCCTGCATCCACAACGGTTAGATACTATAAAGTAATCATTATGTAAACATATATAAATATCAGGTAATAATGAACTATCTATTCAAACACATAAGTTTTTTGGATAGCTTTCAACCTTTGGCTGACTCGGGCCCACTAGACAATAAAATGGTTAAATGTTTTAACCTAACACCTGTTAGATATTCATCTTTTGGATTATCTATCCTTAACTATCTATTAAACATGTCCCATTAACTATCTATTAAATACACCACTTCTGGACAGTCTATCCCTAACTTAATCGTCTCCCTGGTCTTCCCGATCCTAATGGTTTTTCAGGCTTACCAATAACCTATCTGTATACATACATATATTCCTTTCGATGTGTAATCATAATTTTAGTCTACCTATGACAAAGCCTTACACACTGGAATATTGGACAACAATTAGTTAGGGCTATTAGCTAATGTATGGGACATGACCGCATACTAGTCCCATTGGGTTCTCTAAAATTTGAGTCATTTATACATAAGGATCCCCTCCCATAATTTTCCTTGAAACCATTTTCAAAATGATTTAAAGCTTTAAATCAGACTTAAATAATGAAAAGTATATAATCTTTATACTTCACTCAAAATCATATCACAATGTCATATATATATATATATATATATATATATATATATATAACCTTTACTTCAAAATTTAGTTGGTGAAAACATTTAACCATTTTAAAGAACCTCTTTCTAAACTTTTGAAATCATCTTTTTTAAAGTCAACAATAAACCTTTCGAAATCATTCCTCAAACCTTTCGAATCTACTTAAAATCAAGCCTTACGAAAGCCATAAATTTTAGACATCCTTCTTTTAAAACCAAATTAAAATATTGCCTTAGAAAAACTTTTGAAAAACCTTCCTTCATAAACCTTTCGAAACCTTTGAACTAAACCTTTCGAAATCCTTTAATAAACCTTTCGGTACTATTCAATAAACAAACCCTTCGAAGGCGTAAACCTTTTAAAACACGAATCCTCCGGAGGCATATTGGGTTCAATTCAAAAAAATCTGGAAACCTTCTTTTAAAACCTTTCGAACTCATTAGAAACAACCGTTCGAAAGCTTTGGGTTATACTTTATAAAACAAGGGTAAATCATTAAGTCGAAAGCTTCCTTTCGAAAGCATTTGGAGAAATGACTAGTTTTAAAAATAAGTAAACCTTTCGACTGGGTTAGAAGGTTCAAAACAAAACCTTTATATAAAGCGGTAGAAACCCTTCGGCGACGTCGGAAGCTTTCAAAACTAAGCAATAGTGAAAGCAGCAGGAACTTATCGACTATGTCGGAAGGTTTAAAATCTTTCTTTCAAATAATTTGACTTGGACGAAGGCAACCAAGTCGAAAGCTCAAATTTGAAACCAAAGCAGGCGAAAGCTTTTGATTTATAAAACAAATATATCCCAACCTTTTCGGCCCTCAACCCTTCGGCTCAGAACCTTTCGACTTTATTCAATTCATTACGTACCGAAATATTTGATACCATATGCATTGATCTTTGACCTTATCAAGAGCTAATCTTTCGAATGTGACGAAAGGTCTGGGGTGAAAGGTCTGTTGCTGTATAGGGTGAAACATGGACAAAGTGTGATTTTTGTTTTCAACTTAAAAACAAAACTTTTCAACCAACCTGCCTTTATTTGTCAAATTTTCATTGGTTAATAAATGCTTTTTAGAAATGTGCTGCGACTATTACTAAAATTAAATAATCATTTTATTTTACAAAATGCCCCTTCTCCTTAATTAAATACATAAAACATTTAAGTCTCATACCTTAAATAATTTTATATATTCATCAAATGACTTTGAAAAAATCTGGAAAAATCCTAGAAAATCTATTTTAATATATTTCCTAACATATTAAAATTTCAAACCCAAAAGATTATTATTTCAACCGAAAATAATTTATAACCTAATAAACAATTCCCTTAATAGAAAATTAATATAAAATCCATAATAAATCGAAAAATTATGAAAATCAAAACCCATCTCTAAATTATTTAGATCTATATTAAAATTTTCAAGGCATTCGCATGTCATTAAATAGGATTTCTTTTCAAACATATCATAAAACAAATATGAACATGTATAATTTCACCAACAACGTATATATAGGTTTGAATATCAAAACATGGCATAAACTTAGCAAAAACATTTTGAATCTAGTCATAAAACTGAAAATTAAAAGAATTAAGGATGTAGTGATTATTCACCTTGGCTTTGAGATTATGGATAAGAGATTTGATTATCGAATTAGTTGATTACTTCTCTTCTCCTGAATCCTAGCTTTAATTCTTCTAATGAGTGTAAATTTGTAGCCGGCTTTAGTATTTTGTTTGAGTGAAATGAGAGTGAGAATGAATATGAGTTTCTATATCCTAAGGGTTTAGGGTATAAGGTTTTACCATTTCCAATATTGCCCTTCTCATTTCCTTGTACATTCTCTAATGTTATTTCATTTTAGTTGACACATTTAACATAGCACGGCTACCATTAACTAATCAAATCCCAACCTATCAATCTTCACATTATTTATTTTAATTTAACTAACTAAATATTCTAAACAATGTTAGAAAAATATGGGTATTGCAGAAACCAAAATATATATAATAAGTAAGCACTCTCATATATACACATACTCCCGATTCAGTCTAAAATGATAACACCTTCCCTATCTCTACTTGACTATGGTATCAACGTAGGTTAATCTGCGACCTAAGCTCTGTTACCAAATGTAACGACCGCCCTTCACAATTGGTACCCAATACAACTAAATAGTGCATTACTGACATGGCCGACCGATGTAGGACAATCATTAAGGACTGAAAATGAAGTAAAACATCGCAGAACCCGTCGTCTATCTTATAGCGTAGGGAATAAAGTATAATATATTATAGATATAAAACTGGAGATATAGTAATAACTAAGTGATCAAAATATCAGAGTATAGATTCATAGAGTTATACATTAGGTAATAGAGTTTATACAAACAGAATTAAACTCAAATAAGTATCTCTTAATAAAATAAATAAGCAAGCATTGTTAAGGCTCCATAGTGTTGCATAGTGGAATCAACATTGAAATCCATATATAAGAGGACATAGCTCCATCCACTCATCCACTACACAGCTGTTGTGCCATACCTAGACCTTCTATCTAGTATAGTCATTTAATAGTACCCGAAATAATAAGAAGCAAAGAATAAACCTCAAGTCAGACAATAGTCTGGTGAGCAGTAAATGAATCTAAAAATACAGTACAAGTTGACATAGTAAGGAACAAGGGTATACTAACCATACCTGACCAGTCCCTGCAACCAAAAAGTTAGCACGCAGTGAATAAAAAATGTTAACTTATGAACATAGTAAAGGTATACTACAAACCAATTATGACGACGGGTGTCTAGATATCCATAACCCCAACACTTATCTCCAATGACATCCCTAGAGTGATGGATCATGGAAGAGAACAACCAAAGGAACAATAGCATCCATCACATAATCCTCACTATCAATCTATGAGCTCTAAAACATACGATAACTCATATGGCCTTTCCCATGCCAGGAACTAATGGGAATCCCCGTTTTCAGTGGACTTGTCTTTAGGCTGAAGCTGATACTAGACCCAAATCCACTAGTCCTAGGTATACGGATCTAAACCTCCGATCCTAGGTAGCCGTTCAATGTACCCATGAGTGCACTTACAATACCCTTGCTTTAAGTACAATAGAAAACAGTCTGAGTATCAACGATCATGTAGCATGCGTATCCGAGCCTCTTTCTTGCTCCGTCTAATCTCCATTATTCTCGAGGAATCATTCCACATTCCTCTATTCTACTATAGAACCATTCTCATGTTCTATCATGGGTCACCCTTCCTAGAACCCACCTATTGCAACCATCTCATGACTCCATTCAGCATTAAGTGCCATCATCTGAACCTAACACCATTCATTGTCGAGTTGTCATTACCGAAATCCAAAAGCTATCATCATGTTACTACATTGTCATCGAACACCAAGTGGACAAACAAACACCTTTAGCATGACCTGTGTGGCCTCTACTACTCTTCCTAGAAGTTTCACCACAACCCCATCAAACAAACCTCTAGGTGTCTATCGAAAGCTTTCGGTACAGAGTTGAGTACTTTGTCAATTTTTGCCAACTTTCTTTCTGCTGCTCTAATGATCCATCTTCCAAGTGCTTTGACCCCAACCACCCTATCAAAATCTCTTGGCATCAACTCAAAAGCTCCTAGTGGAAACTCCAAAAGCACTCATTTTCGTGCCCTCTAAAGCTATCGGTATGAAGTCCAATACTTACTCAAATTCTTTCACTTGACTCTCATCATCACCCCTAGCCTTGACATGAAAAACCAAAATCCATCAAGCACTTTGTACCAATAAAAAGCACTTGATATTGACTAAAATCTTTCGATACCGAGTCCTTTCCACAGCTCTAATTTTGGTGCGATCTGAATCCTGGACTCTAGTTCCGACCATTTTTGCCTTCAATTTGCTAATTTTAACCACTCCTTTTCTAACTACCTAAAAGTACTAACAAACCATATTAAAGAACAACATATAAACATGAAATATCACCTACACATGTCCACATACAAATTAAGAGAATCGACAAAATACTATTCAAGATCTAGCATTTACATTAATATGTCTGTATGAGCAAAAGGAGTTGAAAACCACTTCACAACCATCTAAAACATTTAGATCTTGGCCACAAATATTTAGAAAAATGTGATTAAGGTTAGAAAATAGTTTAGGCTCAAAAGCATGTTAAAAACATCCTTTTTGAATATAGAAACATACATGGTAGAGTGAGAATAAAGAACCACTCACCAAATACACAAAATACCAATTTTCTCCTTACATCCGAAGTGGAAAAGCAAGGAAGAGGAATGCAAATCAACCAAAATGATAAACTCAATTTTCTATAGCTAATCACCGCTCTAACTTATGAATTGGCTAAGATTAGTAAGGAAAAGAAAGGCGTTTTAATGAAATTAGGGATAACGGAGATTTAGAACTGTTTTGGAGAAGATGGAAATGACTTAAGATCGGTTACTACAGCCTTCCCTTAGCAAAATTTTCGAGATGGATTATTGGGCCTAAGCACGTATTAGCTAATTAAGCACTATAGGCCAACAATATTCAAACTTAAAATAGTACGAACTTACAAATGGTATATCTGTTTTTCTACTATGACCACTCCACGGAACGGAAACCCATCATTTTGAAGCAATGGAAGTGGTTTGAGACCCTGACACGGCTCCTATCGAATGGTATGGTCCAAACAAGATATTCAGGGTCAAAAGGACAATACAAATTCAAAAAAAATTGTAGATGTGGAAAATGTCTCTAAGAGTCACTTTCCAAAATTTTAGAGTCATACAACCTCATGAATAAAATAAATTATTTTACGATCCATCGATACGTAAAATATGGGTCGTTACATTTATAATCTTTGTCCCACCTTCTATAATCTCGCATTTGTCGTCTACTTGAATCTGACTCATGGGATGATTCATGAATATGATTAGATGATCCGATTTTCTTGACTTACTCTCATGACTTTTGAGAACAAATAATTGCTTGTGCTTTATAGAATATGGAAATAAAAGAAAGACTAGTTAGTGCAAACAAGATGACAATATTATGTATAGTGCAAAAGTAGGGTGTCATGTAAGTGTTAATGTGTCCTAGGGCCCCTTCCCCCACCACAGATAATGGACTTGGAGTTTCCTAACATAGGTTATTTATCTTGCACCAGTTGCAGACACATCATCAGAATAGGAGAGTCAACATCACCAATACTAATGTTACCAAGGCCAAAAGGACCAAATTTATATGGTAAACTCCCAAAGGATCCATAAATGTCCCCAAATGGAGGGAAGGGATTTTCTTTAAATGTGGAAGCTGGTGGAGGCAGTGTAGATGTTCGACATGAAATGATCTTTATTTTAGGCTGTCAGGAGATATGGGGCACATGAATGTCATCACTCTCATTACTAGAGCACTCACAACTAAAGCCAACATCCTCATCATTTCCTCAATCACTACCTTTTTGTTCAATATGCATGTCCTTTTCTACACTATCTCCAGCTTCTTGCCTTATTTCGAGACCGACGGAATGGTCCTGTACAGGTGGCACATCCTAGCCCTCATCTACATTAACCATAGCCTCAGGCTCATGTACAGGGTTATATCCTCTTAAACCTCTATCATGAAACCTGCACTATGACCTTCCCCTAGAAGTTCATGCAAGTTCTCATCGGTGAGAAAAAATCTCATATCTCTCTCTTCAAACGGAACCTTCTGAAGAGCTGCAAAATGCTTGCTAAGGCTACACTACTTGATGTTCTCGAACCATTTGCAAATACCAAAAACATTTAATTTAACGATTGGAGCTGTGATATCTGTGTTAGTAAGAGGAACGAGCATAAGACTTACGTCCATATTACCATTTTGTGAAAATTACAAGCTGACAATGCACAAAGAAGAACTCATCTTTAAAATAACTCAGTTTATTCCAAATCCCTAAAACTATCTAACAACCTTTGGAAGGTTATAAGAAAGTGAGTGAAGGGGACCCCTTTCGGCGCTTGAAGCTATATATGTAACAGATTTCCTCAGCAGTGGACACCCGAGTCAAATGTTGAACGAATATCATATACATATTGTTCAAGAAAGCGTAGCTGTTTGGATGTAATTGAGCTAGGGCAAGCTTCGTGAACTGCGGAACTGTACATATAAAGTGATTAAAAGGCGAAACACATGTGGCCATATGCATATAACAATTGCAAGCCGTATACCCCTTTAGCGGAAGCCGTGCTAGTTGATAGCATGCGAGAACCAACACATCGTCAAAAGGAATTCCATATCTCTCATGTATCCTTCTAAGAGACACTTCATCCACTTTCGAAGCCAGGGAATCTTAGGGATCTACTAAAATAACGGAATCTCAATATTAATATCAAGAGCAACTTCTATGGAATGTTCTTCGGGCAACACAAAAGGAACTATCCCTAAAGGGCGATTCGTTCGGTGACTAGTAGTTGAGATTGAGAATGTATAGAAGTAGACTTTATCACAAGCACTTCCATGTAACTGGACTCAGTACTCGACATATTTTAATGTCGATTGACCTGTTCCCATTGTAGAAAGATGCAAGGAGTGTCTACAATCCATAATTATTAAAAAAAACTTAACACATAAGGGAATCAGATAGGATAAAGACTTTAACCTTCATGCTGCAAAGAAAGCCTTATATAGCCGATGTATAAGACCCAACGGGTACCAGTGTCTGTTGGTCAATTGGACCTCATACATCGACAGGGGTCAATGGTGTGCAATTCAAATAATGCAGTGCGTTTATGAATACCAGCATGCTGCGAAACTGTGCATCGAATTTTACCTTCTGTCGCATGATTTACAATAGCAGAACTATAGCCCAACACTATTCAAGTTGATTTGAAAAGATTAATAACCAGAATATTTGGACGTCAAAATGCATTCAGTGTGACTGTTATCTGCAACTGTCACATTAAATCACGGTCATTGATCATTGCTTGACCAAAGTTGCAAGGAGCTCCATTCCCCATTCCTCTTCAATTTTTAAGGCTTTTTCTTACTCAAAATTAACATCCAATTCGATTTAGGTTAACCCTAGGTGTGACTTGAAGCTAGGCTAAAAAAAATCCTAGCAAATCAAAGTTCAAGTCAGTTCTCGAGTTAAACCATGAAAAATCCCTACGTCCATCTTGAGTCCGTATTGGATTTCCAAACATAAAACAAAGTCATGCTTTTCTTCCAAAAATTGAAAATTCTATCCAAGTATTGGTTCAGCCATCAAATCAAGGAGAACGGGGAAATGAATCAAGGCCACCGTCAACTTGTGGTCGACGTTTGACCATCGTGCGATGTCATGCTATCACCTATCGAAGTTAAATTAGTGTTTATTGAGTTCAAGGATCTTTTAGATCTGAGGTTAAAATTGAGATAATCGATGGGTTTATGGGAGCTAGGAGATAATGAGTTTTGGTGGCAAAGCAGGCAGTGTGCGGCATTGCTATAAGGCGATGGCGGCATAAATGGTTCGACTTTTAGGCATGGACCGACAATGACAGAGATATATTTAGAGAGTGCTTCAACTTATGGAAATGAATAAGTGAAAATGAGAAAGGCCCAAGATTACTTAATTATAAGGCGACCCAAGAGAATAGGCAAGGAAAATGCTTAAATATACGATACCAATCCAAAGCTCTCAAATCGGTACCAAACCATAAAAAAAGAGGGAGAGAGAGAGAAAGAAGAGAGAATGATGATGATGTGAATGGTAATGGTGTTGGGTAGTATGAGGACTGTAATACAAAACCAAATGAAATTTTGGACAACAGAATCCTACATGGACAATTCAAAGAAAAGATGATTGAAAACCTTCTGAATTGGAATAACGAACTCGAACAACACGCTTCGTCTCTTATACTGCCAAAGATTTGCTAATTAAAAACTGTTCAAAGTGATATAACGATCAACGGAAAGTATATTGCCTTCGTGAAAGCAGTTCTCAGAATAAAGGCACCCGTTCAGAATAGAGTTCGAATTTGAAACTGATAGCTTGAAATCAATGGTTTGTCTTGATCCAAAGCATATCTTATTAACACAAGATATACTTTGGGGAGGAAATGTTATTCAACTTTATCACCGAGCTGTATATGGATGAATCAGAACGAACGAATAGTAAGATAGCAAACTAGAGATATAGAATGATGACTCAAATATTAAAACCTAAGGTGAAGTTCAAGCCAAAAGCATGTCAAATCTTATGAAGATAACCTATGTATCAAGATACTTGGAAAAGCAAGATTCAAGACAAAATCTTGGATCGGTACTGTTTCGAGGCCTTGGTTTGGTACCGATCCAAGAAGTTTGTCCAGATTCAAAAAATCTCATGCCTATCAAAGACCATGTCAAATAGAAGCGGTGTCACCGTAAGGACCATGTCGATACATTCAAAGTATATAAGCAAAGTCAATTAGAATGATCAAAATAACCTTGGTTCATCGCTGAACCAAAGGATCTGTTCATAAATACATGTTACTAGCATCAAGTTAGGTTTTTTCATAGGTCTAAAGAGAGATGCGAACCATCAAGCAATGTCAAGAAATCAATCAAAGCTCAAAGAATTATCAGTATAGATCACCACCGATCCATACAGCTCAACTCAGTACCAATATATAGAAATTGCTGATTTGGCCACAATCTCTTCAAGACATAGAGAACATGAAGAAAATGTGGTGGAGACAAATTTGTTGGTCTTCGTCTATAAATAAAGGGTAATAGGCACTATTTCAGGATACATTTTTCTACATTCTAATTTTTGTACGATATTTTAATTTCTTAGATCATCATTGATTATAGACCACCGATCCATAAGATTATATTTTAAAAACTTTGCAGGATCATTAACAAAACTCAAGTGGACGTAGGTTAGTGATTCGCCAAACGATTATAAATTGTTATGTGTTTGTTTTCTCTTATTTTGATTTAATTTCTTCATTTTATTCTCTTCTATAAATTTTTAGAGTGTTTGCGCCAACTTTTGGTGTAAATAATTACTATTTTAAATACATCAAATACATACAAGTCGAAAATCCTTAGGAAACTTATTTAATCAATTGCAATTACGAATGTGTTTGTAAGCATAGGTATTGAATTATATAAAATAAATATTTATTCTTAAACATTCTTAGTCAAGATGTATCGAGAATGGGATATCGATATATTCACTAAAATTAGTGTTCATAACCCTCTCTGTATGGTGGAGGTGAATTATTCATGACAATTAGGTGCAGCAAGGGTTGTATGCATGTAGTTGTTTCGAACGATTACATAACGACTCAATAAGAGCAAACTATAGGTTAAAAGTCAAATAAAAGATCTCACATGATGATGTGCAGTAGACTTTTGACTTGAGAATATTGTAAAACTTAAGTACCTAAACTATCTTTGATTATAGCCAAATATACGACATCAATGATCATGTTAAGGCTATAGTTGGGTATAACTTAAATCAATTGAAGTTGAATGCTATTCAAGAGATGAATCATTACCTTCAAATAGAAGGTTGGTACCACTGTAATTGGTAGCCAATGTAAAACTGAAGTGTGTGGCCAAAGCATTTTGGTTAATCGACAACTTTTATCGAATTGAACCATGGACTTTAATGTGGGACTTTGCAATTATATATTGATATTATTAGGTTTTTGACTAAAAGACAAGCTCTAGATATCTCAACGATATAGTGACAATGCAGAGAAAATGTGTATAATATATCGTTTCTTAAGCGTGTCACTTTAAAATACAAAAAGTAGGATTTCACCTAGATAACCAATAAGCAATTGAACTTGTGTCCACTATTGTGCTTTAGCAAAATTCATACGGGCTTTAACATTTAATTTTTTTAGATAATACTAAGGACTGCGTTCACACCTGAGAGTCACATAAACGCAATTCTCAATTTCAAACCAAAAATAATTTATTAGAATAATTATTAAATTATAAATTATTATTATGGAGAAAGTAATATAATAATTATATTAATTAATAGTTGATTATTTTAATTCTTACTATTAGATGGCCTAAAATTAATTAATAAAATATATAATTATTATATATATATATAATTATTTTTTAGGTCATTGTAATAATTTAAATATAATATTCATGTATTCTCGATATGCGAAATTTTTAATATCATTCAAAATAAGGCAAGACAAATTACATGCGGTTATAAGCCCATTAAATGGGTTTAATTAATAAAGAGAGATAAGATCTCACCTATAATGCGTCATACCTTAAACGGTGGATAATGTAAGATATTTCAGATAGCCTATTGGAGTTATAAATATACCTATATGCTTCATTTTATACACTTCAAATTTTATTCTCCCTCCAAAATAAATTATGTCTTAATTGTGGATTTTGAATTCCACCTTAAGCAAGAGAATAGTACTCTTGAAAGCAAAGCTGACGGTTTAAGGTGTATTCCACCGGTAGGATCATCAAGGAAAAAATTACAAATTTTTTGATTAAAATTCTAATTGTAAAATTATTTTTGAATCAAATTATTTTACTAAATTATTTTTAGAATTTTTAAATATTATTTTATATATTATTATTTTAAAATTATTTTTTTCAAATTATTTCTTATGCCAAAATTATATTAAAAAATGTGTGCATATTATGTATACGTGCACACATCAATCACCTTTATCATTGAAGTTCATTGGATCAACGTACATCAAGTAAGCGTAGGAAGTAGAAAGAATGGGGTATGGGTGGTGGATCAGATCTGTATAGTGACAAAGATGATCTCGTGAAAAACTAAGCTTTTTTAGGCACATTGATCAAGGCGCTAAGGATACTGGAAGCATTTTCATGACTAGAGGAGTTCAATGTTTAGATGATGACGTATTTGGTGCTTTCTAGTAGCATGCTAATTCGTGAAAGGAGAAGATGAGTAGCGACTGTGATTAGAATGAGGAAAAAGATATAATTTAATGTTAATCTCTTTATTATTATAAATTATATTTTAACCCCAAAAAATTTAGGCATGAACAACTGTCACATATAAACTCCATTTTGCACGCAACTTGCCTTGTTGAGTTTATATTACAATTCAAAACACATTGAAATTATCAAATTTTATATTATATATTTATATATAACTTGAATAATAGGACATAAGTGTATTAAATTATTAGTTAAATAATTGTGTGTTAACACCATTAAATGTATATAATGTATATATTGTGATATTATTTGTCTTATTCAAGGTACATTGAATTATTAGCTAAAAAATAGTGTATTGACACCATTGAATATTATATGTATGTGTGTGCATGCATATATTGTGATATTATTGGTTTTGTTCAAACATATGTTATTTGAAGTTAAAAATTATATATGTATATGTCATTATATATGAAAAAATATTTTAGTATTAAATTTACGTTTAAATAAATGTTATTCAAATTGATAATAAATTATTTCTATGAATACTTTGAATAAACTATAAAATTCTAAATCAAATTAATATATTGATGATGTAATAAAATTAAATTCATCCAGTAGAAATAGAAATACTAAATTCTAGTGCGGTTGGAATGGGCTCCTGGCTCTTCAATAGACGAAGAGGATTCGATCCTTGGTAGCTGCACTTCAGGGGCTTGTTATTTATAGTGTTATGTAATAATACTTTAAATGGTGTAAAAACTCAGAATCAAAAAATGCCTCTGTGAGAGCCTGGTTTAAAGGGGATGGGGCTGCAGTCGCCAACCTACATCCTAGCCTACAAAAGTAGGTTTTTAAAATAAAGTACTATATACATTTTGATGTTAATAACAATATTTATGAAAACATTATAAAAGATCTCATGCATAATGAATCGAAAAGGAATTTTTTTAAAAAAAATTCTTTATACCTTGTTACTCGATGAACTTAACCAAATGGAAACAAACACACAAGAATTTTAATTAAATTCAATGAAATTCAGATATAAATAATATATTATGGATTTTAAATCCTAATTTTTAAATCCTAATTTCTAAATCCACTGTGATATATACATGCATCTTTATAGGTACCATAGACCCAAAATATTCTACACATATATTTGTTAATGTATCTCTAAATCAAGCAAAAAAAATTGATCATATATTTATCTTTTCTTCCTTTGAAAATAAAATATCAAAGACTTATTATACATGCACACGCATATGCACATACATATGTGTGTGTGTAAGCACACACTTCCCCTAAACTAGTTATCTCAAACTAGTGTAATCATACAAATCAAAATTGTATCCATATCCAAAGTTACCATATAAATTAAAATTATGTCTCCAGTATATTTGAACAATTACCTTTATTGGTTGATTGATTAATTAAATTCCTAATTTTCATATTTAAACTCCATTTTATGAAATGTCTTCTTCGTTATATATAAAATCATATCCTCTTCAAAATGTGTACAATTTATGTCGCATAATTTTAACAATTAGTGGATTATAATATTTTTCATTTCTTTTTAGTTTTCCATAATATACTTGTGACGACCCGCCTTCTACTACCAGAAAGACGTATCGTCTTTAAGAAAGAAAGGGATGAGAAAATAGAGAAGATAGAGAAGAAAGAACAACAACATCAGAATCTCACAGCGGAACGAATAAATTATAATAATCACATAAGTATTTACATAATATACAACATAAATCAGAGTTATACAGATAATACATCACATACTAGACAGTTATAAACACTTGTCTAGTTAATACAATATAACACAATCAACTCAATACACACGACTCAGAGATACCAACACAGCGGAACTAAAAATATATCTACAACGCTGAAGCCACCTGCTCCATTGCTCCTCCAGAATTCGTCAAAGCTAACCCGAATCCCTTGGCTACCCGTAAAAATTTGGGTACCCGAGAGTTTATGAAAAACAAAAATAAACTCCGGGCCAGACATGGGTCTGGTATGAGTAACAGGTTAAAGTTGCTTAACTTTGAAAATCCTTTTTGAAATAAAAGGTATCACGTAAGACTCCCCACACACAAACATGGAAAAGTTTTTACCTTACGCTAACCAAAACATTTGATAGGAAATTCAGTGATATTATAATAGGTCTAGGGTTTTCAAGTAAATAGAAAATAGCCGAAATTGTTACATTCATTAAATTCCAGCTACTAGCCACAAAAGTGGGTAATACAATCAAAACCGTTGGCACTTATTGGATTTTGGATTCCATACAATGGCAGGGCTACTGGGGTACCGTCCGTCACGGTACGTGGCCTAGATCAACGTACCGAGGATCACTCCCGACCCCCTACAACACAAGGCCGGAACCATTCCTTACTGAACAGTCCCGAACAAGATAAACCCCGCAGTTGTTTGCAACCAACTGCCCACACAGCCGAATAAAAAGGGACATCTAGACAGGGGAATATCCTTGTCCTGCTTGGGCATGACCCACCTAACCTTGCTGCACCTCCCCTGTTTTAGCCATTCCCGGTTGATGAGGCTTGAGGTTACGATTACCTTTAGAGAACACATTTCTTAGAATGCTCATCGCCCACCTGACGATGTGTTGAAAGCATTCAATCCATACAAGTTCGTTCCGGGTTCGAAAGAAACCGAAGGCATTATCTCGTTACACTCATTTTGGAATCACCCTCAGAGTTAATGACGATAACCCTTGCATTCTGAATCTTCATCTTCACTTCAGATTCACGACCTATCGTTAATTTGGAATCGATGTGGTTTTCGGATGTTCCAAATGTGGAAAACCGATCCCGGTCTCATCGAAATCCAAAACGTGTCTTTTAAGGCCAAGTTGTCTATTTAGTCTTAACAGTTTAATTCAATATAATCAATATACACACAGATAGATAATTCACAATATCACAATAGATAATCACAGATAATCTCATAAACAGATAATAATATTATCATCCAAACAGATAACTAAATATTATCATATTTAAACCAAGCATCCATATCACATAGATATTACTCATGTTATATCTGAATTCAACATCATCAAATGAAATATCCATATGCATAAGCAATGGTTTATAATCATACCATTTGTAATTAATTTAAAATGAATTAAATTAACTACTTCTATTTCTAATTAATTTAAAGTAAATTAAATTAATTACTCCATTTATAAATCCTGCTTATACGACCATTAATTAATTACAAATCAAACTAATTAATCATCCTCTAAATATTCACCTTGATTAAACACCTTTGATTAATCATTCACTAATTACAATAGGTAATTAGTCCTTAATTAATTAATTATTCTAAATTATTTATAGTAATTAACATTTTATTACCTTATTTATTAATTTAATTAATTACATTTATTGTTGATAAATTACATAAATTTATCACTACATTATTAATTATTTCTTAATTAAACAATTCTTAATTTACATCATTAATTACATTAATTAATGACATTTAACTTAGATTTAAATTAATTTACTTTGACTAAATTAATTACATTAAGTAATTAATCTTTAATTCAACTCAATTATTAATCACCCTTGATTAATAACATTCCAGTAATTGACTATCATTAATTACTTATATTAATAAATTAATTATCCCATAATTAATTATCTCCATTTATTAATCCTCTGATTAATTACAAAAGTAATTATTCAAATTACTTATCAACCCATCATCTTCCATTAATTACATCCAGTAATTAACGTTAATTACTTCCTTAAGTAATTATGCTCCATTGCATACACTAAGTAATTATACTTATCAATTTATTAAATGATTTTCTTAAATTAGTTAAACTAAATTAATTAACTTAAATTAATCATTTAATCAAAATTAATTACAAAAAGTAATTAATCTCTTAATTACTTTTATCAAGTAATTTCACTTAACCATTTACAATAGATTATCTAATTAATCTGATTAATTATCAAAATTAATCTCATTAATAAATTAATTAGTAATCTTTATTTAATTATCTTTATTAACTAATATCATCTCCTAATTTACTTCTTAATTTATCTTTATTTATAAATTAATCTAAATTATTAATTTATAAATGTAATAAATACACCATTCCTTTATTATCTTATTAATTAAATCATTTAATGCCTTAATTATTCTTAAGATAATTTATTTCTTATTTAATGACTTAATTAATATAAAAGTGTATCAGAACATTATACTTTTAAATTTAGATTCAAATTCCATTTTGAATTCAAGATTCAAAAAGATTATTGTTAAAAACATTTACCAAATTTAAATTCTATTTGAAACAAATTTACTTTTCAAAACTATTTTATTTAAACTGGATTTATATATTTAACTTTAAAACTGATTTAAAATTTCAGATTTGGATTCGAGAA
Organism: Allium cepa; assembly: GCA_030765085.1. NCBI lineage: Eukaryota > Viridiplantae > Streptophyta > Magnoliopsida > Asparagales > Amaryllidaceae > Allium > Allium cepa. The sequence continues at coordinate 24,564,526 of CM060938.1, read as the reverse complement.
ATACTTGAATCCATTAGTTTCACCTTGAATTTAAAACTTGGGTTTAACTTGCTTTTTGAGAATTTGATTTTTAATTTTTGATTTACAATCCAATTCATTTTTCTAAAAAAAACTTAGATTCAAAAATTCATTTGAATCTATACTTTTGAACTTTTAAAATTTCAAACACAGTTTACATTTGTTTCAGATTTTACCAATGAATTTCAAACCTGAAGTTGTCAGGTTTTTAAACCTGAAAGAAACCCATATTCCATTTTTTATAAAAACTTTATTTATTTCAGATTTGAATTCAAGCTTCAAACAGATTTACACTTGGTTTAAATCCATTACATTGTTAAATAGGTTTCATTTGCATTTTGTTGGAAAGTCAAATTTTTGTTCCCAGGTTTCTGCAAAAACCTGAAACACATATTTACTCGACGCGAACCAAACTGCACCGAGTCATCCTTTCCCCTACTTCGAGTCACGTACTCGAGTGACTCGAGTGCTTTTCCCCAGTTAAAAACTCCTCTGCACATAAAGTTCACCAGAACTTCACAAATGCATGGTGCACATGCACCGTGACTATGGCCATCTCCGGCCATCCACTCAGGCTTCAACACATCACCGGCCATCACCATACCCAAACACGATCATCCAAAGCCACCTCACTTGCTCGAAACAAAATCGAGTTTCCCAATTCACAACCTGGAACACAGACTCGCGACCAACCACAAACCTGGAAACGTCACGAATACCCAATGCCGATCACCAGAAAATCAGCGACTCCGGCCAACCCCTCGCCTACGACTAAGCTTCCACCCCTCAAAAACTTAAAACACTCGATCAACTATAGAGGGCGAGCTAATCGAATTTTCCAGTCTTGCTAAAATTAGGGTTCCTAACCAAAAATCCACCACCGCTGCCTCCTCAATGCAATATATCACCATCAACCATTTTTCCCATCAACTACAATCACTCAACCATCACTACCCAAGATTCCGACCTCTTTAAACATTTGGGTCACCAGAAAACTCCACAAATTCATTTCCAGTTCATCCTAGTACTGCCCCTCAATTCCTAAATTAAAAATTATGATTTTGTTGTTAAAAATCATGTTATAGCTTTTGTTTTCACCTTAATATACTGAATTCACAATTTACAAAGTTTGAGTTCTTCACTTTTGTTTATTATACACTGTTATTTTCATACTTCAGAGGCTCTCAAGCTTGACATTTAGCTTAATTAAGTTTTTAAACATTAGTCCATAACAAATCAAATAGCTTTGTTTGAAATCCAAATTCTAACAACAATTGATTGAAGAGAATATGAATTTAAATCCTAGAACAGGAAACTGGAAAACTAAGTACAGAGAACATTCATATGGTAATAGACAGGCATACATCAGATTGCTTTACATGTATACATATTACAATGTTTACCACAGAAATAACAAGCAACCATATTTAATCTTAAGTTTGAAAAAAATGATGTTACTCACCTAGGTTTGAAAATGAACAGAGCACCTTTTGACTGATACAGTTTGAACTTTAGAAACTGGAAAATGATTTTCTTGCTTCTCCTTTCATTCATCTTGCTTTCTTCAGTTGTAAATATTACTAAGTTTGTATAATTGAAAATGTTTGCCATTTTTCTTTGTTTCAGGTTTTTAATGAACGAACTAAAAAAGTATGCATATATAAAGAAGTTCAGGGGACGGTGATAGCTGGGTTATGCATATGCTAGCACAATTAGCCTCTTGTTTGTATCAGGCAAGATATTTTAATTAGGGGCTGAGTTGATCTTTAAAACAGTCCGAAATGATTTTGTTACTTGCTAAGAAATGAAGCATTTATTGCTAATGTACATTATGCATCTACTAATCCTCTCTTTTATGCTTAGATATTTTGCTTTGTTTATATTTATTTTACTTTGCATCTCCAAGTACTACAGGCTACACACCTATTCTACTTACCTGGCAACTTCATTTATTTGATCTTTTTATACAAGGCATGCATCATATTATTAAGTATTTCTTACTTTATTTTGTTTTATACTTGATGTTTATACATGTCAGAATCTTAATCTTACAAGCTACTAACATTTTATTTTATTTTGTTTAATTGCCAACATAACTATTGTATAGACATGATTACATGTTTCTTTTTCTTAGCTTATTCTAGTTATTAATTATAAACTTTACTTATGTATTAATTTTTATTTCTAATTCAGGAGCTTGTTATTATTACACTTATTATTTTAAACTTATATAAATCTTTGTTATAAGACTTATTTTAATTTTAAACTTACAAATCTTAATTTTCCAAAACATAGGTTTAAAATAACAATTCCTATTTATTTAAAATCCATTGTAAAGATATTACATTATTATTATTGTTTAAATAAAACTCATTATTAAATTGAAAATAAATTTTCAAAAGAAACTATCTCTTTAAAATATAAATACTTATTTATCAAGCTATATTTAAAACAAAACAAAACTTTTTATTTAATTTAAATTCTAGGCTAAACCATTTTAAACAAATTAAACTTTATCTTGAGTATTTTTAAGATCATATTATTATTTATTCAATATTAGATTTCCAAATTATCAAAAATAGTAAAATTAGGAAACATAACTTTATCTATTAAATTTAAAACAAAACTTATCTATTTATAATATATACCAATATATACATATATACATTATAAATAGAAACAATTTAAATTAGCTTTTTAAAAGATAAATTACCAGTTAAATATTTATTTAAAAGAAGATGATTAAATCAATTTAAATATATTTTTAACAAATATTATCAAATCAATTTAATTTTTAATGTAGATTATTAAATTGATATTCCCCCAAATTTCCAGGATGTCACAATATTCATCCGTTAGGGTTGACTCGGTGGTGATGAAGTGTAATGATCTGAAATTTTTGACTCGGTGGTGATGAAGTGTAATGATCTGAAATTTCTAACGCTTCATATTTAAATATATGAATTATTTAAATATTTGAATCTTGGATTTAATGTGATTAATATATTTTTGTAACCTTGTCAACCACCTTATAATTAATAATGGATAAAGGTGAACTTATTTTTGAAATTTTTTTGGAAAAATAAATAGTTCGAAGAGATATCGATAGTGCGACCGAAAATCATTTTATGGATAAAAGACTTTTTAATCTTAAGAAATTGTTCGAACTTGTTGTGCTTGTCTAATTACTTATATTTTATTAATTAGAAACAAAAAATAATTTGTGTAATTAAAAGAATCTATAAGGTTTTGGAGATATTTTGGAGAGGAGTGGTTTGGGAATTTACCAAAGAAGATATGAAGAAACTTTGGTTTAGTGAGGTGTAAAGCAAATCACATAGGGACGCTGTTTTGGTTAGCCACCCTATGGGATTTGAAGGTCATTTTACCCTTGATTAAATCTACATAACATGCTTCTTGTGTTCATAAATTTATTTGCTAAGTTTTATAACAAAAGCATAATTATTTTACTCCTTTTTCTCCTTTTTAATCTTCTAAAATCATATCAAATCATTCCATACTTTAAGCAAGGCCTTAGAATAGCATAGCAATAAAAAATCAACTCGAATGATGAATAAGTGGAGCACAAACCGCTAAATACTTTGGGCTATGAGCAATCTAGGTTGGAGGGGAGCATGGCCTTGTGTTGTGAAGGCTAAAGGTATAATCATTTAACTTTTAGCATTGCATGATATACTATTTATGTTAGTGAATGTGATATAAAAATAAATTGGTATAGTTAAATAAACCAATAAGATAAAATAAGTAAGTTTTACATAGATCGTTTTATTCTTATGACTGTTCTTGATCTAAAGATTCGAGTGCATGATTTCTAGGTGAAATACACTAATCCAAACAAGGATTTTTCACTTTATTCCCGATGGCGAAAATTTGGAATGAATTTTTGATATGATCCCAAAGTTTTTTATCATAGTATAAGGCTTTGTAAGAAGAAATGAAGTTTCTAATTAAGGAAACTGATCGGGTTCCACATTAGATAGGTCAAATGGTCTATACTAGTTCAGAAGTGAAATTTATATGATCGAGCAAGCAATCTGATCGGATATTGCATATGGATGATCCTTGTACATCGTATGGGCTTAAGTATATAATTAGTATGTTTTATTAGCTTATGGAGAGTTTATAAAATTAATCTTCGATTTTTTCTAAGGTAGCATGAATAATCGTCTATGTAATAACTTGAGGCTGCTAAGCGTAAGGTACTCTTAGTAGATTATTTATCATCCTTGCACGATTAAAAGGTTTTAGAACCTGAGCAAACTGTAAACTTTGTTTACTATTGATTTTGAATACAGTTAAGTATTGATTGTTCTCGTTTCTTTTGTATGATAGTCGTGTTGGAATTGCAGGGGCAAAATGCTTTAATTGGGGTAGAATGTGACGATCTGGAATTTCGAACACTTCGTATTCAAATATCTTAATTATTTAAATATTTGAATCTTGGATTTAATGTAACTCAATTGATTTTACAATCTTGTTAAACCTATTTTAACTAATAACTGATGAAGGTAAACTTGTTTCTAATAAATGTTTACAAAAATAAATAGTTTTAAAAGATATCGATAATGTGACCGAAAATTATTTATGGATAAACAGCTTTTTACTCAATATAAGTTGTTCGAAATTGTTATGCTTGTCTAATTAACTAATGTTTCACTAATTAGAAACTAAAAATAATTTATGTAGTTAAAAGCTTCTAGAAGGTTTTGGAGATATTTTTGAGAGGGGTGGTTTGGGAATTTACCAAGGAAGGTAAGAAGAAATTTTAGTTTAGTGAGGTGTAAAGCAAATCACATAGGGGGTTGTTTTGGCTGGCCAAGCTTCGAAGGTCATTTACCCTTGATTAAATCTACATAACATGCTTCTTGTGTTTATAAATTTATTTGCTAAGTTTCGTGACAAAAGCTTGAGTATTCGTACTCTATTTTCCCCTCTTTAATCTTCTAAAATCATATTAAATCAACTCCAAATCGTTCCAAATTTTAAGCAAGGAGTTATAACAACATAGCAACATGGAAAAGAAACTCAAATGATGAAGAAGTAGAGCACAAACCCCTAGGCACTTTGGGCCATGTGCAATCTAGGGTGGAGGGGAGCATGGCCTTTTTTGTGAGGGCTAAAGGTGAAATCTTTTGGACTTTGGTGATGATATGAAGTATTCATGTGTTCGTAAAGGCTTATGCATGTGTTAACTTGGTTTTAGGTGAGTTTACTCACCATCTGATAGTATGTATTGTGTTATATTTGTTATTCTTGAAATATAAAGTTAATGAACGAATTAAAGTTATAACTTTGGATCTTACTTGCTTTTGAAAGTAAATGACAACTCTATATATTATAACATCACTTCTATGACCTTTATAACATGTGGTATGACCTTAATATCGTGTCTATATGATTGTTTGAATCGTGTGTTGAAGTTGAAATGGATATGGAATGGTCCATATAGCAATAGTCGCTATGAAAGAACTTTAAATCTCCTTGTGTTAAAACCCGTTCAAATTGTTTACTTTTTAGTATATTTTGAAATAATTTATTTTTTTGTTCTATATACACATATAAGTGTAAGGGACAACAAGAAATCGATTTGAAATGTGGCAGAACTTGTAAAACAAAGTTGTGAAAGTTAATAGCAAAAAGGTCGTTATGGATGCAATTTGAGAATGCCATGTGTTTGATGATTTTTAAAGTTAATTTTGGAAGAATCCTTAGGAGTTTCATTGTTATTTTAGTAATTAAAATATATATACTTATTACTGTAAAAATATCGAGGTCTAAAATGTTATAGAACTGGTTGAAAGAAGTAGAAAAGGATAGAAGCGATAATTATTCGCTATGGGTGCAGTTTGAAAATGTCATGTGTTCGATGATTTTCAAAGTTAATCGATGATTTTCAAAGTTAATTTGAAAGACATCCTTAGGGGTTTCTTTGCATGTTTTTTACTTATTGTAAGTATACTTCTTACAGTTAAATAATCATAGCTTGAATCGATCGTTTGGATAGAAAAAACTGGTCAACCTTTCGATGCTTTTCTAAGTGTTCTCTATCCAAAACTTTCTACAATGCTTATAAATGTTGTCTATAATCTACTACAGCACCACTGCGCATGTTGACATATTTTGTTTTAATACGACATTTTAACTAGTTTTTCGTGATTTAAGTGGTCTAAAATTTATTATCTTTGTGAAATCTTTTTATGGAAGTTTAATAACATGGATTAGAATATGAAAAAAGATTAGAAATTTAAATATATTTTTAATAATTAAATATGAATTTTTAAAAAAAAATGTTTCCTTTGTAGCATTTAAAATAAATGTTTTTAGTAAATTATAAATTAGCTATTTTTAAGTAAGATTTTGTATGGATGTTTAAAACTTATTTATAAGTATTTCTAATGTGTGTGTGTGTGTTTTTGTATGTGTGTGTGTATAAGCTTGGAAAAGTTAAGTATTTTATAGAAGAATAAAGGTGATTTTGATTATAACACTTAGTTATAGTAAATCATTTTGAGAAGTTAATCGGGAGTATATTATCTTGCTAATAAGTATATTTAGTTCTTTAAATGTTTTAATGATAATGATAAGTGTAATATGGTTTTAGGTTTATACTAATGATGTTTAAACAACATTTTTTTTAACTGATTTAAATATATTTTTGAAAATAATTAGATCTTTAAACAGAATAGTTTAAGGACAATATTAAGTGTACATGGTTTTGGGTTTATAGTAAATGTTTTAATAACATTTGTTTGTAATCCATTTAATTATACTTTTGGAAATGTGAAATCTTGCATAAGATTTGTGAATATTCTTATACCATTTGGGATAAGAATATAGATACATTTCTACGTAGTGAAAGAGTAAAAATGAATAATGAAATAGTAATATACATGTATATGTCTTTTTGTATAGGTGTTTTAGATATATATAAACATACAACTATTATTGATCTCAAAATTGGCCACTAATACCCAGTTGTATGAAAGCATTAATATCCGGTCACAAATCTTAGAATGTATCTAATGTAGAGAATATAATATGAAGAACAAAAAAATTAAAAATGAAAGCAATTAAAAAGAGAGAAGATTTATAGTGGTTCGGCTAACTTCGGCCTACGTCCACTTCAAAATAATCCTTTTTATTATGCTATACTTTTTTATAGTTACCATCTGAAATCCAAGAATAAAATTGGTCGAATGTAGCCCAGGTTGAAGGTAAAAAGAAGAAGAAAGAAGATCTATTTCCTGAGGCCATGCATGTTGTATTTATAGGACAAGATGTGCCATGATCGGGCTGAAATTTTGGCATAAGAACCTCCAGGCCATGACGAGGCCACACAAGAATTTTAAGGCCTGTTGGGGCCCACAACAGGGATCGGCACCAATCCCTATTTTGGTGTCCAAATAGGGGGCGATCCCTTTGGGGGTTTCCTGATGATGTTAGTTGCTTTCCCTCTAAATTTCATACCATTTCGACTTACGATTTGTGAGATATCGCGTTTTTCGTGAAATGGTGTTGCATACATTCTGATTTCAGCCGATCCCTCCAAATACCTCCAAATGACATGCGATCCATAGAGAAGCTTCTTCATGTTGTATTATGCATATCCTCCAAGTTTCATGACAATTGGATTAGCAAAACTCGAGTTACTGATCGATTTTTGTTACAATATGCTGCGAAGGATGATTATAGCAGATCCTTATCGAGGGATAGGAGCCGATCCCTCTAACTTGTGCTAAATGACGTGCGACCGCTATAGGGTGTTCCACATGTTGTAATAGCTTGTGCTCCAATTTTCATGTCAAATGGATGGGTAGACGTTGAGATATTAATTGATCTTCACTATAAGGTTGGGTTTAGCCGATCCCTAAAAGGGAAGAGGGCTTATCCCTCCAAACCTCTCCAAAGGCCATGCGATCCCTAGGGTAGACTCCTTATGGTCCCCTCTTCCTGTTTTCAAAGTTTCATTTCGATCAGTCTTATACTTGTTGAGTTATGGAACGGTCATCATTGAGTTGGGTTGTGTGCATCCTGTTTAATCTGACCCCTTTACTCCGATCCCTCTATTCCAAACCCTCTTCTAGGGGAAGCATTAGTTCCACACTTGGCTATTTTTTGGGTGTCATCCATCCGAATCCATTCAACTATAGCTCATAGTTTCAAATATAACCGATCTTCAATTTTGGTAATCGTCTCTCCGAGCTTTCTGCTTTGATGACCGTGAAGTCTGTGGGGTTAAATCCATTTGTGTACTACTTTGGAAAAAGGTGGATTAACACTTTGCCCCCAAAAAAATGTCGTGTGATAGGAATGTATGTTTCGAACTGACATAAATTTAAAATCCATAATCCATTGTTAGCCATATATTCCAATCCAGAATTTAATCCAAATAAATGGTCTCTCCGTATCATTTTATCCAGATCTGCATCCATCCAAAGCCAAATCCATAGCTGTTCAAACCTGATATCCAAATCTATGACCTCTCTGGGTTGTAATCCTAATCCAAATCCTCGATCTCACCAGATCCTTGCCGTCCGTACTCAACGACCTGAGTAGGCCGATCCATCGTGTTCGAGTGAAGCGACCTATCCCTTGATAGGCATAGTCCATACTTGACGACCTTGATCTCTTCGGATCCTTTCTGAGTACAATCCATACTCGACGACAAAAGTAGGTCGATCCATCATGTTCAAGTGAAGCGGCCTACCCTTTGGCATGCATAATCCTTACCTGATGACCTGTTGGGTTGTATATTCAGTCTCGATACCCAGTTGAGCGCTTAATCCATGATGCATGAGTCCGTTTCGTCGTGTTCGCCCAACGAAAAGACCCGTACCTTATGATTGTTACCCCATCTCCCCGGATCAAGTCTGACAACCAATAAACTAGAGTTTAAATAAAACTATAAAAATAAGAGTTCGAAGCAAACAAGAAGAAAAAATTTACAAACCCTAGCACTACGATTTATCATCAGCTCAGAGCATGACTAGGGACCATCCTCGATCCCGTATATATGTAAGTGACTTAGCTGTCCTACTATGGAGTTTGTTATTTATTCCATGTTATCTCGATATAATGACTTGATCCAATGCCATTTTCATTCGAGGTGGATGGTGGCTGCTCCAGTTCCACCGCCGTAGCCCGAGTCCTTAGGTATTGTTGTAACTGACCATTCCTCATGTGTTCCTTAATGATATCCTTCAAATGCCTGCAGCCATTTGTATTATGCCCATCCAACTTATGGAATAGGCAGTGCTTTCCTGATATCCCTTCACATTCGGAGGGTTCCCTCCATGCTGGCTTTCGATACGGAAGGCATCCTTGAGTATTCATATATATCTGTTCTAGGTTTCACTCAATTTCGAGTAAGAAGAGAATTTGGATTCTTCACTCTGCTGCTTCGATCCATCGAAGCTATTGTCCATATTCCGTTTACCCTTGTCCTGTCTTGAGCATTCACCGGGCGGTTCTCCATCCCATATCGTATTAACTTACATTGCCTATCTATCAGCTTTCACATCTTCTTGTCGTAGAAAACTTTCTGCTTCATGGTATAATTCTCCAAGATCCACTTGTATCATTAATATCTTAAAATTTGAATTATCTGCAACTCCTGACACTGCCGCCATAAAACCATTGATGGATATAGTCGATTCACTGAAACTACCGTCGCATTAAACCTAGTTAAGAAATTCTTGAGTAATTCTCCTGCCCACTTCTTTAATGATGTTGATGTCATCACATTCTTGGGTCTCATAATGTAAACCCAAAACTACTTCATAAATTTTCGACCAATTCCATCGATGTGCTAATAGAACTGCTTTCTAACTATCTGATTCATAGCGCGGCTGCATCCGCTAAATACATGGGCAAGCATCGTGCCAAGACTTCTTCCGATGCCCTAAATACTTCCATGTGCCGTATATACCTCATCATATGCATAGCCGGATCTGACTTTCCGTCATAAACTTTCGGTATTGGTAGTTTGAATTCCGGTGGATCCCTAGCAATCCTGATATTAGAAGCGAATGGACTTCTATTTACATCCTCTAGATCCATGTTTACCGGTCCTCCACGCATAGCTCACCTGATTATCTCTGAAAACTGTCATTTGTCTTCCAATGGTAGTCTCCTATCATTATGTCTAAGTTGGCTCCCTAATCTACGAGGGAATTCTAGAACATATTCCTCCGGACGAGCATCTAAATTCCAATTCGCACTAAGCTCCATGGGATTGATCACAGGTCCTCTAGCATCGTGATCAACTAGACTTAGGGGCATACTCCATAGCCTTTAGGGATCGGTGCCGGAAGGATCGATTTCGATCCCTTTAAGATGGCCAGGGACTGCTCCATGCTACTCTGTCCATCCTTTTTCTGTTGGCTCCATTTCCATGTTCCAGGTTCTGATTTCCAACGATTCCTACTACTTCAGCTCCTTGATCTAAGTTGTTATTAGCTCCTATAGCTCTATTCCCTTGATTTTGCACTCCGTCTTTTCCAATCTATTGGAGCAAATTCTGCATCATCTCCTCCTGTCTTTTCAGCATCCTCTTCCGCATATCATCCATCATCGTTCCATTTCATCCCTGGTGATGTGGTTAGATGCTTGATTAGCTCCAGCTCTTGAGAAAGCTGCCTGACTCCCTTCATGGTCGCTCCTTTCTGGTAGCACTCTCCTTGTTTATTGCCTAGCCATTACTTTCTAGATTCAAGTATTCAAGCTTCAAAATCTAAGATCCTAGCTTTCAAATCCATGGGTGCAAGTCTTCTCAGTGAAAGCACTAAAATGTTGGTCTCAAAATTGGCCATCAATACCCAGTTGTATGAAAGCACCAATATCCAATGATAGATTTCAGATAGTATCTAATGTAGAGAATATAGTATGAAGAATAAAAAAATTAAAAATAAAATCAAGTAAAAAAACAAGATTTATAGTGGTTCGACTAACTCTGGCCTACATCCACTTCAGAATAATCCTTTTTATTATATTGTAGTTTGTTTACAGTTACAATCTGAAATCCAAGAATAAAATTGGAAGAGTGTAGCCTAAATTGAAGGTAAAGAGAAGCAGAAAGAAGATCCTTTTTCTGAGCCATGCCTGCTGCATTTATAGGGGAAGACGTGCACAGATCAGGCTGAAATTTCGACAGAAGAACCTCTAAGCCATGGCGAGGTCACACAAGATTTTTCAAGAGCATCGGTGCCCACAATAGAGATCGGTATCGATCCCTATTTTTGTGTCCAAATGGAGAGTGAACCCTCTAGGGTGTTCCCCATGATGTTAGCTACTTGCGCTCTAAATTTCATGCCATTCTGATTTACGTTTTGTTAGATATCGCATTTTCCATGAAATGGTGTTGCACACATTCTGATTTCAGCCGATCCCTTTGGAGGGATAGGGTATGTCCCCTCCAGACTCCTCCAAATGACATGTGATCCCTAAGGGAGCTTCTACATGTTGTATTATGCATAGCCTTCACGTTTTATGCCAGTTGGATTAGTGGAACTCGAGTTATTGATCGATCTTTGTTGCAATATGTTGCCAAGGCTAATTATAGTCGATCCCTATAGAGGGATAGGCGCCGATCTCTCTAATTTTCTCCAAATGATGTGCGACCCCTGTCGGATGTTCAACATGTTGTAGTTATCTTGTAATCCAAGTTCGATCCCTATTGAGGGTAGGGGTTGATCCCTCCAAACCTCTCCAAAGGCCATATGATCTTTAGGGTAGACTCCTTAGAGTCTCATCTTCCTCTTTTCAAAGTTTCATTTTAATCCGTCTTGTGGTTGTTGAGTTATGGAGCGATCATCGTTGAGTTGTATTGTGTGCATCATGTTTAATCCAATCCCTTTACTTTGATCCATCTATTCCGATCACTCTATTCTGATCACTCTTCTAGGAAGCACTAGTTCCATACTTAGCCATTTTTTGGGTGTCGTCCATCCGAATCCATTCAACTATAGCTCACAGTTTCAAATATAATCGATCTCCAATTTTGGTAACTATATCTCCGAGCTTTCTGCTTTGATGATCGTGAAGTATGTCGGGTTAAATCCACATGTGTACTACCTTGGCAAAAGAGATTAGAAGTCACTTATGAGATTTAATCGTGTTTTATGTGTTTACTTGTCTATGGAAAATATTTAATCTGATACTTAGCACTAAAAGCCAACAAAGTAGATTTACTCTATCTATGAGAGTTATGAATTATGTTCGAGTGGGGTTTAGAAGCAAACAATGCTCTAACATACCAGCTTCACTCTTGATAGTATAAGTTGAGAAATGATAAGTATTCAAGACTTGGTTTTCACATACGATCATTTTTATTTTGTACTAGGTAGTCGATTAGTCGGCTATCGAGTTTGACCCAGCTAAATTTACAAATATATGTAAGCATCACATATTGATATGGTTTGAGATCCTCTGGGACGGACTCATTCGAATGAATCGGCTCTTTCTTTAAGAATGTATATATACAAGATGCCTTGGGGAAGATTCCTTTATATCGTTTTTTTACTTCTTAAAGAATTGGAATTGAGCTAACTAGAAATTCACCAATTTAGTTTTGAAAAGATCGAGATCAGATAAGTGTATTACTTACTGAAAACCGCTTCAAAACTGATATACGCGTTCTATGTTTTAGAAGCGATTGTGGAGTGGAATGTTATAGAGTTAACCTGTCTATCCTAAGGTTAAGTCCAAGGGAGAGGTCAGCGTTAGCATTCGTCGGATGACTTTTGCTGAGATCCATTGAGAGATTCGTGACCTATTCGAGATGTTGGAGAGAGATTCAAGATCTGTTCAAGTGATGAAGACTTTTATGTTGAGATGCTGAAAGTGATTTCATCATCGGTAATGATAGAAAATAGAGTATGCCTCATAGCCAGTGGGTTTAGCTAACCTAGAAAGGTACATCAACTCTAAGTATTTAAAGATGCTTTCGATTACTGCTAGCAGGGGTTGATGGTATTTGGTATCACGTGTTCAGACGTGGACCAGCTATGTCTTCCTAGTGGTATATTTTATCTAGAGATATATGTGGTTTGAAAGGTAGATTCTGACCCTTGCTAAGAGGTCTGACTCGATGTACCGACCTCCAACGGAAACCCTTATGGAAGTATACCTTAGGGGTTTTAGTTGTACTTCTAATATTGTTGTGTTGTGAGATGCAAGCATCATAACTATTTTTTTATTTATACTTATACCCTAGACAATATCTATTATATCATCACATGTACTTGTTATATGGGTTTGCTTCTTTTGAGGGGATAATCATCCGATGATTCGGTGGTTTCAAAAGTGTTGTTTTACGGTGATCACATATTTCTTCAAATTTCCATACCAGACTTATGTCCGACTCATGGTTTTATTTTTCCCTTAATTCCTCGGGTGCTCTTTCGAGTAGTTTGAGAAAGGCAGGTTTTAGCTGGATATTCTTTGGAGCTCGAGGAGTTGAGCTGGATGCTTTCACTTACTTCGTATTCTTATTTCCACCATACTACTATTATGTATATACATATATATCAGCAATTGTAAAGACATGCTGTTATAACTATCTAGGTTGATAGTAGTACTTAGGACTATAACTCTAAAATTATATGTACCTTAGAGTGCAACTCTGAAATGATATGTATCTTAGAGTGAGAGTTTGTACTGTCTTTTGATATTATATGTTATCATTCCATTGGAAGATTGATGTTGTATTCATTCTACCTTGTTCTTTTTCTTTTTATTTATCCTAACAATCTCTCTTTTCGACACTTGGGTACTCGACACGTGAATGCTGTATATATATTAATGTGGACATTTGGAGGTCGAAAAAGCAGGTCGTTACATGAAGAGAATTTCATATGTTCAGTAAGTTATAAATTTAACTCTCATGAAAATAGGCTGGATTTATGGTGCATCCGGAAACTTCAGCTGGCTAAAATTTCCGACGTGTCGAAACACCGTTTCGCCGAAGCGTTCCGTATTGGACTTTTTGGTCTTGACACGTTAGATGGTGCGACGGACGCATCAGGTTTACGAACAGCAACTTTTTCACCTATATAAATCTCACACCGTTCTCTTCTTCCTCCACCAACCCAAAACTGCAGATACAAAGACATTTTTGGTATTTTCCAAGCATAAATCGAGGTAATTTATTTTCAAACTATGATTATTTCACAATTCTATACAAAATATATTTTTTTACATTTTTTTGAATTTATTTTGAAATTTAGGGTATTAACCTCCTCCATCGAATCTTCGATTCAAACTCTCGTCGACTAAGATTCTCAAAGAACCTATAGGTTTCATAGACATCTACTTGGCACGAATAGATACTCGTGTTAGATGAATTGGCAGTTGGTGCCAAGATGTTGCGGATGACTTCAAGTAACGCTTAGGCATTAAGTGCACCATCACCCATATAAAAAACAAATGGGATAATGTGAAACTTGTTCGAACGTCATGTAATGAACTACTACAAACAGCAAGGATATTTGATCGATTAAATAAGATAGTGTTCAAGGAGATGATGAATGATGGTAGACAACCGCTTCACGATTCCGTCGCTTTAAAAACCATGCTTCCCCATTTTTAATTGGTTGAACAAGACATACGACAATTTTGGATACCATTGCCTCCGATGGTAATACGTAGGAACCCTCTTTTAGCTTCTAGGCTTATTTCTTAGTTCAAGATCCCTCTTACTAACTGAAATAAAAGAATTAGTATATCTGTTCCGTCCAAAATGGGCTGGGGTTATGAACTTATAATCATGGAATCGACTCGATCATCAGATACATCTTGGAACCAAGCTAATTTTGAAACGGCTTTGTGATAATGGAACCAACCAGCAAAAAGCATTAACAATGCAAAGACCAATGCACCAATTGCAGTACAATAGAGTTGTAACTCACTAGTTATTTCATAAAGAAAGGCTTACATTCCTCCATCAACTCCAACTTACTTCAACATCCAACTATACTGATAATCTTTTAGGTATAGCAAATGAGTTGTTATCTAGCCTCACCGCTGCTACTCCATGGTGAACACTCGATGTCGCTACTCTAAGAGATGGTGATTCAAATTTCGACGTGTTTAAACGAACTATAAAAAGTGGGAGTTTGCTTATTTACGCACGAGCCTACAAGTTATAAGCTAGTTCGTTCTATGTTGAACAAAGAGAATGAACTAAAATGTATATTAAATTAGATTGTTCAGCAATTTAAAGCGAAAAAGATGTGATGTATTGTTATTTTTCAAATGTATATTTGTTTGATGAAATATACTTTTTTTTAAGTATTTTACACATAATTTATAATTAAATATCAACTATTAATATTTATTCAGAAATATTTAAAACAATTCAAAACAAATAACACTTTGCTATATACAAACTATAATTTCCCTTTCGTTGTCCCTCTCTCAGCAAAAAACGCATTTTCATTTCATCCAACTTTCCTCGTTAGTGACATGTTCAAAATATCATTTTTGGTGCCCTTTCGCTTAACAAAATGCATTTTTACATCAAGATCACTAGCTTAAATGGTAAGATATTTAGATTGTAGTTCTAAACGTCTTGGGTTCGATCAAACGATATATCAAAATGAGTGGTCTGATTAAATTAAACATAGAAGAATGAAAAGAAAAAATCCACATTGCTAGCACCACAACAAAAATATTGATAGGACAAGAAATTTGTTGACGCCTATCAAAAAATTTACTGTAAATATTGTACGTCTAACATGGTCAAACTACTTTTGCTATGTGTGACGTTTTGGAATAGCTAAATATACTTAGCTGGGTTCTTTGGTAGTTACCGGACTGAGTACTGATTCCACGCATCCTTGGATGATAGGCAATTTTCCCATTTATGAGATATTAGCTATGAGAATGTGTTGTGATCCTATAAAATCAACGCATAATTACTCAAAGTTTACAAATGAAGATCGATTCTCTTGGTATATTTAAAAGAAATAATAATTCATCTTTCTCCTTAATAAGCAAAGTAGGTTGCTAGAATCTGAGCTACTCTATGATACGTTGATGGCTTTTCGTTTGTTTTCATAACCCTAAGTTCGAACATAAGTCCATTAAATATTTCAATACTGGTGCAAATTACTGAAATTGCCCCCAAGAATTTTGATTTGCTCCTAACTGCAACAAACCTTTTAATTTTGTGAATGACATTGCTTAAAAAATAAATTAGATGCCAGAGCATTAGATAATTGCACAAACAAGCTCAAACAGGAGAATCGCGTCTTAAGTTCTGAACACCAATTCCAGCAGTGACCTCAAACGGGTAAAATGATATTTTACATTGATATTTTCGTAACAGCGCAATGAAATATCTTATGTAGGTGCAGCTCATAAACATGCATAAAAATCAAGTTAAACATGTAAAAATAATGAAATGGCGTGTATAAAAACAATAGAAAGACCAGCAATTCAAAGGTTACAAAAACAAGAGTAACCTGTGTTATGACGGTAACAAAATTCAAATCTCCAAAATGGTTTTGATCTGATCAGGTGAATGCCTGACCAAAGACTTGGGATCAGAATACCGATTATTAGGATCAGTAATAACTCTATACAGAAGCTCATACGCTTCGGATATGGCTCTAGCAACGCGAAGACATGCATCAGATCGCAGCTTAGGCACTTGTAATTGCTCAAACTCAGGAAGCGAACCTTCGCTTCCAGTCACTACTCCAAAAAAGGTTCTCAAACACTCCGATAACACTTGAGGATGCATCTCTTCCACTTCTGATAATGGTTTCTGATCATTGTCACTTTCGTTTGATAGGTTATGAATGTACAAGATTTTGTCTGAAAGGTTGCATCTCCTGAGAATGGCATCCACTTCTTTTTCTGCAAGAATGTTGATGTGTGTTTCGATAATGGAGCTCAGATTGTTTATGTATTTTGAAGCAACCTCGTGCCGTGAAAGTGGTTGTTGGATAGCTGACAAGCAGTTGATCAGGTAAATCTTTGATGAAGTTTCCGCTGTCTAAAATATATAAAGTAATAATGAAAATAAAGTATCAGACCTTAAATTTCAGTAATTTCTAACATGCTCCCAAATGAAACTGAATAAATACAAGGCAACTGTATCTGTGATTAGTGACACGGCAATTGAAATAGAAGGATAAACGTTGACATAAGCATGCAAGTGAATCAGAAGATGAAGGTGGAAGCATAACCTGGGAGTTGATAGAATGGCTCTTTGACAATATTGCATCAACGGACAGTGAATCCCTTCTGTTTGATCCAACGTCGGAGCTTGTCCTCCTCCTTGTAAGTGTCCCTTTTGACTTGTGTGCCTCAGCTGCTAGCTCACACATCTGCAGTTATATCCACAAATTTCCATATAAAATTCTATTTATGATTTGCTTTATAACAAGCTAATTAAATATGTGTTTATGTTAAGGAAAAAAAAATACATTATAATGATTTTACTGTTTATCTGAACTTGCAAAAATGGAGGTCAGCTGCTAGACCCCAATTTCGGCCACACTGACCACAGCATTTTCTGGGTTTAAAGTACCTTATATGGCTTAAGAACAGACGAGTTACTTATATCTGTGTTTATATCCTCCGCGTTCAAACTTGAAAAAAAAATGATGAGTTTCGGGTGTGTCTTTATCCTTAATTCAGACTTAAGTTTACTTGAGTATAAAATAAGGCCGATAATTCTGGTTTTTTATTACTAACGCAGGTTCCTTCAACTATAAAAAGTTGTGTGATCACTATTTTGAATAATTCTCAGCTTTCAGTAAGTAGAATAGCAATATAATCTACAAAGTTAACAGTCCACCGTCAATGCCAGAACAACAAACCTTGAACAATTTTGTATGCAGAAGAAAATTGAAGTATAAGATTAAAGAACTTACATTTCCTTAAAATTTGATAATAAATATATTTTTAACCAGATAACAACAATTCAGCAAATTACAACCACATTTCTGCTTGAACCTTGCAATAGTTCGAGTATCATGACACATAATATAAACTAAAATTTCAATAAACAATATTTTTCCTCAACATATTTATCCGATGACAGTGACAACTGATTAAAGAGATCCTTAATCGTAGAACTTGCATTTGTGTCTTAGAAGCATTAAAATCTATCAATAAGATTAACAACTCTTTGTTGTCATGTTGCATAAAATTGTTTATATAATTACGTAACAATGCACTGCACTGAAGAAAACTGCCCACCTCAGAATTTGTTTCACTAAAATTTCTCAGTAAGAATATAATACATGTAAGCTTTAGTGTCATGGCACTGTGAAGCTTCTGCAAGTCATACATGGTAAAGATGTGTCCAATGTTCACATCCTAAATGAACACAAAAACAATAATTTCAATCAAATAACACGAACACCGAAAACATCTCTACCACATACGACTTCACAGAAGCATACAATATCAAGATGCTGAAACTAACATGTGTTATATTATATACATCTTAAGACATTTCAGCGGAATAAACTCCAGACATGACAGTCTTCATTAGTGCAGCACATTGTTCCATAAATACATAATAACTATATCAGCAGTTGTATTCAATGTGACAACAAAAGTGTTGTCGATCTTACTGAAAAAACTTAAATGTGTCTTTGATTAACAAATGCAGGTTTCATCTCTCCACAGCTGTTCTTCAACCAAATGAATTCTCTATTTTTCTTTCTTTTTGTCCAAATTTTAAAGGCAAACTGCATTGTTGCTTTTATCAGGTAAATGTGTTGAGGAAAAATATCATTTTTGGACTTTTAGTCTGCATTATGCATCAAGATACTCAAATTATTCAAAGGTTTAGTTAGAAATGTGGTTTGAATTTGTTTGAACTGTTTTATCTAGTTAACAAATACTTCTTATCAGATTTACATAGATGATTGTTATTTTTTAACATCCCTAAAACAAATTGAAATATGGCCCACAGCCCTTCCTAAGAGGAACCTACGTTATCCTCACTCCAAATCATAACAGCTAATAGTATTAAAAACAAATGATTCGACTCAAAAACAATTATCAAAGGAAAAATTCTAACCAAAATCAAACTAGGACTACAAAAAATATACAAATCGATCTCCCTATTCAAGCAATGGCAGATGACGTTGTATTGTTCTTTTAGCAGATAAAGGATGTAAGCAACAAAAAAGTAAGGTGATATCTGTAAACATCACGCATGTGTGAATAACGAGATTGAATCGGAAACAAATACTGAAGAAAAAGCAAATTCTGAAGAAAAAAAATTAGAAGAAACAGAAGAAGATTCTGAACCAAGTAAAGACTGACCAAATTGGTGTGGACGAAGAAGACATAAATGAAGTATAAACTCTTTTTTCTTATTTTTTAAAACTAAATTGAAATTTAGAGAGTTGACTTACATTTTACAAAATGCAATCCAATACAGCAAATAAGTAGTACAGACTTGATTGCATTTTGTAAAATGCAGTCCAAATTTGTAGAAGAAACGTAAAAGAAATATTTTTTTGTAATTCACTAAATGCAATCCAATGTAGTAAAAAAAATGTAATACAGACTAGATTGCATTTTATAAAATGGATACCAATTTTGTAGAAGGAAAATAAAAAACTGACTTACATTTACAGAATCCAATCCCATCCAATTAAGAAGTACTACAAACTATATTGCAATTTGCAAAATGCAATACAATTTTGTAGAAGATAAGTAAAAAAATTGACTTGCATCCTACAAAATACAATCGTATCCTGTAAAAAAGTAAAACAAAATGCGAATTGCAATAGGAAATTTTCAATTAAATTGCTTATAATTGTTGTTTATGAAAAACGCATCACTACTTAGTTACTTAAAAAAACAAACGGAAAACAAGTTTACACTAAGATACTTGGAAATAACCAGAAAATCAACAAGAAAGCGATGAAGAAAACGAAGAATCATACGACGTGTATATCCTTCTTTTAATAAAAGAAAAAGATGTTATATATCGCATAGAATACAATCCATTCCAATACAAAAGTAGTGCAAACTAGACTGCGTTTTGTAGAAAGAAGCATTCTACAAATTTTACTTGCATCTTACAAAATGCAATCCGATCCCATTAAAAAGTAATGCAGATTAGACTGCATTTTGTAGAATGCAATCCAATTTTGAAGAAGTAATCAATAGAATTGACTTGCTTCTTACAAAATGATATCTCATCGCTACATAAGTACATAGCAAGCTGTACATGCTATAATTTGTGGCAAAGAAACTAGAAAAGATTGCATAACCAGCATATCAACCAGAATCCTCCGACACATCTTATAGAAACTCAATGAAAGTTTTCTCTAATCTATTGAAAAAAAAACAAAACTTCAAACACAATATATAGATGAGCTAAAGACTAATCCATTCAAGAGTTTCATCAAATTGTTTGTCGATGAAAAAAACGAAAAACATTGACTTCTGAAAAAACTCAGAATTTCTAAACTAAGGCTGCAGTTAGTTTGCCGTTCTTAGTTTTGGTTTTTTGTACATACAAAAATGCACACGTCATATGTATATTGTGAAAAACGATCAATTTAGAAAAAAGAGGTTACCGTATAAAATAAAAAAGAATTTTTTTTTTGTTTTTTATGTTTTGAAAAATAATGGAAGTATGAGAAACAATTCATCATTTCATCATCCATCCAACCTCTCCGTCGTTCCCTCCATCTTCCTTTCATCCCCTCCATCGTCACTCCACTCTTCTCATATTTTGTATTAATGTTGAAAACTCAAAACACAAAATAAACCAAACAGACCCTACATTATTACAAGCTAATTCAAATAGAGAAAGTCATTTATCTTCAATACCACAAAAATGAAGGTAACCGAAAAGCAAAAGAAGATATAAATGTTGTTAAGTTAATAATATCTCATTTGCTCACAACTTCTATATCCAGTAACAGCAACATTCATCCAATTGGAATGATAACAGAATAGTTGATTAAAAACATGAGAATGAACTATTGGTCAATCGCCGTACAAAAGCATGTGTTAGATCAAGTGCACAAATATGCAACAAGAGAAGAAGAAGCAGCATAACAGCATGCACAACATTGTTACTGGTAAGATTCTAGCATAACTTATTTTTGTATATTGTAATATTGAAATGTTTACTAATACATATATATGATTGCAATGTTGGTACTGCGACAAAAAATGGCAATAGACCGAAAACAGACTATGAAGATTGATATCCAACGGTAGGAAATGATGTCTGTATTTTGTGTAACTTACCACAATTAGCATGTCAATTAAATGTAACTATAAATTACCAAAATAGTACAAAAAATTAATTTACTATCAACAACTAGGTACAAATTTATATAATTTGAAAGCAAAGTCTACTAGAGAACCAGACAAATGGATTGCATTTTGTAAAAAGCAAACAAATACTACCTAAATAATGATAAACTGACTTGCATATTACAAAATGCAATGCAATGCAATCCAATCCAATTAAAAAGTAGTGCAAACTCAATTTAGTTTTTGTAAAATGCAATCCAATTTTGAAAAAGTACTCTACATATTTGACTTGCAATTATAAAATCAATGTGCTTCATTAACTTTATATTTAACATAACAATTTGTAAAAACAAAATTATGATATGAATGAGATTGAGCCTTCAAATGAAAAAAAGAGTCAAGAAGAGTAAAAGGAAAGAGAGGGCAATGACGAAATTCAATTTGAAATCAACACAAATAAAGATGTTTTATTAAATTATGACGCTTAACCACAAAAGGACAGGTTCAAAATCATTGAAAGCGAAATTGATAAAATAGAATAACTTATTGAAGATCAAATGGAGCAGAAAAGATAAGAAAGAAAAATATGAAAAAATGAAATATGAAAATAGAGCCACCAACATACAGAAGAGAAAACATAAGTGGGCTGGAAACCAAAAAGTAATCAGTGGAAGAAGAATTAAAAAGAATTCTTTTTTTTTTCTCTTCCTTTTATTCATCCATCTATGGTTTGCTTTGCAAAATTTCTTCAATTAACTCTGGATGTTCGGTTAGCAAATTTATCCCTTTCGCGGTAAAATTGGTTTTTTTTTCTTCTTCTACCAATACTGTTGATTGTTACAGCCAAATTTTCCACAGTCTTCGTACAGACATGAACGATTAAACTGGACTAAAGAACGATAAAGAAATGGACATAGAGCCTTGAAAAACATCACAAGATGGTAAAATGAAGCACAAAATAGATAGTCAAAGTTGAACCAAACTCACAATTTGGCCCCCGTTGAATCCCTACCAAGTTGAAGCCCTTGGATCCTTATCGAGTTGAGAAACATTGACTAAGTCAAACCATGATCTTTTGCTTGGACTTCGTACAGGACGTGGAAAACGTATGTAATGAATTTCAAAGCCTAATTCGCTAATCTTTGTCTATAAATTGAGAAGAAGAATGTGATCTACTTTTCTTGACTCTGAATTACGAAGAGTTGAGAAATACAATCTTGAATTAAATTATGTACAACTCATACCCGAGCTGTAAGATATCGACTTATAAAATATACTTTGTGGGACCAAAGTACGATAAATAGAAAACAAATAAGTGAACGTAAATTGAATTATTTGTTCAAACCGCTATAAAAATGGTGTGTTTTCTCTTTTTTTAATCTCCTCTTTCATAATTTTCATTTATTGTTTGATTGGGTGTTTGTGTCATTTTTGCTCCAAATATTTTGATGCTTTCACTGAGAGAGAACTTGAATTTAAGAACTTGAAACTTGATTTGGAAAAGATGAAGAGACCATCAACAAGAAGAGTTGCAGGGTGTTGTGTTTCTTTCTATTTTGCTATTCTTTCTGAGCCAGGTCCTATTACTCTGGAGATTCTTAAGCAAAAGAATTCCAATAGCATATGATGGAATGGACGTCCAACTACTCGATACAATAATCTATTAGATCGTGTCCTTAAAAGAAAATTTTAGATAGGTTCCTATAAGATTGGATCCCATTTAAAGATCAGACGTGAAGATTTCCTCTCATCCGGTTCTAAGTAGTTATACCAAATAAAGAAGGGAATTTTTTTTACTTTGTCTCGCTCAAGTAAATTGGTTTCGAGAGCATTCCGCCAGTTTTTAACAACTTTCACTTTCAATCCGGTTCACCAAGACGGCAACCTCGACAAAGAGCCCCTCCCGTTCTTAGAGCAGCGCCCCCTCCTGTTTTCAAGAAAGCGAATTTCGTTCTGGAAAAAGAGCATACGATCTCGTCTCGAAATGGTGCGGTTCCTGATTGAACTGTCCAAATCCTCCACTCACTCCCTTTCGATTATCCGTTGAGTCTTACCTGGGAGTTATTACTGAAGAAAGTCAACAAGAATATGGAACAGCCAGGAGGTATACTTAAATATAAATCCATCAATCTATGTGACTAGAGAAGAGATAGAAAGAATGATGAAAAAAATGCAAGATAGGATGGTGGCTCAATAAGAAGAAATGCTTAATGGATTCTTTGGAAGAATGGAGCAACAAATGACATCAAAAGTAGCAGGAAACCAAAATCCGAGACCGGAATGTGGAATGAGTGCACCTGAAAATGGAGCCAGACAAATTGGAGCAAACCCCGCAGAGGCACCTCAAGTCGGTACTAACTTAAGAAGTCAACTCAATACCGAGTCAAGAAGTCTAGGGACATGGCTGGAATGGACTTAGGACCGGACGGAGCACGTCTAAGGAATGATGTTGAGCCATGAATGGAAATCGGAACACGAATGTGCAACAGTAGGAATTGGAGCCAAAAGGTTCCCGTGAAAACAAACGGCATGGGGAAAAACTGAATCAATGGCACGTGGAGCCTCATAGATCTATGTTGAATCAGGATGATCATCTAGCAGAGTTGATAAGACCAATAGTCTAAGGTGGAACTTCGGGTCAGTGTTTGGAGGACGTGAATGAAAATCCTTTCGCCCCAAGCATCCGATTTGCCAGAAATCCACCAGATTTCAAACTACATATCTTAGAGTCGTATGATGGAATGACGGATCCAACAATACATCCGATGAGATATATCCACATATGAGAGTGTTTGGTGTTTTGGAGGAGTTAATAGGGCGGTGTTTTCCGTTATATTTGACAAATTTAGCATCGAAGTGGTTTTGATAGCTAAACAACGAGTCCGTTAGCACATGGACTGGATTAATGGAAAAGTGTGTGAGCCAGTTCAGGGTTCATATAACGCAATCAAAGAAAATAATGACATTTCAAGTGTGAAATAGAGGCCTAAAGAAACTTTATGGAATTACTTAACAAGATTCAATGTAGCAGCCGATGCAATGCAGAAACCATACCCGTCGATGGTCGTGATGGTAGTCTTTTCGGAATTGTAAGTAAAACTAATTTCAAATAGCTTTGGAGAGAGTTCTCAGTGGATCTTGCGGACTTCTGCTACCAAGCTCAGAGATATTGCACCAGGAAGACGCCAAGGATGAGAATGTTGAAGTTAATACTGTGGACGATGAAGGATCATCCAGAACAAGATATGGAAAAGAAAAAGGAAAACGAAAAACCAACAAATGGCTTCGGAAGATCAAAGCGATAAAGGAGAGAGCCAAAGTTTTGCTCCTACACGAACTTGACTGAAACCCCGAAGAGGATTTACTTGGATACTAGAAGCAGATTCCCTACAAAAAGCCCACCAAGAGAGAGCCCACAGATCGAAAAAGAAGATCTTGAAAATCTTGTTAATTTCATGAACTGGATAGACATGAAACGAATGAATGCAGGCATTTGCGAGACTTGACAGAGGAGCAGGCTCGAAGTAACCGCTTACAAAAGTATGCGAGGGATCAAAACGCAATGATGCAGCAGGAGCAATCAACACCTAGGCAAATATGCATGGTTGCAACCGTGGATCAGGCCAGGTGTGACGACCCGGAAATTTTTAACATTTGAAATGGAATATTTAATTGATTTTAAATATTTATAGGTTAGTTTAACTTGAATTTCAAATATAAATATGAATTTGACAATTTAATTATTGAATTTAATTTATTGAATTTGGGTAAAATGTTGAATCTTGATTTTTAAACTGATTAAAAATATTTCAATGGCTTAGAAAATTTATATTGATAATACCGAGGTTAATGGAAGCTTCGGAATTTGATTTGAAAATACCTTATTCAGTTTTGAAATTATATTGTTTAAATCGATATTTAAAAATAGCCTTCCGAGGCACAGTCTCGGATTTCGACGAAACCAGTTTCATTGAATCCGTAATATTGTTTTATTATCGGATTTCAATTTTCGTAGCAATCGGAGTTGTCGTTTAACCCTGCAAGCTCAAAACGCATAAACTATTTTAATCGATTCAATTTAAAATTGATCGTTTACTTCCGTAACTTGCGGATATGATTGAATTAGCCTCCGAAACACATTCCATTGTGTTCGGAATGCGGATATAACCTTATAAACGCTTGACAGCATACCTCAATAGGGGTTCGGAATTTTGAGATTTGTTAAACGAGATATTTTGGAATTAAATAATATTATCAATTCCTAAGTCAAACCCTATTACATCCCATCAGCCAACCTAGCCGACTACGCATCTTCTTTCCTTCAGCATTCTCAAATCAACGAAAAAATAATAATAATGGCCGCCTTCGTTTCAAATTGTGCCGCATCATTTTCAAATCTGCCAATACTTCAAACGAAAAGAAGAAAATCAGTAGCCAAGAACGAAATCAAGTTCGACGTTATAATAGAAAGCGATGGCCGAAGTCGAGGCGATCTCGAGCTGGGGAGAAGCCATGGTTTGCGGCGCAAATAGATGTGATGGCATGGCGACGCGGTAGCTATGGGGGTAGGTGCGTGCGACTGGGTTGGATGTAGGATCGAGCGATCGGGATGGGCGGCAATTGAGGAGTATCGCGAGGCAGTATTGTCGCGATTCAAATGGAATTGAGCTAGGGTTCGCGACTGTAGGTAGGCGGCGCGGTGAGGAGTTTTCGAGATGGTGGAACCCTTAGCAAGTAGCAGCGGCAAGTGACTTCGTCGTGGTCGCGAGCAGTGACTGGCTAGATTGCTGTCGATCGGAGGTATATGCTACTTTTATTTTTATTTAGTTTAACAGTAAAATAAGATGTTATTTTCAGATTTCTATTTAATTTTACAGAAATATGTATATATAAAGAAGATTGTTTTTATTAAACAGAAGCTTCAAATGTTTGATACTGAAAAAAATACTGTGTTGTTTATATAAAAAGAATGAAATAAGTATACATATATGCATTTGTTCAATTACTAATTATTTTAAATAATGTAATATGGGATTAATCTGTTAATAAACTTATTAAATTATTTTAATCAATAAGGATATTTATAAAATAAATGTTGGATTAAATTCAGTTTTAAATTCAATTTTAGTTAAATAAATTTATTTAAAAGGAATTTGTTTAAAATTTAGAAGTATTAGTTTTAAAACTATTAGTTAATTAAACTACCAAATCGAAAATTGATTGTTCAATTTATTTCGAATATTGATAAAATTTTATAATTGTTATACAAGGTCAAAGATCGTGAAAAAAAAACTGGAATGCAAAATGAATTGCATGCGTAAGCAAAAGGTGAGATCTTCTCACTCAATCAGATTTTTCTGATTTAATTTTAAATAGTTAAATTAAAAATTTTTGATTGTGTGCCTGAATGACGGCTGTTATTATTTGTTTTGAAATAGACCATATACGCCGCATAATAGCGGGTGATATTATATATTAAACTCATATACCGCGATATTCCACCTCGAAGTGGAATTGGTATTATATATGTGTTTGGAGTTGTTGATTTTCCGCATTATATAGCGGATGAGACCCTATGCGCCGCATAATAGCGGATGAACTTTTATAAAACCAATATACCGCGATATTCCACCTCGAGGTGGAATTTGTATTTAATTGTTGTGCTAACGTCTGTGGATGCAGGGAAAACAGGTTGGAGGGATCCAACTGGATTCCCCAAATAATTGAATTTGTTTCAATATTGTATGTCGATTATTTATAATCTGTGTGTGACTATTTATGATTGAGACTATTGAAGGCTATAATTTAGCCGAATATATTTTGATATCGTAGGATATCAGAAATAAATAAAATTGGATTTTTGAAATTTAGTAGAAAAATTTATAGTAAATTAATTTTAGAAAATTAATAAATTCAAAAGAAGGAATTTGTTTCAAAAGATAATAAATTTGGTGTTGAAATAAATTTAGAAATCAATTTGGAAATTGATTTGGTATTTGTAAATAAATTTGAAAATCAATTCAGAATTTGATTCGGTGCTGAAAATGAATATTTGAAAATCGATTCGAAAATCGTATACCAATGAATATTTAAAAGTTTAAATTCACAATGAGAATTTACAAAGAAAAGGGAAATTTGTTTTAAAAATAAACATTTGGTTATTTTTTTTAAAGTGTGAAAGGAATTTACTGATTCGGAACGTAAATTTAAAATAAATCAAGAAAGATTTATTTATTGATTTGAATGAACCATTTTGAAATGAAAAATGTATTTTCCCGGAAAGCTGAGTATGATTTCGAAGTAGCCTATAAATATAAACTGAAAATTTTTAAGGATGGTTTTAGAAAGGATACTTTGAATAAATTATTTTCTTAACTGGTTTCAAATCTTAATTACTTATAAAAGGGATTATTTTAAAGATTAAAATTGATATTTGTTTTAAGAAACGATTATTTAAACAGTTCTACCTTATCTACTAATTTTATTTTAAAATTAGTTAGGACTTAAAATCTTATATGTGATAATTAGTGTTATGTTTTCATAACCAATATTTCAAATAAGCATTTAAGATGGTTTTATTTTAAATGTTCCAAGAATATTTTAGATAAGTGATTTGAATTATTTTAACTCGGCAGATTTCCAGTGGAAATGAATAAATATTTGAAAATGTATTTCGCGTAAGGAAAAGTGATTTAAAATTTGTTTTCAAAGTATTGAAATGTGGAAAGTAATTTGAAATTTGTTTTCAAATGGTTGAAGTGTGAAATATATCTTGTGGTGATATTTTGAAAATAAATAATTGAAGAAACAAAATATTTAAATCTGGTAATTGTTGTGAATGTTGATTGATAGTTAAATAACCGACTATCAATATTTGCCTTTAAACGATATTTGAAAGATTTTTGTGATTGTGATTGTGATAGATCTTTTATTTAAAAGATCAAAGATGAAAATTGTTGTGATTTGTTGAAATCTGAATGTAACACTTATTTTTAAAAATAAACGCTCGTTATTCGGATTAGCCGGGAGAGGACCTTGTGTCATAAACCCGTTCCGAATAATGATACGACGAAATGGGATTGCAATTGAAGATGGTGTTGAAGACCGAGTATTTTCGAAAGCGAAAGAATTACCTGTCGAATGTCTCTGCACCGGGTTGCTCCGGTATAGAGATTTTATCACCTTTGTGATGGGGATTCCAGACGTGATTGTGAATCTTCGGATTTGCAAGGGCTTCTTTGAAGTGCCTTCGGTTCCGTTCGATCCAGGAACGAACTTGTATGGATGTGTGTCTGACATTACACTTTGAGATGTAAGCTGATTTCTATCAAATACATTTCTATTGGTGGCGGAGAATTTATTCTCTTAGCTTAACACCCTTCTTTGAGACGTACGAGCTCAGAGGTTATATAGTTGATGGTTACTAGTGATACACTCCCAATTTAGTAATGTGGCATACGAAGTGTTGCTGATCATTTGTTGATCAAAGAATGACTTTGTGAAAAGTGTAGTTTTGTGGACGAGACCTCATCGAACCTCACACCTCGAAAATGGTCGAAACAGAAAAGATGCGGCAAGGTTATGAGGGTCGCGTCCTTTAGGGTATGTCATTTCCTTCTGGAAAAGGGTGGTATCAGGTATGGAGTCCTGATATTTAACTTATGTTGTTACTGCAAATACTTTTCTTTGTGGTTGTTGGTGTAAAGGATCCTCGGATAAAGGTCCCAAAGGACCGGAGGATGACATACTCGAGTAGTAGTTACCTAGTTACAGAGGTAACCCGGCCTTGTATTGGCAGAGATCCGGATAGGTTCTCGGGACGTCCCTCCAGATGCGTACCCATGTGGCAGTAGAAAGTTCATTAGCCTGACCATTTGTTGAAAATCCAAACTCCAATACGTATCTTGTACGGTTTTAGTTGTATAACCTGTCATTTACTTATGATGGTCACCACTGTTTAGATGGTAGCTATAGTAGGCATAGTTCGAAATGTCTATGCTGACTAAGATTAATATTATACTTTCGAAATGTTTTCTGCACTATGCACTAATAATAATATCGAAAGTATTTTGCGTTTTAAGCATGTTTGACCATCATAAGGAGAAATCTCCTCCAATTCTGCGTTTGCATTGTGTGTATGACGGGAGGCCTTATGGTAGTTTCATTTTTCAAAAAGCATAGCGGATTTCTTTTTACTTTCTTTGTGACAATAATTGTTTTTAAGATCTCACACCAGTCCCACGACTAACCTGGAGTTTATTGTTCCCTTTCTAAACTCTGAGTGCCCACAATTTTCCGCACGGGCAGCCTAAAGTCAGGTTATCATCATTCGAGAGCAAAGTCAAGAAGTTGCTGTGGAAATCAGGAGTTGGAACTGGATGGCGAGGCGTATCACTTATATATGTAATATTTCTTTCCGCTGTTTGTTGTTGTACACTCCGATAATGTAATGTGATATAATGTAATAATTGATATAGTGATTCTGTTTTAAAAATATTTATTTATCTATTATATTTGCTCCACTGCGAAATGTGAGATTATGTTTATTGTTCTGTTTCTTCTTCTACCTCTTTCTTTTTTAATCCTAAAAACTCGTACATTTGTTCATCTTTGGGCTGAATTGTTGTGGAATTTTGCCAGCTAAAAAGGGGTGCGGATTTGCGGGCCTTCACACCAAGCTTCGTAATCTCATGATTGGGATGGATAGTATGGGATTTATTTTGTGCATTTCGGTATTGTTTTAAATAATTAGTGAAGGATCACCACGAGGCCACTTACACGTGCTTGGGGTCTCGATCGATCCTAAGGAATGCTCTGGGTTGAAAGTTTGAAAATAATTCTTGATAGGATTGGATGTTTGCTTGATGTGTTTGATTCGAACACGATAAATGAATGATGGATGGATATATGGATTTAAAGATCGTCTGAACATGATAACTGATATTGATATTATGACGGGATACCAACATAACTTGATTATTCCTTAAATCGGACATGATAAAATGACAGAACGTGGTTCCTCCGACTCGACAGACGGTGCGATGAACCGTGAAGTGCAAATGCTCTTGCTGGAGAGCAAGTGGATGGATTTATACGAGATAGCTGGTCCCCTTACCTGAGAGTAAATGGATGGACACTCAGATAAAAGAGTCCCCTCGATGTAGAGCGAGTGGATGGACTCACACTGGATAGCAAGTCTCGTTATCGCGGAGTAAGTGGATGGACGGACGGACTCGGATAGCAAGTCCCTGCACCAGAGAGTGACTGGGTGGATGCACTCGAATAGTGAGCCACATCGTTAGAAAGTAAGCGAATGAAAGCACTCGAATATTAAGCCCACTCACCGAAGAGCGAGCGGATTGGACTAAATCTGGATAATATAGTTATGTGATCCGTTGAGGTCATAAATTGAAATGGATATTGATTATATGATCCAAAGAGATCGAAAACTGGATTGGACATATAATTATATGATCCGAAAAGTGAGAAATCAAAACTGAATATATGGTTACGAGATTTGGCGAGATTAGACACTGGACTTGGGGATTTGAACGTCTCAACTTTAAAACGATTTGGTAACGATTACTGGATTATTCACTGCTTCGATTCGATTGAACACACTTATGATGGGATTGTAAACGATACTAGACGATTTATAAGTGATGCTTCAATCGATGGCAATATACTTCTATAATTGATGATTTATGACCACATGACGTATGATTTTATGGTAGCTAAATCTCGAAAGAACACAGGATATTGGTACTGATATACGATAATTTAACCCAGGGGCAAACTCGGAATGACCTTGATTTACGATGTGTAATATATTAAATTCTTGGGAATTGCAAAATGATTGTGATTTATGACTAACACTTATGCAATGATTCGAATCCTTAGCTAACATAGGTCTAGTACAACCTTTGATTTACAGGCGAATCCAAAGGAATCAGACGATTCGTCCTGATTGGTCCAGTAGATGGCCAAAGAGCTCAACTGCCGATGATAGATCACTTTCGATACTTGTTCTTGAATAAAAACACATTTTATATTCAAAAGGCGTACTTTGGGAGCAAATGTTACGGCCAAATTTTGCACAGTCTTCGAACAGACTCGAACGATTGAACTGGACCAAAAAACAAAAAAGAAATGGACCTAAAGCCTTGGAAAACACCACAAGATGGTAAAATGGAGCACAAAAGAAATAGCAAAAATTAGTCCAAAATCACAACTCGGTACAACTCCCGAGTTGTAAGATACCGACTTGTTAAACATATCTTGTACGAGCAAAGTATAATAGACAGAAAATGATTAAGTTGATGTAGGCAGGAGTATTTGTTGAACCGCTATAAAATTGTGTCTTCTTTTCTCTTTTTTAATCTCTTTTCTTTTATCATTTTCAATTACTGCTTGATTGGATGCTTACGTCATTTTTGATCCAAATGCTATTTCTTCTAATTTCAAGATATTTTCCTTTAGTATTTTGATTTGTTTGCGCTTCTCCATTTCCTCAACGTACAATTTCTTCATATATTTTTTCATCCATTATTTGCTGCAATTTTTAATAGTTTCTTTTTCTTTCTTTAGTTCTCTTTCTTCTCTTTTCAATACCCTTAACTCTATTTTTTCATTTGGTTTTCGATTATGTTGAAAGTGCCTTTTTGTTGATGAGTATCAACATTTAATAAAACATCTTCGTTAGTGTTGATTTCAAATTGATTTTCGTTGTTTTCTCTTTCATTTTGCTCTTCTTCTTCACTCCCCCCTTCTCACTTTCTTCTTTTTCATGTGAATTCTTCTTACTTTCAAAAGCAACATTTTCTTGTCACATTTTGTTATGTCATATTTAAAGTTAAAGAAACTGATTGCATTGTATAAAATGCAAGTTATGCATTTAACTCTTCGAAGTATGTTTTTAAAATTTGATTGCATTTTACAAAGTGGAATTAGGGAGGCATCTCTATCATACTTTCATATTGTAAAGTGTGTCTCTGTCAAAGTTTCATTGTAAATCGGGTCTATGTTTTCTGAAAACGAAGAAAATTATTGTTGAAATGTCAGCAACTTTTATAAGTGCTGATATTTCAGCAACTTTCTCTGTCAATATTTCATTGTAAATCGGATCCCTGTTTTCTGGAAACGAAGAAAATTATTGCTGGAATGTCAGCAACTTTTATAAATAAGTGCTGATATTTCAGCAACTTTCATATACTACGTTCACAGTGTACAGAAAAGTTGCGGAAATGTCAGCAACTTTTACCGCAACTTTTATGAAAAGTTGCATCATGCTCTGCAATAATCGTGAATAAAAAAAGGACCTAATTTACACTGAAATTTAGTGAAGGACTTTTCATGAATTTTGAAACTTAATAAGGACCTGTGCCAAAAGTACCATTTTACAAAAGGCAACCTAATTTGCACTGCCTTTTAACTAGATTGTATTAAGCTTTGTAAAATGCAACTCAGTAGTTTACCATTACTTTGACAGTATTTTTTTGCTTTTTACAAAAAGCAATTCATTTCTAGTTTTCTAATTGAATTTGCTTTCAAATTATATAAATTTGTAGATAATTGTTGATGATAAATTTTTTTAAAAAAAGTACTATTTTGAAAATGCAAACTTACATTTGATTGAGATGCTAATTCTGATGTTATGTAATGCAAGAACCAATTTTTTGCTGCTGGATACGAACCTTCATAGTCTATTTTTTTTCGATCATGACTCATTTGTCGTAGTAGCATTAAAGCAATCATATGAATGTATATTATTGTTACAATATATAAAAATAAATTATATTTGAATCCTACCCATAACAAAGATGTGCATATGCTTCTGGGTGTTATAGCGTATTTGTGCACCTGACCCACTAAACGCTTTTATATTACAATGGGTCAATTGTTCCTTCACTTTTGTCTAAAATTAACTATTGTTATCATTTCAATTCGACAAATGTTATTGCTATTGTTGAATATAAAAATTTGAGCAAATGACCTATTACTAACTCTACATTATCATTTATATCTTCCTTCTTTCACTTTAGAATTAAGATTCCGATTCTTTTCTCAATTTCTCTTTTGTTTATCTTAGCATTTGGTTTAAAATATTTATTTACGTATGTTTGAGTTTCTCCTTTTAAACTCGCTCTTTCAATATAAACTTTGGTTGTTCATTTATCTTTCAATTGGAATTTCAAGAGTCATGCTTATATCTCTTTCGGTTACATTCATCTCTGTAGTGTTGAAGGTAAATGACTATTGTTATCGTTTCAGTTGGAAGAATGTTATTGTTGTTGTTGAATATAAAAATTGTGAGCAAATGAGCTGTTTCTAACTCTACAACATCACTTATATCTTCCTTTCACTTTATAATTAAAATTTCAATTCTTTTCTCAATTTCTCTTTTGTTTATCTTAGCATTTGGTTTAGAATGTTTATTTACATATGTTTGAGTTTCTCCTTTAAAACTCGCTCTTTCAATAAATTTTAGTTGTTCATTTATCTTTCAATTGGAATTTCAAGAGTCATGCTTATATCTCTTTCGGTTATATTTATCGTTGTGGTGTTAAAGATAAATGACTATTGTTATCATTTCATTTGGAAGAATGTTGTTATTATTGTTGAATATAAAAATTGTGAGCAAATGAGCTATTATTAACGCTACAACATCATTTATATCTTCTTTCTTTCACATTAGAATTAAGATTTCAATTCTTTTCTCAATCTCTTCTTTTTTTATCTTAGCATTTGGTTTAAAATGTTTATTTACATATGTTTGAGTTTATCCTTTTAAACTCGCTCCTTCACTATAAACTATAGTTGTTCTATCTTTCAATTGAAATTTCAAGAGTCGTGCTTATATCCTTTCGGTTACATCTCTGTGGTGTTGAAGATAAATGACTTTCTTTCTTTGCAAAAGCTTGTGACGTATGAACTTTTCCAAAAATCAATGATCTTCATCTGTTTATCTATATTTCATAAACAATTTGATAAAATTCCATAATGGTGTGGTCTTTAGCATATCTATGTGTTGCTTTTGAAGCTTTGTTCTTTTAATTAGATTAGACAAAACTTCCATTGAATTTTTATAAGATAGTGCATGATTCTAATTGAGGTGGAGCCTTGGCGCAACGGTTAGATCACCTGCTTGGTGATCTGGACACTCAGGTTCGAGTCCGAAAACAGCCTCTATACAATGCGAGGGAAATGCTGCATACATTAACGACCTCCTCAGAGCCCGCTATGCTACGGAAGCCTCGTGCACTGAGTTCCACCTTTTAGTGGATGATTCTAATTGCTTTTGGTTATGTAATCTTCTATGCTTTACTTGCTATAAATTTTTGCATCTATAAAATTAACGATTTAAAACAAATTAGTTATATGCTATTATCTTGCTATGTACTTGTGTAGTGAATTGGATTGCATTTTGTAAAATGCAAGTTAATTCTACATCTTACAAAATACAATCTAATAGGCACTGCATATTTAATAGGATTGGACTGCATTTTGCAAGATGTAAGTCAAACTTATAGAGTACTTCAAAACTGGTTTGCGTTTTACAAAATGCAATCTAATATTCACTACTTTTATATGTGATTGGATTACATTTTCTAATATGTGAGGTACAACATTTGATTCTATTATTAAAAGTAGGATACGTACCTTTCATGATGTTTCATTTTCTTCTTCACTTTCTTCTTTATCTTCTGGTTCTTTCTGAGAATGTTGTTGTGAACTTGGTTTCTTATTTCTTTTTTAAATTACTTAGCAGCGGTGTGTTCTACATAAATAACAATTATAAGTAATATAACTAGAACTTTCCTATTACAATTTGCATTTTTTTTAATATTTTATTGGATTGGATTGCATTTTGTAAAATGCCAGTCAATCTTTTACTTCACATTTAATAGACTGTATTGTATTTTACCGAATACAATCTAGCATGTACTGCTTTTTAGCTGGATTGGATTGTGTTTGCATCAAAAATGATCAAACACCCAAGAACATAGATCTGGTAGAACCTAGAATCCTAAATGTGATCCTAGTGCTAGTTTTTTGAAGGCGAGATCTTGTCAACTATGTTAAGTTCTTAATCTAATTCAGATCATAAATCACAGACAGATATGTTAGAAAGCATGAACTAAATGCAGATGTAAAGAGTTTTTATGGTGGTTCGGCAATATTTGACCATGTCCACTTTGTTTTTTTAATTACGATTCTCTGATTTACAACTATTACAATGTTTGCTAGACCACTTTGAATTGGTTATAATAATTGTGGGTTGCTAGATTTGTGTTTGGCAATGCTCTGATGTCGTAGAGCTTGAGATTGATCTACCACAACTCGATGTCGGATGATGGATTGGATGATTGGATGAGGTCCAGATGGTTCCTTGATGTCCAAAAGTGGTCCAGCCTGAAGGGCAGTTCTGTTCGGCTAGAACGGTTGCGGTTTTTGTTGTTTCGAACTTGTCTCCATTGTTGTCCTATCCTTAGTGTATTTATAGGAGTGGAGATATATAGTAGCTAGCTCAGTAGTCCTGCCAGAATAGGTCGTTTTCATATATAATTTACTCGGTTCTGCATTGGTTGTCCAGTGACTAAGACCCGGTTCGGTATGGCTAGGACTTGGTTCGATGTGATGAGGATCGGTTGCTTGACTAGTGTCTGCCAAACAAGAATTACTGTTCGGTAGAAGACTACCAGACAGGATTTTTTGTTCGGTTGTTCACTACTGAACCAACATTCTTGTCCAGTAATATACCGAACCAACTATTTAAACTTGGCAATTTACTCATCTTTTTTTATTCTTCTTGCGTTATCTTCCTATCTTCTTGCCTCTTCGCCCTAGCCTTTCGATCATGGTGTATCTCCGGACCTACAGCACATTTTCCAACTGGTTCAGGTTTGTTTCGAGACTATGCGAAAATTTCCCTAACAGATTGCACTCTGTAAAATGCAGGTCAAATTTCTACTTTTCTTCTATAAAATTGTGTTGTGTTTTACAAAATGCATTCTATTCTGCACAACTATTTTACTGGATTGTATTTCTGTAAAATGCAAGTCAATTCTCTAAATTTCAATTTAGTTTCGTAAATAAATAAAAAGAGTTTATACCCACTCCATGTCTCCTTCCACACCAATTTGGTCAAAGCCTTCGGCTTTCAAAATCTTCCTCTATTTCTTCTTGTTCAGAAACTGTTTTTTCTTCACTTTTTTTTTTATTCAATCTCTTTGTTCACATATGTGTGATCTTCACAACAATCGTCTTCCTCTTTTCGTTTCATGCATCATCCATCTGCTAAGTGAACAATACAATGTTCATCATCTCTAGGTAAGCCGTCGCCTGGCTTGAAAAGAGAGATCAATCTACTGTAACCTCATTTTGATTTTGTTCAGAATTTTTCCTTTTGATAAATGTTTTTGAAAGTCAAAACCTTTTGTTTTGTTTCGATGTGATTTTACTGAGAGTTGTTATGATTTGAAGTGAGGATAGTTTAGGTTTTTTTTGTGGCAGGACATGCACTACATTTTAGGCCATGGGCCATGTTTTAATTTGATTTAGGGATGTTAAAAGGATCCTCTGTTGTAAAGTGGAAATTTTACAAACTGTTGCATACAAAACTGTTTACAAATGTAAATTCTCCGATCACATGTCATTTTTGTTTTGCGTACAAAGTTGTTCAAAATTCATTGTCCCCATTTATGAAATTGTTCAACACTCTTGAAAGCTGAGAATATGGCTAAGGAAGTTGGAAAAAACATCGATATAATCAAAATTGCATGTACACAACTTCTTATGGTTGACACAGACTTCGGCTCACTTAGTATATTCAAAAAGGCAAATTCACTCACACCTCGTTCATTCAACGTCAATTCATTCAGCATTGTGCCCAAGAATGAACCCATAATAAGATAGAAACAAGAAGACACGGCTAGCTTAATAAGAATTAGCCTACAAAAATAACCAGACAGCTTAGAATGGTAGTAAAAGTTCACCACTAATTGATCGATATTTAATCATTTGAACTGATCACCTCAACTTGTCCTGACTAGACTAACTTTTGTTATATGCTTATTCTTTGTCACGTTATGAATGTATCCTACACCCATGTCTTCTTGTGTGTTTGGGGTGTTTTTTTTTGGGGGGGGAGGGGGGGTGGGGGGTGGGTGTGGGACTAGGCTTATTTAAGGGCCACTTCACCAAATATGGATGTTCGGTTAATTAGCTTATAATGCCACCACAAACTTACAAGCTCGGAGAAAGATAGGTGTAATTGAAGTTAAGAAAGACTTATAAAGCCCAAGCAAGTAAAAGACAACTGCAACAACACACATACAGTTTTGCATTAAACTACTAAACCATAAAAACCCAAAACATTGCTTAGAAGCCTTAAAGAAACCTAGCTAACATATCGACAGAGATGGAATCTGTTAATTTTAAACATACTAGTCCTACATAATTAATATTTTATAGCTAGACTGATAGTTAAAGATACCATTAGGTCCTATAACATTGACACATTAACATTATGCTACCTCATAAACTAATATCTGCGGAAAAAGGTATAGTGGTTGTGCACTTAACAGAATATTACTGCTTCAAACATACCTGAACAATAGGATCTAGTAGAGCGGTAATTACTGGATCAAAATCAGGCTTCATTCCTGATTCAGGAACCATCATGCTATTGTAGTTGTCCATAAGCTCAAGAAGCAAGGCAACAGCTTCTCGCACTGCTGGTGGTGGGGACAGATCAACTGCAACTAATGGAGGATATCTCAGTAGTTTCTCACCCCTTGTCTTCAAACTATTAAAAAATGTCTGTTGAGCAGCATCTTTAAGTAGCCAAATTGTGTCACAGAGTGCAGTTTCTCTTCCAAGCAAGTCTGAAATCTGTAGATTAATAATACAAAAATAAGTCATGTGATGTAGTAGTTATCATTGATTTGTTTAATGCAATGACCGCAGACGTACCGTGTAACAGTAGAATTCTAGCATGTTGCTCAGTTTGTAGGAAACTACAAGATTAGGTTGGGAGTGTAAAACTTGCTCCACTCTAATTTTGAATGGTCGGCATGCACCTTCAAATATTCTATCTAAAACAAAGGTTATGTCTGGTTCTGATTTTGTAGAACCATTCTCAGCACTTTTTGAAAAGCGGCGAGCTGTAGGTCCAGTGTCAGTTGTTGCATCTGGATCAAGCAGTGCGAGTATAAGTTCTCTTTCAGAAGCTAAAGCCTTGCATAGCGATAAGAACAAATTAGCGCAACTACGACTGAAGCAATTTGATTTTGTCAATCATGAGACAAGTAAACAAACCTGATGCAACCATCCTAACATATCTCCAACGTAGCGCAACGGATCATGGGCATGTACTTCAATCGGTCGAGGAAGTCCCCCCGGCCCTCCTCTTGTAAGAGCACTTATAAAACGCCTGAACAATGCATGATGCCTCATGTTTGATACCTATATAGTCCCAAATTTATTCACTTAATATTAATTCATAAAGTTTTACAAGGAAATGCAGAAAAATATGACATACTTCTTCTGCACAATACTTGAAAAGAACTGGTCTTTCTTTTAGGCAACGAACAGCAGCTTTAAGGAGGTCACCAACTTCAGGATTATCACTGTCTCCTAATTTTTTACACTCTGCTT
Source organism: Allium cepa (assembly GCA_030765085.1). NCBI lineage: Eukaryota > Viridiplantae > Streptophyta > Magnoliopsida > Asparagales > Amaryllidaceae > Allium > Allium cepa. Next base: position 24,525,580 of record CM060938.1, on the reverse strand, counting down.
GAACCCACCTGAAACATATTTAATATCATATGAATTCCATCGCAATAGATATCATCATATGAATGAAAAACAGGCACAAGGCATACACATATTAATATGAGGTACATATATTTATTCATGAAGTTTAAAGTATATGGTAGACATCAAGAAGGTAGAAAAAATGCAAATGTTAGTAGAAGCGATGAAGTAGCTCATTTCCTGCAAAATTACTATCAAATAGTTAGCATGCAAGCCCCAAGGGATGACTCGTGTACTTGAGAATTAAGATGCACGGAGCTTGAAGCGCAGTTACGATGAATGCAAAACCCTTTGATTTAACCAAACATACATGGCAAAAATGGTTTCCTGGATCATCATAAAAAACAACATGCATGTTGGAAAACAAGTTTACCTTTTTAATTTCATGCTTTTTGTTTCAGCCAAATATCCGGAAAATATAAAGGCAGGTTATTGAACATAAAAATGCAAAATGCTCCATACTGATTGTGACTTTGTTCCCCAAAAAATATTCCATGCCGACATCTTTGATGATGAGCGATTTAAAAGGGTCTCTTTTCATTTGATTTTGGCAATCAATTTAATCCATTTCACTTGCTTGGAAATTTTTACTAACCATAAGTTATTGATTATTAAAAACAGTGCAAACTTGCACCTTTGTCTTCTGGTTTTTTTACTAAGAAAATGATATTGACTTTTTCGCGGCCATTGCTAAAAGGAAAAACAAAATGGTCACGGGTAGTGAATTTTAAGGGGAAGTATAAAAAACTGATTGATGGATGGGGCCAGTATACATCCCTCAGGGTATAAAAACCCTGAGTCTTTTATTTTGATATCCCATATGGGACAGTGGTATGTCTCGAGATTACGTATTTAGAATTGTTGGGATTTAGATATCTAGAGGTGTTGAAATCAAATCTCGTTGACATCAATTAACCATGTAAAAAAAATGATAGAGGGAGTTTTCATTTTATAGTTTCCCCATATTTAAGAAGCAGGACCAATTTACCCTTTTGTTTTCACTCTAACAAGACAAAATTAGGAACTTACCCCAAATCCCTCATCTCCTACTATCATGCCGAAACCCTAAATTTGGGAAGAAAAAAAGTCAAATCGCTAGCATATATTTGATTTTGATAAATTGGAAAACTTCAATAAATTTAAATCTCTATATTTGGGAACTTGGTAAATTATCTTTAATCATAGTAGATATTGCTATTGATTTATCTATTTTTAATGGTTGCTGTTATCCCATTTTTGATCAAAACTGGAATATCAACAAATTGGCAAGGAATGTTGAATATCGGGGTTGGAGATCAATTGGGATCAAGGCTGCGATCGATATCGCCAAAATCTGGTTGAGCTTCGATCCAGACGAAATTGATTGAAAATGATGATAAGGACTAGGAAAGGCTATGTTTCAAATTTCAAGTTAATCGGAGTTCGTATGATGGAGATATAACCGAGCCAAATGAAATGAAGTACTGCCGAACCATCCATCCTCCACTCCCAAGCACTGCCGGTCCAAACTTCACCTCCAAGCATGGCCGGACCATATTGCTACCGAACCAGCTACCTCCTCCCACTACCGAACCAACCATCTTTCCATGCACTACCGAACCGGCATACCACCGAGCCAACATACTACCGAACCAACTGCCGCTCCAACCCTCACCGGACCAACTCACCACCGAGTCAACCTCCACCGGTCCAAGGCCTCACCGGACCAACCCCTCCAACCATCTACCACAGGACCAAGGCGTACCGAACCAACACTTTCAGGCCAGATTGCATCAGCCCAGGCCTACCGGCAGTTATATACATCCAAGACCCCTGCCCCCCAGCCTCACTCTATAAATAGAGGAGCAGGGGTACAACCAAAGTAGACAAGTTTGAGAGCTCAAGCACGGATATAACTTTCAAATAACTTTCAGTTACTTGTAATCAAAGCTTTGTACTTGTAATCTGAATAGAAAAGGAGAACATATAAAGTGGACGTAACCACGTTCTGGCCGAACCACTATAAATCTGTGTGTCTTTTACAGTTTAGTCCCTGCTTTTTTCATATTTGCATAAATCATCCAAATCACTAAGAACAACTTAAGATCGACTAAATCATACGACTTGGAGGTGTTTACCCATTTTTTGTGCAAACATTTTTGGTGCTTTCGCTGAGAATTGAACCCAGGAGCGCTTTAATCATTGCCTCGCAAAGATTTGTTGAGAAACTCTCTTTAAGAACCAGAAGTCTATCCAAGATTATGGCTCTTGGAAGGAAAACAAGTAGAAGACAGAGACCAGAAAGAAGTCAGCACAAAGGGAGTCAAGGGGCTTCCTCAGGAGAGAACCAAACTTCAGTCTTCATCACCAGGGATGAGATGGAGACAATGATGAAAAGACAAGAGGAGTTGATTCAGAATTTGTTTCAGCAGATTGGCCAACTTGAAGCACAGAATAGGGAAGCGGATAGAGTTCGGAACGGAGCAGGACCATCCGGCATGGCACCTGGATTAGGGGGCACACCCATGGAGAACATAGATCCAATTTCGGAGAGAGAAAGAGGAGCATCTGCACAACCTTGGAGCAACAGAGGTGTGAACGCTCAGTCAAGGGGGCAGATCACAGAATTCCCTCGTGGACTCGGGGGGCAGGTCGAAAGTAATGAACAAAGATTGCATCTCGGAGACAATGACAGGTTGGCGGAGATGGTTAGAAAAGCTATGAGAGACGGTTTGGTAAACAAAGATTTGGAGGATGTTAATAGGAGTCCTTTTTCTCCAGCAATCAGACAAGCTAGGAACCCACCGGATTTCAAGTTACCATCGCTGGACATGTATGACGGGAGAACAGACCCCACAGTTCATCTAACGAAGTATATGAGGCATATGGAAGTGCTGGGGGCATCAGAGGAGGTTATGGCCCGGTGTTTTCCATTGTACTTGGCGGATATTGCAGCATTGTGGTTTAGACAATTGGAGAATGGATCAATCGGAACGTGGAATGATTTAATTGAGAGATTTATAAGGCAATTCAGGGTCCACATTACAAGACCCGAGAATGTGATGACTTTGGCAACCCTAAAGCAGAAAACCGGAGAGACTTAGAGGAGTTACCTAACGCGATTCAATGCGGCAGCAGCTTCGACGGATCGACCAGATCCATCCATGGTTATGATAGCGGCTGTGTCCGGGATAGCTGACGGAACAGAGTTCAAAAATTCATTAACGAAGGATCCACCCGTGGATCTAGGAGAATTCTATCATAAGGCGGAAAAGTTTCTACGATTGGAGGATGCGAACGCCGAAAGAGAAGAAGGAGAAGGAATTGATATTTATGCGATCAAACGAGGTAATCCCCCTGAGAAAGGCGCGGAAACTAGTAGAGGTAAAAGAAAGACTGAGAATGACGGGGACAGGTCAAAGCGGCAACGGAGAGAGCCGCGATTCACCACTTACTCTGAGCTGAATGAGAGTCTGGAACGAATTTATCAGGATACTAAAGAGCATGTTCCGTATCGTAGACCGATGCAAAGGGATCCAACTTCTGACGAAAGAAAATCAGACAAGTTTTGTGTATTTCATGAATTGAACGGCCATAACACTAATGATTGTAGGCATTTGAAGGACGAGGTGGAAGGGCATATCAGAAACGGTATGCTCCTTCAGTATGTGAGGAGGCGAACTCCAGCAGTGAAGCCAGAACGACCACCGTCTACATCGGCTAGAGGTGACCCTGAATCGGGGCACCGTTTGATTATCCATTGATTGCTTGATTAAAATAACGATGAACAAGTTGTAAACCTCTCGCTAACGCGGTTAAATCATTTACACATGTGAGCGATCGCGCACGATCCATAAACATGCTCTGAATGACTACCAACCGCGTTATAGTAAGAGTTTACGCTTTAACATCTTCATTTTGCTTTTTGCTTTGATTTTGATTTGAACATTTAAATTCTGCCTGTTTGGACATTTCTGCTGTAAGCTTCATATGATTATTGCTTTAATATTTACAATTCTATAAAAAAAATCTACTTGTATGCCCGTTGGATCGCGAACGGTCCACGAGCACCTCTTGCATGGCAGTGAACTGCTGAAGTCTTTGATTCGGAAACTCCCCCAAACAATAACTCCGGCACTGATAATATTAAGTCCCCCCCCCCCCCCCGGTCACAACTCGTCTCGAACGGCACCCGACCTCGAACGGTCACAACTCGCCTCGAACGGCATCCGACCTCGAACGGTCACAACTCGCCCCGAACGGCACAACTCACCTCACCTCAAATGGCTCGATCACGAATGGTCGTCATTTGAGGTCCGTCACTTGACCGCGCACGGTCGCACTTCACCTCAAATAGCTCGATCCCGAACGATCGTCATTTGAAGTTAGGCGCTTAACCATGAACGGTCGCACTTCATCTCAAATATCTCGATCCCGAACGGTCGCCATTTGAGGTCACGTAAAACTGTAAATTCCTTTGCAGGACATCAACAGAATATGAACATCCAGCTCAAGGCATTACAAAACACGCCTTCCTACCGCAAGGCATATTTTGGGGGGCAAAGTGTTATCCAATTTTTGGTCAAAACTGGAATATCAACAAATTGGCAAGGAATGTTGAATATCGGGGTTGGAGATCGATTGGGATCAAGGCTGCGATCGATATCGCCAAAATCTGGTTGAGCTCCGATCCAGACGAAATTGATTGGAAATGATGATAAGGACTAGGAAAGGCTATGTTTCAAATTTCAAGTTAATCGGAGTTCGTATGATGGAGATATAACCGAGCCAAATGAAATGAAGTACTGCCGAACCATCCATCCTCCACTCCCAAGCACTGCCGGTCCAAACTTCACCTCCAAGCATGGCCGGACCATATTGCTACCGAACCAGCTACCTCCTCCCACTACCGAACCAACCATCTTTCCATGCACTACCGAACCGGCATACCACCGAGCCAACATACTACCAAACCAACTGCCGCTCCAACCCTCACCGGACCAACTCACCACCGAGTCAACCTCCACCGGTCCAAGGCCTCACCGGACCAACCCCTCCAACCATCTACCACCGGACCAAGGCGTACCGAACCAACACTTCCAGGCCAGATTGCATCAGCCCAGGCCCACCGGCAGCTATATACATCCAAGACCCCTGCCCCCCAGCCTCACTCTATAAATAGAGAGGCAGGGGTACAACCAAAGTAGACAAGTTTGAGAGCTCAAGCACGGATAGAACTTTCAAACAACTTTCAGTTACGTGTAATCAAAGCTTTGTACTTGTAATCTGAATAGAAAAGAAGAATAACATATAAAGGGGACGTAGGCACGTTCTGGCCGAACCACTATAAATCTGTGTGTCTTTTACAGTTTAGTCCCTGCTTTTTTCATATTTGCATAAATCATCCAAATCACTAAGAACAACTTAAGATCGACTAAATCATACGACTTGGAGGTGTTTGCCCATTTTTTGTACAAACAGTTGCACATGCAAAAAAAATTTTAGAACCATGGTTTTGATAAAAAAAAAGATACTAAGGAAGAGAAGTGACAGCAAAAGGCGGTATTTTGAAATGGTTAGATGAGTAATTTTATTACGCTTAATAAGGAAAAAAAAAAGACTTTTTCCTCAATAATATTTTGATTTCTAAAATTTAAAAAATAAATTTCACACCCCTTATCCATTTCTCACTTTAGTAAGGGGCATTTTTCATAGCACAAGGGACAACCTAAATTAAAAATTCTTTGTAATTTATACTTAAGTAGCCTCTTCATGTTAAACCTTATTGGTAGAAAAGAAGGTTGCATGCAATGCTCAATTTAGTGTTATATATACAGTTAACGCTTTTCTTTGGAAAAAAAAATATCCATTCATGTCATTTTGAAAGGAAAATAAAAACAGTATTGGTACTCTTGGATCCATAGTCAATCTTACCGTCTTTGTAAAGGTTCATGCACGCGCTTGATAGAAATATGTAGCCACCTGTGCTAGTCCCTATGTTATGTCTTACTTTCAGAGTGGTAGACAGATAACAAAATGCCTAAATAATATCAAGTTTACAAATTCAAAATATAGTGGGAGCTGTGACTAATGGAGAAGACCATGTATCCACTCTTCAAATGTCAAGTAACAAGATGGCATCTAATGATTTGTGAGTTATTTATTGAAAGAACATTATAATGCATCTTAGTACAAGGATGAAAACGGATCAGGCTGGAATTACATGGGTGCATTCGAAGTTTATTTGATGATGAAATTGGGCTACTTCTAACGGGTTTGACATACTTCAAACAAGGTTGGACGTGAAGTTATGGTTTAAACATAGCAAAAAAATAAATTAACAAATTTGGTAGCTCAAGCTTTTATGCAATTCCAACAATAATTTTGTACGATTTATATATATCTTAATAATGAATCCGATGAAGACATACCTATAATTCGTCAGGATAAACTTCAGCCAAAGTTGAACTGTCATGTATTTAGAGCCACATTCTTATGTGTTGGAACTGATTGTTATATGTTACGCATAAAATTCAAAAATATATAGCAAGTAATGGATGGCATAGGGGTCGTGTTACCTGCACAAGCGCTCATAAGCTCCTTCTTGGTAAACAGACATCATGTCCATGAGTTCCAAGCCTGCACGCTGAAATATATATTTCCATTAATTACCAGTGATCCACTAAGCATGTTGCTACTTACGTAAGCAATACTACGCATTAACATATCCAAATCTAACATTGTTCAGTTCGTCCTGACTCGTGATGTGTCTTAAAATAATATTATAAGTCTCCCTGAAGTTTCTTGGAATCCATGGTGTAAACAACTATATTGTTGTGTGCAAATGAAAAGTGAGGCACAACAACTATGGCACACCATTCTACACACCGAACTAGAAAATAGAGCTTAGACGTAGCCAAATGAAGCCTTTATCAACAAAAAAAGCAAGTGTAGAACACAATGTTTGAGAAAAGAGAGAGAAAACACAACAGAATTGGAACAGTGCATGCCAATAAGTGAAGCATTAAATGAAGAAAAAGAGGATATATCACAATTTTTTGAAAAATGAAGTATAAAATGAAGATATAGTATATTTGCTGCACTTTTTATTTATTTTAAAATCCATTGCATGTTTTTTAGACTCAATATGGATGAGAGATCAACATACTGAATTCTCGGTGGAAAACATAACGTTTGTAGAAAGGTTTGAGAGTATGTGGAAGAAATTTTCGCTTGCTAAAATGTATGCAACAATGCAACAGTTTCAAGAAAGGGAAATTGCATTCAGTATGAACAATAATGAATTGGGGTGTCTGGTATTTTACATTGGCTACAAAATACAAAATACTTGAGTCTCCAATCAGATGTAAATTAGATAGTATATAGTTGTACATAATTACAGTCAGATTTATTTATTCGGGGTTACTACACAAGAATTGATCTATTTGTCATATAACCAGTGGTATGAGTGCATTACCTGGTGATGAGTCCTTAACAGTATTTTGCAGTTTGTGTGAATTTCTTTAACATGTGAAAGTGCTTTAAAGAAGTTCTCATTCAGATCTTCTTCCCTTAGTGCATTAATCTGCATTTGTGTAAACAACATTCCAGAAACACGGTCAATTTCATGTTAACAGCAGTTGCAAAGATTGTCTATCAATAATGCCAGGAAAACTGTAGTAAGAATTTACAGACTTCTTCATTGGAAAGCTGATAATCACGTAGAAAGCATGATACAATTTCTTGGCGCTGGGTGGTAACATCAAGATCCTGTTTTAGCCTCTCTGTTGTACTAATGATATCAGCTGTGCTCGAGCTACAGCTGTTTATTGCCTGTGCAATCCTGAAAAAATATAGAGATTTCTTAGCTAAGCCTATGTATTAAGGAGAAATAGAGACTGTCAATACGGAGAAAATATGAAGCTCGATCTTCAAGGTTTCCTTCAATGCAAGGTTTTGAAAGAGGTCGCGGTGAAAGCTGATGGAAACAAATAATATTTCAGAGGGAGATGCCTAAACTTGGACTCGAACCATGATGGTCATTATCTAGATCTGACGTCAAACTCAAATCAGTTTTTTCAGAAACAACATGCATTTATGTTAAGGGCGGATGGTGAGTTTTTAATGTGTGGGTGTGTGTTAAATGCTTACCCTCCCTCCATGAGAGAGCATTGCTAGCATCTCTTTTTGGCAACTGTCAGTACACATGATTACGTGAAAACCACATAAACTCCTTCAGATTAATGAAATTACTGTTTGGTCTTTAATTTAAATAAATAAGTTACTTCCCAAAGAAACATGTCATGCTTGCATTATTATTCTATTTTTTCAAATATGATCACTTGCATTATCACCGCGTATTAACCAAGCAGGCAAAACATGGTCGTTTTTAGCATATTTACTTGTGTTATTCCTAGTATTGCAAATATCATAATCCACCCTTACCAAAGCTAGTGATACAGTTTGAAGTAGATCTTAAATTATAACTGTCAAGTGCAAGAAAGCTACGTAAATGACACCTATAAAAGAGACTTTCAACATAACCCACTAGTCCAGGCAGGATTGTAGATATTTTGAACTTGTAATGTTTGTATGCACGTGTGCACAGATATGCATACTACTGATTTTGGGAGATATTCATAGTATAGAGCAGTATAATATATATGCTCAGTAATTACCAGAGGTAAGTAAATATAGTACACAAACAAACATCAACAATAAACACAAATGCATACATATAAAGGGGAGTGATCAAGTGTGACGTGGCTCCAATGCAATGCTTTTGCAATTCCAGATACCGTGCAGTATACGATTAAAATTGTTTGATTGCAAGCTCAATTACTTGGATCATGTTCGTGAAGTAAATAGTGCATCAGTGATACACTGATACTTCAAGTTGTATCCAATCAAGATATACAAACTGGTACAAAATTTGTAAATGCCAATATTCATTGTATTTGCTTGTTCACCATGCATGATTAAATATGCACTAAAATATAATATTTGATACTCATGCTTATAGATTTAGCTAATGGCTGGTATTCATTCATGTGTACCATTAAAACTTTACCAATGGTTACTTGTGCAATTCACATCAAAAATTCGCCATAAGATGAGGAATGTTTAAAAAAAATTGATACTGATTTAAGGAGAAAACTTACTGATCACAACAGAGAGCAAGAGCGTCGACTTCCAATTCCACACGATCAAGCGCTTGTTGAGCAGGGAGAGAAGCCATCAAGAAGTGATGGTTAATTGCTAACGCACGCTTCTCGATTGAAGACTTCAGATTCCGACGAGCAGGCGCAGTGTTTTCTGTGTAGAATGTCGAGAGAGTCGCCAGTGAGTCTAGCAGATCCGGGCTGTCGGTGCGTGTTTCTAAAACCTTTTTGAGCTTTCGAGATAAGCCTGGAGCTAAATTTGCTGTCGCCATTGATTTTTGAATTTCGTTGGATCTGACAATTTTTGGTACCCGATAAATTAGGAGGAGATGGAAAAAGTAAAGTGAAAAAGTTCCACTTTAATGGCGGGTAATGCTACCAAAATTCCAACCAATTCTGATCCAGGAGGGGTGGAAACTCACCGCCACTTGTTTTGGGGCTAACACGGAGTGAATTAGATCCGAATTGCAAGAGAGATCTGAATATGAAGGAGGAAAATGGAGTGGACGGTGAATTCAAAGAGGCGAACGACTGATTGAGGACTGGGTTATTCTTTTTATTTTTTTATTTTTTATTTTTGCCGTATAGAATCCAAATTTATTACCCAGAGGAAAAAGGCTTTTAAAATTAGATTCATCGTATTCTTCACTCTCCTTTTTTCTGCAGGTTGTCACGCTTTTTCGCCCCTTCAATTTGTCTCAAAAGTGCTCCTATTTTTCTTAAAGCTGGTTTGTTCATAAATAACGCTCGATCTGAACGAGATTATTATACAACTCTCGTTCAATTCGAACTAGGCTAAAACTCGCTCGGACCAAAAAAGATTATTACATGAGCCTTGTTTGGACCGAATGAGGTTTTGCATGAATCTAGCTATGTTGGAGTTTATTTCATCGTTGTTTCTCTTGAACGTGATTTGTTGTGTTTTAGAGATAGCAGCATTTTTGAAACATTTGAAAATTAAGAAAGTAACCGGATGTGAGAGGAGGAAAGGAGAACAGAAATAGAACCAACCTTAAAATTAATAGATAGAGATGGCTATGAAAACCCACTTTGATCGATATGTAAAACTAAGTGAAATAATAGTCGTTTTCTAACCAAACGATGCGTATTGAACAAGCTAAACTCTAGTTATCAAACTTAATAATAGCTTCTCATATAATCGGTTAATGGTAGAGGATATTGAAATTAACAGTGCAAGTAAAACCTATTTTATTGCTTTTAGATTGTTATTGTATAATTTAAGATATGTTTATTAATATTCTTACTATGCATGTTAATTATTTGTTTAGTAATCTCATTAACTTTCTAGATAAATTTATTATAGTAATTAAGGTGCTTAGTTTCGAGATAGCCTTTTAATTTATTAACATTTATGTTTCAAACAATAGCACAAACATGAATGATTTTTTTTTTTTCAAAAACTGTTAACATAACTTAACAGATTTGAAAAACCGAGAAATAAATCAATCGATGTAATTTTGAAATATGTTTGTCAATTTTATTATTCTTATTGTTTTTCTTTCCAATTCTATCTTTGACATTTTAGCTTGCTGAATATGATCTATTTATTTTACAATGTTTATGTCGAATTAGAATGCAATGCTACCTTTTTCATGGGCAGATTGTATAAGGTGTTGGTTGCTCTGGTTTAGTAATTTGTAGCGATGATTTTAAAGAGGAATGGAAAGAAAGCGTAGAAGATTTTCAAGGTGTAAATATAGAAGATGTGATCATAAAACAAAGTTAGTTTGACCTTCCATTTTGAAATGATCTGGAATCAGGTGAAAATGAATAAATCATAGTAGACTTAACTGAGTATTTTGCTACCGAAGAAGTTACTCTATATAATTATTTTGACAAAATTGAGATAAAATTTAAAAGGTTATTAAAGCTAGGGTTTTGCACTACAAGCCCCTATTTTTAATTAAAACTAAGATATAATTAAACTATGTGTTTAAATACACTTATTTAAATGCAGTTTTTAACTGCATTTTTGTAATCCAGTTAAAAAATGCATTATTAAAAATGCACTTTTTAACTCATTATTAAAATGTGGTTTTAAATGCTATGTAAAATTATATTATTTTAAATTATACTTTAAGATATCGACATTGGATGTCATTGGAATGTTTATTAAATTTGTGATTTAATAGTGAAAATAATTCTTAAATCTGACGATATACAAAAGTTATTACAATTTAAAGATTGAAAATAAATGAAATGGTGAATGCTAATAATTATCAGATATGACGTTAGAGAAGCAGGGCCTAATTTATATAATTAGTGACTAAGGTACCCATTTTATAATTCAATTATAATATAGGGACCAGAGATTAATATTATATTAAAACTATATTGTTGTTTCATATGTAGGTTTTCCTTTAATGTAAAGTTATGATTCACTTTGTTAGACGATTGGAAAGAAGTTGAAAACTATAACAATTTGATAAGTAGTTAAGGAAGAAGCCCCGAGTTCAACTTGTTTGTGAATGAGGAAATGAAGAGTGCAAAAATCAATGAGAGAAGTATTAAAGCATGTGAGTTTATTTCAAGTAGAAAATGTGACTATACATTTTCACTAAAAGGTATATACAAAGGAGATGCCTTATGGGGTGTTAAAGTGGTTAATGGGATTCATAATCATGAGTTACCAAAATCTTTGATTGGTCATACACATGCTAGATGATTTGCGGTAGTAGAGAAAAGGTAATTTTTGGATTTTCCTCTTTCAAGTGTCTAAAAAGATATTCCACTATCTGATTGACTCTCTTGGTCTGCTCATCTGTCTATGAATGGTATAATGTATTAAGATTGAAATGAACACCCAAAGAACTTTGTAGACTTTGCCAGAAATGATTAGTAAATAAAGGAATATGATCACAAACTATATTGCTCTGAACACCATGAAATCGAACAATGTGCTTGATGAAAGCTTAGCAAGACCCTCAACTGTTCAACTCAAATGAACTAGAATAAAATGAGCACTTTTGATGAGTTGAGTTCGTTACTTGCCTTGACCTAGTTTTCCATCGATAAAGCCCATAGAAATATGAAGCAAAACATATTTATGATCATTACTATATCAATGTGTTCTAACTTCATATTAAAATAAGTAAACTAATTAAAAAGAAAGTCCACATTTACATGTTCCCATTTCCACTGTGGCACTTCAAGAGGCCAAGTAGATTGTTGGGCTTCTGATGCTTACCATTTAATACTTAGCATGTAATGCATTTCTTCACATGTTCACTATAACGATCTAGAATTTTATCGCTTTGATTTGTGAATATTTAATTTATTTTAAATACTCAATTGATGGTTTTAATAATTGAATAACCTCTTTTAATTAATAACTAATGATATAAAATTCATTTTTGAATTTTGTCTACAAAAATATGTAGTTCAAGGGAAAACTGAAAATGCGACGAAACTCGTTTTCTGGATCTTGAACCTTTTATCGAACTACATGTTATAAAAGGATGTAGTACCTTTGTTTATACTTTAAACAACATTTAAATTTTTAAAACATTTTCAAATGAAGAATGAAATAAAACTATAATAATTAATAAAGATAAATTTTATTTCAACTTAAACATGAAAAGATGGATTTGAATCTTAAGTGTAAAAGTGAACACAGGTACATGAACCCTTCATGTTATCCAACATATTTCCATAAGGCTTTGTACTTTGGTAGCTTGAGATGATGGATTAGTTGAAGAAGAAAAATTAAATTAAGGGCATTTTGGGTTTTTATTTGCTTGAATTTGAGGTTGTTTTATTATATGCACATGAACCCATCACTCTTTAATTTCATTCTCACTTCTTGTTGCTGCCTCCTTTTTCTTGTTCTTCTTCTTTCTCTATTCTAACCTTTTGAGCAAAGAAAAAACAACCTCCTTCCTACTTCAAAAATCCACATCTCACAATCTACTCAAAATAGCCAAACCATCCAACATAAAAGTTGTTTGTTTCCACTTGTAGTATTTTTTTTTAAATAATAGCTTGACAATTCATAGAGGTTTGGTGTGGAAAAATTCCCAAAAACAATAGAGGTTAAGAAAGGACAATTTTTTCGTCAAGCATAAAATGGCGAATGGAAGGTATGGTTGGGTTCGTAGGGTTAAGATGGGATGTTTGGAGGTGATCACATGATTTTTAAGGGTCGAAATCAAGGGTGGTGGTGAGATGAACCATTTCCATTTATATGGAAAATTCTAGCGACCAAGATGATTTGGGACGAGTAGTAGAGCTGGAGGAGGCTGGGGACTTAGCAAGGTCAATGGTGAAGTCGTAGGTGGTACGATGGTCGGTGGCGGCCAAGTGAGGTCAAGTTAGGGTTTTGGATTTCGGGTTTGATGGGTTCGAACACGACGTTGCAAGCGGTGGAGGAGACCATCGAGATGGCCGAGGTAGGGGCTGGTGGTGCGTGGGGTGTGGCAGTTCCTCCAATGGCAACGGCGTGGGCCCTAGGTGGATGTAGTAGCGGTGGTAGATGTTTGAATGAGGGGGTACCGTTTCTTGGGACGCGTTTTAAATCGGGATAGGTGGATAGAAAGTGGCTAGAGGCGCCGGGGATGGTGGGGATGGTGGCAGCAGGACGAGCTCGATAAACGGAGTTTGTTGGTGGTAGATGGATCGACGTTGGTGGTTCGAGTTGAGCGTGTGCACACACGGGTTTTGGATTTCAGGTGTAAATGATTTGGCGATTTCAAAATTGAAGAGGAGGGTGATAAGATACTGGGTAAATGAGGGTTTGGGTGTGAGTTTGGATGCGGGCCATGGCCTTTGGGTTTGGTGAGATAACATTTAAATTTAGGTTATTTAATTTAACTAAACTTGCTAGAATATAAAATGCCACATCTCATTTATGATTAAGTAATAGTGGTAAATTTTAATCACATTTTTTTATATAGTAATGTAGTTAAAATTAATTAACTTCATTGGTGATGCCTATTTGGCCAAATAAACACCAATATGTTAAATTTAATTGAATAGATTATTTTGGACATTTATTGAGTAGAACAACATCGTTTTTCTATATAAAAAATTGTGTAAATTATTGATGACATTTGCTTAGCAGAATACATCTCCATTCTGATATTATATTAATTTGAACATTTATTCATATACCAGTTAATTAATATGTTCGTTAACCAATATCGAATAAGTGAGGTGTTAACCATTGATGGTTACTTATGGATTCGATCTACATATATATTGCTTATGTTAATACCAGTTATGTGACTTGAAAGGTTAAATTAAATTAAATGGTAGCTTGATAAAGCATCACTGTGGTCGCTAAACCTCTTTTTGAATTTGAAAAAAGTTATGGATTTAAATTAACTTTATTTTATAACAGTTTGAGGTTAAAAGTTTATATAATTATACATGATGGTTTAAAATAAGTTATTTAATTATATTATTAATGTTGTTTAAAGTTATTTAATCATATTATTAATGTTGTTTAAAGTTATTTAATTGATTTAATCATGGCTTAAGTTAATTAATTATTTTATTAATGTTTTTTAAGTTAAGTAATCATTTTATTAATGATGTTTGCAAGTTGATTAATTATTTTATTAATGATGATTAATTATTTTATAAATGATGTTTTAAAGTAAATTAATTATTCTATTAATGATGTTTTAAATTTAATTAATTATTTATTTATTTATGATGTTTAAAAGTACTTAATAAAGGGGTTTTATAAATAATAAATTGTTTTATAAAGGGATTTTACTTAATAAAAAGGGTTTATTTAAAGAGGATTTATTGACGATATTTTATAAAGGAGTTTTATAGATGGTATTTTGTAAAAGAGATTTATAAGTGATATTTATCAATAAAAAGAGAGATTTATAAATGGTAATTTATAAATAAAAAATGGATTTATAAGTGATATTTTATTTTAACAAAGACTTGTGTTAAATATATAAGATTTATAAAAATCGATTAAAGAACTTTTATAAAGGAGCGTACAAAGGGAGATTTATAAAAGAGTTTTATTAATAAAAAAGAGTTTATGAATAGAAAAGAATTTTATAAATATTTATAAAGATTTATAAAGGAAGTATATAAATTAATTTAGAGATTTATGAAAGGATTTGTAAGTATGAAATGGGCTTATAAAAGGAAATTTTATAAAAGGGATGAGATTTGATTTTTGATAGTTAATCCTTCTTAATTATGTTGGTATGGAAACATTCTTTTCATACTTAACACGGAAGGATAAGTGGTTTGGTTTATAGTAAGAAATGTTTTAAATGATATTTGTTTTTGGCCCATTTAAATATGAATTTGGAAAGAGGAAATCTTCCTTGAGTTTTGTTAATATATTTATACCGTTGGGGCAAGTATATGGATTTTTTATATGTATTAAAAGTATAACGTTTTGTTGATATGCTTATACCGTTAAGATGAGTATATGAATGTTTTTCTAAGTATTAAAGGAATATAAGGGGTTTGTGAACATTTCTTTTGTGAAGGTATTTTGAATCAAAGACTTGAAAAGAGATTTAACTAATGAAAGATTAATTAACGGAGGCTTAGCGGATCCCAAGTGGAATTAAATCTTTGAATTGAACAATTGTTTATTTGATAGTTAAAGAACTGACTATCAAACCTTGGCCAAAATATAACTCTGTAAATATCTAGGAGAAACAGGGGAGGTAAATGGCATAGTCATCTTTGATGATGTTATACCGTGCGTATAAATCTCATTTAGTTCTCCTACGACAAATGGTAAGGAAATCCGTCTTCTTGAACAGTTAGGAGGTGATCTTCGCTCTTATGTATTATTTGATTATTTCCAAAAGAGCCGAAGTTGAGTTTGGCGAAATTATCGATTTGGTTTTGGAGCGACCGGTAAGCGAGGGAGTGTGCTTATATGAGATACCTCGAAACTATAACCACTCTAAAACCATATGCGCGTTCAACGCTTTACAAGAGGTTCAACACTGGTTCGAGATGATGATCGAAGATGGAGCTCTTTGAATTGCAAGGGCTACTTGCTACTAATTCTGAGGGTGATTCCAAAATGAATGTAGTAGAAGTAGTGCCTTCGTCTTATTCTTATCCTGAACAATTCGTATGGACGAACGTTGGCATTGCATTGTGCCTGGAAGACAGTGTTAGCATTCCAAGTGGGATTTGCTAATAGAGGAAAAAGATAATCATGCCCTCACAAGCCTCAAAAGCCGGTAATAACTAAAACAATGGATATGTGGTAGATCAATGTGGTTCAATACCATTAGGAGCATCATTCCTCGATCTAGATTTGAAATTTATGATTTCTGGCATGCGAGCACACATGAAGAGTGGCGCCAGGTGCAAATATTTGGCAGCCTTGGTGATGAGGTATGATGTAATCTGATATGCCATGTTAAAGAGGCAACTGACTTTTTGTTGGCAGGGGTGCAAGAAGTTCTTGTTGACATTGTTACATTTTGTCTAGAAGTGTACTGTGATGAGCGATGCCGTAGTAGCCTAGTCATTGATGGAATCATTCCCCAATACGTACCCATATGGATTTAGTGGTATTTTTATGTTGGAATTTAATTATGTAAAAATTTCGGCTACGATTCCAATTTATTTTGAACCCTTGACATTATTATAATATCACAGGATTTTATATAAAACGGTTTTGTTATCGTAAGGTAAAACTCGGTCCCTGTTTATGTGTGGCATGGTCTTACGAGATAGCTTTATTTTGAAAGGTTTTTATAATATTCAAAATCCATTTGATTGTGTTTCTCACGGTGGTTTCACTAGACTAATCCGAGCATTATTTTTATTACAATGCTCGAGTCAGCTTAAGTATATTTTTTAGATCTAGCTCGACACTTTGGAGGTTTAGGAGACAAGCTAGATCCTCTAAAACATATTACTATATTTATCTTCCATTGTTTGTTCTTGTCAGTATTTATTAGCAATTGTAAGAACAAGTTGTTATAACTTTCCAAGCTGAAATAGATTAGTACTTTGTTTGGTGTATGTATATAAAAGTTTTTCATAAGATCATTGGTATGTTATAGATTACTCGTCATGTTGTGAGATTCTATTCTATCTTTTCTTTTCTTTCACCCAAAAAATTGTCTTTCTGACACTTGGATGTTCGGCACATGAAAACCATGGTTGTATTAGTATTGATTTTTGAGGATCAAAAATGCAGGTTGTTACAATTGGTATTAGAGGTGAAGATTAAGCAAGAACCTTAGCAGTAGTGGGATAAACTCATTTGAGATAGGGTAAGTGACGCCCTAGAATGAGTTTGAGTGTGTGTGTGAGTGTAAGTGCACGTATTTGTTTGTGCTATAAAAATGTTTCATATAGTGATGAATGTTCCGTTGAGTGGTTTATTGATTGTGCTCAATACAAGTAGCTGGCGCTGTTGATAGGGATCTCTAAACACTTGAACAAAACCAACCAACACAGTATTGTTTTATCGATAAATGAAATAATTTTACCTAAGAGTATATTTTATATATAAAGGAATGATTTTCATAAATTAATATAATTTTTTTCATACGTTGGTTTATTAGGAAATAATAATATTTAATTATTATCATTTAGAACTTGATTAGTCAGATTCATCCAATTTTGGGCATTGACTGGTGGTTGTTGACTTATCTGTAATTTTTCCTTCCTTAAGCATTGGTTGGGTAGATAGTAATTGTGGGAACAATGAAATGAACACCTTGTAAATTAAGTTTCACAATTTGACTATAAAGCATTTGATGGTAATGTTAGGTTAAAATTAGGTCTTAATAAAAGGATGTCTATTAAAAGAAAGCAGGAATATTTTGAACTAAATGTTTGAGAAATAATTTTATGAAATTGGTGTATAAAAATGTGTTTATAAATAAAAGGATTCAAATCCTCTTGAAAGGAATTTCAAATGGTTTATAGAGAAAAAGCAGTGATAGTTCTACTTGAATATATTTTAAAGTATAAATATTTTGGAATAAAAATTGTTAAAAGTAAAGTATATTTTCTTGGGATGATTCGGGGATTAAGTCTCGATTTGTTTTGTGGTTATCTAAATAATCTTCTAAGTGACGTTCGAATGTTTGCCTAGGCGAACGTGTAGCACACTTAGTACATCATTCTCTTTATCATTGTATGATCGATACGAATTCGAATCTGAGCGAGCCCAAAACAAGTTGTTAATAAATACTTTGTTGAAACTAATTGTGTGGAAGTATATACATTATTATTTCAAAAGTGGAATTTTTAAATAGAAGAAGTATTTCTAAATTAACTAGTTCGAGTGGCTTGATAATAACTAAAAATGAGAAAAGTGATGTGTTCGAATGGTAAGCACTTCTCTTAAGTATTACCCTTCTTGGTAAGGGAATGCACAATACTATTTGGTAGTATCCAGTTCCTTGGGTATCATTTTGGGGTTGCTCGGGCTATATATGTATATTTTCTATGATTTAATATATAACATCATTACAAAAGGGTTTTAAAATAAAAACTGGGTATTTGAATCTTGAGTTTACTTAAGGGAAATAAATTCAGAATAAAAATGTTTCGACCAGATAGTGGTATATACCCTCGTGATATAGTGAGGATTATACAGATTTGTAAACTTAAGTTGGGGTTTATGAGAATGTTTTCATAAATAGTATAGGAAGTAAATTGGCTAGCCTTTTGTGTTAACTGGTTTCATTCTTTGTTTGTTTAAGATGAAATTTTAGGGTCGAAATTCTTTTAAGCGGTGAAAATACGAAGACCTGAAATTTTATCGCTTTAATTTGTGAATATCTAATTTATTTTAAATATTCAATTAATGGTTTTGATAATTAAATAAGCTCTTTAATAAATAACTAATTATTGAAAATTCATTTTTGAATTTTTTTCACAAAAATAGGTGGTTTGACAGAAAATCGAAAATGTGACCGAAATAACTTTTTGGCCTTTTATCGAACTACAAGTTGTAAAAGGTTATAATACCTTTTTTATACTTTAAACAACATTTAAAGTTCAAAATTTTTTATTTTGAAATGAAGAATGAAATAAAATAATAATAATAACAATTAATAAAGATAAATTTTATTTCTATTTAAACA
Organism: Allium cepa; assembly: GCA_030765085.1. Classification (NCBI taxonomy): domain Eukaryota; kingdom Viridiplantae; phylum Streptophyta; class Magnoliopsida; order Asparagales; family Amaryllidaceae; genus Allium; species Allium cepa. The sequence goes on along the minus strand of CM060938.1, from coordinate 24,506,349 downwards.
TGAAAAGATGGATATAAATCCTAAGTGTAAAAATGAATAAAGGTACAAAAACCCTTTATATTATTCAATATATTTCCATAAGGATTTGTACTTTGGTATTTAGGATGATGGAAAAGCCGAAGAAAAAAAAACTAAGTTAAGGGCATTTTGGGTTTTATTTGCTTGAATTTAAAATTGTTTTGTTGTAAGTACAAGAATCCATCACTCCTTAATTTCATCCTCACTTCTTGTTGCTGCCTCCTTTTTCCTGTTTGTCCTTCTCTGTTTTAACCTCCTGAGCAAAGAAAAAACAACCTTCTCCCTTCTTCAAAATTCCATATCCTACAATCTACTCGAAATTAGCTAAACCATCCAACATAAAAGTTGATTGTTTCAATTATAGTATTTTTTTAAATAATAGCTCGACATTTCGTAGAGTGTTGTGGCGGTAAATGCCCAAAAGTATAAAGGTTGAGAAAGGGCAGTTTTTTTTTAGCACGAAATGGCAAATGGACGGTATGGATGGGTTCGCAGGGTCAAGGCGGGATGTTGGAGGTGGTCACGTGATTTTTAGAGGTCGGAAACAAGGGTGGTGGTGAGGTGAACCATTTTCGTTCATATGGCAAATTTCGGTAACCTGGATAGTTTTGGGGCAAGTAGTAGAGTTGGGAGTGTAACATCCCAAAATTTTATCATTTTGACTTTTAATATTTAATTAATTTTAAATATTTAAATAATTGGTTTTCAAAGTTTAGTAACTTATATTCAAATATAAGGATTATTTAAATATTTGAATTATGAATCAAACACTTAGATGGTAAATTAAATATTAAATTGAATTAATGATCTTATTTAACTCCTTTCAATTAATAAATAATAATAGTGAATTCATTTTGTAAATTTATTTATTGTAAATTTATTTACAATAATAAATTGTTCGAATAAGCGACAAGAAAATCAATTGTTATTAATTGACTTAATTTCTAATGTTGTATTTTAAATTTTATTTATTGGATTTTTCCACTATTTTTATTTTAGATGATATTTCAATTGTCCTTTTACGTATTTTATGGCAAACATTGATATTTTTGAAATTTCATAGAACAAAATAACCTTTGTATTTTATGGTTGTTTTGAGATCATATCTCTTTTTGGTGCACGAGCATATTTTTATTTCTGTCGTTTGTAGTCCATGTGCAAAAGGAATATTATATTGCGAGTAGCGCGAATATTTCTTTTCATACTCTTTTTAAATCAAAACTTTAATTTTTAAAATGACTTAATGTGATGTTGAGTGGATAGGTGGCTTGAAAATGTTGATTAACTTGATTTTATTGGCTAGAGTGTGATTAAAGCAAGATAGTTGAGTTAGCTTTTAAAAATGAAATCATAGGCAACACTTATGTTCATTGTCAAATAGTAGATCCTCTTTTTCGTTCGCAATTTCCAAAGAATAAAAATGGCTGCATAGTTTGAAAATCCACATCAAATTAGTTATTCCACTAAAAATTGCAAAGTTTGTTTCTTTGAGTTCGTGTGGTCGAGTACTTTGAGTCTATGGGTTTGATTTAGGATGTGGTGACATTTTGGTAAAGGCCAAGCATTTGAATGGTGGCTAGGGTTCCACCTCGTCGATGTTTTAGGCCATGGTTGATTAATCGAAGGATATGGTTGTGTTGCTTACGTCTAGAGGCACCATCCCCCAAAGTTTCAACACGTGCGATCGACTCTGGGGAAGTGCAACTTTTTGAGTTGTGACAAACTATTGCTCCAGGTCGCGATTTCTCGTAGGTGTGAGCATTGATTTTTGGTTGCAGGCAAGTCGGGTATGCGTAGGCGAAGACCGTTCGTCAAATGGAAGTTCGAAGCTCCATATCATAGGCAAATTTGCAAGGTGGAAAGATGTGATATCATGTATAAGATAGGTGACTAACATATTGAGGAAGAAAGGTTTTAAAAAAATTTGGAGTGGTTAGTTGTTAATTAAATAATTAATGACTATTTTAATCTCGATAGTTTATAAAATTCATATCTTTCTCATACGAGATCGGATTCGGACGTTGTCAGTTGCTTGTACTCGTTGGATCATTATCTATGTGATGGAATCAATTTGGTTCAATTTGGAGCTAATGGAAATTTGGACTAAAATTGAATGTCGTTCAATTTTAGTTCAAACCGGAATGCGAAAGCGTCTGTTAGAAGAGTTCACTCACCTTAAATAAACGATGTAATATCCATGTTGCTATAGATTAATTTTGAATATTTGGATGATAGTTTATATTGTTGTTTGGTTGTTTGTTTGGATTTTAAATTCCTGCTCAAAAAAGCGAATGACATAAATAAACGTTTTGTTATAGGGAACAAAAATAAAAGGAAAGTTGGAGTGTACGTAATGAATAGGTCGCTACTGAACACTTGAAATACACATCTACGTGTATAATTTACATGGAACTTTTATAGTGAAACCCTAAGGGATTTCACGCCAATATTTATCTATTTACTTACATTCTTATACTGCTTATATTGTTGTTTGGTTGAAATATTTATGACATATTGTTTGATTGTGAAAGTGTTGTTACAGTAATTAACGTTGTACCATCACTTATGAAATATCATCCCCTTAAACCGTTGTTATGCTTTGAACTTGAGTTTGTATTTTCACAAAATAAATGTTTGGTCACGTTTTTGAACATTAAAAATTGTTTGAACAACATTTTCAAGTAATTTGAGAATTTTCAAAACAAAGGATAAATGTAGATTAAAATTTTAAATTTAATTAACTATCTTTTGAGATAATTAACGCTGTTTTAAATTTATAAAAAGATTATAAATTTGATTAATTTTCTTTCAAGATAATTAATTTCAATTTAAATTAGAAAATATTATAAATTAGATTTACTTATCTTTTGGGAAAATTAATGTTGTTTAAATTTATAAAGGTTATCTTAAATATTTTATAAATTCTTTTCAAATGAGTTTGTATGGATTGTATAAGTTTTTGAAAACACTTTACGGTTTAAATATATTTTAATTATTATTTAATTATAATAAAGTAATTAATAAATTTATTAATGATGTTTAAAGTAATTAACTGATTTAAAAGTTAATTAACTGATTTAATAAAAGTGTTTAAAAGTGAATTGACTGATTTAATATTAGCGATTGAAGTTAATTAACCAATTTAATAAAGGTTTTAAAGTTAATAATCATTTTAATAATGTTAATTAAGATTAATGAATTATTTTAATAAACGATGTGTAAACTTAACATCTTGGTTTAAATAATGGTGCTTAAAATTAATTATCTGATTTAGTAAAGATGTTTAAAGGTAATTGATTTAGTTATTAAAGGAGTTATAAAGTTGATTAATTCTGTTTCAGGATAATTAATGTGGTTTTTAATTTATAAAAGTATTTAAATTAATTGATCGTCTTCCAGAAAAATAAACATTATTTGAAATTTTTAAATGATAGTTCATAAATGAGAAAAATCATTTAAATGTAATATTTTTAAAGAGCATTTTTAAAGTATTTTACAAATATTTAGGATGTGGAAACCAAGCACAAGTTTAATTTTTAAAAGTAAAGTTTTGAATCAGTTACAATGGATAAGTAAATTAATTTTTCATAATCCTATATCGCTTATGAAAAGGACTTAGTCATACTTTTAACACTAAACATCGGGGCAAGGATTCGTTTCAATCTCGAAGGTTAAAAATGTTGTCAAGGCAATGCCTAGAGGTAGCACTACCTCAACTTGTCGGTTTCTTTTCCAACTAAGGGTTAGCATGAATTTGAAATCGACAGGTGGTGGTAAGAATATGAAATATAATTTCCATATACGATCATTTTTAATTATTCTCGATAGTTGATTTATTGACCATCGATTCAACTTTCTTCTTTATGTATCGTTTATTTAAGACAATTTGTTGCTCATTTGAGCGTAGATATTTTTTGTCAAACATGACTAAACCCAAAGCGTGAATGGAAGCCAAGTCATGTGGGGTTATTCCCATTATGGCATCTTCACATCTTCTCTAGATGGAATTCGGTAGTATGCGCATGGAGATGTGAAATACTTGGATTCTCGGTAAAGGTTGGCAGGGTCTACAATGGACGTGTTCGAGAGCCATCGTAGTTCTCAAGTATATTTTTAGACGTATATTTTCGATGGTGAGGGGTGCACCCTCCTAGTCATTTTTAGAAAACTTCTTTTTCCTTGCCTTTGATTCAAATCCTTGAATTTGTTTTCTTAATTACATCGAAAAGTGACTAAGGTTCTTCTCGATGTTTAATTATTTATGACCATTCTTTAAGTTTGAATTTTTGATCTTGACTTTGTTCATTCTTTTTTGATTGGATTTTTGTTCTAATTTGTTTCCCATTTCTTTACCTATGAACGTTGTTCTTGTAAGGTAAAAACACATTCCGCGATTAACGGTGTGGTCTCATAGAATTATTATATATTCACCATATTACTTGAGTTTCTCATGCTAGTATTTATAGACTAAATCGAGAGTTATTTTATCATAATGCTCGAGTTAGACCAAGTATTTTTCCAAGTTGTCGTTAGTGGGACATGGAGCTCATGGAGTAGAGCTAGGTGTCACCTGTTGTAATATTTTATTTTCACTGTATTATTATATCTACCCATTAGCAATTGTAAGATCAGGAAGTTATAACTGTCTTGGCTGATGAGGTTTATTTTTAACTCTGATATACCATGTATTTTAGAGTGATAACTTTTATTGTCTTTGTTATATTACATATTGTCATCCTGCTATGAGATTCTATTTTCTTCTATTCTTTTTCCTTTTCTTTTTACCCTAACAATTTGTCTTTTCTATGATTGGATCTATGGCATTGAAATACCATAGATGTATGGTGCCAACTTTCGGTGGTCGAAAAAGCGCTCGTTACGTTTGGTACAAGAGTTGAAGGTTTAGTGAGAACCATGGCTTTAGTAGGGTATGGCTCATTAGAGATAGGGTAAGTGACACCCTAGAATGAGTTTGAGTATTATACAAACGAGAGCACATATGTTATTTCTATAAAAAAAAGTATCGTGTTAATTGGTCTATTGAGTTTCTTATGAATTGGCCGAGACGTGGTACGTCATGGTGTCAATAGAAGTTTCTAAACACTTAAACAAGGCAAACGAACAAAATATTGATTTTTGAAAATTTGGTAAATGAAATATTTAACTTTGGATTATATATTTTATATATATGAAGAAATAATTTTCAAATTTATATAATTGATTATAGTATTTATTTGGTAATGATAATGTTTCTTTATAATCATTATTGCTTGATTGGTCGTGCTCGGATAGTTTATGAGCATTGACTATTGTTTATTGATTGTTAAATCGTGCTCAACTTATTTAGGAGCATTTGTCACTTTGATTTAAAAATGAGCCCCTTGTGAATTAAGTTTCACAATTTGACTGTGTTCAGCGAAAATATTAAGTTAAAAGCCATCTTTTAACAATGTTGCGAGAAAGGTAAAACTTTTAATATAAATGGGAAGATAAGACATTTAGTGAATAGAGTAAATTAGTTTAAAGGAAAAGGTTTAATAAAATTTAATTTTAACGGACGTTAATTTAACTTCCGTCTCAAGGATAAGCGCCAAAATTTCACGATCGTTCCTGCATTTTTAGTCTCTTTTCCTCTGTAAACAAAATTTCTCCTCCATCAAAAAAGGCAACCAAAACCCAAATCAATTTTCTTCCTCAAACTGATTTACAAGCGCAATCGACTTCGAAAGCTAAGTCGATGAACGTAAATCCATATATTTTAATAAATCCTGAACAAATAAACGATGAACTTAGGATTTCAAAAAGTAGGGCTTCGAATGATATGCGTACAGAAATAAAGAGAAGATGAAAAACTAATTCATCCATGGCTGTTGATTCGACTGATATTCATGAAGAAATAAAGAGGACGAGAAAATCTAGGGCAGCTAAAAATGTGAATGAAGACGACATGAAGAAACAACAGCTTTGTGATGAAATCGTCAGAAGAAAAAGAAAGACAAAGGTATAACAACTATTTTTTTTTCAAAATTAAAGATAATTTTACAATGATAGTTGAATTATCATTTTAATTGTAAATAGTTTTATAATAAAAGTTTATGCTGAATTGATAATCATATAGACAGTTTTAGAATGATAATTGAATATATCACTTTATTCATTACACGCATTATATTGAAATGGTAGATGAAGATAGTATGCCAGTTTTTGATAAATGTTAGATGATAATTAGATTGATAATTAAAGAACGATAGTTGAATATATCACTTTATTTACAATATGTATAACGATGCAATGATAGATGAAAATAACATTTCAATACTTGATAGACGGTAGAAAATAATTAGATAGATAGTTACTGAATGATAGTTCAACATATCATTTGATCTGTATGCACAATATTGAAATATGAGATGATAGATGAACATAACATTCAGTCTTTGACAGATGATAGACAACAATAAGATGAATATTTATAAAATGATAGACAAACATATCATTGAAAAAATGATAGGCAAACATGGCATGATAGAATGATAGTTGAATATATCATTTTATTTACTGTATGTTTTATGATGGAATGATAAATGAAAATAGCATTTCAATATTTAGTAAATGGTAGAGGATAATCAGATTGATAGTTATTGAATGATAGTTCAATATATCATTTGAGATCATATTGAAATATGAGATGATAGATGAACATAACATTCAGTTTTTGATGGTTGATAGACAACAATATAATGAATAGTTACAGAATGGTAGACAAATATAACATTGAAAAAAATGATAGACAAACAGAGCATTCAATCTTTAAACTTTAGAAGCATACATTGAAAAAGAGTAACGATAGACAAGTATAACATTTTAAAAAATAATGATAGATGAATATAGCACTAGAAAATTATGCATTCATAGTTGAAAAAATTGATAGATAAAAATAAGAATGCATTTGAAAAATGAGACATGAAAATAACATTATAGTTTGTTAAATGTCGAATTATTCATTCATAGTTTTTTGTATAGGAATCAAAAGGTGAAAGATTGAAGAAAGCAAAAACAACAGAAGGAAAAAAAATCAAAGAAAGTATCTTTGGAAAAAAATCAGTATCGATGTTGCTTGCTTCCAATGATAAAAAAATTCGAAAAATTATGGAAAAAGGAGGTTATCTTGTAGATCAATTGAATATTCTAAAACAAACACCCTTCGAAAAATTTATGCTAGTGTTTTTCAAAGAAATTTTATCCATAGCCGCTTTTACAAAATCATCAACAACCTTAGATGATATCATAGAAACATTTTCTATCAACGACGAAGCTTTTAAAGTGGGGATTATTTTTCTAAAAATCAAACCTAAAGATGTTTCAATTCTCTTTAGCTTACCTTTGTCTGGAATGAATATTTTTTCATTACCTAATATGAGTTTACAAATCCTTCCAGATAATTGTAAAGATTTTGTACTGAGAAATTATGAAATAGTAGAGCACATCACAAAGGATCTTACAATTTCAAAGATAAATAATGTACTGGAAACACAACAATTTCAACATGAAACTGATTTTCCAAAACTGATTATTATTCTTGCAATGATAACCTTCTTCTTTCCCGACAACCAAAGATACTTACCATGTGGATATATTCCTTATATCGTTGATCAGAACAAAATGAACTCAGTATCTTGGTCAGTTGCAATTCATCATTCATTGATTAGAGCTTTGATGGCTTTCAAAACAAAGCCGAGAAACATGCTGGATTGTTCCATGCTCCCAGTTGTAAGTACAATATTCTAACTTTATGTTAATGCATCTATCTCTATAAATTAAATTATACACATTATATATTTCAACAAGTGATATTTTGTTTGTAGTTTTTCCTATGTGAGCACGTGAATTTGATATCTCCATTAGCAACATACTGTTCCACCTTACCTAGATTTGGGAGATGGAATATCGGAAGCTTGGAAAAGGTCATCTCAAGAGAAGCTTTAATGGACATGGATAATTGAAAGGTATTATTTCTCACACAAGTATAATAAATATATAATGATAGATAAATATATCATAACATAGTGTATATTAATAGTTTTCATTTTGTTATTATACGGTCATAATTTAAATGATAGTTACATATATCATTTCTGCACAAATACAATTTTCTGTAGGTGTTACTAAAGAATGATAGTCAGATATAGCATCACATGAAAAATGACAATTACATATAAAATTAGTTCATTCATTGCATGTTAGATCATTCATTACTATTTATGCTATTACATAGATTTTTGTTGAAATAAGAAACCTGACTGAAGATGAAAAAGCACTTCCTCAACAAACAAGCCAACAAAAATTTGTTCAGCTGTATACCAATGAGAATATTGGGATACAAAAAATAGAAAAGCTGAAAGAGACATCAAAAAAGCAAATCGACTTAATGCAGCCGTACATTGAAGATTTGGAAAATAAATTGAAGAACAGTGAAAAAGAATTAGAAAAGGAGAGACAGAAAAGAATACAAGCGGAAGGCACTATCATACAATTGAAAAAAGAAATCAAGATGTTGAAATCAAAAGCAAGAAAAGAAATAGAACCACCATCATTTAATCTCAATATAACTCAGGAAATTAAGATGATGTAGCAAGAGAAAGAACAACTGGATCAAAAGAAACCTTCAGAGGCAACAGAAAAATCCCCGACGGTGCATGAATAAACACAGAAGAAACCAAGCTCTTTAGTTTTGAGGGTTAAAAAGCGCCAACGAAGGAATAAAATTGATCCTGATTGCCAATATGAAATTGTTCACAGAAAAACAAAGAAAAATGTTGACAATGAAAACCAAAAGGAGTAACTTGAAACCGAGGAAGGTCAAAAAGAAAATACAAGTGAACATAAACAAGAAGAACAAATCAAAGAATCTGATTATGAAGAGGAACCTAAAACTAAAACAGATAAGCAAGTCACTATAATTGAAAATGAAGAAATTATTGATGTTGATGGGTACTCGCCATCAAGTAAAGCTTACAAGAGTAAAGATATCACAAAAAGTAGTATTCTACAATTATTGAATGAAGAACAGCAAAAAAAATTCTTGCTTTCTTTAAATTTAACGAAAATGAGAAGTAAGATTTCTGATATTTTTTCTTTCATTATATTTGTAATTAAATAAAATTGAAAAAAACTAACTTGTCATTATATTATGAATAGTTATAGAATGGTAGACAAATATAGCATTGAAAAAAATGATAGACAAACAGAGCATTCAATCTTTAAACTGTAGAAGCATACATTGAAAAAGAGTAATGATATAGATGAATATAGCACTAGAAAATTATGCATTCATAGTTGAAAAATTTGATAGATAAAAATAAGAATGCATTTAAAAAATGAGATATGAAAATAACATTATAGTTTGTTAAATACCGAATTATTCATTCTTAGTTTTTTGTATAGGAATCAAAAGGTAAAAGATTGAAGAAAGCAAAAACAACAGAAGGAAAAAAAATCAAAGAAAGTATCTTTGGAAAAAAATCAGTATCGATGTTGCTTGCTTCCAATGATAAAAAAATTTCGAAAAATTATGGAAAAAGGAGGTTATCTTGTAGATCAATTGAATATTCTAAAACAAACACCCTTCGAAAAATTTATGCTAGTGTTTTTCAAAGAAATTTTATCCATAGCCGCTTTTACAAAATCATCAACAACCTTAGATGATATCATAGAAACATTTTCTATCAACGACGAAGCTTTTAAAGTGGGGATTATTTTTCTAAAAATCAAACCTAAAGATGTTTCAATTCTCTTTAGCTTACCTTTGTCTGGAATGAATATTTTTTCATTACCTAATATGATTTTACAAATCCTTCCGGATAATTGTAAAGATTTTGTACTGAGAAATTATGAAATAGTAGAGCACATCACAAAGGATCTTACAATTTCAAAGATAAATAATGTACTGGAAACACAACAATTTCAACATGAAACTGATTTTCCAAAACTGATTATTATTCTTGCAACGATAACCTTCTTTTTTCCCGACAACCAAATATACTTACCATGGGGATATATTCCTTATATCCTTGATCAGAACAAAATGAACTCAGTATCTTGGCCGGTTGCAATTCATCATTCATTGATCAGAGCTTTGACGGCTTTCAAAACAAAGCCGAGAAACATGCTGGATTGTTCCATGCTCCCAATTGTAAGTACAATATTCTAACTTTATGTTAATGCATCTATCCCTATAAATTAAATTATATACATTATATATTTTAACAAGTGATATTTTGTTTTTAGTTTTTCCTATGTGAGCATGTGAATTTGATATCTCCATTAGCAACATACTGTTCTACCTTACCTAGATTTGGGAGATGGAATATCGGAAGCTTGAAAAAGGTCATCTCAAGAGAAGCTTTAATGGACATGGACAATAGAAAGGTATTATTTATCACACAAGTATAAGAAATATATAATGATAGATAAATATATCATAACATTGTGTATATTAATAGTTTTCATTTTGTTATTATACAGTCATAATTTAAATGATAGTTACATATATCATTTCTGCGCAAATACAATTTTCTGTAGGTGTTACTAAAGAATGATAGTCAGATATAACATCACATGGAAAATGGCAATTACATATAAAATTAGTTCATTCATTGTATGTTAGATCATCCATTACTATTTATGCTATTACATAGATTTTTGTTGAAATAAGAAACCTGTCTGAAGATGAAAAAGCATTTCTTCAACAAACAAGCCAACAAAAATTTGTTCAGCTGGATACCAATGAGAATATTGGGATACAAAAAATAGAAAAGCTGGAAGAGACATCAAAAAAGCAAGTCGACTTAATGCAGCCGTACATTGAAGAAGAGTGAAAAAGAATTAGAAAAGGAGAGACAGAATAGAATACAAGCGGAAGGCACTATCATACAGTTGAAATCAAAAGCAAGAAAAGAAATAGAACCACCATCATTTGATCTCAATATAACTTAGGAAATTAAGATGATGCAGCAAGAGAAAGAACAACCGGATCAAAAGAAACCTTTAGAGGCAACGGAAAAATCCTCGACAGTGCATGAATAAACACAGAAGAAACCATGCTCTTTAGTTTTGAGGGTTAAAAAGCACCAACGAAGGAATAAAATTGATCCCGATTGCCAATATGAAATTGTTCACAGAAAAACAAAGAAAAATGTTGACAATGAAAACCAAAAGGAGTAACTTGAAACTGAGGAAGGTCAAAAAGAAAATACAAGTGAACAGAAACAAGAAGAACAAAATAAAGAATCTGATTATGAAGAGGAACCTGAAACAGAAACAGATAAGCAAGTCACTATAATTGAAAATGAAGAAATTATTGATGTTGATGGGTACTCGCCATCAAGTAAAGCTTACAAGATTAAAGATATCACAAAAAGTAGTATTCTACAATTATTGAATGAAGAACAACAAAAAAAATTCTTACTTTCTTTAAATTTAACGAAAATGAGAAGTAAGATTTCTGATATTTTTTCTTTCATTATATTTGTAATTAAATAAAATTGAAAAAAAACTAACTTGTCAATTATTGATTTTCAATTACAGCACTGCGGCATATGAAAAAAGATGAAGGGAACAAAGGAGGAATCACAATAGTGAAATCTATTGTGGAAGCCGTTCTGTTTGAGGGGGTTACAGATGGACAAGTATGCATCAAATTAGAATTATGATAGTAAAAAAGCGTGTATAAATGTATAAAATGAAAGAATGATAGGTAAACCTAGCACTCAACTTTTCAGAGTGCATATAATTGAATAGAATGACAGAGTGGCAGCTAAAAGTAGCATTAGTGTTTGTAAAATGCAAATAACTATATAGGATGGGAGAATGATTGTTAAAACTAGCATTCATAGTTTTTTAAGTGCATATAAATGTATAGGATGAGAGAATGATAGTTAAAACTAGCATTCAAACTTTCAGACTGCATATAAATGTATTGAATAAAAGACTGGGGGTTATATTGGTACTTGTAAAGGGCATATAAATATATCGAATGTCCAAGATGACTATTTAAACTATCATTTGCATTTTTCAATGCATATAATGCAGCAAACATGTAAATGATACTGAATACTAGCATTAATATTCTTGGTTCAAAAATATATAAAAAATTTAATTATCCCATAAAACTTACAACCTTCTTTGTTTGGTTAAACAACTTATTGATTGGTTTTATTACAATCAAGAGATGTATGAACACAGTTACTACTTCACCACAATGATGATGTTAAGCATAAGCTTTTCATTATAAATGTTAAAAAATAGTATAAAGTATTCTAATACATGCGAATGTGCAGAATGCTTTAGTACATGATCGACAAACTGTGATCAAAGACATAGTCATACCGACAATATATGTCATTTTCAAAGATAAATTTACAGAGAAAATTTTCTTCCCTCTATATTACACTAACCATTGGAGCTTGTTGATGCTAAACTATAAAACAATGCAGTGGAGTCATTATGATTCAACCAAACCAAAAACTAGATCAACAAGAACTTCAAACCCCAGCTATAACCAAGCCCTCATTCTTGTAAGAAAAGTATAATTTTTAAATCACTGTAACATTAATATACATCACTAATTTTTTTCTTGCAGAAAGAAAAAATTGAATTGATGTTCAAGAAGAAATGGACAGAAGTAGGAATACTGAACAAAGAATTTCACTAATCTAAAGTGTTGCAGCCAAAAAGCCCACCATAGGATTCTAATTCGTAGGTAACTAATTTAATTTCTTCTCTTGTCATTTTAATCTGCATATTCATCCAAATTTTGTTATTCTTTTTTAAAATACAGCTGAATATATCTAATGATCAAAATGATAGTTAAACCTATAACTGAAAATTTTTAAAGTGCATAAAATTGAGAAAATTAAAAAAACCACAGTTCAGACTATCATTCATATTTTTTCAGTGCTTATAAATTTATCAAACATCCAAAATGATTGTTTACACTAGCATACATATTTTTAAAGTCTTTTGGACTAGACTAAACATGCAATCTGATAACCAAAATATCATTTTTATTTTTAAATTGCACTAGAATGCATTAAATATGCAAAATGATAGTTAAATCTAGCATTACTAATTGACAGTTCATTGAACTACATCTATTGAACAAAAAGATTATGTATAAGGTGCGCATTCCACATGCAACAATGGTGTCTCTATGAATGCATTGATTAATATTGTGATCAAAATATAAACTATATTTTAGAATTCTAGAGTAAAGAATGCTATATTATTTTAGCATTAGGTTATACTCTAATATTAACTAATATTTCTATATCTGAAACAGACTTGATTGTGCGTTCTTTGTCGTGGCAAACTTGAAAAAACTGGACAAGGATAAGATGCTAGAAAAATATCCAAAGAAAATGCTTAGAAACCTAAGAGCTGTAGTGGTGTATGACATACTGAATGATCCACAGTACAGTTGGTCTGTGGAGAAATCCTACAAAGATTCTACGTAAGAATAGCTGTTGCATTTTAACTTCTTGTAAATTTAGATTTATTTGAACTGAATCACTTCTGCTAATTAAGCTGAGATGGAGTCTTATATGTTTTCCAATGCTTGTATTTTGTTCTCAGTGTATAAACTGCTCAGATGGATTTGAACTTCTCGATTTGAATTTGATTCGATTATAGTTGTCTGTTTTCAGTGCATGAACTATAATGTATAAACTATGGATATATTCAAGTGCCATTTTTATGTGTTTTTTGATGCTTTTACTGTATTTCTGATGTGGCGAATAATGGTTTATACTAAAATGCTAGATAGAACTAGCATTATGCGAAAATGCATTTCACAGTGATTAAACTATGATGAATAATGTGTGAATTTATCCATATAGCATTTTTATATGATTTTCAATGTTTGAAGTCTGTTTCGGGTGTGACGGCTATTGTTTACACTGTAAAGCTAGTTATAACTAGCATTTAACTGAAATGCTAAATGCAACTATCATTCAACTGTAATGCTAGTTATACTGTAATGCAGTCCACGTTGATTGTTATTTTGATGGTAGTTGCCAAAGAGGTTTAGTGCACAAGTATCTCGTAGATCTTCTAACTTTTCAGGCCTATAGCCCATTCTTCTTTTGGCGCACAAAATTTATCCCAAGAAATTTTATGTTTCCTTCCTTCCTACAGAAAGTCTGCATTTATCTTATTTGATTTCTTTAAAGTGCCAATAGGAAGTTGATATGTCAACAGCCAGCATATCACCATAAGATATATTACACCATAAATCAGTAGCGAGTATAACACCATAGGATATATTACACCATTAATCAGTAGCCAGTATTTGCAATCCCATTTATCTACTTTGTTTGTTATTTTCTAAAATAGAGAGGTTCTGTCTGCATAATGAAGATAGTCCATAGGTTGCTCTTTATAAATCGGTGTTAATTCTTTTTTCTAGCTGCTCTTTCTAATAATAAGGAAAGATATTCCATTCCAATATAGAAGAAATATAGGGGAAGATGTTCCTCCATATCATATAAATAGTACATCATCATACTGGCAATTCATCACAAAACCACTTAAGTAATCTCATCAACTAATCATATAAACAGTATATCGTCATCATTGGATCCTTCGTTCCTACACAATAACTTACTCAGTTCTATACAATGATAGATTATGGGTTTCAATGTAGCAATTGTATTTCAGGTGTGATGCATACTGATTATAATGAAATGCGAGTTACAACTGGCATTCGAGTGAAATGATAAGTACATCTAGCATTGAATAGAAATGTTAATACTGAAGTGCAGAGCATATGTAGTTCTTTAATTCATATTAAATATTTTGCATTATGAATAAATAATTGATTCCTAAGAACAGAAATTCAACAATAAAGGAAAATATAGGAACAATAGATATTAGAAAATAAAACAAAATAACCAAAACATTTCACATTTTATTTTCTAATGATTTCACAAAGTCTGACATCATTATTCTATAAGCTTTAGCATCTTTACACTTAAAAAATTACTCCATTACACTAACAAAACACATAAATTTTCTTAACTTTTTAAAGAAGCAAGACAATTCCTTTTGTTGTGGCCAACTTCATTACACTGACTGCATCTGTTTCTTTTACTTTGATAATATCCAAATCAACCACGCATCTTTGTAGATGGTCTTCCTGCACCATGAACTTCTTTAGGAGGCCTAATCAAAACATCATTTCAGCAGCAATTGGCTTATCAAAAGCTAGAATTAGATTGATAGCATTAGCATACGAAGATCTGAAAGCATTAACAATAAAATAGTCCTCCATAAAATCATAAACTGATAATCTGGACTTGTTAATGCACTTAATTACATGGGCACATGGAAAACTAGTAACTCTCCATTGATTACAACTGCATAAACGATTTTTAAGATCAACAACCTGTGACTTAGGAGATTTAACTTCAAACAAAAATTCCGAAGACTTATAAACATCCCAACCAAAGCCATCATCTACTAACTTACACAAACGTTTCTCCATAACAGGACAAAGATTCGTTGTCCACAAACAACATTCCTCTCTTCGTCTCGCCATATGCTCCATAATTTTCACTCGAATACCATCCAAACAAGAAGTTATAGGCATAACTTTATCTTCCAAAATCCATGAGTTGAAACTTTCTACAACATTTGAAGAATATTCACCATAACGCGTTCCTTGAAAAAACAAATTAGCCCGATGGTCAAAAGGTTTTTCTCTTAGAAAATTTTCTGCAAACGTACCCCCAATATTCTTAAATTTAGAAAGACATCTCTCAAAATCATACATATTAGAATCTCTAGCACAAAGTTTGAACAACTCCGCAATAGATGAATCACCTTTAGCCGCCTTGACAACAGTTCCAATATTCTGTTTCATGTGAAGTAAACAATAGCTATGATATGAAGAAGGAAATATTTTCGAAATACCTAAAATGAAACCCTATTGACGATCAGACATAAAAACTAAAGACCGATCTTAATCAAGCATTCCTTTCAAATGGGATAAAAACCAAGACAAATTAGATTCATTTTCATGTGAAACAATATCCATAGCAAGAGGAAAGAAACCTACAAAATAATTAATTAATGACAGCTCAGTAGTAGAAACATGAATTATATTAAACATCAAAACCTGTATTAAATGTTAATAATTTCTATTATACATAATTAAATTAGATTCAAAATGATATATGAATATAACATATGTTATTTTAAAGTCTCTTAGTTGTTGCTGCATAAAATTTTAGTTCTTGTTTTTGTAAACATTTCTAGTGTAACCAGCTCGATCATTGAATAAAATAAAGCAAACAATTCTAGTGTAAACATGGTTGCATTATAATTATGTACAACTTTGAACAATGATAGTTTAATATATCATTACCAGAAAAATAAATAAGTAAATAAAACAAAACTAGAATGAAACTCATATCCTGATTACCATTTTTAGAAGTAGCGGCTAACAAAACACCCGGTCTTCCCTTCAAAGCAGCTGTATCTAAAAATATTAATAGCCGGCAGTGTTTAAATCCAAGTAGACAAACATCAAAACCAATACAAACTCTCTCAAACTGATTGGTTGAAGCATTAACTTCCATGGCCACATAACTACCGGGATTATACTTTTGCAACGCCTCTAAATACCAATTTAAATCGTTATATGACACATCGTCATCCCCATATGTTTTTTCAAAACCAACTGTTTTCCGCTATAAGCATAATATATGAAAGATTGAAATTGTACTCTCTTCTAAATTCCTTCATAATATTTTTTGGCTTCTTTATAGGAGCATCTCGAATTTGATCAACAATCAAAGATTTAACAAATCTACTTGAAATATTAACTTTATTAACATCTCTAAGACCGGCTCCACAAGAATGATCAAATTTGTAGGTTCTAATAAAAAACTGAGAGAGTAGACCAAGATCCGAAGAAGCATTAAGATAAAACTTACAACCATCCTTCAACCAAGAGCAATTAACCGAAATTCTGTTAGGAGAATTTCTTACAAAAATCAGATCATAACCATTTTTTATTTGATATGCCATTAAAAACTCCCGAAAATCCTCAGCTCCATTAAAAAAACCAAGAAAATCCACAATAGGTTTTTAAGAACCTTTCTTCAACATATCTTTCAAATAATAAGAAGAATCGGCATGTGAATTATTATTTGTACGAGAAATACTACCAATTGAAGTGCTTTGAACACTTGCATAGCCTAAACCACAGCCGACAATATCAGCTTCCATAGCACAAACATTTTCCTTAACAGTAAACTTAAAATATTCTCTCTTCTTGAAGATTAGAAAACAAAGATTACTAATCAAATCTGAATAAGTGTCAACGATTATATTCTTATTCTCAAGAACATAAGATATCTCAGTAGAAAATGGACTAAGATGTGGCCAAGCTTCACATATTTTAGTCTTAACGTTAAACAAAGAAGAGCTTGTGGTAAGTCGAGTAGAATAACAATTCTCATTATGTTCAAAAATAATTGCAAACTATTATCTTCATCATTATAGATATCAATATTGCAAAACCAATTAACAAACTTACTTAGTCTTATGAATAAACCAACAACAAAAAATGCTAAATTAACATTGCATAACAAATGAAAACTAAATGAAGAGCTAAATGAAAGAAATATAAATTAATTAAAAAGCAGATGATAAATGAACATAGCACAATCAAATCAAAACAAATTATGAGTACAAAAGCAAAGAATGCTATATAAACATAGCATAGCGCAACAAACTACATATAAAATTCACTAGAATGATAGAGGAATAGTAAAATTGCAAAGCCATAAACTATGCTGAAGAAATATAATGATATACAATAAAATCTTACTTTGTCATTGAAACAAATCTAAAATAGGTACCGAAATATGGAAGAAGATAAACTGTGCAACCTAGAAAAACAAAATATACTTAATAATCGAATGATATTATATCAAAGGAAGATAAGAAGAATATCAATACAAATAAGAGCAATATACCTGAATGTAAGGAAATTGTTTGATAAAGATCCGAGCACGATGAAGATCGACGATAAAGAAACACGATGAAGATCATTGACAATCGACAAGATCGAATACAAAAATAAAGAAACACGCATCCTTGAATCGAGAAGATCGATGAACTAAGATTAGTAACATCAGAATGAAGGTGGTTAAGAAATTAAGAAGAAAATTTAAATTTTACATAAGTTTGTCCGTAGAACGAAAAAATAAAGCCCGCGTCCTTCAAACGAAAAAAATAATCCACGTCCATAGGCCCAAAAAAAGAAGTAAAAACTTCCTCCAGCCCATTTTCCTATAGTAACTAAATATTTGACAATATTTTGTTATAATAAAGGAAAGTTATTGTAATATAAGAAATTTTTTAAAGGTATATTTTATATGAGTACGATATATTGAATGATTTATAAAAGGGTGTTTAAGTTTTATAAATAAAAAAGTTTTTAAGAACTTAAATCCTAGTGTTTTCAAAAGTTGTTTTCAAATTTTTGGAAGAAACAATAATAGTATTATTTAATAGTATTTGTGTATAAAAATATTTTAAAAGGATTTTTAAAGAGATAAGAAAGCATTAAACTCACTTCTGTTTGGTGACTACAACATCGTGGCGTTCATTTTTGAGTTTGTAAGTGGGGAAATGCTACCATAGTAATTTGCTATAGAGATTGTTTTAATAAAACAAAATTTATTCTAAACTCCAAAAGTACGATTTGATATACAAAAGTGAGATATGTATATTATTGTTACTTTAAAAAAAATGACTTGAAATCAAAAACCAGGTATTTAGTTCTTAAAGTTTCCTAAAAGGAAACTGATATAAAATAAAAGGATATTCTGATAAATAATTTGATAAATGAAAATTATTAACTACTGAATAGAAAAGCAAAATTTAACTCAGGTTTAAATGGTGTAAATTTGATAGGAAGTTTTTAATAAGCATTATTTTGTTAAAACCCCAATTTTTATTTAAAACATATAAGTCATATAAACTATTTGATGTTATAGAGCTGATTAGTAAATATCTTTTCTTAGGACACTTTAAGGTAAAATGGATGGAATAATCAACTCGGTTTTAAGACTCATATTTTGTTGAGACCTCCATTTGAGTTTAAAAAAAATAAAAAAAATAAAAATTGGTATTTTGTATATACTCTTAAGATGTAGAGAGTATTATACAAGCAAATAAGAGTGGAATAAGTTTTTAATCTAATGTTTTATAAAGATATGACTTTATAAATGTTAATAAACTTAAGTGAAAAATTATGAAATAATTCATAAATAATTTTATTATTGAATGAAATACTATATATGAAAATGAAAGGGATTTATAAAGAGATTGGTATAATTAAAAAAAGCAATGAATTAAGTACGTAAGTAATATGTAGCTCATTTTATTTATATGGTTCTTGACCTAGGATTCGAATTCATAGCTTTGAAGTGATTTACGCAAGTACGAAAAAGGATTTCTCACTTGATTCTTGTCGGCAAACACTTGAATTTGATTCTTGGTATGATACTGAGCTTTTCTACCATAGCATATGGCCATTGAAGGAAAATAAAAATTTCTAATCGAGGAAACTGTTCGGAGTCTGCACTAGGGAGGTTGAGTAAGCTATATTAGTTTGGAAGTAAAAGTCTATGTATCCGAGCAAGCGATCAAATCAAATATAGCATACGTATGATTTATGTACATCATACGAGCTCTAGTGAATTTGTATACTTGTTGTGCGGCTTAAGAAAATCATGAACCTAAGAAAAAATTCTAAATATTGTTTATTAAGCCACTTAACGTTTTAAACAACGTTAAGTGTTCGTTTACTCCTTTACGAAGATTTGATTGATTTAGTGATTTTATAGACTATGGTTTATAAAATTATTGTTTGTTTGGACCTAAATCCCAGTGCTTTTGAAAAAATGATCTCGAAAGAAATAATAGTAACATTATTTCGAAAACTTTGGTAAAGTATTATCATTTTTTTAGAATATTTGAAAAGGGTTTTTGTGAGTTGATATTTCAAATATTTGGTTATGATATAGTTGGGCGATTGTGAGTTTTTCAATTTAGAAGACTCTCCAGGTGTATTTGTTTACTATAATTGTTGTTTAGGAGGAATCAGAATATCACTGGATGCTCTGTGTTGTTTTGATTCTAGAATTACACCATGCTTGGTAGGAGGAGTCTTCTTCTTGTCATAATTTATTTTTGATCTTGATTTATTTCTCTTTGGAGGAACTTGAAAATATATTTTTGAATATGAAAACCTGGGTATTTAGTTCTAAATTTATTTTTTTAGAAAAAATATATGGATGTTTAGCATTTTATTACAGAGTATTCTCTATACTTTTGATTGCATATAATTGTTGTATTATTTATGTTGCTAGTGTATTACTCTTTTGTCCGCATGATTCTGTTTTGGATTATGTAAGTAAAAGATAGGTATAGGAAAACAGGAGATTGCTATTTGATTTTTTGCATACCTGCATTTGCATCAAGATAATAGGTTGCCTTCAAAAATCAAAAATCAAACGCAAAAGAGGTACGTCATAGATTTAGATATTTGTATTTTGATTTATGATTTAATGCCCTAGATATAGGAGGTCACTTGGCTTTTGATTGTTTGTTGGTTTGGGCCAATTGTGACAAGTTGTAGTTTTTTTGTATCTCGCTGCACAATGGAGACGCTGCCAAAATTGTTTTTTGTAAAGTAAGAAACTTTAAGAGTTTAATAACTCCTTTTAGTTAATAGTTTTTAAACCTGAAGGGTTTGAAAACATTTTCTTCCTTGAGACTTTCGGGGGAAATTCTATTGTGGGAGGGGGTGGGAGAATGTAACATCCCGAAATTTTATTATTTTGATTTTTAATATTTATTCAATTGGTTTTCGGAGTTTAGTAATTTATATTTAAATATTGGGATTATTTTAATATTTGAACTGTGAATTAAGCACTTGAATAGTAAACTAAATATTAATTAAATGGACTTAATTACCTTATTTAACTCCTTTTAATTAATAATAATAATGGTGAATCCATTTTTTACATTTATTTACAATAATAAATAGTTTGAATAAATAAAATGAAAATCAATTGTTATTAAAACGACTTAATTTCTAGTGATGTATTTTAAATTTGATTTATTGGATTTTTCCATGATATTTATTTTGGAAAATATTTAAATTGTCATTGACGTATTTTATGGCAAACGATAATATTTTTGAAATTTTATAGAATAAAACAATTTGTGTATTTATGGTTGTTTTGGAATCATGTCGCTTTTTGGTGCAAAAAATATTTTTATTTCTATCGTTTGTAGTTCGTATGCGAACAAAATATTATGTAGTGGAGTAGCACAAATATTTCTTTTCAAACACTTTTTAAATCACAATTTTAATTTTTAAAATGACTTGGTGTGATTTTGAATGGCTTGAAAATATTGCTTAACTTGATTTTGTTGGCTAGAGTGTGATTGAAGCAGGATAGTTGATTTAGATTTTTAAAATGAAATCATAGGCAATACTGTATTCACTATCAAACGATGCATCCTCTCTTTCATTCACAATTTTCAAAGAACAAAAATGGCCGCATTGTTTGAAAATCCACATCAAATTAAATACTCCACTAAAATTTGCAAAGTTTGTTTCTTTGAGTTCATGTGGTCGAGTGCATCGAGTTTATGTGTTCGATTGAGGCGGTGGCATTTTGGTAATGGCCAAGCATTTGGAAAGTGAATAGGGTTCCACTTCGTCGGAATTTTAGGCCATGGTTGATCGATCAAAGGATATAGTTGCGTTGCTTTCATCAAAAGGAACTATCCCTAGAGTTTCAGCATGTGCGATCGACTATGGGGAAGTGTGATTTTTTGAGTCGCGACAAATTGTGGCTCCAGGTTACGATTTCTTGGGTAGGTATGAGCGTTGAGCTTTGGTTACAAGCAAGGCGAGTACACGAAGGGCTACGTGTAGGCGAAGACAGTTTGTCAAATGGACGTTCGAAGATCCGTGTCATAGGAAAATGTGCATGGTGGGAAGGTGTGATATTGTGTACCGGCTAGGTGATTAACATATCAGGGGAGAAATGTAGCGACCTTGAAATTCAAATACTCTGTCTTCGAATGTTGAAACATTCTAAAATGTAGTTAAGTGTTATTACTACCAAATATCCTTCGACCTTGTCGAAACCCGATTGAATTGAAGACAGAAAAGACAAGAGAAGGAAGCTCCAACAAGACCTTTCGAAGGAGTCGAAGGGTGCACAGCCAAAGACTAGAAATATCACAGCCTTTCGAAGGGGTCAAAAGGGTCGAAAGCACCCTTCTTCTTTAAGAGATCCTCTTTCGAAGCAGGTGCTTCCGCGTGCATGAAAACCTTTCAATGGAGTTAAAGCAACACCTTCCAAAGACAAGGAATGAAATCCCTTCATATGCACGCCAAACCTTTCAAAACCAAAGGTTTCGCCTTCAAAAACACGCCTTGGTTAGAACAACCCTTTCGAAAGCAAAATCAAGCATTTCGAACCGGTCGAAGCCCTTAATATCCAAGGAAGGTTACGCATCATGTCACAAGCATAAGATCAGAAGCTGCTAACAGCATCGAAACCATCGGCAATTAAATACCTTCAAAGCCACTGAAAACCACCCGTTGTCAGAGTCGAAAGCTCCTACCTTCATGCCTTGTGACAACATAGCAACATAAAAAGGAAAGGCACAACCACCTCTTTCAACAAAGATGGAGGCATGCAAACCTATTCAAAAACATTGCAGAGGAGTGCGCAAGTGTCAAATCGACAAGCCCCTGTTCGTGCCACGCTATGGCCAGAGCAGGGCACCTCTTGGAGGAAGGAGTGTAAGCTTTTATCCACGCCACACTATGGCCAGGTTAAAGCATCGACAATCCCCTATCCATGCCACGCTATGGCCAGGGTAGGGCACCTTTTGGAGGAAGGAGTGTAAGCCTTTATCCGCGCCATGCTATGGCTAGGTTAAAGCATCGACAGGCCCCTGTCTACACCATGCTATGGCCAGGGCAGGGCACCTCCTGGAGGGAGGAGTGTAAGCCTTTTTCCACGCCATGCTATGGCCAGGTTAAAGCATCGAAAAGCCCTTGGCCGCGTCATGTTATGGCCAAGTCAAGGCGACTCTCGAAGGACGGTTGGGTAAGTCCTTGGTTCCAGCTTGAGAATAAGCTCACCAATCGCACAAGACAACAAAGGAATAAGATGTCCAAGCCTAAGAAGTGGCTCATCAAACAATGGATTAAGATGTCCAAGCCCAAGAAGAGGCTCATCAAACAATGGACTAAGATGTCCAAGCCCGAGAAGCGGCACATCAAGCATCATACTAAGACGTCCAGGCTCGGGAAGCGGCATGTCTAATGATGGACTAAGATGTCCAAGCTCGAGAAGCAGCCAATCAAGTCGCAACTACATACACATTCAAAGGGTTTACACATGTCGAAGAATACATAATATAAGGAATAGAAGGGAGCTCCACTTATTAATACCCTAATCTAGGTTTCGGGTTTCTTATTTCTAAACTTCATCCATTAATGCCTGAATATGGGTTTTGAGTCATTCATTATTGAAGTATGAGACTTCACTCAATATTACCCGAATACGGGTTTCGAAACTATTACTAGAATTCACTTACTAATGCCCTAATTTGGGTCTGAAATTTCTATCATGAAAGAAATCATTATGGACTTCTAATTATCTACCACTACTACCCAAATCTGGGTTTGGGAGTTCTATTATGAAGCTCATTTTTGAATTTTACTTATTAATGCTCGAATCAGGGCCCAAGACTTCTATTAAAAAGATTATCATGGATTTTTGGATATTATCTGCTAATATTCTAATTAGAGTTCCAAACTTCCTAACTTTTGAATTTCATTTATTAACACCCGAATCGAGGTCATTGGATTTCCACCACAAGTGTTTAGATAATGATATTTGAACTTCTATTACATGGTCGTTATTAACTTTCTGTTAGCTACCTCCATAGGATGACTTTCTAAAAACATTTATATCATTGGTTGAAACAATAGATGTTTACCATTAAACTTCGTATATTCCCGCAATGTGTTTAAAGTTGAATTCTCGATTATCTCTTATCATTACCAAAGATGAAATTCAAAACAATTCATCAGAAACAATTACTTTTCATTTATTGTCAAATCTTGATATGATGATTTATTAATATCTGCAAATGATAAGGATAAACTCCTATATAGATTACAAGCTAATAATAACAAATACTTCTTATTTTGTGTTTTCAGGTAAAGCAGAACGGTGAAAATAGGATTGAAAGATCCAACAAATACAGAAATTATGGTACAATCTATCAAAACAGATGTATCAGAAATAACATTATTGGAAAGGACCGCGGTCCATGTGATATTTACAAAATTTAATAATTTACATAATCTATGACATTATTATGGGTGTACATAATAAATATGGACATGTCATTCATAAGTCTTGAACGGCTTTATTTAGATCCTCAGCAATTAAATGGTTCACAATATGACGGATAGAAATGCAAAAGACCTCTTTTAGTTTCTTCTTTTTCTTCCTCATTTTGTCTTCATTATCAATAGTCTCGATGTTGGTCTTCAAAGCGTGGTTAAAGGCTTTGTTTGCGCCTTTAAGGGTTTTATTTTCCCTTTCTATATCAGCAATGCGCTTTAAGAGAAAATACTTATCGCGTTCTAGCTTTTGAATCCTAGCTGCATATTCATCTATGCAATTCGAGTATCTTTCTTTTGTTTGTTCGTCAAAATACTTCATCATTTCAAATTTAACTCTCTTGCACCACTCTCCCACTACTCTTTCGTCTAAGCCTGGAGGAGGATTTATTGTAGTGGGAAATTTCTGGATAGCAAGAGAAGTGGATCTTGTTGATTTTGCGACAGAAGAGTTAGCAGGAGAAACCGGTAGCTCCATGCTTGAGATGTTATTCCCCATGATGAACTCTAATGATTCACATTGAGCCTGGCTATCTTTTAATTTCATCTCTAAATCGTTTATTTGTTGAAGAAGTTCTGACATTTTGTGATCAGAGTTGATTGACGGATTTGACTTGACTTGATGCTTCAATGTGAAAATTATTTCACTCTTGCTCTTAAAATCAGCCTCTAAATTAGCAATTTGATCATTGAGATTTCTGATGATTATTTTCTGAAGCAAAAATCTTCTATGCCATTTTAATGCTTCCGTGTTATCTTGAAAACGAGCAAATAACGTATCGTTGAGAGGCCTTTTCTTTTCATGATCCTCTAAGAACCTATCTTTAATATTGATAACGTGGGATGCCGAATCTAATGAGAGAGGCATTGCAGATAATTATAACTCCTAGTTAAACAAAAATAAAAAGAAAATAAAGTCAAGAATCAAGTAGTCAACCTCTTTATTACAATAGTAAAAGATTACAACTCAAGTAATAATGATATTAAAAAGTACAATTAGATACTTATTTTACATTTAAAGTTGGAAAACTGCATTCTCAACTTTACTTAATGAATTAGCAGAAGGAATAACTATTGCGTCAAAAGGAATATTAACCCCTTTTGGAGTAATAACCGGAGGATATTTACTATAGTCTCGTTCCTCGGTAGAAGGACTATCGCAACCGCATACTAGTGTGGTATGATATATCGGGATCTCTTTGAGTAGCTTTTCCTTTTCTTCACCAAGAAAATCAAAGCGAAGACGAGGATGTTCCATATAAAGTTTTTGTAAATCTCTAAGGAAACAATATCTAGCTACTTTTGAAAATTTCAAAACTGATGCTTTTTCGAGGTAATCTCTTCTTATTTTAACATATTGGCTTAGATAATATCTAGAAAGAAAGTTGCCAGAGGGACATTCACTCTGTAATAAAGGAGTGAAATACAACTAGGTATGAAAGAAAAACTAAAACAAACAATCACAAATCATTATTATTACATAACTACAACTATTCGTCTGGTTCATACAAAATTGATTTCGTAAAGAATTCCGAAATAAACTTGTCCTTACGTATGTTTTGGGAAATTGATTTGACTCATGGAAAGTTCCAACATGCTCTAAGATGCGGGTCAGATCCAAATTCGTCCAACTACCTTTTGTGTAAGTGCCTAAGTAAACTCCCATTGAAATCACCTAAGTATGAGAAATCTATGGTTAGGTGTCTACAACAGGCTTTATATAGAAAATCCACTACGATATTTTGCTCCTCAATCAACGCCCAAAAGAGTGTGATCAATTCTCAGTTCTCTTTTAGAAGATCGAAGATCGTCATAACGAAGGCGCGCCCTCCTCGGTCGTGGGGCAACTTCTTGATGTTTGAAAGATGCTAACACTGCCGCACTTCTATGTAGTCTATGATATTTATCGTAGAGAATGTTGTGCTCCTTTAAATATTTTTCTAACTCCCTATATAAACTATTTATCTCCGCTTATTTTCTCTCAAGCTTGGTTTTATATGGGTAACAGATTTCCTCCTTATATAAAATAAATGATTTAAATTATCACCATCATGGAAGCGAAAGATGTTTAAACAGAGAATTCTACACATGAGATACGGGAATTGGTGCCGAGGAGACCTGCTTTTTCCCTTTTAACTCTTCCACATTAATTGAGGCAGGCTCATCATAAGGGTCGGAAGGTGCGAAGATTTAGGCAGGCTTGCTTCATGAAGAGACGAATCCTTCTCAAAGTTCCTTGTATTATCATCTCCATCTTTTTCAAAAGCTTCAGTTGGCCACCTCCATCGCCGCATGAACCTTGATCTCCAATTGATATTATCATCACCGTTATCATCATTATCATCGTCGTTATCATCGTCGTCGTCACCTCCTCTTCTTTGACAACCTCAACTTTGTCACTTCGTCTTCGGAGTCGGATTCAACTTCGAAGGAATGAATTTCAAAAGATAGGATTTTTGAGGCATCGAATTCCTCCCTTTCGACAACTTTAGTCCCCTGCTCCATCTTTTTGATTTTATCCATGACCTTGTCGATAAGAGCAGGGTCGAGGGAGGGGAAGCTAGAACTAGGCATTTCTCGACGTTAACAGCGTAGGCGAGCATCATAGCGTCCTCGAAAGAATTCATGATAATGTCTTCAAGAGAAGAATCGAGAAATTATGACACTCACCGCTTTGCATCATAAATTGTGTTGGTAGCCAGTTTTAAGGAAGCCTTATTCTTTTTAAGCTTTTCCTTTAAGGAGGATTGTTTAGCTGCCATCCGTGCCTTTTCCTCTTCGAACTCTTTTAGAGTCATTGTTAATGCTAAGTTTTCATCAGCAAGAAGTTGGCAAGCTTTTCTCTGCTCCAAAATAATATACTCTAACTGGGCGAGAGAAGCCCTCAATCGCTCCAATTCAGTTGTAGCTTCATCTTTCTCCATGGATAAGGAGGAAACCTGATTATTTAAGTGAGAAATTTTGACTTGAAGCTTTATCGAATCAGTAGAGGATTTCTATGCATTTTCATGCAAGGAGAACCAGCTCTTGGAAATTTAATGGAAAAGCACAACAAAAGTCAAAAACTTAAAGAAAAACAATAATAATAAAGTTAAGTGAAGAAAAGAATACTAAGAGTTGTTGTTTAATGAGAAACGGGTAATGACCCGCTAGATCGGAAATAGAAGAAGGCGGGTGAATTAAAGTATAAGATGAAGAATTTAAGATATAATGGACCATCTTTTTGAAATCGTTCGGAGGTGTAGAAGATGATACTCCTGGAAGATTCCACACTTGAGTAGGGGTTGAAGTCCCTAATTCCTTCTACATCTGCTCGATCACACTTGGAGGGTTGGAGACGATGATGCGAGAAAGTGGATCAACCTTAATGGGAGTTTCCTTAGGTTGATCATGAAGGACTTTGATGGTCGGACTTTCTAGAGATTCGTCAATAACTCTCCTTCTTCCAACGGTGGAGAGTCAGGAACTTCGACCATTTTGGCCCTCTTTAGAGGTAGTTCCACCGCAGTTGTTTGAACTAATTTTCTTTTGGCGGCCATCTTTGACCTAGCGATGACCTGGGAAAAAGATGACACACAAAAAGTTGAAGAGGGAAGAACCAGATCACTTATGGTTTTTTCAATCTGAGGAGAAGCTATAGAAAATTCAAACAAATTATAAGTTAGGAAAGAAATTTAAGAAGTAACATGGGAATAAACTACAGGTATAGTGTTTAAACTTACCAGAGTGATCAGGGCATATAAGTGACATTGGGGAGAAGTTTGTCGGGTCTCCCAAAGAGAGAAAGCATTTACTTCAGGATGTATGTTGCACCAAGGGGTTGGTCAAGTATCCTTTGACCCATAGGCGAGAGAGTGCTTTTGTAAATTTATGGGATTTAGCAGGGCCAGTCTATTTCCAATCTTAGCTAAAGTGGCAACTAGCAACTTTACGATTTTTTGATCTTCTTCGTTTAACTCTTTAGCTGAAGCAACTGACAAAAAGCATAGGTCAGCAAAAGAAAAGTAGACGAGGAGATAAAATCTAATATTATTACGTTGAGAAGAGAAAGCCCCGCTAATGTTGGGAAAGCATTTAACATAGAAAAATTGTGTTTCCCAGTCCCCAAACTTATTCACTCTCTTAGAAATCAGCTTTTTGGAAGGGTTGGCTCTAAAGATCTAGTTGTTCATATTGCTAAGCTTGACCAACCGTACCAGATAATTCAAGACTTCAGGATTGAGGGAATGGATTCCATATTCCAGTGCCATAAGTTCTAGAGAAAGGAGATATGTGTAGACATTAGGTGAGAGCCGAATAGGAGCAATCCTCAGATAAGCCAAGAACAATAAGAAGTCTGGAAAAGGAAGGAATCCTCCGTGCCAAATATGAACTACTATATAGGCATATAATCCTTCAGGCGGATTGTGGATGGTGTAGTTTTCAAAAGGGGGATAACCTCTATCCCAGTAATTCCAAAGTCATTCAGGATTGCATCCACTTCGTCTTGAGTGGATATCAAGGATTGTTTTAAGATGGCTTCGATCTTCTTAGGCAAACTCATGATTCTGTCAGGTGAAATCCGTTCAGTTAGAAATTATAGTATGTTACGAAACTAACATTCTTTCAAGGATATTGAAAACTTATAAAAACAATTTGAACAACAAGAAAAACATAAAATTTCATATTCTTGAAAGAATGTTAAAGTTAGAAAATAAGATTCATTGAGTTTTCGACAGAGTCGAAAAGGAAAATGAAAGTTAACACTCGTCGACAATGTCGAAAGCCCAAATATAAAATTTACTAAACTTCCGACAGAGTCGAAAGGGAGGATGAAAGAACACGTACAATAAACACATTTCAACAATGTCAAAAGGTCAATGAAGTTCTATCATTAAAAGGAAAGTAGTTAAAACTTATATAACCAATTTGAACAAAGTATATGGTATCAATGTTCAATTAACAAGGAAAATGGATCCTTCGACACTATCAAAACCCATAACCTGTGTTTATCCAAGGGAATAGAAATACTATCGAAACCTTATTTACCAAGTCGAAAGGTTTTGAGTTGGGGTCATACCGATAAAAATAAAAAGGGGCTTGAAACATTTCAACGATATTGGAAAAAGACAATGATTAAATATCAGTTTGTTACAGAAGGCTTCGACTCATTAGTTACAGAGGGTTTCAATAGAATCGAAAGGAGTGCATGATTCCGAAAGCATACCAACAACTGAATTTCAACTAAAAAAAGGTTTCGGCTAAGTCAAAACGTTTAACTTGATCTACTACTAATATAAAATATGCTTTCTTAAATCCAATTTATAAAATATATCCATCTCTAACTCAAACAAATTGAAAGTAAATTTATACTAAAAGGTTGCGAAACCTATGAGACAAATTTATGCTTTCAAAAAAAAGGAACTAAGTAATTATTTAGTAATAGCCAACCTGTTGAAAGGTATCAGGGGCAAAAGCACAAAACTGCTTTCAAAAAGTTGGCTTCGTACTAACTAAAGCAACCTTTCGACGAGGTCAATTAAATAGGGCGCTAGGTTTCCTTTCGGCCCCATCAAAAGAGGCTAAGAAAGCGAATCAAAAGTTTACACCTTAATCTCTTTTGAAGGGGTAAAAATTAAAATTGTAGCATCAATTTTTGATTCATACAACTCAAAACTTCTAGGCGAAGTAAATAGGAAACTCCTTCTGCCCCAAACCCGATTTCAGTCCAAGAATTCAAAAGCTAATAAACAAATGGATTTAAATGTGAATCAACTATTTTATAATTTATAATATTCAAGATGAAGATTTGGATTCTCTAAAAACAATGATAACAATAAAATCTAAATTGGGTAGGATTAAAATGAAAATTAACAGGAAATAAAATCAAATCATGGTATGAAACAAAATTACAGAACGTTTCCAATCAAATAGAAACTTAAACAAAATCCATTAAATCCAAAGCAATAATATAGATCTGAGCCAATAAAGTTTTGAGGATCGAAAGTCGCTGTAAAATGAAAAATTTGGAAGGAAAAATGAGATGAAAGTGACTTATTTTAAATCTAAATCAAATAGTTAACTTTGAATGCAGATGAATAAAAGAGGAGAAGAGAAGAATGAGATTTATAAGAAAAGTCAGCAAAGATAGCTAACCGCCCGATCTGATTTAAATGACCGGCCCAGATTCATGCTAGAATACAAAATGGAGGGAAACATTGAGGGTTTTAGGATGATTTACTTGGAAAGTCAAGGGCATCCCTTTGCGGGGGAGGGGATAAGGGTAGCAAATGCTACTACCAAATACTCTTTTGACCTTATCGAAACCCGATTGAATAGAAGACAGATAAAAACAAGTGATAGAAGCTCCAGCTTTTCGAAGGAGTCGAAGGGATACACAACCAAAGACTAGAGATATAATAGTCTTTCGAAGGGGTCGAAAGCACCCTTCCGCTATAAGTGATCCCTTTTCGAAGCAGGTGCTTCTGCATGCATGGAAACTTTTTGATGGAGTTAAAGCAACACCTTTCGAAGATAAGGAATGATAACCCTTCATATGCACACCAAACCTTTCAAAACCAAAGGTTTCACCTTTAGAAACACGCCTTGGTTAGAACAACCCTTTCGAAAGCAAAATCAAGCATGTTGAACAGGTCGAAGCTCTTAATATCCGGGGAAGGTTCCGCATCAAGTCGCAAGCATAAGATCGGAAGCTACTTACAGCATCGAAACTATCAGCATTTCAACACCTTTGAAGCAATTGGAAACCACATGCCATCAGAGTCGAAAGCTCCTACCTTCATGCTTTGTTACAACAAAGCAACATAAAAAGAAAAGGCACAACCACCCTTTTCGACGAAGATGGAGGCACGCGAACCTATTCGAAAACATTGCAGAGGAGTGCGCAAGTGTCAAAGAAGTCAGAAGGCATCTGAAGCTACCTTTCGACCAGGTCGAAAGCACTGGGTCGAAAAGTGCTAACCCGCATCTATAAATAAGACCCAAGGGGTCTGTTTTAGGGGATCCAAACTCATTCATCTGGACTTGTGTTTTCTTAATTTTTCAAAGTTGTAAACGCTAATTTGTAAATCAAATTGGGGAAAAATTGTTCAACTCAATCATTATTGGCTCAATAAAGGGAATATTTTAATATTTATGATTATATAGTTGTTTGAAGGTCTTTTACTAGATTTAACTCTATTTTACAGGTATCGACCTCATCAAAAGGCTACTTCCGAGTGAGTCTAAACCCTAACCTTTCCAAGTAATCAAAGTCCTTAACTACAAACCACCATTCACCAAACACTCAACTTCTAGTGAGTCGAAACCTTAACCCAAGCAGGTTTACCTTGGATTCCAAAACCAAACCTAAGTCACCAACTAGCCTATCTTTTGACAAGGTCGAAACCCACGTAGACAAACCTTACATTTGAATCCTTAAAGCCACTTTAGCGTACTTCAACTGTTTCGAAAGGAAGTTTTCGAAGGGATAACCCAATTACTTCAATTGGTTCGATAAACCAAAAAGAAGGGAATTCAAGTGTTGTGACTGAGTCGAAAGATCAATATGCAAAGTTTACACAAAAGAAAGAACTATTCAAAAGGTTGGATCAAAGGGAATACCCACATCCTATCTTCCTCAATATAACCAAGAGAGGTTAAAAAGGGCTAACCTTTTTCTTAAAACCCACTTTGAGGTGTTGGCAAGTTTTCTTGTTAACAAGTGTTATAAATATGATTTTATAACCTTGTTTAACATCATTTGATTAATAAATAATGATAATAAACTTGTTACTGAAAATTGTTTACATAAATATATTCTTTGAAAAAAATATTGGTATGTGACCGAAATCGTTTTATCGATAAACAGCTTTTTAACCGTTAGAAATTGTTCAGGTTTCTTTTACATACACTTATTTGCTTAGAAAATCAATTTAATGAACTAAAAACTTTTTTCCATTTGCGGAAATAAACTTTATGGAGTATGTCATGGGTGATGTCATCTTAGGTATTTAGAAAATGAGCAAATATGGAAATACTTAAAAGTTAAGCTATGTTGTGTAAAGTAGACATGATAGAAGTAATTAATGTTCGGAGGGTTTTGAGGGGCTTTTGGTCTTTTCCCATCACATTAATAAGCCTATATAAAGTGGGGTACACCCTTATAAATAATCATAAATATGTACAAAATTTAGAATTCAAAATAAATGTCATCTTCTTCTTCTTCATCTTAAAATTCTGAAAGCATATTATGTGCAAATCAATTCTGAATCACCTCAAATTTGGAGTGAGACTTTACTAAAAAAACCTTCTACCTATTTAGAAGTTTAGAAAGCAAAGCCAAACTCCACCACTATCCATAGGCCATGAGTAATCATAGAGGTTAGGAGGCAAAGGAGCAAGTAAAAGCAAGAGAGGAAGGGGAGAAAATGGTATTTCTAGCTTAGGTTTGAAATTGATTGCTTAAGCTTGGTTGTTTGTTGGCTTTAAGGTGAGATAACTCACCAATTGGACTGAAAATATAACTCATAATTACTTGTGTTTTGTTTTGTTAAAGTTGTTTAAAGTAACTAGGAAATATGTTGAAAACAATGGTTTTGATTATTGCTTTGAAATGCAAGTGACATATGTATGGACTTGAATGAATTTGAATGGACTTGTATGGCATATAGCAATGTCTTAGAACAAAGAACATAGTATTTAGTTGAATACAAGTTTGAATACAACTTGGATTTGAATGTGCACTTATAGAGATAACCGCTATAGATGCAGTTGTGAATTGCCTTGTTTTTGGCGAATTCTATAGAACTTTATAGAGAGATCCTTAGTGGTTTCTCAACGTATTTATAATTTTTTATATGTATTCTTCTAGATATTAAAAGCTTGAATGGTAAAAGTTTAATTAACATCTCAAAAATTACCAAAACTTCACTTGTTCAAAACTGCCCCGTTTAGACTTTATTTCAGGCTTTAAAAGATTTGAAAAGTATTTAAATTAAGTATTTTGTTTCATTTTTTTGTAAGTGTTTTATAACTCATATTAGAGTATCTTAAAAGTGGTTTGAGATATTTATGAGTTTTTAAGAATTAGTTATGAATTTTTAAAGAAGGGATATTTTGTTGAAAACATGTCGTTTTCCTGATTTGAGAAAAATTGTAAAGTTGTTATTTTCAAGTAATATTTTGAATAAATATTTTAAACTTGTTATAAGTATTTTAGAAGTATATATATAAATGTTTTTGAAAAAGGGGTTTAGAATTGCATAGTGGCTAAATGGTTAATTATTTGATTGCTTGTTTGAAAAGTAATTTACTATGCTTAACACTAAAAGTCGGTGAAGTAAGTCTTATCTCTTTGTGGGAGTTAATGCTAAAAGGGGTTTAGAATTGCACAGCTCTAACCTACTAGGCCTCCCTCTTAACCGAGGAATAATAAGTCAGAAAATGTCGAAAATGTGTTAATTGTGTTGATTTCTTATTGTTTATGTAAAATAATTAATACTATACTTTACACTAAAAGCCAACTAGGTAGACTTATCTATTTATGAGATTCAAGAATGAAGTAAGGCTTGATGCAACTAGTGCTCAAACTTACCTGGCATCTCTCTTAGGTAAGGAATAGTTAAGTTGGAACGTCGAAAATCAGTTAAGCTTACGAATCATAATTTGTACAAACAACTGTTTTGACTAGATAATGATTAGTCGATTATCGAACTTGACAAATAGTAACTTAAGAAGTTATCAAATGGTTTCGTGACTTTATATCAATAAGAAACACAGGGAGGAGTATTGGTACAAAACGTCTCTAGCTTTTACTTATTTTTGAAAGAACTAGAACCAAGTTAACCAGAAATTCATCGATTGGTTTTAAAGAGTCCAAGATCGGTAAGTGTTTTACTTGCCAAATACCACTTCAAAACTAGTATATGGATTCTATGTTTTAGAAGCGGTCGAGAAAGGGAATCTATGCTCGAACACATGTAGTTATTCATGATCTATTCAGAATGTGGGAATCCATTGTGATTTCAAGGTCTGTTGAGATATGGAAATCTAGGTGTGGTTTATAGATTTGTTCGAGATGTGAGGATCCAATTTGAGATTCATGTTCCATCCGAGTGATGAATACGCATGTGAAAGATGTCAAACATAACCTCGACATCGAAAATGGCTAAAGACCTTGTAGGTTGCACAATCTGGGGTTTGGCTAACCCATGATAGAATATTATCAACTCCATATCTAGAGTATGCTTATCGATATGTTGGTACCGGGAGTTGATGGTTTTTGGTACCACATGGTTCATGTTTATGTTCGACCATGGGCCTTTGTGTTTTCCATACGATATATTTAATATAGAGATATAAGACGCTCGGTGGATAACTTATGATCCTTGTGGATAGAGTTCAGCTTCGGCTTCCCCGAAGAGATATCCATTGAAAATCCAATATACGCACGTACCTTTGCAGTTTTAAGTGTAACCTAAATATGTTGTGGCGTAACCAATGTAAGCATTACAACTATTTGATATGATTTATATTCTATATCCTAGACATTGTCTATCATATAACTGTATTAAACTTAATGAATTGTTGGTTTCTTTTGAGGGGAAAACTATTACAGGAATCCATACAATCTCAATAGTTTATATTACATGTATCTTGATTTCTCTCATACCTGACTTATGTCTAATGCTTGGTTTTTGTTTTCCTAAATTCCTTGCATAATCTTTCGAGTAGGCTGAGTATGGCAGGCTTTAACTTGGATGCTTCAGAGTTCAAAAGATGAGCTAAAGGCTTCCGCCATTTATCTATTTCTATTTCTATTATTTTGTATTAGCTATGTACATAATCAGCAGTATAAGGACAGATAGTTATAACTGTCCAGGCTGATGATAATACTTAGGTTTTATAACCATGAAAATCTTGTATTTAGAGTAACTCTTTGTACTGTTCTTTTGATATTATAAATTATCATTTCGCTGTGAGATTCTTATGTTGTGTTCTTTCTTTCCTGTTTCATTTTTTTTACTTTTGTTTTTACCATAACATTCTATCTTTCCGGCACTTAGCTGTTTGGCACACGAATACCATGGGTGTATTAGTGTCAACATTCGAGGATGAAATAGTTAGGTTGTTACATTTGGTATCAGAGCATAAGGTTAAATGAACACCTTGGCTTTGGTTAGGTATATCTCATTAGAGGTAGGGTCAAAGACACCCTAGAATGAGTCAACTGAATACGAGAGAGCGTATTTGTGTTTTCTATAAGCCCACACCCCCTCTTTTTATAGCTTTTCCTAAGGAATAATCCCTTTCTTTGAATAACTCTAGCCTTTCATATCATAAATATATTCTGCTATGTTCAAGTAGTGCACCATGAATACTAGAGCTGCCAATGCTCGAGGAGGTAGAGGTGGTTGATGTAGTACCGTCATAATGGTAGAGATCGTGCGCCAAGGAATGTTGCTCCAGTCGGAGAACTAAGGATGGATATTGTAGAGGAGGCCGTGTAGGTCAGGCCTCAGGTGAATTTTGCTTCACTCTGCCGCAATTAGGAGAGGCTAAAAAGTAAAATGTTTGGTGGTATAGAGACGGTCATAGATGTCCAGACTTGGATCAAATTACATGATCGAATATTTGGGGATATCGAGCTAGAAAATGCAATGAAGCGTTGGTTGGTTTCACGACGTCTAATGGATGCAACCATGAATTAGTGGAGTTCTATCGCCACTGATGTCCAAGAGAATGACTTCTTTTGGGTGCAATTTAAGGATGGATTCTGGATGAAGTTTGTCCTAGAAGCCAGGAAGACTTTCTTGTTTAGGAGCTTCCTCGACTTGAAGTAGGGGACATGATTTTGGCGAAGTATGATAATTGATTCACTGCCTTATCTAGATTCGGGCCTGCTTTGGTAGATACACCCTTGAAGAGGAATGAAATGTTCATCATAGGGATGCATCCGGAGTTCAAGGGTAATATGACTAGTCACATCTTGAGGTCTTATGTAAACTTGGTGAACATGGGATTCAGGTCTGAGATATTGGCACAAAAGATTATTATTATTGCACTAGTTGGAAACAATAAACGTAAGTTTCCACAACCTAGGGATATTTCTGATCTTGCTTGTTATAAATGTGGAAAGAAGAGGCATCTTGTGCGGAACTGTACATCGATTAGGGAGAAACAAGTGGCGAAAGCACAGTTGGTTAATGCACCTTGCTAAGGTAACGAAGATAGAGCCACAGACAACCAAGGCACGGTTTGCACCTAAGAACTACTACAATTGCCATCTTCTAGGCCATTTTTCTAGGGAATGTCCGATGCTCCAGAAGTGGGAACAACCTCGAGGTTGCTTTTGCACCATCTTTAGCACCTTTCACTTCCACCACAACAAAAGGGAAGCAAGTTTTGGAAGGTGTTCTTGAAAGTTTATGTGGATCGATAGATATGGAATATATATTAAACTAAGTTCAGAAGCAGTTAAAAGCAGTAAAGTAAATAAGTGTAAGCACACGAGGAATTTTTATACTGGTTCGAACTCCTGTTCTACGTCCAGTCCCAGACTAACTTCTGGCTTTAACTAACAATACCCTCACTTAACCTGTAGGAATAGGTCTAAGCAGCAGAACAGACACCTGAGCAACAGAACATGATTTTTGCCTCAGCAGCCGAAGAGGACTTTCCCTTGCCTGAGCAGCAGAACAGGTCTTTAACAAAATATAAAAGTAGTTGACTCAATGTGTTCTTGATAATACTGATTTGTTTTTTAAGATTACAAACTTCCTATAATCAATTCCTCAAGAATATAAAGAGTATGTGAAGATTTGAAAGGAAGAATATTGCTAAGAATCAAAGTACATGTAATATAATTCAAAGATTCAAAGCAATGAAGAGTATGAATGCACTAGAATAATCACAAGAGAGAATAGAGAGAATTAGAATCAGAAATTGGTGATTATGAAGTGTGTGATAACTTCTATATATAGTTTTCAGAGAGATGCAACTCTTAGTGAAGAGTTTCAGCCAAGAGAGACATCTGTTCATGAAGTGCAATTCTTCATGGAAGAAGATGTCCATTCAGAATTTTGACAGTTGAAGCCGGATCAGTCGACTGGTCGATTTTGATCAGTCGACTGAATTTGAAAATTTGAAAAATGTTTGACCGTTTTTTTGAAAAGAGTATACTATTGTGCATATGCACAGTCAGTCGACTGGGCATGCATAGCCAGTCGACTGGCTGTGTATATTTTGCACAGTGAACTCTGTTTTAAAGAAAAAAATGGAAAGCTAGAAAACTTGAGGATTGATTTTAACATATTTCTAAGACTCAATCACATATAATAATTACTTAGTCATAGAGTTGTAGTCTTGATCCTCTGATGTCTTCTTTTTGTTATGTATGAGTGCATATTTTTCTTTAGCTTCTGAACCGTCTTGTCATGAATTAAAATTAGTGATTCAACATTCTCCCCCTTTTTGATTGATGGCAACATGTATATATTTTAGAGAGAAAATTTTCTCCCCCTGAATGTATGATATCGTTTTCATACGTCAAATATGTTAGTGCAGATACTTTTTCTCCCCCTTTGTCATCGACAAAAAGGAGACAAATTAAATAAATTTTAGTGTACAACACATAAATAGAGAAAACAAAGTATAACATACTAACAGTACACATAGATTAGATAGAGTATCGTAGTACACGAGATGAATAAATAACATAAACAACAATAAAAAGACTACTTTACAAGTCTCATAATTTTTACTCAAGTAGTTTGCAAATTTCATCAAATCTTATCAACAATAAAAAGAAGCTTACTTATCATGATCCTAGTCATATTCCTCTTCTGACATATGCTCCTTCCCAGGCCTTGATTTGTTTTGTCCACTACCACTTGGTCTGCTAGTATCGCTTCCGGTGTTTTCCTCGGAATTAGACCATGTGAATCTCGGTTCTGGTTGCTTACCATGTGCTACCGAAGAGACAGTTGTGGATGAAGAACATGAAATTGCATCCCATAGTGTAGAAAAGAATCCTTTGACTTTGTCTAATTTTTTATCAACTTTCTTCAAACGAGTTCCTAGTATTTGTTGATTTCTAGAAAGGATCTCTATGGATTCTCGTACACTAGCCGATTTTGCAAGACGAATTTTTTCATCTTCCTCGGGATGAGATGTTCGATGTCGAATGATTGGTTCGCCTGGTTGTCGTTGTTGTTGTTGTCGACGCCATTCTTCATATGAGATAAATGCTGGAGGAGTTGATGGTAGTTTCATTAGACTTAATGTGCGAATGTTGATAATTCCAACGGAAGAAGTTTCGGATTCCGGTTGAGGTGTACCCACATTTAAAAGTAATCTCATTATATATTCTCTGAAGTAAATGGTTCTCATATTACCGTTGTTAAAGGTGAGAAATTCATCCAATATTCTCCATAGCCAATTTACTTGAATTCCTCCCCATACCGCATATAGTGCTTTGAAATTTTTCGGGTAGATAAGTTCATAAGACCCGGTTCTTGGAAGGATACTCCTCATGAATGCTTTATGAAGAATTCTTGCTTTTGGTCGAAGAAGAATAGATTTGAGTTCCGTCATATTGTCACTCGTGAACATATGGCTAACTTGATCTCTTTGTCGAATATTACAATCGACATCATTTAGAGGAATACCTTGGTTAGGAGTTTGAAGTATGTGCACCATCTATCTAAGGTTAAGAAAACTTGATGCCCACAAACTAAACTCCAAACACAATCATCTCTATTTGATGGACGTTGATGAGGAAGATTTAAATTAGCATAAAAAAACTTCACCATGAGATGATTGATCTTGTGAGAATTGAGATTCAAGTCGAGTAGAGATTCCAATCCGGATCTACGCATAAGCTCTTGTAAACTGTAAGCCGCAAAATCGCTGTAGACCATAAATGAACCTTCGAAGATCCGCGAATTTTTCATATTATGCCATGTTGCTATTGCTACATCATTATATAGCCATTGTGAAATTTGGGCATCGGTAGGTTGGGCGGAAGAAAAGCTTTGCCTATGTCGCTTTGTAGGGGCCATTTGATTAAGATTTAGTGAAAAATTTGAGTTTATTTGGGATTTTAGGGTTTGTGGACGAAATAGATTTGGGTAAAAAAATGAAATGGTAAAGTGAGGGAGAAGTAATAAAGAACTAAACAGGGAATATGGTGAACTTTCATACAGCCAGTCGACTGGTATATTGTAGGCAGTCGGCTGGTGCACTGAAAAAATCAAAATTTTATACAACCAGTCGACTGACTGGTTTCCCAAGAGTTTTCCATGCCTGTAAACAGTTGACTGAATATTGATTTCAGTCGACTGAATGTAAAAAAATTGCAGAACATCTTTTGAATTATATTACATGAAGACATACAAGTTTTATTTAAGAACATAAGTACATTTTTTTTAAAACAAAGACAATGAGCATAGAAGTTTTTTGCGTGTACAAAAATTAGAAATGAGAGTGTGAGTCTTCCGATTCTTCTCCTGGTTCTATTTTTATATTTTCAACAAATAGCTTTATAGGAGAACATTCATTTTGAATCGGTGAGTTGCTCGTTCCTCCACGTTCCCATGAATTTGGTGATACATGAGAGTGTTGAGGTGAGTGAATATGTGCGTTTGTGTTGATGGGGGATGACACATATTTTTGCAGCACATCGTTCAAGAAAACTAAGTCTCCTACCTTGACTCTTTTGTTCATAATACATTTCATGTTGAAGTTCAAGTGTTTTCCTCTGACAGTGATGCAAGTCATCTATCTTTTCTTTAGTTGTTGGAGTTGGAAATAAGTTTCTTCACGTGCGTTTATTTTCTGGCGTATATCCCGTATGATGGTTTTGTGGTGGACATATTGGGATATAAGAAGGAGTTGGAGTTGGAAGATTCGAAGACCCTGAACTTGGAGATTCATAATTAATTAAAGAATATCCAGATGAGTAATGAGAGGAAGGCTCGTCTGAGGATGATCCAGCCATGGTGTAGAGAAGTAATGCAAAGTTGAAAACCATGTTTGATTGATTGAAGTAAAATTTTCTTTAATCAAGTAGGAAAGTTTACGAATGAATATAAATAGAGAAGTCTGTAAAAAAAATAGCTGAGATTAAATATAGAGTGATTGAATTTCAGCCATAAGAGAATTGAGGACAATAATCAAGGAGATGTGGACCAAAAAAAAATAGCTGAAATAAGCTATGAGCTTAGACAAG
Organism: Allium cepa; assembly: GCA_030765085.1. NCBI lineage: Eukaryota > Viridiplantae > Streptophyta > Magnoliopsida > Asparagales > Amaryllidaceae > Allium > Allium cepa. Next base: position 24,465,598 of record CM060938.1, on the reverse strand, counting down.
AAACATCATGTAGCCTAGTGGCAAAGAAACATCCACACTTACCAGGAGGTCCTGAGTTTGAATCCTAGCTCATGCAGAAAAAATAATTTTTTGAAGAAAAAAAACTTATAAATTTTTAAACGAGATGATTCCTAGTTCTCGTCTCAATATTAAAAGTGTTTTCGTTTGAAGGTTTAGTAAAAATATCGGCCAATTGGTTTTTAGAAGATACGAAATCAAGATTTATTATATCTTTTTCAATGCTACCACGAAGAAAATGATGATGTATGTCAATATGTTTTGTTCGTGAATGATTAATTAGATTTTTAGATAGATTGATAGAACTTAAGTTATCACAAAAAAATGTTGATTTAGATAAATTAAAACCAAAATCTTGAAGTGTTTGCTGCATATAGATTACTTGAGCACATGCCAAAGCTGCAGATATATATTCTTCTTCACACGTTGATAATGAAACACAGTTTTGTTTCTGACTAAACCAAGATACAAGAGACCGTCCAATGAAGTGACAAGTCCCACTTCTACCTTTTCTATCCATTCGACTTCCTCCAAAATCAGCATCACTATAAGACACTAATTCAAAAAGACATTCCTTTGGATAGAATAGTCCAAAGTCCTTGGTTTTATTAAGATACCGTAAAATGCGTTTCACTGCTCGTAAATGTGATTCTTTAGGATCTGCTTGAAATCGTGCACACAAACAAACACTCATCATAATGTCGGGTCTACTAGCTGTTAAATATAGTAACAATCCAATCATACTTCGGTATAATTTTTGGTCAATACTTTTGCCATTTTCATCTTTATCAAGATGTATGGTTGTACTCATAGGAGTTGGTTTGGTAGAAGTATTTTCCATACCAAAGCGTTTAATTAGATTGTTACAATATTTTTCTTGATTAATAAAAATACCATTTTCTAGTTGTTTTATTTGTAAGCCAAGAAAATAATTTAACTCACCCATATGTGACATTTCAAATTCGTTGGTCATTATTTTAGAAAATTCTTGACAAAGTCTTTCATTTGTAGATCCAAATATTATATCATCAACATATATTTGAATAATTAGAATGTCCTGTTTATTTCTTTTGATAAAAAGAGTTTGATCAACCTTTTAAATTTCAAAACCAGAATTTATTAAATATCTTTTAAGACGATCATACCAAGCACAGGGTGCTTGTTTCAAACCGTATAAAGCCTTTTAAGCTTATAGACATGGTCTGGAAATTGTTCGTGTATAAATAACGGAGGTTGTTCAACATAATCATTTTCTTTTATAAAACCATTTAAAAAAGCACTTTTGACATCCATTTGATATAGTTTAAGGTTATGGAAACATGCAAAAGCTAGTAAGATTCGTATTGCTTCTAGTCTAGCAACTGGAGCAAACGTTTCTTCATAGTCAATTCCTTCTTCTTGATTATATCCTTGAGCAACCAATCTAGCTTTGTTTCTAGTAATATTTCCTTGTTCATCTGCTTTATTTTTGAAAAACCATTTTGTACCAATAACTGATTGATCACGCCGTGGAACTAAATCCCAAACGTCATTTCTTTCGAATTGGTTTAGCTCTTCTTGCATAGAGATTAACCAATTTTCATCGGTAGATGCTTTTTTAATATTTTTAGGTTCAATGTTAGATAGAAAAGCTACATGACCCATTTGATTTAATTGACTTCTTGTTCTAACAGATGAATTGAATTCTCCAGTAACATTAATAGAAGGATGATCTCTTAATACTCTAGGTGGAGACCTTAATTCATTGTTATTGTGAACAATGTTTTCATTATTTTCAAAATTTGAAGTTTCTGTATTTGTGGTATTATCAGGGAAATCTTCATCATCTCTTATACTTGGGATTGGTTTAAAATTCTCATCGAAAGATACATGAAGAGTTTCTTCAATGATATTTGTTCTTTTATTATAAATTCGATAAGCTTTGCTTCGATCTGAATATCCTAAGAAGATTCCTTTATCGGATTTTGGATCGAATTTACCAACCTGATCTTTTGTGTTTAAAACACAACATTTTGAGCCGAAAACTTTAAAATAAGAAATATTTGGTTTTCATCCATTAAGAAGTTCATAAGGAGTATTCTTAGTTAGTAGTCGAATAGAAACACGATTCAAAACATAACAAGTTGTTGCAACTGCTTCAGCCCAGAAATGTTTTGGTAATGTACTTCCCTTTAACAAAGTTCTATTTTTACATTGCACAACTCCATTTTGTTGTGGAGTTCTAGGAAACGAAAAATTATGGAATATTCCCTTTTTCTTACAAAAATGTTCAAAGACTTCGTTTTCAAATTCTCCTCCATGATCACTTCTTATGTTTTTTTATTTTCAATCCTTTAAAATTTTGAATTCTTTTGACAAACGTTTTGAAATTATCCAAGGTATCACTTTTACTTTTCATAAAAATAGTCCAAGTATATCTAGAAAAATCATCAACAATAACAAACACATATCTACTATGATTAATGGATTGTACTTGTGTTGGTCCAAATAAATCCATGTGTAGCAATTCAAGTGGTTGTAGAGTTGAAATGACCTTTTTAGATTTAAAAGATGACTTAGTTAACTTTCCTAACTGACATGCATCACAAATATGATCAATTTTAAAATTCATTTTTGGTAGACCTTTCACTAAATCATTTTTAGAGAGTTTGTTTATAGTCTTGAAGTTAATATGACAGAATCGTTTGTGCCATAACCAAGGATCATTTTCTTTGGCTACTAAACACATATCTGAATTATGATTTATTTTCATATTCAGAACATAGATATTTCTGTCTCTATTTCCTTCAAAGATAAGATTTTGATTTTGATCAAACATACTACATTTGTTTTCAGAAAAAGTGATTTTGAATCCTTTGTCACACAATTGGCTGATACTAAGTAAATTATGTTTTAAATTTTTGACAAGTAAAACATTTGAAACAAGAGGTAAATTTGAAATACCATTGTTGCTCACATCACCTTTGCCGATGATATAGCCTTTGGAATTGTCTCCAAATGTGACGGAGCCTCCATCTGAGTAAGTAATATTTGATAGCATATCTTTGTCTCCCATCATATGTTTTGAGCAACCACTTTGAGTATCCATTTTCCTCTTTTCTTGAGTGGGACCTACAAAAAATATAAGATAACATTGGTACCCACCTTTTTAATAGGGTCCTAAGAGTTAAAGCTTAGGAAACCAAACCCAAGAGGGCTCAGTATCCCATTTAAAAATGTAATCTTTATTTTTATGAACAGTTTCTAAAAAGGTGTTTATATATTTCTTCCTAATCAAACTATTGTTTGTTTTAGGAATCCATATTTTTATAGTTTTTAAATTTGTCCTTTTTGAATTTTCTTTAGTGATTGTGGGTTTAAAATCAATTCTCCTTTTATTTTCTATTCTAGATGGAGCTATTGACTTCTTAACATAGCCTAACCCCTTTTTACTTGATACTGATTGAGAATTTTCAATAATTTTAGACAAATTTTCTCTTTCTTTATTAAAGTTAGAAACATTTTTAGTAAATTCTCTAACTTATTTTTTAGCACAATATTGTTTAGTTCAAGTAATTTTACATTTGTTTTTAACTCGTGATTTTCGGAGACAAGAACATTATTCTTTTCTTTTTGAGTTTCAATTTCTTGACTCAATAAAGTAAGTTGAGAATTAGTATTAGAGTCTGATTCTTGAAGTTTTTCAAGTTCTTCTTGTAGTATTTTCTTCTCATCTTTAAGCATATATCTTTCGAATTCTGCTTTGATCTGATTTTCGCGAGCTTCTTTATATTTTTTGTTGAAACTTTTTAAGGTGTTCAAAAGTTCTGAATTAGTTTCAATTAGATCATCAAAAGTCAGATCACTAACCTCATTTTCTGTGACCATGAAGCATACATTTGCTTGTTCATTTTCATTATCACTGTCACTATCCGATGATGAGGAATCTGAGTCGTCCCATGTGACAGAGAATGCTTTCTTTTTGTACCTATCTTTTCTGCCCTTGTTGGAATACTTCTTCTTTAGTTCTGGATAGTTTTTCTGGATATGTCCATCCTTGTGACATTTATAACATTCTAAAGCTGATGCAGATGGTTTGCTTGAGAGATTCTTTTTATCATTGAATTTGTTGTTCTTTCGATACTTTAAGAATTTCTTGAAATTTTTGGCAATGAATGTTAAACTCTCATCATCTGAATCTTGGTTCTCTTCTTCTTCGGCCCGAAAAGCTATGTTCTTTTTGTCTTGTGCCTGTACTCTTTTAGCCTGTAAATTAACTTCATAAGACATTAGATTTCCTATCAACTCCTCTGGTTTTATAGTAGAAATATCGTTAGCTTCTTCGATAGCTAAAACTTTTCTCTTCCATTCATCCGTGAGTGAGTTGAGGAGTTTTGATACTATATCAAAAATCTGTATACTTTTCTCCTAGTGCTAACAATGAGTGTTATATGTCTTGGAATCTAGAGTACATATCATTTATAGACTCATCTTGTTTCATTCTAAAGCTTTGAAATTGATTTTTGAGCATGGAGATTTTGCTTTGTTTGACTTTGTTAGTTCCTTCATGAGTGATTTTAAGCATTCTCCATATTTCATAAGCAGTTTGATACATGCTAACGCGATTAAATTCATTTCTATCTAGTGCACAAAATACCATGTTCATATCTTTAGCATTGGCAGTAGCATCTAATTTTTGTGTGTTTGACCAAGTGGAATACTCTCCAGTAGGAAGAGTGTATTCATTCTGTGTGATATTCCATGATTCAAAACTATTAGATTGCATATAAATTCTCATACGAGTAGACCAATAATTATAATTTAAACCATTGAAAAATGGAGGTCGTGCTGTGGATTGACCTTCAATAAAACTAGTTTTAGTGACTGTGTTGGTAGTGCTAGTGTTTTTTTTTCATATTAACAAAATTTCAGATAACTGTGTAACGGTTATAAGAAACCTTGCTCTGATACCAAATGAAAGTTTATGTGGATCAATAGATATGGAATATATATTAAACTAAGTTCGGAAGCAGTTAAAAGCAGTAAAGTAAATAAGAGTAAGCACACAAAGAATTTTTATACTGGTTCGAACTCCCGTTCTACGTCCAGTCCCAGACTAACTTCTGGCTTTAACTAACAATACCCTCACTAAACCCGAAGGAATAGGTCTGAGCAGCAGAACAGACACCTGAGCAACAGAACATGATTTTTGCCTCAGCAGCCGAAGAGGACTTTCCCTTGCCTAAGCAGCAGAACAGGTCTTTAACAAAATATAAAAGTAGTTGACTCAATGTGTTCTTGATAACACTGATTTGTTTTTTAAGATTACAAACTTCCTATAATTAATTCCTCAAGAATACAAAGAGTATGTGAAGATTTGAAAGGAAGAATATTGCTAAGAATCAAAGTATACGTAATATAATTCAAAGATTCAAAGCAATGAAAAGTATGAATGCACTAGAATAATCACAAGAGAGAATAGCGAGAATTAGAATCAGAAATTGGTGATTATGAAGTGTGTGATAACTTCTGTATATAGTTTTCAGAGAGATGCAACTTTTAGTGAAGAGTTTCAGCCAAGAGAGACATCTGTCCACGAAGTGCAATTCTTCATGGAAGAAGATGTCCATTCAGAATTTTGACAATTGAAGCCGGATCAGTCGATTGGTCGATTTTGATCAGTCGAGTGAATTTGAAAATTTGAAAAATGTTTGACCGTTTTTTTAAAAAAGAGTATACTATTGTGCATATGCACAGTCAGTCGATTGGGCATGCATAGCCAGTCGACTGGCTGTGTATATTTTGCACAGTGAACTATGTTTTAAAGAAAAAAATGGAAAGCTAGAAAACTTGAGGATTGATTTTAACATATTTCTAAGACTCAATCACATATAATAATTACTTAGGCATAGAGTTGTAGTCTTGATCCTCTGATGTCTTCTTTTTGTCATGTATGAGTGCATATTTTTCTTTAGCTTCTGAACCGTCTTGTCATAAATCAAAACTAGTGATTCAACAGTTCTATCTATTTTTGGCATTCCTATTCATGTCTTATTTGATATTAGTGCTTCTTTAAGTTTAATTTCTTGCACTCTTGTTGATAAACTAGAAATTGAACCAGTTATAACTTTAGATTCTATTTGTATGTCAAACCCTGCTGGAAGCTTAGCCAATCTTAGTATGGTTTGCATAGGAGTTTTGATTTCTCATTTTGACAGACTCTTTCCTTGCGATATGCATGTTCTTGGTTTTATGGGTTTTGATGTTCTACTTAGGATGGATTGGTTATCACAGAATAATGTAGTCTTAGACTGTGATAAGCGAACGGTGGTAGTAAAGCAGGAGAGGAAGGCTCTGATTGTAGATTGTGTTATTACCTTAGGTATTTGTTTTAATGATTACATCCATAGGATATTATATAAAATATAGATACTAATGTTTTATCAATATATATACAGTATATAATGCATGATATTAGACAGGTATTGATTAAGAAGACTGTATAGTATCAAGATGCTGATATCAAAATTAGATTAAAGATGCAAATATAAAGTTCCAAGAATTCAAGAATGAAGACTCATGAGTATTGAAGAGTTTAAGATTTCAAAATATTCCAAATAAGTTATAGAGTCATAGAATTTATGTTAAAACCTTGATAGCACTTTCCTGAACTCTCTCACCTTCTTTAATTTTGTTTTAAATTATTTTTCAAATATTTTGTTTATAAAATAATCTTTTAAAAATATTTTCCAAAATGATTTTCAATCTCTTATACTTATAAAAATATCATTTTCGTGTTTTCATGTTTATATATATATATTGAATTTTTGTTTATTTTTTAATAGGTTATAATTATATTGATTTTTATATTTATACTACTAAATACTCTTATTAAATCTTTCAAAATTATTTTATAAAGTTTTATAAAGTTATATTTTGATTAAAATGTGTATAAACTATATTTAAATGATTCTACAAAGTATCAAATTATTTTACAAAGCAACAGATTTTCAAAATAATATTTTAAAGTGTTTTCAAAATTGTGAAGAGTATGTCGACATACTCTATAGGCATATGTCGGCGCAGTGGCCGGAAAATTCAAAATTCAAATTTACATCAAATCTCTACGGAAATGGACATGACCTTTGTTTTCCTATATATACCAGATTTTCAAATGAATTTTCATTAACTACTTTTTTTTTCTCTCTCCTCTTTTCAATCTCTTGATTTCTAAATCAATTTCTATCAAAATTCAACCAGAATCAAATTCAATCATTGCTCATTTGAATCTCTTTCATATATTCTCAAATTTCTCTCATCTCTCTCAACATCAAAGTGCTATTTAAGATATATAGGATCAATTGTAATCAATATCGAAGATCTTAGTCTGTAAACTCTATCAAATCATATTCTTATACTTTTTGGTGTGTTTAGTATCTCTGAAATCCAAGTAGGTGTGATTGTAGCCTATTAAAATCAGTTGGGTGTGCTAAGTAGCCCATAAATCTAGTAGGTGTGCTTGTAGCCTGGAAACCAAGTGGCTCTACCCAAAGGTCGGGATTCTAGAGGGTGTGTCTCATGGCCTTGAAAATTGAGATTGTATTTACATTTACTAGTTGAAAAGAAGTCCGTACAGGGAATTGTGTTGGACTAGATGTAAGGTAACTTCGAACCGGTAAAATCCTTTTTTGTTCTTTCCTTTTTACTTTTACTATATTTACATTTATTCGTACGTGATTCTCCGATTATTTCTGTGATTATTAATTACATCATCCCAAGAAGAATCTTAAAGAATTTGAAAAATATCCATATAATCCATTAAACACTATTCGCCCCTTTTAGCATTGATCTAGCCTTAAGATCGCTATTCTGCTGACTCACATTTGGTATCAGTGCATTGGTTTTCAATGTATTCATCATCTGATTTTTGAAAAAGTTTAAATGGAAACCAACACTAGAAATAGTACTATTAGCCACCTATTAGTAATTCATTTGTTGAAGGACAATCCATTGCTAAACCTCCACTTTTTAATGATAGTAAGTACACATACTGGTCATGTAGAATAAAAATTTATTTACAGTCAAATTGGTTTAGACACTTGGAATATCACATAAATTGAGTACAATGAACCAAAGGCAAATTTTGCACAATGGACCGCTGACCAAAAAACAGTTGCACAAAGTAACTCTAAGGCTATGGATATATTATTTTGTTCACCAAATAGAAATTAATTTAATAGAGTATCTATATATGAGTCTGCATTTGAAATTTGGAGAACTTTGTAAGTTGCACATGAAAGGACAAGTAAGGTCAAACATGCCAAAATTCCATGTTAATAAACCAGTTTCAATTATTCAAAACAAGTCCAAGTGAGTCCATATCTGATATATATATATAGTAGATGCCAATGTACTCTCACTTATTGCATTGGGTAAAAGTTTCTAAAGAGGATCAAGTTAGAAAAATCCTTAATTCACTTACTCCTGAATGGGATCAAAAGACTCTTGCAATTGAAGAGGCTAATGACATTAGCACTCTAAAAAATGAAGAGTTAATTGGTAATTTAATGAATTTTGAAGCTCAAATGCAGAGCATAGCAAAAGGGAAGAAATCTACATCAATTAATGAAACGATGGATAATCTAGATTCAGATAGCGACGATGATAAAGAAATTGCTTTCACGACAAGGAATTACAGAAAAATTCTAAAATATAGGAAGACAAATAATTTCAAAAGAAATGACAATAAAAATTCAGGAAGCGGAAGTGGAAACGAAAATGGCATTAGATGTTATAATTGCATTGACCATGGTCATTTAAAACGAGACTGTCCACATCCCGATAAACTAAAAACTACACCAAACACTGATTCATCTAGAAAACGGAGAAGAGGCCATACTTCAACTTTAGACGATTCAAACACATCCTTAAGCGATAATGAATCAGATATAAAAATGGCTAACATGTGCTTCATAGCAATACATGATTCAGAATAAAATGGTGAAATGGATCAGAAAATGCATGCTTTTAGTATATTAAAAGTTTTTAAATTTTTTGAATGAATTTTTATTCTCTTTTGGTTGTTTTATTGGTTTGTAGGAATATCTTATAAATTAATAATAATATTGGTTGAAAATTGTGTGATTATATTTTAAATAGATAGTTTATATATTTTAATAATAAAACAATGATATAAAATATATTTAAAATTATTTTTCTAAAAGTAGAATAAATATAAATAGATCTATATAATAAAATGTGATATAGTTAAACAAAAATCATTTATGGAAATTTTGACATATATGTCGATATACACCACAAACCGATGTCTACATATGTAGGTAGATTTTGAATTTAAATTTCAAATTCAAATTTGAATTTCCGTCCACCTTTTCACCAACTCCTATGTTATGAAAAGTTGTCTTTTGACCAGAGAACTTGTCTTTTGATTCTTTAGTTACTTACTCTATCTCCATCCATTCATTTCTCACTTTCATTTCAAAATTCAAAATTTCATTAACTCTCATATCTCTTCAAAACTCTTCATTAATTGCTTCCTCAAGCACTCCTACATCTACGAGACTTTCCAAAAGTATCAAGAAATTTTTCTTCCATGTTCAAGAGGCTATGGAAGCATATATTAGTTTTATGAACAATGGAAAGGTTTCTGTGGGAAACTTTGCTATTTCCAATGATTTTTCTACTTATGAACTTGATTATCTTTGTTTACAAAATGGAATTCTCGGCTTAATTGGTGCTTTGCAAAATGATTTTGTTTGCTAATTACATTTGGTCGAAATGTTTTATGCAAACTTGAAAGGAAAATCTCATGATGGAGAAGCAGAAGTATGTAGTAATGTAAAAGGAAGTTTAATTGTTTTAAATTGTGAAATTTTGGGTACCATTCTTGGATGTAATCTACCAGAATGGATTTTACATCTTTAATAATTGATCAAAATCGTGAAGTGTTTCACAACATTTTCGAAGATGACGATAATTTTGAGTTTAAAAACTGAAACTTTCGTCCAAAAACATGAACTCTAAATCTTCTTTTACAACATACTATCACTCCTCGATCGAGAAATTTTAATAATCCAACTCTAAAAGTTTGTAAAGCTCCTTTTGAATTTATGGTCAATATGACATAAATTGGGCTCTCAAGTTATTTTGGATGAATTTCATCCTAAAAATATTTCCAATCATGAAAATAAGTTATTACATGGTGTGTATCTTACCCAAATCTTCAGTTACATCGGTGTTGAATTTAAAGGAGAAGAATTTGTCTCTTGTAAAGTCTTTAATAAAGCCAACATCGCTCTTATTAAAATTCCACCATTTTTCAAGCCATATGAAACTCTTGCGGAGAAAGAAGAAAGGTTAGCTTATGAAGAGGAGGAAGAAATTCAAGAAGAGGAGGAAGAGAAAGAAGGAGTAGATAGGGATATTAAAGTAGAAGTCGAGGAGGAGGAAACCTCCTTAGAAAGCATTGAATTTCCACTCTGACCAACCAATCAAGACCTTATCAACAATCAAAAGAGGAAAACCAAAAGTTTTCAAGCGTTCAGGTAGTGAGAAATTAAACACTATTTCCAACAAAGTGGAATAGTTCTTCAGAAAAGTGAAATGCATGCTTGGGATATCTTCATCATCTTCCTCATCTATATCTTTTTAGCTAACTGTCTAGTTGCCAATGAGTGTATTATAGTTTAAATCTAGTTTTTGCTTATGTATCTTTTCATTTCTTTGTGTTCTATGTAATATCTATCTAAGTATCAATAAATTTTTTGTTTCCTTGCTGTTATACAATTTTATCATCCCTAAAAAACATAACAAGTATAATAGTATAAGATAAATACATTAGAATAGTAAAACAAAGTTGTTTTGAAAATGTCTGCATATATGTTGACATACCCTACGTATGTATGTTGACATACAAAGATAATTCCTAAAAATTTTAAAATTTTGAAAATTGAGTAGACAACAAATGTATGCTCATTTCCAACGAATTTCCACACCTAGATATACATGTTAAAACCAGGGAATCATTGTTTTCCACCCTTTTTTTTCTTCCTTTGCATTACTAAACACTAAATCCAAAATAATGTCTTCTCCTATCCAAATACTAACCGAAGACATTGAATAAACTACTGATTTATTCAAGAACATGCTTACTTTCATCCTAAGAAACCAGAGATACTTAGAATTGAGTTAAATGCAGATGATCAAGAAGCAAAAAAGGCATTTTCACGCAATTCGGTGGATGATTTCTGCCTTGAACAAAGAACAATCAACCACCAATCTTGAGTGTACCATCAATAAAGATGATGAAGATTGAGATGCTATCAAAGCGCGTCCAGTCTTTGGTGCTGATGGATGGGTTGCGGTTCTTTGAAATTTCTGGTATAAGTAGGTTTGATTGTACATAAATAATAATACTTTATTAGAATTTGACTGGTTTTGATCTATGTGTATTTGTTTGAATGATGTGTGACATAAACTTTGTTTAATTGAATGAATATTTGGATTGATTATTTTATGATTATCTAACTTTACATATCACTTATTATTTTTATAATCTTTCTCATCATCATTATTCATAATTCTTATATATATTGATCAGTATTTTATTTAGGGAAGTTGGAGTTAGGATTATATTAAGAGTTAGTGTTAGAGTTATAATTTTAGAAGGATGTTTTTTGTTGATGACAAAAGGGGAGAAATATATAAAATCTAGGCATATATTAAGGGGGAGTTATATTATATTTTATATACAGAGTTGTCATTATCAAAAATGGGAGATTGTTAGTACTTTAGCTATTGGTTTTGATGATAACAACTATATGGCATTATATAAAGTATAGATATTAATATTTTACCAATATATATATATATATATATGTATATGTATATATATAGTATATAGTGCAGGATATTAGACAGGTATTGATTGAGAAGATTATACAGTATCAAGATGTTGATATCAAGAGTAGATTCAAGATGCTAATATAAAGTTTCAAGATTTCAAGAATCAAGACGCATGAGTATTGAAGAGTTCAAGATTTCAAGATATTTCAAATAGTTTATAGAGTCATAGAATATATTTTAAAACCATAACAGCACTTTCTTGATCTCTCTCACCTTCTCTAATTTTTTGTTGAATTGTTTTTCAACCGTTCTATTTTTAACATAATCTTTTCAAAATATTTCCTAAATTGATTGTCAACCTCTTATACTAATAAAAAAATCATTATAATGTTTTTAAGTTTTTACACACACACACACACACACACATATATATATATTGAATTTTTGTTTACATTTTAATAAGTTATAATTATATTGATTATTAGGTATATTATTGAATATCTTATTTAGCATTACAAAATTATTTTTTAAAGTTTTATTAAGTTATATTTGGTTAAAATGTGTATAAACTATATTTAAATGATTATACAAAGTATCAATTATTTTACAAAGCAATGGATTTTCAAAATAATATTTTACAGTGTTTTTCAAAATAATAGTAGAAGACCGACCCACAAAAAATAACACTGTGATAAAAATAAGTCTGTTCCCTTTTTCTCTTGTTAATGCCTTTGGCTGTTCTTTCTTTGTTTCTCTTCAAAGAGGAATTAGGGTTTCATTTGACTGAGGCTGCCGCTTGAATTTGACGTTCGAATTGAATTAAGCTTTGCTTCTGGTTGCTTCGTCAAATGATTCGTTGGCTATGATTTTCTCTCAGTGGCTTTCGGGATTGAGTTCAAAACTGTGAATTTGGTATGTGATTTTTGCCATATAATTTTTTGTTGTTGTTGCTTGTTCTCGAACTCAATTCGAGTTATTGATTTATGATTGAAATTGTATCTTGGTCTGGTTTTGCTTGAACTTGAATCACGGTCTTTTTGCCAGTGATGTAAATTGGTTTTATAGGGATTAAAACTCCTATATTTACATTCATATAATTTGCTTTGATTTCTTCACTTTATTTTCTTCACCTTTCGATTTTTCTTGAATAATATGATGAATTTTTGACTTGTTCATGTTACTGACTTGTTGGCGGTTTCTCATTCTTTTCGTCTATGACTTCGGAGAGTCACTTGTTAATATGTGTTATTACCTCTATTCCAACCTTCGATGGCACTATGACTTCTTCAATTCACGTTATCGGCTTGACTTTGGCATTTTGAATTTTTGTGGTAGACTTGACTTTTCATTTTGAACTCCCCTTGACATTATTTTGTTTGAACTACTACATATCATTTCTCTTTTAACTATTTCTTGATTTTCTCCGCGACTATATTCACATTGCTACTGTTAATAACTCTGCATATATAAACATGTACATACATACATATATGTATGTATATATATGTATAATTGTGGTGCCTATCCACATGAACTAGTTGCCGTATGGTTCCTCTTGAGTCTGGTTTGTGGTTCTGACTCTGTTACTTCCATATACTTGTGCCATTTGATGTTGTGTGTGTTTGCTCATTCATTTCTTCATTAAGTTCATATTTTTGTGTCTGCACTATTTTGGTTCCTATTGCTTTTAATTATGTTGATAGTATCCATGCATACATACACACACACACACACACACACACACACACACACACACACACACATATATGTGGGTCTGTCAATGGGCCGGGTTTGGTCTGGGTATTATAAAACCCAGACCGATTCTAGTTACAGTAATTAAAACCAAAGCTTAGCCTGAAACCACAGGGTATTTCAACCTAATATCCGAGCCCGGCCCATCAGGCTTTTTAGGCCCGCTGTGTACCTAACTCAGAATATTTATGTTAAATCCATATTTTGAAACTGGAACTTTGGTAAAATTTATATACAAATAATGTTAACATATAAAGTGGGCGGTGATGTAGTCAATTTAACAACAAAAGTACGCAAAAATATGTGCATGTAAACAAAAAAATGGTAAATAAATAACATACATACTCATGTTTTGATACGATGGAAAACTACTAGTCGGGCCCTAACAGGGCAGGGTTTTGATAAAACCGTACCCGACCCGGATCGAGCCCGTGTCGGGCTTGGGTAGTAAAACGCAAAACCCTTACCACATTAATACGGTAGATTTGGGCCGATCTCGGGCCAAAACACGTACCATTGATAGGCATACAAACATGTATGTATATCCGTGTGTGATTTCTTTGTTTATTTTCTGATTCTCTGGCTTCATGATATGTTTGCATTTGAGGTTCGGTTGTACATATTTGTACATGCCTTTGTACCTGAAAACTTTGTCACTGCATATTTGTTTGGTTCTCTGGCATTGTGCTTTGCACTTCAGTTCCATTGTACATATAACTTGAATTTTGTGAACATGGTCTTGTCATGCCTCTTGAAACTTGTTTATGTTGTACCTGTTGAAGTTTGCATATAAACTTGTACGTTTTTGGCTCGGTGGTCTCCTCTTGAGTTGCAGTCTTGGTTATATTGTTTGTGTGATTCTCTGGTGTTACCTGGAAATTTGAACAGGCAACTAAGAACTCGGCATTAGCATACAGTTCGGCATCCCGAGCGTTCGGCACAACATAATTGGTCGGCTTCCAGGTTCGTTCGGCACAAATGGTTCGTTCGACATTCAAGTTCGATCGGCTTCTAAAGATGTTCGGCATTCGGCATTGAGAGCCGTTTGGTATTGTATATCATTTGGCACTAAGTGCCGCTCGACATCTATGGATGTTCGGCATGGCAAAGTCGTTCGGCATTCCATACTGCTCGACATCCAGACCTTGTTCGGCACTCAACCCCGTTCGGCATAAATCTCAATCGGCATTCGAGATCGTTCGGCATCCAAAGGTGTTCGGCATTCATGCCTTGTTCGGCATTCGAGATCGGTCGGCATCCAGAGGTGTTCGGCATTCATGCCTTGTTGGGCATTCGAGATCGGTCGGCATCCAAAGGTGTTCGGCATTCATCCAATCTCGACCGGCTTCGATTATTGCTCGGCTTGCACTCTTCACTCAGCACATCACTTCGTTCGGCATGAAGATATCGTTCGACATTTTGCCGTTCGACATCTATGGATCGGCACACAGAACTCACTCTTCATGGGCCGAGATATTTAGTTACCAGGCCCACCAAGGAAGTCCAACCCATCTTCGTCTATAAATAGGGAGGCAGGGGCACAGTGAAACAGACCTTCTTTTCTTTTGAGAACACCGAGGAGACTCTGCTGCATTCAAGTCTCATTCAAGACTAATCTTTTTTGCTTAGCAATAGTATTTAAGTAATTGTTATACGGATTGTATCTGTAATCGATTATCAAGAAAAGCAATAAAGATCTAGCTTAAAGTAAACGTAGGCAATCGCGCCGAACCACTATAAATATGGTGTTCATTTTTTCTGCATTTAAATTTGCTTATCGTTCTCTGTTTAACTTTACTTTCTTCATTAATCTCTCTACACAATCTCTCTTAAGGGTGTTAGTGACCAATTCTGGTGCTAACATTTTGGTGCTTTCACTGAGAATCGAATTCTTAGGCCGATAGGATCTACTTTGTAGCTACTGGATTGAAAAATCCCCTGAAGGAGATCCAAATCATTCGCAAGACATCTGTTGATTCTACTCAGAGTTACAACTGAAAAATCTATCATGGGAAGACCATGAACTAGATCGGCCTCTCACAACGCAGATGTCAATGAAACTGCTAGTGTACAATAGACAGGACCTAGCAATCAATAAGCAATTCAAGGCGTAGGAACCTCCACCCAAAACCAAGCGGAGGTCGTTTCCCGAACAGAGTTCAACGACTTGATAAGAGAACTCAGGGAAAGTAGAAGGCAACTTGCTGAGAAGATCCAAGCCAATACTAATCTCATGACTCATCTTGCCCACTAGCAGCATCAGAATGCTGGGAGTAGTCCTGCTCCTCATTCTTCATTTGATAGCTCGACCTCAACTGACGAACCTCCTAGGCGTAGACGCCGTAAGATAGAAACTGCACGGACAAGTGCCACTGATCGATCCGCCAGGGATCAGGCACGTGAAGAGACCGGACGCCCGACTCATCAAGACCCAAACCAAGTTGGCCTTCAGGACGCACGTTTGGCTGACCGTCAGCAGGCAGGACATCAACCCGCACGGTCCTGTGGAGGGGAACCCAACCTCCCACCCTCCATACAAACTCCTGATTTATCAGCCATGGTCAGGTAGTTGATGAGAGAGAACCAAGGCTTGACCAACGAAGATTGGGGAGTGTCCAGGAGTCATACTCCCTTCACAGATATTATCCTACAGGCCGAGTACCCCAAGAAATTCAATATGCCGACTATCCCAGCCTACGAAGGGAAGACTGACCCTAGGCAACACGTGATGAGGTACGAATGGATGATGGATTCGTCAAGGGTAAATGACGCGACTAAGTGTAGGTGCTTCCCAATTAGGAGTTCTTCATTCCGTGCTAATGATAATGGCTTTCTTCTCCCAGTCCCCTCATCCTTCCCGCTCCATTCCCTTTCCCTCCCTACGTTCGCCGAAGTCTCGGCTCCCATCCACTACCTCGTCAGCTCCTAGTGATGGGGATCCAACCCAACTCATCCACACCTCCTACTTGGCGGCGACTCTGTCTGATCCAGCCAACTGAGCCCTGAATCATACTGTTCGTTCTCATACTGTCCATCGCACCTTATCACCCTCGACGAAAACATACGCTCAAGTTGTGGCCTCCCCGTCCTGCCCTCGCCTGCTCCATAACCTACCGGTGATCAAGCGCCATAGGTTCCTTCCTATTTTCAAAACGACTCGCGCCACCATCGAATTTTTAAAGTCGAAGCGTCACTGTCTCAGATGCGCTGGAAGGGAACACGTGGCCAAAGATTGCAGAGAATCAAAGATTTTTTTCTATGGCTTCTATGGTCATTCCCAGCTGACTTATCCCAACAAAATTAACGCTTCTTCTACCATGCACAAAGTACCAGCTCCCAAGGGAATTCATTCTGCACAGCCTAAGTGGGTCCCAAAATCTTCTGCCAAGCAAAAATTTTCTTTTCAAAAACATATACATACGCAAGAGTCCTCTCATACCTCTATCCAAATTCTCAAACAATAACACTCTCATTCCTCTAACCAAAATCCCAAATCTCCAACTCCTCATCAATATCCCATGGACGACCCCTCGAAGTATTTCACGGCCACAATCATCAACGACTTCTGGACCATTGAAAGTCTCTCTGTCGCCTTGTCATCTCTACTTGACTTCCATGAATGGCTTATTTGAATATTATCTGATAATTGCTTCCTTGTTTACAGTCCTTCCATAATCATCCGTGAAAGAGCTCTGCAGCTTGGGACGATAAGTAAACCGGGGAACTCGGGCACGATTCTTATACAACCTTGGTCGGATGTTGTGCCTCCGAGTGCTCCTAGCCGCGAACCTCCGTCGTGGGCAAGAGTGCATGGCTTCCCGATGCTCCTAAGGGACAACTTAGAAGCAGTAACTGAACCCCTTAGCTCGATCGGTCGCCCCATCGGTTTGGATGATTGTGATTAGTCTTACTTCAACCTCCGTTATCTATATTTACAGATTCAATTTTTCAGTGGCATAGTCACACCCTCCACCTTTGTTGCTAAAATTAACAATGCAGAGCATTTGCCGACAGTGGAATGGTGGGAGCATGTGCATCCTAGGCAGCGACCCGAGACTCTTATCTTGGGTACTGACTTTGACCGGGACTGGCGGTGTTTCTCCGAACCCCTCAACATCCCCTCTAATATGTCAGACCAGGATACCCGCTTCGACACCATAAACCATGAAGCTTTTATGTCACCGTCGAATCCCCCCATTGCCCCTCAGATCTACCTGCATGATGACTCCTTTGAGGTCGTGGACCCGAACAGGTGGAGGGACTAGCCCGCCATAGGACCCATTTTCTGACGTTGACCTCTCCGTTCCGCTGTATCTCAAGACCTCTCAGCAACACGAGCCGTCATCCCTTCATCTGGCATCCCATTCGCCTAGCCGTGAAATCCCGACAGCCCCCCGGCAGCTTGCTCCACTCTCCCCTACCCCTGTCAGAAGAAGCAACCGCCTGAAGTTTACTGACTCCATTCCTGGTTGCTCGGGTAGTTTTTTTAAACCCACTGTGTTTTCATCAGCTAACTCTAAATTAAATAAAAAAATGGCACGTTGCATGGGAGTAATTTTATCTGATGAGCACTATTCTTCCATCCAATCGCTAGAAACCGAGCGTATGTCCCATTTTCAATGAAAATTGTATCATGGAATGTTCGTGGGCTGGGAGATCTGTCTAAATGCCAAGCTGTTAATCTCGTCCTAGCCCTACAAAAAATCGACATTTTGTTTATCCAAGAATCCAAACTTGTGGACCCTTCCCCAACTCATCTCAGACTGCTTTGTGGTCCCTACCTGTCTGGGTGCGCCCACATAGATGCGATCGATTCTAGGGGTGGTATAATTACTGCTTGGAACGAATTGCTATGGTCTCTTTGTCAAGTCATTACTCACCTTGCGGCCCTACATGTCATCCTTCGCCATCTTCATTCGGGCCTACTTTATTCCTTCTATAATATCTATGGACCTCATAACACCTATGGCAGATCCACACTCTGGTCAAATTGTACGGACTTCGCCTCGCATATCAATGGACCTTGGATTTTCGGAGGTGATTTCAACACTACCAGATCCTCCTATGAGCGAAGCTCCGGCACCCATTCTCTGGACTCAGAAGCCTTTAACGACTTCATCCACTCTTGCGTTCTCATCGACCCTTCAACCAGTAACAGTCTTTTTACCTGGTCCAACCAAAGAGACGTCGCTGTCCTTGCAAAATTAGACCGCTTCCTCTTTAACCCCACCTGGGATGACCTCCACCCCCTCTCCATTGTTTCTGGCCTCGCCACCATCCTATCTGACCAATGCCCTCTTCTTATTGATACTGGTAACAATCTTACTCCAAATCGACCATTCAGATTCGAACGACTTTGGCTCCTGGAACCATCTTTTGATGACTTTGTTAAGCTTGCATGGTCCCAACCCTGCCGGATTCAGTCGGAAACTACACGTGTAGTCTCTAAACTCAGATCTCTCAGAAAGTTAATCAAACCTTGGGCCAAATCTATTTGGGGATCGATCCGAACCCGTATTGTGGCAACCCAGGACAACATCCTTCAGCTTAATATTCTACAAGAATCCCGCCCATTATCTGCCTCAGAATCCAATCTACTTCGTAAGCTGGAACTCGAACTAGTCAGACTAATTAAACAAGAGGAAATTGGCTGGAAACAACGTTCCAAAGCTAAATGGATCGATGAAGGGGACAAAAATACCTCTTTCTTCCACAGACTCGCCAATGGCCATCGCAGATCCGCCTTCATCTCAGAAATTTTCCATGTTGATTCAATTTACTCTGACCAATCAGACAGTTCTCCATCTTTTCACAGACTACTACCAAAACATCTTAGGCAATCTGCCTCCCTCGCCCCCGTCCATTGGCTGGAATTTGCTTTACCCTAATTCCATCCCGATTCCCATTGATCATCCCTTCTCGGAAGATGAAATCTGGGCTGCCCTGAACTGTATGTCATATGACAAAGCCCCCGGCCCAGATGGTTTTGGCCCCCTGTTCTTTAAGCATTTACGGAGCATAGTTAAATACGATATAATCGAGATGTGTCATGAATTTCATAAAGATCCTGCCACAGTTGCTCGTATCAATTATGCCAACATCATCCTGTTACCTAAATCCCCTGGCTCCGTCACTCTTCCCTTATTTCGACACATTAGTCTCCTTAACACCACTTTTAAGATTATCACTAAGATTTTAGCCAACCGCCTACAGAGTGTAATTAGCTCCCTAGTTGGTATTGAGCAATCGGCCTTCATCCTTGGCAGAAATATTTTGGATTGTGTGGCGGCAACACAGGAAGTCATTTCATTCTGCCACTTCTCAAACACTCCTGGTGCGTTACTTAAGCTTGACTACTCCAAAGCCTTTGACTCGGTTAACTGGTTCTTTTTGCTAGACCTCATGAAACATAGAGGCTTTCCAGATACTTGGTGCAAGTGGATAAAGTGTATTCTTAGCACAAGTTTTTCGTCAATCTCCATCAATGTTCCTTAGGTGGACATATCAAGTCGGCTCGCGGATTATGGCAGGGCGATCCCCTATCTCCTCTTCTCTTTGTCCTTAATGCAGATGTTTTTAATCGGATGGTAAAGCTTGCAATTTCCAACAACCTATTAAAGGGCATCCATCTTCCCAACTCGAATCTTTCAATCTCCAATCTTCAGTTTCAAACGATACAATTTTGATGATCTCCCCTGAATCAGCTCATATCCACTGTCTTAAGGTCCTACTTTATATCTTTGAACTTATCTCGGGTTTAACCATTAACTTCAATAAGAGCTCAATAATCATGCTTGGAAACTCCGGTCACCTCGGTCCACCTACTGCTTCACCGCTCAATTGTAACCATGGTCACTTCCCCATCATATACCTCGGCATTCCCTTGCATCCCACCAAACTGGCCCGTTCTGACTGGCTCTCCCTCATTTCTAAGATTGAGTCTCGCCTTGCATCCTAGAAAGCTAACTCACTATCTTCAGCTGGCCACCTTGTTCTTGTTAAATCTGTCCTCTCTGCCATACCATCTTACTTGATGTCGTTTCATAGATAGCCAAACTGGGTTATACTCAAAATAGATGCTATTCGACGCTTTTTTCTTTGGAATGGTAACAAAAGAATGCTTAATCGGTTGGAAATCGATCTGTTTACATCAAGATCATGGGGGACTTGGCGTTACCAACCTTGCCTCCTTCAACACATCTCTCTTATCCAAGTGGCTCTGGTGCATAATCTAACCGAGCGACCTCCTTTAGAAAAATTAGATTCTTCGGCTCCACTATCAAGCCAACCCTCACCTGGTCCTTCACTCCACCCCTCATCTCAGACTCTCTCACTTTTGGGCTGGAGTCGTACGTATCATCCCCTGGGTCAAAAATCTTTTCCATGTAACTCTAGGTAATGGTGATAGTTGCCTTTTTTGGTTGGACACTTGGTACGGTCATTCTCCCCTAGCCCGCTCTTACCCTAACCTCTTTTCCCATACTTACCAAATCTTCACAACAGTTTGTGTGATCTCAGCCTTGGGTCTGCACTTCCTTTGCCCCCTATCCCTCTTCGACCTCAACCCTCTGAATGACCTTGTCTCAGCCTCTTCCTTGCTCCCCTCAATCCATCTCTCTGACTCACCAGATCTTTACACCTGGGCTTTATCTCCTACGCATGGCTTTTCCGTCTCCTCCTGCCACGCTTTTCTTAATCATCCCGGCATATCATACTCTTTTACAAGAATTTGGAAACGTAAGCTTCCCCCATGCATTATATTCTTCCAGTGGTGCCTCATTCATGCCCGTATCAACACCAGAGATAGGCTTAGGTGCTTGAATATCTCGGTAGACCCTTCTTGTGTCTTGTGTCTCATGCATAAAGAATCAATCACTCATCTTTTTTTGACTGCGACTTCTCTTATCACATTTGGGCCACAACCAGTGCTTCTCTACTTGGTCACATTCCTATCATTCATTCGTTTTTTGAGCATTGGCAATATAACCCTTTGAACAAGAATCTAGATTCCTTTATAGCCATCTACAGTTGGTGCTTATGGAAAGAGAAATGCATGCATTTTCAACAAACCTACAAGCAATATTGATGAGATATGTAATCGAATTGCTTATATATTTTCTATCCGGATAGGACCATTCAGGGATAATGCTCGGGCTGATTGACTCATTGCATTAGTAGTAGGTTGACATGTTTTTTTCATATCTTAGCTGTTGTGTGATTATTGACTGGGTTTTGTAAGTAGTTTACGTTGGGTTGTGGAACTCTTCCTTGGCCATCGACCAAGCCTGATGGTCGAACCTTACTACTATATTAGCCTTATTTTAACCGGCTGTGTAGCCTCGCGCTGCACACCCGTTACTGTCAAAAAAAGTGTAGGTGCTTCCCAATCACTCTGTCCAGAATCGCCACTATGTGGTTTACCCGGCTTCCTCCGCGATCTATATCCAGCTTCGATGAGTTAGCGATAAAATTTGTTGAACAATTCAGGATACATGCTACTCGTCCAAAGGACGTGATGTCCTAATCAAGCGTAATACATGCTCCTGGAGAGTCTTTGAAAGCATACTTATAGAGGTTTCATGTTGCCGCCACTGAAGTTACCAATCCTAACGACCACGCAATTTTGATGGCGGTAATGCGAGGCGTAGATCCAGACTCGGAGTTTGGAGATTGGTTGGCGGGAAAGCCCCCGGCTACATTGGAACAATTCTATTCCAAAGCTCATCAGTTCATACGGAGGGAAGAAGCTCGATGGACTAGACGAGACAAGGCACCAGGGCCAGTTCAGGAGACTGTGAAAAGTAACATTGCCGTGAAGCAGTCCGGTGATAATTCAGGAAAAGTTCAAGTCAACGTCCAGAACAAACCTGGACAGTCTAAAGGATCCAGAGGTGGAAATCCTGGGAAGAATAAAGAATCAGGGAAATGGAGGCCAAGGATTCTGACCTACAACGAATACACTCCTCGGAGTACTTCTCTTGAAAACATTTATCTATCTACCTGTAACACCTTTGAATACAGAAAGCCTCGCCCAAAAGAGTCAACTGAAGAATAGAAACGGTCAGGAAAGTACTGTCGCTTCCATGAGACCCATGGGCTACCGAGGAGTGTAGATACCTTCATGACGCCATAGAAAGGTTGATCAGGCTGAAAAAGCTGCAGGAGTTTGTTAAAAACCCACTAGAGGGTAGGCAAGGAACGTCGGACCCCGAGCGTGGGCCGGCTCCATGTCACCCAGAGGAACCTGCCCGGACTGTAGGTAGGTTGATCAAAAACACTGTAGTCGGAGGACCTCATCCTACATATAAGAATTGGTAAGAGATGGAATGATATGCTACCTCCTTGAGGCATTCGTATTATGAATGTTGTTTGAATAGGGAAGATGGAACCCCCGCAAAACAACAATGCATGATGACTAACGATATAATGTTTAGGAGTCGAGACGCGGACAAGTTGGAGGCTCCAACTATCGACCCGATGGTTATATCTGCAACGGTAGGGCCAGCTTACGTAAAAAGAATTTTGATTGACTATGGAAGTTCTGTTAACATTATCTTCAAGAAGGCTTATGACCAAATGAAGATGGAGACAAAAGATTTGAAATCATGCAAAGCCCGTATCCACGGCTTTAACGGTGCTGCAATCGACGCAATGGGGTATATAGAGCTACCAGTTGAACTGGGAGAAGGTGAGCATATGAGAGTCCGAGTCCTACCGTTCATAGTAATGGATGTTGACCCTCCATAAAACGTATTTTCGGGTCGTCCAGCCCTGGAAGAGTTCTGGGCCGCTCTAGCCCCGTGGTTTTTGACATTAAAATTTCCAGCAGACAAAGGAGTCGGTGTAGTACATGGCGATCAGGCGACCGGTCGTGCATGTTATGTGGTGGAGCTGAGAGAAGCTCAGCAAAGAGAAAAGGGAAAGGTTGCGGACAGCTCCGTCCGCATCCTAAAAACTGATGATTGACAAGTAGTTCCTGAGCCCTGGCACGGGCGACATTCTTGGATCCTTAGAGACATAGATCCGAGAGATGATGATGGAGAATTCAGGGAAATGAATGCCGCACCGGCTGAGCTGACGATCGACATTCCAGTCAGCTGGGATGACCCATCACGAGTTCTTAAGATTGGATCACAACTCGACCCTTCAGTGGCCGAGGATCTTAATGATTTCCTCCGGACGAATCTGGACGTTTTCGCTTGGACATACTTTGATATGTGTGGGATTTCACCCGCCATCGCAAGCCATATGTTGAACATAGGCCCAAAATACGTTACTGTGAAGCAGAAAAGGAGAGGCATGGACCCGGAGAGGTCCGCTGCTCTCAAAGAGGAGGTGGACAAACTCAAAGCCAATGGGTTCATCTGCTCGCCGACTCTACCGCCGGACACGAATTATTGTCATTTATGGACGCATATTTGGGATACAATCAGATACCAATGTACATTCTAGACCAAGAACACACTAGTTTTTCCATAGACGTGGGGCTATATTGCTATGTGGTAATGCCATTTGGATTGAAAAACGCGGGAGCAACTTATCAGCGTCCGGTGAATCAAATGTTTAAAGACCAAATAGGTAAGACGATGGAAGTCTATGTGGATGACATGCTCCTGAAGTCATGGCAGTCAAACGACCACATCCGAGACTTAGCAGAAATGTTTGATATACTCAGGCATTACGGTATGAAGATCAACCCCTTAAAGTTCTTTTTTGGCATTGCATCAGGAAAGTTCTTGGGTTTCATTGTGAATGCACATGGAATTGAAGCTAAGCCGGAAAAGATTCAGGCTATTCAGGACATACAAGTGCCCAGAACTATAAAGCAAGTGCAAAGCTTGAACGAGAAGGTGGCCGCGCTGAGTCGATTCATATCTAGAGCCACGGATAAGTGCATTACTTTCTTTGATATGATAAAGAAGGGAGAAGGGAATTTCGAGTGGACATCCGACTGCGAGGAAGCATTCTGAGCTCTGGTAAGGCATTTGGAGAGCCCCCGTGCTATCGAAACCAATAGACCATGACATGTTGTATGTGTACTTGGCAGTATCCCAGCATGCTATCAGTACGGCTTTGGTTCGTGAAGGGGACCGTGTTCAAAAGACAGTTTACTATGTTAGTAAACGTCTGACGGGGGCCGAAAGAAACTATCCCAAGATCGAGAAATTAGCCTATTGCTTGGTGTTTGCATCACGCAAGCTTTGCCCATATTTTCAGGCACACTCAATTAGTGTTTACACTGATCAACCCTTGTGACAGGTACTCCAACGACCGGAAACTTCTGGAAGAATATTAAAATGGAATATCGAGTTGAGTCAGATCGATGTTACTTACCTGCCGCGAATGGCTATACAGGGACAAGCGCTAGCGGATTTCATCGCCGAATTCACCACGACAGACGAATCAAACGGCCACAATGTCATACCTCCCGTTCGATGGAAGATGTACACCGATGGGGCATCTAACGACCGTTGTTCGGGGGTTGGCATAGTTCTTGTAACTCCTGAGAACTGATCAGTTTGCTACGCTTTGAAGCTCGAATTCACAGCAACGAATAACGAAGCCGAGTATGAAGCATTGATTGCCGGCTTAAGACTCATCAAAGAACTAGGATTAAGATCGGTTGAAATCTTTTGCGACTTGCAACTGGTGGTGTACCAAGTGCGCGGGGACTACCAAGCAAGGGGGCAGAGACTCGCCCCATATTTGGTCCGAGTTCAGGAGCTGCTAGCGAATCTCGAGTATTATGATATTTCACATGTCCTGCGTGAGCAAAATAGAGCAGCCGACTCATTGGCAAAATTCGCAAGCACTGGTGATGCGCAGTAGATGGATTGTTTCTTGTTGAAACCTTACATGTTCCGAGCATAAATATGATGGAAGTAGATTTCATGTTGGAAACAGAAATCGAAATGGAGTCATGGATGACCCCATTCAAGCAGTACTTGTACACGGGGTCGTGCCCGAAAGAAGGAGCGAAAGACGACAGGTCATTCGCAAGGCTTCGCGTTATGTGGTGTAAGATGCGGTAATGTATCAGAGGGGATTCTCGACCCCCTTACTCCGGTGCATTGCCCATGATTAGATAAAACGAGTTCTGAAGGAAGTCCATGAAGGTGAATGTGGCGATCATACTGGGTGGCAGATGTCGGCAAAGAAAATCCTCCGCTATGGATATTATTGGACAACCGTAAATCGAGATGCCGTAGACTACGTGAGAAGATGTGACAAATGTCAGATTATGCAAAAATGCCAAGAGCTCCGCCGACGGAACTCACACAAATGGTTAGTCCCTGGCCATTTGCAATGTAGGGGATCGACATAGTCGGTTCCTTATCCCTATCCAAAGGTGGTGCAAAATACGCGATAGTTGCGGTCGATTATTTTACCAAGTGGGCAGAAGCAGAGCCTTTGGCCACTGTCACCACCAAAAAGGTCATTAATTTCGTTGTATGAAATATTATATGCCGTTTTGGCCTTCCACGAACCATCGTTACAGACAACGGAACTCAGTTTGAAAGCAAAGAGTTCAAGTAATTTTGCCAAAAATATGGTATTGAGAAAAAGTTTGCAGCAGTTGCTCACCCGAAAGCTAATGACAAGCGGAAGCCGTGAACAAGATAATCAAATCCATATTGAAAAAAAGTTTGGAAAAGGCTAGAGGCAAGTGGGTGGATGAGCTTCCAACAGCGCTTTGGGCTTACAGAACCACCCACAAGTCGACGACTGGCCACACTCCATTCGCACTGGCATATGGCATGGAAGTTGTCATACCTGTGGAACGTGAAGTTCCATCACATCGGGTAACTTATTATGACCCCGAGTCAAATCAAGATCTCTTGCTAGAATCATTGGACTTCATTGATGAAAAGCGCGAAGAAGCTAATTTAAGAGCGGCCGCGTACATGCACCGAGTCGCTCGACATTATAATGAAAAAGTCCGATCGAGAATCTTTGGCATGGGTGATCTCGTTTTGAAACAAGTTTTCCCAGTCCCATCACATATGAGCCCCGCATGGGAAGGTCCATACGTCATTGAACGGAAGCTTGGAGAAGGAAATTTCAAGCTAGCGACCGTTGATGGTGTGACGCTCCCCCGAGCATGGAATAATGAACATTTATGGAATTATTACACTTAGTTCATTTCTTTCATATTTTAGTTGCATTTATTTCCAACAAGTTTTTATTCCTAGTTTATGGCATGAAAAAAGACGATTTAGCTTATTTGCATTAATAAAGGCTTGAGGCCATTTTCTCTATGAATTGTCGATGTTTCTGTGTATGATAACGCTGTGACAAATAACTAAAGAATATATTATTCTGCCTGAGTACGAACGCGCTCGAGCACTCAAAAGCTCCAAGTCCCCGGAGTGCGGACTGGAGTACTCTGAGTCCCCGGAGTGCGGACTAGAGTATAAACAACTCAAAATCTCCAAGTCCCCAGAGTGAGGACTGGAGTACTCTAAGTCCCCGGAGTGCGGACCAGAGTATAAATGACTCAAAATCTCTAAGTCCCCGGAGTGCGGACTGGAGTAATCTGAGTCCCCGTAGTGCGGACCAGAGTATAAACGACTCAAAATCTCCAAGTCCTCTGAGTGCGGACCGGAGTACTCTAAGTCCCTGGAGTGCGGATTTGAGTATAAACGACTCAAAATCTCCAAGTCCTCGGAGTGTGGACTGGAGTACTATAAGTCCCCGGAGTGCGGACCAGAGTATAAACGACTCAAAATCTCTAAGTCCCCGGAGTGCGGACTGGAGTACTCTAAGTCCCCGTAGGGTGGACCAAAGTATAAACGACTCAAAATCTCCAAGTCCCCGGAGTGCGGACTGGAGTACTCTAAGTCCCCGGAGTGCGGACCAAAGTATAAACGACTCAAATCTCCAAGTCCCCTGAGTGCGGACTGGAGTACTCTAAGTCCCCGAAGTGCGGATTCGAGTATAAACGACTCAAATCTCCAAGTCCCCTTAGTGAGGACCGAAGTACTCTAAGTCCCCAGAGTGGGGATTCGAGTATAAACGACTCAAATCTCCAAGTCCTTGAGTGCGGACCGGAATACTCTAAGTCCCCGGAGTGTGGATTCGAGCATAAGCGATTCAAATCTCCAAGTTCCCTGAGCACGAACTAAGACACAAATGATTTGAATTTATCAAACCCCCGAAATACGGACTAAAAAATATTCTAAGTGCTTGAAGAACGGGATGAAAAATGAACAACTCCCAAAGAATTTCCAAGCTATATGAAGATGAACCGAGAAGTCTATGTTATTCACAACAGCTTGGATTTCAATCATAATCACGTAGAAAATTAAACGATAAGAGTCTTTTGAAAGACAGAAAAACTAAACTTTATTGAAAAATGAGTTTCTACTACAACTCCTCCAAAATTTGGAGTCAATAGTCTATTTACAAGGACTACGAAAATAGATAAAAGTAATTACATAACCTAAACTAACTCTCATTGAACGAGAATAATGATTACTTCTTGGATTTCTTCGACTTATTCCCCTCCTTTGTCTTCTCAGACGACTCCTCTCATGCGCGTTTACTCTTGGTAATCCTCTTTTATGGAGAGGTAGCGATCGAAGAAGTATGGGGAACTTCTATTGGCCTGGACTCGCCAGGAAGGATAATTTTCAACGGCTTGTTCCGGGGATCGTTTAAGTTCACAACTTGAGGCTCAACTTTGATCTTGACCGTCTCTTTCTTCTCCCTCTCAAGCTGCTCATTCATGCTCAGTTTGGATGTGTGTTCAGAAGCTCCCGTAATCTCGACTTCATAACTCCCATCAATAGGTGAGGAAGTCTCTGACTTGTCCTCATCAAGCGCTCCGATCACCTGAGCATCTGGACCAGGAACCTCCCCTACGTGAGTAGCCTCACTTGTTTTTTCATCCACCTCCTTAGCAACATCGCTCCTCAGAGTGGGTTCGGGATCAGAACGACCTACATAAAATCATGAAAAACAAGCATTAGAATACAATAGTCCTTCATGAAGAACGACGACTTTTGGAATCTTAAAGTGAAGAGTTATCTACCAGGTTCTAGCAAACTCTCAACCATCCGAGGGGTCTCATCCTTTGGAATGGGAGACAGAATATGGACGCCAAGGCCAAGGTCCTCCGAGTTGTAACCAATATGCTGCTCAAATGGATCGAGTATCGGACGAACGGCCGACTGAGTAGGCATATGAGCTGGAGACATGGCCCCGAATGGACCGGTAATAGCATCTTTCCCTTTTGATGAGGGGGAGCCTTTGCAATAAAGGGATTTCGCCGTAGACAGGTCTGAAGGCTCATTCCCTTTAACATATTCCTTTATTAGAGCATCCTCGTCAACCTCGTCATTGTTAAGTTCAACCTTCCTGATTTCTGTTAAGGTCTCCCATGCCTCGGCTAAACATTCGAGATAGCCCTCGCCTAGAAAAGTTAAATCACGGTGCATGAGAACGTGGGCATTGAATTCCGCAATAAGCGGGTCGAACATGCTTTTGACTTCTTCCCTATCTTCTTCCTTAGCCGCCTCAAGATGGGAGTCAATCTCCGCAGATGCCATCTTTTTTCCCTCTTCACGGGCTTCATTATTTAGCGCCTCAACTTTGGAAAGCTCATCCTCAAGTTTTGCCTTTAGGAGTCGCATAGCAATGATCTCGTCGCAATACCGTTGCGACTCTTATTGGGCGGCAGTCTTCTCTTCTTGTTTTTTGCGGAGTCTCTCCTCAAGCTCTTTGACTCGGAGGATGAACGCATCCCTCTCTTTTTGCACCGAATCTTTCTCCAACGCTAAGGCCCCACGGCGTTGGACCGCCTCGTCGATTTCTTTTTTGTGTGTTGATTGCAAACGAGTTACGGCTTCGGCGGTATCTTTGGCGCTCTGTTGGGCGGCCTCAAGCTGAGATTTGTAAGATGCAAGCTCTTCATCCTGAGCTTTGATAATGTCTTTGTCATGGGTAGCCTCAAGCTTCATGCGATCAATCTCATGCTGGCGCTCTATGGAGACTTCTGACACTTTTTTAGCAAGATGAACAAACACATCATGTTGAACATAGACATCGTTGGTACGGGCGATAGCGCTCTGCTTGACATGTCCCGGAATAGGATGAATCGTCGGGAGAATTTCAGCCATCAAAGCAGATTTTCGAGAATTTAGCCTTGAGCTCGTTCAATCTCTCCGATATTGTTGGATCTACTACGGTAACAGGAGGAGATGGCTTTGAAAGTTCAGTCCTCTTATAAGTATGCCGGGACTGTCGTGTGGTGGAAGAATCGGAGTGTTGATCATGAGGGACATCTGATTGCAACCCTTTATGGCCGTGCTTATCTTTGCTTTGCTCCGAGTGAGAAGGGGGATTATGATGGCATTTAGGCTGATAATACGATTTCTTCCGAGAAGATGAATCTCGGGAATGATAATCCCTATCGCCGTTGTCATCCCTATCTTGGCGTCTTCCGGAACCTGAGTCCCATCCCGATTGATGGAAAATCGATGAACAACAAAGGCGGTCAAGTCCGTGTGTGCGCCCCATGTCACCTGCGTAGAGTTTAAGTAACGACGAATTAGTAAAAAGTAAGGTAATGACAGAAAGTTCAAGTGCAAAGTGGAATGCGTGTGTTTGTGTGTATTCTAGTGTTTCCCCTCGACAGACCAGTTTCTTTAATAATAGGAGTTTGTCCTCCCTCGTTTGGGATTGAGCGTCGGCATCGCCTCTCATGGGCGAGTGGAGCTTAAGGGCCTCGGGATCGTCGAAACCATAGTTGAGCAGGTCGTCAGATATCGTAAGGCTCGACAGACCTTTTAGAGAACTTTCCAGGTGCTGCGGGTAAGCTTCCTTCTCCGTTGGAATAAGGGTAACCTTAGAAGTTCCGCCCACTTTCTCCTTCCCCAGCTTATATGTTAGTTTCCTCTTCCTCTTCGAAGGGGAAGACGATGTTTCGATGTCGTGGACTTCAACTATTGGATCCTGAGGTGAATTAACAGTTTTGCCTTGTACTTCAGGCATTTCGGTTTCCTTAATCTCCCCCTCGTCTAGTGTGTCAGGGGCGCTACTGTCGAAAAATCAGCATGCTTTTTCCCTTTTCCAGCGTTAGGCCTGGGTATGGTAACGCCCTGAGGGAGGCTTATCCGGCGACCTTCCGCCAACATCCCGAACCTTGAAAGCGACTCATTTGTAATGAGAGTTTTGATGTCCCATTCTTCGGTGGGAATGGCTCGAATAGCCTCGACGGCTTCAGAATATCCGGGCCCCTCAGGACGTGGGTTAATGCACGAAAAGATGGAAAAGGGTTAGAAAAGGTACAACTTCGACCAAACATGAGTGTCAGTCTAGGAAAAAGACTTGCTTCCTTCCACCGATCTCCTCGCAAAGCCGGGAGGACAACGCACATAAAACCATTCCTGTTTATACAGGGAGAACTTGGTCCATGCCCCGGTTAAGATTTGACATTTGCTATGCGGCTTGAGAAACATAAAAGATGGGCTATCCCTCCGCTTCTTGATGCAATATATGTATCTGATATCGCCCAGATTTGGAAGCCTCGAAAGGACACTCATGAAGAGGATACATGTGTCGTAGATGAACGCGTGGCTGTTCGGGTGCAGTTGCGACGGGGCAATGTCGATATACTGCAGCACGTCTCGAAGAAACGAGTTAAACGGTGGCACACTACCAACCCAGCACATGAATTTATTACAAGCTGTGTATACGACTGGGGGCAAGTGTGGACGATCGTGCCCCGACAGAACTAGCACGTCGTCAAAAGGGATTCCATGGATAGAGCATATCCGACGGAGTGTACTTTCATTAGTCTTCGAAGCCTGTGAATCGAATGGGTTGTCCAAGAAAATTGCTGCCTCCAGAGCATTGGGAGCCAAGTTATGAGCAGGAGAAGTTGACGGATTTGAAGTATCCACGACTTCTTGTCGAGAGGATGGCCCAGGTCTGTCTGAGATTGTAGCAAAGCAAGATTTTCTAGACATCGCTAACGAAGATTGAATCTAACAGAGTACCTGTTTGAACTATACTTGAAAAGTAATCGACGTTAGACTTAACAGAACAATTATTCCCCCCGTGTGGTGTGTGAACTAGTGCGACCATTCATGTATAAGTGCTGAGAAATTATAAGTCACAAAGTTGCTGGTATAAAGTTGAGCTTTGAACCGTCATCTTCGAAGTCCGTCATCGCTGATCGTCTCCGAAAGCCAGCCTTGCAATGTTTTCAATTTTGGACTCGGACATTGGAAAAAGCTCTTATCTGTTTTTATCGATTTAAGCTCAGGCTTGTAATTGTTGAAACTAGGAAGTTATCAGTCCAGATTAGTTCGATATGCTAGTATGCTTAGGTCCTTGTCCTTGTTTTCGTCATATGATTAGGCAAGGTGAATAGATGAATTCGACGAGGGTTAAGTTCAAGTTGGAATGATTTCGGCTGTTGTTATCAACTCATCAAGGGTCAAGGCCAAGCGACACTTGAAACGCACGGCCTAAATGACGTTCGGCCTGAATGTCGTTCGTCCTAAATATTGTTCGGCCTGAATATCGATCGACCATTATTTTGTTCGGCCTAAATTCAAGTAACGATCGGCATAAGTATCAATCTTCCAACCCTTCTTATTCGTCGTTGGGCATGCGGCAAATCGTGCCGAACCTTGCTTATGCCGAGCCGCTTCGCTCGGCATTCTGCCCTTAACACCATTTTTCCTCTTTTCCTCCATCTCTCCCGACCGGCGTGGCCGAGTCCTTCGGCAAGTCATACCGAACTGTTTCGATCGACATCTGCCCACTCCCTACTTTCTTTCTGTTCTTCCACTCCAACCTCGTTCGGCATGAGGGGGATCATGCCGAACCATAGCCATGCCGATCCACACCACTAGGCCTTATCTCCAATTCCATTCCCATACTCCCTTATGATCACTCGGCATTAAAAGATCATGCCGAGCC
The DNA here is from genome assembly GCA_030765085.1 of Allium cepa. NCBI lineage: Eukaryota > Viridiplantae > Streptophyta > Magnoliopsida > Asparagales > Amaryllidaceae > Allium > Allium cepa. The sequence continues at coordinate 24,433,051 of CM060938.1, read as the reverse complement.
ATAACAATGCATCTTCCACTTTCCGCTTCTCCATTCCACCCACCTTGAAATCATTTAAAAGCACACTAACTTCCAGCCCTAGGATGCGTCCGAACCTCAATTCGTCTCCCTCATCCACATGCCTCCTACTTTCTACAATCTACGAAGGATTTACGTGTTCGAGTTATGTGTTATACTTCCTAATTTGAGAAAGCGATCGAAAGGTTTTACTGAAGGGAACGTCAAGAGCTTGGAGGTCTGTGAGCTCAAGATTGGAAGTTGTTTGAATTTAACTTGGGAAGGAATTGTAGGGAGGGCGTGATGGATTTGAAGTAGGAAGGGAGGATCAGAGAGGTGGATAAAACCTAAGGAAGGTAAGTTACGTGTTCTTGGAAAATAGTGGAGGTGAAAAAGTAAAAAGAGAAGAAGGGGTGGAGTGCAGGGTTTTATAGGGGAAGAAAGGAAGTCGAAGAGACGATGACCGGTAGAACAGGTCAAAGCGCTTTATTCATTCAGCATCGGCTATACTGTTCGGCATCCAGAGCGCTCGGCTTCGACCATGCTGTTCGGCATTTGTATGTCGTTCGACATACATTGCCTCACCCGGTATTCCCAAGAAAACACCATCGAGAAGAATAAGCCAAGGCTCAAAGCGAAGCACGGAGGACTCGCGATTCAAAGAGCATCACGTTCAATCATGTGATCCACTTTGGGGGGTAAGTGTTACCTGGAGATTTGACCACGCAACTAGGCACTCGGCATTTGCATACCATTCGGCATCCCGAGCATACGGCACAACATACTTGGTCGGCTTCCAAGTTCGTTCGGCACAAATGGTTCATTCGACATTCAAGTTCGATCGACTTCCAGAGACGTTCGACATTCGGCATTGAGAGCCATTCGGTATTGCATATCTTTTGGCATTAAGTGCCGTTTGGCATCTACGGATGTTCGGCATGGCAGAGTCATTCGGCATTCCATACTGCTCGGCATCCAGACCTTGTTCGGCACTCAAACCCGTTCGGCATAAATCTCGATCGGCATTCGAGATCGTTCGGCATCCAGAGGTGTTCGGCATTCGAGATCGCTCGGCATCTAGAGGTGTTAGGCTTTCATGCCTTGTTTGGCATTCGAGATCGGTCGCCATCCAGAGGTGTTCGGCATTCATCCAATCTCGACCGACTTCGATTATTGCTCGGCCTGCACTCTCCACTCAGCACATCACTTTGTTCAGCATGAAGATATCGTTTGGCATTTTGCCGTTCGGCATATATGGATCGGCACACAGAACTCACTTTTCATGGGCCGAGATATTTAGTTACCAGGTCCACCGGGGAAGTCCAACCCATCTTCGTCTATAAATAGGGAGACATGGGCACTGTGAAAGGGACCTTTTTTTCTTCGAGAACACCAAGGAGACTCTGCTGCATTCAAGCCTCATTCAAGTCTTATCTTTTTTACTTAGCAATTGTATTTAAGTAATTAATATACGGATTGTATCTGTAATCGATTATCAAGAAAAGCAATAAAGATCTACCTCAAAGTGGACATAGGCAATCTCGCCGAACCACTATAAATCTGGTGTTCATTTTTTCTGCATTTAAATTTATGTACTGTTCTCTGTTTAACTTTACTTTCTTCATTAATCTCTCTACACAATCTCTCTTAAGGGTGTTAGTGACCAATTATGGTGCTAACATCTGGTCTCCGTTGCAATTGAGTCTGGTTGGTCTTCAAATGTTCTACTCTACACTGTGTATTCATGGCTTCACATCTAGTTCCATATGTTGTTGATGACTTTGTACATTTGTAGTCTGGACTAGTTCTTGTAATCTGGTTACATGTGCATGCGTACATCTCTGTTACATTAGTTTTTCACATGTATACATGCATGTATATATGTATGTTGAGGCTTTTCTATTTATGTATAGTTGTATGTATGTGAACTTGCTGTAGCAGATTTCCAGTCTGGTTTCCTTTTGAAGCCATGTGTACATTTGAGCACTTTGAACATGTGGTCTAGTCTGGTGCAGTTTAGTTCTAAACTGCTTACTTTTGAATGTTTGCATCGTGCACGGTTTTGAAGTCTGGTTCGGTTTCTTGTACCATTGATAGTCTTGTCTGGTCTGTTCCACCTTCATGTTAAAAACCGATTGCATGCATTTATGTTTGTTTGCTTTGAGTACTTGATCTTCATGTTGCACTGGCTTGTTCTCGAGTCATGTATCATATGGAGTTCCGGCTTCGTTGTACACCACTTTGTACATGTGCACTATATGTTGCTTTGACCATATCATTTGAACATGCACATGTTTGGTTTTGGTTGATCCGATTCAAGTGTGAAGTCTTGTCTATGTTATCACTACTCTGTTGTGGTTTTGAATTCTTGTTGCATGAGAACTTGTACTTGACCATTTTGTGATGTATTTATATGGCACCTGAGTTGCATCCAGCTTATGGCTCGACTTTGACCTTGTGCTCACCTATCCCTATAGTTTTAACATGCAAGTGTATATCGGTGTGCATGGCCATGTGACATATAGAGTGATGCACCGTGCATGTTACAAGCTGTTTGTGTAAGATGAATTTAAAAGAAAAATGATGACGAACAACCTATATAACTGATGCAAATGATATTTTCAAAACACACATTTTATTGTACATTGCAAAATATTTCTTTTTCAAATTTACCGCGTAAGTGTTTATTTTGCAGATAATTTAAATGCTGGATACAAGCTGGAATAGAGTTGAAGGTCAAATACAAGTGATGAGTGAATGTAGTGAGGTGAAAATGTATGTAAAAATTGTATAGTGAAAATTGTATTGTAATTTGAAATTGTATTATAACTGAAAATGTATAAATGTAGTGAGAGCTCAAATTTGTACTATTTGAATTTATAATAAAATATTTGTTTGAATAAAATATTTGTTTGAATTTAAATTCTGTGTTATTTATTTTATCCAACAAATATTTATTGAATTATGTAAAATATAAAATATTACAATAACAATTCATTTAAACAAATATATATGTATATATATGTTTATTATCATCAAACAAAAATCATAGGCTATTGTATTCTACAATCTCCCCATTTTGATGATAACAGATATATATTAAGATTTTGACTCTATTAAATGTATTTGACCTTGATGAATTCCATTTACTCCCCCTATTTGAATGCTCCCCCTACACCAAACTCCCCGTACACTAAAGCCTCCCCTTCATATATGCATGAAAATAGATAAAAAATATGCAAATGAACCTAGATAAAAAAATAGATAAAAAATGACTCGACTTATTTGCCAAAATCTTAACTTCTCTCTCCCCCTTTTTTATCAGCAAAAGAGTAATAACATTAGAAAATAGAGATAAATTGATAGATAGTAATACAACATTAATACCTAATCGAGTATAAATATTAAATTTCAATAAAAAATCAAACAAAAATCATAAATAATATGTTAGGAGAATATTCCATTTTAGAATGATAGCAGTGATGTCGGTAACCATATAGTTGTATCTATTTGTGGTATAATTGTTAAAGGAATTTGAATATCTACTAATCATGCATAACCGTTAGGACTTTTAAATAAGATTAGTAGTATTCCCAATTTTTTTTAAAACCGAGTTTCAAGTATCTTCTAACCACACATAACCATGAGGACTTTTAAATGGGATTAGAATCAACTTGTCTATTTAATAATCAATTTTGATATATGTTCCATACGTGCATAACCACGAGGACTTTGAAATGAGCATGAAAGCTCATAATCAAAGATTTCGAATAATTCACCCATGCATAATCGTGAGGACTTTTAAATGAGAATGAATACTTTGGATAATTTTATTGCTAATTAATTTCAAATAAATGTATGATTTCCAGTTTTAAATACCACAATTTGACATACTATATTGAATTTTGATGACCGATGGTCGTTAGAAATATGATAGAAATAGAGATGGTCATGGAATTTTTTACCTATCAAAGTTATTACAAATTCTATTTAAGTTTTTAAAGAAATTTACTACATTTACCGTCTCAAGTCATAATGTATGATTAATATCAACACTTATCATAGTTTTAATCACTATTTATCTTTTGGATGATCAGTAGGGATACAGATTAGTTAATGTATTCATTTAAGATCAAATCCAAAAATAAATATAAAATCAAATTTCTAACTTGAGATGCAGTCAACAAAATTTATTGTCTGGAAGGGGTTTTTTTAAAAATGTCAGCCAATTGAAAATCAGTCGGAATGAAATTTATGCAGATATTTTGTGAATGTGATGCAACTAATGAATATCTCAACATAAAACACGTTCCACTAGAACTTTTTCTATCAACTAGGCTTCCAGTGTAATCTGCATCTGAATTCCCTTTTGGCTCAAAGTTATCATTAGATAGATATTATAGACCAAACCGTGAAGTGTGCAACAAATACCTTATAATCATTTTACAACTTTTAAAATGCGATTCCTTAAGGATTTGATTGAAAATGTGCACACAAACAACTAGTGGACACAGTGTCAGATCTAGAAGCAATAAGATAAACAAATATATCCATGTGTATCTAGAGTAATCAACAACCAACACAAGACATTATCTCTTACCACCTAAACTTTCAATATCATTAGTCCAAGTGAATCTATATGAATTAGTTCAAGGAAGAAAAGATGATTGGTCAACATTTTTGCATAATTCATAATCAAAATCAACATTCATTTCCTTTTCACATAACTTGCTGATTGAAATCAGATTATGGTGTAGATATTCAACATATAATATATCGTTCACGATAAATGTACCATTACCTATTTTACCTTTACCGATAATTTTTTGTCATTACCCATTTTGACTCTGCCACCTTTGTACTAGGCTAAGGAACTTTGTATGTCACCCGTCGTCTGCCTGGAATAGCCAGAATCTAGGTAACACGGTTGTTGTTTCTTAGCCTGCCACCACATCTACACGAGAAAAGATTTTTGTGACCTATTTGTTTTTATAGGTCCATGGTTGTTAGTGACAAAACATTTTGAAAAACAAGTTTGCGTAGACCCAAGACAATCAATATTTGTTCCTTTCGGCACCCATATTTGTTTGACTTTAAGGAATTTTACATTCGTGGCTTTAGGAATTCAAATTGGAATGGTTTTCATTTGTTTGGGTCTATTCCAGCAATTGTTGTGATTGTGTCCAAATTTTCAATAAATCGTACACTTAGAGTTGACATGGTTATTTTCACTTCTAATTCTTTCAGATTAGGTATGCCCAAGTCCTTGTCTAACAATATTAACAGTTTGTTTCCCTAATAGCAGATTTAGTGATCTTTCTCCTTTTGAGAATTTTCCTAAAGCTGCAGACAATTGTTGGACTTGTGATTTAAGAGATTCATTTTCATTCAATAACAAAGTGCACTTTTTAATAGAATTTTCTCTCCTAGTGTTTTCACTTTCTTGCAAAATTAGAATTTCATTTTCAAGTAATTTAATTTTAATTTCTGATTTTTTAATTTCCTCTTCAAGTGATGGACACTTATCACACTTAGGGCTCTTATTTCGATAGTTTTTAACAAATTGATCAAGCTATTTATTCGATTTTATCAAACTATCTCTTTGTGATTCAATTTTAGCGTACTTCTCACTAAGTCTTTCAAAACAGCCATTTACTTCATGAAAATATATAAGTAATTCCGAATGAGTAAGTTTTGATACCTCGCTTGGCTCGTCATCATCACTGTCAATTGTTTCTCCTTGAAGACACAAATTTTCTTTTTCACTCTCACTGCCAGTGCTTTTATCAGCTTCATCAGTTTCACCCCAAGTAGCTGCAAAACTTCTCCTTTTCGGTTTCTTTCCTTGGCTGAGTCGATTTTGAGGACAATTTGGCTTGATATGATCGGGTTTATTGCAGTTGTGACAGATGATCTCCTGCCCTTTTTGGTTTTCTAGAAATTTGACTATTCCGCTTTTCAGTTGATGATTTTGAGCTGGATTTCCATACTTGTGATTCCACATTTTGAATTTCTTTATTATCAGCGCCGGTTCTGCTGCACCATCATTATCATCATCTTCACTTTCCTTGGTTCCTTTGAGAGCTATTGATTTCTTTCGAGTATCACCTCCTTCACGTTCTTCCTTAAATTTCATTTCTAGCTCATAAGTGGTGAGATTTCCAATGAGTTCTTCAACATTAACTTTTTTCAAATCTTTTGATCCTTGAATGGCAGTGACTTTTGCTTCAAAATTTCGTGGTAGAATTCTAAGGATTTTTTCAGCTATTTACAATTCTGTGTATGATTTTCCGAGAGCTTTAGATTCGTATACGAGATTAGAAAGTTTTCCTTACATCTCTTTGACATTTTCATCATTGGCCATTGTGAAGTTTTCGTATTCACTACTAAGCATGGCAAGGCGAGACTCTTTGACTTACACTTTAAGTATGTGTAGAATTTTCTGTGCAACTAGACAATGTGAGACACGATTAAATTCGATTTGATCTAATGAAAAAATAACAGAATTCATAGCTTTAGCGTTAGCACTATGCTGTTTATTTTTAAGATCTGTCCATTGATCCATCGGTTTTTCAGTTTCTTGATTATCTAGCACCATAGTTAGTGTCCTATATCCCATGTCAACAATATTCTATGCATCTATGGTTTGTAGAAAAAAAATTATTCTATTTTTCCAGTAAGCATATTCACCATTGAACATTGGTGGTCAAACTATGGACCGACCCTCAGCAAAAGCATTATTAAAAGAAGCCATTTAAAAAATCAAAATTTTAAAACAAAAATTGGTTTTTGATAAAATCAATTTTTTATTTTAAAAAAAGGTTTTTTTCCTAGCTCTGATACCACTTGTAGGATCGTTTTCACCTTAAAGGGAGGAGGGGTGAATAGGGTGATACTAATAATTATAAAAATTAATGTGGAAATAAAAATAATAACAGTAAATGACACAGAAGAGATACTACACAAATTTACCCAGCTACGGCAAAACCTTGCCTACGTGCTGCCCCCAAGGTTTCTACTAGAAATTAAGTAGTCAGATGCTTACACATGTAAACTTGCGACACCCGCCAATGACCAACCTAACTCTACGCTCAAAACCCTGCCATAACTCAGCCACCTAATTGCGAATTCTTGAACTACACTACCATAGTTCGTAACAAGTCACACGACTAGAAAGTTACACAATTTAAGAAACAAAATTACACAAATAAAAATAGACTAAAACAAATAAAAAGCAAAACCCTATTATTTTCAACTAAAGTCCAATATAACAGTAGAAGACTGACGCACAAATTCTAGTTGTACTTTGAACTGCTCTATTGTGGTTTTGAATTCTTGTTGCATTAGAACTTGTACTTGACCATTTTGTGATGTTTTTGTATTGCTCCTGAGTTGAATCTAGCTTATGGCTCAGGTTTTACCTTTTTCTCACCTATCCCTATAGTTTTAGCAAGTGTATATCGGTGTGCACGGCCTTATGACATGTACAGTGATACACTGTGCATGTTACAAGCTGTTCGTGTAAGATAAATTTAAAAGAAAAATGATGATGAGCAACCCAAATAACTGAGGGAAATGATATTTTCAAAACACACATTTTATTATACACTGCAAAATATTTCTTTTTCAATTTTACCACATCAGTATTTATTTTGTAAATAATTCAGATGCTGGAGACAAGCTGGAATAGAGTTGAAGATCAAATACGAGTGATGAGTGAATATAGTGAGGTGAAAATGTATGTAAAAATTGTATAGTGAAAATTGTGTTGTAATTTGAAATTGTATTGTAATTGAAAATGTATAAATGTAGCGAGAGCTCAAATTTGTACTATTTGAATTAGTAATAAAATATTTGTTTGAATAAAATATTTGTTTGAATTTGAATTTTGTGTTATTTATTTTATCCAACAAATATTAATTTAATTATGTGAAAAATAAAATAGTACAATAACAAATACATTTAAACGAATATATATATATATGTTTATTATCATTAAACAAAAATCATGTGCTATTGTATTCTACAATAGCACTGTTAACACACTTGTTAGCAACTCATTTTTTGAAGGACAATACTGCTAGACCTTCACTTTATAATGACAGTAATTACACATATTGATCATGTAGAATGAAAATTTATTTACAGTAAATTGCTTTAGACATTTAGAATATCACACTATAAGTACACTAAACTTGAGACAAATTTTGCATAATGGACTGCTGACCAAAAAGCAGTTGCACAAAGTAACTCTAAGGCAATGAATATTGTTTGCGCCAAAATCGGTCACAAACCCCAGATACCGTGAAAGCACCAGTGTATGAACACAAACCAATGATATTCAAACACAAATAACAGATCTCAATAAGTATCAAACAGTAATTTAGAAATAATGAACAAAGACACAAGTTTTATAGTGGTTCGGCTATCTCCGGCCTACGTCCACTCCAAAGTTTTATCCTTTTATTGATTATCCTTGATGATTACAGATGATTACAGCAGTAAATATGAAGAATTTCTGGTACAATAGCAGTATTGAAGTGTAGAAATGAATCCGGCAGAGTCTGGACGTTCAATAGCCAAAAGATCCTTCTCTGTAGGCTTCAGGGTGCTATTTATAGGCGTAGGAGGCTGATTTTGCGCTCAAACTTCGGGAGACTCCTTCTGGAACGTGAGTGGGCCCACGCGACCGACCCCACCAAGTTTCGACTCGATCTGTGATCGATACAAAGTGATTTTGTATCCATCAAAAAATGATCCAATCGAGCTGAAACTTGGCAGGAACATTCCTTACCTTGCACGCAAGCTGTTGTGAAAATTCCATTGCATTTGGATCATCGGTGTAGGAGATATGATCAGTTCGAATTTGGGTTTTTCACTGGCTGTCGTCTTCGAAACCACCAGTTCGAATCCATCACCTTCGACTCCATCTGAAGCACGCGCGCGCAATGACGTGGCGCTACCTTCCCGGGTCGATTCGAATTATGCAGCGTGTTGACTCCACTTGATGCGCCGAGTTGAACGCTTCTCTCCTGGAGACGCGGGCTTGCATCCATGTTTTATGCTTCGTCCATATCCACAACTTCACAACGGCATGCTCGCATCCATTAACTCGTGTCTCTCTTTGCATCGATTCCAGGAGTTCATTCCGTATCGATCCCATGTGAGCTGATCGATTCGAAACAAGTATGGGGACATCGATACGAAGTGGTCGTGAAGGATGGATACGAACGAGACCTCACCTGATGGATACGAACGAAGCTCTTACCTGATGGATACGAAGGAGATTTGCAAAAGGCATGGAGTCGAAATGCGCCATCTGCACCCATCCTGATCGATACGAAGCACATCGATTCGAAGAACCTCCACATGCTTGCTACCACCCTGGGTTTGTTGCCATCAGATCGAGATCCATCTAGCCTTTCTATCTGATCGATACGAGCCTATCAAGTCGAACCAGTAACTCAACCGATTCGAACACTATCGAGTCGAACCAACACCTGACGCGAACTTCACTGAGTCGAACCCGCGCCAATCGATACGAACGACATCGATACGAACGCAACCCCTGATTGATTCGAACCATCGTGCCGATGGGTTCGAATGGTATGTTCTTTCTACCTTGCATCGATCATATCTCCTTCATACGAACTTCGATTAACCTGAAATTTGAAACATAGCCTTTCCTAATCCTTATCATCATCTCCAATCAATTTCGTCTCGATCGGAGCTCAACCAAATTTTGACGTCATCGATTGTAGCTTTGCTTTCAATTGATCTCCAATCCCGATGTCCATCATTCCTTGCCAATTTGTTGATATTCCAGTTTTGACCAAAAAGTGGGATAGCAAATATATTATTTTGTTTATTAGATAGAAAAGAATATAATAAAGTATATATATGTAAATCTGCATTTGAAATTTGGAGAATTTTGCAAGCTACATATGAAGGGACAAGCAAGGTCAAACAAGCCAAAATTTCCATATTAACAAACCAGTTTCAACTATTCAAAATGAGTCCATATCTGATATGTTTATTAGATTCCAAGGTATAATACACTCACTTATTGCATTAGGTTAAAATTTTCTGAAGATGATCAAGTTAGAAAAATCCTTAATTCACTTACTTTTGAATGAGATCAAAAGACTCTTGCAATCAAAGTGGCTAATGACATTAGCACCCTAATTAAAGAGTTAATTAGCAATTTAATGTCTTTTGAAGCACAAATGCAGGGCAGGAGAGCAAGAAAAGCAATAGGGAAGAAATCTATAGCTTTTAATGCAATGACAGATAATCTGAATTCAAACAACAATGACGATGAAGAAATTGCTTTCTTGACAAGGAATTTCAAAAAATTTCTAAAATATAGGAAAATGAACAATTTCATAAGAAATGACAACAAAAATTTAGGAAGTGGAAACGGAAATGGACATAGATGTTATAACTGCGATGAAACTGGTCATTTAAAAAACGATACTGTCAACATTCCGACAAATTGAAAACTACACCAAACACTAATTCATCCAGAAAAGGGAGAAGAGCCTACACTACAACATTAGACAGTTTAGACACATCCTCAAGTGATAATGAATCAGATACAGAAATTGCTAACATGTACTTCATAGCAATACATAGTTTAGAAAAAAATGGTGAAATGGACCAAAAAATAGTACGCTTTTAATATATCAAAAGTTTTTAATTTCTTAAACGAATTTTTCTTTACGTTTCTTTATTGGTTGTTAGGAATATCGCATAGATTAATAATAATATTGGTTCTTCCTTCCTTGTTAGGAATTATCATAACAGGGTAACTCTTTGTACCATCCTTTTGATATTATAAATTATCGTTCCGCTGTGAGGTTTTGATGTTGTGTTCTTCCTTTCTTGTTATATTTCTTTTTCTTTTTATTTATACCCTAACTGTCTATCTTTTTGGCACTTGGGTATTTAACACACAAATATTATGGATGTATTAGTATCAACAATCGAGGGTTAAAAAGTTGGGTCCTTACAAGAAAGGTTTTTAATAAATTTGGGGTAATATTTAATTAAATAATTAATGATTATTTCAATCTCGATAGCTTATAAAATTCATATCTTGCTTGTACGAGTTCAGATGCGGACGCGGTCAGTAGTGTTATATTTGTAGGATCATTACCTATATGATGGAATCAGTTTGGTTGAATTTGGAAGCAATGGAAATTTGGGCTAAAATTGAATGTCGTTTGATTTTAGTTCAAACCAGAATTCGAAAGTGTTTGTTGGAATTTCGAGGAATTCACTCACCTTTAAATAAACGATATAATATCCATCTTCCTATAGATTAATTTTTGAATGTTTGGATGATATTTTATATTGTTGTTTGGTTGTTTGTTTGGATTTAAATTCCCGCTTGAACAAGCGAATGCCATAAATAACCGTTTAGTTATAGGGAACAAAAATAAAAGGAAATTCGGAGAGTAAACAAATAAGTCGCTATAGAAAACATTGAAATACACATTCACACGTGTAATTTACATGAACTTTTGTAGAGTGACCTTAAGGGGTTTCTCGTCAATATTTATTTATTTACTTACATTCTTATGGTGCGAATATTGTTGTTTGGTTGAAACATTTATGACATACTGTTTGACTGTAAAAGTGTTCTTACAGTGGTTATCACTGTACCATTACTTATGAAATATCAACCCCTTAAACCCTTGTTGTACTTTGAACTTGAACATGTATTTTCACAAAATAAATGTTATTCATGTTTTTTCACTTTAAAAAATTATTTAAACCATTTTTTCAAGTATTTTGAGAATAAAGGATAAGTGTTGATTACAAATTTATAAAAAGGGAGTTATAAATTTATTTAATTATCTTTTGGGATAGTTAACGTCGTTTTAACTTTTTAAAGAGATTATAAATTTGATTAATTTTCTTTCAAGATAATTAATGTCGATTTAAATTATAAATATTAAAAATTTCATTTAATAATATTTCAAGATAATTAATGTTGTTTAAATTAATAAAGGTTCTTTACCTTAAATATTTTATAAATTCTTTTCAAATGAGTTTGTATGGATTGTATATATTTTTGAAAGGACTATGGGGTTTAAATATATTTTTAATTATAATAAAGTCAATTAATAATTTACTAACGATGTTTAAAGTAATTAACTGATTTAATAAAAGAGATTAAAGTTAATTAATTGATTTAATAAAAGCGTTTAAATGTTAATTAACTGATTTAATAAAAACGATTAAATTTAATTAACTGATTTAATAAAAGTTTTAAAGTTAATTAATCATTTTAATAATAATATTAAAGGCTAATAAATTATTTAAATAAATGATGTGTAAATTTAATTACTTGGTTCAAATAAAGGTGCTTAAAATTAATTATCTGATTTAGTAAAGGTGTTTAAAGATAATGGATTTATTTATTACACGAGTTATAAATTTGATTAATTCTCTTTTGGGTAATTAATGTGGTTTTTAATTTATAAAAGTATTTAAATTGATTGATTATCTTTTGAGAAAATAAATGTTTTTTGGAATTAATAAATGACAAATATTTAGGATATGGATACCAAGCATAAGTTCAATTTTTAAAAGTAAAGTTTGGATCCGGTTACAGAAAGGATAAGTAATTTAATTTTTGATAATCTGGTATCGCTTACATGGAAAGGTTTTAGTCATACTTTTAACACTAAACGTCAAGGCATGAACTCGTTTCAATCTCGAAGATTAAAAATGTCGTCAAGGCAATGCTTGGAGGTAACATTACCGCAACTTGCCCGGCTTTGTTTTCAACTGATGGATATCACGAGTTTGAAGTCAACAAGTGGTGGTAAATTTAATTTCCATATATGATCAATTTTAATTTTTCCCGATAGTTGATTTATTGACTATTGATTCAACTTTTTTCTTTGTGTATCGTCAATTTAAGACGATTTGTTGCTCATTTGAGCGTTGATATCCTTTGTCAGAAATGAAACCTAAAGCGTGAGTAGAAGCCATGCGATGTGGGATTGCTCCCATTAGGGTATCTTCACATCTACTCTAGACTGGATTCAGTGGTATGAGCATGGAGATGTGAAATACTTGAATTCTTGGTAAAAGTTGGCATGGTCTGGCTTGGATATGTCTGATAACCAATGTAGTTCTCAAGTATATTTCGAGAGGTATATTTTTGGTGAGGGGGTGCACCCTTCTAGTCATTGTTGGAAAACTTATTTTTCCTTGACTTTGATTCAAATGTTTGAATTTATTTTCCTAATTGCACCAAGAAGTGATTAAGGTTCTTTTCGATGTTTAATTATTTATGCCCTTCTTTAAGTTTGGATTTTGATTTTGTCTTTTTCATTCTTCTTGGTGGGATTGTTGCTCTTATTTTTTCCCATTTCTTCATCTATGGATGTTGTTCTTGTGAGGTAAAAACCAGTTCCATGATTAGCGGCGTGGTCTCACAGAATTACTATATATTCACCATATTACTTGAGTTTCTCATACTGGTATTTCTAGACTGATCCGGGTGTTATTTTATTATAATGCTTGGGTCACATCGAGTATTTTTCCTGGTTGTCGTTGGTAGGACATGGAGCTCATGGAGTACAGTTGGATGTCACCTATCATAATATTATATCTTCACTGTATTATTATATCTACTCATCAGCAATTATAAGGTCAAGAAATCGTAACTATCCGGGTTGATAAGATTTGTTTTTAACTCCGATATGCCATGTATTTTAGAGTGACAGCTATTGCTGTCTTTGTTATATTATATGTTGTTCCGCTGTGGGATTCTGTTCTCTTCTGTTCTTTTTTTCTTTTTCTTTTTATCCTAAAAATCTACCTTTCCAGCGATTGGATGTTTGACACTGGTCGTGGATGTATTTGATGCCGACTTTCGATGGTTGAAAGGGCGGGTCACCATAGGGAGGAGGCAGGGGACTTGGCGAGTCATTGGTGAGTTGTAGGTGGTGCGATTGTGGCCAAGAGAGGTCGAGTTAGGGTTTGGGGGCTCAGGTTTGATGGGTTCGAATGTGACATTATAGGAAAAGGAGGAGACCATCGAGATGCCCGAGATTGGGGCTGATGGTGTGTGAGGGTGTAGTGGTTCCTCAAGTGGCAGCGGCATGGGCGCTAAGTGGATGTAGCGGTGGTGGTAGGCATCTAAACAAGGGGGTGTCATTTCCTAAAATGCTATTTTGAATCGGGATAGGTGGATGGAAAGTGGCTGGAGGCATCGAATATAGTGGGGATGGTGGCAGTAAACGAGCCCGATGAACGGAGTTTGTTGGTGGTAGGTGGATCGACTTTGGTGGTCCGGGATGAGCATGCTCTAGCACGAGTTTTGGGTTTTAGGTGTAAATGATTTGGGGATTTCAAAATTAAGGAGCAAGGAGGTGTGATACTGGGTAGATGAGGGTTTGGGTGTGAGTTTGGATGCGAGCCTTGGGCTTTGGGTTTGGTGAGAACTTTTTCATTCAAATTGTTTAATTTAACTAAATATATTAAAATATAAAATGCCATATCTTATTTATTACAAAACCGATTGACCTGCGAGTTTTTTCACTAGGTTCGTACGATTATATAAAAAATATATGATAGTTTAAATGAAGTACGAATTTGTGATTAAATAATAGTGGCTGAATTTTAGTTACGTTGTTTATATAATTATGTAGTTTAAATTAATTAACTTCATTGGTGATGTCTATTTGGCCAAATAAAACACCGATTTGTTAAATTTAACTAAATAAATTATTTTGGACATTTATTGAGTAGAATAAAACACAGTTCTGCTATAAAACAAATTATGTAGACTTTTGGTGATATCTATTTAACAGATTACATCCTTGCTCTGATACTAAATTTAATTTGGATATTTATTCATATGCCAGTTAATTAATACATGGATTAATTAATATCACAAAAGTGAGGTGTTAACTATTGATAGTTAATTATGAATTTGATTTACATATATATTGCTTATGTAAATACCAGTTATGTGACTTAAAAGGTTAAATTGAATTAAATGATAGATTGATAAAGTACCAATGTGGTCGCTAAGCCTCTTTCCAAATTTGAAAATAGTCATGGATTCAATTTAACTTTAATTTTATAATATGATTATAAATAATGGTTTAAAAAAGTTATTTAATTATATTATTGGTGTTGTTTAAAGTTATTTAATCATATTACTGATGTTGTTTAAAGTTATTTAATTATATTATTGATATTGTTTTAAGTTAACTAATTGGTTTAATTATGGCTTAAATTATTAATCATTTTATTGATGTTTTTTAAGTTAATTAATTATTTTATTAATTATGTTTGAAAGTTGATTAATTATTTTATTAATGATGATTAATTATATTATAAATGATTTTTTAAAGTAAATTAATTATTTTATTAATAATGTTTTAAATTTAATTCATAATTATTTGTGATTTTTAAAGATAATTAATCAAGGGGTTTATAAATAATAAATTGTTTTATAAAAGGGATTTTACTTAATAAAAGGGTTAATTTAAAGGTAATTTATAGACAATATTTTGTAAAGGAGTTTTATAGATGATATTTTGTAAAAAAGATTTATAAATGATATTTTATGAGAAAAAGGAGATTTATAAATGGTAATTTATAAATAAAAGAATGGATTTATAAGTGATATTTTATTTATAATTAAGATTTGTATTAAATATATAAGATTTGTAAAAATGGGATAACATATTTTTATAAACGAGCGTATAAAGGGAGATCTATAAAAGTGTTTTATTAATAGAAAATATTTTATTAATAGGAAGGAATTTTAAAAATAATTTTAGAGATTTATAAGGGAATTTTATAAATTAATTTGAGGTTTATAAAAGGATTTCTAAATATGAAATGGACTTATAAAAAGGAATTTTATAAATGGGATGAGATTTGATTTTTGATAATTAATCCTTTTTAATTATGGTGGTAAAGAAACATTCTTTCCATATATAATACGGAAGGATAAGTGGTTTGGTTTATAGTAAGAAATGTTTTAAATGATATTTTTTTGGCCCATTTAAATATGAATTTGGTAAAAGGAAATCTTCCTTAAGTTTCGTTAATATACTTATACCGTTGAGACAAGTATATTCTAAGTATTAAAAGTTTAATGTTTTGTTGATATACTTATACGTGTGAGATAAGTATATGAATGTTTTTCCAAGTATTGAAGAATATAAGGGGTTTATGAACATATTTTGTGAAGGTATTTTAAATCAAAGATTTGAAAAGAGATTTAATTAATGAAAGATTAATTAATGGAGGCTTAGTGGATCCCATGTGGAATAAAGTCTCTGAATTGAATGATTGTTTATTTGATAGTTAAAGAACCAACTATCAAATCATGGCCAAAATATAACTCTATGAATATGTAGAAGAAACGGGGGAGTTAAATGACACATTCATCTTCAATGATGTTGTACTATGCATATAAATCTCGTTTAGTTCTCCTATGACAAATGGTAAGGAAATTCATCCGCTTAAATGGTTAGGAGGTGTATCTGCTCTTATGTTGTAACGAACCGCCTTTTTGGACAGTTTAAACCGACGATCAAATACACATGTCGATTCCAAACCATTCAAAAGGGCAGATGGTTATTGGGGTAAATAAGAAAAAAGAGGAAAGAGAATTAAAAGAAAGGAAACAACACAGAATCTTGCAGCGGAACGATAAAATATAATAATCAAATAAACAGTTCATGAAGTTGTTTACTATACGTTGATCATTATTTATACAACATTTATCAGAGTTATACATATTCAACAGAACAAATAAAATAATGCAGCACACAGCATGATGCAAGGATAATAACAGTAATAGTATACCAAATCTTCGTCTTCATCCTCCAGAATAGATCTTCAATAAGCTGAAAACTCAGGTCTGACCCGAGCGTAATGAAAAGACAAAACACCCGAGTCAGGACTAAAATATCCTCATGTAAGTTAAATCAATCGTAAATAGATATGAGTGTAACGACGTCAGAGATTTTTACGGGGTTTGACATCTAATATCCAGTGTGAACGTGCATGCAATAACTCAAGAGATGTTACGGGATTTTCCATCTCTTAAGGATCCGTTAAACTATCTACTATGTAGTAATGTATGCTAAGTAGATAATGCCTATCAGTAATATAAAGTATTAAAATAGCGTTAAGGCGTTACCATAATCCCCCTTAACACATTTTTATAATGCCATAGTCTATACAGCACCGTAAGCCCCACCGTAAACTGGTGGTTATCAGAGGGTACCCCATAGGTATAACACAAAACAAAATGTAGTGGTCGCGAATAGGATAATCAGTATGACAAGGTACATGAGGCGATACCAACTAGGATACTAGTAGTTGCGTGATCCGGACTGATGTTGAGCATAGCCAGCAGCTACCCCAACACCGCGAAACAACACTCCCAAATCAAGGGGTGCACCCAAATCGCATCACAAATGTAATAGATATGGTATCGAAGAAGTGTGTCCGCTAGAGGTGGCGAACCTCAATGGACCGGCGCAGCTCCTGTTTTAGTCATGTCAGGGGTCATCCAATAATCGTTCTCTTTCTTCAGTCAACGCGTTCACCAAACCATCCACTTCATTCTGGATCAACACTCCGCGTATAATAGTTATTAAAGTGGTTTTCGGTATCGATAGAGAGTATGTCCATATCCGATCCCGGTCTCATTAATAACTACGTATTATTACACCGTTGGCTCTTTTACTTTTCAAATCGATTCATAATTGATATCAAAATACCATATTCGCTTCAAAAATCAAATCCATTTCAAATATCATCGTATCTATTCAAATGTAAGATTTCGTTTCAAAAATCAATTTTCGCATCAATATCTCATTTCGATTTCAAAATCATTTCGAATTTCATTTTAGGTTGCAACTTCATTTAACTCAATTCGTATTTAAATTCAAGATTTAAATATAAACATTTCACCTTATTAACCAGATTGAAATTTTTAGAAAATAGTTTTAAGTAGTTTAAAAGTAGTTTAAATAATTAAAATAGTTAAAAATACTTAAAATCTTTAAAATGGATTTAAAATAGATAAATTAGTTTAAAGTAATTTAAATTGGGTTAAGTAGATTAAAAATAGATTAAATTAGTTCAAGTATTCAAAATGGTTTATATAACAGAGTAATTTGGAAAACAAATTAAAACAGCTTCAAAACCAATCCATTTCAATTATAACTTCCCAATTAAAATAAATTTCAATTTCCAATTTACCGATTCAATTTCAATTTCAATTCAAATCAATGTCAAATTTGAATTCAAATTTATTAAATTTTACATTCACCTTCAACTTATTCAATTCCAATGTATATCGATTTTTAGCTTGATTTTTCAAAATATCAATTTTTAACACTTAACAAAATTTTCCTTCAATATTCAAATTTAAATCCCACTTACAAATATGATTCAATTTCAAGCTCAATTTCAAATATCATTTTGTATCGCTTTTACTTAGTAATATTCAAAGCTCGAATTAAGGTTCAATCTTTTAAAACGAATAAATTTTCGAACTTCAATCATAACCCAATTTTAAATTTCAAAGTCTCAACTTAAATCATTTAACAATTTCTTTTAACCAAAATCTATTTCAACATTCCAAACTCAATTTTTCGATAAATTCGATTTCTATAAATTTGATTTCTATTTATAACTTTTAAATCAAAACATTTAAATAAATTTCAAATCGACGATTTTAAAAATTATTAATTTAGCCAATTCGGTGTCCGTATATAATTTTCTATCCTATGGCCAAGTAATTATTTATTTAAATTAAATGTCAGGGATGAGTATATATTACATAAACCGATGACAGTGCCATATGTATGCAAAACAGTATATATAAGCAAATAAACATCCAAACATTTAAATATCAACCAATAACATCCATCAAAATACATCATCCAATAGACAATACAATTCATGGCAATTTCATAGTTATCAATGTCAAGTAATTTAATCGCGATTCAATTTCAATTTCAATTTAAATTTAACTGTCAATTTAATTTCAACGGTTAATTCAAATGAAAATCTATATAAAAATTAAATTTTATCAAACAACGACAAATAAAATTCATATCACTTCATAATATCATATTTAACTAGCATAAAGATATTCAGTACGTTGTGAGCGTTATAAAACACTCACCTTGATTTTTACGATTTCAAATCAAAATCGAACGATGTTCGATTTAACCCAAAATTTTCTCTAGCTCCAAACGATTCCAATCCAATTCCATAGCGTAGTGCTCGTCCATACGATTCCAACGCACCCTATTTCGTCCAATTCTGATAACGAACGAAGAAGATACAGTATTTACAAGTTTATACGATTAATATAAAATTAAATCACTAATTTCTTTTAAATTTTATAACCTAAAATTCTTAGCCGTTCGATCCAAGACCCCAGGATCTCGGCCGTGCTTTCACACTTCTTCCCCAACCTGGTAATCACGCTCGCGTTCCTCCAGTAAAACCGAACCCAATCAAGCGAGCTAGGGCTCGAGATTGCCGCCACCAACCTAGTCGAGACGACGATCAGAAGATGTCGTTCCAAAGCCCATCTCGTGCTCGACACTCGGCCTCAACACGGTGGAGATCGGCCTCCTTATGTCCCATCAAACTGCGTGCAAACGACAGGAAGTCGCGGCCCTTATACTCCCCCCACGTTGCTCGAAACTCGATCATCTCCGTATGAAATCGAAGATCTCTCAATGCTCTATATTTTTGCAATTGAGAGTTTTGCTCGATTGCTAATGGATTGAGAGGAAATTAGAGAGGAAAATCGAAAAATTCTGGCCCTTGAAAATGAACATGGCGGCCGGCATCAAACCCTAGCTATTTTTATTTTTATTTTTATAAAGGGGCTATTTATAGAAATTACTCGAACCACTATTTATCCCGGGTTTCCGAACTCCGATTTACGCACGGTGACCGGCATTTCTAGGGTTTATTCCGCGTTCCGAACACAATGGAATAGGTTTCGAAAGCTAATTCGATCGTCTATGCAAGATACGGCAATAAACGATCGATTTAAAATTAAATCGGTTAAATGAATTTCTAGGCGTTTTGGCTCGTCCCGGACAAACGGTAAATCCGATTGACACGAAATTTGAAACCTTGCAATAATATCATATTACGGATCCGATGAAACTGGTTTTTTCGAAATCCGAGACTGTTTGAAAAATGACTATTTTTACTCGTTAAATTAATATTAAAACAATTTCGATGCGTTTCCAGCTGCCATGGTCAAACGAAAACTCCGATTGCTACGAAAATTGAAATCCGATAATAACAAACTATTACGGATCAATGGAACTAGTTTCGTCCAATTCTGAGACCGTTCGAAAAATGGCTAATTTCACTAGTCGATTAAATATTAAAATATTCAATTTTCACAAATTAACTTTTAATTCGATTTTAAAAGTTCTACAACATCATTCTAACTTTAATATGATAAAATAAAATTTTACAAATAGTTTTTAATCATATTAAGCCCGGTATTCAATTATCCAATAAATTCCAATTTTAAAATCTTATTAACTCTATTAAAATCCCAATATAACTTACATTCACTTTGGAAACCAATTTGAATCATATTTAAATCAAATTTCAATTATTCACTCTATTTCCATATATTAAATTTCAATGTCAAATTTATCATATCAAATTCGAAATTTAATTATTCAAACATTTGTAATATTAAATTTAAACAAAATTTGATTATTCTTAAATCACTATCTTTTGAAATATTCAAAAATGTACTTAAAATTTTAGCTTTTGAAACGAATTAAAATTATAGAACAACAATTTCCGTTATACGGTTGTTCGATTCCCATTATCAAATTATTCAATAAATTCCAAATATTACATTTAAACAATTTCGATTATCCAAAAATTCATTATCTTTTGAAATATTGAAATTGAACTTATAAGATTCAACTTTTAAAACCAATTCACAATTAAGAACACTATTTTCATTTTACAGTTATTCAATAAGTTTTAAATATTTAATTTAAACAATTTACCTGTTCAATATTCAATAGATTTAAATAGATTTTACTTATCAATCAATTTCTCTATTATACCCAATGGATTCAACATTTATTATTATTCCAAACGACTTACAATTTTTTTCTAACACTAAATCACGAAATCTTATTAAATTAGCTATTTTATTTATCGAAAATTTACGGGTCGTTACGCTCTCCCCCACTCAAAACTTTTCGTCCCTGAAAAGGAAAAAGAAGGGAAAAGGAACCAAGTATAGAATTCAACATTAGATATATTTTATTCAAAGTTACCTACTTATAAAACAATGAAATTTCATCTATAAAGTCATACTACGCTTCCACTAAGTTACTCTGAACGGCTTGCTAACTTTAAAAGTTAGTTATCAAAACAAGTTGTAAAAAAAAATTTTAAAACTTGAAAATTTTTCTAACACCCGGATGTTACGGAAAATTTCGGCAGAGTCTCCTTTGCGCAGCTCGATCGGAAAAAAAATGACAGTATATATATCACAAATATACATATCATCAAGTGATGAGGCATCCCGCAGGGAAAAAGTGTAAAAGTACGGTATGTAATCCGAGATATGTACCTTATATATTATTAGCGAGCATATACGACTAATATAGCGCGAAAGCGAGCTCCAAATGCGAAGCAAGCGCAATCCGCACCTACTAAACACTCAACAAACCATGAGAAACATGCATATATGAAAATAATATCAATATACACAATATAGCAACATAACAACTACATGTGCCAACATAGCAAATGCAACAAAACAACAAATGCAACCATCAATCAACTATCATCCAACTATCATCCAACAAATCCATAACCACTCAATATGAATTCACTTCTCATTAATATTTATTCACTTGGTTTTCAATTTTAATCACAGTTGATTCATTAACGTTGGATTTTTCTAACATTCATTCTCAATTCAATTAGTTAACAATCACTAATTTATATTTACATGAGTTCACTTCCAATTTGAATCAAATTAAATTCTTTTAAATCCATTTAACTTCCAATTTGATTTCAATGATTTATAATCTTTCAATTTCATTAACACTTAATGAATTACATACAATCAACTAACAATCATATAACAACCAAATCATACCCAACATAACCAAATTATTACTTTTACATTCAATTTGGTTTATCTCTTTCAATTCCAATTTATTCCTAGCCATACCAAATTCTTTTGTTTACATTTACTTCATATTCAGTTTCAGTTAATAACCAATTTATTTACGGAACATTTTATTAATGCAGAACATTTTATTAGTCATCACTTTAATTTATAGTCATTCCATAAAAGTTTAACTTCTTATATATGACTTTCCTTAGTTTAGTTATCTCAAAAGTTACAAATTTGTCTTCACATATTTGGCATCTTAAATTTCCAATATTAACTTTTAATTAAGTCCGTAAGCCGTACATATATCATCCGTGAGCAATATCAATCTAATCGCGTATTCGATCACACAATTTCACTTCCAAACTAGTATCGTTCACACGACTCTCTAGTGCGGACTCAGATTTGGTTCCTTGATTGGAAACTGTTACTCTCCTTGCGTAGCCATATACTATGATAGAGAATTCCAGAATCAAATTAAAAATCCATATCTAGGGTTCGCCATCGAAAATCGAGTGAAAAATCCTAACTTGGATCAATATAAATCATCTCGAAATTTTGTGTTCGAATTTGGATCAAATCGTTATGCAAATAAAATAATATACGCAAATCTCACGTATTACCTTCCAATGGATTTCTATCCATTTTATCTATACTAAATTATTTTATTGACTTCTTTTTTTTTCAATTAATTATTCACAATCTATTATTCAGTTAGTATATTCATTTCTTTACATAGCATGCTCTTTAACATTATCTTTTCTTAAACATCATATCATAGAATTTGCTTACTCAAGTTCATTTTAAACATTCTATATAATTTAATTAAATCCAATTTCATTTTCCAATTGATTCTTAGCTATAAGAAATTCCTTTGTTTACATTTACTTCAATTTCATAATTTTAGTTAATAACAAATTTATTTGTGGAACATTTTATTAATCATGACTTTAGTTTATTAATCATCCAATAAAAGTCTAACCTCTCATAAATGACTTTTCTTAGTTTACGGTTATCTCAAAGTTACACATTCAATTTTTTTTATGCAATTTATATTTATTTTCTGTAACCAATTTACAAAGATATAATACGATTCATTTGTCTTCTTTCTTAAGTTCACTTACTTGTTCCATTTATCCATTCATCATTTCATGTTATTATTTAAGTATATAACCTTTTATCACAACCAAATTTTCATTTATATACATTCTAATTCCTTTGAGTTTTCCTTACTTGTATATTTCAATTACTTTCAGGTTCTGTTTATCTATACAATATCTTATTACATATCCAAACATCATTTTAACTTCTTAATATTTGGCAAGTCATATTATATATTATTAGAATGCAAATTTGGTATTATACAAATTTATAGAATTTCATTTTACTTAATTAGAATGTTCACAAATTTAATTTGTTTAAATCCTCTTTACCTTTCAACTTTAAAGTTTTCCCAAAAAAAATAGCTTAGATATCTTAATCCTCTTATTTTATAAATTCTAGTTACTCACATTTCATTCAAATAATTTGAAAATATTTAATTAACAGAACTTAGAATTTTAAATGCCCGGTTCTTTCCAAATCATTTGAAATAAACATATATACTTATATCCTTTTAAATTATCAAATCATACCTTTGGAGTTTAAAGCAAAACCCATTTACCCAAAATAATTTCGAAGAAAAGCAAAGCTTCTTAGAAGTCTCCCTGTGACGCCCCACCTCTATGCCCAATACAAATAAACTACATGATGTACCTGTATGCAGTGACCAGCGAACAACTAAATGAAACTGGACCAAGTTCAACTTCACTAGGAAATGCAGACTAGTGAACAAAGGCAGTAGTACATCTCAAATGCAAACTATATTATACATGATACTGTGACCATATGGATGTATGCGAATTAGTACATCTCAAATGCAAGCTATATCCTACATGATACCGTAACCATATGGATGTATGTGAATTAGTACATCTCAAATGCAAACTGAAGTACTCAAGTGCAACTCACCACAATATGCACAGGAACAATATATGATCAGAAAATAACTACAATGCAACACCAATGACAACTACAAAAAAAAGTATAAAGCAGTGTCAAATCAATTCAACACTGTGATGGCCGAGCATTGAAAATGTTACATTAAAGTTAATATTCAAATCAAGGCCAAAGTCAAAGTAAACAAAGAACGAAATCACACAGTTTCACATCAGAGTCAACTGGATCTCAAACTGAAGTTATGACCAAGACAGTAACAAACTAGAAAACACAAATATGCATTGAACTGGAATGACAAACCAACCAATGAATGAACATATATATATGTGTGCAACGAAACAGCAGGTCGAAATGCTCAAGAATGCATACAAAATGGCCAGAGTCGAATAATGTATGACCAATCTATAATGAACAGGTTTGCAAACTGTCTCAACTAGTCGAGGCAGATATACTGAATGATTAAACACAAAGAATACTTCAACTACAAATGCAACTGTAATATATACGTGCAACAGACCCAAGTAACCCCACATAAAACATTCAGATGAATGCCAGCATCAAGTGGCCGACATTAAACAAGTCAGTAACCATCTTGAATTGAATGGTCGAGCATAATATTGTCAACCAAGCAAAAGTCACAAAATCAAATGATCGAATTCATCAAAGAATCAGCAACTTCAAAGCCGAGAATATCAAATAAATCAAACAACGAAAATCACAGATTTGAACATGCCAGAAATCATTAAAGGCTTGAATTAGAAGTGAGTGAAGAAATCACTCACCTTGCTTCGAAGGTCGCACCCAAAGATCGCATACTTTAGAGACGAAGCCGTGGTCTTCGAGGAATCGAGCGGAGCCAAAAGAAAACGAAACCCTAGCCGCCATTATCTCTTTCGTTTTGCTCTCGATTGTGCTTGCGATGCGAAAAATGAAAGGGAGAAGAACGGACGAGAATGAGAGCCGTCACCATTTTTTTTTCGTTCGATCATTTAGGGTTCGAGAGTGAATAATAAGGGGGAACGGTCATTCCCTTTGATAATATCACAACCCAAAAATAAAAGAGAATGGGCCAAAATTCAGTATTTAAAGCCCAACAGCACTTAACCCATTTTTAGACAAATTCCAAAAAGATTTCTCACTCGATTGAAAACTTCGACTAGCGATTAGCTAGCTCAGTAATTTAATTAATGATGATATAAATTAGGAAAAACCCCTGGTTGTTACACTCCCCCACTTCGAGACTCGAAAATGAACGTCGATGATGATGCGCAGTCACCACCGAAATTATTTTCCAGCGACATAAGAGAGGGGTACTGAATTCATTCCTTCTTAAAATCCTTTCAAAATATTTCTCATAAATAATTTCCACTAATATCTCAATATCTTTCTTCAAAGCTTTGAAAACCATTTAAAAACCTCCGGGTCTTAAATTCAATATTTTCCAATTTAAATCTATTTTCATTTATAAGCCACCTTTATAAAATATTCTTATAGGATTTTCTTTCTTAAAACATTCCACAAGTGTTTTATCATTGTTCATTTTGTAATTCACCTTATTTATTAAATTACAATATCCAATTAATGATAATAACCATTATATCATTTCTAACAACCAAATATGCTAGATAGATCACAATAATTTTGAAAATAAATTTTTTATACACAAAATATAATTTGGGCAAAATTATTTCATTTACCCAATTTCAAAACAATACTATGTCGAATTGTTCTGTTTAAGTGTTTAGAGATCCCTATCAATGACGTTAATTACTCGTATTGAACAGAATCCATAAGCCACTCAACAAATCAACCGACACAATATAAAACATTTTATACCACTAACAAATACGTTCTCTCATATATATATATACACTCAGCGACTCATCATAGGGTATTACTACCCTATTTATAAAGAGTCAGACCCCACAAAGCTAAGGTTATCGCTAAACCAAAGCTCTGATACCAACTGTAACGACCTGCCTTTTTGGACAGTTTAAACCGACGATCAAATACACATGTCGATTCCAAACCATTCAAAAGGGCAGATGGTTATTGGGGTAAATAAGAAAAAAGAGGAAAGAGAATTAAAAGAAAGGAAACAACACAGAATCTTGCAGCGGAACGATAAAATATAATAATCAAATAAACAGTTCATGAAGTTGTTTACTATACGTTGATCATTATTTATACAACATTTATCAGAGTTATAAATATTCAACAGAACAAATAAAATAATGCACCAGACATCATGATGCAAGGATAATAACAGTAATAGTATACCAAATCTTCGTCTTCATCCTCCAGAATAGATCTTCAATAAGCTGAAAACTCAGGTCTGACCCGAGCGTAATGAAAAGACAAAACACCCGAGTCAGGACTAAAATATCCTCATGTAAGTTAAATCAATCGTAAATAGATATGAGTGTAACGACGTCAGAGATGTTTACGGGGTTTGACATCTCATATCCAGTGTCAACGTGCGTGCAATAACTCAAGTGATGTTACGGGATTTTCCATCTCTTAAGGATCCGTTAAACTATCTACTATGTAGTAATGTACGCTAAGTAGATAATGCCTATTAGTAATATAAAGTATTAAAATAGCGTTAAGGCGTTACCATAATCCCCCTTAACACATTTTTATAATGCCATAGTCTATACAGCACTGTAAGCCCCATCGTAAACTGGTGGTTATCAGAGGGTACCCCATAGGTATAACACAAAACAAAATGTAGTGGTCGCGAATAGGATAATCAGTATGACAAGGTACATGAGGCGATACCAACTAGGATACTAGTAGTTGCGTGATCCGGACTGATGTTGAGCATAGCCAGCAGCTACCCCAACACCGCGAAACAACACTCCCAAATCAAGGGGTGCACCCAAATCGCATCACAAATGTAATAGATATGCTATCGAAGAAGTGTGTCCGCTAGAGGTGGCGAACCTCAATGGCCCGGCGCGACTCCTGTTTTAGTCATGTCAGGGGTCATCCAATAATCGTTCTCTTTCTTCAATCAACGCGTTCACCAAACCATCCACTTCATTCTGGATCAACACTCCGTGTATAATAGTTATTAAAGTGGTTTTCGGTATCGATAGAGAGTATGTCCATATCCGATCCCGGTCTCTTTAATAATTACGTATTATTACACCGTTGGCTCTTTTACTTTTCAAATCGATTCATAATTGATATCAAAATATCATATTCGCTTCAAAAATCAAATCCATTTCAAATATCATCGTATCTATTCAAATGTAAGATTTCGTTTCAAAAATCAATTTTCGCATCAATATCTCATTTCGATTTCAAAATCATTTCGAATTTCAATTTAGGTTGCAACATAATTTAACTCAATTCGTATTTAAATTCAAGATTTAAATATAAACATTTCACCTTATTAACCAGCTTGAAATTTTTAGAAAATAGTTTTAAGTAGTTTAAAAGTAGTTTAAATAATTAAAATACTTAAAAATACTTAAAATCTTTAAAATGGATTTAAAATAGATAAGTTAGTTTAAAATAATTTAAATTGGGTTAAGTAGATTAAAAATAGATTAAAATAGTTTAAGTATTCAAAATGGTTTATATAACAGAGTAATTTGGAAAACAAATTAAAACAGCTTCAAAACCAATCCATTTCAATTATAACTTCCCAATTAAAATAAATTTCAATTTCCAATTTACCGATTCAATTTCAATTTCAATTCAAATTAATGGCAACTTTGACTTCAAATTTATTAAATTTTACATTCACCTTCAACTTATTCAATTCCAATGTATATCGATTTTTAGCTTGATTTTTCAAAATATCAATTTTTAACACTTAACAAAATTTTCCTTCAATATTCAAATTTAAATCCCACTTACAAATATGATTCAATTTCAAGCTCAATTTCAAATATCATTTTGTATCGCTTTTACTTAGTAATATTCAAAGCTCGAATTAAGGTTCAATCTTTTAAAACGAATAAATTTTCGAACTTCAATCATAACCCAATTTTAAATTTCAAAGTCTCAACTTAAATCATTTAACAATTTCTCTTAACCAAAATCTATTTCAACATTCCAAACTCAATTTTTCGATAAATTCAATTTCTATAAATTTGATTTCTATTTATAACTTTTAAATCAAAACATTTAAATAAATTTCAAATCGACGATTTTAAAAATTATTAATTTAGCCAATTCGGTGTCCGTATATAATTTTCTATCCTATGGCCAAGTAATTATTTATTTAAATTAAATGTCAGGGATGAGTATATATTACTTAAACCGATCACAGTGTCATATGTATGCATAACAGTATATATATAAGCAAATAAACATCCAAACATTTAAATATCAACCAATAACATCCATCAAAATACATCATCCAATAGACAATACAATTCATGGCAATTTCATAGTTATCAATGTCAGGTAATTTAATCGCAATTCAATTTCAATTTCAATTTCAATTTAACTGTCAATTTAATTTCAACGGTTAATTCAAATGACAATCAATATAACAATTAAATTTTATCAAACAACGACAAATAAAATTCATATCACTTCATAATATCATATTTAACTAGCATAAAGATATTCAGTACGTTGTGAGCGTTATAAAACACTCACCTTGATTTTTACGATTTCAAATCAAATCGAACGACGTTCGATTTAACCCAAAATTTTCTCTAGCTCCAAACGATTCCAATCCAATTCCATAGCGTAGTGCTCGTCCATATGATTCCAACGCACCCTGTTACATCCTATTCTGATAACGAAGGAAGAAGATACGGTATTCACAAGTTTATACGATTAATATAAAATTAAATCACTAATTTCTTTTAAATTTTATAACCTAAAATTCTTAGCCGTTCGATCCAAGACCCCAGGATCTCGGCCATGCTTTCACACTTCTTCCCCAACCTGGTAATCACGCTCGCGTTCCTCCAGTAAAACCGAACCCAATCAAGCGAGCTAGGGCTCGAGATTGCCGCCACCAACCTAGTCGAGACGATGATCAGAAGATGCCGTTCCAAAGCCCATCTCGTGCTCGACACTTGGCCTCAACACTGTGGAGCTCGGCCTCCTTATGGCCCATCAAACTGCGTGCAAACGACAGGAAGTCGCGGCCCCAATACTCCCCCCACGTTGCTCGAAACTCGATCATCTCCGTATGAAATCGAAGATCTCTCAATGCTCTATATTTTTGCAGTTGAGAGTTTTGCTTGATTGCTAATGGATTAAGAGGAAACTAGAGAGGAAAATCGGAAAATTCTGGCCCTTGAAAATGAACATGGCGGCCGGCATCAAACCCTAGCTATTTTTATTTTTATTTTTTTAAAGGGGCTATTTATAGAAATTACTCGAACCACTATTTATCCCGAGTTTCCGAACTCCGATTTACGTGCGGTGACCGGCGTTTCTAGGGTTTATCCCGCGTTTCGGACACAATGGAATAGGTTTCGAAAGCTAATTCGATTGCCTGTCCGAGATACGGCAATAAACGATCGATTTAAAATTAAATCGGTTAAATGAATTTCTAGGCGTTTTGGCTCGTCCCGGACAAACGGTAAATCCGATTGACACGAAATTTGAAACCTTACAATAATATCATATTACAGATCCGATGAAACTAGTTTCGTCGAAATCCGAGACTGTTTGAAAAATGACTATTTTAACTCGTTAAATTAATATTAAAACAATTTCGATGCGTTTCGAGCTGCCACGGTCAAACGAAAACTCCGATTGCTACGAAAATTGAAATCCGATAATAACAAACTATCATGGATCCAATGGAACCAGTTTCGTCCAATTCTGAGACTGTTCGAAAAATGGCTAATTTCACTAGTCGATTTAAATATTAAAATATTCAATTTTCACAAATTAACTTTTAATTCTATTTTAAAAGTTCTACAACATCATTCTAACTTTAATATGATAAAATAAAATTTTACAAATAGTTTTTAATCATATTAAACCCGGTATTCAATTATCCAATAAATTCCAATTTTAAAATCTTATTAACTCTATTAAAATCCCAATATAACTTACATTCACTTTGGAAACCAATTTGAATCATATTTAAATCAAATTTCAATGATTCACTCTATTTTCATATATTAAATTTCAATGTCAAATTTATCATATCAAATTCGAAATTTAATTATTCAAACATTTGTAATATTAAATTTAAACAAAATTTGATTATTCTTAAATCACTATCTTTTGAAATATTCAAAAACGAACTTAAAATTTTAGCTTTTGAAACGAATTAAAATTATAGAACAACAATTTCCATTATACGGTTGTTCGATTCCCATTATCAAATTATTCAATAAATTCCAAATATTACATTTAAACAATTTCGATTATCCAAAAATTCATTATCTTTTGAAATATTGAAATTGAACTTATAAGATTCAACTTTTAAAACCAATTCACAATTAAGAACACTATTTTCATTTTACAGTTATTCAATTATTCAATAAGTTTTAAATATTTAATTTAAACAATTTACCTGTTCAATATTCAATATTTGATTTAAATAGATTTTACTTATCAATCAATTTCTCTATTATACCTAATGGATTCAACATTTATTATTATTCCAAACGACTCACAATTTTTTTCTAACACTAAATCACGAAATCTTATTAAATTAGCTATTTTAATTATCGAAAATTTACGGGTCGTTACATATGTATTGTCTGATTATTTTCAAAAATATCGGCATTGAGTTTGCCAGAACTATCGATTTGGTATTAGAGCGACCGATAAGCGGGGAGTGTACTTATATAAGATGTCTCGAAACCATAACTATTCCAAAACCATATGCACGTTCAACACTTTGGAAGATGTTCAAAACTAGTTCGAGATGATTGGATTGAAAATGGAGCTATTTGAAGTGCAAGGGCTACTTGCTACTAACCCTGAGGGTGATTCCAAAATAGATGTTGTAGAAGTAGTGCCTTCGCTTTATTCTTATCCAGAACAATTCATATGGATGAATGTTGGCATTGCGTTGTACCTGAAAGGCAGTGTTAATATTCCAAGTGGGGTTTGCTAAGAGAGGTAAAAGGTAATCGTGACCTCATAAGCCTCACAACCCGATAATAACTAAAACAGTGGATATGCGGTAGAGCTATGTGGTTCGCCACCATTAGGAGCATCATTCCTCAATCTAGATTCGATATTTATAGTTTTGGTATGCGTTTGCATGGGAAGAGTAAGTCTAAGTGCAAATGTTTTGCAGCCTTGGTGTCCGGAGGATGATGTAATCCGGTATGCCATGTTAAAGGGGCAATAGGCTCTATGTTGACAGGTGTGCAAGTAGTTCTTCTTAACCTTGGTACATTTTTTCTAGAGGTATACTTTGACGGACGGTACCCCAATAGTCCAGCCATTGATGGAAATCCAATCTCTAATACGTGCCCCTAACAGATTTAGTTGTATACATAGTATGCTGGAATTTAATTAATGTAACAATTTCAACTATGATTATTTTGAACCCTAGATTTTCTATAAAACGGTTTGGTTATCATAAAATAAAAACCCATCCGTGTTTATATATGGCATGGTCTTATGAGATATCTTCATTTTAAAAAGTTTTTGTAATATTCAAAATCCGTTTGATTGTGTTTCTCATGCTGGTTTCACCAGAAAGATCTAGGCATCATTTTTCTTATAATGCTCGAGCCAACCCAAGCATATTTTCCAGATTTAGCTAGACACTTTGGAGCTTTAAGAGATGAACTGGATCCTCCAAGACGTATTACCATATTTTATCTTCTGTGTTTGTTCTTGTGAGTATTTATCAATAGTTTTAAGGACATATTATTATAACTGTCCAGTTGAAATAGGTTTGTACTCTGGTTGGTGTATGTATATAAAAGTTTTATTTTTAAAGATCATTAGTATATTATAGGTTTCTCCTTACGTTGTAAGATTCTATTCTATTTTTTCATTTCTTTCACCGTAAAAATCTGTCTTTCCAACACTTGGAAGTCTAACATGTGAATACCATGGATGTATTAGTGCTGACTTTTGAGGATCACAAAGGCAGGTTGTTACATTCACACAGGTTTCACTTTATGCCTTCCCAATGATACATCCTCTTCATGTCATATACATCTTCATCCCACTTGGATGTATATTGAATTGGATCGATGACACTCATTCAATATATCTTTCTTTAAATTAACTATGTTAGGAACACATAGCCTACCACCATATCTCAAACAACCTTTCTAGTCGGGCTCAATTCATCAGAAACACAACCATTATGTAAGTAACCGGTCTGTTTATATAGGATCATCTTTTTGATTATCTTGGATTTAATTGAGTAAACTCCAACAAACCTTAAAATTGGACAGATTGGTTGTAGAGTCATCCAATCTCCTGAATTGAATATCACAAGAGAATAATAGCTCTAAATCATTCCATTATACTACCATCGTCAATACACCTGCTTGATTCTTTCTCTGAGTGCATTTGTAACTCTATTGCCCTTACCAGGGGTATACTGAATCTCAAAGTCATATGCGGCTAGGAATTCAAATCATCTATGTTGTCACATGTTTAGATCTTTTTAAGAAAATAAGTACTTTAAGAACTTATGGTTAGCATAAAGAACAACTTATTCACCCGATAAATAGTCTTGCCATAGCTTCAGAGCAAATATCACAACATCTACAAATCATGCATGGCATATCAAATCTTATTTGGTTTAAGCTCTCTCGAGGCTTATGCTATCACTCTGTCTTACTACCTCAACATAACACTAACATATATCTCACGAGCATCTATATAAATCATAAGATCATGATTTGCCTCGGGAACAATAAAAACCAAAGCATTATAAAGCAACTCCTTTAGCTTTAGAAAAGCTTTCTCACACTTATCCGACTAAACAAACTTTACTCCCTTCTATGTTAAGTAGGTAAGTGGAGCAGCAACCTAGAGAAGTCTTTGATATACCTTTTGTAACATCCTGCTAACCCTAAGAAACTCCGAATCCTAGTCACTAGTTCTAGCCTATTCCATTTCTAGATGGCTTCAGCTTTGGCTGGATCTAGTATAATACATCTTTCCGAAACTATATGCCCTACGAACTTCACTTGTTTTTGCTAGAAATGAAACTTTGAAAATTTAGCTTTGAGTTGAGGTGCTCTTAAAATCTTCAATACTATCGTCAAATAAATAGCATGCTCCTCTTTGGACTTTGAATTTCAAAGAATATCTTCTATAAATATTAGAACAAACTTGTCTAAATAGCTTTTGAAGATTTGGTATGTTAGGTCAGCGAAATATAAATATGCATTCTCCAAGCCAAATGGCATGACAAGCCACTCATACAATCATATCTAGCCCTAAATGCAGTAAGAGGAATAATGCCTTTTTCAACTTAGTGGTGGTGAAAATCAGTAGCAAGATCGAGCTAGAAGAAGATTTAGCACTGCTTAGCTGATCAAATAAATTATTGATTCACAGTAATGGGTATTTGTTCTTGATGGTAAGATCATTCAACTCTCTGTAATCTACACAGAGACAAAGAGACCCATCCGCCTTTTTAACAAATAAAGTTGATGCACCAAATGGCCAGCTACTAGGTTGAATAAAGCTATTCTACTAAAGCTTCTAATTATGACCTTAACTCTTCCTTTTCTTTTTGGAACATCCTGTTTGGTGGCATACTGAATGTTGAGCACTAGTAATAGGATCAATCCTGAACCAACTAAAATTTGAGTTGGCAAATTGGTCACTGACACAAATATATAAGAAAAATCTCCGACTATCGAAATCTTCTTTACTTCATCTTCTTAAGATTCCAAGGCATGGAAAGAAAAACATAAACCAACTTAAAATGCTACAAGTGCTTTGTGAATATGATCAGAATAATCTAGATGATGAAGCGTATTCACTCGTTGTAACACTTTGTAAATTGAATGATAATTAATAAAAGAGAAATAATAAATAATCATTAAAACCCAAAAATAGAAATTTTGAAAATAATAGAATTTGGCTATGAAACTTGCACTACTGTGTTCATGGTGATTTTCATATCAATTTTCATATAAAAAGTATTACGATTTGAGATCAAACAAAAAAGTATTAACACTTGAAGTTTTCAAATCAGAAATAATTCAAATTCGATTAAGGAAGTAAATGTTAATAACTTAACATTAAAATGCATATTAAATATAAATGTTAACATTAAGGGAAATGGTTGTGGTAAATCTAATTAAATCGGCATTGGAAAGGAAATAAATAGGAATTTATGTGGGTGAAGTAATGAAAGTTAACGTTGAAAAATAAGGATGAAAATAAATATTATCGACTTAGCGTTTAAGCAACCATTAAAAAATGTATGTAAATTCGTAGAGTTTAATAAAATTACCAATTAAGAAAGCACATAACGAAGCAAATAAATTAAGCGCATAAGTAAATTAGTTTCAATAACCTATGCTAATGTAAACATTAGATTTAAATCTTATCATCTAAGTCATTTACTATGATAAATCTAATCAAATCAAATCAAAAATTAAAAGGAAATAAATATTGTAACTAATGGTAAACATACACTTTATCTCTAATCTAATAAAATTAATCTCTGATGGAATAAAATTAATCGTAGAAGGAAATAAATGGAAAAAAAACTTAATGTATATACAAGCGACCAATCGATCGGTAGGGGCATAGCAATCAACCGATGGCTACTATGGCTGCGAGAATGAACCTATGACTAATAGCCCAGATTTAATAAATTAAAATCTAGCAGATGAAATTGATTTGTGCACCTATAAATATAGGCCTAACCCCTCACTTTTTTCTCATATTTTCTGAATCACAGAGTGAAGCTTCGCCATTTTCTTTTCTCCACAAATTCTATAAAATATATAAATTATAAAATATTATATATATATATATATCTATGTGTGTGTGTGTATGGCGAATAAAAGAGAAGAAGAATAGGGGTTGAATCAATTCTGCGAAGAAGAGTTAAATTCTAAATCTAAAACTTTACGGCTACGTTCGATTCAAATTTCTTCTTAGATCTATAATTCTAATAAATATGTATATGCTTTAATGCATATTTTGGTAGATGGAAAGAAAGTCAAATAAAAAGAATGAATTTAGATTTAGAGATTTGAAAGCTTAAAGGTGAGTGGGAAATTATATATTTTTATATAATACTGGATTTATATCATTGTAAATCTGTTCCTTGAATGCCTGATTATAATTATTTTAGAGTTGTAGGCTTAAAATTATACACGTAATGAATTTGAAAACCATACCTTCATATTATGTGAATTGTTAACTTGAATTAACATGCACTTGAATCTGGAAAGTAAGGGTGAAAGTAGTCTCTAAGTCAGTGAATTGTATATTAATTCCTGTTTTATTGGTTGAACGATATATGTTAGTAAATATAAATTAGAAGTTATTATAAATTTGATTGGGGTTTAAGTATAATTTTAATTCACTGGAGTGAAGTGTGTTGCAATGTAAATTTCTACAAATTATCTAGTTTTGTAATATGAATAAAAGTGTATTGTTTGAATTAACAAGGACTATCTAAAAATAAAGATGTATAAAATAAGTATGTTTACTATATTTTGTACTATCTATTTCAGTAAGAACGGTAAGGATAACTCGCTGTAATTCCAAACATAACACAAGTCCTCTTTTAAATAATTTATGAAAAATTATAGTGTTAACGTTTCCTTTAGGAAAAGATTTAATTCCAATGCATTAAAATACAAGAATCGCCAAGTATAAACCCAAGCATTGCAAGTGTAGATAATAACAATAATTCAATTATAAATCTAGCATATGTGATTAGTTTGAAAATAAATAATAAGCAAAGAAAGTATATGTAAAGTAAAGGATACCTAAGCAAGAGGATTATAATAATCAAAGGAAGATAGTAACGGTTAAAATGAAACAGTAAAATACACTTAATAGTATGAAGTAAAAGTTTAGTAGTAAAATAATTAATCTATTAAGTTAAAAGCGAGTGGTGAATGATGGTTCGTGTATAGGTGGAGGAAATATACCAAAGTAGGATGGTTCGCCCCAGTCGATGTGTCAAAAGGCAAGTTGAGTCTGCTTCAACCTTTTAGGGGGTATATGTTAAGTAACTAAATGGGCATTTCCAAGATTGCATCAGGCAATCTAAATGGGATTGTGACCATAAGCTTAGTGCTACGACTGTAAGGATGGTAACACATATATATGGAGTAGGAGTTGTTTATATAGGCCGAGATCGTCATTGGTCCTAAGAGGTTGGCGGAAAGACAGGGGTTATGCCTCAACGGGCTACACCTTCTACTACTGTGGACCATGTTTAAAACATGCACTACCTCACAGTTATTTGTTTGTTAGGAGGTAAGGCTAGATATCACTTTAATGGAGGTCATTCAAACGAATAGAATAGTCAGTGTAGCCGAGTCCATGATATAAAGCAAGTCGAATAAAATACAACTAAATAGTTGTAATGCCCTTATTGAGCACTATAGGAATTCCTTGGTGTGCAAAATGATGAGGACATGATTCTGCGTTGACGATGGATC
The DNA here is from genome assembly GCA_030765085.1 of Allium cepa. Lineage (NCBI taxonomy): Eukaryota > Viridiplantae > Streptophyta > Magnoliopsida > Asparagales > Amaryllidaceae > Allium > Allium cepa. The sequence continues at coordinate 24,396,298 of CM060938.1, read as the reverse complement.
TTGACGAGATTCTGAGTTATGGATACTAGTAGGAAAGTGTCCTGGTCCAAATGGAGACTATGGTGCATATATATGTATACGTACATACATATATGTGTTGATTCATGGATTTTTGATTCATGACACAAGCTTCAGAGACCATGAGACGAACTACAAAGAGAATAACAGTATATTGTGCACTACAAAGGAGACAAGACTACAATCCAGAGATTATACTAATATTTTATTATATTGAGTCTTAGAATATTGTTAAAATCATTCTTCAATTAGTCACACACATACAAATAGTTGTATATTACTTCATACTTGAAAAAATATGATCTGTGCACATAACATCAGGTCGGTCGACCGACCAGGGAATTCGACCGACCGAACCTGTTGTCAGTGCACAGACATGCTCTGTTTTATGTATGATTTTAAACTCAGCTGATCGGCCAGAATCTTCGGTCAACCGACCTGGAAATAACGGCTATTTTTTCTGAAGAGTTGTGATCGTTCGTGAAGAGGAATCACCTTCAATCCAAGAGATATAGTCACAACTTTTGATTGAAACTCTTCATGAAAGATTGTAACTATTCTACAACTATATAAACATGTTTAATTCATTCCTACAACAACTAATTCTTGTTTATATTTCTAAAATCTATTCTCTATTGATTCCTGCAAATAAAAGCATTCATTCTCATTCAATATCTCTAGAATCTCTGAATTAATCTACATACTTCGATTCTACGAGATTATCTTCCTTCTAAATCTTCAAATACACTACATACTCTTGAGGATTTGATTATAAGAAATTGTACTATCAAAAGACAATCCGTGTTATTCAGAACACACTCGTCAACAAAGTATTTGTATTAAGTTGAAGTCCTCTTCGGCTGTTGAGGTAGAAAAATTCCTGTTCGGCTGCTCAGGTTGGTAACCTATTCCTCCGGGTTAAGTGAGGGGTTTAGTCTAAATCCAGAGGATATTCTGGGACTAGACATAGAACGGGAAGTTCGAACCAGTATATGTAACGTCGTGCCTTTTCGCACGCTTTAAACCGACACACGTGCCGATTCAAACCATACGGAAGGGCGGATTGTTATGGGGTAAATAAGAAAAACAGAGAAGAAATAAACAAAATAGAATCTCACAGCGGAAGGCTAAAATATAATAATAAAATATACAGTTTATAAAACTGTTTACAAACATTTATATAATACATATCAGAGTTACACATACCAATAACAATGCAGCGGAATTAAATGGTGTAGTGGAATAATATAGTAGATACTAGTAATACAAATCTTCGTCTTTGTCCTCCAGAGCTAAATCCTCAAATCCTGAAACGCTCGGACTGACCCGAGCGAATTGAAAAGACAAAACACTCGAGTCAGAACTAAAAGATCTTATGTGAGTTAAATCAACAGGAGTAAATATGAGTGCAGTAACTCAAGAGATGCTCGGGATTTACATCTCCTAAGGATCCGTTAAACTATTTACTATGTAGTATATTGCGCTATTATAATAGTGTCTAATTGTAAAATAAACTTACTTTTTAATAGCGTTAAGGGGTTACCCATATAGCCCTTAACACAGAATATATTCCCATAGTCTATACAGTAGCGTAATCTCCGCCGTACTGGGCGTCGTCAGAGGGCACTCCATAGGTATGGTACAAAACAAAACTCGTAGTAAATGCTCGGTATGGTAGGTGACACGGCACAACTAGGCAATGCCAGGGTAGATATACCAATTGCTATCCGGGCGGGTGGAAACGCGTAGCCGCAATTACCGCCCACCTCGAACAAACTCCCCCAAAATCAAAAATAGAAGTGGCCACTGCATCAATCCAAAGTCAAAGTATAATATCGAAGAGGAGCGTCCGATCAGAGGTATGACCTCATTGGCCCGAGAATCACTCCTGTTTTAGCCACCTTATGCCAACTCACGGGAGTCGGGTCCACGTATTTACCTTACAGTAAACGTCGCCACCACCTACTTCATTCTGGAATCTCCACCGCGTACACGGTTAGTCAAAGTGGTTTTCGGTATCGACAGAGAGTATGTCCATATCCGATCCCGGTCTCTTTGCCAACCCATCGTTATTATAACACCGCGGTCATTTAAAAATAGTTTATACTTTAAAACCAGAATAAAATTTTCCATTTCAAAACTATGAATACGATATCAATTTAAACCCAAAACAATATGATATCATTTTATCTCAAATATAATTCTTTTCCAAAAATCATGCTGGTTTATAATTTAAAATATCTGGAAACCAAATATTTGAAATATACTTTCAAAGCATAATATTTCGAAATTCAAAATTTTAAAACCATAACTTCTAAAACTTGAATGGTTTGGATATTCAACGAATGTAAAATAAATGGTTTGACTTTAAGGTTACTTTGTAAAGAAAATAATTTCCATGGCTTTACAAATATATTTCTTTATTTAAAGTCTAAACCAAAATTTAAATATCACTTTCAAGTTCCAAAACCACTTCAATTTCTATATATATATATATATCCATTTGGAGTATTAATATTTCAAAACTAAAGTTGGAATTTATTCCTTCAAACAAATTAAATGTTCTATTATTTAGCCTTGAATATTTACATAAAAATCCATAAATAAAACTCCAATTTCTAGCAATTAAATATTTTCTTCAATTAAATTATACTAGAGTATTCATTTTAAATTTATCTTGGAAAAAATCCAGTTATAAATATCATACCTTAAAAATTTCCAAACTTAAACATATAATATGAATTATCAAATTCCATTTCTCAATTTTCCCATTTTTTTAATAGATTTATACACAGCTTAAATTCAAAATTTTTAACTTCATATGTATATATATAGAAGAATAACATTTATAAAATATCAAAATTAAATTTTTTTATAAACCGTATCCCATCCAAGCCATAGAAATCACTTTAAAATAATTTATATATAGACCACGGTGCCTGTATAAAATTTTCTATCCTATGGTCACGTGATACAGATATTTATCATTTCAATCCGCAATTTAAAAATAAAATTTGCAGTTGTATATCATTTCAAACCACAATCCCGAATGAAATGAAAAATGCATGATAACCTGTAGTTTAATGATATACAATAAAACATCCATTCACCCATCATCAATCAAATTATTTCAAACATCATCAGTTTAACAACCATCAATATATATACAATATAACAAGAAATAATTGACAGTTATTAACTAACATTTTATATTCAATTAAATTTATAACTGTTTAACTAGTAGTTATATGCAAATAATAAATTCTAACTATCAATTAATATGCAATAAATGAATTAAATTGACAGTTAAATTAAATAAATGCGAATTAACCGATATGCTGAATAAAACATGCCAAACAATCATAAATAAATTTCTACTCATATCTAAAATAAATTTAACAAACATAAAAACTTTTAGAAGTTGTGAGTGGGTTAAAACACTCACCTTTTGAATTTAAATCCAATTTAAACCCAAAAATTTGACCATCTCCAAATCGTTCCAAACCAGCGCCAACAGATCCGGAATTTAATTTCGATCCTAACAAAAAAAGATTCGCGTGAAATGGAGTTCGTATGCGAGAGTTATAGCAATAATTGCGATTGAAATCATAAAAATAAAAATAACCAAAATGGAACACATTTCACTCACATTCCAAACATGTCCACATCATCACCGTTTCACACTCAAGCTTCAGGAAGCAGAATGCACGCAAGGAATGGATTATGCATAGCACGCACGCTTTCTATCTGACAATCACCAAAACGCATGTTTAATCGTCGTTTGATCCAAGCTCCGCCCCTCCCTACGAGCCGTCGCGTCATGCGTACGCCTTCCTGGCTGCGCGACCCCTTCTGACCGTGAAGAACAGCTCCAGCCGCCACAAGATTTATGAACCCTAATCGAAAATTTCCGCAGATCCAACCGTCAAAACGACGAACAAACTATACCGATGCAAACCCCTCGGTTATCTCCACAATACCCAGAAACAGTTTTCCGATCGGGCGAGTTTTGTTGCGACGATGATGAGTGGCCGAAAATGGTTTGAATTTTACTGGACGAACGAACAACTTAATCGAGAAACGAATCACGGATCTGTGACGTATACATCGACAGCTACAACATATATTTTTTTGAGAATTTTCTGGAGAGTTTGAATTTTCACTTTTGATTTTGAACTGTAGATAGATCTAGGTTTTGCAACCATTGAGGAAGAGAAAGAGATGAAGAAAATGAACGTATAGACAAATGATAGAAGATGGAGGCTAGGGTTTATAATCGTCTATTTATAAGTAGGGTTGGATTGGAGTAGATTGACCAGATAGATGAACGTACGGAACAAACTATGGCCCAAAAAACCCGTTCTAACCCCGGAACGAAATATGTTAAACCCATATATCCAGATAGGTATCTTAAAATATTCTGAACGCGATGGAAAAAGTTTCACGTCCAAATTCGATTGTATGAAGAAGTTATGCTGAAACAAAATTTTCAAATTGATTTCAAATTGATTTTAATTAAATCGATTTCAAGGCGTTTCGCGTCCGTACGATCAAACGATAGGTCCGATCGATACAAAACTTGAAACCCTACAATAATTCACCGATACGGATCCGATGGAACTAGTTTCGTCGAAATCCGAGTCCGTGGCCAAAATGGCTATTTTTATATTCATTAAATAAATTAAAATAAATCATAAAATCCAATTTTATTTTTAAATTCTAAATTTTGACCAAATTTTATCGCTTTTATATTTCTTAATCAATTTAAATGGTTTAACAAGTTTAGGTGTGAATTATAAGTTGATAAGTTTATCAATTGCAGTGTTAATTTCTCCACTTCCTTATATTTAGGAATTATAAATTAAATTCTCAAAACCCATTTATTAGATTTTCAACTTTTATATTCTCATCCTTTATCCAAAATAAGGATGCCACAACATTAGTTCATGATTTCACTTTAATATCCACAAATTCCATTTTAATTTCAATAACGTAATATTTAACGTTTAATTCCACTTTGTTATGCAATAAAAGCAATTGTTGAATTTGATACTCAAATAAATTTATAAATCTTGCTTTATACAAATCTATATTAACCAAGGTCCAATTATAAATAGAATTAGCATTAACTTCATCTTATAGCATTAACTACTCCAATTACACGACAAATCTACGCTAACTGCACGATTTAAGTCAATTAATTGAAATTTAGTCTACATTAAATGTTATAAATTATAAATTGGAACCTCAATAAATTTGTTCATTGATTTAGACTCTTTCTATACAGTAAATAGACATTTTTATGTGTATACATAACCTTTTGAATTATAATACGCTTCATTAGTGCAGGCTTCGTTCCTTATAAATTCCCTTTTATTAACTAGAACATATTAACAAAACAAAATAAATAAATTTAGATTTATTTCAATCTATTTCCATTCTTAACTTAATATACTTAATGAATGGTTAACCTAAATAATTGTTACCCTTCTACATTCAAAATCACTTACAACCATTAATAACAAAAATGTTGCCATAGATTTAGATTCAATTAAATAAATTAGATGAATGGGTAAAACTTTGTAATTATCCCAAATTCCAAATATATTTATGCATTAATTACTACTTATTATTATGAATTCATTTATTAATTTACTAGTTGTCTTTGTCATCTTATATCCTATTTACTTCCAAACTTGCTATTTAGTTATAGTTTAACAATATATTAATACCTAGGCAAAACAAGTTCTAGTCTTTTTGTTATTTCAATTACATCAGGTATGCACAAATAAATTGTTAATTAACTTATTCCTACAAAATTATTTACATACATTCAGTTCCAAATTTTTATAAAATTAAATTCTAATTACTTACCACTTCTTAATCCATCAATTATATATTCTATCCAAACATGCATTTAAATCTTTTTATTTAAATAAATTTATTCAATGTTGACATCCACTAAATAAATTTTACTTTCATTTATATAGTTGCAATTCAATCCAGTTATTGTTTCATTAATACTATTTCCGCTTTATATCTTCCAGTATTAATTTCACAAACCCAATTAATCAACAAATTATAACTTATAACCACAAACGCCAATTTACGTTAATTCAATCTATTACCATATAAACATTTAAAATTGTTAACCTTAAATTACAGTTACTATATCTAATTCCTACATTTACTCAAATAAAATCTTAAGACCTTTATTTCATTCTAAATTAGATTAGAAATCATATTAAATTAGCTCATTTAATATCATCAAATTTAACGGGTCGTTACACTCTCCCCCACTCAAAACTTTTCGTCCCCGAAAAGGAAAAAAAAAGAGAAGGAAGAATTTAATAAACAGTACATCTTATTTCAAATATTAACTTATAAACAATAATTTACTAAATTTATTACTTTATATAAATATACCCGTTTTAAAATCATTATATCCTTTTATACTTGAATAATTAAAGTTTGGAAAACATTTTCAACAAAATTCTAAGTCCAAAATTTACAGAAAATTTTGGCAGAGTCTCCTTTGTACGATGTGATTCGGAAGAAAATATAATATTACATATAACAAAATATCATATATAATATTCAAAATAATATATCCCAATACGGGAAAATATATAAATAGCGTTATAAATCGTAATCCGAAACGTACCTATTTGTCGGGCATATTACGCTTATTATTATGGAACCAAAAGCAGTAGCAATTGCTTCCATAACCTGCATTTCACTTATAAACATCCAAAGGTTTAACAATTTATATAAAGCGAAATATTTTCATGGTTTCAACCACTAACAACACTAAATATACAATCATAAATTTCAACAAACAGCATACACAACAAAACAACCATTAGATCAAACAAGCAAATAGTTGTTCGGGTTCAAAACTTGAAATGGTACGGAATGAAAAATAACTATCCAGTGCATCATTTACTCAACAGTGTTAGATGGGACAGAATAGATTATTTATTCATCCAACTACTTCAAATTTCCTTACCCGACCAACCATAGATCAAACAATATCGATTTAAACCAACAAATCAATTTAACTTATTATAAATTTATATTTCATACATTAACAGTTTGATCTTTTCATTCATATAACAGTTTATCTTTTATTTTCATTTATTTCTTTAAATTATCCTTTTATAATTTACATTTATTTCCAACAACCTTTAATTTTATTCACTCCTCCAATTATCCGTTTACATTTATTTAGGTCATGTAAGTTTCTTCTATTTTATTACATTTAATGCACTTCTCCCTTTCAATCATTTATTTAATGCTTCCATTTCTATTACATTTAACTATAGTAACCCTTTTTAATTTCACTTAAATTCTTAATCTTATAACACCCATTCTTATAAATAAAGGATTTTATTAATTCTTTAACTAGGGTTTACAGTCATTTATTTATATTACCTACTTTCTATTATATTAAACTAGTAATATTTAAATCATACTTAAGTTAATAACCCTACACATCAATCTTTATTTATTAAAAAATCACATTTTATTTACTTAAGTTTAAAATCACCTATTAATAATACTTATCTTTAATTTTAGTAAGATTTCAATTTATAACTTAAGTTTACAGCATTCAATTCTCATTTATAATAGCAAATTTATTGAATGCTTCACTACCTACTTTTACTTGTACAAATTTCTATTACATCACTTATTAACATTTCAACTTTTAAATGTTTGGTAAGTTATACATATGTTATATAAGGGTGAAATTTGGAAGTTATACAAGTTTTCTATTTACCTATGATTAATTAAATGTTCAATAATAATATTCTTTATTTCGTAGGTTACAAATTTCAAATTTTCATTTAATACTATTTATAACCTATCATAAAATCTCTTATTTCCTACAGCGAGTGAAATTTATTAGTTAGCTACGTTCCAATTCATTACAGTAATTGAAACTATTAATTAATTCATTGTTCCATAAGTTTTACAATTTCAGCTTACCTTTAATTTTTTTTTCAAAAATGGATCTGCAGTAGAACAACTACAGTGGCCTTCCCCCTTCGAAACTCGAAAATGAAAGTCGATGATGCGGCCGCCATCACCAAAATTATTTTCCAGCGACAAAGAGGAAAGTACAAAATTTTTTCTTCAAAATCTTCTTTAAAATAATTTTTCCGAATTATAATGAAATATTTATATCGGAAAATACTTATAAACAAAATTCTTATTTTTCAAAATCCTTTGAAAGCAATTTTTCAAAATCTCGGAATTAAGTCCTAAAATTTTCAATTTCCATTGATTTTAATTTCAATCTTATTTTACCTATTATATATATAAATGTTATTCCTAACAACCAATCTATTGCAACCAAATATATCTTTTGGAAAAATTTATTTTATATATAGAAAATATAATAGGCAAAATTATTTCATTCACCTATATTAAAACAGATATTATGTCGGTCTGTCCTATTAAGTGTTTAGAAATCCCTATTGATGACATAGCGTCCTATGCATCAACCAGAATGTATAAATACAAAACGGAACAGAATAACACAATATTAAAATCTTTTTATAACACTAACAAATACGCTCTCTCATATATATACACTCAGCGACTCCCATAGGGTATTACTACCCTATTAACAAAGAGTCAAACCCCACAAAGCCAAGGTTTATCGCTAAACCAAAGCTCTGATACCAACTGTAACGTCCTGCCTTTTCGCACGCTTTCAACCGACACACGTGCCAATTCAAACCATACGGAAGGGCGGATTGTTATGGAGTAAATAAGAAAAACAGAGAAGAAATAAACAAAATAGAATCTCACAGCGGAAGGCTAAAATATAATAATAAAATATACAGTTTATAAAACTATTTACAAACATTTATATAATACATATCAGAGTTACACATACCAATAACAATGCAGCGGAATTAAATGGTGTAGTGGAATAATATAGTAGATACTAGTAATACAAATCTTCGTCTTCGTCCTCCAGAGCTAAATCCTCAAATCCTGAAACGCTCGGACTGACCCGAGCGAATGGAAAAGACAAAACACTCGAGTCAGAACTAAAAGATCTTATGCGAGTTAAATCAACAGGAGTAAATATGAGTGCAGTAACTCAAGAGATGCTCGGGATTTACATCTCCTAAGGATCCGTTAAACTATTTACTATATAGTATATTGCGCTATTATAATAGTGTCTAATTGTAAAATAAACTTACTTTTTAATAACGTTAAGGGGTTACCCATATAGCCCTTAACACAGAATATATTCCCATAGTCTATACAGTACCGTAATCTCCCCCGTACTGGGCGTCGTCAGAGGGCACTCCATAGGTATGGTACAAAACAAAACTCGTAGTAAAGGCTCGGTATGGTAGGTGACACGGCACAACTAGGCAATGCCAGGGTAGATATACCAATTATTATCCGGGCTGGTGGAAACGCGTAGCCACAGTTACCGCCCACCTCGAACAAACTCCCCCAAAATCAAAAATAGAAGTGGCCACTGCATCAATCCAAAGTCAAAGTATAATATCGAAGAGGAGCGTCCGATCAGAGGTATGACCTCATTGGCCCGAGAATCACTCCTGTTTTAGCCACCTTATGCCAACTTACGGGAGTCGGGTCCACGTATTTACCTTACAGGAAACGTCGCCACCACCTACTTCATTCTGGAATCTCCACCGCGTACACGGTTAGTCAAAATGGTTTTCGGTATCGACAGAGAGTATGTCCATATCCGATCCCGGTCTCTTTGCCAACCCATCGTTATTATAACACCGCGGTCATTTAAAAATAGTTTATACTTTAAAACCAGAATAAAATTTTCCATTTCAAAACTATGAATACGATATCAATTTAAACCCAAAACAATATGATATCATTTTATCTCAAATATAATTCTTTTCCAAAAATCATGCTGGTTTATAATTTAAAATATCTGGAAACCAAATATTTGAAATATACTTTCAAAGCATAATATTTCGAAATTCAAAATTTTAAAACCATAACTTCTAAAACTTGAATGGTTTGGATATTCAACGAATGTAAAATAAATGGTTTGACTTTAAGGTTACTTTGTAAAGAAAATAATTTCCATGGCTTTACAAATATATTTCTTTATTTAAAGTCTAAACCAAAATTTAAATATCACTTTCAAGTTCCAAAACCACTTCAATTTCTATATATATATATATATATATATATATATATATATATATATATCCATTTGGAGTATTAATATTTCAAAACTAAAGTTGGAATTTATTCCTTCAACCAAATTAAATGTTCTATTATTTAGTCTTGAATATTTACATAAAAATCCATAAATAAAACTCCAATTTCTAGCAATTAAATATTTTCTTCAATTAAATTATACTAGAGTATTCATTTTAAATTTATCTTGGAAAAAATCCAGTTATAAATATCATACCTTAAAAATTTCCAAACTTAAACATATAATATGAATTATCAAATTCCATTTCTCAATTTTCCCATTTTTATTTAATAGATTTATACACAGCTTAAATTCAAAAATTTTAACTTCATATGTATATATATAGAAGAATAACATTTATAAAATATCAAAATTAAATTTTTTTATAAACCGTATCCCATCCAAGCCATAGAAATCACTTTAAAATAATTTATATATAGACCACGGTGCCTGTATAAAATTTTCTATCCTATGGTCACGTGATACGGATATTTATCATTTCAATCCGCAATTTAAAAATAAAATTTGCGGTTGTATATCATTTCAAACCACAATCCCGAATGAAATGAAAAATGCATGATAACTTGTAGTTTAATGATATACAATAAAACAGCCATTCACCCATCATCAATCAAATTATTTCAAACATCATCAGTTTAACAACCATCAATATATATACAATATAACAAGAAATAATTGACAGTTATTAACTAACATTTTATATTCAGTTAAATTTATAACTGTTTAACTAGTAGTTATATGCAAATAATAAATTCTAACTGTCAATTAATATGCAATAAATGAATTAAATTGGCAGTCAAATTAAATAAATGCGAATTAACCGATATGCTGAATAAAACATGCCAAACAATCATAAATAAATTTCTACTCATATCTAAAATAAATTTAACAAACATAAAAACTTTTAGAAGTTGTGGGTGGGTTAAAACACTCACCTTTTGAATTTAAATTGAATTTAAATCCAATTTAAACCCAAAAATTTGACCGTCTCGAAATCGTTCCAAACCAGCGCCAACAGATCCGGAATTTAATTTCGATCCTAACAAAAAAAGATTCGCGTGAAATGGAGTTCGTATGCGAGAGTTATAACAATAATTGCGATTGAAATCATAAAAATAAAAATAACCAAAATGGAACACATTTCACTCACATTCCAAACATGTCCACGTCATCACCGTTTCACACTCAAGCTTCAGGAAGCAGAATGCACGCAAGGAATGGATTATGCATAGCACGCACGCCTTCTATCTGACAATCACCAAAACGCATGTTTAATCGTCGTTTGATCCAAGCTCCGCCCCTCCCTACGAGCCGTCGCGTCATGCGTACGCCTTCCTGGCTGCGCGACCCCTTCTGACCGTGAAGAACAGCTCCAGCTGCCACAAGATTTATGAACCCTAATCGAAAATTTCCGCAGATCCAACCGTCAAAAAGACGAACAAACTATACCGATGCAAACCTCTCGGTTATCTCCACAATACCCAGAAACAGTTTTCCGATCGGGCGAGTTTTGTTGCGACGATGATGAGTGGCCGAAAATGGTTTGAATTTTACTGGACGAACGAACAACTGAATCGAGAAACGAATCACGGATCTGTGACGTATACATCGACAGCTACAACATATATTTTTTTGAGAATTTTCTGGAGAGTTTGAATTTTCACTTTTGATTTTGAACTGTAGATAGATCTAGGTTTTGCAACCATTGAGGAAGAGAAAGAGATGAAGAAAATGAACGTATAGACAAATGATAGAAGATGGAGGCTAGGGTTTATAATCGTCTATTTATAAGTAGGGTTGGATTGGAGTAGATAGACCAGATAGATGAACGTACAGAACAAACTATGGCCCAAAAAACCCGTTCTAACCCCGGAACGAAATATGTTAAACCCATATATCCAGATAGGTATTTTAAAATATTCTGAACGCGATGGAAAAAGTTTCACGTCCAAATTCGATCGTATGAAGAAGTTATGCTGAAACAAAATTTCCAAATTGATTTTAATTAAATCGATTTCAAGGCGTTTCGCGTCCGTACGATCAAACGACAGATCCGATCGATACGAAACTTGAAACCCTACAATAATTCACCGATACGGATCCGATGGAACTGGTTTCGTCGAAATCCGAGTCCGTGGCCAAAATAGCTATTTTTATATTCATTAAATAAATTAAAATAAATCATAAAATCCAATTTTATTTTTAAATTCTAAATTTTGACCAAATTTTATCGCTTTTATATTTCTTAATCAATTTAAATGGTTTAACAAGTTTAGGTGTGAATTATAAGTTGATAAGTTTATCAATTGCAGTGTTAATTTCTCCACTTCCTTATATTTAGGAATTATAAATTAAATTCTCAAAACCCATTTATTAGATTTTCAACTTTTATATTCTCATCCTTTATCCAAAATAAGGATGCCACAACATTAGTTCATGATTTCACTTTAATATCCACAAATTCCATTTTAATTTCAATAACGTAATATTTAACGTTTAATTCCACTTTGTTATGCAATAAAAGCAATTGTTGAATTTGATACTCAAATAAATTTATAAATCTTGCTTTATACAAATCTATATTAACCAAGGTCCAATTATAAATAGAATTAGCATTAACTTCATCTTATAGCATTAACTACTCCAATTACACGACAAATCTACGCTAACTGCACTATTTAAGTCAATTAATTGAAATTTAGTCTACATTAAATGTTATAAATTATAAATTGGAACCTCAATAAATTTGTTCATTGATTTAGACTCTTTCTATACAGTAAATAGACATTTTTATGTGTATACATAACCTTTTGAATTATAATACGCTTCATTAGTGCAGGCTTCGTTCCTTATAAATTCTCTTTTATTAACTAGAACATATTAACAAAACAAAATAAATAACTTTAGATTTATTTCAATCTATTTCCATTCTTAACTTAATATACTTAATGAATGGTTAACCTAAATAATTGTTACCTTTTTACATTCAAAATCACTTACAACCATTGATAACAAAAATGTTGCCATAGATTTAGATTCAATTAAATAAATTAGATGAATGGGTAAAACTTTGTAATTATCCCAAATGCCAAATATATTTATGCATTAATTACTACTTATTATTATGAATTCATTTATTAATTTACTAGTTGCCTTTGTCATCTTATATCCTATTTACTTCCAAACTTGCTATTTAGTTATAGTTTAACAATATATTAATACCTAGGCAAAACAAGTTCTAGTCTTTTCTGTTATTTCAATTAAATCAGGTATGCACAAATAAATTGTTAATTAACTTATTCCTACAAAATTATTTACATACATTCAGTTCCAAATTTTTATAAAATTAAATTCTAATTACTTACCACTTCTTAATCCATAAATTATATATTCTATCCAAACATGCATTTAAATCTTTTTATTTAAATAAATTTATTCAATGTTGACATCCACTAAATAAATTTTACTTTCATTTATATAGTTGCAATTCAATTCAGTTATTGTTTCATTAATACTATTTCCGCTTTATATCTTCCAGTATTAATTTCACAAACCCATTTAATCAACAAATTATAACTTATAACCACAAACGCCAATTTACGTTAATTCAATCTATTGCCATATAAACATTTAAAATTGTTAACCTTAAATTACAGTTACTATATCTAATTCCTACATTTACTCAAATAAAATCTTAAGACCTTTATTTCATTCTAAATTAGATTAGAAATCATATTAAATTAGCTCATTTAATATCATCAAATTTAACGGGTCGTTACAGTATAAAAATTCCTGGTGTGCTTACTTTAATTTTTATTTTACTGCTATTATCAGTTTTCGCATTTATATATTATATTACACGATCCTTAGTACTCCATGTACACTTTCATTTGGTATCAGAGCGAGGTATCCTATAACCGTCACAAAGTATTTGATATTTATTTCTAGTATTATGGCAATGACACAAACTAACAATGTTGTCACTAACACTAATACTAGTTTCACAGAGGGACAATCAACTTCAAGACCTCCACTTTTCAATGGTTTAAATTATAATTATTGGTCAACTAGAATGAGAATCTATATGCAATCTAGTGGTTTTGATATCTGGAATATTATACAAAGAGAGTACGCAACTCCTACTGGAGAATACTCAACTTGGAGTAACATACAAAAAATAGATGCTACATCAAATGCAAAAGCTATGAATATTTTATTTTGTGCATTAGATAGAAATGAATTCTATAGAGTTAGCATGTGCACTTCTGGTTATGAAATATGGAGAACACTTAAAGTAACACATGAAGGAACGAACAAAGTTAAATTAAGAAAAATTTCTATGTTGAAAAATCAATTTGAAAATTTCAAAATGAGGCCAAATGAATCTATAAATGATATGTACTCTAGATTCCAGGATATTTATCATGCTCTACTATCATTAGAACAAGCATTTACTGATTTTGATGTTGTCACAAAAATCTTAAATTCTTTAACTGACGAATGGGAAAGAAAAGTCCTAGCCATTGAAGAAGCAAGTGATTTGTCAACATTAAAACCCAAAGAATTAATAGATAATTTAATGTCCTACGAAGTAAATTTACAGGCAAAAAGAAATGTAGCACAAGAAAAAAAGAATGTTCCATTTCAAGCAGAAAAAGATGATTCAGACTCAGAGAATGAAGATATGGCAATGATTGCTAAAAATTCAAAAAGTTTCTGAAATTTAAAAGAAATAAATTCAGGGGAAACAAAAATAATTCAAACAACAATACCTACAGTAGCAAACCATCATCTTCAGCAATGGAATGTTATGAATGTCACAAGAAAGGTCACATGAAGAAGGACTGTCCAGAACGTAAAAAGAGAAATTTTAAGAAAGACAGAACCAAACGAAGATCTTTTTCAGTCACTTGGGACGACACAGACTCATCATCCTCATCAGAAAGTGAAAGTGACAATGAAAATGAGCAAGCAAATGTATGCTTCATGGCTTCATCATAAGATGTAAGTGATCTTAGTTTTGAAGATTTAATTGAAATTAATTCTGAATTAGTAGACTTAGCAAAGCAACTTAAAAAGAAAAATAAAGATTTACAAAGAAAATTAGATAGGACAGTCTTAGAAGTAGATATGTTGAAAGATGAGAAGAAAATATTAGAAGAAGAACTTGAAATTTCTCAACAATCAAATTCTAACTTATCTTCTCAAATTTCTTCAATATCTGAAGAACTAGAATTCAGAAAAATAAAAATGATGTTTTATTTTTTGAAAATAATAATTTACATTCTAAAATTAAAGATTTAGATTTAGAAAAATTTAGTCTAAAAATAAAATTTGATGACATCTCTAAAAATGTCTCAAATTTCAATAAAGGAAGAGAGAATATTTCTAAAATACTAGAAAATTCTAAATCCACTAACAATAAATCTAGACTAGGATTTAAGAAACAAAATAATTTTGCTAAAAGTAGAATTAATAATAATAGTAAAAAAGATATTAAGAAAACAGTTTGTTCAAACACTAAAACCATTAAGATATGGATTCCAAAATCAAATAATATTTTGATAAGAAATAAACATATCAAAATGTTCATGGAAACTGTTCATAATAACAAAAACTATGTTTATAAAGGGAATTCTGAACACGTATGTGTTTGGCTTCCTAAGATCTAACTCTTAGGACCCTAAAAAGAAACGGGTACCAACTTTTTATGAATTTTTGCAGGTACCACATAAAAGGAAAGGAAAATGGATTTTGGATAGCAGTTGCTCAAAACATATGACTGGAAACAAAGAAATGTTGTCAAATATTATCTACTCAAATGGAGGATCAGTCACTTGTGGAGATAACTCTAAAGGTTATATCATCGGTAAAGGCAATGTCAGCAGTAACGGTACCACTAATTTACCTCTCATTACTGATGTTTTATTAGCCAAAAATTTAAAACATAATTTATTGAGTATTAGTCAGTTATGTGATAAAGGTTTTAATATAACTTTTTCAGAAAATAAATGCAATATTTTCGATAAAAATCATACACTATTTTTGAAGGAATAAGAGATAAAAACATATATATTTTAAATATGAACGTTAAAAATGATTCAAATTTGTTTTTAATAGCTAAGGAAAATGATTCCTGTCTTTGGCACAAAAGATTTTGTCACATCAATTTTAAAACCATCAACAAATTAGCAAAAAATAAATTAGTTAAAGGTTTACCTGACATGAAATTCAAAACGAATATATTTTGTGATGCACGTAAATTAGGAAAATTAACAAAATCTTCTTTTAAATCAAAAAAAGTAATTTCTACAGAACAACCACTTGAACTTTTACACATGGATCTTTTTGGTCCAACTCAAGTTCAATCTATTAATCATAATAGATATGTGTTTGTTATTGTAAATGATTTTTCTAGATACACTTGGATTTTCTTTTTAAAATAAATGTGATACTTTTTATAATTTTAAAGTGTTTTTTAAAAGAATTCAAAATATTAAAAGTTTGAAAATTAAAAATATCAGAAGTGATCATGCAGGAGAATTTGAAAATGAAGTTTTTGAACAATTTTGTAACAAGAAAGGTATTAACCATAATTTTTCATTTCCTAGAACACCACAACAAAATGACGTTGTAGAAAGAAAAAATAGAACGTTACAAGAATGTGCAAGAACTTTATTAAATGGAACCACTTTATCAAAACATTTTTGGGCAGAAGCTGTAGCTACTGCTTGTTATGTATTGAATCGTGTTTCTATTCGACCGTAACTAAGAATACTCCATACGAACTTCTAAATGGAAGAAAACCAAATATTTCATATCTTAAAGTTTTTGGTTCTAAATGTTTTATTTTGAATACTAAAGATTGGCTAGGCAAATTTGATCCAAAATCCGATGAAGGAATATTCGTAGGATATTCAGAACGAAGTAAAGCTTATCGAATTTTTAATAAAAGAACTCAGATTATTGAAGAAATTTTACATGTTTCATTTGAAAAAAAATTTAAAAATATAAATCCAAATATTACTATCGATTCTGATGATGAATCTATTTAGAATAAAAACAGTACTACTAGGGAAAATTTTGATAATATTAATGGAATTACTGAAAATACAAACATTACTACTAATATAACAAAATCTCCACCTAAAATTTTACGGGATCATCCTATACAAAATATAATTGGAGAAGTAAATACAAACGTTAAAACCAGAAATCAATTAAATCAAGTTGGTCATGTAGCTTTTCTCTCTAACATAGAACCTAAGAATATAAAAGAAGCCTCAACTGATGACTACTGGATTCTTGCCATGCAAGAGGAACTAAATCAATTTGAACGAAACAAACTTTGGGAACTTGTTCGTAGACCAAGTGATCAATCAATCATTGGTACTAAATGGGTTTTCAAAAATAAAGCAGATGAATTGAGAAATATAACTAGGAATAAAGCCAGATTAGTTGCACAAGGATATAATCAAGAAGAGGGAATTGACTACGAAGAAAGGTTTGTTCCAGTAGCCCGACTTGAAGCAATACGAATTTTATTGGCGTTTGCATGTTTTCATAATTTTAAACTTTATCAAATGGATGTTAAAAGTGCATTTTTAAATGGTTACATAAATGAAAATGTTTTTGTTGAACAACCATCTCTTTTTAATCATGAAAAATTTCCGGATCATGTTTATAAACTCAAAAATGCTTTATATGATCTAAAGCAAGCACCTCGTGCTTGGTATGATCGTCTTAAAAGCTATTTATTAGAATCTGGTTTTGAAATTGGCAAAGTAGATCAAACTCTTTTCATTAAGAAAACTAATAAAGATATTTTGATAATTCAAATTTTTGTTGATGATATTATCTTTGGATCGACAAATGATAAGTTATGTCAGGAATTTTCAACTATAATGACTAATGAACTTGAAATGTCTCATATGGAAGAATTGTCATATTTTCTTGGATTGCAAATTAAACAAATTGAAAATGGAATTTTTATTAATCAAGAAAAATATTGTTATAATTTAATTAAACGATTTGGTCTGGAAAACACTTCTGCCAAACCAACTCCTATGAGCACAACGATTCATCTTGATAGAGACGAGGAGGGCAAAACTGTTGATCAAAAACTATATCGTAGTATGATTGGTTCATTATTATATTTAACAGCTAGTCGACCTGATATAATGATGAGTGTTTGTTTATGTGCTAGATTTCAAGCAAATCCCAAAGAATCACATATGCGAGCAGTTAAACGCGTTATTCATTATCTAACTAAAACCAAAGATTTCGGACTATTTTATCCAAAAGAATGTCCTTTCGAATTAGTCTCCTATAGCGATGCTGATTTTGGAGGAAGTCGGACGGATAGAAAAAGTACTAGCGGAACATGTCACTTCATTGGACGTTCCTTAGTCTCTTGGTTCAGTAAAAAACAAAACTGTGTTTTTTTATCGACATGTGAAGCAGAATATATATCTGCTGCTTTGGCATGTGCACAAGTCATTTACATGCAACAAACACTTCAGGATTTTAATTGTCATCTTGAAAAGTATGTAATTTATTGTAATAATACTAGTGCAATAAATCTTTCAAAAAATCCTGTCAATCACTCACGAACAAAACATATAGATATTCGTCATCATTTTCTTCGTGATTGTTTGGAAAAAGGATTGATAAATCTAGAGTTTATTAATACTGAAAATCAGATTGCTGACATTTTTACTAAACCATTAAATGAAAATAGTTTTATAAAACTTAGACGAGATTTAGGAATAATGTCTCTAAAAGAGTTATAACTGAAAATATGCAAAATGTTTAAAACAAAATTTTTCTGAGCAAAGTATGATTTGAACCCATGACCTCTTGCTTGCTTATTATATGATGTATTATAACCACTTAAGCTATAGTTGTTTCTTGTCTCAATCACCTTTTTAGTTTAAACTATATTTTCATACCACTATTTTTACAAATTATTTTGCTATTAATTACCTGTGATTAGAATTAAATACTAACTCTCAACCACCTGTTTTTAAGTAAACAAATTCGTATATAAACAATGTTCAGGTTTCAACCAACTACTAAGAAAAGTTTATATTCAGAATTATTTGAAAATGTCATCCAACAATGATTCTTACAATTCCGAAAACTCTCATTTATCGTACACATCTCCGGACGATGATTCCGGTCGTATTCCTGAAAACTGAACCTATCCTATTTTTCCCTTACCTAACCGTGTCCTTAAATTCTCTCCTTCCCCGGATAAAGACCCACGACATGGCTGGAAACCATGGGAGAACACTCATACCGGTTATACACCGGAAAAGAAGAAAGGCAATAATGCCATGGTCTTATCTCCTTCAACTAAACATAAAATAGATGAGATACACCACTATCAACATCAACAAATGGAACTGCAAAAGTTGTTATACTATGAACAAAAAGTTACGGCAAGACGTTTGAGCTTTCTAGAACAGATGGCCATAAAAATCTGTTCGTCGAAAAAGGAAGACATTGTGAAACCAACAACTAGACCCTCAACCTCCTCAAATCCTGCTCAATCACCTGTAGCTCCTATATGGTCACCTATAGAGAATGTTCCATCTCCAAATTCTTGGGAACGTCGATATTAACAACCGGTGGCTAAGCACTTTTTTATATATATATATATATATATATATATATATATATGTGTGTGTGTGTGTGTGTGTGTGTGTGTGTTGCTGATTTTCTATAAGTTGTATTAATATCGTTTAGAAATAATAAAATTTCTCGTGATACAACTCTTTAAACCAAAACAATCATAACTGGGCAGAACAACAGGGTCGATCGACCGAAAATACTGAGTCGATCAGCCGATTCCTTTCCCGAAAACTCCTTCTATTCATTTAGCAGAGTCGGTCGGCAGACCAGACATTTCGGTCGACCGAACAACTTAAATCTGATGAGACCGGTTACAAATTTTAACCCACCTATTCACTTTTTCACTTACCTTTTCATTTTTTCACTTTCCCAATTTCAGTTTTCTTCCTCAAATTTCATTAAAATTTTATCAAATTTCAATGGCTCCTAGAAAGAAAACTAAAACTACCGGTGCTTCTTCGTCAACTCCAGTGGATTCTCAAATAGCCTCATGGCTTGTGAAAGATAAAGCACTCGAAAGATGGATTAAACTTCAAGATGCCAAGATCATCGATGAATCCTTTGTAAGTTACGCCGATTTCTCTTCTTACGGTATTGAAAATGCCGCAATTGAAAGTGAGCTTGATACTTTTCTTGACCATAGAAAGAATAATTTGAAAATTAATCACATTATGGTCAAATTATTTCTTGCTAACCTAAACCTTGTTAATCCTCCTAGAAACACTGAAAATTGTGTTTGGACATCGATATGTGGTACACCAATTTTTCTTTCACTAGATAGAATAAATCATATTTTGGATGCTCGACCGGGTGGAATATCGTTACATGATGTGGATTGCAATATAATGAGACACGATCAAATAAGCCATCTCTTTTTTGAAGACGATGCTATAGATCTCCGACAAACATCATCTCTTCGACCAAAAGCTAGACTTTTTCATCGTTTCATGATGAAATCCATTGTTCCACGAGGCGGATCCTATCACTTAGTGTATCCTGAAATTTTTAAAGCTTTATATGCTATATGTGGGAATATACGAGTCAGTTGGACACAATTACTTATAGATGAGTTTCTCTCATTTAATCAAGTCAAGATGCTTCATATTTATTATGGAGAATATATAATGAGATTAATCAACAACTCAGTCTCACATGCTCCAGAATCCAAAACTACCAAAGTTCATCATTTTGATTCAAGGACCATTAAATTAATGAAGTTGCCGGATGCTCCACCAAGATTTATGAATTTTAATCAATGGCGTGTTAGACGACCCGACTTTCTATCCACAAAAAGTCGTATCATCCTTAAGAAAGAAAGAGATAGAAAAGAGAAAAGAAAGAAGAGAAAGAAGAAACAGCACAAGAATCTCAACAGCGGAACGAATAAATTATATTGATAACATAAGTATTACATAGTACACAACAGATATCAGAGTACATAGACAATACAACTCATACTAGACAGTTATAAACACCTGTCTAGTTATTACAACTCAATACATTACAGACAAACACTCAGAGATACCAACACAGCGGAAAACTATATAACTATACACAGAAGCCTCCTGCTCCATTTGCTCCTCCACAATTCGTCAAAGCTAACCTGAACCCTAACCTCAATTCCCTTGGCTACTCGTAAAAATTTGAGTACCCAAGAGTTAAAGAAAAAACAGAAATAACTTCGGGTCAGACATGGCTCTGGTGTGAGTAACAGGTTAAAGTTGCTTAACTTTGAAAAACCTTTGCAAAGAAAAGGTATCACGTAAGACTTCCCACACATAAACATGGAAAAGTTTTTACCTTACGCTAACCAAAACATTTGATAGGAAATCCAGTGATATTATAATAGTGTCTAGGGTTTTCAAGTAAAATACAGAAATAGCTGGAATGATTACATCTCACGTTCCAACATAGTTGGGCACAACTAATACGTACGACACTTATTTGATTTTGGATTCCATCAATGGCTGGGCTACTGGGGTACCGCCCGTCACAGTACATGGCCTAGATCACCGTACCGAGGAGTACGCCCGATCCTCTGCAACACAAAGCCGGAACCATTCCTTACTGAACAGTTCCGAACAAGACCACCCCGCAGTTGTGATCAGCAACCGCACCACTAAGCCAAAATAAAGGGACATCTAAACAGGGGTAAATCTCATTCTCAAGTGGGAGCTACCCACGAAGCCTTGCTGCACCTCCCATGTTTTTGCCATTCCTGGTTGATGAGGATTGAGGCTACGATTACCTTTATAGGACATATCACTCAGAATGTTCATCGTCCACCTGACGATGTTCTGAAAGCATTCAATCCATACAAGTTCGTTCCGGGTTCGAACGAAACCAAAGGCATTATCTCGTTACACTCATTTTGGAATCACCCTCAGAGTTAACGACAATAACCCTTGCACTCTGAATCTTCATCTTCACTTCAGATTCACGACCTAACGTTAATTTGGATAGATGTGGTTTTAGGATATCCAAATATGGAAACCCGATCCCGGTCTCATCGAAATCCAAAACGTGTCTTTTAAGGCCAAGTTGTTTTAGAGTTTAAAACAATTCAATTCATTATCTATATACATATAGATAGATAATCCACAACACAATAGATAATCAACATTATCATCAACAGATAATTCATATCAAAATCAGATAATTCATATTATCATCCAAAAGCAACCAATGCATTCATATCACATACATCTCCCATCTCATAGCTGAGATTACAAACCATACCAGGTAATTAATACCAATCATCAAACATAAGCAATGATCTAATGATCACACCTTCTATAATTAATTTAAAATGAATTAAATTAATTACTAAATTTCTAATTAATTTTAAAATAAAATAAATTAATTACTTCATCATTAAAATCCTGCTTAACTTAACCATCAATTGATTACAAATCAATTTATAAATCATCATCTCATTATTCTTCCAATTAATCATTTCAGATTAACAATTCCCTAATTACAATAAGTAATAAGCCTTTAATATTAATTCCACAAGTTAATTATACTTAACTCTTTACACATAATTAACTTATAATTACTTAATTAATTAATTAACTAAAATTAATTACATTAATCATTTATTCATTATTAATTATACCTTAATTAATCAATTCCAAATTACATCATTAATTAATTAATTATTTCTAATTACAATTTAATTAATCTCTCTATTTGAATTAATTACATAAGTAATTAATCTGCAATTTAAACCACATATATATATCAATCACCCTCGATTAATAACCATTCAGTAATTAACTTCCCTTAATTACCCATACCATAAATTAATTACTCTTAATTAATATTTCCATTTATCCCTTGATTAATTTTCAAAGTAATTTAAATCCAAATTACTTCTATAATAAATATCCTTAATTACCCTCAGTAATTATTAATTAATTACTCCCTTAAGTAATTACAAATCCATAAATTACATAAAGTAATACTCAAACAATCCACAAATGTTTAAATTAATTTAACTTAATTAATCTAAACTAATCACATTAATCAAATTAATTACACCAAGTAATTAATTCATTAATTACTTTCATTAAGTAATTAAACATAAACAATTGATTATTATTAATTAATTAATTTAATTAATTATCAAAAATTAATCACATTAATTAACTGTTAAATAATCTTAAGTTAATGACCTTCATTAACATTTCTTAATTACTTAATTAAGAGTTAACTTATACAAATCATTATTAATTATCAATTAATTAATATTTAATTAAAATTTAATTAATCACTAATTTTAAGTGTTAATTTAAAATCTAAATTATCTTTAATCACTTGATTGAATAAATCTTAATCATTAATTAAAATTTAATTAACCATCCTTAATTATAGATTAATTAACCTTAATTAATTAATCTCAAATCTTGATTAATTAACTTAAAAATTAAACATCCACATTATTCATTAATTAAATAATTAATATTCCATTTAAATTAATTTAATAATTTAAATGAAACCAATTCCTTAAGTTCTTAAATTAAGAAACATTCTTCTTATAAAAAATATTTTAAACAAATTGTTTCCAAATAAATTTCAATTTAAAAAAAAAATTCTTTTCAAATTTCAAACTGAAACACAATTTAAATTTTCATTCCAGATTCAAACTTAAAAATTTAAAAATTTACTTACACTTCCATCTTTATTTTTAAATTCAAATTATTCCAAAATAGTTACAACAAATTTAAATTTAAAAACTTATTTTATTTTAAAAACTGTCATTAAAATCAAATCCCAATTTTAAAACTGAATTAAAACTTATTATAATTTTTTTTTCATAAATTAAAACTCATAGTTTAAATCAAAACCAATGTTCTTTTCTACTTTAAAAAGTTTAAAATCTAAATTTAAATTAAATTCAAATTCAGATTCATCTACTTGAATTTCATATTTCATTTTTCCAAATTTAAATTTTGTTTAAATTTCAGTTACATCTTAAAAATTTACTTTTAAATTTAAACAGAAAAAATAGTTTCCTGTTTTGGTTTAACATCTTAAAATTTGAATTCAAAAATGTTTCAAAATCCAAGAATTAAACTATTGATTACATATTTAAATTTCAGGTTTAAAAATCTCAGTTTGAACTTTAACTTACATTTTCAACTTTACTTTTAAAATTTAAAAATAGAAAACAGTTTTTGTTTTGGTTTAAAATCAACTTGAGTTTAAAAGAATTTCAAATTTATTTCAAAGATCCAAAATTTAAACTTATTGAATTCAAATTCAATTTCAGGTTCAAGCTTATTTCAGATTTTTGTTTGCATTTTGCTTTTACTTCAAATTTTATAAAACCTGGAAAACAGGTTTCTGATCAAATACTAAAACCTGAAACACTTCACAAACCCGAGCTCCTCATATATTTTACTTCGAGTCTGAACAAAGTTTCTTCGAGCCAAAATCAATTCACCCGAGACCAAAACCTGATCCTATAACATCACCAACATCACCATAACCACCTTGCTCCTGTGCACCTGCACACCGTCTCCGGTCATCACTGCCATCCATACGACCACCCCACTGCCAACAATCAGTGACTCAGGCCAAACAAACATCCATTCTGACATTACTTGCTCGAATTCGAAATCGAGACCAACATTCAAACCTGGAAACAGTCAGACAACAAACCCATCTAATCCTGTCAACGGCGATTCCTCCCATCTCCGACCACCATCGCCTCTGAATCTCCATCAACGACTTCATCAACCCATCATCCTCCTATATCTAAAACCCCAAAACACTCGATCAAGTAAAATTGCCGAAAAGATCCATTTCCACAAACCCAGTAAAACTGGGGTTTAAATTTTCAAAACAAGATCTCACCCTCAAAAATGAATTGTAATCCAATTCAGTAATTTTCTCATAATCTATGATAGCTACACTATTTCCAGAAACAAATTCAACCAAATCAATTGCAAGCTTCAACTATGCTTATCAAATAAGTATGATACAGTAAATTTGAAACTGTACTTTGATTTAATCTTTAAAAATTGTAATATTCTTTTTAAAAATCATAATTTTAGAAGATGTTTTGAATTGAAATTCTGAAACATTGATTTGCATTGTTTTATATTTTCACTTATAAATTCAATTGCTCTGGTACTTATTTTACAGTAAGTTTTTATTTAAATTTTACTTTAATAAAATCTTAAAGTCTAAACTCTGAAACCAACATACATATCTTCTTTAAATCCTATAGTTTAACAAAGACAAATTAAAGATATAAGAATTTAAATACATACTTGTGTCAAGAAAAAAACAGAACCAGAAAACTTAATAGCATACACCAAATACATTTATACAGCAAACAAATTATATGCAGCATTTATATATTTTAGTATTCTAACATGCAACAATTTCTTTACCCTTTAAAATTCTTAAAAGCAAAGTTACTCACCTGTACTAAAATGCAGAGCCCAGATTTTGAACATGCAGAACATTCTTTAATAAACTTGTTTGAAATACTTGCAGAAAGCTTGAATGCTTTTTAAAACTTGTTTTTGATTCCAGATCTTACATGCAGGTTGCTTGCTTGAATGGAATGCAGAACAATTTGAAATTTGCAGTTTCATCCCAGATTGTTTTGAAAAAAATGCAGGCTTCATTACTTGATTAATGTATGAAAGCAAATTCTTTTCCCAGATTTAAAAGAAATGAAGATTTGCATATTGTTACAGATTTGAGGAAACGTGCTTACATGAGTTCGACTATGAAGAGTGATGTTCAGATTTGCTTTAATTTGTAAATGCAAAGCATGCTTGAAAATGGAATGCATATATGTTTTTGGAAGAGGAGAATGCAGATTTTAAGATCATAAGTTTGATTTTTGAGAGGTGGAAAAAGTTATGCAGATTTTCATAGAAGTTGATATGAAATTTTGAAGAAGATAAAAATGGTTTTGAAGAGCATTTAGAGGAAAAAGGGTTTCAGCCGAAAATTCTTAGATGAAAATGAAGAAAAGAAAAAGAAATGAAAAGATGCAAGTTATATAACAATATTATTGATTTAAATTAAAATTAAAGAAAAATTTAAACTAAAATTTTGACACATGGCTAAAATGTTAACACTTGTAAATATCTTGCTTAAACACTTAACACATGTTAACTTGTATCTTAAATTATTTACACAGGTCATTTTAAATGTTTTGTTATTATAATTAAGTGTTAAAGAAAAATTAAACTTAATTAATTAGTTCCATTAACACCTAGTTATGTATATAATTAATTTCTAAAGAATAAAGCAAAGTGTTATTATAAATAAAACAATATGCAAATAAATAATTTGACAAAGATACTTTTAAATAATTAAAATAAATTTATAAAAGAGGTTGTAACTTAAATGAATACATGTTTCATATTTTAGATTGTAATTTAAATTTCATATTAAATTAACAAATCACATTTTATAAATCAGTATTTTAAAAAGAATAAAACAAACATTTTATAACCTTATTTTATATATTCAAACTTAAATCAAAATATTTTAACCAATAAAACATTTATCTTATATTTAAAATCATTTAGTTATTTTATTAAATAGTTTTTGAAAAGCTTAAATCCAAAAATAAATCACAATTCCCAATTAAAATTATGCTATACTAATTTAATTAAAAACAACTTATCTATTTAAAATATATATAAATACATATACATTATTAAATAGAAAACAGATTTATTAGTTTATTAAAAATACATTCACCAATTAAATATTTAAATAAAGAAGATTATAGAATTAATTCAATTTATTAACAAAAATCTATCAATTTAATTTAAATTTAAACATAAATTATTAAATTTATATTGTCCAAAATTCTGGGATATTACAATCCTTCCCCCTTAAAAGAATTTCGTCCTCGAAATTTAAAACAAAGGTAATTTAATAATCTATTAAAAGATTTTATTTTAAAATACAGCATATGTTAATCATATGCCAACAACCAAAGCAACCAATTCACACAGTCAGAACAAATAATTATCCAAAAGAATTTTGGATAAAACTCTCACGAGTTTCCCGGTATATATATCGGAATATTCACTCTATAGAATCCAAACAATCAAAATTACTAAGATATAGAACTCCTAACAATAACTCTAAACAGAATATCAGACTACAGACGAGTCTGACTCAACAACCAATCCATCCTAAACTGCTGGTTCAAAAACCAGAAATATCAAACACGTACTCCCTCAGAGATATGTGAAACACCCTGAATCCCAGTTATCCAAACTGGCAATTCAACTCTAGAAAACCAAATACTTATCATACCAAAAAATAGAAGAAACAAAAACACTTTAGAGCTAGTTTTCCAAACTTATAGCTCATTGGATCAGAGAAAAACTTATCCCAAATCAAATCTCCGATTCCAGAATCCAAATTCCTCCATCTCTAATTCATAAATACTCTTCGGACGATCCTGGGCTTCCAACATCCATCCTGATCAGCTCAACTCTTGCTGATGGCACTAGAAATAAACTGGATCAAAACAACCCAACGCCATGATCACCTCAAGATCAATCCAAAACCAAGAACACATCTCTACTCCTTAGCAACAGAAGACAGAACAAACTTCTCCTTATTCGGAAAAGAAAACAGAAACACTCCAAACTTCTTCCGCTGCACAACTCTGATCCAAAGTAGAAGAAAATGCTGATGAAGAACTCAAGCACAGACTAGACCATCCAGCACAGAAATATGGTTCCACATATCCATAAAAAAAAACTCTGATGTTTCTCCGAAACCTGAGTTTCTTCACCAACTTCTATCTCAAGGAACCATCCATCTACTAACTGAACCACTAGTACCAAAATAATGCTTAACTATCGCAAGTCACTTTTGCGATCAACTCTGCCTAATTCCAAGGAAAACTGCTCTCTCTTAACCAAACAGAACAACTTATGCTGGCCTAGCCAACTTACCAGAAAAATGAGTCCACTGCTGCTTCTGAACTCCACTTCAGAAAAAACTATCCAGCCAGAAGACTTCCTACCGACTCAAAACACTCTGCTAAACTCAGCCACATCACCGAGCAGACTCACTTCTTACTCTTGTTCCAAAGAAACATCTTCGAAAATATCCATAGTCACTGCATCTCATCACGCAGCTACAACTTCCTGAGATATCAAAATATCATTACTCACTTGCTTCAGCCTTATCGACGGATCAAAACTCAATTCTGCACTTCAAAGATGAACTCCGAACCTTAACAGGTTACCTTCAGAGATCGATGAAGTCCTTCATCACTACAAAACTCACTTGAGACGATATTAGGTCTACAGTCTCGACAAATACACATCCACCCTCAACCAAACAAATTCCAACCAATCGGTAGTTGTGTTACACACATTTCTACCTCATCTACCTTTATAACTTATATTGGAAAAACCTGAACAGGTAACCCAACAAATAGGTAGAAACACACACATATATATATATATTAAAAATACAAATACGCTCTCTCAAGATAGACACCACTCCAGAGACTAGGTATTCGCTCAACCTAGCGCTCTGATACCAACTGAGACGACCCGACTTTCTATCCACAAAAAGTCGTACCATCCTTAAGAAAGAAGGGGATAGAAAAGAGAAAAGAAAGAAGAGAAAGAAGAAACAACACAAGAATCTCAACAGCCGAACGAATAAATTATATTGATAACATAAGTATTACATAGTATACAACAGATATCAGAGTACATAGACAATACAACTCATACTAGACAGTTATAAACACCTGTCTAGTTATTACAACTCAATACATTACAGACAAACACTCAGAGATACCAACACAGCGGAAAACTATATAACTATACGCAGAAGCCTCCTGCTCCATTTGCTCCTCCACAATTCGTCAAAGCTAACCTGAACCCTAACCTCAATTCTCTTGGCTACTCATAAAAATTTGAGTGCCCAAGGGTTAAAGAAAAAACAGAAATAACTCCGGGTCACACATGGGTCTGGTGTGAGTAACAGGTTAAAGTTGCTTAACTTTGAAAAACATTTAAAAAGAAAAGGTATCACATAAGACTTCCCACACATAAACATGGAAAAGTTTTTACCTTATGCTAACCAAAACATTTGATAGGAAATCTAGTGATATTATAATAGTGTCCAGGGTTTTCAAGTAAAATACAGAAATAGCTGGAATGCTTACATCTCACGTTCCAACATAGTTGGGCACAACTAATACGTACGACAATTATTGGATTTTGGATTCCATCAATGGCTGGGCTACTGGGGTACCGCCCGTCACAGTACGTGGCCTAGATCACCGTACCGAGGAGTACGCCCGCTCCTCTGCAACACAAAGTCGGAACCATTCCTTACTGAATAGTTCCGAACAAGACCACCCCGCAGTTATGATCAGCAACCGCACCACTAAGCCGAAATAAAGGGACATCTAGACAGGGGTAAATTTCGCTCTCAAGTGGGAGCTACCCACGAAGCCTTGCCGCACCTCCCCTGTTTTAGCCATTCCCGATTGATGAGGCTTGAGGCTACGATTACCTTTATAGGACATATCACTTAGAATGTGCATCGTCCACTTGACGATGTTATGAAAGCATTCAATCCATACAAGTTCGTTCCGGGTTCGAACGAAACCGAAGGCATTATCTCGTTACACTCATTTTGGAATCACCCTTAGAGTTAACGACAATAACCCTTGCACTCTGAATCTTCATCTTCACTTCAGATTCACGACCTACGTTAATTTGGATCGATGTGGTTTTCGGATATCCAAATATGAAAACCCGATCCCGGTCTCATCGAAATCCAAAACGTGTCTTTTAAGGCCAAGTTGTTTTAGAGTTTAAAACAATTCAATTCATTATCTATATACATACAGATAGATAATTCACAACACAATAGATAATCAACATTATCATCAACAGATAATTCATATCAAAATCAGATAATTCATATTATCATCCAAAAGCAACCAATGCATTCATATCGCATACATCTCCCATCTCATAGCTGAGATTACAAACCATACCAGGTAATTAATACCAATCATCAAACATAAGCAATGATCTAATGATCACACCTTCTATAATTAATTTAAAATGAATTAAATTAATCACTTAATTTCCAATTAATTTTAAAATAAAATAAATTAATTACGTCATCATTAAAATCCTGCTTAACTTAACCATCAATTGATACAAATCAATTTATAAATCATCATCTCGTTATTCTTCCAATTAATCATTTCAGATTAACAATTCCCTAATTACAACAAGTAATTAGCCTTTAATATTAATTCCACAATTTAATTATACTTAACTCTTTACACTTAATTAACTTATAATTACTTAATTAATTAATTAACTAAAATTAATTACATTAATCATTTATTCATTATTAATTATACCTTAATTAATCAATTCCAAATTACATCATTAATTAATTAATTATTTCTAATTACAATTTAATTAATCTCTATATTTGAATTAATTACATAAGTAATTAATCTGCAATTAAACCACATATATATTTTAATCACCCTTGATTAATAACCATTCAGTAATTAACTTCCCTTAATTACCCATTCCATAAATTAATTACTCTTAATTAATTATTTCCATTTATCCCTTGATTAATTTTCAAAGTAATTTAAATCCAAATTATTTCTATAATACATATCCTTAATTACCCTCAGTAATTATTAATTAATTACTCCCTTAAGTAATTACAAATCCATAAATTACATAAAGTAATACTCAAACAATCCACAAATGTTTAAATTAATTTAACTTAATTAATCTAAACTAATCACATTAATCAAATTAATTACACCAAGTAATTAATTCATTAATTACTTTCATTAAGTAATTAAACATAAACAATTGATTATTATTAATTAATTAATTATCAAAAATTAATCACATTAATTAACTGTTAAATAATCTTAAGTTAATGACCTTCATTAACATTTCTTAATTATTTATTAAGAGTTAACTTATACAAATCATTATTAATTATCAATTAATTAATATTTAATTAAAATTTAATTAATCTCTAATTTTAAGTGTTAATTTAAAATCTAAATTATCTTTAATCACTTGATTGAATAAATCTTAATCATTAATTAAAATTTAATTAACCATCCTTAATTATAGATTAATTAACCTTAATTAATTAATCTTAAATCTTGATTAATTAACGTAAAAATTAAACATCCACATTATTCATTAATTAAATAATTAATATTCCATTTAAATTAATTTAATAATTTAAATGAAACCAATTCCTTAAGTTCTTAAATTAAGAAACATTCTTCTTATAAAAAGTATTTTAAACAAATTGTTTCAAATAAATTTCAATTTAAAAAAAAATTCTTTTCAAATTTCAAAATGAAACACAATTTAAATTTTCTTTCCAGATTCAAACTTAAAAATTTAAAAATTTACTTACACTTCCATCTTTATTTTTAAATTCAAATTATTCCAAAATAGTTACAACAAATTTAAATTTAAAAACTTATTTTATTTTAAAAGCTGTCATTAAAATCAAATCCTAATTTTAAAACTGAATTAAAACTTATTATAAATTTTTTTTCATAAATTAAAACTCATAGTTTAAATTCAAAACCAATGTTCTTTTCTACTTTAAAAAGTTTAAAATCTAAATTTAAATTCCAGATTTAAATTAAATTCAGATTCAGATTCATCTACTTGAATTTCATATTTCATTTTTCCAGATTTAAATTTTGTTTAAATTTCAGTTACATCTTAAAATTTTACTTTTAAATTTAAACATAAAAAATAGTTTCTTGTTTTGGTTTAACATCTTAAAATTTGAATTCAAAAATGTTTCAAAATCCAAGAATTAAACTATTGATTACATATTTAAATTTCAGGTTTAAAAATCTCAGTTTGAACTTTAACTTACATTTTCAACTTTACTTTTAAAATTTAAAAACAGAAAACAGTTTTGGTTTAAAATCAACTTGATTTTAAAAGAATTTCAAATTTATTTCAAAGATCCAAAATTTAAACTTATTGAATTCAAATTCAATTTCAGGTTCAAGCTTATTTCAAATTTTTGTTTGCATTTTGCTTTTACTTCAAATTTTATAAAACCTGGAAAACAGGTTTTTGATCAAATACTAAAACCTGAAACACTTCACAAACCCGAGCTCCTCATATATTTTACTTTGAGTCTGAACAAAGTTTCTTCGAGCCAAAAATCAATTCACCCGAGACCAAAACCTGATCCTATAACATCACCAACATCACCATAACCACCTTGCTCCTGTGCACCTACACACCGTCTCCGGCCATCACTGGCCATCCATACGACCACTCCACTGCCAACAATCAGTGACTCAGGCCAAACAAACATCCATTCTGACATTACTTGCTCGAATTCGAAATCGAGACCAACATTCAAACCTGGAAACAGTCAGACAACAAACCCATCTAATCCTGTCAAAGGCGATTCCTCCCATCTCCGACCACCATCGCCTCTGAATCTCCGTCAACGACTTCATCAACCCATCATCCTCCTATCTCTAAAACCCCAAAACACTCGATCAAGTAAAATTGCCGAAAAGATCCATAACCACAAACCCAGTAAAACTAGGGTTTAAATTTTCAAAACAAGATTTCACCCTCAAAAATGAATTGTAATCGAATTCAGTAATTTTCCCATAATCTATGATAGCTACACCATTTCCAGAAACAAATTCAACCAAATCAATTGCAAGCTTCAACTGTGCTTATCAAATAAGTATGATACAGTAAATTTGAAACTGTACTTTGATTTAATCTTTAAAAATTGTAATATTCTTTTTAAAAATCATAATTTTAGAAGATGTTTTGAATTGAAATTCTAAAATATTGATTTGCATTGTTTTATATTTTCACTTATAAAATTCAATTGCTCTGGTACTTATTTTACAGTAAGTTTTTATTTAAATCTTACTTTAATAAAATCTTAAAGTCTAAACTCTGAAACCAACATACATATCTTCTTTAAATCCTATAGTTTAACAAAGACAAATTAAAGATATAAGAATTTAAATAAATACTTGTGTCAAGAACAAAGTAGAACCAAAAAACTTAATAGCATACACCAAATACATTTATACGACAGACAAGTTATATGCAGCATTTATATATTTTAGTATTCTAACATGCAACAATTTATTTACCCTTTAAAATTCTTAAAAGAAAAGTTACTCACCTGTACTAAAATGCAGAGCCCAGATTTTGAACATGCAGAACATTCTTTAATAAACTTGTTTGAAATACTTGCAGAAAGCTTGAATGCTTTTTAAAACTTGCTTTTTGATTCCAGATCTTACATGCAGGTTGCTTGCTTGAATGGAATGCAGAACAATTTGAAATTTGCAGTTTCATCCCAGATTGTTTTGAAAAAAATGCAGGCTTCATTACTTGATTAATGTATGAAGGCAAATTCTTTTCCCAGATTTAAAAGAAATGCAGATTTGCATATTGTTACAGATTTGAGGAAATGTGCTTACATGAGTTTGACTATGAAGAGTGATGTTCAGATTTGATTTAATTTGTAAATGCAGAGCATGCTTGAAAATGGAATGCATATATGTTTTTGGAAGAGGAGAATGCAGATTTTAAGATCATAAGTTTGATTTTTGAGAGGTGGAAAAAGTCATGCAGATTTTCATAGAAGTTGATATGAAATTTTGAAGAAGATAAAAATGGTTTTGAAGAGCATTTAGAGGAAAAAGGGTTTCAGCTGAAAATTCTTAGATGAAAATGAAGAAAAGAAATGAAAAGATGCAAGTTATATAACAATATTATTGATTTAAATTAAAATTAAAGAAAAATTAAAACTAAAATTTTGACACATGGCTAAAATGTTAACACTTGTAAATATCTTGCTTAAACACTTAACACATGTTAACTTATGTCTTAAATTATTTACACATGTCATTTTAAATGTTTTATTATTTTAATTAAGTGTTAAAGAAAATTAAACTTAATTAATTAGTTCCATTAACACCTAGTTATGTATATAATTAATTTCTAAAGAATAAAGCAAAGTGTTATTATAAATAAAACAATATGCAAATAAATAATTTGACAAAGATACTTTTAAATAATTAAAATAAATTTATAAAAGAGGTTGTAACTTAAATGAATACATGTTAATTTCATATTAAATCAACAAATCACATTTTATAAATCAAAATTTTAAAAAGAATAAAACAAACATTTTATAACCTTATTTTATATATTCAAACTTAAATCAAAATATTTTAAACCAATAAAACATTTATCTTATATTTAAAATCATTTAGTTATTTTATTAAATAGTTTTTGAAAAGCTTAAATCCAAAAATAAATCACAATTCCCAATTAAAATTATGCTATACTAATTTAATTAAAAACAACTTATCTATTTAAAATATATATAAATACATATACATTATTAAATAGAAAACAGATTTATTAGTTTATTAAAAACAAATTCACCAATTAAATATTTAAATAAAGAAGATTATAGAATCAATTTAATTTTATTAACAAAAATCTATCAATTTAATTTAAATTTAAAAACAGGTTATTAAATTTATAATGTCCAAAATTCAGGGATATTACAGCGTGCTACTTCTAGAGATCAACTACGTCGTAGCCATTCCACACCACATCCAACAACTCATTTTACGGAACGCTTAACTCGCCAGTCCACAATTCAAGGACCAACACCTGGACTTAGTACGACAGCTGCTATTGATCTTCTGGCTCAAAATCAATTAGTTTTAGATGCCCGTCTACGGAAAATAGATGGAAGGTTCAAGAAAATCAAAGGCTTCTTTGTTAATCTTTGGGATGCATTATCATGCACTTCTGAAGCCGGTGCCTCTACTCTTGCCCCTGGAAAAAGACCAGCACCTAATTTTTTTTGGTCAACTTCAGAAAAATACAAGTTCAGGAACATCAGGAACTCATACTTCTCATACTCAGCGTCACGGTAAAGAACAAGCTCCTCCTGAGGAAAATATTCGTCCAGAATTTTGGGATTCCGACGACGATGTGGAGTGATCTTGTTGGTTTATTTCTATTCTGTTTTTATTGTGAACAATATTTCTATTTTCTGCTATGTTAAGTACTGTTTCATTAACATTTCATTTGTTTTCGGTATGTAACTTTAATTCTATGTTCCTAAATTTGATAAATGGTTTCGTATTTTTTTCATTTTATGCATCATAAGTATTCCTTTTTGTCGATGACAAAGGGGGTGAAATATATGGAAGCTAACAAGTTTTTGCAGAGAAGTCGCCATATATTCATGGGGAGAATTACAATACATGTTGTCATCAATCAAAAAGGGGGAGAATGTTGATTCATGGGTTTTTGATTCATGACACAAGCTTCAGAGATCATGAGACGAACTATAAAGAGAATAACAGTATATTGTGCACTACAAAGGAGACAAGACTACAATCCAGAGATTAGTATTAATATTTTATTATATTGAGTCTTAGAATATTGTTAAAATCATTCCTCAAGTAGTCACACACATACAAATAGTTGTATGTTACTTTATACTTGAAAAAATATGATCTGTGCACATAACATCAGGTCGGTCGACCGACCAGGGAATTCGGCTGACCGAACCTATTGTCAGTGCACAGACATGCTCTGTTTTATGTATGATTTTAAACACAGCTGACCAGCCAGAATCTTCGGTCAATCGACCTGGAAATAACGGCTATTTTTTTCTGAAGAGTTGTGATCGTTCGTGAAGAGGAATCACCTTCAATCCAAGAGATATAGTCACAACTTTTGATTGAAACTCTTCATGAAAGATTGTAACTATTCTACAACTATATAAACATGTTTAATTCATTCCTACAACAACCAATTCTTGTTTATATTTCTAAAATCTATTCTCTATTGATTCCTGCAAATAAAAGCATTCATTCTCATTCAATATCTCTAGAATCTCTGAATTAATCTACATACTTCGATTCTACGAGATTATCTTCCTTCTAAATCTTCACATACACTACATACTCTTGAGGATTTGATTATAGGAAATTGTACTATCAAAAGACAATCCGTGTTATTTAGAACACACTCGTCAACAAAGTATTTGTATTAAGTTGAAGTCCTCTTCGGCTGTTGAGGCGGAAAAATTCCTGTTCGGCTGCTCAGGTGTGGTATACCTATTCCTCCAGGTTAAGTGAGGGGTTTAGTCTAAATCCAGAGGATATTCTGAGACTAGATGTAGAACGGGAAGTTCGAACCAGTATAAAAGTTCCTGGTGTGCTTACTTTAATTTTTATTTTACTGCTATTATCAGTTTCTGCATTTACATATTATATTACACGATCCTTAGTACTGCACGTACACTTTCAATATGTACGTGTATGTATGTGTATGTGTGTAGTTATTGTCTACCTAGAGTAGACATGGCATATCTTACGCATATGTGAAGTCAAGACAATTAAGTAAAACAATAGAAATAACATATAATTAAACACAATCGGCATAAACTAGTGTTATACATAAAGTATGTAATTTATCAGTCATTAAAACGTTGTTCTGACCCCCTCCTCATTACAACCCACAGGGTAGCTTTAGAGGGACATGAACTGGTATAAGGCAGAAACAGTGGAAAGATAGATTTCCTTATGCATGCTTGACAGTGATAAGGGCATTAGAGATCAAAGGAGTCAACCGCGCTTAGTAATCATATGTGTTATTATACTTTACTATTATGCTGTGAGTTTATATCGATAGAGCTCTGGTATATTTTTGTCACTGTAGGTTGCCAAATATCAACAATCCGTACTTTGGTGGACTTGCATTTTTGATCTAGCGAAAATTCAGGCCCACTAAGGTGTGGATTCTTACATTTTAGAATTAGAGCAAGGTTAATCGATCTTAAAAATTAGGATATGTTGGGTGAATGTATTTGTATTTTTACCTATAATTATATATTTTATATGCCAAACTCTACAAATTTTGACTATAGAAGTAGTTGCAATCATATTCTAAAAAGATGGATAATGCAACTATGAATTGGTACAATATATGAAGTTGAAAATATACCCCAATCCCATTACCCTATGGGAAGTTGGTCATATTAGAAGGCGTTGCCTTAAGAAGAGTATGAATGTGACATATAGAAGAGTCTCTTTAGCTAGAAAGTACTTGACTCTCTTGTAGAGCACAGATTGCCTTATGGTTGTGAATCCCCATATGATTGCCAATTGATGATGTACAGTAGATCCAAATAAATGGAAAGTGAAGCATCTATATGTTGCAGATATTTAAAAGCAAGAATTGTGCTAGTTCCCAAAGGAAGGTGTGTATACGTCACCCCAAGGTGATAACCGAATTTTTAATACATTATGAAGGAAGATAAGTCAGAAGTATGTAAAAAAGAGGAAAAGTCCAAAAGTAGGGACAAGTAAAACCCATTCTTAGTCCGACCCCATATGAAAGAATGTAATAAAAGGTTTGAAAAAAATATTTATTTGAAATGATTTTCAAAAGATTTGTTTAATAGTAGAAAAACTCCATTCTTGAAAAGTATGTAAATATTAAGGTTTCTGTAAAATAAAATATCCCTTTTTATATTAAAATTATTATTTTTTGTTTAAAGTAGAAGTTTATTCAGATAAAAAAATTCAATTAAAATGGGTTTTAATAAAGAGATATTTCTTTTGAAATAAAAAGAAATATAGCTCGTCGATTTTCTGATCATGGAAAATTTAAATTTTGAAATTCTTTTAAATGGTACACAATAGGAAGTGATACCGGTATTAGGTGAAGTAAAAGTAATGAAAATGAGATAAGAACTCAAAAACAAAGTGGTAGGCGAACACACTGCAATTGTTCAATAAAAGCGACCGTAAATTGAGAGAAAAGTTATATAATGAGAAGCCATTTAAATAACAGTAGGTTAGGTATAACAAAGTTAAATATATTAATATTATGACACATAAACAGAAACAATGTTAGAAATTTATTTAAAATAATGTTAGTAATTAGAAACAATATAGGAAATTAAAAGAAAAAATGGGCAGTTTCCACAAATATATGCAGTAATTGCACATACCTTTTAAGAAGTCCCCTTCATATGCTATTAGAGTCTCTACTAGGATTAAAAGTGGAGAAGCATGAGTAATAGGAAAATAATAAAGTAAAATTCATCCTTGTTTACTCTAATTTTTATTGTTTAAAGCTATAAAAGACGTTTTAGAAACACTATAAGTGCATTTTTGAATAAAAGAAGAGAAATTGTTTGGTATAACAATTCAGTTTCTAAAGACACAATTTAATAAATGGTTTGGGTTTTAAATCCCACTTTTAAGAAGTAAAATCTTTATTGTTAAAATGCTTTAAATAGAAAGTTGATCTGAATGACCATTCACGTAATAAAACTTGTTATTTGAAAAGAAGGAAAGGATCTTTTAAAATTAAGTAGCCAACGTTTCCTTTTAGACTTAATAAATAAAATTAATCGATAGATCATAAATTAGTTTAAAAATTAAGACCCATACAACTAACATTGGCTAAAATTAGAAGATTTTTATGGTTCCTTTTTAAACCCAAGCTATTGAAATATTTAATAAAAAGTTCTAAGTTTATATTTTTAAAAGATAAAAGTTTTAGGTTTAAGTACTGTTATCTAGCTATTTGACCAGGCCATATTTGAATGAAAATGAATTGAATCGATCAAGCAGAAATCTAGAACGATAACTACTAGATATGGATGCCAAATATAGTTTAGAGATAAGGTTGCCAACATGTAAATAACCTCCCAAAGTGGTCCACATGTCACATTTCTCCAAGCAACGGGGCCGAAGTCCTTTTTGCAAGCAAAGGTATAGATCGGTGCTGATCCATTGCCATGGATCAGTATGGATCCACGAAATCGTCTGAAAGCAACTAGCGACCCATACCATATAAAGTCAAAACACTAATGAGCTAGTGCAAGCTAGTTGGAATGGTTCGTAAGCAATTACCAACCCTAATACTTAACAGATGAACTGATCACTTTCATTTAAGCAAGGAGTTCCACTAGATTCAAGCTCATATCAATGCAATTAGATGCCAAGGACATGGCACATGCCAAGTAAGCCACTACATCAACTCGAAGATGGATTTGCCATCCATCTTATGGATCAGTTCCAATCCATAGAAATTTCTAAGTGGCCACGTCCTTCTTCAAGCAACTTCCTCTGATAGTGGCATGGGTATGATCGTGGATGTGCAAATTTCATAGCCTTCGGATATAAATATGTATGTATGGGCGTTATTTTAAGGGATCTTTTGGATCTCTTAACAACTTTCTCTATAATCCCTTGTAATCCCGAGGATCTATACTGATATATAAGAACATCACTTGTAAACAGTAAGCAAATTAGCAACAAAGCTAAGTGGAAGTAGGCAACGATTAGCCGAACCACTATAAAACTTTTGTGTCCTGTTATTTCTTGTTCTTATTTACTTCCTTCACTCTTTTCTCTACTATATTCATTTGTGTGTTCGTGATGGTATTTTCATTGAAGGCCACTTGAATTCGATGAGCTGGGACTTGAAAAGTTTAAGATAACGAGACTATCAACTAGGAAGACTGCTGCTGTAGGAAATCAACAAGGGGGCAGCCAAGAAGAGTCCTCAGGATCTAACCCTCCATTCATCTACGTAACTAGGGATGAGATGGAGACCGTGATGATAGAAATGCAGGAAAGGATGATAACTCGCTAGGAAGAGACGATGGAAGGATTTTTCAGGAGAACGGGATAGATAAGAATAGCCGAAGTATTCGCAAACCAGATTCAAAGGCCTGAAGCTAGAGCAAATGCGCTTGGAAGCAAAGTGGAGCGAACTGAAATGACCCCCGATGAATTTGTATGGATCGATATAGATCCCTAAGCATCGATCGATACCGATCTCCAAGAATGTGGAGGCATGGCCAATGTTAATTTGGTGAAAATGAGGAACATCTAAGGAACAATGCCGAGCATTTGAATGTAAATCAATATAAATGCATGACCGGAGGAATACATGCCAAAATACCCTTTGGGAACAGGAGGCAAGCTAAAAATGCAAATTTGAGATTTCCTTTAGATGATAACTACAAACTTGCAGAGATGGTGAGACGACCAATAAGGGGTGGACTACCTACCTGAAGCTTGAAGAATGTGGACAAGAGTCCTTTTGCTCCGAACATTCGGTACACCAAGAATCCACCTAATTTCTAGCTTCCTACATTGGAGACGTATGATGAAAATATGGATTCAACGGTTCTAGGGTACATCCGATATATAGAAGTATTGGGTACATCTGAAGAAGTGTTGGGATGGTGGTTCACTTTTTATCTCACAGATTTTGTGACGCGATGGTTTAGGCGTTGGAAAATGGTTCTATCAGCACATGGACCGAATTGGGGGAAATATTCATGAAATAATTCTGAGCCCATATTTCATGATCCAAGAATGTAATGACGTGTCAAGCGTGAAGCAGAGGGCCGGAGTGACCCTCATGAGTTTTTCGTTGAGATTCAATGCGGCATCTACCTTTTTGACAGGCTGGATCCATCAGTGGCTCTGATGATGGCGGCCAGGAGTGGCTAGTAAATCAGATTTCAAGGTTGCTTTGGTGTGGGATCCACCGATGGATCTCGTCGAATTTTATCTTGGGGCCAAAAGATACGCACGTCAAGAAGATGCCGAGGTTGAAAAGGAAGAAATTAATGCTACGAATAGCGGAGGACCGTCCGAAGCAAGATCTAGTAAAGATAAAGGAAAGCAGAAGATGGATGATGACTTTGAAGGATCAAAGTAGTAGAGAAGGGAGCCGAAATTATTTTCTTACATGGAATTGAATAAGACCCCAAATTAGATTTACCTTAATACCAGAGGAAAAATCCCCTATTGGAA
Source organism: Allium cepa (assembly GCA_030765085.1). Lineage (NCBI taxonomy): Eukaryota > Viridiplantae > Streptophyta > Magnoliopsida > Asparagales > Amaryllidaceae > Allium > Allium cepa. The sequence goes on along the minus strand of CM060938.1, from coordinate 24,354,983 downwards.
ACCAACGAGGAGTGAGCCCGCTGAGAGTAAGAGGAGGTCAGGAAAGTAATGTTTGTTCCATGAGATGGATGAGCATAACATAAATGATTATAGGCACTTGCGTGATCTGATCAAGGAAAAGGTCATAAACAACCAATTACAATAGTATACGAGAAACCAAAAAATGGTGGTGGAATAGGAGCCACTATCTGTGATAAATGGAAATGAACATGGATCAAAGTCGAGGATAGTCATCTAATGATTGGGATGGCGGGAAACCAGGTTCGGTTCTCACACTTTATTCTCATGTTCAATAAACGAAGAAATATTACAGTCGAGCCACTTACTCGTGTATGGGACCTTGATCAATCTCTGAGCATGCTCTGAGTTGGATGATAGATTGTAACTCCTAGTGAGATGGTTCTCATGATGTTGGACTTAATCTTTGTTAATGTATGGATTTGAACCCTATAAATGAATGCTTTATTTTTGAAATCCACTTAAATGTGATGACCGATATTAATCGTGGTAGTCCTATCCGGAGAGACGAGATGATGACTACAAGGTACAAGTCCTCTTATCGAAGGGTAATTAGGTTGGACTTGCACGAAAAGTAAGTCACATCGCCAAAGTGTGAGCGGATGGGACTATTTGGTGGCTGAGTCACCTTGTCGATGAGCAAGCAGATTGTTCGAAAAGATCAAACCCTAGTTTGGATGCGTACGATCCGGAGAGATTATGGACTTAACAATCGATCTAAAGCAGCCACAAATTTAATTTGTGATATGGAGAGATCGTAGATTTAACTATTGGCTTGAAAAAGCCATGGTTTCCACTAATGATCCTAAGAGACTGAGATTTCAACTAACGATCTCGAGAGATCGAGATTTTAACTATCGATCCATAGAGACCAAGCTTACGATTAACAATCTAGAATGATAGAGAATTGAATCGATCATCGAATACATGACCCAAAGAAATTAAGACGTTGATTTTGGCTTTGAATACTGTTTGACCTTGAAATGATTCGTTAGCAATTATTGAATCAAGCTATTGATTTCAACACGTGACTGCTAACTCTGGATGAATAAGGGATGATCCTGATTCATGATGCTGCCCATGACTTACAAATTCTAGGAGAACATGAATGATTGTCCATAACTGACACTTAAGCAAGGACTCGAGTTCTTAGCTATCATGGTTTAGAACAATCTTTGATCTATAGGAGAATCCAAAGAAACAGAATGATTCACCACAGCTTGATCGGCTAATAGCCAGAAAATTAAACTACTTATGTTGCATCAACTTTGACATCTGTTCTTGAGTAAAGGACACCTTCTATTCGTAAGGCATGCTTTTGAGGGAAAGTGTTATCCAGCCATTTGATCCCGCCATAATCAAATGAACTGAAACAGTCAAGCAGGAATCACGATAACTGTTAGTATGGATGCCAAACGGAGTCAAGAGACAAGGTTGTCAACATGCAAACAACCTCCTAAAGTGGTCCACACGTTACATTGCTTCAAGTAACGGGATCGAAGACCTTTTTGCAAGCAAAGTTATGGACCAGCACCGATCCATACCCGTGGGTCGATAATGATCCAAAATATCACCTCAAAGCGACTAGCGACCTATACCATATAAAGTTAAAACACAAATGAGCTAGTGCAAGCTTGTTGGAATGGTTTGCAAGCAATCACCAGCCCCAACTGTAATGAACCAGAATTTTCGATTCCGAAAATTCCAGATAGTTAGGAAAAGAAGAAAAGAGATAGAAGAAGAAACAGAAAACCAAACTCAGAATCTCACATTCGCAGTGGATAAAATATAATAAAAAATAATATTCTTTACACAAAGAAGGCTGTATTAGTCAATTACATTTTAATACATCAGAGTTACAAAATTTCACAATCACCGGACATTTAAAAACAACATGTCCTAGATAAACTACAATATATGGTATCAAAGAGGAATATAATCCATGCGTTCCTGCCATCCAGCTCGCCTCTTGGGCTCCAAAATGTCCTTACTTGAAAATTTGTAATACTCGGTCTGACCCGAGCGTTACATCAAAAAAACACCCGGGTCAGGCTGGAAACCAGCGTAAGTAAACACATATAATTTGAAATACTAGGTTCAAACCATAAAAGAAAAACCCGGGGTAATTCGTACTTCACTATCAGTTCATTACTTGTTATGCTCAGCACTTATTTCACAAATCAATCCCTAAGTACCCATACTTAGTTTCAAAGGTCCATATTATTCCATTCCAGCCTATTGATTTCTCATATCAAATCTATATAGATTTATTAGAGATTACAAATCGAAGTGGTTTGGGTATTTACTGATACCCGACCCCAGTCTCTTCGAATTCCAAGTCATCTTAACCCAAGTTTCAAGTGAAGTACAATTCAAACTTTAAATACAAGGTGTCACAGTAATTCATCATCAATAGATAACCACATTATCACAGTTTAAATCAACATATCATATCACATAGCATCACGAATCACATATTAGGGATAACAATTAATCCAAGACTTTTAATATCATTCTATCATCCACACACAAGGTTAATTAACCATACCATTCTAATTAATTTAAATAGATTAAATTAATTACTTCAATCATCTTTAAATCCTTCTTATTCAACATTAATTAATTACAAAACAATTAATTAATCATCCTCTAATTATCATTTTTAATTACATAAGTAATTAGCCTTTAATTAATTACACAAATAAATTATCCTTAACCATTTACAATAATTAAACTTTGATTACTTCATTAATTAATTAATTATAATTAATTACATTAATCCTTAATTAATTACTTATAATCACTTATTATTGATTAATTATCCTTTAATTAATCAATCCTTAATTACATCATTAATTACATTAATTAATGATCCCTTAATTATTTCTTAATTAAATATTAATCATATTTAATAATCTGTGTTCATTAATCAATCTTGATTAACCATAATCAGTAATTAGTTATCCTTAATTAATTACATCATTTAATTAACTTCAAATAACTTTACTAATCAATTCTTAAATTAATTACACTAATTAATTAATTATTAATTATTAATTACTTTCACTAAGTACTTTTCCTTCTTTATTAATTACACTAAGTTATTAAACCCAAACTAATATCATTCTTCAATTAATTACATCATGTAATTATCCACTAATTACTTCACTAAGTAATTATACTTAATAAATTACACTAAGTAATCATACTTAACCTATCATCCAATGATTATTTTAAATTTACTAAACTAATTAATTAACTTAAAATAATCACATTAATTTAGTTAATTACATTGAGTAATTAATTCCTTTAATTATTTCCATTAATTAATTACTTCTTAATTAATTACTTTATATTAATCTATTAACCCTTAATCATTTAAGTAATTAATTTTACAAGGTTAACTAAACCAATTATCTTAAAATTAATTACATTAATTTATCAACTCTAATTTCTAGTTGATGATCTTTAAATCACATTCATTTATTATCTATTAATTATTTTACTTAGTTGTTATCCTTAAATTTGCATTAAATGATTAAATTTAATTAATCCCACTAATTAATTATCCCTAATTAATTACAAACATACTTAAATTTAAGATAAGTTCTTTTATTTTATTTAAATGTTTTATTAAATGAACAATATGGAATCAATTACATAATTGAAGGTATAAAATTTCCTTTAAAACAAAACGATTTAAATTTTTAAATTTTAATCATTAAAATCTTTGAAAACTTGTCCAACTTTTTAGATGAATTAAATAAATAATTAATCTTTGAAAACTTAATTACTATTCCTTTTAAAACCCATTTATTTGAATATATTTTGAAAACTCGGTTTATTTCTTCTTAAAACATATATACCTAAAACTTAGAACATTCTCAAATAAAAATTTGTTTTATTTTTATTTAGCTTTGAAAATTTATTAAACATTTTCTTTCAGACTAGTATTCCTGTTAATTTCTAAAACTATAAAAAAAAACTCATTAACCAATTTCATTGTTGCCCTAAAACTGGTTCCTGTTTTAAATTAAAGCCTGAAACAAAAGGACCCATGCCAAACACGGAAAAACCCGAGCAAGATGAATCACGACTTCGAACAAAAACCTAATCACAACATGAGGCACTCGCAACACACAGGATCGAGTCGAACACGCATCACTCACGAGATAGATCCGAGCAACACTGCATCTTCCCAACCCACGATTAACTCAGATACACAACGTGCACAGTGCACTTGCACAACGACCTTACATCGCTCCAGCCAACTATGATGACTCCCACACATCGTCTACGTCTCCAACATCCCCTCCAGCCACCCAGATCCGAAGATAAAATCATAAAACGAAATCGAGCGATCTTGATGCTCACTGGAACTCAACCCTCGACGAAAAATGCCTCTCGCCACCGAATACGATCACCATAAAACTTGATACTCCATCTAGAGATGCTCCACGACCTGAAAAACCTTTTCTCCTACATGCGATTCACTCTGGCTATCCATCAACGCCAAACGATCCACGAGAACATCATCGACAAAACCGACCACAAAACCCTATATCATCGTCCCACGTATGCTCCGATGATCGATATCCTTCGCGATCAATTTTCCCACATCCCACGAGTCTCGAGTCTCCTCCAGATCAAAACTCAAAGGAAATCTCGCCGCCGATCATCGGCATTCGGCGAAAATCCCAATTTGGAACAATACCGTATATCTCGATTTTTAGCAAACTAAATTTTTTGATTTTACTTCCTAAATTTATCATTTGCCAAGACAAATCATATTAAACAATCAAATCTTAAGGTTAAGATCATCAATTTGTGACCTATCTTTGTTCTCCTCTGTAATTTCCAAATTTTTTTAAAATCATTAAAAATAAATACTTGATATTATTTTTAAAATTCATAACACATTGTTATAGTAAATTTTCATTTATACATCTCATCCTAAAATCGATTACTGAAGGAGATTTCAAAATTTTATATAAATATGAAGCCTGTAACTCAACAGAGGCAAGTTTACCCTATTTACAGACATGCACAGAGAAACCATCAAAAAAAACATTATTCACTATATTTCTACATCAATTATTATATGCATAAAAACAGATTTTTAAAACTGTTTTTTTAAAGAAGATTTACTCACCTGCATTTTGGGTTTGAAACATAGTAGGCCTCTGAAAATTTAAAAAACTGGACTTGATTTTTTTCTTCTGATCTGATTTCTGACTATGATTTACCGCTAACTTGTTGATCCTTGATCTGAAATGCTTGAGTTGATTCTTGGCTTGATTTTAGTTTTGCAGCAGCTTGAAAATTTAAGCAGAAGATTGTTTGCTTAAATTCCTGGTTTGGGTTTACAGCTTTTTGGTTTGAAAAAAATGTTTGTAGGCCTTTGTTTTTCTCTGGTTTAAAAATTGTTTTACAAGTTTATGTTTCTGAAATGTGAAAGAAAATTATAAAATTTCATTTTCTTTTTATTAGAAATTTTTTAAAATAAGTGACACTTGTTTCAAATGTATATTATAATTATTACACTTGTCTATTTTTATGCTTAATGACTTGCACTTGTAAATCTTGTATTCTATATGATTTACATTTGTAATTTCCATGCTTTAGTATGTTTTAATCTGTATTTATATTATATTTCAGTTTAGTTTTATATTTATAAATGTCTCAATTGTTTTAATATTCAAACTTCTTCTTTGTTTATCTTAAATAAAATTTGAAAGGAAATGAAATAAAATAAAGAAAAAAATCCAATTATAAACTTAAAAATAATTATATAAATATACCAGTCATTATATCTAAAAATTTAATATACTAAATCCAAATTAATGCTTTCAATTCTCCCACAAATATATATCTATCTTTTGAATTTCAATATTCTAATCCAAATTCAAATTCAATTTAAATTCAACTCAAATATATATATTTAAACAAATACAAATTCAATTTGTAAATTATAATTTTACTTAAAATCTATTTAAATATATAAAAATAACACATTATCTAATGCCTAAAAATCTAGGTTATCACATTCCTCCCCCCTTTGAATATTTTCATCCTCGAAAAGGAACGAAGCCAGAATTATTAAATGTTTATTATCAGAAAAATTAATCTTTAATCACTTTTTAAAACACTTTTTAAAATCTACATAATATTATAAAATAGTTTTTATAAAAATACTTTTTATAATTCGATGTCTCAACCAGTCTATCCTTGTTCTCACAGAAATTCGGTCATACGTTTATCGGGCGTACGACTGAAAATCTACAAGTACTTAGCAGACCCATTTTCAACACCTAATGAAAATACTTGGAAAATAATTTTATTGAAAATATAGAAAACATTTTTGAAAATTGAGGAAATATCTTTGGTGGGAATGCTCTAGAAATCATCAACCCCATCCATGGTCCCAGTTACATCCTGGTTTATGTTGTTGTCGCAGCAAAAGTCCATGTAACTGTAGGCATCAACGCCCTCGATTTTCGCTGCCAAAAATGAAACTTCTCCACTTCCACATAGGTCGCAGTCCACCGATGTAACATCAAACGTAGACTGTTGGCTCTCAGCAGCATACTCAACTTTCGCTATGTCACCATAGGTCGCAGTCCACCGATATAAAATCAAACGTAGACTGTTGGCTCTCAGCAGCGCACAAGAATTTCGCTATGCTCTGCAGTAGATCGCAGTGACATCGAGTTACACTGTCGTCACAGCATAACCCAAATGCCTCTATAGGCATCAGCGCTCTCGACTTTCGCTACACACTACACATAATCCTCAAGAACTAGTTTTGTTCGGACTCCTCACAGGATCAACTTTAGAACCCCCCTAGGGTTCAAGGTAGTACCGCCCTGTGGCACTCTTGAGAAGTTCATTTCAAGGGAGCGCCATTTCCCCCAGAGCCAATCTCAAAACACTTTATACTATACTCTTATAGTATCTTTCAAATCATACCCTTTATGATTTTCATCCAAATCTCCTTTAAACAAAATCGATAATTCTCAAACTAGGCTTTCGGAATTCCAATATTGATTTTACCCAAAAATAAAAAATCCTTTCCAAATCCAAAGGTTCCAAAAACCTTTCTCAAAATCATTCTCATAAGATCCTTTATATATATATATATAACTTTAAAAATCTTTGGATCACTTCAAACTTGTATAAATTCCCTTTTCAAACTTCAAAAACTTTCAAAAATCCTTTCCTTCCGGCAATAGATTCAACAAGGGGAGATTTACTTTATATAACAAATATATATAACTTTGTTTATTCCAAATCAAATATTCGAATTTGATTACTCTATAAAGTCACTTACCAGTTTACTTGCTTTCATAAAGTAAATTTTTACCATAGAAATATCCAATTTCCACTTTACTTCAACATATATTTCACAAAATATACCCTTCATTTCAAAAACCATTTCACATTTCTTATCCACAAATTCTCAGTATCAATTTCATTCAAATCCGTACGATGTACACATATCAGCCGTACGCTATACCAATCTGATCGCTCACTCGATCACACAATTTCATTTCCGAACTAGTATCGTCCACCCGACTTCCTAGTGCAGACTCATATCTGGTTTCTTGATCAGAAACCGTCATTCTCCTTTCATAGCTAACTATGATGGAGAATATCCAGAACCAATCAACAATCCATATCCAGGTTCGCCGTCGGAAATCGAGTGAAAAATCCAAACTCGGATCGATAAACTATTTCGAAATTTTGTCCTCGAATCCGGATCAAATCGCTATGCGAATAGAATAATATATGTACATCCTACATATTTATCTTTATTGATTATTAGCTAAATCAATCTCCTTTTCTATTCACATTTACTTTAATTTCCATTCACTTACTCGCAATTGCTTTAAATCCTCATTTGGATTATCACCTCAATTCTTATCTCAAATGGATATTTAATTATAAACAGTTTGAACTCTATCTAACTTAAATTAAGAAAATAGCTTGAAAAGTTTAAAAATAGATAAGTAGTTGAAAAATAATTATTAGTTTGTAAAATAGTTAAATAATGATAAAATAGTTATAAGATAGTTAAATAATTGTAAAATAGTTATAAATAATAATTAGTTATAAAATAGTTGAAAAACAGTAATTAGTTTATAAAATAGTTGTAAAATAGTTAAATAGTTCCAAAAATAATTGTAAAACAAGTATAAGATAGTTTGGCTTAAAAAAAGGTTGTATATATAATAAATAGCTTGGAAAAATAGATTCGTACTAAAATAATTTATTTTGATAAGTCCAAAGTCAAATTGTTCAATTCCCAACCTCTATTTCCAATCAATTCAATTTAAATTTCCGCTTTAATTTAAATTGACTCAATTCCAATTTAAATAACTTCAATTTCCATTGAGATTGATTTAACCCCAATTCAAGTTGAATTAATCCTTAATTTCTTTCCTAAATTCATCAAATTCCATTTGAATTTACTTATTCAACTTTAATCAAAATTTCAATTAATTCAAATAAATTTCAAATTGAACCACTTTCAATTCATATCAATTTCAGTTTGAATTAATCCTAATTCCCATTTGAATTTGAACTCATTCAACTTCAAATTAATCCAATTCAAATTTTCCATTTGAATTTTTAAACATATCCATCTTCAATCACAATTCCAATTAATTCAAATCAAATTCAATTTGAACTAATTCAATTCAAATTTCAAATTTAAACCATCCTGAATTATATAAATTTGAGTCAAATTTTTAAATGTTGATTTAATCCTTTAAATCAAATCAACTTATATCTTTAAACCATTTAATTCTAAATCCAAATTCCATTCTTAACCTATTTCAAAGTTCAAATAATAATTCAAATCCTTTTTAAACATCTAAATCTTTGAAATTCAATTTATCATCAAATTTCAAATTTTGAAACCAAACCTTTGAAGTTTTATCTTAAACATTCAAATCTTAAGTCCAAAATGATTCCATTTTATCTTATTAATGGATATATTACCACACCCATCTCTTCATTTATTTAAACAAATCCAATTTCAGCTTAAAGATTATTAACAACAATAGGATGATATCATCCAATTTATTTTTAAACATCCATCCATTTCCAATTTCCAGATCTCAAACCCATTTTGAAATCACACGAACTCCCTATTCAAATCAACCATTTAACTTCCCAAGTTAAATCTCAACTTTCATCTTGAATTTCCAAATCAGGTTGTTCATTTTGCTTACTCATTAATACCCATTTTATTATTAAACGCAACAATCATTTATGATAATAACCAAGATTATCATGTCTGGAAACAAATTCATTATTCTCTTATTCTAAAACTCCTTCCCAAATTCAAGATTTAAATTTCAGTTTGAGTCCATTTCAAACTTATCTTTATTCAATTCCAATTTGGTTGAATTTCTATTAACACTTAATTTAATTTCAATAATTTAACAACCAATTACCTTAATATTTATTAGAAAGAAATATTGTTTTATATATCAAATTATATTCTTATAAAAAATCATTTAAAATCTTTGTATAAGAAAATAACAAGTACGCTCTCATATATATATATATATATATATATATATATATACACACACACATAGGCACTCAACTCATTCTAGGGTACCATTGACCCTATCCTTAATGCGTAATCCCACCAGGGCCAAGGTTCTCACTTACCCTGGCTCTGATACCAAATGTAACGGCCCGGAATTTTCAATTTCGAAAATTCCAGATAGTTAGGAAAAGAAGAAAAGAGATAGAAGAAGAAACAGAAAACCAAACTCAGAATCTCACATTCGCAGCGGATAAAATATAATATCAAATAATATTCTTTACACAAAGAAAGCTGTATCAGTCAATTACATTTTAATACATCAGAGTTACAACATTTCACAATCACTGGACAGTTAAAAACAACATGTCCTAGATAAACTACAATATATGGTATCAAAGCGAAATATACTCCATACATTCCTGCCATCCAGCTCGCCTCCTGGGCTCCAAAACGTCCTTACCTGAAAATCTGTAATACTCGGTCTGACCCGAGCGTTACATCAAAGTAACACCCGGGTCAGGCTGGAAACCAGCGTGAGTAAACCCATATAATTTGAAATACTAGGTTCAAACCATAAAAGAAAAACCCGAGGTAACTCGTACTTCACTATGAGTCATTACTCGTTATGCTCTGCACTTATTTCACAAATCAATCCCGAAGTACCCATACTTAGCTTCAAAGGTCCATATTATTCCATTCCAGCCTATTGATTTCTCATATCAAATCTATATAGATTTATTAGAGATTACAAATCGAAGTGGTTTGGGTATTTACTGATACCTGACCCCGGTCTCTTCGAATTCCAAGTCATTTTAACCCAAGTTTCAAGTGAAATACAATCCAAACTTTAAATACAGGGTGTCACAGTAATTCATCATTAATAGATAACCATATTATCACAGTTTAAATCAACATATCATATCACATAGCATCACGAATCACATATCAGGGATAACAATTAATCCAAGACTTTCAATATCATTCTATCATCCACACACAAGGTTAATTAACCATACCATTCTAATTAATTTAATAGATTAAATTAATTACTTCAATCATCTTTAAAACCTGCTTACTCAACATTAATTAATTACAAAAAAATTAATTAATCATCCTCTAACTATCATTTTTTATTACATTAAGTAATTAGTCTTTAATTAGTTACACAAATTAATTATCCTTAACCATTTGCAGTAATTAAACTTTAATTACTTCATTAATTAATTAATTATAATTAATTACATTAATCCTTAATTAATCATATTTAATTAATTACTTATAATCGCTTATTATTGATTAATTACCCTTTAATTAATCAATCCTTAATTACATCATTAATTACATTAATTAATGATCCCTTAATTACTTTTTAATTAATTATTAATCAAATTTAATAATTAATCTTTATTCATTAATCAATCATGATTAACCACAATCAGTAATTAATTATCCTTAATTAATTACATCATTTAATTAACTTTAAGTAATTTTATTAATCAATTCTTAAATTAATTACACTAAGTAACTAATTATTAATTACTTTCACTAAGCACTTTTCCTTCTTTATTAATTACACTAAGTAATTAACCCAAACTACTATCATTCTTCAATTAATTACATCCTGTAATTATCCACTAATTCCTTCATTAAGTAATTATACTTAATAAATTACACCAAGTAATCATACTTAACCCATCATCCAATGATTATTTTAAATTTATTAAACTAATTAATTAACTTAAACTAATCACATTAATTTAATTAATTACATAGTACTTCCATTAATTAATTACTTCTTAATTAATTACTTTATATTAATTTATTAACCCTTAATCATTTAAGTAATTAATTTTACAAGGTTAACTAAACCAATTATCTTAAAATTAATTACATTAATTTATCAACTCAAATTTCTAGTTGATGATCTTTAAATCACATTCATTTATTGTCCATTAATTATTTTACTTAGTTGTTATCCTTAAATTTGCATTAAGTGATTAAATCTAATTAATCCCACTAATTAATTATCCCTAATTAATTATAAACTTACTTAATTTAAGATACATTCTTTTATTTTATTTTAATGCTTCATTAAATAAATAATTTGAAATCAATTATATAATTGAAGGTATAAAATTTCCTTTAAAACAAAACGATTTTAAATTTTAAATTTTAACCATTAAAATCTTTGAAAACTTGTCCAACTTTTTAATGAATTAAATAAATAATTAATCTTTGAAAACTTAATTACTATTCCTTTTAAAACCCATTTATTTAAATTTATTTTGAAAACTCGGTCTATTACTTCTTAAAAAAATATATACCTAAAACTTAGAACATTCTCAAATAAAAACTTGTTTTATTTTTATTTAGCTTTGAAAATTTATTAAACATTTTCTTTCAGGCTGGTATTCCTGATAATTTCTGAAACTATAAAAAAAACTCATTAACCAATTTCATTGTTGCCTTAAAACTGGTTCTTGTTTTAAATTAAAGCCTGAAACAAAAAGACCCGTGCCAAATGTAGAAAAACCCGAGCGGACTTTGAACACAAACTTGGTCACAACACGAGGCACTCGCAACATACAGCCTCGAGTCGAACACGCATCACTCACGAGATAGACCCGAGCAACACTGCATCTTCCCAGCCCACTATCAACTCAGATACACAACGTGCACGGTGCACTTGCACGGCGTCCTTACGTCGCTCCGGCCAACTACGATGGCTCCCACACATCGCCTACATCTCCTACATCCCTTTTGGCCACCTAGATCCGAAGATAAAATCATAAAACGAAATCGAGCGATCCTGATTCTCACTGGAACTCAACCCTCAACGACGAACGCCTCTCGCCATCGAATATGATTACAGGAAAACTTGATGCTCCACCCAGAGACGCTCCACGACCTGACAAACCCTTTCCCCCTCATGCGATTCACTCTGGCTATCCATCAACGCTGAATGACCTACGAGAACATCATTGTAACAACCCGTTATTTTCAGCCAATCGCATCCACACATGCCAGACTTGAATTACTCAAAATACCGCATTGTAAATAAATTTGTAGAAAATGAAATATAATCACAGAATCACAGACACAAGACTAACTCGCAGCGGAAATTAAAATACCATAGTAGTTCATGAAGCTACTATAACAAACTCTCAAAACATAATATGTAATATCAGTCTGAAAAGCATATACAATAAAAATCTCAAATACATAGCGGTTTATAAATACCAGGGCTGAAATAGAACAGCTGAAACTGAAAGGAAATAGATAACTAGACAAGCAGAATCTCCGGCGATTCCTAGCTCCAGAAAAGAAATCCAAAGCTAAGCTGTAAATACTCAGGCTGACCCGAGCGTAAAGTAAAACACAAAACACTCGAGTCAGGACATATATACTTATGTAATGTAAATCATCTCAAGTGAACTGTAGTAGAAACGTACTATAACTTAAAGGATGCTTCGAATCTCCCATCCTCTAAGGATCAATTAAACCATAAATTCAATACATCCCATGGTTAAAATTTCAAAATAGTAATTTATACTTCGAAATCAAATAACATTTCAAAATTCAATATCATTAAAAATCCATTTCAAAATATCAAAATATCGTATCTTTTCAAAACCACATTCATTTTATTTAAAATACCATTTCAACGCACATTTCAAAATAGTTTATATTTCAAAAAAATTACTTCATTTTAAATCATTAAAATGAAGTTATTATATTTAATTATTAAATTTCCAAAATTTTAATCTTTAAAAGTTCATTTATTCACTTAAATTTACTAAAACAATGAAAATTCAACTTTCGCAGCATTTAGAAAATGGTACGGAAAGTTACTTTTAAAACAGTTCAATTTAACAAAAGACGGCATTTAAAAATGCTGTTATAGGGTTACTTTAGTTCAAATAAAACCTTAGTTAATTTCTGCAACTATAGCACTTACAAAGTGCTATAATAGTCCTTAATTCAATTTAGCCATTTAGTTCATTTCTATCAACTACAGCATTTGCAAATGCCGTGATATCCTTTACATTAGAAATAATAACATTCAAAATGCTGTTAATTAAATTCCAAATATTCAATATAATTTCACAAACAATTAAATCTTTGTTAAATCGATTTAAACTTATAAAATCATATATTTTCACTTTTAAAACGATCATTTAAATACCCTTATATTTATGATTTTATAAAGTGAAATTTTCATTCGAAAATCGAAATTTAATAATAATTTACTTATATAATTCAAGCATTAAATTTCAATTCTTTAATTAAATTTTTAACTTAACACTTAAGTTTAAATTTCCAAATATAACTTATTTTTCATTTTATTTACTTAACTTAAAATTCATTTTTAAACAAAATTTACAAATTTCCAATCTAAGTTATATTTCAAAATTCAACTTAAATATTCATTTATTTAACCATTTAACTTATTCAAAAATCATTAACACTTCATAAAATCATTTTAAATTCATTTTAATTCAAATTTTCATCTATTTATCATATTTCCTACTTAATTTAAATTCCATTTATAACCAAATCATAATTTCCAAAATAACTTATATTTCAAATTATAACTTTACCATTAATTTATTTCACTTATAAATTTTTAGAAAATCAATAATGCTTTAAAAAATCATTTTCAATTAAGTTTAAATCAAAATATTATAATATTTACATTTCTAAAATAGTTTAAAAATTTTTGAAAAATATTTACTAACCAGGGGTCTGTATATCATTTTCTGTCCTAAGTAAAGTGATACAGATATTATATAATTTCAATCCGTAATTTACAAAGGAAACCCGGGTTCTATCATTTCAAACCCGCAATCCCAAGTAAAAATGAAATAAATAAAAATCATTATGGCCTATCGTTTTAGCCCATAATGATTTTTCCCTATTCTAAAGTCTGTTCGGGTATGTCTCATTTCAACCCACAGTGATTCTAATCTAAAGGAAACTGGCAGTGTGATAAACTGATATAAATAAACAGAATAACATTATATAACAGTAACAAATGGTATAACAGGTAAATAAGCATGGATGAACATCATATGATCATAACGTAACAAATATAGCATGGTGATATGTTTTACAGATTCAATTGTGATCAGTTTACTAGTCATATAAGTTTAACTTTGTCTGGTGAGAATTACTCACTTGTATATGCTGGAGATGACAACCAAATGCGCAAACAAAGATCTTCAAAGGCACGATAACATGACAATGATTTGAGAGTGGGAGAGCCAAAGCTAATTGCCTTGTCAAATATCAAACAAAACAAAGTACAATATGAATCACAAACCAAAATATTTATAACCACTGCTAGGAATAAATACACAACTCAAAGCTAGAGCTTTTGCACTTGCATTCAATAACATATGCTTCAGCTATAGAATGGAAAAGCACCGTTATGGGATGGATTTAGATCAGGTTCAGGTCATATAGGTTGACCATAACAATATATATAGGAGAAAAGAGAGATATGTGTGCATGAACACACAACTACAAGGCAACTACATGGATTCCTATGCAACAATGGCTTCGGCCAAGACATGATTGGGCACGACCAGGTCTGGGAAGATCAACTACAGGTGTTGCAAAGGTCTTAGGCTCAGATTTGGCTGGTGGTGGTGGTGCACAAGTCGGCCAAGGTGGTGGTTGGAGTGGTGGAAACAAGGGGAAGTTCGGCTAGCATGTTAAATGTGGAGTTTTCTTCATTTTTTTGGTGGATCACCATCATTGTAACGACCCAGAATTTTTAATAATTAAAATATGAATATTTAATTAATTTTAAATATTAATGAGTGAATTTTATAGTCAAATAAATTTTTATTTGAATAATTGGATTTAATTGAATAATTAAATCGATAATTTAATATATTAAATTATGGAAATAATTGAAAATTGGGTTAAATATGATTGAAAATGATTTGTAAAATTTTATTTTATCATATTGGAGTTAGAATGATATTTTAGAACTTTTAAAATCGAATTAAGAGTTAATTTGTGAAAATTGAATATTTTAATATCAAAATCGACTAGTGAAAATAGTCAATTTTTGAACAGTCTTAGAATTGAACGAAACCAGTTTCATTAGATCCGTAATAGTTAGTTATTACCGGATTTCAATTTTCGTGTCAATCGGAGTTATCGTTTGAGCGTGGCCGCTCGAAACGCATCGATTTATTTTTAATTTTAATTTGGCGAGTTAAAATAGCCATTTTTCAAAAAGTCTCGGATTTCGACGAAACTAGTTTCATCGGATCCGTAATGTGATATTATTGTAAGGTTTCAAATTTCAAGTCAATTGGATTTACCGTTTGTCCGGTACGAATTAAAACGCCTAGAAAATCGCTTAAATCGGTTTAATTTAAATTGAGCGTTTATAGCCATAACTCGCACATACTTCCGAATTAGCTTTCGAAACCTGTTCCATTGTGTCCGGAACGCGGGGTAAACCCTAGGAACGCTGGTTACGGCGCGTAAATCGGAGTTCGGAATTTCCGGATGAATAGTGTTCGATTTTTCTTTATAAATAGACCAACACCTTCATAATTTAGAAAAATAAAATAAAAACCTAATTTATAAACCTAGCCGCCGTTCACCCCATGAATGGCCAGAAATTTGCTTCGTTCCTCCCTCCAAATCTTCAAATCCGTGCAACGATTCAAGAAAGTTTCAACTAGAAACTCGTAGAGCACATCGCAAACTACCTATCCAACGGTCATGATCGTCTCTAGTGCTCCGGATTGGCGACAAATCTCGCTCAAAAGCCTGGAGTTCGGCCTCGAACTGCGTGCTATAGGGATGGCCGAGTTCAACTTGCTTGGGGCCGAGTGTAGCTTGTGCGAAGGGCTTCAAGATGGCGGTGGTGTGATGGAGTTTAGTCGAGTGTGGTGGTCGAAAATTGAAACCCTAATGTATGCTAATGGGTTCAAGTTGCGGCCTGGGGATTATGTAGCGTGCGTGAATGAGGGGAGGAGAGAAAGGACGTGCGGTCTTGATCGTGTGGTGGGAGATCCTACGGCTGTTAATTGTATGGGTTTAAAAATTAATAAGTTTATGTTGAATTGTTTATATAAATTAGTACAAACTTCAAATATTCATAACTTTTTCATACGAGGTCTAAAACGCGCGAAACCAGTTGCGTTGGAATCGTATGGACGAGCACTACGCGATGGAATTGGATTGGAGTCGTTGGAGTTAGTGAGAATTTTGGGTAAAATTAAACGTCCGTTTAATTTTATTCGAAATAATTCGCTAAAACGAAATTGAAATCAAGGTGAGAACTTCTCACTCAATCGAATCAGTTTCGATTTTATTTTAAATAGTTAGATTTAAAATATTTGAATGCATGTTTGAATGATGATTGTTATATATTGATTGTTAAAATAGACATTATACGCCGTTAGTAAGCGGATGTTATTTATTAAAAACATATACCGCGAATATTTCATAAACAGTGAAATTGGTATTATATATAATATCAATATATATATATTGGCATATGTGTATATTGCAGTTGTTGATTTCCCGCATTTTTTAGCGGATGAGACCCTATTGCGCCGTTATTAAGCGGATAATATTTAATAAGAACATATACCGCGAAAATTTCGTACTGGAACGGAATTGGTATTGTGCTAATGTTTGTGGATGCAGGAAAACAGGTTGGAGGGATCCAACTGGATTCCTCAACAGTTTTTATTTGATTTCAGATATTTTGATATTTGATGGATTTTCATATTGATATATGATATCGTTGTAGTCGTGATTGACTATTTGGTGTGTAGCATCATTGGACCCAGATTTTGGGATTTTAAAATGATTTTTAAAGTGATTTTTGAAAATATACTTTATTTTTGGAATTGATCCATTTCAAATAAATAAACGTTATAATTTTTAAAGTTATAAAAATTATGATTTTGAGAAATACGGTTAAAGATTGATTTTTGAAAATACGGGTTAATGATGTTATAAAATAGTTTAAACTGGGATTTTTAAATTTATTATAAAAAGTTTAAAAATAGGATTTATAAAAATTTGATTATTTTATAAATCAAGAGAATGATGAAATTATAAAGGAGATTAAAGATGTTTTAAAATAATAGTATAAATTGATTTTATAAAGGATTTATAAATTGATATTTATAAGTTAAAACATTTGAATTATAAAACGAGTTTTTATAAGTGTTTGAATGAAGCGAAAATGAATTTCATTAAAGAATGAAATTTATAGAATTATAAATGGTGAAGTTATAAATGAAATTTATAAATAGTAGGATTTATAAATTTGTGAAGTTAATTGAAGAATAGATTTGGTTAAATAAATGAATCTTATAGATTATAAGATTTATGGTTTGGAAAGTCTTTTGGAGGAACGATTTTGTAAAATAATCGTTTTATAAGTATTTAACTTATAATATGAACTTTTAGTTTATAATTGAGTTATAAACTGGAATAGGTTAATAAAAGAATTTATAAAAAGGAAGTTTTTATAAATAAATAGAAATGGAATTTATAAACGTTGTTTTATAAATTCACAAATGACTTATTTTGACAAGAAAATTTGTTGAAATCTATAAATGGAGTTATATTCACATTTTTGAATAGTGAATAATCCTTTGAAATAAAATGAATAAAAGGATGAAATGTGTTAACGTAGTATATTCACGTTTTTGAATAGTGAATAATATGTTAAAGAAATTGTTTTGAATGTGATGTTTTAAATAGAATTAAAACGATCTAACGATGTTTAAAATGTGTTGAGATTCAAAACCATAGATTTCAACATTTATTATTGAAATAGATGTTTTCGAGAAATAAAAGGAAATGGTGGACTATAATACTGTTGTTATAGTAAATGATTTCCGAAAGGAAATGTTTTGTATAGTATTGGGATTTATATATCTATTTTGATTTCGAATCCCTATACCTAGTGATTTGGGTTGTCGTAACGATGTTTTACGCAACATTCGTTTTGGCCCAAATGAATATGTTTAAGAGAGTGATTTCCTTAAAGAATGAAATATATACTTAATTTCGATTTAAGTATATTGAATATTTTCTAAGTGTTGAAAATAAATAAAAATTGTGAATTACTTATTAAATAAGTATGGAAATGTTTTCCAATATAAAGTGAATATTTTGAGAATTTATCTTTTTGAAGATAAATTGAAATGAATAATTGAAATCGAATATTCATAGATATTTTGAAATATAAATTCATTATGGAATTTATAAAAGAAAGTGGAATTTGTAGAAAAATAAATATTGATTTATTTTTGAAGTGTTAAAATTATATATCTTGTAAAGATATTTGGTGAAATAAATAATTTGGAAAATTATTTGGAATCTGGTGATGTGTGCATATCCAGTGATAGTTCAATAACCGACTATCAATATTTCCCTCTGAATGGGTAATTGATGTGATTTGTTTGAATTTGAATGCCACACTTATTTTTGAATAAGCGCTCACTATTCGGGTTAACCGGGAAAGGACCATGGGGTCGTATAACCCACTCCGAATATGTGATACGTCGTTGTGAATTGCATTGAAGATCGGTGTTGAAGATCGAGTATTTGTGAAAGCGATAGGATGACCTATCGATTGTCTCTGCACTGGGTAGCTCCTGGTATAGAGATCTCCTAAGTGATGGGAAATTTGATCGGGATTGTGAATACCCGGATTTGCAAGGGCTTCGTAAGAAGTGCCTTCGGTTTTGTTCGAGCCCGGAACAGACTTGTATGGATTGTGTGTCTGACATTACAAGTTGAGATATAAAGCCGATTTCTTTCAAATATATTTCTGTTGGTGGCGGAGAATTTATTCTTTTAGCTTAACACCCTTCTCTGAGACGTACGAGCTCAGAGGTTATGTAGTTGAAGGTTATCGCGATATATTCCCAATTTGGTAATGTGACATGCTGAGTGATGCTGAAATGATCATTGTGTTGATTATTTGTGATAGG
Organism: Allium cepa; assembly: GCA_030765085.1. Classification (NCBI taxonomy): domain Eukaryota; kingdom Viridiplantae; phylum Streptophyta; class Magnoliopsida; order Asparagales; family Amaryllidaceae; genus Allium; species Allium cepa. The sequence goes on along the minus strand of CM060938.1, from coordinate 24,335,414 downwards.
ATCGTTTATTTGATCGTCTATCTTTGTGATCATTTCTATGATCATTTGTTGACCCAAAGCATGGCTTTTGTATAAAGTATGTTTTTGTGGACGTGAATTCGTCGAGCCTCACACCCCGTGAATGGTCAAAACATGAAAGATGCGGCAAGGTTATGAGGGGTAGCGCCCTTTAGGATGTGTGCATTTCCTTCTGGAAAAGGGTGGTATCATGGTATGGAGCCCAGATACTTACTCATGTTGAAAACACTTTGTTATGATTGTGTGAATTGATTACGAGCGCTCGGTTAAAGGTCCCAAAGGACCGGGGGATGGCATATTCGGTCAGTTGTTACTCAGTTAGGGGTAACCCGGCCTTGTGTTGGTAGAGATCCGGTTTGGTTCTCGGGGATGTCCATCCAGAGGCATTCTCATGTGGCAATGGGAAGTTCCTTGGCCTGATCATTCGTTGGAAATCCAAAGAAACAATACGTGACTTGTACGGTTTTAGTTGTAGAACCTGCCATCTAATATGGTAGCTATTAGTAGGCATAATATAATGGTACCTATGCTGGCTAAGATTTATATTCTACTTTCGAAATGAATTTCTTCTACACTATGCACTAATAATAATATCAAAATTGATTTGATTTTAATACGTATCAAGCATCTTTGACTATCATAAGGAGAAATCTCCTCCAAGTCTGCGTTTGCATTGTGTGTGTGGCAGGAGGTCTTATGGTAGTCTCATTTTTAAAAGCATTGCGAATTGACTTTAAAAATATTCTCTATTTTGATTTAAAAGATAAATAAACTGTTTTGAGTTCTCACACCAGTCACATGACTGACTCGGAGTTTATTGTTTTCCTTCCTAAACTCTGGGTGCCCACCAATTTCCACACGGGCAGTCAAGAGTTAAGGTTTATCAGGATATTCTGGATATTCAGGAATTGCTGGAGGCAAGCTGGATGGCATGGCGTATTACTAGCTATATAGTATTTCCTTTTCCGCTGCACTATTTGTTGTTGTTGTTGTACACTCTGATGATATGATGTAATGAAATGTGATGTAATGTAATAACTGATATAGTTCTTGTTTAAAGATTATTCATTTATTTATTATATGTTGTTCCGCTGCGAATTGTGAGATTCTGTTATTGTTCTGTTGTTTTCTGTTCCATCCTATTCTCTTTTCTTTCCGTTCTATATTTCTATTTTCTATTCTCTTTTTCTTTCTATTTTAAAAAATTTCTATGCTCTATTTTCTTTTCTCTCTATTTTCTGTCTTTCCTCTTTTCTCTATATTTTCTACCTTATCTATTATCTTCTACCTTCTTCTCTCTTCTTCTTCTTTTCCTTTTCCTAATTTTTTCTTAAACCCCTAAGGGTTCGTATTTTCGTTCATCTTGAATTAGAAATGGAGATTAGTGTCTATTCAAGGAGTACGGATTTACGGGTCTTTACAGTTGGTATCAAAGCTTATGGTTAAGCGACAACCATGGTTCTGTTGGGTATTACTCATTAGAGATAGAGTCAGCAGTACTCTAGAATGAATTTGAGTGTAATAATAGCTATGAGAGCGTATTTGTTAGTGAATATAAAATTGTTTTATATTGTGATGGTTGGTTTATTGAGTGGTATATGAACTTTCGTCAGCGTGGTCCGCAAGATTATGCCGAAAGGGTTTCTAAACACTTGAATAGAACAATTCGACATAATATTGTTTTTAAAAAATTGAGTAAATGAAATAATTTTACCTTGATTATATTTTATATATAAAGAAATAATTTTTCAGAATTATTAAAGTGTATATAAGTTGATTGTTTAGTTATTTGAATAATCTAAATTGAAGAATAATTGTATAAGTAAAGAATTATAAGAAATGAATTATAATTAATGTGATTTACAATTGTGAAATAAACTTATATATATGAGAAGTGAAACTATATGAATATATTTATAAATATGAGTTGAAATAAAAATGAATTTAAAGTTAAATGAAATATAACTTAAGAGATGTTGAATGAAGTTGATATTAGTATCAAAGTAAATTAATAAAGTTAAGTGATAGATTTGAACTTGAGTTATATAAATGAAATTCAACTTTAGAAATTGAATTGAATTAATGAATTGAATGTTAATCAATTGAATGTAAATAAAATTAGTATGAAATAATGAATATAAATGTTAATTCATTAAAATCTAATGTTATTGAAAGTTGAATAAATTGGAATGGAAATCAATTTAATGTTAAACCAAATGGAATTAAATGTGTTGAACCAAATTTAATGTAAAGTGAATAATTTGGTTATGTTGAATATACATTGGTTGTTATTTGATTGTTAGTTGATTGTATATAATTCATTAAGTATTAATGAAATTGGAAGCTTAAGTAATTGAAATCCAATTGGAAGTTAAGTGAATCTTAAATAGAATTGAATTTGATTTGGAAGTGAACCAACTAGAATATGAATTAGTAAATATAAACTAATTGAAAATGAATGTTAGCAAACATCCACTGTTAATGAATCAAATATGATTTAAATGGAAAACTATTTCAGTGAATATTAATGAGAATATGAATGAACATTTGTTGGTTATGAATGCTAGTTGGTTGATGGTTGAATATAATTGCTTTATTGCAGTTGCTATGTTGACATATATAGTACTATGTTGCTATATGTTGTATATTGAGATTATTTTCATATATGCATGTTCTCATGTTGTTTGTTGAGTATTTAGTAGGTGCGGATCGCGTTTGCTTCGCATTTGGAGCTCGCTTTCGCGCTATATTAGCCGTATACGCTTGCTAATAAAATATAAGGTACATATCTCGGATTACATACCGTACTTTTACATTTTTTTCCTTCGGGATGCCTCATTACTTGATGAGATGTATATTTGTGATATATATACTGTCATTTTTTTTCGGATCGAGCCGCGCAAAGGAGACTATGGCGAATTTTTCCGAAAATTTAAGGGTTAGAAAAAATTTGAGAAAATCTGGAAAATTTTGAAAACTTTAACTTTTATTTGGAATTGAAGTTAAACAATAGTAGTTGTTTTTGAAAAGATAACTAAGTATGATTTGAAAACTTAGTAAAGTTATTGTAAGAAGTTTGACTATGGATTTTGGAAAATTAATAAATTCTATAACTTTTCTTACTTGTAATTTCGAGGACGAAATTCTTTTAAGGGGGGAAGATTGTAACGACCCAGAATTTTTAATAATTAAAATATGAATATTTAATTAATTTTAAATATTAATGAGTGAATTTTATAGTCAAATAAATTTTTATTTGAATAATTGGATTTAATTGAATAATTAAATCGATAATTTAATATATTAAATTATGGAAATAATTGAAAATTGGGTTAAATATGATTGAAAATGATTTGTAAAATTTTATTTTATCATATTGGAGTTAGAATGATATTTTAGAACTTTTAAAATCGAATTAAGAGTTAATTTGTGAAAATTGAATATTTTAATATTAAAATCGACTAGTGAAAATAGTCAATTTTTGAACAGTCTCAGAATTGAACGAAACCAGTTTCATTGGATCCGTAATAGTTAGTTATTACCGGATTTCAATTTTCGTGTCAATCGGAGTTATCGTTTGAGCGTGGCAGCTCGAAACGCATCGATTTATTTTTAATTTTAATTTGGCGAGTTAAAATAGCCATTTTTCAAAAAGTCTCGGATTTCGACGAAACCAATTTCATCGGATCCGTAATGTGATATTATTGTAAGGTTTCAAATTTCAAGTCAATTGGATTTACCGTTTGTCCGGTACGAATTAAAACGCCTAGAAAATCGCTTAAATCGGTTTAATTTAAATTGAGCGTTTATAGCCATAACTCGCACATACTTCCGAATTAGCTTCCGAAACCTATTCCATTGTGTCCGGAACGCAGGGTAAACCCTAGGAACGCTGGTTACGGCGCGTAAATCGGAGTTCGGAATTTCCGGATGAATAGTGTTCGATTTTTCTTTATAAATAGACCAACACCTTCATAATTTAGAAAAAAAAAAAACCTAATTTATAAACCTAGCCGCCGTTCACCCCATGAATGGCCAGAAATTTGCTTCGTTCCTCCCTCCAAATCTTCAAATCCGTGCAACGATTCAAGAAAGTTTCAATTAGAAACTCGTAGAGCACATCGCAAACTACCTATCCAACGGTCATGATCGTTTCTAGTGCTCCGGATTGGCGACAAATCTCGCTCAAAGGCCTGGAGTTCGGCCTCAAACTGCGTGCTACAGGGATGGCCGAGTTCAACTTGCTTGGGGCCGAGTGTAGCTTGTGCGAAGGGCTTCAAGACGACGGTGGTGTGATGGAGTTTAGTCGAGTGTGGTGGTCGAAAATTGAAACCCTAATGTATGCTAATGGGTTTAAGTTGCAGCCTGAGGATTATGTAGCGTGCGTGAATGAGGGGAGGAGAGAAAGGACGTGCGGTCTTGATTGTGTGGTGGGAGATCCTACGGCTGTTAATTGTATGGGTTTAAAAATTAATAAGTTTATGTTGAATTGTTTATATAAATTAGTACAAACTTCAAATATTCATAACTTTTTCATACGAGGTCGAAAACGCGCGAAACCAGTTGCGTTGGAATCGTATGGACGAGCACTACGCGATGAAATTGGATTGGAGTCGTTTGGAGTTAGTGAGAATTTTGGGTAAAATTAAACGTCCGTTTAATTTTATTCGAAATAATTCGCTAAAACGAAATTGAAATCAAGGTGAGAACTTCTCACTCAATCGAATCAGTTTCGATTTTATTTTAAATAGTTAGATTTAAAATATTTGAATGCATGTTTGAATAATGATTGTTATATATTGATTGTTAAAATAGACATTATACGCCGTTAGTAAGCGGATGTTATTTATTAAAAACATATACCGCGAATATTTCATAAACAGTGAAATTGGTATTATATATAATATCAATATATATATATATTGGCATATGTATATATTGCAGTTGTTGATTTCCCGCATTTTTTAGCGGATGAGACCCTATTGCGCCGTTATTAAGCGGATAATATTTAATAAGAACATATACCGCGAAAATTTCGTATTGGAACGGAATTGGTATTGTGCTAATGTTTGTGGATGCAGGAAAACAGGTTGGAGGGATCCAACTGGATTCCTCAACAGTTTTTATTTGATTTCAGATATTTTGATATTTGATGGATTTTCATATTGATATATGATATCGTTGTAGTCGTGATTGACTATTTGGTGTGTAGCATCATTGGACCCAGATTTTGGGATTTTAAAATGATTTTTAAAGTGATTTTTGAAAATATACTTTATTTTTGGAATTGATCCATTTCAAATAAATAAACATTATAATTTTTAAAGTTATAAAAATTATGATTTTGAGAAATACGGTTAAAGATTGATTATTGAAAATACGGGTTAATGATGTTATAAAATAGTTTAAACTGGGATTTTTAAATTTATTATAAAAAGTTTAAAAATAGGATTTATAAAAATTTGATTATTTTATAAATCAAGAGAATGATGAAATTATAAAGGAGATTAAAGATGTTTTAAAATAATAGTATAAATTGATTTTATAAAGGATTTATAAATTGATATTTATAAGTTAAAACATTTGAATTATAAAACGAGTTTTTATAAGTGTTTGAATGAAGTGAAAATGAATTTCATTAAAGAATGAAATTTATAGAATTATAAATGGTGAAGTTATAAATGAAATTTATAAATAGTAAGATTTATAAATTTGTGAAGTTAATTGAAGAATAGATTTGGTTAAATAAATGAATCTTATAGATTATAAGATTTATGGTTTGGAATGTCTTTAGAGGAACGATTTTGTAAAATAATCGTTTTATAAGTATTTAACTTATAATATGAACTTTTAGTTTATAATTGAGTTATAAACTGGAATAGGTTAATAAAAGAATTTATAAAAAGGAAGTTTTTATAAATAAATAGAAATGGAATTTATAAACGTTGTTTTATAAATTCACAAATGACTTATTTTGACAAGAAAATTTGTTGAAATCTATAAATGGAGTTATATTCACATTTTTGAATAGTGAATAATCCTTTGAAATAAAATGAATAAAAGGATGAAATGTGTTAACGTAGTATATTCACGTTTTTGAATAGTGAATAATATGTTAAAGAAATTGTTTTGAATGTGATGTTTTAAATAGAATTAAAACGATCTAACGATGTTTAAAATGTGTTGAGATTCAAAACCATAGATTTCAACATTTATTGTTGAAATAAATGTTTTCGAGAAATAAAAGGAAATGGTGGACTATAATACTGTTGTTATAGTAAATGATTTCCGAAAGGAAATGTTTTGTATAGTATTGGGATTTATATATCTATTTTGATTTCGAATCCCTATACCTAGTGATTTGGGTTGTCGTAACGATGTTTTACGCAACATTCGTTTTGGCCCAAATGAATATGTTTAAGAGAGTGATTTCCTTAAAGAATGAAATATATACTTAATTTCGATTTAAGTATATTGAATATTTTCTAAGTGTTGAAAATAAATAAAGATTGTGAATTACTTATTAAATAAGTATGGAAATGTTTTCCAATATAAAGTGAATATTTTGGGAATTTATCTTTTTGAAGATAAATTGAAATGAATAATTGAAATCGAATATTCATAGATATTTTGAAATATAAATTCAATATGGAATTTATAAAAGAAAGTGGAATTTGTAGAAAAATAAATATTGATTTATTTTTGAAGTGTTAAAATTATATATCTTGTAAAGATATTTGGTGAAATAAATAATTTGGAAAATTATTTGGAATCTGGTGATGTGTGCATATCCAGTGATAGTTCAATAACCGACTATCAATATTTCCCTCTGAATGGGTAATTGATGTGATTTGTTTGAATTTGAATGCCACACTTATTTTTGAATAAGCGCTCACTATTCGGGTTAACCGGGAAAGGACCATGGGGTCGTATAACCCACTCCGAATATGTGATACGTCGTTGTGAATTGCATTGAAGATCGGTGTTGAAGACCGAGTATTTGTGAAAGCGATAGGATGACCTATCGATTGTCTCTGCACTGGGTAGCTTCTGGTATAGAGATCTCCTAAGTGATGGGAAATTCGATCGGGATTGTGAATACCCGGATTTGCAAGGGCTTCGTAAGAAGTGCCTTCGGTTTTGTTCGAGCCCGGAACAGACTTGTATGGATTGTGTGTCTGACATTACAAGTTGAGATATAAAGCCGATTTCTTTCAAATATATTTCTGTTGGTGGCGAAGAATTTATTCTTTTAGCTTAACACCCTTCTCTGAGACGTACGAGCTCAGAGGTTATGTAGTTGAAGGTTATCAGCGATATATTCCCAATTTGGTAATGTGACATGCTGAGTGATGCTGAAATGATCATTGTGTTGATTATTTGTGATAGGATCGTTTATTTGATCGTCTATCTTTGTGATCATTTCTATGATCATTTGTTGACCCAAAGCATGGCTTTTGTATAAAGTATGTTTTTGTGGATGTGAATTCGTCGAGCCTCACACCCCGTGAATGGTCAAAACAGGAAAGATGCGGCAAGGTTATGAGGGGTAGCGCCCTTTAGGATGTGTGCATTTCCTTCTGGAAAAGGGTGGTATCATGGTATGGAGCCCAGATACTTACTCATGTTGAAAACACTTTGTTATGATTGTGTGAATTGATTACGAGCGCTCGGTTAAAGGTCCCAAAGGACCGGGGGATGGCATATTCGGTCAGTTGTTACTCAGTTAGGGGTAACCCGGCCTTGTGTTGGTAGAGATCCGGTTTGGTTCTCGGGGATGTCCATCCAGAGGCATTCTCATGTGGCAATGGGAAGTTCCTTGGCCTGATCATTCGTTGGAAATCCAAAGAAACAATACGTGACTTGTACGGTTTTAGTTGTAGAACCTTCCATCTAATATGGTAGCTATTAGTAGGTATAATATAATGGTACCTATGCTGGCTAAGATTTATATTCTACTTTCGAAATGAATTTCTTCTACACTATGCACTAATAATAATATCAAAATTGATTTGATTTTAATACGTATCAAGCATCTTTGACTATCATAAGGAGAAATCTCCTCCAAGTCTGCGTTTGCATTGTGTGTGTGGCAGGAGGTCTTATGGTAGTCTCATTTTTAAAAGCATTGCGAATTGACTGTAAAAATATTCTCTATTTTGATTTAAAAGATAAATAAACTGTTTTGAGTTCTCACACCAGTCACATGACTGACTCGGAGTTTATTGTTTTCCTTCCTAAACTCTGGGTGCCCACCAATTTCCACACGGGCAGTCAAGAGTTAAGGTTTATCAGGATATTCTGGATATTCAGGAATTGCTGGAGGCAAGCTGGATGACATGGCGTATTACTAGCTATATAGTATTTCTTTTTCCGCTGCACTATTTGTTGTTGTTGTTGTACACTCTGATGATATGATGTAATGAAATGTGATGTAATGTAATAACTGATATAGTTCTTGTTTAAAGATTATTCATTTATTTATTATATGTTGTTCCGCTGCGAATTGTGAGATTCTGTTATTGTTCTGTTGTTTTCTGTTCTGTCCTATTCTCTTTTCTTTCCGTTTTATATTTCTATTTTCTATTCTCTTTTTCTTTCTATTTTAAAAAATTTCTATGCTCTATTTTCTTTTCCCTCTATTTTCTGTCTTTCCTCTTTTCTCTATATTTTCTACCTTATCTATTATCTTCTACCTTCTTCTCTCTTCTTCTTCTTTTCCTTTTCCTAAATTTTTCTTAAACCCCTAAGGGTTCGTATTTTCGTTCATCTTGAATTAGAAATGGAGATTAGTGTCTATTCAAGGAGTACGGATTTACGGGTCTTTACAATCATGGATGGTCTCGGATATGGAATGGCAGTGGGAAGGGGGAGATGGTGGCTGGTTGTAGTGGTTATGGAGGTGGCCAAGGTGCTGGAGATGGAGGGGCCGAACTACATGAAGGTGAATGCAAGTACCAAAAATCAAACAACAATGGAAAAAATAAAAAAGGGCGAAAGATTTTTACCAAAATTTTGCTTAAGGAAGTGGCCGAAAGTTTTTTAGGGTTTTGGATTTTTTTTTTATGTGAGAAACTAAAGTGGAGTCGGTTGAACAAAGTGTATAAGGCAGCAAATTGAAGTGGTGTTGATTGGTGATGAAAAAGTGTCTAGAATATGAAGAGGCAAAGCACACAAAAGGTCACAAACCATTCAAATTTCCATAATTTCTTTTGCAATTTTAAATACATGTAAAATACATAAAAATATAGATAAAAACACATAAATATAATGAATGCCCAAAATAAATAAATAAATTTTAAATAAATATAATTAAATTAAGAAAATAGCTAAAAATTGGAAACTAGGCTTTAAAATTTGAAAATAAATTAAATAAACTTTGGAAAAATTCTATCATCACTTTAAAATATGTTTTTAAAATAAAACATATACCTAACATGCCATATAACACATATTAGAACATGACTTGAAAAATAAAAATATTATTTATATAAATTAAAATAGATAAATTTATTAAATAAATCAATTTACACCCAATATTATAAATAGCATAACTTTCACAATATAAATCGGATTTCAACGAAACAAAAAGCAGTATTCTTAAAATTCAATATATTTTCATTATAAAAGGTAAATTAAAAATTCAAATATTTAAATTTTAAATTTAAAAGTCAAAGTTTGACGATTTGGCCAAAAATACACTTTTCTAGAAAATTTTCTATTTATAAATGCTTGAAATTATAATTCACACAAAAATAAAAATTTATATTTAAAATAACAAAATTTATCCATTTTAATAAATATAATAAAGTTTTTGAATCATCAATTCAATTTAAAATAATTAAAATATCCAATTAAAATAATCACAAAATACAGGGTTGTTACACTCTCCCCCACTCAAATCTTTTCGTCCTCGAAAAGAACGAACAAAGAAAAAAAGGAAAAGCAAGATAGACAACAAATAGTACCTGGAAAAATAATTTCAGATTCGAAGCACGAATGAACTCCTCCGTCTCTCAGGTACAATCTCGATCATCAGTACCCCATCGTACCTTGATCAGACCAACAGATTTCCTTCTTAGCTGCTTCGTACCTCTATAGACAATACGAAGTGGCTTACTCTCGACAGTCAGATTAGGCTAAATATCCAAACTATCAAAGGCAGAAGTCTAAAATAATAAGAGATGAGTTATGAAGATACTGTAGAAGATGTGAGACATGGAATACATCACGCACTCCAGACAGCTTCTCGGCAAATCCAGACAATAAGCCAAAGAACCAACTCTTTCCACAATACGGAAAGGACCCTCGAAGAGGAAGAAGGTAGAAATAGTTAGAAGGGAAAGTAGGTTGAAAGACCAAGGATGGACCATTATTTTAAAACCTTATACATTTCAATTTAAAATTTTATATTTACAACATTTTAAACATTTTATAATATGATAAATAGTAATTTGATTCAAATTTGATAGTTCGAAGTAAACAATATTGAAAACATTTTATATTATTTAGAAAAAAATAAATGATCAAAATATCATTTATATAATACTTTATAAAAATACTTTTATAACTCGATGTCTTAACAAGTTTACTTTCGTTCCTGCAGACTCTAGCTATGCGTTGATCAGGTGCAAAGCTAGAATTCTCTAGGTGCTTAGTAGACTTGTTTCAACACCCAGTGAAAATACTGGAAAACCTTTTTGAAACAACAGATATGGAAAGTACAATCCAAACAAATCAACCAAACCAAACATTTGTCTAACCATGGATCATAGATACACAATGGTTACGCTTGGATCCTCCAGGAAACATCCGTACCTGTAAGTTATCTCAGCCTGCGAATTACGCCATGATGACTAGTAGACTGCAGATACACAATGGTTACGCCTGGATCCCCCAGGAAACATCCGTACCTTTAAGCTATCTCAGCCAGTGGATTTTGCTATTAATACGACCTACATGGATCGCAGGATACACAATGGTTACGCCTGGATCCCCTAGGAAACATCCGTACCCCCAGGCCATCGCAGCCAGGTGAATTATGCTATGTGGTCGCGATCATAAGACCATGGAGATCGCCATGAAATTCGATGGACACTCGAGTATCATATCCGAAAAACCCAAATTAGAGAGAATAATATCGATAGAATGAATCCACAGGGTGACCACAAATCGGATATCAAGCAGAAGGTACTTTCCATATCTTTACTTCGAAAATATGTATCATATAGTACCTTTCAAAATCACTTTCAAATATCATACTTATATAAAGTCCGTCATATATAAGATTTCATTTTCAAATCAAATACTTCCCACGATCAATAGTATATCAAATCACACTTATATAGACTTCAATTATATAAGATTTCAATTTACAAATTGAGTACCTTTACAAATCAATAGTTTCAAATCACTTCATACTTATACAAATTAATTTTATATAAGTTCGATAATTCCCAAATCAAAGTATTTAAATAAACAAAGTTCTCAATTTCAAACCATTTCAATATCAATTCAGTTTCAAAATCATATATGATTTTGCAAAATAATTTCTTCCTAATTACATATATTCAGTTTCAAAGTTTCTTAAAATAATAGATTTAGAAAATAATCCAAATTTCCAAATATACAAAATTTAGGTCAAACAAATTCATTTCCAATTCAAACATATATTCATTTTCAAAAATTATAATACTTTCAAAGTTATAAATCTTTCGAAACCAAAATACTTAAAATCATTACACTTTGAAAATCATAACCTTTCGAAATCATACATTTGAAATCATAAAACATTTCTTTAATTCTTTACATTTCACAAATTTATTCAATTAAACCGAAATCTAAAATTTTCAATTTTAATTCAATTCAAACCATCAGTTTCAATTCAATTTAGTTTTCCAATAGAACCATTTCAAATATTATCAAATTTCAAATAAAGATTTGATCCATAAAATAAACTATTCAATCTATAATATATTTCAAAGCTTAAATATACCATATTTCAAACTAAATTTTATAATTTCATATATCTCAAATTTTACTTCATTATTACCTAGTTTTGAAATATTCATTTCATAAATCCATCATTTTTAAATAAACTCAAATTACAAGTAAACCAAATATCCTTTCATACAAATATAAACTTCAAATATTCATTTATCAAAATCAATTATCATTTGAAATTCACATTCTTTATCAAAATAAAGATTAAATCATTTCCAAACCATTTCAATCATCAAAATATCTAAAATGGTTACAAAGTTTAAAACCATCTATTTTTAAAACCTTCAAACTATTTATTTCTATATGAAAAATCCAATTTACCATTGAAAAGATTATTATTCTATATATATGTATATACTTTATTAAAAACATTTCAAATCTATATTTCATACCAGTATAATTCAAAATAGTCTTATTTATTTCACTTAACAAACAATTTCAAACTTATATAAATCATATTACTTTATACTTTAATCATACCAAACTAAACTTATATTCTTTATCAAATACCTTATACCCTTCAAGATTTCTTAGCTTTGAAAAATTAACCTTGATTTGGAAGTGTTCGAACCTTCAAAATAATCGAAGAAATCATATTTTCAATCCTAGAGTTAGAAATTACCAAAAATCAGTAAACCATTCCAATAGATAAGGTTATACTAAAACAATCCGAAACTCGAGGACTGAACACCGGCTTACTTTAAATCATTTCAAATATATATATATATATACACACATATATAACTTTCAAATATTAAACCATACTTCAAAATATGAAATCAAAATTGGTTTCACAAAATCACTCGCATAGAAAAGCTACTAGAGTGGCCTCTTCCCCACTCAGAAACTCAAAAATCAATGTCGATGATGCATGCATTCATCATCAAAATTGATTTTCCAACGACATAAGTGGGTTCTGGACTTTTATTTTCTTTAAACTTCTTTGAAATCACTTCAAAATCATTGGGATTAGTTCGAATACATTTGAAACATTTATTATTCAAAAAATATCTTAAAATCATATTATTATTATATATTTTCCAAAATCCTAAAACCGATTTCAAAACACCGGAGTTCGATTCCTCGAAATTCAAATTCAAAACCCTTCAGTTATAAATCATTTTATATAAGTCAAATTCTTATAAATTTTTGAATTTTTAAATCCTTTCGAAACTTCAAATTTGCAAAGGAAGAAAAATATATAATCCTTTCAAAGCTTTAAATTTTCATTTTCAAAAGATATAGAATCCTTATTGAAAACATTTCACTTTTATATACAAAATAGGGTCATCCTTATTAGAATAATGATTTCGATGTATGCACAATTTCAACATACAACCAAACACAAATTTCCAAAGAATGATTCAAGGATAGATTTCAAACAAACAGAGAGTCAAATTTAGAGGAATCTAATCGAATAGAATTCTGGTTCGAAGATAAGCTCGAATGAAGATAAGATAATTTAATTACCAAATAGATGATGGATAAGCCTTATATAAATCGCGGGCGACCTTAACCAGTCAATCGTGACTTCAGGAATATTATCAATGCGGAAATCTAAGGCAAATCGACATTTGATCGCCAAAGATAGAATCTAAATAGAGGAGAAGGTAGATAGCATCGTAAACCGAGGATACAGAAATCTCAGGTTAATCAATGTCAATTGTAAAGGAGTTTCACCCCATTACAAATTATTCAAAGATTTGCGGAATCACCGATCTTTATAGAGGTCATTCCAAAGTGGAGTTATGGAATGCCCCAAAATCAAAAGGATAAAATAGCGAAGACAAGACTGGATTTCAGAACAAGTGGGAGCATTCCAAAGTTCACGGAATCCTAATCGATAAGAATCCTAGCTAAGAGACTTCTAGCAAGGTGGATACATAAGGAATGAAGTCTAGAAAATCTTGGTTTCAAAATAAGAAAATTTTTATACCAAAATAATCTTTGAAACTCCTTTAAAAATCATTTGGAAATCATTTTATACTTCGAAAATACATTCTCTCACAAAGAAAGAATTCTGAGATTAATTTCATCCATTCTAGGGTATTCCTACCCTATCTCTAATGAGTTTTTGCTCCACAAGCAATGGTTTGCCTAAAACCAAAGCTCTGATACCAATTGTAACAGACCGCCCGTCAGTGGGGTAACGCCCACCGTAGCATACATTGGTACTGTGTTCTGCCTTTACGGCCAGCTTCTCAACTGCACCACCAACACCCGCGGGGACATGTAGGAGTAAGAGTCATCCGCTCGCTACCAAACCAAATGCGAGAAACCCATATCATGCTGGACCCTCCAAGTGCATAGGCAGACACACATGCCAGAATTGAATTTCTCAAAATACCGTATTGTAAATAAATTTGGAGCAAATGAAATACAATTACAGAATCACAGACAGAGGAATATCAAAATAACTCGTGGCGGAAATTAAAATACCATAGTAGTTCAAGAAGCTACTATAACAAACTCTCAAAACATAATACATAATATCAGTCTGAAAAACATATACAATAGAAATCTCAAATACACGGCAGTTTATAAATACCAGGGCTGAAATAGAACAACTGAAACTGAAAGGAAATAGATAGCTAGACAAGCTGAATCTCCAGCGATTCCTAGCTCTAGAAAAAAATTCCAAAGCTAAGCTGTAAATACTCAGGCTAACCCGAGCGTAAATTAAAATACAAAACACTCGAGTCATGACATATATACTTATACAATGTAAACCAACTCAAGTGAACTGTAGTAGAAACGCGATATAACTTAAAGGATGCTTGGGATCGCCCATCCTCTAAGGATCGGTTAAACCATAAATTTAATACATCCCATGGTTAAAATTTCAAAATAGTAATTTATACTACGAAATCAAATATCATTTCAAAATTCAATATCATTAAAAATCCATTTCAAAATATCAAAATATCGTATCTTTTCAAAACCACATTCATTTTATTTAAAATACCATTTCAACACATATTTCAAAATAGTTTATATTTCAAAACAAATTACTTCATTTTAAATCATTAAAATGAAGTTATTATATCTAATAATTAAATTATTAAATTTCCAAAATTTTAATCTTTCAAAGTTCATTTTATTCACTTAAATTTATTAAAACAATGAAAATTCAACTTTCGTAGCATTTAGAAAATGCTACGGAAAGTTACTTTTAAAACAATTCAATTTAACAAAAGACAGCATTTAAAAATGCTGTAATATGGTTACTTTATTTCAAATAAAACCTTAGTTAATTTCAGTAACTACAACACTTACAAAGTGCTATAATAGTCCTTAATTCAATTTAGCCATTTAGTTCATTTCTATCAACTACAACATTTACAAATGCCGTTATATCCTTTACATTAGAAATAATAACGTTTCAAGATGCTGTTAATTGAATTCCAAATATTCAATATAATTTCACAAACAATTAAATCTTTATTAAATCGATTTAAACTTATAAAATCATATATTTTCACTTTTAAAACAATCATTTAAATACCCTTATATTTATGATTTTATAAAGTGAATTTTTCATTCAAAAATCAAATTTTAATAATAATTTACTTATATAATTCGAGCATTAAATTTCAATTCTTTAATTAAATTTTTAACTCAACACTTAAGTTTAATTTCCAAATATAACTTATTTTTCATTTTATTTACTTAACTTAAAATTCATTTTTAAACAAAATTCACAAATTTCCAATCTAAGTTATATTTCAAAATTCAACTTAAACATTCATTTATTTAACCCTTTAACTTATTCAAAAATCATTAACACTTTATAAAATCATTTTAAATTCATTTTAATTCAAATTTTAAATCTATTTATCATATTTCCTACTTAATTTAAATTCCATTTATAATCAAATCATAATTTCCAAATTAACTTATATTTCAAATTTCTAACTTTACCATTAATTTATTTCACTTATAAATTTTTAGAAAATCAATAATGCTTTCAAAAATCATTTTTAATTAATATTAAATCAAAATATTATAATATTTACATTTCTAAAATACTTTAAATTTTTTTAAAAAATATGTACTAACCAGGGGTCTGTATATCATTTTCTGTCCTAAGTAAAGTGATACGGATATTATATCATTTCAATCCGTAATTTACAAAGGAAACCCGGGTTCTATCATTTCAAACCCGCAATCCCAAGTAAAAATGAAATAAATAAAAATCGTTCAGGCCTATCATTTCAGCCCATAACGATTTTTCCCTATTCTAAAGTCCGTTCAGGTATGTATCATTTCAACCCATAGTGATTCTAATCTAAAGGGAACTGACAGTGTGATAAACTGATATAAATAAACAGAATAACATTATATAACAGTAACAGATGGTATAACAGGTAAATAAGCATGGGTGAACATCATATGATCGTAACATAACAAATATAGCATGGTGATATGTTTTACCGATTCAATTGTGATCAGTTTACTAGTCATATAAGTATAACTTTGTCTGGTGAGAATTACTCACTTGTATATGTTGGAGATGACAACCAAATGCACAAACAAAGATCTTCAAAGGCACGATAACACGATAGTGATTTGAGAGTGGGAGAGCCAAAGCTAATTTCCTTGTCAAATATCAAACAAAACAAAGTACAATATGAATTACAAACTAAAATATTTTTAACCAATGCTAGGAATAAATACACAACTCAAAGCTAGAGCTTTTGCGCTTGCATTCAACAACATATGCTTCAGCTATAGGCTGGAAAAGCACTATTATGGGATGGATTTGGATCAGGTTTAGGTCATATAGGTCGACCATAACAATATATATAGGAGAAAAGAGAGATATGTGTGCATGAACACACAACTACAAGGCAACTACATGGATTCCTTTGCAACAATGGCTTCGGCCAAGACATGATTGGGCACGAACAGGTCTGGGAAGATCAACTACAGGTGTTGCAGAGGTCTTAGGCTCAGCTTTGGCTGGTGATAGTGGTGCACAAGTCGGCCAAGGTGGTGGTTGGTTGGTGGAAACAAGGGGAAGTTCGGCTAGCATGTTAAAGGTGGAGTTTTCTTCATTTTTTTGGTGGATCACCATCATGGATGGTCTCGAATATGGAATGGCAGTGGGAAGGAGGAGATGGTGGCTGGTTGTAGTGGTGTTGGAGGTGGCCAAGGTGTTGGAGATGGAGGGGCCGAACTACATGAAGGTGAATGCAAGTACCAAAAATCAAACAACAATGGAAAGAATAAAAAAGGGTGAAAGATTTTTACCAAAATTTTGCTTCAAGAAGTGGCCGAAAGTTTTTTTAGGGTTTTGAATCTTTTTTTATGTGAGAAACTGAAGTGGAGTCGGCTGAACAAAGTGCATAAGGAAGCAAATTGAAGTGGTGTTGATTGGTGATGAAAAGGAGTCTAGAATGTGAAGACGCTAAGCACATAAAAGGTCACAAACCATTCAAATTTCCATAATTTCTTTTGCAATTTTAAATACATGTAAAATACATATAAATAAAGATAAAAACACAAAAATATAATGAATGAACAAAATAAATAAATAAATTTTAAATAAATATAATTAAATTAAGAAAATAGCTAAAAATCGGAAACTAGGCTTTAAAATTTGAAAATAAATTAAACAAACTTTGGAGAAATTCTATCATCACTTTAAAATATGTTTTTAAAATAAAATATATACCTAACATGCCACATATTAGAACATGATTTGACAAATAAAAATATTATTTATATAAATTAAAATAGATAATTTTATTAAATAAATCAATTTACACCCAATATTGTAAAAAACATAAGTTTCAAAATATAAATCGGATTTCAACGAAACAAAATGCAGTATTCTTAAAATTTAATATAAATTCATAATTAAAGATAAAATTCAAAAATTCAAAAATTTAAATTTAAAAATCAAAGTTTGACCATTTGGCCAAAAATACACTTTTCTAGAAAATTTTCTATTTATAAATGTTTGAAATTATAATTCACACAAAAATCAAAATTTATATTTAAAGTAACAAAATTTATCCATTCTAATAAATATAATAAAGTTTTTAAATCAGCAATTCAATTTAAAATAATTAAAATATCCAATTAAAATAATCACAAAATACTGGGTTGTTACAATCATCGACAAAACCGACCACAAAACCCTATATCGTCGTCCCACGTATGCTTCGATTATCGATATCCTTCGCGATCAATTTTCCCACATCCCACGAGTCTCGAGTCTCGTCCAGATCAAAACTCAAAGGAAATCTCGCCGTCGATCATCGGCATTCAGCGAAAATCCCAATTTGGAACAATACTGTACATCTCGATTTTAGGCAAACTAAAATTTTTGTTTTTACTTCCTAAGTTTATCATTTCCAAGACAAATCATATTAAACAAGCAAATCTTGAAATTAAGATCATCAATTTGTGGCCTATCTTTGTTCTCCTTTGTAAATTTTCAAATTTTGTTAAAATCATTAAAAATATATACTTGATATTATTTTTAAAATTCATAACACGTTGTTGTAGTCAATTTTCATTTGTACATCTCAGCCTAAAATCAGTCACTGAAGGAGATTTCAAAATTTATATAAATATGAAGCCTGTAACTCAACAGAGGCAAGTTTACTCTATTCACAGACATACACAGAGCAACTATCCACAAAAAACATTATTCACTATGTTTCTACATCAATTACTATATGCATGAGAACAAATTTTTAAAACTGTTTTTTAAAGAAGATTTACTCACCTGCATTTTGGGTTTGAAACAGAGTAGGCCTCTGAAAATTTAAAATAATGGACTTGATTTTTTTTCTTCTGATCTGATTTCTGACTTTGACTTATTGCTAACTTGTTGATCCTTGATCTGAAATGCTTGAGTTGATTCTTGGCTTGATTTTAGTTTTGCGGCAGCTTGAAAAATTTAAGCAGAAGATTGTTTGATTAAATTCCTGGTTTGGGTTACAGCTTTTTGGTTTGAAAAAAATGTTTGTAGGCCTTTGTTTTTCTCTGGTTTAATTTTTTTTACAGGTTTATGTTTCTGAAATGTGAAAGAAAATTATAAAATGTCATTTTCTTTTTATTAGAATTTTTTTAAAATAAGTGACACTTGTTTCAAATGTATATTATAATTATTACACTTGTCTGTTTCTATGCTTAATGGCTTGCACTTGTAAATCTTGTATTCTGTATGATTTACATTTGTAATTTCCATGCTTTAGTATGTTTTAATATGTATTTATATAATATTTCAATTTAGTTTTATATTTATAAATGTCTCAATTGTTTTAATATTCAAACTTCTTCTTTATTTATCTTAAATAAAATTTGAAAGGAAATGAAATAAAATAAAGAAAAAAACCCAATTATAAACTTAAAAATAATTATATAAATATACCAGTCATTATATCCTTTAAAAATTTAACATACTAAATCCAAACTAATGCTTTCAATTCTTCCACAAATATATGTCTATCTTTTGAATTACAATAATCTAATCCAAATTCAAATTCAATTTAAAATTCAACTCAAATATATATATTGAAACAAAAAATTCAATTTGTAAATAATAATTTTACTTAAAATCTATTTATATATATAAAAATAACACACTATTATTATTGTTTTGAAAACAATTAATTTTATCAATTTTAAATAATTATAAAAGAGATTATCACATTTATTTGTTCAATTTATAAATCAATATTTTCAGAAGTTAAATCAGATAACTATCCAATTATTTGATGCCTGAAAATCCGGGTTATCACACCAACACTTGATAGATGAACCGATCACTTTCACTCAAGCAAGGAGTTCTACTAGATTCAAGCTCATACTAACACAATTAGATGCCAAGGATGGCGGTATATGCCAAGCAAACCACTACATCGACTCGAAAATAGATTTTCCATCCATCTTATGGATCGGTACCGAATCCATAGAAATTGATGATGCGACCCTATCCTTCTTTTAGTAACTTTCTTTGGCAGTGAAGAACATGGGTATGATTGTGGATGAGAAAATTTCATTGTCTTCAGCTATAAACAGGCATGGAGGTGCGTATTTCAAGGGATCTTTTGGCTCTCTTAACAACTTTCTCTATAATCCCTTGTAATTTTGAGGATCCCTACCGATCCATTAGAACATCACTTGAAATAACAACCAAATCAACAATGAAGCTAAGTGAACTTAAGTAAAGATTAACCGAACCACTATAAAACTTTTGTATCTTGTTATTTCTTGTTCTTGTTACTTCCTTCTCTCTTTTCTCTACTATAGTCATTTGGGTGTTTGTACCCCGTTTTGATGCAAACAAATAGTCTACGAGTGTAGAGGTTTAATTTTAGAAAGATTGGTGAAAACCAAATCAAAATTTTAGTATGTAGTATAGGGAAGACTGTCTAGGTAAGGCAGAGAAAAAATTAAGGCTATGGATAAAGTATGGATGAGTGCTCATAGAATAGCAATAGAGAATCCCCATTGGATATAAGGAATATTGGTATAAGCCAAGGAATCTTTCATTAAACGCATGTGAAGACCATAAAGAAGAACCCATAAGAAAACAGAAATGGTATCAAAGTATATTTCTAAGAGATTTAGAGTATACCCACTTACAAAAAAGAAATCATATGCCAAGATTTGAGAATATTACCAAGAAATTTGGATTAAAAGAAGATATTAACAAAATTGGTTGTGATAATGGAAGTAATGAATGGATCTTATTTATCAAAAGCCATAAATGAAAGTCAAGATATGTGGTTACAATAGAATGGCACGTTAGACAAGTCCATTTAATCTAAGTAAGAAGTGCTAAGGCCACAATATCATTAATGTCAATTGATGTTGAAGGACAACTTTCAACAATTATTTCTTTTAGATTAGTTGGATTGTAAGCATTAGTTGTCTCTATTTGTATAAAATCATGTACGATATTTTATGAGAAAAGTTCCTTTTAATTTTTATGTTGATTTTCTCGATCGATTGCTATATATTGGAAAGTAGAATAAACAAGAAAATCTCATGTAAACACTTAAAAAAATGTAAAGTAAGATTGACAATTTATAAAATGAATTAGGAAATTCATTATCTACTGAATGTAAATATGATAAGTCCTAAAAGTGTTAAAATCATAAAATGGTAAATTTTAGCAAGTGAAAGACTAGAAATGTTGTTGCGAAACCACGGGTCACTATCCATATGCCTTAAAAGCTGAAATTTATAAACATACTTGTATTGTTTTGTTGTTCTAAAATAAGAGAAGAGTTTCTGAAATTTAATATTAATTGCCGAATATGCGAGGATTACTCATAGGCGTTTGCCCATTAATTAAACCTCGATTGCGTGAGCTGTGGTTTAATTTGTTTTGAAAAGCTGAAAGCAAACACTTTTAAGCATTTTGTTTAAAAATCTTTGATTTTAAAAAATAAAATACTTTCGTGAAAAGTTTTGAAAAATTGAGTTTTAATTTTAAAATTTTCCAACTATTTCTAAAATTTAATCGAAAATGATTTTGAATGAAAAGAGAAAATTTTCTAATTTTTGAAATGCCACAAGTTAGCCTAATGAAAAGTTGATGGGTTAACAAATATGAATTTTACTGTGCAACAGAAGTGACAGCAAGTAAAATATAGTTAGAAACAAGGGGAAATGTCCTTTTGCTTTGGGGTTTCTTCTTACATGCCTTGTCAATAGGTGAATAAAATTTGTTTTGAAAAATGAGTTTCGTTTTAAAATTTTAAAAGTAAATTTCATTATATAGACTGTACTTGAAAAAGTTGGAAAAGAATTGGGAGTAAAAGAGAAGGTTCCAAGGTACAGTGGAATGGGTACACAAGAGAAGGATGAAAATATGGAATTATCCATCCAAATCTTTGTTCGACATAGGAATATAGGTTTAGAAAACCCGATTTTCAAAAATTTTGGATGTTAGAAAATTACATGCTAGGTATTGGATGGTAGGGATTGTATGCAAGTTTGGTTGAACTATACTTCTATTTGTAGAAATGTAGGAAAAATTATGTACAAAAACAAGAATTTTAATTTTCAAAACTTGCATACATATAGAACTGCTAATATATAGGTTGTTTGCACCATATTTTCAAAATTGTTTAAAGGATGTATTCATATAAGAGGCACCGATTTAGTATTATTCAGTAGATACGTCATACATATTGTGAGACACCATGCACTTTACACGATTTGCTGCAAAATTGGTTGTACACTAATTGGATGGATAACTTAGAATGATTGTGTGCTATGTTACATAATTTAGTCCTTAAAAAGAATTTCGAAGACGAAATTCTTTCAAGGGAGTGGAATGTCACCTCGTAAATTGAATGACATTTATTAAAAAATAATTAATAAACAACCATTAAAGCCCAAAAATTGAAATTTTGAAAGAGACAAAATTTGGCAACAAAACTTGCACCGTGGTGTTCGTGGTGATTTTCTGATCAATTTTCAAATAATTTTTTTACGATCGGAGTTCAAACAAAAAAGTAATTAACATTTGAAGTTTTTAGATCAAAAATTATTCATATCCAATTAAGAAAGTAAATGTTAATAACTAACATTAAAAATGGAAATTAAATATAATAATAAAGTTAAAGGAAATAGTTGTGGTAAATTTAATTAAATCGACATTGAAAAGGAAATAAATAAGAATTTATGTGGGTGAAGGTAATGAATGTTAACAATTAGAAATAACGAAGGCAATAAATATTATTGACTTAGCATTTAAGCGACTCTTAAAAAAATGTAAGTAAATTAATAACATTCAATAAAATCAAATCTACTTAAGAAAAAGTAAAAGGAAGTAAATAAATTAAGTGCAAAAGTAAATAGATGTCAATAACCTATGTTAATGTAAATATTAGATGTAAATCTTATCATTTAAGTTATTGACTGTGTGAAATCTAATCAAATCAGAGATTACAATAATTTTTTAAAAGAAACGGTAAACAATACTTTATCTCTAAGTAACATGACATTAACTTTAACATTAATCTCCAATGGAGTAAAATTAGTCGTGCAAGGAAATAAAAGGACAAAAAATAAAACTTAACTTATATACAAGCAACAGATCGATCCCTTATTAGAACCAGTCGACCGATAGGGGTATAGCGGTCGATCGATGGCCGTTTTGGATGCAAGAATGACCTAGGCCAGTGGTCCAGATTTAATAAATTAAAATCTAACAGATAGAATTGATTCATACGCCTATAAATATAGGCCTAACCCCTTACTTCTTTTCTCATATTTTCTAAATCAAAAAGTGAAGCTTTTCCCTTTTTTCTCTACAAATTCTAGAAAATATATAAATCATAAACAACATTATATATATATATATACATATATATATATATATATATATATGTGTGTGTGTGTGTGTGTGATGAAAATAGCGAAAGATAAAAGAAAAAAAGAATAAGGGGTGAATCATATCTACGAAGAAGTGGTAAATTCTAAATTTAAAACTTTACAACTACATTCAATTCAACTCTCTTTAGATCAATAATTCTAATAAATATGTATACACTTTAATACATATTTTGGTTGAAAGAAAGGGAGTCAAATAAGAAGAATGAATATAGTCCGAAGATTTGAGAGCTTAAAGGCGAGTGGAAAATTGTATATTTTTATATAATATTAAATTTATATCATTGTAAATCTGTTCCTTGTATGCCTAAATATAATTATTTTGGAGTTATAGGATTCAATATATACATGTAATAATTTTGAAAACCATATCTACATATTCAGTGAATTGTTAACTTGAATTAAATATTGCATTTACTTGAATCTAGAAAGAAAGGATAAAATTAGTCCCTAAGGTAATGAATTATACAGTAATTATGGATTTGTTAGTTGAACGATATATGTTAGTATGAATTAAAAGTTATTATAAATTGGATTGGGATATAAGTAGAATTTTAATTTATTGGAATGAAGTGTGTTGCAATGTAAATTTCTATAAATTATCTAGTTTTATAAACATGATTAAAAGTGTATCGTTCGAAATAACAAGTAATATCTAAAAGAAAGAGATGTATGAAATTAGAATGTTTACCATATTTGTACCGTATATTTCAATAATAAAAACAAGAATAATTCTTTGTAATTCCAAACATAACGCAAGTCCTCTTTTAAATAATTTATGAAAAATGGCAGTTTTAACGTTTCCTTTTGGGAAAGATGTAATTTCAATGCATTAAAATATAGAAACCCCTTAGTATAAACCAAAGTATCATAAGCGGAGATAATAACAATAATTCAATTATACATTAGCATACACGATAAGTTAGGAAATAAACAATCAGCAAAGAAGTATATGTAAAGTAATGGAATGAGTAAGTAAGAAGATTATAATAATCAAAAAAAGATAGCAACAGTTGGAAGGAAATAGTAGAATACACTTAATAGTATCAAGTAGAAGTTAAGTAGTAAAGAAAACTAATATATTAAATTAAAAGTAAGTGGTAAATGACATTAAAATGACATTATTGAAACCAAAAGTAAGATGTGTAAAGGTAACAGAACACAACATTTGGACATATGAGGCATAGTAACTAATTTATATAGCCTTAAATATGCTTTTATGATGGGCATGAATGATTGGATCTAGTGAATAACTTAGAATATATAAAATGACAACTCATTAGCGTGGTTGGAATGTGAGGTCGGTAATGTTGCACAACAGAAGTCTGCACACTGAAAGGGGCCTACCAGGCCCCATCTTCCTAATTCGGGTTGAACCGCTAGCTATGCACCTTTCTTCTTGCAGTCTTATGAGATCGAGAAGGGGGAGTCTTATTTCCGTAGCGAAGTAACCAACGGTTATGTATACGTTGTATCGATGTGATACATATCATACTATAGGACCCATGGAATTATACGTTTGTGTATAAGTGACGGGAACATACCAAAATAGGATGGTTTGCCCCGGTCGAACTGTCAAGTAGAATCTGCTTCATCCTTTTGGGGGTATGTGTTAAGTAACCAAATGGACATTTCCTTGATTGCATTAGGCAATCTAAATAGGACGGTGAGTGTAGGTTTGATGCTATGAAAGCAAGGATTGTACCATATATATGAGGAGTAGGAGTTGTTTACATAGGTGAGATCCTCATTGGTTCTGAATGGTCAGCGGAAAGGCAAGGGTTATGCCTAACAGGCTACACCTTCTACTGATGCAGACCACATTTAGGACATGCACCGCATCACAGTTGTTTGTTAGTTGTTAGAAGGTAAGGCCAGATAACCCTTTAATGGAGGTCTTCCAAATGAATTGAATAGTCCATGGAGCTGAGTCCATGATATAAAGCAAGACAAATAAAATACGGCTGAATAGTTGTAATGTCATTATTAGGCACTACGGGAGTTTTCTGGTATGCATGACGACAAGGACGTGATATGCATTGATGATGGATCCTGAGGAGGCGTTGTGTTACAGTTACTGGAGGGGAAAGTATCCTGGCCCAAAGGGGAATTGTGGTGCTTATATATATGTATGTATGTATATATGTATATATGTTGTTATTTACTACCTCGATGGGGCTAATCTAATGCGTGCTTGAAGTCAAGACAACTAAGTAAAATGATAGACATAATATGTAATGGAAGACAGTCGGCATAAACTAGTGTTATTTACAAAGTGTGTAATTTACCAGTCAACAAAACATTATTCTGACCCCTCTCCTCATTATAACCACAAGATAGCTTTAGAAAGACAGGAACTGGTATAAGACAAGAATGGTGGAAGGACATATATCTTTATGCATGCTTGACATTCAGAAGGGCGCTTAAGATCAAAGAAGCCAACTTTGGTCAATAATCATATGTTTTATTATACACTACTGTTCCGTTATGAATTTATATCAATAGTGCTCTGATATGTTTTTGTTATTGCAGAATACCAAATATCAACGATCCATACTTTGGAAGTCTTGGATTTTCGATTTAGTACCCACTAAGGTGTGGGTTGTACACTCTCTCCGCACAAAATAATCGAGTTAGATAATGCTCGAACCAGTCCATTCCAAAAATATCCTAGAATTCCAAAATATCCATCACATGTAAATCATAAATAAAAGAATTTTCATACAAGATAAACGTGACATCACAACACTTCAATCCTATGTAGCGTAATCGCCTATCAGGTTTGCCACTCTAAGTGACTAATGGAGTAACATTCAAATCTAACTTCTCTGCTTGCTCTTTCGATATAAAGAAGTGCAATGCACCTATGTCGAAAAGAAGTTGTAAAGATATATCATGTAGTATAATAATACCTTCCAAAATAGTTGACTTCTTTCCATTATTTTATTTAAAAGTTCTTGGACCTTGAATGGAAAAGCATTATCCTTGATTATGCTTCTTGGCTTTATGCTTTGCTTAGAAATGTGTCCTAGTTCATTCTGATTATATCACTTTTGACTTGACATTGGCTTGTACTACAAAATTCATCAGCATAATGCCCTCATGCTCGACAAGCATGGCATTCCACTTGAGGTCTATCTAAAATCTTCTTATGGTTTTGTTGCACTGGCTTGAAGTGTTGCTTATTCTTATTAAACCTCTAATTCATCTTTAGAAATAACTGATTGCAATCTTACCCTAGTAATGCTGAGAACACTGAGCAAACTAACAACCTGGCTCTGAATATCCCTATATACCCTCTTGAACCTCAAAGTTTTATCCACTACTTCCTCAAATGGAAAACAAAGCCGAGTGAAAAGTATATCTCTAAGATCATTCCTCGATCCCTATAAAAAATACTCATTCTTCTTAAGAGGTGCTATTGAGTGCCCAACCATAATTGTTATCCAGCTTTGTGATTAAGATATATCTAAGCACGTCCGATTGGTTAAATTGAAGGACGATCAAGCATGAGTTAAGAACAAAAAATTTGAAACACAAATACCGAGCAAGATCAATCGACCAAGTTACCAACTTTCCAAAGAACCCCTCACTTGTCTACATGCTAAGTCAACCCAAGGATTTAAGGCCAATGATCAAAGATTCATGACAAAGTCATGGTTCGGTACCGATCAATAGCCATGGATCACTACTGACCCATAATGTTGGCTCCAATTCCCCAGTGATTCACACTGCATGAAATCATAATGCTTATAAGTTTGTACATGTCATATGAGATGGTTCACTAGCTATCCACAACCCAAGCGATCGATGGATAAATCAAGTAGTTTCATCCAACATCCGAACCAAAGAATTCACTACTTCAAGCTCATATCAATACACCCGGATGTCAAAGGTACAAGTTAACCAATCACCATCAAGAGATTGAAGAGGATCCAAAGTTTAATCTTATGGATCGATACCAATCCATAAGCATCGTTTAGTATCAATGCCTGAACTTCGCTGAGTTAGCCATGATCTTTTAATTTCACCTTCATTTGGACATGGAAACGTGGGGAGAACATGGTAGAGAGAAATTCATCGATCTTCAGCCATAAATAAAGGGTGATAGGCACTGTTTAAGGATCTTTTTTTCCTCTGGTATTCTAGATTTATGTACTTCTGTTGTAATCTCTCGGGTCAATACCAATCCATAGACTACCAACCCATAAGATCGTCTTTGTTAAAACTTTGTAGAATCATAATTAAAATTCAAGTGGACGTAGACCAACAATTAGCCAAACCACTATAATTATTTTCTGTGATTTTCTCTTATTTTTCATTTATTTTCTTCACTTTATTATTTTCAATAATCTTTTGGGTGTTTGTTGGCGTAAAAATTTTCGTGCTTTCATTGGGAGCTTATTGTTCTCTTACAATTTGGATCTATTTTATACTTTTGGATTGCCTTAGTCGACAAGTTGTTAGTTTCATTCCTATAATCCGTGACTACTCAAATTTCAGCAAAACCTATAATAGAATTAACCAAGGTAATGACTCGACGAAATAATAGAAATTTTTTGTTGCCTCTAGGTCTGCTACTGATTTGAGAACATTGGCTCTCAACATGTCGAAGAAGTTGCTCAACCCGACACTGCCGAAATTCAGAGCCTCCAGACACGATAACACAAGTTGAGATGGATAAAACGATGAAGGATTTAAAAGATAAGAAACGTGAAAGCCATTATGAAATGAGAAGATAGATGGAGGAAAGCCCAATTTACTGAACCAATTATCTTGTAATCACAGAAGGAACATGAGGGACTTATCGTCTTCCGACTCAGAAGAAAACAATTCTTCATCATTCTATGGAAACCATATAGAAGAGAAGCAGAAAATGAAGAGAAAGGAAATCAAAACTTTAAAAGGTAAGTTGTACGGTGCTTAGAACACATAAGCATGGATCGATTCCAATCCATCCCATGCAGTCGGATTTAGTTACTGGAGGTGTTATTAGGTTGAACGGTGGGGGAGTGATTGTGTTGGAGATGGCCATAATGCTGAGATTCAAACTGCCGATGTCGATCCATCACGTAGGACATAGAGATCGATTATCTGGACGAACGGCTCTCCGAGAGACAGGAGAACTTGGTATCATGGAGCTAACCGACATCGTTTATAGGGCCAAACACTCAAGGCAGGCCATGATTATCGTCATTCAGCTGATCTAGTAGAACTAGAATTTTTTGGCAAATATGGTTAGAAAGGTGGTGAATGAAAACCAACACAAACATAATGACGATTGGGGCTCTTCTCCTAGTTGAAACCCATTCATGGAAGAAATACTATAGGAAGAGTACCCAAGAAGGTTCACTATGCCAACAATGTTATCTTACAACGGGGCGATAAACCCAAGGCAGCATTTACTAAAATACGAGTGGCATAGACATGACAAGGGCAACAGATGCTATTAGATGTCGATGTTTCTAGATATTGTTAGAAGGTCTTGCTACAATGTGGTTCATCTGGCTTCCTCCGAGATGCATATCTTCGTTTGACCAGCTAGCTAGTTAATTTGTCGAATAGTTTCGCTTGCACACAACCCGTCTGAAAGATCCAATGTCATTATCGAATCTTTTCAAAACTAGAGAGTCATTGAAGGATTTTTTAAGTAGGTTTAACATTGTAGTGACGGGGGTGAACAACGCTAAGGAAGACATTATTTTGATGCCTTGATCAAGGGAATGTACTAGATACCAATTTGGAAGGCAGTTGAAAATGAAATCTCCATCGACTATGGATACATTCTATAGGAAAACAATCCAATATCTACGCTTGGAGGAGGAAAAATATAGATTGGAGGAGTCGCTGGTAGGCAACAAAGTAAGGAAAATACCTTCGGGAGATGTAGACTCGGTATGATCTAGAGTGCCTCCGGAACGTCCTCCAAGAATAGGAGATAAAATGGGCAACTTTATAAGTTGAGTCTCATCAGGGTTGTATTGAGCATTCAAAGAAGGTGCCAAAAAAGTTGAAACACTAGAAGCTGCCCTGGTAGTGGTAATAGCAGTAGAGCCAGGAAGAGAGATAATGGTTTCAATAATCAGCGGCTCTGATGTTAAAGTGTAGTAATGTTTATTATTGAATCATGAGGAGTAAACCTAGAACTCTTACCCTGATCCTTTTGAATCTCAATAGAAAATTCAGTGTGTAAGATAAGCTCCCCAACCTTGAGCTCTTTTAGGTCTACTTTATCTAAAAGGTCGAGTTTTATCTTCTCGTTATCGAGCTCAATTGCATCGGAGTTCCCTCGCTCCTATTTCATGATATCTTCCTAGGCCATGACCCAAGCCTAAGGATATCCCACGTCCAACCATTTCAAGTTGCAAAACTTGAAAATGTTTGTCACAAGAATAGGCTCAATTCAAAGTTTAACTCTATTCTCCATGGCCTCAACCTACTATTTAACACCCTTCGGTTGGGCTTCTACGTTATCTCTTGCTTTACAAGCATCTAGTAACTCCTCACAATAACCGTGAGCTTACGCAAGAGGGTCATCCTTTTCTTTCTTCTTATCTGCTAGCAGCCATTTCAACTTCACTATTTTCGAGGCTTGCTCTTCCCCAACTTTCTAGAGTTGTTCATTCTCCAGTGATAAAGTGTGGCTCCTATGATGGGAAGCCTTTATTTTCTTTTGCTAGTTCTGATGATCCTCCTTGACAGAAGTAGTCAGATCTTCTAGCTTGTTTTTGGCATTCGCCAATGAAGTGTTAAGCCCTTTAAACTCCTTGTCAAGGGTGGCGATGATGCGCTTATCGTGTTCTTAGATCTTTTTCATCCCGTCAAGCTGTACGTTTTCTGTAGGAGGCTCAGAAATAGCCTCAGCTATTCCCTTCCACTTGAAATATTGGTTGTATACGTTGTCCACATAAGCCACGTCGTTGGATTTGACCCTTGGAGGGTTATCCTTTAGACGAGGGACAAAGAAGACATCATCGAAGAAGATATTTGGAAAAGTGCTCTTCATGGTAGCCATATGAGCATTGAAAATACTTTCCATTTCTGCAGTAGTGGTCGGGGTTTGAATTAGCCCCTTATTAGGTCTCTGGTGAGGAGGATCGAAGGGAACCAACCTAGATGATTTCTTGGAGAATCATGGCATGCGAGTGGATATCATCAGTTGTGTTGATGAAGGAACCAAAACAAGAGCAATCGATATCTCAATGGACCGGGCTGGATCAGGTCCCGTCAAATACTTATGCATGCCATGCGGAAAGGGTGAATGAGACCTATGTCATGGAGATGACTCACAAGACCTATAACCTTTGTCTCGATTCCTATGATCTTGACCCAAGCACCTTCTTGAATCAGAGTCGTGGATAGAATCATGAGAACAGCCGGACAATCCATGCTTTTTTAATTTACTGCCCTAATTTTGGTTAGTGTCGTAGAAGTTTTTGCGCTCCATAGAATCTCTAAATGAAAACACAGAAAAGTTAACACCAACAAGACGAAAAACATAACGCAAATAGAGCAAGAGTGCAGTGTCGTTTAAGTGTGAATGTGTCCTAATGTCCCCCTATAGATCCTGGCCTTGAAGCTTGCAAATAGGGTTTATTTCCCCTACACAATTAGCAAGCACTTTATTAGGTAGGCGAGTAGGGGAATCAATATCCCTAATGCTGATATTGCCAAGTCCAAAGGAGCCAATTTCATCTGGAATACCCCCAAAGGACCCGAATATATCCCTAGAAAGCCAGGATGGGAATCTCATTAATTACAGACCGCAGTGGAGGCTGCATAGGTACCTGAGATGGAATAATCTTTATTTTAGGATATCAAGTTATAAGAAACTCATGAGCATCGTCACTTCCATTAATAGAGGATTCACGGTCAATGCCAAACTTCTCATTTCTTCTACCATTACTCTCACTTTCCTTGGCATGCTCACCTTTTTCCTCACCATTTCCAGCCCGTTGCCTTGTATCAGGATCAATAACAGGACCGAGAACAAGAGGCACCTTATGTCTTTATCGATAACTGCAGCAACACCGTGTTCCTGTGAGGAATTCCCATCATCATCATCCCTACCTTCTGTAATATGGCTAATGTTACAACCCTCCACTAAGAGGTTGTAAGCATGCAAGCTTTCATCAGTGAGGAGGAGCGATTTCATTTCCCTTTCTTCAAGTGGGACTTGATGGAGAGCTGCGAGAGTTCTCGCTAAGGCTGCACTGTTAGGCCTCCTTGAATTATCTGAAAATGCAAGAAGTGATAATGTGAATAACTAAAACTATGACATCGACACTAGAAAAGAGAAAGTGAGAATGATACTTACGTCCAAATAACCAACTTTGTGCAAAACCAGGCGGGCAACGTACAAAGAAAAGTTCATCATTAAAGTAACTTAGTGTAACACCCCACCTTTATACCCATACTACCCAATAATATTACAAGCAATATTGCCGAGTAATATGGAGAATAAGGCTGGATAAGAGCGACCATCCATGTCTATTCCCTTGGGCTAACATTATCACGTTATCTTTTACCTCATAACATAATATAAAGATGCAAATAGTCTCAGCACGAGCAATAAACATGTTGGCTACATCGAACAGAATAATATATCATATAATATACAACATAGAATCACAAATCGCAATGAAAATTCAATATAGATCAATTATCACTCTATCGTGTGAGTTTCCAAAAGGAAATACTAGACCCACATATACATACTTAAACATATGGACCACTATAGGTCTCAAATATACATGACTACAAAAGTCTACACTACATGCAAATATACAACAAGTACATAGACTAGAACTGAATGATGCATACAACATATAAGTAACATAGTATATAACTTCTTAAGCTAGCCTGCATCTAAGGTTGTTGAGCCCCCATACCTATCATGTCTCGGTCTGACTCAAGTATTATAAAAATAATAAATGGGTCGGACTCTCTCTAAATATCATCAAAGGTGAGATTACATAATGAGCATGCATAAACATCAAAGATATAGAATTATCCATGTAGTGTGCTACACTAAACATAATAAGGCTTCCTTATAAAATCTTCATGTTATAAAGTTAAACCATGCCCATCAATGGAAATATTGAAATCATAATAACACTATCTCAAATTATATTAATTCACAAGTATGAAAAAGTGCAATAGATGAGCACTTCGCATGTCAATAACCAAAGACGAGCACTTCGCATGTCAACAAATAAAGACGAGCACTTCGCAAGTCAATAAAATGGCAAGCACATTGCAAGCTACAATAATAGACAAGCACTTTGCGAGTCAAAAAAATGGACGAGCACTTCGCAAGTCATAACTTAAGGCAAGCACTTCGTTATCCAACACAATAGATGAACACATCGCTTGTGAAAACTAAAGGCAAACACTTCGCGAGCCAATACTAAAGACAAGCACATCGCATGCAAAAGTGTTCATTTCTGATCGAAAAGTGTTAAATACTTTCAATTAGCAATCAAATGAGTATCGACCCAATGTCGTATAATAAAACGGTGATACTTGAATATTTATGAAAAGATTGTAGATTCCAGTTAAGTAAAATTCCCTATCAAATGAGTCAAATAATTAAGCGACAAATGGATACAAGTGTTCCATGCCACTTGTACTACTAAACCATTTAATTAGAGTTCTCATCCGATAGAGTTAGTAATTTGCAAGAAAACATTATTTCAAAGCTCATATAGAAATATGTGTGTTATTTGTTGATACATACTAGATTATACATCTAATTTGAAAGCAAAGTCTAGCAATAGATATATGGTTGATCAAAATCGACTGAAACTTTAATGGTTTATAAACTAGGTCTTTGAACACATATCTATATCTGAATCATATTTATGGAATATTAATTGAGAATCCTATAAGAACATGGTGCAATAAATGCTCTGAAATCATAGTAAATAATCAACCAAAAATGAAATGAGGAAACATGCAAGCAGAGGGGAATTACCTACCAAGAAAGGAGGACTGCCTGGAGCCAAGCTAGCTCCAGGTATCACCTACCGGTGGACTGGTGGAGCACCATCGATCGACCAGTGGTGATGTTTTCTGGAGCTATCTCAGCTCCAGGAACCCACCACGATCGACGTTCGTCAATCTCTAACGACTATACTTTAGGTTAATCTCCTAGTATAGAGTCTACAAGCATGGATGCATCGT
Organism: Allium cepa; assembly: GCA_030765085.1. NCBI lineage: Eukaryota > Viridiplantae > Streptophyta > Magnoliopsida > Asparagales > Amaryllidaceae > Allium > Allium cepa. Next base: position 24,301,841 of record CM060938.1, on the reverse strand, counting down.
TTATCGACCAACAGTACATTAACACAACGATCTCAAACAAGTAATTTACCAAATATATACTGCACTAACACTTCCAATAAACAAAAACTCAAAACACAGCAAAACAATTCATTCGTCTATAGAAAGCATGAATTTAATTTAACAATAAACACCTACAACCAGATTTAAAGAGAGTGGTGCCTTAACTCCATGAAGAAGCTTGCCAATTTGAACAAATTGGACTTGTTTTCCTCATTTCAGTAGATCCTAGAATAGCTCATCTAAAAGAAGAACAAATATAAATTGACATGGTAAATCTGAAATCAACAATTTTGCAAGATGAGTTAAGTCTTGGAAATCTTATTTTGATTCTTATCTCGAATTTCTGGAATTTATTTTGATTTCACTTAGCCAATTCTTGCTCCTAGGTTTTAAGAGAAAAAGGGAACCCCTGTTTTCTTTTTACTAGTTTTGAGTATTATACGTTCAGTAATGAGAAGTGAGAAGACTTCCTTCTCTTGTTTATTTTTGTTTAACTTTTACTTGTGCCTTATGTAATTATACAATCCAATAATAAAAGAAATTGATTTTATATCTTTTTAATTATTTCTACAAAGGCCACTTCTATATTTCTAATCTTTGTTCTCTTAAATCGTGAAATAAAATAGTAATCCATTTAAACTAATACTTCACAATTCCACCTAGTAAGCTTTTTTAAATACCAAATTAATTTTATGTTTATTTTCTTTGATTTGGAACCTCAAATAAATATTTAAACAAAAGATTACTTAATATTTAAACACTTCTCAAACCACTCTTTTATATCTTTCTATATTCACTTTATAAGGATCAAAAGAATTTAACAAATTTGTATCTCTTTTTCACCTCAACACTTAATTTATTTATAATTTCCAAAAATATTCATTCCATATATTAATTTCTCCAATTTAAGTCATTTTTTAAGCAACTCAAAAATCAAGGTTGTTACAGGCCTCCCCCTAAAGAAATTGCATCCTCGCAATTCCATTTTGGTGAAAAATCTATTAAAGAAATATATTACTATTAGCAATACATTCGATTTTCAAAATTTACACTTCAACTATCAAACATCAAAACAACGAACTTCCAGTTATTCACAATAAAACTTTTGCGTTTATACTTATAAAATCTTTTAATTGCCTTTCAAAAAATTAAAACATCTAATTTACATATCCGTCCAAGTCATTTCCATGAATTTGATATTTTAATTTAGTTATTAATCTTAAAAACTTAATATGGAGCAATTTTTAACTTATTACAGAGATATTTCAAAATTAATTCTTGAAAAATCAAAATTTATAAAGTTAAACCCTTGTTAGAAGAAAGCCACTTATAAAAACTAATGGGTTTCCTTTATCATAAATTTTAAATCTCAAATTCCTCTTTTAGAAAAACAACTCCTTTATAATAAAAAAAGATATTATCATTTTGGAATTTATGTGAATTTCTGAGATTTGGGTTAGTTTTGGATTTAATTAGAAAGATTAGTATTTAATGATTAATTAACTACAAGGGGTTAGTTAATAATTTTAATTAAAAATTGGAGCATTAAGGATTACACGCGGCAACAAATTCTGAAAAGAATTTTAGAAAGGTTTTATTACACGCGGCAACAAATTCTGAAAAGAATTTTAGAAAGGTTTTATTATCCAATAGAAAATTGACAAGAGAAGGGGTTGGGCAAAAAAAATTACTTAAGAAAGCGTAAAATGAGTTTTCTAGTGAATTACAGCTTCGCCACTTACCATTCTTGCTTTTTCCACCAGACTCCCATTTATAACTTTTCGCATCCATTCGAAGCTAATGCACATGGCATCAAGCATTTGATACGTAGTGTATTAGAGAAAGACAAGAGGAAAGAGTGGAGTTGAAGGCATGTTTGCGAAAGGTTGAAGCCCTTTTTATTTGCTTTCTAACCCATTGGCCCGCCCTTGTTCTAAAAGTATGCTTTCGAAAGGTTGCCACTTTTGAACCCCTTCGATACCCATGCTAGCGCACCAATACTTCTAGTTAGAAGCCACTTTTATAACCCTAGGTCAACGAGTGTCGAAGGTCGGTTTCGAATCAATACCCCTTGGCAATCATTGAAGCTGCCTTCCCTAATGTTTTCAAAAGGATTGATTTAGCCACTTTGCAAATAGTTTCGGAGGCAGTGGTTTTGGAAAGGGTAGCTTTCGAATGTATCCCATTTTATACTTTGAAGTTTTTTTTGTTTCCAATTAATGGTTTCGAAAGTGATACTTTTAGTTGGTTTTCAAGCTATGCTTCCATAAATTCTTACTTTTACCCAACGCTTTCGAAAGGTATGTTTTTAAGTGTTTCTAAAGGTATGTTTTTAAGCATTTTGAAAGGTAAATTTTTAAGTGCTTTGATAGGTGTGTTTTTGAGTATTTCAAAAGGATTTTTTCTGAATGTTCAAAAGGTATGTTGGATGGTTTCGAAAGAGAATGTCTAAGGTTTTAAGTAATGATTTAGAAAAGCAAGAATGATGGAGGGCTTGTCTGCTCTATTAAGTCGAAAGGGAGAGTGACGGAGGGTAACTCATTATGTCACAATGATCCAAAGGATATAGTCAAAAGGCTTAGTTTTAAAATTAGAGAACCCAATCTCATTTTTAAAGTAAATACATGGAAATGTAAAAGAGTTTTGAAATGGAATTTAACTTTAAAATTTTAAAGGAAGCTTTCCTTGCTAAAGAAAGTGGGTTAAGGGTATTAACTATAATTCACTAGAAAATGATTACAAGGAACTAAACCATGGATGTTTATGTTGCTATGTTATTTGATCAGTTATCATGTATACTTGTGCGATCATATTCACTTCATTATTAAGCCATAACTGCATTTTGAGGTGTCAAGGGCATAATAACAGGTTAGGTTGACCCAGTAGTGAATATACTTTGAATTAACTGCTGTGTGAGTTGAATTGCATCCAGGAGATCTGAAAGACAAGAATACAGGATGCCCAAGACTGATCAAAAGATTATTGGTTTAGATAGGTTCTTAGTAAGCCCATAAAAACTATGTTATGGAAATTGTCATTGGCAGGGGCAATAGGTTTTTAGTGATCCCCTGAAAACTATGTCCGAAACAGGCTATTGATAGAGATTAATAGGTTCATAGTCAACCCATGCAAAATATGACATAAGAGATGTTATTGGAGAATCCAATAGGTTCATAGTGACCCCATGAAAACTATGATTGGATGATGTTTTCGGTAGACACCAATAGGTTCTTAGTAATCCCATAAAAGTATAAAATCAGATAGATTGTCGTAAGCTTGGAAGATGTTATTAGTTAGCCCATGAAAACTAATAGGTTAATAGTGACCCTAGAAACTATAACTTGAGACAGATAATCAGGTGAATGGGGATGGTAAATCCAGAGCATATTGCATGTTTGCATATCATCCTGATACATTTTATTATGCTATGTTTTAATCATTGTTGATGCAAATGCATAGTATATGGTTATTATAAATTGGGTTAAGATACCAGTGATGGGAAAACTTGTTCCACTAAGCGGCGTGGTCTCACTAGGTATCTATATGGTTCAAGATGGTAGTTTATTATTCACAACAGAATTTTTGTGTGACTCGAAGTTTATGTTTTCCCCTTAAAATCTTGGGTGCACAATTGATTTTTAGTAGTTTGAGAGTTAAGGTTTTTAGGTTATCCTTTAGATGATAAGCTTTCGGAGACGTGTAGGAGGCAAGCTAGCTATTAGGAGTTCTTTTGTTTGATTCCACTGTATAATTGGATGAAACGGAAAAGTTGTTTAATCGCCTATATTTAGACTCTGATCAACCAATAGGGCATCTTCATATGTCACTCTTGGCGTAATTTGTAACAACTGTATTTCTCAAACTTCGGTTTACAAACTAGGATTATGTAATGAATCTGAAATGCAATTTGTAATGAAATGAGAATTTTTTTTTAAATTGAGTTTAAAGTTTTTCGTACGCGTTTTTGATATATCAATGTTTCTAACGTTGCCGCATTTCGTCATCGAGAATAATAACTATGAATGGCTGCAGCATCCATAACAATTAGTTTTAGGCCTCTAAATGGGGGATGTAACAAGTTAGTATCGAAGCATAGGTTTATGTAAATTTAAAAGAAATTTGAACGTAAAAGATTTTCAAAACATAACCCAATGAATCAGAAAATAAGACTGGGTTTTGGGTTAATGCTATAGTAAAGTACTTTACACACACACACACACACACACACACACACACACACACATATATAAGTACGTATTACCCTCTCTTAGACTATTCTTCTGTACCTTACTATGGCTCGAATACAGATATACGAGAAAGGAAGATATGGAGGAAGGAAACGGAAGATGAAATCTAGGTGGAGGAAGCACCACAACTAATGGAAATGCTCGACCCAATACTAGAAGGAATTCGGATCAACAGGCAAATGCTAATCCAAACGCAAATGCCAATGTAGGTGCTGGAACCCTGCCAATAGACATGGGGATGATGTATCAGTTATTCATCGATCTGATGGAAGATGGAGTAGCTACAAGAGTAGTTGGGGGAAATGCCGTGAACGTTGGAGTAGCTAATCCCGTGTCCCCGGTTGGAAATAACTATGCCAAGCTGAGCAGGGGTTACATCAGTCTTGGTGAGAAGCTATTTTTAGGAACAAAGGATGTTATTGAAGTAGAAAACTGGTTATCGCACCATGAAAGGATTTTCATTGACTTAGGAATAGATGATGAGAATAAGAGGAGACTCGCTTCTAGACAGTTGCAGGGAGCAGCACTTTATTGGTGGAATGGTATTATCATGGGAGTTCTTGAGCAAGTGTTGAGAGTTCCGAAGAAGATATGAAGAGAGGTTCTTGTCTGAAATTGGCAAGTCAGTATTACTGAGGATGTTCATGGCTTAGTGCAAGGTGAGATCCAATGATTGAGGATGCTACGAAGTTTGATGATTTTCCAGATATGGATATGCCACCATTGACACCGTCATCAAAAGGAATGAGAAGTTTATTAGAGGGTTGAAGCCTGAAATTTCTAGGGTGACTATGCCACATCTTCGTGATCCAAATATAGTTGTAGTGGAGGTGGCAATCAGGAATAAAGAGATGCTCTCTGCTTTTGGGAAAGAGAAGCAGGTTGAAACCCAGGATTCTCAGGGCAATAAGAGTAAATTATTTAATAAGAAAGGAGCTAAGAAGGGAGGAGATGGCAATAAGGCAAAATCTGATCTGGTTAGATTTAAGTGTGATAAGAAGGGACATTTTGCTCACGAGTGCCGGACATGCAAAGCAAAGAAGGCTGCTGACAAGAAAGGAGTGAAATGCTTCAACTGTGATCGGATAGGGCACTACATGAATCAATTTCCACAACCAATCAGAACGGACAAGAAAAAGATTTTTTCTTTAGAATCATCATCTTCTAGACCAATTGCTGCTGAGAAGGGAAATACTATGATGGAAGGTGTGCTTTTGATTCATAGTACACCATTTAGGGTACTATTTGATACCGGTGCATCGCATTCATTTATATCTCAGTGTTTAATAGATAAATTATGTTTAGAACCCTTATTCCTTATTACTTCCTAAAGGGTTGCGATACTGATAGGTGGGTATGCAACTTTGGGGATGAGATGTGACCAGTTAGAACTTTATAAGATTGCATGCAGTTTGCACGTTTTTGATTTTATAGGCTTCAGGATCGTTTGGGTTGTGGATTTTTAGATAGGTATGATACTAGAATATTTTGCCAAAATAAAGAAATATCTCTAAGACACCCTAATAGTCATAACTGAATTATATATTCGATAGAGAAGTTAGATTCAAGTGCTTGTGCTTTGGTAAATGCAATGAAAGCGAAAGAAGAATTAGATTAGGTATTGATAGCAAGAGAGTTTGCAGATATTTTTGAGCCAGTCATAGGACTACCATCGAAGCAACCCATAGAACCTGTAAGTATATCACCTAGCAGATTGACACCTACTGAGATGAAGGAACTGAATGTGTAGATAGTTGATTTAGAAGGAAAGAATTTTATTAGACCAAGAAGTTCACCTTAGGGAGCGACTTAGTGTTCGTGAAGAAACCAGATGGGTCATTAAGGATGTATATGGACTATCACAAGTTGAATGATAAGACGATCAAAAGTAGGCACCCTTTGAAGAGAATCGATAATTTATTTGATCGGTTGAGTGGAGGTAGAATATTTTCCTAATTGGATTTGGGGATAGGTTTCCATAAGCTAAGAGTGGCAGAGGATACTATTCCGTTAATGGTGTTCAAGACCAGATACGGTTCATATAAGTGGTTAGTGATGCCATTCGGGTTAACGAATTTGCCAGCTTTCTTCATGGATTTGACGAACTGGGTTTTCTGAGAGCATTTAGATAGGTTCGTTTTGGTTTTCATAGATGACATCTTAATATAATCTTAAGATGAAAGAGAGCATGAAGTTCATCTTAAAGTGGTGCTGGAGACGCTAAGGTAGCATCAACTGAAAGCGAAGTTTTCAAAGTGTCATTTCTGGAAGAAGTTAAGTTTCTTGGTCATGTGGTTTCAGAGAAGTGTTTGTCAGTCGATCTGGATAAGATTGAAGCTGTTAACAACTAAAAGAGACCAGAGACGATGACTGAGATAAGAAGTTTTCTTAGGCTTACAGTTTACAACCAGAGGTTTATTAAGGATTTCTCGTGGATAGCAGCGCCTTTGACTAAGCTGACTAGGAAGGAAGTGAAGTTTATCTGGTCTGACAAATGTGAGGAAGCATTCCTTAAGTTAAAGCACTTGTTACCAACGTGCCTGTGTTTGTAGTTCCAGATGTGAATCAGGATTAGTGGCGTATATAGATGCATGTGGAACTGGATTAGGAGTTGTATTGATATAGAAATGTAAAGTTATTGCCTGCGCTTCACGATAGCTTAGACCACATGAAGTGAGATATCCTACTCATGATCTAGAGTTGGTAGCGATGGTCTTCACATTGAAAGTATGGAGACATTATCTCGAAAGGGAGAGATTTGAGTTATACACGGATCATAAGTCCTTAAGGCACTTATTCTCTCAGAAGGAGTTAAATATGAGGCAGCAGAAGTGGCTGGAGTATTTAGCAGCATATAATTTTAGTGTAGAGTATACGCCTGGAAAAGGAAATAAAGTAGCGGATGCTCTTAGCAAAAAATGTCAGAATGTGGTGTTAGCTATGTTAGCAGAGTGGAAGGACCTGGAGGCTTTGACTATTTGTAGTATGCAGTTAAGATCGATTGCTAGATCTAATCAGAACATTACCATGTTATCCTGCTTGGAAGTCCGACTAGTTTTGATTAAAAGGATTGCTTTTAAGTAGAAAGAGGATCCATGGTTGGACAAGAAGATTGAAAGGCTTAAGGTTGAATTGGAGATTGATGATCTAATAGATTTTAGTCTTGACCAGAGGGGATGGTTGAGAAAGAAGGGATGATTGTGTGTTCCGAATGATGGAAACCTAAGGGAAGAAGTTCTTAGGGAATGCCATCGATCGAAGTTTACGATTCATCCTGGGGAAATCAAGATATATCATGATATGAAGATGAGTTTCTACTGGGAAGGTATGAATAGGGATGTTGGTTTGTGGGTAAAGCAGTGTGTGAACTGTCAACAAGTAAAAACCAAACATCAAAAGATGAGTGAGTTGCTTCAACCTTTGGAGATACCAGTTTGGAAATGGGATTTGATCTCCATGGATTTTATAGATGTGTTCCCAAGATCGAATAAAGGAAATGAAAGTATATTGGTCATAGTGGACAGGTTGACCAAGAGTGCCAATTTCTCCAGTTAAGTCAACCAGGACGACACCTGTTATATTGTTTATGAAGAACATAGTCAGACTACATGAGATTCCTAGTAATATAGTCAGTAATAGAGATACTTTGTTTACAAGTGAGTTCTGGAAGAGTCTACAGGATGTGTTAAGTACCGATCTTAATATGGGTACTGCTTATCACTTTCAAACAGATGGGTAAACAGAGAGAGTTAAATGCCCTCGAGGATTTGTTGAGAGCTTGTGCGCTAGATTTTGGTGGATCATGGGAAGATCACCTACACTTAGTTGATTTTTCCTATAATAACAGTTATCAGAATAGTATAGGAATGACGCCTTTGAAGCTTTTTATGGAGGCCATGCAAGTCACCAGCATATTGGTTGGAGATTGGAAACAGATTAGTCTTAGGTCCAGATCTGGTAAGAGAGGCAACATAGAAGATTGAGGTGATCCGAGGTAGGATGAAGAAAGCTCAGTCTAGACAAAAAACTTATGCAGATATGAGGCGTAATGATTTAGAGTTCTCAGTCGGAGATAGGGTTTCCATTAAAGTATCATCGAAGAAGGGTGCGGTATGATTCGAGAAGTCAGGCAGACTGACACCGAGATATGTTGGACCATTCCCATTTATAGAGAGGATCGAAACGCTGGTATACAGAGTAGGGTTGCCGAGCAATTTGGCAGGTGTCCATAATTTGTTTCATGTGTCTCATCTTTGTAATTGCACGCATGATCCAGAGGCTACTATCCCTCTGACTACATTGGAAGACTTAAAGTAGAGCCGGATCTGACAATTGTTAGGCAACTACTTCGGGTTGTAGCAAGAGATGAGAAGAGGTTAAGAAACAAGACGGTCAAGTTGGTGAAAGTTCAGTCGAGTGACAACGAGAAGGACTGTACTTGGGTGACAGAAGACATGGTTAGAGATACTTATCCTGATCTATTATAAGGATATGTTTTATGTTTTTTTTATATAGACTATTTGCTAGTCAGGAAGGCTAGTATGGTAGTTAGGTGATGCCACAGATGATTTCTGTGCTTAGTATTTAGTCCTTGTTGAATTTCGAGGACGAAATTCTTTAAGGAGGGGATTCTTTAACCCTCCTAATTTTAAATAATAGTATTCACGATATTTAATTAGACAAATTAAATAGAATAATGTAGAGATTAGAGTGATTAGAGAATTGAGATTTGGAAACTAATTAGGATCGTGCCTTAACTAATTAAAGTATATGTGTGATTTATAAATAAGAAACTTAAGAAAATAAGGCAAGGGCAAAATGGGAATAGCCGTATACCATAATCCCTAAACGCCTTACCTCATTCTCATTCACATTTACACAAACGAAAAACATAAACAAAGAGAGATGAAGTCCAGCTATAACTCTAAGAAGAAGAGGAGAATAAAATCCATTTAGAGGCTAAGATTCAAGCTAGGAAGATTAAATCAAGAACAAATCTCAAGTTCGTTATCCAAAACAAGGTGAATAATGATCTAAACCATCCTATATAAGTCATCTTGAATGTTTAAATTTGGGTTTGAGGTTTAAAACTGTATGATTGGATGAATGATGATATGTTTCGATTTAAATGCCATGTTTTAATTTAAACAAGGATTTTATATAATAATATAGTTCAGTTTTAAGGCTAAAATCATGAAAAATTATTTTCAAATGCCATGATTTTTGAATATGTTATGTAAAACATTATTTTGAAGATGGGTTTAAATTTTCATAATATTCCAAGCTATGGATAATTTATTACGAATTTTTAAGTGAAAGTAAGGTATATTTCAGGTTTTAATTAATTTGAGGAAGGGCTGAAGACTTTATATGATAAAGATATTACATTTTGGAATTTATGTGAGTTTCTGAGATTTTTTTCAAGAGATTTGGGTGTTTTTTTGGATTTAATTAAAAATATTAATATTCAACGATTAGTTAACTACAAGGGGTTAGTTAATAATTTTAATTAAATATTGGAGCATTGAGTATTACATGCGGTAGCAAATTCTAAAAATAATTTTATAAAGGTTTTGTTATCCAATAGAAAATTGACAAAAGAAGAGATTAGGTAAAAAGAAATATTAAAAACGCATAAAATTGGTTTTATAGAGAATTTCAACTTCGCCATTTACCATGCTTGCTTTCGCTACATACTCTCATTTATAACCTTTCACATCCATTCGAAATTAATGCACATGGTATCAAGCATTTGGTACGTAGTGTATTGGAGAAAGGCAGAAGGAAAGAATGGTGTCAAAGGCATGCTTGCGAAAGGGTTGAAGCCTCTTTTATTTACTTTTGAACCCATTGACCCGCCTTTGTTCCCAAAGTAAGCTTTCGAAAGTGTTGCCACTTTTGAACCCCCTTCGATACGCATGCTATCGCACCAATACTTCTACCTCATTTAGAAGCCGCTTTTATAACCCTAGGTCAATAAGTGCGGAAGGTAGGTTTCAAACCAATAACCCTCCACTACCATTGAAGCCGCCTTCCATAATTTTTTTGTAAGGATTGATTTAGCCACTTTGCAAATAGTTTCGGAGGCAATGGTTTTCAAAAGGGTGGCTTTCGAACGTATCCTCTTTTTATACTTTGAAGTTTGTTTTATTTTCAATCAATGATTTCGAAAGTGATACTTTTAATTGGTTTCTAAGCTATGCTTCCATAAATTCTTACCTGAGCCTAATGCTTTCGAAAGGTTTGTTTTGAGTGTTTCAGATGGTATGTGTTTAAGTGTTTCAAAAGGTATGTTTTTAAGTGTTCTGAAAGGTATGCTTTTGAGTGTTTCGAAATGAATTTTCTGAATGTTTGAAAGGTATGTTGGATAGTTTCGAAAGAGATTGTCTAAGGTTTGAAGTAATGATTTCGAAAAGGGAGAGTGACGAAGGGCTTGTTTGCTCTATGAAGTCGAAAGGGAGAGTGTCGAAGGGCTTGGTTGCTCTATGAAGTCAAAAGGGAGAGTGACTGAGGGTAACTCATGATGTCACAATGATCCAAAAGATATAGGCGAAAGCCTTAGTTTTCAAATTTGAAACCCAATCTCATTTTTAAAGTAAATTCATAGCAATGTAAAAGATTATTGAAGTGACATTTAATTTTAAAATTTTAGGGGAAGCTTTCCTTGCTAAAGATAATGGGTTAAGTGTATGAACCATATTTCATTAGAAAATGATTATAAGGAATTCAAACATGGATGTTTATGTTGTGTTATTGGATCAGTTATCATGTATACTTGTGTAATCATATTCACTTCATTATTAACCCATAACGGCATTTTGGGGGTGTTATGGGTAGAATAACATGCTAAGTTGACCAAGTATACATTAAATTAACTTTTGTGTGAGTAGAATTGCATCCAGCAGGTCAGACAGACTAGAATATAGGATGTCCAAGACTGATCAAAAGATTATTGGTTTAGACAGTTTCTTAGTAAGCCCATAAAATTATGTTATGGAAATTGTTATTGGAAGGGGCCAATAGGTTCTTAGATATCCCATGAAAACTATATCCAAAACGAGTTGTTGATAGAGATCAACAGGTTCATAGTTAGCCCATGAAAAATATGACATGAGAGATATTATTGGAGAACCCAATAAGTTCATAGTGACCTCATGAAAACTATGATTGGATGATATTATTGGTAGACACCAATAGGTTCTTAGTGATCCCATTAAAACTGTGAAACCGGATAGATAGTTCGTAAGCTTGGAACATGCTATTAGTTAGACCATGAAAACTAATAGGCTAATAGTGACCGTAGAAACTATAACTTAAGACAGATAGTCAGGTGAATGGGGATGGGAAATCCAGAGCATATTGCATTTTTCCATACATCTCGATACATTTTATTATGCCGTGTCTTAATCATTGTGGATGTAGATGCAAAGTATATAGTTATTATAAATTAGGTTAAGATACTAGCGAGGGGAAAATACATTCTGTTAGCGGCGTGCTCTCACTAGATATCTATAAGGTTTGAGATGGCAGGTTATTATTGACACCAGACTTTTTGTCTGACTCAAAGTTTATGTTTTCCCCTTAAACTCTTAGGTGCTAAATTGATTTTTAGTAGTTTGAGAGTTAAGGATTTTAGGTTCTCCTTTAGACGAATAAGTTTCCGGAGATATGCAGGAGGCAAGATAGCTATTAGGGATTCTTTCTATTTGATTCCGCTATGTAATTGGATGAAATGGCAAAGTTGTTTAATTGCCTATATTTAGACTCTGATCAACCAACAGGGTATCTTCATATGTCGGTCTTGACATAATTTGTAATAACTATATTTCTCTAAACGTGGTTTACAAATTGGGGTTATGTAATGAATTAGAAATGCTATTTGTAATGAAATGAGAAATTTATTTTAAAACGAATTTAATTTTTTTTATACATTCACATGTTCCTGGTATATCAATGTATCTAACATTATCATATTTTGTAACCGAAAATTAATAACTATGGATGACTGCAGCATCCATAGCAGTTAGTTTTAGGCCTCCAAATAGGGAATGTTACAATGATGCGATGATGATGATTACATGATAGGAAGTAATGGCTCGGACCATGAATATCTATACTTCAAGATGCAGATCAGAGGACTATGAGTCGGATTGAGAGGACTGTTGGAGGAAGGTTACAGGACATATGATGAAATTCTACGATCGATGATGATTGTAGAGAGTCGTCTCTACTATGGAGACAATATGACAGGAGTTGTAAGATCAGCTCCAGGATGAGCTGAGCTATAGATGACGTATGCAAAGGAATCATTGAAACTCTAGGGTTTGGAGAGTACTCGTAAAGTAAGAGTAATATGGGTTACACATTCGATCGATGGCGGAACCTGATCTCCATGAAGGACAATCTGATCTCCATGGCGGGAGATCTTTACCTTGGATTAGCCATGATGGGTAATCTAATTCCTAGCTTACTGCATGCCATGGATTCGAGTACTGAGGAACTAAGACGTTGGGTAATCTTCGACCATGGCGGGTATTTGAGTTATCACTACCCAATGCACTGAATGCGTAAACATAAGGAAGGATGATGGATGCTATGTTTGCTTTGGTTGCTTATCACCTTAGGATGTTATATGATGCTTAGTTGTTGATATAAACATTAAGATACCCTTGACACCTTGATGTATAGTACACCTATGATGACTATGATGTAGAGTAGCATATATCTTATGTATTTTCTAACTCTGTAGATGCAAAGACATGACATGTATTGTCCTTCATTCTAGTTGTCCTATTTTAGTGGTTTACTAGTATTTAGAGATTTTCTATCACTCATACTAGACCGTTGTCCGACTTGGGATTTTATGCTTTGCTTGCTACTATTCTAGGTACTCTTAAATGAGTAGATAAGGGATATTAGGTCCGGTGAACAAACAGAGCTGGACCGAGGACGAGCAGGAGATCACACTCTCGCATTACTACATTTATTTTGATTTGCTATTCCATTTCACAACACTTTGGAGCTGGCTAGCGCCTTTTTATTATTTAGAGACTATTTGTTTATGAGCTATTATCTAATGCATAACTTTGTAGCTTATGTTGTATATTGTATGGATCTATTTACTTTGACGTTTGTAATTCATTTAGTTATTACTGTCTTGCATGTTTTATATCTGAGATGTTTATTATTATATTTTCGATGTGCTATAAGATATATACTAGGTTCTATGGTGTTTTATTTACCTTATAACCACATCAGTCATCTTGCATTGGTCGGACACTGCTACAACGCACTATACATATATATTGAATGTTGGGGGTGTAAGACGGTCGTCACAAGAACTGTTCATCGTCGGCTTCATTTAATTGCCGCCATCGTCCCTAGCTCATTGCTATTGCTCAACTTCAACTTCGACAACCCCATCATTTCGAGACAGCACAACCATAATTCCTTTCATGCCCATGAGTCAAATCAATCGTCACCGATCACCTTAGGTTGCTGCCATTTCTTATGAACCACCGTCGAATTTCTAATCACCATTTGGATGACCGTCGACTCATTGTGCCACTTAATACTGATCCCTACTTAATCCAAACTTTTACTCAAGAGGTATAAGTGGGTTGTCGATCGATGATTAGGTCATGGTGTTGGCTTTTTGAATAATTTTAAATAAGCTGGAGTTCATCTCTGACCGATGAACGGTCGGAGCACTTGATTTGTGATCCATCGTGCCTTTTCCTTTTGCATTATCCCCCAGCGTAACTTCATCTAAGATGCAAAAGAATATTTTTCCTAAGCGTTATCAGCCACAAGTCGCTTTCTCGTTAGTAGGATGGTTCTATTTCGAAGAATGGTCATACTGACATGCCGTAACACTTGATAATTCTATTGTCAAGCATGTTCATTCACTGCACTTCTTGTGTTCCTATAAAAGGAAACTTCCCCATTACTTCGGACAATGGTTCTGTTATCAATAGCCCAACCGCAATGGTAAGATCCGATGCACATTTTTATCGTTCGGCATGGCTCGTTTTTCTAGCATAAGTGAGTTATCTACACATGATGGTCCATTCGTCGTGCATGAGACATGGGACACGCAACATATAGATAAACACTTCCACTTGCCTTAGTTGACATTTAGAATCTGATTGGTCAACATGCATTGACATCCTTTGGATTCTGGACATCGGTCACACAAGTTTAATATTTGAAATAAAACATACCTGATCGTGTTGAACACCAAGTTTTCCTCTCCAGAATGACTTGTCAATCGCCTCATTTCTAGTTCGGTGCCCGTACATCAACTCCCCCCAAAGTTGGGTCCTCCATAACTCAAGCTTCACTTTCTGTACTTGTCAACCCCAAATGTTCAATCACCATTGAGTTACAAAGCTTGGTCATTCCAGCAGATCCATTGCAAAATCCACCTCCTCCTCTAAAAGAGTATATCGACTTAAGTGTCTTAGATGATCTGCTAGAATAGATGCCAACTATTCTTACTACCAAAATGCTTCGTAATACATGTAGACTGCATGAAATTTCCGAGGATGACGTGCTTCTTCTTACACAGATCTAGCGAGCGCACAACCCTCCAAAAGGCTATACTACATGTAGTCGGTATATGTGCCTGAACAGTGCCATTACGCCTTTCAATCCTTTTCCCCATGATTCTTTAAGAGCTTAGGCTGGCTTTATCCCAAGTTCATCCCAATGGGTATGCTCTCTTGAGCTACCTGTTCGTGCTCTTCGTAAATCGGTTTCAACGACCTCTAATATTTTATGAGTTAACCTATCTTCCGACCTTCAAACAAAGGCATGACTCGCCATCATATATGATCATCGAGGCTTGCAGCAGGTGCAAGGTTTGTTGAAGCATCTACAAGAACCATTCATACTTCAAAAAAGAGTAATTCTTTGTCCAATGCCCGATGACTTCAACAGGCTTTAGGCTTTCTAGAAGTAAGATCTCTTTCTCTTTGCTCTTGTCGTACTTGGATCCCTTATATCCAAGTGCTTAACTTAATATTTACTTCCTCATAGACATTCCTACTTGAGATGTTCACGACGAGCATGCTGGCACTTTAAAAGCTCTAAAGGAGATTAGTTTCCACCATCGCACCACCACATATATCCTGACCAACGAGAACCTCCGACGGTGTGGTCTTCTACTTTTTAATAGATCTGTTGCTCCTGTATCAACTCACCAAGAAACTCTGGAGTGCATCACCTCCACTCGTTGCTAAAGCTATAATTTTTAAGGGGAAGTTGATGGTACATTGGGTACGACACATGATGAAGAGCCCGTTGAAAGGGGAATAGAAGAATAAGTTGCTAGCAAGGCCCAAAGAGAAGGGGCTGAAGGAGCTAGAATGCAACCAATCCCAGAGGAGTGTCAAAGTGTAGGGAGGAAAGAATGGAAAGAAGAGATGAGGGAGAAGCAAGGCAAAAGGGAGTAGAAAGCACTGATGATAGCGATAGTGGCTATGATATTAGTGCGAAGGGAGATGAGTCATTTTGAGAAAAATCCTCTGAAGGCAACAAGCTTCCATCTTTACCTCATCCGAAGCACGTTGTCATCAAAACTCCTAAGAAAGCCGGGGAACCAAGCTTGTTGCCAATAGTCAAGAAAAATCCTTTAGCTTGCTCCTTAGGATATGTCTTTGTCCACTTAAGTTATTTTGATATCTCAATTGGTGATCATCTCGGGGTGGGTTCCCCAAATTTTAGCTTCTCACTTAGGGGAATTCTAGATGAAGATGGCGAGACCCCATCTTTAATTCCACACAAACACAGCCTATAGGGGATCATAGGCACTCTATATTTCACTAGGATCATGAAAACATGTCCATGCATTTGATGTGCATTTTAAAGTTCCAACATGTACATGATTTTTCTCCTTATTTAAGCTCCATGGCTAGAGATAGGTACAACAAGCTTCGGTACAACATGGATGAGTCTAGAGGACAAACCCTCGATCCCTCCATCTTCCTCCACTATCTCGAGGACTAGAGTCCAAAAAGGAGAGGGCCAAGTGAAAAGAAAGAGAGCAAAAATGAAATATTATCTCAACATCAAGAGAGAGGACAAGAAAAGGCAGGCTAAAGACATGCTACCTAGTGATCCAAGAAAGCGGCACAAAGACTCGCATGATCATCACGACTCCTCTTTTAGCATTCCTCTACCTTATTGTGGTCCTCAAATTCCTTCTCACTAACAAAATTCCATAACCCATTCCATAACCACGGCTATGCCTTCTCATTCTAAAAGGATTTCCATTCCTCCAACCCTTAGTCCTAGTGCACCACCTCACTTGCAGGTTGCTTTTCCTGACCTTTTCTTGCAGGTGTCATGTTTGACCGTGACATCCAAGACATTTCGAAGGAAGAAGCCGATAGGGACATGCAATGGATACAAAAGCACGTTGACTAAGGTTATGATGGAAAAGGCTCACATATGCCCTCAAGAAGGTTAACCACACCAATGATACAAATATTTAGTCTTTTGAGTCTGAATTGAAGAATTATGATGGCCTCATCGAGGGGTATAATGGAGATATGGAGAAGATGATGGTGGAGTGAGACGACACCTTAAAATCAAAAGCTAATGCCGAAAGCCTGATGGTAGAGATGAGGATGGCTAATACAAACACAAAGCTTGTGCTAAAAGAACTGCTTAAGATTGCTTACAAGGAAGGTGCTGCCTTGAAAACTCAAATCGTCGAGCAAGACCTGGCCCTTACTACAGAAGATGAAAATGTCTGCCCCAAGGGCAAGATCATAGAAGAGAAGGCAATCGAAATTCAAAACGCTCTGTGCAGTGAATGAGAAACCTGTCAATGATCTGTTGTTGGTCAAGGTCGAGAAGGTGGATGGTAAGTAGATGATGCGACCGTTGCACAAGCGCTAAACTGCTCACGGAGTAAAGGGCCAAAGAGAAAGAAGAGTTGAATAATACTTTCAAGCACTTCTTCGCAAGCATAATCCACTACAAGAACTTGAAGTGGATGGGGAACTTATATGTTCAAACCCTTGTCAACGCCCGATAGGAGATTTGTGTTGCTCTGAAGCAGCCGGTGAAGGCCTTACCGAACAAGAGTTGATGATGAAGTAGCTCGATGTGGAAGACATTGCTAGGACGTAAAGGGAAAAGTATTATAGCTGAGGAGGAGGCTGCTGGTGCTGTTGTTGCTATCGAGGCTTCCGCTGACCCAAGTACACTAGGTCCTCCAGAACCATCCATTCCAAAATTTAAGGAGCCCGTGATAGATACTCTTCAGATTGAGGAGGCCAGGATCGAGGCCATCCGGATCACTCTGACATCTGCAGCGATCACTTCCATTGAGGCTAGCATTCCTCTTTCCTTTAATCAACTTATCCTACATTCACCCGAAGAAGGTGAAATTTCCAAATCTCCTACTCAACAAAGTCTAGGAAAGGGTGTATCACATGTTTCTCCTGTTTTTAAGAAACTTCAGTTCTTGTTGGAAATAATCCTTAACCTTTACCCTTTTTTTTACCAACTTGTAGGTCATAAACATCTTCCTCCTCCACCTCCATCACCAAAGGATCGTACCACATCTATTTTCACTACATCGACCTCCATCTCCATGGGACTTATCGTGCTAATTCTGCTTCCTAGTTCCAAACCTATCCCTGATTCTCAACGGATCATGATCTTGGAAAGGCTAGAGGATTTTTCTCAATCCTTGGGGAGGACATTTCGATCACTAATGCTTTGGCCTGACTGATCTTATCATAATGGTGGAGAGATTGAAATTTAACCTTTCCAAGGCTAAGCTTAAAAAGGAGCTTGGTACCAAAAATTCTTTCTGCTCTATGCCAACGAGTCTTACCACTAAGCTTCCTTTGATTAAGCTGAAGCCTCTTAAAATCAGATCGTCTGAGACCCCTGTTGAGAAGTCTAACGAGCCCCACATTGCAACTGGAAGTGAGACTGCCTAGTTTGAGGGTGACACTTGAAAAGAGGGAAAAATCAATGGTAATCCAAAACACAAGAGGTAACCCAATAGCTCTGGTTGCACGGGTAGAAGAAGAGGGAAGAACAAATAGGGGATTTCGAAAGCTTGTGGGTGTGATAGCTAGAATTTTGTTGTTCTTTTATTCTTCTCTTTTTGTTGCGAACAGGCTATGCTTGTGTAAGAGAGGACGCCGCGGTTCTTATACTTAAAAGTTTGTGTAATGAAAGATTATCTTTGGTTTGTAGACATTGTTTCATTTTACTTTTCCACACTTTTACATATTATACTTGCTTATATAATATAATTTATTGTACTACAATTTATCTACTTATATATGTCTGCTTCTGTGCAATGTGTTTATCTATTGTCGCACTATGCATATAGATAAAATTCTTGCAATTGCTTTGGTTATATTCCATTATTTAGCTCTATTTATAATTGCTAAAGTGTTTGATTTGGTGTAACAGAATGAACGAACTCCATGGTTATTCCTATTTTGGTTAGGTCGAGTTTCCAGCGATCGTTTTTATCACGAATAGTCCAAGCTCAGTGTTGCTTCCTATCACCGGGAAGCATCAATTGTAATATTTACTTCCTGTTTACACATATTTCTGCCACAAATCGAATCTTATTGATAGAATTTTCTATTTTAAATGCCATAATTCAGGCAGTAGTTTGAGACAAACATTGTTGGGCGAATTATTCAATTGCCCTCGGTCCGATTTCACTTTCCCAATCCTGATGCTAGACTGAAGGAGCTCGATAATACTCGCCTTGAAATTTAATCGGCTATCCTTGCATATCCTTAGAAAAGACTATTCTATTAGGACGCTAGCATAGTCATAGAAATCCAATCCATATACCAGCTCTTGTCTAAAGGTGCCAGCGATTTTGAAGGCCTATCTTGGGCATTAGCCTAAAGTATATCTCATTGGGTCACGAGCATGATTTTTAGAATTCTAACCACGTACTGGTTCTTGTGTATCAAATTCAATGCTTTAATTATTTAATTTCGAGCCTTCCTTCTTGACGTTGCCAAACTTCAGGCAATGGCAAATACCTAAAGATCAGGGTTGAATTATCCAATCGACCCTACAGTGTTTTCCTTGTTGACATTGCCAAACCTCGGGAAATGGTAAATTCCTAAAGGTCGGGGTCAAATTATCCGATCGACCCCCAAAATGGTCCTACTCCATGGTCCTAATATTGGATAGGGAAGGTTGGTGCTATTAACCATGCACCTAAAGATTTAGGATTGAATTATCCAATCAATCCTGGAAGGTGGGGCAGAATTATCCTATCGACTCCAGGAGATTGGGTCGAATTACCTGATCGACCAAAAAAGATAGGGCTAAACTATCCGATCGGTCCCGAAACATTAGGTCGAATTATCCAATCGACTCGGAGTCATATCCTCAACCATGATCATAGGTGTGATATCCTGGAAATTTGGCAATATAAATTTAATAATCTATGTTAAAAATTTATTTGACTTGATAAATTTTGATAATAAATTTTGAATTGATTTAATAATTTTCTTTTAATAAATATAAATTGGTAGATTTTATCTTTTTAAAAGCAAATAAATTATTTTCTATTTATAATATATATATATATATATATATATATATAATTGTATATATTGTAAATTGATAAACTTTGATTTTGAATTTAGTAAATGAATAAATTTTCTAATTTTAATTTATATTTGGAAAATTGAAAATTTGGATTTAAATTTAACATTTAACTTTTTAAAGCAATTTAATGAATATCAATATGGTATGTAAATACTTAAGAGTAAATCTTATTTGTTTAAAAATTTTATTTAGCTTAAAAATGTGAATTTAAATTAGATTAACATTAAAAGCTTTATTTTATTTTATTTTTAGGTATTGCTTGAAATTATATATAAGATTTAAAATACAATTTACTTAAGATCTTAATTTATTAAGTAATATAAGTGATTTATAATCACTTTTATAAATTATTTAATATTGTTTAATTTGTTATTTTCAAATAATAATGATAATACTTAGTTCTTATAAACATAAATAGATTTTTTTTTAAATTAGGATTTGTTATTTTTAAATTTAAAAGAGTTATATATGCATATATATATATATATATATATATATATAACTTTATTTTTTAAAATTGGATTTGGTAAACGAATTTGAATTTGATGTTGTGAAATTTAATAGAATAAACACTTAAATATTTTTAAATAAGCTTATATTTTAAATTTGTTGTTTTATTTCTTTTTAATTTAAAAAGAAATAAATTCATATATATATATACATAAGTAATAATAAAGTAAGGTTTAAAAGTTTTTATTGACATTTTAAATTAAAATTAAAATACTTAATACATGTGTTAGTTTATTAAGACTTAAAATGACATGTGTTAAGGCCTAAACTAAGTTAAGCGACAAATGTTTAAAATTAGAACAAGTGTCTTATTTTTTTCTTTTTCTTTTATTTTTAATTTAATCAAAATTTTTTTATATTAACACGTCTCTTCTCATTTCATATTCTTTTCTAATCTTCTTCTTCAAACCAAAAAGTCAAGAGAGCAAAATCTGAAATCTAAACTCATACTTCTTCAAAACAGAAATTTGTTCAAAACAAACTTGTAAATTTCCCTCAAAATAAATTTGTAACCCATGTTCCTCTAAACCAATATTTCCTCCAAAACCAGAGATCAAATTAACCTGAAATTCATTCTTCAATTCATTAACCTGAATAAAATCGAATCCGTAAATAATCCCCTCAAAAATCATCTGAAGCCATATGAATCATTCTGCAAAATTCAAAGGCCTGCAGCGCCTTTTCTGTTTTGAAAACAATATTCAAACCTGCATGCAATAGTAGATCATCCAGGCCTGCATCTCCTTTTCACTTGGAAACAAACATGCATGCATTAGGAAGCAAAGAAATAAATCAAGATTTAAGTCTTTAAAAAGCAAAGCATATCAGTAATATAAGATTAAAGTTTTTAAAAGGGCAAAACAAAGATGAAACTGCAGTTTTTAAAGTACTGAAGCAACATAAAGCATTTAGGTTCAAGCTTGTCAAACATGGATGCTCTGCTCTTATAAAAATCAGTGAGTAACATTTTATTTTAAAAATAATTTAAGTTAATATTGTTGCTTGATTGATTCTGATATAGTCATGATTTGTGAAAGAATATGATGAAATTTCCTGTGTATGTATGGTAGAATGCATGCTTACTGTTGATTTACTTTTTGCCTGTTCTAGTATTCCAAGTTTAATTACTGATCAAAATCATGATACTATAATATAAACTATGTTAAGAATTAGGATTAAAAAAATAACTGTGAACATAAGTTAAGTTTGAAGTTTTATTTAATATGGAAAGATAAGATAAAAATCTGTAATGCCTTTGGAAAACACAAATGCAGCAGAACAAAACTTTTGAATGTAGGAATTCAAGCATCCTGATTTATTGATTTAATATTATCAATAGATTACATGATCAAAAACTTGATTTTTAAATCTTAAATTAAAATTTCTAGTTTGGAATTGATTGAGTAATTCTGGTTTAACCAGAAATCAAATTTTGGGTCGTAATGGTTGATCTAGGAGGTCGTGGTGGCCTTGGTTCTTTGGTGATGGAATGTTGATCAAGTATTCAAGGAAAAATAGAGAGAAGTGGATCTGAGCATTTAGGCAGTAATAAATTGGGGTTAAAATTTTAAACCCTAAGTATTCTGTTCATCTGAAAATTTACTGCCGCAATCTCTAGAAGCGATCGAGTCCTTCCAAATTCAAGTAGATGGTAGATGGGGTATAGAGGAAGTAGTGGCCGAAGGCGTTGATTTTCCGATGATCAGAATTTTGAGATTGAGGCGTTTGCAAATTCGACACTATTCAAATTTTTGAGCTCGAATGCTCATTTTTGATTTGGGGTTTCTGTAGTTGGATTGAAGGTCGATTTAGCGTTGGAGGATGATCAGTGACTTGCGCATGGGGTCGCGAGGGGTCGGAGTAGGTTGCTCCGGTGGTGAAGGTGCACATGGTTCTTGGGTATCAGCTGGTTTGGGGAAGAATGGGTTCTCGAGTTTTTATCGGGTTGAAGTGTGTTTGTGCTCGAAGCAGTGGGTCTTTGGTCTCGAAGTATTTTGGTTGAGCGCTCGGGTATTTTAAATGTTGCAGGTTTTAGTTTAAACCTGTCATATTATAAGTTCTGTATAGGTAGTTTCCTCGAGTTTACTCGAGTTTATTTATTATTTTTCTCGAGTGAACCATTTGGGGTTCGAGTTGGTTTTCAGGTTAGAAAACTTGTCTTGTTTTAAAAATTTAAACTGAATTTGAATTATTAAGCAAGAATTTAAAATGAGTTTTAAATCTATTTTTTAATTATGGATTCAAGTTTAATTTAAATCTTAAGCTGGTAATGAATGAAGTATTTAAATTCAAATTTGTTTTAAAATTACTTTAAAGGGTTTATTGTTTAAAATGTTTTAAAGAAATTTGAATTTAAATTGGAATTTGAAATATAAGGGAATGTTTTTAAACAAAGTTTAAATTTGATTCAAATCTGAATTTGAATATTTGGTTTAAAATAAATTTAATTTTTTATAAATTTAAGTGTTTGAAACAAATTTGAATGATAATGTAAATTTTAAATGTTTTAAATTTAAAAAGAAATTTGATTTAAACTCTTGTAAAATTTCTTTTATAAGAAAAGTATTATTTAGTATTTAAAGTTTTAAATTGATTTTAAAACTTGTTAAAGTTAAATTTTAATTTAATGATTGTTATGCATTTAATTATGAGGGTAATTAAATGAATAATTAATTTATTTAATAAATTAATAAAATGGATAATTACTTAAAGTAATTAAGGGATTAAGCTTAAAGGTCTAAGATTAATTATCTTTAGAATAATTAACTTGTAATTTAAGAATCATTAATTAAATAAGATTAGTTTTAATTAATGATTAATTAATCAAGTAATAAAGGATTAATTAAGTTACAATTAACACTTAATTAATTAAATAATTAGGGGTTAATTAAATGGGTTAATTAATGATTAATTAATTTGTAATTAATAATGATTAAAATAAGTTAATTACTTTAGAAAAATAATTAATGAATTGTTAATAATTAATGAAGTTCATTAACTAAGGATTATTTAATAATTAATTAATGTGATTAATTTTTAATTATTAATTAGATAAATTAATTTAAAGATAATCATTTGTGTAAATTGTTAAGTATAATTACTTATGGAAGTGATTAAGAAATTAATTACTAATTGTAATTAATTGAGTTTAATTTGATTAGATTAAGTTAATTAATTCAGTTTAATTAATTTAAAATAATCATTTGATGATTTGTGGAGTATAATTACTTAATGTAATTAAATGAAGAGAATTACTTAGGGAAGTAATAAATGGGTAATTACTGTATGTAATTAATTGGAAGTGATTTGATGATGAAAGTAATTTGAGTATAATTACTTTGTGAATTAATCAAGGGATTAATTTGAGATAATTAATTAACGAGTAATTTATTTATTTTGGTGAAGTAATTAGTGGAAGTTAATTACTGAATTGAGTTAATCAAGGGTGATTAACAGCTATGGTTTAATAAAGATTAATTACTTAATGTAATTAATATAATTAGAAATCATTAATTATTATAATTAATGATGTAATTAAGAATGGATTTAATGTGGAAATAATTAATAAATGAAGGGATTAATTAATGTAATTAATTAAGAAGTAATGTAATTAATTTATAGTTAATTAATAAAGGAAGTAACTAAAGACTAATTACTATATTTGGTTAAGTATAACTAGTTTGATAAATTAATTTGTGAATAATTACTTGAATGTAATTAAAGGTTAATTAATCAGAGATGATTAATTAAAATGAATAATTGATTGATGATTAATTAATTAATTGATAATTAATTAATAGTGATATAAGCCGGATTTATATTGATGAAGTAATTAATTTAATTTACTTCAAATTAATTAGAAATGATGTAATTAATTTAATTCATTTTAAATTAATTATATTTGGTGAGATTATTAATCATTGCTTATATGGATGGATAATATTGTTTCCTTGAATGGTTTGAATCTTAGATATGAGATAAAGTAATGTTGAGTGATATGGATGCGTTGGTTGCATTGTGATGATGATTTGGATTACCTCGTGATAATGATAATATGGATTTTCTGTTGAGGTGATAATGTTGATTATCTAGTGTGAATCTGCGATTTATCTATCTGTGTATATAGATAATTGAATTGTTTTAAACCTTTAAAACAACTTGGCCTTAAAAGATACGCTTTGGATTTCGATGAGACCGGGATCAGGTTTCCATATTTGGATATTCGAAAACCACATCGATCCCAATTAACGATAGGTCGTGAATCTCTTGTGAAGAGTGAAGACTCGAGGTGTAAGAACTATACGTCAGTATAACTCTGGGGGTGATTCCGTGATGAGTTTGACGGAGATAGTTCTTATAGGTTCGAGATGGTGATTTAGAGTGCAAGGGTTATCGTCGTTAACTCTGAGGGTGATTCCAAAATGAGTGTAACGAGATAATGCCTTCGGTTTCGTTCGAACCCGGAACGAACTTGTATGGATTGAATGCTTTCAGAACATCGTCAGGTGGACGATGAGCATTCTAAGAGATGTGTTCTCTAAAGGTAATCGTAGCCTCAAGCCTTATCAACCGGGAATGGCTAAAACAAGGGAGGTGCAGCAAGGCTAAGTGGGTCATGCCCAAGTAGGACGAGATTTTCTCCTGTCTAGAGGTCCCTTTTTATTCGGCTTAGTGGGCGGTTGGACGTATGCCAACTACGGGGTTGTCTTGTTCGGGACTGTCCCGTAAGGGATGGTTGTGGTCTTGTGTTGCAGGGGAGCGGGCGTGCTCCTCAGTACGTTGATCTAGGCCACGTACTGTGACGGACGGTACCCCAGTAGCCATGCCATTGATGGAATCCACAATCCAATAAGTGCCAACGGTTTTGATTGTATTACCCACTTTTGTGGCTAGTAGGTGGAATTTAATAGATGTAACAATTTCGGCTATTTCATATTTACTTGAAAACCCTAGACCTATTATAATATCACTGGATTTCCTATCAAATGTTTTGGTTAGCGTAAGGTAAAAACTTTTCCATGTTTATGTGTGGGAAGTCTTACGTGATACCTTTCTTTTCAAAGGTTTTTCAAAGTTAAGAAACTTTAACCTGTTACTCACACCAGACCCATGTCTGACCCAGAGTTTATCTTCTGTTTTCTTAAACTCTTGGGTACTCAAATTTTTACGAGTATCCAAGGGATTCAGGTTAGCTTTGACGAAGTATGGAGAAGCAATGGAGTAGGAAGCTTCTGCGTTGTAGATATATAGTTCCGCTGTGTGTTCTCTGTGTTGGTGTTTCTTTTGTTGAGTTGTATAACTAGACATGTGTTTATAACTGTCTAGTATGTGTTGTAAATTCTGTGTAACTCTGATTAGTGTTGTATATTATGTAACATTTACGTTATTAATATAATTTATTCATTCCGCGGTTGAGATTCTGATGTTGTGTCTTCTTTCTTCTCTTTCTTTTCTCTTTTCTATCCCTTTCTTTCTTCATGATGATACGACTTTTCTGTGGTGAGAAAGTCGGGTTGTCACAGGTGGTATCAGAGCCAGGTTGAGTGAATACCTAGGCTTTGAAGGTGATTTCTTTCTTGAGAGAGCGTATTTGTAATTCTGAATTCTGAATATATATATATATATATATATATATATATATATATATATATATATATATCTACCTATTTGTTGGGTTACCTGTTCGGGTTTTCCAATATAAGTTATAAAGGTAGATAAGGTAGTGGGGTGTGTAACACGACTACTACCATTGGTTGGAGTTTGAGTGTTGAGGTTGGAAGTGTATTTGTCGAGACTGTAGACCTAATACCGTCTCGAGTGAGTTGTGCAAAGTGTAGAATTTCATAGATCTTTGAAGGTAACCTGTAAAGGTTCGAAGTTCATCTTTGAGTTGGATGAGTATAGTTTGGATCTGTAGGCTAGGCAGAAGGAAATAATGGTATCTTGATACCTCAGGAATTAGTAGCTGTGTGATGAGACACAGTGACTATGGATGTGTCCGAAGATTTTTCTTTGGAACGAGTTTAGGAAGTATATCTGCTTCGATGTTGTGGTCGGGTTCAGCAGGATGTTTCTGGCTGATTTGAGATCCGAGTTTCTCGAAGAAATTTGGATTAGGAAGTTTTTGGCGTCGGTGTCAGCAGTGCAGCTCGGAGTGTTCTGTGCTGACAAGAAGGTCTTCTGGTTAGCAGTTTTTCTGAAGGAGTTCATAAGAAGCAGAGTGGATTCATTTCTTCGATGGATTGGTTAGATAAGCGTAAGCTATTCTGATTGGTAAAGAGAGAACAGTTTTCTTTGGATATCGGACTGGTTGATCGCAAAAGTGACTTGCGATAGTTTGAGTGTTCTCTTGAGTTATCAGAGGTTTGTCCATATCTGGAGGTTGAGTTTTCTTATTGAATAGATTCTAGGAGTGATACCGGTGGTTCAGTTTAGTAGAAGGATCAGGTGGGGCATCTGAGTTTTCATTTATGGATCTGTTGAGCCATATTTCTAAGATGTGTTGTCCAGTTTGTGCTCGAGTTTTTCTTCTATTCCAGATCAGAGTTATGCAGCGGAAGCAGTTTGGAAGTGCTTTTGTTTTATTCTTTTTCGGATAGGAGAAGTAAGTTAGTCTTCTGATGTCTGTGGATTAGAGTTGGTGTTTTTGGATTGATCTTGAGGAGATCATTTTGTTGGATTGTTTGGGTCCAGTTTGTTTCTAGGGACATCAGCGAAGGTTGAGCTGATCGGAAGAGATGTAGGCAGCCCAGGATTGTCAAAAGTATTTTGTGGATAAGAGACGAAGGAATTTGGATGCCGGAGTCGGAGATTTGATTTTGGGTAAGTTTTCTCCGATCTAAAGAATTTTAAGATTGAGTAAGACTGGGTAAGTCAGCTCCGAGATATTTTAGATCTTTTCTGTGTTCTTGTGAGAATTGGTGTTCGATTTTCAAGGTTGAATTGTCAGTTTGGATAACTGGAATTCGATGAGTTTCACGTATCTCTGAGGGAGTATGTGTATGGTCTATTTCTGGTTGGGAACCAGCAGTTCTGGAGTTTTGGTTGTTGTTTCAGACTTGTTTGTAGTCTGATATCCTGTTTAGTTTTGTAGATCTAGTTGGATAGGAGCTCTGTAGCTAGTAGTATAGATTGTTTGAATTCTGTAGAGCGAGTATCCCGATATTTATACCGGGAAAACTCGTGGAAGTTCTATCCGGAATTTTTCTGGATAATTAGATTTGTTTTGATTGTGTGAATTGGTTGCTATGGTTGTTAGCATATGTTTAATAATATATGCTTGTGTTTTAAAATAAAATCTTAAGATAGATTATTAAATTACCTTTGCTTTTAAATTTCGGGGACGAAATTCTTTTAAGGGGGAAGGAATGTGATATCCCGGAAATTTGGCAATATAAATTTAATAATCTGTGTTAAAAATTTATTCGATTTGATAAATTTTGATAATAAATTTTGAATTGATTTATTAATTTTCTTTTAATAAATATTTAAATTGGTAGATTTTATCTTTTTAAAAGCAAATAAATTGTTTTCTATTTAAAAAATATATATAATTGTATATATTGTAAATTGATAAACTTTGATTTTGAATTTAGTAAATGAATAAGTTTTCTAATTTTGATTTATATTTGGAAAATTGAAAATTTGGATTTAAATTTAACATTTAACTTTTCAAAGCAATTTAATGAATATCAATATGGTTTGTAAATACTTAAGAGTAAATCTTATTTGTTTTAAAATTTTATTTAGCTTAAAAATATGAATTTAAATTAGATTAACATTAAAAGCTTTGTTTTATTTTATTTTTAAATGTTGCTTGAAATTATATATAAGAGTTAAAATACAATTTACTTAAGATCTTAATTTATTAAGTAATAAAAGTGATTTATAATCACTTTTATAAATTATTTAATATTGTTTAATTTGTTATTTTCAAATAATAATGATAATACTTAGTTCTTATAAACATAAATAGATTTTAAAAAAAATTAGGATGTATTATCTTTAAATTAAAAAGAGTTATATATGCATATATATATATAACTTGATTTTTTAAAATTGGATTTGGTAAACTAATTTGAATTTGATGTTGTGAAATTTAATAGAATAAACACTTAAATATTTTTGAATAAGCTTATATTTTAAATTTGTTGTTTCATTTCTTTTTAATTTAAAAAGAAATAAATTCATTTATATATACATAAGTAAATAATAAAGTAAGGTTTAAAAGTTTTTATTAACATTTTAAATTAAAATTAAAACACTTAATACATGTGTAAGTTTATTAAGACTTAAAATGACATGTGTTAAGGCCTAAACTAAGTTAAGTGACAAATGTTCAAAATTAGAACAAGTGTCTTATTTTTTGCTTTTTCTTTTATTTTTAATTTGATCAAAAAAATTCTTATATTAACACATCTCTCCTCATTTCATATTCTTTTCTAATCTTCTTCTTCAAACCAAAAAGTCAAGACAACAAAATCTGAAATCTAAACTCATACTTCTTCAAAACAGAAATTTGTTCAAAACAAACTTGTAAATTTCCCTCAAAATAAATCTGTAACCCATGTTCCTCTAAACCAATATTTCCTCCAAAACCAGATATCAAATTAACCTAAAATTCATTCTTCAATTCATTAACCTGAATAAAATCGAATCCGTAAATAATCCCCTCAAAAATCATCTGAACCCATATGAATCATTCTGCAAAATTCAAAAGCCTGCAGCGCCTTTTCTGTTTTGAAAACAATATTCAAACCTGCATGCAACAGTCGATCATCCAGGCCTGCATCTCCTTTTCAGCTGGAAACAAGCATGCTTGCATCAGGGAGCAAAGCAATAAATCAAGATTTAAGTCTTTAAAAAGCAAAGCATTTCAGTAATATACGATTAAAGTTTTTAAAGGGCAAAACGAAGATGCAAATGCAGTTTTTCAAGTACTGAAGCAACATAAAGCATTCAGGTTCAAGCTTGTCAAACATGGATGCTCTGCTCTTTTAAAAATCAGTGAGTAACATTTTATTTTAAAAATAATTTAAGTTAATATTGTTGCTTGATTGATTCTGATACAGTCATGATTTGTGAAAGAATATGATGAGATTTCCTGTGTAAGTATGGTAGAATGCGTGCTTACTGTTGATTTACTTTTTGCCTGTTCTAGTATTCCAAGTTTAATTACTGATCAAAATCATGATACTATAATCTAAACTATGTTAAGAATTAGGATTTTAAAAAAAATAGATGTGAACATAAGTTAAGTTTGAAGTTTTATTTAATATGGAAAGATAAGATAAAAATCTGTAATGCCTTTGGAAAACACAAATGCAACATAACAAAACTTTTGAATGTAGGAATTCAAGCATCCTGATTTATTGATTTAATATTATCAATAGATTACATGATCAAAAACTTGATTTTTAAAACTTAAATTAAAATTTCTAGTTTGGAATTGATTGAGTAATTCTGGTTTAACCAGAAATCAAATTTTGGGTCGTATTGGTTGATTTAGGAGGTCGGGGTGGCCTTGGTTTTCTGTGGTGATGGAACGTTGATTAAGTATTCAAGGAAAAATAAAAGAGATGGATCTGAGCATTTAGGCAGTAATAAATTGGGATTAAAATTTTAAACCCTAAGTATTCTATTCATTTGAAAATTTATTGCCGCAATCTCTAGTAGCGATCGAGTCCTTCCAAATTCAAGTAGATGGTAGATGGTGTATAGAGGAAGTAGTGGCCGGAGGCGTAGATTCGCTGATGATCAGAATTTTGAGATTGAAGCGTTTGCAGATTCGACACTATTCAAATTTTTGAGCTCGAATGCTCATTTTTGATTTGGGGTTTCTACAGTTGGATTGAAGGTCGATTTGGTGTTGGAGGATGATCAGTGACTTGCGCATGGGGTCGCGAGGGGTCGGAGTAGGTTGCTCCGGTGGTACAGGTGCACATGGTTCTTGGGTATCAGCTGGTTTGGGAAAGAATGGGTTCTTGACTTTTTATCGGCTTGAAGTGTGTTAGTGCTCGAAGCAGTGGGTCTTTGGTCTCGAAGTATTTTGGTTGAGCGCTCGGGTATTTAAAATGTTGCAGGTTTTAGTTTAAACCTGTCATATTGTAAGTTCTGTATAGGTAGGTTACTCGAGTTTACTCGAGTTTATTTAGTATTTTTCTCGAGTGAACCATTTGGGGTTTGAGTTGGTTTTCAGGTTAGAAAACTTGTCTTGTTTTCAAAAATTTAAACTGAATTTGAATTATTGAGCAAGAATTTAAATTGAGTTTTAAATCTAATTTTTAATTATGGATTCAAGTTTAATTTAAATCTTAAGCTGGAAATGAATGAAGTATTTAAATTCAAATTTGTTTTAAAATAACTTTAAAGGGTTTATTGTTTAAAATGTTTTAAAGAAATTTGAATTTAAATTGGAATTTTAAATATAAAGGAATGTTCTTAAACAAAGTTTAAATTTGATTCAAATCTGAATTTGAATCTTTGGTTTAAAATAAATTTAAGTTTTTATAAATTTAAGTGTTTAAAACAAATTTGAATGATAAGTAAATTTTAAATGTTTAAAATTTAGAAAGAAATTTGATTTAAACTCTTGTAAAATTTCTTTTATAAGAAAAGTATTATTTAGTATTTAAAGTTTTAAATTGATTTTAAAACTTGTTGAAGTTAAATTTTAATTTAATGATTGTTATGCATTTAATTATGAGGGTAATTAAATGAATAGTTAATTTATTTAATAAATTAATAAAATGGATAATTACTTAAAGTAATTAAGGGATTAATCTTAAAGGTCTAAGATTAATTATTTTTAGAATAATTAACTTGTAATTAAGAATCACTAATTAAATAAGATTAGTTTTGAATTAATGATTAATTAATCAAGTAATAAAGGATTAATTAAGTTACAATTAACACTTAATTAATTAATTAATTAGGGTTTAATTATATGGGTTAATTAATGATTAATTAATTTGTAATTAATAATGATTAAAATAAGTTAATTACTTTAGAAAAAAATTAATGAATTGTTAATAATTAATGAAGTTCATTAACTAAGGATTATTTAACAATTAATTAATGTGATTAATTTTTAATTATTAATTAGATTAATTAATTTAAAGATAATCATTTGTGTAAATTGTTAAGTATAATTACTTATGGAAGTAATTAAGAAATTAATTACTAATTGTAATTAATTGAGTTTAATTTGATTAGATTAAGTTAATTAATTCAGTTTAATTAATTTAAAATAATCATTTGATGATTTGTGGAGTATAATTACTTAATGTAATTAAATGGAGAGAATTAATTAGGGAAGTAATTAATGGGTAATTACTGTATGTAATTAATTGGAAGTGATTTGATGATGAAAGTAATTTAAGTATAATTACTTTGTGAATTAATCAAGGGATTAATTTGAGATAATTAATTAATGAGTAACTAATTTATTTTGGTGAAGTAATTAAGGGAAGTTAATTACTGAATTGAGTTAATCAAGGGTGATTAACAGCTATGGTTTTATAAAGATTAATTACTTAATGTAATTAATATAATTAGAAATCATTAATTATTATAATTAATGATGTAATTAAGAATGGATTTAATGTGGAAATAATTAATAAATGAAGGGATTAATTAATGTAATTAATTAAGAAGTAATGTAATTAATTTATAGTTAATTAATAAAGGAAGTAACTAAAGATTAATTACTATATTTGGTTAAGTATAATTAATTTGAGAAATTAATTAGTGAATAATTACTTGAATGTAATTAAAGGTTAATTAATCAGAGATGATTAATTAAAATGAATAATTGATTGATGATTAATTAATTAATTTATAATTAATTAATAGTGATATAAGCAAGATTTATATTGATGAAGTAATTAATTTAATTTACTTTAAATTAATTAGAAATGATGTAATTAATTTAATTCATTTTAAATTAATTATATTTGGTGAGATTATTAATCATTGCTTATATGGATGGATAATATTATTTGCCTTGAATGGTTTGAATCTCAGATATGAGATAAAGTAATGTTGAGTGATATGGATGCATTAGTTGCATTGTGATGATGATTTGGATTACCTCTTGATAATGATAATATGGATTATCTGTTGAGATGATAATGTTGATTATCTATTGTGAATCTGTGATTTATCTATCTGTGTATATAGATAATTGAATTGTTTTAAACCTTTAAAACAACTTGGCCTTAAAAGATACGCTTTGGATTTTGATGAGACCGGGATCGGGTTTCCATATTTGGATATCTGAAAACCACATCGATCCAAATTAACGATAGGTCGTGAATCTCTTGTGAAGAGTGAAGACTCGAGGTGTAAGAACTATACGTCAGTATAACTCTGGGGGTGATTCCGTGATGAGTTTGACGGAGATAGTTCTTATAGGTTCGAGATGGTGATTTAGAGTGCAAGGGTTATCATCGTTAACTCTAAGGGTGATTCCAAAATGAGTGTAACGAGATAATGCCTTTGGTTTCGTTCGAAACCGGAACGAACTTGTATGGATTGAATACTTTCAGAACATCGTCAGGTGGACGATAAGCATTATAAGAGATGTGTTCTATAAAGGTAATCGTAGCCTCAAGCCTCATCAACCGGGAATGGCTAAAACAGGGGAGGTGCAGCAAGGCTAAGTGGGTCATGCCCAAGTAGGACGAGATTTTCCCTGTCTAGAGGTCCCTTTTTATTCGGCTTAATGGGCAGTTGGACATACGCCAACTGCGGGGTTGTCTTGTTCGGGACTGTCCAGTAAGGGATGGTTCCGGTCTTGTGTTGCAGGGCAGCGTGCGTACTCCTCGGTATGTTGATCTAAGCCACGTACTGTGACAGGCGGTACCCCAGTATCCCTGCCATTGATGGAATCCACAATCCAATAAGTGCCAACGGTTTTGATTGTATTACCCACTTTTGTGGCTAGTAGCTGGAATTTAATAGGTGTAACAATTTGTGCTATTTCATATTTAATTGAAAACCCTAGACCTATTATAATATCACTGGATTTCCTATCAAATGTTTTGGTTAGCGTAAGGTAAAAACTTTTCCATGTTTATGTGTAGGAAGTCTTACGTGATACCTTTCTTTTCAAAGGTTTTTCAAAGTTAAGCAACTTTAACATGTTACTCACACAGACCCATGTCTGACCCAGAGTTTGTCTTCTGTTTTCTTAAACTCTTGGGTACTCAAATTTTTACGAGTATCCAAGGGATTCAGGTTAGCTTTGACGAATTATGGAGGAGCAATGGAGCAGGAGGCTTCTGCTTTGTAGATATATAGTTCCTCTGTGTGTTCTCTGTGTTGGTGTTTCTTTTGTTGAGTTGTATTGAGTTGTACAACTAGACAGGTGTTTATAACTGTCTAGTATGTGTTGTAAATTCTGTGTAACTCTGATTAGTGTTGTATGTTATGTAACATTTATGTTATTAATATAATTTATTCGTTCCGTTGTTGAGATTCTGATGTTGTTTCTTCTTTCTTCTCTTTCTTTTCTCTTTTCTATCCATTTCTTTCTTCATGATGATACGACTTTTCTGTGGTGAGAAAGTCGGGTTGTCACAATAGGCTTATGGAGTTTGTGTTCATAAAATAGGGTCAAATTATCTGATCGACCCCTGAGGGCATACTCCCCGGCCATTACCTCAGGCTAGAGGAGTATGTTCCCGACCATACTGCTAATCGTGCAAAATAGAAATTTTGCTTTCATGAACACGGTTCCATCAGTTCAAGAAGCGAATTACATATATAAATGTAAAACGTGGCAAGTCCGGCCTAATTGCATTGCCTTCAAAAACCTTGGGTTGCTTATTTGCAAAAATAAACTAGGTAAAACTAAGTATAATGGTGACGCAGCAAGTCACTGTTCCCTTCCCTCTGGAATTGGGACTCCATCGACCATAGCAAGCTTGAGTGTCCCATCTCCAAGTTTTCGTTCGATCATGTAAGGACCTCCCTAATTTAGACCGAATACCCCCTTACCGAGGGGAATTTATTCTAGAATGAGATCCTATACCTCGAAAGTACAATTCTAGACCTTGGTGTTAAATTATCATGCTACTTTTTTCTGGTAAGCAGTTACCACCAGTTTTGCATCTTCCCTAATCTCATTAACCAAATTGAGGAACTCAAGCAAGAGTTCCTTTTTATCTTTGGACCGTAATGCCTTCTACGATGAGAAGGGAACACCAATTCAATCGAAAACATAGCCTTTGATCCGTATGCCAACGAAAACGGCATATGTCACATTGCAGACTTGTGGGTCATCCTATAAGCCCATAATACCAGTAGAAGCTCATCAACCCAGTTGTCCTTGGCTTTAGTTAAACATTTCTTCAAATGGATTTGATGATGCTATTCACCACCTCCACTTGTCCATTCACATGTGGTTGTGCTACCACTTAGAAGCTCTTCTCCATTTTGTACCAGTTAGAGAATCCTTGAGCCATTGCTTTCGAACCGAGTTCCATTGTTCATGATAAACTTTTGGGTACTCTAAACCTTTAAAAAACGTTTTAGCCATGAAGTTGATTACCTTTTTGTTGTGATCATGGGAGGCGATCTCGCTTCATCCCACTTCATGAAATAATCCACTGTAACTATCACATATTTAGCTACTCCTTTCGCTAGCAGTAGCACACCGATAAAATCAATACCCCAAGCTGCAAATGGCCATAGGCTAACCATTTACGTATGCTCTGTAAACGGGGCTCTTGGAATCTTTGTGAATCTATGGCAACGATCATACCATTTGGTGGAATCAACTGCATCCCGATTTACTATTGTCGAGAAATATCCGTAACAAATTATCATTTTCACCAAAGTTTTCCTCCTGGTATGATCACCATAGCTGCCCTTATGGATTTCTATGAGGATTATCCTAGCCTCATCCTTGGTTACACACTTAAGAAGAAGGGTAGATAATCCTCTCCTGTACAGCACTTCCTCTTGCACCATGAACCGAGATGCTTTTCGAAGAGTTTCTTCCTTCGTTTCTATCTCTTGGGAGAGTCCCCTTAATCAAATATTCTTTGATCGGAGTCATCCACGGCTCCTCTTCCTCCTTGGTCTCCAAAATCTAGTCGACATCTATTTAATCAATGCGTGGAACCATCAAATTTCCACTGGAACCAAGCCAGTATTTAGGGTTCTGCAAAACTAGCTTGCTTAGCAACGAATAAGCTTTTGTGTTTTCGTCTCTTGTGATATGCTTTATTGTTTAGGGTTTTACGTAATTCAACAATTCTCGTACTTTCATCATGTAAGGGGTAAGTCTCTCACCCTTAGCCTGATATTCCTTCCTAACTTGATAAACCACCAGCTAGGAATCACTGAATATATGGAGTGTCCTTATCCCTAGTTTCTTTGCTATCCTTAATCCCGCTATTATACTCAGCCTCATTGTTTGTTACGGGAAATTCCAACCTCAGCGCATAACAAATTGACCATCCTTACGAGGTTTCAAGCACTACTCCTACTCTAAATTTTATTCATTTGAAGCGGAATCTACAAACAACTTCCAATGGGAAACTTCATCCTTATCATCCTATTCTTACCATCTCACGCGGTAAACTCAACGACGAAGTTTGCCGATGTCTATCCATTTATCGCTCTCCTTGGATGGTAAGTAATGTAATATTGGCTCAACTCTATGTTCCACTTCAGTAGTCTCCCCGAAGTCTCGGATCGTTGTAACACCTACTTCAAGGGCTAATCAGTCAATACTTTGATCGGATAAGTATGGAAATATGGTTGCAGCTTCCTCGATGCAATCAGCAAGAAAAATGCCAGTTTTTCCAACTTTAGATAGTTCTTTTCAACTCATGTAAATTGCTTGCTGATGTAGTTGAACGGCCTTTGAATCCTCCCTCATCACATACTAATTTGCACTTGATGTGTGAGCAGACACTGCCAAATAGACGAATAAGTCCTCCCCGTCCAGCGCTTTGTATAAGACTGGTAGCATCTCCATATGCCTTCATAACTCTTTGAAGGCATTTTGACAATATTGATTCCACTCAAAATTCATCTTACGCTTCTTTAGGGCATCGAAGAAGGGTATGCATATTGTCCATGCCCTTGAGATGAATCCAGCAACAGCAGCAATCTTCCCATTCAAGCTTTATAACTCATTCTTCGTAGCCGGGGAAGTTACATTTCTCAAGGCATCAATCTACTCTAAATTAGCCTCGATGCCCCTTGTATTAACAATAAATCCTAGAAATTTCCCCGATGCTACGTCGAAATAAAAATTCAACTAATTCAGCTTTAGTCCATACCTCCGTAAGACTTCAAACATCTTCGAAAGTTCATCTAAATGGTTCTACGATACTCATGACTTTATAATCTGATTTGATTTTTGAATATAGAATTTACTAATCTCTGGTATGTGGCTTTGGTGTTCTTAGATTAAATAGTATTGCCTGATAGTAGTATAATCCCAAATCCGTTATAAAGTTGGTATTTTCCTTATCTGAAATATGCATTGGAATTTGGTTATAACCTTAATAAGTATCCATAAACAAGAGTAACTCATGCCCTGCTGTCTCGTCTATCAGTTTGTAAATCCTTGGCAAAGGAAATATATCCTTTGGGCATGCCTTATTCAAATCCAAATAATCGATACATGTTCGTCATTTTCTATTTGATTTCCTGACCCAAAACGGGTTAGATACGCACTCAACATCATGGATAAAGCCATTTGCCATTAACTTATCTACTTCTTCCTTCAATGCAGCAGATTGCTTTGGACCCAGATTATGCTATTTCTATTTGACTGGCATAAAATTTGGATCAATATTTAGAGCGCGATATGCTATCTTCGACGATATCTCACACCTATTCGATTGCATCCAAAAAACACATATGAATTCCCTTGGAGGAAATTAGCCAATTCCTTCCTTAAGTAAATGCTAAGTCGAGTTCCAATCTATAGAGCCATGTAGGATCGTCCATATTAATTGGAACATTCATGGTCAACTCAGCTGGTATTACTCGCTCTTCCCCTGAATTCTTCCTAGAATCCATAGCCTAATCAGACCTGCTATGGTTCTCGAGCCAAGGTTCAGGCTTTAATTGCTATGCTTGCTAACCTTGAATGTGAAGAGTCTCTTCCACATTCTTGCATTTCTCACATTTCTTTGCTTCCTTTAGCTCTATAAAATAACATTCCCTTATTGTGCTTTGGTCTCCACTTATTGATCCGACCCCGTTCTCCATAGGGAACTTCATCGTTAAACACTAATGAGCTAGTACTATTCAGAAATCAGCAAGGGCCGATCGGTCCAAAAAGGAATTGTATGTAGAGTATTCATCCATAATGACATACTTCTGAATCTGGACTATCTATGATCTCCATCACCTAGCTCCATCGACAGATCGATTATCCCAGTCAGTTGTCTAGCTTCGCTTGTAAACCCCTGGATCTTGGTTCTGCAAGCCATAACCTCCTTTATGTTAATTTTCATTCGATCGAATGTTCTTCTGAACAGTATGTTCGTAGAACTTCTAATATCCAGCAGGACCCGATGTACTGTTGTCAGTCTAATATCCACCATTATCACCCCGTATCGAAAGTAAGCGCTTTGACTCCATCAGCATCTCTATTTTTGAACATGATGTCATCACTTTATCAACTTTTGCTGCTTAGTCGGAGCTCTATCTTCTACGGTAAAGCAATCTACTTATGGTACATGCTTTAGCGAGCTTGTGTACTTTCACATACAATTCCATTTCTCTCTGGCTTTTCTCCATTGGATGAGGTCCTCTATTTATGGTATTGATAACGAGCCTTCCATCATTTCACCTAGGCCCTTCTCGGCTTAGACTAGGTTGATTCCCTTATGCAGACAACCATTGGGCTCTTGCGGTTTGACCACCTTTTTGGGGTGTTTTAACGTATTACTGGAGCTTATTCATCCTTATCAGTTCTTCAGTGAGATCCTTCAAATATCAGCACTCCCATAAGTTTCAAGAAAATGACAGTATTTTCCGGAGCACCTTTACCGCTCACACGCGTCCTTTCTGGTTAACTTTTATATCATTTCATTTCTTGAATAGTAAGGTATATGTTTTCCAATATATCATATAAGGGCATTAATCTTTCTATTTCATATTTCTCGGCCATTTCTTGTTTTTGCTATGCCTACCGACATGGCCTTGATTCCTTTTCTTCTAGTTATAGAGTTTCCAACAATAAACGCCATGTTACCGGATCTTCCTTCTGCTTGTTAAATTCCCACATTGCTCTGGATAACTTCTTTCGACTGCATGTCATCAATCTTTCCTACAGCTAGACTCGCCTCTTCTAATCGTAGAAACTGATTAGCCTTCTGATGGAATTCTTCCATACTCTTTGTTTGTTTCATCTACAATCACTTACCGAAATCTATATCCGAATATATGACTCTGACAAATGCCATAAATACCAAATCCTCCTTTAGATTATTGACTTCTGTAAGAGAAACATTAAACCAATTCAAGAACCTTTTTAATGATTCCTTAAGTCCTTGAGATATACTTGACAAGGACATCACATCCATATGCCAAGCAGCATGGAGCCGGAATTGCTCCAAGAATTTCCTAGCAAACTCATCAAAAGTCAATATGAACTTAGGTACAAGTTTAGCGAACCATATAGATGCGACACCTTCGAGGAAAATGGGATAACATCTACATCGACAAACATATGTTGATTTGGCACCATCCATGTGCCATTTATACTTAAGTAAATGATGCCTAGGATAAGTAGTCCCATTATACGATGGCAATGTCGGCATCATAAATTTCTTAGGACACTCCTCTCTCAGAATGTTTTCTGTGAATGGAGTTCTGCTTGGGATTGAACCTCAATCCTCATTCTTTCTACCTTTTCTATCCCCGACAAACCACTTAACCATATCTGTTATATATTTCTCACCGGCACAGTATTCTAAAGGCTGAATATTAGGGGTTGCACCAAGTTTTGGCTCTGCAAAATGCAACGATCCGTGTTTTACGTATTGAAGGATCATAAAATATTTTTATTTTATTCATATGAGGTTGTATGACTCTAAAATTTTGACAAATATTTTCCACATTTATGATTTTTTTCGATTTTTTATGTGAAAGTTCTGACCCTGAAAACATTGTTTGGACTATAAATTTTTATTAGAGTTGAAATAGAGTCTTAAACCACTTCCATTTTTTTAGGATAGTGGT
This sequence comes from Allium cepa, assembly GCA_030765085.1. Taxonomy (NCBI): domain Eukaryota; kingdom Viridiplantae; phylum Streptophyta; class Magnoliopsida; order Asparagales; family Amaryllidaceae; genus Allium; species Allium cepa. Next base: position 24,262,230 of record CM060938.1, on the reverse strand, counting down.
TTTCCATTCTGTAGAGTGGTCATAATAGAAAAGCGGACTTATTCTTTAAAAGTTATAGCAGTTTTAAGTTTTATTTACTACTGGCTAGTTTTAAAAGGTAATTAACTGAGACCGTGCCTAGGTGTAACATCCCTTATCTTAGGGACCCGAAGCTAAGCGCTACAGATGTTGCAGTCATACAAAGTATTAACTTCCCATGAAAAAATATGGTAATGTTAATGTTATCTATAAAGAAGCACATGAATATGAAATAAAAACAACACAAATTAAAACCACTTTTCTGATTACATTTCAAAACAATATTATATATTCAAATTACATAGTCCCATAATTGATTCCCAGGTTTTGATCAAATTTAATTATTAAAAAATATGCCAAGAGCGACATATGAAGATGCCCCACTGGGTGATCAGAGTACTAATAGACATATGAGTCTTAATACATAAAAACGGAAATAAAACTAGGTAGCAACTCCTAAATAGCCAACTTTGCCTCCTACACGTCTTCGAAAGCTTTATTCGTCCACCTAATAAACCTGTAAAAACCTTAACTCTTAGTCTACTCAAATTAATTTTGAGCACCCGAGAGTTTAAAGGGAAAAACATAAACTTCAAGTCAGACATAAAGCCTGGTGTGAATGATACTATTACATCTCGGTTTACTGATATTAAGCGAGACCACACCACTTAGTGAAACGGGTTTCCCCTCATTAATATCCCTTTAAAACATATCCTTTTGCAAATCAAAACCCTACAACGAAACTAGTTGATCAAACAGATTATATCAATAATATAAAATATCATATATGCTCAAAAACAGGTAACAAATGGACCATCTTTCTGAAACAATGTAGTTTTGTTTGGCTGACTACTAACCTTTGACTGACTCAGGCCTACTAGACAAACTAAAATAATTATCTAACAACAGTTAGACATACTTCTGGACAGTTTGCCCTTAACTTACTTCTCCAAGGAACACCTAATCCTAATGGTTTTTTGGGCTCACCAATAACCTATCCTCCTTCCTTGTACATATATTCTTTTCTGTGTATAACCATCATTTAAGTCTTAAATGTGATTAAGCCCTATACATTTGAAATTTGGATTAAATTAACTAGGGGCTAATAGCTAATGTATGGGGTGCGACCAACATTTAAGTCCCATCTGGTATACAAATATCTGAGTCATTTTACTTAGGGCTAACTACCCTTTAAATTTTCCTTGAAAACCTTTTCAAATTGATTTAACTCTTTAAATAATCTTAAACAAGGAAAACATACTACTTGCTTTACTTAAATCTCTTTTCCATGATATATGCTTTACTCAAAATATTGTTGATGAAAACATTCGAAACCATTGTTTAAATCTTGAAAGAATCTCTTTTGAAACAGTTGAAAATACCTCTTTCGATACAAGTAAATTACTTTACTTTATAACCTTAGGCTGAAAGGCCAAATACCTTTTGAAATCTTTTACCATATTCCTTTTGAAAACATTGGAAACATCTCTTTCAAAAGCTTTATGAACCTTAGGCACCCATTTTTAAAATACCTTAATCATGCCTTTTGAAAACATTGGAAACCTTCTATTCCAAAAACTTTAAGTACCTTTCGAAAACATTAGGGAATCACCCCTTCGAAACCTTTATCATATACCTTTTGAAAATACTAGGGAGCCTCCCCTTCGAAACCTTTATTAGCTAACTTTTGAAAGCATTAAAGTACACTACTTAAAACATTTTCAAAAGCATTGAGTTCAAGTTAAAATATAAGGAAGGACCTTTCGAAACCATCTGAAGTCATTCTTTTTGAAACCTTTGGGTTTAACTTTCAAAACATCAAAAAGGGTCTTAAAACAACTAAGCCAAAAGCAACTCTTTCGAAAGCAATTTCCTAAGTAAAGCAGTGGATGGTGTCGAAATCAATTCCTTCAAAGCGCTGGAGAAGCGGCTCTAATTTTAAACAAAAGGACCCTTTCGAAGGCATTGCTTCGAAAGGTATAAAGGCAGATAGGGATTTCGACCTCTTTGAATGTATTTGCTTAAAACAAGTGTGCAACCTATTTCAAAAGCTCCTTTCTTTAAAAAAATTTGACCTAGTTAAAAGCTGATCAAGTCGAAGGCTATCTTATTCGAAAGCAAAGTAAGCGATTTTCCTTTAGAAAACAAAACAAGACTTCGACCCCTTTGGAACTCCTTGTTTCGACCCTATACCTTACGCCTACATTCAGTTCACTATGTATCAAGTCTTTGATATCATGTGTATTGGTTTCAAACTGGTTGGAGGCGGAGGTACTGAGTCAAAAGGTGGCTGCCCAAGATGGTGAGGCATCAGAACCTTAAAAATCTGATTTTTAACTTTAAAAAGTAATTCCTTTCAACTAACATGCTTATTTTTCATCATAAAATTGGTTGCCTTTACTTTTCTAAAATCTTTTTTGAAAGGTGCTACCGAATTACAGAGATTAACATTCTAAAACATTAACAAATAGCCCCTTCTCCTTTTATAAACATATAAAACATTTCAGTCTCATACCTCAAATAATTCTATATATTTATTAAAACAATTAGGAAAATTCTACAAAAATTCACATAAATCACTTTTAATATATTTTCTAACATATTTAAATTCCTGAACCAAACCATATATAATTGCCCTAATTAATTTTAAACCAACATAACCATTTTCTTCACTAGAAAATTAACAGAAAATTATAAAACTTGAAACCTATCTCTAAAATATCATTTCTTGCTAGATGTTAAAATCACAAGGCATTTGGATGTCATTTGATCGGTTTTTCAGTTCAAAATATGTCATAAAATCAATATGAATAAGTATAATTCATCAACAAGCATACATATATCTATCTAACATTCAAAACATGGCAATATAGTTGCAAAAACATATAGATCCGATTCTAGAAACCGACACATAAAAAATATGAGATGTAACAGTTATTCCCCTTTAGCTTTCTTAAGAGTTGAGATTTGATCTTGAATAAGTTCGATTAAGCTTTCTTCTTTTGATTTTTTGCTTCTCTTCTTCTTGCTTCTCTTAATGGTGGCCGGCCTCTCTAGGTTTAGATTTAATTTTTGGACGTGTAAAATAAGAGTGAGTAAGGGTTTAGGGTATAAGAATAAGACTTATTCCTATTTTGCCCATTATCTAATTCCCTAACCTATTTCATTTTAAATTCCATTTAGTTTATTAGTTTAACTAGGCACAAATTCCCTTTATTATACAAATCTCAATCCCTTAACCAACCTACATTATTTCATTTAATTTATCTAATTAAATATGCTAAATAACATTAATCAAAATTAGGGTCATTACACTAGACCTATTAGACCATCTCGAAACAGTGCTAAGGGGAGGTAGTAGGAACTGATCTAAGTCATTTCAATCTTCCCCAAAATAGCTCTAAACCTCCATTAACCGTAGTTTCATAAAAAATCGCACATTTTCCCTGCTAACCTTTGCCAAACCATTGATTAGAGGGGTGATTAGCATATGAAAGCTTTATATTACCATTTTTGCTAATTTGGGTTCATCTCTTTTGATGTCGACTTCAGATCTAAGGAGAAAAATTAGTAGTTTGGTATTTAGTGAGTGGTTCTTGACCTCTCACTCTACTATGCATGTTTATATAGTTAAAAATTATTTTCTTGACACAATTTTGACCTTAAAACATTTTTTAACATTAACTACATTTTTATACACTTTATAGATGAATTATAAAGGCAAAAAAAGCTTTTAAATGGTTTTGCAATCCCTTGTATTTATATGCGTATGCAAATGTAAAAGTTAGATCTAGATTTAGATTTGCATAATTATCACTTTCTTATGTATTACTTGTATGAATGGATGTATATGCATGGTTTTCTATGATTGTATATTGTGCTTTGATGTTGTTTGTTAGTGTTTTGGGTAGTTGGAGAATAGATTGGCAAAGTTGACAAGTCAAAGTCAAAGATGGTCTGAATTGGATTAACCTTAGAGGAGGGGTTCTGAAACATAGGGGAACCAAGCTATAAGTCACAATAGAACGAGGCGAAGGAAATAGGTTGATACCGAGTTATTTAAGTTGGTGTCGAGTTATTTTTAATGACCAAAATGGATCAGCAACTTGATGGCTCGGTGGACAATGGTTAGAGGAGGTGGACAAAAGCAAGTTGCAAGAAAATGGCTTAGGATTGGGTACTATGCTGAACTATTTATATAACTTAGAAACCATGGCTTTAAGCTGGTGTCGAGTTATTTTAAAGGATAGGTCGAGTCCAAAGCACTTGGGAAATGAAGTACTAGAAGCAAGAGATTGAATTTATCCAAGATTGGCTATGTAAACAAGTCAGTACCAAACTATTATAGGTCGATACTGCGTTATTTATATTGATGGAATTGGAGTGAAACTTCCAAAAGGGGAAGTAAAGGCTCTATAGGTTTTACTAAAGGTGGTTGTTTGTTCGCTTAAAGTTTGATGGTGGCATAGTAGCACGATAATAGTTTTCGGACTTTGGTGGCAACTCGATGGTGAAAGGAGTTAGGTTCCGATGATGGTAGCTCGATGTTGAATGGAGTCATTAGGACAGTTATCCACAAAGGGCGGGTTTTTAAGAAAGGTGACATGTAGATAGAACAGTTGAATGGTTCTATCATGGAATGGAGGAATATAGGATGACTCCTCAATGATAATGGAAATTGGATGAAGCAAGGAAATGGGCTCGGATATGCATGCTAAGGGATCTTTGATAGTCGAAATGTTTTCTGATGTACTCAAAGACGGGTTATTATGAGGACGCTCATGGGTAGGTTAAAAAGCTACCTTGGATCAGTTGAATGGATCCGTGTAACCTAGACAGGTTAAATCGGTCTAGTATCAACTTCAGGCTAAAGAGAGTACACTGAAAATTGAGATTTCCATTAGTCCCTCGTAATTAAAAAGTCATAGATTATCATATATCCAGAGTACATTGAGTGATAGTGAGGGTTGGTTGATGGATGTTGTCGTTGTCTTAATTGTTCTTCCGTAGTCTATCACTCTAGGGATGTCACTAAAGGCTGGTATTGGAGATAGGGATACCTAAACACCCGTCATCACATTTGGTTTGTAGTGTAACTTTACAATTTGTAGAGTAGCATATTATGTTCATTATGTACTAACTCTTTAGTTGCAAGGATAGGTCAAGTATGGTTCATATATCCTTGTTCCTTACTACATTGACTTGTATAATGTTTTGAGTTTCATTTACTGCTTACACCAAACTACTATTTGACTCGAGGTTTTATGTTTTGCTTCTTATTATCTCGAGTACTCTTAAATGAGAGACTAGATAGTAGGTCTTGGTGCAACGTAATAGCTGTGCAAAGGATGAGTTGGATGGAGCTATCTCGTATTACACAAGGATTTCTATGCTTATTCCATTGTGCAATACTGTGGAGCCTTAATAGTGCTTTCTTATTATTATGAGATGGTTATTTGAGTTTGATTCTGTTGTATAAAATCTATTACTCGATGCATAACTCTATGAGTCTGTACTCTAATATTTGGATCATTTAGCTATTATTGTCTCTCCTGTTTTATATCTCTGATGTATATTATATTTTATTCAATATGCTATGAGAATATGGCAGCTTCTGTGATGTATATTTCATTTTAAAACCTTAATAATCGTTCTACATCGACCGGGCATGTCAGCAGCACATTATCTTTTGTATATTAGGTGCCGATGGTGTAAGGAAGTCGTCACACTTGGTATCAAAGCTTAGGTTACATAATTAACCTGAGTTGATACCATGGTCCCATTGAGATAGCAAAGGAGTTATCACCCAAGACTAGATCAAGAATACACACACACACACACGAGAGAGTGCATACTTGTTATATACTTTGGTTTTCAAAACTATATAGTAATATATATAGTTTTGACACATTTTTTTTGAGATACTGATCATTCTTGTTGTATATCATGAACAAGTTGGCAAACAAGAAACTCTGTGAGGAGCTCCATCTTTGGAGTTGAGGAATGAGCAGGCTCGAGGGCTGCTAACCCTAACCTGCAAGCTATACTCAATGCGATGATGGCAAACATGCTTTAAAATGCTCTAGCGGTCGCTCCAAATGTTGCTATTGGTGGTGGTGCTCAAGTGCAGGCATCGAAAGCTGAATTTTCCCAACTATGCAAGGATTACTCCACCTTGGGAGGCAAAATATTTCTTCAAATGGAGTTAACTATGGAAATGCAGGGTTAGTTGGACAACTACGAGTATATCTTTAGTGATATGGAAATAGATGATGCCATAAAGAGGAAGCTGTCCTCTAGACAGCTTCAAAAGTGGACCATGAACTGGTGGAATTCCATTACCATCGCTACACCTGAGGATCAGTTCACTTGAGACCAGTTCAAGGCCAGGTTTAAAGTGAAATTTGTTTCAACTGCTCAGAAGTCAATGCTATTCAGGAAATTTGCCGATTTAAAGTAGGAAGATATGTCGATCTTTGAATATATGCTGAGTTTGATGCTTTGTCAAAGTATGGGACGTCTTTCATTGACACTTCGTTGATAAAGAATGAGAAGTTCATTATGGGTTTGGATGACTACTTGGGGAGAAGTTGGTTAGTCGTATCGACGAGCCATTAGAAAGCTCTTCGCTAGGAGAGTTTATACCCAAAGTCTAAACCAGTTGTTTTTGCGAAAAAGAGCCGAAACCGTAACAAAATGGTGGAGAAAGAAGAAATGGAATGGTAAGAGGAAACAGTCTCAAGGAAAGAATGTTTAGAAGATGGCTAAATGGGATCTTATTTGTTGTGGTTGTGGACACAAGGGCCACCTAATCAAAGATTACAAATCTTATGGGAAAAAGAAATGTTATAACTATGGCAAACCCAGACATATACGGAAGAATTGTCCGAAACCACCGCGAGAGAAACGGTTTGTGAAGGCATATGATTTGGATGCCGTTTCGACTTCGTCGAGTGCTCCCTCGATGAAAGAGAAAGAGAAGGGCATTGTTATTTAAGGTATGCTTTCTATTTCAGATGTTCCTACACGTGTTTTATTCGATACCAGGGCTTCATATTCCTTCATATCTAGTGATTTTGTAGATAGGCTGGAATCGAAACCCAAAATAGTTGACGGACGATTGATTGTGCCGAGGCTCAACTAGCCTCGGTATGGTTTGTCATGGTTTGGTCTTAATGGATGCTCTTTTGTTTGTGATTTTTTTGTTTTGAATTTCGTTGGGTTTGGGATTATCTTGGGAATGGATTGGCGAAGTATGCGATCGTGGTTGATTGCGAGAGGCTGTTATGATGATTGGGGCTGTGGACGGGTGGATGGCAGTGATTGGCTACCTGCCGGAGGATGGGTTATGGTTAGCTTTCTATATTCGTTTGAGACTCCATAGAATGAATTATCATCTATGCTTATCATTAGAGAGTGTTCGGATGTGTTTGAGGAAGTGAGTGGATTACCACCGTATAGTGAGATTGAGTTTTGGATAGACTTAATGAAGGATGTTGGGCCAATAGTTATGCCTTTGAGGCATATGGCACCCAGAGAGAAAAAAGAGTTGGAGGTGCAAGTAAATGACCTACTGAAGAAGGGGTTCATTTGTAGGAGTATATCGGAGTGGGGTGCACCCATAGTATTTTCCACTAAGGCAGATGTCCCACTGAGGTTATGTGTAGATTACCGTGAGCTGAATAAAGTGATGGAGAAGAGCAAGTATCCACTCCCACGTATTGATGACTTGTTCGATCAGCTCCATGCTACGAAAGTGTTCTCTCAATTGGATCTTGTAACAGGATTTCACCAGTTAAGAGTAGTGAAGGAGTGTGCCGATCACCGCATTTCATACGCCGTCTGGTTTCTATGAGTGGTTGGTTATGGCGTTTGAGCTAACCAATGCTTTAACATACTTTGTTGATCTCGTGAACCTAAACAAGTTCGTGCTTGTGTTTGTGGATGATATTTTGATCTATTATAGGATGGAGGAAGAACACAAGGCCCTTATAAGGTTTGTGCTTTAAGTATTGAGGAAGCATGAGTTGAAAGTGAATTTTTCAATGTCACTTGTGGAGAAAGGAAGTAAGATTCTTTAGTCATGTCGTCTCGGAGTAAGGCATCATGGTAGATCCTGCCAAGGTGGCAGTAGTTTAAGATTGGAACCAACCCAAGAATGCTACGAATGTGAGGAGTTTCATAGGATTGGCGGTATATTATAGACGTTTTATCAAGGACTTCTCGAAGATAGTAACACCATTGACCAATTTGACAAAGAAGAATCAAACTTTTGTTTAGGATGTGAAGTGTGAGCATGCGTTCGTAAGTCTGAAAGAGAGGCTGATGAGTGCATCAGTGTGGACTATTTCGAGTGGGAATGAGGAGCTAATAGTATACACATATGCTTGTGGTATTGGGTTAGGTGCGGTATTGATGCGAAAGGGAAAAGCTGCCACCTATGTTAGTCGATAACTGAAGTCGCATGAGAGGAAGTACCCAACTCATGATTTGGAGTAGGCGGTTATAGTGTTTGATTTGAAGATTTAGAGGCACTACTTATTAGGAGAAAAGTTCGAGTTGTTTATGGATCATAAATCCTTAAAGTACTTTTTCTTTCAAAAGGATCTCGACATTCGCCAGCAGCAAAGGTTGGAATTCTTGGCCTCCTATCATTTTAGCATTTATTATACACCTGGTAAAGGAAATGTGGTCACCGATGCACCGAGTAAAGACATGCCAACTTTGGAGCTATGTTTATAGTGTGGAAATAGTTAGAGTATATTGCTTGTTATGACTTCTGACCCCATTGCGAGTTAGAATCGGAGATGTTAGTGAGTTTGACTATCAGTCCTACTCTGATTGAATGGATCGTACCTAGTCAGATGCGAGATACTAGACTAGTAGAGATCAGGGCAAAAATAGAAGGAGGTTTAGAGTATGAAGATATAAAGAAATACATACCCGATCGAGAAGGTTGGCTCCGTAAGGATGGGAGGCCATTTGTTCCCAATGTTGGTGGATTACAAGATGAGGTGCTACGAAAGTGCTATCATTCTAGGTTGACCATACATCTCGATGGTAATAGGATGTATCATGATATGAATTGACATATTATTAGGAGAGGAATAAGAAGGATGCCAGGACATCTCGAAATGCATGAATTTCCAGTTTATAAAGGTAGAGAAAAAGAAGCCAAGTGGGTTATTGCAATTACCTGATATTTCCAAATGGAAGTGGAACAAGTATTGATGGGCTGCCAAGGACTCGAGCATGGTATGACATCATCTGGGCCATAGTCAATCGATTGACCAAAAGCGCTCGATTTATACCCATCAAGTCAAGTTGGACGGTAGTCAAACTAGCCGAGTTGTATATGAAATGGTTCGTACGATTTCATGGTGTGCCGAAGAGCATTGTGAGTAACCTAGACTCGTTGTTCACTGGTTGGTTCTAGAAGAGTTTATAGGAAGCATTGGGAATGGAACTGTACCTTGGTACAGCTTATTACCTGCAAATGGATGGGAAAACTAAGAGAGTGAACCATATATTGGAGGATCTCTTTCGGGCTTGCATACTTGATTTCTAAGGCTCCTGGGATGATCATTAACATTTGGTAGAGTTCATACACAGCAACAACTACCAGTCTAGTATCGGTGTGGTATCATATGATGCATTATATGGCCGACTATGTAATGCCTCTTCATGATGGTGGGAAGCGGATGAGAAACTGGTACTTGGGCTAGATATGATCAGAGAAATCACGAGAAGATAGAGATCATTCAACAACAAATGAAAGCTTCCCAAATGGGATGTATAACGACCGCTATATACCTATGGCACCAATAGTATACTAGTACTGTGCTACTGCCGTGCTCGGTCGATATAGGACAATCATTAGGGTTTAAAATAAATAAAATACAACATATAACGTGTCATATATCTCACAGTGCATATATAAAATATAATATCATAGATATAAACAAGAGAGATAGTAATAACAACGTAAACTAATCATCAGGGTATAAGATCCATGGAGTTATACATTAATCGTCTTAGAGTTTATACAATGGAAACAAAATCAACAACTGTCTCAAATACAAGCAAATAAGTTGTCACTGCTAAGGCTCCCCAGCATTGCACAATGGAATAAGCATGGCAACCCATATAAGTATATAATACATGATAGCTCCTCCAACTCGTCCTTCACCCAACTACTGCATCATCTTGCTCTGTTATCAAGTCTACTCATTTAAGAGTACCCAAGATAATAAGAAGCAAAGCATAAAACATTGGGTTAGACAACAGTCTGGTGTGAGTGGTAAATGAATCTCAACATACTATATAGGTAAATACAGTAAGGAACAAAGATACTCGAATCATAACTAACATGTCCCTGCAACCAAAGAGTTAGCACATAACAATATAATATGCTACTCTACAATATCATAAAGGCGCAATACAGAATATAATGATTGATGTTCAGATATCCCTATCTCCAGTATATACTCCCAAAGATATCCACGAGTGATAACCAACTAAAGAAGGAAACCATAGCATCCATCAAGCAATACGTACTATCACTTATCCCTATGCTCTGAATATATGATAACTCGTATGGCTTCCTTGCTAGGGACTAATGGAAATCCCAGTTTTTGTTATACTCTCGTATTATGTAGCCTAAAGCCTGATATTTGTCCTGTAGCCCAAAGATAGACACTAGACCAAAGGCGCTAGTATAGTGTATATAGGTCCCTCAATTGAATGATGGGGATCCTTACTTACAATACCCCTGCTTCAAGTACAACAAAAAACATTTCGAGTATCAACGATTCCTTAGCACATATACAATTGAGCTCTCCTTTGATCTATCCAAATCCAAGCCCATCCCTTGCTCAATCTAGTTTCAACTATCCAGGAACCCCCTCATATTCCCAATTTTACAGCTCTCTCCTTTATCGAGCCGCTATCTTTAGTACCTACTCCCTCCACGAGTCACAAACCGAAGATATGTAGATCATCATGTTGTTACGTTGCTATCCCACCTTATGCGAACGAGCCAGTACCTCCAACATGATCTACAAAACCTATACTCCATTCCCTAGAAGTTCCACCATCACTAGACCAACCCAAACAAGTTGGTACCGACATAAACAAGTCGGTACTGACTTGTTTGCTTAGCCAATCCTTGGCTAACTCCACTTCCTTACTTCTAATATTCCATCTCCAAGTACTTTGGACCCCGGCCTATCCATCAAAACAACTCGGCCTTATGTCAAAGCCTTCCACCTTCAAATTCAAGAAATAAGTCAGTGTAGCCTCTATCACTTAGCCAATCTCTTCGTTTGGGTCATGATTTCTGGCCTTGCTCTTGAGTTTCCCCAAAATTGCTGACCCATTCGAGCCACATAAAAAACTCGATACTGATATAAACAAGTCGGCACTGACTTATCTACTCAAGGAATTTGGGCATGCGGCTTAAACGTAAGACTTCTTCCATATTCCAGAGCCACCCCTCCAAGTTTTATCTAATTCCGTTCATCTTTGCCTCTAATTTTCCAAATTCACCAACCTATCTTCCTAAACATCCAAAACACTAGCAAACAACATCAAAGCAAACATACAATCATCGAAAAAAATACAATTAGATCCATTCAAACAAGCAATACATAAAACTATAGCAATCAAACAAATTCTAATCTAAATCTAAGAAATTAATGAGCATATGAATATGAACAAGGTGAATTACAAGTCCATTTTTGCAAATAATATTATAATTCATCAATTTAGGTCATAAGCATATGTTAACATATAATAAAGGTTAGAAAAGAATTTTCAGAGTCAAAATTATGTTAAAACTATTATTCTACCGTATAAACATGCATAAGGTAGTGAGAAGGCATAAATCACTCACCCATCACCAAATTCAATCAATTTGAGTCTCAATCCAAAGTTGGCAGGGATGAAAGGTAATTCGAATCAACCAAAATGATGACCTCTATCTTCTAATCAATGATCTATTCACAAATCTTCAATCTGATTTGATTTAGAGAGTAATTCGGGTGATTTTTTATGAATTCAGTGATAATGGGGGTTTAGATCTTATTTGGGAGAGAGGGAAAAACTTTTAATTTGACTCCTACAGCCTATGTTTATAGTAGTATCGAATTAGACTAATAGGCCTAATCATGGGCTTAATTAATTACAAACTGATTCTTGTCAACAATTGTTTAAACTTAAAACATGCATAACTTCCTAACCATAAGTCCATTTTTCTATTTTAACCACTTTACGGAATGGGAAACCATCATGCTGAAGTAATGATACTGGTTTGAGACCTTAATTCGAATTCTATCAAAAGTTATAGCCCAAACATGATTTACAAGATCAAAATAGTCGTATAGAAATTCAGGAAAAATCGTAGGTTTTAAAATGTCCTTAAGAGTCATATTCCAAAATTATAGAATCAAACAACCACATACGAATAAAATAAAAATATTTTACGATCCTCTGATACGTAAAATATAGGTCATTATATTTTCCCCTTTAGGAATTCGTCCCCAAAATCCCTAAATAATCAAAAATATAGGCAATAGTTATCTTGCATTCCTACCAATCATAAGAAACCATCAAACATCTCAAACAAGCAGTAATGTCATCAATGGTACATGTGAACTTACCCTAGCTTATGGAATACTAATCTATCAAATATAATATACAATGGTGAAAGTGGAGGCGATAAACAATGGATCTTACCTTTCAACGAGCTTCGAACACATAGACCTCATGCTCTCTTCAGTCTTCTAGGTACAATCGTCATCACTTTCGCTCCATTGTACCTTCACTAACTTCATCAACATTCTCCTAAGTTTTTTTGTATCATACCCAATAATACGAAGTGGTCTGCAAGATCTAGAGACTTCTGGTTTAACCTCAACATCTTCTAGTTGATCTAGTGTAATCATCATGCCTAAGTCATGCATAAAGACTTGTAGATAAGAGACTTAAAAAACGTTGTGCACTTCCTCTATTTTTTGAGGTAAATCGATCCTATATGCTAAATTTTATATCCTCTCAACTATTGGAAAAGGACCTACAAATCTCGGTACCAACTTCCCCTTTATAGAATCAAATTACGTTCTTTAGATGAGAAACCTTCACAATTACCATATCCCCAACAGAAAACTCTAAATCTCTTCGTCTCCTATCAAGGTAGCTTTGTTGTTGATCCTTAGCAGCTTTCATTTGTTGTCGAATGATCTCAGTCTTCTCTGAAGTCTCTCTAATCATATCTGGACCAATTATCAGTGTCTTGCCCGCTTTCCACCAACACGAAGGACCGTTACATGCTCAGCCATATAATGCTTCATAAGGAGCCATACCAATACTCGACTGATAACTATTATTGTATGCAAATTCACCAGATGTAGATGATCATCCCATGATCCTCCAAAATCTATAATGCATGCTATAAGAGATCTTTGAATATACAATTTAATATTTCGGTTTACCCATCCATTTGTGGATGATAAGCTATACTAAGGTGCAGCTCGGTCCCTAATACCTCTTGTAAGCTCTTCTAAAATCAACCAGTGAACAACGGACCTCGGTCACTCACAATGCTCTTTGGCACACCATAAAATCGTTTTATCCACTTTTCATACAACTCTGCCAACTTCAATGCCATTCTATTTGACTTGATGCCATAAATCCAGCGCTCTTGGTCAGTCGATTAACCAAGACCCAGTGCTATCGTAACCTACTCGAGTCTGGCAATCCACTAATAAAATCCATCGATACTTGCTCCTATTTCCACTCAGGAATCTTTACTTGTTGCAACAGCCCACTAGGTTTCTTCTGCTCTGGCATTACCAATTGGCAGTTCATGCGTTTCGAGATGAATGCCCCAACATCCCTCTTCATGCCTTTCCAATAATAAACATTCTTCATATCTCGGTACATCTTGTTACTGCTGGGATGAATAGTCAACCTGGAATAGTGATACTCTCATAGCACATTATCTCACAGTCTATTAATACCTGGAGCACACAATTTTCCATCCCTACGAAGCCAACCCTCTCGGTCGAGTTTGTATTGCTTCATGTCTTCAGACTCTTCCCCTTCTACTATGTTTGCTATAATCTCTGCCAGCCTAACATCTCACTTTGACTAACATCGATCCATTCAATTAGAGTAGGTTTGATCTACAAAATTACTAGCATTTCTGGTTCTTGCTTGCAGTAAGATGTGAAATTACTACAAGCAATATGCTCTATCTGCTTCCATTCCAAGAACATTTCTCCCAAACTAGTATGTCTTCTAATCAATGCATTGACTACATTCCTTTTTCCTATTGTATAGGAAATACCAAAATCATAAGGGGCCAAGAACTCCAACCGCCGTTGTTGACGAAGATTGAGATCCTTTTGTTAGAAAAGGTAATTCAAGGATTTATGGTCCATAAATAGCTCAAACCTTTCTCCTATTTTATAATGCTCCATATTTTTAAAGAAAAACTATCGCCACCAATTCCAAATCATGAGTTGGATAATTCCTTTCATGCGGTTTTAGCTATCGACTAGCATAGGCAACAACTTTTCCCTTCTACATCAATACCACATCCAATCTAGTACAACATGCGTCTATATATACCGTAAATTCCTCATTTTCACTTGGAATGGTCAATACTGGTGCACTTATCAACCTTTCCTTCAGAATCATAAATGCATGTTCACATTTTGCATCCTAAACCAAAGCCTGATTCTTCTTCGTTAGATTAGTCAATAGTGCCGCTATCTTTGAGAAGTTCTTGATAAAACGCCTATAGTATCCCGCCATTCCTAGAAAACTCCTCACATCTGTTGCATTCTTGATTTGATTCCAATCTTGAACTGCTACTACCATCGTAGGATCCACTGCTATGCCTTGTCCCGAAACAATATGACCCAAGAATCTCACTTCTTTCCTTCAAAAGTGACAGAGAACTTTGCTCTCAACTTGTGCTTCCTCAATATCACTAGCACAATTCTTAAGTGCGTCTTAGGCTCCTTTTTAGTTCTAGAATGCATTAGAATATCATCCACAAACACAAGCATGAACTTGTTCAACCGGTCTCTGAAAACCCGATTAATGAGATTTACAAAGTATGCTAGAGTGTAGATCAACTCCAATGGCATTACCAACCACTCGTAAAACCCTAATGGCATACAAAATGCAGTTTTAGGGACAATCTCCTCCGCTACTCTAAACTGGTGAAATCCTGTTGCCAAATCCATTTGGAAGAACACCTTCACACCATGAAGCTGACCAAAAAAGTCATCAATGCATGAGAGTGGATGCTTGTTCTCCTTTGCCATTTTATTCAGCTTACGATAATCCACATATAACCTCAAAGAAAGACCTCCCTTAGTTGAGAATACTATTGGTGCACCCCACTAAGATATACTCCTTTGAATGAACCCTCTCCTTAATATGTCATTCATTGGCACCTCTAATTCCTTCTGCTCTATGGGTGCCATATGCATCAAAGGCATAACTATAGGTCTGGCTTCCTTTACCAAGTCTTTTCGAAACTCAATCTTGAAAGTTATTGTGCTATTGAATCGTGTAATATGGATGTATTTATAAACTACTTGTGTGGAATATAAAATAAGTAAGTAAATAAATATAGTGGTAAAGTAAATGAAACTAAAGATTTTTATAGTGGTTCGAACTTCTCGTTCTACGTCCAATCCCAGACTCCTTCTAGAATTAAACTAAGGGCCGTCACTTAATCTGGAGGAATAGGTTTACACCGTCTAAACAACCGAACATGACTTCTACCACCTAAGCAACCAAATAGGACTTCTATCGCCTAAGCAATCGAAGAGGACTTCTATCGCCTAAGCAATCGAAGAGGACTTCTTTACAAATAAACAAAAGTATCCGACTGTAATATACTCTTTACATAGCACTAATAAGTTAATAAAGTACAATCTTCCTATAGTCTTCTCCTGTATGATATATAGTGTAATGTGCTTGAAGAATGTGGAAGATAGAGTGATCAATGATCAGAGATTGTATGCATTTTGAGTGCAAATGGTAAATAGAGAATTAGAGTTAAAAAATCAAGAAAACTAATAATCAGTTGTTATGAAATGTATTGGATTCTAGACTCTATTTATATAGTTTTAAGAGCTGCAATCTTTGATGAAAAAGAGCAATGAAAAGGAAAGGATGCAACCCTTAAATTAGAATATGTTTCTCTTTGTTGAAGAGAAGCATCCCTTTAGAAAAATACCCGTTATCGATAGTCAACCGTCTCAAATTTTCAATTCCGACATCTGAATCGATTAAATTCGATGTAGTAAGAAATTAGGCTAATTTAGGTCTAATTCAACCGCCTGAATGTCTCCATTCATCCGATTGGAACTACATAAAAATTTATAGTTTATTTGAGCAGTCAGCTGTCTGAATGGGGACATTCAGCCGACTGTTTTAAGCCCATTGTGTGCATTAGCATGGTTTTGTGCATTTGTCGGTGTATATACCACATCAAAGAGATTTTAACATAATTCTACAATAATATACAGACTCTAAATAGATATATAACAACTTCATAGCTTTGTGAATCCAAATCTTTAATAAATCCCCTACATAAATGGTTAGTACATAAGAATACAAGAATATTGACTTATATAGTTGTCGCAATCAAAACCCTGAAAATTGAGGTTCTAAAATTCTCCCCCATTTTGATGATGACAACTACATAAGTGTATATACTATAAATAATTTACATGGCACTTGTTTGAATACCCCCCTGTCTATATGCACAATTTTTAACAAATTTCTCCTCCTTTGTCATTGACAAAAAGTAAAGATACGTAAAAATAGAGATAACAACACATAGATAATAGAAAGATAATTACATAAAGCACGGAATAGTCACAACATCACAGAGAACCATAGCAGTCATAAAATATTACAAACAATGTTTAAAAAGAAATAGCCTAAGAGCCCATAGAAGCATATAAAAAAAATATAGATAGAAGGATCATCGTCGTCGTCATCTTCATTGTCAGATCTTGAAGAAGAAGACCATTTAAAGGGACTTGGATTATAAACTACGGTTGATGTAGAACCGAAGCATAAAATCTTGTCCCAAATTTTTTTAAGAAATCCTTTGATGGAACTGAATTTCTTTTTAGTCTTCTTTTCAATTCTTTTGATATCACGATGAAGTTTGGATTGGTTACGGGAAAGAGTGATAATAGCTTGTCTTGATGAAGTATCCGAGCCAATAATTTGAATTGAATCGTCATCCTCATCTTCTTCTTCTTGGCGAGGTTGTGAAGAGGAGGGGACATTTGTGTCATGAGGTTGAGGAACACCCCGTTCATTGTTTTATGCCCATTGTTGAAAGAAATTTTTTGCTGAGGAGGGGGACGATGAGGAAGAGCCATTAGATCCAATGTTTTAGCACCTAACTCACTTGTTATGGAATATTATGAATCCGAAATTTGTACACCAAAGTTTAGTAAGATGCGCATAATGTAAGCCCTATAGTATCGTGATATTTTGAAACTCATCTAAAATAATTTTCCCCCAATTGACTTCTTGATGAGAATATATAGCATATAGAGCTTGAATATCCCGTTTGTACACTTTCTCATAACTACCAGTGTGGGGTTGTTGAGAACAAATTAAAGCATGATGAATTAGGCGAGCTTAGGGTCTTAATGAACTAGATTTAAGTTCATTGAGATTGGTAAGTATGTTGGATAAGAAAAGATGGGAAACCTTATCACAGTGAACCATATCAACTTCAATATCATCAATGTCAGTTCCAAAATATGGACAACGTAATATATATCCTAATCGTTGTAAAGGCAAAAATATTTTCACACCGCAAACTGACGACCATACACAATTTTCATGATTTTGTGGGTTATGATGATCGAGATTCAAGTTTACAAGAAAAAGCTTAACTAAAAGATGATTAGTTCTAATATTGTTAGCATCGTAGCCGATGAGATTTTCAAAATGATTTTGCTCCGCTATCTCGCGAATTCTATAACCAGCAAAATCAGGAAATTATGTGAAAGCTCCTTCAAATATTTTGGAATTCTTCATTCTATTAAAGTGAGAAACAACAATATCATTCCATAACATGCCCGAATTTCATCGACAGATGGACTGGAAGTTGATTCTCTTGTTCTCTTTGAAGAAGAAGGCATTTTGATTTGAATTTTGAAAAAGAAAAATGGAGTTTTAAGTGTAATGGAGGCTAGGGTTCTGTGGTAAAAAGTAAAAAGTAAAAAGTAAAAAGAAGATTATATAGAGGAGGTTAAAATAATGGATAGGTTGCGCTTTCCGGGTTAGTAACCCGTAAATAAAATTGCTCTGGGATCATTCAGCCGACTATTTTACGGTAATCAGCCGTCTAAATGCTTTCTCGAAAGTTTATTGTGCAAATTCAGTATATTCAGCTGGCTATCATCTGTGATTCAGCTGGTTGAATCTGGGTTAAAAATATGAGGATATAATATTCAGTCGGTTGTTTCTATCTATTTAGCCGTCTGAATTAACAGTAAAAATATAGTAACCCTTTTTTCAGCCTTTAAACACCTTTATTTGCAAGAATATATATATATATATATATATATATATATATATATATATATATAAACAAATAATAGAGTACAATAGGAAATACTTATATAATTAGAGAAAATAATTAAACTGATTTAGACGAAGAGCTAGGAGTACTACAATCTTTTGGCTCAACCTTGTTATTATCCTGTAATGGTCGGAGAGGGGACTGACCATTACCATATTCCCAATAGTTTGGTGAAACCGGAGGACGTTATGGAGTTTGTTCCCAAGGATTGTGTCGAGCAGGTGAACGAATAGGAGAAGGTTGATGAACCATGTTCCTAGGTGAAGATCCGTAGAATTTCAACGTGGTTCGCTTTGAAAAGCTTAAACGCTTAGCATTAACCATTTGTTCATAACAGAGTTCTCGTTGTAATTATAGCGTTTCTCTCTGGTAATGATGAATATCATCAATTTTTCTTTAGTAGAAGGAGAACTAAATATAAAGAACGTTTGGCTCATTTTTCGGGTGGAGTATAACCAGTATGTGTGGAAAGGGGGATAATTGGAGCATGTTCGTAGATAGATGTAGGAGTTGGGAGACTAGGAGAATCAGAACTTAGGGAAGAGTAATCAGTGGAAGAACATTTGTTTGATTCTTGAGAAGACATTGTGCTTTGAAGGTTAAAAACAACTTTTAATGAAAAATGAAAAACCAAGGAGAGTTTAAATAGGTTCAGGATGGATAAAAATAGGATAGGGATTTCTGGTTTAAAACAAAAGTTGAATATAAACAAGATAGAAGTTAATGGTTGTAAACAAAAAGAAAAATAAGAACTGTAAAACAAGTTTTCGAAAACAGAAAATATAAATAATTAATAGCTCTCTATGTATAACAATAAACACTCAATAGCAAATTGGAATGACATGTTACTTCCAACCAAGAGACCAGAGTACAAGTGCCAACAACTCTAATTTAAAAAAAAAATTCAAAAAATTTAAAAACATTGAAATTTAGAAATCACAAATCTTTTAAAGATAAAATTCCAAGTTCTCTTCTTAATTTTATAAAGATATTTTCATTTAGAAATCTTGTAAATATATCTGCCAGCTGGTTTCAGAAGATACAAATTCTAATTTGACTATATCTTTTTTAATATTATCACAAAGAAAATAGTGACGAATGTCAATATGTTTTGTTCGTGAGTGGTTGACAGGATTTTTAGATAAGTTTATAGCATTTGTGTTATCACAATAAATAGTTGATTTAGATAAATTTACTCTAAAATCTTGAAGTGTTTGTTGCATGTAGATGACTTGAGTACATGTCATAGCAACAGAACTGCATTCTGCTTCACAAGTCGATAGTGAAACACAATTTTGTTTCTTGCTATACCGGGAGACTAAGGATTGTCCAATGAAGTGATATGTCCCGCTCGTACTTTTTCGATCTGTTTGACATCCTTCAAAGTCAGCGTCACTATATGATACTAGCTCGAAAGGACATTCTTTTGGGTAGAAAAGTCCGAAATCTTTGGTTTTTCTTAGATTATGTAATATTCTTTTCACCACTCGCATATGTGATTCTTTAGGATTTGCTTGAAATCGAGCACATAAACAAACACTCATCATTACGTCAGGTCTAATAGCAGTTAGACAAAGTAATGATCCAATTATACGTTGATATAATTTTTGGTCAACACTCTTTCTATCGAGATATATTGTTTTACTCATTAGAGTTGGTTTGGCAGAAGTATTTTTTGTATCAAAATGTTTAATTAAATTATTACTATAATTTTATTGATTAATAATAATTCCATTACCTAATTGTTTAATTTGTAGCCCAAGAAAATAAGATAATTCTCGCATATGTGACATTTCAAATTCTTTGGTCATTATGTTAGCAAATTCCTGACATAGTTTATCATTTGTAGAACTAAAAATGATATCATCAACATCAATTTGAATAATTGAAATATCCTTTTTAATTCATTTAATAAAAAGAGTTTGATTAACCTTTCCAATTTTAAAACCAGAATCTATAAGATAGATTTTAAGACGTTCATACCAAGCACGTGGTGCTGTTTTTAGATCGTATAAGCTTTCTTAAGTTTACAGACATGGTATAGAAATTTTTCATGTGAAAATAGAGGAGGTTGTCCAACATAAATATTTTCTTTTGTATATCCATTTAAAAATGCACTTTTAACATCCATTTGATAAAGTTTAAAATTATGAAAACATGCAAAGGCCAATAAGATATGAATTGCTTCTAGTCGTGCGACTGGAGCAAACGTTTATTCTAGTCAATTCCCTCTTCTTGATTATATCCTTATGCAAAGAATCTAGATTTATTTCTGGTTATATTTTCTTGTTCATCAGCTTTATTTTTGAAGACCCACTTAGTACCGATGACCGTTTGATCCCTTGGTCTAGGAACTAATTCTCAAACTTCGTTTCGTTCGACTTGGTTTAGCTCTTCTTGCATAGCTACAATCCAATAGTCATTAATAGAGGCTTCTTTAGTATTTTTAGGTTAGATGTTAGAGAGGAATGCCACATGACCTATTTGATTAAGTAGATTTCTAGTTCTGACATGTGAATTAATTTCTCCTATGATATTTTCTACTGGATGATCTCGTAAAATCCTATGAGGAGATCTTGATTCATTTTCATTATGAATAATGTTTTCATCTTGAATAATGTTTTTGTCATCTTTAAAATTATTTCGATTAATGTATTTTTGATTGTCTTAGTCATTATTTCATCATCTTCAAGATTTTTATGAAGTATAAAATTTCCGTCGAAAAAAACATGAAGTGCTTCTTCGATTGTTTTAGTTCTTTTATTAAAAATTCGATAAGCCTTACTTCGTTCCGAATATCCTATGAAAATTCCTTCATCGGATTTTGGATCGAATTTTCCAAGCTGGTCTTTTGTGCTCAAAGTAAAACATTTTGAACCAAAAACTTTAAAATATGAGATATTTGGTTTTTTTTCAAGAAACAGTTCATATGGAGTGTGTTTCATTAGTGGTTGGATGGGAGCACGTTTTAGAACATAACAGGCAGTTGCTACAGCTGCTACCCAAAAATGTTTTGGTAAAGTGCTTCCATTTAATAAAGTTCTTGCGTATTCTTGTACGGTTCTATTTTTCCTTTCTATAACTCCATTTTTGTTGTTGTGTTCAAGGAAACGAAAAATTATGCTGAATCCCCTTTTTATTATAAAAAAGTTTAAAATCTTCATTTTCGAATTCACTTCCATGGTCACTTCTAATGTTTTTTATTTTTAAAATTTTAAGATTTTGAATTCTTTTAGCAAAGATTTTGAAATTTTCAAAGGTGTCACTTTTATTTTTTAGAAAATAGTCCAAGTATATCTTGAAAAATTATCCACCGTAACAAGGACATATTTGCTATGATTTATGGATTGAACTTGAGTTGGGTCAAAAAGATCCAGATGCAAAAGTTCAAGTGTTTGTAAAGTAGGAATATTTTTCGTTGAATGAAAAGATGATTTTGATAATTTTCCTAATTGACAAGCATCATAGATATTATTTACTTTAAAATTCATCTTTGGAAAACCTTTTACTAATTCATTTTTAGATAATTTGTTTATAGCTTTGAAATTGATATGATAAAATCTTTTGTGCCATAACCAAGGATTAATTTCTTTGGCTATTAAACACATGTTAGTATTGTGATTTATATTCATATTCAATACATACATATTTTTATCTCTAAAACCTTCAAAAATAAGATATTTATTTTGATCAAAAATGCTACACTTATTTTCAGAAAAAGATATAATGAATCCTTTGTCACACAGTTGGCTGATGCTAAGTAAATTATGTTTTAGATTTTGAACTAGTAAAAATTTTGTAATAAGAGGTAAATTAGATATACCGCTATCGCTCACGTTGCCTTCGTCGATGATATAACCTTTTGAATTGTCTCCAAAAGTGACAGAACCTCCATCCGAGTAGGTAATGTTTGTTAGCATCTCTTTGTTTCATGTCATGTGTTTAGAGCAACCACTGTCTGATATCCATTTTACTCTCCCTTTTAGTGGTACCTGCAAAATATAGAATTAACATTGGTGCCCACTTTTTTTGTTTGGGTACTAAAAAGTTAGATCTTAGGAAACCGAACTCAAGAGGGTTCAGAATTCCTTTTAAAAATATGTTTTTTATTTTTTGAGTAGTTTCTAGAAAAGATTTTATATATTTGTTTCTAATCAAAGAACTATTTGTTTTAGGAACCTATATCTTAATTGATTTAGAATAATTTGCAAATTTTGAAATAGATTTTTCAATTGTATTGTTATTCCTTTTAAAATTGTTATATAAAGAATCCTTTTTGTTTGGAATAACTTTAGAAGCTTGCGTATACCCTAATCCTCTTCCATATGAAACTGTTTGAGACTTTTCAATAATTTTAGAAAGGTTTTCTCTACCTTTGTTAAAATTAGAGATATTTTTATTAATACCATCTAATTTTGTTTAATTCCAATATTTTAATATTAGCTTTAAGATCATGATTTTCAACTGAAAGAGCATCATTCTTTTCCATTCGAGTTTCTATTTCTTTACTTAACATAGAGAGTTGAGATGTCGTATTAGAATAAGATTCTTGAGTAGTTTTAAGTTCTTCTTCTAAAATTTGTTTCTCGTCTCTTAACATGTCTACCTCAATTTTAGTTCTATTTAATTTTTATAGAGTTTCTTTATACTTTCTTTTGATGTTTCTTAGCTTGTCAAGTAGTTTAGAGTTTATTTCCATTAAATCATCAAAAGTTAGATCACTCACCTTGTTACTTGTGGCCATAATTGTTTTGTTCAAAATCACTGTCTAAGTCACTGTCTGATGATGAAGATGATTCAGAATCATCCCATGTAACAGAGAAAGCTTTCTTTTTTAATTTTTCTTTCTTGTGCTTAAATTTGTCTCTCTTTCGATCATGATAGTCTTTCTTCATATGACCTTTCTTGTGGCACTCATAACATTCTAGAACAGAAGACGATGGTTGTTGTTGTTATCATTACTACTGAAATTGTTCTTGTTGTTCCTGAATTTGTTGCTCTTTCTGAACTTCAAAAACCTTTTGGAATTCTTAGCAATGAATGCCATATCTTCTTCATCTGAATCCGATTCATCCGCTTCTATTTGGAATGTTATATTCTTCTTGTCTTACGCCTATACTCATTTAGCCTGGAGAATAATTTCATAAGACATTAGATTTCCTATCAACTCCTTTGCTTTGATGGTTGAAATGTCATTAGCTTCTTCGATTGGTAAGACCTTCCATTCACATTCGTTCGCAAGGAGTTGAGGATTTTTCGAAACAATATCAAAATCAGTATATTTTTCTCCTAATCCTAAGAGAGAGTGATATATGTCTTGAAATCTAGAATACATTTCATTTATTATTTCATCTTGCTTCATTTTGAAATTCTGGAACTGATTCTTGAGCATAGAAATTTTACTCTGCTTTACTTTGTTAGTACCTTCATGGGTAATTTTAAGTGTACGCCAAATTTCGTAAGCTGTTTTACACATGCTCACTATACTAAATTCATTTTTGTTTGATGCACAATATAGCATACTCAAGGCTTTAGCATTTGCAGTAGCATCTAGTTTTTCTGTGTTAGACAATTGTGAATATTCAGTAGTAGGTATGTGATATTCAGCTTGAGTAATATTCCAGGTTTCATAACTATTAGCTTATATATAATTTCTCATCCTAGTAGCCCTATAGTAATAGTTTAATCCATTAAATAGTGGTGGTCATGCAATAGATTTACCTTCAAAGAAACTTATGCTAGTGTTGTTTTCCATGTTACGAAAATATCAGATAATTGTGTTATGGTTAAAAGACGACCTTGCTCTGATATCAAATGAAAGTTGTTGTGCTATAGGATCATGTAATATGGATGTATCTATAAACTACTTGTGTGGAATATAAAATAAGTAAGTAAATAAATAAAGTAGTAAAGTAAATGACACTAGAGATTTTTATACTGGTTCGAACTTCCCATTCTATGTCCAGTCCCAGACTCCTGCTATAATTAAACTGGCGACCCTCATTTAACCCAGAGGAATAGGTTTACACCGCCTGAGAAACTGTACTGGACTTCTACCACCTGAGCAAGCGAGTAGAACTTCTACCACCTGAGCAACCGAACATGACTTCTTTACAAATAAACAAAAGTATCTGATTGTAATATGCTCTTTAAATAGAACTGATAAGTCAATAAAGTACAATATTCCTAAAATCATCTCCTTTATGATATATAGTGTAATGTGCTTAAAGAATGTGGAAGACAGAGTGATAAACGATCAGAGATTGTATGTATTTTGAGAGCAAATGGTAAATAGAGAATTAGGGTTAAGAAATCAAGAAAACTAATAATCAGTTGTTATGAAATGTTTGTTGGATTCTAGACTCTATTTATATAGTTTTAAGAGTTGCAATCTTTGATGAAAAGGAACCATGAAAAGGAACGGATGCAACCCTTATATTAGAAGATGTTTCTCTTTGTTGAAGAGAAGCATCCCTTCAGAAAAATAGATGTTATCGATAATCGATCGACCGAAATTTTCAATTTAGACATCTGAATTGATAAATTCTATGCAACAAGGAAGTAGGCTAATTTAGGTCTAATTCACCCATCTGAATGTCTCCATTCTGCTGGATGAAACTACATAAAAGTTTATAATTTGTTTCAGCAGTCAACCGTCTGAATGGGGACATTCAGTAGGTTGTTTTAAGCCTGCTATGTGCATTAGTATGGTTTTGTGCATGTGTCGGTGTATATATCATATCAGAGAGATTTTAACATAACTATACTGCAAATATATACTCTAAATTGATATATAACAACTTCATAGCTTTGTAAATCCAAATCTTTAATAAATCTCCTGCATAAATGGTTAGTACACAAGAATAAAAGAATATTGACTTATCTAGTTGTCACAGTCAAAACACTGAAAATTGAGGTTCTAACAAATCTCTTTATGAAGCGGCAATCCAATCACTTCCTCAAAGACACATGTGACGACCGCCCATGACTCCCGCACCAAAACAAGGAGAAATGTGCGCTGAAGGGCGTGCCAGGCAGCCATGGACGATAGTCAGGGTAAAAATAAAACAGCAAACTCTATCGTACAACTCACAGCGCATGGACAAAATACAATAGAGAAATATAATATAGTGAAGCTCCATAGAACAGGACATCATCATATAAGCATCATAATAGTTTTATACAAACATATGAATCATCCATACATCAAAGCCTCACTACATAACACTCAATCAAATACAGCAGCGGAATATCCAGTACATATAATAAGAAATAATATGCATAAGCCTCCTGCTCGTCTTCGTTGTCATCAGCGTAAACCTCCATGAACAGCACCTGTCACCTGCTACCTAGTCTGCCCATCCCAACATGGATGAACAGTCCAAGGTAATAAGAGGAGACATAAAACCTTGAGTCAGACAAAGTCTTAGTGAGCGGTAAATCAACTATCAAACATACCAAAAGAGTATAAGGGATAAAAAGAATAGGAACCAAACCATCCCACTCCACCTCTTTCTACAGTGATAGCTCCCAGACACACATTAAGGAGAAGCAGGCATAACATAGCAGGCAATTAAAGTATAGCAATAATCACTCGAGTCAAGGTCGATGTTTTCCAAATACAAACCCCCAAGGGCTAAACCAAGATCAGATAAACACCCAGAAAACACCGCTCTTGAGACCGAATGATGATACAACCAAACGTCCAAACATCCATGACTCTGGCTATCACCGTTAACCTTGCTTCGAAATCACCGTTAATTGAATGACCGACTCCTTCCTGAGCCATCTATCAAGGGCTAATGGTAACCCCGGTTCTAGACATAACTCCGCACGTCATCATGACCCGTGCCTAGGAATTTTCGCAACTACCCAGAGTACTCGACCACCTACCTGTAGTCTTTAGGGTGTCCAGACCACCTACCTGTAGTCTTTAGGGCAACCCTTGTACTCTTGCTTTGAGTTTGCTAGAACCTTCAACAACGATGAAATCCAAGCCTTCTAGTCATCCTCCTTGACGACTATTCTCAACCTAGCCCAAACTACCTCTTGAGCCATCCATTATCAATCAACTCGAACTACCCTTCAAGTTATCATCATGCTTGGAGTAATCCTCCTCGATTATACCAAGGTTACATCATATCATGCCTCGCCTCATCTTCATCTTAGCAAAGGCTCATCTTAACATCATGGTTTGCCTCATCGCATCATGGCAAAATTCCATCTCAACATCATCCAACCCATACATATGAGCTTCAACATCCCCTACATATGCCTTAAGCAACTTTCACCATTCAAGAGCCTCTTCCGTAGCTTTTGAATCGTCTTTGACCATACTTGTCCAAATCTATCAACTAGATAACTCATTCACAACAATCAAACAAGGCAAACATTAATCCAAACAAATAAGTAGTCAATCAAGATCTAAATAGGCATTTATAATTAAAATGGCAATTTCGTAAATAAATGAGAATAGATCTATCATACATGAATCATGGGTTTTTAACATAGATCTAACGAATATAAATCATGGGTTTTGTACCTACAACTTGATGAATGAACTTGCAAAAGTAAACATCTTCATAAGTAATGGATCTATACTTAAATCTAAGGAAAAATGCATAAAATCACTATCTACAACCCTCCAACAAACCACCAAACCAGTATACTCCTTTGGGTCCGCGTGAGAGATAACCACCACTCACCGAATCACCCAAACACTTCAAAAACTATCAACTTCAGATCTGGACAGCAAGGATTCAAGCTTGATTCGTCGAAATCCCGCTTGAAACGATGAAATCTAGCTTGGTTGGATGAAGATCTTCAACTTTGGCTCTTGGATCTTCGATCTTGGATGGATGTTAGAACTAAATTGAAATGGAGAAAAGGAGATGAAGAAATGTTGTAGTCGAGCTCTCAAAATGGCAGCACTTCGTCGCTTCAAAATCCGGTGCCAAAAAGTGAGCCAAACCCCTCTATTTATAGGCTGAAATCCCTCATGAGTCGTCCGCCCCTATGAGTCGTCCACGACTCATGACTCACGACTCAAGCCACTACGACTCACGACTCAACGCAGCTCAAGGCAAATACGACACAACACACACACACGGCACAACATGCACACGACTCAACAACCCCTACGACTCATCACCTAGCCTAAGTTCCAACGACTTACGACTCAAGACTCTGCCGACTCAGCTACCCACGACCTAAGCCTTAACCCCTTAAGCCGCTAACCCATGAGTCGGCATCCCTTATGAGTCGGCCAACTACTAAATCGGCGATCTCCTTGGCTCGGCCATGCCTTGAGTCGTCACTCTATGAGTCGGTCAACACCTATGGGTCGGTCTTCTATGAGTCGGCCATCTTCTTAACCCACTAACTCGGCAACTCACTAACTCGGCCAAACCTATAGGTCGCTACCTCTATGAGTCGGTCAGATTCTCAACCCGGTCCACTAGTTAACTCGTTAACGACTCAACACTTAACACACGAGTTAACTTCCTATACGACTCAGGCTAGAGACAACATAAACAACACTAACGACCTGTAAATTCTACGATTTATC
The DNA here is from genome assembly GCA_030765085.1 of Allium cepa. Taxonomy (NCBI): domain Eukaryota; kingdom Viridiplantae; phylum Streptophyta; class Magnoliopsida; order Asparagales; family Amaryllidaceae; genus Allium; species Allium cepa. The sequence continues at coordinate 24,234,007 of CM060938.1, read as the reverse complement.
GACATGTGAAATACGGGTCGTTACAACACATCCAGATACTCTCTAGGGATGGGCACAGAAGTAAACCCTTCATATGGAACCTGTAGCGAATATAGAAAGCTAACCATTACCCCATCCTCTAGTGGCCAGCTAATCATTACAGTTCACCCTTCCAGATCTCCATTTGTCACCAATAATTTGTTGTAATCTATTGCCGCAAACTTCTTAAGCCAGTCCATTTCCATGATAATCTTAAATCCAACAAAATTCAAGATAAAACAATCACAAAGAAAAGAGCATCCATGACTCAATAAAAACTAAACCGCTACAAACCATGCGCAGGCTAGTAGAGCCTCCAACAGGGTTCTTTACAACTTGGGATTGATCTACTATCTTAGGTCTCAATCCTAGTCTGTCTACTAGGTCACTACATATGAATGAATGTGAAGCCCCGATATCAAACAAAACTCGAATAGGAACATAACCAATAGAAAGCATACCTTGAATAATGACTCCCTTTCCCTTCTCCTTCGTCGAGGGAGCACTCAGCGAAGTTGAAAATGCATCCAAAGCATACGCTTTCATGACCTGCTTATCCTTCATTGGCTCTGGATATTCCTTCTTTAAATGTTTAGGATTATCATAATTGCAACACTTTCTCTTGTCGCCCACTTTGTAGTCTTTAATCAGGTGATCCTTCCTTCTCCTTGCACCTATAGCAAGTAGGTTCCCATTTACCCTTTTTGACCATTCTTTCCTTAAGATTGCCTTCTCTTTCTGTTCCACTTCTTTTATCCTCCACTATTTTGTTACGGCTTCGGCTCTTCGTTTTCGATGGAAACAACCTGTGACACCCCCAATTTTGATAACATTATTCAGGAGATTTAATTAGATAAATTAAATTAAATAATATAAATCATTATTATGATAAAGGGATTGAGATTAATAAATGATAAGAATGTCGTGCTTAATCAATTAATTAAATCGCTTAAGAGTGGCTTATAAGCTAATTAGTTTACACAAGGGTATATTGGGAAATAGCCGCACATAACCCCATAACCTTATATATTCTCGTTCCTTATGTAAATCACATCATTTTGCAAAAACAAAAGCAAAACGCAAACTAATAGAGGAGACAACCATTAACAAGGAAAGTAAAGAGGAATTCAATTAAAAGCTAAGAAATTGAAGAAGGGGAATCAATTTCAATCTCAATCCAATCTCCTTATCTTAATCAAGGTGAATAATAATTTATACCATCTCTATTTTGTTTTATGATCATATGTTTTCATATTTAAGATTAAATTCATTTTTATGATGATTTGGATCATGATAAGCTTGGATTATAATTTGTTTGATTTAAACAAGATTGTTTATAAGAGGATTTAGGAGGTTTTAGGGAAAAACCGACTGAAATTGATGTTTGAATGCCATGGAAATTATATGTTATGTAAAACATGATTTTGGAGTTGGGTTTTAATTTTGATATTTTTCCAAACTATGGAAAGATTATTATGATTTTTCAAAGGAAAATATGGTTAATTAGGTTTAGAAATTTATTTCAGAAATTACATTGAGAATTTGGGTCTGAAATTTAGATATGTCAGAAAACATATTAAAACTGAATTTTTGTAATTTTTGGGGATTTTTCCTAAGTAATTTAGTATGAGAATTAAATTATTTTGAAAGGAGGACCTAAATGATTTAATTGTTTCGCCTAGTGGAAGGGCTTATTTCCTAAATTAACTTGGTTTAGATATGAAATTAAGAAGCAGTTATTTTGGTAAAGAATTTGAAAAGTTGAGGCAACCAATCACATGTTTACAAGTGGGAAAGTTTGTTAGAAAATAATTTTTTTTATTGGCTTTAATTCAGCCTTTACCCAGAAAAAGTATGTTCCGCCTCTTTTAGAAGCTGCCTTTCCGCCTCGACCAAGTTGAAACCATCTCATTCAAGACCATCCCATGCCAAAACCAATACACAAGGCATCATTGAGATTAGTGCATAGTGGATTGGAAAAGGGGCGAAAGGCATGGTGTCGAAGCCAATGCTTTGATAGGGGTCGAAACCTTTGTTTGTTTTTGAAAGGACTTTCAATGGTTTCAGAAGGGATACTTCCAATGCTTTCGAAGCTAAGCATCTAAGAGTTAATAAGTAATACTTTATTACAATTGAAAGGTTTCGAAATAGAGGTTTTAAGGTATTTCGAAAGGAAAGGGCCTAATGTTTTGAAAAGAGATTTAAATGCTTTGAAGGAGGTTATCCAGTGAGGTCGAAAGCAAAGTTTTGAAGGTTTCGAAAGCCTTAGTTTTTTTTAAAACAAATAACCCAATCTCATTTTAAAGGAAAAATCCATGGCTAAGTAAACGAGTTTTGAAATGGTTTTAAGAAGAAGCTTTCCTTGATGAAATATTAGGTTAATCATGTTTCATATGAAAATAGTTTCAAGGATATTAAACCCATAGGAGTGGTACTGTTATGTTATTATTGTCGCTTCTTCAAATATATAAATCTTCACGTTGTAATGAACCCATAATGGTAATTTGGGAAAGGGCAGACAACTAGCTAGGTTGACCCAGTAGTGAATACAAAATAAATTAATTAAAGATATTGACAGGGGCCAATAGGTTCATTGTAAACCCGTGAAAACTGTGTATAGGAAAGGATATTGGTAGCGGCTAATAGGTTCATAGTAAGCCCATGAAAATTATGTATAAATGAAGATGTCAGAAAGATAGGTTTATAGTTAGCCTATGAAAGCTATGATTTGATATTGGCAGCGCCAAAGGTTAATAATAAACCCATGAAAACTATATATGCATTAAGATATTGGTAAAAGTCAATAGGTTCCTAATCAAGCCATGAAAAGTAGGATAAGAGAAAAGATATTGGAGTTACCAATTGGTTCAAGGAGAACTTCATGAAATAGTAAAGATATTGGTAGGGGCTAATAGGATCTTAGTGATCCCATGAAAACTATGTAACTAGATAGGGAGTCCTTAAACGTTAAACAGGTTATTAGTAAGCCCATGAGAACTAATAGGTTAATAATGAACCTAGAAACTATAACTGAGACAGATAGTCAAAAATGAATGGGGTGGGTAAACCTGAATTGATTTACATGTTTTGCATATCATCATATTATTTTGAATTGTTTTAACCATTATGGATGCAGGAGCACAGTATATGGTTTTATAAAGGTTTTAGGATACCAGTAAGGGGAAAACCTGTTTCTCTAAGCGGCGTGGTCTCACTAGATATCTAAATGGTTTGAGATGGTAGATTATTATTCATACCAGGCTTTATGTCTGACTTGAAGTTTATGTTTTTCCATTAAACTCTCGAGCACTCAATTTATTTTGATTAGTTTGAGAGTTAAGGTTTTTAGGTACCTCTTTAGACGAATAAGCTTTCGGAGACATGCAGGAGGCATGATTGCTACTTAGAGATCTCTTTTATTTTGATTCAGCTGTGTTGTTGTTGTTGTAAAGAGAAAGTTGTTTAAATTGCCTATATATACTCTGATCATCCAAGGGGGCATCTTCATATGTCGCTCTTGGTGTAAGTTGTAAAAAATATATTTTCTTTGTACGTGGTTAACGATTGGGATTATGTAATGAATTTGAAATGTTTTAAAATGGAATGTGGAACTTATTTTGAGTAGTTTGAGAGTTGAGGTTTCCATATTCATGTGTTTCTATGTATCAATGTATCTAACATTACCGTACTTAGTCGTCGAGGATTAATAACTATGGATGACTGAAGCATCCATAGCCGTCAGTTTTAGGCCTCCAAGTAGGGAATGTTACACAACCGTAGATGTCCTAGCCTTCGTATACAAATTCTCATGACAAAGAGCTTTCTCAACTAGCTTCTCAAACGGCTCATCTATGTGATCCACTAGCTTCACTCTAAGATAATCATCTAGACCTATAATGAAGTTCTCATTCTTTCTTGATGGAGTATCAATAAATGACATCCCATACTTCAATAAAGCATTGAGTTCAGTTACAAACTCAGAAACTTACATCTCCCCTTGCTTAAGGTCAGCAAACTTCCTAAATAACACCGACTTCTAAGCAGCCGGAATGAACTTCTCTTCAAACCTGCTTTAAACTGGTCCAAAGTAAACCGATCTTCTAGGTAGCAATAGTAATGAAGTTCCACTGATTCATAGCCTTATCACGAAGTTTTCTGGAAGCCAACTTTCTCTTCAAGGCATCTTCCACTTCCATATCACTAAAGATGCGCTTTGTGTCAATCCAATCTTGCACTTCTATAGTTGATTCCATTCCATGGAATGGATTTTCTCTTAAAGTAATATTTGCTCAACTTGGCAAAATCAACTCTAAGCACTTGTAGGGACAGGGAGTACCTCTACAACCATCCATGCTAGGAGCATTTCTCATGATATTCGTCATCATAGCACTAAACATAGCTTGAAAATCAGCCGTAGCAACTCCTGATCCTGCCCTTTCTTCAGCTCTTGAAGTAGAATTCCTTACAGTATTCCTTGTATGTTAGCTCATTCTTATCTATAATAAGAAGATCGGTCTCTCATAAAGAAAACTGTATTTATGGTGCTCATATGCATATGACTTATACTATATAATATATTACTATATAGTTTTGAAAACCAAAACATATAACAAGTACATACTCTCCCATATATACACACTCTAAATTGCGTCTAAGGCGACAACTCCTTCCTTATACCAACTAGATCACGGTATCAAGTCAAGTTAATCACATAACCAATGCTGTGATACCAAATCTGACGACCGCCCTTTACCATCGACACCAATAGTATACTAGTAGTGCACTACTGCCATGCCCGGTCGATATAGGACAATCATCAAGGTGGAAAATGAAACAAGTACGACATATAACTTGTCATATATCTCATAATATATGGATAAAATATAATATCATAAATATAAAATAGGAGAGACAGAAATAACAATATGAACTAATCATCAGAGTATAATGTCCGTAGAGTTATAAATCAGTAGTCATATAGTTTATACAATGGAACCAAACTCAACAACTCTCTCAAATACAAGTAAATAAGCAGTCACTGCTAAGACTCCTTAGTAATGTACAGCGAAATAAGCGTAATAATCAATATAGGTATATAATACGAGATATCTCCATCCATCTCATCCTCTGCACAACCACTGCATCATATAGACCTATTATCTAGTATGCTCATTTAAATGTAACCGATATAATAAGAAGCAAAGCATAAAACCTCGGGTCGGACAACAGCCTGGTGTGAGAAGAAAATGAATCTCAAAATAATATATAGGTAAATATAGTAAGGAATAGAGGTCCTGAATCATACCTGACATGTCCCTACACCAAAGAGTTAGCACATAACAATATCATATGCTACTCTACAATATTATAAAGGCACTATACAGAATAGAACCGTAGATGTCTAGATATCCCTATCTCTAGTACTTCCTTCCAAAGATACCTACGAGTGATAGCCTACTAAAGAAAGCAACCACAGCATCCATCAAGCAATGCCCACTATCACTCATCCCTATGCTCTGAATATATGATAACTCGTATGGCCACCATGCCAAGGACAAATGGAAACTCCAGTTTTCATTGTACTCTTGTATCATACAGCCTAAAGCTTGATATGTGTCCTGTAGCCCAAAGCCAGACACTAGACCGATGCTATTGGTCCATGGTATATAGGTCCCTTAATTCCCCCATGGGCCTCCCCACTTAAAATACCGCAGCTTCAAGTATAACACAAAACACTTTGAGTATCAATGGTTCCTTAGTACATATACATATGAGCTCTCCTTTACTCTATTCATATCCAAGCCTTCCCCTTGCTCAATCAAGTTTCCATTAAACAGGAAGCCCCTACATTCCCAATTTTCAGCTGTTATCTTCGATACCTACTCCCCTCATAAGTTACAAACTGAAGATGCATAGATTTCATCATGTTGTTACATCGCCATCCCACCTGATGCGAAAGAGCCAACACCTCTAGCACGATCTACATAATATCTACTCCATTCCCTAGAAGATCCACCATCACTGGACTAACCCAAACAACTCGGTACCGACACAAACAAGTCAAAACTGACTTGTTTAATTAGCCAATCCTTGGCTAACTCCATTTCATTTCTTCTAGGTATCCATCTCCAAGTGCTTTGGACCCTGACCTATCAATCAAAACAACTCGGACCTACGCCAAAGCCTTTACCTCCAAATTTTAGAAACAAGTTGGTGCGGCTGCATCTCTTGCCTTGGGTCACCTCTACTAGCCTTGCTCTTTGGTTTCCTCAAAACCATCGACCCATTCGAGCAATAACAATAACTTGGTACCGACATAAACAAGTCGGTACCGACTTGCCTACTTAAGCAATTTGGGCATGCAACTTGAACTTCGGAATTTTCCCTTGCTCTAGAGCCTCCCCTTCAAGTTTCATCCAATTCCAATCATCTTTGCCTTCGTTTTGCCAAATTCACCAACCTATCTACCTAAACATCCAAAACACTAACAAATAACGTCAAGCATAGCATACAATCATGGAATAACATACAATTACATCGATTCAAACAAGAATACATAGAATATAGCAATCAGACATTCTAATCTAAATTTAAGAAATTAATAAACGTATGAATATGGACAAGGTGAATTACAAAGCGTTTCTACCAATCACATTAGAATTCATCAGTTTAGATTATAAACATATATTAACATTTAATTAAGGTTAGAAAAAAAATTCTTAAAGTCAAAATCATGTTAAGACCCTACCATATAAACATGCGTAGGATAGTGATAAGGCATAAAATACACACCAATCACCGTATTCAACCAATTTGAGCCTCGATCCAAAGTGGATAATATTTAAAAGAAATTTGAATTAACCAAAATGATGATCTCTATCTTCTAATCAATAATCTATTCACTAATATTCAATTTGGCTCAATTTATCACTAATTTGCATAATTTTTGATGAATATAGGGTTAACGGGGGTTTAGATCTTAATTGAGAGAGAAGGAAAAACTTTTAATTTGACTCCTATAGCACCTATTTGTAGTAATTTCGAATTAGACTAATGTGCATAATATTAGCATAATTAATTACACACTAATTTTAACCAGCAACTATCTAAACTTAAAGGCATAACTTCTGAACTGTAAATCTTTTTTTCTATTATGCCCACTCTATGGAATGTGAAACCATCATCCTAAGCAATGAAACTGGGTTAAGACCTTGCACTCCTACCAAAAGTTATAGCCCAACCAAGATTTCCAGGGTCAAAATTGCCATATAGAAATTTGAGAAAAATCATAGGTGTGTAAAACGTTCCTAAGAGTCATATCCCAAAATTATAGAATCATACGACCTCATATGAATAAAATAAAAAATGTTTTAGGATCCTCCGATATGTAAAATACGAGTCGTTACAGGCGAAAGAGCTACACCAATAGGAGACATAGAGCTTCGGGATTCTCTATCGATGATATGGTGTTTATGAAGTTTCTCCTATGAAGAATGCTATTCGATTCGGTAGTAATGAAAAGTTGGTTAACTTCCCCCATTTGGAGGCCCAAAACTAACTGCTATGGATGCTGTAGTCATCCATAGTTATTAATTCTCGATGACCCAATGCGGTAATGCTAGATACATTGATATAACATAAACATATGAATATGGAAAATTTTAAACTCAATTTAAACAAATTTCACATTTCATTACAAATAGTATTTCAGATTCATTATATAATCCCATACCTAAGCCACGTTCAGAGAAATTACAATTTATTACAAAATACGCCAAGTGCAATATATAAAGATGCCCTCTTAGTTGATTAGAGTCAAAATATCGGCAATTAAACAAATTTTCCCTTACTTCCAACTAACACAGCGGACAATAGATAGAATCTCCTAAATAGCCAGCCTGCCTCCTGCAGTCTTCAAAAGCTTATTCGTCAACTAATAACCTGAAAAACCCTTTCCCTCAGCCTACTCAAATTAATTTTTGAGCACCCGAGAGTTTAATGGGAAAAACATAAACTTCGAGTCAGGCAAAAAGTCTGGTGTGAATAATAATATACCATCTCGAACCAAATAGATATCTAGCGAGACCACACCGCTGAGCGCAACTGGTTTTCCCCTCGCTAGTACTTAACCAAAAACTAATTAACCATATATTGTGCATCTGCATCCACAATGGCTAAAACAGAACATAATATGATGATATTCAATAATACAATATATCTTGGATTTCCCATCCCCATTCATTGTACTATCTGTCTCAATCTAGGGTAACTATTAACCTATTAGTTTTCATGGGCTAACTAATCATCTGTTCCAAGCTTACATACTCTCTGTCTGGTTTCATAGTTTTCATGAGATTACTAAGAACTTATCGGTGTCTACCAATAACATCATCCAAACATAGTTTTCATGGGCTGACTATGAACCTGCTGGATTCCCCAATAAAATCTCTAAGGTCATAGTTTTCATGGGCTGACTATGAACCTATTGATCTCTATCAATAACCTATTTTGGATATAGTTTCATGAGATCTAAGAACCTATTGGCCCCTGCAAATAACATTTCTCAATACATAATTTTCATGGGCTATAAATTTTTATAGGTATATAATTAGGGTCTCTAACCTATTTCATTGCTTTCGAATAATGGTTTCTCCTTCTGTAGAGTGGTCTTAAATAGAAAAATGGACTTAACATTAAAAAGTCACACACGTTTTAAATTCTGAAAACAAAGCTGGCATTACTGCAGCATAGCTACGAAAGCTGAAGTTACTGTTGCATGGCTCCGAAAGCATTGGCCCTGTAGCATGGCTTCAAAAGCTAATGTTATTATAGCATGGCTTCGATGGCAAAAAGGTACTGTAGCAATACAAAAACAATGGGTATTGTAGCAAGGCTTCGAAAGCTAAAAGGTATTTTAGCAATACAAAAACAAATGGGTACTGTAGCATGGCTTGCAAAGCTAAAAGGTTCCATAGAAATACGAAAGCAAATGGTTACTATAGAATGGCTTCGAAAGCTAAAATGTACAATAGCAATTCGAAAGCAAATGGGTGTAGTTGTAGACTCGTAATTAACGTAAAAACTGTTATTTGCTAAATAAAGTATATTCTTTTCACCAACTATTATTGTTTGTCAAATTTCGATTAGATAGAGATATACTTTATCAATTTCTTTGCAGAAAAATTACTATAATCAGATTTTGTAATTTCCAAAATTATTTTCAAACCATGAAATTATATTAATATTCTAATATAATTATTAAGCCTTTCTAGCTTAAAAAATTCATAATAAACCGAAAACATTTGGGAAAAATTCCAAAAGTTCATAAAAAATCTGAAATAACATTTTCTTTACTATATAAAAATTTTGGGGCAAAATTCATTATTTTATTAATTAAAACCCGAAATAAATGCCCTTTTCACCTTAGAAAATTCACAAAATTTTCCTATTAATTCTGAAAATTATGAAATTTAAAATCCATTTCTAAAATTAGGTATTACACAACATATCAAAAAACTAAGTCATTTAGAGGTCATTCACTATGGCTTTTCCCTCGAAACCTATCGTAATAATTTTATAAAACTTCCAATAAATCACCATTCATGCAAACAATGGTAAAATCAACCATATCATCATCAAACAATGTGGTATAAATCAAAAATCCAAAATTTAACACATATGAATGAGATGGATACTATTATTAATTTGTTTTAAGAAAAAAAGTTGAGATCTGAGTTGTTGATTTGATTCCCCTTCGCTTTAACTTGATTTTCTAACTTTTCTTCCTTTAAAGCTTTAACAATAGCCTCTGCTTTGTATGTGTTTTGTATGGATGTAAAAATGAATGAGGATATGAGACTGGAAGGGTTTATGTTTAGGAAATGAAGGTTATTCCTATTTTACCACTCTCATAATTCCTCCCACTTATATTTAAGTTAAAACGATCTTACATGTTGATTAGTTAACGCCTAACCCAATTAATTATAAAATCTCATCTCCTTCTCACGCCATACATTATTTTGTTTAATTAATATAATCAAATATCTTGAATAACGATAAAGAAAAAATAGGGGTGTTACAAGTTCGCATCGAGATTCGTATGTTCTTTTCTAGAAATAGAGAGAATTGGGAACCTAGCACATAGGTTCGACTTACCTCGAAGGATGGCGGGTATGCATAATATCTTCCATGCTTCTCACTTGCAGAAGTTTGTGCATGACTTAGGAATGACGATTACATAGGATTGACTAAATGATATCTGGATTGAATCAAAAGCTTCGAGACCTCGTAGACCGATTCGTATTGTCGAACGTGATAAGGAATAACTTAGGAGGAAGACAGTGGAGTTAGTGAAGGCTCAATGAGGCAACAGTGAAGGCAATCGCATGTGGGAAACCAAAGAGAGCATGAGGACGACTCATTCAAAGCTCTTAGTATGGTAAGGCCTACTACTTATCGCATTTACTTTCACTTTTGATATCATACAGGGTAGTGTAGCATCTCGCATGCTCGGATATATTTTCTTATGTTATTGATATTATGACAATTTTTTTAATGTATAGACGATCGATAGACATGTGCGGTAATTATGGTTGACTATTCCTTGATTTATTTGGGGATTTTGGAGGCAAAATTCCTAAGAGAGAGTGTAATAACCCATATTTAACGTATAGGAGGATCGTAAAATATTTTTATTTTATTCATATGAGATCATATGACTATAAATTTTGCAAAGTGTCTCTTAGGGACATTTTCCACATCTACGATTTTTTCAATTTTCTATGTAACCATTTTGACCCTAAAACTTTTTTAGACTACAACTTTTGATAGAAGTCAAATTAAGGTCTCAAACCACATCTATTGCTTTAGGATAGTGGTTTCTCATTCCATTGAGTACACATTATAGAAAAACGGGCTTATCATTTAAAATTTATAGTTATTTTAAGTTTTAGCTACTATTGATCAGTTTTAATGGGTTACTAACTAAGTCAATGCTTAGGTTCGTTAACCCATCTTGAAAATAGTTCCAAGGGGAGGTAGTAGGAACTAATCTAAGTCATTTCCATCTTCCCTAAAATTGCTCTATAACATCATTAACCCTAATTTCATCAAAAACAACACATTTTCCTTACTAATCTTAGCCAAATAATTGATTAGAGGGGTGATTAGCATAGGAAAGCTTTAGGTTATTATTTTTATGGATTAGGTTCATCTCCTTTGTTGTCGACTTCAGATCTAAGGAGAAAATTAGTATCTTGTGTACTTGGTGAGTGGTTCTTGACCTCTCACTCTACTGTGCATATTTATATAGTTAAAACTGATGTTTTGGACATGCTTTTGACCTTGAAAAGATTTTTTTTAACCTTAACTACATATTTATACATGTTTATCGACAAATTATAAAGGCCAAAAAGTAGTTTTAAATGATTTTGCAATCCCTTTATTCATATGCATATCTTAGTGTAAAAGTTAGATCTTGATTTAGATTTGCTTGATTATCACATTCTTGTGTATTGCCTATATGAATGGATGTATTTGCATGATTTTCTTTGATTGTAAATTGTGCTTTGATGTTGTTTGCTAGTGTTTTGGGCAGTTGGGGAATAGGTTGGCAAATTCGACAATTCGAAGACAAGATGGTTAGAATTGGATGAAACTTGGAGGAGGGGTTCTAGAGTGTGGACCCAAGCTTCAAGTCACAGCAGAAATGGGGCTAAGGAAATCGGTTGGCATTGAGTTATTTAAGTCTGCACCAAGTTATTTTTAGTGGCCAAAATGGGTCAGCGACTTGATGATTCGGTGGAGAATGGCTAGAGGAGGTGGATAAGTGGAAGATGCAAGAAAATGGCTAAGGGTTGGGTGCTATGCTGAGCTAATTCTAGAACTTGGAAACCATGGCTTTAAGTTTGTGCTGGGTTATTTTGAAGGATGGGTCGGGGTCCAAAGAACTTAGGAAATAAAGTACTAAAAGAAAGAGATTGAACTTAGCCAAGCCTAGCTAAGCAAATAAGTCAATTCCAAGCTATTATAGGTCGGTATCGAGTTATTTATATTGATGGGTTTGGTGTAAACTTCTGAAAGGGGAAGTAAAGGCTCTGTAAGTTATGCTGAAGGTGTTTTTTTGTTCGCTTGAGGTTTGATGGCGGCTTACTAGCATGATGATAGTTTTGGGATTTTAGCGACAATTTGATGGTGAAAAGAGTTCGGTTCCGATGATAGAGGCTCGATATTGAATGGAATCTTTAGAATTGTTATCCATAAAGAGCGGGTCCTAAAAAAGGCGACCGTGGATAGAATGGTTCAATGCTTCTATCATGGAATAGAGAAATGTAGAATGGCTCCTCGAGGATAGTGGAAATTTGATGGAGCAAGGAAAAAGGCTCGAATACACGTGCCGAGGGATTGTTGATACTTGGAGTGTTTTCTGATATACTCAAAGCAGAGGTATTATGAGGATGCTTATGGGTATGTTGAAAGGCAACCCCAAGTCGATTGAACGGATCCATGTAGCCTGGACCGGTTGAATGTATCTACTACCAACTTCGGGTTAAAGAGCGTACACTGAAAATCGAGATTTCTATTAGTCCCTCGCAGTTGAAAGGTCATACAAGTTATCATATATCTTAAGCACATTAAGTGATAGTGAGGATTGATTTATGGATGCTATGGTTTTCTTGAATGTTCTTCCATAGTCTATCACTCTAGGAAGTCACTATAGGTAGGTACTGGAAATAGAAATACCTAAACATCGGTCATCACACTTGGTTTGCAGCGTACCTTTACTGTATTTGTAAAGTAGCATATTACGTTCGTTATGTGCTAACTCTTAGCTTCAAGGATAAGATAGGTATTTAGGACATTTAATTAGATAAATTAAACCAAATAATGTAAATGGTTAAGGGATTGAGGTTTGTATGATCATAGGGTAGCCCTGCCTTAACTAATCAATAAGACAAAGAGAATTAAAATGAAGAAACAAGGGGTAATAAGATGAGGGCAAAATAGGAATAAACTAAGTTCTTATACCCTAAACCCTTATTCCAATTTCATTTACAGTATTCACAAAAAAAAAACTAAACCTAGACCTTGGCCGACCACCATTAGAAGAAAACAAGGGGAAGGTAAATAAGAATTTAAGAAGCAAGCTTAATCAAATCAATTCGGGGGTGAATATCAAACTCCTTAACAACAAGCTAAGGTAAATAATAGATTACATATCATTTTTATTGCTTTCGGTTTCTAGATGAGATCCGAATTTATTTTACAAGAAAAATGCCCTGTATTGATTGTTTAAATGGATATATATGCTTGTTGATGATTTATGATGTTTCATATAGATTTATGATAAGATTTGATTTCAAAAAACCTATTACATGACATCCAAATGGCTAGCGCTTTCGATATAAGGTCAAAAACATTATTTTAGAGATATGTTTCAATTTTCATAATTTTCTAAGTTGCTGTAGAATTATTATGAATTTTCTAGTAAAGAAAATTCATAAATTGGGTTTAAATTATTTTTGGCTATTATATGTTAGCTTTGAGTCAGAAATTTAAATATGTTAAAAAACACACTAAAAGTGACTTATGGGAAATTTTGGAGAATTTCCTAAGTATTTTATTAAAGATATAAAATTAGTTAAGGTATAGGGCTTAAATTGTTATATGTTTAGAGAAGGAGAAGGGAAAATTTGTTAAGTGTTTTAAAATGGTTAATTACTGGGCAGCACTTTTAGAAAAAGGTTTTGTAAAAGAATTGGCAACCAATTTATGTTAACAAATAAGGCAAGTTAGTTGGAAAGATGTTACTTTGAAAGGTTAAAAATCAGTTTTTTAAAGGATTATCATTTCGCCACTTATAATAGCCACCTTTCGACCCAAAAATCTTCCTCCAACCAAGTCGAAACCAATACACATGGTATCAAAGCCTTGGTACATAGCGGAATGGAAAAGGCGTACGGTATGGATTTGATACATTTTTTCGAAGGGGTAGAAGTAGCTCTTATAAATTTGGAACTATTTTGATTACAAATGAGGCTTTTGAAGGGGTTGGAGTTTGCTTTCAACTAAACCGACTTGCTTCTGTTTATATAAAGAAAGGGCTTTCGAATAGGTTTCACCTTTTGTTTTTAAAGTAAGCTTTCGAAGGGGTCGGAACCCCTGCTATCACATTCAACCTTTCAAACCAATGCTTTCGAAAGGGTGCTTTTAAACTTGGAAGTCGCTTCTCCATGCTTTTGAAGGGGTCAGTATCAAACCCATCCACTTTCTTTTACTTAGGTATAATGCTTTCACCCCAATTCTTTCAAGACCCTTAGATATATTGAATGTTAAACCCAAAGGTTTCGAAAGGAATGGTTTTAAATGGTTTCGAAGCTATGTTCCACATACTTTAACTTGAACATAGTGCTTTCGAAAGGTTTGTTTTAAGTAAAGGACTTTAATGCTTTCGAAAGATATATGATGAAGCTTTTGAAGGGGAGATTCCCCAATGTTTTCAAAAGGACTAATTCTAAAGGTTTTGAAAGTTATGTTTTGGCCTTTCGGCCTAGTGTTTCAAGGTAAAGTTGTTAACCTATTTTGAAATGGGTACTTTTAGTGGATTCGAAAGGGACCGTTTAAAGATTTTAAACAAGGGTTTCGAAGATGATATCTTGGAATTAAAACCTAATGTTTTCTAAGTTAAAGAATTGCTTGAACTTATTCTAAAGGGATATATAACCCTATTGATTTAGGTTTTCATCAACATTGTTTTGTGCAAAGTATATATCACGGAAAGGATATTTGAGTAAAGCAAAAAGTATATTTTCCTTATTTAAGTATGAGTTAAATCAATTTGAAAGAAATTTTTTTCAATGAAAATTTAATGGGGTGGTTAACCCTATGTAAATGACTCGGATGTTAGAATAACAGATGGGACTGGTACAGAGTCGCACCCTATACTTTAGCTAGTAATCCCTAGCTAATATAAGTCCAAAATTCCAGTGTGTAGGGCTTTGTCACAGATAAGACTAAAATGATGTTATAAACACAAAGGAATATGCAGAAAATGATAGGTTATTGTTGAGACTGCAAAACCATTAGATTAACTGACCCTGGGAGAGGTAAGTTAAGGACAGACCATCCAGAAGACTGTCTAATAGAAGTTAGATTATTTATTTTATCTGGTAGGCCCGAGCCAGCCGATGGTTAGTAGTTAGCCAAACAAAACTATATTGTTCGGACAAATAGTCCATTGATTAGCTGATTTATGTGCATATATGATATTGCTATTATTGCTTTAATCATTTGATTGTAGGATTTTGATTTGCAAAAAGATATGTTGTTAAAGGGATATTAATGAGAGAAAACCCATTCTGCTAAGTGGCGTAGGCTCACTCAATAAAAATAACTAAGATGTAATAGTACTACTCACCCCATGCTTTATGTCTGACTCGAAGTTTATGTTTTCCCATTAAAATCTTGGGTGCTTAAAATTTAATTTGGGTAGATTGAGAGTTAAGGTTTTTTGGTTTAGTAGGTTGTATGAATAAGCTTCTGAAAGCATGCATGAGGCAAAGTTAGTAGCTATTTTGTTTTATTTTCGCTGTGATGTATTATGACCAATATGTCTATTTAGTACTCTGATCATCAAAGGGGGCATCTACATATGTCGCTCTTGGTGTAATTTGTAATAATTATATTTGATTAAAATCTAGGAATCGTTTGGGATTATGTAATTGAGTACGAAATATTGATTTGAAATGTAATCGAAAAAGATGTTTTGAAATCTATGCTAATTTTATTTTATATTCACGTGCTTTTGATATTACGAATACCATTAACATTACCTTATTTTATCACTGGAAGTTAATAGTATAGATGACTGCAGCATCTGCAGTGCTTAGCACTAGGCCTCAAGATATGGGATGTTGCAACTTGGTATCAGAGCATAGGTTTATGAAAAATTTAAAAGAAATTTCAAATGATTTTGAAAACATAATCCGAAGGAACTAGAGAAAAGATTAGGGGTAAGGGATAACGCTATAGTAATGTACTTGTATTTTCTATATATAAGTATATACTTTATCTCTATTCGCCCATCCCCCTTATGCTATTCTTCTGTATCTTACAAAGACTCGAATGCAGATTTTACGAACGTTAGATATGGATGCTATAAGTGGAAGTGTTAACTTGGTGGGAGAAGCACCACAACTAACGGGATCCCAGACCAAACACAAGAAGGAATCTCAATTAGGCTTAAGCTGCTAATGTGGGTGTTGGAATGTCACAAGTGGATATAGGAGCTATATATCAGTTCTTCGTTAACTTGATGCAGGCTGGAGTTGCTGTGGTATTAGTTGGAGGAAATGCTGAAGGAGGAAATTAGGGAGCTCCAGTGGTCAATAATTATGTTGTGTTGAGTAGAGATTATGCCAGGATGGGAGGAAACCTGTTTATCGGAACTGAGGATGCAATTGAAGTAGAGAACTTGTTACTTCATTGTGAGAGAATTTCCACTAATTTAGGGCTCAATGATGAGCAGAAAAGGAGGTTTGCTTCTAGGAAATTACAGGGAGCAACACTGTATTGGTGGAACAGTGTTACAGTGGGAGTTAATGAGGAGACCATGACTTGGGATAAGTTCAGAAGAAGGTTTGATAAAGGGTTTATTTCATAGATTGCAAACTTAACTCTGCTAAGGAAGTTTGCTTAGTTGGAGCAGGGAGACATGACAACCTTGAGTTTGCAACCAGATTTGAGGAGCGATCAAGATACAAATATGCTACGTTTGATACGGTTATTAAAAGGAATGAGAAGTTCATTTGCATATTGAAGCTTGAGCTTGCTAAGGCCATATTATCATATACTAGAGATCCGTACAATGTAGTCATTGAGATGGCTTTGAGGCAGGAAGAGGAGCTTGCTTTTCTTAAGAGTAAGAAGGCAGAGGAAGCACAAAGAGGGCAGAACTAGAATAGGAAGGTTTTCCATATGAAGGGAGCTTAGATGAGTGGAGCTGCCAAGAAGGGAAAGACATAAGCTATCTGTTATAAGTGTGATAAGAAGGGACACTATGCTCATGAGTGTCGGACAGGCAGAGGGAAGAAAGCTGCTGACAAGAAAGGAGTGAGATAATTCAACTACGATCAAATTGGACACTAGAAGAACCAGTACAAGGAGCCAACTAAGGATGGAAAAGGCAAGGTGTTTGCATTGGAACCAGCTACCTCGAGACCAACAACAAAGGAGAAGGGAAAAACTGTGTTGGGAGATATGCTTTTGAATTATGGTGTATCAGTTAGAGTTCTATTTGATACTGGTGCATCGCATTCTTTTATATCTCATTGTTTGGTAGATAAGCTTAACCTAGAACCCTAATACCTAGTTACTTCCTTAAGGGTTGCAAATCCGATAGAAAGATATGCGACACTTGGGATGAAGTATGATTGGTTAGAGCTTTAATTGTTAGGTCATATTTTTTTGCAGTTTGCATGTGTTTGATTTCATAGGATTCGAAATTATTTTGGGTATGGATTGGCTAGTAAATACGATGCTAGAATAATTTGCATGATAAGAAAATATTGCTTAGACACCCTGACTGTAGTGATAGGATTATGTACTCTGTAGAAAACCCTAGTTTTGAGGATAACGGTTTGTCAGGTTTGTGGAGGCAGAAGACGAGTTAAATCGAGTTTTTGATTGTTAGAGAATTCGTAGATGTTTTTGTACCCGAAGTAGGAATGCCACCGAAATGAGCTATTGAGTTTCATATAGATTTAGTACCAGAAGGTAGACCACCAAGCCGAATGACTCCTACCGAGATGAGGGAGCTAAAGGTGCAGTTAATGGATTCGGAAAGTAAGGGTTTTATCAGACCAAGCAGTTCGTCTTGGGGAGCAGCCACAATGTTTGCAAAGAAATAGGATGGATCGTTAAGTTGAATGAGAATACGATAAAGAATCGATATCTGTTACCTAGAATTGATGATTTGTTCGACCAGATGAGTCGAGCCAAAGTATTTTCCCAATTGGATTTAGCAATAGAGTTCCATCAACTTAGAGTGGCCGAGGATTGCATTCCTTTGACGACGCTTAGAACCAGATATGGATCGTACGAATGGTCTGTAATGTCGTTCGGGCTAACTAATGCGCCGGCATTCTTTGTAGATTTGATGAACTGAGTTTTCCAAGAGCACTTGGATAGGTATATATTGGTATTTAATTAACAACGAAAATTTCTTACAACTAGAAGAACGTCGTTAAAAATATTATTGTTATAAAACCGCAAGCGCACACCCTATAATTATAGTACGTATGCCCGTATGGTCCGATCTGCAGGGATACAATTAAATTTCAATATTACTCAATCAAATTAGCCTAAAGTTTTTAAGTGATTTCAAAATAATAAAAATTGTAAAAATTAAACTATAGCAAAGGTGAATAAAACTATGTGATTAAGGAACAATTTAGAGGCAAATCCACTTCCAATCATTCATATAAATCAACACAAAATTCATTTATAAGCCCTCATTAAAATATTAAGTAGAAATGATAGATGTGCTTATTATAAGTATAACTTATTTGAGCTATTAGTTAGCACAACTTAAATCATCAAACTCTAACGCACCATTAAAATCCACTTATCAAAGCTCTTGAAATTGACATGAAATTAAAAATAAAATCTATTTTAAGCATGATCTATTTACTATTAATTAGTAACATAAACCATCAAATTTTGCTTCTACTTTGACTTTCATTATCAAAATCACTTAGGCAAATGATCAAATAGTTTATGCTTAAAATGGAATTAAACATAGCCTATTTAAGATGTCAACATAGGCTATCAAAATTCAATAAAAAGAAACATAAACCATCATGCACCAATTATGAACCGTCGGTTTATCTAAAAAATTTACCCTAGTTTCATATATCTTAGAATATTCCTTTACAAGTTCATATTTCTTCGCTTGACCAAATCATTGATGGTTGTCTAGTCTCTACTCTATTGGCTAGAAGTTTTTTATCTCTTCTAAAAGTATGATTAAGATGGAGAACTCACCGATGAATATCGACTATCTAATTTTCTTCCCATGCGGTAAAAAGAAATGCCCATGTTTCATCCATACAATAAGGACAAGCTAGACAACCAGCCGTACTCCAACCTGCACAAGCAGAAAAATTACCAATAGTCCATAACAAAGAAGTAAACATACGAAAATTCCTTTTTTCAAACGTCGTATGTTTCAACTCCTTTTGCCACAGTGTTATCAACTTTTCAATCAATGATTGTAGATAAACATGGATTCCTTTGTTGGATCATCAGGGCAGGGGATGAATATAGTGAGAAACATATATGGAGTTTTCATAACACATCCGCGAAGGAAAATTATAAGGTGTAACGATAATAGGCCAAGATGAATATTTAGAACCAAAATAAAAGAATGGTGAGGATCCATCCATACACAAACCAAGTCTAACATTACTTCTCCCTATAGTAAAGTAGGGTAAGTCTTATCAAAATGTTTCCATGCTTCCTCATCAGCTAAATGTATTAAGGTACCTTCTTTCTGTGTTCTCACACTATGCCATCTCATATGAGGTGAGATAACAGAAGATGCATATAACCTTTGAAGTCTATGATTAATCGGTCGGTATTGCATTCTCTTGTATGGAACTTCATTTTCCTTCTTTTTTATTAGTTTGCATCTTTCCTCGTTACATATTCTACACTTCATAAGATTGATGTCATCTTTTCAAAAAAAACATGTAACCATTTAAACATGTATCTATCTTTTAGGATGGCAAACCAAAAGTAGACATAAGTTTTTTCACTTCATAATGATTTTCGCACACTAGATTATCCGATGACATATGCTATTTTACAGCTTGTACAACTCTATAAATTAGGTTTCTATGAAGTTGAATTTAGATTGCATAGTAATGTATTTGGCAATTGTTGTTAAGCGGATGCTGCTTTTACAGCCATCCCAAAGGGTTTCTTAGCAGCAACTAATAAATTGTAGATTTACTTTGATTTAATATTTGGTTCTTCTTTGACATTTTCATCTTCATCGTCACATGAACCATAAGGAACATTGATTATGAAGCATCTTCAATAGTATCTTTTATAGGATTCGCCATAACATTATCATTATCCATCTCCTCATCTGACACGACAGGATTAGATGTAACATGCTCTCCATAATGATCCCACACACAAAAATCTGGCACTAAATCATTTTGACACAAATGTACTATAACCATATATATGGCTTTCAGTGCTTCAAATGCTTGCGGTTACTACAAGGGCAACGAACTTCTTCTTGTTTTCATTATTATTCAAAGCAAATTTAATAAATTCATGCACACCATTATAAAATTGTTCCTTTATTAAGGTTTCATTTCCTTTCATTCATATATCTACCTCCTCCAATCGATAAAACAGTTGACCATTTTTCCTATTTCAAAAAATATGACAGAAATTTAAAAAATTATAGTAAGATTCAAAAAATTATGATTTTTTTTGGATTGTCATTTTATTTTTCAATTCACTTATATATTTTAATTTTTTATTAATTATACCATATATTATCTTTTTACTTCCTTTTACAAAATTTATTCTCAATTTTAACAAATTATAAATATAATATTAGATTTTCACATTATTATTACTTTTGATGGTCGGTAATCCTACTTCCTATTACAAACAAAATAATAACTACATTAAAAAATCATTTCATCTTAAATGATTCAACAATTTTTTTAGCTCTTCTTTGTTTCCCGTATCGTACACAAAAGCGCATACACATAGAGCAAAAAAGAAGTGTTGTGGAAATTTTGTGAACGGCTTCTATTACCCGGTTGATTGATTATGTAACAAGAGGCTCAGCATAGATGCTTCGGTCGGCATAAGGCCTCATTTGACATAGATGAGTCGCTCGGCACGAACCCTCGGTCGGCATAAGGCCTCGTTCGGCGTAGATGAGTCGTAAGGCACGAAGCCTTGTTCGACATAAGCCTCGTTCGACACGAAGCCTTGTTCGGCATCTCCCCTCGCTCGGAACGAAGCCTCGTTCGGCACGAAGCCTCGTTCGGCACGAAGCCTAGTTCGACACGAAGCCTTGTTCGGGATGAAGCCTCGTTCGGCATCTCCCCTCGTTCGACACAAGACTCGTTTGGCATATCCCTTCGCTCGGCACGAAGCCTCGTTCGGCATGTCCCCTCGTTCGGCATGAAGCCTTGTTCGGCCCAAGCCACATTTGGCGTCTCCCCTCATTCGGCACAAGCCTCGTTCGACATCTTCCTTTGCTCGTCACGAAGCCTCTTTCGACACGAGCATCGTTCGGCATGAAGCCTCGTTCGGCATCTCCCCTCGTTCGACATGTCCCCTCGCTCGGCACAAGCCTAGTTCGGCATCTCCCTTCGCTTGGCACAAGCCTCGTTCAGCGTGAATTCCTCGCTCGGCGTACGAGTGTCGTTCGGCATGGAAGCCTCGCTCGGCATTCTCTAGTTCAACCAACCTCGCTTGGCTATTGCCGTTCGGCATCCTTGGCTCGGTGTGCAGAAGCTACTTACCATGGGCCGAGATACCTCATTCCTAGGCCCATGAGGGAAGTCCAACCCATCTCCGTCTATAAATAGAAGGGCAGGGTCATGGTGAAAACGACCGTTTTTCGAGAACATTGGGGAGACTTTTCCGCTTACAAGATTCTTTCTTTTCAGTTAGCACTTGTATTCAAGTTATTATTGTACGAATTGTATCTGTATTCAATCATTTATAAAAGCAATAAAGATAAAAACTCATAGTGGACGTAGGTAGTTACACTAAACCACTATAAATCCGGTGTTCTTGTTTTTGTAGTTAATTTAGCATACAGTTCTCTGTTTTAATTTACTTTCTTCATTAATTTCTCTACACAATCTTTCTCATGGGTGTTAGTGACCAATTCTGGCGCAAACATTTTGGTGCTTTCACTGAGAACTCGAATTCTCAGGTCGCTAGGATCTTCTTTGTAGCTACTGGATTGAATAAATCCCCCAAAGGAGATCCAAGTCATTCACAGGACGTCCGTTGATTCTACTCAGAGTTCCTATCAATAACTCTACTATGGGAAGACTACGTACCAGATCAGCCTCTCTTAATGCGGACGTCAACGAGACTGCTAGCGTACAACAAATAGGACCTAGCAATCAACAGGCAAATCTAGGTGCAGGAACCACCACCCAAAATCAAATGGAAGTTGTCACCAGAATGGAGTTCAACGAGTTGATGAGAGAACTCATGGAAAGCGAAGACAACTTAATGAGCAGATTCAAGCTAACACTGACCTCATGATTCAGCTTACTCAACAATAGCATCATAATGTTGGAGGTAGCCCCGTTCCTTATTCTTCATCTGATAGCCCAACTTCTTCCGATGAACCTCCCAGGCGTAGATGCCACAAAACTGAAACTACACAAGCAGGTGCTGCTGATCGATCAACTAGAGATCACCTACACCTTGGAGACCACACCTAAGTTGGAATAGGAAACTTAGGATCTGGTGCCCATGTAGAAACTGGACGCTCGGCTCATCAAGACCCTAATGAAGCTGGTCCCCAAGATACACGTTTGGCAGATCGCCAATAGAGGAGACATCAACCCAAACGGTCCCGTAGAACAAATTCCAACCTTCCATCTTCCATACAAACCGCGGACCTATCGGCTATGGTCATACAGCCGATGAGAGAAAATCAAGGCTTGACCAATGAAGATTAGAGGATATCCAGGAGTCATACTCCATTTATAGATACTATTCTATAGGATGAGTACCCTAGAAAGTTTAGCATGCCAACTATCCCGGCCTATGAAGGGAAAATTGATCCTCGAAAGTATGGCATGAGATATGAATGGATAATGGATTCAGCTAGAGCAAATGATGCAACTAAGTGTAGGCGCTTCCCAATAACTTTATCCGGAATTGCGACCATGTGGTTCACTCGACTTCCACCGCAGTCTATATCTAGCTTTGAGGAATTGGCGACGAAATTTGTAGAATAGTTCAGGATACATGCTACTCGTCCCAAGGACGTGATGTCCCTATCTAGTGTAATTTAGGCTCCAGGGGAGTCGTTGAAGGAGTACTTATAGAGATTTCATGTTGCGGCAATTGAAGTGAGCAACCCTAATGACCATGCAATTCCGATGGCTGTAATGCGAGGAGTGGATCCGGATTCGGAGTTCGGAGATTGGTTGGCAGGGAAACCTCCGACTACGTTAGAGCATTTTTATTCAAAGGCTCATCGGTTCATACGAAGAGTGGAAGCCAGGTGGACAAGGCGAGATAAGGCACTAGGGCTTGTTTAGGAGACTGTGAAAAGCAACGTCGCTGTAAAACAAATCCGGTGACAATTCGGAGAAAGTTCAGGTCAATATCCAGAACAAGCCTGGGAAATCTAAAGGGTCCGGAGGAGGAAATCCCAAAAATAAAAGGAAAGTAGGAAAATGGAAGCCAAGGATTCCAACTTACAACGAATATGCTCCTCTGAATGCATCTCTGGAGAATATTTACCTGTCAACTTGTAATACTTTTCAGTACAGAAAGCCACGCCCTAAGGAGTCAACAGAGGAATAAAAGCGAACTGGGAAGTACTGCTGCTTCTATGAGACTTACAGCCATAATACAGAGGAGTGCAGACACCTCCGTGATGTCATAGAAAAGCTGATTGGACGGAAAAAGTTGCTGGAGTTTGTCAAGGACCTACATGAAGTAGGCAAGGAACATCAGACCCCGGATGAAGGTCGTCTCCATGCCATTCAAAGGAACCTGCCCAAACTGTAGGTAGACTAGTCATAAACACTATAGTCGGTGGACCTCATCCTGCAAACAAGAGCTGGTAAGAAATGGAGTGATACGCTAACTCCTTAAGGCATGCAGATTTTGAATGTTGTTCAAATACTAAGGACGGGTCCCCAGCTAAGCAGTAGTGGACAATCACGGATGATATAGTATTCAGGAGCCAAGATGCTGACCAGATGGAGGCTCCAACCGTTATGAAGATAATTTTGATTGATTGTGGAAGTTCTGTTAACATTATCTTCAAAAAGGCATATGACCAAATGAAGATGGAGACGAAGGATTTAAAGCCATTTAAAGCTCGTATTCATGGCTTTAATGGTGCAGCAACCAATGCAGTGGGTTATGTTGAATTGCCAGTTGAACTTGGGCAAGGTGAACATAGGAGGGTGTGAATCCTACCTTTTGTAGTTTTGGATGTTGATTCTCCATACAATGAATTTCTGGGTCGGCCGGCCTTGGCAGAGTTTAGGGCGGCTTTGGCCCCGTAGTGTTTAACTTTGAAATTTCCGACAAACAAAGGAGTGGGTGTTGTGCATGGCGATCGGGCATCTGGTTATGCATGTTATATGGCTAAGCTGAGGGAGGCCCAGCAGAGAGAGAAATGAAAGGTTGTGGACAGCTTCGTCCACAGCTGATCATTAAAAATTGACAAGTAGTGCCCGAGCCCTGGCTCAGACAGCACGATCGAATCTATAGAAACATAGATCGGAGAGATGAGGATGGGGAACCCAGGGAAGCAAAAGCAGCACCGACTAAACTGACGATTGACATTTTGGTCAGCCGAGATGACCCATCGTGAGTACTTAAGATTGGATCACAATCGACACCTCAGTGGCCGATGACCTCATTGACTTCCTCCGAACGAATATGGATGTTTTTGCTTGGACACATTCTGATATGTGCGGGATTTCTCCTGCTATTGCAAGTCATATATTGAACATAGACCCGAAGTTCGTTCCTATAAAGCAGAAAAGGAGAGACATGGATCCGGAGAGGTCCACTGCTCTTAGAGAGGAGGTGGACAAACTCAAAGCCAATGGGTTCCTCCGCGATGCCCTCTACCCTGAATAGGTGTCTAACCCTATGCTATTGAGGAAAGAAAATGGGAAATGGAGAACTTGTGCAGACTACTCTGATTTAAACAAAGCCTGCCCGAAGGATTGTTTCCTTTTACCCAGAATCAACCAGCTGGTCGACTCAACGGCCGGACACGAGTTATTGTCATTTATGGATGCATACTCGGGATATAATCAGATCCCAATGCACATTCCAGACAAAGAGCACACCAGTTTTGTCACAGACGTCGGGGTATATTGCTATGTAGTGATGTCTTTTGGATTGAAAAATGTAGGAGCGACTTATCAGCGTCTAGTGAATAGAATGTTTAAAGACCAGATTGGTAGAATAATGGAAGTCTATATGGATGACATGCTCGTGAAGTCACGGCAGTCAAACAACCACATTCAAGACTTAGCGGAAATGCTTGATATACTCAGATATTATGGAATGAAAGTCAATCCTTTGAAATGTTCCTTTGGCATTGTGTCAGGGAATTTTTTGGGTTTCATTGTTAATGTGTGGGGAATTGAAGCTAACCCGAAAAAGATTCAAGCTATTCGGGACATACAAGTGCCCAAAACAATAAAGCAAGTACAAAGCCTGAACGGAAAAGTAGCCATGCTGAGTCAATTCATATCCAGAACCACAGATAACTGTATTCCCTTCTTTGATGTCATAAAGAAAGGAAAGAGAAATTTTGAATGGACGTCCGACTGTGAGGATGCATTCCGAGCTTTGGCGAGACATTTGGAAAGTCCCCCGGTGCTGTCGAAGCCTGTAGACCATGAAGTATTGTATGTGTACTTGGTTGTATCCTAGCATGATATCAGTACGGCTTTGGTTAGCGAGGAGGACCGAGTTCAGAAGCCGGTTTACTATGTAAGTAAACGTTTAATGGGGGCAGAAAGAAATTATCCTAAGATTGAGAAACTGACCTACTGCTTGATGATTGCATCATGTAAGCTTCGTCCGTATTTTCAGTCATACTCGATCAATGTTTATACTGATCAACCCTTGCTTCAGGTGCCCAACGACCAAAAACTTCTGGAAGGATGTTAAAATAGAATATCAAGTTGAGTCAGTTCGATATTACCTTCCTTCCACGAAGGTCCATACAAGGGCAAGCGCTAGCAGACTTCATTACTGAATTCACCATGTCAGACGAACCAAACAGCCACGATGTTATTCCCCTCATTCGATGTGGACTGTACACTGGTGGAGCATCTAATGACCGTTTCTCTAGAGCTGATATAGTTCTTGTGACTCCCGAAAACCGATCAATTTGTTACGCTTTGAAGCTCGATTTCCCAGCAACATATAATGAAGCCGATTACGAAGCATTGATTGCTGGCTTGAAACTTATCAGAGAACTTGGGGTAAAATAGGTTGAAATCTTTTGTGAATTTCAATTGGTGGTATACCAGGTGCGGGGGGACTATTAAACGAAGGGATAGAGACTTGCCTCATACCTTGCATGGGTTCAACAGCTGCTAGCAAATCTATAATATTATGATATTTTGCATGTCTCGCATGAACAGAACAGAGAAGATGAATCTTTGGCAAAATTTTCAAGTACTGGCGATGCATAGCAAATGGGATTAGTTCTCGTCGAAACCTTACATGCTTCGAGTATAAATGTGATGGAGATAGATTTCGTGTTAGAAACAGAAATCGAAAAGGAATTATGGATGACCCCATTTAAGCAATACTTGATACACGGGGTCTTCCCCGAAAGAAAGAGCGAAAGATGACAAGTCATTCGTAAAGCTTCGTGATATGTAATGCAGGATGGAATAATGTATCGGAAGGGATTCTAGGCACACTTTCTTCGGTGCATTACCCACAATGAGATAAAATGAGTCCTAAAGGAAGTCCATGAAGGAGAATGTGGTGACCATAATGGGGGGCAGACATTAGCAAAGAAGATCCTTTGCTATGGATATTATTGGCCAACTGTAAATCGAGATGCTGTAGACTACGTAAGGAGATGTGATAAATGCCAAAAGTATGCAAAAATCCGGAGAGCTCCGTCGACGGAACTCACACAAATGGTTAGTCCCTGGCAGTTTGCAATGTAGGGGATCGATATAATCTGTTCTTTACCCATATCCAAAGGTGGTGCGAAATACGCGATAGTTGCGGTCGATTACTTTACTAAGTGGGCAGAAGCAGAGCCCTTAGCCATGATCACCACCAAGAAGGTCATTAATTTCATTGTACGAAACATTATATGCTATTTTGGCCTCCCATGGACTATCATTACTGACAACGAAACTCAATTCGAAAGTAGGGAGTTCAAAGAATTTTGTCAAAAGTATGGCATTGAAAAAAGGTTTGTAGCAGTTACTCATCCAAAAGCCAATAGACAAGTAGAAGTCGTGAGCAAAATAATCAAGTCCATATTGAAAAAGCGTTTGGAAAATGCTAGAGGCAAGTGGGTGGATGAACTTCCAACAACACTTTGGGCTTACAGAACCACCCACAAGTCCGCAATGTATGAATATGCGCTTATATGATTTTTTGTTTGATGATAATAAACATATATACATTCGTTTAAATGTATTTGTTAATGTACTATTTTATTTTTCATAGATTAAATAAATATTTGCTGAATAAAATTAAAAACACAGAATTTGAATTCAAACAGAAATTTTATTCAAACAAATATTTATTACAATTTTTGAATAGTACAGATTCAAACTCTCACTATTCACTATACAATTTTGATTCTAATTACATCACAATTCAATTTACATAAATTCCTCACTACATATCACTCACGCTCGTAGTTTATCTTCAACTTCATTCCAGTTAGAATCCAGCATCTGAGCAATCTGCAAAAATATTCACTAAGGCAGTAAAATTGAAAAAGAAATATTTTTGCAATATAAAATAAAATATGTGTTATCCCGCTTTTTGGCAAAGCCGTGATACCAAAAATCGATCAGAAACGGAGAACAGTTCGTCTCAGAGATCGGTCATACTTCGTTTCGCTATGGATATCACTGAATTTTGTCCGAGTCCGAATTGTGCTACAATTGATAGGACAAGATAAGAAAGACCATAAAAGCCTTCATCTTAAATTTCGAGTCAATCCGAGTTCATACGCTCAAGTTATGATCGATTCAACTTGAAGGGGAAAGCACTGGTTTCGAACCCATCGAGGTAGATGTCTTCGAACCCATCGTCAAACACCATTCGAACCGATCACCTTCGAATCGATGGACTTCGAACTCATCGAAGTGCCTCGGTTCGAATCCATCAACCTCGAACCCATCTAGTTCGTATCGGTGGACCTCGTGTCCATGGAGGGGCTGCAAAGCTCGTGTCCATCCAAAGAATCCTTGTTCGAATCCACCGAGCATCAGTTGTTCGAACCCATCACAGAAGCCTTGTTCGAACCCACCTGTGAAGCTTCGTTCGAACCCACTGGGTCAACTAACCATGATGACGTGTCTTTCATCGGTTCGAATGCGCCGAGATATATGGAGTCGAAGCGGTCAACTCAGAGCGAAGACCGGATCAGTTCGAAGTTTGCGCTCCACGTCACCACGAAGGCGCGTGCCTCCATCGGTTCGAAACCATCGGTTCGAATGGATGGTTTCGAACCAAACAGCCACGCAATGAACCCCATCTCGAATCCATCATATCTCTCAATCCACTGATCCAAATGCCACGAAATTTTCACAGAAGCTTGCATTCATATCGAAGAGTGTCCACGCCAAATTTCACCTCAATTGGATGAATTCTTGATCGATTCGAATAGAGTTCGAACCGATGCCAAAGTGGGCCCAAACTTCTTAAGACCGGGCATGTGGGCCCCCTCACGTGCCAGAAGTGATCTCCCGAGTTTTCAGCGAAATATCAGCAGCCTACACCTATAAATAGAGCCCCAGAGCCAGTAGAAAAGGGATCTTTCGACTCTCAAGCGCCTAGACTCTGCCGGACCAAGATCTTCATCACTCTACATCGTATACTAGCTGTGGATTTCGAATTTTCAGTTATAACCTGCTGTTGATCGCTGTAACAACTTGTAATCATTGAAAGAGAATCAATAAAACATCAAAAAACTTCACAGTGGACGTAGGCAACACGCCGAACCACTACAAATCGCTTTTCTACGCATTTACTTTACTGTTGATTGGAGTTTTTGTTAGATAATATCTGTTTTGAATTAACATTCTTCACTATTATCTCTTCAACGACACCCGAAGAGTGTTGTGACCAATTTCGGTGCAAACACTTTGGTGCTTTCACTGAGAAAACCCAGATTTTCTCCTGCTCGTTGGATCTGTCATCGATACCGGATTGAATAAATCTAAGAGAGAGATCCAGATCACTAAATCCAACTTCCTTCCCTTCTATTCAGATTTGCATATAGTCTAGGAAAGGAATTCAACTCTCAAGATGGTTAGCACAAGAACCACCTCAAACGCTGTCAATCAAGAAGAACAGGATAGACAGAATCCTGTGCCTCCACCTCCATCTAATCAGGATGCTACTGGGCACTCTGAACCATCTGGTCCGGTTACACGACAAGAGTTGCAGTTGCTACTCCAAGAGCTGACCCAGAGTCGGCAGCAACTAGAAGAATAGCTACGCGCTAACGCTGAGCTAATCAACAAGCTGGATCGCCAGAAACGAAAGAGATCCACGAGAGACCATGCTTCTCGCTCATCCAGCGAAAGTTCTTCATCCTATGATTATCATAACCGGCCTCCACGACCCCGGCTAGATGGGAGTCATATGCCACCCGTTGGAAATCAATCGACATTGACCGTTGGACAACTTAGAGTTGGTCCGTCAGCCAGTTTCCAAACCGGACCCTCCTCCCGAGGAGGTGCCGTTCTTCACCACACCGCAGAATACCGCACCACTAACGTTGCGGCTGAACCGGGGGTCGACGCCCAAGATCAGTCGGACCTGGACCATCGTCATAGCGGGCGTACACCTAAACCGTACGTCTCAGAAGACTATGAGCCAAGAAGGCAAGACTTGGACCGTCGACAACGTCCGGTCCAACCTCGAAGAATGGAACGTAATCATACTCCGGTGCAGGCCGCACAAAACACGCAAATGCCAGATCTATCAACTATGATACGTCAGATGATCCGTGAGAGTCAGGGATTCACAAACGACGATTGGGGAGTTTCCCGAAGTCACACTCCCTTTACGGACGATATTCTTACTGCTAAACCCCCACGGCGATTTAGGATGCAACTCTACCCATGTACGAAGGGAACTCCGACCCCAACCAACATATTCTAACATATGAATGGTCAATGACCGCTGCCAGAGCCGACGATGCAGTGAAGTGTCGTAGTTTCCCCATATCCTTGGGGGGCATCGCTACTATGTGGTTCACTCGATTGCCACCTCGATCCATCTCTTCATTTGATAAGTTGGCCACAAAATTCGTTGAGCAATTCCGCATGCACGTCACAAGGCCAAAAGATGTCAACACTCTATCTAGCGTCCCTCAAGCTCCTGGGGAAACGCTCAGGCGTTACTTAGAGAGATTCCATACTGCATGTGCGGAGATTAGTAATCCAAACGATAACTCCATCCTTATGGCGTTGACTAAGGGGATCGACCCCGATTCTGAATTTGGCAATTGGCTAGCTGGAAAACCACCTGCATCATTGGACCGTTTCCATGCCAAAGCAGCTCAATTCCTGAGACGGGAAGACGCGAAACAGTCTAGGAAGCAAACTGACGCAGGACCAAATGCGGAAGGGATCCAAAGCAATGTAGCGATCAAACAGTCCGGTGAAAGCTCCGGAAAAGTTCAGTTGAACATTAAAAATAAACAAGCTCGGCGAAGAGAGAGCGTGAATCAAACTAAAAAACAAGATCAAAATCGTGGCCCGCAGCGTAAGAATCCAATGTTTGACAGTTACACTCCTCAGAATACATCACTAGAGGACATGTACTTACGAACCTGTGGCACAATTCAATATCAAAAACCTACACCAAGACCGTCGTCTGAGAGACAAATCTAGACGGGAAAGTTTTGCAGGTTCCATGAAAGCTACGGGCACAATACAAACGAGTGTCGTCACTTACAGGATCTTGTTGAAATACTGATCAGAGAAAGGAAGCTGAAACAGTTTTTGCGGACACCGCAGCCCAAAGAATTGGGCCCATCAAATCCAAACAATGGACCCAAGCGACCGAGACAGGAGGACTCGACTTGTCCTCGTGGAAGATTGGTGATAAACGCCATCAGTGGCGGACCTACTTACTCAGGTGCCTGGAACGACGAAGATCCTCGTCACTGTCACACATGACAGGCTCCTTCAATCTATGAATACTTTGCAGTTTCCTTTGCATTCTGAAATTTGAATTTGTAATAAGGCAATGACTTTGCCATATTTTCTTATTTCAGTAATAAAATACTATCTCTTCAAGCTAGAGCTGTGGTTCACCGAATACAACGTTCAACAATCACGACACACGAAGAGCTAAGTTCCATCAAACAATGGAATTTATTCAAATAGCGAGTGACTGTGATATGACCGGCCACTCACTAAGTGAAACCCTAGCTCGGTGGCAAGCCATCACGACAAAGGCTGAATTGGACCAACACACGACTGTCCATTCAACAATTCATTCCCAGAGCGTGAACGGACTCCAACTTTCCAGAGCGTGAATTGGAGTATAAACATTCAATAACTCGCTCCCGGAGCGCGAACGGACTCCAACTTCCCAGAGCGTAAATTGGAGTATAAACATTCCATAACTCGTTTCCAGAGCGCGAACGGACTCCAACTTCCCAGAGCGTGAATTGGAGTATAAACATTCAATAACTCGTTCCCAAAGCGCGAACGGACTCCAACTTTCCAGAGCGTGAATTGGAGTATAAACATTCAATAATTCGTTCCCGGAGTGCGAACGGACTCCAACTTCCCAGAGCGTGAATCAGAGTATGTATAAACATTCAATAACTCATTCCCGGAGCGCGAACAGACTCCAACTTCCCAGAGCGTGAATTGGAGTATAAACATTCAATAACTCGTTCCCGGAGCGCGAACGGTCTCCAACTTCCCAGAGCGTGAATTGGAGTATAAACATTCAATAACTCGTTCCCGGAGCTCGAACGGACTCCAACTTCCCAGAGCGTGAATTGGAGTATAAACATTCCACAACTTGTTCCCAGAGCGGGAACGGACTCCAACTTCCCAGAGTGTGAATTGGAGTATAAACATTCAATAATTCGTTCCCGGTGCGCGAACGGACTCCGACTTCCCAAAGTGTGAATTGGAGTATAAACATTCGACAATTCGTTCCCAGAGCGTGAACGGACTCCAACTTCCCAGAGCGTGAATTGGAGTACAAACATTAAACAATTCGTTCCCAGAGCGCGAACGGACTCCAACTTCCCAGAGCGTGAATTGGAGTATAAACATTCAATAACTCGTTCCCGGAGCGCGAACGGACTCCAACTTCCCAGAGCGTGAATTGGAGTATAAACATTCAATAATCGTTCCCGGAGCGCGAACGGACTCCAACTTCCCAGAGCGTGAATTGGAGTATAAAGATTCCATAACTTGTTCCCAGAGCGTGAACGGACTCCAACTTCCCAGCGTGTGAATTGGAGTATAAACATTCAATAATTCGTTCCCGGAGTGCGAACGGACTCCGACTTCCCAGAGTGTGAATTGGAGTATAAACATTCGACAATTCGTTCCCAGAGCGTGAACGGACTCCAACTTCCCAGAGCGTGAAATGGAGTGTAAACATTCAATAATTCGTTCCCGGAGTGTGAACGGACTCCAACTTCCCAGAGCGTGAATTGGAGTATAAACATTCAATAACTCGTTCCCGGAGCACGAACGAACTCCAACTTCCCAGAGTGTGAATTGGAGTATAAACATTCAACAATTCGTTCCCGGAGTGCGAACGGACCCCAACTTCCCAGAGCGTGAATTGGACTATAAGCGTCAAATCTATCGTCCCCAAAGTGTGAACGGACTCATAAAAAGCCCAAATAGATGCAACCGACCATCCAGCGGCTAACTCCAGATTCCCGAAGCGTGAGTCAGAGTACAAACATCAATTCCAGGTTCCCGAAGTGCGAACCCAAACATACATGTTTTCTCCAAGTTCCCGGAGTGTGAATTGGAGCACGAATACCAAGTCAAAGTTCCCGGAGCACGAACCGTGTTACAAACATCGATAACTCTCGAATTCCCGGAGTGCGAACCGGATTATCGATCTCAAATTATCTTAAGTCCCCAGAATTTGGACATGTGCTTAAGGTTTTCAATAAACGCAGTCAACCACCGGAACACAAATGTTATTCCCCGAGACTAGGGGGCAAAAAAGCTAAGTGTTAATCGCTAACCAAAGTGATACAATGTTCGAAGTTCGATTATTCATCGATTACAACTTGCGACCAAGATTCTTAGACTTGGCGAATAAAAACGAATTCTACTTGACGGTAAAAACACCACAAGTGCACCGGACTGAAAACAAAACACTACAAACACTTAAGCACGAAAGAAATGAGAGTTGAAACAAAGAAACTAAATTTTATTTCAACTAAATGAAGACAAGGACTTACATGCAAATAAGTTCTCCCAAAAAAGAATCCCTACTGGCAGGGGCCGAACCTGCATCTATGCACGGCCTACTAACAAAAAATGAAAACAAGTTCCTATCTACCAAAAAATCTGTTTGGGAGGCCGATCTATTCCTTCTTTCTTGGCTTCCTTATCAGCGGTTCGTCATCAGAATCACTAGGAACGGAAATCCTTCGTTTGGACGGCCTCCTCTCCGGTGGCTGCTCTTCGGCAGGGGGCATAATGTCAATGTACTCCTCAAAGCTCGAATCTAAATGAAGGCTCCCTACCGGAGGAGTAGGAGGGACCGGACCCGCGATGGAAGATGGGATAGTGCCACCTGATGTTGTTGTCCTCAAAGGCGTTGGGCTATGCGCCGCCGTACTGCCGCCAACACTACTACTTTGCCCCGCAGCTTCTAATTCTGCATGAATTTCGGCCCTGATCTCTTCATCACGAATCGTTTGGGCTTGGCTGGGGGCATCCGCAATCTGCATTGAAGAGCTAGAGGTTGGCGGGAGGTCACTAATAATAAATGGCAAGTCTGTAAAAGGGTCACCCTGTTGGCCAAGAAGCTCGCTCACCATTTGTTCGTCGAGAGATAAGGATCTCCCCTGCGCCATCTCAGTAGACACTGCCGTCGTCACGACAGTCGTTTCGGTGGTGATGGCCTTTTGCCCTTGAATAGACTCTTGAGCCGAAGATGCCGGAGTAGTCTCGGTTGCTAAGCAAAGATAAGAAGAAGTTATTAGCAACTGCTTCCGAACTAACTTTCTATTCGAAAAACACTTGAGATATGTTCAAGTACCTTCCTCAGTTTGACTCGTTGACGGTTGGACGGCCTCGGAGACGTTCTCCTGAATGGGAGATAACCACGGCTGTTCTGGGTCACAAGCAGGAACAGATTGTGAACTGACCACAGATACAGGCTCTAACGGAGGTGAAGCGGTGAATTCAAAAACAGTAGAATGATGCTCAACACCTGATCCCTCTCCAACTTCCAGAGATCGACCACCAATCATCTCCTTCTCATGAGCAATAATAGCGTCATGGTGGATCTTCTTCTCGTCATCTGTCAGCAACCGGTTTTTGAGTTCGAATCGGTCGACCGATTCATCCGGATGCGCTTCCTCCTCTTCCTCAACCAATCGACCCCAAGCGCTGCGGAGGTGTACCGGGTAATCCTGGAGCCAGGCCAAATTTCTATGTCTCAACACATTGGCATTGTAAGTGATGAGAAAATCTTCAATATCGGCCTCCAGCCTGGCCTCCGCTTGTCAAACTTTCTTCTCAACCTCTGTCTCTACCGCCTGGACCTTGGCTAGTGCCGCATCCCGTTCAGCCTGGAGAATCACGGCTTGTTCACACGCCTCCTGGGCTGCGTTATTCGCATCATCCCTATCCTTGGCGATTTCAGCAAATTTAGACTTAAGCTCGTTCAACTCCTTTAGGGTTGCGTCCCTCTCGGCAGTGACCAGGGTGTTACGATGGCCCATATCCTCTACCGTGGCATAATGCTCACGTTTCATCCTGTCCATCGTTGCTTGGGCTTCGTCGGCTTTTTTGATAGCCCCCATTTCAGATTTCCAAGAAGATTCAGCCTCAGTGTTTAGCACCCCAATAATACGGCTCTTTTGAGCAAGCTCGGCCTGCAATCTCTCGATGGTGGCCCCACGCTCAAAGGCCAGTGCCGACGCTTTGTAAGCTGCTTTCGACCATGCTTTGTACTGAGCGTAAAAATCGTGTACGTAATCATGTACCAATTGCTCAGCTTCCTCCGGGATTTTCTTTAAATGTGGAGGAAAGATATAGTTGTCGAAGCAAATGTTTGGGAAATCTTTTTTCAGCTGAGCAAGCCTGATTGCTCCTTCCCCTGAAATTTCCACGGGGGGCTGTTCTGTAACGGCTGCAGTCATCGTTTCGCTCCTAAAATGGCGGGATTCATGCCTAGAAGATTGAGAGGCAGACATGTGGTGTGAAGATTCAGAAGGACGAGAGACATGAGCAGGAGGTTGAATGGGATCTCTAGGAGGAGGAGGAGGAGTACGCGATCGAGATCGACGCTTATAACCTCTGTCTGTATCATATCCCTCCTAACTAGAATGCCCAGAGCGTCCTTGGTCATAATCTCTGTCCCCTTCTCGTCTGCGCGAATCATAATACGAAGACTTGTGGGCATGTCGGAGACTTCCTAGCATTGAACCTCGCCTAGACATAGTATCTGCAGAGCAAAATAAAGCAGGATTAATCACCCTTTGACACATGTAGTTTATAATCAAAGATTATGCAGTGTTGTGAAATATGTATGAATATGCAACCCCCCGACCAACCGGATGTATCCGCCACACCAGTGGGAAAAGACTCGCTCAAAACTAGAGTCTCTGAAAGCTCTTCCAATCCGGCATCGTGCTGCAGGGACACATCATCCAGAATTGGAATATCGGTGAGCCTTTCAAAAAGATTTTCGGTTCTCGGAGGAGACATCTCCGAGATTCTAACTCCGGGAGAGGATCGGGCCGTGACAACCGATTTCCATCACCCCTTCTTAGTTGACGTAACGGCAGCTGCCTTGCCTTTTATCTGCTCCGCAACATCCTGAACTACATCCATAGGCTCGGTCAGCGGCTCATCGTCGGTACGGGTTCTTTCAGAATCAGCCTCTTCGGCTATGATAACTTTAGGCTTCTTGTGCTTGGCTCGTTTTTTCGAGACAATCCTTAATGCCCCTTCAAACTGAATGCTCTGCCCTCGTTCAATCAACATGTAAGTCCGGAGATTCCTATCCATCAAGAGCAGCTCGATATCCCTATCTTCACTCGGGACTCCCCGGAGTATTCTTACTACCTCCCTAAATCGTTCACCTTCAGGCCGCTGAATCGTTGCTGTAAAAAGAAAAAACATAAGTTTCACTTTGACCGCCATTGCCTTAGTAATTACTTGAAAACTCGGCTACACTCACGTCTGAATAACCATCGCCGGGCAAACCCCGGAGGACACCTGACATAGAACCATTCCGTCCTGTAATAGCTCAACCTGGTCCAGGACCCAGTGACCACTTGGCAGTTCCTCACCGCTTCCAAAAATGTGAAGGAAGGGTAATCACCTCGAGTTTTGAAATTAAATAGATATCTGATCTCGGTCGGGATCGGTGGTCTATGAAGGTATTCCATGAAGACGATGAATAAACTATTCACGGAGGCATATCCGTTTGGGTGTAGTTGGGATGGAGCGATCCTCAAAAAAGACAACACTTCCCTTATGTACTCGTTGAACGAAGGAAGCGTCCCAGCCGCGCACGCGTGGCGATTAAATGCTGTATATCCCTCCGGCGGGTTGTGTGGTCTATCATTCGGCCCTGGCAATAACACGTCATCCAGTGACAGACCGTGCCTCTAGCATATTCTCCCTAACATATCTTCAGAAATATTGGATTGAACGGAATCCGACGGATTGGCAATGAAAGACGCATTGGGAAGTTTGTCCGGAGCTGGACCGATGATCTCGGGTTCAATGTCTGGAACCTCTAGTCTCGGGGTGACTGTACTTTGAATCTCCTGCTGTTGTGAACTTGAAGGTTCCATAACTAGCTAACTCATGAGAAACCATCGTTAGACGACAAAGGACCCGTGCGTTCCCCAGTGTAAAGTGTATGAATGTATGTTGTACAGTGCCATGCATAACTTGAATAAGTGTCACAGAGTTAAAGGAATTATGCAAACGACAAAGCTAATTTCCCCAGTTATAATGACCGTCATCGCTGACCGTCATCACTGAACCGTTTGTATGATGGAATTTGATTTGGATATAAGTTGTTATGGTTCCATCGACGAGGTTCGAAAGGTGGTCAAGTATGCAGTGTGACTAACAAATCCAAATATGCAAGGATGAAGCTCGCCGGAATTATGCTTAGAAAAAGTCAAACTTTGGTATCCATCATAGGGGGTTCGAACCGATCACAAGGAACTCCCTAACGTCACTTCGAATCGATGCAGAAAGGCGCACTTCGAATCGATGCAGAAAGGCACGCTTCGAATCGATGATCAGGTGTCAAGTTCGAATCGGTTAGTGAAGGATGACTTCGAATCGATCCTTGGTTAGCTAGTTCGAACCGATAAGGACACCCTCAACTTAACATCAACCACGTTCGAATCGATACCCTCCGTATCGATGCAAAGTTGAGAACTTCAAACCGATAGCTGATGGATTCGAATCCATCGATTCGAATGGACCCGTCAAAGATGGTCAATCGGTGTGAACTATGTCACCCTCATAGAGTCATTCCAGGGATCGATGCGAAATCCAACGAAGAATGACGCCGCCATCATCGATTCGAACTCGAATCCACGCATCGGTTCGAAGCCTTCCCAAACCAAATCTGGTTTTGCCAATCTCGAGACTGAGCAATCGATGAAGAAGAGATAGGTTCGAAATAACTTTGCCGTTTGGATTCGAGGCTAATTACCTAATTTGAGTGATGGGTTCAAGAAGTTAAAGTCTTAGATCTTGAATGGTTTGAATACGTAACACGGTGTTGTCTTCTCAGAAACTTCGAAACGATGCGAAACACAGTAAAAGCAAGGCGAGAGTAAAAAGTAAAAAGTGAAAAAGTGAGGCCCCCCGCTATTTATATGAGGCCTAGGAAGTGACCGGGCCGTTTCGCATCCCAGTTAACCCAACCGGTCACAACCGGTCCATCATCATATCGATTCGGGGTCAATCTTCGAACCCATCGGTCTAAGACCCTATCGATTCGCAGTTACCCTCGCATTTCATCGATACGAAGCACATGGCAAAACATCGAGTCACATCGATGCGAAACGCACAGTGGGCACATCAGTTCGAAGCCCCTGTTCACAACTCCATCCACAACCTACCGATGCGAACGACGAATTTCGTATCCATCATTTCCTATCGATACGAACTACTATTTCGTAACCGTCCTTTCACATCGGTTCGAATGTCAGTTTCGTACCCATCATAGCATAAGTATACTCCATCCATACGAATGCAGATTTCGAACCCATCAATGCTCCAATACATCGGTTCGAAGCATTACATTCACGCAACCCAAAGTCGTTTCCTTCGACCTTCTATATCGGTTCAGGAGAGGATCGATACGAAGGGACTTTTCAAAACAACCATCAAGCGTTGTCTCAAATCGAATTTCCAAATCGGTTCAGGAGAGAATCGATACGAAATTCAATAGAAAATCAAACTGACAACGACTCGTGGACGCACGACGTTAACAACAGTCGAACGCACATATGTGCATTTATGTCGAACTAACATTCGATTTTAAACGTTTACAGGGATCGAGTACTCACCTTGCCACAAGTGCAACAGCCAACGGCTAAGCGCTAGCATACAACAATCAACCATATCAACGCAAGGTTGCAGCAATACAGGGTACAAATCTCAACAAAAAGAGAGCAGCGATTGTTCAGAGAGAAATTGCAGCTATTCAAAGCACGTCATGTTCCCACAAGACGTACTTTGGGAGGAAAAATGTTATCCCGCTTTTTGGCAAAGCCGCGATACCAAAAGATCGATCAGAAACGGAGAACAGTTCGTCTCAGTGATCGGTCATACTTCGTTTCGCTATGGATATGACTGAATTTTGTCCAAGTCCGAATTGTGCTACAATTGATAGGACAAGATAAGAAAGACCATAAAAGCCTTCATCTCAAATTTCGAGTCAATCCTTGTTCATACGCTCAAGTTATGATCGATTCAACTTGAAGGGGAAAGCACTGGTTTCGAACCCATCGAGGTAGGTGTCTTCGAACCCATCGTCAAACACCATTCAAACCGATCACCTTCGAATCAATGGACTTCGAACTCATCGGTGTGCCTCGGTTCGAATCCATCAACCTCGAACCCATCTAGTTCGTATCGGTGGACCTCGTGTCCATGGAGGGGTTGCAAAGCTCGTGTCCATCCAAAGAATCCTTGTTCGAATCCACCGAGCATCAGTTTTTCGAACCCATCACAGAAGCCTTGTTCGAACCCACCTGTGAAGCTTCGTTCGAACCCACTGGGTCAACTAACCATGATGACGTGTTTTTCATCGGTTCGAATGCGCCGATATATATGGAGTCGAAGCGGTCAACTCGGAGTGAAGACCAGATCGGTTCGAAGTTTGCGCTCCACGTCACCACGAAGGCGCGTGCCACCATCGGTTCGAAACCATCGGTTCGAATGGATGGTTTCGAACCAAACAGCCACGCAATGAACCCCATCGTGAATCCATCATATCTCTCAATCCACTGATCCAAATGCCACGAAATTTTCACAAAAGCTTGCATTCATATCGAAGAGTGTCCACGCCAAATTTCACCTCGATTGGATGAATTCTTGATCGATTCGAATGGAGTTCGAACCGATGCCAAAGTGGGCCCAAACTTCCTAAGACTGGGGATGTGGGCCCCCTCACGTGCCAGAAGTGATCTTCCGAGTTTTCAGCGAAATATCAGCAGCCTACACCTATAAATAGAGCCCCAGAGCCAGCAGAAAAGGGATCTTTCGACTCTCAAGCGCCCAGACTCTGCCGGACCGAGATCATCATCACTCTACATCGTATACTAGCTGTTGATTTCGAATTTTCAGTTGTAACCTGCTTTTGATCGCTGTAACAACTTGTAATCATTGAAATAGAATCAATAAAACATCAAAAAACTTCACAGTGGACGTAGGCAACAAGCCGAACCACTATAAATCGCTTGTCTACGCATTTACTTTACCGTTGATTGGAGTTTTTGTTAGATAATATCTGTTTTGAATTAACATTCTTCACTATTATCTCTTCAACGACACCCGAAGAGTGTTGTGACCAATTTCGGTGCAAACAATATGGATTTTGAAAATATTATTTGCCTCAATTATTTGGATTGTTCGTCATCATTTACATTTGAATTCATCATACACGAACAATGTGACATGCACAGTGTATCACTGTACATGCCACAAGGTCGTGCACACAGATATACACTTGTATTCTTATTAGGGACAGGTAATCATGAGTGGCTGCAATACACACGTGTACATATACACGTGTGCACTGCCTCGCCAACTCGTGTGCGCAGCCAACAAAAGCAAGCATGCAAATAGGAAAACCAAAACAGTGCACCAAAGAAAATTAGCAAACTACAAGTGACAATGTGAATGCATCCAGATGACAGTGTGACAGTGCACCATCAAGAAACCACTGTAATGATGCAAACTGACTCGAAGAAATGCCACCAAGCAAACAAAATGTCAAAGACCAGACAATAGTGAAGAAGTATTCCACTAACAAACTGACTCAAAGGACAGCAATGACCGGACGGTAGACATAACAGGTGAAGTCCAACAAGAATCAGACTCAAGTACATGGTAAACATGTACACAAATGCCAAGCTTATATATGCAGATGAGCAACAAAAGATCAGAGACAAAGTATGTACACAAGTGCAACAATCAACAGTACAAAGCTCAAGTTCAATCCCAAAGCAACCAACAATTCAAGGCAACAGAGATCAAGCTTAATGAAACAGGCAGCACAAATACAAGTTGCCAACATACAAACAACCAACTACATGCAGGTGAACAGAAGACAATTGAACAACTACAAGGTCAGGGAAGCAACAAGAATACCAGAGACTACAAATATAATTCAAGTGCATCAACCAAACAACTGAAATGCAAACTGTATCGAACATGATATAGTGACAGATCAACACAGCAACTCAAATGACACAGTGTACACAAGTGAAGCCAAATGAAAATCAAAGCATCATGAATATACACAATGCAGACACAACAATGAAGACTACAGCAAATGTCCAGAATGCAAACTGCTTCATATGCATGACAACCAGAGTGTAACTATCAAAGAAACAACTCCAGACCGAATGCAAGACCAAACAACAACCTAACAGCAATGCATGCAACAGAGACTCAGGCAAATGTCCAGACAACAACATGAATGCAATAACAAATTCAGTGAAGCCCAAGTATACAATATGACAATGCAAACATGAAGTGAATGCAACTGCAGTGATCAAATAGACTGCAAGGAGTATTTAACTCGAAGTGAAGATTGCAGCAAAATCCTGTGCCAACATGAACAGAGACCAGTTGTGAATAAACCAATATACAATGAAGAGAAACAATGTATCAAAGATCAGAGAATGTAAAGTCGAAAGCCACAGTGGATGAACGAAATTCAACAGTGCAGAAATGATCGCAAGTCCAAGTCGAAATCATGGAAGCATACAGAAGTCAACAAGGGAATTCGTGAATGTATACTGAAAAAATTCAAGTGCGTATCTTTGAAATAGTCAATCCGAATAAAACAGGAAAGTTTTTTGCCGTATGACTCAAGGTAAATCAAACAAAATCAAGACCGTGTGCATCAAGTCACAAATATCAGGCAATCCAAAAATAGGAAAGTGACAAATTCAAATAAGAAATATACGATGTAAATATAGGAATTCGACTCCTATAAGTATCAATCATCATCGGCAATTTAATCATCGAGTTCGAGTACAAAAATCAGCAAAGCACAAACAGGGAAATTACATACCGAAGCAAACAGTG
Source organism: Allium cepa (assembly GCA_030765085.1). Taxonomy (NCBI): domain Eukaryota; kingdom Viridiplantae; phylum Streptophyta; class Magnoliopsida; order Asparagales; family Amaryllidaceae; genus Allium; species Allium cepa. The sequence continues at coordinate 24,191,969 of CM060938.1, read as the reverse complement.
AACTCGATCAAATAGAAGCGGCCAAGAGCGAACAATAGAGAACGAAGCACACGTAAATATCCATTAATCGATCAACAAAGGCGCGGCTTCAAATATTATTTCAAAGCCCTAATTTGGTTCAAAGGACGAAAGCCATAATTGAATTGCAAGAGGAACGGCCACCATAAACGAACGAAGGAACTAAAAGTGGTTTGGGCTGAATTATCAAAAGCCCTAATTTTAGTTGCAAAGAGAATCAAAGCCGCCATTTTTCTTCACAAGCCAGAGAAAAGAGAACGGGCTAGAGAAATAAAAGGGGGCCGGTGTTTTGTTTATTATAAGGGGTTTTATTTTTAATTAGGGTTTTTGTTTTAAATTTGTTTTTAAGTTTGTTTTTAAATTTGAATTCTCTTTTAAGGTTGTCAAATCTTGGTAAATCACCACCTAGGATTTAGGTTGTGTCAGATTGTCTAGTTAGGATTAGTTCAGTGAGCAGGGTTTGCGAGTTTGCAAAACTCTATAGGCGGTAGCAGGGGTTGCGATTCTGTTAGAGTGTTTGTAAGCGGGAGACTGTTTAATTCTAATAGAAATCTGGAAATGCAGCAGTAGGCAGGGGTTGCCGAAGCTGGGTAAATTTTGTGTGTGATTTACTTTTCAGCATATTTACTTCTTTGCAGTTTAATTCGAGAATTTGCTATAACCCTATTCACCCTCCCCCCCTCTAGGGTTAATCTAGATCCTACAACTGGTATCGGAGCACGGTATTTTTCTTTAACTCTAGAGTCATGAATCTACCAAATAATGCTTTTTCTGAGGGGCAATCTATTGCTAGGCCACCCATGTTTAATGGGAATGATTATGCTTATTGGAAAGTTAGGATGGGTATTTATCTTAGTTCTGTTGATTATGATGTTTGGGACATTATTGAAACTGGCTATAAATCTCCCACTATAATTGTTGGTGATACTGAGTTTCCTAAACCTAAGGATAGGTGGGATGCTAACGATAAGAAATTAAAAACTACAAATGCTAAAGTCATGAATGCTTTGATCTGTGCTCTTGATAAGACTGAATTTAATAGAATTTCTCATTGTAAAACTGCACAGGAAATTTGGCATACCTTGGAGGTGACACATGAAGGAACTTCTCAAGTCAAGGAGTCTCGTCTAGCCCTATTCAGCAATGAATACGAGAACTTTGTGATGGACAAAGGCGAGAGCATAAAAGACATGTTTGGACGCTTTTCAACTTTGGTGTACAATGCTAGAGCGCTTGGGAAGGTATTCACTGATCGGCAACTTGATGAAATATGAGCTTAAGCTAAAAGCAAAGGAGGAACGCAACAACTCCAAATCAAAGAAGAAGACGATTGCCTTAAAGAGCAAAGAAGAGAGCGATGAAGAAGAAGAAGAAGATTCGATTGAAGAGCTTGCAATGGCAGTCAATAATCTTCGAAAATGGTCAAGATTCAGGCCATGCAAGAAGAAAACAAGTGGTAATGGGCCAAAAGATTCAGACAATTCCGATAATGAACTGACGTGCTTTAACTGCAACAAGCCTGGCCACTTCAAACAACAATGCCCACTTCTCAAAAACAACAAAGGAAAGAAAAAGAAGAAGAAGGCCTTTGCAGCGACTTGGGATGATGAAGAAGGAGAGGAAGTTTCGAATAGTAGCTCAGAGGAGGCTAACTTGTGTCTTATGGCAAAATCAGATTCAGAAGCAAGCTCAGAGGAATCTAGTGAGGTAGGTGACTATTCTTATAAAGAACTTGTTTTTATGTGTTGGATCTTACTAAAATAGTTGATACTCTTGAATCTAAAATTGAAAAACTGAAATCTGATAGGAGAAAACTTGTTCATGAAAATTTTAGGTTAGAAACTGAACTTGAAAATATTCAAAATCTAGATTGTAAAAAATGTAAGATTTTAGATTCAGAATTATCAAGACTTAAGAATAGCTTTGAGAATATTTAAAAAGAAAACTTGAGTCTTAAGGAAACCATTGACACTAGGAAAATGGATTTTATAAATAGATGCACCTCACTTGTAACTGAAAACACAACACTAAAAACCAAAGTCCAAAATCTTGAGAAATCTCTGAATAACTTTTCAAGAGGAGAAAAATCATTCAACATGTTATTGGGAAATCAAATTTTTGCTAACAACAGAAAAGGACTAGGCTTTGGGAAAACACAAGTTGATGATAATGCAAAAGGTAAGAGTGTCTTTGCTCGATGTGAAATAATTGGACATTGTGTTGAAAATTGTAGTCATAGGAACAAGAACACAAAATTTATACAAGTTTGGGCTCCTAAGAATTCTACAAACAAATTTCATGTCTATTGGAACAAGAATAAAAGGACTAAACAAGTTTGGGTTCCAAAGGGATTGTTTATTCACAATGCTTCAGCCACTAACAATCATGGACCTATAAAAACAAATAGGTCACAAAAATCTTTCATCGTGTAGGTGTGATGGCAGGCTAAGTAACAACAACAGTGTTCTCTGGATTTTGGCTGTTCCAGAAACACAACGGGCAACAAACCAAAGTTCCTTAGCCTAGTACAAAGGTGACAGAATCACAATGGGCAACCACGAAAAATTATCGTAAAGGTAAAACAGGTGAAGGTATATTTATTTGATCGATATATTAAATGTGATAATCTGCACCGTATTTTGAATGAAATCAGCCAATATTGAGATGTTGTAAAGATGATGATTTTGATTCTGACTTGTTCAACATAGTTAGCCAATTATATTCTCTAGATTCTTGGATTTACTTCATATATATTAGTTTGGATTAAAAATAGTGTTTTGTTGGATGATAATATTTTTGGTTATAATACGACTAACTCTATATTCACGGTTTTCTGATTATTTACACGGCTTCAATCCAAATTCAAGAGAATGCCATTTAAAATGCTGTTTGAGTTTTTTTTATGCACACTTCGTGGTCCGGTCTATCAAATTTAATTAGTGATGTTTTGAGTGAAAAAGAAATTCAGATGCAGATTACACTGGTAATCTAGTTGATAGAAAAATTACTAGTTGAACGTGATTTTTGAGACATTTAGTAACTGCATCGTTTTTCAAAGAAAATATCTGCATATTTTTCATTTCAAATAATTTTCAAATAGCAGAAAATTTTCTCATATAACCCCCTCGAGAAAATCATTTATAATCATATTTTCAGATTAGTTGATTTCATAATTATTTTTGAATTTGATTTAAATGACAATTTTAACTAGTCTAACTCCCTAATAATTATCGAAAAGATAAATAGTGATTGAAAAAAGTGATGAGTGTTGATATTTTTCATACATTACTCAAGACAGTATATTTTAGAAAAATTTCTTTAGAAATTCAAACAAGAGTTATAAAACTTTTTGTTGGGTAAAGATTCCATAACCATTTCTATGTCTATCATATTTCTATCAACCATCGCTCATCAAAAATTCAATATAGTTTGTCGATATGTGGTACTTTAAACAGGAATCATTCGTTTTTCATTTTATAAAACAAAATAAAATCCAAAGTATTCACTCTCATTTAAAAGTCCTCACGGTTATGCATGAGTGAATTACTTGGAATTTTTTATGTGCTTCCATGCTCATTTAAAAGTCCTTACGGTTATGCATGTATGGAATGCATATCAAAATTGATTTATTAAATAAACAAGTTGATTCTAATCCCATTTAAAAGTCCTCACGGTTATGCGTGATTAGAAAATACTTGAATTCATTTTTAAAATTAAATTGGAATACTACTAATCTCATTTAAAAGTCCTAACGGTTATGCATGATTAGTAGATATTCAAATTCCTGATATAAGTATACCACAAACAGATACAACTGTATGGTTTTATATGATGACATCATTTCCATTACTTCTAAAAGTGGAATATGCGCCGAACGAGGGTAGTTGTGATTTTTGTTTGATTTTCTTATTGAAATTCAATATGTATATTCAATTGAGTTTTAATGTTGGATTAATATCGACCACTTTAGCTCTATTTTCTCTAACACTATTATTCTTTTGCTGATAACAAAAGGGGGAGAGAAAAGTTAAGATTTTGTCAAATAAAATCAAGCAAAGGTCAAATAATTTTCCATTTGCATCTAGGCTCATTTGTATATTTCTATTTGTATGCATATATGTAGGGGGAGCATCGTGTAGAGAGGAAGCACTTAAATAGGGGGAGCAATTAGAGTATATCATTGATCAAATACATTTAACACAGTCAAAATCTTAAATATATGTTTGTTATCATCAAAAGGGGGAGATTATATGAATATGCGCTTATATGATTTTTTTTGTTTGATGATAATAAACATATATACATTCGTTTAAATGTATTTGTTAATGTACTATATTATTTTTCATAGATTAAATAAATATTTGCTGAATAAAATTATAAACACAGAATTTGAATTCAAATAGAAATTTTATTCAAACAAATATTTATTACAATTTTTGAATAGTACAAATTCAAGCTTTCACTATTCACTATACAATTTTGATTCTAATTACATCACAATTCAATTTACATAAATTCCTCACTACATATCACTCACGCTCGTAGTTTATCTTCAACTTCATTCCAGTTAGAATCCATCATCTAAGCAATCTGCAAAAATATTCACTAAGGCAGTAAAATTGAAAAAGAAATATTTTTGCAATATAAAATAAAATATGGATTTTGAAAATATTATTTGCCTCAATTATTTGGGTTGTTCGTCATCATTTACATTTGAATTCATCATACACGAACAATGTGACATGCACAGTGTATCACTGTACATGCCACAAGGCTGTGCACACCGATATACACTTGTATTCTTATCAGGGACAGGTAATCATGAGCGACTGCAATACACACGTGTGCACTGCCTCGCCAACTCGTGTGCGCAGCCAACAAAAGCAAGCATGCAAATAGGAAAACCAAAACAGTGCACCAAAGAAAATTAGCAAACTACAAGTGACAATGTGAATCCATCCAGATGACAGTATGACAGTGCACCATCAAGAAACCACTGTAATGATGCAAACTGACTCGAAGAAATGCCACCAAGCAAACAAAATGTCAAAGACCAGACAATAGTGAAGAAGTATTCCACTAACAAACTGACTCAAAGGACAGCAATGACCAGACAGTAGACATAACAGGTGAAGTCCAACAAGAATCAGACTCAAGTACATGGTAAACATGTACACAAATGCAAAGCTTATATATGCAGATGAGCAACAAAAGATCAGAGACAAAGTATGTACACAAGTGCAAAAATCAACAGTACAAAGCTCAAGTTCAATCCCAAAGCAACTAGCAATTCAAGGCAACAGAGATCAAGCTTAATGAAACAGGCAGCACAAATACAAGTTTCCAACATACAAACAACCAACTACATGCAGGTGAACAGAAGACAATTGAACAACTACAAGGTCAGGGAAGCAACAAGAATACCAGAGACTACAAATATAGTTCAACTGCGTCAACCAAACAACTGAAATGCAAACTGTATCGAACATGATATAGTGACAAGATCAACACAGAAACTCAAATGACACAGTGTACACAAGTGAAGCCAAATGAAAATCAAAGCATCATGAATATACACAACGCAGACACAACAATGAAGACTACAGCAAATGTCCAGAATGCAAACTGCTTCATATGCATAACAACCAATGTGTAACAATCAAAGAAACAACTCCAGACCAAATGCAAGACCAAACAACAACCCAACAGCAATGCATGCAACAGAGACTCAGGCAAATGTCCAGACAACAACATGAATGCAATAACAAATTCAGTGAAGCCCAAGTATACAATATGACAATGCAAACATGAAGTGAATGCAACTGCAGTGATCAAATAGACTGCAAGGAGTATTTAACTCGAAGTGAAGATTGCAGCAAAATCCTGTGCCAACATGAACAGAGACCAGTTGTGAATAAACCAATATACAATGAAGAGAAACAATGTATCAAAGATCAGAGAATGTAAAGTCGAAAGCCACAGTGGATGAACGAAATTCAACAGTGCAGAAATGATCGCAAGTCCAAGTCGAAATCATGGAAGCATACAGAAGTCAACAAGGGAATTCGTGAATGTATACTGAAAAAATTCGAGTGCGTATCTTTGAAATAGTCAATCCAAATAAAACAGGAAAGTTTTTTTCCGTATAACTCAAGGTAAATCAAACAAAATCAAGACCGTGTGCATCAAGTCACAAATATCAGGCAATCCAAAAATAGGAAAGTGACGAATTCAAATAAGAAATATACGATGTAAATTTAGGAATTCGACTCCTATAAATATCAATCATCATCGGCAAATTAATCATCGAGTTCGAGTACGAAAATTAGAAAAGCACAAACAGGGAAATTACATACCGAAGCAAACAGTGAACTCGATCAAATAGAAGCGGCCAAGAGCGAACAACAGAGAATGAAGCACACGGAAATATCCATTATCGATCAACAAAAGGCGCGGCTTCAAATATTATTTCAAAGCCCTAATTTGGTTCAAAGGACAAAAGCCATAATTGAATTGCAAGAGGAACGGCCACTATAAACGAACGAAGGAACTAAAAGTGGTTCGGGCTGAATTATCCGAAGCCCTAATTTCAGTTGCAAAGTGAACCAAAGCCGCCATTTTTCTTCACAAGCAAGAGAAAAGAGAACGGGCTAGAGAAATAAAAGGGGGCCGGTGTTTTGTTTATTATAAGGGGTTTTATTTTTAATTAGGGTTTTTGTTTTAAAATTGTTTTTAAGTTTGTTTTTAAATTTGAATTCTCTTTTAAGGTTGTCAAATTGGTAAATCGCCACCTAGGATTTAGGTTGTGTCAGATTGTCTAGTTAGGATTAGTTCAGTGAGCAGGGTTTGCGAGTTCGCAAAACTCTATAGGCGGTAGCAGGGGTTGCGAGTCTGTTAGAGTGTTTGTAAGCGGGAGACTGTTTAATTCTAATAGAAATCTGGGAATGCAGCAGTAGGCAGGGGTTGCCGAAGCTGGGTAAATTTTGTGTGTGATTTACTTTTCAGCATATTTACTTCTTTGCAGCTTAATTCGAGAATTTGCTATAACCCTATTCACCCCTCCTCTAGGGTTAATCTAGATCCTACACGCAACTGGCCACACTCCATTCGCATTGGCATATGGCACGGAAGCTATTATACCTGTGGAACTTGAAGTTCTTTCGCATCGAGTAACTCATTATGACCCTAAGATGAATAGGGATCTTTTACTGGAGTCATTGGACTTTGTTGATGAAAAATGTGAAGAAGCTGATTTAAGGGTGGTTGCATATAGACACCACGTCGCTCGATATTATAATGAAAAGGTCCGGCCGAGAACCTTTGATGCGGGCGATCACGTTTTGAAATGAGTTTTCCCAGTCCCATCGCATATGAATCCCACATGGAAAAGTCCATACATCATTGAACGGAGGCTTGGAGAGGGAACTTTCAAGCTAGCGACCGTTGATGGCACGACACTCCTCTAAGCATGGAATAGCGAGCATCTACGACATTGTTATACTTATTCTATTCCTTTTGCATCTTTGTTGCAACTATTTCCAGTATGTTTTTATTTCATTGATTCTTAGTTTTTGGCATGTAATAAGACAATTTAGTTAGTTTTCATTAATAAAGGCTTGAAGCCATCATTTCCATGAATTATTGATGTTTCCGTGTATGATAATTCTATGATAAAAAACTAGAGTTACATTATTCTGACTGACATACGAACGCGCATAAACGTTTAAAATCTCCAAGTCCCTGGAGTGCGGACTGGAGTACTCTAAGTCCCTAGAGTGCGGACTAGAGTATAAGCAACTTAAAATCTCCAAGTTCCCGGAGTGTGGACTGAAGTACTCTAAGTCCCTAGATTGCGGACTAGAGTATAAACGACTTAAAATCTCTAAGTCCCCGGAGTGCGGACTGCAGTACTCTAAGTACCTAGAGTGCGGACTAGAGTATAAATGACTTAAAATCTCCAAGTTCCTGGAGTCCGGACTGGAGTACTCTAAGTCCCCAGAGTGCGGGTTAGAGTATAAACGACTTAAAATCTCCAAGTCCTCGGAGTGCGGACTGGAGTACTCTAAGTCCCCAAAGTGCGGACTAGAGTATAGACGACTTAGAATCTCCAAGCCACCGAAGTACGGTCTGGAGTACTCTAAGTCTCCCGAGTGTGGGCTAGAGTATAAACGACTTAAAATCTACAAGTCCTCGGAGTGCGGACTGGAGTACTCTAAGTCCCTAGAGTGCGGACTAGAGTATAAACGACTTAAAATCTCTAAGTCCTCGGAGTGTGGACCGGTGTACTCTGAGTCCCCAAAGAGCGGGCAAGAGTATAGACGACTTAAATCTCCAAGTCTTCGGAGTGCGGACTGGAGTACTCTAAGTCCCTAGAGTGCAGACTAGAGTATAAAACGACTTAAAATCTCCAAGTCCGCGAAGTGCGCACTGGAGTACTCTGAGTCCCCAGAGTGCAGATTAAAGTATAAACGACTTGAAATCTTCAGGTTTCCAGAGTGCAGACCGAAGTACTCTAAGTCCCTAGATTATAGACTAAGAATATTCTAAGTACCCAAAGCGTGAAGTAGAGGATTTACGTTCTCAGAAAATTTCCGAGTCACATGGCGGTGAATTGGAATTCAGGTAACTCGCCAAATGTCAAGTTATAGTAACAAGTTAGACAATAAGCTAAACAATAAAATTCGTTTGAAAGAAAAAGGAACTAAATTTTATTTATCAATCCAAAATGAGGTTCTACTATAACTCCTCCAAAACTCGGAGTCAAAAGTTTATCTACATTGACTATGAAAATAAATAAAAATAATTACATAATCTAAGCTAACTCTTATTGAACGAGTGTAACAACGATTTCTTTGGTTTCTTTTCCTCCCTTGTTTTCCCAAACGACTCCTCCTCCATGCATTTTCGTTTGGATGCTTAGCTTGATGGGGAAGTAACATCCGAGGAAGGACAAGGACTTCTACTGGCCTAGACCCACCTGGGAGAATAACCTTCAAAGGCCTGTTTAAAGGATCACCTAGATCCACAATTCGGGGCTCGACTTTGATTTCAGCTTTCTTTTTCTTCTCCTCTACAAGTTGCTCATTCATGATCATTTTTGAAGTGTCTCCAGAGGTGCTTATAATCTCAATTTCATAATTTTCTTCAACGGTTGACGAAGTTTCAAACTTGTCCTCATCAAGCACCTAAATCACTTGAGCATCAGGACCAGAAGTCTCTCCCACTTGAATAGCCTCGCTCGCCTTCTCCTTCTCCTCCTTGATGTCATCGCTCCTTGGAGTAGGCTCGGGTCAGAGCGGCCTACGCAAAATCACAAAAGACAAACGTTAGAATACAATAACCTTTTGTCGAAAATGACGGCTCTTAGAACTTTAAGAAAAAGAGTTATATACCGGTTTCATGCTGACTCTCAACCGCCTGAGGAATCTCACCCTCCGGAATGGGAGATAGAACATGAATGTCAAGGCCAGAGTCTTTCGAGTCGTGACCGACATGCTGCTCGAACTGATCAAGTTCTGGCTAACCAGTCGATTGAGTCGGGGGAGGAGCTAGAGACTCGATTCCAGACGGACCGGCAATGTCATTCTTCCCTTTTGACGAGAAGGAACCTTTGCTATAGAGAGCCTTCGCTATAGACAAGTCTGAAGGCTCATTCCCCCTAAGAAATTCCTTTACCAAAGCCTCCTTGTCAACCTCCTCAGTGCCCAACTCAACCTTTCTGATCTTTATCAAAGTTTCATATGCCTCGGCTAGAGATTCGAGGTAACCCTCGCCAAGAAGCGTTAAGTCCCGACGCAGGAGGACACGGGCATTATATTCTGTTATAAGCGGGTCGAACGAGCGCTTGATCTCCTCCCTGCCAGCCTCCGTAGCCGCCTCAAGGCGAGAATCAATCTCCATGGATGCAATTCTTTTGCCCTCCTCAAGGGCTTCATCCTTCAGCATCTCAACTTTAGACAGTTTGTCATTGAGCTCTGTCTTCAGGAGTCACGTAGTAACAATCTCATCGCAATATCATTGCGACTCTTCCTGAGCAGCATTTTTTTCTCTTTCTCTTTGAGGAGTAGCTCTTCCAACTCTTTGACTCATTGGGAAAATGAATCCTCTCCTTTTAAATAGAATCTTTCTCTAAAGCCAAGGCCTCGCAGCGTTGGACCGCTTCATCAATTTCTTTCTTATGTGTCGTCTTCAAACGATTATCAGCCTCCGTTGTGTCTTTAGCTCTTTTTTGGGTACCTTCGAGCGGAGACTTGTATGAAGAGAGCTCTTCATCCTGAGCTTTAATGATGTCTTTATCATAAATAGCTTCGAGCTTCAGGCGATCGATTTCGTGCTGACGCTTAATAGAGACTTCCAAGATTTTTTCAGCTAAGTGGACAAACCCATCATGTTAAATGTAAACGTCGTTGTTACAAGCAATGGCGCTTTGTTTGACGTGTCTCGAAATTTGATGAATCGCTGGGAGAAATTTCAAACTATCAAAGCATATTTTCGGGAACATGGCCTTGAGCTCAGTGAGTCTTTATGCTACTGACGGATCATGTATAGGAGCGGGAGGAGTTTGCCTCGAGACTACGGGTGTTTTGTAGGGTTCCCGAGGTTGCCTGGTGCTAGATGAACCAGAATGTTGATCTAGGTGGGCCTTAGGCTGGAACCCCCTTCTGCGCGGACTTCTCCCTGCCTTGCTCTGATTGAGAAGGAGGATCGCAGGAGTAGGAGGACTGGCTGTATTTTTTTCTTCGATAAGATGATTCTAAAGGGCGGTAGTCTCGGTCTCTAGTGTCATCTCTGTCTCGTCATTTGCCGGGGCCCGAATCTTGGCCAGAATGATGAAAAATAGATGACCCGCGAAGACAATCGAGTCCGTGAGTACGTCCCATATCACATGCGTAGAATTTGAATAACGAAAAGTTAGCAAACAATAGAGTGATGGCTAAAATTTAAGTGCAAGGTGAAGTGCACATGTCCGTGTGTGTCCTAGTGTTTCCCCCCGACATACAAGTTTCTTTATCTTTACTTATAGGAGTTTTTTCTCCTTAATTTTGGGCTTGGGCGCCTGCATCGTCTCTTGTGGGCGAATGAAGCTTAAGGGCTTCCAAATCATTGAAGTCATAATTAAGAAAATCATCAAGAGTAGTGAGGTTCGACAAGCCTTTCAAAGAACTCTCTAAGTGTTGAGGAGAAGGCTCTCTCTCCACTGGAGTGATTGTGACCTTAGAGGTTCCACCCACTGTCTTCTTCCTTGTAAGCATATTTCTTCTTTTCCTTCGAAGGGGAGGCATTACTTTGATATTGTGAATCTCAACTACCAGCTCCCGAGCAGGACTAACATTCTCACCAGGTGTGTTTGACACTTTAGCCTCTCTAATCTCACCTTCCTCGGGTGTATCAAGGGCATCACGTGTTGAAGGCCCAACTTGCCTTTCGCCCTTGTCCAAGGAAGACCCGGTTAAAGTGACGCCGTGAGGAAGATTTGTTCGACGACCTTCCGCCAGCAACCCAAACTTCGAGAGCGATTCGTTTGAAATAATAGATCTTATGTCCCAGTCTCCCACGGGGATAGCTTGGATAGCTTCTACGGCTACAGAATACCCGAAGCCTTCGTGACGTGGGCTGATACCTGTAAAAGTAGAAAAAGAGTTAGAAAAGGTGCAATTTCAAGCATTGATCCAGAAAAGAGACTTACTCCCTTCCACCCATCTCCTAGCAAAGCCGGGGTGACAGCGCACACAGAACCATTCCTACTTATACTGGGAGAATTTGCTCCACGCCTCAGTCAGAATTTGACATTTGTTATGTGGCTTAAGATATAACAAGATGGGCTGTCAGATCGTCTCTTGAAACGATAAATATAGCGGATATCGTCAGGAGTCAGGAGCCTGAAAAGGACGCTCATGAAGAGAATGCACGTGCCGTATATGAACGCGTGACTGTTTGAATGTAACTGCGGTGGAGCGAACTCAATATAATGTAACAGGTCGTGGAGGAAGGAATTAAATGGCGGCACGCTACCAACCCAGCACATAAATTTGTTGCAGGCTGTATATCCGACTGGGGGCAAGTGAGGATGATCTTATCCCGATGGAACCAGCACATCGTCAAAAGGAATCCCATGTATTGAGCATATGCGACGAAGAGCACTTTCGTTAATTCTCGAAGCGCGAGAGTCGACCGGATTGTCTAGAAAGATCGCTGCATCCAAGGCATCGGGATCCAAGTTGATGGATGTAATCGTGGGGCTCGAAATATCTTGTACATGAGCTGTCTATAGCTTTGAGGTTCCAACTATTTCCTGTTGAGAAGATGGCTCGGGTCTATCCGAGACTGTGGCAGAACTGGATTTTCTATACATCTCTAATGAGTATAGGATTTGATGAAACACCTGTTTAAACTATATTTGAAAAACGATCAACATTAGACATAACAACAAAAATATTCCCCCCGTGTGGTGTGTCAACTAGTGCAACCGTTCAAGTATAAGTGCCAAAGATTTACAAGTCATAAAGTTGATGGAATAAAGTTAAGCTTTGGACTATCATCTTCGAAGACCGTCTCCAAGAGCTTGTCGTATGATGGTTTCTATTTTGAACTCAACATCGACACTATATGTGGAAGGTTATTATTTGTCTCAATCAAGTTAAACTCAGGATTATAGTTGTTGGGACAGAGAAATTATTCGTCCGGATCAATTCGATATGTTTGTTTGCTTAAGTCCTCGTCCTTGTTTTTGCCATACGTTTAGGCAAAGAAAGTGAGTCAAGTCAACATGAGCTATGTTCGAGTTAGGATGGTTTCGACTATTATTGCCTACTTCACTCCTGCATTCCCTCTTCATCGTTCGACATGAGGGAGTCATGCCACGCCGTGATCATGTCGAGTCGCATTGCTCGGCACATTGTACCTAACTCCTACTTCACTCCTGCATTCCCTCATCACCATGCGGCATAAGGGAGCCATGTCGAGCCGTGGTCATGTCGAGCCACATCGCTTGGCACGTCGAACCTGGCTCTTACTTCCCTCTTACACTCCCTATTACCTCGTTTGACATAAGGGAGTCATGCCAAGCCGTGGTCATACCGAGCCACATCGCTCGGCACATTGAACCCAACTCCTACTTCACTCCCGCACTCCCTCTTTATCGTTTGGCATGCGAAAGTCATACCGAACCACAGCCAACGTTATCCTCCAACTCGAACACCACACTCAACCAACACTCCTTAACCCAGCCAATTCCTACTGAGCCAACCACACATCCTATTCCCTCGCTCGGCAACCCAACAAGATCCTACTTCCTAAAAGCCTCTGACACCCTCTTCCTTCTACATCTAATCCTAAAGCATGTTTAAGTCTTGTGTTCATCTTCCTCGTCTAGACGACTCCTACCATTGTAGTCTAAAAAAAGTTAAAAAGGATCATTATGACTACTAGTCTCGAACTAAACCCTCAATCAGGAGTGTCCAGTGGTCAAGAGATTCATACCTAAGGAATGGCTCAAAGCTTAGGGAATTCTGAATTTGGAATTGAAAATTGTTCAGGTTCGTTGATGGGAGAGGACGTGAGACAATGTATTGGATTCGGAAGGAAAAGGGATATTAAGGTGTTAGCAGGAGTTTGGTGGAAGAAGAGTTTGAAAGCCTTGTAGATTGGAGGTAAAAGTAGAAGGGAGAAAGAGGAGAAGTGTTGGCTTTTATATTAGGAAAGTGGGAAGGTGAATAGATAGTGACCGGTAGAACCGGTCAAGGCATCTCGGTGGTTCAGCATCCAAATGCCGAACAACTCATTGCTTATGTGTCAAAGAAAGGAAAAGAGTCGAATATTGACTCAAAGCGTGTCGTGTTGCCATACACGACACACTTTGGGGGGCAAGTGTTACCCGGTTGATTGACCATGTAACAAGAAGCTCGACATAGATGCCTCGGTCGGCATAAGGCCTCGTTTGGAATAGAAGAGTCACTTGGCACGAAGCCTCGGTCGGCATAAGGCCTCATTTGGTACGAAGCCTCGTTCGGCATCTCCCCTTGATCGGCACGAAGCCTCATTTGGCAAGTCCCCTCATTCGGCATGAAGCCTTGTTCGGCATCTCCCCTCGTTCGGCACAAGCCTCGTTTGGCATCTCCCTTCGCTCGGCACGAAGCCTCGTTCGGCATCTCCGTTCGCTCGGTACGAAGCCTCGTTCGACACGAGCCTCGTTCGGCACGAAGCCTCGTTCGGCATCTCCCCTTGCTCGGCACGAAGCCTTGTTCGGCATGTCCCCTCGCTCGGCACAAGCCTCGTTCGGCATGTCCCCTCGCTCGGCACAAGCCTCGTTCGGCATCTCCCTTCGCTCGGCACAAGCCTCGTTCGGCATGAATTCCTTGCTCGGCATACGAGTGCCATTCGGCATGCAAGCCTCGCTCGGCATTCTCTGGTTCGACCAACCTCGCTCGACAATAAACGTTAGGCATCCCTGGCTCAGTGTGCAGAAGCTACCTACCACGGGCCGAGATACCTCGATCCTAGGCCCGTGAGGGAAGTCCAACCCATCTCTGTCTATAAATAGAAGGGAATGGGAACAGTGAAATGGAATTTTTTTCGAGAACACTGGGGAGACTCTGCTGCTTTCAAGACTCTTTCTTTTCAGTTATTATTGTATTGATTGTATCTGTATTCAATCATTTATGAAAGCAATAAAGATCAAAACTCAAAGTGGACGTAGGCAGTCACGCTGAACCACTATAAATCCGGTGTTCTTGTTTTTGCAGTTAATTTAGCATACAGTTCTCTATTTTAGTTTACTTTCTTCATTAATCTCTCTACACAATTTTCTTAAGGGTGTTAGTGACCAATTTTGGTGCTAATAGTTTCACATGAAATGATTTACGAAATGTAATTATTATATTATTTTGTAGTAAAAACAAATATTTATATAACGATTATATACAACATTTATCTGATGAAACCAAAAAATCTAAAAGTTTTAAAAAATAAAGTACATTATACACTAATTTGTTTATATTAACATTATACACTAATTCATTATTTGAATTCAATAATTATTAAAAAATATTAACTAATGATTTTCTTTGACATTTTAGCTAACATTAATTTAAATCTACTATACATAACAAAAAAATAACATTATACACTAATTTGTTTATATTACCACACACACATAAACTAAATTTATATATAATTAATAGTATAAATTAATAAAGGGATTATGTAAACAAATTATTTTTGTCGACATTTTAACTAACACATACACTAATTAACACTAAATTATGTTACATTAATCAACCCAAATTAGACTCAATTATACATTAATTTTCGGATTTAACATTATCCTAACTTATAATTACAATTTAAATACCAATTATAACGACCCAAAATTTGATCACTAAAAATATGGATATTTAATTATATTTTTAATAATTAATTAATGGATTTTATAACTAAAATAATCTCTTTTTTAAATAATAACAAATGATTGTGTTCCGCAAAATGTAGATCCATGGTGTCTAGTTTTTCCGCAGCCTCCTCATCTCTTCATTCCAGATCTTCCCCTCCATCCTCGTCTTTTTTCGCTGCCTCAACCCTCACCGATTCAGTCTCTTTTTTTCTTGACCTATTCCCAATTTCTTCTCTCTGTTTTTTTAATTTAAGTCAATAGTTTGCTCAACTATCCTTTGCATTTGTACTCCACTTCGCTTTCTCTTCTAATCCTTATTGCTGCATATCATATCCTTTTAATATCCAGATCTAGTGCGTTGTTGCTTAAATTTTGCTAACTCCGCCTATTCTAGCCTCCGCCTTTGTGCCAGATGTCCAACAAGCGCTGGAACTTTTTCTTTCGGTGGAGTTTGTGCTTTGCCCTGCCTCCCATTGCTCGCTTTCCAGTGGTTCTCGAACCTCTTGGGGTGCGCCTAGCCTCAGGTCAGTTTTTCAGCTTTGGTATTATTAAGCTTGTTCTAGTTGCCTCGATGCAGTGTCTTGGTTTCTTGTGCTGTCTACTATGCCTTGGATTTGGATATATGGTTATGGTTTGTGTTAGTCAATGTAGTGGCAGCCTAGTCTCTGGCATTTATTCTGGTGGTTTGGCTTCTGCTGACCAGGTTTAAGTGTTGTTGGTTTTGTTTCATCTTGAGGTTTGAGCGTTTGTCTACTTGTTCAACCTGCTTTTTCGTTTTTTTCTCCATCGAGATTGCCTTACTATAACTGATGTAGGTTGTTTTCTGTGTGCTGAACAGTAGTTTCTGGTATAACTTATTTTGGCATTGCTTTTTGGGATTTTGCTTGCTGTCGCTTGTATTGTCTTGTGGCTGCTAGAAGCTGGGAAATCTTGACCGATTTATACTACCTCTTGCTTGTCATGGATATTGGGATGTTTGGTCTGTCCATCATCGTGGCAATTGTTATTATTGAATAAGTTTGATGTCAGATTGTATGTTATGTAATAGTTATTTGGTCATAGTGTTTTTGCAACTGTGGTTTGAATAGTCAGGTGGTTATTGTGCGTTGTAATAAGTTTTCTTAGTGCACCGTGTTGTTTAGTAGTTAGATACACGGCCTATCTCCTGATTCTCTAATGTATTTATTACTTGTTGTAATAAAAAGTGGACGGTCCATTTTAAAAACTGGCTGGCCTTACCAAAAAAACAAAAGATAGTGAAATCATTTTCAATTTTTGTTTACCAAAATAATTAGTTCAAAGAAAGATTGAAAATGTGACCGAAATTCGTTTTTTAAATTTTCGATTTTTTAAACGGTTAAAAGTTGTCGGCATTGTCGTAACATTTTTGAATACACACTCGTATATTTACAAAGTTTTGGACATGAACATGCATATTTGTATATGTATATACGCATAAGTATGCATATAAATAAAATAGGTTAAGTTTTATTATAAATATACACACACATATACATACATACATACATACATATATATATATATATTATATAAAGATTCCACTTTAAGTACAAGGGAGTACAAAACATGTTTTTGGTGATGTGATGGGTGGGTAGACAAGGCGAGGAAAGAATTTGCATAGGTGGATGGAGAGGGTAAGGTAGCGCAAGAGGGGTTAAATTACTAAGGCTATTTTAGTAAATTCACTGGTTAACTTTACATAAAACTAACTTTTCTTATTTTATCGTTCACTATTTCATTTTTAAATTTCCTAAAGCTCTTAAGCATGCTTTCATGCTTCTCATCATATTCTAAAAGTTCAAAAATCTTAGAGTATCATTTTAAAATCGCTTCCAAGTTTGCTAAAAACACTTCTTCCACTACTTCACTTTCTCTTCTAAGTTCAAGCTACTTCCACCTAAAAAAGGTCAAGGTCGTACCTCATATGTGTAATGACCCGAAGTTTTGGATATTTGAAATTGGAATATTTAATTGATTTTAAATAGTTAAAGGGTTAATTTTGACTTGAATTTCAAATGTCACTATTTATTGGGTGATTTAATTATTTGAATTTAATCACTGGGAATTGGGAAAAATATTAAATCTTGAGTTTTAATCCGTTAAAAATAGTTTGAAGGCTTACAAAATTTACACTGATAGTACTGAAGATATTAAAAGTATTAAAATTGAATTTGGAAGTGATCTGTTTGGTTTTAAAAATATGTCGTTTGAATTGACATTTAAAAATAGCCTTCCGAGGTACGGCCTCGGATTTCGACGAAACCAGTTCCATTAGATTCGTAATAGTGTTTTATTATCGGATTTCAAATTTCGTAGCATTTGGGGTTATCGTATGATTGTATGGTATATAAACGCGCTGAAATTTATATCGAATATTTAATTTAGTAATTGAATTCAAAAAGCTATCTTCTCCATACGATCGAATTAGGACTCGAAACCTTTTCCATTGCGTTTGGAATAGGGGTATAACATTATAAACGTCTGGCGGCATGGTAGGTCAATATTTTGAGTTACATTTATTGAGATAATTTAAACTTAAATAGTATATATATATACCCTGTCAGCCTACAGCTGAAATTTCTTTCCCA
The DNA here is from genome assembly GCA_030765085.1 of Allium cepa. Classification (NCBI taxonomy): domain Eukaryota; kingdom Viridiplantae; phylum Streptophyta; class Magnoliopsida; order Asparagales; family Amaryllidaceae; genus Allium; species Allium cepa. Next base: position 24,173,954 of record CM060938.1, on the reverse strand, counting down.
TCAGCCACCATCCTATCATCTCAGTGACCCTATCCTATACCTGTGCAAACCTATCCCACCAATCTTGTCCCCTTTTCCCATTCGGCATGCTTCTGTCATTTCTTTCCCCCTTTTGTTTCTTTTTAAAATCACATCCTCATTCAATTCAACAACCAAAGTAATAAAAACAAATAATGGATGAAAGAATTCTCTTTAAATTGAATATCATTTTCCCCTTTTTCTCATTCTCAGTTCTAACCGAATTCGACAGAGAGAAAAAAATCAAAATCATGTTTTCCATTCACAAATCGAAATCGATATTCGATCTCCAAAAAAACAGAGAATGCACGCGTGTGGGAGGCGCGACCAACGCTAGAGAAACTCGTTCGCGCGAGGGTCGGGGATAAGATTTGTTTGGGGCGATGGGAATGGCCATCACATGGATGGGCGAGGGCGCAGTCGTGGTCGGTGGCGGTAGGCAGTGGTGGATCCGGCTTTGGGTTCGCAATTTTTGGCGACGTTCGAAGGATGGTGGGTTGGTCGCTCGTGCTCGAATGACGGCGGCGTGTGAATGTGGCGGATGGTTTTTTTTAGCATGGCTTGGTGTGGCTCTGGAAAAAGGACAGTGGGGCTTCATGTTAGGGTTGCGTGCACAGTTGGGTAGGTGTGTCTCGCGTGCAAACGATTGGAGAAGAAGAAGCTCTGTAGCTTCTTGGGTCAGGTCGATGGTGCCCGCGAGGAAAGGTTATCAGTGAGGTATTTCTGACTTAATTTAAATTTACTTAAAATTTAGAGTAGTTAATTTATTTTAAAGAAAATATACATATAGTGAAGAAGAAAAGTTTTTATAGAAAAGGAAGATTGCCATTTTTGTTATGAGTAAAAGAAAAAATATATAAATATGGATATATTCATATAAAGATATACAGTGAAATATATATATATATATATATATATATATATGCAGATTTTTAAAAATTTATACATATTTGTGCAGAAAGAAAAAAGATGAGATGAACAGCAAAAAAAATAGGGCGGTTCTGTTTTAATTTAATATAGGCTGAAAGGGAATTTATTTTCTTAGAATTTAGTAAATATATATATAGGTAAATAGAATATATATATATATATATATATATATATATATATACATAAGATTGTGGAATATAAGAGTTTATATAAAATTCGGATTTTTAAGCCTATATATATTATTTTTATATGCAGTTTGAAAAGAAAAAAAATTAAAAATGCACATATTGTAAATTACTGATTTATTTTAAGATATATATTGGTAATCTCTTTTTATAAAGTTAATGGTGAATTAAACTATTTTAGTTGCAAACTGAAAAGAGAAAAAAATAAAAGGCCAGTATTTATTTAAAACTAGTTAATTAAAATTTAGTAAATAAATAAATGGTAGTTAACTGTTCGATTATTTCAAATGTTAATAAACCATATAATGTTTATACAAGGTTTAAAATCGGGAAGAAACCAAGTCGAGATTGGATTGGGTTGCAAAAATAAAGGTCAGTTAATCTCACCCAAATCTGGATTATCGGTTAATTTAAATAGTTAAAAATTTAAATTAATGATTACTTGAATTGATAATTTATTAGCAGTCTAGGTGTATCATATATATAGTAGTATATATATTGGAGTGATTGATATTCCCGCATTATAGCGGATGAGACCCTATGTGCCTCGCGTAATAGCGGATGACCCTATATACCACGATATCCCGCCTTGAAGCGGGATTGATATTTTTATATTGTGCTAACATATGTGGATGCAGGGAAATAGGTTAGAGGGATCCAACTGGATTCCTCTAAAATATTGAATTTATTTTTATATTCAATTATATGAAATATTGAATAATTCTGTGATATATTATATTGAAAAATTAATTTATTTGATGTTAATATATTGCTGGATATATTGTCATTTTAAAATATAAATATTGAATTTTTAAATGAAAATAAAAAGGGAAAATTTAAAGTAGGAAATTTATAGTAAATATGGATAAATTTAAAAAGAAAAGAATTGGAAAAATAAATAGTTAGATTTTTAAATCCCATATAATAAATTCCATGGGAAAAATAAGGATTTTGAACAATGTGAGAAAAAGAGATTTTTAAAAATAAGGACTTAAGCTATATTGTTGTAAGTACGAAGGAATATATTTTTAAATATAAGATTTAAGTGGGCTGAGAAAAAAATAAAAGGAGAATTTTGAAATAGAGTATGGAATTGACATTGCAGATTTAAATAAGTTGTTAAATTATAACAGAGGAGTAAAACTGGAATTAATGGATTTCGGAATAAATTTAGATAAATCGAGAAATAAACTTTAAAAAATAGAATTTAATTCCAGAAGATCGATTTCGAAATCGATTAAGTATTTTTGAAACAGTGGTTAAAAAGGGGAATGAGATTATGAGATTTATAAACGGGGTTTATAAATTAAGTGAAATAAATATCACTGGATATTTGAGATTCTTAAATTCATGGTGGGAATTTATAAAGAAATGAGTAATTCGTGTTAAAAATAAAAAGGTGGTTTGTAACGACCCTGAAATTTAGAGCCAGTTTAAAATTTTAAAATCGCTTATTTAATGTAGAAATTCTAATTTTCACAAACAACTTCCGTTGCTATCCAAACTTCACATTTGGAATGCGTCTAGGTAGACATAGGCGTACGCCAAATTTCATTGAATAATATTGAAGTAAATTATGCTCGTCGCATTTACATATTAGTTTAAATCTTATGTGTAAATTTTCTATTGTCCGAACTCAAATATTTTTCACAATGTTGCATAAGAAAAATGTTCTGAACCTGACGGCGCATTTCGTTTTGTCAAATTTCGCTTTTAATTGCTGGTTAAATTGTTCGCTCGTGCAAATGGTTTAATAAGATTTACCACTTCGCAAACTGTGTCGAACCATCAATATCTTTATACCTTGTGTTCGTCTCATTGCACTGATCAAAACGGTATATTTGTTTGTGCCAATCGGAGTTCGGCATTGCAAATTTTAAATTGTTTAACGGAGTACAAACTGGTCCGTTATGCAGCAAAAATCGGTACCCAACTTTCCAACGTTCAAAATTCTAGGAGCTTTGACCCTTCAGAAACCAAATAGCCGTCACCTTTACAGAGAACATCATTGCTTGGCCTGGGGACTCTAAACCCCTCTGTATATATATCTCTGCAACCCTCTCCTTGCATTAATTACTCAGCTCATTAATTGCTCACTGCGTTTCCTGTTTCTCTCTGGTACGTGATAGCTCTACTCTCTCTCTTCTCCCTCTGCATAATTCTTTTCTCTTCCTCCCTCCCCATCTTTCTTTTACTATTTGGTTGTTCTCTCCAGTGAAGAAAATGAAACCCACTCCATGCAACCCAACCATCTCCGCGTTCCATGCACCAGCCCACCTCGTCCACCTCCAACCCAGTCCGCCTCCGCCTCCACCACCAGAAAACCAACAGACCACGTCCGGCCTCTACCTACTACCCGCGTCCAACACTCCACCAGCCGCCTCCCCTCCACTGCCCACTACCCGCGTCCCACACTCCACCAGCCGCCTCCCCTCCACTACCCACTACCACGCACGGCCCCCAGTTCGCACGCCCATCAGCTCCGCCCCATGCAGCCAAGTCCCCCCCCCCCCCACACGGCCCACTCGACCACCCGCATCATAGCCTCCGCCCCACGGCTCCACCAACCCCAGACCGAACTCCGCCTCCTCACACACTTCGCCACCCACCTCCGCATCCCCGCGTCCCACCGCCAGCCCACACACGACAATGACCAACCCACCCCACTGCCTGCTCCTCTGCCTGTTTCCCTCTCCGCCATTCACCTCCGCGCACTGGCCAACGACCACCTGATACCGCCACTGCCAGCCCAGTCCATGCAAAGAATAAGAAACTTTGTTTTTGTTTATATGTAGTTGATATGTACATATTTTAGTTGAAAAAATATAAAAGAGTTCTGTTATAAACATGTTATATTAAAAATGTATAAGTGTCCATGTTTTAAGTTTTGATATATACAATATATAGTTACATAGCTTCAGTTGATGTTAGTTTAGTTTCTATGTTATATATATATATATATAAAGTTTAAACAAAAAAATTTATATATCTGGTTTGTTTTATTTTGTTATATACAGTATAAAGTTTATATAAAGATTTTATATACAGTTATAGTTTTATAGGTTCATACATATAATCAGTTGTATATGCTCACAAACAACGTTTTGTTGTGTTTTATTCCAGCTCCCGCTATTGATCCGGAAACATAAGCTATTTCCATCCCGCTTGTCGAATCTATCTTGCTTCCTTGATAGGTATGGTTATATATATATATATATTCAATCGATATATATTGCAATAAACAAATTATTGGTTAATTATTTGTTGATTGCAGTTGTGTTCATTTTGCGTCGTGCTTGTTAGGGTATATCTTATCTATTCGTCTTCATGCTTCGCCATCATCTTCTTCAACCACGCAAGGTGAATATTTCATTCACGACTCAATCTATTATGCTATGATAATCAAGTGATAAATTGTTGTAAATATTAATTTGGATATTAAATTGTTAGTTTACGATAAATAGTTGTGACACTAAAATTGTTATGTGATGTTAAATTTGGTTGTTAATCTAAGTGAAATTTAATATGAAATTAATATTGATATAGGATAGTCAACAATATAAAATGGATTATATACGTTGAACTTGACCCCTTTAAATGTTAAATAAATTGTCGCGTGGAAATAGCGTTAACTATACTTTGAACCATTGAATGTATGATTGATGTAGTAATTTGATAATAGACACCAAGTGAAACCATAATGTAATAATCTTAAATCTGCATGAAACGATAGTGTGGATTCTAGGAATAATTATATTAATTTGCATAAATAACAAATGTAAGTTAATACGATTATTTCGGGATTATTTAATAGATTGTTAAATTGTTATGTATGGTTGCTATTGCTTGTTTATTTACTTTGACACCATCCCAGTTATCATACTGCAAGTCCCCATTGCTATGCTTTGTTTTATATTGAATGATATTGGGTTGAAATGATAAATACCCAATTAAACAACTTGGCCTAGGATAGAAAATAAAAATAAGAAACCCGATTGGTCAACAAAAATCATTTTGAACTTGAATAATATTTTAAATTAAGGAATGAACTTAACAATTTGTTTGGAAATTTAATAACGAACTTAAGGGATTTAAGTTGAAATAAATTAATGGATTTAAATTGAAACGGATTAATAAACTTACCCAATTGGATAAAATGAATTGGAAAATTTAACTGAAATGAGATTTAGAAATGAGTAAGTTTTAGAATTTAATAATTTAAAGATTTATTAGATTTGTTAGATTTAGATTTAAACTCGGCTTTAATTAAATAGATTTGAACTCGTTATAAGTTAAATTTGAGATTTAGAAAATTTTGACTTACTAATTTAATGAATTTAAATTAGGGATAATTTAAATTTAAATGATTTTAAATTTAATGAATTGTCAAGTCAGGACATTGTAAACAGAATATGGATTAAGTAAATTTGTAACTCGGAAATAACTCATTTGTAAAGTATAGATCAGTGAACCCGATAAATGGAAATGGATTTCTTTAAATAGAAATTTAATTGAATCGGTAAATAAATCAAATGAAGTTTGATAAAAGGAATTTAGTTAATGAAATTAATTTAATTCAATTTATGATAACAGTGGATGTAAAGATGAAGTGAAATGAATAGAATTTGATTTAATGATTTAAACTAAGTTTACCATTGAATTGAATTCGCTGATTTTGAACTAAATTTAATAAGCGACATTGAGACCTTATTTAATTTGAACCGGAATACTTAATTTTAAATTGTCAACTCAAATGTTTGAACTAAAAAAATTGCATTTAGAAATATGTTCCAAAATATCTAAAATAAATTGAATCGTGAAACGTCAAATTTTGGAAGTCAAATTTGCACCTTGACTTTTGGACTTTGATTTGTTTAAACGTTAATTTAACCGTCCATCGGGTAATAAATACGTAGTTATTAAAGAGACCGGGATCGGAAATGGACATACTCTCTGTCGATGCCGAAAACCACTTTAATAACTATTATACGCGAAGTGTTGATCCAGAATGAAGTGGATGGTTTGGTGAACGCGTTGACTGAAGAAAGAGAACGATATTGGATGACCCCTGGCATGACTAAAACAGGAGCCGCGCCGGGCCATTGAGGATCGCCACCTCTACGGACACGCTTCTTCGATACCATATCTATTACTTTTGTGATTCGATTTGGGTGCACCCCTTGATTTGGGAGTGTTGTTTCGCGGTGTTGAGATAGTAGCTACTATGCTCAACATCAGTCCGGATCACGCAACTACTAGTATCCTAGTTGGTATCGCCTCATGTACCTTGTCATACTGATTATCCTATTCACGACTACTACGTTTTGTTTTGTGTCATACCTATGGGGTACCCTTTGATAACCACTAGTTTACGGTGGGGTTTACGGTGCTGTATAGACTATGGCATTATAAAATGTGTTAAGGGGAATTATGGTAACGCCTTAACGCTATTTTAATATCGTACTTTACTGATTAGGCATTATCTACATATCGTATTCTATTGTGTATATAGATAGTTTATCGGATCCTTAGAGATGTTTTATTCATCTTTGAGTTATGAACTTTATTCCCTGCACTTGATTATCCTGTATAGGATTTTGAGTCCTGACTCGAGTGTTTCTTTTGTATATGCTCGGGTCAGTCTGAAGCTATCTCGTTTGCTGATCAAGGTTGGTTGAAGATGCTGAAGACTTAGCATTTATCTTTATCAGTCTATTTCTATTTCAGTATTGATGTCCTTGTCTGTTGGACATTTATGTATTTCCTTTCAGTCACCTTTTGTTTAGACATTGTTGTACTTTATGTAGTAGCCTCGTGAACTGCTATTATGACGATGTATTTTCCACTGCATTATTCTGTGATTGTTCAGTGACTGTGATGTTGTATTGATTCTCACTTACATTTATGTATTTATAATCCCATAATGATTCGTGTTTTGTATTATTTAAGTTGACATGTGTGGATTATTGTCAATTTAAATGGTCCAAATACGCGGTTTGTTATATGGTTTTATTTTAGAAGTATGGAAAAGAAAACTTACGGGATTGGGACATAAATTAAACTGGAAATAAATCGAGAATGATTTATAAATGATTAGATCGGATATATTGGAGTGGAAAGTGTATTCTCGTGAAAATCTAAGTATATTTTCAAAGAAAGATTTCTAGGTATAAATTGGAAGTTTTAAAGGCATTTGAAAGAATGTTTTAGAAAGGTTATTTTTAGCTGTTTAAAAATTGTTAAAGTAAATATTTATTTAAGTTAATCTTAGCAGTTAATTATTTAAAAAAAAAGTTAAATTAGTATTTTGATGCAAAGGATAATTATTGAATATTTATACCCTATATTATAGTTTTATTTTAGAAGTAGTTTGGCTAAAGTTTTATTTGAGAAATTATTACAAAATTTCATAACTAGTATTTTAAATAGAGTGTTTTAAATAGTTTATTTTTAAATGTTTTAAGTGTATCTTTGGATAAAGTGATTTAATTTATTTAAAAGCTAAATTTTAAAAGACTTGGTGCTTTTAAGTGGAAATAAAAACAACTGGTTGAATGATTGTTTAATTTGATAGTTTTTTAACCGACTATCAATGTTGGCCAATGCATTGATCGTTTCGGAGAGACCGGGATCGGATTTAATTATCCAAAATCCACTTCGATCCGGTTTGAATGTTTGCGAATGAAGACAATGAAGATGATGAACACGGTGATTCAGTTTGTCCAGACCCAGGGCAACGTGTATGGAATGCTATCAGACCATCGTCAGGAGGACGATGAGTGTAACGACCCGATATTTCCAACCATTCGCATCCGCACATGTCGGACTTGAATTGTTCAAAATACTGCGTTGTAAATAAAATTTAGAAAATCTCAAAATACACAGTAAATAAATAATCAAGAATCATAGACACAGAATCAGAATACTCGCAGCGGAATATAAAAATAACTTAGTGGTTCATGAAGCCACTATCAATAGTCTCAAAATAAGTATAAAGTACATAGTCTTAAACCAAATATAGTTTAAAATCTCCACAAAAAATATCAATATTAGATTGTCTTGATTATAAAGCCTGATAAGAACTGAACAGAAACTTGACGGCAGCTTGAAAAGAGATGATCAGCAGAAGTCCAAGCTCCGGAGTGAAGTCTGAACTGAAACTCAAGCTGCCCCAAGCGTAAATTAAAACATAAACACTCGAGTCAGGACATACATACTTATACAGTGTAAGCTAATTCAAGTGAACTGTGATAAAATACAAGTAACTTAAAGGATGCTTGGGACCGCCCATCCTCTGAGGATCCGTTAAACTATTTACTATATAGTAATACTTCGCTATTATAATAGTGTCTATTAGTAAAATAAACTTACTTTTAAATAGCATTAAGGAGTGACTCAATATTCCCCTTAACACGTAATAGTCCTATTAGTCCATACAATATCATAGTCCCTCCTGATCGGGAAGCCACTAGAGGATACCACACAGGCTACGGGAGAAAACCAAACTCGTACAAGGCTCGCTATGGTAGGTGACACGGCACAACTAGGCAATGCCAGGGTTGATATACCAATTGCGCATCCGGACCAGTGGTAACGCGTAGCTGCTACTACCGCCCACCTCGAAGAACACTCCCAAATCAAAGGTGCACACCAAACAATCACAAAGTAATAGAATGACATACGAAGAAGTGCGTCCGATCAAAGGTGCTACCTCATTAGTCCGTCAATCGCTCCTGATTTATCCACCTTATGCCAACTCATGCGAGTCGGGTCCACGTATTTACCTCAAAGGAAACGTCACCACCATCCTACTTCATTCTGGAATCTCCACCGCATACACGGTTGTCAAAGTGGTTTTCGGTATCGACAGAGAGTATGCCCATATCTGATGCCGGTCTCTTTAACAACCAACGTTATTATTACCCGCGGTTATAAAGAATCTAAAATAGTTTATATTTCAATCAAAATGCTGCTTTTGAAACTATTTAAAAGTGAAGCTGTTTTTCTTACAAAATAAAATATAAAATCTCAAAAGTTTAGCCTTAGTCCAATTGTATCAACTACAGAACTTACAAAGTGCGGTAATATCCTTTATAATAAATTTGAGTAAATTAAAATTTAGATTTCAATATAATTTCAGCAAAATTAAACCTTTTATTTAAACAAATCAAAATTTTCACTTTTAAATAGTCATTTAAATTTCTCAATAATTTATGATTTTTATTAAGTAAATTCTTCAAGTATATATCTAACTTTTATACTTTATATAAAATCAAGTACACATTTTCTATGAATTTTACTTAATAATTAAGTTAAATTACCGTTTCCAAAATAACTAAATTTCCAATTAATTTCCTATCTTACCTTTATTTCAAAACCAGCCTCCCATTTCTAAATCAAGTTATATTTCAACTTCCATATTTCACTAATTTAACTATTTAATTCATAGAAAACCTATCCTCGCTTTATATTCAAGTTATAACAAATTTCATATTTTATTTCTTAGCTAAAATTCTATTTATTTTACAAATCCAAATTTACAAGAGAAATTTATACTTTAAATTTTTAACTTTTATTTATTTACATCTTTAACTTGTAAAATATAACTATGCTTAAGAATCATTTTAAATCAAATTTTAAAAAAATATTATACATTCTAATTTTACAAATATTTAATAATTCTAGAAATTTATACATGTATATATATATATATATATATATATATATAACCACGGGTCTGTATAATATTTTCTAATCTAGGTCAAGTGTTACTGATAATATATCATTTTAATCCGTAATTTATAAAGAAAATCCAGGTTTTTTCATTTCAAACCCGCAATCCCAAGTTAAATAAATAACTAAATGAATAAATGAATAAAATAAATATCGTTCAGGCCTATCATTTCAGCCTGTAACGATTTCTATTCTACAGGGAACTAGCAGTGGGATTAAGCAGTAAACTAATAAATAGTATAACAGCATAAATAAGACAGTATCTAATATAACTGATGATGTGTAGGTTTAATAACAGGATTTTTAACATCATCAATTTATATAACAGTCAAATAAAATGAAATAAAATTTTATTCTACAATTACACTTGTTATTAATTCACAGATATATAAGTACGTTTGTCAGGTGAGAATACTCACCTTCTCAAAGCTGTAGAATTTATTCAAGCAAAGATATCTACCCCGAAAGAAGAGTACAGAAGGCACGATCAATTTTCAGTGGATGCAACGACTTGATTCAAATCTTGAACAAAGTAATTAAATAAAACTAAGTATTCGAATCTTATCACGAACACAACAAATTTGAAACAAGATTGAATTAAAGGAAATTGACACAACGGCTCGACCACTCACCACACGACTTGACCCACATATCAAAGGCTTGGCTTGTTCATTCATTCCTTTTTTTTTTACTAAGTGCAACATGTGGTTTACGTATTAATACTTCATTATTATTCTTAGTATACAATACTTCATATGGATCTGTTCATAGTGCATAAAGACTGTTATTCATGTATGTATCTACCTACCTATATTCACAATATATCCTAACACGCTAATGCTCAGGATGTTCTACTCACATGCACAGGTGGCTCCCTACTATTCTATTTACCCTCTTATTATAATATTTTTTTTTATTTTTTTATAAAAAGGCACGGCCCTTGCTAAATTTAGAAACTCGAATGTATGCACTCCTAACACTTCACGTCATGGCATAGAGGACTGGTTACACAAGCTACTGGTGGCGCACATTTTCTGCTTCAGAAATGCAAAAGGGTAATTTCAACCTAGTCTCTAGTTGGACAACACAACACTATGCTTGCCCATACATTCATTCCTGACATGTACGCATAATTTACTTCTCCCTTTATTTATTTATTTATTTTATTATTTAAACTGAACGCATGCAGTAGCATGCCAAGTCAGTGGCTAACGACCCAATCATGCAGGAGCAAAATGCAAAATGATGCGGCTCTCTTCCCTATTATATTTTTTTCAAAGCCTGAAACACAAACATTTGAAACAGATTAAGGCAGGGTTAAACTCAGGTGGCTCAAGCCTATATACGTGCATGCACTCGAGATTTAGTCCTATTGGCTGATGTCAAAAGGTGGCGCACGCATTGTTTTCCCTTTTTTTCTTTTTTTTCGAACGTTGGTCAGCACAAAGTCACGGGATGGTTCATGGTGTAAGGTCGGTGACAGAACAAGGAGCGAATGGTGGTGGCGGAGTAGCCGAGCATGGTGGAACAAACAATAGAAAATAGAGAAAAACTAAAAAAAGAAAGAGGAAAATAAGAAGGAAGAAGGGATGCAGCTATGTATCTGATGCTACCTGAAGCATTAGCACGACAGGGAAGAAAATGAATGAAATTGTTGCAAATGTGCTACGTATTTAAAGATGAGCTTGCGGTAATGGAAATGTAAATGAGGGGTTATGAATTTATATAGTGGGTTGCGTGTTTTTGGGCATGCGAAAAATCAATGCAGGAAAAAAATGGCAAGTGAATTCAAATTTTAGAATGCTAAAAGAACTAAATGATTTCAATGTATTATTAAAGGTTGCGTTTTATAATTAAATTGGTTGAGTGATTTTAGCAAAGTAACTGCAAGAATTGATTTAAAACAATTATACCCGTGATTGGAATATGTACATAGGGTATCTTGCGTTATTTTAGAGGAAGAAACTGGAAGAGATAAATGAACTTTTGAATGTACTCTAATAAATAAAATCTTGCACTGATTTTAAGGTGAAAATAGGCGACGATTAATTTGTTTCGTTGATTTACAAAAGAAACGGCAAGAAAAATGGAGCGTCTATGGGTTAAATTCTTTATTTAGCTAAGATAATAATTTAAAGAAGGCGCATGATGGAGATAATTGCGTTTGTTAAAAATGCAAGGAATAAATTACTTAGGAACGGTAAATGGAAAGGAAAAAAAAGAACATGATTATTTAAAAGATGTAAACAGGCGATGATTTTAGGGTGAAAGAAATAGGCAAGCAATTAATTGATTGCGTTGATTTTTGGGAACTATGGCAAGAATTTAAAAATGTGAACAGTTATGAAATTTGTGATCATGGGTTTTCATTTCTATAAGAGAAGTTGCGCAATTCATGTAAAGGAAAAAAATATGGCAAGAAACCATTTTTAAATGGTCAGGAGATTATTCTGCATGATGTTTGCTTTAAGAAGAGGTAAATTTCGTTGATTTATTAATTTAAAAACGCAGGCAAAATGATAAAATGAGAAACGCCAATTCAAGGCATGCGAAAATTTTAGGCAATATTTGTTAGAATGACAAGAGAAATAACTGCATAGATTTACGTGGGAGAGGTCAAAGGCAAAAAATAACAATTTTGAACGTGTTTGATTAAAAGATGCAAACTGCATAGGTTAAAACGCAAGAATTAATAAAATTTGTTTTTGAATGGCACGTAAATTTAGCGGGTTATAAACCTTATTGATCGTGACTTATTGTTCAACAGAGGAGGAATGGTTTAAATTTTACACCAAAGTGATTGCGTTAAATGGTGAGGCACGTTTTACACTTAAAGGGAGTAATTTGCGTTGATTTAATAGAAGAAGGAAACTGTAAGCAAATAAAATTTAAATAGTAGGGAAAATCAAAGATTTCATACCAATTTTACAACGATTGAAAATAAAGGAAAAGGTAACATTTACATGCGAATTTAGGCAACTTTTAAACGAAATTAATAGGCTAGGAAATTTATTCATTTACCACCTAGAATTGCACATCTACAAATTAATTAATTATTTATATCTGCGGTACGAATTTTTAAGAATGCGTACTACAACCGCAATAATATACACCCAAATTTATACAAAAGTAACGGTTATAGGTTATTTATTCCATCAAATAACGTGCCTTTTAAACGCGTAATTAAACAGTTTATTAATACACTGTAAATTTTGAAATTTATTACTTAGCTAAAAAAATAAAATTTGTTTACGTTCTTCTGATTCATATTACCATTTACAAGGAAATTTATTATTCAAATGGATGTAAATAAGTAAAACAAAATATTACTAATTTTAAAAAGGTAGATAATCCATTTTTAAAAAAGACAAAAGCAAAGTATAAATGTTGTTACAATAATTCAGTTGAATTAAAAGAATTTGAAATTAGAGTTTGAAAGATAAAATTTAGAATTTTAAAAATTCCAATTAGAGTTAATCTTTAACAAATTCAAAATTTCAGAAATCTTATCCTTTAATTAAAAATTTGAGAAATGTTTTAATCAATTTTAAAATTTTACATTTTTATATAATAAACCCCAAAGTTTTATAATTTAAAGAATGAAATATTTGTTAAATTTTGGGCTGTTACAATGAGCATTCTAATGAGATGTATTCCAAAAAGATAACGCATAGCCTCAAGCCTCATCAACGGGGAATGACTAAAACAGGGGAGGTTCAGTAAGGCTAAGTGGGTAGCATCCAAGTAGGGAAAGGTCACCTCTGTCTAGATGTCCCTTTTTGATCTTGGCTTAGTGGATGGTTGTTGATCCCAACCGCAGGGTGATCTTATTCGGACTATCCAGTAAGGGGTAGCTCCGGTCTTGTGTTACAGGGGATCGGGAGCGGTCCTCGGTACGTTGATCTAGGCTAGGTATTGTGACGGGTGGTACCCCAGTAGTCCTGTCATTGTATGGAATCCAATCTCCAATAAGCGCATGTACTGTTTTGATTGTCCCCAACTATACTGGAACGTAAGATGCAAGCATTTCAACTAGGTTCTATTTTACTTTCGATAGACACTACTATAATATCAGACGGATTTGATAAAAATGTTTTAGGTTATCGTAAGGTAAAAACCCGGCATGTTTATTTGTGGTGTGTTCTTACGAGATACCTTTGGTTTCAAAGGATTTGGAAAACTTTAATAATTCAATTGAGTGTGTTTTCTCACACTAGTTTTTCAGACTGACTCGGGTGTTATTTTATTATAATGCTCGGGTCAGACCGAGTATTACAGGTACGAGATAGGATGCTTTGGAGCTCAGGAGACGAGCTGGATGCGAGACGTATCACACGTACTTGATGTATATTCCGTTGTGCAGTGTAAGCTGTATAGTCAGCTTTTGTAAGGACAAGTTATTATAACTGTCCAGTTGTGTGCTATGGATTGTGTTGTAACCTGATGATTGTAAGTATTATATAGTTACAGATTCTTTTGTACAAAATCAGTTGTTATATATTATATGTTGTTCCGCTGTTATTGTGAGATTCTAATATTGTTTCTATTTTCTTCTTCTACCTCTTTCTTCTTTAGCCCTAATGATTTTTAATTTCGACTACTTTGAGTTGAACTAATGGAGAATATTTTCGACTCAAAGGGGTATGGATTTGTGGGCTGTTACATATGATTGACGCCAAACCATATATTGCTAAAGCTAAGCGCATCTCCATGTTTTCCAAGCAAAGTTCAAGCCTTTTTCCTTAGGATCTGTAGTCTTAAGCTTTTGCAAAAGTTTTATTGGAATTTGGGTGAGTAAATCTCTAAATTTTGGAAAGAATGTACCTTTATATATATGTTGTTATATGATTACTTATATGTATTGTTGTTTGGTTGGATCGAGGAAGTGTTTGGATGTGTATGTATATGCTAACTTATGGATCAGCATTTGAGATGAATTAATGGTTAAAGAAATATGTTTGGTTAGGAAGTTGTGATCTTGGATGTGTTATGGAAATGATTAGTTTATGTATACATGCATGGATTATGGATAAATGGTTTATAGTTAGAAACTTAAGATGTTAAAAAGGGCTTGAGATCCATTTTCAAAAATCCAATGGTTTACCAGTTTTGATTCATAAAATGTTTCTGTTTTAGTTTCTAACTGTGGTTTAAGATTTCAAAGTCTTTTTTAATGTTTTAAAGGAGGTAAAGATAAAAAGGATGATGTTTTGGATGGTAACTTCGAAAAGTAATTCTGAGTTATTACATCCATAGCAATCGTCGCTATGGATGCAGTTCGAGAATTTAACGATTTCAAGTTTTAAAAGTGTTTCTTTTAAATGTTTTTTGAAAAACCATTTTCAAACTCAATTAGTAAGCATAAAAGTTAATTATTATTTAGTTAAGTATGATTCCAATAATTAGTTAATTTATTTATTAAGAATAATTATTTTATTTATTTAATTGGTAATTAAGTTAAATAATTAGTAATTAATTAAGAAGTTTTAATTACTGATTAATTAAGTTAAGAGGTAATTAAGTATTAATCATTATTTAATCAAGTTTAATTATTTTAAATTAATTGTTATTCAATTAAAGGTTAATTATTATATTAATTATTGCTTAATTAGAGTTTAATTATAAATAAATGTTTATTTAATTAAGTTTAATTTTAATTTATATTAAAGTTAATTAAGGTTTAATTATGATTTAATTTCGATTTAATTATGATTGACTAAGATTTAGTTAAGCTTTAACTTACGATTTAATTGAGATTTATTTTAAAAAGTTATTTAAACTCTATCACTTATGTATTTTAAATCAACCTTCTTCTTTTAGTGCATTGTTTTAAAACAAAGGATCTTTTGTCCATGCCACTAAGTAGCCAAACAAATTAAAGTACTTAGAATAAAACGTTGACACATTTTATTGGAAGTAAGTCGACTTGTACTTATCACGAATACCGCATTTCGAAAACGTGATGAATACAAGAGAGTTAATTTCGATAAGCCGATCATGATAATTTAAGCATATGGAATGTATTTCCATATGTAAATCTTTACACCCTGATAGTGGAGTTGTCCACTATAAATAACTTGACCCTTTAACATTATCGAATGTTGGTTCGGAGATATTGAGATCAGATAACGGTTATTATTTGAAAACTACTTTGAAACAACATAAGCGTTCGAATTGAAAATATTTGAAAGTCATGATCCAAGGCGAAGACTTAGAAGTGCATGGATTATTTGCTACTAACCTTGAGGGTGATTCCAAAATAGATGTAGTGGATGTAGTGCTTTTGGTTCGTTCATCACCTGAACGACTTGTATGGACGAATGTTGACATTGCATCAATGTTGGTATTCCAAGTGAGCAGTGTCATATGAAAGGTAAATCTTAGCCTCAAACCTCATAAACTGGAAATGACTAAAACATGGGAGATGTAGTAGGGCTATGTGGGTCGCACCCATTAGATTATGTCATCACCAAATCAAAAATTGATATTTGATCCATTTTTGTATGCTTTGGTACGGTTGATGATCCCAACCATGGTGGTGATGTGTTCGGTACTATTCAGCAAGGAGTAGGCCAGTCCTGTGTTTGCAGAGAATCTACGCGTGGTTCTCGTGTGTTTATCTAGAGATGCACCATGGTGGGTGGTATCCCAGTAGCCCAGTCATTGTATGAAAATCCAACTTTCAATAAGTGACATCGATTTTAGTTGTATACCTATTATGCTATAATTTAATAATGTAACAATATCGGCTCTGTTATATATTTACTTGAAAATGCGAGACATTATGATAATATCACTGGATTTTCTATAAAAGTGGTTTGGTTATCGTAGCGTAAAAACTCATCCGTGTTTATGTGCGGCGTGGTCTTACAAGATACCCTTGATTCTAAAAGTGTTTTAAAAGAAATAATTCAGTTGTTTGATTTTACTCACACCAGACCCATGTTTGATTCGGAGTTTTATTTTTCTCTCTAAAACTCTTGAGTACTCAAATTTGTATGAGTAGCGAAGTGATCTAGATTTCTCATGGTTAAATTTCATAGGTGCTGGAGCAGGTGGCTTCACTGTTCCCTAGTTATTATATATTTCCGTTGTGTGTGTATGTATGATCTATGTATTAGTTATGTAGGGACATGTAATTATATCTGTTCTAGTTGAAATATATATTGTAATGACTCAGTTGCACTATTATGGCAGTACCTATGCAAAATCTTATATTGATTAATATATGTTATTCCTTTTCGGTGTGAGATTCTATAATTGTTTAGTTTTCTTCTTATCTTTCATTTTCTTTTACCCGTAATGACTCGTCTTTCGAAGTAAGAAAGGCGTTTATTACACCAATAAACCTAATTAATATTTGCAAATCAACCAATACACGATTATCACCAATTAATATACTATTATCAATAAATCTAAGCACAAATTAACAATAACTGTTTCACAATTCAAAATAATTAGTTTAATGGAAGAATATACCTAATTTTTGATGGGGATTGAAGGTGTAAAAGCTTGGAGTATCCAATTTGATAAAGATTGCGATGGATTTTGATAGATTGTGGCGGGTAAGGACGACTTGTGGGTTTACAAATTTGTTTTGAGAGTTTAGAAAATGTAGGAAATAAGGAAGAAACGGGCTCGGCTAAAGCCATATTCATGATATTCCAACAGCTGATTTTCAACAGTTTCTGACGGCTTTCGACTATCATTTAAGATATTAAAATAAGTTTCTTCCTATTTAAAATTAATTTAATTGGTTATAAATATTTAATTTGTTAAAAAAATTTGAAGAAGTTTATAATTATCCATTTTTGTTCCTAAATATTAAATAATTATTATTATTCGTTGTGCAATACCCTTTTAATGATTTGCTAATTAATTATGAATTCTAATGTATTTAAAATAATTAATTTATATAAAATAAAATATTTGGTAAAAAAATAAATTCGTTGAATCTTATGTCGATTCAAGGTATTTTAGGTGTACGGTCAAAATATGAAAAGAAATTAATCAGATTTAAGGTATTAATCTTGATTTTCAAATTTATAGTCGTTCGTCAACATTTAGATTTAAACCTCTCGTTTGAAGGTCAATAGATCTTCAAATGTGGCGAAATTCAAAGCACATGTACATTGTATTATGTATTTATCCAATTCACATGGTTGGAATTTAGAAAAATAGATGAAAAAATATTTAGACTTCAAAAATGTTATTTTTATAGAAGTTATCATAACAATAGATACTAAGTGTTATACAAATCCTTGAAAAATGATATATTTTGAATCTAATTTTTTTCCTTCCTTTTTTCTTGATTCTAGCCATACGGATTGGATGTATACATTACAAAGTATATATGACACAATTTCGTCTCGTTTGAAGATCATTCGACATTCAAACGAAAGGTTTTTGGTCCAGACGAATGTAGATGAATGACTATAAATTTTAGATTCAAGATCGACACCCTAAATTTATTTATTTTTCAATCATATTTTGGAAGTGGTTCTAAAGTACTTTGGATGGACATAACATTCAAAAAATATTTTTCCATTGAATATTTTCTTTTATATAAATCTATAATGTTGAATACATTTAAATATCCATAATTAGTTACACAATGGTTAAAAAATATATTTAAATTCATAAAACTGTTATGCATCATAAATTTCACCGAAATTATATAATGAACGGACTGAAAATTGCATAAATTGATCGTTTGAGTTCGATTTTCAATAAATTAAATATCAAATTACACAAACAAATCAAAAATACTAATTTAATAAATAAAAAACTATCATAAAGCCTTTAATTTTTAGAAGTTAACTTAGCATTTTAAAACAAATTTCAAACTTGTATAACTAATAAGTTATAATAATGTGATAAATTAAATTACTTAAATAGCATGTCATCGAAAGCCATCGAAAATAAAATGACGGAGCGGTCGGCGCAGTTGGAACTATCTGTTGCTATTACCCCATTTCTAGTTGCGATCACATATAGTTACTATTATATATCGGTTACATAATATGAACTGTTATATTATATGAATTGTTATATTCAATAAATCAGTTCATGTATCATATATATTCAATATATGATTAACCTAGTTTACAATGTCCTCAAATAAGAAAATAATGTATAGTTACTATTGGATCCACAATAAGGTAAAATATCAGATACCCAAATAAGTATCATCCATATTGTATTGTGAACATGCAGAAACTTGCACACATCCACAAAAATCATGAGATCTTCAGTATATTGCTTTTGTTTTAACTTTTTATAATCAATGAACCATCATTCTTCATTGATGCATGATTTAAAACAAATTTGATCACTTGACTATATGTGATGCGTTACTCATTCAGATAATGTTTCAAAACAACCAAACTATATGAACAATGAATATTATATTAACTAGATTGTTTGACTTTAGGTGACAGGCGGATGCGGTGACATTACACATATATACAACTAGATGCATATGCTCTGACCTATAATACAGGATTATCATTTTTGTTGTACTCAGCTACCTCCAATAATAATTTTTATTTATTAGCTTTTCAAATACTTTATATTTTAAGTAATATAATTATTGTAGATAACTGCTTCAGTTCAGTTTAGATATGCTTATATTATATATAGTAGTTATAGTTCATAGTCATATTTCAAATGAATAGTCTAAACTAATGTCAAGGCCGGCCCTTAGCCTGGGCAACTAGGGCGACGGCCCAGGACCCAGTATTGAAAAGGGCCCATATTAAATGTTATAGTAACTGTAAAGTTATATTATATGTTATATTAACTTTAAATTGAAAAGGGCCCTTAGGCTAGGCAAATAGAAATGAAGTTGAGAAGCCCAAATGACAAATAAATTTAGCTACAGCTTGTTATTCAAGTTTCCAAACAATTTGCTCCTTCGTGAACAGTGTGCATCTCGTCAGACCTGAACCCTCTTCACATTCTTGGTTTAAAAAGCTCTTTGACTTCTTATAGTTCTTGTCTTTTCTCTTTCTTATTCACATGTTTGTTTTATAAATAATTGGTTTCTAATTTCTACATGAACCGGTTACCTGCATATAAGACTTTTGATAAAGCAAGAAACAAGGTGTAGGTATTTCCATTGTCCCATTTCTGTTTGAATTCAACATTGATTTTTGCTTGCTATTTCAGGTTATAATCGATTTAATGAGAATGGTCATTGATTTTTAGTCACTTGTTACTTTTCAGTTCTAGTCAGAAAATAACTTTAAAATGGAAACATGGGTAAAATATTTCAACTTATTTACATCAGATTTAGTTCATAAAAATGATTTTTCTAGTTATTAAATTTCATGGTAGGTAAAATGTTATTAATTGTATGGCTTAAATTATGCTTTGTTGATTTTTGGAGGCAACTATAGTTAAATTGTACATGGTGCAAACCTAGTTATTAACAATGTAGAAACGACCAATTTACATGATTTAGAGACATGAAAAATATAACTTATTCAAACAGATTAGTTCAACATTTTTATACATAGTTCTTTCAAAAATAATTTCCAGTTATATTTTTCCTCATTTTATGGTAGATGCCACTGTATGCATTGAGAAAGAATAAGGAAGAATGGAAAGCATTTAACATGCTAGTAAATTTACTAATACTGTTGTTTCCCCTGTAGTTGAAATGTCGTATGCTACTTATGAGAACATGTATCTTTTTTCCACTGAAAGTTTAATTTACTGAAATATATTATATATTATTTTTTGACGTTATACTTAACAGTATTTGTTATTTAATTGTGGCCCAAATAAAGAATTTGTCCAGGGCCCAAAATAAGGTTAGACCGGCCCTGACTAATGTATTATTTATTGTTTATACAGCTGTTTAACTGGTTAGAGTGTTATACCTTAGATTTTAATTATCACCTCAGATTTAGATAGTGTAACATGCATCGATGAAGTATCAACACCTCAGATTTTAATTATCAACACCTCAATATTCAATTAATGCTGTATCAACAAGGATAGGTGGATTAGTTTTAATGTTTCTACTAAATTCCATTTTGCATTGGAAAATGGATGGACATGAAGCTTAGGCTCAGATATGAAAATTTGGAATATTTTTTTTTTACGGACACCTTCTAAAAACACGATACTCCGATGACCGGAATTCTCATAACCACAAATCTCCACTAAAATCAAAATCATACAATTAGCTGACATTTCAAAATTTCTCTTCCCTTTTAATTCGCCTTTTTTTCCATCAAATTCCAAATGTTTCGATAAATCTACTCCCAAATCTCAGTGATCTCAGTCTAATTGTGCCTAGCAAAAAACGAGCATTTTCAAACTCGCAATCTTTAACGGCGGATTCTGCTGCTACGATAATCCAACTTGCTGTGGAAGATGATGAACATGATGCGAAAGAATGTGTTCTTCTCAGATACTTTCTTCGAGAATGGCAACTCCTCAAATCACTTCTCGATTCCCTCGTTCCCAACAATGGCGTCACTCAGCCTTCAAATGTCAACAAGATTCGATCCATTGTAAGCAGTTCTCTCAAAGTGCACTTTGACTCACTTTGAGCTGAAATTTGCGAATTTTCGTGATAATTTTGTGCTAGGTTGGAATTGAAGTTGGTAGAAAAAAAAGCAGTTTATCAGAGAGGGCAAAATAGAAATAAGGGAAAATTGGAAATTATATTATTTTGATTCAGTTGATCATTTTCTAGGCTCGTGTTCATATTTGATCATAAATTTTATTCTTCTTCTTAATTAGTTAGCCTATTTTCTGAATGATATAATTGTAAGAAAATTAGGTAAAATAGATGAATGCAACAATGTCAATGTTGAATTTTTACAGGACTTATTCTCACTTTATTTTATAGCAATTATGCCGTGGTACAAGCCTACTCTATGCTGAAGGACATGATTAATTTTCTTTAAAGGTTGACGAGTATCAGGAGCAAGGGCAGCTGCTGGAGCCTTATTTAGAGAGCATTGTTTCTCCACTTATGTCTATAGTGCGCAATAAAGCTGTGGAAGCAAACTAAGCTACCGTGGAATTACTTGAAATCATCAAACCTTTACGCATAATTGTATACTCATTAGTCACAGTTTGTGGATATAAAAGTGTCATCAGATTTTTCCCACATCAAGTTTCAGACCTTGAGATCGCTGTAGCTCTTTCTGAAAAGTGTCTGTTAGGAAGTAGGATGCAGACTAGTGAACCAGGATTTGCTTTGAGACACGTCTGAGCGACGTTGTCTTTGAGGAATTGATCGCCCCCAACGTAGATTGCTTAACGGTTCAGCGGAGGTATTCCTCCAGGATACAACAAAGCGCGGTTTCTTGCAGACAGCAATCCACTGCAAAAAAGCAGAACGATTTGCTTACTTGAACAAGTGAGGAGGTAGAGAAGAAGAGCAAGAGAGAAAGTAGATGTACTTTTCCTGTACTACCCTGTCATGATTTTATAGCGAATGAACAGGCATTGTGAACAGACGCAACCGTTTTGACGACAGTTGCAGGCCAATGGACGCAACTGTACGGCGGTTCAAAATTAAAACAGCTAACTCAATTTTCCACGTGCTTCTAAGTGCCTAAGTGCCTAATCTTTGACATTTAATATATAGTGATTTGCACCAATCTCTTCTCTCCATGTTCTTTTAATTGTAGTGCCCTTCTTTCTTTATATATTGAGATGACTCGCTATATTCTAAGATGTGGGATTATATTATAATCTCCAACAATCCACCACTAGATTGTAATATCATATTATATACTTATGCATTTACGAAAGTACCTTTCGATTTAAACTTTCATATTAGTTTAAATATCCAAACCTTAACAGAATATTTGGTGGCCGGTAGCTTAACCAAAATCCTATGCGTTTGAGGCGAGATATTTAAACACATAAATATCTGCTTTATTCAAGAAAGACCTTATGACCCTAATGGGTTATTAACAATCCCCTGGTATTCGTGAACATTTATAAGGTTAACTTCTAACCTTATCGAAACTTTGTTTCTTATGTTCATATAGATATCTATTCTAATTCGTCCAAGTTACTGTGGACAAACAGATATCTCTCATCGTAACATATAAATATTTAATAACTAATGTTTATCAATTACTTAACTGCAATTTGTTATTACCTTTAAACCTTAGGCTAAGCAGTGCAAGGTTGGGTTTCTATTAGAGGTAATCAGAAAGGTTTTAGACTCATTCCACAACTAGTTGATTTAATCATTTCTCTACGTAATCCTTTAGTTAATGGGTCTGCCAAATTTTTCTTGGACCTAACATATATAATGGTTATAACACCATTCATAATTAATTCCCTGACATATGCATGTCTCAAGCTTATATGTCTAGACTTTCCGTTATAAATTTTGTTATAAGCTCTAGACATTGTAGCTTCACTATCACAATATAAAAAGATGGCTGATGTGGTTGTGGCCACAACTCTATTTCTGTTAACAAATTCCTTAGCCATTCTGCTTCCGAAGCCAATGCGTCCAAAGCAATAAATTCCGCTTCCATTGTAGAATGTGTGATGACGGTTTGTTTCTTGGAGGCCATGATATAGCACCTCCTGCAAGAGTAAAAATCCATCCAGTGGTTCCTCTATTATCATTTTCAGGAGTCGCACCACTTGCATCTGAATATCCTTCTAAAACTGTTGAAAAATTTCCATAATGTAGTCCTAACTTAACTGTTCTCTTAAGATAACCTAAGACTCGTCCTATTGCTTTCCAGTGCATAATACCGGGACTATTTGTGAGCCTTGATAATTTACATACAGCATAAGAAATATCAGGACGGGTGCAATGCATGGCATACATGAGACTTCCAATAATACTTGCATATTCTAGTTGAGCAATTGCTCTTCCAGAATTTTCAAATATTTTGATAGAGGAATCATAGGGGCTACTTGCTTCTTTAAACTTTAAATGTTTGTACTTGAAAATTAACTTTTCAATGTAATGGGACTGACACAAAGCATATCCCCCACTATATTTCTTTACTTTGATGCTTAAAATAGTATCAACTTCGTTCAAATATTTCATTTTGAAACATGAAGTTAAATATTTCTTTGTCTCATTTATACCTTCCATATTAGTTTCAAATATATGCATGTCATCCACATATAGACATATTATGACACCATAACGTTCTGTGAATTTTGAATAAATGCACTTGTCGGCGTTATCATGATTGAAGTCATTTGTCAAAATTATAGAATCAAATTTCTCATGACATTGTTCCGGTGCTTGTTTTAGCCCATATAAAGACTTTACCAGTTTACAAACTTTATTTTCATTTCCGGTTATAACAAAACCTTCGGGTTGTTCAATGTATACTTCTTTGTCTAAGTTACCATTAAGAAAGGCTGTCTTAATATCCATTTGATGCACATGTAACCCATGATAGATGTAAGGGAAAAAAGAATTCTTATTGATGTCAATCTAGCAACTGGAGAATATGTATCAAAATAATCTATGTCTTCTTTCTGTTTGAAACCTTTGGCTACTAGTCTAGCTTTGATGGTTTGAATAGATCCATCGGTGTTATATTTCTTTCGAAACAACCACTTACATCCAATTGGTTTAGACCTAGGAGGTAAGTCGGTTAGAACCCAGGTACCGTTAGCAAGAATTGAATCCATTTCATCCTGTATTGCTTCTTTCCAGAAAACAACATCTCTTGAAGTCATTGCTTCCTCAAAAGTTTTAGGATCCTCTTCGTTATTCAAAACGTAAATTGTATCAGTAATGATTTTAGTTCTATTTCCATTTACAAGATGAATTAAATCATCAGGTGCTACAAAATTAGGATCTAATCCTTTGCTTTTCCTTATTCTTTGGCTTCTTCTTGGTTCTTCAGTTACACTTGTAAGCTTTCTTTTATTAGAAGAAATATTCTTATTATTTTGTTTATCATTATCGCTGATAAGTGGTGTAGGATCTGTAATTTGAGTAGAATCACATATAAATTTATTTTCAATAAATTCTACATCTCTTGATTCTACGATCACATTAGGTTTTATGTCTAACAGTCTATATGCTTTAGATATTTCAGCATACCATACAAACACACTTTTCAGAGCCCTGGGTCCAAGTTTAACTCTTTCAGATCCATGATTCGATAAAAGGCTAAACACCCCCAAACTTTAAGATATTTCAGACTTGGTTTTCTGCCATTCCATAATTCATATGGAGAAAACATTGTTTTCTTTGATGGAATTCTGTTGTGCAAATGACATGCTGTTAGAAGTGCTTCTCTCCGTAAATTTACATGTTGTTTGGCATTCAAAATCATGGCATTAGTCATTTCTACTAATATTCTATTTTTTCTTTCAGCCAAACCGTTTTGTAGTGGGGTGTAAGGTGCGGTTGATTGGTGAATTATGCCATTTTCTTCACAGAATAAAGAGAATTCGTTTGAAAAATATTCTCCACTTCTATCACTTCGCAACATCTTTATTTTCCTTTCCTTTTGATTTTCAGCACTAACCTTGAGACGTTTAAACATTTCAAATGCTTGATCTTTTGATTTCATCAAAGAAACATGCGTGTATCTAGAGTAATCATCTATAAAGGTGATGAAATATCTATTGGCTCCTCTAGTTACTACACCATTTAATTCACATATATCTGAATGAATTAGTTCAAGTAGTTGAGTATTTCTTTCAGATTTTGGAAATGGCTTTTTACACATCTTCTCTCCAATGCAAATTTCGCACTTAGATTGATTTGTATGATCATAGGAAATCAATCCTTCTTTAGACATATATTGTAAAGACTTGAAATTTAAATGAGCCAATCTATTGTGCCATAAATGAAATGAGTCAATAACATAAGCAAATTCGTTCATTTTATTGATACTTAGTTTACACATTCCATTACAAGCATAGCCTTTTTCAACAAACTTCCCTCCTTTGGACATAATTAGACTATTGCCATCCAGAACACATTTAACACCCTTATTACAAAGAAGATAAGAAGAAAATAAATTCTTTCTAACATCTGAAACATGTAAAACATTTTGCAGAATTAGTTTCTTGCACGACGTAAACTCCACTCCACGGTCCCTTTTCCGATAACAGCAGATGTATCATGGTGTTACCCATAAGAACTTTGTTATCATCAGAAACTTTTTCATAGAATTTAAATATGGACTGATTATTGCAGACATGAATAGTAGCGCTGGAATCGTACCATCAATCTGTCTGCTTTGGAGAATCAGCCATGTTTAACTCCATTACCGTATCAGTATCTAACTTTGATACCATTGCAATTATTTCAAATTCATTATGTTTAACCATGTTAGCAGAGTTCGTATTCTTCTTTCCGTTTTTCTCAGTTTTCTGTCTTTTGTAAAACTTGCAATTGCGTTTGAAATGCCCTGGTTTTCCATAGAAATAGCACTCCTTCCCTTTTTTGTTGGTTTTGTTTTTGTTTTGAGGGTTATTGCTGTCTCTCTTTCTTTTTTCAGATTTCTTATGCCATTTGTCATTGCTGACAGTGTTCACATCAGACTCAAAAACTTTCCTTTCACGAATTCTGGTTTCTTCTTCAATACGAAGATGTTTTTGAATCTTCTGCATAGAGAAGTCTTCTGTTGAGTGCATAAATTTCTTTCTGTAATCACTCCAACTTTGTGGGAGTTTACCCATGACAGCCCCAACCTGTAATGCTTCAGGAATGCTTATTTTGACATCCTTTAGTTTGTTGAAAATGACATATAGTTCATGCACTTGATCCAGAACTGAAGTATTGCCAAGCATTTTGTATTCAAAAAATTCGAAAATTAGAAACTTATCTGCTTCTTGCTTTTCATTGCTATATGTTGATTCTAGTGTTGTCCAGATCTCCCTTGGCGATTTGACTGAAGTGAAGAGATCGTATAGGCGATCAGATAATGTATTAAGGATATGCCCTCTACAAACAACTTCGTCCTCTTCTCGTTTCGTCGTTTTCTCTATAAGTTCTGGACTGTCTTGATTTGTGGGCGCTAGTATTGGTTCCAATTTTGGATCGAGCACATATGCAATCCTCAGCGTAGTAAGTAGGAATAGCGGTTTGTCCTGCCGGCGTGTGTAATTGGTTGCATCTAAGCGATCGAGTTTTGTGAAATCCTGATTCAAGACTTTGTATGTTGATTCAGATCCTTTTGCTGATGCCATGGATAAATTCCTTAAAATTGTTAGGAAGTAGGATGCAGACTAGTGAACCAGGATTTGCTTTGAGGCACGTCTTAGCGACGCTGTCTTTAAAGAATTGATCGCCCCCACTACAACGTAGATTGCTTAAGGGTTCAGCGGCGGTATTCCTCCAGGATACAACAAAGCGCGGTTTCTTGCAGACAATAGTCTACTGCAAAAAACCAGAACGATTTGCTTACTTGAACAAGCGAGGAGGCAGAGAAGAAGAGCAAGAGAGAAAGTAGATGTACTTTTCTTGTGCGACCCTGTCATGATTTTATAGCGAATGAACAGGCATTCTGAACAGACGCAACCGTTTTTGGCGACAGTCGCAGACCAATGGACGCAACTGTAGGGCGGTTCAAAAATTAAAACAGCCAACTCAATTTTCCGTGCGTGCCCACATGGCCTAAGTGCCTAAGTGCCTAATCGTTGACATTTAATATATAGTGATTTTCACCAATCTCTTCTCTCCATGTTCTTTTAATTGTAATGCCCTACTTTCTTTATATAGTGAGATGACTCACTATATTCTAAGATGTGGGATTATATTACAATCTCCAACAGTGTCAGCATGTTGTCTCAGGAATTTCACTAAGACAAGAAAGTAATGGAGAGATGGAGTTGCAATGTGTAATATTTTTGTGGCTATATATTCTTGTTTTGATTCCCTTTGATCTATCTACTGTGGATAGTAGCATTGCAAGTAGTAGTAATTTAGATGGATCCGACCTTCCACCATTGGTGGTGAAAATACTGGAACTTTCCAAAAAAATACATTTCGGCAACTGGTCCAATGCGCAGAATTTCTGGATTATTACCTTCCATACTTTTAACACGTCCAGATATGCCAATAGCTTTTAACATGTTTCTTGTCCAACGATGCACTAGTTTTATAGTTTTTGAAATCAAACTACAAGTTGTCATTATATATGAGCTGAACAAAGAAATTAATTTTAAATTAATCAAAAAATTATATACTAGATTATTGAGTATTGGAAACTGAATTGCAGTTCTATCCAGAAGAAATAGAAATTAACGTGATATGGTGAATATGAAGTTAAATTTACTAAATCTTTTTCCATATTTTGATGATTGATGGGTGTATAATACCCATTTGAGTAAGTACATTGTATCGAAACTATTACATCTCACATTTCATATCGCTTGATGTAATCTTTTGTTGAGGTTGTCGTGTATCATCAGAACTTGAGTATCAGTTTTAGTTCTTGTTGTCAACTTGAGCTCCCCATAATCTTCAAGTGTTATAATGAACCTTTTTAAAGATTGTGGCTTATACTTAGGTGGTTGTAGTTTTAAATTGTCGGAATAAATATTTGTTTGTTTGATCAGGATCACGAGAGTGAGTCTTCTATGTATTATAGCTAAACTCCTGTTGCGATTCCTCCTTAATTGGAGAGTTTTTAGAAAATTCTAGACCTTTCTAAAGAAGTATAAAAAAATTTAGAACGTTCCGAAGAACTCTCTAGAAGTTTGTGGAAGAGTGTGGAACCCTCTGGAATATTCTGGAGATGTGTGGAACCTTCCGAAACCTTATGGAAGAGTATAGAAGGATGTAGAAGAGAATGGGAGAGTATAGAGATTCCTAGAGAGTGTGGAGAATTCTAGAGAATCAGTCTCCACCCTTGGATACAAGTATTCTCCACTACTCATTGTGGAGGTTGAGTAGTATAAATAGGGGTAGGAGCCTTCATTCTTAACCATCAATCAATCAAGAATTATAAAAGAGAGCCTCTTTGAGAGAAAAAGAGAGATAGCTTGGGCGGTCTCCATCCTCAAGCTTGAGTGAGCCACCGAGTGTGAGTTGTTTTTGTAATCATATTCTTGTAATCCTACTATTCTTTGGTATAATGGAAGAATCTTCATATTATAGAATTATAAACTCTTGTGCTTCCATTACTACTTTCAGTCTTAAAGTGCTTATCTTAACTTCACGAAGCGAGAAAGTCCGAGGCTTTCCAACAGTGATATCAGAGCCAGGTTCATCCGTAGCCGTAATCAAGCTCGTGAAAGTTTAAGGTGGAGGATAATGCCGCTCATGATGGAGACATGTTCAAGCTCACAACCAACAACTACTCCTATTGGAAGCCGATGGACCACTTGTATTGCAAGGATTTGCATGAGCCCATCATCTACAAAGAGAAGGTAGAAGGAAAGAGTGATGCTCAGTGGGAAATATTAAACTAGAAGGCTGTTGCTATGAACCGTAAGTACATTGACAAAACTCTCTTCGAGCGTGTTTCTACTTATACAAATGCTTATGAATTATGGACAAAACTTGAGTCCATGATTCAGAAGAAAACGCGTCGTAACAAGGAGAATTTAGTTCGACGGTTGGTGAAGTTGGAGTATAAAGATGGTCATAGTATTATTGAGCACTTGAATAATTTCAAGGGGCTTGTAAATCTACTTACAAAAATTGATATGAAGATTGATGATGACTTACAAGCCCTTCTACTCCTTAGTTCCTTACCAGAAAGCTGAGACACACTCGTAGTTACACTTAGTAACTCAACTCCGGAAGGAAAGCTAACCATGGATACCATCAGTGACAGGCTTTTTGGTGAAAAAGCAAGGAGAATGGGACAAGGTGGGTCTATCCATCCCGAAGCAAATGTTGTTGAGAATCAGGGAAGAAATGAAACTCGTGGACATAGTAAGAGCCATCTCAAGATAGATCTAAGCCACGCTCGAAGATTGCATGCTATTACTGTGGAAGGATGGATCACAAGAAAATGGAACGTCGATGTAATGACCCGGATTTTTCAGCGTTGAATCTAGAATATTTAAGTGGTTTTAAATATAGAAATTGGGTTATAAATTGGTTTTGAATATGGAAAACTTGGATTTATCTATTCAGGATGTAGATACATCAATTTGTTGAATAATATAATTATTCGAATAATTGAAGATTGAGTAAAACATTTAGTCTTGAGTTTCGAGCTTGTTAAAAATATTTTAAAGGCTTGTAAAATTTATATTGATAGTACTGAAGATAGTAAAAGTGTTAAAATTGAATTTGAAAGTGTTTTGTTAAGTTTTGAAAATATATCATTTAAATTGATATTTAAAGATAGCCTTCCAAGGCATAGTCTTGGATTTCGACGAAACCAGTTCCATTGAATCCGTAATATTATATTATTATCGGATTTCAATTTTCGTAATGTTTGGAGTTGTTGTGTGAGCGTACGATATATAAGCGCGTTGAATTTATATCGAAAATTTAATATAATAACTGGGTCCAATCTTCTCCATACGATCGAATTAGGACTCGAAACCTTTTCCAATGCATTCGAAATAGGAATATAACATTATAAACACCTAGCGGCATGCCTTGATAGGAGGTCAAGATTTTGAGTTGCAATTATCGAGACAACTTGAATTTAAAATTTAAATTTAAATTTATATTTGGTCAACATCAGCTGAAATTATATCTACATCAAACCTTTTCTTCACTTCAGCTTTTCTTGATTTCAAGGCACTGTAGCCTGATAATGTTGGCACACTGTCCCCCCTTTTTAAAACATCACTGTCGAAAACAAAAGGAGGAGCTCAGAGAAAAATAAATAAAATTCCGAACTTCATACATTTTGAAATCAAAATCGTGTCTTCCTCGAAAAGATTTTTAGAGCGATTCAAATTGTTTTAATGGCCGAACCCTAGTTCAATCTCATATCAGTCTGGACGATCAAAAATATACTTGTTCGAAATCAAAGTTAGTCGCGAGTTTCCACTCCTCTTCAATTAATCTAAATCAAAGCCGATGCCTCCCTTTTTCGAAATCAAATAAATTCTCTTCAATCGAATTATGACCGAACGAAATTGAAAGTCGTGAATCTCCCTTGCCCTCTTCTTAATTTCTTCGAAACGAGAAAATGTCGCGACATAGCCGTTTGGGAACTCGTGCTCGAACTTATCAGGTGGCATCTGAAGCTTGCGTGATGTCCGGAAGTCGCGAGTGAGGGAGCATCGCGTATCGTTTGCATGGTCGAGTTCGACTTTGATCGAGTAGGGCTTCACAATTTTGGGATTTGAGTCGATGCCATTCAATCGCAAGGCTGGACGAAGGCATTGGAGCAGTTTTGACGACGTTCGTTGGGTCGGTGGTAGGCGAGTGGCTCACGAAGTTTTGGGTCGGAAGCAGGTCGTGTTGTGGAGGGCCGATGTGAGTTCATTACTGGTTTCGTGAGGAAGTGGAGGCGATTTGGGGTATGGGTTTCTTTCTTCTCTTTTTTTTTAATTTAAATTGGTATTTAATTTTTTTAAAATAAGTGAAACTTGGGAAAAATTATAGAATTTAAATATTACAGTGAACTTGAATTCTGAAATTTTACAGTTAAGGTAAATTTCTGTTAAAAAAACCAATGGATTAAAAGAGTTTATATAAAATCAGATTTTTAAATCTGAATATATTTTATAAGTATATGCATATGTTTATAATTTCAATTTAATATTAATACAACTATGTATATTTACAGTGGGATTCAAAGGAAAAGATCTATTTTTTCAAAAAAAAAATTAACAGTAAGCTAAAGTCTCTATTTAAAAAAAAGTAAAAGGAATGTTATAAACCAGATTTTTATTTTACAAAGATATATATATATATATATATATATATGTTAAAGTAAAAAAATAATTTACAGTAAAGAAATTGCTGATATGTACTTACATAAAAAAGAAAAAAAATAACTATACAAATATCCATTTTTTAAATTTAATAATTTATTTTAAAGTTATGGGTTTGGTGATTAGTTTGTCCAATTAACTTATTTAACTATTTTAGTTACTAAAAGACCTTTAAAAGGAAGAATATTAGTTAAATTAAATTACTAGCTAATTAAATGGTAGTTAATTGTTCGATCAATTCAAATATTAATAAACCGTATAAATGTTTGTACAAAGTCTAAAATCGTAGAGAGACAAGCCTGTTTGGGTTGGGTTGCAATCAAAGGTGAGTTAATCTCACTCTTCTGGATTGCTATTTAAGTTTAAATGGTTAAATTTAAATAACTGTTTGAATAGTTGAATTGATTTGATGTGCTATATCATATATAGTAGTATATATAGTGTATATTGGAGTGATTGATTTCCCGCATTATATAGCAGATGAGACCCTATGCGCTGCATAATAGCGGATGATATTATATTTAAAACCCATATACCGCGATATTCTACATCGAAGTAGAATTGGTATTTTATATTGTGCTAACATCTGTGGATGAGGGAAAACAGGTTGGAGGAATCCAACTAGATTCCTCAAAAAAAATTAGAGTGTTCTAATAATTTTGTGTTATAATTATTTGATAGGCTGTGATGAATTATATTGATAATTGGAATATTGGATACCATGGTTTGATTTAGTATATTTCGGTACACTGAGTCATCAAAATATTTAGAATTGGATTTTTGAAAGAAATATAAGAGTAAATTTTTAAGTGAAATAATTATAGAGAATCTGGAAAAAATAAGAATGAATCGGAAAGGAATAAAAGTGATTTTTAAATCCTAATAAATTCCGGGTATGAAAAAGGGATTTTGAATAAAAAGAGAAATAATGAATTTTAAACTTAAGTGATGTTATATCAAGAAATAAAGAATTTATTTTAAAATTCAAGGTTCGAAATTATTTAAAAGGATAAAGAAGGAATTTGGGGAAATCTGCAATTGGTGTTTTCAGTTAAAAGATTTAAAATCATAATTAAGAAATAAAATCTGAAGTTACTGGGTTTTGAAATAAATGAGTAAGTAAGGAATTTATTTCAAAGTGGAGTAAATTGAAAATCAATTTGGAAATTGATTTAAGTGTTTGAGATTGGTAATTTAAAGGAGAATGTGACTATGAAATTTATAAACTGGGTTTATAAAAGTGAAGTAATATATCAGTGGATAT
Organism: Allium cepa; assembly: GCA_030765085.1. NCBI lineage: Eukaryota > Viridiplantae > Streptophyta > Magnoliopsida > Asparagales > Amaryllidaceae > Allium > Allium cepa. The sequence continues at coordinate 24,140,990 of CM060938.1, read as the reverse complement.
TTGAAAAAATAAATTCACGGTGGGAATTAATTAAAGGAATGGGTAAATTTGTTTAAAAATAAATAGTGATTTATTTTTAAAAGATGTGGAAGGGAAGCGTATTTCCCTGAATAGCCAAGTACGTTTCAAACAAATTTTAAGTATAAGTAAAAAGTTTTAAGTTGTTTAAAAAGTAGATTTAGAAAACTTATTATTTCTAAATGTTTAAATTCTAAAGTAAGTATTTTCTTTTGATCTATTATAGCAGTAATTAGGTGGCTTGGTATTATGTTTTAAAAGTTAGAAATTCGGTTTTATATTGTACAAAGTAGTTTTATTTTAAATATTCTTAAAGTATATATTTTGGATAAGTATTAAAGTAATCTTTAATTTAAATGTTTTAAAGGATATTTTATAATAAAGTGTTTTAAATTATTTTAAAAATCTAAAGTTTTTGTGCTTGGTGTTTTCAGTGGAAATAAATATTTGGAAATTTATTTCATGAGAAGAGTGTGGTTTGAAAACTTTTTTCAAAAGAGTTGAAAAGTGGAAATATATCTTGTGAAGATATTTGAGATTAATAAATAATTTGGTGAAATTATTTATGTTTGATGTTGTTTGTGAATGTTAATTGATAGTTAAATAACCGATTATCATTATTGGACGATGCGTTGATCGTTTCGAAGAGACCGAGATCGAGATTTATTTTCTGAAAGTCACTTCGATACGTTTTGAACGTTTTCGTACGGAAAACAAGAGTTTGGATTCGAAGGTGGAGCAGTGAAGTACAAGGGCTAGTCGCTACTAATCCTGGGATGATTCCAAAATGGGTGTAGTAGGAGGTAGTGTCTTCGGTTCCGTTCGAACTCAGGATGGACTTGTATGGATGAATGCTTTCGGAACATCGTAAGGTGGACGATGGGCATTCTAAGTGAAACGTTCTAAAAGGTAACGCTTAGCCTCAAGCCTCATCAATCGAGAATGACTGAAAATCAGCGGTTACGCAGCAAGGCTAAGTGGGTAGCACCCATTAGGGTGAGGTCATCCCTGTCTAGATGTCCCTTTTATTCAGCTTAGTGGTGCGGTTGTTGATCCCAACCGTGATATGATCTTACTCAGGATTATCCAGTAAGGGGTAGTCCCAGTCTTGTGTTGCAGGGGATCGGGAGGGATCCTAGGTACGGTGATCTAGGCCACGTACTGTGACAGATGGTACCCCAGTGCCTAATCATTAGTTGAAAATCCATTCTCCCTACGCGCCTTTACGGTTTTGATTGTGCCCAACTATTGCTGAAACATGAGATGCAAGGATTTCAGCTAGATTCTATTTTACTTTCTATCGACACTATTATAATATTAGAGGATTTTGATAAAAAGTTTTTTGGCTATCGTAAGGTAAAAACCCGACTTGTTTATTTGTGGCGTGGTCTTGCGAGACTCTTTGTTTTCAAAAGAATTTTGAAACTTTGATAATCAATTTGAGTGTGATTTCTGACGCTGGTATTCCAGACTGACTTGGGTGTTGTTTAACTATAATGCTCGGGTCAGACCGAGTATTATAGGATACAGGAAAGGATGCTGTGGAGCTCAGGAGACGAGCTGGATGGCGATACGTACTTCCGTATTTGTGTTAAATATTTCGCTGTGTATTCAGATTGTGAGGATAGGTTATGATTATTGTCCAGTTGTGTGTTATGTATACTCTGATGATGTAATGTATAAACACATTTGTTTTTGTATAAAGATCATTTATTATCTATTATATTTTATTCCGCTGTGATGGTTAGATTCTGATGTTGTTTTCTATTTTCTTCTTCTACCTCTTCTTTTTTAACCCAAATGGTTCGTATTTCCGTTCATCTTAAGTTGATTGATGGAGAATAGTGTCGACTCAAGGGGTACGGAACCGCGGGCTGTTACACTTGGTATCAGAGCTGAAAGGATAAGCGAGAACTTTGGCTTTGGTGGGGATTACTCATTTGAGATAGAGTCAGCAGTACTCCTGAATGAGTTTGAGCGTACTAATAGTTATGAGCGCGTATTTGTTAGTGGATATAAAAATGGTTTTATATTGTGTTGATTGATTTGTTGAGTGGCATATGAACTTTCGTCGGCACAGTTTGGACAACTGTATCGAAGGGGTTTCTAAACACTTGAATAGAACAATTCGACACAATATTGTTTTCGAAAGCGGGTAAATGGAATAATTTTACCCAAAAATATATTTTGATATAAAAGAAATATTTTCTTAAATTGTTATATAACTTGGATGTTTGGATGATAATATTCTAAACAAATAAGATTATAAAAATTGGAATGACTTGTATAATCAAATGGAAATTTATATGAGCATAAATTATACAAATGAATTATAGTTAAAATTTGATTTAAGTCAAAATTTGAAAATTTTAAAACCCCGGAGATTTTGGAAGTGTTTTTCAAAGTATTTTGAAGATAAATAATAGCATTATTATTTTGGAAGTATTTCTGAAAGGAAATTGTTTCAAATAAATTTTAGGAAGGGATATAGCAATGAGCTCACTTCAGTTGCTGGAAAATAATTCTGATGATGACGGCCGCATCATCAGTATTCATTTTAAAGTTTCTAAGTGACGGATTGCTGCCAAATTGATTTGTTCAGAAGAACTAGTTTGTTTTTGAAATTTCAAAGGAAATTTGTTGGGGATAAAAACCAGGATTGGTTTAAAAATTTGAGAAGTGTGATTTTGAGATAATGGTGATTTCAAAATGATTTGAAAACCAAAAGCTGGGTGTTTAAAATCCCGAATCCTTATTTGAATTGAAAATCCTGATGAGATAAGTTATAAACTTATAAATTGAGATGATTTTTAAATAAGGAAGGAAAATAGGAGATGTGAATGTTGGAATTAAAATTAAAAAAAAAGAGTTAAAATAAATTTAACTTGGTTAATGGTGAAGGAATTAAATTGTTGAAAGTTTAATTGATGACGGCTTGAATGGAAAAAATTTAGCAAAGTAAATGGATTAAAATTTTCGGATATAAATTGGAATTGAATTAAAATGAATTTAGAGAGTTACTGATAATATAGAATAAAATAAAAAAAATCTTACTTAAATAAATGGAAGGAAGTTGAATGTAAATTGGAATATAAGTGAATTGAATAAAATTCACATGAGTTGTAGATAATATTAAATGAATTATATTCTTACCCAAATAAATTTAAGAGAGAAGGGTATGAAGTTGAATTTAGCGCAAGCAAAGTTAGATGAAAATAAAAATGAATTTGGATAAATAAGCTTCGATAACATGTCAAAGAATTGAAAATGTATAAATAAAAATGTGCTTGGGCCAAATAAAGATTCAAGTTAAATAAAAATGGAAAAGTAAAATAATAGTCTAAAATAATATTGTTGATGTTTTGGAAATGAGAAAAAAAAATTCCAAACTTGAGATATAAAATAAGATTGAACTCAAGAAAACTAAATGAAGTGATTTTTGAAGATAAAAAACAAATATTGAATTGCAAGTGGGAAGGGGACTAATCTGAAATAAACGATTTCAATTGGATATGTTAATGGGGTTTAATTTGGTTAAATAAAAGTTGAATTGTGAGTTAATAAAATTGGTTTGTGAATTAAGTGATAGAAGTAGAACTTGAGTATAAATAATATTCATCGCATATTGTAAGGGGATTAATTATGATTCGAAGTTGTCAAATGAAATGGAATTGGATTATAATAGAAATAATTTGAGTTGCAAATAAAATCCAATTCGAGTATAAATGAGTTAAATATGTGCTTGGATATTATTTTGATAAATTGAGAATGTGAATTAAAATTAAAATTAAAATGGATGGGCTAACTGAATTAAATGGAATTTGATTTGATGAGAATCAAATTTAAATGGAAGAGAACTTAGGTTTGAAGTTGGAATAAATTGAAGTAAATTAACTTAAGTTAAGAATAATTAGAAGCTCGACTTCAAGTAAGAATCGAAGACCATTAAATAAAAAGCTTGGGTTGAATTAATTTGGGAATGGTTAGTAGTATACAAGCATGGAATGTGTCGAGCTAAATAAAATGGTTGTGAATGAATTAAAATGGAATGGAATTAAATAAAATTGAGTTGGAATCAATTTAAATTAGTTATAAAACTTAAGTAATTATTTCTTCACACTGAGATCATCAAATTGCATAGAATGAATTGTCGTTTGACGAAATGAGATTAAATAAAATTCTATGAATTGATAGAAGTGAAATAAAAATTGATTTTGAAATCAATTAAATTGAATATGAGTTTGTTTTGCTTAAAAATAAATTGAATGTAAGCATGTGAGTTGTTAACCTTTTGGATTGAGTAAAACGATGTGTGGTTGGTTGTAAGCAATTAAAATTAATGTTGGAACATTAAAATTACTTATGAAAAGGGTTTAGTGTCCATTGCTTTTAGTATTCATGAGTTGTATTTGTTTAAAAGAGTGAAATGATAATGAATTTCGTATATATGGCACTTACATATTTAAATTGAGTAAGTACAGGTACAAGGAAGGCGTGTGATTGGATTTGGTTGCGCTAATTGCTAAAATAATAAGCCGCTTGCTTAAAATGCTAAACAGATGTACGCATACGTAATAAAAATAGGAAATATGAACTATTTTTGTTTTTCCAACCGTGTGAGTCGATGTATATATATTTATATCTCTTGTCAAATTGCAAAAGCTCCTCTGTACAAAGGAGACTCTGCCAAAAAAATTCGAAAATTTTGGGAGTAAGAAAATTTTCGAAAAATTTTTTGTTAGCGACAAAACGATTTCAAATTGAAATTGGAATAAGGGATTTTGGAAATAGAAATTTAAGCTAATTGTTTAGTTGGAACTAAAGGATTAGAAAATTGAATATGGGATTTTCATTAAATGGGTTTTAGCAAGTTAATGGGTTGAGGCATTCGTCTGCCTTAGCAATTTTGGGGACGAAATTCTTTTAAGGGGGGAGGAATGTAACGACCCGGATTTTTCAGCATTGAATCTGAAATATTTAAGAAGTTTCAAATATAGAAATTGGATTATAAATTAGTTTTGAATATGGAAAACTTGGATTTATCTATTCAGGATGTAGATACAGCAATTTGTTGAATAATATAATTATTCGATTCAATAATTGAAGATTGAGCAAAATATTTAATCTTGAGTTTCGAGCTTGTTAAAAATATTTTAAAGGCTTGTAAAATTTATATTGATAGTACCGAAGATAGTAAAAGTGTTAAAATTGAATTTGGAAGTATTTTGTTAAAATTTGAAAATATATCATTTAAATTGAAATTTAAAAATAACCTTTCGAGGCATAGTCTCGGATTTCAACGAAACTAATTCCACTAGATCCGTAATATTGTATTATTATCGAATTTCAATTTTCGTAATGTTTGGGTTGTTGTATGAGCGTACGATATATAGACGTGCTGAATTTATATCGAAAATTTAATACAATAACTGGGTCCAAAAAGTTATCTTCTCCATACGATCGAATTAAGACTCGAAACCTTATCCAATGCATTCGAAATAGGCATATAACATTATAAATGCCTAGCGGCATGCCTTGATAGGAGGTCAAGATTTTGAGTTGCAATTATCGGGACAATTTGAATTTAAAATTTAAATTTAAATTTATATTTGGTCAACATCAGCTGAAATTATATCTACATCAAACCTTTTCTTCACTTCAGCTTTTCTTTATTTCAAGGCACTGTAGCCGGATAATGTTGGCACGTTGTCCCACCTTTTCAAAACATCGCTGTCGAAAACAAAAGGAAGAGCTCAGAGAAAAATGAATAAAATGCCGAACTTCATACATTTTGAAATCAAAATCGCGTCTTCCTCGAAAAGATTTTTAGAGCGATTCAAATCGTTTTAATAGCCGAACCCTAGTTCAATCTCATATCGGTCTGGACGAATAAAAATATACTCGTTCGAAATCAAAGTCATTCGCGAGCTTCCACTCCTTTTCAATTAATCTAAATCAAAGTCGAAGCCTCCCTTTTTAGAAATCAAAGAAATTCTCTTCAATCAAATTATGACCGAACGAAATCGAAAGTCGTGAATCTCCCTTGCCCTCTTCTTAATTTCTTTCGAACGAGAAAATGTCACGACATAGCCGTTTGGGAACTTGTGCTCGAACTTATCAGGTGGCATCTAAAGCTTGCGCGATGTCCGGAAGTCACGAGTGAGGGAGCATCGCGTATCGTTCGCGTGGTCGAGTTCGACTTCGATCGAGTAGGGCATTGGAATTTTAGGATTTGAGTCGATGCCATTCGTTCGCAAGGCTAGACGAAGGCATTGGAGCAGTTTCAGTGACGTTGTTGGGTTGGTGGTAGGCGGGTGGCTCACGAAGTTTTGGGTCGGAAGCAGGTCGCGTTGTGGAGGGCCGAAGTGAGTTCATTGCTGGTTTCGTTAGGAAGTGGAGGCGATTTGGGGTATGGTTTTCTTTGTTCTTCGCTTTAAATTCGTATTTAATTTTTTTAAATTAAGTGAGACTTGGGAAAAATTATAGAATTTAAATATTACAGTGAACTTGAATTCTGGAATTTTACAGTTAAGGTAAATTTCTGTTAAAAAAACCAATGGATTAGAAGAGTTTGTATAAAATCAGATTTTTAAATCTAAATATATTTTATAAGTATATGTATATGTTTATAATTTCAATTTAATATTAATACAACTATGTATATTTACAGTGGGATTCAAAGGGAAAGATCTGTGTTTTTTACAAAAAATTAACGGAAAGCTAAAGTCTCTACTTTAAAAAAAGTAAAAGGAATGTTATAAACTAGATTTTTATTTTACAAAGATATACATATATATATGTATATATATATATATGTTAAAGTAACAAAATATAATTTACAGTAAAGAAATTGCTGATTTGTACTTAGAGAAAAAGAAAAAAATAACTATACAAATATCCATTTTTTAAATTCACTAATTTATTTTACAGTAATGGGTTTGGTGATTAGTTTGTCCAATTAACTTATTTAACTATTTTAGTTACTAAAAGACTTTTAAAAGGAAGAATATTAGTTAAATTAAATTATTAGTTAATTAAATGGTAATTAGTTGTTCGATCAATTCAAATATTAATAAACCGTATAAATGTTTGTACAAGGTCTAAAATCGTGAAGAGACAAGCCGGTTTGGGTTGGGTTGCGGAACTAAATCAAAGGTGAGTTTATCTCACTCTTCTAGATTGCTATTTAAATTTAAATGGTCAATTTTAAATAATTGGTTGAATGTTTGAATTGATTTGATGTGCTATATCATATGTAGTAGTATATATAGTATATATTAGAGTGTTTGATTTCCGCATTATATAGCGGATGAGACCCTATGCGCCGCATAATAGCGGATGATATTATATTTAAAACCCATATACCGCGATATTCCACCTCGAAGTGGAATTGGTATTTTATATTGTGCTAACATCTGTGGATGCAGGGAAACAGGTTGGAGGAATCCAACTGGATTCCTCAAAAAAAATTAGATTGTTCTAATAATTCTGTGTAATGATTATTTGATAGGTTGTGATGAATTATATTGATAATTCGAATATTGGATACCATGGTTTGATTTAATATATTTCGGTACACTAAGTCATCAAAATATTTAGAACTGGATTTTTGAAAGAAATATAAGAGTAAATTTTTAAGTGAAATAATTATAGAGAATTTGAATAAAAATAAGAATGAATTAGAAAGGAATAAAGGTGATTTTTAAATCGTAATAAATTGCGGGTATGAAAAAGAGATTTTGAATAATCATAGAAATAATGAATTTTAAACTTAAGTGATGTTATATCAAGAAATAAAGAATTTATTTTAAAATTCAAGGTTCGAATTTATTTAAAAGAATAAAAAAGGAATTTAGGGATATCTGAAATTGGTGTTTTCAGTTAAAAGATTTTAAATCATAATTAAGAAATAAAATCCGAAGTTACTGGGTTTTGAAATAAACGAGTAAGTAAAGGAATTTATTTCAAAATGGAGTAAATTGGAAAACAATTTGGAAATTGATTTATGTGTTTGAAATTGAAAATTTAAAGGAGAATGTGACTATGAAATTTATAAACTGGGTTTATAAAAGTGAAGTAATATATCGGTGGATATTTGGAAGAATAAATTCATGGTGGAAATTTATTAAAGGAATGGGTAAATTTGTTTAAAAATAAATAGTGATTTATTTTTAAAAGATGTGGTAGGGAAGCGTATTTCCTTGAATAGCCAAGTACGTTTCAAACAAATTTTAAGTATAAGTAAAAAGTTTTAAGTTGTTTAAAAAGTATGTTTAGAAAACTTATTATTCCTAAATGTTTAAATTCTAAAGTAAGTATTTTCTTTTAATCTATTATAGAAGTAATTATTTAAAGGTGCTTGGCATTATTTTTTAAAAGTCAGAAATTCGATTTTATATTGTACAAAGTAGTTTTATTTTAAATATTCTTAAAGTATATATTTTGGATAAGTATTAAAGTAATTTTTAATTTAAATGTTTTAAAGGATATTTTATAATAAAGTGTTTTAAATTATTTTAAAAATCTAAAGTTTTTATGCTTGGTGTTTTCAGTGGAAATAAATATTTGAAAATTTATTTCATGAGAAGAGTGTGGTTTGAAAACTGTTTTCAAAAGGGTTGAAAAGTGAAAATATATCTTGTGAAGATATTTGAGATTAATAAATAATTTGGTGAAATTATTTATGTTTGATGTTGTTTGTGAATGTTAATTGATAGTTAAATAACCGGCTATCAATATTGGACAATACGCTGATTGTTTCGAAGAGATCGGGATCGGGATTTATTTTCTGAAAACCGCTTCGATCCGGTTTGAACGTTTTCGTGTGAAAAACAAGAGTTTGGATTCGAAGGTGGAGCAGTGAAGTACAAGGGCTAGTCACTACTAATCCTGAGATGATTCCAAAATGGATGTAGTAGGAGTAGTGCCTTTGGTTTCGTTCGAACCCGGGATGGACTTGTATGGATGAATGCTTTCAGAACATCGTCAGGTGGACGATGGGCATTCTAAGTGAAACGTTCTAAAAGGTAATGCTTAGCCTCAAGCTTCATCAATCGGGAATGACTGAAAATCATGGGTTATGCAGTAATGCTAAGTGGGTAGCACCCATTAGGGTGAGGTCATCCCTGTCAACATGTCCCTTTTATTCGGCTTAGTGGTGCGGTTGCTGATCCCAACCGTGGGGTGATCTTACTCGGGACTATCCAGTAAGGGGTAGTCCCGATCTTGTGTTGTAGGGGATCGGGAGGGATCCTCGGTATGGTGATTTAGGCCACGTACTGTGACAGGTGGTACCTCAGTTGCTAGTCATTAGTTGAAAATCCATTCTCCCTACGCGCCTTTACGGTTTTGATTGTGCCCAACTATTGCTGAAACGTGAGATGCAAGCATTTCAGCTAGATTCTATTTTACTTTCTACAGACACTATTATAATATCAGAGGATTTTGTTAAAAAAGTGTTTTGGCTATCTTAAGGTAAAAACCCGACATGTTTATTTGTGGCGTGGTCTTACGAGACGCTTTGTTTTCAAAAGAATTTTGAAACTTTAATAATCAATTTGAGTGTGATTTCTCACGCTGGTATTCCAGACTGACTCAGGTGTTGTTTAACTATGATGCTCGGGTCAGACCGAGTATTATAGGATATAGGAAAGGATGCTGTGGAGCTCAGGAGACGAGTTGGATGGCGATATGTACTTCCGTATTTGCGTTAAATATTCCGCCATGTATCCAGATTGTGAGGACAGGTTATGATTACTGTCCAGTCGTGTGTTATGTATACCCTGATGATGTTATGTATAAACAGATTTGTTTTTGTGTAAAGATTATTTATCATCTATTATATTTTATTCCGCTGCGATGGTTAGATTTTGATGTTGTTTTCTATTTTCTTCTTCTACCTCTTCTTCTTTAACCTAAATGGTTCGTATTTCCGTTCATCTTGAGTTGATTGATGGAGAATAGTGTCGACTCAAGGGGTACGGAACTACGGGCTGTTACAGTCTATCCTTCAAGAAAGACCAAAAGGTCGGTAATGTTAAGCCAAACTAAATAAGCCCAACGAAGAAGCAGGAAGAGAAGAGTACTACTGTCATAGTATTAAAAGAAGATTTGCTATATCTCCTTGGTGAAGGTAACATTCTAAACATTCTTTATGATGAGAGTTCTTGGATTGTTGATTCTGATGCTTCCTTCCATGTTACTCACATAAAACCTTCTTCTCATCCTACCAAAGCAGTGACTTTGGTACGGTGCAAATGAGAAATCAAGATAGGAGCAAGATCGTTGGGATATGAGGCATCATTGTGACAACAAGCACCGAGTGCAAGGTTGTTCTAAAAGATGTCAGGCATGTCCCGGCCATGCACCTCAATCTTATCTCCGCCGAAAAGCTAGTTGATGATGATCTGATGAATTACTTTGGTGAAGGAAAATGGAAGCCCACCAAAGGAAGTTTAATGATGGCTCGAGGAAAGAAGGTAGGATCATTGTATATAATGCAAGCTAAGCTCTGCAAAGGAGAGGTAAACATCACCACTGATGATATGGACACATGGCATAAACGACTTGGGCACATCAGTGAGAAGGGTCTTCACATCCTCGCTCGGAAACAACTCCTCCCTGACGTGAAAGGTAAACCACTCGATCCTCGTGCTCATTGTTTAGCTGGAAAAGAACACAAAGTTGATTTCCAAAGATCTTCTCAGCCCATAAGAAGAAAGAACATTCCAGACCTCGTGCACACTGACGTGTGTTCGATGTCGGAAAGATCCATTGGTGGTGCTTTCTATTTTGTCACCTTCATTCATGATCATTCAAGGAAAATTTGATTGCACCAGTTAAAATCAAAGGATCAAGTGGTTGATTCCTTCAAAGAATTCCATGCTCTAGTGGTGCGTGAGACTGGACGGAAGATTAAGTGTGTACGATCAGATAACGGAGGTGAGTATAGAGGTCCTTTTGAAGCCTATTGCAAGAAATATGACATGAGGCTAGAGAAGACTCCACCCAAGACACCACAATTAAATGGGATAGCTAAGAGAATGAAGCATACCATTGAAGAAAGAGTTCGTTGTGTGCTCTCTCATGCTAAGTTACCCAAATCATTTTGGGGAGAAGCTATAATGACCATGGTTGACATTGTCAACCTCACACCATCAGTTCCTTTGGATGGGATCATCCCATAGGAAGTTTGGACAGGTAAGAGGGCTTCATACAATCATCTTAATGTGTTAGGGTGTAAGGCATTTGTTCACATCCCCAAGATGAGAGAGCTAAGCTTGATGCAAAAACAAAGGAGTGTATCTACGTTCGTTCACCGAAGGATGAATTTGGACACCGGCTTTGTGATTCAACTAACAAGAAGACTGTTCGAAGTGGAGACGTTGTATTCTTCGAAGATCAAACAATTAAAGATATCAAGAATTTAGAGAGGTCAAGATTGAGAAACAGTAACAACGCCGAACCTACTCTACTTCAACATGAAGATAATAACACACAAGAAAGTAGTGATGCTAAAGATCATGAAATTCATGATGAATCAGCTCAGGAAGAACCTCAATCTAGCACTCTAATCGCACCAGAGCCAAGACGATCCTTGAGGGACAGAAGACCATCCACCTGATACAACACAGAGGAGTACGTTATGCTCACTGATGAGGGAAAGCCTCAAAGCTATAAAGAAGCAATAAGTGATTGTCATAAAGAAGAATGAAGAATAGACATGCAAGAAGAAATGCAATCCTTGCATGAGAATAACACATATGAACTAGTGGAGTTGCTAAAAGGGAGGAGCTTTGAAGAATAAGTAGGTGTGTAGAATCAAGACCGAAGAAAACTATTCAATGCCTCGCTACAAAGCTCGGTTAGTCGTCAAAGGATTCAGACAAGAAAAATGTATCGACTTTGAAGAGATATTCTCTCACGTAGTAAAGATGTCACCCATTGTCCTTGGCCTAGTGGTCGTGCAAGATTTGGAGATTGAACAGCTCGATGTCAAGATGGCACTTCTTCTTGGTGACCTAGAGGAAGAGATCTACATAGAGCATCCTGAGAGATTCAAAGTTTCAGGCAAAGAAAATTTAGTGTGCCGCCTCACGAAGAGTCTATACGGGCTTAAGAAAGCACCAAGGCAATGGTATAAGAAGTTCGACACATTCATGGAAAAACATGACTTCAAAAAGATGGAAAACGATCATTGTGTCTTCACAAAGAGGTATGTAAGTGGTGACATTCTCATACTTTTGCTCTATGTTGATGATATGTTAGTTATTGGGCAAGATCGCATAAAGATAACTGCTTTAAAGAAAGATCTAAGCAAGAGCTTCGCCATGAAAGATTTTGGATCGGCTAAACAAATTCTTAGGATGAGAATAAGTCGTGATAGATCAAAAAGACTATTACGGCTATTCCAGGAAAGGTACATTAAGAAAGTGTTGGAAATGTTCAACATGCACAAATCAAAGCCGGTTAATACTCCACTTGCCGAACACTTCAAGCTAAGTTTGAAGCAGAGTCCAGCAAGTGCAAAAGGCATGGAGGAAATGAATAAGATATCATACTCATCTACAGTAGGCAGTATCATGTATGCAATGATATGCACAAGACCAGATATCGCCTATGCAGTTGGTGTTGTCAGTCGCTTCTTGGCTAAACCAGGAATTGAACATTGGATTGCAGTCAAATGGATCCTCTGATATTTACGTGGAACTTTCAAAAGAAGTTTATGCTTTGGAAAAGGAAAACCGTATTAGAAGAATACACAGATGCAGACTTGGCCAATGATATTAATTCAAGGAAATCGACATCGGGATATTTAACTACTTTTGTAGGGGGCTATTTCATGGTAATCAAAGCTGCAAAAGTGTGTTGCATTATCCACAACAGAGGCAGAGTATATTGCAGCTACCGAACCTTGTAAGTAGATGTTGTGGATAAAGAACTTATTGCATGAGTTGGGAATAGATCAAGAAAAGTATGTCTTGAAGTGTGACAATCAATGTGCAATTTACTTGGCAAAGAATTCAACATTTCATTCCCGCACAAAGCACATTGATACGAGATATCATTGGATCCGAGAAGTCCTCAAGGAAAAACAAATACATCTTGACAAGGTTCACACAGATAAGAACTGGTCTGACATGATGACCAAGGTAATACCAATAAAGAAGTTTGAAAATTGCTGTCAAGGTGTCGGTTTACTACTACTCCCAATTAAGTCGGCAGGAGGAGATTTGTTGGGATCCCTCCTTAATTGTATAGTTTTTAGAAAATTTTGGATCTTTCTTGAGAAGTATAGAATTTTCTAGAATGTTCCGAAGAACCATCTGGAAGCTTGTGAAAGAGCATGGGACCCTTTGAAATATTCTGGAGATGTGTAGAACCTTTCGGAACCTTACGGATAAGTATGGAAGGATGTAGAAGGGAATGATAAAGTGTAGAGATTCCTATAGAGTGTAGAGCATTCTAGAGAATCAATCTACACCCTTGAATACAAGTAATCTCCACCACTCATTGTGGAGGTTGAGTAGTATAAATAGGGGTAGGAGCCTTCATTCTTAACCATCAATCAATCAAGAATTATAAAAGAGTGCCTCTTTGAAAGAAAAAAAGAGATAGCTTGGGAAGTCTCTATCCTCAAATTTGAGTGAGCCACCGAGTATGAGTTGTTTTTGTAATCATATTCTTGTAATCCTACTATTCTTTGATATAGTGGAAGAATCTTCATATTAGAGAATTATAAACTCTTGTGCTCCCATTACTACTTTCAATCTTAAAGTGCCTATCATATAAATATTTGTTTGTTTGATCAGGATCATAGGTGTGAGTCTTCTATGTATTAGAGCTAAACTCCTCATGTATTGACATGTATTCAGTTTCATTGGATGGACACACGATGTTATGCTATCTGTAGAAGACAGTGTTGCTGATCACTTTAAGTTGCTTGGTGTCGTTGAAGCTCTTTCTTCAATATTCAAGGTTTGGCTTGATTCTTAATTTTGTTTAATGTTGTACGTCAAACTCTGCCTGTAGGATTTTCTAATCTCTGTTCAGGAAAGCTGTTGAATATCCATCGACCGATTTTGGCATTCAGAATAGTTTATAGTGGAATATGTGAGAAATCTATAGTTCAGTTGATAATACATTTTATGAAACAATTCAGAAATCTCCTTAATGATTTGGTTTACAATCATTTTTTCTTTGAAAGGGTTTACAAAGTTTTAAATTTCCAGATTGTTTTTATCATTAGACGTGTAATTATAGGATGCCTTAGCCATATCAACGAGCTTGAAAATATTGTAATTTAACTTGGAATACTTAAATGCCATAATGTTTGTGTTCCTTTTGATGTGTCATGAGAGACATCAGTAAACATGTTTCTGTTCAAGTTAATTATGTTTTTGTTTTTTTATCCTTAACAAATTACAAATCTGAAATTTATGTGCATTAGTAAAGCAGAACATAATAAATACAAAAGTGCATTGCTCTTTTATACAGTTTTATATTGGTATGGTACTGAGCAACAGTCAATTTCTTTAATCACATCCGGCAACATCATCTATTGCTAAGATTCAAACAATACCTTGGTTCCACTTTCTTAAGTGGATAGAATTTTATTACATAGTTGAATTTACTCATTAAAACCTAAAGCTGATTGAAATGATATGCATACTAAAATTTCATCGTTTTCTACACATGTAAACTGATGCTTACGGATCTATTGACTAGCCATGTCAATAGTTTCCATTTTCAAGTAACAAACTATAATTTATCATCTTTCACAGTAAGATATTGTTCTCCTAATTAAGATTTGAGAAAATGAATCTTTTTCTTTATTGCTGTTTTTGATTGAAAGAACATCGTTTACAAATCTCTGCATTACTTGTATTTACACATGCTATATGCAGAAATAAAAGAAAGAAAAGAAAGCATGGGCTGAAGGCCCGGCCCAAATACAGTTGAAGAAGACTCTTATTACCCTGCCTCAAACAAAGCTAGGGTTTCACAGAGGTCTTCGCGTCTTCCTTCTCATTACTCCTATCGCCGCCATTAACAATGCATAAAAAATCTCTAAATCGGGCGAAATTCTTGCTAGATAACGCCTTGGTCAATACATCAGACTTTTGAAATAGAGATGGCACGTGGTTTACCTGAAGCTTTCCTGCTTCGGTTCTCTCACGAACAAAGTGGAGATCCACTTCCATATGTTTAGTCTTTGAATGTTGTACTGGGTTCATCGAAAGAGATATTGTGCTCATATTATCGCACCAGATAGTGGGAGTTTTAGATGACCGTAGCCCTAATTCTGAAAGGAGGCTTTTTGTCCACATAATCTATGCTGTCACGCTGGCTAGGGCCCTGTACTCTGCCTCCGTACTCGATCTGGAAATTATGGGTTGCTTTTTGGTACACCAAGATATCGGGTTGGATCCAAGATAAACACAGTGCCCTGTGATGGACTTGCGATCATCTAAATCGCTTGCCCAATCTGCATCGCTGTAAGCTTGTATCGAAATCTCTTTACTTGATTTTAACAGTAGTCCATAATTAGTAGTTCCTCGTAAATATCTCAATATACGTTTAACAGCCCTCCAGTGAGTATCCAAAGGTCTTTGCATGTGTTGACAAACTTGATTTACACTATAGCATATTTCTGGTCGCGTGATTGTAACATATTGTAATGCACCGACAATGCTTCTGTACTGTTTAACATTATCTATAGGTTCACCTGTGTATTTGGATAAGTGTAAATTGCTTATCATAGGAGTAGCAAGGGATTTTGCCTTGTCCATCTTTGCCCTGATAAGGATTTCTGATATGTACTGCTTTTGAGATAGAAACAAACTTGAATTTGACTTTCTTTGAACATGTATCCCCAGGAATTGGTTGATTTCTCCTAGGTCTTTAATTGAAAAATGTTTATCTAGAAGAATAACAACTTGATTTATCTCTGCCATGTCATCACCAGTGATCAATATATCATCTATATAAACTAGTATGTAAATGATATTTTGACCTCTACTTCTGATGTATAGTGAGTTATCTGACTTAGTTGCATTGAAACTCATGTTGCCCAAAGTAACTTTCAGTTTCTCATACCATGATCTTGAGGCCTGCTTTAGACCATATATAGCTTTGTGTAATTTGCATACATGTGTGCTGTGTGCTTCAGAGTAGTATCCTGTTGGTTGCTGCATGTACACATCCTCCTGAAGTTCACCATTTAAAAAGGCATTATATGCATCTAACTGCTTAAGTTTCCAATGCTTTTGTAATGCAATAGTCATAATTATTCTTATAGTAGCTGGTTTGATGACTGGTGAGAATGTTTCCTTGAAATCAAAGCCAAATTGTTGTGTGTACCCTTTGGCAACTAATCTAGCCTTGTATTTAGCTACACTGCCATCTGTGTTCCTCTTGATTTTGTATGTCCATTTGCTTCCCATAATGTTTTTGTGCTTTGGTGGTGTGACTAAACTCCATGTTTTGTTTTTAATTAAAGCCTCATACTCTTCATCCATAGGCTTTCTCCACTTTTCATCTTTTGCTGCTTGGTCATAGTTAGTTGGTTCAATTTCATTGAGAATGGCAGCATACATTTTGGGTTTAAAAATCCCACTTTTGGACCTTGTTGTCATAGGATGTCCAACCCTTGGTTGTGATTGATTCACACCTTCACTGTGGTTGTCAGTATTTTCTGTTGTTGAATGTCCACTATGATCACTAGTATTTTCAGTTATTGAATGTCCACTATGGTCACCTGTTGTTGAGTAGTCATTTTCATTGTGTTCATGCCCTGTTTGTTGTTCCTGGTTGATATGTGAGTTGTGATGAACATTGCTTGAGTTCAATTTGTCTGAACTGTAACCAGCCTTTGTGCTAGTGATGGATGTTCCTTCATATTGATGATTACTGCCATTGTCTTGAAATTCACCTGCCAGTTCAGTTAATTCTGGAATCATTGGTACTTTGATTGCTTTAATGCTTGTTTGTTGTTTTTCCTTTGATCTATCTGCAAAAGGAAAAACATTTTCATCAAAAACCACATGTCTTGAAATGTATATTCTCCCATTTTTATCTAAGCACTTGTATCCTTTCTGATTATATGCATAACCTATAAAAGTACAAACACTAGATCTTAGGATCAGTTTATGCTTATTATATGTCCTGTGGTAAGGGAAGCATAGACAACCAAACATTTTCATATGATTATAGTCAGGTTTAACATTATTCAATTTCTCATATGGAGATTGTTTATTCAGCAATATTGTGGGCATCCTATTTATGAGATACACCGCAGTAGCAAAAGCTTCTTTCCAATATCTCATAGGTAGTGACCCCTGAGATAAAAGTGTTATTCCTGTTTCAACTATATGTCTATGTTTCCTCTCAACCAGGCCATTTTGTTCTGATGTATGTGGGCAGGTGGTCCTATGTATGATCCCTTTACTATCAAGAAATGTTTTCAAAGCCTTAAACTCACCACCACCATCTGTTTGTATGACTTTAATTTTATTGCCATGTTGATTTTCAGCATAAGTGATGAAGTGTTTGATAGCATTACATGTATCTGACTTATTCTTAAGAAAATATATCCATGTGAATCTAGTACAAGCATCTACAAGAGAGAGATAGTACCTGTCCCCTTGTGTTGATGATACAGGGGCTGGACCCCAAAGATCTGCTGCCACTAATCTTAGTGGCTCATTATATACAGTTTCTGATTTAGCAAAAGCCAATTTGTGACTTTTCCCTTTTTGACAATGTGAGCATATAAAAGGAACAGAAATTTTTTTTAAACTGATTTTATTTTCATTCAGAACCTGTTTTACAATATCAATCTTGGGGTGACCAAGTTTACAATGCCACAAACTAAGAGTGTTATTTCCTTTTTCAACATTGAAGTTAACAGGATTAGAATAAGTTGCCCTATTAGTGGGTTTTCTTGTGCCCATGTTGCTGAACTTGTAAAGACCTTTGTCCAATTCACCCTGTAGCAGCATATTTTTATTTAGTAAGTCTCTAACAAGACAAAATTTTGGGTGAAACTCAAAGTACACATTGTTGTCCTTGGCAAATTGAGAGACGCTTATTAAGTTCTTTTTAATCCTGGGGACTCTCAATAAGTTATTTAAAAAGAGAGTCCTACCACTTTTAGCACTGTCAGTTCCAACATGTGATATTTTTATGGCTTCACCATCACCCATAAGAACAGAATGCATACCTGAGTATTTCTTGTTCCCTAAGTTAAGATTCTGAAGGTTGTTAGTGATATGGTTTGTTGCACCTGAATTTGGGAACCAATCATCTATGCTTGCATCATCATTCTTGACTGCATCTTCACTTGTATCATCTGTGTTGCTTCTGCTTTGCTGGTTTACTTGAACCATGTTTGCATTATGCGTCTTTTGGCTTGATTGTCCTTGTTGTCTTGCATTGTATTCAGTGTTAAATTTGAAATAGCACTTGTTTGCCATGTGCCCTGTTTTCTCACAAATTTGACACTTTATTCTACTGTAATTATTGAACCTTCCTCTGCCCCTGCCTCTTTGAGACTGACCTCCACGTTGAACTTGAGAACCAGGGTTGTTGGAATTGTTGGACGTCTTTGATTGGTTCTTGTTCCTTGTATTTACAGCAAAGTTGATGTTAACATCTCCTTGTATAGCCTTTCTTTGCTCAATTCTTCCCTCATGAGCAAGAAGGGCAGCATGTACATACTGCAGATTTGGTAGCACAGGTTGTGTAGCTATGAATGTAACAAGTGACTCATATTCTTCATCCAAACCACTAGTGAGGGTGAGTATCTGATCACTTTCTGCAACCTTATGTCCCACTGCATCAAGTCTGTCACATAAGTTCTTGATCTTGGTGATGTATTCTCTCATGG
Source organism: Allium cepa (assembly GCA_030765085.1). Classification (NCBI taxonomy): domain Eukaryota; kingdom Viridiplantae; phylum Streptophyta; class Magnoliopsida; order Asparagales; family Amaryllidaceae; genus Allium; species Allium cepa. The sequence goes on along the minus strand of CM060938.1, from coordinate 24,122,083 downwards.
GCATGTCCCTTTTTCTAGCATTTTGTAGTTCTCTTTTGTAGTGCATAATTCTAGCAGATGATTGAAAACTAAAAATCTGGCCTATAGTGGACCAGATCTCGTATGATGTATTGCACCCAACAATTTGAGATAAAAGATTGAGACTTACAGATGATATTAACCATGATGCAAGTAAGTTATCTTGTTTCTGATGATAAGTATAATCTGGGTTACTGACTGGATTTCTGTCTTTATCTAAAATGATTGCAGGAGGCACTTCTTTGGTCCCTTGCACAAATTCTTGAAGGCCATAGCCTTTTAATGCCATCTCAACTTGATATTTCCATAAGATGTAATTATCTTCATCAAGAGGAATGGTGATGACATGGCTCTTTGGTTTAATCAGTGCAGGGATGCTTGTGGCACCATTGTCTTCCCTTCTTGAGGTCACTGACTCAGATTCTTCAATATTGTCTCCCATCTTTGCAAGAAACTGAGTTTCTTGGAGTGGCAGACACCAGTTTGCTTCCAAGAAATCGGTTGGAATCAAGAAAATGGTGGGTGTGTATTATATCAATAAAATTGATATAATACGCAGGCACTGCAGGTTGAAAACCTTTTCTGCAGACACTACTAGAAAAAAGCGAAATAGCGATGGGTCGGGGCGACGGCTTCCGACGGTTAATTTCTGACGGCTTCCGACGGCCGTCGGCGGCCGTCGGAAGCCGTCGAAAATTCGCAAATACCTGCAGCCGGCCGAGCCTTTCTTCCTCATTTTCCAGCTTCCCCCAATCTCACCAAAAACCCCCGAATTCACATTTTCCACCTCCATTCGCCAATTTCGTGATTTTTTCTCCTTCCACGCTGCTGATTCAACACCTCTTGCTCTCAATCTCAGGTAAAATCTCTTATTTTTCTGAAAATTTCAGTTTTTACCCTAATTTTAGATTTGCATAAATTGATAAATTAGGGCGAATTAGCGATTGCAATTGTTTGTATTAGCGTAATAATGGTTTATAGCATCACATGACATACATATTTCATCTTTTATCGTGAAATTGTGAAAAACACATATACTTTGTGGTTGTTCATGTATATGTAAATTGTTGTGTATGCCCTGATTCGACGATTGTATACGTTATTTGGCATATGATAAAATGATTGAATGAACTAGGAGTATTATATTGTGCACGTATTTACTTATGAAACAAAAAAATGCATTACTCTAAATTATAATTGTGTGTATTAAAAAAAGACAAAAATGTTAAACCAGCCTTTTTGATGCGTAATACGTCGAATAACTATGTTAAATTTATATATATTTTTGTAAATGTGAACAGTGAGTAAAACTGTATTTTTGAGTAAAATGCGCGCATGTTAACCGACAAATGTCCCTTAGAGAGTTTTTGGCCCCGTCTGACGAGTGTTGCACATGATCGTTGTATAAATAGTCGTTTTTTTCGAACAACGACCATTTATATTCATCTGGTACAATGTTTGTCGGATTTGTCCCTGTATTGGACAAGTTATGAACACAATAAGAATTTACATTTTGTATACTACTACGTCTCAAACGGTTCATAAAATTTCGCCCTAACTTTTCCTTTTTGTTTCCTGCGTACACGCATTTGTGTACAATGCAGGGAACAAAAGAGAAATGCTGCCGAAATTGTATTGAATCGTTTGAGACGAAGTAATATACGAAATGTAAATGCTTACTGTGTTTGTAATGGGAAGTAGGATGTCTGACCACTGAAAAAAATTATATATATTTTTAATCGTTACGTACGTTAAAAAATAAAATGTTCCCCATTTGAAAATATTTTTAAATTTGTAAAGTTGTTCTTTAAATTCAAAATATTATACGACCATGAAAATAATCCTTTTTGAATTTGTATTCTTCAAAATAAATATTAATTTTTGAACTTCTCATTTTGTCAAATAGGAAAAATGATTGATTATTTTGTTGATCGGAGGAGATGGATGTACCAAAGAAAAGGACTGAGAGGCTCAATAAAAGAAGATTTTTATAATGGTATAAACGTGTTTGTTGAATTCGCTTTAAGTAATAACGGAAACGATCCAGAAATTCGTTGTCCGTGTAGTAGGTGTAGACATTTGAAGTATTTGTTACCAGATATTGTGAAAGTTCATTTGTGCCAATACGGTTTCGTACCCGAATATTATGTTTGGGATCGGCATGGAGAAGTTGTAGCAAATACTTCTGTAGAGTCTGAAAGTGTCGTTAACGAAATAGTTTCAACGATCCGTATAGAAAATATGGTCGAAGATGCAGCACGATCAATGTTTTCTATGGTTCAAGTTGACGACGATGATGGAAATATTGAAGAACCAAATATTGAAGCTAAAAAAATTTACGATTTACTAGATGCGGCTAAGAAACCTATTTGTGATGGTTGTAAAAGCGGCACTCAGCTGTCAGTATTTGCAGAATACATTGCGATGAAGTCAAAATACAACATCACTGAAGCTGGGTTTACGGCTGTTGTACAAGCTACAAAAAGACATATGCCGCCCGATAATCTAATGTGTGAAAATCACTACGAAGTTAAAAAACTTATGTCGGCTTTTGGTTTACCGTATCAGAAAATAGATACATGTTTAAAAGGATGCATGTTGTTTTGGAAAGAAGACGCAAACCTTAGAAATTGTAAAGTTTGTAACCAGGAGAGATACAAACCAAGAAAAAAGAAGGGGAAGGAAGTTCCGTACAAGCGTATGCACTACTTACCCATAACTCCAAGACTTCAAAGATTATATGCATCTTCTGTAACTGCGTCTAATATGATATGGCATAGCGTGAGAACAGAGGAAGAGGGTACGTTGACACATCCGGCCGATGGAGAAGCATGGAAGCATTTCGATAAAACGTATCCAAATTTTGCAGCGGAGAGTCGAAATGTTAGATTAGGATTATGTACGGACGGTTTTTCTCCATTTTCTCAATTTGGTTCTAAATATTCATCATGGCCCATTATCGTAACACCGGATAATTTACCTCCATGGATGTGCATGAAAACGCAATATATGTTTCTTACTGTTGTCGTTCTTGGCCCCGACGATCCGACACAAGGAATCTATGTATATTTACAATCGTTGATTGAGGAGTTAAAAATACTGTGAAACAAAGGAGTAGAAACATACGATGTGTCCAAGAAGAAAAATTTTCGTATGTTTGCTTCTTTGTTGTGGACTATAAGTGATTTTTCTGCCTATGCAATGCTTTCGGGATGGAGTACTGCCGGTCGTCTAGCATGTCTATATTGTATGGATGAAACACGAGCGCTTTCTTTACCTCATGGTAAGAAAATTTCATGGTTTGACTGTCACCGATGTTTTCTCCATGTAAATCATCCCTTCAGAGGAGACAAGAAAAACTTTTTAGCTAATAGAGTAGAAACCAGACAACCACCGACGATATGGTCAAGCGAAGACATATATGAACTTGTTAAGGACTATCCAAAGATATATGAAATTGGCGAGCAAATAGAAATTGAAGGCAAATCAGTTGTTCATAACTGGTGCAAACAAACTATTTTTTGGGAGTTGCCGTATTGGAAACATCTTCTGCTTCGCCATAACATAGATGTGATGCACAATGAGAAAAATGTATTTGATAATGTTTTTAACACAATTTTGAATGTGAAAGGGAAGACGAATGATGATTTGAAATCAAGACGTGATATAGAAGAATTATGCAAACGTCCTGAGCTTCATATGAAACCAAATGACAATAAAAAACCCAAAGCTTGTTACGAATTAGATAATAATCAAGTTAAAACTGTGTTAAAATGGGTGGAAGGGTTAAGATTTCCTAATGGGATATCATCAAATCTTCGTAGATGTGTTGACTTTAAAAATGGTAGATGAAGCGGAATGAAAAGTCACGACTGTCACATAATGATGGAAAATTTATTCGCCATAATGTTCAAAGAACTACTGCCGTTAAAAGTTTGGAAAGTAGTAACGGAGCTTAGTATGTTTTACAAAGAGCTTTGTTCGACTACTTTAAAAGTGCAACGTTTACGTAAACTTGAAGTGGACATTCCTATATTGCTTTGCAAATTAGAGAAAATATTTCCGCCTGGTTTTTTTAATGTGATGAAACATTTACCTGTTCATCTCCCATCTGAAGCACGACTTCGAGGTCCTGTCCAATACGGATGGATGTATCCATTTGAGAGGTATGTAATATATATGTTATAACGTAATTTAATTGCATTTGAAAGATGAAGTTAATATAAATTAATGTTGCGTAGATATTTGAATCACCTGAAGAAAAAAGTGAGGCAAAAAGCACAGGTTGAAGGTTCGATATGTAAATCTTACATCGAAGAAGAAGCTTCGTTCTTTTTCTCTCACTATTTCAGTGACCATGTGAATATTTCATTTGAAAGTGTTCCTCGTAATGACGAAGGCGACGAACAAGAGTCCACTCAAGCAATGTTATCTATTTTTAGACAATATGGTCGGCCTTCTGGAAAATGAGTAGAAATATGGCTAGACGATAGAGATCTTCATGTAGCACACACTTATATTCTTCTAAATTGTGCCGAGGTTGCACCGTTTGTTAGGTAATCTGAAATAATAATTTGTGTCTTATTCTTTTCTTATATGCATGCGCGTGTATAACCTAATGTAACAATTTATTTATATAAACAGTGTTTATGAACTTGAACATCCGAACGGAGATCTCGGTAAAGAATTTTCCGGTTGGTTTTCAAATTACGTTTATGAGCCGAGAAATTGTGTTGTTGACGAAGGGTTGAAACATCTTGCGATGGGACCAAAAAGAGTGGCCAAGACATATCCAATATATTTCGTCAACGGATATAAATTTAACACCAAAGAATACGGTGCAGAAAAATTAACAAATAATACTGGTGTATTTGTTAAAGGTAGCGACGATTCAGAAAATCATTTAAATGATTTTTATGGCGTTCTGACACAAATTTTGCAACTGACATATTTCTCACGACCCGCGGAGGAGGTGTTTCTATTTAAATGCAATTGGTTTAGCAATGTTCCAGGGCAATGTTCCAGGTTCTGGAATTAATGTGCACAAGGATTATAATCTTATCGAAATAAAGCATACATCGCACTATCACAAGTATGATCCTTTTGTACTAGCCAAACAAGCATTGCAAGTTTATTACGCTCCTTATCCGTCTCTAAAAAGAGATAAAGCAGATTGGTCTGCAGTTTTTAAAACAAAGGCCAGATTCACATTCGATGGGAAGAATATTACCGACGAACAAGCTTATCAGGCAGATCTTGAGCAAAATAACGAAATAATAATTACAGACGATCATACAGATTTTGGTCCCTTGATCAATGAATCAAATGTTTTGGTAGAAGCGTTTGACAGTGCAGAGGAAAATATCGTCGAAAACGAGACCGAATCTGATTCAGAAGACGATGATGACTGATACAAATCTGAATCTGTTTTTTTGCAATTGATGTAACCGTGTTAAATTCTTGTTGTATTATGAAATTGATGTAACTATGAAACCAAATGCATTTACTATTGTTTGCATGTTGAATTCTTGATGTATTATTAAATTGATGTGACTATGAAACCAAATCCGTTTACTATTGCATGTTGAATTCTTGATGTATTATGAATCAGGTATAACACACTTCCATTTCTATTTCCATTTCAGTCATTAATTAAGCTGCAATTTGTACCGTTGATGTCATTTTCATATGAAATATATTTCATTATCATGTTTTTATACTCTTATATAATGATGTGTATATGTCACAGGTTTATCAGTATGTCGTATAGAGGTAGGAGCTCTTCCCGATCTTCAGGAGGCGATGGCAGTGGCCCATCGCAAGAGCCACAGCGTGCTGTTGTATCTTTGGTCCCTAGAGCAGAAGGGTAATTAGAATTAAATTTTATTCAGCATCTTATTTTTTTATGATATACGTATGTACTTATCTATATCGTACTTAAAAACAGGGGGTTCGACCTACTTCCCTCTAAGGTTGTGCTGGACGTCTCTAGAGCAGCATATCGCAGCAGGATGAGTGCGTGCTGGCCGAAGTGGGATTCCATCCCTCCTCACATCATAGAGTGCATATGGCAGGATGTTCTAGTATGTATAATTTTTTTGTTTTCCATTTTTAATTTGTTTTTGTCGTTTTTCTATTGTTTATCGTTTAAAGTGTAATCTTTTTTTCAAACATGCTGAGATAGACATCCAGACGGACGATATGATGCTGGCACGAGCATACTGGATGAGGAAGATGCGCAAGAACTACAGGGACACGATCTCTGAGATTAAGAAATCTGGTAAGAAAACAAAATGGATGGGAGAGAGCGTGTGGCAAGCTTGGTTGAGCTACTGGGAGACGGATGAGGCGAAGGCAAGTATACTATTTTTTTTTTGAATTATTAATTTGACGTGATTGAAAAATAATGTATCAAATTTTGAATGTACAGGCAGAGTCGGATAGAAACTCTGCAAATAGAAATAAGAATTCTGTCACTCATCGCGGAGGATCGAAGTCGTTTCAGCAGTATCGGCAGGAGTTGGTAAATTTACTGAATAATAAATGTAAATAGTTTATGCTATATGATTCTAAATGTATAATAATTGTATGTAACAATCAAATTCAGGAAGCCGAGCACAGGTCCTGTCAGCTATATGGACGTGTTCACCCGTACGCATGCTGTCGAGCATGTTAATCCAGACGGGACTGTTTCGTACACATGGCAGGACGATAAATCCAGCAAAAGCCATGTAAGCATATTTCATTTTATTCACTATTAGTAATTGTTTTAATTGTTAAATTATGATGAAATAAGATATGATATTATTAATTTGTTAATGCAGGAGATGTTTATGGAGCAGCGGCAGAAACTCCTTGCTGATACAGGTCGAGAACAGCTGACGACCGATGAGGAGAACGTTATTTTTGAGTCCGTTATGACTCCAGCTGAGCATGGTCGACGATACGGATTTGGCAATTTAGCGGTAAATAATTTACTTTTTATTAAAATACTTAAAATATGATATTTTTGCCTTTTCAAAACAATAAACTTGGATTTTATTTATTTTTCAATTATTGCAGTCCAGTGGTCATAGTAGGGGACGGCGGAGCAGACCACAGAGCGATTTAGCAAGTATAGAAGAATTGCGGACTAGAGTGTCCCAATTGGAGAAGCAGAACCGCCAACAGGCCTTGCAGACCGCACAGTTGTTAGAGTACATGCAGCAGTTTGGTGGCAGCTTCCCTTCCTCGGCTGGCTCTGGATCTGGAGGAGATTGACTCATTGCTTGCTTGTTCGTCGTTCAGGTATGTGTTGTTTGTGTAGAATGATTTGATAGACGGTGCGGGTAATTATTGATTTGTATAATTATGTATGACACACTTGGTTTTCTAGTTTTATTAGGACATATGCATGAGAATATTGATAAATTTATGTATTAACAATATGGTGGAACATTTATTGTTAATGTTGGAATGGATATGAATGTTTTTTATCTTATTTTGATTGTATTTTTATTTATTTGTGCGTTTATTAAATATGTTGTAGTTTAGGTTTGGATCTTTGATTGGATTATTGTATATTGGGTTGTGAAATATTGATATCAGAGTATTTGGAAGAGAAATGTGGTTGGAAGGCTATATTTGCAGCGAATATAAAAAAAATTACAGATTTCCGACGGCTCCCGACGGTTTATCGGTCAAAATTTCCGACGGCTTCCGACGCTTTGAGTCGGTCTATAACTCATTATTTCCGACGGATTCCGACGAATGTCGGAAACCGTCGAAGTTCGTCGGAATAATATACGGCGCCGTCCGTCGGAAGCCGTCGGAAGTACTGCTCCCCGACGCAGTCTTTTCCGACGGCTTTTTTCGACGGCGACCGACGGCTTCCGACGGCCGCCGACGGTTTCTGGCCGTCGGAAATTCTGTTCCTCCTTGTAGTGAGAACGGAGAAAATATGAAAATGCTCTTGTTGTCACCGGTTGGAGATGAAGAGATGTCTCTGATCCAAAACCAGGAAGCACAAGAGCAATGATGAGAGCAGATGCTCTTGATCAAGAATGGTATATAAACTCCAATGATGATGCTTTTCTGAGGAGTCACACGAAATACCCCCTTTCAATCTTCAAGATGTGATGAAGGGGTAGAAAAGATGAATTAAATGCCTTTCGGCAAGAGAGCTCTGATACCAAATTAAGAATTGAGAAAATGAATCTTTTTCTTTATTGCTGTTTTTGATTGAATGAATACATCGTTTACAAATATCTGCATTACTTGTATTTATACATGTTATGTGCAGAAATAAAAGAAAGAAAAGGAAGCATGGGCTGAAGGCCCGGCCCAAATACAGTTGAAGAAGACTCTTATTACTCCTTGATGTTGATTTCATGCTAGTTTATCTTCTTTAGGCTTGCTATCCAAATTGTTTTTCTTTCTGACACGAAGTACGTATTTAGGAGGCATCTTTTTGCGGAACTGTTATCTGAACTCTCTTTTCGTACTTATAGGTTAATAATGATAACTCAATCGACTGCTATGGTAACACACTGGATGGAGAGCCCATCAGATGGTTCATTTTAATTATAAACATAACTATTTCTTTTCCATGACTAAACCTTGTAAATACGTGTGTGTGCATGTTGTGTGTGCATGCATGTGTGTGTTTGTATGTGTGTGTATATATGTGTACTGTTTACATTTTTGTAAATCATAGGTCGTATAATTATATTATGTACACGATGTTATATAATTTATATTGCGTGGCCCAACATAATAAATTATCTATTTTCACATGCAACTGCAGGTTGGCAGCACAAAACTATTGTTCGGTGTGGTCACTACCACCAAGGCCGGCCCTTAGCCTGGGCAACTAGGGCGACGGCCCAGGACCCAGTATTGAAAAGGGTCCATATTAAATGTTATACTAACTGTAAAGTTATATTATATGTTATATTAACTTTAAATTGAAAAGGGCCCTTAGGCTAGGCAAACAGAAATGAAGTTGAGAAGCCCAAATGACAAATAAATTTAGCTACAGCTCGTTATTCAAGTTTCCAAACAATTTGCTCCTTCGTGAACAGTGTGCATCTCGTCAGACCTGAACCCTCTTCACATTCTTGGTTTAAAAAGCTCTTTGACTTCTTATAGTTCTTGCCTTTTCTCTTTCTTATTCACATGTTTGTTTTATAAATAATTGGTTTCTAATTTCTACATGAACTGGTTACCTGCATATAAGACTTTTGATAAAACAAGAAACAAGGTGTAGGTATTTCCATTGTCCCATTTCTGTTTGAATTCAACATTGATTTTTGCTTGCTATTTCAGGTTATAATCGATTTAATGAGAATGGTCATTGATTTTTAGTCACTTGTTACTTTTCAGTTCTAGTCAGAAAATAACTTTAAAATGGAAACATGAGTAAAATATTTCAACTTATTTACATCAGATTTAGTTCATAAAAATGATTTTTCTAGTTATTAACTTTCATGGTAGGTAAAATGTTATTAATTGTATGGCTTAAATTATGCTTTGGCGATTTTTGGAGGCAACTATAGTTAAATTGTACATGGTGCAAACCTAGTTATTAACAATGTAGAAACGACCAATTTACATGATTTAGAGACATGAAAAATATAACTTATTTAGACAGATTAGTTCAACATTTTTATACATAGTGCTTTCAAAAATAATTTCCAGTTATATTTTTTCTCATTTTATGGTAGATGCCACTGTATGCATTGAGAAAGAATAAGGAAGAATGGAAAGCATTTAACATGCTAGTAAATTTACTGATACTGTTGTTTCCCCTGTAGTTGAAATGTCGTATGCTACTTATGCGAACATGTATCTTTTTTCCACTGAAAGTTTAATTTACTGAAATGTATTATATATTATTTTTTGACGTTATACTTAACAGTATTTGTTATTTAATTGTGGCCCAAATAAAGAATTTGTCCAGGGCCCAAAATAAGGATAGACCAGCCCTGACTACCACTTGGAGTGATATTTCCTTACTAATGAAATCCGCTACTGCAATTCGAAGTCCGTTGCTTCGAAAGCTTCTGGTCAAACTATCTCAACGAGTTGGGCTTACTTGTTTGCCTCATCGCAGTCCTGCATGGCGCTACATGGTTTGCCAGCTTTTTCTATGTTTTTGGGTAAAATACTGGAATAATATTGATACATCATCGAGTTTCTAATATATAATATTTTAAAGTGAGAGCTTTCTTAGATATCTTGTATTTTTGGTTAAAATCCTTCAAGTGTAGGTCCTGAAGTATATACAAGTTCAGGAAGAAGACATATTTTATTTTTAATATAACAAGCTCAGAGGAGCCTTTTTTATGGAAGTACCCTAGTGCTTTTTACTCTTTTTATGTCTTTAGTATTCTTATATCTGCCTCTTTTTTCCCCCTTCACTATGCTAATACGAGATGATTTGCTTTAGTCCCTTCCAAAACAAATAGTGTATTCTTTGACGTGCACATGTACATGCTCCTAGCTTTGAGTGTATGACACTTAAAACACATTATAATGTGTATACAAAGCTAAATTAGCCCTACTTTTTTGATATGAATTGTTTTCAATCCTATGGATCAGAGCTATATAATGTTAACTGAACAGTGTAGGGTAGGAAGTATGGATTAATCTGGTTCAGAAAAAGCCCTGATTTAAAAATATCTAATATAAACACAATTTCTAAGGTATTACAATTTATAGTATCACCCAGTTAAATGATATGTTAAGAACTATAATAAATGTGAATCAATATGTGGCTGCTTCAATTAGGAGATAAGGGTTGGTTACCAGGTGCCGGCAAAGACACCAATTTATAATGCAAGCATAATAGATGCTAGATGAACAATTGGGGATCCCAAAATAAGTTCCCATTGCAGTTTTATGTTAGTTGGAATGTTGCTTGTTGACAAAAGCTTTGTGCGTGAATATTTTTAGGTTTAGAAACATATTAATATTAGGATAGGATAATGGCTGCTCTTCGAATTAATAATTCCAAGTTTAAAGGATTTCTTTATCATGTTATAAACTGTTTAAGGGAGATTAATAATTGAGCAGAGTAACGTTATCTAGCTCTTAGACTTTTCAAAGTCCACATTATACTACATCAAGAGTTAATTCTGCCAGAGTCTCAATTGATATTCATTATGATTGTGGATTATCATATTGAGTTCATTTACTGGTTTTTTCATACAGGGGGAAATCAAATCACTTGGAGACCTTAACGGCCCAACCTAATGGCAAACAAACTTGTTCTACATTGCCTAACCAAAAAACTAAAGCAGCACGATGTTGTACCAGATACGGAGTTCTTAGATGATGAGGAAATAGAAGTTCCAGAGATCGTGGAAGAAATTATTGAGTTGTTGCTCTTAGGTTTAAGAGATTCAGTATGTGTTTAACGGAACGTTTGATTTATTCACTTGCCTATAATTATGCAAACTATTATAAGGATATGTGCATACAAATTTCCTGAGAAAAAAAGTATATTAGAACTGATATGATTAAAAACCCTACCGTGCTTGTATTACTAATTACTTCTAATTTGGAAAAAACGATAATATAAACAAAATTTATAGTTACTTAGAAGTGATTTTTGGGCTCTTGCAAGCCAAATAAAACCTAAAAAATGCAAAAATTATAATAATACTATTATATACGATTCCAATTTTTTTATTTATAAAAACCTGGTCTTTTTAAGGAGCTTTAAAATATAGAGTTTTTTTGACTGAAATAAATAACAGACATTTTAAATGAAATCAATTTTTACTTATGTTTAGAACATCGAATAGAAAAATATTGTTTATAGTCTTATTTGAATAAGCATTTCCCAAAAAAAAAACAAAGTAAAATTATATAAAAATAAAAATTCCAATTAACATAAACTCGGACATGTCAAACTAAAGAAATAGAACCCAAAATTTGCATGAATCTTTTTTGTAAAACAACGATGAGAATCATATATGGGTTGATTACTTAAGAACTTACTTGAACATTGATAACTTCAAAATATGTGCAAATCAAATTTAATTTTTGTATAATTTCAAATTAGAAAATATATATTAATACTTTTATAAATAAATTCAAGCCCTCAACAAAATATTTAGAAAATTACAAAAGTTGACTAATAGATTTTATTTGTAGCATTCATTGAATGAATAATTATATAACATTTGTTGTTGAGTGTATTCCGAATCAAAATTTCCAACTATTTTAGACTAATTTTGTTCTATATTTAGCCAGTTTTATTATGCCTCAGATACATTCAAGGTTTTAAATCATGGATTTTGGATAAGATCTTGGATTGACATAGTCCATATCTTAGGTTGAAATCTTAATGTTTTAGGTGAAATAAGTGTCAAACTAGATACAAGTTATGTTCGAAGTTTCGTTTTATCCAAATGCGAAAAGTAAATCTTGGGTTGATTTTGGATGAAATTAAGGAGATTAAAAACCCTAGCACATTGCACAAAACTGATAGAAATCAATTTAGAAATAAATTTGATTGTCCATTGTATTCAGCCTTCAATAATATATATGATTACAAGAGTCAAGATAGGCTACAAATTAGTCAACTGATTTGCTAAAATAAATACTAACCAAATAAAGAGGCTACAAATTAGCCAACTGATTTGCTAAAACAAAAATAACTAAATAAATACTTCCCAACTAAAGATATTGCCAAATCAGAGAATAAATGCAAGAAATATTCTAACGCCTAGAATATATGTAAAATATATTCTATCACACCCCTCAGTCGAAGCGGTAGGTTCTCGTATGCTTAAACTGTCCCTGAAATCATTAAACAATACGCGCGGAAGGCCTTTTGTAAAAATATCAGCAATTTGGTAACGGGACGGTACATGAAACACACGCACTTCGCCACGAGCTACTTTCTCACGGACGAAATGAATATCCATCTCAATGTGTTTAGTGCGTTGATGCTGAACATGATTGCCGGATAAGTATATAGCACTCTCATTGTTACAATAAACTAGAGTAGCCTTTTGAATAGGACAATGCAACTCTAAAAGCAAATTTCTGATCCAGCACGAATTAGAAATAACATTAGCAACACCTATGTACTCCGCCTCAGCACTACTACGGGAAATAGTAGGTTGCCGTTTCGAATACCAAGAAATCAAATTATCTTAAAGGAATACACAATAACTAGAGGTAGAACGACGGGTGTCAGGACAACCACCCCAATCTGCATCGGTATATGAGATAATACGATTAATATTTGATTTGTACAAGTGGAGACCAAAAGAAAGGGTACCCTTGAGATAGCGCATGATACGCTTAAGACTTTCATATACTCATTAGTCGGGGAATGCATGTAAAGGCAGATCTGCTGCACGGCATAGGAAATGTCTGGCCGAGTGAATGTAAGATACTGAAGAGCACCTAGAAGACTATGATACTTAGTCGGATCATTATAAGGAGTGTCTACGGTGGCACTTAGTTTGGACTTAGTGTCAACAGAAGTAGGACATGAACTGCAGTTAGACATTTCGGCACGTTCAATAATTTTTGCAGCATACTGTGTCTGAGATAAGAAAAGATCATGTGCATGACGAGTGACAGCAATACCTAAAAAGAAACTCAGAGGACCTAGATCCTTCATAGCAAATTCAGAAGCTAAGAGAGTCATAACATACTTACGAAGACGATCAGAAAAAGCTGTGAGTATAATGTCATCCACATATAATAGAATATAAGCAATATCAGAACCATTCTTGTAGATGAATAAAAAGTGATCTGACGTACTATGAGTGAACCCAATGGTAACAATAAAATCAGCAAATCTTTGGTACCAAGCTCGAGGAGCCTGTTTTAATCCGTACAAAGATTTCTTCAAAAGACAAACATGATTCGGATAATTTTTGTTACGAAAACTCATGGGTTGATGCATACAAACTGCTTCATTGAGAAGACCATGCAAGAAAGCATTCTTGACATCCATTTGATGAATGGGCAAGATTTAGAAAAAGCAATGCTGAGAACCGCTCTAATGGTGACCGGTTTAACCCAGGGCTAAACGTTTCATCACAATTAACGCCATGTTGCTGTGTATTTCCATCACCTACAAGACGAGCTTTATAACGCTCAAAAGAACCATCAGATTTATATTTATGACGAAAAATCCACATAGACCGAATAATATTAACCTTAGGCGGCCTAGGCACTAATTCCCAAGTCTTATTGTTAATTAAAGCATTAAATTCATCAAACATTGCACTTTTTCAATTATAGTCACTAAGCGCACTAACAAGATTTTTCGGAACAAGAGAAATATCTGTAGTGGTAATTAGAAGAGTATTTGGAGTTGGGTTTAAAAATGCCATTTGATGCACAAGTGGTCATGCGGGTTGAAATGAGGTTGGGAGGCCTAGGGATGGTGTGAGGAATGGTTAAAGTGGGGGAGCTCATAGACGGGGTTGGGCTGTGGGGAAGAGAGGATGGGTCAGAGGAGAAAATAGAGGACCGAGTGTGGGCAGCAGTGGGAGGTGTGGAATCTAGGCCTGTGTGAGACTGTGGCCCAGATTGAGGAAGAGAGGACGAGTCGTTGGGCTGCGTTGTTGGGTCAAGCTGCATATTTTGTGGTATGGTATTTTGAGATAAATGATGTATTAATTGAGGATTAATATTGTCACCCAAAAAATTATAATTCGAAGGTTTTGTTTTGTGGAGTTTGGAGAATGGAAATTCTGTTTCAACAAAACGAACATGACGACAAATTATGATTTTACCGCTAGACATGTCATAGCATTTGGAGCCACGATGATTAGGAACCGGACCTACATAAGCACAAGGAGTCGACCTTTCTTGTAATTTATGAATAGTAGAAGAGGGGAATAATGGGAAACATAAGCAACCAAAAACACGTAAACCCGAATAATCCGGATCACTTTGATAGAGGATTTGAACGGGAGATTGGTAATTCAATACATTGGAAGGAAGGATATTGAGAAGATATGTAGCCATGAAGAGAGCATGATGCCAACAAGAGAATGACATAGATGCATGAGCAAGAATAGTCCGGATGATACTATTTATGGATTTTATGTGTCTTTCGGCCTTCCCGTTTTGAGGAGATGTATGAGGACACGAGAGACGGAAAAGCATGCCATGTTGCTCAAAAAAATCCTTAAAAGTCATTAATGTATTCCGTACCATTGTCACACTGAAAAGTCTTAATATTACGTAGACCTATCAAAATTTGACCCAACCCATTTACCCTACTTATAAACGGGTTGGGTCAACCCATTTATGAATATAATAAAATGGGTTATGGGTTGGGTTGACCCATTTTTAAAAGGGTTATAAATGGGTAACTCATTTAGCCATTTATTAAAAACATTAAATTTTAATATAAATTTGAAAATAAGAATTTTGAACATACAATATAATTTTTCATGGAGATAGACAGTTGTACTTAGAAAATAACATGCTACCGCATCCACATATATGAATTCCACCTAGTACAGAAGCCGTTATTTTTTCTGTTCAGACTGCAATAACTTCTTCGTTCTAAACCGGAATCAAGCGAGACTTCGACCGATCAACTCCAACCTAAATTACAGACAGTATGGAACACTTGGATACTTCATCGTGTAAACGCACACTGTAGTTCTCCAAGGGGGTTGACAGTTGTATTTAGAAAATAACAGGCACCACATCCTTATATTTGAACTTCGCCTAGTGCAGAAGCCGTTATTTTTTTTGTTCGGACTGCAATAACTCCTTCGTTCTAGCTCAGAATTAAGCAAGACTTCGACCGATTAACTTCCACCTAAATAACGGACAGTATGGAACACTCGTATACTTCATCATGTCAACGCACACTGTAATTCTACAAGGAGACTGATAGTTGTACTTAAAATAACAGGCTACCACATCTGCATATTGAACTCCGCCTAGTGCAGAAGCCGCTGTTGTTTTTGGTTCAGACTGCAATAACTCCTTTGTTCTAACTCGGAATTAGGCGAGACTTCGACCGATCAACTCCCACCTAAATTACGGACAGTATGGAACACTAGGATACTTCATTGTGTGAACGAACAATGTAGTTCTCCAAAGAGACTGATAGTTGTACTTCGAAAATAACAGGCTATCACACCTGCATATTGAACTCCGTCTAGTGCAAAAGCCACTAATTTTTTTGTTCAGACTGCAATAACTCATTCGTTCTAACTCGGAATCAGGCGAGAGTTCGACCGATCAACTCCCACCTAGATTACGGAAAGTATGGAACATTCAGATATTTCATCATGTGAACGCACACTGTAGTTCTTCAAGGGGATTGACAGTTGTACTTAGAAAATAACAGGCTACCACATGTGCATATTGAACTCCGCTTAGTGCAGAAGCCGCTGTTTTTTTTGTTCAGACTGCAATAACTCCTTCATTCTAACTCAGAATCAGGCGGAACTTCAACCGACTAACTACCATCTAAATTACGGATATTATGGAACACTCGGATACTTTATCATGTGAACGCACAATGTAGTTCTCCAAGGAGACTAACAGTTGTACTTAGAAAATAATAAGCTACCCCATCCCCATATTTGAATTTTGATGAAAATTAGAATTAAAATTTTAAATTTTTGTCGGATCTGAAAACATAAAAATTAGAATTAGAATTATTTTATATATATTTATTTTTTATTAGTAAAATTAAATTTAAATCTTTAAATGGGTTAAATGGGTAACCCGCTTATTAAGTGGGTTGAGTCATAAATGGGTTGGGTTATAAATGAATAAAAAAGAATGGGTCATAAATGGGTTGGGTTGAACTCGACCGAACCCATTTTGGCCCAACCCAACCCGTTTGACAGGCCTAATATTACGTTCAAATTGTGTCTTGACTAAAGCATGAAACGCTAAGAAAAGTTGTTTGACCTGAGATTTTTTTGCAATAGGAAAGGTCCACAAAAATTTGTGATAGTCATCATGAAAAAGAACATAATAACAATGGCCGGAAGTACTAACAATAGGGGAAATCCAAAAATCACTATGAATAATATCAAACGGAAGAAAGTAAATGACGCTGAATCATAAAAAGGTAGCTTAAAATGTTTTCTAAGAGGGCAAGAAGAACAAAAAGTTTTACAAGCCTTTTTACAATCAACAAACTTTTTACTACAAAGAGACTTAAGAATAACATCGTCATAATGTCCTAAACGATTGTGCCAAATATTTGAAGGCAAAGCAGTAAAAGCAGAACGATTGTTGGAAGAAATGGCTTTAGAGTTGGAGAAAAATGGATATAATCCCTCAGTGTTATCACATCTCATTAGTCTGTTCCCCGTTTGTAACTCATTAACAAAGAAACCAAAAGGGTCAAAAGCGATAGAAACCATATTATCTGTGTTAAATTTACGAACAGGGACCAAATTTTTAATGAGCTTGGGAGCATGTAACACATTGTTTAGGGTAAATGGTGGATAAGGTGGAGACAATGTAGTGCGACCGTGACCAATAATTGAAATTAAGTGACCACTACCAACAACAATGTTATGATGCTTATTGCTTGAATTGAAATAAGAAGAGAGAATACTTGCATCTGCCGTCATATGAGATATAGCACTAGTATCCATGTAGTAGTTCCCAGCTGGTTGAGAGAACGAAAGAGCATGCATAGCGGCCTCAATGTCGGTGGGCAAGTAGCTAGAACCTGGAGGAGCAACGACATTAAAAGCTTGAGGTCTGGACCCAAGTAAGCCTGACCCAGAAGAGGAGGGACGCTGGGCTGTTGGATTGTGCCTTGGCTGCCAAGAGTATGCGGGAAATGGGTAAGGAGGAATAGTCCACCCTCCCTAACCAGGCTGCTGCCACTGTGGCGATGGGGCATGTTGACGTGGATGCCATTGGTGTTGCTAATATGACGACTGACTTGGACTGGACCCATTAGTACTTTGGTGGACCTTTTTCTTTCCATTGTTTTTCAAATTGTTCCTCCCTTTAGTATTATTGTTGCACTTTTTGCTTGCAGATGAATCAATGACAACCATGGCCGCACCACCGGACCGACTTCTAGAACCACCAATTTCACGAGCTTGACGAGCCTTAATAGTACGCTCAGCCACTTTCAATATTGAACGACAACTCTCAAAGGATGGAAAAGGCTCTTGATTTTGTATATAATCCATCGTACCACTATACGCTTCTGGTAAGGACCCGATAAGACGTAAAACCTGACGACCATTTGTCATCGGAGCATCAACATCAGCCAACCTATCCGCTAGAAATTGTAAATAATTACAGCAATTGTCGATCGAGTTGAAAGCCTCAAAAGCAGCATTTGTAAAGTCCTCCTCGAGACGGGTAGCCCGAGAAGCTTTGTTGTCCTGAAAAAGAGCTTCAAGACGGTTTCATGCCCCCTCTACCGTATTATTACGTCTGAGGATAGCGAGGAGAAGATCGAAAGAAATGGTGCTGTAAATCCACTGTAAGACAATGGCATCCAAATGCCTCCAAAGAGCCAGATCAGCGGACTTAGCCTGGACATAGGCACCCATAGCCTTCTCCTCCGTTGGTGGAACCAGGTGATCGTAAAGATCATGAACCCTAGCAAGATTGGTAAATTGAGTAGCCCAAGAATGATACATGGCTTGCTCATTGTCTAATGTTACGGGAATAAGAGATTTAACATTAGTGATGGTGGGTGCAGGATGAAACTTGGACGAGTATGCCATGGAAAAGAATTAAAGATAGAAGAAGAAGAACGGAGAAGAAGATAGGTGAGGCTAGGATAAGGAGAATAGCTCTGATACCATTATAGAAATCAATTTAGAAATCAAATTGTTTGCCCATTGTATTCAACCTCCAATAATATATATGGCTACAAGTCAAGATAGGCTACAAATTAGCTAACTGATTGCTAAAATAAAGGTAACTAAATAAATACTAACCAAATAAAGAGGCTACAAATTAGCCAACTGGTTTGCTAAAACAAAGATAACTAAATAAATACTTTTCAAATAAAGATATCGTCAGATCAGAGAATAAATGCAGGAAATATTCTAATGCCTAGAATATATGTCAAATATATTCTATCAAAAACGTTCATCTTCTACCCAGTGCACAAGGCTCTCACTTGAGCGAATCTAAGGTGAGCAAATTGTACACAATCTTGCCTCCATTACTGGATAGACTGTTTCGTAAGTTTAATCAATAAACCAAGCATTCACTAAAATTGAATCCATCGATGCAGGAATAAAGTTCACTGTAGGCTTATATATACAAAATAAACCATGCCATATATGACATGTATTTACTCTTATGACATAATAAAGCGAGCTATCTAGCTAAGTGTTAGATATTGCACAAAATATTATGACATTAAACTCTTACCATGAGACACACCTAAGCTAAAAATGTGTGAAGAAAATTTCCTTTTTTAAAAAGTATTTTAATCCTAATAAATCAGACGAATAATAGCATAAAACTATGAAATATGAAGAATATATTATTGAAGTGATTAGGAAACATTTCATAAATAATATATAGAATGGTACAAAAACAAAAATATATATTGAAGTTTAAAATTAGATTCTTTAAATATATATTTATCATTATTGAGGAACTATATGGTTGAGTGTGTTTTGGACCGAATCTCCATTTTTCAAATTGTTCTTTTCATCTAGTCTGGTTTAGCCAATATGTATGTTGCATATGTTGCACAAAATATGATGACACTAAACTCTTATCGTGATATGTGTAAACTATCCTTTTTAAATAACATATTTAATCCGAATAAATCAAAAATTAGTTGTATAAAATTATAAAATATGAAGTCCTTTTTAAATAACATATTTAATCCAAAAATCAAACAATTAGTTTATAAATTATAAAATATGAAGGGTATTTAGTTGAAATGATTTCGAAGCATCTCATAAAAAATTGGAATGTTATAAAAAATTGGAATGTTATAAAAGTTTAAAAATCGTTTATTAAAGGGCATTGTGTTGTAGGTCCTTGTTTAAAAAAAACTTTAGCCATACATCCATTCAATAAAAATCATGTAAATCAACCTTTCCTTTGCATTTATAAAATTATTATTCAAAATTATGTTGAATTTGATTTTGTGAGTTTCTTTTTGATCATTATCGAATTATTTTTTAAACGTACTTTGAATGTCAATATTGAACCGAGTGTACTTAAAATTTGTTACAAATGCCTTAAACGTATTGTTTTTTCAGTGTGTAGTTTATTGTAGTCATATTGCATTTATTTACAGCATCGGCAATATTTGTTGTACAATGATACAATAAACTTTTTTTTTGAAATCAGGCACGTAAGGTTGTAGTACACACTGTACTATATGTCATACGTATTATATTATATAATATACTACAAGTAAGCATATGTTCAGTCAGAACAAGCGTTGCATCGGGTTGAACCTTTGATCTTATGGATCATAACCACAACATCTAACCACTAGGACAGTGGTGCTGGACAATGATACATTAAACTCGCCCTACAAATTCTACTAGTGTTGTTGGAAAAACCACAAATATCATCCAAAAAGAATATTTTACTAGGATTATACCATCGTCCCAACCTTAGTTTTGAGTGGACTTTGTCGCAACAACATCCACAAGCACTACCTTTGTCTATTACCATCAACTCTACATCGAAAACTGCACATGATGGCACAAGTCTCGTCTCCTTTGACCGCCGTACAAAAACCTTAATTTTGGTTTGTTGATTGAAATGCTAATTTCAGTCATTAAATGTGAGATTTCGACCCAGCTCTAGCATCAATGAACTCTTCTCATTGAGCCACGTCCATTGGCATCAAAATTGAGATCTTAAGCCATCATTCGTTGATGCTTCATTTTTTTGATAATTCTAGAAAATTATAGTAAATATGTAAAATTAGAGTGTTGTAGAAAATAAATTTTCGTAGAAATAGAGATGTGTGACTAATTTCACTTCTTCACACGCGCTTTTTTAAAAATAAACTAATGAAGAAAATTGATGGAATATCTTGAAAAAATATATGTTTTTTTAGTAAAAAATAAAAGATCAATTTGGTACTATAACTCTTAACATGTTCGCCTTTCGAAAAATAAATCTATTGACCAAACTCAATTTTTCTAATGAAACATTTTATTAAGAACTACCAAATAATGATACAATTGAAATAATTTTTTTTTAAATTGAATACTTAGGTGGTAGTAGTATATGGTTGTAGATATGTTACAACAATTAACATTTTAGCTTTCGTATTCCGTTTTGGTACATGCGTTCCTAAACGCAATACATCGGCGTTCCAAAACACTACACTCACATGATTTGGTACACTAATTTTGATCCTCTGAAACATTGAATTTACCATTTCAAAATGTTTAACTAGTGTTTCGAAATATTGATTCCCATGATCTGCAATGTTTATTTTGATGATTCTAGATGTACTATTATGTTAATATATATGTATGAACTAATAATGATTTCCTATTAAAAATATAAAATATTCCTAATATAAACATATAATGAAGAATGATTTCAAATCATCCTTGAGAAAAATAAGTCTTGTTTCCTGCTTTTTTTAACTCTTAATTATCATTATAATGTAAAATAACCTAAAAGTATTTATGAACTTTCCCTTTACACTCTTATATTCTTCTATTTTTCCATATAAATTTCTTTTAAATGTTCCCTTTGTCCACATATTTTTTTTTCAAAAATAATTAGTACATCAAAACATATTTGGGGAAAGAAAAATCATTAACGATAATGATGATATATTTAAAGAAGATAATATTGTAGCAATAGTATAAATTATTGCAACTTCAAGGTTCATTCAACATGAAGATTCATCATTAAGTATTAACCAAGGAAAAAAAAACACAATATTCTTCTACTGCTTAAAGTATAAAAAATAGTGTAAAAAAATGATGTTAGCACTTATGGAACAATATTCGAACATTATGCAATTTCCTTTAGTTTCAGTTGATACCAATGATAATTTATAACCAGATGAAAATGAACTTTGATGTTATTGTTTATTTATAAAGTGATTTTACTTTGTGTCCATCCATTTGTAGTGGATAAAAATATCGCTAAATTTGTATGTAATGCGAACATTTTCAAAAATATTTCGCATTCCTCCTAAGCATTGCAGTTAATTCTACCCTCAGCATATCTCGTTCTGCAGTATATAATATTTTTCGTTTTGCGTATCAAATCATTCCGTCTACTAGGTAACATAGAGTTGTACTACAAGTCATGTGTGTATCGTACTACAAGTCAACATGTGTTCAGTGATTCAAATCACACTACGCAGGATATGAACATGTGATCTCACGGATCAAAACTGGAGTGTCTAACCATTAAGACGGTGGTGCTGGACATAAATATAGAATTTTATATAGAAAAAATCTAACATTGCAAAACATATAAATCAGAAATAGATTCTAACAAGAAAATGATTATTTCCTATGATGGAGGATATAAGTTGAATACATTCTGAATGAATATGAAACAAAGTATAAATAATGAGAGTCAAAAGTCTCATTTATTACTGATACTGACTAAAAGAAACATTAAAAAAATGCACTACAACAAAAATACCTTTTCGCGGCTGCCAAAAACAGTTGTAATAGATCTATTATAACGGGCAGCCGCCAGTCTTAATATCCGAAGTTGTAATAGAGTTGGAGATTTTTACAACTGTCATTGATAGTTGCAGGAGCAGTTGTAAAAAACCTTTTTACAACTGCTTTTAACAGTTGTGGTAAAGTCTATCATAATTGTTGCATTGACAGTTGTTATAGGTGTCTTTTGCAACTGCTAATAGCAGTTGCTATAATACCTTTTGCAACTGCTTTTGGCTGTTATAATAGATTCATTTACAACTGTTATTGACAGTTGCTGTAAATCTATTTACAACTACTGCCAACAATTGTAATTCATCTTCCGACAACTTGCATTAGCCATAAATTTCACAACATTATAATTAAAACCGATATTTCACTAATAATAACTACAATCATTAACATTACTTGAAACAACATGAACCATTCACATTTAATAAAAGCTAAAACAATTCAATTTTACACCAATGATAAAAGATTACAATTCAAATGATAACGAAACTAAAAGATACAACAGACAATTGTTTTATATCTAAAGTTGAGAAACTGCATTCCTAACTTTATTTAATGAATTAACAAAAAGAGTAACCGTCGAATCAAAAAGAGTATTAACTCATTTGGGAGTAATAACCAGTGGATATTTGCTATAGTCCCACTTCCCGAACTGGAGGACTATCACGACTACAAATTAACCTAGTAGTGAATGTCCTGATTTCTTTAAGTAGCTTCTCTTTTTCATCACCAAGGAAATCAAAGTAGAGATGAGGATGTTCCAAGTAAAGTTTTTGTAAGTCTCTAAGAAAGCAATATCTTGCTAGTTTTGAAGATTTTAAAATTGATGCCTTTTCAAGATAAAATCTTCACAGTTTAACACATTGACTTAAATGGTCTCTAGAAACAAGTTGGCCCGATGAACAGTCACTCTGTGATATATAATAAAATGAAGCTAAACATAAAAAGCAAGACTAAAACAAATGTTTACTAATCAATATATTATTGCATGATTACAATTATTGATCAGATTCATACAAGATAGACTGAGTAAATAATCTAGAGACAAATTTGTTCTTATAATACTTAAGTTTTTCAGGGGAAGATCTTGAGGAATAGATCTGACTCGTGGTAAGTTCCAACAAGCTTCAGGATGCGGGTCAGATCTGAATTCGTTCAAGTATCTCTTATGAAAGCGCCTAAATAGACCCCCACTAAATTCACCTATATATGAAAAGTCAACAATTGGGCGTCTATAATAGGCCTTATATAAAAAGTTAACTAAAATATCTCTCTTCGATCAGCATCTAGAATAAGTTGATTAACTCCTGATTTTCCTTTAAGAGAGCATCATAGCGAAGGCATGCTCTTCTTAGACGGAGGGTAGCTTCTTGATGCTTAAAAGATGTCAGCACTGCTGCACACTTATTGAGCCTATCATATTTATCGGAAAGTACATTGTGCTTCCTTAATTGCTTATCTAACTCTCTGTATAAACTATTTATCTCTTCTTGTTTTCTTTCAAGTTTGGTTTTATAAGAGAGGATGGATTTCCTTTTTTACCTAGAATGAATGATTTATACTATTATTATCTTCGAAGTGAAAGATGTTCAAACAAAGAATCACATACCTGAGATATTGGGGCCGATGCATGGGAAGCATGTTCTTTCTCCTTCGGCGTTTCAATATCAACAAAAGCAGGCTCTTCTTCTTAAGGAGCAGAGGGCGTGGCAGATTCAGGCGGGACTCCTTTGTGAGGAGATGGATCTGTTTTAGAAGCTTTAGTTTTATCATCTCCATCTTTGTTAGAAGTCTCAGTGTAGCCCCCTCTGTCGCCACCTGGACCTTGACCATCGTTGATCTTGTCATCATCATTACCGTCGTTGTTGTCATCATCGTCATTAGACCCCTCTTCCTCAGCAGCAATTTCTTTGTCACCTTCATCATCTGAATTAGACTCAACTTCAAAAGAAGGGATTTCGAAAGAAAGACCTTGGAGGCATCAATTTCCTCCTCTTCTGCAGCTCCAATTCCCTGCTTCGTTCAGTTAATTTGGCCCATTACTCTATCGAAAAGGGAAGAGTCAAGCGAGGGAAAGCTTAGTTTGGGACATTTGTCAATATTGTCAGCATAAGCAAGCATCAGGGCTTCTTCGAAGGAATTCATCATGATCTCCTCAAGTGTGGTATCAAGAAACCGTGATACTCGCTGTTTAGCATCTGAAATAGTACTGACTGCCAGTTTCAGGGAAGCCTTCTTCCTCCTTAACTTCTCTTGCAGAGAAGCATTCTCTGCTGCCATTCAGGCCTTCTCCTCATTTGATTCTTTTATAGACAGTTGCAATGCAAAATTTTCATCGACAAGGAGTTGGTGAGTCTTTCTTTCTTCCAAGACAGCAGACTCCGACCAGCCGAGAGAAGTTCTCAATCGCTCCAGTTCAGAGATCGCTTCAACTTTTTCCGCGGATAAGGAAGAAATTTGATTCTTTAGGGCAGAAATTTCCTCTTGAAACTTGGAGGAATCGACAGAGGATTTAGATGCACGCTCATGTAAAATTAGCCAACTCTTGAAAATCTGAAAGAAGAAATGCAATATAAGTCAGAAATTTAGAGAAGAATGGTAATGATAAAGACAAGTGAAGAGAAACTTACCAAGAATTGTTGCTCTATCCATAGTAGTTAAGGCGCAAAAACGCATAAGGCTTAAGCCTTGGGCTTTTTGTGCGACTTTTGTACAAATATGGGATTTTTTGTGGAAAAAAATTTGCAATATAAAATATTACTAAAAATGATAAATTTAGTGTTGATAACCATTTTCTGCAAATAATTTTTTTTTGATTAATAGGTACGAAGTCACAGATGGTAATTCGAAACTAAAACAATCACAAATCAAGTTTCAAATTTCAAGCAACACAAAACACTTAAAAGTTATAAGTCACAACAACAATAACAAAAAACATAATTCTTCAAATTTTAAAACATAACTCATTAATTTTAAAACATAACTAAATTTTAAATTAAAATATAACTAAATATGAAATTTAAAACACAACTTTTTAAATTTTAAAATATAACTCATTAAATTTTAAAAATATAACTAAATTTTAAATTAATACATAACTAAATTTAAAATTTAAAACATAACATAATTAATATTTTAAATTAAAGCACAACTCTTTAAATTTTAAAATATAACTCATTGATTTCTAAAGAAAAGCTAAATTTTAAAATTAAATAAAGACATAACCAAATTTAAAATTTACAACATAACTAAATTTAAAACATAATTCGTTAAATTTTAAAATATAACTCATTAAATTTTAAAACATAACTAATTTTTAAACTAAAACATAATTGAATTTGAAATTTAAATCATATTTATAAATTATAACATAACTCATTAAATTTCAAGCTAACTTAATCAAATTAACTTAAAAGTTTAAATTAAAATTTAAAGTTTTAAACTAATTAAAATTAACTTCATAATTTATATCTTAAACTAATTATAATTTAACTTAAAAGTCTATAGTAAAGGAAACCGAATTAATAACTTAACAGTAAACAGTACTGTAGTTTAAAAAAAACCTGAGATGGGAACTGACGGCGGCAGAGGGGAGCTGGCGGCGGCGGCAGAGGGAAGCTGGTGGTGGCGGCAGAGTTTGCGTGTTTTTTTGTTCGATATTCGAAGCCGGCGGTAATTTGAAACCTTAGAAAGCTTAGTAGACTAAGTCGATTTCACAAAAGGCAAGTGGGTTTTGGGTCGATTGAAGTGGATCTGCAAAAATAATTGTCGATAGTTGGGACACGCCTTCTTGAGTCTCTGCGCCTCGAGATAAGAACATGCTTTCCACGCTTTTGTTGTTCCTCC
Organism: Allium cepa; assembly: GCA_030765085.1. Classification (NCBI taxonomy): domain Eukaryota; kingdom Viridiplantae; phylum Streptophyta; class Magnoliopsida; order Asparagales; family Amaryllidaceae; genus Allium; species Allium cepa. Next base: position 24,095,603 of record CM060938.1, on the reverse strand, counting down.
GCTAGAGGAGGCGCCTCAGCACCTGGCAAAGACACAGGTGCTTCGCATGCGCCTTAGTCGTGCCTAAGCGCGTGTCTTAACTACTATAGCTCTATCAGAGAACGATAATAACCCACCAAGTCAGAAATGGAGGAAGGCGGGTGGATAGAAGTAAAGGGCGTAGAATTTAAGATAGATTGAGCTATATCTTCAGAATTAGCATAGGAAGAAGGAGATGTCGGCCTCAAAGGAATTTGTTTTTGAGTGGGGGTTATCTCTAAAGCTTTTTGGATTTGGTCGAGTGCAGCCAAAGAACTCGAAACAGTGATGCGAGAGAGATGATCAATTATAGTAGGAGTCTCCTTAGATTTATCCTGAGGAGATTCGACAATCGGGCTCTCCGAAGCTTTGTCAAGGGAAAAAGATTCCTCCTCTTCTATATCAACCACTTTAGCTATCTTGAGAGGTGGTTCCACATCAGTTGATCGCTCCAACTTCTCTTGACTACCATCTTAGTCTTGGTAAGAGATTGAGCGATAGATGGTGCGCGAGAAGTCATAAGAAGAGTTGTACCACTAGCAGGCTTTCTAACCTGAGAAGTAGCTGTAGAGAGTTCAAAAAGATCATAAGTTAGCAGGGTAATTTGGGAAGCAACAAAGAAATAGGAAACAAATGCCATGTCAATAACTTACCAAAATGGTCAGAGCAAATAGGTGACATAGGAGAAATGTATAGGATCTCCCAAGGAAAGGAAGCATTTACTTCTTGATGTATGTTGAATCGAAGGAGGTAGCCCTAGAACCCTTTGACCAGACAGGGAGAGAATGCTTCTTCAAGTTGGCGGGATTCAACAGCTTCAGCCGGTTTTCGATCTCACTAGAAACTGCGACTAGAGACTCCACCGTTCTCTTATCGACCTCATTAAGCTCTTTGGAAAGAGCACTTGACATAAAGCAAAGAGTAGACAAGAAAAATCACTGAATAGAAGGAAAATAATGGAAGTTTGAACTTATGGGGAGTAGAAAAGGTCCAACTGATATTTGGGAAACACTTGACGAAGAAGAACTGGTTCTCCCAGCCTTTAAACTTGTTGGCCCCTATGATATCAGCTTCTTCGAAGGGTTTTCTCTGAAGATTCGGCTAATGAGATTGCTGAGCTTGACCAGTCGGACTAAGTGGTTCAGTACTTCAGCATTTAAAGAAGGAAGGCTAGACTCCAATGCCATTAGCTCTAGAGACGGAAGTTAAGTGTATACATTCGAGGACAGTTGGATTGGAGCGATTTCGAGATAAGAAAGAAACTTGGACAAGAATTCTGAAAAAGGGAGAAACCCCCTTGTGCCGTATATAGATGGCAGTATAAGCAAAGAACCCTTCGGGAGGGTTGTTGATGGTATCTGTTTTCCTATGTGGAATGGCTTCCACATCAGTAATACCACAGTCATTGATGATGACACGCTTCATCTTGTGTAGATATGAGAGAATGACTGGAAGTGTTTTCGACTTTCTTCGGAGAGCCCATGATTCTGCCACGTGAAAACATTTCAATTAAAATTTTCAGTTTATAATGAACTAAACATTCTTTAAGAATTGGAAAAAACCTGCCATGGCAACTTAAACATAAAACCAAACATGAAACTTCAAGTTCTTGGAAGAATGTTAAAGCTAAAAAAAATCAGAAATTAAGAGTTTTTGATAGAGTCGAAAGAGGTGGAAAAACAAACATTTAGCAGACATCTTTCAACAATGTCAAAAGCTTAAATATGAACATCCACTGAGCTTTCAACAAGGTTGAAAGAGAGAGTTAAAATGTATGTCCTATCGACACCCTTCAACAATGTCGAAAGCTCAACAAGAACTATGTTGCCAGAAGGAAATGATTAAAACCAACTTAAAATTTTGAACAAAGTATATACACTACTAGTACTCAATAAACAAGGTAACAAAGCCCTTCGACATTGTCGAAACCCATAGCTTAAGTTTTTCTTGGGAAAATATGAATACCGTCGAAACCTTATATGCCCATTGAGACGAAAGGTCTTAAGTTAAAATCATATGAACTTAAAACGCTTCTACAATAATGGAAAAAGGTGAATATGGAAGGTTGTGACTCATTAATTATAGAAGTTTTCAAAAGGGTCGAAATGGCATCATGGTTTCGAAAGCATATTAAAAACAAAATTTCAGTTAACAAGAAGAAACCTTTTGTGTTAACAAGAAGAAGAAACCTTTTGTGTTAACTGAAATTTTGTTAACAAGAAGAAGAAACCTTTTGTGCTAACAAGAAGAAGAAACCAAATGTCTAGGGAGGTTCCGCATCAAATCACAGGCAAGAGTTCAGAAGCAACCAACAACATCGAAACCTTTTGTGTTAACAAGAAGAAGAAACCTATCAAAACCAAATGTTTTGTCTTTATTCAAACCACTTGAAAGCATGAATTGGCCTGAACAACCCTTTCGAAAGCTAAATCAAGCCTTCGAACCGGGCGAAGCCATTATTGTCTAGGGAGGTTCTGCATCAAATCACAGGCAAGAGTTCACAAGCAACCAACAACATCGAAACCATCAGCATCTTCGAAACCACTGGATAAAGCTTATCGATAGAGTCGAAAGCTCTTAAAAAGCAATATAGAGAAGAAAAGTGCAACCTTTTCTCTTGACAAAGGTGGAAGCATACAAGAGACAATGCAGCAGCCACCTTTCGACTAGGTCGAAAGCATTGAGGTCGAAAGTTGCTGACCCGCATTTATAAATTTTACAGGAGGTCAGGTTTAGGGGATCTGGACCGAGTCATTCCAAGCTTGTATTCTCTTACTTCTAAAAGCCGTAAAACCCTAATTTTTAAATCGAATTGGGGATTTTGAGTGATAAAGTCTTCTTTGAGGAGAGGAAGGGAAGTTTACAGTTTTTCTAATTATTTAATTGTTTTTAAAGCTTTTATCTGATCTAACCTTGTGTTACAGGTATCAAATGTATTGAAGGGTCTTCTGATTAGGTCGAAACACACATATTCTCAAGTAATACAAGTTATTGGTTCCAGGCTACCTTTTCCCAAGTTTTCTGCTTTCGACCAGGTCGAAGCCCCATACTAACTCACTTTGGCCTTTGATTTCCAATCCAAGCCAAGACATTTAAGGATACTGCTTTCGACAAGGTCGAAACTAAACCTCTGTCCACTTAAACCTTGGAAACCCAACCTAACATAAGTTGCATAAGGATTTAACTTTCGACAAGGTCGAAACCTCAATCTCAGATTCTAGATTGAAGCCCTAACTACTCAACGACTTAAGCCTTCGACTAGGTCAGAACCCACTAAGATAAACCTTATCCAGAGGATTCTAAAGTTATCCATTTGAGTCTCACAACCTCTTCGAAAGGAGGCTTTCGAAAGAACATCCAAATCATCTTAATGAGCTCGAAATGCTGTAAAGTAAAAGGTTAGCCGTTTCGACTGGATCGAAAGGTCGATCCGAACAAGTTTTCATTATAACAACCAAATCAAAAAGGAGACCAAAGTGAATATACACATTCTATTCATTTCAACTCATCTAAAGGAAATCAAAAGGAATTGACCTTGCCCCGTATCTCTACTTCTGGGGTTTTGAGAAGATTTCTTGTTAACATTCATCATGTTGATATTGAAGAAAATTCACAAGTTAAAACCAAATATATGTATAAACTGAAATGTATAACCACTCTTTGTCAAATTAGTTCAATTTGTTCAAAATATGATAGTTCTAGGGAATTTGGCAAAATACCTCACCAATATCTTATCACGTACTTGAATATTTGTAAAGATGCAAGTGAAAGGGTATAGGTAGTTCCATATTCAATGTTTCTCAAATTTTCTTCACCTTGGGGTTATAATAGATTACTATTTTTTACTTTGACTACTAGAAACATATATAGTTTGCTAAACATTGATGACTTGCAGGGCCATCAGAGTCAGAACTTTGGCGCACCCATGTTAAAATCTTTGGAGACTGAGCTAAAGGATTCAAAAGATTTTACCAAGTTGTGTTCTGGTCTTTCAATTTTTGGATATGTTGCTTCATTCCCTGAGCCTATAAGTTCCCTAGCACTCTCTAAGCTTTTGTTTTTCCTTGCCTATCGGTATCCAAAGGTTAGGAGCATTATTTTTAGTTGGTTTTGAACCTTTTACATGACTTTGTTACTTTTCCTAATTGTATTTAGTTAAGGTTCGAAGATTTCTGTTTCAGTTCAAGTTCATTTGAGATTTTTAAAATCAGATTAATTTTGAAAACACCAGAAATCTTGATTACGATTCTATTTTTGGATTTAGGTATTCATACATTAACAAACAATGAATACTCGTATGCTTGTATTTACGAAAATAATATTTAAAGTGGATTCAGTTATTTTTATTTTTATTCTTCTTTCATGTTTTTTTTTTGCCAAATTAGGTTGGAATAAATTAGGACATTACAATTTTTCTAAAATTAGTTAACTTCTTCCTTGTGTTGTCTTATTTGAATTTTTTTTTTTCAGTTCTTTTACACGTCATCTACATTTTTGTTCATTCTACGCTGTAATTTTCTCACACTATTGTAACAAATACAATCATAACCAAAATTTTAGAATCATTTTCTTCTGTCCATCACCAGAACCAGACTATAATTCCCAGAATTTCAACGACTGACCAAAATCTTTTAGTTCAGTTACATTAATATTCTATCCTCTGTATGTTTTTTGAAAATCAAATAAATAAGAGAGTACAAGGTAACTTCTATCTCATTTAACAGTACATAATTGTTTGCCGAGCTGTCTCAAAATCACCATGATAACAAACAACATAAGCAAAGCTTCAATAGAACACTTATCTGTGTTCTTCCACTGTAATTTTCAGTGAACTATTCACTTTAGCATCGCTAATAAGAAGCATAAATCACTTCCTTTAAATTGATCTAGTGACTTTCAGTTTTAAATCAAGACTACTACCATATAAGTTGTTAAAAATCAGCCTGGGAAAATTGTTTCACATGACCAAATTATGAACACTAGGCATGATATGAATAGCAACAGTGCTTTTGAATCATCTAGACTTTTGCGGAAAAAAAGCTTGTATCTTGGCTTGATCCATGAGGAACATTTCGCAATCAACTTACCTACTAAGAATAAGTTTTCATTTTAAAGATTTTTTTTTTATCCTTTTATATGCATAAAAATTAAACTTCATTTTTTAATCTTCAACACAATTTTTATTTGCACAAAATTGATCATAATAAAATCCATGCATCCAGCCTACACTACAACCATTGTTTGAATTGACTGCTTAATATTTATGTAAAATAACATTTAATTGATAATGTGGGATTTCCTGAAGGTGTTACAGTTTCTCTTTTAACGCACCCGATGTTTATCATGCCACATGAATGCAGCTGCACTTCTTCCAAAGTCAAATTAGCCTATTTATGCAACTCAATGTCAATGTTTCGTTCTGCAACTATTTTCTACCTAATACACAGAGAAGGGGCCTGTGTACGAGAATAGATGTAAAATATGACCGATCTACTATACTTAAGCTTTACAAAGCAGTAAACATAACCACCAGTGCTTATAAGTTCATATCATATCATTGTGTTCTAATCTGAGATATATGGTTATTTGTTATGTTTTCAGATACGCAAAGCTGCAGCTGATCAATTATACCTTGTGTTTTTACAAAACAATAAATTAGTGTCTAAGGATCAATTGGACCGGGCCATTGAAGTCATTTCCTAGACTTCATGGGAAGGTGCAATTGAAGACTCAAAAGTTGGGAGATCGCAGTTATATGAAATTGTTGGTATAGAAGAAAAAAGTTGTGCACAATAATACTAAAATGGCAATGAAGAAGAGTACTGACAAAAATTTGGTTGCCGATGAAAATACTTCTTATTCATCTTTAGTCGATTCTAGTGGTTTTTTTAAGCTTCAGTTTTCTGAACTTCATGTACAATGAAATTGGTGTATATTAAGCTCAGGGCCGGCCCAAAGGGTAGGCGAGCTAGACTTCGTCTAGGGCAACACCACAAAAGAAGGTGAAGAGGGGCAACAAATTTTCCAGCCACTTTTAAATAAAATAGACTAAGTAAAGCAACAGGGCAATAAAAATTATAAAACGAGTTTGTAGCACAGTGGTTTCTATGCTTACCCTGACTCTTTTTGCGCTGGTTCAAGCCTTGAAGTTGCTATTTTATAATTTTACCATTTTTCTTATCAAAATTTAAATTTCGTCTAAGGCAACACATGTCATTGGGCCGGCACTGATTAAGCTGCAGTTAGTTTCCAAGTTTTGTTGAAGGATGTTTGAACTTGTATAAACTAGTAATTCTAGTGTGTGTCACTGTGTTGATTTTTAAAGTCATGTTACCTGGTAAGACAACTTAGAAATATGTATTATTGATTATTCCAAAAGGTTCTTTTCAGATAAATTTATTTTTGTTTTTTACTTATATGAGTGTACTAGTGGTCAAGTGTTTGAGCGTGCATTCTTTTTTTTTTTACTTGGTTTCATTTGCAATAAGTTACTTATGTGATACGTTAATTCTTTGATTTATTGCCAATGGTAAGGTTTTATGGATTTTTTAATAAGTGAAAATTACGTGTTATACCATATTTTGCGAAGGATTTCAGATAAAAACACATTAAAGGCTAAAGGGTCTACATATGGTTCATTTCCAAAAGAAAAATACACAACCGAAAGGAACTACCTGTTAATCTCAAACCTAAGATGATTGTAATAAGACTGAGACCTTGAACCAAAGTATAAAGACCGAAGAGTTGCATACCAAAGGGATTAAATTAATAAAGCCCTAGTCTGTTTAGACTATTTTTTAAAGGCCTAAATCAAAAAGACTAAACCGGAGGGTCAACATGAGGCAACATTCTGTTTTGTTGTCTATGGGTACAGACTATTAGGATGGAACCAGAAGCCCAAGAGTGCAACATTCCAAAGGAGTAAAGTGTCAAGAAACAAGATCAACCTCAAAGAATGCACAAGCAGTACTATGATATCAACCATTCATGCGTACATTTCAAATATAGCTGAATAGAAAAGCATAAAGCACATGTCATCAATCTGCTTGTTCAAAACTAGCTGGATCATTGCCAGGTGTCAACAATCTAACGTCTCGACTCAACAGTGCAAGCTACATCATCGATCCACATCCTCTCTAGCTGGCTATAAATGGACACAGATTCCAATGCATAAAATGACTTTTAACATAGCATAATTCAAACACTGATTAAAAATTGTACTTTTCTATGTTAGAACTTTTGTAAAAACTCATTAATGGTCGGTGCTAACTCAGCATTGTAACAACCTCTCGGTTCCAGTATAAGACTCTAAAGAAGGAAAGAACAAAGTGAACGTAGGGCTTTGTCCAGGACCACTATAAATCTCTCTCTTTATCGCTTTCGTATTCTTATCTTTGGCTTAACTCACTGAACTTACTCTCGACATAGATTCATAAAATCCAACTCAACTTCCAGCAACTACCTAAAGCTTCGGTAACCATCCTATTAAAGCTCTCAAAAGCCAATCGATCGACTAAAGTTTGACCTTCGGTCATTGGGTGTTGGTCACAACGAAACCCAAACTAACATTTTGGCACTTGAAAGAGGGCCGACTCTCCATTCCTTGTGCAGAAAATCAGCCTAGTCAACCAACCATGGACAGTTTCAGTAAAAAAAAATGATAAAGAAAATTTTAGCTCAGAACCGTCCTTCAACCTACGAATTCAGCTTATAGAAGAAGATAATAATGAACGCTTGGCCATTATCATCTCAGTGGAAGATAAAAAAAATGAAGCTTGCAACCCTGTCCATGAACTTCAAGCTTTGCAAATTAGAAAACTTTCGGAATATCTAAAAGAATCACTATAGGAGAGCACCTAACTTAGGAAAATGATCACGACAATGAACAAAGAAATAAAAGACTTAAGTGTTAGGTAAATGGCCTATGGAGATCAAACTCACCAGTCTAGAAATGTGAAAGGACCTCTTCCCGAAACCTCAACCGAAGTACTTCGGAAGGAATTGAAAAAGGATAAATTCTTACTCCTCTTAATTATACCCTAACCAATATCTTTTGGAAAACCCATGATTAGCTTCCTTATCAAAACTACCCTCCTCCGGAAAGGGAAAGTTGAAAAATGAAAATTATTGCATTTATCATCACGTGAATGGATATAAAATAGATAAGTGCTGAAAGCTTGCTTATGTCATAGAAAAGAAGATTCGGAAAAACTCTCAAATTTAAAAAAATAGTTTTAATACTTTATTTAGTTTCTTTTTGTTTCATAAAATTCATATATCAAGCTTACTCCTTGCGACAAATGCATAAATGATACATTATTATTGCGGCTGCCGCAACAATTACTTTCAGAATTAAATGTATAAGCAAAACTCAAGGGAGAAAATCATAGCTGAAAAGAAGATTAACAACAAACCTTCTGGAAGCTTTATACTCTCGAATTATTATTTTGGCATGGACTTTGTTTTTGTTATCGGATTTCAGTATTCTAGTTCCTTTCGCCTTTACCGATTGGCATTCTTACTAGCCTTCGATGTTCATTGTTTTCTTATTTGCTCTCGGAAGCATGCTCTTCCAGCCAAGTTTATACCTGGGGCATTTATTGGTTTCTTCACGGCCTTTGGATTTCATTTTGGTATTCTTTGATTTGTTTACCCGACCTTCAGAAAAGAGCCCTCTCTGCCACGTTTATACCCTCGGAGCATTCATTGCCGGCCATGGACCTGGACCCTCATCACTCTTACCTTTTCATTTATAGTTAGCCATGGGCTTTGTCTCAACCACATCTTCTATTTGCCAAAATTTCTTGTAAAATAAGAGCTTGGGCCTTAATTACAAGTCATACACCTAAATGGCCTTATCCCTAAGATTTTCAAAAAGAAATATTTACGAAAAAATAGGACTTCGTCTTGGAAGAACTCCACCCGAAGACTTGGTTTGTAGAAGTTTCTAAAAAATAACTGATATGTAACTTCTCCACCGAAGGTACATGTCTTTCAAAAAATATTTTCCTCAGCTCGGTGTCACGTGGCAGCGAAAAGTGCACTACTCCATCAAAGCCTACTAGATAGTAAATACACAATTATTCTAAAGGTTAATTCATGAAATAAGTGAATGTGTTTCATTAGTAACAATATTTTTCTAAATATTTCCATGACTCCAACCCTTTATATCCATTATAAATTCGGTTAGGTAACCTTGACGAAGAAAGGACAGACCTTTGAAGGTATCACGTTTCAGATAAACCAACAGTGAAGCGCCCATTGGTAAACTCTTATCACCACCAGTAAAAGAAGGCCATTTCACCTAGGATTTAATACCGATCGATACACAATCAAAATAGCACGTAATGGACCACTATGCCTAGAAGATTCAGTAGATCTCGAGCATGATTATGCCATAAGACTAGCACTAAAAGAATTGGTCGCAAGTTTAGTCCTAAACCGAAAGTATATGCCAAAAGGATGGTACCGAAAGTATATGCCATAAGGCTACCATCGAAAGTATATGCCGTAAGGATGACATCAAAGAATATGCCACATGGCTAGCCCTAAATCAAAAACATACCCCATAAGGTTGGCACTGAAAGTAAACCATAAGGCTGGCACAACCATAAGTATAAGTCACCAGGCCGACTCTATTGGTTTTAGTCCATTTTGGCAACGTAGAAAAGGGTAGATTTAAAATAAAAAAAAAACTATTTGGATTTGAGGAGCCTATGCAATCTATTAAGTACCATTAGATCCAATCTATTTGTTCAAATGAAAGCATATTTTATTTTTAAACTGTTTTGTATTTATTTAATTAATCATATTGTGACGGACGCCCTATGTCACCGACACTAATAATAACTAAATAGTGCGCTGCAATCGTGCCCGACCGATATAGGATGATCATTATGGTTAAAAATGAACAAATGCAGTATATAACCTATCATATATCTCACAGTGCATGGAAAAAATATAATATCACATATACAACAGAAGAGATAGTAATAACAATGCGAACCAATTATCAGAGTGTAATATCCATAAAGTTATACCTTAAATTTCATAGAGTATATAATAGGATCAACTCAAATAAACCGTCTCAACATATAGAAAAAGCAAGCACTGTCACGGGCTCCATAGTGTCGCCCAATGGAAAAGCTTAGAAATCCATATATATATTATTAACCGGGTTTTTAACCCAATAGAATTCAATAGGAGTTAGAACGTCCAAACTATAACAGAATGACTTGAAACTTGAACAAGGCATTCAAAAGAATAAGCCAATAGCATTCAAGGAAAGTCAGCCAAAAATAAGCTAAGAAGATGGATCGCAAGCGATCCATCACCTATAGATTGCTAGCGACCCATAGGGAAGCTTCATGAGTCATCGTAACCTCTTGTATCTCGATTCGTTGCCTCTTTTAAGTACGTTTGCCAAGTTACATAGCCTTCCAAGCAATCTAGTTCGAGAAGTGAAGATCCATCTGATTCTAGTCATAGATCAATCTAACTCGTGTAGGAATCATCACCAGAACTAAAAAAACGAACTACAAGATTGCACGGAGAGCATCCAGATGGAATGAGGAGTACAATAAAAAAAGCATGAAGAAAAAATACTTCATGTAATTAGATCGTCGGTGATCCATCATCCATGGATTGCTAGCGATCCATAAAAATGGCTCAGGTCATCGTGAAACTCTTTGGGCTCCTTCATAGCATCAATTATAGGCCTCTGATGAAGCGGTCATAGCCCAACTACTCTCAAACCCCTATAAATACAATCTTATCTGCAACATAAAGATGATCTTTTAGATTGGCTGCTGAAACTCTATAAAGATTGTTCTTTACTATTATTTTTCACTCTTCTTCTCCCACACAATAGTCATCAAGGAGCGGTTGTGATTGTCTAGTCCTCTTTATGTACTTGTGACTTGATCTAACTTTGTATATTATATCATATTGTAATCCACTTCAACTTGTAACAGCAGTCAGTTAATTAAAAAGTTATACGATGGACGTGGGCTTCATTAATAGTCGAACCACTATAAAATTCTCTTGTCTCGTTACTATTTATGCTCTTTTGATACTTCTTTTCTATTTTATTTGCATTGGTAAATAGGGGCTAGTGCTTTCACACTCAATCCACCATATTGGTTCATTTTTTAGGTTAACATTTTGGTATTTTCACTAAATAACAGAAATCTGGGCAGATCTAGCTCTCTACTTTGGATCGAATAGGTCTAGAATTTAGATCATCAAATTCTACTTGGAAGATTTGTTGTTGAAAACCAATGGAGCCAAGGAGGAAGAGAACTACCTCCGAAAGATTCATAAGAGCTACCATTGTCGGAGAAGAAGCAAGCCCTTAGCAAGTTGAAGTAGTATGAAATGCGGATTACGGATCTTAAGGTTGGATTAACACTAGAGGGGAGTGAATAGTGTTTAATGGATGTTATGAAAATTTTGAAATCTTTTGAAACTAAACACAGATAGATGTAATTCACAAACACAAAGACAATCACAAAATCAGACACAAATGCAAATAGTAAATAAAAAACAGTAAAGGAAAGAACACACTGGGCTTTTATAACACAATTTCTTGTGCAGATTTCTTTTCAAATATAATGTCAATATTACAACCTCGATTTCAAGGCCACGAGATACACCCTCCTTTCTTCAAGTCCAGGGCAAACTCTCTTGATTTAACCTGGCTACAAGATTACGCAATTGATTTACATGCTACAATCACACCCAATTGATTTACGGGCCATAATCACACCGTTTCCAATCACACTTTGACAGAGAGAGACTCGATACAGTTCGATCTTTGATTACAAATGATCCTATAACTCTGAATAACGTTGAGATCTTTGAGAGAGGGTGACAGAGAATCAAACTAGAGACTATCGAGTTTGATTCACTTAGGATTTCGGTAGAGTTTTGTTAAAGCATTTGAAATATAAGAGAATATTTGAGTGGAGAAGGAGTGAAGAAATGAAGAAAAACTAAATTAAAATTCGTTGAAAACAACTAATATTTATAGAAGAACAACAGTCATCCATTCATGAAAGGTTATGACGATTAGACACTTCATTTGGTAATTTGAAATTTGAATTTCTACGGCTACCATGTCGACATGGGGGGATGGGGTATGTCGACATGCCTATTTACATTTTGAAAATTGATTTTTGTTTTTAAAAGAGATTTTCTTTCTAAAACTTGTCAAAACAATTTCTGAAGTTTATAAACCATTTTGAATATAGTTTAAACTTATAAAAGAGAATTAAAAAGTAATCTTAAAAATATATAATCTATAATATAAAAGTAATATTAAAAACTAACTATAGAATATATTTTTGAGATTTAAAGCTTATAATGTTAAACCAGGTTATAGTTTAAAAACAATACATGATTTTGAAATCAAAATATAAAAGATAATAAAAATAGTTTAAGGTTAAAATATTTAAACCGAGGGAGATGACTTTTAAAAAGTTTTTGGAAAAATATTTAAAATAAATCATTTTGAAAATTTCATGGATTCCATTCCGCTAAAGAAGATCGTGGGTTCTATCCCACTAAAGAGGTCGTGGGTTCCATTCCAGTCTTAAAGCTAGAAGGTGGACTCCATTCCACAATTAAAATTTGAATAAAAAATTTAGTGCTATTATGAAGTTTTAACATAAATGTAGACAATATTACTTATCTTGATATATTGAACTCTTGAACTCTTGAACTCTTGATAATCTTGATAATCTTGATACTCATGAGTCTTCGGTCTTGATTTTCTTCTATCTTGAATTTGTCAGCCTTGAATCTTTATACTCAGTCTTGAATCTTTATATTGTACTATCTTCATCCTTCAGTACCTGCATATATATCCTGCATATACGTATATATCTAGACAAGAATAATAGTATTTATATTTTATAACAAGTCATAAGGTTGTTGTCATCAAAACCATCATCTCAGGAACTAACAATCTCCCCTTTTTTGATGATGACAACCTTTGTTTATAAAAGCCGCACCACCAAACTCTGATTCTACTCTAACTCCCCCTTAATCTACTAACTCCCTCTTAATCTAAGCCTATCTGACCTATTTTATAATTCTCCCCCTTTTTCATCAACAAAAACTAATCCTAAACTATATAACTCCCCCTAAATCTTACACTATAGCACTATATGGGATAATAATACAGTATAGTATATATAAATGAGATAGTGTTTGCGCCAAAATAGGTCACAAACCCCAAGTATCGTGAAAGCACCAGTGTATGAATACAAATCAACAATATTCAAACATAAATCACAGATCTCAGCAAACAACTAGCAGCAATTCAGAAGTAATAAATAAGAGCACACGATTTATAGTGGTTCGGCTATCTCCGGCCTACGTCCACTTCAATAGTTTTCCTTTTTATTGATTATCTTTGCTGATTACAATCGATTACAGTGATTATAGTGAAGTAAATCGTTTACAACAGTGATGGTTGCGAGTAGAATCGAATCCGACAGAGTCTGGACGTTGAATGGCCCAAAAGATCCCTTTTCTGTTGGTTCTGGGGCTCTATATATAGGCGTAGGAGGCTCAGATCTCGCTCAAATCTCCGGAGACTTCTTCTGGCACGTGAGTGGGCCCACGCGACCGACCCCACCAAGTTTTGACTCGATCTGTGATCGGTACGAAGTCATTTCGTATCGATCAAGATGATGTCCAATTGGGCTGAAACTCGGTGAAGACATTCTTCATCGTGCATGCAAGATCCTGTGAAAATTTCATGGCATTTGGATCAGTAGATTGGGAGATATGGTCGATACGAAATACGATTTTTCGGTTCCTGTCTGGTTCGAATCGATGATTTCGAACCGATGCCTTCGACTTCATGAACTCACGTGATTCTGTGATGAGTTGGCGTGCTTCCTTCGAGTCGATACGGTCTTTTCTCCTAGTTGAACGCATCAACTCATTAGATCTCGCCTACTTCGTACCGTGGAATGACACATCATCCATGCCTGTTGACTTGGTGGATACGAACATGTGATTGTTCGTGGATTCGAAATGGCCAGCACCTGATGGGTACGAAGGACTTCCGATGAATTCGAATGGGTTATGGGCCATGGATTCGAACGGCAGTTATATCGGTGGATACGAATGAATAAACAAAGGTCGATGGTCTCGAACAGTCCTTCATTCGATGGATACGAGCTATATAGCTTCTTGATGGACACGAAGTGGACTCTTGCCACTCGCCACAGAGCAAACCCCCTGTTGATGGATTCAAAGCCCATCGGTACGAACTCGATGGTTTCGAATGCTGCCGACTTGATCGATACGAAGTGAACACACTTCGACGACTACGAACGCGGGGCCGCTCCTTCGATCGATACGATCAGGATCGACTCGAAATGAGGCTTTGAAGATGGATTCGAAACATGATGCTCTTTCCTTCGATTGAAACGATCATAACTTGCACACACTAGCTCGGATTGACTCGAAAATTGGAACGTTGGTTCTCTTGGCTTTGCTTGTCATGTCCTGTCAATTGTGGCCCGATCCGAACTCGGACAAAATTCATCGATATCCATGGTGAACGTACAGCGTATAATTGATATTTGTGACTAGTAATCATTGATTTTCTGTTAACTTTTGGGTATCTCGACTTTGCCAAATGGCGGGATAACACTTTACCCCCCAAAACATGCCTTTTTGTAAAAGGTATGTTTTGAACGGTCTAAATCGAGTGTAGTAAATTCACGTTTTATTCATAGCTGCAGTGTTATCAATCAAGTTTATGGCTGTTCGAAGCCAAATAGTTATCAATTTCTTTCAGTGGAAATCAAGAATGAAGTTTTCTAATCTCTCTGGACTATCGTTGGTCACTCTGGACCCTTAACATGCCCATTCCAGACTTGGCGATTAAGTAGAAAGATCCAATTGCACTCCGGCCCCAGCTAGGGCATATAGTGATGTCTTGGTTGTTCTAAACCAATCATAGCCTCTCCGGGCTCTTGCTGAATCCCATCCCATCACTCTCCGGTGAAGGGGAAACAACGTTAAGTGAGTCAATCCTGTCGCTCTCCGACGAAGCAACTCACTTCCTGCACTCCGGTTCAGTGTATTTGAACATTAAGTGATGTCTTGGTCGCTCTAGACCGATCATAGCCTCTTCGGGCTCTTGCTGGATCCCATTCTGTCACTCTCCGGTGAAGGGGACACAACGCTTAAGTGAGTTGATCCTGTCGCCCTCCGGCGAAGCAACTCACTTCTTGCACTCCGGACCCCGTTTCTCCAAGTAAGGTCATAAAGCGATCATTTTTATATTGGTATTTAATGCTCATCCTTTAACTCTCCGGTCAAAGGTTTATTTCAAGAAATTCAAATTTATTTATTCAAGTTAAGGTCCTAGATGTTCAATCTCAAACATCAGGATAAAGCTAAACATCGCCTCTCCGAGCATATCGGTCTATCTCCATCTCAGAGCATGCCTAGGGATCTCTCCGGTTCCCGTACATGAGTAAGTGGAGTAGCCATTTATTTCAAAAACAAATCTAAACAAAATTATTCGACCGAGGTCCAAATCCTAGACTTGGCCCCTGCCATCTTTAATCAGTGGATGATGAATCGTGATCCCGATCCAGGATCGTTCCTGTTAGGTGGAGGCGGTAGTTGTTCAGGCCTTGCCGCCGTTGTCCGTTCTCTGACATATTGTGGCAATCTACCACTCCTGGCATGTTCTTCCACCTCATCTTTCAAATGGCGGCATTCATCTGTAGTGTGCCCATCCAGCTCATGGAATAGGCAGTATTTACCAGTTCTGCGCTCCTGCTCAGTAGGATCTCTCCTGGGTGGCTTTCGATAAGGGAGTTGCCCCCGAGTATCGGTGTAAATTCGTTCCAGGCCTGCAGTCAGATCTGTGTATTGCCTGAATCTAGGTTCTCGAAATTTCTTCCGTTTATCAGGACCATCGTATCTGTCATCCTGTTTCTTCTTTCCTTTATCTACTCCGGACTGTTCCCTGGAGGTTCCTTCGCTTTGCGCAGCGTTTGCTTCCTGCCTCTCGGCTCATGATTCTTCTAATCGGATGAACTTTTCAGCTTTGTGATAGAACTCTCCGAGATCTTGCGGTGGATCTTTAGTCAGAGAATCTTTAAATTTGGTGCCTTCCCCAACTCCTGCCACCGCCGCCATCAAAATCATCGATGGATCCGGGCGATCTACAGAAGCCACCGTTGCATTGAATCGCAATAAGAAATCTTTTATGGACTCTCCGGTCCTTTGCTTTATCGAGGCTAAAGTCATCACACTCTTGGGTCGCGTCACATGGACCCTAAACTGTCTCATGAAGCAGTCTACAAGCTCGCCCCGTGTTCTGATTGATCCAGTTTCTTGTTGCCTGAACCAAAGCGCAGCCAAATCCGACAAGCATAAAGGGAAGCATCGAGCCATCACTTCCTCGGATGCTCCTAGCACTTCCATGTGCCTAATATATCTGGTGATGTGCATGGTCGGGTCTGACCTCCCGTCATAAGGGTCTAGCGTTGGTAGTTTGAATTTTGGGGGGTTCCTTGCATTTATGATGTTTGGAGTGAACAGACTCCGACTGACTTCTTCCAACCCTCCGCCAGACAATCCTCCTCTCATGATTCATCGCATTAGACCAATCATTCTCTCATCTCCGTCCAGAGGTTGATCCCTGGCCACATTCCTGTCCTGCCCCCCAAGCCTTGAAGGGAATTCTGGTACATACTCTTCGGGTGGCTCGTTAGCGTAAGCATCGGCTCCAGCTTGTTGAACTCCGTCTATTGGTCTTCCAGTATCGGACCCTGAGGGTCTGCCCCCAAGCCCTTGTTGATCGCCTTCAGCTCTTGCATTCTGGTCTTGAACCTGACCTTCATTAGCTTCTGTAATCCTGATTCCTTGTCTCGCACTTGCAGTCGCTGTAGTTGGTCCAACGTTTTGCACATTCGCCACCCTCATTTGTTCGAGGAAATTCTGCAGCATCTCCTGTTGAGTCTTCATTATGCTTTCGCGTAATGAATTAGCCATAGCTTCCATCTCATCTCTAGTGATATACATCTAAGCCTGTCCCTCTCCGGCTCCAGAGGATGCTTCTTGGCTCCCTCGTTGTTGGCTCTGATCAGCTCTTTGTCTTGTTTGTCGAGTCATTGTCTCTGAATAGGGATTCTTTAAACTCTTAAATCTGAATTCCGAATCCGGTGTAGCGGGTGCTAGTCCTTCTCAGTGAAAGCACCAAAGTGTTTGCGCCAAAATTGGTCACAAACCCCAAGTATCGTGAAAGCGCCAGTGTATGAATACAAATCAATAATATTCAAACACAAATAACAGATCTCAGCAAACAACTAGCAGCAATTCAGAAGTAATAAATAAGAACACACGATTTATAGTGGTTCGGCTATCTTCGGCCTACGTCCACTTCAATAGTTTTCCTTTTTATTTATTATCTTTGCTGATTACAATCGATTACAGTGATTATAGTGAAGTAAATCGTTTACAACAGTGATGGTTGCGAGTAGAATCGAATCCGGCAGAGTCTGGACGTTGAATGGCCCAAAAGATCCCTTTTCTGTTGGTTCTGGGGCTTTATTTATAGGCGTAGGAGGCTTAGATCTCGCTCAAATCTTGGGAGACTTCTTCTGGCACGTGAGTGGGCCCACGCGACCGACCCCACCAAGTTTTGACTCGATCTGTGATCGATACAAAGTCATTTCGTATCGATCAAGATGATGCCCAATTGGGCTGAAACTTGGTGGAGACATTCTTCATCATGCATGCAAGCTCCTGTGAAAATTTCATGGCATTTGGATTAGTAGATTGGGAGATATGGTCGATACGAAATACGATTTTTCGGTTCCTGTCTGGTTCGAATCGATGATTTCGAACAGATGCCTTCGACTCCATGAACTCACGTGATTCTGTGATGAGTTGACGCGCTTCCTTCGAGTCGATCCGGTCTTTTCTCCTAGTTGAATGCATCAACTCCTTAGACCTCGCCTACTTCGTACCGTGAAATGACACGTCATCCATGCCTGTTGACTTGGTGGATACGAACATGTGATTGTTCGTGGATTCGAAATGGCCAGCACCTGATGGGTACGAAGGACTTCCGATGGATTCGAATGGGTTATGGGCCATGGATTCGAACGGCAGTTATATCGACGATACGAATGAATAAACAAAGGTCGATGGTTTCGAACAGTCCTTCATTCGATGGATACGAGCTATATAGCTTCTTGATGGACACGAAGTGGACTCTAGCCACTCGTCGCAGAGCACACCCCCTGTTGATGGATTCGAAGCCCATCGGTACGAACTCGATGGGTTCGAATGCTGCCGACTCAATCGATACGAAGTGAACACACTTCGACGGCTACGAACGCGGGCCGCTCTTTCGATCGATACGATCAGGATCGATTCGAAACGAGGCTTTAAAGATGGATTCGAAACATGATGCTCTTTCCTTCGATTGAAACGATCATAACTTGCACACACGAGCTCAGATTGACTCGAAAATTGGAACGTTGGTTCTCTTGGCTTTGCTTGTCATGTCCTGTCAATTGTGGCCCGATCCGGACTCGGACAAAATTCATCGATATCCATGGTGAACCTACAGCGTATAATTGATATTTGTGACTAGTAATCATTGATTTTCTGTTAACTTTTGGGTATCTCGACTTTGCCAAATGGCGGGATAACAGATAAAAACATGAGTAAAATATAGTAAAGTAAATGTGAGAGATATGAAAATTTCAAACATAATCAATCAATATATTTATCAAACCACACCATTTCAATCATATATTACATACCATATTCAAATCAATTCAAACAGTTCAAATCAAGTCAAATCAAACCAAACAATTCAAACCACATCAAACCAAATCAAATCAAAGTAAATCAAACCGTACAAGTCAAATCAAATATTTCTTGGATCTTCAATCCATCCTTCTTCACCGAAGATAGGATCTGACCTTATAGCATCTCATTCTTTTTTATCCTTGTTCAGAGTTCCTTTTGGATTCACTTTGAGTTCTTCATTGTTGAAGGCTAAAATCATCCATCGAATGGCATCGAAGCGCCTTTCTTGTTCCTTTATCATCTGCATTTGGCTTAATTCTAAGTGACATTGATTGTGAAGGATAAAAGTAAATATGTTTTTGAAGGAATTGAGAGTTTCTTCAAGATTCTCGCTTAAGTTATGAATATGAGAGGTCATTATTTGATAAAATATGAAGAAATTCAATAGAAAATAAAGAGAATTGAAAATATGCATTTTTCTGGAAGAAACGAGTATTTATAGGTTTAGAAAGTCGTTTGAAATGTAAAGATACAAGGTAGTTAAGTCGATTTCAAATTCAAAACAAAAATTACTTTCTGGCCGTTACATGTCGACATGGGGAGTAGGGGGTGTCGACGTTCCCCTGTTGATTTTGGTAATATGCTTTGTTTCCTTATATTATGTACAAGTCTATATATATAAACTCATATAATATAAAAGCAAGCATTCTAGAGATATTTTAAAGCTAATGAACAAAAATAAACGATTTTCATTGATAAATTTCAGTTAACATTACATAAACAATACATAACATTAACTAATCAAAAGATACAAACTAATACAACATGAAATGAAAACTAGAATTCGGTAAAGGAAGAAGATGATGATAATCCAAGTTTGCGACTCACATTCCCAAAGAACTTGTTCATTTTAGTGGATATTTTGTCCAACTTTTTACTAACGGATCTTTTGAGGATCCGTTGGTTTTTCACGATAATCTTTTGATTTTTGAGAAGTGTTTTGTTGGATGGATTGTCAGGAATGATAGGGTATGCAATACTTTCCAATGATATCTCCTCCTCCTCCTCCTCTCTTTCTTCTTCAATCTCCATCTCCTTGCCTTCTTCCTCCTCCTCCTCCTCTTCTTCTTCCATTTCTTCATGAGCCTACCTCCATCTTTTTCAGTAAGTGTTTCATATGGTTGAAACATAAGTGAGATTTTCATAAGAGAGATATTTGCATGGTTAACACTTTTCGAGAAACAAACTCCCTTCTCTTATAATCAACTCCAAAATAGTTAAAAATCTGAGTAAGATAAATTCATGATATAAAGTGTTTTCTCCTAAAGTAAAATTTTTAGGACGAAGTTCATCTAAAATTACTTAAGCCTAATTAATGTCATAGTTCCCATAAATTTCAAAAAGAGCCTTACGAACTTTTAAGGTCGGGTGATTGAAATTTTCCGATCTTGGAGTTATGGTATGTTGCAAAAAAAGGTTAGCAATTCTTGCTTTAGGATGGAAATTTTGATTTATAAATTCAAAGTTATCATCTTCTTCGAAAATGTGATGAAATGTCTCACGGTCATGTTCGTCAATTTGAAAATTCGAAAGATTCATTCCCGTATACTTACAACCCAAAATGTTTCCCAAAATCTCACTATTTAAAACAATTTGTGTTCCTTTAACACTGCTCCAAACTTCCCCTTCATTACCATCATAAAAATGAATAAAACATTTTAACAAGATTTGGATAACAAACAAAATCATTTTGAGAATCGCCAATTAAATTGAGAATTTTATTCTCTTCGTAAAGAACATTGAGATCATATGAAGAAAAATCACTAAGATAGCAAAATTTTCCATATAGATTTTTCCAAAGTTTGCATAGTTTATGTAAGCTTTGATAGCTTTCGGGTCATTGTAGAGGAATTCTTTGATGGCTTTGGACAGCCTAATGGTGGAGGGAGTGCTTGAGGAAGCCATTTTTGAAGAGAGTAGAGAGCTTGAGAGTTTGGAAGAGAGTTTGAATTTGAAATGAAAGTAAAAAGATAGGATAAAGTTAAGGAGATAAATAGATATTCAATAATCATGTTCTCTGGTCAAGAGACACCTTTTCAGAGCTTTGGAGTTGGTGAAAAGTTGGAGGAAAATTCAAAGTTTTGAATTCAAATTTGAATTTCAAATTTATGGTAGGGATGTCGACATTGGGGGTAGGGCCATGTCGACATGGGTCCTATACTACATGTGACTAATTTTTTCTATTTTGTTTAATATCTACATATATATATCCTGTAATCTAATTTATATTTTATCTAAAATAATATAAATATAATAACACTTTAATACTAATATTTTAATATTAAAAATATTATTAAAATAATATTATTTTGAAATTAAATTTTTTAAATTCAATCAGCAAATAAAAACAATCAAACATTCAAGCTAACAATTTCAACCAACATAATTTAAATGTGTACCTATTTTTAGATCCGTATTTCCGAGATCATCAGATTCATGAATAGCTGTAAAGCTTATATTTGAATTTTCCGTCATTTGATCTTCATCATAGGAGGATCAGTCTGAATCGTCTAGTGTAGCAGTATATGTTATCTTCCTTTTCTTTGATGAATTATTGCTTGGAGAAATTTCTGCTTGTCCGGATGCAAACAATCTCTTTCAAAGTGGCTTGGCTCCTCATAATTTTAGCATCTGACATTGTTGAGTCTCATTATTATTTTCAGAATTCTTGTGATCATTTCTCTTGTAGTTGTTCATCTTTCTGTATTTCATAAACTTTCTAAAATTTCTTGTCATCAAGGCTATTTCTTCATCGTCGTCACTATTTGAGTCTAAACCATCTGTTATTGCATTAAACGCTATTGACTTATTTTCTGTGACCTTGCTTTCTCTTCTCCCTTGCATTTGTACTTCAAACGACATCAAATTTCCAATTAGTTATTCAATTTTTAGTGTACTAATATCATTAGCCTCTTCAATTGCTTGGGCCTTCTGATCCCATTCCGAAGTGAGTGAATTCAGAATTTTTCTAACTTTATCTTCTTCGGACAAGTTTTTTCCCAATGCAACTAATGAGTGCACAATGTCTTGAAACCTACTGTACATGTCTGAAATGGACTCATTTGGAATCATCTTGAATAACTGAAACTTATGGGTCAAAACAGATATTTTGGTCTGTTTAACTTTGCTTGTTCCTTCATGAGTAACTTGCAAAGTTTTCTAGATTTCATATGCAAACTTACAGGCATACACTCTATTAAACTCATTCCTATCAAGTGAGAAGAATAGAATATTCATGGCTTTGGTATTGTTTTATGCAACGGTCTTTTGCTCAACGATCCACTGTGCAAAATTTATTGTGGGTTTAATGCACGCTGCTTATGTAATATTTCAAGTGTCTGATCCTATTGATTGTAAATAGATTTTCATCCTACATACGCAATATGTGTAGTTACTGCCATTAAAAGGTGGTGGTCTGGTAGTAGACTGACCTTCTGCAAATGAACTAGTGATAATGTTGACATCCAGTGTTGGCAGCCATTTGAAAACTTTTCAAAAATTAGATTATGAAAACCTTGAAAACCAATGCTCTGATACCAAATGTAGAAAATGTAGATTATGGATCTTAAGGCTAGATTAACACTAGAGGGCGGGGGCGAATAGTGTTTAATGGATTTCATGGAATTTTTGAAATCTTTTGTAATTAATCACAGATAGATGCAATTCAAAAACACAAAGACAATCACAGAATCAGACACATATGCAAATAGTAAATAAAAAGTAGTAAAGGAAAGAACACACTGGAATTTTATACTGGTTTGGAGTTACCCTACATCTAGTCCCACACAATTTCTTATACAAATTTCTTTTCAAATATAATGTCAATATTACAATCTCGATTTCAAGGCCACGAGATACACCCTCCCGTCTTCGAGTCCAGGGCAAAATCTCTTGATTTAACCAGGCTACAAGATCACCCAATTGATTTACGGGCTACAATTACACCCAACTGATTTACGGACCACAATCACACAGTTTCAAATCACACTTTGATAGAGAGAGACTCGATAAACTTTGGTCTTTCGTTCTTAGATTACAAATAATCCTATAACTCTGAATAGCACTGAAATCTTTGAGAAAGAGTGACATATAATAAAACTAGAGACGATCGAGTTTGATTCACTTAGGTTTTGGTAAAGTTTTGTTAAAGCATTTGAAATATAAGAGAATATTTGAGTGGAGAAGGAGTGAAGAAATAAATAAAAACTAACTTAAAATTAATTGAAAACAACTGGTATTTATAGAAGAACAACAGTCATGTCCATTCATGAAAGGTTATGACGAGTATACACTTCATCTGAAAATTTGAAATTTGAAATTTGAATTTTTACGGCTACCATGTCGACATGTGGGGATGGGGTATGTCAACATGCCTATGTATATTTTGAAAATTGATTTTTGCTTTTTAAAAGAGATTTTCTTTCTAAAACTTGTCAAAGCAATTTCGGTAGTTTATAGACCATTTTGAATATAGTTTAAACTTAAAAAAGAGATTTTAAAAGTAATCTTAAAAATATATAATCTATAATATAAAGTAATATTAAAAACTAAGTATAGAATATATTTTTGAGATTTAAAGATTATAATATTAAAACCAGGAGATAGTTTAAAAATAAGACATGATTTTGAAATCAAAATATAAAAGATAATAAAAATAGTTTAAGGCTAAAATATTTAAACTGATGGAGACGACTTTTAAAAAGTTTTTGAAAAAATATTTAAAATAAATCATTTTGAAAATTTCGTGGATTCCATTCTACTAGAGAAGGTCGTGGGTTCCATCCCACTATTAAAGCGAGAAGGTGGATTCCATTCCATAATTAAAATCCGAATAAAGATTTTAGTGCTGTTATGAAGTTTTAACATAAATCTATACACTATTACTTATTTTGATGTCTTGAACTCTTGAAATCTTGAACTCTTGATAATCTTGATAATCTTGATGCTTATGATTATTCAATCTTGATTTCTTCAATCTTGAATTCGTCGGTCTTGAATCTCTATACTCAGTCTTGAACTTTGTACTATACTATCTTCATTCTTCAGTACATGTATATATATCCTGCATATACATATATGTCTAGATAAGAATATTAGTATTTATATTTTATAACAAGTCTTAAGGTTGTTGTCATCAAAATCATCATCTCAGGAACTAACAGAAGTCAACAACCCCAACTTGGAGCTAACACCAGAGATCAAGTCTTAGGATCCTCCACTCAGCATGAAGTAGTGATTGAGGGAGAATTGAACCAGATAGATGACGAAATTTACCAGAAAATGGCAAACAGTCAAAAGGCTCCTATGGAAAAGATAGATGCTCTCTTAGCGCTCCAATCACTAACTAATCCCAGAACTGCACTCGAAGCCGTGGCTGCTACGGAGCAAGGGCTTTCTTCTGTTTCTGGCTCAAGTAGAAGAAATAGAAGACAAAAGCAAAAGAAATTAATGGGTGGAGCTCTAGGCGTCACGATAGTGGAAAATGCTAATACTCCATCCACTGCAAAAGCACCTATTGCAAACCTAAACTTAGGAGTGAAAACTCCATGGGAAGTCATACTAGTATATGATACCGACTCCAAGGAAGGCGAGCTATTTAAAGAAGGCAGATTGAACTCAAGTGATCAAGCTCTGCCCATAAGACCAACCGCCTACCAACATACTGCTGCACGAGTGACTCACCCAAAGACTGGAGAGCCTACGCATCAGCCAGCCAGCCAATGCCATTTGCAAAGTCAAACACTTAGCACAGCTACTGACAGTCGACTTGCGGATGAACGAGCAAGTGAGGCATACGTTGCGGACATGGTCAAAACCTGATGGAAGAAAGCAAGGGTAGAAAGATAATGATTGGGGTTCCACCTCGAGCAGAAATCCCTTCACCGATAGTATTTTGAGGGTAGAGTACCCCAAGAAATTCACCATGCTACCAACTATGCCCTCATACAATGGAACTACTGGCCTTCAACAGCACTTGTTCAAGTACATTTAGAATATGTATGGTGCAAGTGCAATAGATGCAGTTCGTTGCAGATGTTTCGCCGTCTATCTTGAAGGAGTTGCCTCCATGTGGTTTACCAGACTCCCTCCGCAATCCATCTCAACCTCTGATGAGCTAGCCAGGAAGTTCTTGGATTAATTTAGACTACACACGACTCAGCCAAAGAAGGTGATGTCTCTATCCAATTACTTCTAAGGACCCAACGTATCACTAAAATCGTTTATAAACCGATTTAACACAATCATCACCGAAGTGTACAATCCAAAGGAGGGTATGATTTTCATGGCTTTAGTCCGCTCGAAGCATCCAGAGACAGATTTTAGGAGATGGATTAAAATAAAGTAACTGACCACCATGAAAGAATTCAATTGAAAGGCTAGTCGGTACTTGAGATTTGAAGAGGCTAATAAGTTAGAAGGTAAAAATACTAATATGCGACCAAATGAATCAATTTAGAGTAATGTGGTGCTCAATCAAAATGGAAAGAATTCTGAAGTAACTATTGGAAAAGATGGGAACCACAAAAAGAAGAACCAGGATCAGGACACCGGCAAGGGCAACGGAGGAGGAAAGAAACTCAAAGGTCTGAAATGTGGAGAACATACTCCGTTGAACAACTGCTTGGAAAATATTTACCTGGCCACTCAGGGAACAACAGAGCACCCGAAGTCGCCTCGGAAAGAAGAGTCCGAGCAACAAAGGAAGTCAGGGAAGTTTTGTCGCTTCCATAAAACCCACGGTCATAACACAAAGGATTGTCGCCATTTTAAGAAGTAATCGAAAAACTGTTTAGAGAAAATAAGCCCCAACAGTATATGAAGATGCCCCGAAATTCCGATTAGCCAACCGAACCTCATGCTTGTAACACCTAAGGAAACCAATCTATATCTAACAGAGAGGGATCCAAACGAACTGAAGAGAGACTTGTCATCAATACCATTTTGGGAGGTCCTCATCTGGCATAGAAAATTTAGAGCGAGATGGAAAGATATGCTATTTCATTCAAACATGCTCCAAAGGAAACTTGCTTTGAAACCAAAGATGGGACCCCTGCTAAACAGAAGAGAATTCTCAATGACGGCATCTTGTTCTGAAATCGGGATAGTAAAGGAATAGAAGCTCCAACTTTTGATCCAATGGTGATGACGATAGGAATCGAACCCACTGTCGTACATCGGGTGTTGGCTGATATCGAAGGATCAGTAAAGATTCAATTTCGACGTATGTTCGACCAAATGAAGCTTAACATAAAGGACGTGTCAGTGTACTGAACCAAAATCTAAGAATTCACCAATCATCCACTACAACCGGTTGGCACAATCGATCTGCCTATTGAACTCAGAATAGGAGATCGAAGAGTGGTTCTCACCCAAACTTTTGTGATTATCGACGAGATGTCGGCCTATAATGCATTCTTGGGACGGCCTTCCCTTGTTGATTTCCGAATTATCTTCGGACAATGGTGTCTCACTATGAAAAATGGATTCAGAATGATAAAGGGAGACCAGAGTGTCGCAAGGGAATGCTACATCGTTGAATTGCATGAAATAAGAAAGAAAGAAAAGAGAAAGAGTATGGAGAAAATTCTCCACATTCACAAACCGTCAGCATAGAAACTACAGAACCGCCCCTGGCTTAGGGACCACGGTCGATTTGATAAGGTAATGGACCCTAGAAAGAAGAGTTCAGGGAAGGAACATGTAGCATTACGGTGCCTATCCTGTAGACATGGATGACCCGACATGAGTACTAAAAATAGGATCACATCTTGAAACCAAGACGCGACAAGAGATAGTCAAGTTTCTTCGCGCCAATCTAGACGTGTTCGCTTGGACGCATTCCGACATGTGTGGGATATCACCTAAGATATCGTATCATGTACTTAATATTGATGCCAAGTACACTCTGGGACCGGAATGGTCTGCTTCTCTAAGAGAGGAAGTGGACAAACTATTGGAAAACGCTTCATCCGCGATACAACCTATCCCGTATGGGTATCATATCCGGTTTTGGTAAAGAAGTCCAATGGAAAGTGGCCGACTTGCATTGACTACTCAGATTTCAATAATGCTTGTCCAAAGGATCACTTTCCATTGCCCAAGATCAAACAACTTGTTGATGCCACGGAAGTCCATGAGCTACTATCGTTTATGGATGCACACTCAGGATACAACCAAATCATGATGCATGAACCTGATCAAGAGAATACTAGTTTCATTACTGATCTTGGAATATACTGTTATCAAGTCATGCCCTATGGACTAAAGAACGCAGGGGCAACCTACCAACGGTTGGTAAACAAAATGTTCAAAGACCATATCAGGAAAATAATGGAAGTATAAGTGAACGACATGCTTGTCAAATTACACGTATCAGGTAATAACTTAGACAATCTCATAGAGATGTTTGAAATATTGCGAAAATATGGAATGAAGCTCAACCCAATGAAATGCTCCTTTGGCGTTTCTTCTACAAGATTCCTTGGTTTCATCGTGAATGCAAGAACATTGAAGCTAACTTGGAATAGATTACCGCCTTAAAGAACGTCAAATCCCCCACGTCCAAAATGAAATTGCAAAGTCTAAATGGAAAGATCGCGTCATTAAGCCGATTCATTTCCTGAGCTACTGACAAATGCATACCATTCTTCGATGCATTGAAGAAGGGAAAGAAGAATTTCAAATGGAACAAAGCCTAAGATGGCCTCTGAAGAATTACTCCATCATATGGAAACCCTGGTCTTATCCATGCTGATAAATAAGGAAGATTTGTTCGTTTATCTTGTTATGTCGACCCATGCTCTAAGCGTAGCATTGGTATGCGAAGAGGCTAGGGTCCAGGCGACCCGTCTACTACATCAGCAAGCAGTTCACTGGAGTTGAAAATAAAAGTTGGAAATTCTCACCTATTACCCATTGATCACGTCAAGGGAGCTACGACCATACTTCTAGGCTAATCCCATCAACGTGTTGTTGGATCAATCTCTGAAACAAGTGCTGATCGACCAAAAACATCAGGTCGACTTCTGAAATGGAATATCGAGTTAAGTCAATATGAGATCACTTATCACCCTCGAAGAGCTATCAATGGACGGGCACTGGCAGATTTTATTGCCAGATTTACTAAGAGGGACGGTGAGGAAGAAAGCACTTCAGACATGGTGCCACTGTGGTAGTTGTTTATTGGTGGTGCATTAAATGAATTTCGTTCAGGTGCAGTGGCAGTACTCGAAACTTCCAAAGGACGATCTGTATGCTATGTTCTAAGACTGGAATTTCCTACCACCAACAATGAAGCAGAATATGAGTCTTTGATGGCAGTCTTGAAAATCGTTAAATAATTAAGGATAAAAGCTATGTGTATCTATAGCGATTCTCAGTTAGTCATCTTCCAAGTGAAAGGGTAGAGCCAGGTAAGGGAAAACCTCGCCCTCTACCTATCAAAAACACGGGAATTACTGTAGGACATCGAGCACCACACTTTAAGTCACATTTCGGGGGAACATAATATGCAAGCAGATCACCTAGCCAAACTAGCTAGTTCTAGAGATGCTCAGTCAATGGGACTGGCTCCAGTTGAAATGCTTACATCACCCATCATATATGACATGGATATCGATTGGATTATGGCAACCATAGAAGAAGAGCGATCATGGATGTCGCTGATCAAAGATTACCTAATCAAAGGTACACTCCCTAGGGATAGGAACGAGAAAGAAAAGCTACTTTGGAAGGCAGCATGATTCGTCTTGCATGATGGAATTCTTTACTTAAGGGGATTCACTACTCCCCTACTCAGATGTGTAACCAACAGTGAAGCTAAAAGGATCCTCAGGGAAGTCCATGAAGGCGATTGTGGAAACCACATTAGGGAAGATTCTAGCAAATAAGATCCTCCGATATGGTTACTTCTGGCCATCCATCAACCGTGACGTAGCATACTACGCCAGGCGATGTATGCAATGCCAAAAGTTCGCTAAAATACAGGGAACTTCATCCATAGAACTTACGCCAATGGTTGGCCCATATTCGTTCGCAGTCTGTGGAATTGACCTGATCGGCGTTGCTACCGTTGCTATTGATTACTTTACAAATGGGCCAAAGCGAAACCGCTGGCTACACCACTAAGAAAGTAATTAATTGTCACTAAAAATATTATTTGCTGGTTTGGATTGACATAGAAAATCATCACAGAAAATGGAACTCAATTCGAAAGCGCTAAATTCAAGGACTTTTGTAAGCATTTCCACATCGAAAAGGGTTTCTCTATAGTGGTACACCCTCAAGAAAACAGGCAAGTGGAGGCGGTAAACAAAATCATCAAGTCCACCATCAAGAAACGGTTGACGAAAGTCAAAGGAAAGTAGGTTGGTGAGCTCCTACTTGCACTATGGGCTTACCGGACAATGAATAAGTCGGCAACTGCATACTCACCATTTGCCCTAGAATACAGAGCTGAAGCACTGATATCGATCAAATTGGAAGTTCCCTCTCGTCGGAAATGACACTTCAATTAAAAAGAGAACGAGTAGCTCTTGCTCAAGTCACTTGATCTGATTTACGATAAACGAGAGGAAGTGAGCTAAGGACCCTAGTTCACCAGAAAAAGGTAACATGACACTTCAACTCTAAGGTCCAAAACCATACTTTTGCAGTGGGAGATCTCATCCTAAAATGGATTTATCCAGCTATAGGAACATTCGGACCGAACTAGGAAGGGCCTTACTCAATCGGGCAAAAACTCGGAGATGGCACTTTCAAGCTGACCATAGTTGACGGAATTCAGAATCCCCATGCTTGGAAAAGAAACTCGCTTTGGCATTACTTTATTTAGCTTTTATCTATGTATTTTCTATTTTCGCAAACAAGCCGCCTGACTACATTGGGGGCATTATAAACATGAAATTTTTTCCCTACTTTCTATTTTGTTAATGAAATCTCCTTACTTTCTTGAACCAATAAAACTATGTTTATATAAATTACTCGTCGAGTTAACGAAAGTAAACTAACTCAAAATCTTGCATTAGCTGCTTGGGAAAGTGAAACCACACCCAAGTACTCTCTGCCTACTCGCTAAGTCAACGAAAGTAAATCGGCTCAAAATCAAAAGCTGCGCATTTTATAAGCCGCGCACTCTCAAAAGCCGTGCATTTCATATGCCATGCATTCCGTAAGCCATGCATTTCTAAAAGCCATGCATTTTGCAAGCCACGCAAGCACTGCTTAATGTTGCTCTGGCATCGTCAGAAAACCGTTAAGATTTTCTAAGTAACAATATTGTCTTGACAACACCGGGAAATTAGTCTATTGCAGGACTAACAGGGATCAACTCCCACTATCAAAAAGAATTGACGTGAGTCCAGCAATGTCTCAAAAACTAAAAATCGACAAAGAATTTCGACCGTTGATCGACAAAATATATGGAGTCGAGGCATTCGAGTCATAGGTTCCCGAAGATGGGAACCGCAAAGTAAATATGGCAACAGACAACTGAGGAATCGCTCGGATCAACTGGTCATTTATCAAGTGTTTGGAGTAAACAATCCTGTGAAGTAAAGAGCGCGCACACATTAACACTTAGTTGGAAGGAAAGCTACTCCACAGTCCTGTTACAACGAACAAATTTTTTTGGCAATCATAGTAGATCTAGTTATAAAACTAAAAAAATGTATACATAATGCGTGAAATCACGAAAATAAAGGCATCGTATACCACAAAAGATGGCACGGCAATATGGAGTATAAGAATTGCAGAACAAGCAATCATGTCATGTACACACATAAGTGGTATATAAACAAACTAAGTACATGAAAAATAAAAAAAACATTGAAGAGATAGTACTAGAAACGTTAATCTTTTCATTTCTCATAACATTTTCTATGCAAAGTCAAAATGTAGGGGTTATAACCACACAATATCGGCCAACAAAAAGAAAAGTACAATGCTACAACAAAAAAGTAATAAGTGAAGACTATGCACTTGTGCAAAATACATGTCGAACAAATCTAAATGCTACTAAATCCGAATCTACTATCAGTCGAGCCCGTCAGTGCTTCTTGCCACCACTTCCTTTCCTGCCTTTGGTAGGAAGTTTCTCCTTCCCCTTAGCATCCTCAGCGGAAGTCGTATACCTGCCTGAGATATCGATTATAGGATCTGTACCCATGTCTCTTTCTTGTTCTTTGGCCCCTTTGGAAGACTCCGTCTTGGTCTTGTGCTTGCGAGACTTGTGGGAGCTCCTCGAAGACTTTTTCTCCTCTACCTTTTCCTCCTTAACTGCCACCATTTGCTGCTCAGTTTTGCCTGGTTGGCTAGCTTAGTCTGTCTGCTCTTGAGTGTCAGCTACTATAGAATCTCCCTCAAGAGGTATAAAGTGGTAGCCCATGCCATGCAATGCAGCGATCTTCTTAGATTCTGGCCCTGGTTGTGATTCAGACACTGGCATGGTGATCAAAGCAACTACAGAAATAGGCATTGAAGCAGTCGAAATAGCAGTAGCTGTATCATTCCGTAACATCCCGTATCTTGAGGCCAAAAGCTAAGCGATATAGATGCTGCAGTCATCCATAGTATTAACATTTGGTGATAAAATACGGTAATGCTAATGGTATCCACAATATCAGAAGTACTTGAATATGAACAAGATCACAAATTTCCAAATACAACATTTTACTGATTACATTTCAAAACAAATTCATATCAAAGTTACATAATCCCATATCGTTTGCCAGGTAAAGATTAATTATAATCATTACAAAAATACGCCAAGAGCAACATATGATGTCCCCTTGGTTGATCAAATCAATGTAGTCATATATGACTTAATAAACAACGGAAATAAACAAAATAATCTGCAACTCCTAATTAGCTATCCATCAGCCACCTGCTCGTCTTTGGAATCTTTATTTTCCAAAATTTCTAAACCTGAAACCTCAGCCTACTCAAATCAATTTTGAGCACCCGAGAGTTTAAGGGAAAAACAAAAACTTTGAGTCGGACGTAAAGTCTGGTGTGAATAGCACTGTAACATCTCGGTTTACTGATATTAAGTGAGACCATGCCGCTTAGGAACGGGTTTCCCCTCACTAATATCCTCTTTAAAACATATATTTTGCAAATCCTTTCCAGCAACCAAATTGGCAAATCAAACAGATATAATAATGATAATAATAGCTAAGTTTGCTAAGCTATAATTAGGTAACTAATGAACTATCTGTCCATAAGTACAATGTGGAATATCTGTCCGAAAACTGGCTGACTGCTCGCAAACTGTACTAACTGTCCGCAAACTGGACAAACTGTCAGAATCAAAATGGACTATCTGTCCGAATCATTTTTTTAGGGTTAACTACCCTTTATCTTTTTCCTTGAAAATCTTTTCAAAATGATTTAACCTTTTAAATCATACTTTTATAAGAAAAATATATTCTTAGCTTTACTCTAAGCTATTTTGCCACGATATATATACTTTACTCAAAATAATGCTGATGAATTTTAATGTGGATTAGCTATCCATAAAAAACAAGATAAAGCCCATTTTAACTTGAAAATACGTATGCTAAATTGCATATTTAATACATTCGAAACCTTTATTTAAAACCTTTAAACAACCCTTTCGAATCCTATGAAGGTAACCCCTTCGAAGCTATTGAAAGTGACCCTTTCAAAACCATTAAAAGCCTTTCCTTTGAAAGCTTCAAAACATTAGACATCCCTCTTAAAAACCTTTATATACTACCTTTCGAGAACATAGGAAAAACCTTTCCTCGCAACTCTTTCGAAACCCTGGGAACCACCCTTTCGAAACCATTTACTAAAACTCTTTCGAAAGCATTAAAATAATCTTTCGAAATACTTTTAGTTTAATTTAAAACATGTGGAAACCTTTCAAAACCATTCAAAATTTCACCCCTTCGAATGTTTGAAAATTGTCTCAATCGAAACCATTTGGATCATGCCTTCAAGTAGAGCAAAAGGATCAGAAACTCATTAAAGTCGAAAGCATTTGTTTTGAAACCATTTGAAATTGTCTCTTTCGAAACCATGTGGATTTTACTTCAATCATAAAAAAGGTCTTTAAAACATTTAATTCTAAAGCATCTGTTTTGAAACCATTTCCTAAGTAAAGAAGTGATGGTGTCGAAACCATCCCTTCGAACGCATTGGAGAAGTGGCCATATTTTAGAAAACAAAGTACCCCTTCGAAACCATCTAGGTCAAAAGGTAAAAAGGCGACAACAAAAGATGTTGACTTAGTCGAAAGCAGTTATTTAAAAACGAAGGTGCAAACCAATCGAAGCCATTTCCTTTAAATCCATTTGACCTAGTTGAAAGCTAACTAAGTCGAAAACTACTTAGTTGAAAGTCATTTTAGTCGAAAGCAAGCAGACATGTGCATTTTTAATTTAAAAGCAGAGTGATGCCTCAACCCCTTTGGAACCCGTGGTTTTGACTATATACCTTTCGCCTTCTATCCAATTCGCTACGTACCAATATATTGATACCATGCACATTGGTTTCGATGGTGTTGAACGTAAAGGGACTTAGTCGAAAGCCAACCAATGCGGAAGCAGGCGCTGAAAGCACAAAACAGTAAAAACATGTAACATATAGTACTTTTCACCTAACCGCTTTACGTGTCAAAGTTGATTGGTTGCCTCTTTCCTTTACCAGTAAAATGTGCTGCAATTTTTCAAAAGTGACTATTTGAATTATTTACAAAAAGCCCCTTATCCTTTTATAATCATATAAACATTTAAGTCTCATATATTAAATAATTTTATATGTCCATTAAAGCACTTAGGAAAAATCTACAAAAATTTCAGAAAGTCTCTTTTAATATGTTTTCCAACGTATAAAAATTTCAGACCCAAATCTTTTATTATTTAATCGTAAATAATTATTAACCCAAATCAACATTTTCTTTACTAGAAAATTCATATAAATTCCACAAATATTCAGAAAATTCAGAAAATTTAAACCCATCTCTAAAATATCACAAGGCATTTGGATATCATTTTATTAGGTTTTCATCCTAAAACATATCATATATTCAATACGAACAGGCATAATTCATTAACAAGTATATACAATCATTCCATCATTCAAAAACATGGAAAATCAATGCAAAATATTCAAAATTCATCTTAAAATTGAAAACAATAAAAATTTGAGATGTGAACATTATTCACTTTAGCATTAGAGATTAAAGAGATTAAGATATGAATGGATTTGCTTAAGCTTCTTGCTTAGCTTTTCTCAATCTTCTTCTTCTTCCTCTTGTTAATGGTGGCTGGCCTCAAGTTAATTTTTTTTTATAAAAATGAAATGTATGTGTATGGGAATACATGGCCAAGAGTTTAGGATATAGAAATGGCCTCTTTCCTATTTTACCCCCCTTCTCTATTTCAATTTAACTCTTATTTTAATTCATAGGTTAAATGGCACGGCTGCCCTTTGATTAAATCAAATCTCGATCCTCTAATCAACACATTATTTTGTTTAATTTAACTAATTAAATATCCTAAATAATGTTACCAAAAATATAGGGTGTTACAAACTCCCCTCCTTAAATAATTTAGTCCTCGAAATTACAGTAAGGGACACAATAAATCAATCAAAGAGGTAGAACATATCATCAAATATGCTAGGATAAGTTTCTCTAATCTTGCTTTCAATCTCCCAAGTGCAGTCCCTATCATCGTCACTCCACAGGACTTGGACTAATCTGGCTGTCATGATTCCAAGACTCTTCTCATCTATCACAACAATACGAATAGGCTTCCCCACTATAGTCAAATCTAGTTCTACTACTAAGTCATCTAGCACAGTTAGTGCAATAGTAGTCTCCGAGTCTCTAACACACTTTCTGAAATGAGAAACATGAAAAACAACATGGACTCCTACCAAACTGCTCGGTAACTCAACTACATATGTGAGTTTTCCGATCCTCTCAATAATAGGAAAAGATCCAATGAATCTCGGTGCTAATTTTCTTGATTTCCCAAATCTAATCACACCCTTCAATGGTGACACTTTGATGAAAACCTGATCTCCAACTGAGAACTCTAAATATTTCCATCTCTTATCTGTATAACTCTTCTGCCTAAACTGAGCCTCCTTTATTCTAGCTCGAACGACCTCAATCTTTTCTGTAGCTTCTCTGATCAAATCTGAACCAAGAACCAACCTATTCCCGGTCTCTAATCAATATACGAGAGATTTGCATGGCCTTCCATACAAAGATTCAAAAGATGCCATCCCAATACTATTCTAATAACTGTTGTTATACAAAAACTGGACGAAATGTAGATGGTCTTCCCACGATCCCCCAAAATCTAGAACACATGCTCTTAACAAATCTTCCAATTGTTAACTCTTTCCGTTTTTCCATTTGTCTGAGGATGGTAAGCGGTCCTATCTGTCTGCAGATGGTAAGCGATACTCATCTTGAGCTTGGTTCCTAAAAATTCCTGTAGACTCTTCCAGAAATCGCTAGTGAATATGGAATCTCTATTACTAACTATGGTACTTTGAATTCCATGCAGTCTAATCACATTCTTTATGAATAACCTTACCAAAACAGGTGTCGTTCTGATTGACTTAACTGGAATAAAATGAGCACTCTTAATCAGTCTGTCCACTATGACCCATATACTATCATTTCCCCTGTTCAACCTTGGAAACCCGTCAATAAAATGCATAGAAATAGAATCTCATTTCCATACCGGAATATCTAATGGTTGAAGCAATCCACTTGGCTTTTGGTGTTCGGCCTTTGCCTGTTGGCAATTCAAGCACTGCTTTACCCGTAAACCAACATCCCACTTTATACCTTCCCAAAAGATACTTCTCTTCGTATATTGATACATCTTAGTACCTCTCGGATGAATAGAGAACATCAAACGATGGCATTCCTCTAAGACTTCTTCTTTTATGTTTCCTACACTCAAAGTACATAATCTTCCTTTCTTTCTCAACCTCCCATTCTGGTCAAGACTGAAATCTTTCAAGTCATCGCTCTCGGTTCCATCTCTTAACTTCCTGATCTGCTTAGCTAATACCGGATCTTCTTTCTATTTAGAAGAAATATTTTCGATCATCGCTAGTCGAACTTCCAAACAAGATAACACTATGGTTTCTCCGCTGACGCAGCATAGATCTCCACTGCACTTTGCAATCTGCTAATGCTTCCAAATCTTTCCACTCAGCGATCATCGCCAACACTGCATTCTTATATTTCCTGCTAAGTGCATCCACAACCTTGTTGCCTTCCCCGGTTGGTACTCAATCCAAAACCATAAGCAGCGATAAAATATAACCACCTCGGATGTGTCATGCTCCACTCCTTCTGAGAGAACAAATACATCAACGACTTATGATCTGTATATAACTCAAACCTCTCTCCCAAAAGATAATGTCTCCACACCTTCAATGAAAAAATCATTTCTTTCAATTCAAAATCATTCGTTTGATACCTGATCTCATGTGGTCTGAGCTGTCTAGAAGCATAGCAATCACTTTACCTTTCTGCATCAGCATAACTCCTAATCCTGTTCTACACGCATCCGTATAAACCACCAAATCCTGATTCCCTTTCGGAATAACCAACACAGGTGCATGGGTAAATAAGTGTTTCAAACTATGGAATTCTTCCTCACACTTATCGTCCCACACAAACTTAACATCCTTTCTTGTTAGCTTGGTCATCGGTGCTGCTATCCGTAAAAAATCCTTAACGAACCTCCGATAATAACCGGCCAATCCAAGGAAACTCTTTATCTCCATCACCGTCTCAGGTCTCTTCGAACTATTCACCGCTTCAATCTTAGTCGGATCTACTAACAACCCTTTCTCTAAGACTACATGACCCAGAAACTTCACTTCCTTCTTCCAGAATTGACACTTTGAAAGCTTCGCCTTCAGCTGATGCTACCTCAGCGTCTTAAGCACCACTCTAAGATGAACTTCATGCTCTCTTTCATCCTTAGAGTATATCAAGATATCATCTACAAAAACCAATATGAACCTGTCCAAATGATCTCGGAAAACCCATTTCATCAAATCCACGAAGTAAGCTGGCATATTAGTCAGTCCGAATGACATAACTAACCATTCATATGACCAATATCTGGTCCTAAACGTAGTCATAGATATATTATCCTCTGCTACTTTGAGCTGATGGAAACATGCCGTCAAATCCAACTGCGAGAATACCTTGCCTCCACTCAACTGGTCGAATAAATCGTCAATCCTCGGCAATGGATATCGATTCTTTATCATCCTCTCATTCAACTTACGATAATCGATACATAGCCTCAGTGATCCGTCCGGGTTCTTAAGAAACATTACGGCTACTCTCCAAGTTGAACTACTCGGCCTGATAAAATTCTTGCCATCTAATTGCACCAACAGCACCATTAACTCCCTCATCTCTATAGGAGTCATCCTGCTTGGCGGCCTACTTACTAGTTCTTCTCCCCGAACCAAATCTTTTCGATGCTCAACGGCTCATTTCGGTAGCAATCCAATTAAAGAATAAAAAATATCTATGAATTCTCTAACCACAAAAAACTCGATTCAGCTCATCATCCAATTCCATAACATCCAACAAAGCATTACCTCACCACTAGAACCTTCTATGGTATAAACCATATGATTGCTACAGTCTAGATGTCTAAGTGATATTTTCCTATCCAGACAAAATATCCTAGCATCGTACTAACTTAACCAATCCATACCAAGAATAATTCCAAACCCCACAAAATCAAACGTAGGCAAACTGTAAACAACAGTATGACCTAATAGGTCAAACTCTAACTGGTCACATCTCAACCCTAGAGTTGTATAACCTCGTATCAGATTCGCAACTCATAAGGAAATAACTAAATATGTGGGTTCTAGGTTAAGCTTTTCTATCAAACATCTAGATATATAAGAATACGATGCACCGATATCAAATAGAACTCTAACAGACATACCATGAATCTAAAGCATACCTCCCAAAACTGCATTTCCCTTCTCTTGAGCTGTTGGCTTTTAAGTAGCAGGCTCTAATGCATACACCTTACCCTTTCCATCCTTAGAGGGATCCTTGCACTGGTTCCTATAATGGCCAATATGGTCACAATTGAAGCACCTAACATTCTTCATCCTGGCTACCTCCTTTGCCTTTCCAGCACGACTCATTAGCAAAGTGCCCCTTCTTGTTGCACTTGAAGCAAACAATCTCAGATTTCCTTTTCTTAGCTGCTCCACCCTTCTTAGCACCCTTCTTAGGAAAGAACTTCCTCTTCTATTTTTTCCCATCCTGGACTTCTTTAGCCTTACTCTTCTCTAAAGAATCAAGAATCTCCTCATGCCTTAAGGCCATCTCGACTACAAAGTCAAAAGGATCTCTCATATGAGGTAATGTAGCCCTGGCTAACTTAGGCTTCAACCCCTGATAAATTTATCATTCCTCCTCATTGCTATATCCACTGAAGCATACCCATATCTGGCAAACTCCTCAAACTTTCTTGCATACTCCATGATAGACATCTCTCCCTAATCTAATTCAGCACACTTTCTGATCAAAGAAGATTGTTTCATCGTGGACATGAACCTCTCCTGAAACATTCCCTTGAAATCGGCCCATGTCAAGGTTTCCTTGTCCATACCAGTCGTCACCATGTTCCACCAAAAAAAAGTCGCCGCCTGAAGCTGTCTCTAAGCAAGCATCCTCTTCTGTTCGTCATTGAGACCCAAGTTTGCAAAGATTCTCTCAAAGTGCAGCAACTAATTTTCCACCTCTATAGCATCCTCTGTCCCTAGAAAAGGCTTCCCTCTAAGCTTAGCGTAATCTCCGCTTAGCTTAGCATAATTGTTAACTATCGGAACTTTCGAAACTCCTTTCCCTATAGCATCTCCTCCTAACACTCCAGCTGCAACTCCCGCTTGCATCATATTCATGAAAAACTGATACATAGCTTCCAATCCAACTTGTAGAACTTCGGCACATACATTTTCTGCTTGTGCTTGACCTTGGGTCATCCGTATACTAGGTTTAGCATTCCCATTTGTGCCCTCCCCTCCTTGTTTAACTCTTCCTCTTCTACCTTTCATATCTGTATTCAAACCTCGTGAGATACAAAAAATAACCTAACAAAGATACGAGACTAGAGATAAAGCGCATACTTATATATAACAAATACAAGTACGTTACTATAGCGTTATCCCATACACCAATATTACTCTAATTCCTTAGGATTATGATTTTAAAATCCATTTTTAGTTTGAAATTTTTCATAAAATCATGTTTTGAAACCAAGTTGTAACATCCCGTATCTAGAGGCCAAAAGCTAAGCGCTACAGATGCTGTAGTCATCCATAGTATTAACTTCTGGTGATAAAATATGGTAATGCTAATGGTATCCACAATATTAGAAGCACTTGAGTATGAACAAAACCACAAATTTTCAAAAACAACATTTTACTGGTTACATTTCAAAACAAATTCATATCCAAGTTACATAATCTCATATTGTTTCCCAGGTAAAGGTTAATTATAACCATTACAAAAATACGCCAGAGCGACATATGACAATGCCCTTTGGTTGTTCAAAGAAATATAGTCATATCTAACTTAATACACAACGAAAATAAACTAAATAATCTTTAACTCCTAATTAGCTATCCGTCAGCCACCTGTTCGTCTCCAAAAGCTTTATTCGTGAAAAATTTCTAAACCTGAAAACTTTAACCCTCAGCCTACTCAAATCAATTTTGAGCACCCGAAAGTTTAAGGGGAAAACAAAACTTTGAGTCGGACATAAAGCCTAGTGTGAATAATACTGTTACATCTCGATTTACGGATATTAAGTGAGACTACTCTACTTAGTGGAACGGGTTTCCCCTTACTAATATCCTCTTTTAAACATATATTTTGCAAATCCTCTCCTACAACAAAATTGGTTAATCAAACTGCTATAATAATGATAATAAAAGCTAAGTCTATTAAGCTATAATCAGGTAACTAATGAACTATCTATCCAAAAGTACTAAATGGACTAACTATCCGAAAAATGGGCTGACTGGCCGCAAACTGGACTAATTGTCCGAATCAAAATGGACTATTTGTCCGAATCATTTTCTTACGGTTAACTACCCTTCATATTTTTCCTTGAAAACCTTTTCAAAATGATTTAACCTTTTAAATCATATTTATACAAGGAAAACATATTCCTAGCTTTACCCTAAGCTATTTTTCCATGATATAAACACTTTACTCAAAATAATGCTGACGAATTTTAATGTGGATTAGCTATCCTTCCAAAATCAAGATAAAACCCTTTTTAACTTGAAAATGCTTAGGCTATATTGCTTATTTAATACATTCGAAACCTTTGTTCAAAACCTTTGTTCAAAACCTTTAAACAACCCTTTCGAAACCCTTGATGGTAAACCCTTCGAAACTATTAAAAGCGACCCTTTCGAAACTATTAAAAGCCTTCCCATTAAAAGCTTCAAAACATTAGACATTCCTCTTCAAAACCTTTACATACTGTCTTTCGAAAACATAAGAAAACCTTTTCTTTCAACTCTTTCGAAACCCTGGTGAACCACCCCTTTGAAACCATTTACTAAAACCCTTTCAAAAGCATTAAAATAACGTTTTGAAAGCTTTTAGGTTTAATTTAAAACATGTGGAAATCAAAACTATTCAAAATTTCACCCCTTCAAAACCTTTGAAAATTGTCTCGGTCGAAACCATTTGGATCATGCCTTCAAGTAGAGCAAAAGGATCAGAACCTCATTAAAGTTGAAAGCATCTGTTTCGAAACAATTTAAAACTGTCTCTTTCGAAACCATTTGGGTTTCACTTCAATAATAGAAAAAGGGTCTTTAAAACATTTAAGTCAAAAGCATTTGTTTCGAAACCATTTCCTAAGTAAAGAAGTGATGGTGTCGAAGCCATCCCTCAAAAGCATTGGAGAAGTGACCATATTGTAGAAAACAAAGTACGCCTTCAAGACCATCTGAGTCAAAAGGTAAAAAGGCTGCAGCAAAAGGTTTCAACTTAGTCGAAAGCAGTAATTTAAAAACAAAGGTGCAACCCAATCAAAACCATTTCCTTTAAATCCATTTCACCTAGTCGAAAGCTAACTAAGTCGAAAGCTACTTAGCCGAAAGCCATTTTGGTCGAAAGCTAACTAAGTCGAAAGCTACTTAGCCGAAAGCCATTTTGGTCGAAAGCAAGCAGGCGCATTTTTAATTTAAAAGTAGAGTGATGCCTCAACCCCTTCGGAACTCCCCGGTTTCGACTATATACCTTTCGCCTTCTATCTAATTGGCTACGTATCAATGTATTGATACCATGCGCATTGGTTTCGATTGTGTTGAAGGCGGAGGGACTTAGTCGAAAGCCAACCAAGGTG
Source organism: Allium cepa (assembly GCA_030765085.1). Taxonomy (NCBI): domain Eukaryota; kingdom Viridiplantae; phylum Streptophyta; class Magnoliopsida; order Asparagales; family Amaryllidaceae; genus Allium; species Allium cepa. The sequence goes on along the minus strand of CM060938.1, from coordinate 24,054,306 downwards.
GAAACAGGTGCTGAAGGTTTAAAACTGTAAAAACATATAGCAAATAGTTCATTTCACCTAACATGCATTACGTGTCAAATTTTGATTGGTTGCCTCTTTTCTTTACCACTAAAAAGTGCTGCAGTTTTCAAAAGTAACTATGCGAATTATTTGGATGTCACTTGTACTTTCCAAAATATAAAATTTTTAGACCTAAATCTTTTATTATTTAACCGTAAATAATTATTAACCCAAATTAACATTTTCTTTACTAGAAAATTCATATAAATTCCACAAATATTCATAAAATTCTGAAAGTTGAAATCCATCTTTAAAATATCATTTATGATCTTTATAAAAATTCGCAAGGCATTTGGATCTAATTTTATAGGGTTTTCACCTTAAAACATATCATAAATTCAATATAAACAACCATAATTCATCAACAAGTATATATAATCATTACATCATTCAAAAATATGGCAAATCAATGCAAAATATTCAAAATTCATCTTAAAACTAAAATCAACAAAAATTTGAGATGTAAACATTATTCATCTTAACTTTAGAGATTAAAGAGATTGAGATGTGAACGGATTTGATTAAGCTTGTTCCTTAGCTTTTTCCAATTTTCTTCCTCTTTTTTCTTGTTAATGGTCATCAGCCTCACGTTATTTTTTATAATAATGAAATGAACGTGTATGGGAATACACGGCCAAGAGTTTAGGGATACAGGAATGGCCTCTTTCCTATTTTACCCCTCTTCTATTTTAATTTTACTCTTATTTTAATTCATAGGTTAAATGGCATGGCTACCCTTTGATTAAATCAAATCTCAATCCCCTAACACATTATTTTATTCTATTTAACTAGTTAAATATCCTAAATAATGTTACCAAAAATATAGGGTGTTATAGTAGGCCTTGGGACTGGAGAAATTGGCAGTTCGACAAGCAAAGAAGACGGACCTATAAGATAAAAACAAAAAGCATTCAGTTCGTCTTGTTTTTACGGCATGAGCTGGAAGTCCTCAAACTCGGGAGAAACAAGAGACTGCATCAGAAGTGTGACCGAAAATGTCAACCTCATACTCCCCATCATTTCCTTCTTCAGATGGTTGCACAATATTGGGCGAAGTTTCAGGACCACCTAAGGCTTCAGATGTAGCTACTTAAGGGGGAACAAAAAAGCACTACTGGTCGAAGTCGGAATAATTACTGTTTGATCATGAGGCTGCTTGGTTGATTCACCTAGCCCAAAACTGAATGGCTTTAATATTGCTTTAGGAGCTACAGTTGCGGCAGCATCGACGGCTTCTCACTTCCTTTCAACCCAAACAATCTCTCGACCCTATACTAAAGCCCTCTTTGATTCTTCGTTCAGATAGGCATCCACCGACACTTTTTTAGTGTACGCATCCTCGTCTTCTCGGAAACGGGCCAGGACTTCTTCCTAAGCCAGAGCAAGAGTATGTGGAAATTTGAGGCCCAAATAACAGAGACTGCTCTGATGAAATAGGGAGTTAAAGAAGAAGTTCAAGATGGTGTTATCTATCTTCTCCATCTTCTTTTCGAAGGTCTCTTGCAACTCCAAGTAGTCCGCTGTCACGGAGGCTTTCTCAACTTTGACTTTGGTATTTTCAGCGTCAAGTTGCATAACTTTTTCTTAAAGCGAAGTAATCACTTGAGCCAGGTTGAGATGGTCTTATCTTGAGATTCCACCATCCCCACATAATCAGCAATTGTTTTATTATGAGCTTTGATGGTTTCATCATGACCGTAATGGTTCTCTTTTGAGCTTCGATGATCCCGTCTCAAGTTTTAAGCTTCTTTTTCAGCTTGACTTCATCAGCATAGGCTTTCTTGATTTCATCTCTGAACAGGATTTCAATTTTTGCTTGAGCCTTCTTTAATTCCTTTAGCAACATAGCATTGCTCTTGCCATCTCAAATGGCATCATCTCTCTCTTTTGTCAATTGATCAATTCTAGCATCACATTCCATCAACATCCTTTCGAAATCATCTTTCTTCAACTAAAAATAAAGAATCTCTTGATAGTTGTTACGATTTGTGTCTGCCAACTGCTTACATAATTTCTCCCATCCTTCAACTTGATCCAAGTCATTCTGAATTGCCTAGAGAAGGGGTGTATAAGAATCCTTACGAATCGAATGTAGGTCACGATAATTTAACTCCCTTTTGGAACCATCCAGGGGAAACGACTTCAAGTTTAGGTGGACCAGACGTGAGAATATAAGTAGGCCTCCTATTAGGGCGTGAAAAACCGGAAGCAGACACAACATGAGCTAATAGAGTCTGGGTTGATGGAGCAACCTAAATAATAGAAGTCGGAACCTCAATTCCGATAGAAACTGGAGCCAGGGAAAATGTATGGTGCTCGAAAGAATAAGGATTACAATCTACTTTCGACTTCGATCATCTTTGCCTTCGATTTTCCAAATTCACCAAACTATTTTCCTAACATCTAAAACACTAGCAAACAACTTCAAAGTGAAAGTCAATAGGATCTTTACACTTAATGAAATTTATATGTATATGTGTGAGGATGTATATTACTAACTATGTTATGCAGAGAACAATAATTAAATATAAATAAGATAAATAATAGAAATGGTCACACTAGATACTTTATAGTTTATACCGGTTCAAACTTCTCGTCCCATGTCTAGTCTCAAAGCTCCCCTTTGGTATTTCCTTTAACCAACTAACCCTCGCTTCGTCTGGAGGAATCAGCTAGTACAAAAGTATATCTCTGACAATTTTGTGTTCCAAATAACACATATTTTGATTGATAGTACAAATCTTTCTATGATCTCCTTTAAGTATGCAAATGTGAATGTTTTTAGTTGCAGGAAGTGGTTTAACCAAATTTTTTTTTGTGATAGATTGAGAGTATGTAAGCAATTGTATGCACAAGAGAATAATTAGAAATCAAGAGCGCATGTTTTGGTTTGTTGAGAGACCCCTCATATGTTAAGAAATCAATTACTTTTTTCTTAGTCACCCCTCAGATGCAGATATGAGTGAAAGGTTTCCAGGTTCTTCTTACAGGCCCCCTTATCTTCATAGCGCATGTTTTGGTTTGTTAAGAGACTTTCAGAGAGGTTCCTTACTGCAGCTTGGCATTTCTTCCCTTGTTCAGAGATTCCAGTGCAGATTATCCTATCCAGCATCTCGTTTATTTTTACTTCAGAGTTGAGGCTTCTTCTTTCCTTTTGATCCATTTGCATGGAGTTTTTCTGCTTTATGTGTTGCTTAGAGCTTTCGAGATTTTTGGAGCATCATTCCGGTCCAGATCCACAGAGTTTTCCTTCTCTTTTTGTTGCTTGGAGCTATTGAGATGTATAGAGAATCTTTCTCTTTTTGTTTCTTTGTTTTTAGTTTTTGTTACCTGCCAGGCATGTTGGCAGCATCTTGCTTTTGTGTTATATATATTTGCATGTGTGCTCTCCTCTATTCTATAGAGGATCACACATTTCTCTCAAAAAATAAGAAATCAAGAGAGAATAGTATTAATTTATTCAATTCAGTTAATTTCTAAATCTCAATCATGATAGTATTAAAAGAGATGCAGATGAAGAGTTGTTACTATTAGATAAGGTCTATTCATTTTAATGGTTACAACCTTTCGATGAATAGTTAATTTCTATTCGTTCAACAGAAGTCTCTATTAAGAATTGTGCAGTTTTTCAAATGATATATGTCTGTGGTAAAACCTCAGACGTCTGCGACTTTAAGAAATAATTTTCGGATGATTGTCACAGGCTTATGTGATTTTTCATCAGACATTTGTGAATGTTAAATGCTGTTTTTCTTTTTATGTTCAGTGTATATGAAATCATGTGTGATCGTGTGTGCATATATATTCAAGGAGACCTTATAACATTTTATCTAAGACTCTTTTACACTAGAATAACCTTACTAATTATAGTATGGTCGATAGATATTTGCTTGTCTTTGAGTCTCATTATCTTCGAGCATGATGTCTTCTTATAGTATATACATGTTATCTTGATAAGATGTATATAATATAGATGATTGTATAGTTGTTGTCCATTAAGTGATAAAGGGTTTAAATTGATTTCGAGAAAAATAAATACAATATTTTTTATCAAAATAAAATTTTAATTTTTGAAGGATATAGAAATTGAAATATATATTTTTTAAACATGAGTGTAAAAAATAATACAAATTTATGCCTAGCCGCAAATCATGACGATCCATGGTTTTGGCATAAACATTTCTATCATATAAATTTTAAGAATTTCAACAAACTAGCTAAAAATGAATTAGTTAGAGGATTACCTAAAATCAACTACAAGGTTAAAAACCTGTGTGATGCTTGTTAATTTGGTAAATTAAAGAAAAACCACTTTAAATCTAAAAATGAAATCTCCATAAAACAACCTCTCGAATTACTCAATCTAGATTTATTCAGACCAACCCAAGTATGTTCGATAAATCATAATAAATATGTTTTTGTAATTGTCGATGATTTTTCAGGATATACTTGGACATTATTTTTAAAACATAAACTGACACTTTTGAAATTAAAATTTTGGCTAAATGAATAAAAAATATAATAAATTTAAAAATTAAAAGTATACTAATTGATCACGGAAGTGAATTTGAAAACGAACTATTTTCAAATTTCGATAACAAAAATGGAATTAGTCATGATTTTTCGTTTCCTCGAACACCACAACAAAACGGTGTTATAGAAAGGAAAAAATCGAACTTTACAAGAATGTGCACGAACTCTACTAAATAGTAGTAACCTACCAAAGAATTTTCGAGCCGAAGCTATTGCTACTGCTTGCTATGTATTAAATCATGTAACACTTACGCCCATGACTAAAAACGCATGCTATGATATATATTTTAACAAGAGACCAAAAGAATCGTATATTCGTGTATTTGGGTCAAAATGCTTCGTATTAAATGCTAAAGATTATCTAGGAATGTTTGATACTAAAGCCGATGAAGAAGTTTTTTTTGGTTATTCGGATTGAAGAAAAGCTTATAGAATCTTTAAGAAATGAACAATTATTATATATGTAACGGCCCGTAATTTTCGATAAACTAAAAATAGTTAATTTAATAAGATTTTTGTTATTTAATGTTGGAAGAAATCAAAATTTAAGATTTATAATGGGAATAATAAATATAATGAAATGTAACAATGTTAACTTAAGTTAATTATTAACAAGTTTAATGGAATTCTAATTAAATAAAGTGATTGAAAGGTTATACATGGTTATAAATTAAATGGAAGAAAACAAATGTAGATATTGAACTTATTTAATGAAATAATATAAAATTTATAGTAATTGAATAATATCAGTATTATGTAAGCAATTATAACATTTGTTTGTAAGTAATAAACTTATAAATGTATTTAAAGGCTAAGGGTGACAATTATTAGATGCTACCTATTTATTTAGCTTGCTAAATTAAAATTAGAAATCAATTGAAAATCAATACACCAAATTAGTGCAGTTAATGTAGGTTAAATTGATAATGGTAGAATGTTAATTCGATAAGATGTAACCAATGAAAATTTTATGCGTAATATGACAATTGATTGAATAAAAAGAATTGAAATGAAGTTGACCAAAATTTCAAATTCAAATTATAATAAGTGAATTTATTACAATTAAATGTAATTAAAGATTACATTAATAAAAAGTAAGGTGAAATGGTAAAATATTGATGTAATGATATATAACAACGTCAACTAATGTAATTATACCCTTAGATGATAATTGATTGAATAACAAGATGGAAATCAAATTTTATGGAACTATTGGAAATTAAATTTATAATCTATGAATTTATTTAAATTGAAAATTTAACATTGCAATTGGGGAAATATTCAACATTGAATTTATATAGAATTTGTTTTAAAGGATTATAAATTATTAAGTAATCCGAAGGGGTAGAAATTGTAAATTTTAAATTTGAATTGAAAAGTGATTTAAATTAATTTAATATTAATTCATTTAATTAAGTTGAAAAATAGCCATTTTGGCCACTGACTCGGCTTTCGATGAAACCAGTTTCATCTGATCCGTAACGGTGAATTATTGCAGGATTTCAAGTTTCGTAGCGATCGGACTTGTCGTTTGATCGTACGGGCTCGAAACGCCTAGAAATCAATTTAATTAAATCAATCGAAATCAATTTAAAATAAGCTGATTTTAACATAACTTCTTCATACGATGGAATTAAGACTTGAAACCTATTCTATTGAATTTAAAATTATCGAAACATCTATTTTGATATATGGGATGACCCATTTCCTTTGTGAAAACGAAAAGGGCTTTTCGGGTCGTTTATCGTCCAGTTTTCAATTCAATCTTGTCCGTTCTTTCATATTTCGAATCTACTTATAAATAACATGTTATAAACCCTATTGTCCCTCAACTCAGTTTGTCTGCATGTACATTTCCTTCTCATCTCCTATTTCCAATGGCAGACAAACCAAAACCCTAATCCTCAAATTGCAAATTCAATTTCAAATTCAATTCCAAAACTCAAACTCCTCCAACCCTACCAAATTATATACCGTTTTGAAGCTCTCGACAAGCGCATCTTAGATCTGTAATTAGTTTTTGCAATTGAATCACGGTTTGGTCAGAATTTGAAGAACAAATCATGGTTGTTCATCGAGTCATGATCAACTTTGCCCGATCGTCGATCTGATGATGCAATTTTGTAGAGAGGACCAAGGGGAGTGCATCCATGCAAGTTGGAGGGTGATCGGATGGTCGGATCGATGTCGATAATTTGATTAGGTTTGGATCTTTGGGTTGCGGCTGTCTTCAGCGCGTGACCGTGGTGGCCATCGGCATCACTAGAGGGGGCCGTGGTGATCAAGGAGTGGCAGGTGGCCGCTGTGAGAAATGCGGATTACGGATCTTAAGGCTAGGATAAACACAATAGGGGAGGTGAATAGTGTTTTAAGGAATTATTAAATCTTTTTGAGTTTTTGTTAATTTGAACACAAATGTATGAAATATTCAAACACAGATATGATCACAGAATAAACACACAGATGCATAAATAAAATAAAAGCAGTAAAGGAAAGAACACACCGGATTTTATACTGGTTCGGAGTTACCCTACATCTAGTCCCGCACACAAGTACGGATTTCCTTTCAAAAGCAATTGTACAATTACACCCTCAATTTTAAGGCTATGAGGTACACCCTCCAGATTCACAATCCTCTGGGTAGAGATACTTGATTTCACGGGCAACAAGTTCACCCAATTGATTTCCAAGGCTACAATCACACCTTTTCTCGCTTGATTGATTTCCAAGGCCACAATCACACCTTTTCTCGTTTAATTGATTACAAAAAGCCTATAACTCTGAATAGCACTGAGGATCTTATTGAGATAGTTATAGAGAATCAAACCAGAGATAATCTAGTTAGATTCAATGTTGATTTCCGCAAAGTAATGGTAGGAATATGTATAAAGAAAATGTGGAAGAAGATAAATGAAAACCAGAAAAATATGATTGAAAATTCGTTGAAACCAACCCCTATTTATAGAAGAACAACAGCCATGTCCATTCGTGAAGAGATATGACGAATAGACACTTCTTTTGAAATTTAATTTTTGAAATTAACCAACACTATGTCGACATGGGTATATTGAGCATGTCGACATCCCAAAGAATATTTTGGTGGTTTGTTTTTCTTTCGAAAATAACTTTTATCTTATACTAAAAACTATTTTAAACTTATAAATATACTTGACTATAGTAAAAATACATAAGTAAATATAGAGAATAATATATTGGTATATATAATTTTACTATAATTTTAAATCTAAGTATAAATATTAAAAGTTAAATATATTATTATTAAAGATAATTTAAAACTATAGATAATTTGATTTTGAAATTAAAGATTATTTTGAGGCTAAAAGAATTTAAAATCAGGATAGATGTTTTTGATTCTTTTAAAAGGTAGATTTTAAAATCATTTTGAAAACTAGTATAATTTTGAAAATCATTTGAATAAAAGTTAGCGGATACAAAACAATGTTCCACTAGATTTTTCGTAGGTTCCATCCTACTCAGGGTTCCATCCCTTTAACGGGCTCGAAGTGAATTCCATTCCACGAATAAATTGGATTTTAAGATGCTAGTGCTTTTCTAGGAGTTTTAACAAAATTCCTAATAAATTAAAAGATAAATTACTTGAAATCTTGAACACTTGATAATCTTGATATTCTTGATACTCATGAGTCTTCTTTCTTGATATCTTGAATCTCTATACCGTACAGTATTCATTCTTGGTACCTGCATGGTTAAATCCTGCATATATATATATATATATATATATATATCTAAACTATAATGTTAGTATTTATATTTTATAATCTTATTCTAGGGTTGTTGTCATCAAAACCATCATCTCAAGAACTAACAATCTCCCCTTTTTTTTATGATGACAACCTTTGTTTATAAAATATTACTTCTATCCTAATAACTCCCCCTAAAACAAATAACTCCCCCTTAATCTTGAACTTACTACCCTATTTTATATTTCTCCCCTTTTGTCATCAACAAAAACCATCCTAAAATCATAAAACTATAAAACTCCCTCTTAAACTAATACTAGAACAAAATATAGTAAATGGAATGTGAAAGACATTAACATAATTATATAATAATTATTCAATACATAAGTATGTACGAGTATATTTCAACACACTCATCAAAACCAATCTGTTAGACAAGTCAAACAAATCAATCAAGTCAAACACGTCAAACAAGTCAATCAAGTCAAACAAGTCAGTCAAATCAAACAAGTCAAATAAGTTAATCCAAACATACCAAACAAATCAAAAACTAATAATCCTATATTATAAGACAATACTACAAACTTCCCCTAAAACAAAATGCACTCGTTATGTATACATGTATGCAATGTGTAGTTTTTAATGCAGTATGAAATGCATGACATATGCAATGTAGCATGAGATGATATGCAAAATGAAGTGCAACTTGTGATGCAAATGATTATGATATTTCATGCACTGTAATTTATGATGCAATATGCAATGAAATGTGACATGAAATAGGATGCATAATGTATGTAATATGAAACAAAATGATAACGAAGTAAAAATAATAATAATATGCGGCATGATATGATGATATATATACTACGGTAAGAGATATCCAGATTATAAGATAAACATAAGTGATAAGTAATATCTAATTGATAAGCATATATATATGCATATGTATGTATATATATGTATGTATGTATACATATATCAAACAATTCATTATAACTCGCTTCATCCAAACAAAGGTAATACATACCAATTACTAAACTTAGGTTAAGGAAACTAATGAATGGGACTAAAATAGTAATAAAGACAGGAGTTTAAAGGTAATAAATAATATTAAAATTATAACATATTTATGAAAAGTAGGAATCAATTTCAATATCAAAATCAAATTGCCAAGAAATATGGATTTAAACTATATATATATATATATATATATATATGTATGTATGTATGTATATGTATATGTATATGTATATGTATATGATCAAACATGGTTTTTATAAAAATTAACAGCCTACTTATTTAATTTATTTAAAATAATTATTTTAACTTGGTTGTTTTTATTATTATTATTTTTATTTACTATTTTTTTAAATCCAAACTTCCATGTTTATAAAATACTTAACTTACTAATTAAAACCTTTATATTAAATTATTATCGGTTTAAATATTTAGAAACATGTTTAAACATCTTTTAAATTTATAAAATATCATAATAAAATAATAAAGATTGAAAAACTAAAATAAACATGTGTTATATTAAGGTCTCTTTCATTTTAAAATTTTAATCGATTACAAAAAAATATCTAAACATTAATTTTAAAATATTCTAATATAAGTTAGAAAATAACTTCTAAAAAGAGTAGAGAAAAATATTTAATTTAAAAATTATTTTTACATAGTTTAAAGTTTTAAATAGAAAAGGCAGCATTTACATAATGTTGTAAAAAGTTTTTATAGTAAAATATATTCAAAACATTTTAAACAGAAACTGCAATATTTACTACATGTTGTGAAAAGTTTCTAAAACACTACATTGTTTCGAAGCACAAAGATGGTATAAAACGAATTTGCAGCACTTAAGAAACGTTCCAGAAGAAAAGACAGCATTTCATATATACTATCTATTGTTCTGGGCCTGATTTTAACATGATTTTATACTAATTTTACGACTTGATATTAAAATGTAAATAATTTATTTTTTACTCAATTTTTTATAGTAAAAAAAAATAAGAAGAAAGCATGTGTAAAGACACTTGACATTATGCTTGTAAAAATGCTTTTCTACTTAATATAGTTGTAATAAATTAGTAGTAAGATTTTAATTGAAAGAAAACACATTTTTCAAAAAAACTTTTTAAAAAATTTAGACTGGTATATGGAAATTTATACTATGGTGTGTCGATATATGGACCTAAATATCAAAACTTATAAAAGAGATAAATTTCTAAACCTAACTAAATGCATAAATATATATTCCTAAATGCAACAATAAAGATGAAATAATAGTAAAGCGTACCAATTTTTGCACTCCATCTTTCTAACTTTGTTTTTCTTCCATTGTCGTCAACCAAACATTTATATCTTTCAGAATTTAATGACGAGATCTGTTCTATTGCGACGGGCTCGTTTTTCTGATCAGCGTAGTATATTCATTTGCTGAATTTAAAGACCGTATGAGAAAAATACAGATGATTTAGTAGATTGACCAACTTGGTGCCAAAACTTTGAATTTGAATTTTGAATGAATGGACACTTCAACCACTATAAATAGGCCCAACAGTCACCAGTTTGTATAAAAGTTTCTTTTCTTCTTCTTCTTCTTCCCATTTTTCTATTTACCATCAAACTTCTAGATGGCATGTCTCCTTCGCTTCTTAACGGAATTAGATGAAACCAGTGGCAAATCGAAGAGGAAGGCAAGGACTACGATCCAGTAATAGTTTGGTGAGGAATTTGGACAGTATTGTGATGAAAAATGCCAAACAGTAAGAGAAATGTAGAAATTCCCGTACACAGTTTTTCAGTTTTGGATAGCCAATTTCAAACTATCATATCTCATTCAAATCGAAATTTGATGATCCACCCATCAAAATGACCGTGGTAACAAGGATTACAATCTGGAAAAGGAGTGGAAACAAAATACTCAAATTTTTGAATGCAATTTGAAGAATACCATTGACAGTTTTACTTTCTTTCTCTCTTTGTTCACCAAAACTTCATTTGACCATAACTTGGTCATTTCTTGACGGATTCGCACGAAACCAGTGACATTGTGAAGTAGATGGAGAGAAGTACAGTATCATATCAAGTTGTAGATGAGAATCAAAAGCTTTGTATTGATATGGTACCCATTTCATTGTCGATTGACGTTATATATCAATTTGTTCTTCTTGATCGTTGAATGATTATCTCGTATCTTTTAACCAACGGTCATTAGACATAACTCTTCTCCTGCAAAACAACATAACTTTATAAAGAATCAAATGATTTTTCAAAATAACTAAATATAGTTTTAAACAACAATATCATGATGATTCTGTGACATATTCATATGAACATAGTGTTAATAATTTTACCAAGAAAATTGCCATTTTAAATTTTTTCAAAATTAAGATTATGAAAACTTTGAAAACCTAGCTCTGATACCAAATGTGAGAAATGCGGATTACGGATCTTAAGGCTTGGATAAACACTAGAGGGGGGGGGGTGAATTGTGTTTTAAGGAATTATTAAATCTTTGAGTTTTTGTTAATTTGAACACAAATGTATGCAACATTCATACACAGATATGATCACAGAATCAAACATAGATGCAAAAATAAATAAAAGCAGTAAAGAAAAGAACACACCAGATTTTATACTGCTTCAGAGTTACCCTACATCCAGTCCCGCACACAAGTACAGATTTTCTTTCAAAATCAATTGTACAATTACACCCTCGATTTCAAGGCTACGAGGTACACCCTCTAGATTCAAAATCCTCTGGGTAGAGATACTTGATTTCACGGGCAACTAGTTCACCCAATTGATTTCCAAGGCTACAATCACACCTTAGTTAGGAATTGAGTTGATGATGTTTTGATGACAACAACCTTATATAGTTATTGTACTTTACTTTATAAAATATATACTAACATTTCCATATAGATATATATATATAGGAAGTATATGCAGGTATCATCAAAGACTGATCAGTATAAAGACTCAAGCATCAAGATGAAGATTAGAGATTCAAGATTCAAGACTCTAGAGAATCAAGATTTCAAGATCTCAAGATAAGTGTCTAGTATTTTGTTAAAACTTCATAATAGCACTCTCATCTTTCTTCCAATTTTCTTTTGGGATGGAACCCAATTTCTATCGAAACCAGTGGCTTACAAACCCACAACAAGTAGCTTACAAACCTACGACAAGTGGCTTACAAACCCACGAAAATCAAAATCATTTAAACTACTTTGTACGAGTTCTCGAGTCCTATGGAGGAGCTCTGTAGGAAGGTTCTTGCAATTTCAGTTTGAATAGATTTTTCAAAATGTTTTTTAAATCTGTTTTCAAAATGTTTTAGCTTTCAAAATCATGTTTTCAAAAATGTTTTCAAACTTTGTTTTAGCCTTGAAATATTCCTCTATTCTGATTTTAAAAACTTCTATTTTTAAAACATCAAAACTTATTCTGATTTTAAATATTACTTATATAATTGACAGTCTATATCAATTATATATATATATGTATGTTTAAAATAATGTTTTATATTCATTCTCTATCTCAAAATATTGTTTAAACACTTTACTTTGCTTCAGAGAAGTTTCAACTTGTTTTAAATTCAATTGTCTTTACAAAACAACATCTTTATAATTTTGAACTAAGGGATGTCGACATAAGGGGATACCCCATGTCGACATGGTGACAGTTGGATTCAAAATTCAATTTTCAAAAGAAATGTCCATTCGTTCGAAAACCTTTCGCCAATGGTTATGACTGTTGTGCATCTATATAAAGGCTTCCAAAATGAATTTTTTTAATAACTACTTTCTTATTTTCTTCACTCTTTCTTCTCCACCATTCCATATCCATAAAACTTCATATTTTCAAGATCGTGCAGACATTCTGCCAAATTCTCAATAGGAAATCATTTAGATACTCTCTTTATTTGATTCTCCATCATTCTACTAAAGATCAAAGTGTTATTCAGAGTTATAGGATTAATTTGTATTCAAAAAGTCCATAGAGTCTATCCATTCAAAAGGATTGTTACTAGAAAGTATTAGGGTGATCTTGTGTCCCGAAAATCAAGAGAGTTTATCCCAGACTCGGAGATAGGAGGGTTCCTCAAGGCCTTAGAAATTGAGGGTTGTAAGTTGGATATTGGCTTATGAAAATCTGTACAAGGATATTGCCTTGGTGCGGGACTGGATGTAGGAGGATTCTGAACCAGTATAAAATCTGGTGTGTTCTTTCCTTTTACTTGCTTTACTTTACTATTTGCATTTGTTATATGTTCTGTAATCATTCTGTGTTAGAATTCCGTTTAGATTTGTGTTGAAAGTTTTAATTTAGTCATATAGTTCATATATTCTTTAAAACACTATTCACCCCCCTCTAGTGTTATTTCTGCCTTAAGATCCTTAATCTGCATCCCTAACAATTGGTATCGGAGCATTGGTTTTCATTGCTTTCATAATCTGAAACTTGAAAAATATAAAAATGGCATTTTTGGAAAATTGTGTTAAAACTTTTTTGAATCTATGCATTTCATCAAAGTATCATAAGTCTGCATATAGTTATTTTGAAAAATCAAGTTATCTACCGAATTGGTGTGTTATGCAGGGACAGACATGTTATATGGCTTTTGACGAATCAACACCCAATGGACAAACTGTGCAAATTGAGAAAGATAAATGGATACTTGATAGTGGCTGTTCGAGGCACATGACTGGAAATCCCGAGATACTCAAGGACATTACTTATCAAGATGGTGGATTAGTCAATTTTGGTGACAACTCTAAAGGATATGTGGTTGGCGTCGGCAATTAGTTAATAGTTTTTGTTGATGACAAAGGGGGAGAAAGTTATAAAAATATATGTGCTTGGTGTAAGAGGGAGTCATGGAGTAAGGGGGAGTTGTAGTTTTAAGAAGAAGTCATGGAGTAAGGGGGAGTTATGGAGAGTTACGGTATGGTAAGAATATTTTATAAATAAAGGTTGTCATCATCAAAAAGGGGGAGATTGTTAGGAACTGAGTTGATGATGTTTTGATGACAACAATCTTATATAGTCATTATACTTTACTTTATAAAATATATACTAACATTTCCATATAGATAGATACATATATATATATATATATATATATATATATATATATGTATATAGGAAGTATATGCAGGTATCATCGAAGACTGATCAGTATAAAGACTCAAGCATCAAGATGAAGATTAGAGATTCAAGATTCAAGACTCTAGAGAATCAAGATTTCAAGATCTCAAGATAAGTATCTAGTATTTTGTTAAAACTTCATAATAGCACTCTCATCTTTCTTCCAATTTTCTTTTGGGATGGAACCCAATTTCTATCGAAACCAGTGGCTTACAAACCCATGACAAGTAGCTTACAAACCTACGACAAGTGGCTTACAAACCCACGAAAATCAAAATCATTTAAACTACTTTGTACAAGTTCTCGAGTCCTATGGAGGAGCTCTGTAGGAAGGTTCTTGCAATTTCAGTTTGAATAGATTTTTCAAAATGTTTTTTAAATCTGTTTTCAAAATGTTTTAGCTTTCAAAATCATGTTTTCAAAAATGTTTTCAAACTTTGTTTTAGCCTTGAAATATTCCTCTATTCTGATTTTAAAAACTTCTATTTTAAAAACATCAAAACTTATTCTGATTTTAAATATTACTTATATAATTGACGGTCTATATCAATTATATATATATATATGTGTGTGTGTGTGTGTGTGTGTGTGTGTGTTTAAAATAATGTTTTATATTCATTCTCTATCTCAAAATATTGTTTAAACACTTTACTTTGCTTCAGAGAAGTTTCAACTTGCTTTAAATTCAATTTTCTTTACAAAACAACATCTCTATAATTTTGAACTAAGGGATGTCGACATAAGGGGATACCCCATGTCGACATGGTGACATTTGGATTCAAAATTCAGTTTTTAAAAGAAGTGTCCATTCGTTCGAAAACCTTTCGCCAATGGTTATGACTGTTGTGCATCTATATAAAGGCTTCCAAAACGAATTTTTTTAATAACTACTTTCTTATTTTCTTCACTCTTTCTTCTCCACCATTCCATATCCATAAAACTTCATATTTTCAAGATCGTGCCATCATTCTGCCAAATTCTCAATAGGAAATCATTTAGATACTCTCTCTATTTGATTCTCCATCATTCTACTAAATATCAAAGTGCTATTCAGAGTTATAGGATTAATTTGTATTCAAAAAGTCCATAGAGTCTATCCATTCAAAAGGATTGTTATTAGAAAGTATTAGGGTGATCTTGTGTCCCGAAAATCAAGAGAGTTTACCTCAGACTCGGAGATAGGAGGGTTCCTCAAGGCCTTAGAAATTGAGGGTTGTAATTTGGATATTGGCTTATAAAAATCTATACAAGGATATTTCCTTGGTGCAGGACTGGATGTAGGAGGATTCCGAACCAGTATAAAATCCGGTGTGTTCTTTCCTTTTACTTGCTTTACTTTACTATTTGCATTTGTTATATGTTCTGTGATCATTCTGTGTTAGAATTCTGTTTAGATTTGTGTTGAAATTTTTAATTTAGTCATATAGTTCGTATATTCTTTAAAACACTATTCACCCCCCTCTAGTGTTATTTCTGCCTTAAGATCCTTAATCCGCATCCCTAACAACCTTTTCTCGCTTGATTGATTTCCAAGGCCACAATCACACCTTTTCTCGTTTAATTGATTACAAAAAACCTATAACTCAGAATAGCACTGCAGATCTTGTTGAGATAGTGATAGAGAATCAAACTAGAGATAATCTAGTCAGATTAAATGTTGATTTCGGTATAGTAATGGTAGGAATATGTACAAAGAAAATGAGCAAGAAGAAGAGAAATGAATACCAGAAAAATATGATTGAAAATTCTTTGAAACCAACCCCTATTTGTAGAAGAACAACAGCCATGTCCATTCGTGAAGAGATATGACGAATAGACACTTCTTTTGAAATTTAAATTTTGAAATTAACTGGCACTATGTCGAGATGGGTATGTTGAGCATGTCGACATCCCAAAGGACTTTTTGGTGGTTTGTTTTTCTTTTGAAAATAAATTTTATCTTATATTAAAAACTATTTTAAACTTTATAAATATACATGGCTATAGTTAAAATACATAAGTAAATATAGAGAATAATATATTGGTATATATATAATTTTACAATAATCTTAAATCTAAGTATAAATATTAAAAGTTAAATATATTATTATTAAAGATAATTTAAAATTAAGGATAATTTGATTTTGAAATTAAAGATTATTTTAAGGCTAAAAGTATTTAAAAACCAAGATAGATGTTTTTGATTCTTTTAAAAGGAAGATTTTGAAATCATTTTGAAAACAAGATATAATTTTGAAAATCATTTGAATAAAAGTTAGCGGATACAAAACAATATTCCACTAGATTTTTCATAGGTTCCATCCCTTTAACGGGCTCGAAGTGGATTCCATTTCATGAATAAATTGGATTTTAAGATGCCAGTGCTTTTCTAGGAGTTTTAACAAAATTCATAATAAATTAAAAGATAAATTACTTGAAATTTTGAACTCTTGATAATCTTGATATTCTTGATATTCATGAGTCTTCACTCTCGATACCTTGAATCTCTATACCGTACAGTCTTCATTCTTGGTACCTGCATGGTTCAATCCTGCATATACATATATATCTAAGCTATAATGTTAGTATTTGTATTTTATAATCTTATTCTAAGGTTGTTGTCATCATAACCATCATCTCAAGGATTAACAACCGCGTGCGTTCAAGGTTAGGGGGTAGCGTTCAAGTTGGTGGGGGCCTTGTTTACGTGCTAGGGTTTCGAGCTTCTGGGCGTTCGAAGGTGCATCTGGGCAAACACGTGCATCATGTGAACGAAGGTGCTTGGCTGCTTGTTGTTTTTTTTTATTTTTTTTATTTTATTTCAATTCTTTTTCCAATCGCTCTAAATTACAAAACTTGTGCATACGAGGTTCGATTCACACGCGGTTTGTTTTACCGGGATCATATCGAAATTTCGGACATTTTGACACTAGTTTGGACGAATTCTGAGATCGTTTGAATTTAGGCCCTAAATTGGATTTTAATTCGATTTAAAATTCAAAGGTGAGTGTTTTGACCTCCTCATAACTTCTAAAATTTCTTATGTTAGTTAAAATAAATCTGTGATGTGATTAGGAATTTATTTATGGCTATTTGGTATATTTAAATTTTTATTCCTGTTAATTTGAATTATTTGAATTAAATTGTCATTTAATTTATTATTGCATTTAAAATTGCCATTTAATTACATGTGAATATCAATCAGTTATTTATTGCAATTTATTTGGTTGAATTGGATGGTGATTGTGATGGTTTTTAAAATTTTATTTTGTACAATTAGATGTTATGTTCATTTATATATCGTTATCACTCTGAAAGTTTCCTTAGTTATTATTGGAAAAATCATTATGAGTTGAAACGATATATACCTGAACGATCTATAAATTAGGGAAAATTGTTATGGGTTGAAATGATAGACTCGACCGATTTTATGGATTTATTTTGAATCCAGGATTTAGGTTTGAAATGATAGATAACTGTAAAAATTTAAATTGCAGATTGGAATGATAAATATCTGTACCACTCGACCCTAGGGTCGAAAATTATACGCGGACACTGGATTTGTTAAATTAAATGATTTTAAAATCTTTAATCCTTGAAATTTAGTTAAATGATATTTTTTATATAAATTGAATTATTATTGGAAATCAAGTTTATGTTGAAATTTGAATTGCTTTAAAGGAATTGTTTAAAGAAATTAAATTGAAATTTAAAGTTGAATTTGGAGTATAAGTAAAGTTTGTCGAAATTGAGTTATTAAAATTGTTCAAAATATAACTTTGAAATATATTGAAATTGGAGTAATTTAAATTGATATTTCAAACAAGGATTTTGAAGCAATGTAGAATTAAATATTTTATTGAGAATTTGAATTGAAAGATTTGAAATTAGTTTTTGGAAATTGAAAATAGTCCAAATGTGTTAAACAGAAATGATTAATTTTAATTGGATAAGAAATTCAAATTCATAATTTTAATATAAACCGTTTTAAAAGTATATCATTGTAAAGATCCTAAATTTTAAGATTTTCAAATTATTAAACTAATTTAACCAATATTTACAATATTAAATCATTTTAACCTATTGTAAACCATTTAACTTATTTCAAACTGATTAACCCATTCTTTTACTTATGTTAAATCTAATTAACCTATTTTAAAACTATTTAATCTATTTAAATTATATTTAATCCATTTTAATATATTTAAACTATCTTAAATCAATTTAACAGTATCTTAAATCTATAATTAAACTATATTGGAGTATTCAACTATTTATAACCATTTTAATAATCTATAACTATTTAAATTATTTTCTAAATTTTCAGAACCAGTAAAGGGAAAGTGTTTATATTCAAATTCATTGGTTTAAAGGAAAATATGAGTAAATAATAAAATAACCTAAGTTGGGTTTCATATAACTATTTTGAGTAAAGATAATGATTTGAAATGAGAATTTAACCAGTTTTGAAATATGATTTCGAAAGTAAACATGATTGTGAAGGTGATATGGTTTGAGTTGAATATGATATTTTGATATCAATTATGAAATGGGTTTGAAATTAAAAAGAACCATCCGGTGTGTAATAAGCGATTGGTTGTTAAAGAGACCGGGATCGGATATTGTCCTACTCTCTGCCAATACTGAAAACCACTTTAACAACTATGTACGTAGTGTTGAATATGCGCTTATATGATTTTTGTTTGATGATAATAAACATATAAATATTCATTTAAATGTATTTGATAACGTACTATTTTATTTTTCATAGATTAAATAAATATTTATTGAATAAAATAAATTACACAGAATTTTAATTCAAACAGAAATTTTATTCAAACAAATATTTATTACATTTTGAATAGTACAAATTCAAGCTCTCACTATACATATACAATTTTGATTCTAATTCAATTTACATAAATTCTTCACTACATATAACTCACACTCGTAGTTTATCTTCAACTTCATTCCAGTTAGAATCAAGCATCTGAGCAATCTGCAAAAATATTCACTAACGCAGTAAAATTGAAAAAGAAATATTTTTGTAATATAAAATAAAATATGGATTTTGAAAATATTATTTGTCTCAGTTATTTGGGTTGTTCGTCATCATTTACATTTGAATTCATCATACACGAACAATGTGACATGCACAGTGTATCACTGTACATGCCACAAGGCCGTGCACACCGATATACACTTGATAATGTTACAGGGACAGGTGAGCACAAGGTCAAACCCAAAATAAAAGGACGGGTTCAACTCAGGTGTAATATAAAGAAAATCACGACACGAGCACAAGGTCAAACCCGAGTTTTGAAACTGGATTCAACTCAAGTGAAATTTCAAAAATCAACATGAAATGATCAAGAACCAAACAAAGACCAGAAGTACAAAATGACCACCAAGTATGTTAAAACAAAATCAGGCCCAAACCAGTTGCAACATCACTAATACTAGTGAAACAGAAGCTCAAACCAGAACAAATGTCACTGCAACATGAATACAAGTGCAGGACAAAGCATCCAGTTTTTCAATATGATGTATAAAGTCTCAAAGTAACAATAAAGGATGAATCAATGACAACAAGAGCAGCAAAACAAACTGCAACTCCAACAGATCAAAGCTAAAGTAGATAACCAAATCTGAAGTCAGTAATACAACAGTGACATGCACAACTACCAAAACAACATGATGCAAATGAATTCGACAAAGTATGAACACAAGTAACCGAACTACAACAAGCACAGACACACATGTATATGAAGTACACAAGTGCAACAAGCAGCAGTGTGCAAGTGCAGACCACAAAGACAAATGCATATGTCAACAGCACATGAAGGCAACATGAAGCATGACGAGCTCAATACAACCCAGTATCAACAATATTTGGAATGAATAACTATATGAAACAGTGATGAAACTGGAACATGGCAAAGCCTCAGTGATTAAACCTGAAAGCAAGCATGGTTCAAAACAAATACAGTATGATACAAGATGAACTAGACAGTGATGCAAATAGTGAACAATCAGACAACATAAAAATTCACGAATGCAATGCTCAAGTGGATTTCAGGTTAAACCAACCAGAGAAGATGGCCAGAGACGAAGCTCACATGGGCTAGAAAATCAAAGCCATAATTCACAGTGAAGTCGAAAGCAATAAACAATCTATAGTCGAAATCATGGAAGCATACAGAAGTCAACAAGGAAATTCACGAAAACAATAATTGATCGAGATCAAAATGTTAAACAAACTTGAGGTCAAGTGATAAAATTCATGTTTAAAAAGTCAAGTGCCAAAGTCCAGGTGTAATGAAGTTGATGCCAGAGAAATCGAATTCGTGAACGTATACTGTATAAAAATTCAAGTGCGTATCTTTGAAATAGTCAAAGCAAATCAAAAGAGGAAAGACTGTTGCCGTAGGACTCAAGAAAAATCAAACGCTGCATAATCAAAGCCGTGCGCATCAAGTCGTAAAGATATCAAGAAAGCAAGAATTAGGAAAGTGTCGAATTGATATATATATATACACCCAAAATCATCATCGGCTGGAGTGAGAAAGAACAATCGAAAATTCAAGTAATCGAATCCTGAAAAGAAAAAGGAACGAACAACGTACCAAAGTAGATTCGCAATCAATCATCTCGAGGCAAGCAGCCGATCATTAGAGGAGCAAATCAATCGATAGAGCAACAAAATCAATCGGCATCGTCGAATTATCAGAAGCCCTAATTTCAGTTGCAAAGAGGAACAAAAAACGCCATTTTCAGAACCCTAAATTGCATCAAGAGGGAAGTGGCCGTGTTTTGTTTTTGGGTCGGGTTGTTTTGTTTAAGGGCAAAAATTTGTACTCTAAGTTTTTATTTATTTTTGCTCTTATTTTTATTTTTGAAGTCTGTACTTTTCGAATCAAATCTTGGTAAATCACCACCTAGGATTTAGGTTGTGTCAGATTGTCTAGTTAGGATTGGTTCGGTAAGCAGGATTTGCGAGTTTGCAAAACTCTATAGGCGGTAGCAGGGTTTGCGAGTCTGTTAGAGTGTTTGTAAGCGGGAGAATGTTTAATTCTAATATAAATCTGGGAATGCAGCAGTAGGCAGGGGTTGCCGAAGCTGGGTAAATTTTGTGTGTGATTTACTTTTCAGCATATTTACTTTTCTGCAGTTTATTTTTGCGTTTAATTCGAGAAAATTTGCTATAACCCTATTCACCCCCCCTCTAGGGTTAATCTAGATCCTACAAGTGGTATCAGAGCACGGTATTTTTTTTAACTCTAGAGTCATGAATCCACCAAATAATGCTTTTTATGAGGGGAAATCTATTGCTAGGCCACCCATGTTTAATGGGAATGATTATGCTTATTGGAAAGTTAGGGTGGGTATTTATCTTAGTTCTGTTGATTACGATGTTTGGGACATTATTGAAACTGGCTATAAATCTCCCACTATAACTGTTGGTGATACTGAGATTCCTAAACCTAAGGATAGGTGGGATGCTAACGATAAGAAATTAAAAACTACAAATGCTAAAGCCATGAATGCTTTGATCTGTGCTCTTGATAAGACTGAATTTAATAGAATTTCTCATTGTAAAACTGCACAGGAAATTTGGCATACCTTGGAGGTGACACATGAAGGAACTTCACAAGTCAAGGAATCTCGTCTAGCCCTATTCGGCAATGAATACGAGAACTTTGTGATGGACAAAGGCGAGAGCGTAAAGGACATGTTTGGACGCTTTTCAACTTTGGTGTACAATGCTAGAGCGCTTGGGAAGGTATTCACTGAGGTAGAGCTTGTGAGGAAGGTGCTACGAGTCTTACCGATGAGCTTTGAGGCAAAAGTCACGGCAATACAAGAGTCGAAAGATCTGAGTAAACTAAGCATGGAGGAGTTGATCGGCAACTTGATGACATATGAGCTTAAGCTAAAAGCAAAGGAGGAACGCAACAACTCCAAATCAAAGAAGAAGACGATTGCCTTAAAGAGCAAAGAAGAAAGCGATGAAGAAGAAGAAGATCCAATTGAAGAGCTTACAATGGCTGTCAATAATCTTAGAAAATGGTCAAGATTCAGGCCACGCAAGAAGAAAACAAGTGTTAATAGGTCAAAAGATTCTGACAATTCCGATAATGAATTGATGTGCTTTAACTGCAAGAAGCCTGGCCACTTCAAACAAAAATGCCCACTTCTCAAAAACAACAAAGGAAAGAAAAAGAAGAAGAAGGCCTTTGCAGCGACTTGGGACGATGAAGAAGGAGAGGAAGTTTCGAATAATAGCTCAGAGGAGGCTAACTTGTGTCTTATGGCAAAATCAGATTCAGAAGCAAGCTCAGAGGAATCTAGTGAGGTAGGTGACTATTCTTATAAAGAACTTTTTTTGATGTGTAGTGATCTTACTAGAACAATTGATACTCTTGAATCTAAAATTGAAAAACTGAAATCTGATAGGAGAGAACTTGTCCATGAAAATTCTAGGTTGGAAACTGAACTTGAAAATATTCAAAATCTAGACTGTAAAAAATGTAAAATTTTAGATTCAGAATTATCAAGACTTAAGAATAGCTTGGAGAATCTTGAAAAAGAAAACTTGAGTCTTAAGGAAACCATTGACACTAGGAAAAAGGATTTTATAAATAGATCCACCTCACTTGTAACTGAAAACACAACACAAAAAACCAAAGTCCAAAATCTTGAGAAATCTCTGAATAACTTTTCAAGAGGAGAAAAATCATTCAACATGTTATTGGGAAATAAATTTTTTGCTAACAACAGAAAAGGACTAGGCTTTGGGAAATCACAAGCTGATGATAATGCAAAAGGTAAGAGTGTCTTTGCTAGATGTGAAATAATTGGACATAGTGTTGAAAATTGTAGTCATAGGAACAAGAACACAAAATTTATATAAGTTTGGGCTCCTAAGAATTCTACAAACAAATTTCATGTCTATTGGAACAAGAATGAAAGGACAAAACAAATCTGGGTGCCGAAAGGAACATATATAAATAGTTTTGGGTCTCCTCAAAATTATCTTTCAAAATATTCTGCCACTAACAATCATGGACCTACAAAAACAAATAGGTCACAAAAATCTTTCATCGTGTATGTATGGTGGGAGGCTAAGGAACAACATCAGTGTTCTCTGGATTTTGGCTGTTCCAGAAACACAACGGGCAACAAAGCTAAGTTCCTTAGCCTAGTACAAAGGTGATAGAATCACAATGGGCA
Organism: Allium cepa; assembly: GCA_030765085.1. NCBI lineage: Eukaryota > Viridiplantae > Streptophyta > Magnoliopsida > Asparagales > Amaryllidaceae > Allium > Allium cepa. The sequence continues at coordinate 24,030,619 of CM060938.1, read as the reverse complement.
ATCACGAAAAATTATCGTAAAAGTAAAACAGGTGAAGGAATATTTATTTGATCGATATATTAAATGTGATAATCTGCACCGTATTCTGAATTAAATCAGCCAATAATGTGATGATAAAGAGTTGATGATTTTTTGATTCTGACTTGTTCAACATAGTTGGCCAATTATATTTATGCCAAAAACACTATTCTTTGAATTACTTCATGCATATACGTTTGGATTAAACATAGTGTTTTGTTGGATGATAATACATTAGGTTATAATACGGCTAACTCTATATTCACAGTTTCTGATTATTTACACGACTTCAATTCAAATTCAAGAATGCTGTTAAAAATTGAGTTTGAGTTTTTGTGCACACTTCATGGTCTGGTCTATCAGATTTAATTAGTGATGTTTTGAAGTGAAAGAGAAATTCAGATGCAGATCATACTGGTAATTTAGTTGACAGAAAACTTACTAGTTGAACGTGATTTATGGTGAGACATTTAGTAACTGCATCGTTTTTCAAAGAAAATATCTGCATATTTTTCATTACAAATAATTTTCAAATAGCAGAAATTTTTTCTTATATAACCCCTTCGAGAAAATCATTTTTGACCATGTTTTCAGATTAGTCATGTTGAAAAAATTATTTGATTTTAAATGACAAATTTTGACTAATCCGACTCCCTACTAATTATCAAAAAGATAAATAGTGATTGAAAAGGTGATAAGTGTTGATATTTATAATACATTACTCAAGACAGTATATTTGGAAAATTTCTTTAGGAATTCAAACAAGAGTTATAAAAACTTTTTGTTGGGTAAAGATTCCATGACCATTTCTATATCTATCATATTTCTATCGACCATTGTTTATCAAAAATTTAATATAGTTTGTCGATATGTGGTACTATAATTAGGGATCATTTGTTTTTCATCTTACATTTTAGTACAAATAAATAAATACCAAAGTATTCACTCTCATTTAAAAGTCCTCACGGTTATGCATGGGTGAATTACTTGGAATTTGTTATGTGTTTCCATGCTCATTTAAAAGTCCTTACGGTTATGCAAGTATGGAACGCATATCAAAATTGATTTATTAAATAAAAAAGTTGATTCTAATCCCATTTAAAAATCCTCACGGTCATGCGTGGTTAGAAGATACTTGAATTCATTTTTAAAATTAAATTGGAATACTACTAATCTCGTTTAAAAAAATCCTAACGGTTATGCATGATTAGTAGATATTCAAATTCCTGATATAAATGTACCACAAGTAGATACAACTATATGGTTTTATATGATGACATCATTCTAAAAGTGGAATATTCGCCTAACAAGGGTAGTTATGGTTTTTGTTTGATTTTTATTGAAGATTAATATTTATATTCAAATTGAGTTTTAATGTTGTATTAATATCGATCACTTTATCTCTATTTTCTCTAACGCAATTATTCTTTTGCTGATAACAAAAGGAGGAGAGAAAAGTTAAGATTTTGTCAAATAAAATCAAGCAAAGGTCGAATAATTTTCCATTTGCATCTAGGCTCATTTGTATATTTCTATTTGTATGCATATATGTAGGGGGAGCATCGTGTAGAGAGGAAGCATTTAAATAGGGGGAGCAACTAGAGTATATCATTGATCAAATACATTTAACACAGTCAGAATCTTAAATATATGTCTGTTATCATCAAAAGGGGGAGATTGTTGAATATGCGCTTATATGATTTTTGCTTGATGATAATAAACATATATATATATATATATATATATATACATACATTCATTTAAATGCATTTGTTAATGTACTATTTTATTTTTCATAGATTAAATAAATATTTGTTGAATAAAATAAATTACACAGAATTTGAATTCAAACATAAATTTTATTCAAACAAATATTTATTACAATTTTGAATAGTACAAATTCAAGCTCTCACTATACATATACAATTTTGATTCTAATTCAATTTACATAAATTCCTCACTACATATAACTCACACTCGTATTTTATCTTCAACTTCATTCCAGTTAGAATCAAGCATCTGAGCAATCTGCAAAAATATTCACTAACGCAGTAAAATTGAAAAAGAAATATTTTTGCAATATAAATAAAATATGGATTTTGAAAATATTATTTGCCTCAGTTATTTGGGTTGTTCGTCATCATTTACATTTGAATTCATCATACACGAACAATGTGACATGCACAGTGTATCACTGTACATGCCACAAGGCCGTGCACACCGATATACACTTGATAATGTTACAGGGACAGGTGAGCACAAGGTCAAACCCAAAATAAAAGGACGGGTTCAACTCAGGTGCAATATAAATAAAATCACGACACGAGCACAAGGTCAAACCCGAGTTTTGAAACTGGATTCAACTCAAGTGAAATTTCAAAAATCAACATGAAATGATCAAGAACCAAACAAAGACCAGAAGTACAAAATGACCACCAAGTATGCTAAAACAAAATCAGGCCCAAACCAGTTGCAACATCATTAATACTAGTGAAACAGAAGCTCAAACCAGAACAAATGTCACTGCAACATGAATACAAGTGCATGACAAAGCATCCAGTTTTTCAATATGATGTATAAAGTCTCAAAGTAACAATAAAGGATGCATCAATGACAACAAGAGCAGCAAAACAATACTGCAACTCGAACAGATCAAAGCCAAAGTAGATAACCAAATCTGAAGTCAGTAATGCAACAGTGACAAGCACAACTACCAAAACAACACAATGCAAATGATTCGACAAAGTATGTACACAAGTAACCGAACTACAACAAGCACAGACACACATGTATATGAAGTACACAAGTGCAACAAGCAGCAGTGTGCAAGTGCAGACCACAAAGACAAATGCACATGTCAACAGCACATGAAGGCAACATGAAGCATGACGATCTCAATACAACCCAGTATCAAAAATATTTGGAATGAATAACTATATGAAACAGTGATGAAACTGGAACATGGCAAAGCCTCAGTGATTAAACCTGAAAGCAAGCATGGTTCAAAACAAATACAGTATGATACAAGATGAACCAGAGAGTGATGCAAATAGTGAACAACCAGACAACATCAAAATTCACGAATGCAATGCTCAAGTGGAGTTCAGGTTAAACCAACCAGAAAAGATGGCCAGAGACGAAGCTCAAAGGGGACAGAAAATCAAAGCCATAATTCACAGTGAAGTCGAAAGCAATAAACAAGCTATAGTCGAAATCATGGAAGCATACAGAAGTCAACACGGAAATTCACGAAAACAATAATTGATCGAGATCAAAATGTTAAACAAACTTGAGGTCAAGTGATAAAATTCATGTTTAAAAAGTCAAGTGCCAAAGTCCAGGTGTAATGAAGTTGATGCCAGAGAAATCGAATTCGTGAACGTATACTGTATAAAAATTCAAGTGTGTATCTTTGAAATAGTCAAAGCAAATCAAAAGAGGAAAGACTGTTGCCGTAGGACTCAAGAAAAATCAAACGCTGCATAATCAAAGCCGTGCGCATCAAGTCGTAAAGATATCAGGAAAGCAAGAATTAGGAAAGTGTCGAATTGATATATATATACACCCAAAATCATCATCGGCTGGAGTGAGAAAGAACAATCGAAAATTCAAGTAATAGAATCCTGAAAAGAAAAAGGAACGAACAACGTACCAACGTAGATTCGCAATCAATCATCTCGAGGCAAGCAGCCGATCATTAGAGGAGCAAATCAATCGATAGAGCAACAAAATCAATCGGCATCGTCGAATTATCAGAAGCCCTAATTTCAGTTGCAAAGAGGAAAGAAAGCCGCCATTTTCAGAACCCCAAATTGCATCAAGAGGGAAGTGGCCGTGTTTTGTTTTTGGGTCGGGTTGTTTTGTTTAAGGGCAAAATTTTGTACTCTAAGTTTTTATTTATTTTTGCGCTTATTTTTATTTTTGAAGTCTGTACTTTTCGAATCAAATCTTGGTAAATCACCACCTAGGATTTGGGTTGTGTCAGATTGCCTAGTTAGGATTAGTTCAGTAAGCAGGATTTGCGAGTTTACAAAACTCTATAGGCGGTAGCAGGGTTTGCGAGTCTGTTAGAGTGTTTGTAAGCGGGAGACAGTTTAATTCTAATAGAAATATGGGAATGCAGCAGTAGGCAGGGGTTGCCGAAGCTGGGTAAATTTTGTATGTGATTTACTTTTCAGCATATTTACTTTTCTGCAGTTTGTTTCTGCGTTTAATTCGAGAAAATTTGCTATAACCCTATTCACCCCCCGAGGGTTAATCTAGATCCTACACGTAGTGGAGATTCCAGAAATGAAGTAGGATGGTTGGACGAAATGATTTCTGTATAAGGTATGACGTGACCCTAACTCCCGTTAGTCAGCTTAGATATGACTAAAACAGGAGCTATACCTGGGCCAAGTGAAGTCATTCCTTCGATCGGACATGCTTCTTCGATACTATATTATGACATTTGTGATGATTTGGTGGCCACCCTTTGATTTTTGATTATAGGAGTGTGTTCAGAGGTGGGCGTAGCTGCTATGCGTTACCACCAGCCCGGTTCTGCAATTGGTAAATCTACCCTGTTATTGCCTCGAGTGCCGTGTTCACATGCCCTAGAGCGCCTTCTATGAGTTTGTTTTGTACCATACCTATGGAGTGCCCTCTGGATAAACCTCATGGAGGAGCTTACGATACTGTATAGACTATGAGAATATATAAAATGTGTTAAGGGGGATATGAGTAACGTCTTAATGCTATTTTAATACTTTTACTTTATTGTAGGCATATTATAATAGTGTATTATACTACATAGTAGATAGTTTAATGGATCCTTACAAGATATAAATCCCGAACATCTTTTAAGTTATTGCACTCACATTAGACACTGGATAGGAGATGTCAAACCCTGTAAACATCTCTGACATCGTCACATGCATATTTTATCGTTGATTTAACTTACATAAGATCTTTTAGTTCCGACTCAAGTGTTTTGTCTTTTCAACTCGCTTGGGTCAGCCTGAGCATTTCAGGGTTGAAGACCTTATTTCTGGAGGACGAAGACGAAGATTTGTACTAGTATTATTTATTATATTCCGCTGCATCATATTGTTCCGCTGCATTTGTTATTTATTTATTCCTATTTCTATAACTCTAATTTTTGTGTTCTAAAAGAATAATCAAATGTATATATCTAACAGCTTTATAAACTGTTATTTGATTATTATATTCTGTCATTCCGCTGCAAGATTCAGTATTTATTTTATTTCTTTCTCCTTTTTATTCAACCCATAACAATCTGCCCTTTTGAAAGGTTTGAGTTTGACATGTGTGTCTACTTAAAACGTCCAAAAGGGAGGTCGTTACAAAAAATGTCTTTATGTCTCATTTGATGAAAACTTTAAACATAATAAAAATGATGATGATAAAGAAATTATAAATGAAACTCATATACATATACATGAAAATAATAATAATGTTAATAACAATAATCATAATATGATAACATCATCACCGAGAATATTAAGAGACCATACTATTAATAATATTATTAGGGATTTAAATACAAGAATATCAACCAGAAAACGATTAAATCAAATGAGTCATGTTGCATTTGTATCAAATTTTGAACCAAAAAATTATAAAGAAGCATCAAAAGATGATTTTTGGATTATTACAATGCAAGAAGAACTTAATCAATTTGAAAGAAATGAAGTTTGGGAAATTGTACCAAGAACAAACAATCAAATTGTAATCGGAATGAAATGAGTTTTTAAAAATAAGGCGGGTGAAAATGGAACTATTGTTCGAAATAAAGCAAGGTTAGTAGCTCAAGGATATAATCATGAAGAAGGAATGAATTATAACGAAACATTTGCTCATGTAGCACATCTCAAAGCAATACAAACATTACTGGCTTTTGCATATCAGCATAATTTTAAACCTTTTCAAATGGACATAAAAAGTGCATTTTTAAACGGACTTATAAAAGAAAAAGTGTACGTTGAACAACCTCCTTTATTTGTTCACCAGAAATATCTTGATCTTGTATTTAATCTTAAAAAGGCCTCATATGGATTGAAACAAGCACCTAGTTCTTAGTATGAAAAATTAAAAACTCATTTATAAAATTCTGGTTTTCAAATTGGTAAAATTGTTTACATTTGATTAATTAAACAAGAAAATAATAATATTTTAGCTGTACAAAAATATGTTGCCGACATTATATTTGGATCCAGTGATGAAAAATTATGTACCTAATTTTCTAACATAATGAAATATGGATTTGAATAGTCATATATGGGAGAATTAAACTATTTCTTAGGTTTGCAAAAAAAGGCAATTAGAAAATGGATTTTTATAAATCAAGAAATATACTATCATGATTTGTTGAAACATTTTGGAATGGGAAATATTTCAAGTAAACCAACTCCAATGAGTTCTACTCTACATTTAGATAAAGGTAAAAAGGGAAATGATTTCGACCAAAAATTATATCGAAGTATGATAGGATCTCTGTCATACTTAAATGCTGGTACACCAGATATTATGATATGTGTATGCTTATGTGCTCAGTTTCAAGCACAGCCAAAAGAATCACATTAACGAGCGGTAAAACGAGTCTTAAGATATTTAACAAACACTAAAGATTACAGAATTTTCTACCTAAAAGGAAGCTTGTTTGAGCTCGTGAAATATAGTGATGTTGATTTCGGCGGTTGTAAAATAGATAGAAAAAGCACAAGTGGAACCTGTCATTTTATTGAGTGGTCTTTAGTTTCATGGTTTAGTAAAAAGCACAACCGTGTTTCGTTATCGACATGTGAAGCCTAATCCATTCTCAACGGCTTTATCATGTGCACTAGTAATCTATATGAAACAAACTCATCTAGATTTTGGTAAAATCATAACAAAATTTGCAATATATTTTGATATAGTGCCATAAATTTATCCAAAAATCCTATTAAACATTCTCAAATAAAATATATCGATATCCGTCATCATTTGCTATAAGATAATGTGGAAAAAGGAATTATATCATCGGAATTTGTAAATACCAAAAATCAAATAGGTGATATTTTTACTAAACCATTAAGTGGACTAAAGTTTATTAAATTAAGATTAGATATAGTAGTATGTTCTTATAATAAATTGGTTAACTAAATCTATAGAATTAGATCGATACGCTTACATTTTTATATAAAACTACGCAGAATAATTTTTTTACACGTAAACTAATACTAACCACATGAAACTTAACTACCTTCTATTAGAAGATATATGGTTAAACTTATTTTCCTTCAACAATCTTCCTTCTGTTAAAAGATATATGGTTAAACTTATTTTCCTACAACAAACTTCTAAATATAGTAAAAAGTCTTTCTTATAAATAAATTAGGATATTTTCCTCCTAACTAAATACAAATAGTTTATCAAGACCATTATTACTTTAAAAAAATGTCATCAGACCACGACTCCACTTATTCAACGATCACCTTCATCAAACAACACCATGTTTCACTAACTAAATTCTCATGTCCATCAAATTACTTAGCCTCTCTAAACATTATGGCATCACCTACATATCACAGCGGCTTTTCTCCTATAGAAAAGAAAGCCAAACGATCAATTGATCTATAGTCAACATCTCTCACCGATAAAGTTGATGAAATATATCACTATCAACAAGATGGGAGTTCAATGTGAAATGTATTACGAGCAATGACGTCAAGTATCTCATCTAAATTTTCTTGAAAAATGCATTCTAGCAATTAATGATCATTTACCAAAAAAAATTGCATACATAAAAAATCCCCTCAATTACAAGAAACTCCATAAAATTGTATAACATTTCTACAAGAAATCTATGCAATTGGTGGTCATTCACCAACAAAAAATTGAATGCATCAAAAATATCCTCAATTACAAGAAACTCCAATAAAACTATATAACGTTACTCTATTAAAACTATATAACACCAGTCCATCCCAGTTGGTCTCCACTAAAGTCATTGATTGACGGCACAAAGGTTGAATCTAATTCATACGATATGCAACAAATTAAAAATTCCGACGTCTCTGACAAAAAACAAAATTTATGCTAAGCATTTTTGTCAAAATTAGTAACTTTGTTAAATTTTAATATATATAAATATATATGTATGTTGTTTTATTCTCTTGATATTTCAATAAAAAAAGATTGATATTTAAATTTTAGGAGTATTTTCAGAAGAAAATGGACCACAAATGTCTGTGACAGCACCATGGACGTTTGCTAAATGTTTCGAGAAAACATTTTCCTGAAACCATAGACGTCTGTAGGAAACTCACAGATGTCTGTTATATGTTTTTGTTTATTTTTATTGAAACCACAAACGTCTAGGGAAAACTCGTAGATGTATGTCATATGTTTCAGTTTATTTTTTTACTGAAACCATAGACGCCTATGACTCCCCCACAGACATTCATGACTACCCTGCAGATGTCTGTAGCTGCTTCGACCTTACATTTTCAATAGCCATATATAATTGATTTTACCCAATTTCACCTTTTCCTCCGATCTACTTCCCCATTTATGAAACCCTAGCCTCCATAAACTTCAAATTCAGCAACCAATGGCTTCAAAGAAGATGACCGTTTTGGAAAAGCCAAAACAAGGACAATCTTCCTCTTCTTCTCAAACACTTATTACCCAATCCCACATAAATCAATGGCTTCGAAACAATCCCACTTCCATCAATCGATTTCAAGTGCTTTCCAAGAAGAAAATTCCTGCTGGTTCCTTCTACCGCCTTGGAAATGTAATAGAATACGATTTTAAGGAGTAACAATGGATGTCGGTTGCTGCCACCTCATTAGTTATGATGAAAAAAAAGGTGGACATATACTAGGATATTCTCATGAGGGAATCAATTTAATAAAAATCCCGAACCATAATCTTTTACCTCGAGATGAAGTTACCCATCAAATTTGGAAAAATAGGATGCCCCAATGGGAATCAATCTAACTACGACCACATGCTAGACTACTTAATAGAATGATAATCAACACAATCATTCCACGTATAGGTAGCCACTAACAAGTTTATCCCCATGACCATCGAGCTTTATATGCAATATTTGGTCATCACTTGGTAAATCAGGAAAATTTTGTTCATGATAAAATTAAGGGATTTTGGAATCAGCATTGTCGAACAATTGTATATGCTCCATACATAATGCTATCTTGCAAGATTTTGGCGTTCCTTCGTACTTAACACAATACAAAGAAATTCCAATAATAGGTAGCGGTTGAAGATATTTATCCTTGATGCAACTTCCCAAAAACCCACCTCCTATCATCCCCTTCGACCAATGGACTATTGAATAACAACAAGTACATCATGATCCACAGCCTAATCCTGTTCCTCAACATACTTATTCACCTCGTTCTTCTCAACAACCTACCTCCTCCAGCCATGCTACAGAATATTATTTAGACTTAGAAATTCAAGAAGCTCGCATTGAACCGTTGGAAAATGAATCACTTAGTGATTTTGCTCTCAAAAATAAAAAAGTAATCACGCTAAGCCAAAGGGCTTTAAACAGCAAGTTAATTGGTTTGGAACGTTCTTTTTCTATGAGGATGACTAAAATGGAAAAGACTTTAGAAAAGGTTGTTTCCACTTTTGGAAAAGTTATGAGAAAGGTCCTTGGCAGATCGTCCTCTCACTTATCATCTTTGCCATCACCGACATTACCTCCTCGAGCATAGACACTAGTTTATCAGCCCTATACTTCTCCTGAAGGATCTTCTCATGATAGACGAAAAACTTCTATGTAAGAACGACCTGAGGAGGAAGAATATAGTAATGATATGTATGTAACATAACTAATTTTTATGGTAATATTATTTAGGAAATTTAACTAGATAAATTAAACCGAATAATGATGATAAGGGAATTGAGATTTGGATAAAACATATAGGATCATGCTTAACAATAGCATAAATGGGCTTAATTGGGTTTGTAAGCTAATTAATGTACACTCGGGCATATTAGTAAATAGCCACACCTCCTCATACTCACAACTATATGCTTTTATAATTGCCTATTCATGTTTCATTTCTCATTTTTCATAGATGCAAATCAAAAACATAAATTAGAGCCGACCATTAACAAGGAGGAAAAGCAAAAAATTCAATCTTGAGCCAAGGATCAAAGCTACGAAGGATTAATCAACAACAAGTCTTAAATTCCTTGTCATATCTCAGGTGAATAATAATTCATTCCATCTCTATTTTTTTCCATATGTTTTCGGATTTAATATTAAAATTTGTTTATGATGTTATGCTTGGGTTATTATATGTTTGATTTAAACAAATTCATTTATATATGAAATTGCATGGTTTTAGGCCAAAACTGACTGTTATTGGATTTAGAATGCCATGGAAAAATTATATGTTAGGTAAAGCATGATTTTATAGATGAGTTAATTTTTCATAATTTCCAAGCTATGAATAATTGTGAATTTCTAAAGGAAAATATGCTATAATTGGATTTGAGAGTTATTTTAATTATTTCAGGAATAAATTGGGTCTGAAATTTTAATATGTTAGATAACATGATGAAATTGAATTTCCGTGATTTTTGGGGTTTTTTCCCAATTGATTTACTAGAGAAATAAATTATTTTAAAAGAGGGATTTATTTGCAATGCCGGTTTTGCTTAATGAAAGGGCTTAAATGTTAATTTTTCTTCGGTTTAGATCTAATAAATGTGGCAGCTATTTTGTAAAGAATTTGAAAAGTTTTAAGGAAATTAATCAAAACACTACGCATAGGCAGGTTAACTAAAGCATTTACTAAAAATGTGTATGATTTCAGCCTTTTATTAGAAACGCATGTTCCGCCTCCTTTAGTAATACCTTTCAACCCCATTACTTCTGCTCTAACCCAGACGAAACCCACCTAGTCGAAACCAATACACATGGTATCACTCAGTTCGTACGTAGTGTATTGGAGGAAAGGCGGAAGCTATGGTGTCGAAAGGAATGCTTCCGATGGGGTCGAAACCCTGTTTGGTTTTCAAAAGTTAAATATTTACTTAGTTTTTCTTAGAGTTTTCGACTCAGTCAAAATGATTGTTTTCAAAAGGAGTTTATAAATAGTTTTCGAAGAAGGTTGCTATGTTATGTTTAAAGTATTAGCTTTCGAAAGGGGTTCCTTTTTTAAGTGCTTTCAAAAGTAATGGTTACGAACAAGTCGACACGCGGCCGCTATTTTCCTTCTGAGTGTATTGAAGCCATCAATGCTTTCGAAGAGTTATCTCAGTTTTAACTTAAGCTAAGCCACTTCCTAAATGCTATCAAAAGGGGTTGAGGGTTCGAAGGCAATGGGGTTTAAAGGGGGCTTCAACGCTACCCTTCGAAGTTTAACTTAAAGGTTTTAAGCTTACGAATAAGTGATTTCATCACCTTTTACTTTTCCTCAAACAATTCTATAAGGGGTTTCGAAAGAGATACTTTCATTTATAACCACTTTGACCCAAAGGATGTTTTTAAAGAGTAAAACCTAATGTTTTCGAAAAGGGTACTTTCATTAGTTTTGAAGCTATTTTCCTAAAGATTACTAAGTAAGGTTTTGATGCATTCGAATGGTATATACTTAGAGTTTTGAAATGAGGTTTTCTATGCTTTCGAAGGAGGTCATCCAGAGGTTTCGAGAGTGTTGTTTTAAGGTTTCAAACCAAATAATCCACTCTCTTTTTCAAAAGGAAATACCATGGCATAAATAAAGATTTTTAAAAGAATTACTTCTTCGTGTATTTATTCACATTGTAATTAACCCATAATGGTAATTTGGAGAAGGGCAGAATAACCAGCTAGGGTGACCCAGTAGTGAATACAACTTATGAAATGATAAAATCTTAATTTAAGATATTGGCAAGGGCCAATAGATTCACAGTAAGCCCATTAAAACTGTGTAAAGGAAAAGATATTGGCAGGGGCCAATAGATTCATAGTAGCCCATGAAAACTATGATTTGATAATTGTAAGGGCCAACCAAAAGCCCATGAAAACATAGAAGTTGGTATCAAAATATTGGTTTATGAGAACTTAATAGAAAAGTTAAACCTAAAACTTTTTATGAAACATAGTCCTATGAATCAGAAATAGGACCGGGGTTTGGGTTAACGCTATGGTAACATACTTGTGTTTGATATATAGATACATAAGTATGTATTCCCCTCTTTTGGACCGTTCTTCTGTATATTACATGTTATCCCGCTTTTTGGCAAAGCCGTGATACCAAAAGATCGATCGAAAACGAAAGACAACTCGTCTCAAAGAATGGTTACACATTACTTCGCTATGGATATCGATGAATTTTGTCCGAGCCCAGATCAGGCTACAATTGATAAGACATGACAAGCAAAGTCATGGGAACCAGCGTTCCAAATTTCAAGTTAATCGGAGTCCGTATGAACGAGATATGATCGATGCAAGTTAGCTAAAGTACACAGTTCGTATCCATCAAATTGTTGAGAAGATGTCCATTTCGAATCTATGGGGTTCGTATCCATCAATGATTGCCTTGTTCGAATCCATCAGGTTCCACACACTTCGAATCGATCGGTTTCAAATCGATCAGATGGGCATCGTCTCAGCATGTTCGTATCCATCCCAGAGTACTGTTTCGTATCCATCGGCTTCGTATCGATCGAAGTGGCCGGGCCTTTGCATCGGTGTACTTTGTATCGATCGAACTTCAGCTAGAGTTCATATTCTAACCCATCGGCATTGCTCGTTTCGTATCCATCGGCTTCGTATCGATCACCTAACATCCAACTTCGCATCCATCAGAGATTCGCTGCTTCGTCTCCATCCCAAGACCGTGTTCGAACCCATAAGCGGAGGCTTGTTCGTATCCATCAGGACAACTGACCATGGGTGATGTGTCATCCTCGATACGAAAAAGGCGAATTTTATGGAGTCGAGACGGTCAACTCGGAGTAAGGACCGGATCGAGGCGAAGCGTGTGTGCCACATCATCACAAGACCACGTGAGGTGATCGATTCGAAAGACCGATACGAACTGATGGATTCGAAATAAACAGCCAACCGAAACCTACTAGCTCATGTCGATCATATCTCCCAAGGCGCTGATCCAAATGCAACGAAATTTTCACAGAAGCTTCCATACAAGGTAAAGGTTGTTCCTACCAAGTTTCAGCTCGATTGGTTCATTTTTTGATGGATACGAAATCACTTCGTATCGATCTCAGATCGAGTCGAAACTTGGTGGGGTCGGTCGCGTGGGCCCACTCACGTGCCAGAAAAAGTCTCCCGAAGTTTGACCGAGATCTGAGCCTCCTACGCCTATAAATAGCACCCTAAAGGCTTCAGAAAGGGGGATCTTCTGCCATTGAATGTCCAGACTCTGCCGGATTCGATTCTACGTCTTTCTATCACTATTGTAATCAAGTATCAGAGCTGTAACTTGCTGTAATCCGCTGTAATTGACTGAAATCATCAAGTGAATCAATAAAATCGTAAGCTTCAGAGTGGACGTAGGCAAGATCGCTGAACCACTATAAATCCTGTGTTGTTGATCGTTATTGCTGAATTGCTGTGTTTGATATTGCCTAGATCTGATATTATTACTGAACATTGCTGATTTGTGTTCATAAACGGGTGCTTTCAACGACTATCGGGTGTTTGTGGCCAATTTTGGCGCAAACATTTTGGTGCTTTCACTGAGAATTGAACTCGGGAGAAGTTGAATTTGAAGACTTAAGAATTCAGACCTAAGAACTACGACGAGACAAACAAGTAAAAGACAAAGGCCAGAGAGGAGTGAACACCAAGGAAGTCAAGAGGCTTCCTCAGGAGCGAATCAAGCATCGATCTTCATCACTAGGGACGAGATGGAGACAATGATGAAGAAACAGAAGGAGTTGATTCCGAGTTTATTTCAACAGATAGGGCAACTTGGAGCATAGAACAGAGGAGCTGATGGAGTTTAGAACGGAGCAGGACCATCCGACATAGCACCTGGATTAGGAGGCACACACATGGAGAATGTTGATCCAATCCCGGAGAGAGAAAGAGGAGCATCTGCGCAACCTGGAGGTAGCAGAGGAATGAACGCTCAGTCAAGGGGGCAGATTCCGGAATTCCCTCGTGAACTCGGGGGGCAGGTCGAAAGCGATGAACGAGGATTGCATCTTGGAGACAACAACAGATTGGCACAATTGGTCAGGCGAGCCATGAGAGGCGGACTAATAAACAGAGATCTAGAAGATGTGAACATGAGTCTCTTTTCTCCTGCAATTAGGATGGCTAGGAACCCACCAGAGTTCAAATTACCATCATTGGAGATGTACGATGGGAAGACGGACCCCGCGGTCCACCTGACGAGATACATGAGGTACATGGAAGTGCTGGGGGCATCACAGGAGGTTATGGCCCAGTGCCTTCCGTTATATCTGACGGAAATCGCAGCATTATGGTTTAGGCAACTGGAGAGCGGCTCCATAGGAACGTGGGCAGATTTAACGGAGAGATTCATGAGACAATTTAAGGGTTCACATTGTGAGACCCAAGAATGTGATGAGTTTGGCAATTATGAAGCAGAAAGCTAGAGAGACTTTGAGGAGTTTCCTGACGCGATTCAATGCGGCAGCAGCATCGGTGGATCGGCCAGATCCATCCATGGTTATGATGGCAGCTGTGTCCGGAATAGCCGATGGCACGGATTTCAAAAATTCATTGACTAAAGATCCACCCGTGGATCTAGGAGAGTTCTATCACGCGGCAGAGAAGTTCTTGCGATTGGAAGATGCAAGTGCAAAAAGAGAAGAGAATAATGAATGCAGCGTCTTTACGGTCAAAGATGCAAATCCCCCTGAGAAAGGTACATAAACTAGCAAGGGGAAACGAAAGGCTGAGAGTAGCTACAACAGATCAATGCGACCATGAAAGGAACCCAGGTTCACCACATACTCCGAGCTGAATGATAGTTTGGAACGGATCTATCAGGATACCAAAGAGCAGGTTCCATATCGTAAACCAATGCGAAGGGATCCAACATCTGACGAAAGAAAATCAGATAAGCTTTTTGTATTTCATGAATTGAACGGTCATAGCACTAATGATTGTAGGCATCTTAAGGACGAGGTGGAAGGGCATATCAGGAACGGTATGCTCCTTCAGTATGTGAGGAGGCGAACTCCAGCAGTGGAGCCAGAGCGACCACCGTCTACCTCAGCTAGAGGTGACACTGAGTCGAGACAACGTTTGATTATCCATTGATTGACTGAAATAATGATGAACGAGTCGTAAACCTCTCACTTACACGGTTAAATCATTTACACATGTAAGCCATCGCGCATAATCCATAGGCATGCTCTGAATGACTACCAACCGCATCATAGTAAGAGTTTACGCTTTGACATTTTCATCTTGCTTTTTGCTTTGACTTTGATTTGAACATTTAGATTCTGTTTGTTTGGATTATGTTGTGAAATTCGTATGATCATTACTTTGATATTCGCAATTCTATGAAAGAGTTTACTTGCCTGCCCGTTGGATCGCGGACGGTCCACGAGCACTTTTTGTATGGCGATGAACCGCCAAAGTCTTTGATTCAGAAACTCCCTCGAACATGAACTCTGACATCGATAATATTAAGTCCCCCCCGGGCACACATAATTCGCCTCGAACGGCACACGAGTGCGAACGATCACAGTCCGCCTCGAACGGAAAATGATCGCGAACGATCACAATTCGCCTCGAACGGCACACGATCGTGAATGATCACAATCCGCCTCAAACGGCAAACGATCGCGAACGATCACAATTCGCCTCGAACGGCACACGATCGCGAACAATCAACATTTGCTGCGAACGGCATCGACCACGAACGGTCCCGATTCATCTCCAATGACAAACGATCCCGAGCGATCGTCATTGGAGGTCATATGAGACTATCAAGTTCTTTACAGGTTGCTGACAGGATATGAACATCCAACTTAAGGCACTACAAAACATACCTTCCTACCGCAAGGCATGTTTTGGGGGGCAAAATGTTATCTCGCTTTTTGGCAAAGCCGTCATACCAAAAGATCGATCGAAAACGAAAGACAACTCGTCTCAAAGAATGGTTACACATTACTTCGCTATGGATATCGATGAATTTTGTCCGAGCCCAGGTCAGGCTACAATTGATAAGACATAACAAGCAAAGTCATGGGAACCAACGTTCCAAATTTCAGGTTAATCGGAGTCCGTATGAACGAAATATGATCGATGCAAGTTAGCCAAAGTACACAGTTCGTATCCATCAAATTGTTGAGAAGATGTCAATTTCGAATCGATGGGGTTCGTATCCATCAATGATTGCCTTGTTCGAATCCATCAGGTTCCACACACTTCGAATCGATCGGTTTCGAATCGATCAGATGGGCATCGTCTCAGCATGTTCGTATCCATCCCAGAGTACTGTTTCGTATCCATCGGCTACGTATCAATCGAAGTGGCCGGGCCTTCGCATTGGTGTACTTTGTATCGATCGAACTTCGGCTAGAGTGTCTTATTCAAACCCATCGGCATGGCTCGTTTCGTATCCATCGGCTTCGTATCGATCACCTAACGTCCAACTTCGCATCCATCAGAGATTCGCTGCTTCGTCTCCATCCCAAGACCGTATTCGAACCCATAAGCGGAGGCTTGTTTGTATCCATCAGGACAACTGACCATGGGTGACGTGTCATCCTCGATACGAACAAGGCGAATTTTATGGAGTCGAGATGATCAACTCGGAGTAAAGACCGGATCGAGGCGAACCATGCGCACCACATCATCACAAGACCACGTAAGGTGATCGATTCGAAAGGACCGATACGAACTGATGGATTCGAAATAAACAGCCAACCGA
The DNA here is from genome assembly GCA_030765085.1 of Allium cepa. Lineage (NCBI taxonomy): Eukaryota > Viridiplantae > Streptophyta > Magnoliopsida > Asparagales > Amaryllidaceae > Allium > Allium cepa. Next base: position 24,013,706 of record CM060938.1, on the reverse strand, counting down.
AACCTACTAGCTCGTGTCGATCATATCTCTGAAGCCGCTGATCCAAATGCAACGAAATTTTCACAGAAGCTTCCATACAAGGTAAAGATTGTTCCTGTCAAGTTTTAGCTCGATTGGGTCATTTTTTGTTGGATACGAAATCACTTCGTATCGATCTCAGATCGAGTCAAAACTTGGTGGGGTCGGTCGCGTGGGCCCAGTCACGTGCCAGAAAATGTCTTTTGAAGTTTGAGCGAGATCTGAGCCTCCTACGCCTATAAATAGGACCCTGAAGCCTTTAGAAAAAGGGATCTTCGGCCATTGAACGTCCAGACTCTGCCGGATTCGATTCTACGTCTTTCTATCACTATTGTAATCAAGTATCAGAGCTGTAACTTGCTGTAATCCGCTGTAATTGACTGAAATCATCAAGTGAATCAATAAAATCATAAGCTTCAGAGTGGACGTAGGCAAGATCGTCGAACCACTATAAATCCTGTGTTGTTGATCGTTATTGCTGAATTGCTATGTTTGATATTGCCTAGATCTGATATTATTACTGAACATTGCTGATTTGTGTTCATAAATGGGTGCTTTCAACGACTATCGGGTGTTTGTGGCCAATTTCGGCGCAAACATTACTAAGGCTCGTATGCAAATTTATGTGTTCATAAATGGGTATCATATCAGATGACTTATGTGTTCTTTGTAAATCAGAGTCAGAAAGTAACACGCATTTGTTTTTTGATTGTACTTTTGTATTTCAGATATGGTATAGGTTACTTGCTAATGGAGATTATTATAAACCATCACCTGTTAGCTCAGTGGAATGGTTCAATATATTTAAAGCTACAAGGTGGAAAACTCAGAAGACAAGACTGTTGCTTAAATTGCTTAAGAAACTGATACATGCTGTTTGGTCAGAAAGGAATGATAGAATTTTTGGTGTGGGATGCAAGAATGTGGCACAACTTTATAATCAGATACATGGCAAAATTCTCAGAGACTTGAAAGCAAATCTTATTTGATGTTCTTGGTAATTCATAACTGGTAGAGGGCTTATTTCTGGATTGAACTGCAGTAGTGGGTTTCTTCATCTTTCAGTTAGTTTGTATTATTTTTCTATGTGTATATGTTTTGTTTTTAATCAATGTAATGTCTTGTGAGGTTGTTAATGAGTGGTTCTGTCTTGATAGGTATTGGCACTGAGGGGTTATTGTCTTGTGATTGTAATTGAGTGATTTCTGAGTGATTTGTGATCTGTTTTTGATCTTGTAATTTGATATAAGTCAATAAAATGAGTTTTACTCTTGCTTTTCAAGAAGATATGGAAGAAGGAAATGGAAGAGGAAATCTAAGTGGAGGAAGTACCACCACCATCGAAAATGCTCAACCTAATACTCGGAGGAACCAAGGTCGACAAGCTAATGCTAACCAAAATGCTGAAGCCAACATGGTTGTTATAAATCCACCAGTACATATAGGGGTGATGTATAAGCTCTTCGTCAATATGATGTAAGCGGGAGTTGCTGCTGGAGTTGCTGGAAATGTTGGAGGAGCTAATTCTGTGGCTCCAATTGGTAATAACTATGCTAAACTGAATAAAGACTACACCAGTCTTGGAAGGAAGCCATTCTTGAGGACGGGGAGTGCCACAGAGGTTGAGAATTGGTTGTTGCATTATGAGCATATATTTGCTGATTTGGGTCTGAATGATGAGAAAACGAGAAGGTTGTCCTCTAGACAGTTGCAGGGGTCAGCGTTACACTGGTGGAATAGTGTTACTGCCGAAGTTTAGGAAGAGCAGTTGACTTGGGATGATTTTAAAAGGAGATTTGAGCAGAATTTTGTGTTCGAGTTTGCTAAGTCAGAGCTGATGAGGAAGTTTATGTATCTAGTTCAGGGAGAGTTGCCAGTAGTTGAGTACGCTACTAAATTTGAAGAGCTGTCTCGATATGGATATGCTACTATAAATATAGACATTAGAAGAAATACGAGGTTCATTTGGGGATTGAGGCTTGAGCTTACTAGAGCAACCATGACGCATGGTCGTGATCCTTGTAATATGGTGGTGGAGATGGCCATTCACCATGAATAATTACTTGCTGATAACGCTAAAGAGAAGTTAATGGAAACTCAGGGTTCGTAGGGGAAGAAGGGAAAGTTCTTTAAGTAGAAAGGAGCCAAGAAGGGAGATATTGCTAAACAGTCAAAAACTGAGATAGTTTGCTATAAGTGTGACAAGAAGGGACACTTTGTGAATGAGTGCTGGTCAGGAAATGGGAAGAAAGCTGCAAATAAGAAGAATGTGAAGTGCTTCAACTGTGATCAAGTTGGTAATTTTCACCGTTGGATCAGCTAGGCCTACTGCAGCTGACAAAGGAAAGACTGTGATGGAAGGTACGTTTTTGATTCAGAGTATGCCAGTTAGGATATTATTTGATACCGGTGCATCACATTCATTTATATCTCAGTGTTTAGTTAATAGATTATGCTTAGAATCCACCTACCTTATTACTTCCTCAAGGGTTGCAAATCCAACATGAGGATATGCAACTCTAGGGTTGAGATGTGACCAGTTAAAACTTGATTTGTTAGGTCACAAATTTGCATGCAATTTGTATGTATTGATTTCGTAGTTCGGAATCATCTTGGGTATGGATTCGTTGTGTAGGTATGAGGCTAGAATATTTTGCCAGGATAGGGAGATATCACTGAGACATCTTGATAACCACGACCAGTAATACTCTTAGTGGAAAATTCTGACCGTAGTGTCGGTACTTTGCTTAATGCTATGGAGATAGGAGATGGATTAAGTCTGGTTCGGATAGCAAGAGAGTTTGCAGATGTCTTTGAACTAGTCATAGGACTAACACCGAAATGAGTAATTGAGTTTGGTATAGATCATGTGCCTGGAACTGAACCTGTTATTGGACCACTTAGTAGGATGACACCTACAGAGATGAAGGAATTGAATGTGCGCTAGTGGATCTTGAAGGAAGAAATTTTATCAGGCCAAACAGTTCGCCTTGGGGAGCGGCCGCGGTGTTTCTGAAGAAACCATATGGTCATTGAGAATGTGTATCGAATATTATAAGTTGAACGAAAGAACGATTAAGAATAAGTATTCTTTGCCAAGAATATATGATCTTTTTGATCTATTGAGTGGAGCCAAAGTGTTCTCCCAGTTGGATTTGGCGATAGGTTTCCATCAGTTAAGAGTGGCGGAGGATAGTATTCCTTTGACAACCTTTCGAGCTAGGTATGGTTCTTATGAGTGGTTGGTGATGCCATTTGGATTAACAAATGTGCCTGCTTTCTTTATGGATTTGATGAACTGAGTTTTTTGAGAGTACCTGGATAGGTTTGTGCTGGTGTTGTAGACAACATTTTAGTATATTCTAAGGATAAAAGAGAGAATGAAGTTCAACTTAGAGTGGTACTGAAAATGCTGAGACAGAATCAGCTAAAGGCAAAGTTTACCAAGTGTCATTTTTGGAAGAAAGAGGTTAAGTTTCTTAGTCACATGATTTCAGAGAAAGGGTTGTTAGTCGATCCAAATAAGATCGAAGCTGTTAATAATCGGAGGAGACCAGAGACGGTGACCAAAATTAGATGTTTTCTAGGGCTAACTGGCTATTATTGGAGATTCATTAAGGACTTATCGTGGATGGCGGCACCTTTAACTAAGCTGACCAGGAAGGAGGTGAAGTTTCTCTGGACTGATAAATGTGAGGAAGCATTCCTTAAGTTAAAGCATTTGTTTACCAATGCACCAATGTTAGTAGTTCTAGACGGAAACCAAGAGCTGGTGGTATATACTGATGCATGCGGAACTGGATTAGGAGCAGTGTTGATGCAAAATGTCAAAGTTATTGCCTACGCTTCACGACAGCTTAGATCGCATGAAGTTAGATACCCTACTCATGTTTTGGAGTTAGCAGTAGTAATCTTCGCATTGAAGATTTGGAGACATTATCTTTAGAGGAGAGGTTTGGGCTTTATACCGACCATAAGTCTTTACAGTATTTATTCTCTTAGAAGGAGTGAATATGAGATAGCAGAGGTGGTTGGATTTTGGGGCTGCTTATGACGTTAGTATAGAGTATACACCTGGGAAAGGTAATAAGGTAGCTGATGCTCTTAGCCGAAAACATTAGAATGTTGTGTTAGCTATGTTAGCGGAGTGGAAAGATCTAGAAGTTTTGGCTAGTTATGCAGTACAGTTTAGACCGACTGCTAGTTCTAGTCAGTGTACCGACATGTTGTCCTGTTTAGAAGTTTGACTAGTGTTGATCGAAAGGATTTCTTTTAAGCAGAAGGAGGATCCAGTATTAGCTGAGAAGATTAGAAGGCTTGAAGTTGGAACTGAGATCGATGATCCAAAAGACTTTAGTCTTAATCAAGGAGGATGGTTGAGAAAGAAGGGACGGTTGTGTGTTCCGAATGTGGAGGACTTGAGGAAGGAAGTTATGGAAGAATGTCATCGGTCCAAGTTTATAATTCATTCGGGAGGAACCAAGGTGTATCAGGATACGAAGAGGAGCATCTATTAGGAAGGTATGAAAAGTGATGTTGTCTTGTAAGTTAGGCAGTGTGCAAACCGTCAACAAGTGAAAGCTGAACATCAGAGTTCGAGTGGGTGGCTTTAAAATTTAGAGATTCCAGTTTGGAAATAGGATTCGATATCTATGATTTTATAGACGGGTTGCCAAGGTCAAATAGAGGAAATGAAAGTATATTGGTCATATTGGACAGATTGACCAAGAGTGCCCATTTCATTCCAGATGAGTCAACCAGGACGACACCTATTTTAGCTAAGTTGTTCATAAAGAATATAGTTAGACTACATGGAGTTCCTAGTAGTATAGTCAATGACAGAAATGCCCTATTCACTATTGAATTTTGGAAGAGTCTACGGGAAGCATTGGGTACCAAGATTAATATGAGTACTGCATATAACCCTTAGACAGAGGGCAGACGGAGAGAGTCAATAAGGTACTCGAGGATCTATTGAGAGCTTGTGTATTGGACTTTGGTGGATTTTGGGAGGATCACCTACATTGGTTGAGTTTTCCTACAATAATAGTTATTGGACTAGTACAGGAATGGTGTCGTTCGAAGTTTTGTATAGAAGACCATGCAAATCACCAGCATGTTGGTTGGGGACTGAAGACATATTAGTCTTAGGTCTAGATTTTGTTTGAGAGGCGTTGAAAAAGATTGAGTTGATCCGAGGAACGATGAAGGAAGCTCAGTCCAGACAGAAGACTTACGCAGATAAGAGGCGTAAGGACCTAGAATTCTCTGTTGGAGACAAGGTTTTCATTAAGGTATCACCTATGAAAGGTCTGGTGCGATTCGAAAAATCAGGGAAGTTAGCCCCAAGATATGTAGGTCCATTCCAGATTATAGAAAGATTTGGAAAGCTCACATGCAATGTAAAGTAGCATAGCAGTATGGTAGGTGTCCATAATGTATTTCACGTCTCTCATTTTCGTAAATATATGCAAGATCCTGAAACTACTATTCCTCGGATAGTGTTGGAGGATGTGCTAGTAGATCCTAATTTAACTTCTTTTAGACAACCAGTTCGGGTTGTAGCGAGGGATGAAAAAAGATTGAGGAACAAGACAGTCAAGTTGATGAAAGTTCAGTGGAGCGACAATGAGAAGGACTGTACTTGGAAGACAGAGGATAGGATTAGAGATACTTATCCTGAATTGCTTTGAGGGTATGTCTATATTAGATTTATATAGATAGTTACTAGTCAGATAGGCTGGTATGGTTGTTAGGAGTTATTACAGATGATTGCTATGTTTAGTATTTAGTCCTTACCGAATTTCAAGGAAGAAATTCTTTAAGGAGGAAAGCCCGTAACATCCCTAATTTTCATGATAACATTATTTAGGAAATTTAATTAGATAAATTAAACTAAATAATGATGATAAGGGGATTGAGATTTGGATAAAACATATAGGGTCGTGCTTAACAATAACATAAATGGGCTTAATTTGGTTTGTAAGTTAATTAATGTACACATGGGCATATTAGTAATAGCTGCCTCTCCTTATACTCACGGCTATACACTTTTGTAAGTGCCCATTCACGTTTCATTTCTCATTTTTCACAAACACAAATAAAAAATATAAGTTAGAGCCGGCTATTAACAAGGAGGAAATGAGGAAAATTCAATCTAGAGCCAAGGATAAAAACTAGGAAGGATTAATCAACAACAAGTATCAAATTCCTTATCATATCTTAGGTGAATAATAATTCATTCCAACTCAATTTTTTTTTTCATATGTTTTCAGATTTAAGATTAAAATTCGTTTGCGATGTTTTGGATGATGATATGCTTGGGTTATTATATGTTTGGTTTAAACCAATTCATTTATATATGAAATTGCACGGGTTTAGGCCAAAACTGACTGTTATTGGATTTAGAATGCCATGGAAAAATTATATGTTAGGTAAAACATGATTTTAGAGAAGGGTTTAATTTTTCATAATTTTCTAAGCTATGAAGAATTTATTGTGAATTTCTAAAGGAAAATATGCTATAATTGGGTTTGAAATTTATTTTTATCATTTCAACAAGAAATTGGGTCTAAAATTTTAATATGTTAGATAACATGATGAAATTTAATTTCTAGGATTTTTGAGAATTTTTCCTAATTGGTTTAATAGGGAAAACTATTTATTTTAAAAGAGGAATTTATTTGCAATGTTGGTTTTGCTTAATGAAAGGGCTTAAATGTTGATTTTTCTTTGATTTAGATCTGATAAATGCGGCAGTTATTTTGTAAAGAATCTGATAACAGGTACATACTACAAGAAGTCAACATGCTCAAAGATATTTGGGCTCCAAGACAATCAAAGATCCATCGACCATACTATAATTAGTAAGGTTATTCTAGTGTAAAAGAGCTTTAGATAAAAAGTTGTAAGGTCTTGTTAGTATATATGCATACATGATCACACATGATTTCATATACATTGAACATAAAGTGAAAAACTGCATTAACATTCACATACGTCTGATGAAAAATCACAGACGTCTGTTACAATCCTCGAGAAATTACTTCCTGAAGTCACAAATGTCTGAGGTTTTACCATAGATGTCCATCTTCTGAAAAATTGCAAAATCCTATACAGATACTTTTGTTGAAGGAGTAGAAATTAACTCTTTGTTAAAAGGTTGCAGCCATTAAATTGAATAGACCTTATCTAATGGTATAACTCTTTATCTGCATCTTTTTAAATCTATAAATACTACCATGATTGAGATTTAGAAATGAAATGAAATGAATTAATTAAAACTATTCTCTCTTGATTTCTTATCATTCACTTGTGCATACAATTGCTTACATACTCTCAATCTATCATAACAAGAATATAATTTTAGTTAAACTACTTCCTACAACTCAAAGCATTCACATTCACATACTCAAAGGCAATCATAGGAAGATTTGTACTATCGGTCAAAGTCCATGTTATTTGGGACACAAAATTGTAAGAGATATACTTTTGTATTAGCCCATTTCTCCAAACGAAGCGAGAGTTAATTGGTTAAAGGAAATACCGAAAGGAAACTTCAGGGCCGGACGTAGGATGGGAGGCCAAACCAGTATAAAATATCTGGTGTGATCGTTTCTATTATTTAACCTATTTATATTTAATTATTGTTCGCTGCTTAACATAGTTAGTAATGTACATCCTCACACGTATACATATAAATTGCATTATTTGTAAAGATCCTATGAACTTTCACAAATTACAACATACAATCATAGAATGACACACAATTACATCTATTCAAATAAGCAACTTATAGAATTATAGAATCAAATAATCTCTAATCTAAATCTAAGCAATTAATGAACAAATGAATATGAACGAGGTGGATTTCAAAGCCATCTCTACAAATCATATTATAATTTCTCAATTTATGTCAAAAACATATGTCAACGTGTGATTAAGGTTAGAAAAAGTTTTCAGATCAAAAATTATGTTAAAACATGTAATTCTACCATATAAACGTGCATATGATAGTGATAACGCATAAACCACTCACCAATTACCAAATTCAACCAAATTGAGCATAGATGCAATATGGAAAGCAACCCAAAGCAATGCAAATCGACCAAATCTATGATCTCTATCTTCTAATCGATGATCTATTCACTAATCTTCAATTTCGTATGATTTAGAGAGTAATTTGGGTTTCTTTGTATGACTCTAGGGTTAATGGAAGCTTAGGTCTAATTTTGGAGAGTGGAAAAAGTTATAATTGGACTCTTCAGCCCCTTATATATAGTAAATGTCGAATTAGACTAGTGGGCCTACTTAGTGACTTAATTAATCACACACTAATTCTGGCCAGTAGTTATTAAAACTTAAAATAGGCATAACTTTCTAACCATGAGTCCGTATTTTATTATAACCACTCTATGAAATGGGATACCATCATCCTGAAGCAATGGATTAGGTTTGAGATCCTAATTCCCCCGTATTAAAAATTAAAGTATAAACAATATTTCCAGGGTCAAAATGGTCATATAGAAATGCAGAAAAAATCATGGGTGTGTAAAATTTACCAAAGAGTTATATATCAAAATTATAGAATTATACAACCTCATATGAATAAAATAAAAATATTTTACGATCCTTTGATATGTGAAATACGGGTGTTACATTCTCTCCCCCTTTAGGAATTTCGCCGCCGAAATTCCTAAACAAGCCAAAGTATAAGCAACCATAGTTATCCCACATGCCTACCAATCATAATCAACCATCAAACATCTCAATCAAGAAGTCATGCAGTCAATAATATAGGTGGACTTACCCTAGCATGTTGAGTACTAACCTATCAAATATAATATACAACGGTGAAAGTAGATACAATAAACAGTGGATCTTAACACTCAAAGAGCTCCGGGTATGTAGTCCTCATGCTCTCTTTAGTCTTGAACGTACAATCGTCATCACTTTCGCTCCATTATATATTCACTAACTTACTATCTTTCTCCTAAGTTGTTTTGTATTATACCCAACAATATGAAGCAGCCTATGAGATTTAGAAACTTCTGGTTCTACGTCAACGTCTTCTAGCTAATCCAGTGTAAACATCATGCTCGAGTTCTGCACAAACTTCCATAGATTAGCAAATCGACCAGGGACCCAAATGCAAATCAAAATATGTGGTGCCCCTGTTCTTGGCAGTCTGAGATCTGGTGGTGGTCACGATATGAATGTGGAGGCAGAGGTTAAGCAACCGGGAAGAAGGTGGTGATATGTATTGGAATTAAAAGAGGGGGTGAAGTAATACTACCGCATTCAACTAAAGTAAAGAAGAAGAGTGAAGGTGTGAATTAGAAGACAATATTCAGATGATGAATAACAGATTAGCAAGGAAGAATACAGTGAACAAAAGAAATGACTGGTAATTTTATCCAATTCTCATATATCTCTCTTTACATACATACTTATGACTATATATATACAGAGCCATATTCAACTAGCCGTTAATGCCAGCTAATTACATTATAATTGCCAACTCATCGTTATTTGACTGATTCTACATAGTATATTCTGCATATTCAATTATGCACATATATGCACGTGTGCACATGCACAGGTGCACAACCCTATATCTCCTTCCTTGATCCAAAATGAGTGTCTTTACTTGTCTCCTTCCTTCCCGGCAATACTTCTGAGTCCTTAAAACCCATAGGATTAGCTGCTAGTGAATGGGGTAGAGTATTCGTCTCCATTATTGAAACTGTTCGATGAAATGTCCCTTCATTTGAATGTCTACCAGGTGTTTGATGAAATGTCTGGCCGTAACAATTCCCTCCCCATTAAAAAGAGACCTTATCTCAAGGTCTAGAGTGGGAAACCTTTTCACCACAGGCCAGTAGTCCTCCCAAGTTGCATCTAGCATAGGTTTGTTTCTCTATTTGATTAGAGCTTGTACCACTGCCTTATTATTTCGAGGAATAAGTCTACTATCTAAAAAAAATTTGCTTCATCGACTAGTTGTTCCTTTGCTGATGGTATTTCATGTTGAACAATGATATGTGTGCCTATTTTCTTTTTCAACTGGCTGACATGAAAAACTGGATGAATTTGCGATGATTCTGGAAGTTCTAGTTTATAAGCTACCTTGCCAATTTTCTTGATAATTTTGTAGGCCCCGTAGAATTTGGGTGAAAGTTTAGTGGTTTTTGTTGAATTGACTGAGATCTGTCTACATGGCTGAAGCTTCAAATATACCTAGTCATCTACTGAATATTGCCGCTCTGTTCTGCTTTTATTTGTGAATTTTTGCATCCTTTCCTGTACGAGCTGTAGGTTATACTTAAGAAATTGAATGGTAATGTCTTTGGAGAATAAATGCTATTCTACCTCTTGAACTTTGGCTGTGCGTGGAACATAAGATAAAAGTGTAGGTAGAGGCTTGCTATATAAAAATTCATATGGTGTAAGTTTTGTGGATTCCTTCCAAGATGTATTATACCAAAATTCTGCTAGAGTTAACCAGTTAGCCCAGTCAGAAGGATGTGACACACAAAACACTGTAAATAGTTCTCCAATATTTTGTTTGTGATATCATTTTGACCATCTGTTTGTGGATGGTAGGCCGAGCTGAATTTTAATGAACAACCCTGGAGAGCAAACAGTTCTTGCCAAAAATTACTTAAAAAATAGAGTCTCTGTCACTTACTATAGTTTGTGGCATGCCATAGAGTTTAAAGATTCCATCAAAAAATATTTTTGCAACCTGTTTGGCAGTGTAAGGGTGTTGAGGTGGGAAGAAATGAGAGTATTTGGATAATCTATCCACTACAACATAAATAACAGTTGCATTGGTGCTTTTTGGTAGATGAGTGATGAAATCCATAGTAATGTCATTCCACACATTATCAGGAATAGGGAGAGGCTGCAGAAAACTAGGGGAAGCAATGCTTTCAGTCTTAGCCCTTTGACAATTGTCACATTGTTGTACATAGATTTCAATAGATTTTTTCATGTGTTTCCAAAAGAAAACTCTTTTTATTTTTTTCATTGTTTTTTTCAGACCAGCATGCCCTCCCAATGGTGAAGAGTGGAACTCAAATAAAATTTGTTCGACCATAGATTGCAGATTTGGGTCTAATAATATTCTGCCTTTATAAAAAATGAGATCATCAATAATTTTGTATTTTTATGATGGCAGAGAACCTTGAAGAATTTTATCTTTTTTGGCTGCATAGAATTGGCTTTGTTGTAGTTGATTTTAAGCTCTGATGTCCAATCTACCTGTAATATCGAAATTGCATGTATATTTGGTTTCTCATGTGATCTCGAGAGGCTATCAGCAATAATATTTTCTCCGACTTTTTTATCTTGTACTTCATAGTCATAACCATGCAACTTTGCAAGCCATTTTCTTCAATGCCTATGGTAAGCTTTTGAGATAGAAAATGTTGCACACTCTGATGATCTGTCCTGATGCTAAATCTTCTGCCCAATAAATACTGTGACCATTTTTCTGTTGCATGTATTAAGGCTAGTAATTCCTTTTCATATGTTGATAAGTGTAGATTTCTGCCTTGTAAAACTTGGCTTATATAGGCTATCGGTTTATTTTCTTGAAGTAGGAATGCCCCAATTCTTGAGCTGCAGGCATCACATTCCACTATGAAGTCTTTGATAAAGTTTGGTATGGCTAATATAGGAGGGCTGATCGAGCAAGATTTAAGTTTATAAAATGCTTCTGTTTCTTCTGCAGTCCAAGAGAAGGAGTCTTTTTTTAGCATTGAGGTGAGAGGTTTTTCTATAATTCCATATCCTTTTATAAATTTTCTGTAATAACCTGACAAGCCCAGAAATCCTCTTAGTGTTTTGATGTTGTGTGGTTATGGCTATTCGAGCACAGCTTTAGTTTTATCTTTTTCAACAGAGATGCCATGCTCTGAGATGACATGACCAAGGTATTTCAGTTTATCTTTGCCAAATGAACATTTAGAAATCTTAATGACCAACTTGTTGTCTTGTAAAATTTGTAGAGTCAGCTTGAGGTGATTCAGGTGAATATCCCATGACTGCTATAAATTAAAATATCATCAAAAAATACCATAATAAAATGTCTTAAGAAATGTTTAAATATGGAATTCATTAGAGCTTGAAAAGTTGATGGTGCATTAGAAAATCCAAAGGGCATAACTAAAAACTCATAATGCCCATCATGTGTTCGAAATGCAGTTTTATGGATATCATCTTCATGCATTTGAATTTGGTGATAACCTGATTTTAAATCAAACTTTGTAAAGTATTTGAAACCATATAACTCATCTAATAAATCATCAATAAGAGGTATAGGGAATTTATCTTTTATTGTTAGTTTATTTATGCCTCTATAATCAATACATAATCTCCAAGAGCCATCTCATTTTTTGACCGTGACAACAGGTGCTGAGAATGAACTATTACTATTTCGAATAATACCAGTTTCTAGCATTTCATTGATTAATTTTTCGAGCTCATTTTTATATGATAAGGATGTCTATAAGGTTTTAAACAAATTGGTTTTGATCCATGCAATAAAGGAACTTCATGGTCACAATCTCTTTTAGGTGGTAGAGAATTTTGTGTTTGTGTAAATAGAGGAAAATCAGAAAGTATTTCAATAATATCAGTGTGAATATTATCAATAGGAGTTACTACTGTGGCAGTAGAAAGTAAAATAAATTTTAGAGAAGAAGAGTTTAATTCCTTTGAAATATTTTTGTCACTTATGTGTTGAATCTCAGAATTTGTTAATCCCTGCCACATAAATTCTTTACCATTATATTTAAACCTGACCTGCAGTTTTTGGAAATTGAAACAAATCTCATGAAATTCTCTCATCCATTGAATTCCTAAGACAACATCACAGCCTTCCATAGGCAATAATAGTGCACAGGCCTATATCTCCTTCCTTGATCCAAACTGAGTGTCTTTACTTGTCTCCTTCCTTCTCCGCAACACTTCTGAGTCCTTAAAACCCATAGGATTAGTTGCTAGTGAATGGGGTAGAGTATTCGTCTCCATTATTGAACTGTTCGATGAAATGTCATTTCATTTGAATGTCTACCAGGTGTTTGGTGAAATATCTTCTAAAGAATCCATCTAACAAACAAAATTTGTCGTCCTCAATCGCAATCGCAACACCATCGCGATCGATCCATAAAGCCGCTGCCTTTTTCTTTTTGATTTGTGTTATTTCTTTCATTTTAATGTGCTTCCTTTTAATTTAGAAGCGGAGACGGGGTTAAGATAGTGTAATTGGGCTTTTGTTTTTGTTGGGCTGAGTTTTCTTCTTATTCCTTTTTATTTTTATTTTTCCTTCAAAAAATAGAGAAGAACTTTTACAAAAATTTGTTTGTTTTTATATATATATAAAGCTTTACAGAAATTTTTGGTGAAAATTCATTTGTTTTCATTTTCATCATATTTTAAAAATAAAATTTTATAAAAAAAGCTAATATTTTGCTTTTTTTATTTAAAAACTGAAGTTTTATTTTGTTTATTTAAAAAAATAAACAAAAGAAAAAAATTGCTTTTGATTTTCTTTTATCCTTATAAAAAAATTCGTTTTTGACTTTACCTTTTCAGATAGCAAATAACAAAAAGGCAGATTAGGAGAAGGACAAGTTGCTAAAACTACTGCTTTGCTTGCTAAAATAAATTGCTTGCTAAAAAATAATAATTTCTGCTTTTAAAATAATTTGCTAACGATTCTGCATGCTTTAGTGTCGTGCTCTTATCTCTTGTTTTTCCCTTGTATTGTTGGTTGCTTGCATTTTAAATTTTTGAAAACAAAAACAAATTTTATTTGTTGTTGCATCATTAATTCACATTTAATTCTTTTTTGCATTAATATCGTCTTATTATCTTTTCTAAAGGCGCCACCCAAATCCACATAAGATGGGGATTTCATCACCCCTTTCTTAGCCTACAAATTACATTTCATCTTAGAACTTAACTAATAATAACGGTTAGACTTTGGATTTAAAAGTATCATGAGCTTACCTAGGGCTTAACTGTATATTGACAAGTTTTCTTTTTCCGACAATTTATGTTCTCGGTGTCTAGGCTACGGTAGAGCAATAATCATATTTAAATATTATGGTGATTCAAAAATATTGTAGTGATTGTTTTTCTGAAGGTACTCAAACATTCGGTTGCATTTCTATGGTGATTCGTGGTGCACCGAAAACTCCTGTCCGTTAGCTGGCTAAGAAATATTTTGTTGCAAAGTGTGATTGTACAATTTTGGATTAGGAGCTACTAAGGATGGAGAATTTGTAATTAAGTCATTGCATTCATTTAGTTGCATTAGTCTATGCATATTTAAAAAAAAGAAAATCCAAAACCAATTTTTTTAACATTTTATTTAACTTAGTTTTTTTATCCAAAAGAGAAAAAAATCTTTTTAAATCTTTTCCTTGAAATTTTTTCAAATAAAATAAAAAATCTCATTTTTTTAAGTTCATTTTAAAAAAAAATCAAAAATCCAAATATAATATCTTTTAAAGGACAAAGAGGAAAAACATATAAAAAAAAATTAAAAACCCAAAAAAAATCAAATCTCCCTTTTGGAAAATAAATTCCTCTTGGTAAATATTTTTCCTTTATAAAAAAAATTCACTTCATTTTGCAAACCTTGTATCAATCTCTTCAACTCTCTCTTGATCAAGAAGCTTCCTTACTTTCAATTCTATCAAAAAACAAAAAAGAAATTGGATGGTCTATCACTAATATAAAGGGAATTAGTCTCGCTCTCATTCAACATCGTATCCATTTAGTTACGATGCTAAGCCTATTTGTGATGCACAACGAAGGCTTAGCCCAAAAATGAAGGATGCAGTTCGAGACGAAATTCTTAAACTCCTCGATAACGGAATCATATACCCAATCTCTGATAGTTCACAGTTTAGCCCAATTTATGTCGTGCCTCAAAAGTCTGGACTTACCGTTATCAAAAACGACTCAAACAAACTTATTCCAGCTCGTACTCAAATGGTTTGGCATGTTTGGATTGATTATCGAAAACTAAATGCTGCAACACATAAAGATCACTTCACTCTTCCTTTTATCGACCAAATGCTTGAACGTTTAGCTGGTCACAAATTCTTTCTTGGTGGTTATTCTCGTTATAACAAAATTCCAATCGCTCCCGAAGATCAAGAGAAAACAACTTTCACGTGTCCCTTTAGCACCTTTGCGTATCGATGTATGCCATTTGGCCTTTACAATGCTCCTGCTACTTTTCAAAGATGCATGATCAGCATCTTTTCCAATATGATCGAACGCTTTTTGGAAGTATTTATGGATGATTTTTCTATCTTTAGAAACTCTTTTTTCGAGTACTTACACCGTCTTAAGTTGGTTCTTAATCGATGCAAGGATAAGCACTTAACGTTAAATTGGGAAAAATGCCATTTTATGGTCAAATACGACATTGTCCTTGGGCATGCCATTTCAAACAAAGGTATTGAGGTAGATAAAGTGAAAGTTGATGTTATTGCGAATCTACCTATTCCCAAATCTGTCAAGAACATTCGTTCATTTCTTAGACACATTAATTTCTATCGATGCTCTGTGAAAAACTTCAATAAAATTGCTTGACCTCTTACGACTCTTCTTGTAAAAGACGTTCCATTTAACTTTAATTCTGATTGTGTTTCTACTTTTGAATGTCTTCAAAATGAACTTATTTCCGCTCCCATCATTTGCTTACCTTATTGGGATCTTCCCTTTGAAATAATGTGTGACGCGTCCAACTTTATCATTAGTGTTGTCTTAGGGATAGCACATCAACAAAATTCTTCATGTTATCTACTACGCTAGTATTACTCTAAATGATGCTCAATTCAATTACACGACGACTGAAAAAGTGCTTTAGCAGTAGTCTTTATGCTCGATAAATCCGACCTTATTTGATTGGCTCACACATTACGATCTACGCTAACCATTCCGCTCTTAGGTTTGGTCCGTTGGATCCTGGTACTCCAATAATTTGACCTTATGATAAAAGATGAAAAAGGATTCGTTAATGTCATCGCTGATCATCGTCACGTCGTCCAAACACACCATCTTCTTTACCAATCAACCAGAACTTTCCCGATGAACAACTCCTTTCCATTTCTGTCGATTCATGGTATACCGACATAGTAAACTATTTAGTCACTAAGGGAGCTCCTTCATTTTGGTCGAAATAAGATAAATATAAATTTCTTTCCTAAGTCAAGTACTTCTATTGGGATGATCCATACTTTTTGAAATATTGTTCCAACTAAATCATTCGACGTTGCATTCCGGGTTGTGAGATCAAGAGTATTCCGAAGAAAACCACGAAAAAGGTGCTTCAATGTGGTTTTTACTAGCCTACACATTTTAAAGATGCATTTGATTATTGTAAAACTTGCGATCGCCGCCAAATATTATGAAGAAACTCTCGGCGAAACTTGATGCCTTTGAACCTCATTCTTATGATCGAAATCTTTGATGTTTAGGGTATTGACTTTATGGGACCGTTTCCCAATTCTTTTAGAATTTTGTACATTCTTCTTTCTATTGATTACGTCTCCAAATGGGTTGAAGCTATTCCTTGTAAAAAAAATGACCATAAAGTTGTTGTGAAATTCATAAAAGAAAACAACTTTTCGAGGTTTGGAACACCTCGCACAACAATAAGCGAAAATGGAACTCATTTATGTAATCGTTCGTTTGAAACACTAATGAAGAAATAGTCGATAATCCAAAAGTTATCCACTCTTTATCACCCTTAAATTTATGGTCGAGTTGAAGTTTCAAATCATCAAATTAAACAAATTTTGGAGAAAACTGTTAATAAAAATCATAATAATTGGTCTAAAAAATTAACGGATGCACTTTGGGCTTACCATACCGCGTATAAAACCAATCTTGGGTTATCTCCTTTTAGGTTAGTATATGCAAAACGTGCCATTTACATGTCGAACTTGCACATAAAGTGTTGTGGGAAATTAAGAACATAAATTTGATCTTGAAAAAGCTGGCGAAATCGGAAAATTGCAACTCAACGAGTTAGAGGAGATCAAGAATGACGCGTACGAAAATGAGAAAATTTACAAAGAAAGAAAAAAAATTCATGTCAAGTCAATCCTAAGTAATCCATTTTCACCAAGCCAATAAGTTCTTTTGTATGTCTCACGACTTTTTATTCCTTGGGAAGTTAAAATTAAGGTGGACAGGACCATACATCGTACGTATTGTTTTTCCACACGGTGCCATAGAAATAGAAAACTCCAGGGATGGATCGATTTTTAAAGTTAGTGGTCATTGTTTAAAGCCTTTCTTGGAATTGCCATCAAGAGTAGGCGCTCATGACCCATCATTATCCAAACTACGTCTAGTAAGAAATGTTAACCCTCTCTTGTAAATATGTACATATTTTTCCCTACTACACTCACTATATCATGCATTGACTGTGGGGACACAGGAAAAATCAAGTGTGGGGGGAGGGGGAATCTCGTGTTCATTTTCAATTTTTCATGATTTATTTTCTGCATTTTCTTTCCAAAAATCAAAACTTAAAAAAAATTGAACAGACTTTCTTTTTAGCATGAAGAAACACAATAGGATAAGTATATATTTAGTTATTGTATTGAAATTTTTGAAAATTTATTTGTCTTAACAAAAGTAAAAATAAAGTTTGATTACAAGTAACTATGGTTTAACTAGTTTATAGGAAGGTTCAAAGGTGATAAATATGAAGTATATCATAGTTGAAATCTTTTTTTAAAAGAGCAGTTGATTTAAAGTAAAGACGATAACATTTTTCTATCTTCCAAGTTAAATGGTGCTAAGATGATTTTGAAAGACTCTCTCTTCGTAAAAAACAAATAAAAAAAGAAAAAAAATTAAGAAAATAAGAAACACCCAGAATCATGTGTTCCACGCAAGTGTGTACACTCACCATGCTCTGTACCCTTCTCATGTAAGCCTGAAAGGCAGTGCATGATCGGTATATCTCGCCTCAGTTCATCTGAGTTTGGTCTATGTAAATAGATTTAATAAAAATAACCACCTAGAGTCATGTGTTCATACACAAGTGTGTACACTTGTCACGCTCTGTACTCTTCTCATGAAGCCCGAAAGGCAGTGTATGATATGTATATCTAGCCTCAGTTTATCTGAGTTAGGTGTGTAAATAATAATAATGTTAATACTTTTCAAAAATAGATAGACCAAGCAATTGAAATTCAAGCACTATTTTCACTTATTTGATTCGACTTATTATTCAAAAGAAATAAAAGTTCCACTTTGAAAAACTTTGATAATCAACTAAGGATCAATTTCATAATCGCATTATGTTACCAACCGAAACAATTAGCCAAACTCGAGTCTAATTGTAATAATAACTTAATTTTTGTTGGAAGTTTTAATGATTAAAAGGACTAAATTTTTTTGATAATGACCCAAACTTATATTTAACCCACTCATGCCAATTTAAAAGTAAATTCGTCAATTGTAAATATATTTGAAATTTTTTATCATGTAGAATCTGCAAATCGCATTTGGATTTTATGGTAGTATCCATTAAAAACCTCATGAGACAACACTTGTCATACTAGGGACACCTATAGGTTTAACAGCTTATTGCATATACTTAATGCAATCGTATTTACTATGAAAATGGATTTATCTTAGTTTTAGTTTATTCGAGGACGAATAAAAAGATAAGTGTGGGGGTATTTGTTGTGCACGTAAAAATGTGTATTTTTACTCATACACTTAATCTCATTTTAGTAAAATAAATGTCATAATTGAGTGTTTTTACATCTTTAAAACAAATTTCAAAAATGCATTCAAGTCATCATTCATGCTGTACATGGGAGCAAAACGATAATTATCGTGTGTGAATTAATTTGAAAAAAAAATACTTGCACATTTTAATTTTTTCTGTAGGAATTTGGATTCAACTTGGAAGTGGCTTCACGAAAATATGCATATACAAGGGTTGGAAGCCAAAGAGATAAAGAAACAAAAGAATTCATGCGATCATATAGGACCCCGCCAACCCATTAACTAATGAATCACAATTAAAAGCTAATACACATGTTAGTGAGGGATTAAAGGCACATGCACATTTAACGGAGGATTAGTTTCATTCTAATGATAACTTGGAGGTCGCGCTACCTCAAGGGCATTTTAGAGAGTTTCCTAAAAATGGATTAGGGTTCTTGTCATGTATAAATAACCCTCTTATGTTCATGTAATGGAAGTTTTAATTATCTCATCATATCATGCAAGTTGTAGACACAAAATTAATGAGAAATAAAATGGTTTCTTAAGCCTCTTCTTCTTCTTTATTTTTACATGCTATTATTTTATTTTATGCTCATTTTTATTTACATGCTCTCATTCCTTTTATGTTAGTAGATTAGATTTCCATTTATTCACTTAGTTTAGTTTTATTTTTATGCAAATAGTTAGTTCTATTTATTTCAATTAGCATGTACTTTCCGTTTTTTCTATGTTGCAATCTATATATGTTGAAATGATAATAAAAATGAGAAGCTAAACCCCATCTATTTAAGAGTAATGAAGCTCTTTTAAATCATGTAGATTCAACATATTTGCTAATTTGCAATCTCTTTTTATGCTTCATAGATAGTTAGATGTTGATGTAAGTTTATTAGTGAATGTGATAGCTTGTGTTGTTTATCACAAATAGGCTTTTCTTACTCAAGTATAAAGACAATTTACATTTACATCTAACTAAGTGATTTTGATCATGGAATTAAAATAGAATCAAAACTTGACGATCTATGTTATTAGTTAAAAATAGTAAATAGATCATGCTTAAAATAGATTTTTTTAGTTTCATATTCATTACGTTTAACAAAGTGGTTTTAGCATTGTATTAAAGTTTGATGGTTTAAGTTGTGTTAATTAATAGCACAAATAGAACATACTTATGTCAAATACATCATTTATACTACTAGATTAAAATGAGAGATCATAGATTAAAATTTGTGTTGATTTATATGAGAGTATGAAAGTGGATTTTCCTCTAAATTGTCTCTTAATCTCATATTTTTATTCACTTTTGTTTTAATAGTTTTTACATTCTTTTTAGCTTAAAAAATTTCAAACTCTTTGGGCTAATTTAATTGAGTAATTTTGAAATTAACTATTTTTCTGCGGATCGGTCCATACTCGCATATGTACTATAATTATACGTCGTGCACTTACAGTATTTTAACGATTATATTTTTAACAGTGGTTTTCTAACCGATAGAGAATTTTTCATTATCAACAGTAGCCTCATCCATCTTGTCCTTCGAGTAGCTACTGCATCATCTAGACCTATTATCAAGTGTACTCATTTAAGAATACCCAATATAATAAGAAGAAAAACATAAAACCTTGGGTCAGACAACAGTCTAGTGTAAGCGGTAAATGGATCTCAAAATACTATATATGTAAGTATGATAAGGAAAGAAGAGTACACGAACCATGCCTGACCTATTCCTACAATCAAAGAGTTAGCATATAACAGTATATTTGCTACTCTACAATATTATAAAGGTACAATACAAAATACCATAGTGGATGTCCAAATATCCCTATCTCCAATGCCTACTTCGAATGATATCATCGAGTGATAGCCCACTAAAAAAAGTAACCAAGTAACCATAACATTCATCAAGAAATACCCACTATCACTCATTTTGTGCCTTGAATATATGATAACTCAAATGGCCTCCTTACTGTTAGGGTATAATGGAAATCTGGACTCTCCGTTATACTCTTGTATCTCGCAGCCCAATGTTAGATACGTGACTCATAGCCCAACGCTGGACACTAGACCCAAAACTACAAGTCTGTAGTATAAGATCCTCGCTACCAATCCATGGCTGTCCCCACTTATAATTCCCCTTCTTCGAGTACAGTAGATAACACTCCGAATATCAATGATTCCTTAGCACATACTTCTAAGCCCACCTTTTCTCCCTTTGGATACCGAGCCCTTCTTCCTCAATCCAGTTCCCATTACTCACAAGGAACCCATCCATATTCCCTGATCCTATGGCTCACTCCTTTATGAGCTGCCATATTTGGAACCTGCTCCCAACATAAGCCAGCATCCAACAATTCTAGCTTTTCATTATGTTGTTACATCGTCATCCAACCTGATACGAACAAGCCACCACCTCTGTGGACTTATAGAACCCTACATTAGTCCCTAGGAGTTCCAACTCTGTATCCCATGCCATGATAACTCGTTACAGAATCATCCCAATGAGTCGGTACCGACTCGTCTACTTAGCCTCTCAGTAGCTAAGTTTCCTCCCATGCCTCTAGTACTCTTCTTCAAGTGCTTTAGACCCTGGCTCAACCCTCCTTGATAACTCGGCCTCCAATCCAAAGCTCCACTACTAAGTTCTGAAGATAACTCGACCCCAATCTAACATTTAGCCAAATTTTCCAACATCTTTATGTATAACAACTCCTTGGACCAAGCTCTGTCCATCCATGTAAGAGACTGACTCATAGCCTTTACCCTTATGACTCGTCACTGACTCATCCCTATGAGTCGGTGCTGACTCTTCACTTTATCTCCAATTGAGATGCGACCTATTATGTAGGCTCCCAGTATGCTCCAGAGCCCCAACTTCAAATTTTTTCTACTTCCGATCAACTTTGCCTCCGATTTACTCGGTTCACCAAAATATCTTCCTATGCATTCACAACACTATCAATCAATAACAAAGCATAACATCTAATTATAGCATAATAAGCAATTTTGTCCATTCAAACACGCAATTCATAGAAATAAGACAAACAGGTCAACATCTATCATTGATCTACATAAAACATTAACATATGAACATGAATCAAATGAATTCCAAATCAATTTGAGGTATATGCATAGTTAACATGTAATTATGGTTTAGAAAAGGGTTTACTATCAAAAATCATGTTAAGTTATGCAATTCTACTTAGAACAGCGAGAAGACATAAAGGACTCATTAATAACTGAATTCAACTAATATGAATGTAGATCTAACGCTAATAGCGATGAAATGCACTCCAAATCAAGCAAACTGACGATCTCTTTCTTCTAGTTGATGATCTAATCACTAACAAAAAATCTAGCTTGATTTAAGAGAGAAAATATGATGAATTTGGATGGATTTAGGGCTAATTAGGGTTAAACCTAATTTGGAATAAGAGAGAAAAGCTCCAATTTGATTCCTACAACTTCTATTTACAATAATATCTGTTTAGACTAATGAGCCAAATAATAAGCTTAATTAATTACACACTAATTCTGTAACGACCCGTAATTTTGCTACTTCGAAAATGAGAGATTGTTTATTTTAAATTTAAAAAAGATTTAAAACTTAAATAAATAAGTTATATATAATAAATAATAATAGAGAAATTATTATTCTTATAATTACTAATTAAAAAGTAAAGATTTGGATTTATCACAAATAAGAAAAAGTTAATTTTTGTTAAAAATAAATAAAGGCTTGAATAAATACGTTAAAATATTTATTTAAAAAGATAAATATTATTGAAAACATAAAATAAAGATAATGAAAGTATATTAAAAGATTTAAAGGTATATTAATAATAATTTTATAAAAATAACCAAATTTTGTCGCATTTTGTCAGTTTTACATAAATCGTAAAAATGGAGATTTTGATGTTATCTAAATATGATTTTAAAATATGAATAGACATATTTTAATTTATTTAAAAGAAGAAAAGGTTCATTTTTAAGTTTGGTTTACTTGAATATATAGTTTAACAAGAACATCAAATTTTGACTGTAAAATATGTCAAAAATGACACTATTTTCAACCAAAACAAGTTGTCGCTTCATTATTGCAACCTGAATAGTATAATGTAAACATATTAACAAAGTCATAAACATCTCTCTTATATTAAGAAAAGATTAATTAAGAAAAAGGATTAATTAATTAAAGTAAAGCACAAAATGACAAAAGGAGTTTACTTTTACAAAATATAACCAAATCTCTTTATTTAAATCTTATTTTTTACTAAAAAAATCATCATTACACTCATTTCCATCAGCATAAATGCATAAGCTTGTCTTATATAGAAAAGGAGCAAAAGGGTATTTATGTAATTTAAAAAGTAAAGAAAAAAGACAAAAACATTACATAAGGACGTAAATCAAATCCTAACATCATATCACATTTAATACACTTCTTATCATGCTTGAAAAGAGTTTTTAAAATGGTTTAAAAGTAAAAAGTAATAAAGGGTATTTTAGTCATTTTCACTTCCAAACTCAAGTATAAATAAGCATGCACACCTTTCATTTTTTGCACACTTCATTCTTTACCTTTCTCTTCACTTTCTCCATCTTCTTCTTCATCCTCTCTACTTCCATTTCCATGGCTTCCTATCTTAATAAAATTATGTCAAAATTATTCCAAAAATAATATAAAAAGAAGTATGCAACAAACCACTTCAAATCCCCTTCTTCATCCTCCTCTAATCCACAGCCGCCACCTACCTAAGGCCGTACCCTCCATCTAAATCCCAAGGCCAAATAAAAAAGAAAAAGAAAAGAAAAGAGAGCAACGTGCATTAGTTCGTTAGCTGTAAACACGTCAATTCGCCTATAAATTGACGGAGTAGAAATAAAGGTGAGAAAATTCTCATCGCTTTTAAAAGATCATATTTTGATTTTGTTATAATAATCATCTTATTGCATATGCAAGTATACACCCTTTGAAATGTTGTTATGTATGTTCGGATATTTTTGGGTTATATTTGAATAGTGGCAAGTGTTTATGGTTGTGGTTATTTATTATATAGTTTGTATATGGACCGTAATTATGTTAGTGATAAATGTTAAACTTGGTTATGCTCATTTTGATTAAGTATTCCCTTTGTTAAATAAGACCTATTTTGATGACATGATATACTTTGGAAAAATAAGTCTCTTTTTAAGTGGAAATGAAATTAAAGTTAAAATAAAAGAGAATTTGAAGTATGAAGCAAAACAGGATTTGAAAAGGATAGTAAAATTGAAATTGAGATGAATAGTAAAATTGAAATCGATTTTGAAAATTGAAATTGAGATTAAGGTTGAAATTAAAATTAGAATGAAAATTAGATTTGAAATTTAAGTTTTAATTTGGTTTAATTTGAAGTTAAAATTGAAATTGAATTGAAATTGGATTTTTAAATTTAATATTGAAATAATAGGAATAAAATAATATTATAATATGGAAATATTGAAAATACATTATAAAAGCTTTAAAAAGTGAAGATATTGATTTAAAATGATTTGTAATGGTTTTGTAAGTAAATAAATTTAATTTGGATAAATTATTCCAAGTGTTGAAAAATAAGTTAAACTAGGCGCGCGGTGCACTGATAGTTTGCGATTTCGCACCGAAAATTTCAAATCAGCGTATAGAGTGGAATATAGCTCAGAATTCTTCGAGATAAGAAAAATCCAGACTATTATATCCATATATTCTAAAAAAAGAAAGAAAATCAAAATTTCATTGAGTAGATTTTGAAATATATCCAAATCAAGTTTCTAGAAAAATCGCGCTAGTGTAGTTAAGTGACCGTAACGGAAAATTCGTTTAAATGAACGTTTTTAATTATGAAAAAATATGAAATAAATTTGATAAATCTATTTAAATAGTTTAAAAGAGATTTTAAGTGGAAAATATGAATTTTCAAATATAAAGAAAATTGTTTAAATCAAATAAGCTTATATAGCACTTTCCTCGGCACTTTTATGTTGCGAATTCTATAACATTTTTGAACATAAGTTTAAATGTAACAATTTTTCCTGGAATCGATTGTGAATACTTTTAAAAGGAAATTAAGCGTTTAAAAGATAATTTGGAATCTTTATAGTCAATTCCAAAATAAAGTTGATAACTGAGTATGTAGAAACGGCTAGTACATTTGTCCCGCCTATGAGATCTGGAAAGATAAAATTAGGTGTTTAACTAAGGTTAGAGATGGAGCAACTAATGCCCTGAACTTACCTGGCCTTTACTTTCTTTTCTTAGGCAAGGGGTGGAACAGATCAAAAGGAAATCCCAGATGCTCTAAAAAGATTATATCAAGTTTTCCAAAATTTAAGAAAACCGGTATTATCCAAAATTTAAACAATTTCCAAATTGAATAAACTACGACTTGGATTGCATAGAGATAATCTTCTTATACTTGGTATTAAAATCCGAAGAGGGAACTCATCCTATTCGTGGAATTTAAAAGGCGATTTCACCATTATTTCGCCCATAGCACTTGTTGAATACGAAAATTGATGTTAAGTAAAATCAGAACGATTTCTATGATCCTATTTACTCCAAAATGTTTGCTAATATTGATTTAGGGTTTATCGTAAACAATGTCTTTAATAACATTGTTTTTTGACCCACCAAAAAGTTAAGGAATTTGGATCGAGAGTTAAGTGAGGAAAATTGAAATATTATCCAAAGAATAAGAATGAATTACTTAGAATTACTCTAAGATGAAAGAAAGAGATTTCAAAATCATTTGAAAAGAAACTTAATGGTCATGTATACTCATATTCACTTTTTATCGATAATTGGATTTCGAAGGAATCGGGGTCGGATTTCGGTGATTCCTATTCGAAAACCACTTCGAACCAATTTGCATGTTCGAAGAATGAAGGTAATTGAAGATGGAGATATTGAGACGAATAATAATGAGGGACTTCTTGTTGATTAATTGGGGATAAACTCCTGATTCTCTATATTGTAGCAGTGGTCTCTTTGTTATGAAAAACATCAAAATCACAAGGACTTCCCGCCTAGTAATGGCCGAGGAAAGTACCTTCGGTTTTGTTCACTCCTAGAATGAACTTGTATGGATGAGTGTTTGACCTTGCAATCTAAATCACAATGAGTGATCTCTATAAAATTATATCAGTCGGTGGCGGAGAAGACCCCTTCTCTTAGCTTAACATCCATTCCCAAGACATACGAACTCAGGAAGTTATATGTTTATGGAAATCAGTCATGTGAATGTGGAATGGCAATGTGGCATTCAAAGTGAAAGAAGATGTGCTATGTGAAAAGGTAATCGTAGCCTCGAGCCTCATCAACCAAAAATGACCAAAACAGGGTTAGATGCGGCAAGGCTAAATGATTCATTCCCAATTAGGGTATGATCATCCTCTTCTAGATATATTTCTTCTCGCTATGATGTTTGAGATATAAATTAATGTGGTTTGTATGCTAGAGCACACTCGGTTAAAGGTCGGTAACGACCGGGGGATGACATATTCAGTACTACCTAGTTAAAGAGGTAGGTCAGTCTTGTGTTGGTAGATGGCAGATATTATTTATACGGAAATCCATTCTCCAATAAGAACTTGCGGATTTGTTTGTATTGGCGTAACGAATAGCCTCGAAATGCTATATGGGAGACCATTTCAGCTAAGATTAATAAGTTCATTTGCAAATGTTTTCAAAGAATGTCATTAAAAATAATATCAAACGTTTTGATATAAAAGTGTTTTATCTATCATAAGGTAAAAACCCGTCCGTGTTTATGTGTGGACGTGGTCTTATGAGATAATCTTTCTTTTCAAAGGATTTGATTCAAAGGCTGATTAATGACGCTGTTATTTATTATTAATTTTTTCTCACGCTGGTTTATCAAGCCTGATTCGGGTATTTTAAACACTCAGGTCAGATCCAAATAGTTTTAGGTTTAGTTGAAAACGGTTGGAGTTTCCAAAGGAGAGTTGGAAATATTCATATACCTATGGCATATTTTTATCCGCTTTGCGCTGTTTGTTTGTCTTTTTTTTATGGTTGTCGGCAATTGTAAGGACAGATGTTTATAACCGTCCAAGCTGAATTTAGGTTAGACTCTGATATATGCATTTTAAAAGTTTTCCACTGTAAAATATTATTCAATATTATATATTATTCCATTCGTGTAAGATTCTGTTCTGTCTATTTTCTTTATTACCCTTCATGTTCCTTCTTTCGTGCAATTAGAGTTGGATATGGGTGGTTTATTGTCGATTCAAAGGGTACGAAAAACGAGACTTGACAAATTCCGACCAGCGGTTATCTGAACTTAAAAAAGGCATAACTTTCTAATCGTAAGTCTATTTTTTTTATTTTGACCACTCTACGGAAAGGGAAACCATCATTTTGAAGCCACGAACAAATTTGAGACCCTAGTTCAACTCCTATTTAAAGTTATAGCTAAATAAGATTTTCAGGGTCAAAATGATCACATAGAAATTTGTAAAAAAATTTAAATATGTAAAATGTCCCTAAGAATCATGTCCTAAAATTATAGAATCATATGACCTCATATGAATAAATAAAAATATTTCATAATCCTTTAATACGTAAAATATGGGTCGTTACATTCTCTCCCCTTTAGGAATTTCGCTCTCGAAATCCATAAACAAGCCAAAATATAAACAACCATAGTTATCCTGCATGCCTAGCAATCATAAGTCGCCATCTAACATATCAAACATGTAGCCATGCAACCAATAGTATAGTCAATTTATCTAACATGCGGAATACTAACTTATCGAATATAATATACAATGATGAAAGAAGATACGATAAACGCTGGTATTCAAAGAGCTCTGCACACCTAGTCCTCATGCTCTCCTTAGTCTCCCAAGTACAACCATCATCTTCTAAGCTATTTCATATCATACCTAACAATATCGAGCATCCTACGGGATATAGAATCTTCTGATTCCACCTCTATATACTCTAGCAGATCCAAATTACCATACCTGAGTTGTGCACAAACTTCCATAGATAAGAGACATAGTAAACATTGTGCATGTCCGCCATCTTCTAAGGTAAGTCGACTCTATATGTTAGCTTTTCAATCCTTTCAATTATTGAAAAAGAACCTACGAATCTAGGTGCCAACTTCCCTTTTCTACCGAATCGACCTACATTCTTTAGAGGAGAAACTTTCATAAATACCCTGTCTCTAATAGAAAACTCCAAATCTCTTTGACTTTTATCCTCACAACTTTTCTGTCGATCTTAAGCAGCTTTCATTCATTGTCAAATGATCTCAATCTTTTTCGATGTCTCATAATATTTTGTGGCCCAAATATCAGTTTCTCGTCCGCTTCCCATCAATATGAAGGAGTGTTACATGGTCTTCCATACAATGCTTCATATGGAGCTATCTAAATACTCGATTGATAACTGTTGTTGGATGCAAACTCCCCAAATGCAAATGATTATCCCATGATCCAACAAACTCTATAATACATGCTCGCATGATATCTTCCAATATACGATTTACTCCTTTGGTCTGCCATCTATTTGTGGGTGATTAGTTAGAATAAGTTGTAGCTTCGTCCCTAATGCCACGTGTAAGCTCTTCCAAAACCCACTAATGAACAATAGGTCTCGTTCGCTCGCAACGCTCTTCATCATACCATGAAATCGTACCATACACTTTGCATACAACTTTGCTAGCTTGGATACCATTCTATTTGACTTAATGGGTATAAATCTCACACTCTTAGTCAACTGATCAACTATGAACCAAATGCCATCGTACCCTGCTCAAGTCCTCGGCAGTCCATCTATAAAATCCATCAATACTTGCTCCCATTTCCACTCTAGAATATCTAGCAGTTGCAATAATCTACTAGGTTTCTTCTGCTTTGCCTTTATCAATTGGTAATTCATACATTTGGAAATGAATGTCCCAGCATCCCTCTTCATGCCTTCCCAACAATTAGTTCGCTTCATATATCAGTACAATTTTTACCACCAAGATGAATAGTCGATCTGGAATGATGAGTTTCTCTTAGAACTTTATCTCGCAATCCATCAACATTGAGAACAAACAACCTTTCATTCTTACGACCAGCCTTCTCGGTCGAGTTTGTATTGCTTTATATTTTCAAATTCTACTCCTTACTCCATCTTTGTTACGATCTCTGCTATCCTAGCATCTCACCTCTTACTAGTACAGATCATTTCAATCAAAGTAAGTCTAATCGATAAGCTTGCCAACATTTTAGGTTCTAGCTCTCAGTGAGGCCTAAAAATCAAATCCAGCAATATAATCTATCTGCTTCCATTCCAAGAACATTGCTCCCAACCCAGCATGACTTCTATTCAATGCATCGGTGGCTGCATTGTCTTTTCCTGGAATATAGGAAACATTGAAATCATAAGAGGCCAAGAACTCTAACTATTGTTGCTAATTAAGGTTGAGATCCTTCTGAGAGAAAAGATACTTCAAGAATTTATGGTCTATAAAAAGCTTAAATATTTCTCCCAACAAATAGTGCCTCCACTTCTTCAAAGCAGAAACAATTGCCTCTAGTTCCAAATCATGAGTTGGGAAATTCCTTTCATGCAACTTCAGCTGTCGACAGGCATAAGCAACGACTTTACCCTACTACATTAATACTACACCGAATCCAGTACTATAAGCATCTGTGTATGCTGCCAATTTTTTATTTTCACTTAGAATAATCAACACTGGTGTACTCGTCAACCTCCCCTTTAGAATCTCAAATGCATACTCACACTTTGCATCCCATACAGAAATATGATTCTTCTTTGCCAAGTCAACCAACAGTGCTGCTACCTTTGAGAAGTCCTTTATGAAGCATCAACAATATCCCACCAAACCTAGGAAAATCCTCACATCCATAGCATTCCTGGGTTGATTACAATCTTTGACTACTGCATCTTCGTAGGATCCACTGCTGTACCCTATCTTGAGACGACATGACCGAAGAACCTCACTTCTTCTCTCTAGAAGTGACCGTTAGAGTACTTAGCTCTCCACTTGTACTATCTCGTTATGTCTAACACAATCCTCAAATGCATCTCATGCTCCTCTTTAGTTTTGGAGTAGATTAGAATATCATCCATGAACAAATCACAAACTTATTCAGCTGATCATTGAAAATCCTATTCATGAGATTCACATAGTATGCCATAGCATTGGTCAATCCAAATGGCATCACCAACCATCCATAGAAACTCAATGGCGTATGACACATAGTAAAATGCACACTCTTCTTTGCTACTCGAAGCAGGTGAAATCCCATCGCCAATTCCGTTTGAGAGAACACCTTCACACTATGTAGCTGATCAAACAAGTCATCAATGTGTGAGAGTGGATAATTCTTTATCACTTTATTCAGCTCACGATAAACCACAAACAACCTTAAAGAGCCATCCACCTGAGTTGCAAATACAACAGGTTCATCCCACTCAGATATGCTTCTTCGAATGAGCGATTTTCTCAGTAGTTCATTTACTTGGTCCTTTAATTTCTTATACTTTCTAAGTGTCATGCTCCTTAAAGGCATAACTATAGGTCTGGCTTCCTTCACTAAGTCAATCCGAAACTAGATGTCTCTATGCGGCAACAATCTAATTACTTCCTTAAAGATATCCAGATACTCTCTGGTGATCGACATGGATGACAAAGCCTCCTTTGGAACCTCAAGCGAGTATAGAAAGCTAACCGTTACCTCATCCTCGAGCTGGTAGCTAATCACTATCGTTCTCTCATCCACATCTTCGATTGTCACCAATAACTGCTCGCAATCTAATATAGCTGCATACCTCTTTAGCCTGTCCATTCCAAAGATAATCCTGAACATAAATTCAAAACAAAGCAATCACAAACAAAAGATCGCCCATTACTTGATAAAAATAAACCATTACAAATAAGGCACAGGCATGTCAAGCCTCCAACATGGTTTGTCATGATTAAGGACCAGTCTACTATCTCAGGTTCTAGTCCCAATCTATCCACTAGGTCATTACAAATGAATGAAGGTGCAACAGTCCTGACTGGGCCTTCGAAAATCGGCACCCATACTTCACTTGTACTTGAATGCCGCAGATTCAAACGCCGAATCTGGCTCGTCGGAGCTTATAACACATTAAGTATAACAATACAGCAGAATAGAAATGAATGATATCATATACAACTCCAATGAATACAATATCCAGAATGATATACAACAATGATATCAATAATGCTCAACAAATATCAAAGGTATGATACAATGCTACAGCGGAAAAGATATCAATAGAAGAGATAACTCCAAGTGAACTTCAGACAAGAATGAATCCACAACTACATCCTAATCAAAGCTCCAAGCCAAAGCTCCAAACCACAAGCTTGAACCACCATCAAGTTGCACTAAGATAAGCAAGTCCAGTCCATGAATCCGAAGACTCCAAAGAATTCCAAAGAGAAAGATGAAGGGTATCAAATCGATATCTACTATTTGACTATTTGAAAAACCCAACTCTAAACTGCCCGTGTGAAAATTGTGGGCATCCAGAGTTTAGGACGGAAACAATAAATTCCGGGTCAGTCATGGGACTGGTATGAGCAAACAAAAGCAGTTTATCTTTAAAACAAACAACAAAGGAATTTTTGAGAACATTGAAATTCGCAATGCTTTTTGGGAAATGAAACTTCCATAGGGCCTTCCACCACACACACCATGCAAGCGCACACTTGGAGGAAATTTCTCCTTATGACAGTCAAAAATGCTTGATACGTGAAAACCATTTTGATATTATTATTAGTGCATAGTGGAAAACATTTCTAAAGTATAATATTAATCTTAGCCAGCATAGGTACCATTATACTATGCCTACTATAGCTACCACCTGAAGTCGCAGGTAATACAATTGCAATCGTAAAGGGCTCGTATTGTTTGCTTGGATTTCCAATAAATGGTGAGGCTAAGGAACTTCCTATTGCCACATGGAAATTCCTCTGGAGGGACGCCCCGAGAACTTACCCAGCTCCCTGCCAACACAAGGTCGGTTACCCCCATCCCGGGAAGTAAAACCTAAGATATGCCACCCCTAGTCGTTTTCGACCATTATTCGAGGATCGTCTACACCAACAACATCACACAGTAATAAATTTATAGTGTCCACATGAGTTAAGTATCAGGGCTCCATACCATAATACCACCTTTTTCCTGAAGGAATGGACATACCCTAGGGGCACTACCCCTGCAACCTTGCTGCATCTTTCCTATTTCGACCATTACCGGATTGTGAGGTCCTGATGCAGTCTCGTCCACAAAGCTACGCTTTTTCACAAAGCCATGCTTTGATCAACAAATGATCAGCAGCATTTCGTGTGCCACATTACCAAATTAGGAATGTATCACTAATAACCATCAACTATATAACCTCTGAGCTCGTACGTCTCAGAGAAGGGTGTTAAGCTAAGAGAATAAATCTCCGCCACCAAACAGTAATGTATTTGATAGAAACCAGCTTTACATCTCAAAGTGTAATGTCAGACACACATCCATACAAGTCTCTTCCGGTTTGGAACAGAACCGAAGGCACTTCCGAAGAAACCCTTGCAAATCCTGATAATTCCTAATCATGTCCGGACTTCCCATCACATATGGAGTCTCTATACCGGGAACCAGTCGATGCAGAGACATTCACGAGTTATCCTTTCGCTTTGGAAAATATCCGGTCTTCTCCACCGATCTTCAAATGCTATCCATAACGTCGTATCATTATTCGGAATGGGTTATATGACACAAGGTCCTCTCCCGGTTAAACCGAATAATGAGCGCAATATTTAAAAACATATGGATAATGGGATTTCAGTTAAGTCACAACTTAAAATCCAAAAAAATTCTTTCAAATGGTTAAAACCAATTACCATTTCAAATCTTTAAACAAAAAGATTCATTTCAAAAAGTTCACCCATCTTTCATAAAGATCCATTCACAGATTTCAAAACAATTTCCATTTCAATTTTGAATTAACTCATTCAATCTTTAGATCAAAGATTTAATAGCTTTCAAACCGTTTCCAATTCAAATCTTTTATATAAAAGATATACCATTTAAAATCCTTTTCGATTTCAAAACAAGGTTTAATAATCTTCCACAAAGGTTCATTCAAAGCTTTCAAAACAATTCACAATTTCATTTCAAACTTGAAATCATTTTAACACAAATTGGAAATCCTTTCCATATATGAAAGCTTTTATTATTTGAAAACAAATAGTTCTCATTTTGGGAAAAACTGATTACATTTACATAAGTTAAAGCCATTCAAATATAAAACTTTGGTTTAAATTTAAATTCCCAAAACAATAATTTTTTTAAATGGTTAAAACCCATTTAAACACCTTTATAACTTGTATAATCTTTTTAAACCATAATTTCCAAATCATTGAATTCAATTTCAAATATTGAATTCAAATTCAAACCAAATTATTTAAATTTCAAAACTTTATTTAAGTTATTCAAAATAACTTTTATTTTTGAAATCCTTTTTCAAAAGCTTTCAATTCCAATTCCAAAACTATTTTGGATTCAAAAATTCAATCTTTATAATCATTAAAAATTTGTGACTTAACCGATTTCCTCGTGCAATCCATATTTGTGTGTGTAAGGTGTAGTCCAGGGGTTTTACACAATAGTGCAACATCATCAATCATTATAGATTCAAACACAAAAATATAGATAAGCGGTATATTCTTATAATGCTTATCTTCATTCACAGATCATAGATAAATAATATAAATTTCTCACAAATAAATAAATTACATCACAGATGAATAAATTACATCACAGTTCATAACTTAAATCAGAATAATTCATATCACAAAGCATCATATATCAATAATATCAAACAATTCAACATCAAATAGAATCCATATATCCATAAATAAGATCAATTTAATTATCTGATTAATTCAAATCAGATTAATCACTAATCCTAATTAATTACAAATTATTTTGATTAATTATTCTTTAATCATAAAATTATTAATTAATTATCCTTAATTAATAATTAAATCAATTAATCTTTAATCATTAAATAATTAAACCCTAATTAATCTTTAATTAATTACATTACATTAATTAATTAACCCTTAATCAACTATCATTTAATTAATTATTCTTAGTTAATTTCAATAAGTGATTATTCTTAATCACTTAATTAGCTTTGACTATTAATTAATTACTTTTAAATTAAGTAATTATCTTTAAGTAATTAATTACCCTTCAATTAACTTAGTAAATATCTTTTAGTTATAAATTAATGAGCCTTTAATAAATTTAATTAATTAACCTTAGTTAATCTTTAATTAAGTAATTATCCTTAATTATGATTATCCTTTAATTGTCTTCATTAATTAATTCTTCCTTAATCACTTTCATTAGTTAATAGTTCTTTAATTATTTAAAATTTCATCAATTAAAAGATAGCCATTTATCTTTATTATTATTATTATTATTATTATTTCTTATCATTTAATTTTTATTTAATAATCCTTTGGAAATAGGCCGTCATCAATATATTTTTTAACTGAAGATCTTTAAGTTAGATTAAGGATTATAAAACTATCTCATTTTCTCAATCATCCACTTAATTTCAAAAATTAAGTTTATAAACTTCAAACCCAAAAGTTATATAATTTAACTTAATAAATTTGAAACAAATTATTTTTAACCCTTCAAGTAATTTCAATTTAAACAAACATTGATTAAGTTAGAAAAGAAAAGTGTTTTAATAACCTATTTGCAAATTTAG
Organism: Allium cepa; assembly: GCA_030765085.1. Taxonomy (NCBI): domain Eukaryota; kingdom Viridiplantae; phylum Streptophyta; class Magnoliopsida; order Asparagales; family Amaryllidaceae; genus Allium; species Allium cepa. Next base: position 23,979,090 of record CM060938.1, on the reverse strand, counting down.
ATTTGTAAACTTGGTTCATTATTCTTTGAAACCTTCTTATTTCAAACCCTTTTTAAACTTGATCATTCCAGCTGATTTTAAACTTGGCTAAATAAATCTGTCTGGGACTTATTATATTTTTCTCAAATTCTAAAACTGACTTGTAACAGATTTTACTTCACATTTTTAAAATCCTGTTAAACATGTTAAGTAACCCTAGCTAGTACTGGATTTCCCCGAAACCAACTTCGGGTTGAACCCACCCCATCTCGTCTTCGAGTCACTCACGCCATTTACTCGAGACCATCACGAGTTTCCCATCTTCTTCTCCAACTTCACAATCACCAGACATCGAAGATACTTGGTGCACATGTACATTTGGTTGGAGCGCCTCCAATCATCGACGCGGCCATCCCCGAATTGCCAAGGATATCACGAACTAACCTAAACACCCAGAAACCTGAATCAAACTCGAGAACGAAATCGAGTCACTCAACCCAAAAACTGGAACCACCCCTCATCTAAAAAACACCACGTGCCGACGATCTACGCCTCTATCAACCTCGCTATTTCAACCAGGCCTTTGCCTCCAACCCACGCAGAGTCTCCCCCAGGTCCGATCGACCCTAGTGCTTCGATGGCGACCAATTCGCATAGGAACCCGCGTTGATTTAATCCGGTACTAAAACCCTAAATCCACTACGTATGCTTTCCATGATGAATTATAAAATCATCGAATATTTTTTTGATGATCCCTGACCAATAGACATGCTCCCACCTCGATCACGAGATTTATCATCGCACCGATCACAGAATTTGAAGAAAACAACAATTCTGTTCAACTCCCTTTCTCCCACGATTTAATACATTAAAATTTCTGATATAACTTCCTAAAATCATCATTTTTGAAGACGATTCAGATTATATAATCCAATCGAGAAATCTTACTAATTGAATTCTGGATGTTTTTAGTTTTTTTTGTTTTCCCCGTATTCCTTGATTTCTAGTAATGCTATTTGTATTTGATGCTTCCAAATAGTTTTAAAACCTGAATTAGGTCAATTCAACCATATTTTGTTTAAAAATTATTGGCTAAAACTTTTTAGATTTTGAGATAAGTTTTTTTTTCTTTTCTTAAATTTTCCTGTTAACCTGCTACTAACAGAGTCTAATCTACAAACATGCATCCATAAATTCACACATATATACTTGCAGATATAATCCATCCATGATCATCACATGTAGATCAATATTTGAGCCAGATTTTAAATTTTTATAAAATGAGGTTTGCTCACCTATGATTTTAGAGCAGAGGCCTGGAAATGAGAGACAGAGAAACAAGCCTTGGACTTAAAATCTGGAATTGAAACTGCGATTTCTTTTCTTTAACTTGAATTTTGAACTGCACTCTGCATTTGATCTGGAAATGATGATCTAAAGCTGAAACTTGGATTTGATTTGTTGAAAAGATCCTGAAACTTGCTTGTTTCAAGTTTGAAGTTTAAGCTTTCCAGGTTGAACTCAAAACTATCTTGATTTCCAGGTTTCTCATCATTTCGATTTCAGGCTTGATTTGCTCGAATTTTCTTTTTCAGGTTTGAATTGTTTTTTTAAGGTTATGATCTGGTTCAGGCTTGAGTTTTTCTAGTTTTCTTGTTTCTGATTTCTCTTTGGTTTACAGGTTTGTAGATGAAAAGAATTTATTTTTTTGAATAAAAGGAATGAAGAGAAGGTTTGGACCGAGGTAGACAACAGATTTCTTCTTTTACATATTTTCCTATAATTTTAAAAATACTATCTTGCCATTTGTTGTATTAGTTAACCTTGTAATTATATGTTGTTACTTATTAAACATTTGTCACATGTTTCTTAAATTATGTTTAAGTCCTCACTCTAATTAATTTTACAAAATTGTGTTTTAAACCTTGTTTATAATTAATTTATGACTTTGCTTTGAACCCTTCTTTATTTTAAAGCTTGTGAATCATATCTTAATGTTTTTAACTTATATATATTAATAAATTATATTTTAGATATTACTTTAATTTTTTTATTCATGAAACATGTTTTATCTATTTTATACTTATATTTCAAAGGATATATTTACAATATCAAAACTTTACATTTATACTAACTATATTTTATTTCAAGTATATAAAAGAAACATAATTTAAATCTTTATCACATCTATTCTTCACATTACAATTTTAATTTAGTTCAAGATTTTAATATACATATATTTTTATACATTTTACATTCATACTTTCCTTATCATTTATTTTTGTACAACTTTTAAAAGAAAAGGATGGTTTAAAAAAAAATCTCGATTACATATTAACAAATAGTCACTTTTATTCTCAATACATTGATTTAATTTCAAAATCACATTTTATTTTTATACTTAGACTATTTCATAACAACTGATTTGGAATCAGATTATCCATTATTACAATTAACTATATATATATGTATTAGTTCTTTGAAATATAAAGTATGATAAATCCAATATTTATTTATAATCAAATTCCAAATTAAAATTCATTTATTTAAATAAAGATACATCTTATTTAATCATATCTTAATCAAATAAATCACGTTACAAATTTATTTTCTAAGATGTTTAGATTTGAATCTTAATTTCAAATTTTATTTCAATCTATTTATATTAATTACCAAATATTTCAAAATTTAATCCCAAAGATTAAATTAATTATCAAATTATTCTTAGCTAAAATCCAGGAATGTTATAGATTCCCCCCTTTAGAAAATTTCATCCTCGAAATTTGAAACTAGGGAGACAACAAAGAATAGATGAAAGATAGAGAAATGAATCACCAGATCAATCTAAATATCTATTCTGCATTTGGCTTACCAAATCAAAATATCAATAATAGATACAAGAACGAATCTATTTAACTCTTTACAAGATACTCGGGGTCATCTAGATCTACGAAATATACAGAGGCATTGGTTAGTTCGAAGGATAACCAACCGCTCGTAGAATATATCTAGACGCAAAAGAGCATACAAATATGTGGATATAAATCCAAAACTTTTTAGTATAGAAACCAAAGTTTATCTATCAACCAAAGCAACCAAAGCAAACAATTCATCCAAACAAACAATTCTGACCCATCTGGAGTTTGTGTCCCATGTAAATATATCAAAGCTTCTTCCTGGAGCTGCCAGGAATCATCAAAGAATTGAAAATAGAATGATGATCAAAGAAGATTGGTTGGAAAAGATTGTTTCCGTTGTTGTTACAGGGCACTGACCATTCGTAGTGGTATTTCCCTGTCCCCTATCTCGTCCTCTTCTTGCACTCATACTTACTATCGGTGAATAGTAAGAGAAATTATCGAGGCACTCAGACGGATATCTTAGGGATATACTCATTCTAGGGTATACTTCACCATATCTCTAATGAGTTACCTAATGTGTTATACTCCTGAGCTAAAGTTTCAACCTTCTGCTCTGATACCAATTGTAACGGTCCTGACTCGGCCTTCGAAAGTCGGCACCCGTACTTCACTTGTACTTGAATGCCGCAGATTCAAACGTCGAATCTGGCTCGCCGGAGCTTATAACACATTAAGTATAACAATACAGCGGAAGAGAAATGAATGATATCATATACAACTCCAACGAATACAATATCCATAATGATATACAATAATGATATCAATAATGCTCAACAAATATCAGAGGTATGATACAATGCTATAGCGGAAAAGATATCAATAGAAGAGATAACTCCAAGTGAACTTTTGACAAGAATGAATCCATAACTACATCCTAATCCAAAGCTCCAAGCCAAAGCTCCAAACCACAAGCTTGAACCACCATCAAGTTGCACTAAGCTAAGCAAGTCTAATCCATGAATCTGAAGACTCCAAAGAATTCCAAAGAGAAAGCCCAAGGGTATCAAATCGATATCTACTATCTGACTATCTGAAAAACCCAACTCTAAACTGTCCATGTGGAAAATTGTGGGCACCCAGAGTTTAGGAAGGGAACAATAAACTCCTGTCAGTCATGGGACTGGTATGAGCAAACAATGACGGTTTATCTTTAAAACAAACAACAAAGGAATTTTGGAGAACATTGAAATCCGCAATGCTTTTTGGAAAATGAAACTGCCATAAGGCCTCCCGCCACATACACAATGCAAGCGCACATTTGGAGGAGATTTCTCCTTATGACAATCAAAAATGCTTGATATGCGAAAACCATTTTGATATTATTATTAGTGCATAGTGGAAAAAATTTCGAAAGTATAATATTAATCTTAGCCAACATAGGTACCATTATACTATGCCTACTATAGCTACCACCTGAGGTGGCAGGTAATACAATTACAATCGTAAAGGGCTCATATTGTTTGATTGGATTTCCAACAAATGGTCAGGCTAAGGAACTTCCTACTGCCACATGGGAACGCCTCAGGAGGGACACACTGAGAACCTACCCGGCTCTCTGCCAACATAAGGCCGGTTACCCCCTTTCCGGTAAGTAAAAACTAAGATATGCCACCCCTGGTCGTTTGTGACCTTTATATGAGGATTCTCTACCCCAACAACATCACACAGTAATAAATTTACAGTGTCCATATTAGTTAAGTATCAAGGCTCCATACCATAATACCACCCTTTTCCAGAAGGAATGGACATACCCTAGGGGCACTACCCCTGCAACCTTGCTGCATCTTTCATGTTTCGACCATTACCGGGTTGTGAGGTCCTGATGCAGTCTCGTCCACAAAGCTACGCTTTTTCACAAAGCCATGCTTTGATCAACAAATGATCAGCAGCACTTCGTATGCCACATTACCAAATTGGGAATGTATCACTAGTAACCATCAACTGCATAACCTCTGAGCTCCTACGTCTCAGAGAAGGGTGTTAAGCTAATAAAATAAATCTCCGCCACCAAACAGAAATGTATTTGATAGAAACCAGCTTTACATCTCAAAGTGTAATGTCAGACACACATCCATACAAGTCTTTTCCGGTTTAGAACAAAACCGAAGGCACTTCCGAAGAAGCCCTTGCAAATCCGGATAATTCCTAATCACGTCCGGACTTCCCATCACATATGGAGTCTCTATACTGGGGACCAGTCGATGCAGAGACATTCGACGAGTTATCCTTTTGTTTTCGAAAGTATCCAGTCTTCACCACCGATCTTCAAATGCTATCCATAATGTCAAATCATTATTCGGAATGGGTTATATGACACAAGGTCCTCTCCCAGCTAAACCGAATAATGAGCGCAATATTTAAAAACATATGGATAATAGGATTTTAGTTAAGTCACAACTTAAAATCCAAAACTTTTCTTTCAAATGGTTTAAACCAATTACCATTTCAAATCTTTAAACAAAAAGATTCATTTCACAAAGTTCACCCATCTTTCACAAAGATCCATTCACAGATTTCAAAACAATTTCCATTTCAATTTTGGATTAACTCATTCAATCTTTAGATCAAAGATTGAATAGCTTTTAAACCCTTTTTCAATTCAAATCTTTTATATAAAAGATATACCATTTAAAATCCTTTTCGATTTCAAAACAAGGTTTAATAATCTTTCACAAAGGTTCATTCATAGCTTTCAAAACAATTCACAATTTCATTTCAAACTGGAAACCTTTTTAACACAAATTGGAAATCCTGTCCTTATATGAAAGCTTTTATTATTTGAAAACAAATAGTTTTCGTTTTGGGAAAAACTGATTACTTTTACATAAGTTAAAGCCATTCAAATATAAAACTTGGATTTAAATTTAAATTCCCAAAACAATAATTTTTTTAAATGGTTAAACCCAATTAAACACCTTTATAACTTGTATATTCTTTTTAAACCATAATTTCCAAATCATTGAATTCAATTTCAAATATTGAATTCAAATTCAAATCAAATTATTTAAATTTCAAAACTTTATTAAGTTATTCAAAATAACTTTTATTTTTGAAATCCTTTTTCAAAAGCTTTCAATCCTAATTCCAAAACTATTTTGGATTCAAAAATTCAATCTTTAAAATCATTAAAAATCTGTGACTTAACCAAATTCCTCGTGCAATCCGTATTTGTGTGTGTAAGGTGTAATCCAGGGGTTTTACATAATAGTGCAACATCATCAATCATTATAGATTCAAACACAGAAATATAGATAAGCGGTATATTCTTATAAAGCTTATCTTCATTCACAGATCATAGATAAATAATATAAATTTCTCACAAATAAATAAATTACATCACAGATGAATAAATTACATCACGGTTCACAACTTAAATCAAAATAATTCATATCACAAAGCATCATATATCAAGAATATCAAACAATTAAACATCAAATAGAATCCATATATCCATAAATAAGACCAATTTAATTATCTGATTAATTCAAATCATATTAATCACTAATCCTAATTAATTACAAATTATTTTGATTAATTATTCTTTAATCATAAAATTATTAATTAACTATCCTTAACTAATCATTAAATCAATTAAGCTTTAATCATTAAATAATTAACCCCTAATTAATCTTTAATTAATTAATTATATAATTAATTTACCCTTAATCAATTATCATTTAATTAATTATTCTTAATTAATTTCAATAAGTGATTATTCTTAATTACTTAATTAGCTTTAACCATTAATTAATTACTTTTAAATTATGTAATTATCTTTAAGTAATCAATTACCCTTAAATTAATTTAGTAAATATCTTTTAATTATAAATTAATGAGCCTTTAATCAATTTAATTAGTTAACCTTAGTTAATCTTTAATTAAGTAATTATTCTTAATTATGATTATCCTTTAATCATCTTAATTAATCAATTCTTCTTTAATCACTTTCATTTGTTAATAGTTCTTTAATTATTTAAAATTTCATCAATTACAAGATAGCCATTTATCTTTATTATTATTATTTTTTCTTATCTTTTAATTTTTGTTTAATAATCCTTTGGAAATAGGCCGTCATCAATATATTTATTAACTTAAGGTCTTTAAGTTAGATTAAGGATTATAAAACTATCTCATTTTCTTAATCATCCACTTAATTTAAAAAATTAATTTTATAAACTTCAAACCCAAAAGTTATATAATTTAACTTAATAAATTTGAAACAAATTATTTTTAAATCTTCAACTAATTTCAATTTAAACAAACATTGATTAAGTTAGAGAAGAAAAGTGTTTTAATAATCTATTTACAAATTTAAATTTGAAAACTTGGTTCATTATTCTTTGAAACCTTCTTATTTCAAACCCTTTTTAATCTTGACCGTTCCAGCTTATTTAAAACTTGGCTAAATAAAACTTTCTGAGACTTATTACATTTTTCTCAAATTTTAAAACTGACTTGTAATAGATTTTACTTCACATTTTTAAAATCCTGTTAAACATGTTAAGTACCCCGAGCTATTACTGGATTTCCTCGAAACCAACTTTGGGTTGAACCCACCCCCTCTCGCCTTCGAGTCACTCACGCCATTTACTCAAGACCGTCACGAGTTTCCCATCTTCTTCTCCAACTTCACAATCGCCAGACATCGAAGATACTTGGTGCACATGTACACTTGGTCGGAGCGCCTCCGATCATCGACGCGGCCATCCCCAAATCGTCAACGACATCACGAACTAACCTAAACACCCAGAAACCGGAATTAAACTCGAGAACGAAATCGAGTCACTCAACCCAAAAACTGGAACCACCCCTCATCTGAAAACCACCACGTGCCTACAATCTATGCCGCCATTAACCTCGCCATTTCACCCAGGCCACCAACCCATGCAGAGTCTCCCCAGGTCCGATCGACCCTAGTGCTTCGACGGCGACGAATTCGCCTAAGAACCCGCGTTGATTTAATCCAGTAGTAAAACCCTAAATCAACTACGTATGCTTTCCACGATGAATTATAAAATCACCGAATATTTTTTTTATGATCCCTGACCAATAGACATGCTTCCACCTCGATCACGAGATTTATTATCGCACTGATCACCAGAATTTGAAGAAAACAACAATTTGTTCAACTCTCTTTCTCCCGCGATTTAATACATTAAAAATTCTGATATAACTTCCTAAAATCATCATTTTTGAAGACGATTCAGATTAACAATCCAATCGAGAAATCTTACTAATTGAATTCTGGATGTTTTTAGTTTTTTTTTTGTTTTCACTGTATTTCCTGATTTATAGTAATGCTATTTGTATTTAATTCTTCAAATAGTTTTAAAACCTGAATTAGGTAAATTCAACCATATTTTTTAAAAATCATTGGCTAAAACATTTTAGATTTTGAGATAAGTTTTTTTTCTTTCTTAAATTTTCCTGTTAACCTGCTGCTAACAGAGTCTAATCTACAAACATGCATCCATAAATTCACACATATATACTTGCAGATATAATCCATCCATGATCATCACATGCAGATCAATATTTGAGCCAGATTTTAAATTTTTATAAAATGTGGTTTGCTCGTCTATGATTTTAGAACAGAGGCCTGGAAATGAGAGACAAAGAAACAAGCCTTGGACTTAAAATCTAGAATAGAAACTGCAATTCTTTTCTTTAACTTGAATGTTGAACTGCACTCTGCATTTGATCTGGAAATGATGATCTAAAGCTGAAACTTGGATTTGATTTGTTGAAAAGATCCTAAAACTTTCTTGTTTCCAGTTTGTAGTTTAAATTTTCCAGGTTGAACTCAAAACTATCTTGATTTCCAGGTTTCTCATCATTTTGATTTCAGGCTTGATTTGCTCGAATTTTCTTTTTCAGGTTTGAATTGTTTTTTAGGTTTTGATCTATTTCAGGCTTGAGATTTTCTAGTTTTCTTGTTTCTGATTTCTCTTTGGTTTACAGGTTTGTAGATGAAAAGATTTTTTTTGAATAAAAGGAATGAAGAGAAGGTTCATACTGAGGTAGATAACTAGATTTCTTCTTTTACATATTTTCCTATAATTCTAAAAATACTATCTTGCCACTTGTTGTATTAGTTAACACTTGTAATTATATGTTGTTACTTATTAAACATTTGTCACATGTTTCCTAAATTATGTTTTAAGTCCCCACTCAAATTAATTTTACAAAATTGTGTTTTAAACCTTGTTTATAACTAATTTATAACTTTGCTTTAAACCCTTTTTTATTTTAAAGCTTGTGAATCATATCTTAATGTATTTAACTTTTATGTATTAATAAATTATGTTTTAGACCTTACTTTTTTTTTTATTGATGAAACATGTTTTATCTATTTTATACTTATATTTCAAAGGATATATTTACATATCAAAACTTTACATTTATACTAACTATATCTTATTTCAAGTATATAAAAGAAACATAATTTAAATCTTTATCACATCTATTCTTCACATTACAATTTTAATTTAGTTCAAGATTTTAATATACATATATTTTTACACATTTAACATTCATACTTTCCTTATCATTTATTTTTGTACAACTTTTAAAAGAAAAGAATGGTTTAAAAAAATCTTGATCACATATTAACAAATAACCACTTTTATTCTCAATAAATTTATTTAATTTCAAAATCACATTTTATTTTTATACTTAGACAATTTCATAACAACTGATTTGGAATCAAATTTTCCATTATTACAATTAACTATATATATGTATTAGTTCTTTGAAATGTAAAGTTTGATAAATCCAATATTTATTTATAATAAAATTCCAAATTAAAATTCATTTATTTAAATAAAGATACATCTTATTTAATCATATCTTAATTAAATAAATCACATTACAAATTTATTTTCTAAGATATTTAAATTTGAATATTGATTTCAAATTCTATTTCAATCTATTTTATATATATATTTTTTTTTTGAAAAAAGGATCCAAAAGCTTTATTGATAATGCCAACACATTACATACAAGTTATATACATAAAGAAACTGTTGAGCACAAAAAAAAAACAGGCAACCCGTATACTCTACAGACAAAACACAAACCCTAAATACATTGCGATAGTTTCGCGACTCATGGCGGCTCGTTCTCTCTCCCTTGCAATCTTTCATCTCTTTCAACGATAGTGATAATACTATCAGTGCATCTAGACAATTTTGAGCTCTCTGTTTCTACATCTTCTCTATCAATCATGTATCTTGAGGATGAAGCAGTATTGGGGGAATTAGGGTTTTTGGTTACGGTAAGGTCAACTCGCAGAGGTATGATTTCCCATTTTTGTATGATGTTGTCCGCATTGATGTTGCTGTGGTTGAAAAACTTGGATCTATTGATGATAAAGTCTCGAACATTGGATTTGATGATGTTACAGACTGTGATTTTATCTTTCTTTTCATTGTTAAAGATGATATCATTCCTATTTTTCCAAATGTACCAAACGGCTGTGCTAAGCGCAGCAATTATGATGTCTTTCTTTATACTGTTGACTGTAAAATTTTGGGATATATATGTGACAGCATCTAAAAGAGAAATATGTATGTCTCCATGAGTTATAGGGTCCTCCATCATGGTTCTGATCCAATACCACACATGTTTGGAGAAGGAACAGTTGAAAAAAAGATGGTTACATGTTTCTATTTCCTTTTTGCACAATACACATAAGTTATCTTCTGCTACTCCCTGTAGTTGTAGCTTATCTTTTGTGGGAAGGTAATTGAAAATTGCTCTATATAAGCATACATTCATTTTTGGGAGTGATGTGGTATTCCATATGATTTTATGATAATTGATATTGTGGAGTTTGACTCTTATACTATTCCATGTATCATGAAAATTGAACTTGCCATTTTTACTGCTGTTACAAAACCAATAGTCTTCTGTTTTATCATGATGTATAGGAACTTTCCTTATTTCCTCACTTATGTTTCCTAAATATGAGATGTTTTCTGTCCTCCAACAATTATCAGATATGATATGACTTACCTTATGATTATGACCTCTTGTATATGATAAGATTTGCTGCCCCAGTTTTTCCAATAATGTAGAACCATTGATCCAAGGTATAAACCATAAACTGGTGGATTTACCATCCACAATTCTTCTGTCAATCAATTTTTGAGCTTCTTTTCTGTAGTATAACATTTTCTTCCAAGTGCATGAAGAATTGTTACTGAAGTTAGCTTCCCACAAAGTCTCGTTGTTAGCATATTTTGCATTAAGCCATCTAGCACTATAAGATGAGTTGTTAAGGGTTTCCCATATTCTTTTGATGCAAAATGTATTGTTAATGTCTGACAGTTTTTTCAAACCCATCCCACCTTCAGCTTTAACACTTGTGACTGTTTCCCATGGTACCTTGCTGTTTTTACCTTTCCAGATGAATTGTTTACATAACTGATTGATTTTGTGAATGGTTAGGCTGGGTAACATGAAACATTGCATCCAAAAACTGACCATTGGGTAGACAACAGCTTTAATTAATTCAATTCTGCCTGGGACAGTGAGGAATTTGCACTCCCAACCATGCATCTTATTTAACACTCTGTCAATAAGTTGTTTACAATTTGAATGTTTGATGTATGTGACAGACAAGGGTAGTCCAAGATACATGACAGGTAGTTCTCCTTCTTGAATATCTAGAATGTTGAGTACTTGATCCTTGTTGCTGCAAAACTTGTTGAAAAAAACTTGGGTTTTGAGATTATTCATTTCTAATCCAGTCACCTGCTTCAGTTTTTTAAAACAATTTTTAACTGATTTGGCTCCCACTGCTGTAGCATTTATGAAAATTAACAGATCGTCTGCATAAATGAGATGTGTTATGTTTGAATTGTTTTTGATAACTGATTCTACTTTTCCTTTAGTAGCTTTTGCATCCATCAACAGAGTGAAATATTCCATGCATAAAGTAAATAGGTAGGGGGATAGGGGATCTCCTTGCCTTAATCCATTACTTCCAGAAAAATATCCCTTGTGATACCCTTCAATGGAGAATGAGTAACTAGGAGTAGTTATCATTTCTTGAATAATGTTTATCCATTTCTCTGGAAATTCCATGCTTCTCATCATGTGTAGGATGAAATGTCTGTTTACTGAGTCATAAGCCTTTTTAAGATCCACTTTTATGCACATTTTATTACTGCCATGCTTGTTGAAATTCCTGATGTGTTCATGTGCAATGATTATCCCATCTTTGATTTGCCTGTTTGGTAAATATGCTGTTTGATTATCAGAGATTAGTTCTCCAAGAACATACTTCATTCTATCACATAACATTTTGGATAAGATCTTGTACAGCATGGAACAACATGCTATAGGTCTATAATCTGAAACTGTTTCTGGAGTTTTGACTTTTGGGATTAAGGAGATAATAGTATGATTTATTTCTCTCACTATTCTGCCATTGTCAAAGGAAGTTTGCATAGCTTTCAGAAGAGATTTTTTTAATTCATTCCAATGTCTTTTATAAAATTTTGCATTGAAACCATCATATCCAGGGGCAGTATCATTGTGTATACTGAAAATGGCTCTTTTTAATTCTTTTTCCTCAAATGTAGCATTAAGGAAATTTTTACCCCAATCATTTATTTTCCTTTTTGGAATGATATTTGGAAACTGATCAATCATGTTTCCTCTATTGTATATGTTGGAAAAATATTTGACAGCTTCATCTTCTATCTCTTTTGAGGTTTTGACTACTTCTCCATTTTCTTTTATGATATTTTGACAACTGTTTACAAATCTTCTAGTTGTTTGTTTTGCAAAGAAGAATTTCGAATAGCTGTCATCCCATTTGATCCATTGGCATTTTATTTTTTGTTTATTGTCCATTGCTAGCAGCCCCAATTTTTTTGCCAAATCTACTTGTGCTTCATGCAGCTTTTGTGCATTTGATGAATTATGATTATTATCTAATGTTTGTAATGCAATGTTGACCTTTTGCTTGCATTTTGATACTTCTGTCTGCAAATCATTTTTTCCTTTGCACCATCTTTTAATTTCTCTTTTGATGTTTTTCTGCATTTGTATGAGGTTGAAAAGTTGATTTTCTTCTGGGAAAACAAAATGTTTTTCAATTGTTTCTTTGTACCCCTCACAGTTAACCCAGTGATTTCTGAATTTAAAAGGTTTTGGTCCTTCTAATGTTTGTGTATGGTTAAACTGAAACATAATAGGAACATGATCACTGGTAGATAGGTCTAGATATTTTGCATGAGAACTTTTGAACATGTTTATCCATTCAATGTTGCATAATAGTCTGTCAATCTTTGTAGCAATGTTTTTGTTTGGTCCAGATCTCCATGAATACTTAACCCCTGAAATGTTGATTTCTTGAACTCCTGCTGAATTTATAAAATTGTTTAACTCCTGAATGTTTCTTGTTGTCAACTTATTTCCTCCCACCTTTTCTTTCAAAAACCTAACACAGTTGAAATCCCCTATGATGCACCAAGGGGTGATGAATGTGTTTGCCTCTTTTTCCAGTTGATTCCATAGTGGTTTCCTTTCAGATTCAAGATTTAATGCATATATGACAGTGACAATACATTGAGCCCCTGCAGTATTGTTTAGCATGCATGTAATGTGTTGTTTGCTCATAGAAATTACATAGCTGCTCCAAATATCCGAGTTAATCATGATGAGTATTCTGCATTTATGATGATATTCAATGTTGTTGATGCATGTCCATTTATTGCCCCATGATTCCATAAACAGCTGAATTTTATTTCTTCTCAACTTATTTTCAATTAAGCAAAACATAGAAGGTTTTTGCGAGAAAACAATGTTTTTTACCTCTAGAACATGTGCCGCCTTGTTAAGACCTCGCACATTCCAGCACAAGATTGACATTATTTGGATGAGCTTGCTTGACTCCTAGTTTTTATAGTGGGAGTCACACTATCATGAATCACTTTAGTCTTTTTCTTTTCTTGGGGATTTTTCTTTCTCATTTCTGATAGCACATTTTCAAATTCAGGGTTGATGGATGTGAGGTTTTCTGGTGAATTGTTGAGAGTGTTGATGGTAGCAGGGTATGTGGGATTGATACATGATTGAGATACAGAAGATGCTTCCACATTTGAGTCTTTCATGTCTGATTGCACCTGAAAAGGATTAAACACTACAGATGTTAGATCTGAAATTTGAGGGTGAAAATTATTTGAGATATGTTCAATATGATTTGGTAACTCCCTGTTGGATAAATTCTCTGATGATGATAAATTGACTGAGACTTTTGTCGATGACGTCTTAGCAGTTGGATCCAGAGTCTTGGTGCTTGTAAGTGATTCTTCTGCACTGTTTTGTATTTGATTCATGTCAGAAGTACAAACGAGGGGTCCCTTTGCAATTGTGGCAGCCATGCTGGATTGAGAAAGAGGTTTAGATACTACACATTTAGCTGTTTCAGTTACTGGCGAGGCTACAATTGCAACTGTAGGATTCTTTGATGACATCTGATCTGTCTCAACATATAAGACTGATGTATCTGATGGAGAGACATCTTTATTCTTATTATTTGTATAATCTTGGACATTGGACTCTTCAATTGTAAAGTCTTCTGTGTTGTGATGTGCTGTTGCTTCTGAGTTGATATTGTTTCCTTCTGATGCAAAGTCTATAAGATTTGCCTGTTTGTTGCATGATGTGGGCTTTGGAATCCATTGCTGTGTATAAGATATAGGACATTCATTGTCGACATGTCCGAAACATACACAGTTACTACACACCGGGGGTATGAATTCATATTCAACATTTTGCATTACACAATCTCCTTTAGGCAGTTTTATTTGTACTTTATCAAATTTGAAAGATGCATCAACTTCAATAAGCATTCTGGCAAATGTTATTCTACTTCTGTTTTTGGTATGCTCATCCATTGCAATCGGTTTGCCAATCGTACTAGCAATTTTACATAGTGAAATATGATTCCAATATGCAAAGTTTAAGTTAGGAAATCTCACCCATATAGGAATAGATAGCAATAGATCTTTTTCATATTTGATGGAACTGTTCCATTTTTTCATGATAATGAATTTTCCATCCATCATCCATGGTCCTCCTTCTAATATTTTATCACAATCTTCTGCTAATTCAAATTGAACTAGATAAAAACCATTATCTCTAGCAAACACTTCAAATTTACCTTTTGGAGCCCACATTCTTTTTATATATGCTTTGAAAAACATATAGTACGGCCTTTTACCTACCAAGTATATGAGAATAGAATTGGACCACATTTTCTCTGCTGAGATTAGCTCTTCCTCTTCAATAATGGCTGTTTTCTTGTCATTAACAATTTCTGGGTCAAAGTATTGTATTAGATCTCCTTGTTTTTTTCCTTTAACCAGTTCGCACCAGTTTATAGGTTTTGATTTTGTAAAAACTGCTGTGCCGATTGATGCATTTTTCCTCCTAATCTGATTTTTCTGTTGAACCATTTCTGATTGAGGAGCTGAATTAGTGAGATCTGCTTCCTCCTTTTGCCTATAAGCCGAGAGAGCCTGCTTATCCCTACGATCCATCACCCGAGACGTCTCCTTTTGCCTGATAGCCGATAGGGCCTGCTTTTTTCGTCAATCCATCACCCGAGTCCAGCCGTCCCCCTCCGCATCCTCCCCTCCCAGATCCGAAAGTGAGTTTGTCGCCATTAGAAAGTATATTTAATGACTTTTTTGATTATTTCAATCTATTTTATATTAATTACCAAATATTTCAAAATTTAATCCGAAGGATTAAATTAATTATCAAATTATTTTTAGCTAAAATCCAAGAATGTTACAGAAGGAGAAGCACCAGTATTAAACAATTCAAATAGAAATATCACCAATAAAAAGCATACCTGAATGATGAATCCTTTCTCGTTTGTCGAGGGAGCACTAGACGAAGATGGGACTGTATCCAAGGCATACGCCTTCACCATCTACTTACTCTTTACCGGTTCTAGACAATTCTTCTTCAAATGCCCGGGTTTATCACTATTATAGCATTTCTTTTTCTCACTTGTCTTGTAGTCTTTAATTAGATGACCCTTTTTGTTGCATCCATAGCAAGTATGTTCCCATTTACCCATCTTTTTGTCACCTTTTCCTTTGGACAGCTTTCTCTTTCCATTCCGCTTCTTCTATCTTTCATCGCCTTGCCGCGGCTTTGGCTCCTCTTTTTTTGTAGAAACAACAATAGCAGTCTAACCTTTACGGTACAAACTCTCATAAGAAGCGCCTTCTCTACTAGCATTTCAAAAAGCTCATCAATATGATCCACTAGCTTCTCTGCCTAGTAGTCATCCAAGCCAATGCTGAATTTCTCATTATTTTTTCAAGGTAGTATTAATGAGCAACACCCATACTTTGACAAAGCAACAAACTCTGCCAATACTCAAAAACTGACATCTCTTGTGACGACCCACCCTTTTGGACGGTTTAAATTGACGATAAACCACACATGTCTAACTCAAACCATTCAAAGGGGAGTTTATTAATGGGATTTAATAAGAAAATAAGAGAAAAGAAGGAAAACAAAATATAGAATCTCGTAGCGAAATGATAACATATAATAATCAAATAAATAGTTCATGAAGCTGTTTCACAATGTACATTTGATTTCAATTTTTACAACTAAATCAAAGTAAAATCAACAAACATACCAAACTAATGCAACAAAATAATAAAAGTAAACACAATCTAGCAAACTCTATCTTCATCTTCAAGGAATAATGGTCTTCAAGCATTGAAATACTCAGGCTGACTCGAGCGTAATGAAAAGACAAAACACTCGAGTCAGAACTAAAAGTTTTAGTGTAAGTTAAATCAATAACAAGTAAATATGAGTGTAATAGCTTCAGAGATGATTACAAGACTTTCTATCTCCTATCAAATGTACAATGTGAGCGCAATAACTTAAAAGTGTTACGGGATTTTCCATCTTCTAAGTATCCGTCAAACTATCCACATGTTGTAAAATACGCTATATATGTAGGGTCTATCAGTAATGTAAAGTATTAAAATACCATTAAGGCTTTACATTATTCCCCCTTAACACCTTTCTAAGCAGGTAGTCTATGCAGGTCCTGTAACACAACCAGTAACGTCGGTAGCCAGTGAGTCCCCTATAGGTACCATACTAAAACAAAATTGCAGTGGGCGCGAATAAGGATAAAAGTATTATAAGGCACGTATGGCAATGCCCAAGGTAAGATTCTACCAGTTTACCATTTCTGGCTGATTGTAACTGTGACGACCCGACTTTCCACTCCCGGAAATCGCATCATCTTTAAGAAAGAAAGGGATAGAAAAGAGAAAAGATAGAGAAGAAGAAGAAACAACACATCAGAATCTAAACAGCGGAACGAATAAATTATATTAATCACGTAATACTTTACATAGTTTACAATCATTATCAGAGATACACAGCATAATCAACTCATACTAGACAGTTATAAACACCTGTCTAGTTATACAACATAATGCAACAACTCAGAGAAACACACAGCGGAATATTCTATAGCTATACGCAGAAGCCTCCTGCTCCATTGCTCCTTCAGAATTCGTCAAGCCAACTTAATTCCTAACCTGAATTCCCTTGGCTACTCGTAAAAATTTGAGTACCCAAGAGTTTATGAAAAACAAAAATAAACTCCGGGTCAGACATGGGTCTGGTGTGAGTAAACGGTTAAAGTTGCTTAACTTTAAAAAAAAACTTTTTGAAAAGAAAAGGTATCACGTAAGACTTCCCACACATAAACATGGAAAAGTTTTTACCTTACGCTAACCAAAACATTTGATAGGAAATCCGATGATATTATAATAGTGTCTAGGGTTTTCAAATAAATAAGAAATAGCCGAAATTATTACATTCATTAAATTCCAGCTACTAGCCACAAAAGTGGGTAATACAATCAAAACCGTTGGCACTTATTGGATTTTGGATTCCATACAATGGCAGTGCTACTGGGGTACCGCCCGTCACAGTACGTGGCCTAGATCACCGTACCGAGGAGCCACCCTAACTCCCCTGCGACACAAAGCCGGACCCGTTCCTTACTGAACAGTTCCGAATAAGACAACCCCGACGGTTGTAGATATTCAACCGTCCACACAGCCGAAATATAAGGGACCTCTAGACAGGGGTAAATCTTACTCTCCAGTGGGTGCGACCCACGAAGCTTTGCTGCACCTCCCCTGTTTTAGACATTCCCGGTTGATGAGGCTTGAGGTTACGATTACCTTTATAGGACACATCACTTAGAATGCTCATCGTCCACCTGACGATGTTCTGAAAGCATTCAATCCATACAAGTTCGTTCCGGGTTCGAACGAAACCGAAGGCATTATCTCGTCACACTCATTTTGGAATCGCCCTCAGAGTTAACGACAATAACCCTTGCACTTTAAATCACCATCTCGAATCTATAAGGTCTATTCCGTCAAACTCATTACGGAATCACCCACAGAGTTATACTGACGTATAGCCCTTACACCTCGAGTCTTCACAAGCTCCACTTTGACTCACGACCTAACGTTATTTGGAATCGATGTGGTTTTCGGATATCCAAATATGGAAACCCGATCCCAGTCTCATCGAAATCCAAAGCGTGTCTTTTAGGTTCAAGTTGTTTTAAAGGTTTTAAACAATTAAATTCAACTATCTACATACACACAGAATAGATAATTCACAATTCACAATTGATAACCAACATTATCAAATAACAGGTAATCCATATTATCAATATCATAATATATAATTCATATATCAACATCCCAATTGATAATCTATATCACAATCCAATCAAACATCCATACCACACAACCATACTTATCTCATTACTGAGATCACAAAGCATTCAAGACAATCAATGTCATCCAATCATTCATAAGCAATGATTAACTCAAACCACAAAACAATTAATTTAAACTGAATTAAATTAACTATCTCTAATTAATTTAAAGTGAATTAAATTAATTACTTAATCACTTAATTAATTTAAAATTAATTAAATTAATTACCTTCATCCAATATCTTGCTTAAATAACCATTAGTTAAATCAATCAATTAATCATAATTCAACCTTGATTAATTAACTCTTAATAAAGTAATTAATCCTTAATTATTTTCATTAATCATATCAATTAATGAACCTTGATTAATTAATCATGCTTAGATTAATTGCTTTTAATTAATCAACTTAAATACAGTAATTAACTATTCTTAATTACTTCTTAATTACTTTATAAATCCTTTGATTTATTACCCATGTAATAAACCTTTAATTACTTTAATAAGTAATTACCCATTTAAAATTACTTTCCAATCAGTAATTTACCTAACTCAATTACCTCTGTAATTAATCAATTACTTATCTTAAGTAATTAACCTTATCAAAACTTATTAAGTAAACATACTTAATCATTTATCAAGTAAATATTAATCAACAAATTAATTAATTTACTTGATCAAACTCATCTCAAAAACAAAATTGAGTAATTCATTCCTTAATTGCTCATTAACCAAATTAATCTTTAATTAATAGATTAATTATCTCCAACTATTAATTAATAAACCTTAATTATTAATCAATCCTTTAATACAAAATAAATAATCACTAATTACTTCTATTAATTAATTAATTAAACTTAATTAACTAATTAATCAACTCTTAGTCATTAATTAATAAACTTAATTATTAATTAACAATCTTAATTACAAATTAATTAATTCATAATTAAAATTAATTAATCCTTAATTAAAATTAATTAACCTTAAATAAAAATAGTTAATTAATTCTTAATTAACTAGCATTATATTTTAATAATTCTTTTAATTATTAATTAAGAAAACCCAATTAAAACTTAAATAAACCTTTATTAATTAATTACTATTTTAATTAACCTTTAATTACTTAGTTAATAAGTAATTACAATTTAATTAATCATTTGTCATTAATTAAATCATCATCTTAATTAACAGTTAATTAAATAAATAATTATACTTAATTAATTACTTAATTAACCCCTTTTTAAATAATTAATTAAATAAATTAATTAACTTAAACTTCTTTAATTAACTAACTAATTACAAATTATTAATACTTAATTATTATTTAAGATAAAATATTATCTTAAATAAATCTTGAAATCATTATTTAACTTAATTCCTTAATTAAATTAAATTATAAGAAATCATTAATTACTTTCACTAATTATTAATTAACAAATCTAATTCCAAGTTAATATGTTATCTTAAACTTTATTTGTTAATCAATAAAAACAATTATAAATTTACTTTATTATTTCCAAATAAGTTTGAAAACAACATTAGCTAAAAACATTTAAACAAATCATATAAATTTCATATATAAAACAATTCAATTTCATAAACAAGAATTTTACTTTGATTTAAACTATTTAAAGTTTTTTTTTAAAACTTATTCATTAATTTTAAAAAATTTGTTAACACTTTAGTTCGGGTTTACCCTTTATTTACTGGGAACAAAGTACATGGATTTTAAATCCTAAAAAAAAAACTGTTTTAATCTAAAAACTCAAAACTGTTAAACTAACAGTTTACACAACACATCATTACCCAGATCACACGAGTATAAACCCGAGCCACGACCAAAAATGCACGAGTTTCCCCCGAGTCCTACTCCCTTATTACCCTAACTATACCCAGTATCCAACTCCAAAGCAAAACCCAAAACAACTGACACCACCATCCCCACCATGCAACCTGCACCGTAGCCCGACCTTCTCCAGTCAACGGCAACACCTTCGGCAAATCACCCTAGCCCCTCGCAAGCCCCTACGACCAACAGAACGACACTTCAAGCTTTGAATCAAAATCGAGTACATCAGGTGACTGAACTCAAAAACCCCTCACCAGAAAACCCAAAAATCGTCGCCTCCGATCATCAACAAATGCTACAACTCCGGCCATAGTCCACCCACCCACCAAGCTTCCTTCACTCCAATTTTCATTCAACTCGATGCAATAATGAGGTTGCAGTGATCAATTTTCCAGACAGCTTCTAAACTAGGTTAAAATTAAATTTCTGACAAATTCAAACATCAAAGTGATTTAAAAATTATTCTACTATTTTTCCTATACTCACAGATGTTTACACTAACTCCATGAAGATTTTCAAGCCATCCAAATGCAAGGATCATTAGTTAAAGGTCAAAACTCAATTTGCAGAAAACCCCCAAATACTCCCTCACTACAATTTTAAAAATTATAAACTTCTTTCCAAATTTCATGCTTGCAAATGCAAATCTAAATCATATAGTTATCTCATCAAATTTTATCATTTGATTTCAACATTTTTTTTAATAAACTGTTTATAGCATTTTTGATTTCCTGGTACATCTCAAACCAGAGACTTTGTTCTATTTATTTTTTTAGTTGTTAGTTTATGCTTAAATTACTATTTTGTTTTGAATCAATGTTCTAATAGTTGATTAAACAAAATAGCTTGAAGTTTTGATGTTATCTTAATTCTGCAGTAAGTATAACAGAGAAATAAATGTTATTATGCACAGTAAAAGAAAAAATAGAACAAACATATTGCATGTCTATATCTACACAGAGGCAACATATATACATATAAAATAAACCACATCACAAATGCAACAGATACTTAACTACTTAGTCTTAGTAAAATGTTTACTCACCTCAAATTAGAAGTGCAGAGTTTTGAAGATGACTGGAAATTGCAAAAGAATTTGAACTTGAAGTTGAAGCCATTGAAACAGAGATGCCTCATGTTTGCATTTGAAAAACTGGGAAACATTTGAGCTTGAACTTAAGAAACTGAAGCCTTGATCAGATTTTCTTGCATGCATTTGAATATTTGGTGCAGACACTTAAGTTTGAAGCTTTTTAAAACTGGAACTTTGCATGCATATGAAAATTGGGTGCAGACATTCAAAATGCATAATTCATTGCACTAGCCTTTGGTTTTGAGAGTAAACTGCAAATATGCAGTTTTGTTTGGAGGAAATGATAACAGGCTTATGAAATTGATTTTGGTTTTTTTTTTTTTGAAGGCAACTGCAGGCTTGCAGTTGATTTGCACGCAAAATACTTCAGGTTGCATGCATTTTAAAAATTTTGAGGCAGACAAGGGTAATTGCAGATCTGGGTTGATAGATTTGCAAAATACTTGAAAACATGATGCAGGTTTGGTTTTAAACTGTGAGGCTTTCAGATTAACAAATTTGCAGAATTTGTTTTTGAGCATTTGTTTGAGTTGAGGAGATTACAGGGTTTAAACATAAGCAATTTACAGAGTTGAATTGCATTTGAATTTTGAGGCAGATACTTGGGTTTGAGGAGTTAGATGCAGATTTTGGTTTTGAATCTGCAGGCTTTTGTGAATTTTTTTTTGAAAACTGGATTGATATTTGAACAGTGTTTCAGGTTTAATTTGAAGAGTTTTCAAAGTTGCATGCATATTCAAGTTTCTCTTAGGATTGAACTTAGATTTTAAAGAAAAAGAAATGAAGAGAAAGAATGTTGGTTTATATAAATGTTAATTCCAGTTTTATTAAAGTTAAAAGAAAATAAAATAAATTTGACACATGTCTTTGTTTACACAAAGTTTGTAACACTTGTTATCAAAGTGTTTAAGAATTAAACACTTGTCAATATTAAGTTTATTTTTAATTCTAAAGAAATTTAAAAGCATTTTAAAATTATTTTCCTAATTACTAATGTGTTTCTTAAATTTAAAAATATACTTATACATTTATAAATGTATGCTAGTTTATAGAATACAATCTTTTAAAAAGAAATGCAACTAAATATAATTTAAATAAAATTATACAACATTTCAACCTTACTTTAAAATGTTATTTTAAAAAGCCCTTTGTATTTATTCTTTATTAAATAAACACAAATCAAATTTCTACAAAAGAAATAAAACAAATCTTATTTTAATTAAAATCATTACCTATGTAATTTAAAACCAAACCATATTATTATTTATATTTTAAAATGTATGTATATTCTTATTATAAAACCAATTTATAACCAAAATTAAAATATTATTTGGTTAATTATTTTTGAAAATAACAATTTAATCAATTCAAATAATTAAATTAAGCGATTATCAGCATTTTAAACTTCTGGAAATTCCGGGATATTACAGTAACACATTGCCGCAGTGACTGCCGACCGAGTCCACCACCCCAAAATCAAATAAAGGTGCACCGATCAAGTCAAAATCAATATAGTAATACGAAGGGTGGGGACCCTAAAGGTAGCTAACTTCTTGGCCAGACATATGCTCCTGTTTTATTCATTTCAAATTGACATAAGTGTCAGGGTCATCTATCAGCGTTCACTTTCTTTATTTCAGTAAACGATGCCAATTCAACCTCAACATTCTGGATAACATCCATCGCATATACAGTAATTAAAGTGGTTTCAATAGAATAACAGAGAGTATGCCATACATCCGGATCTGGTCTTTATAATAACCAATCATCAATTTTCACACCGGTTGGTTCTTTTAAATTCCAAGAACAAGTCATATTTCATATCGAAACATCATATTTTGCTTCAAAAATCATTTCGAATTCAAATAGGTTATACCTTCCAAACATTCATAATAAAATCAATGATTTAAATCTAAACAATTCCCACTTTAAAAAGTTTGCATATTATAAATGATTTGAATAATGAAAATAGTTTGAATATTGAAAATAGTTTGGAATAATTAAAAAGTTTAATATTGAAAAATAGCTTGTAATAACTAAAATAGTTTAATATCGAAAAATAGTCTGTAACAATTAAAAATAGTTTTAAAGACTAGAAATAGTTTGAATATAAAATAGTTTTAATGTTGAAAATAGTTGGATAATTAAAATAGTTTATATATAAAAATAATTTGGTTATTAAAACAGTTAATATATTAAAATAGTTTATATTAAAGCCGTTTCTTCCTTTTCAAAACAATTTGAACTAATGTTTCCCATTTCAAATCACTACAAATTCAACTTTTCAACTTCCAATTTCAAGTCAACTTCATATTCAAATTCTGATTTACATCAGCCTTAATTCAATAAAATTTCAAACTTTACATCAAATTCAATTTAAACAGTTCTATTCGAGTGGTTGAAAGTCTCAGTTCAAATTCTCATTTTAAAACATTTTTTGTTTAAATCCATTTCACGTCCAAAACTTTAAAATACCAATTTAAATCATTTTCATTAAAGTATTTAAAGTTTAAATTAAAATGTAAACCTTTCTAACTATTCACTTTTGATAGATTTAAGTCATTTCTCAAATTTTAACTTTAAAATTTCAAATCATTCAAAAACAGTTTCAATTTCAACGTTTTCAAAGCTCGAATTAGAAAATAATTAAGTTCATATAAATCATTTTTTTCCTTTAAACACCGTTTAAACAAATCCAATTTCAATAATTTAAAATTATTTAATTAACTAATCTGATGCCTATATATAGTTTTCTACCCTATGGCTAAGTGGTCAGTTATTTCAACTTTAATTACATGGATGGATATATATCATTTCAACCCATAATTAAATGACATAGGTATATATCATTTCAATCCATTTTTTAGTTTATTTCAAATATTCCAAATGATAATATAAATGATGTCAATTAATAAGTATGTAATAACAAGAACATGTCAAATAAATAAACGACCATTCATCTAACATCAATTACTGATTTGAAATCACTCACTTTTGGTTTATAGCCCATTAAAAATCCAATAAAAGTCCAAAATTTCAGCAGTCTCCAAATTCACTTAAATCAATTTCCTGTTGTCTGGAATTTTGATATGAACCCAACAGAAGAAACCGCGCGTTAATCGAAGTTCGTATGCAAAAGTTATTCGAGTTAGAAGTTTGAATTTTTTTAAATTAAACTAAAATAAGTAAGGGCAAACACGTAATTAGTAACATCTTACTTAAACCCTACGCGTAAACATCGATCAGACCCATGCTAATAGCCGCCACCTTTCAAATCGATGCTGTTGTGCCTATGTGGATTCATACCAAGATCCTAAGCCACCACGCCCCTGTGCAAGCCCAGGCACACCCTTGGACCCATCGATGCCACCTCTGATAGAGCCTAGAGGCTCCGCCACCACCGACCTTAATCGCCCAGATTTGGTGAATTCGAGCCCATATTTGATGATCCAAACTAATAGATGCACTCCACTCAGCCCCCTCAACAAGCTGCAACTCCCCGATCGTCGAATGGTCGACGATCGATCGTTAAATGACAAGCCCAAACATGAACGATCGTGACTTTTTCATCAATTTGTAGTCAATCTGGGGTTCGAACTGAGAAAAAATTACGGAAGCTGATTCCATTCATCGAGAGCTTCTCGATGATATGTTATATCATAGGATTTGAGAAATTTGAATTTTAGGAGTTTGATTTGAAATCAGTAATTAGGGTTTGGCTAATCTCCACTGAGAAGGAACACATTAGAACTGAATTGTACGTATGTTTATAGAATAGAAGGCTGCTAGGGTTTATAACAACATACACATACACAAAGATATATATATATATATATATATATATATAGGAAAATATGGATAGGAATGGATGGAACAGATCGATTGGGTCGAAGTGACAACGAAGACCCGAAAAGCCTGTTTCGTTCCCGAAACAAAAGTAGGTCATCCTATATATCGAAATATAGGTTTCCAATATTTTTAAACTCAATGAAACTAATTTCAAACTCTAATTCTATTATATATAGAAGTTAGCTTTCAAAATCAAATTATTTTAATTAAATTCCTTTAATCGATT
Organism: Allium cepa; assembly: GCA_030765085.1. Lineage (NCBI taxonomy): Eukaryota > Viridiplantae > Streptophyta > Magnoliopsida > Asparagales > Amaryllidaceae > Allium > Allium cepa. The sequence continues at coordinate 23,953,366 of CM060938.1, read as the reverse complement.
TCTACGCATTACGAGCTCGCACAATCAAACGATAAGTCCGATCGCTACGAAACTTGAAATTTTATAATAATTCACTATTACGGATCTACTGAAATTAGTTTGGTAAAAATTCGAGACAATGCACAAAAAGACTAATTTTACACGTTAATTAAAACAATCTATTTTAAAAATCAATTTAATCACTTTTAAATTCTAAAGTAAAAATTTTCTGTCATCATTCTTTATTAAACAGGAATTAATAATCTTTTAAAATGCAATTTTCCATGTTAAATTCAATGTTTAAATATTAAATTTATTTCAACGTTTATTTACAACTATAATAAAACCCGTTCATTATATATTTAAATCACAAATAAATTCTTCTATTTCGATTCACATTCTTATTATTAAATCAACAATTCCCTTATGAAATTTATTAACATAAGTTTTCATTTTATTACACTCATCACTCAATAGATGACGTTTTTCTTATATTAACTGCAATATTTCAATTACCATTAATTTCATTGTTTTCTAAATTAATTTAATACAGATTAAATAATAAAGTGATAAATAATACAATTGTTACATTCAAATAATTTTGAACATACTTATAGATTTATTGTTTACAACAAAGATTATAAATTTACTTACAAAAGTTAAAACCAATTTCAATTAAATAACATCTGATTTCCTCATTTTATACATCATTTATTTTATTCATTATTAATCTTTATTATTTCAATTGATTGAAATTAACATTAACATAGTAGTCAATTACATTCAACAATATTGTTAAATTATATTTTAATAAAAAAATCATACATAAATCAAAATTTTAATTGCTAATAATATTAAATTCTAAAGTCTTATTTAACTAGACATTTTTAATTATAAAAAATACGGGTGGTTACAATCTCTCCGACTCAAAACTTTTCGACCCCGAAAAGGAACAAGAAAGATCAAGTGATTTGATATATTTTATTCAAAATAGTCAATTTATAAACAACAAAACTTATCTACTTAAGTTTAATAAAAATTTAATAATAACTCAACTTCTATGAACTAAATTCACAAAAAATTTCGGCAGCATCTCTTTTGCGCGGTTAGGTCCATAAAAATAACAATAACAATACCAATAATTATATAGTATATATATCATATTTCAATAATAAAACATCCCAAAACATGGAAAAATAATAAAATACCATTATAAAAACTGTAATCCGAAAACGTACCTATTTGTCGGGCAACAAACTCTATTTATGAAACCAAAAGCAACAGTTATTGCTTCCATAAATCTGTATCTTACTTACATAATCCAAAAAGGCCAAAACTTTGTAAAAAGAGCAATATAATAGTTGTTACAATTAATATCACAAGCAACATGCAATATATAATAATCACATGCAAACAAAATGCAAACCATTATATACAGCAGAAGAATCCATCACACATCTATAGCACACAAAACTAATGGTTTGTTCGGGTTCAGAAACTTTTCATCATACAAGGGTGATAAATAAACCACCAAGTGTGCCTTATGCTCAACAGCCTTAGGTAATTACGCAATAGATTGTTCATACAACCTTGAACAATACAGAATTTAAATATTATTTAAGTTTGTACGTTGTACGTGTATCATTTTGTACACAATATCAATTCTGATCGCATGTTTGAATGCACAAATTTCACTTCCAAACTAGTATTGTTAACCCAACCACTCTAGTGCGGACTTTGATCCAATTTCTTGATTAGAAATCTCCATTCTCCTCTCATAACCATAAACTATAATAGAAACTTAAAAATCACATCAACAATTCATACCAAATGTTCACCGTCAAGAACCGAGCGAACAATCCTAATTCGGACTGGTGTGAATTACTACAAATCATGTACTCGAATCTGGATCAAAACGGTTACGCGAATTTACTTTTCGTTTATTTTAATTCTCATTCATTCATAGAAGGTTATCTTTTATTAATTTAGATTCATTTACTTACATGAACTATTCCCCATTCAATATTTAAAATCACCAATGAATAAATTCTTAAAGTATTACATGAGTTTCTTTTTAGTTTATTTCACATTTATTATTTATATGTAACTTAATTTCAATTTAATATTTATATTCATAATGAAGCATTATTTAAATTCGTCAAATTTTATTTCACATTCATTCCTTCGTATATAGTATCATTTAATATTAAATCTATTTATGAATTATTTCAGTATTTTCTTAAGTTTATTATTTTTTTACTTAAATTTGTATTCATTTTTACCATTCAATTTGATTCTTAAGCATTTTAGAACATTACCTAAGTTTGTAACATTTCTGGTAACATCTTAATTCTTTATTTTTAAACATAATTTCATTTGGAAACATTATATTACTCAAGTTTTTACTTGTTTGATATTCCATTATCTTTTAGTTTACAAGTTAAAAAAGTTCAATTTCTTGTATTTTCATTAACAATTATCTTTCAATTCAGATTTTAATTTAGAAGTTTCTGACTTATTGAAATAGTCAAGATTCCATTCTATTACAACAATTGAAAACCATTGATTAAAAGAAAAATCAAGAACTAAATACCAAGTTTTATTTCAAATCGTCTTGAAAAATAATATATACTTATTGCTTTTGTGTATCAAATCACACTTAATGGATTGAAATCAAAATTTCTTAATCAAACAAATGTGTAGCAAAGCTACTATATTAGTCTCCCCCCACTTTGAGACACGAAAATGAATGTCAATGATGCGGCCGTCATCACCAAAATTATTTTCCAATGATGGAAGAAAGGAGTACAGAACTTACTTCCCTTTTTAAAATTCTGTAAAAACATTTCTTTCAATCTTATTGAAAATATTTCTATTCTAAAGTACTTCCAAATCTTACTAATATAACTTTTCCAAAGCCTTTGAAAACCAATTTCAACCGAAATTTAAGTTCTCAAATTTTCAATTTGAATCTATTTTATTTGTAAATCCTATTTTATAAACCATAGTTATAGATCACTTTTTAACAAACAACATATCGCATACAACCATATCCATTTGTTAAAGATTATTTTTTTATACACAAAATATAATTTGGTAAAATTATTTCGTTTACCTAGTTCAAAAACAATTTTGTGTTGGTTTACCCTGTTTAAGTGTTTAGAAATCCCTATCGATGTCATAGCGTCCTATGTACCGACCGAAATTCATAAATACTCAATAGAACAAATTAACACAACATAAAACATTTTTATGCACTAACAAATATGCTCTCCCGTATATATACTCTCAGACCCATTCAGGGTATTACTAACCCTATCTCTTATGAGTTAATCCGCAACAGGATAAGGTGTCTCAAAACCAAAGCTCCGATACCAAGCTGTGATGCCCCACCCCGAGACCCATATTAACAAAGAGTATTACAGGGTAATACTGTCTGCTAATGTAGAAAATAGGGCTGGATAGGAGCGACCATCTATAGCCTTTTCTTAAGTATCTATTGAACACGTCGACAAACGCCATTTTTTTCTCTATCTCAAGTGGGTTGATATATCCAGTAAATACTTAATACAAATCCATAGGTGGCTATAGGATCTATATGAGCAAAATACAATAATTCGAATGCAAAACACATCATAGAACAGTAGATCATCACATATATATACATATACAGATGCACCACAGAGTATACAAAATGATACATGTGAAGTGGTATAGCAACCACAATATGCAAGTGAGTTAAAAGAATATACATATCAGAGTAGCAAAAAAAGGACTGCACAATAAGCTACAACAAAAAGAGCTAGCAGAATAGTTCATGCGAAAGCATAATAAGCTAAGTCCAAATATACCTAACCTGAAACACCTGACCTGAGTATAAAACACACAGGTCAGTCCAGCTAAACAAATCAGTTTAGAAGGATAAGCGATTATATGAACATATGGATAATGTGATAATATTCTCGAGCAAGAAGGGACAACTAAAGTGCATGATTACACCAAATGATAATATGGTATCACTACGCAAACATATACTTTCAAAAGAGATAAAATAACCCATAAAACGCTAAAAGTAGCGAGCCTCATATCATCGGCATTCATAAAACATCAAATATAGTTTAGGGAAAAACCTATAACCGTCATCTTGACAAACCCAAAACATGCATATAGAGTTCACATCTCAAACATGCCATAAGGCAAATATATCTCCAAGGAGGAGAATCAAATGTCAAGTAAACGCCAAAAGGCAAATCTCATATAACGCCAGTGTAGGCAATTCAAATCTCAAAATAGAACTTCCCAAAGTTAAAATTCCCAAAAGGTAATCGTCACAAAGATATATCGAATGGTTCAAAGGACCAATTTTGAAAAGGGGCAATACACTATGGAAAATAGTCAAAAAAACCATCTCAAAAGTATTTACATGTGCATATGGCCGAAACCTTGCCAAGTACTATTATCTTAAATAGGTACCTCTCCCGAAGGAAAAATGTCACAATGAAAAATACGCTGCAATGGAAAATACGCCGCAATGACAAACATTTCGAAGACAAATACACCGCAATGGCAAACATCGCAATGGCAATGACCCGAAGGTCCAGTATTGGCACGCCGTAATGGTAAATGTGTCACAAACTCTCAAATAGGAACCCGAATAGTGTTAACGTGCGTCTCATACCACACGTTCGCACTAAACGGTTTACTAATCACCAATAAATTTCACACTTAAAGAATTAAAAAGTTTACCTCATCTCATCGGTAAACTCGACCCAAAGGTCAAAACGATCAAACGGACAAGTCAAGAATTAACCGATAAGATAACGCATGTGTCCCATACCATGTATTTTACGAAACCGTTTAATTCTCCCTCTTATTCGCTTGAATTATGCAAAAACATGTAATTTATATATAAAATAATTTATTTGAGAAAACAAGCTTTTAAAACCATTTTTCGAAATCAATTTTGAAGTCAATATTTGAAAATTCCCTTATTATAGAGAAATAAATAGACTTATAGCTTAAAATAATTTATAAATATTACATAATAATTATTTTAAATGCCAATTTATTTTAAAATTGTTTGGAAAAATCTGTGCTCGAAATCAAAGAAATCACTCAAAACCGTCATTCAAATTCAATTCAAATTCAATTCAAATTTGAATTTCAAATTCATCAAAACTTGGCTAGCCTATTGATACGCATCATAGCCCTCAAACATTTCAAAAATATCACAAAAACATAAAGTAAAAGTCAAAAGTCGGACGGAAAAAGAACATAAAAACGCTTAGGCAAAATAATACCCAGGTCTAAAATCTTCTTGGGTCCAACTTTCAGACATAAAACAAGTGGCCAAACGACCTTTAACTGAACTAAAAATTGGTGTGCACAAAGTAAAAAACTTCGTCTTTCAAAAAATAAAAGAATCAATGAATTCCAATAGAAAATGAAAAAGTGACGCTGTCCCAAACATGGACTCGGACCATGTTTGTAACAGTTCATCAAGAATGTGCCTAGGCCTGAAAATTCATTCCGGGTTCAACTTTCTGGCATAAAACAAAGGACCAAACATCTTTTGATTAAGCTCAAGATTGATATGCGTATAGTAAAAAACTTTATCTTTCAAAATCATGCAATTTGGATTAAGTGTGAGAAAGTTATGATGGCTCAAAGATGAACCCAGGCAGTGTTTTTACAGTAAAACTTTCATTTGCATGTTGTTTCTATATTCTCTATAGGTTACTAGAGGCTATCTTTTATGTAAAACTTCATTATTTTTTCCAAAATCTAGATTTTTGCATAACTACATCAAGGTGAGTTGAAATAATCACATAATCTAGCTGAGCCAAGCTCACGTCTAACTCACACCATTCAAAGGGGAGATTAACAATGGGATTTAATAAGAAAATAAGAGAAAAGAAGGAAAACAAAATACAGAATTTCACAGCGGAATGACATATGATAATCAAATGAACAGTTCATGAAGCTGTTTTACAATATACATTTGATTTTAATTTTTACAACTAAATCAGAGTAGAATCAACAAACATACCAAACTAATGCAGCAGAATAATAATAGTAAATACAGCCTAGCAAACTCCATCTTCATCTTCAAGGAATAATGGTCTTCAAACACTGAAATACTCAGGCTGACCCAAGCATAATAACAAGACAAAATACTAGAGTCGGAACTAAAAGTTCTTATGTAAGCTAAATCAATAACAAGTAAAATGAGTGTAATAGCTTCAAAGATGGTTACGGGATTTTCTATCTCCTATCAAGTGTACAACGTAAGTGCAATAACTTAAGAAATGTTACGGGATTTTCCACCTCCTAAGGATCCGTCAAACTATCTACATGTAGTAAAAATACGCTATACATGTAGGGACTATCACTAATATAAAGTATTAAAATACCATTAAGGCTATACATTGATCCCCCTTAACACATTTTTAAGCAGGTAGTCTATGTTGGTTCTGTAACACAACCAGTAACGTCGGTAGCCAGTGAGTCCCTTATAGGTACCATACTAAAACAAAATCATAGCGGGTGAGAATAAGGATAAAAGTATGACAAGGCACGTGCGGCAATGCCCAATGTAGGATTCTACCAGTTTACCCTTTCTAGCTGATTGTAACACGTCGCCATGGTGACTGCCAACCGAGTCCACCACCCCCAAAATCAAATCAAGGTGCACCGATCAAGTCAAAATCAATATAGTAATTTCAAATTTACACAAGTATCGGGGTCATCCATTAGCGTTCTCTTTATTCATTCTACTAAACGTCGCTAATTCAACCTCCATATTTTGGATAACATCCACCATGTACATGGTTATTAAAGTGATTCCGGTAGAGTAATAGAGAGTATGTTGTTCATCCGGACCTAGTCTTTTTAATAACCAATTGTCAATTTTCACATCGGTTGGTTCTTTTAATTTCCAAGAACAATCCATATTTCATATCAAAACATCAGATTTTGCTTCAAAAATCATTGCGAATTCAAATAGGTTATACTTCTAAACATTCGTACTTAAATCAATGATTTAAATTTACACAATTCCCACTTTTAAAAAGTTTGCACGTTAAAAATGGTTTGAATAATGAAAATAGTTTGAATATTGAAAATAGTTTGGAATAATTAAAAAAAATTAATACCAAAAAATAGTTTTAATGATTAAAATAGTTTAATATTGAAAAATGGTTTGTAATAATTAAAAATAGTTTTAAAGACTGGAAATAGTTTGAATATAAAATAGTTTTAATATTGAAAATAGTTGGATAATTTAAATAGTTTGTATATAAAAATAGTTTGGTTAAAATAATTTATATTAAAGCCGTTACTTCCTTTCCAAAACAATTTGAACTCATATTCCCATTCCTAATCACAACAAACTAAACTATTCAACTTCCAATTTCAAGTCAACTTCATATTCTAATTCTGATTTACATCAGCCTCAGTTCAAAATAATTTCAAACTTTACATCACATTCGATTTAATCAGTTCTATTCAGATGGCTGAAAGTCTTAATTCAATATCTCATTTTTAAACATTTTTTGTTTAAATCCATTTCACGTCCAAAACTTTGAAATACCAATTTAAATCATTTTAATTAAAGTATTCAAAGTTTAAATTAAAAATTAAACCTTTCAAACAATTCGCTTTCGATTGATTTAAGTCATTTCTCAAATTTCAACTTTAAAATTTCAAATTAAATCCTTAAACAATTTCACTTGAACAGTTTCAATTTCAACATTTTCTGAGCTCGAATTAAAAAAAGAATAAAATTCATATAAATACATTTTTTTATTTTCTTTAAACACCATTTAAACAAATCTAGTTTCAATAATTTAAAATTATTTAATAAACCAATCCCGTGCTCGTATATAATTTTCTGCCCTATGGCCAAGTGGTCATTTTTTTCAACTTTAATTACATGAATGGATATATATCATTTCAACCCATAATTATATGACATGGGTATATATCATTTCAACCCATTTCTTAGTTTATTTCAAATATTCCAAATGATAATATAAATGATGTCAACTAATAAATAGGTAATAACAGGAATATGTCAAATAAATAAATGACCGTTCATCCAACATTAATCAATAGGCATGCAATAACTATCAACATCCAAATAAGCCAACATATCACAACTGTTACAAATTATCCATTGTCGGTGTTTAACTAGCAATTAAATTCTAATATTAAAAAAATGTCAATTTAATTCAATATAAAATTCAAATTAATTCAAATGTCAATTTAACTAAAAAACGGCAATCAATAAAATTTTATCACATCATAATTTCAATTTAACTAACATGAGATAATTTAGTATTGCGTGACTATGTTAAATCACTCACCTTTGGTTTATAGCCCATTTAAAATCCAATAAAAGCCCAAAATTTCAATAGCCTCCAAATTTAGCCAAACCAATTTCATGTTAACCGGAATTTCGATGCGAACTCGATAGAAGAAACTGCAAATCAATTGGAGTTCATATGCAAAAGTTATTCGAGTTAGAAGTTTGAAATTTTTAAAATTAAATTAAAATAAGCAAGGGCAAACACGGAATTAGTAACACCTTCCTCAAACCCTATGCATAACCATCGATCAGACCCATGCTAACAGCCACCACCTTTCAAATCGATGCCACTGCGCCTATGTGCGTTCATACTAAAATCCGAAGCCACCATGCCCCTATGCAAGCCCAAGCGCACCCCCTGGACCCATCGCCACCACCTCCGGTCGAGCCTAGAGGCTCCACTATTGCCGACCATAATTTCCCTAATCTGGCAAATTCGAGCCCTTATTTGATGATCCAAACCGATAGATGCACTTGACTCAGCCCATTTAATAAGCTACAACTCCACGATCGTCGAACGGTCGACGATCGACCGTTAAATGGCAAGCCCAAACATGAACGGCCGTGACTGTTTCATCAATTTGTGGTCAATTCGGGGTTCGAATTGAAAAAAAATTGCAGATGCTGATTCCATTCATCGAGAGCTTCTCGATGATATATTATATGATAGGATTTGAGCAGTTTGAATTTTTGGAGTTTGATTTGAAATCAGTAATTAGGGTTTTGGCTAATCTCCATTGAGAAGGAACAAATCAGAACTGAATTGTACGTATGTAAATAGAATAGAAGGTTGCTAGGGTTTATAATAACACACACACACACAAATATATATATATATATATATATATATATATATATATAGGAAAAGATGGATAGGAATGGATGGAACAGATCGATTGGGTCGAAGCGATAACAAATCCCCGGAAACCCTTTTCATTTCCGAAACAAAAATAGGTCATCCTATATATCGAAATATAGGTTTTCAATATTTTTAAACTCAATAAAACTAATTTCAAACCCTAATTCTATTGTATACAAAAGTTAGCTTTTAAAATCAAACTATTTTAATTAAATTCCTTTAATTGATTTCTACGCGTTTTGAGCTCGCACGATCAAATGATAAGTCCGATCGCTATGAAACTTGAAATCCTATAATAATTCACTATTACGGATCCGATGAAACTGGTTTCGTAGAAATCCAAGACAATGCCCGTAAATTCAAAAAAAAATCTATTTTAAAAATCAATTTAATCACTTTTAAATTCTAAATTAAAGTTTTCTATCATCATTCTTCATTAAATAGGAATTAATAATCTTTTAAAATACAATTTTCCATGTTAAATCCAATATTTAAATATTAAATTAATTTCAACTTTTAGTTACAACTATAATAAAAACCTGTTTATTATATATTTAAATTTCAAATAAATTCTTTTATTTCAGTTTACATTCTTATTATTAAATCAACAATTCCCTTATGAAATCTATTAACATAAGTTTTCATTTCATTACACTTATCACTCAACAGTTAATGTTTTATTCTTATTTTAGCATCAATATTTCAATTTAATAACATGTGATTTCCCCGTTCTATACATCGTTTATTTTATTCATTATTAACCTTTATTATTCCAATTGATTGAAATTAAATTAATATGGTAGTCAATTACATTCAATCAATATTATTAATTATATTCTAATAGTTTTTTTCCATTTATAAATCATAAATTTTAATTTTCGACAACATTAAATTCCAAAGTCTTATCTAATTATATATTTTTAATTATCAAAAATATGGGTCGTTACATCTCTCCTTACTTCAGTTCCGCAAACTTTCCAAACAAAACCGACTACTGGTTAGGTGGAATGAACTTCTCTTGGCACCTTACCTTGAACTGGTCACAACCGAACTGATCCTCTAGAGTAGCAATAATAACAGCATTTCACCAGTTCATAGCTCACATTTGAAGTTATCTAGAAGCCAACTTCCTTTTCACAGCGTCATCATCTTCCATATCATCGAAGATGCGCTCAAAAGTATCAATCCAATATTGTACTTCTATAGCTGATTTCATTCCACGTAATGGTTTTCCTCCAAGAGTACAGTAATCTTTGCTCAACTTAATGAAATTAGCCCTAGGCGCTTGCACTGTAGCACCTCCTCCAATCACCTCGGCTGGAGCATTCCTCCTCATCGTTGCCATGACAACATTGAACATAGCTTGGACATTAAGCATAGTAGCTCATGATCCTGCTTCATGTTCAACTTCTAAAGCAGATCACACAACATTCCTTGTATGCTGACTCATTCTCATCTGTAACAAGAATTATCAGTCTCTCAAAAAGAAAACTGTGTCTATGGTGCTTATGTGAATGCGACTTATACTATATAATATATTACAATCTAGTTTTGGAAATCAAAGTAAATAACAAGTTCTCACTCTTGTGTGTGTGTATGCACTCTAGATCTAGTCCAAGGCAATAATTCCTTCCTTTTCTATATTGGATCATGGTATCAACTCAAGTTAATCATTTAACCAAAGCTCTGATACCAAATGTGATGACCACCCAATACCACTACCACTACCACAAATATAATTAAATAGTACCTACAGTCATGCCCAGTTGATATAAGATGATCATCAGGGTTGAAGTAACAAACATAGCATATAATCCATCATATCTCACAGCGCATGGGAAAAAATAATAATATCATAGATATAATAGAGGAGACAGTAATAACTATGTAAAAAATCATCAACAGAGAGTTGTACGTCAAATGTAGTAGAGTCTATAAAACAGAAGTAAAACACGATAACTATCTTAAATACAAGTAATAAGCAGTCACTGTTAAAGCTTCGTAGTGCTGCATAGTGGAATAATCATAGAATCCATATAAGTATATAATATGAGATATCTCCATCTAGCTCGTCCTCCAAACAGCTACTACGTCATCTAGACCCTTATCAAGTCTACTCATTTAAGAGTACATAGGATAATAAGAAAAGTATAAAACTTTGGGTCATACAAAAGTTTGGTGTGAGTGGTAAATGGATCTTAAAATACTATACATGTAAGTATGGTAAGGAACAAGAGTACACGAATCATACCTGACATGTCCCTGCAACCAAAGAGTTAGCACATAACAATATAATATTCTACTATACAATATCATAAAGGCACAATAGAAAATACCCTAGTGGATGCCTAAATATGCCTATCTCCAGTACTTACTCCCAATGATATCCCCAAGTGATATCCCACTAAATAAAGCAACCAAGCAACCATAGCATCCATCAAGCAATACCCACTATCACTCATCCCCGTGCCTTTAATATATGATAACCATATGGCCTCCTTACTGTTAGGGAATAACTGAAATCCCAGTTCTCCATTAAACTTTCATATTTCGCAGCCCAATGCTAGATATATGTCTCATAGCCCAAAGTTGGACACTAGACACAAAGCCATAGGTCTATGGTATACAGATCTTCGCTACCAATCCATGGGCGTCCCCGCTTATAATTCCATTTCTTTTAGTACAACATAAAACACTCCAAGCATCAACACTACCTAGCACATACTTTCGAGCCCACTTTGCTCCATTTGGATGCCAAGCCCTTCTTGCTCAATCCAGTTTCCATTACTCACAAGAAACCCATCCACATTCCCTAATCCTATGTCTCACTCCTCCCAGTAGCTAAGTTTCCTCTCATTACTCCAGTACTCTTCTTCAAGTGCTTTAGATACCGACTCATCGCTCCTTGATAACTCGAGCCCAATCCAAACCTCCACTTCTAAGTACTATAGATAACTCGGCCTCCAATCCAATGCTTAGCCAAACTTTCCAATAGCTTGCTATAGAACTACTCCTTGGACCAAATTTTATCCATCCATGTAATAGACAGACTCATAGCCTTCACCCCTATGACTCGTCACCAATTCATTCCTACGAGTCGGTGACAGCTCTTCACTTTAAATCCAATTGAGACGTGACTTATCATGTAGGCTTCTAGTATGCTTCAAAGCCTCTCCTCCAAGTTTCGTCCAATTCTGAACAACTTTGCCTTCGATTTGCCCAATTCACCAACTTATCTTCCTATGCATTCACTACACTAACAAACAATATCAAATCATAACATCCAATTATAGCATAACAAACAATTTCATCCATTTAAACACGCGATTCATAGAAATAAGACAAACAAGTTAACACCTATCATAGATCAACATAAAACATGAACATATGTACAAAAATCAAATGAATTCGAAATCAATTAAGGGTATACGCACAATTAACATGTAATTGTGGTTTAGAAAAGGGTTTACTATCAAAAATCATGTTAAGTTATGCAATTCTACCATATAATACTACATATAATAGTGAAAAGGTATAAACCACTCTTCAATTGCCGAATTCAACCAATATAAATGTAAATCTACTGCGGACAACAATAAAGTGCACTCCAAATCAAGCAAACCGATAATCTCTTTCCTCCAGTTGACTTCTAATCACTAAAAAATAATCAAGTTTGATTTATGGAGAAAGTTTGATGAATTTGGATGGATTTAGGGCTAATTGGGGTTTAAACCTGATTTGGAATGAGAGAAAAAAGTTCTTATTTCACTCTTACAATCCCAATTTATGGTAGTCTCTAATTAGACTTATGGGTCAGCTAATGGGCTTAACTAATTATATATTAATTCTGGCATGTAGTTATCTAAACTTAAAATAGGCATAACGTTCTAACCGTAAGTCCATTTTCCTAGTGTGACCACTCTACGGAAAGGGAAATCATCATCTTGAAGCAATGGAACTAGTTTGAGACCCTAGTTCGGCTCTTATAACCCAAAAAATATATTTTTAGTTCAAAATGGTCATTAGAAATTTGGAAACAATCATAGGTGTGTAAAACGTCCCTAAGAGTCATATCCTAAAATTATAGAATCATACAACCTCATATGAATAAAATGAAATATTGTACGATCTTCTAATACGTAAAATACGGGTCGTTATAACCAAACTCTGCCACATACTTAGAAACTGACATCTCTCATTGCCTGAGATCAGCAAAATTTTTAAACAATCCTGACTTTTGGCGGCCAGAATGAACTTCTCCACTAACCTTGTCTTAATATGTTCCCAGGTGAACTGATCTTCTGGCGTAGCAATAGTCACGGCATTCCACCAATTCATGTGTGACGACCGCCCATGACACCTACACCAAACAAGGGAATAGTGCGCTGTAAAGTGTGCCAGGCAGCCATGGATGATCATCAGGGTAAGGTAAAACAATAAACTCTATCGTATTACTCACAACGCATGGATGAAATACAATAGAAAGTATACATAGTGAAGCTCTATAGAACAGAATCTCATCATATAAACTCGTAATAGTTTGGTACAACAATCTGGAAAGTCAATACATCAAGCCTCACTACATAACACTCAGAGAATCATACAAACAGCGTAACATCCAGTACATAAAGTAAGAAAACAATATGCAAAAAGCCTCCAGCGCGTCTTCGTCATCAACAGCGTTGGTCACTAAGAATAGCACCTGTCACCTGCTACCTAGTCTGCCCATCCCAACATGGATGAACAGCCCAAGGTGATAAGAGTTAAACATAAAACCTTGAGTCAGACAAAAGTCTTAATGAGCAGTAAATCAACTATCAAACATACCAAAAGAGCATAAAGGGTAAAAAAAAGAATATGAACTCAACCATCCCACTTCACCTCTTTCTACAGTGATAGCCCCCAGACACACTAAGCAGAAACAAACATAGCAAAGCAGAAAATTAAGGTAAAGCAATTATCACTCGATTCAAGGTCGATGTTTTCCAAGTACAAACCCCCAAGGCCTAAACGAAGATCAGGTAAGCACCTCGAAAACATCGCTCTTGGCCCAAACGACGATACAACCAAAACATCCAAACATCCATGACTCTGGCTATCACTGTTATCATTGCCTCGATTTCACCGTTAATTGAATGACCGGCCCATTATTTCATCCGTCCGCCAAGGGCTAATGGTAACCCCGGTTCCAGACATAACTCCGCACGTCGTCGTGACCCGTGCCTAGGACTATCGAATCTGCCCAGCGTACTAACACGTCATCGTGACCCGTGCCTGGGACGTCGTCGTGACCCGTCCCAACGTACTCTTGCTTTGAGCATGCTAGAACCTTCAACAACGATGAAATCTCAGCCTTCTAGTCATCCTCCTCGACGACTATTCACATACTAGCTCAAGCGCCTCTCGAGCCAACCATTATCGACAAACTCGAACCATATCATCGAGTTATCAACATGCTTGGAATGATCCCGTCTGGATTAAACCAAGGCTTTCTCATATCATGCTTTGCTTCATCGCATCATAGCAAAGTCCCATCTCAACATCATGCTTTGCCTCATCACATCATAGCAAAGTCCCATCTCAACATCATGATCAAATCTATCCATATGAGCTTTATCATCCGCTTCATATGCCACTAGCAGCTTTCCTTATTCAAGAGCCTTTCCATTTAGCTTTTGAATCATCTTCGACCAACTTGTCCAAATTCAATCACTAATCAACTAATCAATCAAATCAATCATTCATCCAAGTAATCAATCATTCAAATAAGATCTAAATAAACAGTTATAACAATAATGGCAATTTCGTAATTAAAGGGACCAAATCTAACAAGCATGAATTCTAAGTAATATCTTGATGAATGAACTAGCATAGGTTAACATATAGTAAAGTAGATATCAAAACTTCATGAACAATAGATTTACATGCAGACTTAAGGAAAATGCATGAAATCACTATCTTTAACACACAAACAAGCCACCGATCCAATATACTCCTTTGGGTCCGTGTGAGAGATAACCACCACTCACCGAATCACCTAAACACCTCAAAAACAACAAACTCCAGATCTGGACAACAAAGGATCTAGCTTGATCCGACAAGGTTTCCTTTAAAATGATGAAATCTCTCTTTGAAGGATGGAGATCTTCAACTTTGGCTCTTGGATCTTCGATTTGATCTTCAATCTTGGATGGAAGGAAGCACTAGATTAGAGTGGAGAAAAGAAGTGAAGAAGTGTCGTAGTCGAGCTCTCAAAATGGCAGCACTTCGTCGCTTCAAAATCCGGATCCCAAAAATGAAGATAGGCACTTCTATTTATAGGCTGAAAATCCCTTAACTCGTTCGCCCCTAGGTCGGTCACGACTCAACCCTTGCCGACCTAACGATTCATCTCATACCGCCGGCCTAACGCACACGACTCACGACTCATAAATCCCATGGCCTACGACTTAACCCTTGAAGCCGCCCCAACACTCTATGACTTAGCACCTATACGACCTACGACTCAACTACACTGCCGACCTAACACAAGGGACAACTCAACACACACGGCTTAGCGACCCAACGACCTAACACCCTTAACTCGTTCACGACCTAAGCCTTAGGTCGCTTAACCCCTTAAGCCACTAACCCTTGAGTCGGCATTCCCTAAGCCATTAGTTCCCTTAGGTCGGCCAATCACCTTAAGTCGGTCAATTCTATGGGTCGGTTACTATTATAGGTCGGTCTCCCCTTAAGTCGGCAACCACTATAGGTCGCTCACTCCACTAAGTCGGTGACCTTCCTAGGTCGGTCCATCTCGTTAACTCCTAAGTCGTCCACTATACTTTGGTCGGTCGAATCCCTAGGTCGGTTACTATCTTAAGCCGGCTAACTACTAGGTCGCTCCAAATTCTTAACTCGACCCACTCCTTAGGTCGCCCTACCTCCTTAACTCGGTCCACCCCTTAGGTCGTTAGCTTCCCTAATTCGCTCACACGACCTAACTCTGGATGACTCAACAATACTAACGACCTAGTAGCAACTATTATACGATCTGTCGACACGTAAAATATGGGTCGTTACATTCTCTCCCCCTTAGGAATTTCGCCCCCGAAATTCCAAACAAACAAGAACAACCAAAACTATTCCGCATGCCTACCATCCATAGCAATCAACAAACCACGCATCCAATTACTAACCTAGTATGCAGAATTCTAAGACTAGAACAAGTTACAAATTCATGAGATGTCACGACACCTTAGGTCCATACCTCGAAGAGTTCAGGATGAGCTGCCTTCATCCTCTCTTCCTCCTCCCATGTACAGTCGTTGACATCATCACTCCATTGTACCTTGAGCAACGTAATCGTCTTCCTCCTAAGCTGTTTCGTGTCAGTTTCCACAACACGAAGCGGCTTACGAGGTCTTCTAATAACTGGATCAATCTCAAAGTCTTCACAGCTATCAACAGAAACCACTGTATTTGAGTCGTGTACATACCTTCGTAGATACGATACATGAAAAACATTATGCACACCCGACATCTTTTCTCGTAATTCCAACTTATAAGCGAGCTTTCCAATTCGCTCAATGATCGGGAATGGTCCAACAAATCTCAGAGTCAATTTTCCTTTCTTCCCGAATCGAATAACATTCTTTAGTGGAGAAATCTTCACAAAAACCATATCTCCTACGTCGAATTCCAAATCCTTACGACGCTTATCGGCATAACTTTTCTGACGGTCTTGGGCTGCCTTCATTCGTCGCTGAATGATCTCTATGCAATCCGAAGTCCGTCAAATCATTTCGGGCCCAAGTATCAGCTTTTCTCTAGTTTCCAACCAACATGTCGGAGAGTTACACGGTCTTCCATACAATGCTTCATACGGTGCCATACCAATACTTGACTGGTAATTGTTATTATATGCAAATTTCACCAAATGAAGATGATCTTCCCATGATCCTCCGAAATCTAAAACACATGCTCTAAGGAGATCTTCCAAAACTCTGTTGACTCTCTCGGTCTGACCATCTGTTTAGGGGTGATAAGCTGTACTCAAACACAACTCGGTCCCCAAAACTTGTTGGAAGCTCTTCCAAAATCCACTAGTGAACAGTGGCTCTCGATCGCTCACTAAACTCTTCGGAATTCCATGGAATCGAACTATCCACTTAACATACAACTCAGCCAATTTCGATGCAGTCCTAGTTGATCGAACATGAATGAATCTTGCACTCTTAGTCAATCGATCTACGATGACCCAAATCCCTTCATTTCCTGCTCTGGTTCTAGGTAACCCATCGATAAAATCCATCGATATTTGCTCCCACTTCCATGTAGGAACTTCTAACGGCTGAAGTAATCCACTTGGCTTTTTCTGTTCGGCTTTTACTAACTGGCAGTTCATACATTTGGAAATAAAATTTCCAACATCCTTCTTCATACCTTCCCAATAATAGGTTCTCTTCATATCCCGATACATCTTATTTCCACCTGGATGAATTGTCAACTTCGAGTGATGACTTTCCATAAGAACTTCATCTCTCAATCCATCTGTATCGAGAACAACTAGCCGTCCTTGTTTCCGAAGCCAACCCTCTCGATCGACTTCGAATCCTTTATCCTTCTCTGGGTCTGATCCAGATTCCAAATCTCGGATAATCTTGACAAGCTTATCATCTCGCTTTTGGCTCTCACCAATTCTTTCCACTAGAGTAGGTCTTATCGATAAGTTTGCCAACATCTCAGGTTCCAATTCACATCTAGGCCTGAAGTCAAATCCAGCCAAATACTCAAGGCTCTTCCATTCTGAAAACATGGCTCCCAATCCTGCATGTCTTCGACTTAACGCATCTGCCACTGCGTTACCTTTTCCCGGAGTATAAGCTATACCAAAATCATATGATGCTAAAAACTCTAGCCATCGTTGCTGTCGAAGATTTAAATCTTTTTGGGAGAAGAGATACTTCAACGACTTATGATCTGTAAACAACTCAAATCGAACTCCCAATAGATAATGTCTCCACATCTTCAGAGCAAATACAATCGCCGCTAACTCCAAATCATGAGTCGGATAATTCCTTTCATGCGGCTTTAGTTGTCGACTTGCATATGCAACAACTTTATCCTTTTGCATCAGCACTTCTCCAAGTCCAGTACCACATGCATCGGTGTAAACCACCATCTCATCATTTCCACTTGGAATAGTCAAAACAGGAGCACTTGTCAGTCGCTCTTTCAGGATTCCGAAAGCTTGCTCACACTTAGCTTCCCATCTAAATACTTGATTCTTTTTCGTTCTGTTAACGGTGCAGCTATCTTGGAAAAGTCTTTGATAAACCGACGGTAATATCCTGCTAATCTAAGAAAAATTCTCACATTAGATGTATTCTTAGGTCTAACCTAATCCTGGATTACTGCCACCTTAGCGGGATCAACTGCTATTCCATTACCAGAGATAATATGGCCTAAGAACCTCACTTCGCTCTTCCAGAAGTGACACTTCGAAAACGTAGCCCTCAGCTGTTGTTTTCGCAAGATTTCCAAAACAACCCACAAGTGTGTCTTGTGTTCCTTTTCAGTTCTGGAATAAATCAAAATATCATCCACGAACACAAGTACAAACTTGTTCAACTGATCCCTGAACACTCTATTCATAAGATCCACAAAATATGCTGGTGCATTAGTCAATCCAAACGGCATTACCAGCCACTCATAGAAACCAGATGGTGTCCTAAAAGCAGTCTTTGGAACACTATCCTTTGCCACTCTCAACTGGTGAAATCCCGTTGCCAAATCCATCTGAGAAAACACTTTAGCTTCGTGAAGCTGGTCAAACAAGTCATCTATTCTCGGCAATGGATACTTGTTCTTCTTAGTCACTTTATTCAGCTCACGATAATCCACACACAACCTCAACGATCCATCCGCTTTGGTTGCAAACACAACTGGTGCACCCCATTCGGACACACTATGCCGAATGAATCCTTTCTGTAAAAGATCATCAACTTGCACCTTCAACTCTTGCTGTTCCCTAAGCGCCATCCGCCTAAGAGGCATCACAATAGGTCTGGCTCCTTCAACTAGATCGATACGAAACTCGATCTCTCTATGCGGCGGTAACCCTTTGACCTCGTCAAAGACATCCTCAAATCCATTCACAATAGGCACCGATGACAGTCCATCCCGTGGAACAACCAGCGAATACATGAAGCTCATGAAGACGCTTCCTCATGCTTACATCGTATCACAACCTTTCGCCCTTCCACATTCTCGACTGTCACCTCTAGCCTCTTACAATCAACCCTTGCCGCATACTTCCTAAGCCAGTCCATACCCAAAATAATTCTGAACCCCGCAAAGGTCAGAACAAAACAATCACAAACAAAAGAGCAATCATGACTCGAGACAACCAGACCACAGCATATCATACACAAACAAGACGAACCCCCAACTGTATTAGTCACAACCAATGGTTTATCAACAATATCCGGTTCCAAACTCAACCGGTCTACCAGTTCACTACAAACAAAGGAGTGCGACGCTCCAGTATCAAACAACACTCTAGCTGGAACACCACAAATGGAAAGAGTACCTTGAACCACCACACTCTTCCCTTTCTCTTCCGCAGTAGGAGCTTTCAAAGATGATGGCACAGCCCCCAAAGCATAAGCTTGCACAATCTGCTTGTCCTTCCTCGGTTTTGGACAATTCCTCTTGATATGCCCCGGTTTGTCACAGTTGTGGCACTTCACCGGCACTCTCGGATTTTTGCAATCTCTGGAGAGATGACCCTTCTGCCGACAGTTGTAGCAGGTCACTTCACCCTTCGGCTTCTTCTGGCCATCCTTACCCTTCTGCTACTGCTGCTTTCTCTTCTTGTTTCCACTTTGCTCCTTGGTCACAACAACAACAGATCCTTCTTTAGGAAACAAATTCTCGTGCCTGAGAGCTTTCTCCACAAGCTTCTCAAATGGGTCATCCAAATGATCCACCAACTGCCTTCCAAGATAACTGTCCAAGCCTGTCACAAACTTCTCATTCTTCTGATAGGGAGATTCAATATATGACCGAGCATACTTAGACAAAGCTTCAAACTCAGAAACATACTCAAGAACTGGTCTTCCACCTTGCTTGAGCTCCACAAACTTCTTAAACAGAACAGATTTCTGAGCTGTAGAAATGAACTTAGCTTCAAATCTAGCTTGGAATTTCTCCCAAGTGATCTCTTCCTCTGGAGTATCAATGGTGATGGAATTCCACCAATCAGAAGCTCTTCCTTGAAGCTCTCTTGATGCAAGCTTCCTTTTGGTTGCATCCTCAATTCCCAAATCACCAAAGATCCTTCTACAAGCATCTATCCATCTCTGGACTTCTATGGTTGATTCTGTTCCCAAGAAAACCTTTCCTCCAAAAGCAGTATAGTCTTTACACAACTTAGCGAAATCCACTGGTTTTGGAGTTTGAACCTGAACTCCAACATCTACCGTTGGCCCTGGAACTGGCATCCTTCTCATGATCGAAGCCATCATGGCCTCAAACATAGCAGCATAATCAGCAGTTTCTTCAGTAGCACGGCTTTCCCTAGCAGCTTGTCTCTCTCTTCGACTCATTCTTAATATCTATAAAAGAATGATTAGAACACGTTGAGAAACAACTACATAAGAAGTTCTAATCCTTCTAAACTACTATATTATATATAGTAATCATCCATCAAAATACAATTACGTCTCTCATACGTAGTTACGTCAGCGAGCGTTGGCTAAAATCGATTAACCAAAGCTCTGATACCAAATGTGACGACCGCCCATGACTCCTGCACCAAACAAGGGAATAGTGCGCTGTAAAGTGTGCCAGGCAGCCATGGATGATCGTCAGGGTAAGGTAAAACAATAAACTCTATCGTATTACTCACAGCGCATGGATGAAATACAATAGAAAGTATACATAGTGAAGCTCTATAGAACAGAATCTCATCATATAAACTCGTAATAGTTTGGTACAACAATCTGGAAAGTCAATACATCAAGCCTCACTACATAACACTCAGAGAATCATACAAACAGCGGAACATCCAGTACATAAAGTAAGAAAACAATATGCAAAAAGCCTCCAGCTCGTCTTCGTCATCGACAGTGTTGGTCACTAAGAACAGCACCTGTCACCTGCTACCTAGTCTGCCCATCCCAACATGGATGAACAGCCCAAGGTGATAAGAGTTAAACATAAAACCTTGAGTCAGACAAAAGTATTAGTGAGCAGTAAATCAACTATCAAACATACCAAAAGAGCATAAAGGGTAAAAAAAAGAATAGGAACTCAACCATCCCACTCCACCTCTTTCTACAGTGATGCCCCCAGACACACTAAGCAGAAACAAACATAGCAAAGCAGACAATTAAGGTAAAGCAATTATCACTTGAGTCAAGGTCGATGTTTTCCAAGTACAAACCCCCAAGGCCTAAACCAAGATCAGGTAAGCACCCCGAAAACATCGCTCTTGGCCCAAGCGATGATACAACCAAAACATCCAAACATCCATGACCCTGGCTATCACTGTTATCATTGCCTCGATTTCACCGTTAATTGAATGGCCGGCCCATTATTTCATCCGTCCGCCAAAGGCTAATGGTAACCCCGGATCCAGACATAACTCCGCACGTCGTCGTGACCCGTGCCTAGGACTATCGAATCTGCCCAGAGTACTAATACGTCATCGTGACCCGTGCCTGGGACGTCGTCGTGACCCGTCCCAACGTACTCTTGCTTTGAGCATGCTAGAACCTTCAACAACGATGAAATCTCAGCCTTCTAGTCATCCTCCTCGACGATTATTCACATACTAGCTCAAGCGCCTCTCGAGCCAACCATTATCAACAAACTCGAACCATATCACCGAGTTATCAACATGCTTGGAATGATCCCGTCTGGATTAAACCAAGGCTTTATCATATCATGCTTTGCTTCATCGCATCATAGCAAAGTCCCATCTCAACATCATGCTTTGCCTCATCACATCATAGCAAAGTCCCATCTCAACATCATGATCAAATCTATCCATATGAGCTTTATCATCCGCTTCATATGCCACTAGCAGCTTTCCTTATTCAAGAGCCTTTCCACTTAGCTTTTGAATCATCTTCGACCAACTTGTCCAAATTCAATCACTAATCAACTAATCAATCAAATCAATCATTCATCCAAGTAATCAATCATTCAAATAAGATCTAAATAAACAGTTATAACAATAATGGCAATTTCGTAATTAAAGGGTCCAAATCTAACAAGCATGAATTCTAAGTAATATCTTGATGAATGAACTAGCATAGGTTAACATATAGTAAAGTAGATATCAAAACTTCATGAACAATAGATTTACATGCAGACTTAAGGAAAATGCATGAAATCACTATCTTTAACACACAAACAAGCCACCGATCCAATATACTCCTTTGGGTCCGTGTGAGAGATAACCACCACTCACCGAATCACCTAAACACCTCAAAAACAACAAACTCCAGATCTGGACAGCAAAGGATCTAGCTTGATCCGACAAGGTTTCCCTTCAAATGATGAAATCTCTCTTTGAAGGATGGAGATCTTCAACTTTGGCTCTTGGATCTTCGATTTGATCTTCAATCTTGGATGGAAGGAAGCACTAGATTAGAGTGGAGAAAAGAAGTGAAGAAGTGTCGTAGTCGAGCTCTCAAAATGGCAGCACTTCGTCGCTTCAAAATCCGGATCCCAAAAATGAAGATAGGCACTTCTATTTATAGGCTGAAAATCCCTTAACTCGTTCGCCCCTAGGTCGATCACGACTCAACCCTTGCCGACCTAACGATTCATCTCATACCGCCGGCCTAACGCACACGACTCACGACTCATAAATCCCACGGCCTACGACTTAACCCTTGAAGCCGCCCCAACACTCTACGACTTAGCACCTATACGACCTACGACTCAACTACACTGCCGACCTAACACAAGGGACAACTCAACACACACGGCTTAGCGACCCAACGACCTAACACCCTTAACTCGTTCACGACCTAAGCCTTAGGTCGCTTAACCCCTTAAGCCACTAATCCTTGAGTCGGCATTCCCTAAACCATTAGTTCCCTTAGGTCGGCCAATCACCTTAAGTCGGTCAATTCTATGGGTCGGTTACTACTATAGGTCGGTCTCCCCTTAAGTCGGCAACCACTATAGGTCGCTCACTCCACTAAGTCGGTGACCTTCCTAGGTCGGTCCATCTCGTTAACTCCTAAGTCGTCCACTATACTTCGGTCGGTTGAATACCTAGGTCGGTTACCATCTTAAGCCGGCTAAGTACTAGGTCGCTCCAAATTCTTAACTCGACCCACTCCTTAGGTCGCCCTACCTCCTTATCTCGGTCCACCCCTTAGGTCGTTAGCTTCCCTAATTCGCTTACACGACCTAACTCTGGATGACTCAACAATACTAACGACCTAGTGGCAACTATTGTACGATCTGTCGACACGTAAAATACGGGTCGTTACATCATGGGCCCCCTGAAGTTGTCTAGAAGCCATTTTTCTCTTTATAATATCATCCACTTCCATGTCATTAGAGATGCGCTCATAAGTATCAATCTAATTTTGCACTTCTATGGTCGATTCCATTCTACAAAATGGTTTTCCTCATAAAATAGAGTAATCTTTGCTCACCTTGGCGGTATTAACCCTAGGCACTTGCACGGGAGCACCTCTACAACTGTTATGCTAGGAGTATTCCTCATCATCATTGCCATCAAAATATTGAACATAGCTTGAGAATAAAGCATAACATATCTTGATCCTGCTTCTTCTTCAACTCCTTAAGCAGTTCTTATGTTATTCCTTGTATGCTAGCTCATGCTTAAAAAGAATGATTGGTCTCTCGTAAAGAAAACCATGTCCACGGTGCTGATGTGCATGCAACTTATATTATATATTATTACTATTATTATATAGTTTTGAAAACCAAAGTACACAACAAGTACGCTCTCTCTCATATATATACACACTCTCGATCTAGTCTAAGGCAATAACACTTTCCCTGTCTCTACTGGGATCATGGTATCAACTTCGGTTTATCGTGTAACCAAATCTCTGATACCAAATGTGACGACCGCTTCATATCACCAGCACTTAAATAATACAACCGTATCACACCGTTATTAGGTCACTAGGGTGAATGCTAGCGAATATGGTTCACTCCCAAAACTTAAAGGGAGTTAGACAAAGTTAGACAGACACATAATGTATATAAAATATGTGGCTAATAAGTAGCCTCCATGTATGCTCATCGTAGCGAGTCACACACAACATCCCTCGTATAAGTGTCATCCACGAGCAAAGAATAACCTAATAAATAACACAATGACGTTCCATGCCACCACGTGTTACTAGTTCATTTATGCAGTGCTCATAGAACACACTTGCTCCTTCAATATTCTATATAACGAGTCTAAAGAATAATCAGAAAAGTGATATCAGAAGTCCACACAAGATGGTATCACTAAACCGTTTATCCAAACTTCTTGTCATACAGAATAAAATAACACTAATCAAATAGAAAGATGTCATTACCGTATCATTTTAAAATATAACTTAAATAAATATCAACGGTGAATCATTCATAATAAATAAATCAATGAACAAGAAATAAAAATAAAAATATAAGAAAATGTTATTTAATCTAATTTATATAATAACTTCTCATTTAATTATTGATATTGATTATAAATATTCATAAAACGTTAGAACATCCAATAATACTTTTGATACACACAGACACTTTACAAATAAGATTTCAATATAAAGTTCACTATTAAATCTTAACACTTATACACACACACATAACAATATAATATTTAAATATAGAAACTCCTTTACAAATCAATAAACACACACACACATATATGTAATTCAAATTTCAAAATTTATTTATAAGTCAATTATAATTATGAATGTCATTTACAAATTTTCTAAAATTAAGTAACTTTTCAAAATAATTCCATCGCGTTTCATTCAAATTATCCAATGTATAATTAAAATCTTTATATATATATTTCAAAATTATTAATCATTATATTAAAGACATTAAATAATATTAGAAAATTATTTCATAATATCCATATAGATAATTTAACTTCTATACAATATATATATATATATATATTAAGTAAAAAATATTTTCCAAAACAAAAGTTATAAATCATTCAAAATGTACTTAATAAATCTCCAAACATTATAAATATTCTGTAAAGAAATCTTAAATAATTTGAAATTTCAAATAAACATAAATTATCATGTTTTTAATTAAATAGGAGTAAGATTTAAAATATAGAAAATATATATAACAAACGAATTCAGGAAACCAAAAATCCCCAAGTTCAGTCGATTGGGAAAAGTTCATTCGAACGGCCTTAATCAACTGAAACCATAACAGAGAGTTGACCAAAATTGGTTGTTCCCCTTGGGTTTGAGATTTATACTCATTTAGTCAATTGAAATTTAATCTAGTTGACTGAATGCCTAAAACATATAAAATAATCACATTATTTTGACTCAATTTTTATATTCACATTGATATAATTCGAATTCAACCAAAAATAACAAACATAAGTTCATGGAGAGTAAAAATATACGAAATACATACAAAATAACATGTATATAAGATGAAATTTAAATATATAAACATAGCAGTGAGTGTAAATAACATTCATCTTAGCCATTGCTATCGAGATTAGCCTTCTTTCCTTTCATTTGCTCAATTTTGAAAATCATCGAACTCTAAAACTTGATCAAACTTCAACTTCTTTATGAAGGTAGATGTAGCATGGTGTTGACAGCATCATACTTTAAATTTAGAATTAATTGGATTTTATTTTTATGTTTAAAAAAGGATAGTTTTGCTTGTTGAAACCAAAGTGGAAAAGGAAGATGGAGATAGGAACATGAATTTCCTTTCTTGAAATGAAGGTAACTTGCTTCCAAAAGAAAAATGAAGATAAGTGTAGGGAAGGAATTCTCTAGACACAAATCTCATGAACTATGTATTTGGGCTTAGGCTTTGAAAAAACCCAACCCACTTCTATTTCTGTTCTTTTCTTTTCATTTTCTTTTACAAACAATTTTCTATTCAATTCATAATACTATAATACTTCAGAGTAAAAACATGTTTACATTACTAAAGTGATCACAAATCATTGTCAAATTTGTTTATAGAATTTATTTCCCAAAATCGTTTATCAAAACTAATATATCAGGCTTATTTAATAAAAATCCTTTGATTAACTAAAATCAATTTAAATATTTACTTAAAAGCTATTACAAACACAAAATTTCATTTCGTATTCATCCACAACTTTATAAATATTATTTTCATATTTTAATTAATTTTATTTTAAATCATTTCTTAATTACATTTCATACTCGATTATTAAATAATTTCCAAACTATTCATTTTAATAAAATCAAACTTCTTTTCCTTTAAAATATATTTCTAATCACATTTACTAATAATGCTAGATTTTATAAAATTGTCCAATCACTTTTACATATCTAAAATCATTTTAAATCCATTAATATACAAAAAAATCCAAATATTTCTTGTTTAATATTTTAAATTTATTTTAATTAGTTCAATCGCCATTATTATCATTAATTAATTTCTCCTCAATACTGGGTTGTTACATTGGTGGAGTTGGATTTTCCATTTAGCAGAAATTCGGGTCCACTAGGTTGCGGGTATTACATTAGGTGTTAAAGCTTAGGTGAAAAATCAATTAAACGTTGAGTGAATGTATTTACATGTTGACTATAAAAAAAATGTATTGTTCGCCAAATCCTAATAATTCCATATAAAGAGTAGTTGCAACCATACACTTAAATAACTATAGTTAATTATGAGTCAGAACAATGGATGAAGTTGAGGATATACACCTACCTAGATTACCCTATTGGAGATAGATCGTATGGAAAGATGTTGACTTATAGAGAGAGCATGAGTGCAACATATGGAAAGTCCCCGAAGTTGGATAGTATGTGGCTCCATGGTCGGGCCTTGATAGCCCAATGGCTGTACATCCCCGTATGATTGCCGATTGTTGATGTGCAATAGGTCTACATAAGGTAAATAAGAAGCCATATGTTGTTGGTTATCCAGAAGTGCGCAGTTCCCAAAAGAAGGAGTGGAATAGTCACCTCAAGATAATAGCTGTTTTATGAATATTTCATTCTTATTTAAGTGTTTAGGAATTAGTATCGATGACGTGGGCCAGAAGCATCAAGCAGAATTCATATACCACTCAACCGATCAAAAAACACAGTATAAAACATTTTTATATTACTAACAAATACGTGCTCTCATATATATACACACTAAAAATCATCTAGGGTGTCACTTACCCTATCCTATTGAGTTTACCCCACCAGGGCTATGGTTCTCGTTAACCTTCAGCTCTAATACTTGTTGCAACAACCTACCTTTTTGTCCCTCAGAAGTTGACACTAATACATCCACGGTATTCATGTGTTGAGCATCCCATCATCTTCTAGGTGTCTTCAATTCGAATGCTTGAGTTAGTGTGAAGTGGTTTTCAGATAACTTATACTCATTTGATCTCGATCTCTTCAAACCGACATTCGAAAATTTCCAGTAAACTAAACTCGAGTTCTTTTTGGAAATATATTTAAAATGCATAAGAGCGGGATCACCCCAAACAGTTTAAGTGGATGGATCTCCCTATCCTTTGTCCTAGGAGAATAGAACAAGATTTATACGCACAATACAACATTACCAAATATGACTGTGCTATATAACTCACATGTTTCTCCTAGATATTTTTAGAGTATATTTTAGCAAATATATTTATAGCTGGTTATTTAACTATGAAATAAACAAAAAATCAAACATAAATTTAATTTCCAATGGGATCCACTAAAGTAACATCCCATAACTAGAGGTCAAAAGCTAAGCGCTAAAGATGTGCAGTCATCCATAGTATTAACTTCTGGTGACAAAATACGGCAATACCAATGGTATCCATAATATCAGAAGCACTTTAATATGATCAAAATCACAGATTTCCAAAAACAATATTTTACTGATTAAAACAACATATCCAAGTTACATACACCTATATTGTTTCCCAGGTAAAGATCAATTATAATCATTACAATAATACGCCAAGAGCGCCAAATGATGATGCCCCCTTGGTTGATCAAAGCAATATAGTCATATCTGACGTAATATACAAAGCGAAAACAAATAGCATAAACTGTAACTCCTTATTAGCTATCCGTCAGCCACCTGCTCATCTCTGGAAGCTTTATTCGCCAAAATTACTAAAATCTGAAAACCTCAACCCTCGGACTACTCAAATCAATTTTGAGCATATGAGAGTTTAAGGGGAAAACAAAAACTTTGAATCAGACATAAAGCCTGGTGTGAATAATACTATACATCTTGGTTATTTTATGTTATGTGAGACCACGCCGCTTAGCGGAATGGGTTTTTTCTCACTAACATCCTTTAAAACATATCTTTTGCAATTTTTATACAACCAAAACTGGTTAAAATCTATAAAGCATAATTACGTAAACATACATATCAGGTAATAAATGAATTATCTGCTCAAACATTATAGTTTTGTTCGGCTAACTATTAACCTTTGGCTGACTCGGGCCTTCCAGACAATATATCAAAATTTATGTAACATCTGTTAGACACTCTTCTTCTGGACGGTCTATCCTTAACTATATGTTAAATACTTCTCTTTTGGACGATCTGTCCCTAACTTAACATCTCCCAGGTTAACATGATCCTAAGGGTTTTGCGGGCCCGCCAATACCCTATATGTATACAAACATATATTCCTTTCTGTGTGTAATTATGATTTTAGTCTTACCTGTGAAAAAGCCCTAAACACTGGAATTTTGGACAAAATTAGTTGAAGCTAATAGCTAATTTATAGGGCGCGACCCTATACCAGTCCCATCTAGTATTCTAATATCTGAATCATTTTACTTAGGGATCCCTTCCCATAGTTTTTCTTAAAAACCTTTTCAAAATGATTTAAAACCTTTAAATCAAAATCAAACAAGGAAATTTTATATATACATTTTTTGATTTAATCAAATTCATCTTGCCATGTTACACACACACATACACACACTTTACTCAAATCTTAGTTGATGAAAACATTTAAACCTTTGAAAGTCCCTCTTTCAAATCAATTAAAAGTACCCTTTTCGAAACCGTTGAAAGCACCTCTTTCTAAACCAAGTAAAACCCTTTATTTAATCTACGCCAAAGGGACAAAACCTTTCTTTCGAAACCATTCTCAAAATCCTTTCGAAACCATTAGAAATCCTTCCTTTCAAAAGCTTATAAAACCTTAAACATCTTTTTTTAAAACCTTTAAACATTGCCTTTCGAAACCTTAGGAAAACCTTTCCTTTTAATCCTTTCGAAACAACCAGAAAACCTTCCCTTTCGACTCCTTCGAAACCGTTTCAAAATCTTTCTTTAAAACCTTTCGAAATCAGTAGGGAACCACCCCTTCGAAACCTTCATTTAAAACCCTTTTGAATGCATTAAAACACTAAACCTTTCAAAAGCCTTTTGGTATAATTTAAAACATGTGGAAACCTTTCGAAACCATTCAAAACTTTACTCCTTTGAAACCTCTGAAAACCGTTTCGGTCGAAACCATTTAGATTATGACTTGAAGTAGAGCGAAAGGATCGATAACCCATTAAAGTCGAAAGCATTCCTTTCTTAATCATTCCTAAGTAAAGAAATAATGGTATTGAAACCATCCATCTGAAAGCATTGGAGAAGTGGTCACGTTTAAAAAGCAAAACAACCCTTTCGAAACCCATCATAGTCTAAAGGTAGAAAGTGGCAACCAAAAGGTTTCGACTTAGTTGAAAGCAATCATTTAAAACAAAAGCGCAACCCAATCAAAACCATTTTTTTAAATCCATTTGACCTAGCCCAAAACTAACCAAGTCGAAAGCTACTTAGTCGAAAGCAAGCGGACGCATTTTCTTTTAAAAGCAAAGTGATAACATGTTTATTTGTTCTTTTAAACTATTTCTTGTACCTAGCCTGCCTTGTTTGTCAAATTGTGATTGGTTGCAAGTTTCTCTTTTCTAAAAGCACTGTTGACTTTCCAGAATTAACATTTGAATTTATTTACAAAAAAGCCCATTTTCGTTTCAAAAATATATAAAACCTTTAAGTCCCATACCTTAAATAATTTTATATACCCGTTAAAACACGTAGGAAAATTCTATAAAAATTCAAGAAAATCACTTTTAATATGTTTTCTAACATATATTAATTTCAGACCCAAACCAATTATTATATAACCGTAAATAATTTATACCCCAAAACAACATTTTTTTTACTAGAATATTTATATAAATTCCACAAAAATACAGAAAATTCTAAAAATTGAAGCCCATCTCCAAAATATCATTTCCGATCTATATAAAAATTCACAAGTCTTTTAGATGCCGTTTAATAGGGTTTTCATATCAAAACATGTCATAAAATTTATATGAACAACCATAAATCATCAACCAGTACATATTTAATGAACGTGCATGGGATACATGGCCAAGGGTTTAGGGTAAAAGAAGGGCCTCTTTCCTATTTTAACCCTCCTCTATTTCATTTTAACTCTTCTTTTAGTCCATAGATTTGATGGGACGGCTGCTCCTTAATAAAAATCAAATCTCAATCCCTTAATCCAAACATTATTTTATTTTATTTAACTAATTTAATATCCTAAATAATGTTACCAAAAATATGGGGTGTTACAAACTCTCCTCCTTAAATAATTTCATCCTCCTAATTACAAGAAGGTACACAACATATCAATCAAAGAGGTAAAGCATACCAACAAACAAGTCCGTTTAAGCATCTCTAATCCTGC
Source organism: Allium cepa (assembly GCA_030765085.1). Taxonomy (NCBI): domain Eukaryota; kingdom Viridiplantae; phylum Streptophyta; class Magnoliopsida; order Asparagales; family Amaryllidaceae; genus Allium; species Allium cepa. The sequence continues at coordinate 23,922,226 of CM060938.1, read as the reverse complement.
TCCCAAATATAATCTCTCTCATCGTCGCTCCACTGGACTTTCACTAATCTGACTGTCTTGTTTCTGAACCTCTTGTCATCTCTCGCAACTATGCCAACTGGCTTTCAAACTATGGTCAAGTCAGGTTCTACTACTAAATCCTCTAACACAGTCGGTGCTATAGTAGTCTCCAGGTCCCTAGCATTGTTTCTAAGATGAGAAACATGGAAAACATCATGGACTCTTGCCAAACTTCTTGGTAACTCAACTCTACATACGAGTTTTCCAATCCTCTCAATAGTATGAAAAGGTCCAACAAATCTTAGTGCCAACTTTCTTGATCTTCAAAATCTGATAACACCCTTCATTGTTAACACTTTAACAAAAACTTGATTTCCAACTAAGAACTCTAAATCTTTTCTTCTTCTATCTACATAACTGTTTTACCTAGACTGAGCCTCCTTCATTCTAGCTGGGATGACCTTAATCTTTTATGTAGCTTCTTTAACCAACTCTGGACCAAGAACCAACCTATCATCGGTCTCCAACCAAAATATGAGAGATTTGTATGACCTTCCATACAAAGCTTCAAACGGTACCATCCCAATACTAGTATGATAACTGTTGTTATACGAAAACTAGACGAGATGCAAATGGTCCTCCCATGATTCCCCGAAATCTAATACATAAGCTCTTAACAAATCTTCAAATATTTTGTTAACTCTTTCTGTTTTCCCATCCGTTTGCGTATGGTAAGCGGTACTCATCTTGAGCTTGGTTCCCAAAACTTCCTGTAGACTCTTCCAGAACTCGCTAGTAAATAAGGAATCCCTATCGCTTACTATGCTACTAGAAATTCTGTGTAATCTAACTACATTCTTCATAAATAACTTCGCCAAAATAGGTGTCGTCCTAGTTGACTTAACTGGAATGAAATGGCATCTTGTGCAATCTGTCCATTATGACCCATATGCTTTCATTTCCTCTATTCGACCTTGGCAACCCGTCAATAAAATCCATAGAAATAGAATCTCATTTCCAAACCAGAATATCTAATGGTGCAGCAATCCACTTGGCTTCTGGTGTTCAGCCTTTACTTATTGGCAATTCAAGAACTGCTTTACCCATAAGCCAATATCCCGTTTCATACCTTCCCAGAAGAAACTCCTCTTTATATCTTGATACATCTTAGTTCCTCTCAGATGAATAATGAACTTCGAACGATGGCATTCTTCCAAAACTTCTTTCCTTATGTTTCCTATACTCGGAACACATAATCTCCCTTTCTTTCTCAACCACCCATTCTGGTCAAGACTGAATACCAAGCTGTAACCCCCCACCCCAAGACCCACATTAACAAAGAGCATTACTAGGTAATACCGGTTGCTAATGCGGAGAATAAGGCTGGTATCGGAGCAAGGTTCAGGACAAAATAAGGTAAACATTGAACAGAAGCATATATTATGATATATCCAAGTATAGTACAGGTGTAACAAATCGATTAATCTTTGTGCCTTAGCCTTCCTTTGATTCTTTGGAGTAGATATAAGTTTGGGATATGTCTAGGAATATATTTATTCCATAGTATTCCATAATTATAGAAACTGGTTTTTGTGTTGGGTTGTCCATCGAGTGCTTTAAGGACTCTGGTCGATACGCCTGATCAACGTTATCGATAGGAATTTCCTAAACGCTGTGATGAGACAACCCGACAAGGTAAATTGTGTTTTAACGAGATTAGGATTGGAAATTAATATTATGGGATTTAGTATTATTTTTTATTTTGGATGGCATATGTAAATTGTTTTGGAAATTTTTGGGTGTTTGACACATTCATATCAAAAGAGCTTGTGATATCATTGGATGTTTCTTATCTTCTTACTTCTTTGAGGATTGTGGATCCCTTTAAGTCATCACTCTCGATTCCATGTCTTAACTTCCAGATCCGTTCAGCTAACATTGGATCCTCCTCCTGTATAGAAGCAATCCTTTCGATTATCACTGGTCGAATTTCCAAACAAGATAATATAATAGTCTCTCCACTGGACCCAGCCTCGGATCTCCACTACACTCTACAAGCTGTCAAGGCTTCCAAATCCTTCCACTAAGCAATCATTGCTAACATTGCATTACGATGCTTTCTACTAAGTGCCTCAGAACTTTGTTACCTTTCCCCGGTGTGTACTCAATCCCGAAATCATAAGCAGCAATAAACTCTAACCACATTTGCTGTCTTATGTTCAGCTCCTACTGAGAGAACAAATACTTCAGCGACTTATGATCTGTATATAACTCAAACCTCTCTCCCAAAAGGTAATTTCTCCACACCTTCAATGCAAAAATCACTGCAGCTAATTCCAAATTATGCATTGGATATCTGATCTCATGTGGTCTAAGTTGTCTAGAAGCATAATCAATTATTTTACCACTCTACATCAGCATAGTTCTCAATCCTGTTCCACACGCATTAGTATAAACCACCAAATACTGATTTCCTTCCAGAACAACCAACACACGTGCATGGGTCTAAGTGTTTCAAACTTTGGAATGCTTCCTCACATTTATCAGTCTACACAAACTTCACATCTTTCTTGTTAGCTTGGTCATCGGTGTCAATATCCACGAAAAATCCTTAATGAACCTCTGATAATAACCAGCTAATCCAAGGAAGCTCTTTATCTCGGTCATAGACTCGGGTCTCTTCCAACTATTCATCGCTTCAATCTTAGTCAGATCTACTGACAACCCTTTCTCTAAGAGTACATGAACCAAAAACTTCACTTCCTTCTTCCAGAAATGACATTTCAAAAACTTCGCCATTAGCTGATGCTACCTTAGCGTCTCAAGCACCACTCTAAGATGAATTCATGCTCCTTCTCACCCTTAGAATATATCAAGACATCGTCAATGAAGACCAATACGAACCTATCCAAGTGCTCTCGGAAAACCCGGTTCATCAAACCCACAAAGAATGTCGGTGCAATAGTCAGTCTGAACGGCATAACTAACCATTCGTATGATCCATATCTAGTCCTAAACGCCGTCAAAGGTATGTTTCCTCTGTTACTTTGAGTTGATGGAAACCTATCACGAAATCCAACTGGGAAAATATCTTGGCTTCACTCAACTGGTCAAACAAATCGTCAATTTTGGGCAAAGGATATCGATTCTTTATCGTCCTCTCATTCAACTTACGATAATCGATACATAGCCTCAACGATCCATCCGACTTCTTAGCAAACACTGTGGCTACTCTCCAAGGTGAACTACTCAGTCTGATAAAACTCGTGCCTTCTAAATCCACTAACTGCACCTTAAACTCACTCAACTCTATAGAGGTCATTCTGCTTGACAGCCTATTCACTAGTTCTGCTTTCGGAACCAAATCTGTCTGAAACTCAATGGCTCGTTTCGTTTGCAATCCAACTAGAGGCTCAATAACATCCATGAATTCTCTAACCACAAAAACTCAATTTAGCTCATCTTCCAACTCCATAACACCCAACAAAACACTCACCTCACTATTAAGGCTTCCTACGGTATAAATAATCATGTCACTACAATCAGGGAGCCTAAGCGATATTTTCCTATCATGGCAAAATATCATAGCATCATACTTCCTTAACCTATTCATACCAAGAATAATCTAAAACCCCACAAAATCAAACATATGAAAACTGCAAACAAAAGCATGAACTAACAAGTCAAAATCTAACTGGTCACATCTCAACCCTAGAGTTGCATACACTCCTGTTGGATCCGCGACCTATAAGGAATAACTAAATATATGGTTTCTAGGTTAAGCTTATCTATCAAACGTCTAGATATGAAACAATGCAGTATTTAATAGAACGCTAGCAGATATACCATGAATCTGAAGCATACCTCCCAAAACTGCCTTTCCCTTTTCTTGATCTGTTGGCTTCGAAGTAGCAGGCTCCAAAGCATACACCTTGCGCTTTCCATCCTTAGCGAGCCTCTTGCATTGATTCTTATAGTGACCTATTTGATCGCAATTGAAGCATTTGATGTTCTTCTTTGTGATCACCTCCTTTGCCTTTCTAGTACGACACTCATTGGCGAAATGACCCTTCTTGTTGCACTTGAAACAGACCACCTCAGACTTCCCCTTCTTGGTTGCTCCACACTTCTAAGCACCCTTCCTGTGAAAGAACTTTCTCTTTTGACTTTGCCCAACTTGGACTTCTTTCACCTTATTCTTCTTCCGACAAGTAAGCATCTCTTCATGTCTCAATGCCATTTCCGCAACCACATCACAGGGATCTCTAATATGCGGTAAGCTATCCCTGGCCAAATCCTTGATAAAATTCTCATTCCTTTTTATCATTGTGTCCATAGCAGCATAACCATATCTGGCTAACTCTTTAAACCTACTAGCATACTCCAGAATAGACATATCTCCCTGTTCTAGCTCAGTAAACTTCCTGATCAAAATAGACCGCGCCATCACTGACATGAACCTATCTTGGAACCTTCATTTGAACTCTGCCCATGTGATGGTTTCCTCATCCACTGCCACAATCACACTATTCCACCAAAAAAGCAGCTCCCTGAAGCTGTCTTGATGCCAACCTTCTCTTCTGCTCATCATTGAGCCTCAAGTCTACAAATATTCTCTCACAATGCAATGACCAGTTCTCTACCTCTATAACATCATCTGTTCCAATAAATGGCTTCCCTCCACGCCTAGTATAATCTCCATTCAACTTAGCATAATCATTGGTAAACGGAGCTTCCTAAACTCCTCCTTCCATTACTCTAGTAGCAGCTCCCGCTTGCATCATATTCATGAAAACTGATACATAGCTTCCATTCCAACCTGCAGGACTCCAACATCCACATTCTCTACTTGTGCTTGACTATGGGTCCTCTTTGCATTATGTTTGGCATTCCCATCGGTGCCCTCCCCTCCTGGGTTAACTCATCCTCTTCTACCATCTATATCTGTATTCAAACCTAATGAGATATAGAAAATAACTAACAAAGATAGGAGACTAGAGATAAAGCGTATACATATATATAGCAAATACTAGTATGTTACTATATCGTTATCGCATACCCTAATCATTCTCAAATTCCTAAGGATTATGTTTACAAACCATCTTTACTTTAAAGTTTTTCATAAACCGATGCTCGATACTAAGTTGTGACATCCCGTATCTAGAGGCCCAAAGCTAAGCGCTACAGATGCTGCAGTCATCCATAGTATTAACTTCTGTTGTTAAAATATGGTAATGCTAATGGTACCATAAAATCAGAAGCACTTTAATATGGTCAAAATCACGGATTTCCAAAAACAACATTTTACTGATTATATTTCAAAACAAAATCATATCCAAGTTACATACTCCCATATCGTTTTCCATCTGTAAAGATCAATTATTGTATTACAATAATACGCCAAGAGCGACATATAATGATGCCCCTTGGTTGATCAAAGAAATATAGTCATATCTGACTTAATATACACAGTGGAAACAAACAGAATAAAATGTAACTCCTTATTAGCTATCCGTCAGCCACCTGCTCGTCTCCGGAAGCTTTATTTGCTAAAATTACCTAAACCAGAAAACCTCAACCCCCATCCCACTCAAATCGATTTTGAGCACCCAAGAGTTTAAGGGGAAAACAAAGACTTCGAGTTAGACATAAAGCCTGGTGTGAATAATACTATACATCTCGGTTATTTTATATTAAGCGAGACCACACCGCTTAGCGGAACATGTTTCCTCTCACCAATATCCTTTAAAACATATCTTTTGCAAATCTTTTCCAGCAACCAAAACTGGTTAAAATCTATAAAGCAACATTATGTAAACATACATATCAGGTAATAAATGAACTGTTAGCGCCAAAATTGGTCACTAACACCCAAATCCAAGTGAAAGTACCAAACAACAATCACAGTTCACGGGTAGGATGTATGTAGAGGATATTTAATATGAAGAATAACAGAAATTAAAATGAAAGCGGTAAAGACACGGAATTTATAGTGGTTCGGCTAACTCTGGCCTACGTCCACTCCAGTAATTTCTTTTTTATTGCTGTAACAATCGATTACAGTTACAAAGTGGTAGGCTAGCCTTAGCCTTAGAAAATAGAAAGTTCGAAAGCAGAGGAGAAGAAGAAGAAGAAGATAAAAATGAAGTCCCCTTTTCTGAAGCTCTACGTGCTCTATTTATAGACACGTCCAGGTAGATGTTGGGCTCTCTGAATGATTCCGGCCCACCAAGGCCATATGCCGAACCGTGCTTCCCATTGTAACCGAACTACTCGTGCCAAACAACAACCATGGCCGTACCATCCTTTGCTAAACCTTCAGGCCGACCTACCTCCTAATGCCGAGCCAACCTCCTAATACCGAACCAGGACCTTATGCCGAGCGGCATCTGTCGTCCTCCTCCTTATGCCGAGCCACCATCGGATGCCGAACCATCCAAAGGCCGAGCCACTAATGAGTGCCGAACTACCCCGATGCCGAACGATGTCTGATGCCGGACAAGGTTGGATGTTGAATGATGCTTCCATGTTGAACACTCGTCCAATGCCGAACGATGCCATCATGTCGAACGCTAGTCTAATGTCGAACGCTACTTCTATGCCGAACGCTGCTAGGATGCCGAGCGATACATCTAATGCCGATCGATCCCTGATGCTGAACGATCCATCCTGCCGAACGACCTACCATGCCTAGCGATCCCTGATGCCGAGCGACCTACCAATGTCGAACGATCCAACGTGCCGAGCGACCTCGTATGCCGAACGATCCATCGTGCCGGTCGTCCTACCATGCCGAATGATTGCCAATGTCGAACCATATTTCCTAGACCCAAACCATAGTTGATTCATCTTTATCCAATCATATTTCCATCTCCTAAGCACGTTGCGTCATCCATCCATCCAGTCGACTGAATCCATCGTACACCAGCCTTGACGAACGTGCAACCGATTAAGTTAAACCCGCATGTCCATTGCCTGGTAAAAAGGTGGGTTAACACTTGCCCCCCAAAACATGCCTTGCTATTGGAAGGTGTGTTTTGAATAGCCTCAAATCTGATATCCAAAGTCCACATCCTTTTTGTAACCATATCATCAAATCCATGACCTCTCCGGGCTTAATCTTGATTTTGTAGACCTCGCCGGGTCGTGTTATCCTGTTCCAGCCTTGACTTTTCCATCACGGGCTTGTATGTTCTCCGGCCTCGACTCTCCGGTCAAAGACTTTGATATTCACCGGCCTCAGCAATCCGGCAAAGGATTTTGATATTTTCCAGCCTCGGCACCCCGGCCAAGAACTTTGATATTCACCAGCCTCGACTCTCCGGTCAACTTCTTTTTACATTCTCCGGCCTGGACTCTCCGGTCAAGGACTTTTTATATTCTCCGGCCTTGACTCTCCGGTCAAGGACTTTTTATATTCTCCGGCCTCGACTCTCCGGTCAAGGACTTTTTATATTCTCCGGCCTCGACTCTCCGGTCAAGGACTTTTTATATTCTCCGGCCTCGACTCTCCGGTCAAGGACTTTTTATATTCTCCGGCCCCGACTCTCCGGTCAAGGACTTTGATATTCTACCCGAGTCCATTTCTTCGCTCTCCGGCGAAGGGACTCGTAACTTGTGATCATTGCCCCGTCTCTCCGGTCGGGACAGTAATTATAAAACCTGAACTGTTTATTACATTGATCCAAAACCAAATATAAAACCAGAAATCCATATCAAAAATCAAACATCCAAACCAGAATGGGAAACCAAGAAAAAACCAACCAAACCGGGAGTTCAATCCAAACTCCAAAACCATACCAAAGAAAAGTAAATGTCCGAAATACGAAAGAGAAAACCAAAGTTTGCAGAAAACTAGAAAGAAAGAAGGATTTCATAGACTCAAGTAGTACGGTTTTCAGTTATCTCAGAGCACGCCTAGGGACCGTCCTCAATCTCGTACGTGTGTAAGTGACCTAGCCGTATTACTTTGAGTTCTATTACTTATTCAAAACCATGAACCTGTTTAGTTGATAGTAAACCGACGTTGACCAGACCCAATGCCGCCATTGCTAGAGGTAGGTGGTGGTTGCTCTTGCTCCCCTGCCGTAGTTCGATTCCTGACATATTGCTGTAGGCGACCATTCCTTACATGCTCCTCAATTATATCCCTCAAATGCCTACGGTCGTTTGTGTTGTGCCCATCCAGCTCATGGAATAGGCAATGCTTTCCCGATGTCCGTTCGTATTCTGAAGGCTCTCTCTTTGCTGGCCTTCGGTATTGGAGCCGCCCTCGAGTGTCCAAGTAAATCCTTTCTAGAGTCTCAGTTAAATCTGTGTAAGAAGAAAACTTTGACTCCCTCCGAGGTTTCTTCGAAGTGCCACCATTTCCATTCGTTTTCCTTTTTCCTTTATCATCTTTACTTAGATCCTCCCTGGATGGACCTCCACCCCTCACTGCATAAGCTTCAGCCTCTCTCCCTACTCTCTCAGCCTGCGCATCCTCCTGTCTCAAGAACCTTTCCGCCTCATGATAGAACTCCCCGAGATCCCTCGGCGGGTCCCGTTCCAATGATATTTTGAAATCCGAGTTATCCGCGATTCCCGAGACTGCTGCCATCAAAACCATTGACGGATCGGGTCGATCCACTGAGGCTACCGCTGCGTTGAATCTGGTTAAGAAGTCCCTGAGCGATTCCCCTTTCCACTGTTTCATAGATGTCAGAGTCATCACGTTCTTGGGTCTAACTATGTGGACCGAAACTGTCTCATAAACCTCTCAATTAGCTCTGTCCATGTGCCGATAGAACCATTCTCTAGCTGTCTAAACCGCATAGCTGCGATATCTGTCAAATACAATGGGAAGCATCGAGCCATGACCTCATCCGATGCCCCTAATACCTCCATATGCCTTATGTATTTCGTCAGATGAACCGTTGGATCCGCCTTCCCATTATACATTTCCAAATTTGGTAGTTTAAATTCGGGTGGGTTCCTAGCTTGCCTGATAGTAGGAGTAAAGGGACTCCTATTTACATCCTCCAAGTCTCTATTTACCAATCCACCTCTCATAGCCCGTCTAACCATCTCCGCTAATCTGTCGTTGCCCCCAAGATGTAATCCTTGTCCATCGCCTCTAGTCTGCCCCCCGAGTTTATGAGGGAATTCTGGCACATACTCCTCATCTCGCACTCCTGCACTCATGTTGGTGTCGGGTTGCGCAACATCGTCTGGTATCCCTCCATGGGTTGGTCCAGCATTTCCTGGTGGTATGCCCCCAAGTCTAGATCCATCTGGATTGATAGCTGTTTGCTGATTGGGGGTTGCCCCTTGCCGAGCTATTCCCTCTGCTTGCTGGTTGAGTGCTTCTGATCCAGCTCCACGGATCTGAGCTCCTGCATTTTCTGTTTGTGCAAATTGTCTGAGAAGAGTCTGCATCATCTCCTCTTGTCTTTTCATCATCGCCTCCATTTCCTCTCCAGTGATGTAAATGGATGCTCCACCTGCTCCATCTCTAGAGGAAGCCTCTTGACTTCCCTCCTGATTGCTCCTTTCCATTACTTGCTTCCTTGCTGATGGTCTAGCCATTGCTCTTTTAAATCCAAGTTTCTAACTCCAAAATTCCTGAGTTCAATTCTCGGTGAAAGCACCAAAATGTTAGCGCCAAAATTGGTCACTAACACCCAAATCCAAGTGAAAGTACCAAACAACAATCACAGTTCACGGGTAGGATGTATGTAGAGGATATTTAATATGAAGAATAACAGAAATTAAAATGAAAGCGGTAAAGACACGGAATTTATAGTGGTTCGGCTAACTCTGGCCTACGTCCACTCCGGCCTACGTCCACTCCAGTAAAAAAAAATTATTGCTGTAACAATCGATTACAGTTACAAAGTGGTAGGCTAGCCTTAGCCTTAGAAAATAGAAAGTTCGAAAGAAGAGGAGAAGAAGAAGAAGAAGATAAAAACGAAGTCCCCTTTTCTGAAGCTCTACGTGCTCTATTTATAGACACGTCCAGGTAGATGTTGGGCTCTCTGAATGATTCCGGCCCACCAAGGCCATATGCCGAACCGTGCTTCCCATTGTAACCGAACTACTCGTGCCGAACAACAACCATGGCCGTACCATCCTTTGCTAAACCTTCAGGCCGACCTACCTCCTAATGCCGAGCCAACCTCCTAATACCGAACCAGGACCTTATGCCGAGCGGCATCTGCCGTCCTCCTCCTTATGCCGAGCCACCATCGGATGCCGAACCATCCAAAGGCCGAGCCACTAATGAGTGCCGAACTACCCCGATGCCGAACGATGTCTGATGCCAGACGAGGTTGGATGTTGAATGATGCTTCCATGCTGAACACTCGTCCAATGCCGAACGATGCCATCACGCCGAACGCTAGTCTAATGCCGAACGCTACTTCCATGCCGAACGCTGCTAGGATGTCGAGCGATACATCTAATGCCGATCGATCCCTGATGCCGAACGGTCCATCCTGCCGAACGACCTACCATGCCGAACGATCCCTAATGCCGAGCGACCTACCAATGCCGAACGATCCAACGTGCTGAGCGACCTCGTATGCCGAACGATCCATCGTGCCGGTCGTCCTACCATGCCGAATGATTGCCAATGTCGAACCATATTTCCTAGACCCAAACCATAGTTGATTCATCTTTATCTAATCATATTTCCATCTCCTAAGCACGTTGCGTCATCCATCCATCCAGTCGACTGAATCCATCATACACCAGCCTTGACGAACGTGCAACCGATTAAGTTAAACCCGCATGTCCATGGCCTGGTAAAAAGGCGGGTTAACATGAACTATCTATTTAAACATTATAGTTTTGTTTGGCTAACTATTAATCTTTGGCTGACTCAGACCTTCCTGACAATATATCAAAATTTATCTAACATCTATTGGACACTCTTCTTCTGGACAGTATGTCCTTAACTATCTGTTAAATAATTCTCTTTTGGATGATCTGTCCCTAACTTAACATCTCACAGGGTCACTTGATCCTAATGGTTATGCTAGCTCACTAAAAACCTATCTGTATACAAACACATATTCCTTTCTGTTTGTAATCAAAATTTTAGTCTTACCTATGAAAAAGCCCTACACACAAGAATTTCGAACAAAATAAGCTGGGGCTAATAACTAATGGATAGGGTGCGGCCCTATACCAGTCTCATCCAGTATTCTAAAATCCGAGTCATTTTACTTAGGGATCCCTTATCATAATTTTCCTTGAAAGCCTTTTCAAATGATTTAAAATCTTTAACTCAAACTCAAACAAGGAAAATCTATATATACATTCCATGCTTTAGTCAAAATCACTTTGCATTATTATATATATATAGACACATACACAAACTTTACTCAAATCTTAGTTGATGAAAACATTTTAACCTTTGAAATTCCCCGTTTCGAATCCATTGTAAGTACCCCTTTCGAAACCGTTGAAAGTGCCTCTTTCTAAACAAAGTAAAACCCTTTATTTAATCTAGGCCGAAAGGCCAAAACCTTCATTTCAAACCATTCTCAAAACCTTTTCGAAACTATTTGAATTCCTTCCTTTCGAAAGCTTTAAAAACCTTAGACATCTTTCTCTTAAAACCTTTAAACATTGCCTTTTGAAACCTTAGGAAAACTTTTCCTTTTAATCCTTTCGAAACCACCAGAAAACCTTCCTTTTCGACTCCTTCGAAACCATTTGAAAATCTTTCTTCAAAATCTTTCGAAATCATTGGGGAACCAACCCTTCGAAACCTTCATTTAAAACCCTTTTAAATGCATTAAAGCACTAAACCTTTCGAAAGTCTTTGGGTACAACTTAAAACATGTGGAAACCTTTCAAAACCATTTAAAAATTTACTCCTTCGAAACCTTTGAAAATCGTTTCGGTCGAAACCATTTATAGTATGACTTGAAGTAGAGCAAAAGGATCGAAAACCCATTAAAGTCGAAAGCATTCCTTTCTTAATCATTCCTAAGTAAAGAAGTGATGGTATCGAAACTATCCATTCGAAAGCATCAAAGAAGTGGTCAAGTTTAAAATGCAAAACAACCCTTTCGAAACCCATTTGAGTCTAAAGGTAGAAAGTGGCAGCCAAAAGTTTTCGACTTAGTCGAAAGTAGTCATTCAAAACAAAAGTGCAACCCAATTGTAACCATTTCTTTAAATTCATTTGACCTAGTCGAAAGCTAAACAAGTCGTTAGTCTAAAGCAAGCAGATACATTTTTTTAAAAGCAAAGTAATGCCGTAGCCCCTTCGGAACCCCTGGTTTGACTCTAAACCTTCCACCTACATCCAACTCATTATGTACCAGTTCCTTGATACTAATTCACTAAGCATTCGAGAAGTGGTCAAGTTTAAAAAGCAAAACAAAGCAAAACAACCCTTTCGAAACCCATCTGAGTCGAAAGATAGAAAGTGGTAGCCAAAAGGTTTCGACTTAGTCGAAAGCAATCATTTAAAAAAAGCGCAACCCAATCGAAATCATTTATTTAAATTTATTTGACCAAGTCGAAAGCAAACCAAGTCGAAAGTTACTTAGTCGAAAGCAAGCAGGCGCATTTTCTTTTAAAAGCAAAGTAATGCCTCAACCCCTTCGGAACCCCTGGTTTCGAATCTATACCTTTCGCTTACATCCAATTTACTACATACCAGTTATTTGATACCATGTGCATTGGTTTTGACAGTGTCGGATGTGAAGGTAAGGAGGCGGAACCTAGTGTCGAAAGCATCAAAACAGTGAAAAACATGTTTATTTGTCCTTTTAAACAATTTATTTATACCTAACCTGCCTTGTTTGTCAAATTATGATTGGTTGCAAGTTTCTCTTTTCTAAAAGTACCTTCGACTTTCCAGAATTAACGGTCTGAATTTATTTACAAATGGCCCCTTCTCCTTTCAAAAATATATAAAACATTTAAGTCTCATACCTTAAATAATTTTATATACCATTAAAACACTTAGGAAAATTCTACAAAAATTCTAGAAAATCACTTTTGATATGTTTTCTAACATATATTAATTTCAGACCCAAACCAATTATTATTTAACCGTAAATAACTTATAACCCAAAATAACATTTTCTTCACTAAAAAATTTATATAAATTCCATAAAAATTTGGAAAATTGAAATTCATCTCTTAAAAATCATTTTCGATCTAAGTAAATATTATCAAGGCTTTTGGATGTCATTTAATAGGGTTTTCATATCAGAACATGCTACAAAACCTATATGAACAACCATAAATCATCAACCAGTATATATAATCATTCCATCATTCAAAAATATGGTAAATCATTGCAAATAAGTTCGGATTCAACTTAAAACCGAAAATAGTAAGAAAGTTGAGATGCAGTCATTATTCACATTAGCTTTAGAGATTAAGGAGCTTGAGATTTGAATGAATTTGATTTGATTTAGCTTCTTCCTTGGTTTTTCTTAACCTTCTTCCTCTTTCTCTTGTTAATGGTGGCTGGCCTCAAGGTTTGAAATTTTGATAAATGATAATGAACATGCATAGGATACACATCCAAGCGTTTAGGGTATAAGAATGGCCTCTTTTCTATTTTACCCCTCCTCTATTTCATTTTAACTCTTCTTTTAATTGATTGGTTAGATGGCATGGCTACCCCTTAATAAAAATCAAATCTCAACCCCCTAATCAACACATTATTTTATTTAACTAATTAAACATCCTAGATAATGTTACCAAAAATATAGGGTGTTACAACTAAGCCTCTATAAATCGATTTTCTGATAAATCAAACCACTTTTCAAATATGTGACTTAAAATACCTTTACAAAAAATATTTTCCCTAACCCCTTTTACTCCGTTCATTACTTAGAAAATATTTATATGCTTATCTCATCATTATAAGTATATTAAAAAAAACCAAGGGAGATTTCCCCTTTTCCAAAATTAAATTTAAATAGGCCAAAACAAATATTATTTAAAATATTTCTTACAATAAACCCAACCACTATCCTTTGATGTTATGTATGGAAAGAGTGTTTCTATATCACCATAATTAAGAAGGACAAATAGTTAAAACTTATCTCATTCATTAAAAAAATTCCTTTTTGTAAGCTCATTTCATACTTACAAATACTTTTATAAATTTCCAAAATAATCATAGAACATATTTTTACAAATCTCTAAAATGATTTATAAACTCCTTTACAAAATATCATTTGTAAAACCTCTTTTAATAAATCCCCTTTTACTAAGTATAGTCCTTTTTATAAAACATTTCATCATTTATAAACATCTTTATTAAAACAATAACTTTAACATTTTTATTTATAAACATCTTTATTAAAATAATCACTTTAACATTTTTATTAAAATAATTAAATAAATTACTTTAAAACATCATATATAAATACTTAACCTTAAATGGTTATATAATTGAAGTTATTTTAAATCCCTAACTTTACAAATTCAAAAGGTGGTTTAGCGATCACAATGGTACTAAATCAAGTTACCATTTAATTAAATTTGACTTTTCTAGTCTTATAACTGATATTTACATAAGAAACATAAATGCAAATAAAAATCAATCACCAATCGCTAGCTAATCTATCACTTACCAATATTAATTTACTGGCATGCAATTCAACGTCTAAATCAATATAATAGTAGAACGAAGATTTATTCTGCTAAATGGATATAAAAATAATCTACTTAATTTAATTATAGCAGAATGAGGATTTATTTTGTGAAATAGATGTCAAAGTTTAGTATAACTTATCCATATTTGTTTGGCTACTTAAAGGCTTAGTCAAAAGATCCCTTATTTAAAACCAATTTACTTATCAAAGAAGCCGCCTTAAGATAGAACTAATAGAGTTTAAAATAACCCTTCATTTAATAACAATTAAACCTTAATTTAATTGCCAATTAAATCATAATTAACTCTAACATAAAATCTTAATTAAACTTAATTGTATCTTAATTAATTCTACATAAAGAAATTAATTAAACCCTATCTGATTAGTCATTAATTAATAATTAAACTCTAATTAAATAATAATTAATTAAATAATTAAACTTAATTAAATAAAAATTGATACTTAATTAACTCTTTACTTAATTAATAATTTATTAAAACTCTCTTAATTGACTAATTATAATTAACTTACTTGATTTAATACTTAAGTACTAATTACCTATACTTAATTATTAATTATAGACTAATTTTATTTAAATAAATAAATAATTATTTAATTCATACATAAATAAGTAAATAATAATTACCTTTTTATACTAAAGTTATGATTAAAAAACCTTTAAAAAATATTAAAGATAAAACACTTTTAGTTTAGAAAAAGAGTTTGATTTTCTCGAACTGCATCCATAGGGACTATCGCTATGGATATCATAACTTTTTCAAACTAATTTACTAGTCTAATACCTTTCAAAGCTTTTACCTTTGACTTACTTTTCAAAAATCAGTAGGGAGCTTGAATACTAAAATAAAGTTTGAAAATATTTAAAACTTTCCCACTAAAACAAAAAAACATTACGTTAGTTTTTAAGGGATCCCAAGTCACTTTAACAAGTCAAATTTTACTTTTAGAATATACAACATGTGCATAATCATATATACATGCCACACATAAGCAAGATCATATCTTTCTAATCAATCACAACATTTAGATTTCAAATTTCATGTCTAATCCAACATCACATGCAAGTACATACATATTCACATTCAAACAACATAACTTGTCAATACAAACGTATATCTCATATAAATACTAGCAACAACATAAAGATGTTATTTTTCCTAAAAATAAAGAGTTTTTACTCACGAAAAGCTATGCAAACAAACCAAACTAGGAGTAAAACTTAGAAATGGCTTTGTCTCTCTTGGTAAAAACTTGATTTTGACTTAGGGACGAGGGATTTATGCTCGACTTAGGGTGGTTATAGGCTTGGCCAAAGGTGGCGAAGGTGTGTGGGGGATTTTTTTTAGGAATAGGAAATTGTAAGAATAAGAAAGAAGTGATTTTAAGGTGTTTTTAAGAAGTAAAAGAGAGAAAGAAGTGATTTTTAAAATCTAGAAAATATTTGAAAGCTATTAAAAGTATTTGAAGCTTTAAAGAAGAAGGTAGAAATTTTGAAAAGTTGAAAATGAAATGAGAATGGAGAGAGAGAAATTTAAATTTGGTTTTTATGGAAAATGAATTAAGGGAATTACCTTAATGCCCTTTTATACATAACCTCCATTCATTTTATGCCACATCATCCGTCCTCCCTCCTTTCGTGCCTTCTCATATGATTACACCCTTACACTTTTCCATCATCGTATCACGTCTTAGTATTAAGCATTGAAAAACATAGTGGTTAATAAGTTGTTTCCATGTACTTTGATTTACTTTTACACTTCTCATGCCACATCTTATTCTTATTTTATTTTTAAATAAAACTTTTATTTAAATAAATTTTAATATCATATTATTCAAAATAAAAGTATTTTAACATTTGAAAATATATGTGTATATACAACATTTGCAACAACTTTTAGACCATGAAAGATCAAGATTTTGGATAAATCTTTCTGGTCACATTTCTATTTTCCTTTGAAATAATTATTTTTTAAAATAAAATTTCCGTCATTAAATATCAATTAAAAGAGAGTTATTTAACTATTAATTTAATATTTAAAATGAATTAAATACTCATATACAAAAGTGATAAAATTCTGGTTCGTTACATTCTTCCCCCTTTAAAAGAATTTCATCCCTAAAATTTCTTCTCAAATAAACAAAGAAAGACCAGTTAACACAGAAATCAACCATACTTTCATAATTACTTATGGAAACATTTATGTAAACCCAACTTAAGTTTACACACTTGAATAATACCTCACTACCTCCTAAGGGTGTATACCACTATTTAGTTCAAACTTTTTCCATTTTGAATTTATTAAGCAAACTCAAAATTAAAATACCCGGTTTTATTCCAAAATCCCTTTTGAAATGAATCTATATATTTAACCAAAGAAAATGCATACATATAGCTCGAGTAACCCTAAAATGATTCTAAGGAACCTGGTACTACCAAATTTCATCATATATTCCCTAACCAATAAAGGTAATAATTAAGAGAAGTGCTTACCATCCGAACACATCTCTTTCCCATTTTTAGTTATTTTTGGGACATTCAAACTAGTTAACATAAAAATATTTCTTCTATTCAAACTACCCATCTAATGATAAAGAGAATAATTTACAAAAAAGTCATTACAACATTCGCTAGGCAAACATCTGATCATCACTTAGAAGATTATTCAAATCGGTACAAACAAATCAAGACTCATTCCCCAAAAAAATCCAAGAAAATACACTTACTTGATAATTTTCTTTTCCAAAATATTTATACTTAAAAATATTTTCAAGTAAAACTATTAATACTCTTTACCATAACATTTGAAATCTTCTTCATGACTCCGGGATTTGAATCCTTAAAACCTTTCATTTATAAAACATAATTTTATATTCCAAGTTTATATAAAATCACTCCTTTATATGAATCATTTCTCAAATAATAATTCCAAAATATTCTAACTTTCCTTTAATGAATATCATTTATAAAAATCCAACTTTGCTCCAACATTAACATTGAACATCTTATAGTCAAATTGTGAAACTTAATTCACAAGGTGTTTGTTTCAATGTTCCCCAATCTTTATTTACCTAACCCATATTTTAAAAAGCAAATTTTCTTATAAAACACCCAATAATAGTCAGTGCTAAAACTAGACGAGCATGACTAAACAAACCCTAGATGATAATAATTGAGTATTACCATTTCCTAACAAGCAAGTACCTCCAAAATAATTGCACTATTTTTGAAAATCATTCTTGTATATATAAATTATATTCCTAAGTAAAATTATTTCGTTTACCCATTTAAACAAATACTTTATTGGTCCGCCTTGTTTAAGTAATAAGAATCCCTACAGATGATGTGGGCCAAATGCACCGATACCACTCAACCTATCAAGCAACACAATATAAATTTTTTATATCACCAATAAATACATGCTCTCATATATACACTCAAACTCATCTAGGGTGTCACTTACCCCATCCTACCAAATTTACCCCACCGGTGTTAAGGTTCTCGCTTAACTTTCAGCTCTGATACAAGCCGTAACAACCCACCTTTTTGACCCTTAGAAGTTGACACTAATACATCCATGGTATTAACATGCCGAGCATCCCATCATCTTCGAGATTCTTCAATTCCAAAGCTTGAGTTGGTTCGAAGTGGTTTTCGAATAATATATACTTATCGGATCCCGGTCTCTTCGAACCAACATCCGAAAGTTTTCGGTAAACTTAGCTCTAATTCTTTTTTGAAATATATAGAAAATACATAAAAGCGAAGATTACCCTCTAACCGTTTAAGTGGACGAATCTTCTTATCATTTCTTGTAGGAGAACAAAATGATATTTATATGCACAGTACAACATCATCAAAGATGACTGTCCATATAACCCATGTGTTTTTCGTAGATATTCCAGAGTTATATTTTAGCAAAGATTTTGATGGTCAGTTATTTAACTATTAATAAACAAAAAATCAAACAAATTTTTAATTTTGAATAGGATCCACTAAGCCTTTATAAATTAAGCTTCCCTTCAATCAAATCACTTTTCAAATTTTTGAATTAAAATACCTTTGTGGACGATAAACCCCTTATACCCCTTTCATTACTTAGAAAACATTTATATACTTATCTCACCGGTATATGTATACTAACAAAACTTGAGGGAGATTTCATCTTTTCCAAAATTATATTTAAATGGACAAAAACAAATATAATTTAAAATATTTCTTACTACAAACCCAACCACTATGCTTCGGCGTTAAGTATGGAAAGAGTGTTTCCATACCACCAAAATTAAGAAGGATAAATAGTCAAAACAAATCCCATTCCTTTATAAAATTCCCTTTTCATAAGCTTATTTCATATTTACAATTACTTTTATAAATTTCCAAAATAATTTACAAAACTTCGTTTTATAAATTTCCAAATTGATTTACAAACTCCTTCACAAAATATTATTTGTAAAACTTATTTTTAATAAATCCCTTTTTATACCACTTTTACTCCTTTCATTACTTAGAAAACATTTATATACTTATCTCATCGGTATAAGTATATTAAAAAACTTGAGGGGGATTTTCTCTTTTCCAAAATCATATTTAAATGGGCCAAGACAAATATTATTTAAAATATTTCTTATTATAAACCCAACCATTATCCTTTGGTGTTGAGTACGAAAAGAGTGTTTCCATTCAACTATAATTAAGAAGGATAAATAGTCAAAACAAATCTCATTCCTTTACAAAATTTCCTTTTTATATGCTCATTTCGTATTTACAAATATTTTTATAAATTTCCAAAATAATTTATAAAACTTCTTTATATAAATCTCCAAAACGATCTATAAAACTTCTTTACAAAACATCATTCATAAAAATCTTTTTAATAAATCCCTTTTTATTAAGTATATTCCTTTTTATTAAATAATTCATCATTTATGAACATCTTTACTAAAATAATGACATTAACATCTTTATTAAATAATTAAATAACTTGCTTTAAAACAACATTTATAAACACTTAACCTCAAATGGTTATACAATTGAAGTTATTTTAAATCCTTAACTTTACAAATTCGGAGAAAAGCTCAACGATCACAATGGCACTAGATCGAGTTACCATTTAATTAAATTCGACTTTATAAGTCATATAACCGGGGTTTACATAAGCCACATAAATATAAATAAAAATTAATCGGTAATCACTAGCTAATCCATCACTTATTCATATTATTTACTGGTATACAATTCAATGTCCTAATCAATATATTAGTAGAATGGGGATTTATTCTACTAAATGGATATCCAAATAATCTACTTAATTTAATTATAGAAGAATGAGAATTTATTCTGCTAAACAGATGTCAAAGTTTAGTATAATTTAACCATATTTGTTTGGCTACTTAATGGCGTAGACAAAAGATCCCTTATTTAAAACAAATTTACTTATCAAAGAAGCAGTCTTAAAATAGAACGGATAGAGTTTAAAATAACCTTTATTTAATAGTAATTAAATCTTAATTTGATTACTAATTAAATCATAATTAACTCTAACATAAAATCTTAACTAAACTTAATTGAACGTTAATTAAATCTTAATTAAATATAAATTAATTAATTAAACCCTACTTGATTAGTAATTAATTAATAACTATGCTCTAATTAAATAATAATTAATTAAATCATCAAATAAAAATTATTACTTAATCAACTCTTTGATTGATTAATAAATAATTAAAAATCTCTTAATTAACTAATTATAATTAACTTACTTAATTTAATACTTATGTACTAATTACCTTTACTTAATTAATAATTAAAGACTAATTATCTTTAATTAATATTTATTTATTTATTTATTTATTTAACTCATACTTAAATAAGTAAATAATACTTATCTTTTTATACACAAATTATGATTGAAAAATACCATTCAAAAATATTTAAGATAAAACACTTTTAATTTAGAAAAAAGTTCAATTTTCTCGAAACTACAGCGATAGTGACTATCGCTATGGATACCATAACCTTTTCAAATTATTTTAGTACTCTAATAACCTTTAAAACTTTTATCTTTGACTTACTTTTCAAAACATAGTAGGGAATTTGAAAACTAAACTAAGTTTGAAAACTTTTAAAACTTTTCTACTAAAATTAAAATAGAAAACATAACTTTAGTTTTCAAGGGATCTCAAGTCACTTTAACAAGCCAACTGCTACTTTTAGCATATACAAAACACGTACTAATCATTCACAAAATTACAAGCCACAACCACAAATATAAATAAGGTCACGTCTTTCTAACCATTCACAACATTTGGACTTCAAGTTTCAAGTCTAATCCAACATCACATACAAGTACATTCATATTCACATCCAAACAAAATAACTAGTTAATACACAAGCATATCCTATATAAGTACTAGCCACAACATAAAGATAATATTTTTCCAAAAAATAAAGTGTTTTTACTCACCAAAAACTATGAACCAACTTTAACTTGAACTTAGAAATGGCCTTAGATCTTGGATCTGTCTTAGAAAAAACTTGAATTTTGCATTGGAGGGGCCTTGGGAGTCTGGCTAAGCCTAGGATGGTTATGGGCACGACCAAAGGTGGTGGAGACGGGTGTAGGCATGTTTTAGGAAGTTGTAAGAAGAAGAAAGAAGTGATTTTTAAGTGTTTTTAAGAAGTAAAGGAGAGAAAGAAGTGACTTTTAAAACCTAGAAAATATTTGAAAGCCATTAAAAGTATTTGAAACTTTTAAAGTAGAAGATAGAAAATTTTGAAAAGTTGAAAATGAGATGAAAATGGAGAGGGAGAAATAGAAATTTGGTTTTTATGTAAAACGAGTTAAGAGAATTACCTTAATGTCCTTAAATACATAACCTCCATTCATTTTATGCCACATCATCCATCCACCTCCTTTCACGTCTTCTCATACACGTTACTCGTCTACACTTTTCCCTTATCTCATCACATCTTAGTACTAAGCACTGAAAAACATTAAAAACCATTAATTTAATATTTAAAATAAATCAAATATCCACACATTAAAGCGATAAAATTTCGGATCGTTACAAAAGTCTCCCTCACATGATATTAGAGACCCAGCCAAGGATTGAAAGCTGAGATAGCATGAGTGATAAGAAAATCATAGAGTGCAAGATGTTTTTATCTACTTCAGTTTTTATTATTTAAAATGATAAAAGATGTTTTAGAAATACTGTAAAATGTATTTTTAGTAAGAAATGGTTTAGTGTAACAAATGAGTTTTTAAAAGAAAACTTAATAAATGTTTGGATTAAAAACCCAATTTTTAAGAAGTAAAAGTTGAATAAGTCTTTAAAAGGAAAAGTTGATTTAAAGAAAAATAAAAGAAACCCTTTTTTAAAAAAAATTTAACATTTTCTTTAGATTTAATGAATAAGCTAAATTCAAAAGCCCTAAATTTTAGTTTAAAAGTTAAGACACCAAGTATTTTTGAATTGGATAAAATTTTCCAGGTCATACTTTTAAAGACAAAGGTTTTCAGATGAAGTATTTCAAAATTTTAAAGTTTTTAATTTTTGAAAAAAAGGGCAAAGACTAAACCAAATTTAAAATATGGAGTAGATAGAGATGACTGCCTAAGTAAGACGAGGGAAAAAGTAAGGCTATGACAACTCATATTGTAGCAATAAAAATCCCCGTAGAGTATAAGAAATATTGGTAAGAATCTAGAAATATTTAGGTAGAAATTTGTGCAAGCCATAAGAGGGACCTGCTAAGAAACGACAAATGGTATTAAAGTACACTTCTATGAGTTCTAGAGTACGCTCACACAAAAGGTCAAGAATAAAGAATGTAAATTCAAATATTTGAGAGTACTATCAAAAGATTTGAATTGAAAGAAGATGATAATGGGGGTTATGAGATGATAAACACATATAAAGGATATTAGTGGACTCAAAATTAAGGAATGCAGGATAGAGGATGGAAAAGTTGTTCCGCCAAGCTAGTTGTCAATGAGTTATTCAAAGGGATGTATAGTTTATTCCATAATTGGGTGTGGTAATGGAAGTAATGGATAAACCTTATTGATTATAATCCTTGGAGGAAAGTTAAGGTATGTGGGTTGGAGAATGATGGCACATTAGAAAGGTCCATTTAATTACCAGTAAGAAGAGGGCAGGGCCGCAACATCATCATTGTAAGTTGATGTTAAAAGGGTAGCTTCCAGCAGTTGCTTTTTAAGGTTTGGGTTGTAAGCATTAGCTGTCTCTATTGGCATAAAAGCACGTACGATATTATATGAAATGTTCTTTTTGTGTATTTTCGGTATGGACCGCAATAATATCGGAAGACAATAAGGCAAGGAAATTTTAGGAAAGGCACTTAACTAGTGCAAAAGTAAGAAAATTGTAGAGATTGAAAGCTAAGAAATAAATTAAGAAAATTTATTTAATTAACTACTAAGATAAGAATGAAATAATATTTAAGTCCCAAAAAGTAGAAAATTTTTGGAAAATAAATTTTGGTCAGCGAAGGAAGGGGAAATGTTGTTACGAAGTCACGGGTCAGTATTCTTGTGCCTTAAAAGCAGAAACTTATAATTGAACTTGTGTGCTGGTTGCCATTATAAATAAAAGTTTTGGAATTTAAAATTTACCGATAAATAGATGAGGTCCACTATAGACGTTAGACCGTTGACTAAACCCCAATTTCATGAGGTATGGCATAAATTGTTTTGAAGGAAATATATGTAAACTTTTGAAATTTTTATTCATAAATTCTTGGTTTTGGAAAATAAAATATTTTTGTAGAAAGTTTCGACAATTTTGTGATGAAATTGTTAAAAGTATAAAATTTTCTAGATATTTCATAAAGTAATATAAAAGGATTTTTGAGCAAAAAAAGGAATTTTTAAAATTTTGAAATACCACATGCTTGACAAAGGGAAATTGTAACGACCCGCCTTTTCGACCATCGAAAGTCGACACCGAATGCATCCACGGTATTCAAATGCCGAACATCTAGTCACCGAAAAGGCAGATTTTTATGGTAAAACAAAAAGAAAAGAACAGAGAATAGGGAAATCAGAATCTCATATTGGAATCGACAACATATAATGCACCAAAGAAGGTAAAAATCGTACTTCAAAATATAGAGTACATCGGAGTTAAAAACAAACCTTACTAGCTAGACAATTATAAAATCCCAACTTTACAATTGCTAATAGGTATATAATATAATATAGCGAAAAATAAAACACTACGATAGGTGAACATCCATCTCTTCTTCAATAACTTCATATCACCGAAGCCAACATGGGAAAAACTCGGTCTGACCCGAGCATTATAATAAAATAACACCCGGGTCAGTCTGAAAAACTAGCGTGAGAAAACTTAAGTAATATGATAAACATATAAAAATTCTCTAAGACCATGCCGCTAACGCAGAATGAGTTTTTTCCCCCATAGGAACAACATCCACAAATGAAGAAACGGAAAACAAATCAGAACAACCGTAACGACCCAGAATTCCTGTCATTTGAAATTCGTATATTTAATTGATTTTAAATATTAACAAGTAAAATTTGTAAGTCGAATAAATTTTATTTCAAATATCTAGATTTAATTGGATAATTAAATCGATAATTTAATATTTGAAATTACAGAAATAATTGGAAATTGGGTTTATTGTGATTAAAATTGATTTGTAAAGTTGTATTAAATCATATTGGAGTTAGAATGATGTTGTAGAACTTTTAAAATTTAATTAAAAGTTTAATTTGTGGAAACTGATTATTTTAATATTTAATTGACGTGTGAAAATAGCCATTTTTCAAACAGTCTCGGATTTCGAAGAAACCGGTTTCATCGGATCTGTAATGTTAAATTATTGTAAGATTTCAAATTTCGTGTCAATCGTATGTACGGTTTGTCCGGGGCAAGCAAAACGCATAGAAATTAGTTTAACCGATTTAATTTAAATTTGATCGTTTATTTCCTTAACTCACACATATGATCAAATTAGCTTCTGAAACATGTTCCGTTATGTCCGAAACGCGGGTTAAACCCTAGAAACGTCAGTCGGCACGCTTCGTTTGGAGTTCGAAAAAACTTAGAGATGAATAGTGTTTTGCAATTTTCTATATAAGGACTTGCTTTCTTCATTTTGCAACAAACCTAGGTCAGAAATAAACCTTAGCCGCCATTAACAAAACCAACGGTTGAAAGCAACCAATCTTCTTCCCCTCCGATCTCCTCATCCACGTACTTTTAGGCAACGACTTCAACTAGGGAATCGAAGAGCTTCACGAGTTCGACGTATTCAACGGGTATGATCGCGAATGGAGCACGCGTGGCCTGGATCTGATGGGCAAAAATCAACGGCCCTGATTCGTTAAGGTTTAAAAATTATAAGGAAATTGTAAATTAAATTATATTATAATTCTTTCAAACTTTAAAAGCTATAACTTTTTGATACGAGGTCCGTTTTTGACGAAACGACTTGCGTTGGAATCGTATTGACGAGCACTACACGATGGAGTTGGATTGCGATTGATTGGAGCTACTGTGAATTTTGGGTAAAATTAAACGCATGTTTAATTTTATTCGGAACGAAACACTACAACCGCTATTGAAAGCAAGGTAAGAACTTCTCGCTCAATCGAATTGTGTTTCGATTTAAAATTTTAAATAGTTAAATTTAAAATTGCTTGATTGTGTGATTAAATGATGGTTGCAATTTATTGTATTGAAATAGACCCTATACGCCACATATTAAGCGGAGGTTATTATATTAAACACATATACCGCGATATTCCACCTTGAAGTGGAATTGGTATTATATATGTACTTGGAGTTGATTTCCCACATTATATAGCGGATGAGACCATATTGTGCTGCATAATAGCGAATGATGGTTTATATAAACCCATGTACCGCGATATCCCATCTTGAAACGGGATTGGTATTGTGCTAACATCTGTGGATGCAGGGAAACAGGTTAAAGGGATCCAACTGGATTCCTCAAATAATTGAATTTGTTTCAATATTGTGTGTTGATTATTTATAATCTATGTGTGATTATCTTTGTGATTGAAATCGTTGAAGGCGAAAATTTAGCCAAATATAATTTTGGTATCGTTGGATACCGGAAACAAATAAAAATTTGATTTTTGAAAATTCAGGTTAAAAGTTATATTAAAATTTATTTTCGATAATTGGATAAATTTAAAAGAAGGAATTCTAAAATAATAAGTTTTATTTTTAATCTTATTGAATAAAATTTCAAAATATGGGAAAATCATTAATAAATGGATTTCGGGTAATATTATTCAAAAGTTGAAGAATTTATTCAAAATAAGGATTTTAAAGAGTTTGAAAAATAAAAGAATTGGTTTTCTTTAAAAGGAATTTATTTTTAAAAAAGGAAATAAAATTTGAAACCCATTTGGGAATTGATTTTTGGTGATTGAATTTAAATCTTTTGAAAATCCATTTGGAAATTTATTTGGTGTTTTGAAATGAATTTAGAATCAATTTGAAAATTGATTTGGGGTTTAGTAGAAATTGATTTCAATTTGAGATTTGAATGAAATTCACTTGGTGTTTAATTTCTTGGAAAATCAATATGGAATTTGATTTGGTTGTTTTTGAAATCAATTGAAAAATTGAATTGTTGTTGAAAGTGAATATTTGAAATCGATTTGAAAATCGATTTGAAAATCGTATATCAATAGATATTTTGGAAATGTGAATTCACCATGGAATTTATAAAGGAAATGGAATTAAAAAAAAAGCATTGATTTATTTTTGGAGTGTGGAAATAAATTTACGGATTTGGAACCTAAATTTAAAGTAAATCGGTAAGGATTTATTTAATTGGTTTAAATGAACCATTTTGAAGTGAAAGTGTATTCTTCCTGAAAAGCCGAATAAAATTTCTGAATAACTTTGAAAAATATATACATATATATGTATATAATTTTAGAATTGGTTTTGAAAAGGATACTTTGGAGAAATTAACTTCTTAAATTGTTTTAAATCCTTTAAGTAAAGATTTATTAAGTTGATATAGAAATGATTATTTCTAAGATTTAATCAACAAAGTTTTCATACAACAATAAACAGCCCCACAATATTATCATCCACAATAATGGCAGCAACGGCTATATTATCTGCTCCCTCTCCATCTTCCTCTTCGCCTCCTTCTCACCCTATCTTACCTTCTCTTCCCCAACAGGTTGTTGCAATCCCCTCGGTCCCTCCTCCTCCTCCACCTCCGCCGCCTTTGCCGCCTCCAGGCCCGTCCACCATTTCTGCCCCGCTAATTTCCTCTTCCTCTGTTCCTGTTCCTTCTCCAGTCTTGTCTCCTTCCTCTACACATTCATGGTCATCTCTTTTTTCTACCAAACCACGTAATGCTGGTATTTTTACTCCTTTGGACTACAAACTCAACTATCTTGGCGAACCTCTTATGCCCCCAGAAGAATTGTATACTGAAGGCAAAAACTATTGGGATGATTATTTAGTTGGATTTTTTCTTGGTGTATCAGTGAATTACATGGCTGTCATCTCACACGTCAAGAAATTCTGGAAGCTCAAGGGTTCATATGATATAAAGTCGAATGGTACAAATTTCTTTTTCAAATTTAATTGTCAAGAGGATAAAATAAAAATTCTGAAAGCAGATCCCACATTCATACGTGGTCAAGTGTTTATCATAACAAGCTGGAAACCATCCTTTGGCACAGTGCAGTCTCAAGTTAAAAATGTGCCAATTTGGATACATTTATATAATATACCACATATAGCTTGGACTTTACTAGGTATTAATTGGATTGCCGTCATTTGGGTAAATTAATATGCTTCAATGAAGCTACAGAGAAGCAAGAACGTATGGAATATGCTAAGTGTTTGGTAGAAATAACGCCGAATAAAGAGTTACCTGATTATATTCTTATTGGAGGCAAACAAGATACAATACAAAAGGTGTATGTTGAATACACATGGAAACCTCTTATATGTACTGAGTGCAAAGTTTTTGGCCACTCCACCTTATCTTGTGACTTACATGGTAGCAAAGAAGATATTAATGCTAAAACTGGTGATAAACATGTCAACAAGGAAAAAGCAAAACAAATGACAGACAATGCAAAACAATCCCAAAATAAAACTGTACAAGAAAATAGCAAAAAAGATGGTGTAACGTACGCGATTTTTCGTTGCCGAAAAACCGAATAGTTATGGGTTTTAAAAAGAAGAAAAGAAAAAGAAAAAGAGAGAAAAGAAAATAGAAATTAGAGAGAATAGAAAACAAAAAAGAAGATAGAACATTTTAAAATAGGAAGAAAAGAGAAGATAGAAAATAGAAAAACAGAAGAAAATAGGACGGCACAGAAAACAACAGAACAATAACAGAATCTCACAATTCGCAGCGGAACAACATATAATAATAAATGAATAATCTTTAAACAAAGAACTATATCAGTTATTACATTTTATACATTACATTTCATTACATCATATCATCAGAGTGTACAACAACAACAACAAACAAACAGTGCAATGGAAAAAGAAATACTATATAAACTAGTAATACGCCATGCCATCCAGCTTGCCTCCAGCAACTCCAGAATATCTTGATAAACCTTACTCTTGACTGCCCGTGTGGAAATTGGTGGGCACCCAGAGTTTAGGAAGGAAAACAATAAACTGCAAGTCAGTCATGTGACTGGTGTGAGAACTCAAAACAGTTTATTTATCTTTAAAAAAAAAATAGAGGAATATTTTTAAATTCAATTCGCAATGCTTTTAAAAATGAGACTACCATAAGACCTCCTGCCACACACACAATGCAAACGCAGACTTGGAGAAGATTTCTCCTTATGATAGTCAAAGATGCTTGATACGTATTAAAATCAAATCAATTTTGATATTATTATTAGTGCATAGTGTAGAAGAAATTCATTTCGAAAGTAGAATATAAATCTTAGCCAGCATAGGTACCATTATATTATGCCTACTATAGCTACTTCCTGAGGAAGCAGGTTCTACAACTAAAACCGTACAAGTCACGTATTGTTTCTTTGGATTTCCAACAAATGGTCAGGCCAAGGAACTTCTCATTGCCACATGAGAATGCCTCTGGAAAGACATCCCCGAGAACCAAACCGGAACTCTGCCAACACAAGGCCGGGTTACCCCTAACTGGGTAACTACTGACACAAGCACGCCATTCCCCGATCGTAAACGACCTTTCTCACGGGATCCCGAAAACCAACAACCACAAAGTAATAAATTCGTAGTAACCACATAGGTTAAATATCTGGGCTCCATACCATGATACCACCTCTATCCAGAAGGAAATGTACATACCCTAAAGGGTGCTACCCCTCATAACCTTGCCGCATCTTTCCTGTTTTGACCATTTCCGGGGTGTGAGGCTCGACGAAGTCACGTCCACAAAAACATACTTTATACAAAAGCCATGCTTTGGGTCAACAAATGATCAACACAATGATCACTAAGATAGACGATCAAATAAACGATCCTATCATAATAATCAACACAATGATCATTTCAACATCACTCAGCATATCACATTACCAAATTGGGAATATATCGCTGATAACTTCAACTATATAACCTCTGAGCTCGTATGTCTCAGAGAAGGGTGTTAAGCTAAAAGAATAAATTCTTCGCCACCAACAGAAATATATTTGAAAGAAATCTGCTTTACATTCTCAACTTGTAATGTCAGACACACAATCCATACAAGTTTGTTCCGGGCTCGAACAAAACCGAAGGCACTTACAAAGAAGTCCTTGTAATCCGGATATTCACAATCCTGATCGGATTTCCCATCACTTAGGGAGTCTCTATACCGTTGCAACTCAGTGCAGAGACAATCGATAGGTCATCCTATCGCTCTCGCAAATACCGGGTCTTCAACACCGATCTTCAATGCAATTCACAACGACGTATCACATATTCGGAATGGGTTATACGACCCCATGGTCCTTTCCCGGTTAACCCGAATAGTGAGCGCTTATTTAAAAATAAGTGTAGCATTCACATTCAAACAAATCACATCAATTACCCATTCAAAGGGAAATATTGATAGTCGGTTATTGAACTATCACTGGACATGCACACATCACCAGTTTCCAAATAATTTTCCAAATTATTTATTTTCCAAAAATATCTTCATTAGATATATAATTTCAATACTTCAAAAATAAATCAATATTTATTTTTAAACCAATTCCACTTTCTTTTATAAATTCCTTAGTGAATTTATAATCCAAAATATCTATGGATATTCGATTTCAATTATTCATTTCAATCTATCTTCAAAAAGATAAATTCTAATTATTCACTTCATATTGGAAAACATTTCCATACTTATTTATTCATAAGTAATTCACAAATTTTATTTATTTTCAACACTTGAAAAATATTCAATATACTTAAATCGAGATTAAGTATATATTTCATTCTTTAAGGAAATCATTCTCTTAAACATATTTATTTGGGCCAAAACGAATGTTACGTAGAACATCGTTACGACAACCCAAAATCACTAGTATAGGGATTCGAAATTAAAATAGATATATAAATCCCAATACTATACAAAACATTTCCTTTCGGAAATCATTTACTATAACAACAGTGTTATAGTCCATCATCTTCTTCTGTTTCTCGAAAACGTCTATTTCAAAAATAAATGTTGAAATCTATGGTTTCGAATCTCAGCACATTTTTAAAACATTGTTCAATCGTTTTAATTCTATTTAAAACATCCAAATCCAAAACAATTTCTTTAACGTGTTATTCACTATTCAAAAACGTGAATATACTTCATTAACAACTTCATCCTTTTATTCAATTTAATTCAAAGGATTATTCACTATTCAAAAATGTGAATATAACTCCATTTATAGGTTTCAACAATTTTCTTATCAAAATAAGTCATTTGCGAATTTATAAAACAACATTTATAAATTTCCATTTCTATTTATTTATAAAAACTTCCTTTTTATAAATTCTTTTATTAACCTATTCCAGTTTATAACTCAATTATAAACTAAAAGTTCATATTATAAGTTAATTACTTATAAAACGATTATTTTACAAAATCGTTCTTTTTTAGACTTTCCAAATTATAAATCTTATAGCTTATAAGATCCATTTATTTAACCAATCTACTCTTCAAATAATCTCACCAAATTTATAAATCTTACTATTTATAAATTTCATTTATAACTTCACAGTTTATAATTCTATAAATTTCATTTATTTATGAAATTCATTTTCACTTCATTCAAACACTTATAAAAACTCGTTTTATAATATCAATATTTCAATTTATAAATATCCATTTATAAATCTCTTAATATAAATCAATTTATATTATTCTTTAAAACGACTTTTAATCTCCTTTATTATTTCACCATTTTGATTCATAAAATAATTAAATTTTATAAATCCTATATTTAAACTTTTCATAATAAATTCAAAAATCCCGATTAAACTATTTTATAAAATCATTAGCATCATATTCTCAAAAATCAGTTTTTAACTATATTTCTCAAAAATCATAATTTTTATAACTTTAAAAATTATAACGTTTATTTATTTAAAGTGGATCAATTCCAAAATTATTTTATAAAACGTATACTTTCAAAAATCACTTTAAAATCATTTTAAAATCCCAAAATTTGGTCCAATGATGCTACACACCAAATAGTCAATCACGACTACAACGATATCATATATCGATATGAAAATCCATCAAATATCAAAATATCTGAAATCAAATAAAAACTGTTGAGGAATCCAGTTGGATCCCTCCAAACTGTTTTGCTGCATCCAAAAACATTAGCACAATACCAATTTCGCTCCAGTACGAAATTATCGCGGTATATGTTCTTATTAAATATTATCCGCTTAATAACGGCGCAATCGGGTCTCATCCGCTAAACAAAAAATGCGGGAAATCAATAACTCCAATATATACATATGCCAATATATATATATATATATTGATATTATATATAATACCAATTTCACTGTTTATGAAATATTCGCGGTATATGTTTTTAATAAATAACATCCGCTTACTAACGGCGTATAATGTCTATTTTAACAATCAATAGATATCAATCAACATTCAAACATGCATTCAAATATTTTAAATCTAACTATTTAAAATAAAATCGAAACTGATTCGATTGAGTGAGAAGTTCTCACCTTGATTTTATTTCCGTTTCAGCTTTTATTTCGAATATAATTAAACACGCGTTTAATTATACCCGAAATTTTCGCTAGTTCCAAAAATTCCCAATCCAATTCCATAGCGTAGTATTCGTCACTACGGTTCCAACGCTTTTTGTTTCGTCGAATTTCGACCTCGTACGAAGAAAATACAGCATTTTAAAGTTCGAATGAATTTAAATATAAACAATTACATAATATAACTTTATAATTCTAAACCTACATCCACCCAGAGCCGTTAGATCTCGTTGATGAAATCAAGGCCGCCCCTTCTTTTCATCTCCCTCTCGTGAACCTGGGCTTTGAAACCCATTAGCTGCCGACCAAAATTCAACGCCACGGCCAACGCCACACCACCGGAGTTACATCCATCACCCCACAAACGTGCGCCAACGTGACAGCCACCCACGGCCAGAGCCACGGCCGGCTCGGCCCTTCCTCTTGCACGCAAAACAATGGTGAACGGTAGCAAGTCGCGGGTCCATAGCTCTCGATCTACAGCTCGAAACACGTTCTCCACCATTCAAGTTAAAGATCTCACTCCGCTCTATCACTTTGTAGTTGATGATTTTTAGCAATTGTTTGTAGATTTGAGGCAAATTGAGGAAGAACGAAACAACTTGCTGGCCGTTGAAAATAAACTGGCGGCCATGAACGTTAAACCCTAGCTATTTTTTTTTCTTTTATTTGTGAATTAAATTGCTTATTAATAGAAATTTGTAAACACTATTCATCCGGGTTTTGTAAACTCCGATTTACGCGCCGAAACAGACGCTCCTAGGGTTTATCCCGCATTCCGGACACAATGGAACGGGTTTCGGTAGCTAATTCGAAAGTATGTGCGAGTTATGACATAAAACGATCAATTTAAATTAAATCGATTTAAACCGATTTCGAGGCGTTTTAATTCGTACCGGACAAACGATAAATCCAAACGACTTGAAATTTAAAATCTTACAATAATATCACATTACGGATCCGATGAAACTGGTTTCGTCGAAATCCGAGACTTTTTGAAAAATGGCTATTTTGGCTTGCCAAATTAAAATTAAAAATAAATCGATGCGTTTCGAGCTGCTACGATCAAACGGTAACTCCGATTGACACGAAAATTGAAATCCGGTAATAACTAACTATTACGGATCCAACAGAACTGGTTTCGTTCAATTCTAAGACTGTTCAAAAATTGACTATTTTCACTAGTCGATTAAATATTAAAATATTCAATTTTCACAAATTAACTTTTAATTCGATTTTAAAAGTTCTAAAATATCATTCTAACTTCGACATGATAAAATAAAATTTTACAAATCATTTTCAATCATATTTAACCCAATTTTCAATTATTTCCATAATTTAACGTATTAAATTATCGATTTAATTATTCAATTAAATCCAATAATTCAAATAAAAATTTATTTGACTAATAAATTCACTTATTAATATTTAAAATTAATTAAATATTCATATTTTAATTTCTAAAAATTCTGGGTCGTTACAATCTTCCCCACTTAAAAGAATTTCGTCCTCGAAATTACAAGTAAGAAAAGTTACAGAATTTATTAATTTTCCAAAATTCATAGTTAAACTTCTTACAAATCTTTACTAAGTTTTCAAATCATACTTAGTTATCTTTTCAAAAACAACTATATCATTTAACTTTCAATTCCAAAATCAAAGTTAAAGTTTTCAAAATTTTCCAATTTTTCTCAAATTTTTCTAACGCCTTAAATTTTCGGAAAAATTCGCCATAGTCTCCTTTGCGCGGCTCGATCCGAAAAAAAAAATGACAGTATATATATCACAAATATACATCTCATCAAGTAATGAGGCATCCCGTAGGGAAAAAAGTGTAAAAGTACTGTATGTAATCCGAGATATGTACCTTATATTTTATTAGCTAGCATATACGGCTAATATAGCGCAAAAGCGAGCTCCAAATGCGAAGCAAACGCGATCCGCACCTACTAATCACTCAACAAACAACATGAGAACATGCATATAGACAACAGTATCAATATACAACATATAGTAACATAATAACTATATATGTCACATAGCAAATGCAACTAAACAACAAATGCAAACATATTCAACCATCAACCAACTAACATCCATATTCTCATTAATATACAATGAAATGGTTTTCAATTTAATCACATTTGATTCATTAACAGTGGATGTTCTTATTAACATTCATTCTCAATTAGTTTATATTCACTAATTCATATTCAAGTTGGTCCACTTCCAATTCAAATTCAATTCCATTTAAGATTCACTTAACTTCAAATTGGATTTCAATTTCTTTAGCTTTCAATTTTCATTAACACTTAATGAATTATATACAATCAACTAACAATCATATAACAATCAATGTATATTAATTACAACCAAATTCCTTTGCTTACAATTGGTTTAATTAAATGATTTTCATTAAATCTTTCAACTTCCAATAACATTAGATTTTAAATGAATTAACACTTATATTCATTTTTTTCATATCAACTTAATTCACATTTAATTGATTTACATTCAATCCAATAATTCAATTCAATTACAAAAGTTGAATTTCATTTATATAACTCAAGTTTATATTCATTTAATCCACTTGATTATTTACAACTCATATTCATATAATTTTACTTCTTATATATATAAGTTTATTTCACAATTGTAAATCACTTTAATTATAATTCAACTCTGATAATTCATTTTTCTTATACAATTATTCTTCAATTTAGATTATTCAAACAACTAACAATCAACTTATACACATTTTAATAATTCTGAAAAATTATTCCTTTATATATAAAATATATTCAAGGTAAAATTATTTCATTTACCCAATTTAAAACAATATTATGTCGGTTTATCTTGTTTAAGAGTTTAGAAACTCCTATCTACGATAGTTAGCTAGACTACATCGACTGGAATCTATAAACAATCAACCGATAAGTCAACACAATATAAAACAATTTTAATATTCACTAACAAATACGCTCTCATAGCTATTATTACACTCAAATTCATTCTAGAGTACTGCTGACTCTATCTCTAATGAGTAATACCCAACAGAACCATGGTTGTCGCTTAACCATAAGCTCTGATACCAAATGTAACGTACGCGATTTTTCGTTGCCGAAAAACCGAATAGTTATGGGTTTTAAAAAGAAGAAAAGAAAAAGAAAAAGAGAGAAAAGAAAATAGAAATTAGAGAGAATAGAAAACAGAAAAGAAGATAGAACATTTTAAAATAGGAAGAAAAGAGAAGATAGAAAATAGAAAAACAGAAGAAAATAGGACGGCACAGAAAACAACAGAACAATAACAGAATCTCACAATTCGCAGCGGAACAACATATAATAATAAATGAATAATCTTTAAAGAAAGAACTATATCAGTTATTACATTTTATACATTACATTTCATTACATCATATCATCAGAGTGTACAACAACAACAACAAACAAACAGTGCAACGGAAAAAGAAATACTATATAAACTAGTAATACGCCATGCCATCCAGCTTGCCTCCAGCAACTCCAGAATATCTTGATAAACCTTACTCTTGACTGTCCGTGTGGAAATTGGTGGGCACCCAGAGTTTAGGAAGGAAAACAATAAACTCCAAGTCAGTCATGTGACTGGTGTAAGAACTCAAAACAGTTTATTTATCTTTAAAAAAACAAAATAGAGGAATATTTTTAAATTCAATTCGCAATGCTTTTAAAAATGAGACTACCATAAGACCTCCTGCCACACACACAATGCAAACGCAGACTTGGAGAAGATTTCTCCTTATGATAGTCAAAGATGCTTGATACGTATTAAAATCAAATCAATTTTGATATTATTATTAGTGCATAGTGTAGAAGAAATTCATTTCGAAAGTAGAATATAAATCTTAGCCAGCATAGGTACCATTATATTATGCCTACTATAGCTACTTCCTGAGGAAGCAGGTTCTACAACTAAAACTGTACAAGTCACGTATTGTTTCTTTGGATTTCCAACAAATGGTCAGGCCAAGGAACTTCCCATTGCCACATGAGAATGCCTCTGGAAAGACATCCCCGAGAACCAAACCGGAACTCTGCCAACACAAGGCCGGGTTACCCCTAACTGGGTAACTACTGACACGAGCACGCCATATTACCATCTTTAGCTTTTTCATTATTTTTCTGCATTTTATCATATCCATTAGAATCTTTTATCTTATTATTTTCTTTGGAGTTCTGTGTCTCTGCTGGAATTTCATTGGTTTGTTTTATTTTCTTTTGCCAGTGCTGCTACTTAACTCTGTTCATATCAACTCCATCTGTAACGACCCAGAATTTTTAGAAATTAAAATATGAATATTTAATTAATTTTAAATATTAATAAGTGAATTTATTAGTCAAATAAATTTTTATTTGAATTATTGGATTTAATTGAATAATTAAATCGATAATTTAATACGTTAAATTATGGGAATAATTGAAAATTGGGTTAAATATGATTGAAAATGATTTGTAAATTTTATTTTATCATGTCGAAGTTAGAATGATATTTTAGAACTTTTAAAATCGAATTAAAAGTTAATTTGTGAAAATTGAATATTTTAATATTTAATCGACTAGTGAAAATAGTCAATTTTTGAACAGTCTCAGAATTGAATGAAACCAGTTCTGTTGGATCCATAATAGTTAGTTATTACCGGATTTCAATTTTCGTGTCAATCGGAGTTACCGTTTGATCGTAGCAGCTCGAAACGCATCGATTTATTTTTAATTTTAATTTGGCGAGCCAAAATAGCCATTTTTCAAAAAGTCTCGGATTTCGACGAAACCAGTTTCATCGGATCCGTAATGTGATATTATTGTAAGATTTTAAATTTCAAGTCGTTTGGATTTATCGTTTGTCCGGTACGAATTAAAACGCCTCGAAATCGGTTTAAATCGATTTAATTTAAATTGATCGTTTTATGTCATAACTCGCACATACTTTCGAATTAGCTTCCAAAACCCATTCCATTGTGTCCGGAATGCGGGATATACCCTAGGAGTGTCTGTTTCGGCGCGTAAATCGGAGTTTACAAAACCCGGATGAATAGTGTTTACAAATTTCTATTAATAAGCAATTTAATTCACAAATAAAAGAAAAAAAATAGCTAGGGTTTAACGTTCATGGCCGCCAGTTTATTTTCAACGGCCAGCAAGTTGTTTCGTTCTTCCTCAATTTGCCTCAAATCTACAAACAATTGCTAAAAACCAACAACCACAAAGTAATAAATTCGTAGTAACCACATAGGTTAAATATCTGGGCTCCATACCATGATACCACCTCTATCCAGAAGGAAATGTACATACCCTAAAGGGTGCTACCCCTCATAACCTTGCCGCATCTTTCCTGTTTTGACCATTTCCGGGGTGTGAGGCTCGACGAAGTCACGTCCACAAAAACATACTTTATACAAAAGCCATGCTTTGGGTCAACAAATGATCAACACAATGATCACTAAGATAGACGATCAAATAAACGATCCTATCACAATAATCAACACAATGATCATTTCAGCATCACTCAGCATATCACATTACCAAATTGGGAATATATCGCTGATAACTTCAACTATATAACCTCTGAGCTCGTATGTCTCAGAGAAGGGTGTTAAGCTAAAAGAATAAATTCTTCGCCACGAACAGAAATATATTTGAAAGAAATCTGCTTTACATTCTCAACTTGTAATGTCAGACACACAATCCATACAAGTTTGTTCCGGGCTCGAACAAAACCGAAGGCACTTACAAAGAAGTCCTTGCAATCCGGATATTCACAATCCTGATCGGATTTCCCATCACTTAGGAAGTCTCTATACCGTTGCAACTCAGTGCAGAGACAATCGATAGGTCATCCTATCGCTCTCGCAAATACCGGGTCTTCAACACCGATCTTCAATGCAATTCACAACGACGTATCACATATTCGGAATGGGTTATACGACCCCATGGTCCTTTCCCGGTTAACCCGAATAGTGAGCGCTTATTTAAAAATAAGTGTAGCATTCACATTCAAACAAATCACATCAATTACCCATTCAAAGGGAAATATTGATAGTCGGTTATTGAACTATCACTGGACATGCACACATCACCAGTTTCCAAATAATTTTCCAAATTATTTATTTTCCAAAAATATCTTCATTAGATATATAATTTCAATACTTCAAAAATAAATCAATATTTATTTTTAAACCAATTCCACTTTCTTTTATAAATTCCTTAGTGAATTTATAATCCAAAATATCTATGGATATTCGATTTCAATTATTCATTTCAATCTATCTTCAAAAAGATAAATTCTAATTATTCACTTCATATTGGAAAACATTTCCATACTTATTTATTAATAAGTAATTCACAAATTTTATTTATTTTCAACACTTGAAAAATATTCAATATACTTAAATCGAGATTAAGTATATATTTCATTCTTTAAGGAAATCATTCTCTTAAACATATTTATTTGGGCCAAAACAAATGTTACGTAGAACATCGTTACGACAACCCAAAATCACTAGTATAGGGATTCGAAATTAAAATAGATATATAAATCCCAATACTATACAAAACATTTCCTTTCGGAAATCATTTACTATAACAACAGTGTTATAGTCCATCATCTTCTTCTGTTTCTCGAAAACGTCTATTTCAACATTAAATGTTGAAATCTATGGTTTCGAATCTCAACACATTTTTAAAACATTGTTCGATCGTTTTAATTCTATTTAAAACATCCAAATCCAAAACAATTTCTTTAACGTGTTATTCACTATTCAAAAACGTGAATATACTTCATTAACAACTTCATCCTTTTATTCAATTTAATTCAAAGGATTATTCACTATTCAAAAATGTGAATATAACTCCATTTATAGGTTTCAACAATTTTCTTATCAAAATAAGTCATTTGCGAATTTATAAAACAACATTTATAAATTTCCATTTCTATTTATTTATAAAAACTTCCTTTTTATAAATTCTTTTATTAACCTATTCCAGTTTATAACTCAATTATAAACTAAAAGTTCATATTATAAGTTAATTACTTATAAAACGATTATTTTACAAAATCGTTCTTTTTTAGACTTTCCAAATTATAAATCTTATAACTTATAAGATCCATTTATTTAACCAATCTACTCTTCAAATAATCTCACCAAATTTATAAATCTTACTATTTATAAATTTCATTTATAACTTCACAGTTTATAATTCTATAAATTTCATTTATTTATGAAATTCATTTTCACTTCATTCAAACACTTATAAAAACTCGTTTTATAATATCAATATTTCAATTTATAAATATCCATTTATAAATCTCTTAATATAAATCAATTTATATTATTCTTTAAAATGACTTTTAATCTCCTTTATTATTTCACCATTTTGATTCATAAAATAATTAAATTTTATAAATCCTATATTTAAACTTTTCACAATAAATTCAAAAATCCCGATTAAACTATTTTATAAAATCATTAGCATCATATTCTCAAAAATCAGTTTTTAACTATATTTCTCAAAAATCATAATTTTTATAACTTTAAAAATTATAACGTTTATTTATTTAAAATGGATCAATTCCAAAATTATTTTATAAAACGTATACTTTCAAAAATCACTTTAAAATCATTTTAAAATTCCAAAATTTGGTCCAATGATGCTACACACCAAATAGTCAATCACGACTACAACGATATCATATATCGATATGAAAATCCATCAAATATCAAAATATCTGAAATCAAATAAAAACTGTTGAGGAATCCAGTTGGATCCCTCCAACCTGTTTTCCTGCATCCAAAAACATTAGCACAATACCAATTTCGCTCCAGTACGAAATTATCGCGGTATATGTTCTTATTAAATATTATCCGCTTAATAACGGCGCAATCGGGTCTCATCCGCTAAACAAAAAATGCGGGAAATCAATAACTCCAATATATACATATGCCAATATATATATATTGATATTATATATAATACCAATTTCACTGTTTATGAAATATTCGCGGTATATGTTTTTAATAAATAACATCCGCTTACTAACGGCGTATAATGTCTATTTTAACAATCAATAGATATCAATCAACATTCAAACATGCATTCAAATATTTTAAATCTAACTATTTAAAATAAAATCGAAACTGATTCGATTGAGTGAGAAGTTCTCACCTTGATTTTATTTCCGTTTCAGCTTTTATTTCGAATATAATTAAACACGCGTTTAATTATACCCAAAATTTTCGCTAGTTCCAAAAATTCCCAATCCAATTCCATAGCGTAGTATTCGTCACTACGGTTCCAACGCTTTTTGTTTCGTCGAATTTCGACCTCGTACGAAGAAAATACAGCATTTTAAAGTTCGAATGAATTTAAATATAAACAATTACATAATATAACTTTATAATTCTAAACCTACATCCACCCAGAGTCGTTAGATCTCGTTGATGAAATCAAGGCCGCCCCTTCTTTTCATCTCCCTCTCGTGAACCTTGGCTTTGAAACCCATTAGCTGCCGACCAAAATTCAACGCCACGGCCAATGCCACACCACCGGAGTTACATCCATCACCCCACAAACGTGCGCCAACGTGACAGCCACCCACGGCCAGAGCCACGGCCGGCTCGGCCCTTCCTCTTGCACGCAAAACAATGGTGAACGGCAGCAAGTCGCGGGTCCATAGCTCTCGATCTACAGCTCGAAACACGATCTCCACCATTCAAGTTAAAGATCTCACTTCGCTCTATCACTTTGTAGTTGATGATTTTTAGCAATTGTTTGTAGATTTGAGGCAAATTGAGGAAGAACGAAACAACTTGCTGGCCGTTGAAAATAAACTGGCGGCCATGAACTTAAACCCTAGCTATTTTTTTTTCTTTTATTTGTGAATTAAATTGCTTATTAATAGAAATTTGTAAACACTATTCATCCGGGTTTTGTAAACTCCGATTTACGCGCCGAAACAGACGCTCCTAGGGTTTATCCCGCATTCCGGACACAATGGAACGGGTTTTGGAAGCTAATTCGAAAGTATGTGCGAGTTATGACATAAAACGATCAATTTAAATTAAATCGATTTAAACCGATTTCGAGGCGTTTTAATTCGTACCGGACAAACGATAAATCCAAACGACTTGAAATTTAAAATCTTACAATAATATCACATTACGGATCCGATGAAACTGGTTTCGTCGAAATCCGAGACTTTTTGAAAAATGGCTATTTTGGCTCGCCAAATTAAAATTAAAAATAAATCGATGCGTTTCGAGCTGCTACGATCAAACGGTAACTCCGATTGACACGAAAATTGAAATCCGGTAATAACTAACTATTACGGATCCAACAGAACTGGTTTCGTTCAATTCTAAGACTGTTCAAAAATTGACTATTTTCACTAGTCGATTAAATATTAAAATATTCAATTTTCACAAATTAACTTTTAATTCGATTTTAAAAGTTCTAAAATATCATTCTAACTTTGACATGATAAAATAAAATTTTACAAATCATTTTCAATCATATTTAACCTAATTTTCAATTATTTCCATAATTTAACGTATTAAATTATCGATTTAATTATTCAATTAAATCCAATAATTCAAATAAAAATTTATTTGACTAATAAATTCACTTATTAATATTTAAAATTAATTAAATATTCATATTTTAATTTCTAAAAATTCTGGGTCGTTACAGATGGAGTTGATATGAACAGAGTTAAGCAGCAGCACTGGCAAAAGAAAATAAAACAAACCAATGAAATTCCAGCAGAGACACAGAACTCCAAAGAAAATAATAAGATAAAAGATTCTACTGGATATGATAAAATGCAGAAAA
This sequence comes from Allium cepa, assembly GCA_030765085.1. NCBI lineage: Eukaryota > Viridiplantae > Streptophyta > Magnoliopsida > Asparagales > Amaryllidaceae > Allium > Allium cepa. The sequence goes on along the minus strand of CM060938.1, from coordinate 23,880,450 downwards.
ATAATGAAAAAGCTAAAGATGGTAATATAGAGACCAATAACTCCTTTTCTATGCTTGCTGATATGGAGGAAGGTGAAATAATTGAGATTCCTGATGAAGCTCAAACAGATACAGAAATGACTACAGAGCACAATAGCAATAAAACTATGGACAAACACCTTGATATTGGAAAACAAATCAGCAACAGTGAAGCAACATGTGAACTAGATTCAGGTATTACTCAAGTTATCTCCCCAAAAAACAGAAATAATATTGTGACAAATAAGTCATTACAAATGACAACCACTCCCATCCACAATACAGACATTGATGCTACAAATATTCAAGTTCCCAATAATACAACAAATAATTTACAAATAGCTAGCAGTAGAAAAAACTCTACTACATCGAAAAAGCAAGTTAAAAGTCCTTATTTGAAGCTAAAGCCTCCAGCTGACATTGCTTTATATCTGCCTGATACTCCTAGTTCAAGGCATAATGCTACTGACAACAATATTGAGACTGATGAAGAATGCTCCAGTGAGTCATTGGATGATCTAAATGATAACATGGATTACACATCTGAACAAATACTTGTTAAATGAGCAACAAAAGCACATCAGGGAAGAAGAAAAGATTCACCAGGCAATCTGCCAAAGCAAATAAAAAGAAAATATGATGGATAGTATGGGATACTGGAATATCAGAGGTGGTCATGACAAAGCAAAAAAGTTTGAAATCAAACAACTTATAAAGGGCAACAAACTACAACTTCTTTGCCTAGCTGAGACAAAATATACTGAACTGGTTACTAGTGAAGTAGCAAAATTTATTGCTCCTTCTTGGTCTATGATACACAATCACAATAATGCTCCTTATGGTCGCATCATGATAATCTGGAACCCCCATATTTATACTGTCAATACTGTGGCTACACATAGACAATTTATACACTGTAGTATTCTTCACTTGCCCACTAATACTTCTTTTTTTACTACTTTTATATATGCGGAAAATACAAAACATAAAAGGCAATACCTGCTTGACTTGCTTCCTTCTCTTCACCCAAATACTATGCCATGGATATGCTTGGGGGATTTCAATTGCATGCAATTCTCTGATGACAAAATAGGAGGGCTTCCTCTCAGTCTCAATGATGTTTCCCCTCTTAATAACTCCATTCATACTGCCCAGCTCCAACAGATGCCTAAGACTGGTGTTTTCTATACTTGGAATAATTGCAGTAGGACTGGTTCTCGTACATTCTGCAGGCTGGATAGATCATACTTAAACAATGATGCTTATACTATCTGGCCTTCCCTATTAGCTCATTTTCATCCACCATCCTTATCTGATCACAGTCCTATCATCCTAGTTTGGGGAAATGCTTATATAAAAGGTCCCTCATCCTTCAATTTCTTCAACAGTTGGACTAAAGAAAGTGATTTCATGAGTTTAATCCAGCATACATGGTGTGTTAATAAGTATGGCAATCCCATGTACATACTTCATGCCAAACTTAAAGACTGCAAAATCAATATCAAATCTTGGGCTTCAGAAAAATTTGGTTCAGGTAATAATTTATCAACCAAAATAAGAAATGATCTAAACAATATTCATATTATGATGCAGGCTAATCCCAATGATACTGATTTATCTAACAAGGAGCATCACTTATCGACCCAATTAAAAGAAGCAATTGTCACTGAAGTTAATATGCTGAAAGCTAAAAACAGGAAGAACTGGGATATTGGAGGTGACAAAAATTCTAAAATCTTTCACAATTCTTTGAAGATAAAAAAAGCTGCTAGCATCATTCATAGGATAAAAGACAAATATGGTCATGAAGCTACCTCCCAGAATGGTATCAAAAATGCTTTTCTCTCTTATTACAAAGATCTCTTCTCTAACAATGAAAATAATCCTGATCTTCATATACTTACTGACTTAAACTTTAAGATAATAAATGATGAACAATCCAATAATCTTATAAAACAGATTACTAAAGAGGAAATAACTGATGCTATATTTAAAATGAAGAAAGATAGCTCCCCTGGTCCTGATGGCTTCAGTGCTCATTTCTTTCAAAAATGTTGGAGTATAATAAACTCTGATTTCTGTAATGCCATACTCCACTTTTTTAAGACTAATATTCTTCTTAATGGCATTAATCATACTAAACTTGCTTTAATCCCCAAAACTAACCTACCACAAAGTGTCACTGAGTTTAGGCCTATTGCTTGTTGCAATGTAATTTATAAATGCATTGCAAAGGTCATATCCAAACGTATGAAAAATTGCTTGAAAGATTTAATTTCTTCTAATCAAAATGGATTTATTCTTGGTCGAACAATTACTGACAATATATTGCTAGCTCAAGAATTAATTAGGGGATATAATAGGAAAAATATTTCTCCTAGATGTTTCCTTAAACTTGATATTCAAAAAGCTTTTGACACAATTAAATGGGAAGCTATAATATCTATTATGTCCAGATTGAACTTCCCCCTTCCCTTTCTAGCTTGGATTCACTCTTGCATTTCCACTGTTAAGATAACTTTAGCTATAAATGGTGAAAGTTTTGGATATTTTAATACTGGGAAAGGTATAAGGCAGGGGGATCCTATATCCTCCTCTATTTTTGTCATTGTTATGGAAGTTTTAACACAACTTTTATGCAGAGATAATAATAACAAACTTATTGATTATCACCCTAAATGCAAAGTTCATAAAATTTCCACTTTAATGTTTGCTGATGATCTTCTTCTCTTCACTAAACCAAATATCAAATCTATTACTAATACTTTTGCTACATTAGATACATTCAAAAATATGACTGGATTGCAAATTAACAAGTGCAAATCTCATATCAGTATTGCTGGTGTGTCTGAAATTATGTTCACAAACATTCTGCAACTCTCAGGTCTTCAAAATATGGATAACAATGCAACTTACCTTGGTGCTCCTTTATGTAAATCTAGAATTAATACTACTCAATGCCTCCCAATGTTTGAAAAAATAACCCAAAATCTGAATACTATGAATACTGCTAATATATCTCACGCTGGTAGGCTTATGATAATCAAAAGTATTGCTACTGCCATGTGCACTTATTATTTTCGTTTATTTATCATACCTGCTAAGCTTATTAACATGCTTAATCGTGCTTTTAACCATTTTATTTGGCATGGGAATATTTACTCTAACAAACTCATACCTATTGCTTATAAAAAGATAATCACACCTTTCAAAATGGGGGGATTAGGCATAATCAATCTCAAAACTTGGAATATAGCTGCTAACTCTAATTATGTCAATAAATTATTAACTGATAAGACTGGTCTTTGGGCTATCTGGAATAGGCACTATAATCTTAAAAATAATAATTTCTGGACTATGATACCTGAAAACAATGCTAGTTACCTCTGGAAAAAAATATTAAAGCATAGGCAGCTATTTTTACCTTGGGTTCAATGTGACAAAAACAATGCCTTCTGGTTCTCTCCTTGGTGCTCTCCTGGTATGATTCTTTCAAATCTTGTTGACTACAATCTTATCTCTAACTCTGGTATCCCAATGCACGCTACTTCTAAAGATTTTATCACTGATGATGGTGTACAATTGCCCCATGTTTCTTCGACCACTCTGTCTTCTGTTTGGAGCCATATCAGTGATAAATTCACTAATCAGAATATAGATGGTCTTGCTTGGTGTGCTAAATCTCACAGCATTTCTAATGTTTACAACTCAATAATATGCAGCACTTCAACCTCTAATTTTGCCTGGTACTCTAGAATTTGGCAAACTGGATCTAAACCTAAGCATAACTTACTGCTCTGGAAATGCCTCAACAATGCACTACACACGCAAGACAATCTTATGAGGAGGAATTTCATCGATCAATCCAAATGCATCCTTTGTAATCGTGCAACTGAGAATGTTGGCCATCTTCTTTTCAACTGCCTTTTTTCCTTTCAACTGTGGAGACGAACTCTTTTACACATAAATGCACACTCTCCTGTTCGTGACTATAAATTAGAATGGATACGTATCTTCAAAGCCACGCGATGGAAATCGAGTACATCCATTTGCCTTCTCAAATATCTTAAGCTTACGGTGGCTGCTATTTGGGATGAGAGAAACAATCGTCGCTTTGCCAACAAGTATTCTTCTCTCACGGCCGTGCTAAGTAATATCATCAGATGAATTGTTTTCTGACTGTCGTTTTTCCTTATGTTTGCGTAATTGCCTTGTACTTTTAATTGTTTTACTTCTTATGGCTCTGTATCACTTTTCCTTTAATATTTAATAAATGTGGACTGTCCACAATAAAAACAGGCTGGCCTTGCCAAAAAAAAAAAGAAGATTTAATCAATAATTGTTTTAGAAAATAGTTATCTAAATAGTTATACTCTATCTACTAATTTTATTTTGAAAATTAGTTTGGACTTAAGTTATATGCAATATTGGTATAATATTTTTATAACTAATATTTTAAGTAAAGTGTTTAAAGAAAAATAGTTTTATTTCAAAGTGTTTTCCCGGTATATTTTGGATAAGTGTTATAAATTATTTTAAAGTATTTGAAGTTGGCAGATTTCCAGTGAAAATGAATAAATATTTGAAAGTGTTTCCTCATAAGGAAAATGATTTGAAATTTGTTTTCAAAAGTTGTAAAGGTGAAAAGTGATTTGAAATTTGTTTTCAAATGGTTGAAGTGTGGAAAAATATATCTTGTAAAGATATTTTTGGAAAATAAATAATTTGGGAAATTATTTGGAATCTGGTGATGTTGTGCATATCTATTGATATTTAAATAACCGACTATCAATATTTACCTTTAAATGGGTATTTGTTGTGATTTGCTTGAATTTGAATGCTACACTTATTTTAAAATAAGTGCTCGTTATTCGGTTTAGCCGGGAGAGGACCTTTGGATCATAAATCCCATTCCGAATGGTGATACGTCGTAATGGATAGCATTTGAAGACCGGTGTTGAAGACTAGATATTTTCGAAAACGAAAGAATTACCGTCGAATGTCTATGCATCGGCTGATCCCCGATATAGAGATTTTATCACCCTTTGTGATGGGAAGTCCAGACGTGATTAGTGAATATTCGGACCGCAAAGGCTTCTTTGGAAGTGCCTTCGGTTCCGTTCGATCCCGGAATGGACTTGTATGGATGTGTGTCTGATGTTATAATTTGAGAAGTAAAGCTGGTTTCTATCAAATACATTTCTGTTGGTGGCGGAGAATTTATTATCTTAGCTTAACACCCTTCTCTGAGACGTACGAGCTCAGAGGTTATGTAGTTGATGGTTACTAGTGATACATTCCCAATTTGGTAATGTGGCATACGAAGTGCTGCTGATCATTTGTTGATTGAAGCATGGCTTTTGTGAAAAGCATAGCTTTGTGGACGAGACTTCGTCGGACCTCACACCCCGGAATGGTCGAAACAGGAAGAATGCAGCAAGGTTTTAGGGGGTAGCGCCCCTTAGGGTATGTTCGTTTCCTTCTGGATAAAGGTAGTATCATGGTATGGAGCCCAGATACTTAACCTATGTTGTTGCTGAAAATTTATTACTTTATGGTTGATGGTATTGAGGATCCTCGGATAAAGGTTGGTTACAACCGGGGGATGACATACTCGTGTCAGTAGTTACCTATTTTTGCAGAGGTAACCCGGCATTGTGTTGGCAGAGATCCGGTTAGGTTCTCGGGGCGTCCCGCCAGAGGCGTTCCCATGTGGCAATAGGAGGTTTCTTAGCCTGACCATTTGTTGGAAAATCCAAAGAAACAATACGAGCCCTGTACGGTTTTAGTTGTAGAACTTGCCATCTACTTATGGTGGCGCTCCACTGTTTAGATGGTAGCTATAGTAGGCATACGATAATGGTCGTATGTTCTAAGATTTATATTATACTTTCGAAAGGTTTTCCACTGTGCACTTACAATAATATTATCAAAGAAAATTTCTCGTATCAAGCATGTTTGACTATCATAAGGAGAAATCTCCTCCAATTCTGCGTTTGCATTGTGTGTGTGGCGGGAGGCCTTATGGTAGTTTCATTTTCTAAAAGCATTGCGGATCTATTTTAAAATATTTCTTTGTTTGTTTTTTTAAAGATAAACTGTTTTAAGTTCTCACATCAATCCCATGACTGACCTGGAGTTTATTGTTCCCTTTCTAAACTCTGGGTGCCCATCATTTTCCACACGGGCAGCCTAGAATTAGGTTATCAGGATATTCTGGATTCAGGAGGTGCTGTGGAGCTCAAGAGGCGAGCTAGATGGCGAAACGTATCACTTGTATATGATATTATCTTTTCCCCTATGTATTCAGTTGTGAGGACAGGTTTATATAACTATCTATTGTTGTGTTGTATATTGACTCTGATGATGTAATGTATAAAATGTACAGTTCTTTTGATTTAAAGATTATTCATTTATCTATTATATGCTGTTCCGCTGCGATGGTGAGATTCTGATATTGTTTCTGTTGCTTCTTCTTTCTTTCTTCTTCTACCTCTTCTTCTTTAACCCTAATAATTCGGTTTTCCGGTCTTCGATTGCTCGGCAGTTGATACAGTGGACATATTAATGTCGATTTTCAGAAGTCGAAAATTTCGAAGACGTTACAACAACAATCCAATCAAGAAAGAATGGTAATAAACGTAACAATCCAAATAAAAAGAATGTTAACCTAATTTTTAATCCAGCAGGATTCAAAAGGAGTTAGAGCATTCAGCTTAAGCCGGAACGACTTGAAACTTGACTGGAAGGCCTAAAAGATCGAGACAAAGGAAAACAAGAAGATTAAGCCAAAAATACACCAACTCTTTGGATCGATACCGATCCAATCCAATTAGATCATTACCGATCCAAAAGTTGGCTTATGGTTTTTTCTAACCACTTGCATCATGATCTTATATCTCTTCTAAGCCTATCTACCAAGTTTGGTGATATTCCAAGCACCCGAGTTCAATAAGCAAAGACTTATCTAATTCAGACTACAATTCAGTCAAGTCCATAGATGAATCATCATCAAAACAAGTCAATAAGTTACGAAATTACATGGAGGGCATCATAATCAAGCATGGAAGTCAAGTGGATGGAAGTTGTGCAAAAATTGCACAACTATTTGGATCGATACCGATCCGATCCAAATACTTAGCTCAAATTTCCTCCAAACTTTCTATGTTGCTTCCTATTCTAGGCTATAGGCTTTTGGTGCAATAGTTCTGGCCCAACTGCTCCTTAAGTCCTATAAATACCATTCTACCTCCAGCAGAAAAGGGGTTCCTAACCGGATCTCTGCTGAAGCTCTGCTATTCTTTCTTCACTCCTCTTCTTCCACACAACAACCATTTAGAGACAACTGAGATCCTTCTTTTATCTATAACAATGGTGGGTTGACCTAAATCTAGAAAGAAGAATCATATTGTAATTCAAAATCTTGTAAATAGCAGTTAACTTATAAAAGCTATAAAGTGGATGTAGGCTTCGTTAACAACAGAACCACTATAAAAATCTCTTGTCTCTTCACTTTTTTGCAATTTACTATTGTTTTTCCTATTTTATTTGCCTTGATAAACAGGGCTGGTGCTTTTACACTCAATGCAGGATGTTGACCCAATTTTTAGGTTAATGTTTTGGTGCATTCACTGAGAGTTGACTCATGCTCACATCTAGCTATCTACTTTGGATCAGACAGGTTAAGAAGTTAGATCCTTAATCTATTGCTTAGAAAATTAGCTATTGAGAGTCAATGTCACCTAGAAGAAAGAGAACTGCTTCCAGAAGATCCATAGGAGCTATAATAGATGAAGAGGAAACCAACCCTCATCAAGTTGAATTCAATGGAGCCAACAATTCATTAGCCAGACCAAATTCTGGCACAAACATAGGAGATCAGGTGCTGGAATTTTCTATTCAGCATGAACTTGTCACTAGAGATGAATTAAATAAGATGGTTGATGAAATTAATCAGAAGATGGAAAACAACCAAAAAGCTCTTATGGACAAATTGAATGCCCTCTTTACCTTACAATCACTTGCTGCTCCAAGAATCATGCTAGAGCCTGTGGTCATCGTGGAACAAGAAAACTCTTTTGTTTTTGGCCTAAACAGGAGAAATGGAAGGCAATAGCAAAAGAGAGTAGTAGGCGGAGCTGCAGGTGTCACTATAGAAGGAAATGCAAGCACTCCACTAACTGTAAAGCACCCCGCCGTAAAATTGAATCTGGGTATGAAAACCTCGCGGGAAGATATAACATTGGATCTCTCTGACTCTGAAGATGGAGAACAACTTGAAGATAATGAGTTGAAAGAGAACACTGACATACTAAATACAGGCAGAGATGTCTAAACTGCTCCCATACGACCAACCATAAGCCAATGATACTCCGAGGGAGTGGCTCTCCCAAAGATAGGAGAACCTAGGCTTCAGCCCACTAACGAAGACCATTTGCAAAATCAATCACTTGGTACAGTCACTGACAGCCAACCCACGGATTGCCAGACATCCGAAGCATATATCACAGACATAGTCAAGCGCCTAATGGAGGAAAGTAAGAATATGAGAGATGAGAATGGGGATCCGCTCCAAGACGAACTCCATTCATTGATGACATTCCAAATGAACAATATCCTAAAAAGTTCACTATGCTAACTATCCCGTACTACAATGGAACTAGGGACCAAAACCACACTTGTATAAGTACAGTTGGTACATGGACAGAGCGAATGCTTCAAATGCTGTTCGGTGTAGATGTTTTTCAATCTTTCTAGAGGGAAATGCTTCCATGTAGTTCACCAGGCTACCACCTAAATCCATCTCCACTTTCGGTGAATTAGTAACGAGGATCCTTGCTCAGTTTAGACTTCACACGGTGTAACCAAAAGACGAGATGTCTTTATCGGGCATATTCTAGGGATGAAATGAATCTTTGAAATCCTTCACGAGTCGGTTTAGAACCGTAGTCACTGAAGTAAGTAATCTAAACAAAGATATAATCTTCGTGGCTCTGGTTCACGCCATCCATCCCGAAACTGAATTTGAGAAATGGATCAAAATAAAGAAACCTACCACTAGAAAGGACTTTAATCGAAAGGCGAGCTAGTACTTGAGATTGGAAAAAGCATAAGAGCTAGAAGGAAGACCTGCTAACCTACAACCAACCAACATTGGGCAGAATGGTATGACGACAAACCAAGACGCAAATAACTCTGGGACCGCTGTCGAAAATGCGGGAAATGATGGGAATCAGAAAAGGAAGAATCAAAATTCCAACAAGCGAACCGAAATTAGCAAGCAGCTTAAAAGGCTTCAGGCTCAAAGACTACACCCCGCTCAATGATACCCAAAAGAACATCTACCTTGCAACACAAGGGACGGAGAAGCACAAGAAGCCGCTTAAAAAGGAAGTGACCGAATAAAAAAAGCGCTCTCGAAAGTACTGTCGTTTCCATGAAACACATGGTCATAACACGAATGTGTGTCGTCACTTGAAGAGCCTGATTAAAAAATTGATCTAGGAAAACAAGCTTCAGCAGTATGTGAGGAAGCCGCAAAATCTTGACCAGCCCGCAGCACTCTATGCTCCCAGAGTTTGGGAAAACCAAATTGGAACCGGCGAAGATGGATCTAGATGAACTGACCAGAGACTTATTATCGAAACAATATCTGGAGGACCTCATCCCGTGCGGAAGAGTTGGGGATAAATGGAGTGACATGCGAGCTCACTAAGACACGCTTTGAAAGATTCATGTTTTATGCTCGAAGAAGGAACTCTTGCCAAGTAGCAGAGGACCCTGAACGATGACATAGTGTTCTAGAAAATAGATATTGAAGGCATAGAAGCTTCGACCCTTGATCCCATGATCGTGACAATAGGAATCGAGTAAGCTATGGTCCGAAGAGTATTGGTAGACAGTGGAAATTCTATGAATATCCTTTTCAAACACACATTTGGTCAAATAATGATCAATATAAAAGAAGTATCCGCTAGCTGAATAAAGATCCAAGGATTCACCGGTGAACATAAACAACCCGTTAGAACAATCGATTTACCCGTAGAACTCGAAGAAGGTGACCAAGAGTCGTCCACATCTAAACCATTGTGATTGTAGATGAAATGTCCTCCTGTAATGCTTTCTTGGGTCGGCCCGCTTTGGCAAATTTCGGGATTGCTTTAGCTCAGTAGTGTCTAACCATGAAATTTTTGACAGAGAATGAAGTAGGGGTGATCAAAGGAGACCAAAGTACCGCTATAGAGTGCTATATCATGGAACTACGCGAGTCTAGAAGAAAAGAAATGGGGAAGAATATAGGAAGAACTCTCCACATTCGTGAACCGACTGAATAGCAACTACAGAGTCGCCTTGGCTTAAGGACCACAACCGATTTAATAAGGTTTTGGACCCTAGAAATAAGAGTTCAGAGGAGAAACAGAAAGCACCGATAGAATTAATGGTGTCTGTCCCTATCGATATAGATGACCCAACAGGGGGTCCTAAAGATTGGATCACATCTTGGAAACAAAATGCGACTGTCACTCGTCAAATTCCTTCGCGCTAACCTGGGTATATTCGCGTGGACACATTCCGATATGTGCGGAGTTCCGCCTGAGATTGCATGCCACACACTTAATATTGATCCCAAGCATATACCAGGGAAGCAGAAGAGACACAGACAGGACCCAAACGATCCAAAACGCTGAGAGAGGAGGTGGATAAGTTAATGGCGAACGGTTTTATACATGATGCAACATACCCTGAATGGATATCCAACCCGGTCTTAGTCAAGAAGTCCAATGGAATATGGCGAACCTGTATTGACTATTCAGATCTAAACAATCTTGCCTGAAAGACAACTTTCCTCTGCCTAGAATCGACTAACTTGTGGACGGAACAATTGGAACATGAACTATGTCATTTATGGATGCTTACTCAAGGTACAACCAGATCATGATGCATGAACCTGACCAGGAAAATACAGTTCTAAAAGTTTTTGTTAGTTAGTTTATATAGCTCTTCGTGTGCTATTGAAATTATTTTAAATAATTCGGCTTTTCATTTTATTATATTAATCATGAAAAGTTGGGTCGTTTCAAATACGTACGTAGCTAAGGCATGAAACGATCTCTAGAGTGTAGTTCTGGCCTTAGCACGAAGAGTAGAACCACTGCTATTTAAAGCACTGGAAAGGATGCCCACGGAATGAAGATGAATCTTTAGAGTAACTATTGGATCATCAACAGACTTGTATGGATAATGTTATATGATTGTCTCATTTCAGAGCACGCTTTGTTTTCAACATAAATGTATGTGGGTGGTAAGTGTTATCCAACTTTTAGACTAAGCAGCTTTCAAACGAATCCAAATGTTGAGATGAAGATGGAATGGTTCTGGAACTTAGGAGCATGCTTAGAAGGACATTGGAATGAGCCCCAAAGGGATAGAATGCCTAAAAAAGGCATATAAAGGTATATGTACTGACCAGTTTCAGGTTGGTACCATGCTATTTTTTGATACCATATGAAGTGTTAGAGCTATGGCATTTGAATAGCTGGCTAGAATGATCATCATGAGGTTCATTTCTGAAGAAGTAGGTGAGCAACTCCAAGGAACTCTAAAGAGAAGGACAAGTACTGAAGATGTTAAAACCTCTCGACAAAGAGTTGATTTCTAGGAAAAAAGTGCTCAAAAATGTAGGGATCAAAGATAGAAGACCAAGTGAAGTGAGATGCCACAACCTGCCAATCATAAAATCAGATCGGTACCGATCACTTCTGATCTGTACCGAGATGATTTTATTGGCTCGGGGACCTCAACTCCCCTCCTATGTTTTTATATTTGAAATTAGACTTGCTATTTCAAAATCCGACTATTTAGTTGGACAATTTCTTTATAAATAGCAAACATATGACTACTCAAAAAAGGATTCTTGGCACCTTATCTTCTTCACTCTCTTTCTCTACACAGCCTTATCACAAGAGATTTTTTTTTTATTGTTTAGGTTGTTATATCGGTAAAATCATTATACTTATGACCAAAATATCTAAATAATAAGATTAAAGTAGATGCAAGTCTCGGATTTGCCGAACTACTATGACATTTCCAATGATTTTTGATTTGTTCTATCATTTTATTGCTAGGTCTCTCTATTTTAGTTCACTTTGGGGGCATTGTGCCATTTTTAGGCTCAACAGGTTAACCAATCGCCAACAGATTCGCTATAATTTGATTTCTATAATGTAGATCTGATATGATATGATTTAAACAGGATTGGTTCTAATTCAAGTTTTTTTATTGGATTCGATTCCATAGATAATCATACGCATCCTTAATGTTTGTAAGAATAGACTACAAAGGACAAAAAAAGGATGAGTAAGACACTTGATGTATAAACGATGGCGGGGAAATTTTTTAAGTTCCCAAGATTCATGATAGACCTATCGTGCAATGCTTCTTGCATTTTTTTTAGATTTTTGTTGTATATATACGACGTTAGTTTCATTTTAACAATGTAATCAAGAACAAATATTGACTTAAAGTCCTTGCTCTTGGGTTTTGGTATTTTATGTACTTTTAACTAGTAAATAACAAAAAAAAATTCCATAGAAATATCCAGTTCATTTGTGTTGTGAGTTCGATGATCAAATATTATGAGCTCGAACCTTGATAACGAATGTGGCAATATAATATTGAAAATAAGTATGTATTGTAGGTCCATTGTATACTCCCTCAAAATGTTTGGTTACTTTTACATTAAAAAAAGTTCAAATCTTATGTTCTACCATAAATAATACTGAAAAAAAACCACTAAACTAAAATAAAAATAATAATGAAAAATCTTCCTTTTGTCCAAAGTTTAGAACCTATGCGGTTGGCTTAAGCTGGCAAGCACCAAATTATGAACTCTGGAGGTTAAACTTTACTTTGTTAAATAGATGTTCTCGAACTTTTATTTAGTTTAGTCCAAGTTGAGTTGAGTTTGAATTTAATGTAATTATGTATTTTTAGATTAATTTAATTAGTTATAGTTAGTAATATTTATTATAATTGATAGTTGATAGTATTTATTATAATTAATAGTTGAAAATACTTACTAGTTAACAAAGAAATTATCGAATGTTGCTATTAACTATAATTAATATATTTTAATTGATAAATTTATATATTCCGATGCACGTAAATATTCAATATAACAAATTTAACTAATTATACAATTAGAAATAAATTTCCAACTTAATAACTGGATATTTACAACACAGAAAAGAACTTACAATTTTACAACATATCTTACCAATGAATAATAGTGGAAAATAAGTACAAGGACAAACTTTAAAAAATATTTAGGTTGAAAGACAGTAAGTTTCATTTTTGGACTGAATGACAAAATTTGAAATTATTAGGCTGAAAAACAATGCTAATGATAGCTGGCATTTTGTACATTGTAAAAACTGAATATAATGCTAGGTATAACTAACAATTCGTATAGTGTAAAAACTGAGTATAATACTATTTATAGTTAGCATTTTCCTCCGGCTTATTTTTTTCTTTCAAAGTTTGTCCTTCAGTCCAAAAATGAAATCCTTCGGTCTAATCTTTTTTTAAAGTTTGTCTTCTCCCTCATTCCCTCTTTCCAAACAAAAAAATTAAATTTCACAATTTAAAATTAATTTTATCAATTTTAAACAAACCAAAAAGTAAAAACCAAATTTTCTGTTACAACCGACTTAAAAGACCTTTTATGTGGTGAGGTGGTGGTGTTGAACTCCATCCAAACTCTCAAAAACCGAGGCATTAAAACAGCAAAGAAAATGCTAATGTGAATTGAACGGAACGGAGCTTTAACCGACTTTAAGGTGTGTTTGTAACGTAAAATGCGAAAAAGAAGTGCTTTAGAAGTAAAATAAGAATGAGTAAAGCAAGCACGTACCATCAAGTACGCACGTAGCATAAAAATCGCATGTATAAAGGCCACTTATTGTATTCCGTCTATCGAGGCAAAATGCATCCTAAAGTATAGGCCATGAAATCAGATGATTACGGCCCAGACTGACTACGCCTGTTCATAAAATGCGAGAAATTGAGCTTAACCCTTCCACTTTCACCATTTCATTTTTCTCCACTTCAACAATGGCGCATTATTAGCAGTCGATTCCTGCTTTCTGGTTATACAAAAGTAAAACAATGTGCTTCGGATATTCTTTACTACTTGAAACCTATTTCAGAGTCAAAGGCTATACTTGAAGAGAAACTATCGCATTCAAGGTTAGCCTTTATTTTTAGCCCCTGTTTTGTTAATATTTTCTTGCCATTTTTAGTTGTAACTAGACTGTGATATAATTTGTGATGGTTCATATTTACATCCACTTATGTTAAGTAAGTGGCCACTTTGATCTTTAGAGTTAACAATGGAAGCTGGCATCACCTATAGTCAGAGAAATGACCTGTTTTCATTTGGAAACCGAATATCGTTTAATTCATGACTTAAAATCTGCTAGTTAGTTTGACAAGTGATATGTGGAGTGCCTAGTTATTTACCAACTTTAACAGTTGAATAGTATTTGATCCATGTTCCGTATGCGTTTTATACTTGTTTGTTTGTTTGTTTTTTTTGGGGAAAATTTGAATTTGACTAATGTATACGTAAGTCCCTTACCCAACACTTCTAGTTACTCGTACTACTTGTCTTACTACTAGACCACTAATCATTGATAATAAAATTCATATATTCTGATAACATAATTGGATTAATTGATGTCCGAGTGTAATTCAAGAAGCGTGAAGTGGTGGTTCACTTGTAATTTGAGTCTTATGATGGTAAAAATATTGTGCAAATTTGTATTAGTGATCTATTTATCATCTCTAAAGTGGAGGAAAAAAAAAAGGAAAAACCAGATGTAACAAGGAATACCAAAAGAAAGAAAAAAAATGCTCAAAGGTATTTTAAAAGTTAATTCATATTCTATATTATGATGACATCATGACATGAGTAGCCTTATTAAAATAATTGTGTTTCACTTTGATATCAAAAGGAGTTGTGTCATGATCGCGATTAAAATATTTTTTATAGTTTCAGTAAGGTATCAGAAATGACTAAAAAAAACTAAATGAAAAAAGTAAACAAAATATTAAATTCGACGAAATGCATGACTTTGTATTAGAAAAATGTAATAAAATAAGAAAATGAGTTCTGCGATGCTTTATATAAACATCGAGAAAATGATGGAGAGCATAAAAAGTCAAAAATAAATAAAAATGCCACATAATTATAAACACAAATAAGTTTTACTTTGTTAATTCTATTTGAAATTTGCATTCATCTGTCCACCTGCTTTTTCATGTTATATCCACTTAAAACCACATAAAAGGCTCAAGTGAATTATTTTCTTAAAATATAAGAAATTTTGTTCCTAAACAGACTCTTCTTCTATATATAGATAACCACGATACAACTGTCATTGTAAAAAGTATGTCATCTTCTGAACGAGTCAAAAATAGATACACGCATATATAAAAATGAAGATGTAGAAAGGCAGAAAAGAGGGGAAAGACGAGTTGACTTATATCATAGTTTTATAAAACTTTGAAATTTATTTTTTTAAAGACACTCCAGAAAAATATTCCATTTATCAATATTTTTCTAACATTTTCTAGCTGTGTATTGTGTCTACAGGATACACAACCCCCTCTATTTAGCCCCCAACCAAGCCTCATGATTTCAGCCATCCATTTCGATTTAATAATAATATAGTTTGTTAAGAGAGTGAATGTATTATTATTTAAATCAGAATGAGTAACTGAAACCAGATGGCTAGATTTGGAGGCTGAATAGAGAGAGGGCTGTGGATCCTAGCTCATACACATACGAAGATTTAGAAAGACAGAAAAGAGGGGAAAGACGAGTTAACTTATATTATAATTTTAAAAAACTTTGAATTTTTTTTTAAAGACACTCTAGAAAAATATTTCATTTACCGATATTTCTCCAACATTTTCTAGTTGGACATGTATTACGTTAAAGTATAATTTTACTATCCATACATATGATCAATCCATCTAAAGCTTATGTTACATCATTTTCACTAAATACGCTATCATGATTTGTTGGACCTAAAATTTACCAATTCGGTTTGCACTTTGCAAGCATGTTTGCTTTATAATTGTTGTTTCGACTAGTTATTGCCTGTTAGTACTGATTGCTCAAAGGGTTGCACATATATTGCTAAAGATGGCAAGAAATTTACAATGAAAAGAAGATATGCAAGTTTTGTGGAATGAAGTAATCATGTCAACTTTGCGATTAATTTCAGCGTCAAATAATATTTTTGAAGTGATGGATTTATAGTTTTGTTGATTTGATCTGAAATTGGATATAGGATTCTTGGCAGCAACAACGATAATGAAATGAAGTAATAACAGAAATTTTTGGCAATTGTAACTTTTTTATATGCTTAGGAAATTATTTATCGATTGAAATTTTTTATTATTTTTGTTCCGTATCATTTTTTTCTTAAAAAGTTCATTTAAAGCAAATGGACATTGTGAATCTAAAATTTTCTTATCTCTATGGAAAAAGCAAACCTATGAAATACTGGATCGTATAGGTAAAGTCGAAGGGTGCGTTCTTGTTTTTTTTTTCTTTTTTTTGCTACATTGGCATCAAGTTGGACGCGTCAGACACTTCTGATGTGGGGCCCACCAAAGTATCGTTTGAGCCTACCGTTGAAAAATAAGTAATAAACGGTTCAGACGCATTTAGCGTCGCCATTTTTCTCACTCCTTTCGTCTCCTTTTCCGTGTCCCTTTCCTTTACAGCACATTCATTTTTTGGGAACCGTTCCCTTTCGTGTCTCTTTCCCCGTCCCTTTCGTGTGCCCTTTTCGTGTTGCACAAGAATGCACCCAAAGTATTAGCAGAATTACAGAATTGTATGATAAAATTCTCACTGTACAAATGAAAAGAACCCTCGACTTTTCTTCATATTCAGAGTGTTAGATGGCATAATTAGATTCTTTTTTCCGCCATTCTGTAAAATTTGTACGTAATATAGTTATATTTATAATTCATTTAACTTCATGGAGCATAATGAAAGTAACTGTTGTTTACCAACAATTGACTAGCCAACATTGATTTGAGTTTATGATCTGCGTTGCTTGCTATATTGGACAAAGTAAATTTATGAATTAGCAAAGATGATAAACATTTAAGTACTATGAAAACGAAGGTATTTCTTATCATACTATTTTACAAGTTCTGTTGAGTAAATTAGGAGCTATTACTGATTTACCATATGACATTATGCTCTAAAGTCCTTTCTTTGGTCAATAACCTATGATTATTCTCCCACATTTATGTTGGGCATGTCCGCTTACTTGGTGCACATGAAGTTAAATACTATTTGTCCAGATCATGACATCTTCTAACTGTAAATGCATCAAGGTGTACAAGAGTCATCACAAAATAAATAGTTACTCCATCACACAGTCAAAAAGTTACCTGTGTCATTATTAACAAACACCATTTATATAGATTATCACAAAAATCGAAACATCATACTTAAATATTTAAGTTGAAATTTATATTGGCTGTTTATATTTCAATTAATAGTTGAAATTGAAGATTTTGATTGATAATAATAATAATTTTGAATTCTCGTTAATGGTTGTAGTATTCTCATTGAAAAGTGAATTGGTAATTTTGATTAGTGATAGTAGAAAGAGCAAAGATGTCTACAGTCACACCAAAGCTTGCATAACCTGTGCCTTCCTCAAGAATGTAACCCCTCTTTGTCTATTTTCTTTAACCGTACAGGTCCTCTAACTTTCAAGATGAATTCAGTGGATGCTCTTACTAAGAAAAGTGAACCACATTCTTCACTACCGAACTGGTCTAATCTTCCAATGGATCGTTTAATCACAATCTCCAATAAAATTGAAGACATTGCCGACTTTTCAAGATTTCGTAGTGTCGGCAAACCATGGAACTTAGCATCAAAAAAATCCACTCTCAAATCACCACAATTTCCGTGGCTTCTCCTCCCGTATGACTCAAAGACAACCAGTCGCTCTTTTATAAACCCTTTATCTAAAGCTATTTATAAGTTCGACATTCCTGAAGCTCGTGATCATGCAATCATTGGCTCTTCCAATGGCTGGCTCGTTCTCATCGACAAGGACTTCAACCTTACAATCCTCAATCCAGTCACCCGTGCTCAAGTTGATCAGTATATTCCTCAACTTACATATTTCAGAGCTATTACTAAAGTCAATCGTCCACAGGGGTTGAGCTTTATAGCTAAAAGTTTAAGATGCTATGTACATATGTCTCCCAACTACCCTGAATCTTTGAGTGATTGTGTATTAGCTTTTTCAGTGGAAAACTATAAGCATGTGCTATTTTGCAACATTGGCGATAAATCGTGGAACACAATTAGATGTTTGTCACGCAACATTTGCTCCCTTGCTTATCATAAAGGAAAATTTTACGTCGTTTGTGAGGGTACTGGTTTAGTTGGTGTTAGTGATGCAAATTCTGATTCAATGGTTATGAAAGATGCAGGCATAAAGCATGGCTGCTTTAGTTATTTTGTGAAGCGGGAGAATGAACTTCTTTTACTTGTTGATCGTACAAGAGATGATGATTATGATTATGATGATTGTTTAGAGTTCCCGGATTATGAAGTTTTTAAGCTGAAAGACTGTGACAACTGTGGTGATATGAGAGACAGCAGTGATGACGACGACAGCGACAGCAGTGGTGGTAGTGGCCACACCAGTCACAGTGACACTGAATATGAAGATGATTCTGATATTAATAGCTATTATAGTGATAGCCATGATGCTGACAGTAACTGTGTTGGTAGATGCAAAAATTATGACTCGGCTAGTGGTAATCGTGATTCTGATGATGACGATTATGACGAGGATTATGCTGATTATAAAGTTGGTGACTTCGATGAAGTTGATATTGAAGAGAGTGATGATACATGGTTGGAGTACAATGCGCAGAGAGATTATACAATTTTCTTTACCGCAGGAGTGGTTTCAACCATTTTCTCCTCTGATCCTTCATGTTTCGAAGGAAAATCAGTTTGTTATCCTTCTAACAAAGCGATAGTTGGTTATCTTGATGGTATAGAATTATGTGATTTAGATGATCAAACTGAAGAGACTGTGGCTGATTTAGGAGACCAGCGTTTCTATCCTTACGAACTCAACCCTATTTGGCTTGTTCCTTGTCTGCATTAATAGCATGGGGGAACTATTATGCAGCTCGGGTACCACTCTATTCTACCCTTCTTTTATTGCACCTTCACCTTTATGTCTATAAATTTAAATTGTTCGTTTTCATCTGCTCACATGTCATCATGTAGCATGTTTTAGCATTTACTCAGCTGTACAAAAAAGGTACGAAGATACCATTATGCATATATGAAAATATAGTTACCTAAGCTATCTCTTGGTTGCTGCTACTGATATATCTTGCATGGGTATATCATTATTGTTTTTCACATAGTTATGATATGAGAGGCTCAACTATCAAGACTCTGAATAACCGCAGGTTTGCGGTTAAGTTAGTACAGTGTTGTTCTATGTCGGCATCACTGTAAGTCTTGTTGGATTTTGATGGAGTGAGAATCTTAAGGAGTACGAGATAAAAAGCTTATTGTGTCATGAACAAGCCACCACCTAAAGCAAAATTCGACATGACTCTGATGCAATCGATAACCGCCGTCCGCTTCAAAAGGGTCACTCAATGATCATTCAAAGTTGCAAATTCAAGATTGATGAATTTGGAGATTTGCATAAATCATTGCCCAATTAATTTTACTTGTATATGGAAGATGATTTTATTTAGAGAAAATTATGAAGAGAAAGATGAAGATGGATTTCGTTTGCTATATTTTTCGTGAGAGAGAGAGAAGGGGGGAGGGAGAGAGATAAAAAAGAGACGTGAAATGAATATAGATTTTTTCCATCTCTCACACATAACTTAATCTCCGTAAATAAAAATTGCAGAAATAGAAACGATCGACCATTAATGCAGAATACAAAATGTTCGGCAAATTACATTTTTTTATTGTAGTTATCCAACTGTCCCCCACTAACTACAAGGAAACTCAAAAAAAAGTATTGGCCGAAAGAAAAGTTTTACCAGTAATTACCAGTATTTTTCAAATGAATTGATACATAAATAAATGCATTTACAATTTAACTAACTAGTGAATTTCTTCTTGAACTACATATATTTGGATCGATCAACTTAGTTAAAATAGTGAATTTCTATTTTACTACAAAATTTTTGTTGAGACTTAACAACAAATGCTACACTTTTAATTTTTGCAAACTCCACGATAAATATGCGTTTTTAATTACCATGTGCTTACCTTGGTAACTCATGAGTGCTTTAGGGAGAGTGCTAAGATCTCCTATGGAAGGCGGTCCACCTTCACACAAAAATATAAGCGAGGCCATCATATGGTTCACTCTTGCACCACCACTTATGGATATAGACTTATTAAAAGTTAAGTGCTCAACCTTAAACCGATAAACAGAATCCATCAAGTTTGTCCAACGGTCCCCCCTAACTACAAGGGACCTCAAAGAAAAATTCTTGGACAAAAGAAAAGTTTAGATGTAATTACCAATATTTTTCAAATGAATTGATACATAAATAAATGAGTTTACAATTTAACCAATTATTGCATTTCTTCTTGAACTACATATATTTGGATTGATCAATTTAGTTAAAATAGTGAATTTCTATTTTACTATAAAGATTTTATTCAGACTTAATAGCAAGTGCTACACTTTTAATTTTTGCAAACTCCGTGATAAATATGCGTTTTTAATGACCATACGCTCATCTTGGTAACTCGTGAGTGCTCTAGAGAGAATGTTAAGATCTCTTATAGAAGGCGGTCCGCCTTCACACACAAATATACATGAGTCCATTAAATGGTTCACTCTTGCACACCACTTGTGGATATAGACTCATTAAGAGCAAAGTGCTCTACCTTAAACCGATAAACATAATCCATCATATTTGTCCAATAGTAGTGTGATGACTGTGAGATTCGAACCCCTGCCGCCTTACAAAGCAACATGCACTAACCACTGTAGTAAAAAAATCTTGTGTCAACTTCTCGAAAGGGATGTTATAGACTACCCCTTACACAGCCCAACATCTCTGCTGGTTCATAATCACTCGCCACCCACGCGTTGTGTCTGCAACACATCAAATGACACCGTAATATTACAACACACAATTTTGATTGAGTACCGGCTTTGATACCAAATGTGATGATTATGGGATTTAAATCCCCGTCACTTTGGAAAAAAATATCATATACTAAGCACCGTGATAAAAGATTTTTTAATTAACTTTTTGACGGAGATGTTACAAACTACCCCTTAAAAACTCGATGTCCCCGTTAGCTCATCAATGCACACCACTCAGGCGTTGTGTTTGTAACTCGCATACGTACCACACTGACTGACATTCACAACATTAAAACACAATTCTGCTTGGGTACTAGCTCTGATACCGAATGTGATGACTGTAGCATTCGAATCCCTATCGCCCCAAAAAGCAACAGCATGTACTAACGACTATGCTAAAAAAAATTTGTGTTAAATTTCCAAAAGCGACGTTGTAACTAGTTATGGATTATATAAGAGCAATAAGACAACTTTGGGTAAATCGGTTAAATCCATCAATTGCATTTCAAAAATACCACCAATGCTGACTATGGATTCATCTAGTGTATCACAAAAGCAAACAAAAACAAATTATGGGTTCGATAAAGGGAAAGAAAGCTCGATCCACTATAAAAGAATCCATCAAGGGCATTGCTAAGGCACTACCATGTGGATTTCGTATGAGCGTAAAGTTCAAAATCAAGGATACAACATGATAAACATCAAATGCATCGCATATAACCACCATCATGGTTGATTTTGGTTTCTAAAAGCATCTAGCTCAACGGTATAAACTACTGAGAGGAAAATAAAATGCAAAAAGTAATCAAATGATTTCTAGTACCCACCATACTTTCCTTTAGGCTTGAAGCTTATCCCAATACAAAATTCAAGGACTACTTTTTTTGATAATCATTCAATAAGTGGATCCATCAAGTTTCTCTTCGATCTTACATATTCTAATGATGCCCGTCCTTCGTTTAACTTTTTATTGACCGCTTTAGATCTAAATCAGACGTACCTTCTCTTGAATTATACACTTTTTATAGCAATTCCAATGTCCATCATTGGGTTTATGAGTGTATTTCTTCACATCATAAGTGATGGTATGTATAATGATTCAAGAGAAACACGAAGCATCCTTCAATTTTACCGTATTCATCATATGACAAATCATGTTAGTTATTCTTCTTAAGTTATATGCAGGAACAATAGAGAGATCACATAGGCATCATACCAAAACAATCTAAATATTTCCACAATTCTTTTAATG
Source organism: Allium cepa (assembly GCA_030765085.1). NCBI lineage: Eukaryota > Viridiplantae > Streptophyta > Magnoliopsida > Asparagales > Amaryllidaceae > Allium > Allium cepa. Next base: position 23,857,977 of record CM060938.1, on the reverse strand, counting down.
TTGTGAAATTAACCTAAAAAAATTATTTTCAATTTTCTCACATTAACATCTCGTACTTCTGTAGTCTCAAATTAGGGAGACAAAAATGAACTCATAAACAAATATCTAATGTACATTGTTGCTTTTTTATTTTTTGATTGTAAGAGTGACATTTTATTTAAGCAGATCATTCATTTTGACGTCTTGAAGTTTCAAGCTCACGACATCTAGAATTTATGTCCAGAGCGTCATACAACTACCCGGTTGAGCTAGTGGTCATTGACATTTTTCTAAAATCCAAAACATCCACTTTAGGTTGATACTCTCACGCTTCAAACAGAACCTAAATTCGAGGGAACACTTTTCCATAATCCATAAAGTCTTTTTATAGTTTTTTATGAGGAACCATATTGGCTATGTAACAATCAAACAAAAAATAGTTCCTCTCACATACAATTAACAAACAAAGATACCTATACTCAGTTTTATATCATCAATTAGATTCAATATACATTCACCATGTTCTACTAATTCATACACAGAGCATGTATGCGCATACAAGCAAATAGCAATTCAATATGAAGCATATAAAACCTATTTGCATCAACTCAAAATTCAATTCATATCGAGTTATTCATCTATCATGCATATATCACTCATAAGATATATATATATATATATATATATATATATATATCATAAAGTCTTATAACCTATGTTATTTTATGTACATAAATAAATATTTTTCATTTGTATAAATAAATTAGAATATTCGTAAATCTATTCCAGGTATCTATATCCAATACGAAAATTTTCGTTTTCATACATGCATTCAAGAAAAATATTTTCAATAATTATGAATAATTTAAACTCGACTTTCATACATGCATTCCAAAATAATTATTTTTTTATATATCTATAAACCTTATATCTACCAACTCATGTTGGTAAACCAAATAAATATTTCTCTAACGTACGATCATTCTCATGCTCACACATGGACCAAATTGACTATTTTCTCATAATAATATGCATGTATATACCCATAATCAAAATACTGTACGAAATACATAATATTACACACTTATCCTTTTTATAACACATTGCTCACTTTCACTTCAACTTATAATCTACAAGGATTAATATGTAATCTCAAACATATGAAATTTGATTTCTTCTAATGTTCATCCTGACTTACCTTACTTGGTATATGTTTTTCTATTCATTTACATCTCTGCTATGCTATATAACTAAATCATATACCCTAATTCACTTTAATTTTAACATTCTCCGTTTTATTTCAATTTATAAAACAAGCTCAATATTCACGTTGATGCCGTATGGATTTAGTATATATTGTCCCATTAATACTTTGTAATATATATAGACTATTTTAACACTTCTTCACTTTCAATGAATTCAATCATGTTAATAAAGCAAAAATGTCCCAAATTCTTTTACAATATATATCATTTAAAGTCATGTCATCAAGGATATGAAATATTATAAATATCGATGAGTTTAACATGAAAAACCGATCGAAATTTAAAATATAATGACGTCATTGAGAATGTAACACCTTTTTTATTTAATGAAATTTACATGATCAATATATATATATATATATATATATATATATACAATTACCATGTATATTGTTATAATCATTGATATGTGGTAGTGATGTAACTTTTTACATATTAATACAACTTTTGATATTCTCTTTCCAATTAATAACATCTTTACATATAACTTATGTCAATAATCTTTATCCAATTCAATTAAGCACTGGAAATAAATTTTATCATATATATATATATATATATATATATATATCCTACTATAGACTTTTGTATAAAAGTATCTTTCTTACTTCAACACATAAAATCCATGATAAACATTTTCCAGAACAGATTTATAATGACACCGGTATTATGAAAACATCATACTACATACACCTCAAAATTTTTAGATTTATGTCCCTCTTAAATTATAACAGTAAATCTCACTCCATAAATTAATAAATATAAAATTTCTTTAATTAGCTTTAAGACTGACTTATGATTATTTGCTCTTTAATTTCAACTTCTTTTCAAACATTGAACAATTCATTAAATGCACATAATTTACTTTCACTAGTAGATCATATATCATTTATATGATTTAATAATTCAAATACCATACTTATGATGCTCATATTATTTTTAATAAAAAACACTTAAAGCAAATAAATATTTCTATCATATGTAACTACAATGGAATCTCCAGAACAATACATTAAATTTTCATATACTTTATATTTATTTATTCACTTCCATGTTTGCAGGTAATGCCAAACTAGATCTGTCAACATATACTTTTGTATGCATATAGTGTCATATCCGCATCTGAAATCATTTTTGAATAATGGATATCTGCATTCGCAGATACAGATGAATATCAGATATTTATCTTTTTCGCGGATGATTGATAAAATTTAAAACTTAAATCGAAAATGTCGTTTTAATATTTGTTTTTTTCCAGTACCATTGTTTATAAAAGTACGAAAAATAAGCAAATATAATGATAACAAATAATCTTGAGTAGTTAATGTACATTAAATACATATAACATAAATTATTAACTTACTAAAACAGTAAATAAATATCATTCATTATATTAAAAATACACATTATACTAAAATTAGATGGATAATTTTTCGAATGCTGATGTCTTCATATTTGCATTGTTATCCCGCATTCACAGATGTCAAGGTTGTAAAAATCGTTAGGCGGATGCTAGGTGGCTAGTACGGATTAGGAATTAATCGTTTAGGTAGAGATTAATTTAAGCTTGGAATTTTGATTACCAATGTAATTTAGATAATATTTAGAGTTTTGTTTAGTGTTGATTGATGTAAATTGAAATTTTGAAATTTTTATGTGCTTTAGGAGTAGTCAAGGAGGAAAGACTGTTTAAAATCAGCACATTGATGCTTATACGTAGCATTGAACCTTAAATAATGCCTAACCAGTGGTTAAATACATGTTTTGATTCTTGCATGAGGCAGTAAATCTTGTCTAAGCGGGTCTAGGCAAATCACTAGGCGGAAAGCCTTGCCTAATGCATAGGCGAAGACGTAGAATGATTTTTATAATAGGGGCAGATACGGATGAATGTTGAATATTTATCTTATTCGTCGATGGTTGATAAATCTAAAATCTAAAATGTCAGTTTTGTGCAGTTTTTTCATTACCATTGTTCATAGAAGTACGAAAAATAAGCAAATATGATGATAATAAATAATTTTGAATAGTTAATGTACGTTAAATACATATAATACCAATTATAACACAATTATATGTTTATAATTCAATAATTCAGATTCCATGGCCCAATAACATTATATATTTATAAAAAATATCATGCATAAAAAAAAATATAATTATACATAGTCTATGGATATTTCATTACATGCTTAACCATGTCTGAAAATGAAACTAATCATTATGACTAATAGTATGCCTGCATTGTCATATATCTACTTCATTTGTTCCTAATTTATGTTTATACTTGTTGAAAATAAAGTCTTACTAAATTTGAAAAGCCATGTTACAAAACATTAAATATAATTACTCAAATTGAAAACTATCCAAAATATAAGATATTTTAAAAGAAGTGTTTTATATCTTTTAGTCAACAAATATGAAACTCCTTTATCAATGGAGATGTCTAAACTAATTTATGAGGATTTAGAATAATACCCAAGATAGAAGCACGGTAATTTTAGTAGTTTATATCACATCATTTTGGAAACGTTTTATCAATCAATAATTTACGAATTCACGGATTAACCATTTAAAAAGGTTCATAAGATTATAAGCTCCAAGGATATAAAGAAACAAAGAGAAAATGCGAAAGAAATTCTAATCATATCAATTTTCCACTGTATCTCATCCAACGTGATTGTGCTCATATTGTATTCCGACTTCGCACAGATTCAAATTTGCTTAAAATCCTAGCTTTCCTTTTCCAATGCCTCAACTACCATCATGGAAAAAATAAGTTGATTTAATTTTGCTTTTAAATTGTTGGATTTTAATGAAGCGAGAATGATATGGAGTAAAAGATAAAAGTTTGTTTTGTCATGGACGAGTCATTCCTTTGAAAATGAATTTGACACGATTACGGTGAAATTGAAAATTGTTATCTGTTCCCCAAGGTTCACATAATGATGATCCTTCAAACTTGTGCATTCAACGTTGATCGATTTGGAAATTTGCATAAACCATTGTTAGGAATTTTAATTGTATTTGTGAGATGCTATTAGATTTTGGTGATATGATATTTCATATTTAAGTAGATTTAAAAATATTCGAGTCAATGTCGAATTATGACTCAAATGCCTCTTTTATTGATTTTGTAGATTTTTAAAATAATTAATTGTCTTTTCTTTTGCATTAAAGAAGGCAAAAAAATATCTACATGAAAATAATTTATTTTGAGAGATGGAAATAATCATCGGCTGATTAAAGAAGCATTCAATCAAGACTATCATAAACATTTATCATTGTTTTTCTTTCCTTCTTATCTCTTCTAAAATCTAATTGTGTGGGGATCCTTGAAAAAAACCCTAATAGTTGGTATTAGAGCCACACAATTTTTTTGAAGAGAGTTTAATTATGAAGAAGATAAGCGTTGAAAAACTTAATATAGTAAATTGGAGATTATGGAAGGTGAAGATGGATGATTTTCTATATCTCAATGATCTTCACCAACCATTGGAGAATACAGAGGAGAAACCTAGTAATGCATCTGAAGCAACGTGAGAATCTTTGGATAGGAAGGCTGTTGTGCCTATTTTGTGTTTTCTGGAGAATACGTTGTTTCATATTGTTGCTAATGAAACATCAACTTTTGTAATTTGGAAGAAATTAGAAAGAATCCATGCAAAGAATTCTGCAACAAACAAGGCTTTTTTAATGAGAAGATTGGTAAATATAAAAACTCAAGAAAGGTAGATCAATTGAAGATCATCTCAATGATTTTCAAGCAATTGTGAACCAATCGACAACCGCAAATTACAAGGTGGATGATGAAAAACAAGTTGTGATATTGATAAGTTCATTGCCAGAAAGTCGGAAAACGCCTGTGATTGCATTGAACAACTCAAATTCCGATGGAGTTGTTTCAATGAGGTATGTATTAGCAGTCTGCTTAATAAGGAGATGTAGAGGATAAACCTAATGGAAGGAAAGAATAAGAAGAAAATAGAAAGTGGAAATCCGGTTGAAGAGGTTAATCTTGCTAGGAGGGGTAACCGTCTGATTATGAAAAGACGATCAAATAGATTGAACATGGAAAGAGATTTCATCTATTATTAATGTGAAAATTTTGATCACCAGCTGAGATTTTGCAACAGTTTAAAAAGGATAAAATAAGGATGAAAGCATTAGAGGAAGACAAAAACAAGTTTGGTGAAGGCAACAATGACGAGGTGAATTTTAGCATCGGTAATGACATTCTCTGTATTAACGAAAGAAAAGAAAATGAATGGATGTTTAATTCAGATGCATTTCTCCATAAATGACACCAAAAGGGAGTATTCATTGACTATAATGAGCAAGAAAGCAATATGGAGTTTGTTAATGGTTGATACTTGCATGTTAAGAGGGTAGTTTTCATTAGGTGGAGGATGTATGATGGAAGGGTGGTAAAACTCATAGGAGTTAGACATGCCTCAAAAATTACGAAGAATCTTGTTTCTGTTGGATAGTTGGAGGTAAAAAGTTGCAAATTTTCAACTCGATGTGAAGTCACAAGGATTTGAAAGGGTAATAAGAATGTGTTGCGTGCAAAAAGAGAAAGCAACAATGTGTACAAATTGTTTAGAAAGACGATGGTGAATGAAGGAAGTTCTCAATTTGGAGTTGGAGAAACAAATTTGTCTGAATTTGATGTAGCACACAGTAGAAAACCATAAAGTCTGCTTGGAAACTTTGTAGTATTACAAGTGATTCCGATTTATTGATGACATGCATGTTCAATTTGGAGGCATGCATATTTAAGTGGTTTGGAGGTGGGTTAAGTTTTTTTTTGGATGGAGACATGTTTATTGTATTATTGAAGATTATTTGAAGTTTGAGGTTCTTGGTGTAGCTTGGATATCGTATCAAGGTGGAGATCGTTAAATTTTGGTGATACAATATTCCATATTTTAGATTTCGAAGATATTTGAGTCAAAATGGAATTGTGACTCAAATACGTTGCCTTTTTATTGATTTTGTAGATTTTGGAGATAGTTAACTGTCTCTTTTATTGCATTAAAGAACACAAAGAATTATCTAAATGTGAATGATTTATTTTAGTAGACGAGAATGATCATCGGTTGATTAAAGAAGCATTTAATCAGACTATTATAAATAGTTATGTATATGATTCATTGGATGCATAAAAAAAAGGTTAATTTTCTAGAATTTTTGGGATTGAGATATCATCTGAATTTGTAAGGTTTTACTTGTAATCATTTGATCAAGTAATAAATGTTTTGTTTGGAGAAATTTGTTTGTCATTGTTTTTCTTCACTTCTTTTCTCGTCTAAAATATAATTGTGTAGGGATCATAGGAAAAACCTAACGAATCTTTTATTTCAAAGAAATTTGTGGGGAGAAAGATGAAAATGTATTTTGTTTAATGTACTTTTCTTAAAGAAGAGAGAGAGATAACAAAGAGATGCGAAATGGACATAAATTTTTCTTTGCGTCTCTCACCAATAAATTAATCTTAATAAATAAAAATTATAAAAATAGGAACAGTTGTCCATTAATGCAGAATATAAAAAGATGGGCAAATGGAAAAACTGTAATTTTAATTGTAGTTATTCAGCAAGTCTACGATCTTAGGTACACAAAAGCAGTACGATATCTACCTGAATTGCTTCTGACGCTTGTGTGACCCATAAATAGCCTCCATTTGTATGATTCCATGAGGTAAACAAAGCTAAAGTAAGGGACCAAAGACTCGCTGGTCTTTATATTTTTTTCTTCCCTGAATTACTTTTGATTCTGTTTTATTTCAAAAAGTAAAGGGATGATTAAATGGGATGAACCTTGGCTGTTTTATTTGATATTGAATTCTCTAGATGGCCTATATGTATCATATCCTTTTTTGTGAATGTGATTAAAAATATACCATTAATGATTCTTGAATAGAATGCATGTTGTCATTATTTAACATAGATAAATGTTTCGGTTACTTACATGTGACTAAGGTTGCATCTTTTCTATTTATGTAGGTCTTGAAGACACTGCAGCTTACCTGACAAGACTGCTGGCGATTAACGTTTGATGCAAATTTAGACGTTCAGTAGCGTTTATGAAACAAGGGTATTTTGTTTACTTTTAACTTTTATTGGGCATCTTTTTTAACCTTCTGTTGCCAGATAGTTTCATGTTTATCAGAGTTTTATGTTTTTAGGATATTCTGGAATTTCTGTTGGTATCAATGCTTTATTTTCGTTTTGTTTTGCTTGCTGAGATTCTGGACAAAAGTTTAGGCCCCGTTTGACTTGTCGTTTTTAGTTTTGTGTTTTCATCTATACAATAGCGCGTCCGTTGTATGAATTGTTGGAGAACAAACAATTTTGAAAAATGAAATTAACATGTAAAATAAAAAACAAGTTTATTTTGTTTTTCGTGTTTCGAAAGATAAGAAAAGCATAGGCAACAATCCAACTTCTTTGTCGTACGTTGGTCGTTGCAACGGCTAGGAATTATACATATTCTTCTCTTATTTCTTCATGTTTCTTAATGCAACGTGAAAACACAAAACTCAAAATGCAAAATGAAACCAAAAGGGTCCTTAACTTTTATGTTCTGGGCTTTGAAACTCGTCCTCAGTATTCTTCAAAATCTTGCCATTCATTGCTCACATATCAACTAGTGGTGATTTTCAGAAGAAACTTACACAACTTATCTACAAATTCATCTGCTGGTGCAGGCAATTTTGTCTTCCTTGGTTTTAAGTTGCTCGATGTTTGTGAATTTTGTTTTTAATTATATTTAAAATTACAAGCATGAAATTGAATTTCTGAACAATGACTGAAAGTTAATTCACTTATCATGTTAAGATATTCCATAAACTATAGTCAGCATCAAATAATATTTTCAGATGGACGTTCATATTTTGAATTAGATCATGGTCTTTTTTTAAACACTACGAATTACAAATGCTTAAAACTGCTAGAATTTAAAGATCACTTGACATTGTATGTTTAGTTGTGAACTAAAAGTCATTTCTTAAAAACAATTTCAAGCGAAATGTGAAATTATTTTTGTTGTTCTGCAACAGATTATCAAGTGATAGTAGTTTGTTTGGTGAAATGATTCTACGAGAATGAATATCTAGAACTGGTGGGTAGCCGTAGCGTTAGCAAGAGATGCAATATTTTTTGAAATTTGGAATATCAAACAGCTTCTGCTGCAAATATTTCACATTAGATCAAAAGCTATATATGCAATATCAGCCTGGTCAAAGTCCCTGCATAAACAATTAAATGTTAACGGTTACTAACCGTGGCTTACCTGAAGGCCACTAACAATAAGGTACCGTTCTTTTGCTAAAATTGACAGTCAGCGTTGGTGTCTCCGTACTATGCATCCGACGTGTGTGCTCCATACTGCTTCCCAATTCAAAGCAATGGTTGAAAACGAACCGTTCATCCCCAACCACCATATTTCCCTTCATTTCCTATATATATCAAACTATTTCTCATCCAAATCATTAAAAAAAAAACCAAACAATCCGAAAATTCAGCAATTTCTACAAGCTTCGTTGACGATTTTTTTAGGTAATTTTTTTTTATATTTGTGTTTTTCGTATTATTATCTACCACATTTTATTTCAGATTTTTTTTGAATTGCTTTTTTCAGAATGTCTAGCCACTCTGCGGCTTCTTCTAGCAGAACCATCATCGACTGGAATGCCCATAGGACAAACGCGTTCATCGATATTTGTTTTGAAAACATTGATATGCGTGCCCACCGTATTGCACAGTGGTATGAAGATATCACAGTTCTGTTCAACGAAAGAACTGGTTTGGATTACAACGCTGGGCAAATGAAAAACAATTTCGATAATCTGAAACGTAAGTGGAGCCCATGGAACAAGCTACTACAAATTCCAGGTGGCTATTGGAACGAAGAACATGACACGGTCGGTGAATCCGATGAGTGGTGGGATACAGCTGCAGCAAGGTACCGCAAATACAAACATGTCTCGCCTTCTCGTTTTAGGCAGTTGGATGTGATTTTTGATGACTGCATCCAAACCAACAAATTTCAGTTCATAATTTCACAAAATTCACCTGTTCAGCCACGGTTCGACACACAGTTTTATGGCGACTATCTTAGGGGTGATGCTGTAGAGATCTCCAATTGTAGAGCCTCTAGACAGCAATGACCCATTGGTGGTCCTTCTAGGTCTGTTGACAGTTCTTCGCATGATCCAACTCTTGCTAGGTGTATGGAAGCGAAGCAGGAGGATGACGATTATAAGAATGAGAGGTCGCAATTTGTTTGGCTGAGTATGATAGTAGAGGTTTCAATCCTTTGCATGCCCTGCTGGACAATCCCGAGCAGCTTAGGAAGACTGTTATTTATCTTGTTAGGCAATTGAAAAGAAGAAGCTATTTTGTTTTATCTGTATTTTATTTTCTGCATTTTTATTCTGTACTTTTATTTCTACATTTGTATTGTGAATTCTGAACTATGAATTTTTATTTTTGCACTTGTATTATGTATTTAAAAATAATTAATGCAAATAAAATAATAACATAAACAAACAATAAAATAATTACTTTGTCCCTTTCTCGTTTTCCCTTTCGTAAAAAGAACGTAATCCCCTTTTGCGAACTTACCCCCTTTCCAATCCCTTTCGTTTTCCCCTTTTGGTTCGTAAAAGAACGCATCCTAAATCTTTATGACCAAAATAAGGTTTTAAGAACATTTAAGAACATGTAGTCCAGTTGTTCTATATTGCATTACAAAAATCCCAATGCAAGTTAACAAGTAAAACACCATCATAATTTCCATATGGCTTATGAAATGACAAACCTTTAAGCAGAAAAATCATGCGTTGGAATTAACCCGCTGGTGCAACTTCCAGACTTTAAGGGCACAATCCTCATACTTCTTCACAACCTGCTCACATTCCCACAAACTCCGAGAATTCATCTTATAGCACTCTTCGCATTCCTCGCTTTCAGCTTTGCAAAGTACTGCATTCTGATAAAGAAGCTTGAATTCCTTCTCTCTAAGCTCTTTAGCTCTCTGATTCAGCTCTTCGATCATTTTGTCTCCTTCTGCTCCAGTTTCTTCATCATCCTTTCGCTTTCTTGAAGCACTGAGCGAATGGCTTCTAGCTCCAAAGTTGCTATCGTGACAGGTGGTGCTGAGGGTGGCCGAGCTGGCACGGGCATGAAGCTCGGTGATCGAACGGGCCATGGGCTGCTAGAGATGGGTTTGGGCTTCGGTTTATGCTTAGGTGGGACTATTTGTTTCTTTGGTTTTGATTTCTTGGATTTCTTCTTCAGTTGGCCAGACTCTTTGGCTGGTTTGTTCACCAAGTTTGAGCTTATCTGAATCATGTATGGTCCTTCCATTCATAGGTTTTTAAGGACCTGGTTAATTTATGGTTGTTCATTTTACAATTTGGATACTTTATATGACTGTTTAAGCATCAAATGCAATGCAAGTTGGCAAAAATGTTGTAGTATATGATTGCACTAAATATTATGTATAATATGTGTTGGGAAAAATCCCTTCAGATGATCAGTCTAAGGGAATAAAAAACCCAACGCAGCGGAAAAATAACGAACTGGATCGTGATTGTAGTGAGACGGAATAAACAAAAGATGAACACCAGAACAGACAGTCACATATCAATGCAATGCAGAAAACTAAATAACACCGGTATTTATAGTGGTTCTATTATCGTAAGGCAACGTACGTCCACTTGGGGAGAGGAGATCTTATTAGTCACTGAAAGATTAGAGTTACAAGATTGATTCACTTTTGAAGGCTATACATAAGAAGAATTAACAATACAGACAAAATTCTGCAGAGTTTCAGCTCTGTAGGATGACTCTGAAATTAGCTTTCAATTTCGGCTATCATTGTTGTCCAAAAGCTCCTTCTACCTCCATGCGGCATTGCTCCGTTAGGCTTTCGCCCATCTCCTGCTCCGGGAATTATTTCAAGACGCTCCGTACATGAGCCTCTTTAAACATGACTTATTACTATTGATGCTCATAGAGTGAAGAAATGAGGAGGGGTAGCTGCTATATAGCAATCCTGGGGTTTGGTTCGGAATGCATCTGGTTTGTTTCAGCAAAACGTCGAGCGAAAATTTGGACCGACATCCAAAATACCGAACGAAATATTTCATTCGGCATGCCCAAATGCCACTCCAAAAAACACCGGATGAGATTTTTCGTTCATCACTTCCACTTTACTGAACTAACTCATCACCGCTCCAAAATTTTGCCGCTCCACTTATTTCGTTTGGCGTAGCTCAAATGCCCTAATTCCCGAATGATAATTCTCGTTCAGTATTTTCACTGATCGAAGCCCTTCTTCCTCAACACCGAACGCTTCTCTCCTTCATCAAATCTGGTTCGGGCTTTACTAAGGGTTTGAAGACCCTTCTTCTTCATGCTTCAATTTGCTTCTTCCTCTTGATTTGGAGTTCCACATATCAAATCCAACAATCTCCACCTTGATACCGAATTCCAAACAAGCCTTCCAACTTCATCTACACCTTCATGCTCCAAGCGATGGATACTTACCCAATGAGCTTCGGCAATGCTATCACCCATTACTCTGTTAATGAACTCCGGCAAGACCACCGTTTGTCAACAAAGTGTTTGAAGTACCCAGTCTGTGTAGAACCTATCAATCTCCACTATGAAAACAAATGTCTTCATGAACCATCTCAACTCTCACCCCGTGCCACCCAGTGGCACCTAGCACTTCATTAAGCGAATCAAGTCCGAGCAATGCTCGAACTTAGCAACAGGCAACGACTTGTTAAACATGTCTGCTACATTCTTCTTTGTGTGAACTTTATGAAGACAAACTAGGTTCTCTTCACTCATCAAGACAAGAAATGACTCTCTCACCTCAATATGCTTCGTCCTTGAATGCTAGATTTTCAGCTAAGTGAATTGCACTCTGACCATCACAGTACACATCCATGCCGTCATATACGAAGCCCAAATCACACAACAGTCGCCTCAAATAAAGCGCCTCCTTAGCTGCTTCAACCGCAGCTGTGAGCTCTACCTCTGTAGTAGACAAAGCCACAATCGTCTGTAACCTCGCTCTCCAATTGATTGCTGTCCCACCAACGGTGAGCACATATCCGAAGGTTGAGTTTCTTCGATCTCTATTGCCAGTATAGTCGGAATCGCAAAATCCAACCAAGCTGAAATCTCTTCCTCTGCCGCTAGAGACAAATCCATGGTTTGGAGTTCCTCTAAGATACCTGAAGATACACTTCATCGATTCCCAATGCGTTTTTCCTGGATTCACCATGAATCTACTCACCAATCCAACTGCCTGTGCAATGTCAGGCCTGGTGCATACCATGGCATACATTAAGCTACCAACTACACTTGTATACGAGACCTTCGTCATATAAGTCTTGTCCTTTTCCGAGATCAGTGAGCCTTTACTAGAAAGCTGTAACGACCCACTATTTTGGACCATCAAATCGACAATAAAACCACACATGTCTGACTTGAATAATTCAAAACAATGGATTGTAATATAAATTAGAGCAAATAAAACCAATCATAGAATCACAGACACAGATAAATCAGAATAACTCGCATCGGAAATAAAATAACCATAGTAGTTCATGAAGCTACTACCAACACAGAGTCACAAAATAAGTACAAAATCCAGAGTCTGAAAAGTAAATACAAATAAATCCAAACACATAAATGTCCACTGATACATAAGCTGAATAGAAATACTGAATGGAAAAAGATAACAACTAGCTAGATAGATAATCTCCAGCAAATCCTCTAGCTACAAAAGGTGAAATCCAAAGCTGATACTCAGGCTGACCCGAGCGTAAAGCAAAAACACAAACACTCGAGTCAGGACATACATACTTATATAGTGTAAACCAACTCAAGTGAACTGTAATAAAATGCACAAGTAACTTAAAGGATGCTTGGGACCGCCCACCCTTTAAGGATCCGTTAAACTATTTACTATGTAGTAATATACGCTATTATAATAATGTCTAAAGTAAAGTATAATATATTAAAAAATAGAGTTAAGGAGTTACCCAATATCTCCCTTAACACATTTTATAGTACCGGTAGTCTATACAGCACCGTAGTCCCTCCCGATCGAGAAGCCACCAGAGGATACTCCATAGGTACGACACAAAACCAAAATCGTACAAGACGCGCTAGGGTAGGTGACATGGCACAACGAGGCAATGCCAGGGTAGATATATTAATTAGGCATCCGGACTGGTGGTAATGCGTAGTAGCCACTACCGCCCACCTCGAGCCACTCCCAAAATCAAAGGTGCGCACCATATCAATCACAAAGTAATAGAATGACATACGAAGAAATGTGTCCGATAAGAGGAGCAACCTCATTGGCCCAGAATTGCTCTTGTTTTAGCCACCTTATGCCAACTCACGGGAGTCGGGTCCACGTATACACCTCAAAGGAACGTCGCCACCATCCTACTTCATTCTGCAATCTCCACTACGTACACGGTTGTTAAAGTGGTTTTCGAAGTTGGCAGAGAGTATGACAACTTTCGATCCCGGTCTCTTTAACAACCAAACGTTATTATAACCCGTGGTTATAGATTTCAAATGGTTTATATTTCAAATCAAAACATATTCATTTAAACCATTTAAATCCAATATTAATAACTTTAAAAAATAATAATACTCATTTCCAAAGTTGAAGCATTTCTAAGTTCATTCAATTATAACAATTTCAAAAAAACACATTGTGTCCTAGCATTCGTAGCACTTGGAAAATGTGATAATACATAGTAATATTGTCTCTTCAGAAACACCAGCACTTACAAAATGTTACTATAAATATAATAGTATTTCAGAAATACTGTCTTTTTTAGAAACAACAGCACTTAGAAAACGTTACTGTAAATATACTAGTATTTCAGAAATATTGCCTTTTTCAGAAACAACAGTACTTAGAAAACGTTACTGTAAATATACTAGTATTTCAGAAAAACAGTACATTTTCAGAAATGGTAGCACTTAGAAAATGCTACCTTAAAACCACAACTTTTTGAAAATGCTGCCAATACAAATCTAAGATTTATTATAACATTTCAGAAACATTATAAATTCCAATTTTCACCATTTTTAACTTATAACATATCTCACGTTTTAGAAATATTTATTTGGATATCATTTAACTTATGATTAAATAAAAAAAATATAAATAAAATATCCAAATTAACTATAATTCATTTATTAAGTCAAAAGCACATTATTTTACTCAACTTTTTATCTTAACGAATAACTTAATACTTATTTTAAAAATACCCCTTTCATAAATAAAATATTCTTATTACTAAGTTAGGCTTAAAATTTTCATTTGAAAACTAAATTTCTATTATCAAGTTAAGTCATATTTAAGTTACAATTTTAAACCATTTATTCACTTATACATTTTTAACTTATAGAAATCACTATAACATATATTTAAATCATTTAAATCCAATTTAAGTTAAAATTTCATATTTTAAATTTCAAAAATACATAATAATTTTCAGAAAATATTTAAATTAACCAGGGGTCTGTATATAATTTTCTAACCTAGGTCAAGTGATACAGATATTTATCATTTCAATCCGTAATTTAAAAATAAAAATTCGGGTTCTATCATTTCAAACCCGCAATCCCAAGTCAAACAAAATAAAATAAAAATCATTTCAGCTCATAATGATTTTTTCTTATTCTAATGTCCTTTCGGATATGTATCATTTCAACCCATAGTGATTCTATACTAATAGAGAACTTGCAGTGTGAGAGTAGAAAATAAATAAATAGTATAATATGGCATATCATATCAGGTGATGTAACAAATATATATTTGGTTATAACATCATGAAATATCACATCGTAGGCATATATAAATTACTATCATATCATCAACTACAATTCACATGCCATTGTTTCACAATTATATAAGTGCGAATGTCGAGAATGATAAACTCACCTTCTAAAGTTGGAGTTAACAATTCAAGACACATGAACAAACTTCGAAAAGCACGAAAAAGCATGGCTTAGATTCGAGTGGATGGAGAGCCAAGATTTAAATCTTGTAAACAAACAAATACAACATATATAAGCAACTATATTATTCAAAGATTATAAATCAAAACAATGTTCAAATCTAAATCAAAAGAAACAATGTGTGGCTTAACCAAGACAAGTGGCTCGGCCAATTTCAAATAGGCTAGATCACCAACAACATGGCTCGGCCATGACTAGATTGGAGACACTATGCTCGGCCATGGTAAGTACAAGGCACAACTAGGCTTGGAATATGAAGGGTGGCAACCAAAATTCATGTAGAAGGAAAAAGGCAAGGATAGGTTGATGCTTTTGGCTCAGACCTAGGCTAACATGGCCCGGCTATTGGTTAGCATGGCTCGGCCTTGGTTCATGGGATTGGATCGGGTCTGGTCACATCAAAAAGGGTGCGGCCATGGTGTGTTCACGGCAAGGGGACGGAGGAGGTGGAGTAGTAAGTGGTGGCCGAGGCTAGGGGAATAAGGAAGGGGATCAACATAGTGCTCGGCTAGGGTTTCAAGCATTGTTTGGTGGTGGGTTTTTGGATCTAGGGTTTCACGACATAGGTGATGGAGATAATGAGATGGTGGAGGCCAGTCTAAAGTGGTGGATGTGGAGATGATGGTCAGCCAGAGAGGCATGAAGGCCGAGCATATGCTTGTGAACAAAAGAAAGAAAAATGAAAAAGAGGAGGAGAAGAAGACATGAAACTTACTGTAAAACTTTCTATAGGAAACAAATGAGAAAGAGAGATGAGCAATATTTTTTTATACGTGAAATGATAATGGGAAGTGGCGGCTAGGGTTATCAAAAGATTTGGATGGTTGGGAATTAGAAAGGTCTCTACATAATAAAAAAAAAGAAACTTAAGTCCTTTGAATTTCCAAGCCCAAAATTCCAATAAAAATAAATAAAAATCGCATAAAAAGTCCAAAACAAATATAAAATAAAAATATAAGATAGAAATGAAGTAGAAATATAGAATAGAAAATAAAAAGAAAAATGCTGAAAATAATCGCGTGTAAAACGCTGAAATTTATCAGGTTTAAAAAGTATAAAACAGAATTCGATGAAAAGAAAAGCATAACCGATATCAAAATCAAATTCTGATTCAAAGAAAAAGATTAGAAATTTAAAATTCAAAATTAAAAATTTCAACTGAAAGTCAAAGTTTGACCACAGTTGACCAAAATATAAAATTTTCAAAAAATCTTTATTTTAGTCTGTTTGGAAAATAAATTATAAAAAAAATCCAAAATTACATCCGAAAATTCCAAAATTTCAATTTTAAATTGATTTAAAAATCATAGTTTTCAAATAAATTGAATTAAAAATATTTATAAAATTATGGATTGTTACACTCTTCCCCACTCAAAACTTTTCGTCCTCGAAAAGGAACGAGACATGAAAACAAAGAAAGATAAAATGAAAAAGAAAATAGTACCTGAAACAAACAATTCTAGATTCGAGGCACACATGCTCTCCACCGTCTCCTAGGTACAATCCCGATCATCCGTACTCCATTGCACTTTGACCAGGTTGACAGATTTCCTTCTTTGCTGCTTCGTACCTCTATCGACAATACGAAGTGGCTTTCTCTCAACAGTAAGATTAGGCTCAATATCCAAACTCTCGAGAGCAGAAGGCTAGACAATCAAAGATGGATCATGCCGATATCGACTAAGATGCGAAATATGGAATACATTATGCACTCCAGAAAACTTCTCAGCCGAATCCAGACGATAAGCTAAAGAACCAATCCTCTTTGAGATACGAAAAGGACCAACATACCTCGGAGCAAGCTTCCCTCTCTGACCAAACCGAATCACATTCCTTAGGGGAGAGACCTTAAGGAAAACTAGATCACCAACAGAAAACTCCAAACTCCTTCTATGCCGATCAGCATACTTCTTCTTTCTATCCTGAGCACTCCTCATCTTCCTCTTAATCTCCTCAACCTTCTCAAAAGCCTCTAAAATCACATCAGGACCAAGAACCAAACGATTACCGAATTCAATCCATCAAGATGGAGATCTGCAGGGTTGTCCGTAAAGAGCAACAAACGGAGATATTTTTAATACTAGCCCGAATTCAAAGACGGAATGAGATAGACAAAAGATTAAGATAAGATTAAAATAGAAGATTGAAAATATATCTGATAACTGTTGTTATAGGTGAATTCAAAAAGATGGAGATGATCTTTCCAAGATCCTCCATATTAAAGAACACAAGCACGAAGAAGATCCTCGAGAATCTGATTTACTCTTTCTGTTTGACCGTTGGTCTGTGGATGGTAAGCAGTGCTCAGATTCAGACGAGTACCCAAAGATTCCTAAAAAGCTTTCCAAAACTGACTGGTAAAGATAGGATCCCGATCACAAACAATGCTGATAGGATTACCATGGAGACGAACAATCTCCCTCATATAGATCTCAGCCAAACTGAAAGCAGAACGGGTAGACTTGACTGAAATGAAATGAGCTGACTTGGTCGATCTATCCACAATAACCCAAATACTCTCATTACGCCTCCTAGTCCTCGGAAATCCATCAATAAAATCCATAGAAACCTGTTTCCATTTCCAATTGGGAACCTCAAAGGGCTGCAACAAACCAGGGGTCTTCTAATGATCTACCTTTACTTGCTGACAAGTCGCACACCTACTGACAAAGATAGAGATATCTCGCCTCATACCTCTCCACCAATAAAGCTTCTTCATATCTTGATACATCTTCGTCACACCAGGATGAATAGAAAGTCCGGACCACTGATTTTCCCGAAGTAACTCTTGCCTCAATCCATCAGCATTCGGGACACAAATCCGATTATTAATCCTCAAAATACCTCTATCATCGATCTAAGCTCCACTACCATCAGGAATACTACTACCAACTCTACTACGAACACTCTCCTTCATACGCCTAAGCATCTCATCCTCATCCTGCTTTGCTATGATACGATCCAAAAGAGGAGAAGAAGAAACAATAAGATGACACAACATAACCTTCTTCCGACTCAAGGCATCGGCCACAACATTAGCCTTCCCAGGGGTATAGTTAATGTCAAGATCATAATAAGCAAGAAACTCAAGCCACCGAACCTGACGCTGATTCAAATCCTTCTGGGTGAAGAAATACCTCAAAGACTGATGATCAATAGAGAGCTCAAACTTAGCACCCAAAAGATGATGCCTCCAAAGCTTCGAAGCAAAAACCACTACAAGATATTCCAAACCATGAGCTGCATAGTTGGCCTCATGGGTCTTCAACTGGCGACTAGCATAAGCAATGGCCCTCCCATCTTGCATCAGGACAGCTCCCAAACCCTCACGACTCTCATCAGTCTATACCGTTAATCCATCTTTTCCATTTGGAATGATAAGCAATGTGCGGAAGTAAGCTTACGCTTCAACTCATTGAATACAGCTTTACACTTACCATTCCATATAAACTTAGCATTCTTACGGGTCAAAGCGGTGAGAGCTGCAACTATCCGAGCAAAATTCTCAATGATTCTCCGATAATAACTAGCAAGGCCCAGAAAACTGTGAATATTAGATGGAGTCCTGGGAGTTTTCCAATGCTGCAATAGAATAGGGAGAAATAATGACCACAGAAAAGATAGAATGATCAAATTACAGAAAGATAAGAAAAAAAAGACTTACATTGATCGCAGCGATCTTGATTGGATCAACAGAAATTCCATTACTAGAAACAATATGTCCCAGAAATCGGACTTCATCCTTCTAGAAATGGCATTTCGAGAGTTTAGCATTCAACTGATGATTTCTAAGAGTCTCCAGAACAAATTTCAAGTGCAACTCATGCTCTTCCCTTGACTTAGAGAAGACAAGGATATCATCAACAAAGACTAGAACAAACTTGTTAAGCATATCACGAAAAACACGGTTCATCAAATCAATAAAGAAAGCATGAGCGTTAGTCAAACCAAAAGGCATGACTAACCATTTATAGAAACCATTCTCAGTACGAAAAGCAGTCTTGGGAATACTTCCTCAGCAACTCTGAGCTGATGAAAATCTATGGCAAGATCAAACTGAGAGAAAATAGTAGCTCCAGGGAGCTGATCAAACATGTCATTGATGCGAGGCATAGGATATCCGTTCCTTACAGTGAGCTTGTTCAGCTCCCTATAATCAACACACATCCTCAAAGAACCATCGGACTTAGTGACAAAAACCACTGCTGCTCCCCATTCTGAATGGCTAGGTCTGATCAGACCCTTGAAGAACAAGTTCTCAATTTGCTTCCTCAACTCAACCTTCTCACGGGGTGCCATTCTTTTGGGTGGAAGAACTACAGGTCGAGCTCTATGAATAAGATCAATGTGGAAATCAATTTCCCGCTTAGGAGGTAAAGAAGTGACTTCACCAAATACATCAGGTTAGAGTTTGACCACATGAGTCGAATGAATATCACCAGGAGAGGAATCTAGAGAATAAATAAAACTACCAGCAAAATCTTGAGGTAAGCGACACTAAATCACCAAAGAATTACCAAAATCATCCGTAAGAGAAACAGTTCAGGTTTTACAAGAGATAACGGTTTCATGTCTCTTCAGCCAATCACCTCCAAGAAATAGATCAAAAGCATCAAAACCCAGAACATATAAATCACCACTGAGATGGTGATCAAAATAGAGGAGTTTCACTTGGTTATCCTACCAAGATTCGCAGGACCACCAATAGGATTTGAAACACACAAAGGTTCAGAAGAAAACTCGGGCAAAAGAAGATGCTTAAATTTATCACAAAGATCCACATAAATAAGGCTATGGGAAGCTCCAATATCAAATAGAACACGAACAAGAAAATTAAATGGAGAAAAAGTGCCCTGAAGAGTACCTTGGGCATCACTAAGAGCATTAGCATATGCGGGTGGTGGAACAGGTGAAGAAGCAGAAGTAACAGCAAAAATACTAGAAGACTTGCCCTTCTGCCGGGTAGGGCAGTTTTTCTAGAAGACAGAGATCACGCCTGGTCAACTGAGCTGGAGGAACAACAACACCAACTAAATTAGGACAGCTATTTGCATAAGTCCCTTCTGATTACATCTGAAGCAAGTAATGGAGGATAGGTCTATAGACTTCCTCTAAGAAGAAGAAGACCCCAAACCTGGATTCTTGTTCTGATTCTTCTTCTGCTGATGAAAGTTGGGCTTTCTCTTCTTAGGATTACCAAAGAAAGACTGAGATAAAGCGGCACGAGCAACTGGAGGATCCTTAGAAGTAGCATTCTCATATCTAATGGCCATATCCATCAAACTGGTGAAAGGGCTATGCATATGAGCGATGAGATGATCATAGTACTCCGAACGGGCACCAACAATGAACTTCTCATTTTTCTTGAGAGGAGTATCAATCAGATTAGGGCCAAACTTGGAAAGTTCATTGAACTTCCTCTCATACTCAGCAAATGACATATCATCCTGCTTGAGATCCATGAATTCCTGATACAGCTGAGACTTCCCTGCCTCGGGCATCCATTTCACAACAAAAGCATCCCTAAAGAACAATAAAGGAAGATAAGACAGATTTCAAAGAGAGAAAAATTGAGACAAATTCAAAACAAACAGGATATGATACCTAAACTGCTCCCAAGAAATGTCAGCCTCGACAGTGTGGCTGTAACAGTCTCCCACCACTCCAAGGCTGCTCCGTTCAACTACCAAGCTGCCAACTGACGCTGCTGGGCATTAGTGATCTCAAGACCGGAGAAAATCCTCTCCAACTCCTTCAACCACTGCTGGGCGTCAATAATGCTCTCAGATCCGGTAAACTTGGTGCCACCAAGCTCAGTGTATTCCTTACAGAGGGTAGTGAACCTAACTAGTGCAGCAGGTTCAGGAGCTGGGGGTAACACCATGACCCTTACCTCAAGCATTCCTATGACTCATCCTGGAAAAATCAAGAATGAATTTTAGGACAGAGGTAATTGAGAAACAAAGACAAGATTAGATAAGATAAGATTAGTTTCAGCTTGAATGAATATCCTAAACACAGAAATAACTAACAAGATGGATAAGGAAGGGGAAGAAGTTAAGAAAAATTTGATTTCAAAAGAAGAAAAGTTTATACCAAAATAATTTTTGAAAATCCTTTGAAAAACCATTGGAAAATTATTTATTACTTTAAAATACATTCTCTCATAAAGAAAGGATCCCAGGATTGATTTCACTCATTCTAGGGTATTTCTACCCTATCTCTAATGAGTTTTTGCTCCGCAAGCTAAGGTTTGCCTAGAACCAAAGCTATGATACCAAATATAATGACCCACTATTTTGGACCATTCAAATCGACAATAAAACAACACATGTCTGACTTGAATAATTCAACATAGTAGACTGTAATATAAATTGGAGAAAATAAAACCAATCATAGAATCACAGACAAAGATAAATCAAAATAACTCGCAACGGAAATAAAATAACCATAGTAGTTCATGAAGCTACTACCAAACAGAGTCACAAAACAAGCACAAAATCCATAGTCTGCAAAGTAAATACAATGGAAATCTCAATACATAAATGTCCAATAATACATAAGCTGAATAAAAATACTGAATGTAAAAAGATAAAAACTAGCTAGATAGATAATCTCCAGCAAATCCTCTAGCTCCAGAAGGTGAAATTCAAAGATGATACTTAGGCCGTCCCGAGCTTAAAGCAAAAACACAAACAGTTGAGTCAGGACATACATACTTATACAGTGTAAACGAACTCAACTGAACTGTAATAAAATTAACAAGTAACTTAAAGGATGCTTGGGACCGCCCACCTTTTAAGGATCCGTTAAGCTATTTACTATGTAGTAATATACACTATTATAATAATGCCTAAAGCAAAGTATAATATATTTAAAAATAGTGTTAAGGAGTTACCCAATATCCCCCTTAACACATTTTATGGTACTAGTAGTCTACATAGTATCGTAGTCCCTCCTTATCGGGAAGCCACCAGAGGATACTCCAAAGGTATGACACAAATCCATAATCGTACAAGGCGCTCTAGGGTAGGTGACACGGCACAACGAGGCAATTTCAGGTTAGAAATAGCAATTACGCATCCGGACTGGTGGTAACGCGTAGAAGCCACTACCGTCCACCTCGAGCCACACTTCCAAAATTAAAGGTGCGCACCATATCAATCACAAAGTAATAGAATGACATACGAAGAAGTGTGTCTGATAAGAGGAGCTCGTTGGTCCGGAATCGCTCCTATTTTAGCCACCTTATGCCAACTCACGGGAGTCGGGTCCACATATATACCTCAAAAGAACGTCGCCATCATCCTACTTCATTCTGGAATCTCCACCGTGAACACGGTTGTTAAAGAGGTTTTCAGAGTTGGCAGAGAGTATGACAACTTTCGATCTCAGTCTCTTTAACAGCCAAACGTTATTATAACTCGTGGTTATAAATCTCAAATGGTTTATATTTCAAATCAAAACATATTCATTTAAACCATTTAAATCCAATGTCAATATCTTTCAAAAAAACATATATTCATTTCCAAAGTTGTAGCATTTCTAAGTTCATTCAATTATAACAATTTCAAAAAAACACATTGTGTCATAGTATTCGTAGCATTTGGAAAATGTGATAATACATAGTAACATTGTCTTTTCAGAAACAACAGCACTTATAAAACGGTACCATAAGTATAATAGTATTTCAGAAATATTGTCTTTTTCCGAAACAGCAGCACTTAGAAAACGTTACTGTAAATATACTAGTGTTTTAGAAATATTGTCTTTTTCAAAAATAGCAGCACTTAGAAAGCGTTACTGTAAATATAGAAGTATTTCAAAAAAAAGTACATTTTCAGAAATGGTAGCACTTAGAAAATGCTACCTTAAAACCACAACATTTTGAAAATGCTGCCAATACAAATCTAAGATTTATTATAACATTTCAGAAACATTATAAATTTTAGTTTTCACCATTTTTAACTTATAACATATCTCACGTTTCACAAATATTTATTTGGGTATCATTTAACTTATGATTAAACAAAAAAAATTACAAAAAAAATATCCAAATTAACTATAATTCATTTATTAAGTCAGAAGTACATTATTTTACTTAATTTTTTATCTTAACGAATAACTTAATATTTATTTTAAAAATACCCATTTCATAAATAAAATATTCTTATTACTAAGTTAGGCTTAAAATTTCCATTTGAAAACTAAATTTCAATTATCAAGTTAAGTCATATTTAAGTTACAATTTTAAACCATTTATTCACTTATACATTTTTAACTTATAGAAAATCACTATAACATTTATTTAAATCATTTAAATCCAATTTAAGTTAAAATTTCATATTTTAAATTTCAAAAATACTTAATAATTTTCATAAAATATTTATAATTAACCACGGGTCTGTATATAATTTTCTAACCTAGGTCAAGTGATACGGGTATGTATCATTTCAATCCGTAATTTAAAAATAAAAATCCGGGTTTTATCATTTCAAACCCGCAATCCCAAGTCAAACAAAATAAAATAAAAATCGCTTGAGCCTATCATTTTAACTCATAACAATTTTTTCTTATTCTAATGTCTGTTCGGGTACGTATCATTTCAACCCATAGTGATTCTATACTAACAAGGAACTTGCAGTGTGAGAGCAAAAAATAAATAAACAGTATAATATGGCATATCATATCAGGTGATGTAACAAATATATATCACGTTATAACATAATGAAACATCACATCGGTGGCATATATAAATTACTATCATATCATCAACTACAATTCACATGCCATTATTTCACAATTATGTAAGTGCGAATGTTGAGAGCGATAAACTCACCTTCTAAAGATGGAGATAACAATTCAAGACACACGAACAAACTTCGAAAAGCACGACAAAGTACGACTTAGATTCGAGTGGATGGAGAGCCAAGATTCAAATCTTGTAAACAAACAAATACAACATATATAAGCAACTATATTATTCAAAGATTATAAATCAAAACAATGTTCAAATGTAAATCAAAAGAAATAAAGTGTGGCTTAACCAAGACAAGTGGCTCGGCCACTTTCAAATAGGCTAGATCACCAATAGCATGGCTCGGCCATTACTAGATCAGACACATATGCTCGGCCATAGAAAGTACAAGGCACGGCTAGGCTTGGAATATGAAGGGTGGCAACCAAAATTCATGTACAAAGGAAAAGGCAAGGATAGGTTGATGCTTTGGGCTCGACCTTAGGCTAACATGGCTCGGCTATTAGTTAGCATGGTCCGGCCTGGGCTCATGGGATTATATCAGGTCTGGTCACATCAGAAAGGGTGCAGCCATGGTGTGTTCACGGAAAGGGGACGGAGGAGGTAGAGTAGTAAGAGGTGGCTAGGCTAGGGGAATAAGGAAGGGGATCAACATGGTGCTCGGCTAGGGTTTCAAGCATTGTTTGGTGATGGGTTTTTGGATCTAAGGTTTCATGGCATAGGTGGTGGAGATAATGAGGTGGTGGAGGCCGGTATAAGCTGGTGGATGTGGAGATGATGTATGATTCTATATTATCATCACCAATAGATAACTCATATCATCATCACAATGCAACCAATGCATCCACATCACACAATACTAATTATCTCAAGTCGGAGATTCAAACCATTCAAGTTAAACCCTATCATCCATTCACAAGCAAGGATCTATAATCACTATCTATAATTAATTTAAAATGAATTAAATTAATTACTTTTATTTCTAATTAATTTAAAGTGAATTAAATTAATTACTTATCTTTAATTAATTTAAAATGAATTAAATTAATTACTTCACCATTTAAATCTTGCTTACTTAACCCTTAATTGATTACAAATCAATTAAATAATTATCCTCAACTTAATTACCTTAATTGATCACTCTTGATTAATTATCTCTAATTACACTCGGGTAATTATCCTTAATTAATTTTACAAATTAATTATCCTTAACCAAGATCAGTAATTAATCTTTAATTACTTCATTAATTAATTAATTATAATCAATTACATTAATCCTTAATCAATTACATTAATTAATTACTTCCTTAATCACTTATTATTAATTAATTAATCTTAATTAATTTATCCTTAATTACATCATTAATTATATTAATTAATAATCCTTAATTAAATTTAAAATTAATTACTTATTTAAAATTAATTACATTAAGTAATTAACCTTAATTAAACCAAAATTATTAATCACCTTTTGTGAGCTATAAAATTAGACTTTACTTATTAGCAAATGGAGGTAATTAAATATAGATGAGCAAGTGAATCGACTAGATGCCAGGAGTGATGGTATTTTAGATATCTCAAGGAGCAAGCATGGTAGTCCAGCGAGCTAGGACCGGAGTTGTAGTGGATATCGTCGATCGGAGGTGATGATTTTGGAAGAGTTCTGATGATGTGTTTGGGGTTCTGTATACACCGGATACTCGATTTTGATTAAGGGAAGATTTTGGAGTTTGGTTGGTCGTGGAGGCCTGTGGAGAGGTGGGATGACTTGTCGGCGAAGCCAACGTTGGCCGGAGGTGGCTCAAACTCTGGTGCAGGTGCATGAGTAGTAGGTTGGTGTCTGCAGTTTTTCTGTGTTGGGTTGCTTTGTTTACTCGAAGCAGATCTCGGGTTATGGGGGGAAAAACTCGGGAAAGAACTCGGGGAACTCGCGTGGCTTTGGGTTGTGGGTTTGTTTTGGGTTGTTTGATTTTCTCGAAGCAGGACTCGGGGGTAGTGGGAAGATGACTCGGGGGAAACTCATGTTTTCTGGGGTCTTTTGATTGCAGGGTTAAACTGTTTAACAGTTTTAAAGTTTCAATCAAAACAGTTTAAAATTTTGAGGTGTAGGTTGTTTAAAAAAAAAAGGGTACTTATACTTGAATCCAAGTATAGGCTTCGACGTGTAGTTATATATTTTTTTCCGCTGTGTATCTGTTTCTCTTGTATACTTGAGTTGTATAGTTAGACAGAAGTTTATAACTGTCTATTATCTGTTGTTTAAGTTATGTACTCTGATGTAATGAGATACTATGTAATATTTTATGTTATATATTATATTTTATTCGTTCCGCTGTGAGTTCTCTGATGTTGTTTGTGTTCTTCTTTCTCTTTCTTTTCTTCTTCTATCCCTTTCTTTCTTCAAGATGACGCGATTTCCTGGGATTAGAAGTCGGGTCGTCACAGTTGGTATCAGCTGTGACGACCCGACTTTCTACTCCCAGAAAATCGCGTCATCTTGAAGAAAGAAAGGGATAGAAGAAGAAAGAAAGAGAAAGAAGAATACAAACAACATCAGAGAACTCACAACGGAACGAATAAAATATAATAATTAACATAAAATATTACATAGTACCTCATTTCATCAGAGTACACAACTATACAACACATATTAGACAGTTATAACATCTGCCTAATTCATACAACTCAAGTATACAAGAGAAACAGATATAACATACACAGCGGAATCAATATATATCTACACGTCGAAGCCTCCTGCTCCATTACTCCTCCAGAATTCGTCAAGCTAACCTGAATCACTTGACTACTCATACATAATATGAGTACCCAAGAGTTTAATAAAACAGAAAATAAACACTCGGGTCAGACAGGGGTCTGGTGTGAGTAAACAGTTTAAAATTTCTTAACTTTAGAAAACCTTTGAAAAGAAAAAGGTATCACGTAAGACTTCCCACACATAAACATGGAAAAGTTTTTACCTTAAGCTAACCAAAACATTTGATAGGAAATTCAGTGATATTATAATAGTGTCTAGGGTTTTCAAGTAAATAAGAAATAGCCGAAATTGTTACATGATTAAATTCCAGCTACTAGCCATAAAAGTGGGTAATACAATCAAAACCGTAGGGTCTCGTAGGGAAAATGGGTTTCCAACAATGGCAGGGCTACTGGGGTACCGTCCGTCACAGTACGTGGCCTAGATCACCGTACGGAGGATTACTCCCTTCATCCCCTGCAACACAAGGCCAGAACCATCCCTGTCTAGAAGTCCCTTTTTATTCGGCTGTGTGGGCAGTTGGGTCGCGGCCAACTGCGGGGTTGTCTTGTTCGGGACTGTCGGCTAGGGAGGCATGAAGGCCGAGCATATGTTTGTGAACAAAAGAAAGAAAAATGAAATAGAGGAGGAGAAGAAGACATGAAACGTACTGTAAAACTTTCTACATGAAACAAATGAGAAAGAGAAATGAGAATATTTTTTTTGTACGTGAAATGATAATGGGAAGTGACGGCTAGGGTTATCAAAAGATTTGGACGACTAGGAATTAGAAAGGTCTCACTACATAATAAAGCAAAGAAACTTAAGTCCTTTGAATTTCCAAGCCCAAAAATCCAATAAAAATCAAATAAAAATCACATAAAAAGTCCAAACAAAATAGAAAATAGAAAATAAAAATATAAGATAGAAGTGAAGTAGAAAAGGTAGAATAGAAAATAAAAAGAAAAATGTTGAAAATAATTGCGTGTAAAACGCTGAAATTTATCAGATTTAAAAAGAATAAAACTGAAGTCGCTGAAAAGAAAAGCATAACCAATATCAGGATCAAATTTCACTTCAAAGTAAAAGATTAGAAATTTGAAATTCAACTTTAAAAATTTCAACTAAAAGTCGAAGTTTGACCGCAGTTGACCAAAATATAAAATTTTCAGAAAATCTTTCTTTTAGTTTGTTTGGAAAATAAGTTATAAACAAAATCCAAAATTACATTGGAAAATTCCAAAATTTCAATTTTTAAATGATTTAAAAATCAAAGTTTTCAAATAAATTGAATTAAAACTATTTATAAAATTATGGGTTGTTACAAAAGCTGTATGTACAAAGGCATTGGTGTGCTGATTGCCTTTGCCCCTTCCATTCTAAACCGAGCAAGCACCATTCGAATGTACTCCTTTTGAGTGAGGCTCAAAATTCCTAGCTTTCCATCTCTTTGGATTTCCATATCCAAAATTTTCTTTGTTTCTCCAAGGTCTTTCATTCTGAATTCCGCTTTTAGCTTTTGCTTTAAACAATCAATTTCAGCTTTATCCTTGGAAGCAATCAACATATCATCCATGTACAAGAGTAGGTGCACCCATCTACCATTCTCTAAATTCTTGAAGTACACATAAGTGTCTTTGATGCTACGATCAAAACCAAGTGAAAGCATAAAAGAGTTAAACCATTTGTACCATTCTCTAGGCGACTGCTTAAGCCCATACAAAGACTGCTTCAATTTGCAAACCCAATTTTCTTTCCCATCTACGACAAATCCTTTTAGCTGCTTCATGTAATTGGTCTCATCCAAGTCTCTGTGCAAGAAAGCGGTTTTCACATCTAGTTGCTCCAGCTCCAAGTCATGAGCTGTGATGATAGCGAGAAAAATGCGGATAGACGTATGTCTCATTGCTGGAGAGAATATCTCATCATACTCTAATCCCTTTCTTTGTGAAAACCCTTTAGAAACTAGTCTAGCCTTATATCTCCCATCATCCTTCATCTTGAATACCCATTTGCAACCTATGGCTCGGCTTCCTTGAGGAAGTGGTACCAAATACCAAGTCTTGTCCTTTTTCAACGATTTCTACTCCTCTTCCATAGCGCACATCCACGTTGAACTGTCACATGACTTCAAAGCTTCATCAAGGTCAAGTGGCTCCTCAAGTACCCACATATATGGCATAGTCAAACTGATCACCAAGGCTAAGGTTTGCAAACTACTAATCACCATACCTTTCAAGCGGCCTAATAGTCCTACGACTGACCCAAGTAGTTATTGCTTTGCCTAAACTCCTTTCAGCTCCACCTTGAACTGAACTTCCTCTAGATTCATGCACATCATTAGCACTACTAGAAGGTACCAGTGGACTATCCCGTGATGTTTCATCAATTGCGTTTTCCTCGATAGCATCAACAACAACTCTACTATTTGGCTGAAACACGGGAACTTAGTCTATCTCCTTAGGCCTATTAGACTCTTCTGATGTGGTAGGTAGCTTCTCCTTAGAAGTGAACATAGCAGACTCATCAAAAGTAACATATCTGGAATGAACAATCTTTTGATCAACATGGTTCCAAATTCGATACCTTTTGATACCATCAGTGTATCCCATTAGTATGCCCTTGTGTGCTCTAGCCTTCAACTTATCATCTCCTGTATGGTGAACGTACACATGGCAACCAAAAATTCGAAAGTAACCAAGGTACACTGCTTTATCTCTCCACTTCTCCTCCGGAATCTTTCCATCTATGGACGAGCATGGAATTCGATTTATGATATGCGCCGCGGTTGATAATGCCTCAGCCCAAAAGCCTCTAGACAAGCCCGCTGTCAATCTTAAGCAACGAGCCTTCTCCAGTAGAGTCATGTTCATCCTTTCTGCAACCCCATTGGATTGAAAATCTCTAGGTGTAGTGAAATGTCTCTGAATGCCATGCTATCTATAGAAATCGAGGAACTCCCTAGATACGAATTCACCGTCATTATCAGTTCTCAACACCTTCAGCCTAGAACCAAATTAGTTCTCAACAAGCGCTTTCCAGTTTTTGAACTTCTCAAAACTCTCTGATTTGGCCTTCATCACATACACCCATACTTTTCGAGAAAAGTCATCAATGAAAGAGATAAATACTTTGCTCCTCCAAGAGACGGAGTGGCAACTAGTCCCTAGACATCTGTATGCACGTACTCAAGTACTCGCCTTGATCTATGGAGTCCAACTCCAAAAGATACTTTTATTTGCTTGCCCCATACACAATCCTGGCAAAGGTCCATCTTGTCAAAGATTTTTCCTTTGACCATCTTCCATCTTCGAAGCAACTCTAAGCCCTTCCCTGAAATATGACCCAACCTGAAATGCCAAAGTTTTATGGCATCCAATGCACGAGAACTGTCTACACCAACACACATCTCTCCAAGAACTGTGGTTCCTTTCAGCAAATACAGATTGCAGAACACATCTCATTTCATAAGAACTAGTGCACCTCTCGAAATCTTCAGACTATCCTTCTCCATAGTTACCTTGCATCCCAAAGATGCCAATTGTCCTAAAGAAACTAAGGACTTCCGAAGACCTGGAACATACCGACCCCTGTCAAAGTGCGTATCATTTTGTCAAACATCCCGATCCTTACTGTACCTTCACCTGTTTCTCTACAGCTAGCATCATTACCCATAAGAATTGAGGTTCCCTCTCATCCAATGAAAGATATGAAGTAATCCTTATTAGGCGTCGTATGAAAAGACGCCCTCGATTCTAGCATCCGATGGTCTGAGACATCCGACACTGCTGTAGACAACACATCATCAGACATAGACTTCTCCACCGCAAATGATGAAGATCCATCTTCTTTCTTCTTCTTTAAATCTGGACAATCCTTTTTTCAATGATCAGGTTTCTTGTAGATAAAGCACTTTCCATCCTTAGACTTTCCTCTCCTGGCACTACCTGGCTTCCTGGACTTGGAACTACCCTCTAGAATGTCAATTCTTCTTATCTTCTCTACCTCTTTCAACAAACAGGCCGTGTCTACTACTTCCACCTCTATTTCCTTCACTTATCTCCTTCATCTGATCTCTCAAGCCCTCAGATAGAAGCCTCGACTTCACATCTTCCACTGTCAATATGTCTCTAGCGAAGATAAGGCTATTACCGAAACCTGTATATCACTCTGGAAGAGAACACAAAAGATTCATTGCCATTTTCTTCTCATCTATCTTCAAGTCAACGGTCTTCATCTTCATCATGAGATCATCGAAGAAATTAAGATATCCCTTCACTGAAGTACCCTCTCTCATCCGCATCGTGAAAAATGTCTTCACTAATATCAGACAGTTAGTCAGAGATTCCTTCAAGTAGAGATTTTCTAGCTTGGTCTAAATACCCCTAGCAGTGGTCTCACTACTAATCTTTGAGATAACATTCTCTCGCATAGCTAGCTGTAAAGTAGTAAACGCCCATTTCTCCATCTCCTTCCTTTTCACGACTGAGATGTCAGCCGTCTACTCCTCAGGGGCAAACACTACTAGATAGACTTCATTCCTCATTACAATGGTACTCATCCTCCATTGCCACTTCTCAAAGTCTTTATCCCCATTCCATTTCTCAATTGCCAAGTGCGATCCTGACGCGATATACATCCCTCTAGTATAGGATCTTGTAACAACTGGAGTCACTTTATCTCCTGCATAGCATCTAACACTCCTCAATCAACCTTGAAGCTCCGACACCAGACTATTGAGAAAAATCCCATCAGATGATCAGTCTAAGTGAATAAAAATCCCAACGCAGCGGAAATACAACGAACTGGATCGTGATTGTAGTGGGACGGAACAAACAAAAGATGAACACCAAAATAGACAGTCACAGATCAATGCAATGCAGAAAAATGAATAACACCAACATTTATAGTGGTTCCACCACCACAAGGCAGTGTACGTCCACTTGTGGAGAGGAGATTTTATTAGTCACTGAAAGATTAGAGTTACAAGATTGATTCACTTTTTAAGGCTATAATTAGAAGAATTAACAATACAGATAAAATTCTACAGAGTTTCAGCTCTCTAGGATGACTCCAAAATTGGCTGAAATTAGCTCTCAATTTCGGCTACCATTATTGTCCAAAAGCTTCATATTTATAGAGTGAAGAAATGAGGAGAGGTAGCTGCTATATAGCTGCCTTGGGGGTTTGGTTTGGCATGCATCTAGTTTGGTTTGACAAAACGCCGAGCGAAAATTTGGACCGGCATCCAAAATACTGAATGAAATATTTCGTTCGGCATGCCTAAATGTCGCTCCAAAAAAACATCGGACGAGATTTTCGTTCATTATTTCCACTTTGCCGAACGAATTCACCACCTCTCCAAAATTTTGCCACTCCATTTATCTCGTTCGGCATAGCTCAAATGCCCTAATTCCTGAACGATAATTCTCGTTCAGTATTTTCACCAATCAAAGCCCTTCTTCCTCGACACCGAATGCTTCTCTTTTTCATCAAATCTGGTTCGGCCTTTACTTAGGGTTTGAAGACCCTTCTTCTTTATGCTTCAATTTTTCTTCTTCCACTTGATTTGGAGTTCCAAATATCAAATCCAGCAATATGCACAGTTACAATAATTATGCAAATAAACCATACTTGTACTAACTAGCTGGCACCCTAGTTCTTCAACTTGGGGATGATAAACGGACAAAATTCAGAAATAATCCTATCTATCAGCAAAATATACACAAGATATTAAAATTGAATTAAACTCGTAGATAATGATCTCAAATCAGACAATTTTTTATCAAACATTACAAAATTGACGATATAACCATTTTGAGAAGAAAAAACAATCAATTTGCACAAAAATAAACTTAGAAAATTAACAAAAGAAAGGCACCTGAGAGTAGGTTTGCAATATAGGAGAGACACTTTTTTTAATTTCCACTACCACACAGTGGCAGATTTAGTCAAGTATATTAGGGATTTCTATAGTACAAAGGCGTTGATTATTGGGCCTAAAAAATTGGAAAACTAAGTGGGCTATCTTGCCTTAAAGTTTAGGAGGGTAGAGGTAAAATTAGCAGGTAAGAAAGAGTGGTAGTGGTAAAATAAAATTTTGTAGTTTGTAACCATAGTTTATACACAAACACACAGTATTTTACGAATTGCAGTTATGAATGAGTATTTAACTATGAGTATTGAATCGATACCAACAAAAACACCAACTCCTTAACTATTTCTAATCAAGAAGTACTACAAAAATGATATCGATATATTTGTTAAGGCTAGTGTATGAAATACTCTCCATATGATGAATGGTGACTTACTTTTAACCATTGATGACATCAAGGGATTACAAACTTGCCGTTGTTGGAAACAATCACAAAAAGACTCAACATGAGTCTTCTACGAGTTATATAACTTAGTCAAAATAGAAGACCTTAGTGTAACAACGTACAATAGTATTTTGATTATGGAATACCATCAAACTTAAGTGTATAAACTATACTTTGATTATAGGCAATCACATGATATATCGACCTTATTATGTGTTCGATCTAGGCCACCACGCAGCAATTAAAAGAAAGATTTTCACCTTTTTAAAAATTTTTGGATCTTATTGGACCTCTGAAATCTAAACTGATTTTGATATAATCTAAACTAATTTTAAATAAAATCATTATTTTATTTTACTTGTAGATATAGGTTTATCTTGATATTATATTTGTACAATATTATGTGTACATGCGCATCATATACACATGTACATATATGTGTAGCGCATACAATGTGCATGGTTTAACATGTCCATATCTAAGTACCAGGATTTAAACCGTAACAGACATGTTCTCCCCACCATATACATACATACATATATATAGACACACACACACATACATATATGTATGGATATACATATATGTGTGTTTGTGGCTAGGAACCACAACACCCTTTATTTAGCTCCATCTTGTAGCCCTTGATATCAGCCATATGTTTAATATTTAAATATTTGGCCATGTGAGAGAAGGGAGAATGGGCCAATTATTTAAATATTAACATGTGGCTGATATCGGGGACTACATGATGAAGCTAAATAAAAAAGGCAACGGATCCTAACCCATATATATATATATATATATATATATATATATAGTGGGAACAGACTTCCCAAAAAGCCAGCCCCCGTCGGGTTTAGCATAGAATGAATGGGAAGCATGACACCAGAAAGGCAATTTCCTCACGGTTATAAGCGTGACAAAACTAATTTGTTACGGTTATAACCGTGAAAATAGGTACCGTGGGCAAATTCGGTCACACTTTTTCTCACGGTTACAACCGTGATAAAAATAGTAATTTCTCACGCTTATACCCGTTATAAATTTAGATATTATCACACTTATAACCGTGACATAATAGTATTTACTCACGGTTATAATCGTGATAAAATGGTTATTACTAACGCTTATAACCGTGGGAAATTTAGATAGTATCACACTTATAACCATGACAGAACAATAGTTTCTAACATTTATAACCATTACCAAAAAGAAAACTCTAACACTTATAACCGTGACAAATGCAAATTGTATCACAGTTATAACCATTATGAAAAGTTATTTTCTAACACTTATAACCGTGATAACTAAAACAATATCATACAAACTATATAGCACCAATATTTTATTACAGCTACAAACAATCTATACAAAAAATATATAGTATTAACATTAAGAAAACATACGATCAATAATTAGAACAACACCAAACATTTATGTTTCATACAAACACCACAAAGGATACTTCATACGAACACCACAAATTATAGCATACAAATACAAATGGTCACCATTTAATTTATTTTACTTGTATCTAATTAGCTTCAAATCCGAAAGCATGAGCATCACCTGCACCACTGTCACATTTAGCCCAGTAATCATTATTGGCAGAAAACATGAAACTTAAGCTTCACACTTGTTTTTGTCATCCATCACCCATTATACTATAGTGCTTAGAATCTGCAAACAGTTGGATAATTTGGTTTATTAAATTGTGCAAGTAGTTGAAAGCATGATGGTGTGTACCATGATATGCATGAGGAAACCACAAATGTAAACAAATGATAAGTTAGGCAGATCTACACACTTCGTGTGAGGGATGCAAACATTTTTTGTTGAGCATTAACATAACAAATTTTTAATCTCACTGAAACGATAAGGTAGTGATTGTATATTCTTTGAGAAATATCTTTTCTAAATATATCAGTGTTACCAAATTTTTAGATAGTCCTACAAATGATGCTTTTTCCATGCAGATAATCATAAAAAGTAAAAGATTTATTTTTGCTCAAAATGGTTGTCTCATGACTTACATACATATATGTTATAATGAGTTTAATACAGGTAAGGATTGCTATATTTTTATACTCAGTAATGGATGTCAAGATAACTTTGAAGGACATGAATCACAATTAAAATCTTCAGTAGCATTCCTAAAAAATTATATAGAAAGTTGTTGAGTAAGCCAATTGCTAATATTAGAGACATGCATAAAAGCTTTAACAATATCGTGTACAAAAAGATTTTAAAAAATGAAAATTATCCATTATTTTTTCAAAGTGCCCAAACCTAGTTATATATAGACACATCTAGAATAACTAAATTCAATGGTAAATTAAGTGAAAAGATATTTCCGTAGTATATTATGTGAAAAGATATCAAGATAATAGGTTATATAGAATGTAACCTTGCCTAGTTTTTTATTTATGTCAACCATTTTCATTAGTAATAAAAGTCAATACTACAAAATAAATGTTATGTATCCAGTGGAAAGTGCCGATCTACTAATTTTTTTTCCTATGGACGTAATCTATGAAGAAACAATTAATGAATTTGTATTTATAACATTTATTATTCTTATAATCTTTAATATCTAAAGTAATCTTCATTGCACAATTTCTAACTATATTAACTCATTTATTTCCATTTGGGATTTTGAAATCTCTACATTAAAAAGCAATCTTCATTTAACAATTTCTATCTATGGCAATTTATTTGTTTCCATTTTGGATATAAAATTTTCCACATTAAAGCAATCTAATGTACATTAAACAATTAAACCTAAGTTTGTATTTAAAAGTTAAAGCTTGGTTGAATATATTTAACCTCAAAAAAAGCAATATCCACGATGACCTGTATAGTCATAACATTTGATTTTCGGTATTTAAGTATGTTGTACCAATTGTAGCGATGTAGAATGATAAAAAACAGACAAAATAAGTAATGTGACCATCATTTCACCATTAACAATAAGAATTAGCTAACATATAGTTCTTAAAATCATAAGTGGAAAGAATAATAAAAATATTCTTCAAGAATAATGGTAAACTCAGGGATTACCAATGAATTACATACAAAAGGTATAGATTACAGATAGCTTCCAAGTCCTTGGGCTGATAATGAATGCCACGTAAATGTGAATACATGATAAATCCTAATCACTAATCTTGAGGATTACAGGGCAAAGGTAACTCTGTTCATGGATTTCAAGTAAAAAAATGCATTATAGAGCAATTTTGAAACCAAAATATGTATATAATATTAAATAATGCATCTAATGGAAATACGTGAACATATTGAAATTGTTAAAATGGCAATAAAAGAAAAATACATGTCAATTATTTACTTCTAAATTATCGAAGCTTTTTATGTAAATAATATATATAATAAAAAAGATATGCATCATTACCTTGTTTCATTTCAAATCACACAATCAGTGCAGCATTAATGAAATTACCTTCTAAACATTTAGGAGAATCAATGATTCTCCACATCAAAAGTCTTCATATTTTTCCAAATTACTGATAACCCTGTTTCAAACTAAACTTTTAATAATCAGGAAAAAAGAAAGAGAGTTTAAGGCAAGTATTTATGATACAAAATCTACTTAGATAGCAAAAGTGTGGAAAAAAAATCCCGTTTCTTATATTTATATAATCAAAATACTTTATCAGTAATTAAATGATGGGATGACTAAGATGATTCATCATTCCATTAATGAGTGAATAAGCATGATTAATTATTAGTCAGAATTTTTTTTGTTAAAAGTTGAAAATGAGAGAGTAAAATTAATGTCTACCGATATTGGTCATATGATTTCAGACATCCAATAATTTCTGTGTTTGTGGAGAGGAAAGTAGGAAAATAAATTCATGGAATTGCCATTTTATTTTGCATGAGGAAGAATAGATTTCTAATGGCAAAGTAAGAGAAGGCAAAAAAATGAAATTGGTGAATAAAGTAGATCATGTTGCTTTCCAAGTGCTTGCATGTGGTTTTTGTTTCAAAAGATGTGAAGTTAGTAGGGGGAATCATGGAGGAGGATGGTTTGGAGGTGAAACAATTCCAAAGATGGGGTAAACATTTTAAGAAAGAGTTAATAGAGATACCAAGAAATAGGTTATTTTATGCAAAGTACCAAAACATGCTAAATATGACCGAGATTCATCATGTAATTATGTAAATGAACCATATTAATAAAAAAAACATTTATAATATATGTTATAGTTTATAAAAATAGTTTTCAAAGAATGCTAAAGACTTAAAAAAAACATTTACAGTTAATATACTAAGATCACGGCAACCTTTGTTAAAACATTTGTTTATAAATTTATAAGGGCAACACTGAAATTTTGAAAAGGAAATGGGATATCAAACTATGATAATGTAAAAGTGGATACGAATATGCATTATAATGTTGTAATAGCTTAAACATGAAATAACTACTAATACGCTCTTATATCACCTTTGGCAAACCCTTATATCTCTAGTACACGTTATCATATGGCAAAATTCATTCGTGACTATAGTTATATACATTTGTGTTCAGTATACAAAACAATATACATTAAAATTTGCCAACCACTTATCTCCATTAGAAAACAATACGAATACATAATATATTCATCGGGCTCTATAAATTAAACTTAAGTGTGTTGATTTGCAACATATGTAAGCAATGTAATTGTTATTTATCATTCAACATATGTAAATAGATATTGCTATTATCTTCTTTTAATCTTATATAAACAGTAATCAAAACTAAATTTGAGCTCTACTACAAACTCCGCCCACCCGCAATCTAATTGGAGGAGATGAAAAAACATTAATTTTATTTATTAATCTTTAATCTGAAATTAGGCCCTATAATCACTGCATGAATCAATAAGTAGGCAATAATATTTTACAGCCATTTATTGGTGAGTACATTTAGCATTTATGTTTGAATTTATCTTTATAAATGCATGTACACAAACTAAAATGGTGTAAATAACGATATCAACAATGTATGATATATTAACTTACCAAGTGTAGTATCGGATATGCATGAGCAGACCATAAACCAAGAAGCCTTTGCAATGTTTGCTTTCAGTGCATCATCCATCTTTAAATATTTCATACCTAAATTCAACCAAGTTGAAGCAGATTAACTGAACATATAAAAAGTTGGTTATTGATGAGAAGAAAGCATTACAATGCAATAAAGTTAAAAACTTATAAATAAGTATGCAATGCTCTTGGAAAAGAAAACATACCAAGACCCTTTTATTTGGACACCAAATGAGCGATAAGTATTACAACAACAGCCTGTACATAAAACATATAGATGCCTAAGCAATATAAAAATCTAAAACATACTTAACCATAGGAAACATAAAATAAACATGAAAACAATTATATGCCTAGGTAAACTCAGTAATCATGCTAATTCGAAGAAATCAGATATACCATCCGGCTTTTACGTTATATCATGAGAAAATCATTTAAGCGCAGCATTTATGATTAAGATTACTGCATTAAATGTCAAGTTAGATCAAAGATTGTTGGCGACCATTTCTTTAAAATAAGTCAGTGAGGTTTGAATATGAATTATCATCTGATTAAAGAGTTTGTGGAATCAGTTTTAGGATGTAAGCATATCATGGTACAGACCTAATGTGCCTAATCTAATTGGCAAGCATCTATAGCTTACCTACTTGTGAATATGCAGATTAGAATCATTTGTTTCTCCATATTTCGATTAGCATCAAATCTAAAGTGAATCTCATTTGCTTGATTATAGAATATTCTCATCAAATTTGAGTGTGAAGTTGAATCCTAAATAGGGTTTGAATTTAGGAAAACGTCTTCAAATGTGCATAACGAATCATTATTTTCAACTCTCAAATTTTGAGGACTCTTTTTCGCAATAGAGATTTATGATTATAGGTGAGAAAATCTTGGAGGAAGAAAACGATATGTAGATTGAGGAGAGGATGAAGATATCATAAATTTTGTGGAAAATAGGAGTATCAGAATAAAGTCATATGACACACGGAATTCAAATAAAATAAGAAAAATTCCAATCAATCAATAGGACAGACTAATAACTAATCCATAATTTAACTACCAAACATGCATTATTAAGGAACCCAATAGTACTGAAAATCTGAAGTGGTTAATGAATATCAGTAAATAGTTAATTATGTAGAAAAATTACCAAAACAACAATGCACTATATAATCAAAACAACAAATGCTACCATTCTACAATCTAGTACACTATGATAGCAGGTGAATCATTCAAACATTGAAGAGCATTACCTGAATAGGTAAGAAAAAGAGTATTGTCACATATGTACACATTTTATTTCATTAAAAATATATGGTATAAGTTGATGAATAGAATCAATTCATTTAAATATGTACATATATTGATTAAGCTGATGAACAGACCATGTTTGATTGTAAGATAATACAACTGAAGCCATCCATCAAGATAAATTCAAATAAAATAAGAAAATTCCTAACCAATCAATATAACAGACTAACAACTATCCCATAGTTTAACAATCACACATGAATCGTTAAGGAACTCAATAATACTCAAAAAATTTAAAGAATATCGATGAATAGTTGATTCATGTCTAATAGATATCAAAACTATGACGATCGAGGCAAATTGTTTAACCACTGCTTTAAATTACCATTTTTAACATATTCATATACGCTTGGTGCTCTTTTGGTACTTGCAGATTTCACGAAGAGTAACAGTTCTGGCATGTAACGATGCGGCTTCTTCACTCCATCGGTAGTTGGTGCTGAGTTTCGAGCATCCTTAGTAGGAAGCTGCTTCCCGAGAGCCTTCCCTCTTGCTGACTTACAAGCATGAATGCATTGTTTCTTAGTAGTATAGATTTTCAATGCTTTAATTCACCAGAGAAAAAGCAGGTATGCTACATGTTTAGTCCAACACAGTACATACAATTCCTAATAATTGTAAGAATTTTACATGGCCATTTTACTACCTGAAACTAATAACAGAAGTAACATGCTAAGTATAGGTATGTTACATAAAATGTGTATTTGCTTGCATAAATATAAAAAGATGCTTTTATGAGTATTCTATCAATTTTTCAAGAGTTCAGAACATAGCTTACAATAAATTCCATGCAGTAATGGTGATAGAAGAATACAATTGTGCATACATTTGATCAAATTCAAACTTGAAAGAAACAAATTACTCACTGTGATAAATTTGAATGATGCACTCCAACTAGACTTAGATTCAGATGTAGGGTTTTAGGGAAAAGAAATACGAAATAGAGAAAAAAGAAATAAATGTTATGGGATATTTGCATTGGTGGAACTGCGCAAGAACTGCTATAATTCAAAAGCAACAACCATGCAGAGGTGCAAGTAAACTAAGCAAACCGTGCTGTAAGATTAAAGAAATGAATAGGAACATATGACTAAAGTGGAAGAACTGCAGATAGAAATTGCTGTCAGCCATAATCTGGTGGATGGTTAGCAAGTAAAATTAGGAAGCAATGCAACCAAGGAGTCACAATTGCATTACAATATGGAGCATGGTGATCAGCATTCACCTATCTGGGTTTGCAAAATTTAAAGTTACATATCCATTGTATTAAAAACGAAAAATACATAATGAGATACAAAAACTAAACAAACAATCACTAGTTTATATTTTTTCCACAATAAACAAAGTAAAATAATAGCGTGTTCTTAATTTAAATTGGACATATTCAATATTACCAATGCAAGACATAAGCATAAAAAAATTTGAAGCATGCATTCAAATAGTCTTCATAAGCTTTCAGGTAAAGAAAGCCTATTCAATAAAATGATTGAAAATAATTTTTGTCCAAAAACTATACTTGTGAATTGCTCTTGAAAAGATATAAAAAATCCTATACACCAACCCATGTTTCTTTTTATACAGATGAAATTGCTAGAAATTAATCAACATATAGGAATCATTCAATAATATTGCAATTTGAATGCCAAAAAAGAATATACCTGAACAAAGTGGTAGAAGACTAGGACAATAGCATTGGCTTTGAGTGCCACCAATCACTGTTAACACCGGTACGCCCTAGCCGAACAAGCAACGGCACACTCCTTGTTCGATCGTCGGTGGCGTTACAGGCTCGGTTCTCCTCATTTTATGCACTGAACTCAAATTAGTAATTTGTTTGGACGACAAGTAATTTTTGGAGAAGAACAAAGAACTTGAAGACGAAAAATTAATTGAAGGCGGTGGCAGAACGACAGAGGTAGAAGAAATTAGAAAGGCGAAACCCTAGAACTGAAGAGGAATTAAAACGACGATGAAATGTTATGCGTGACAAATGAATAAGTAATACTAAAACTTAAATTGCAATACTGCCCATATTTCTTTTTAGTATTTACGAAATTACTAGATGAAGTCACGGTAATAACCGTGACAAACATTTCTAACGGAAATATCTGTTAGAAAATTGTAACGGTTATTACCGTTACAAATTGAAAGCGGAAAAGTGTTACAAAATGGGCTGTTTGGTGTAGTGAAGGCCTTAAAGTTGTGTTGGCAAAGAAGGTTGCGGGCGAATAAAAGCGGACATGGGGACTCGGGTCGGGGCGCAACATAACTATGAGAGCCATTCCATTTAGGGCGAGCATGATCGTTGTTTGGGTGGGTACGAGCAATCTGATGTCCGAGCCGATTTGTCAAATGATGACTACTGCACTTATGAGATTAGTATTAGCCGCCTACCCCGGACAGGAATGGACTAGGCGACCCCAGTATCCTAATTAGAGGTCCAACTTCGACCTTCTGCGCTTGAAGGGGGTCGGTTTTTTTTGGGGGGGGGGTGGGAATAAGCTTTTGTGTTATATGTGTGTATATATATAATTTAATATGATATAAAATTATATTAATATATAAATTATTATAAAAGTAGTATTATTTATGCACATATGTATGTAATATATAAAATAATTATTGATAAGAATATAGATAAGATTGAATTCAAATTTTTAATTCAATTATATATTAAGATATTAAATATATTTTAACTCCAAATTTAAAATTTTGTTTTTTTAAATTTTTATTTAAAATTCTATTTAAATAAATATATATATGTGTGTACAAAAATAAAATATTCTTTATTTTAAATAATATACATACATATATATTTATATAAATATATAAATCCATATTTTAAAATCATTTATAATAAAGAAATGATATATAATAAAATATGCAATAAATAATTATATATACATACATGTATATATTTTCAGCCATAATTGTATTTTGAAAAATTCAATTTTTTCTTAAGTCCATTTCGATTTATTATGTTAAACAATTTTTGTACAGAAATTGGTAAAGAAATTTGTCATTATTTATGAAAATTTATTTTATAATCTGCATGATCTTATTAATATTAAAAAATGTATACACATTCATATTTATAATATATTAATATTAATTTATTATGTCATATTTAAAATGAACTATAATATATATATATATTTCGAATAAAATTATATGTGTGTATATAAATTTTATTTCGAATTGACATTAAATATGTTTATAATTTAACTACAAATTTAAATATAACTAATAAATGTTTTACTTAATTTAAAAGTTAATTTTTTTTAAATTCTTTATCATAAATCTTGAGTATCCTTGTTCAGGTTCTCTACGGTTGAATGGTCTACAATGTGACGAATGGCGATACGAAGAACTTCTTTATGTTTCTTCTCCTTCTTCCTTCTCCTATTTGCATCATCAATCACGTCAATATTAGTCTTCAAAGCGCGATTGAAAGCTCCATTTGCGCCTTTAGGGGTCTTTTTTTCCCTTTCTAATTCAGCAACGCGCTTTAACCGGAGATAGTTCTCGCGTTCGAGTTTTTGAATTTTTGCAGCATATTCGTTTATGCGCTGTGAATATTTAGCTTTCTGCCATTCGTCAAAGTATTTCATCATTTTGAACTTGACTTTCCTACGTCACTCACCCACTACTTTCTCATCTAAGCCGGGAAGAGGATTTGCTGTAGTAGGAAATTTCTAAGCTGCAAGGGAAGAAGATCTAGTAGCTTTAGCGATATATGAAGTAGTAGGGGAGACTGGTAAATCAATACTCGAGATAATATCCCCATAATAAACTCTAATGACTCGCACTGAGCTTGATTATCCCTCAATTTCATATTCAAATCACTTATCTGTTGAAAACGTTCTGTAATCGAAGTCGATTGAAGGATTCAATTTAACTTGACGCTTCAGAGCGGAAATCACTTCATTCTTACTACTAACATCTGCTTCTAAGCTGGTAGTTTGATCCTTAAGATTTCTGACAATAGTTTTCTAAAGTAATAATCTTTTGTGCTATCTTAAAACTTCAGCATTGCCGTGAAAACGAGCAAGTAAAGTATCTTCGAAAAGTTTACTCTTTTCAAGTTCCACCAATAGCTTATCCTTAAGATTAATGAAGCGAGACGCTGAATCTAATGAAAGAGGTGTCACGAATAACTATAACTCCTATTTAGATTAAAAAAGAAAAAAATGAAGTCAGAACTAGAATGAACAATTCCTTTATTACTGCAATAAATGATTGCATCTTAGATAACAATGAAACTGAAAGAGTACAATTGAATATTTATTTTACATTTAAAGTTGAGAACTGCATTTCTAACTTTATTTAATGAATTAACAGAAAGAGTTACTGTCAAGTCAAAAGGAATATTGACTCCTTTTAGAGTAATAACCAGCGGATATTTACCGTGTCCCACTCTCCGGTATGAGGACTATCGCATCCACAAAACAATATCTTGCTAATTTTGAAGATTTCAAAATCGATGCCCTTTCCAAATAAAATCTTCTTAATTTAACATATTGGCCTAGGTAATCTCTAGAGACAAGATTTCCTGGAGAACTTCACTCTGTGATAACATAATAAAATGCAGCTAAGTATAAAAAGAAGACTAAAACAAATATTTACAAATCAATGTTATTACATATTCATAATCATTCATCCGGTTCATAGAATATTGACTTAGTAAATAATTCTGAAACAAATTTGTCCTTATAAAACTTGAGTTTTCTAGGTGGAAGGTCTTGGGGAATTGATCCGACTCGAGGCAAGTTTGAACATGCTCCGGGATGTGGGTCTGGTCCGAATTCATCCAAGTACCTTTTGTGTAAACACCTAAGTAAACCCCCACTAAAATCATTTAAATATGAGGAATCAACAGTTGGATGTCTACAATAGGCCTTGTATAAGAAATTAACCAAAATTTCTCTCTCCTCGATCAACATCTAAAAGTGGGTGATTAATTCTCGATTTTCTTTTAGAAGACTATCATAATGAAGGCGCGCTCTCCTTAATCGTGGGGAACCTTCTTAATGCTTAAAGGAGGCTAACATTGTCGTACTTCTATTGAGTCTATGGTATTTATCATAGAGAATGTTGTGCTCCTTCAATTGCTTGTCTCACTCCCTATATAAACTATTTATCTTCACTTGTATTCTTTCAAGCTTAGTTTTATAAGTGTGGACAGACTTCTTCCTCATCCAAATAAAAGATTTACACTATTATTTT
The DNA here is from genome assembly GCA_030765085.1 of Allium cepa. Lineage (NCBI taxonomy): Eukaryota > Viridiplantae > Streptophyta > Magnoliopsida > Asparagales > Amaryllidaceae > Allium > Allium cepa. Next base: position 23,813,239 of record CM060938.1, on the reverse strand, counting down.
CTTCGAAGTGAAAGGTGTATAAAAAGAGAATCCCACACTTGAGATACTGGGATTGATGTTCGAGAAGCATGCTCCTTTTCTTTTGGCACTTCAACATCAATAGAAGCGGGTTCCTCTTGAGGGCCGAATGGTGCAAGAGATTTAGGCAAAATCTCTTCATGAGGAGACAAATCTTTTTCAGAAGACTTTGTGTTATCATCCCTGTCTTTCTCAGAAGCTTTGGTATGGCCACCCCGTTGCCACCTGATCCTTGTCCGTCGTTGATGTTATCATTCCCATCATCATAATTGTCATCATCATTGTCATCTCCCCCTTCTCTTCAACAACCCCATCTTTGTCATCTTCTTCTTCAGAGTCAGATTCGACTTCGAAAGAAGAAATTTCAAAAGAAATAATTTTAGAGGTGTCAATCTCCTCCTTTTTAGCAGCTTCAATTCCCTGCTCCATCTATTTAATTTTTCCCATAACTCTATCAACAAAGGCAAGGTCATTCAGGGCATTTATCGATGTTGTCGGCATAAGTGAGCATCAGAGCATCTTCGAAAGAATTCATCATAATTTCATCAAGAGTGGTGTCAAGAAACCATGACACTCACCGTTTTTCATCAGAGATAGAACGGACTGCCATTTTTAAAGAAACTTTATTGTTCTTAAATTTTCCCTTTAAAGAGGCTTGCTTTGACGCCATTCTGACGTTGTCCTCGTCGGATTCTTTTAAGGTCATTTGCATTGCCTAGTTTTCATTGACGAGTAGTTGGTGGGCATTCCTTTCCTCCAAGACAATAGATTTCGAATGGGCAAGTGAAGCTCTCAATCGCTTCAATTTGGATGTAGCTTCAACTTTTTCTATAGATAAAGAGGAGACTTGATTCTTTAAACCAGAAACTTCCTTCTGAAGCATAGAGGATTCAGCAGAAGATTGGGATGCATGCTCTTGCAAAGATAACCAACTCTTGAAATTCTAAAAGAATAAGTACAGCATAAGTCAAAAACAAAAAGAAGAACAGTAATGATAAAGTCAAGTGAAGAGAAGCTTACCTAGAGTTGTTGTTCTATTAGAGAACGATAGTGACCCGCAAAGTCAAAAACAGAGGTAGACGCGTGGATGGAGGCAAAGGCGTAGAGCTTAAGACAGGTTAGACTATCTTTTCAAATTTAATGGAGGACGTAGGAGATGATGGCCATGGAGGAATGTGCTTTTGAGAAGGGGTCGTCTCCAAAGCTTTTTGCATCTGTTCAAGTGCACTCAAAGAGCTTGAAATAATGATGTGGGATAGAGGATCGACTGTATATGAGTCTTCATGGGTTGGTCGAAATGGGCTGCAACAATCAGATTCTTCGAAGCTTTATCAAGATAAAAAACTTCTCCTCCTCAAAATCAGGAACTTCGACAACTTTTGCTATCTTGAGAGGGGGTTCCACCATAGTTGATTTGACTAATTTTCTTTTAACAGCCATCTTCATCTTAGCGAGAGATTGAGAAAAGGATGGTGCGAAAGAAGTCAAAGAAAGAGAAGCCAGATCACTGGTGGGTTTTTCCACTTGAGAAGCAGCTGAAGAAAATTCAAATAGATTATTAAGTCACCAGAATAATTTGAAAAAACAAAAAAGCAATACATAACAAGTGCAGCTTTTACAACTTACCGAAGTGGTCAGCACAGATGGGTGACATCGGAGAGAAGATTGATGGGTCTCCCAAAATAAGGAAGCGTTTGCTTCGGGAGGTGTGTTGGACTGAAGGAGGTTGGCCAAGGATCCTTTGGCCCACCGACAGAAGGGAGTGCTTTCACAGATTTGTTGGATTTAGCAGCGTTAATCTACTCCTAATCTTGCTTGAAGCTGCAATTAGAGACTTTACTGTTCTGTTATCCTCCTCATTTAGTTTTTTAGCCAGGGCACCTGACGAAAGTGAAGATTAGCAAAGAAAAGTAACTAGATGGAAGGAAAATAATAAAATATTATCTTATGAGGAGAAGAGAAAGTGCTGCTAACGTGTGGGAAGCACCTAACGAAGAAGAACTGATTTTCCAATCTCTAAACTTGTTTACTCCATCGGAGATCAATTTTTTAGGAGGATTGTTAGCTTGAAAGATTTGATTGTTAATGTTGCTGAGCTTAACCAATCGGACAAGATGATTAAGAACTTCAGTATTCAAGGAGGAAAGGCGAGACACCGATGCCATCAGCTCTAGAGACAAAAGATAAGTATAAACGTATAGCGACAACTGAATTGGAGCAATTTCAAGATAAACTAAGAACTTAGGCAAGAACTCTGGGAAAGGAAGGAATCCACCATGCTAGACGTGGATTGCAGTATAAGAAAAGAACCCTCACGTGGGTTGTTGATGGTTTCATTTTCTGTAGGGGGATTTCTTCCACTCCTGTAATCCCAAAGTCATTAAGAATGGCATCCACTTCATCCTGAGTGGATATCAGGGAGCGCTTGGAAGTAGCTTCATCTTTCTTTGGAGAACTCATGATTCTGCCAGGTGAATGAAAAGGCTAGTGGATCGTGTATGGATAATAAGACAAGTGTATATATATATATATATTAATTTATACTTAAGAAATACTAAAGCAGTAAGTAAATGTACATACCAAAATTTATACTAGTTTGGAGCACTTCTCCTAGTCCAGTCCCTAAGCACCTCTTAGGGATTTCACTATCAGCACCCTTGCTTGACCTGAAGGAATAGGTTTACAACTTAACTGATATGAGCACCTCTCAAATTTAATCTTTCCTTTGACAAAATTCTTGCTTGAAAATCTTGCGTTCGATCAACATTGGTTTTGACTTAATAGTACAATGGTTCCTTTAATCTCCTTGATGTTTCGAAATGAGTGCACAGTGATTATTGAAATAGTAGCAAATAAAGTAATGTAGTTGAAAGCATAAAATTTCTTAGAATAGCAGAAGTGAATAGAAGCTATATCAATCAGAGAAGACAAGTTAGAAAAACTAAGTGTGAGATGATGTGTTATTTATAAATACTGAAGAGAGAAAATCGAGAGTTGTCATTGTTCGTAAAAATCCTTTCAGAATTCATAAAAACTGTTCAAAATGGTTTCATCTCTTGAAGATGACTTTTTAGACTGTTACAGCATCTCAGTCTACCAAGCGATTACGTCAGTCTACTGAGTATGAACGTTGAAAAATTCATGGCGAAAATTTGAATTATAAAAAAATGATTTACACAGCTTCAATCGACTGAAAATGGGCCGACTGAACTGTGTAAGTTCATTTTGCTAATAACCTTATGATATTTGTCGAATTCATACTTCAATAATATTTTGATATTTTTGTTTGAGTGTGTTTGCGTGTATATATGAACTATCAAAAAGATTTTACAATTCAATCAAAGACCATATGCATACTTTTGATCTTGAAGATCCATAGTTAAGACTTCTTCGTTTTTTAGATGATTCTTCTTGCTTTTTTACTTGCGTTTTGTCTTCTTGAATGAGATCATGATATTATGAATATAATATATATATACGATATATACTTGTCATCATTAAAATAGATTTCTAATATTCTAGCAACTCCCGCTTTTTGATGATGACAACTGTTGACCCAAAAATGGACCAACACCGTGGTTTGTTTGAAAGCACCAACCTTGTTCTGACAGAGCAACATCATAGATAACATATATTGAAAAAGAACAATAAAAGAAAGTAGACAGAAAATTCTTATAGTGGTTCGGTTATAAATGAAGCCTATGTCCACTTTATAGTTTTATTAAAGACTGATTGCTGTTACAAAAGATGTTTGATTACAAGGCTTTGATTATCTCTGGCTAGATTGAATCCAAATAGTTGGAATCCACTAGAGAATCACAGTGAATTCCTTCGTAGATTGTTGTAAGGGAGGTAGAGAGTGAAGAATAATTTCAGCAGAGCTTCAGCCACCAGTCCGTACAAGATCCAGTTTATGTTGCAGGTATGATATTATTTATATGGGTCGGAGAGCTTCTAGGCCAAGCCACTTCACTATCAACTCGGAGCTAGGTAGGAAACGACCCGTGGATAATTTAGCTCGCAAAATGAGGCAAAGCCATGGGTCGCTGGTGACTAATGGCCTAGGGTCCCTAGCGTCGCATAGACTTGGCTCGTTTTGCGAGCCAAGGTCTTGGCCTCTTTTTATAGTATTCTTTGGCTAGTTTATTGGAAGGTTTGTGGAGAGGTATGAGTTTCTGATGATCCAAGCACTTAGGATTTTTCTGGAGTTTAGGATTGGAGATGTTTCCATAGTCTTTTGTCGTAGTTTTTTTGTTTCGATGGCAGTTCACTACCTGTTTGCGCTTAGCTGCTGATTGAACTAAAAGATGTTGATCCGTCGGCCTCGTTGATCCTAGTCGTTGCCTTAGCCATATAGCTTGGTCCTTGTTAATTCCTCGTCCTAGCTTTTCTAGTTAAGTTCTGAACCATCCTATATACACGAGGTTTTTCTGTTTCTTATTAGTTCCTCCTGGGTAAAAAACCCGATAACATTTGCCCCCCCAGAGTCTGTCTTCGTGGTAAATAAGGCGTGATCTGGAAGTTAGCACTTTAAATATCCATCCGTCGATCTCCAAATGATTGCATTAGAGCTTTACGAATATGTTAACCCAATGTTGTTGGTCGTCTTTTTTTGGTTCTAACTGTTACTACTTGTCACAACATATCACATTTCTGCTTGAAGCTTCCCGGCATGCCTCGGAATAATGTACAGTCGTAAGAGATCGAGTTCGAGAAGAATAGGTGAAGTTTCTTTTCCTCTTTCTCTCTACGTTTATTTAATTTTTTTAATGGGCCGCTAGCGATCCATTTTGTGATGGGTCACTAGCGACCTAACTTCTTGGTTTATTTTAATTTATAGGTTAGGTCGAGTCGCCAACGATCCATGATGGGTCGCAGGGGACCCTTGTACTTAGCAAATTTTTTGCTATCTTTTTCTTGTTTATATACATTGCCAATGACGACCTATCCTCATTCGACCCGAGTCAATAGAACATTCAAGCGATCAAATCTTCAAGCAATTCATCTCCAAGCGATTCAGCAATCTTCTTGACCTGATTCCTCACTTTTTTTGAATCCACTCACCGTTGATCCATCCAAGCACTCACTTATTTTGTCAAACCCTAGATGGCCTATCACCTCGCTTGATTTCAAGCCCTAGCTCGCTTTTGAACTATAGCCAACTTTACCTTGTTGCCGACCTGAAGTTAGCTTGCCACCAATCCTTTCCATAGCTTGCTAAGTTTGATCTTTGATTCTTCCTATGCCTTTGAATTCAGTTAGAGGTGGGTTCATTGAATTGGTTTGCTAATTATTGCATTGGTGTAATGACTTAATGACTAGTGTCCATTTGTAATGTTGATCACAAGAAGTTCAAGTTGATTGCGGTTTAACGGGTCTAGACAGCCAATCGGGTCTTGAGTTTCTTCTTGAAATGACATTTGGGACGTGGTTCAATGCTCGTTGCATTTTTCTATCTTTGGCTGTTAGACCAGAATTGGCTTGTGCTCAGCTTCATAGATACCACGGCACAACATATCACAGGTAGATCCCGATTCTTCCAGAGAATTTGGTCTTATCCTACTTGTTTATCCTATACTCGGTGTCCTTATAGAAGAGTTTTCCATGTTGCTTCAAACAACGGATCCATTATCGATCATGGATCAACAGTGGGTAAGTGTACGTGAAGTAGAAACAAAAATGAAAAATGAACTGACAAGGGAAGTTCTTTTCTTCTTCCACTGTGAGCGAACTATCTACACGAGATAGAACATTTGCAGTGTATAGAGCACTGAGTTTATCCCATATAGATAGCACACTGCACTTACCCTAGTTCACACTTGATATCTGACGTGTCGATTACCAGTTAGTGTTTGTTTGAAATTCAAATGTGGTTGGGGAAACTTATGAACTTAGGATAGATTTACCTAACTGTTTTTGAATGCGAGTTCTGTTATATAGAATGAAGCAGCCATCCATATGCCGTAAGTCAAGCGGGAGAAGTCCGATGCTCTCAGAAGCTGAGTCATCATCCACCTCACAAGCTCAATACAGCCAGTTAGTCCTGATTGGGCCAATCGTGGATCGCATGCCTCCCCACTTTCGTGTCCTGCTTAATCCACCTGAGAGAGCTTCGTCAGTTGTTTCCGCCAAGGTATTTCATAATATATGTACACAGCATCGAATTCCCGAAGAGGATGTGTGTCTGCCGACGAAAGACGAATTCCCTCATGTCCCTCCCAGGGTACACTGCTTGCCATCGATACATGTGTCCGAACGGAGTCGTGCCTCCCTTCCATGATTTTCTGTGTGAGACTCTCTTGAAGTTGGGTATTTCCCCGTTCTAGCTTCATCCGAATGGCTACACCATCCTTACTTGCTTTCATGTCCTTTTCATGCGAATGTTCAACCGCGCCCTAAGTTTTGATGAGTTGCGGTATTTTCTGGTGTTTAAGAGGAGAGGCGACCGTCCCTCTTTGATTATAACTGAGGCCCAGAGAAATTGAAAGATTGTCTTACGCTTGCAAAGCGACTTATGACAATTCAAGACGTAGTACTTTTTTGTTAGATGCCTCGAGTGATTCAACCGTCGGTGGACGACGGAGGATAAGCTTCTCTTTTCCGTTTATCGAGCTCCGAGGCGTTGTAATGGAGTTTCTAACTACTTATACGTCTCCTGCAGCTATTCCAAGGCCAAATAGAGATGTGACTCTTGATGAAGTTTTCCAAACTTTAAAGGCTATTGATGCCGAGGAGAGGTGCGTTGAAGTTCTACTGACCGATGAGAACTTGCGTCCATACTGACTGTTTGCTCTGGGTAGATCCGCCGTTTAGATTGAAACTCCCTCTCCTGGCCTCCAATGTTCACACAATATCCATTTCTTCATCCCACGGTTCCGAGGAAGGTCAAGAGAGAGGTAGCCCGTTTAGTGGATCACCCAGTGAGGCTCATGAGGAGGAAGACATTGCTGCAACTCAACTGAGCGGTTCAGTTGGAATGCCTCCAATCTTAGAGGAAGCAGAAGACGAGTTCACATATAGAGAAGGCAAAGCTGTGTTGGACTTAAAGAAAGATGAAATAAAATTCAAGAGTCGTAGCGACGAGTCTACCGCTAGTGATTACTTCTCGTCAAAATCTGAGGGTGGTGACTCAGAGTCTTGCGACGAGACTCCGGGAATGAGTCTTGATCTCTCGAGTCCACCTCCATCCAACACAAGTAGCAAAGGAAAAGCCCCTGAAACTAGAAAATACCAAGATTCTCCGAGTAAGGACATCGGAGCTTGGTTCGAAGATTTCAGTGAAGTTTTTGTCGACTTTGACACCTAATGAAAGGGGACTTTAAATTTGACATGACGCCTTCTTGTTCGGGCGATATCGCGCCAGTAGTTAGCCCAGTTCCGCCTATAGCAGCCGAAGTCAATCCGATCCAGCCTACGGCAGCTATTCGTTTCGGTTCATGACGACGTGTTATGCCCATATTAGAAACTCACAACACGTTGCACTAGGATTACACTTATTTTCGCTCTCCATTCCTTCATATATATTCTTATCTTATGTTATGCTTTTGAAACCTTTTATATATGCCTCGTTCCAGGTATGATAAGGGGACGAGGTTTTTATGATGACTTCGAAGACCACTTCATAGCGGTACTCCAAGGGCTTCTCCAGCCACCATCAAGTTCGAGAGACGGAAGAAGAGTACAAGTAGAGGAAATAACTCGAAGCTGAAACCCATCACAAAAAAAAAAGAAATTGGGCATGGTCATATAAAGGTGGTATGAGAAAGAAGGTCTCTTGAGGAAAGAGACGAGCCATCGAAAAAGTCAAAGTTTGATCATCGCCCCATCCTTCAGAGCTCGGTTCAAAACACTCTTCCGTGGGCCAGGAAATTCCCATCACTTCTGCCCCTATTCTGCCCCCAACTCATATTTTGTCCTCTTCCGTCGTTATTGCCGCTCCTAATGCCTCTCTCCCCCACTAGAGGCATGCCTACGTTCTTCCTTCGGGCCTCCCTAAGCTTGAGGCAGCGCTTCTAGGTTGGTTCTTAAAGAGGGTCAAGTTTGACCTGGATATTCACCTCGTTTTGTAGGGATTCTTTCATGCCACATCTCTAAACTATCCATAACAACCTAGAACAGGCTGAGAAATAGGAGAAGCTTTGCAAATAGCTAGCTAATACAAATAGAAATAACTATCTGGAGAACCTTTCCTTCGGATCCAAAAAAGATGATTTTGAGAAGGTGTTGGTTGATCGGGATGCTAAGATTAAGTAGTTAGAGGAAGAGAAGGAAGCGACGCTTCGTGAGAGAAGAAGAACTGCCAGTCCGATAAAGGAGTTGAAGGAGGTGCAAGAAATAGTTAAGATTGTCTGGAGGGACGAGATTAAAAAGTCTCAAGCCGAGGAGGTGAAGTTAAAAGAAGAAGTGGTCACTTGTAATGCCATCATTGAAGCTCAAAGGAAAAATATTTCCGACCATGATCTAATTGTTGAGGGGCATAACAAAACTATCTCCGACTAAGCCGAGACCATTGCCAAGCTACAGGCTCAGGTCGAACAGCTCAGCGCCGATATGACTGCAGCTAAAGTTAAGAAGGCTGCGGTGAAAGCGGATTACTTGGTCCTCCAACATGCCTTTGATAGAAAAATGGAGAAGTTGGATGCGACAATTCTGAAATTTTATGTTAACTCTTTGTTGCATCGGGGGAGCCTCAGTTATCTTGGCCCGAAGTATCCACACACTCTTGCCTTTGTTGGGAGGAAATCTTATCTCGCTTTGCTGAGAGCGGCGATGTTTGGTTGCGAGATGCTTATCTTAACGATGAATCTAAGAAAGCGCTACTCGAGGGCTAGGAGATCCTCCAAGTTGAACGAGAGAAGGAGGCCACCGACGCTGCCTTGATGGCCGCCACCGACGTGCTTACTAAGCCTTCTATCTTCGGCATAGGTGAACCATCAGAGTAGCTCCACGATCGACCAATGAGTTCAGGACTTGATATTATTCCTCACGCGGTAAAGCGCAAAAAAGGCGAAGGTGATAAGTTCGAGGTCGCCATTTATGATCGTTCCTCTAGTGTGGGTAACGTCCATGCTTCTCTCGAATTCGGGAGCTTCCAACTTACACCACAAGAGCAAGAGGAGTTTATTGCTTTCATTTTTGATCATATAGGTCCATCCACTTTTTTTGTTGACGCGCCAGCTACTTCGGTGCCCGTGCCTGCTGCCATTTTCACATCTTCTACGATTGTATCTATTCTTGCTCCGTTTCCCACATGTGCGTCTAGCTCGCAACCAGAGCCAAAAGCCGAGAAGATAGCTACGCTCCACAGCCTGGATGACCCTTCAACGTCTTTGAAAGGTGATATAACTATCATAGAAGAAAAGGATCGAGAAATGCAGACGGAGCATCCATAGAAGACTCAGCACGATTTGATTGCCGTTAAGAAGGAAAAGGTGAAGGTAATCAAGGCTTCAAAGAGTTCAAATCAAGAAAAACGCAAACGGAAAGGAGGCTCTTTTGAGAAAGTCTTGGAGGAAGAGAAGAACATTGCCACCGAAGTGTTCGTTGATGTTATCGACAACGACACTTATCATGAAAAGAAGCAGAAACTACAAACCAAAGGTGGAAAGGGTAGCAGTGGCAAGAAGCATTGAGCGGTCGGTGTGAGGTTGGACTTGATTTTGGCTTACATCTTGTAGGAAGACTGACTTGTATTTGTTTCTTTTTGAGTCATTTTATTTAAGTGTCGAGTCTACACTTTGCATCCTTACTATAGAGTCTGTATTTTCTTTTTTATTGGCCATTGTGTGTGGGTACGACCTCGAAATTTGACCCTGTGTACAACAAATTATAAGCAATGCAATGATATTTTGACTGTACTTTTATCTGTTCACATATGTTCTGTGTACTCTTGCATATTTCATTTCATACTTCTCTAGTTTTGTGATTATAGTTAGAGCCCATCATTCGAAGTAACAGAACTTAGAGATTATAAGCACTTTGGAAGTTAGTAGAACTTTAGAAATCAACAGAACTTAGAGAATGTTTGTTTAGAAATTCATAAAACTCCTAAAAACTCTAAAACTTTGAAATTTTTGTTTATAATTTTAAATAGATATAAAATTTAGAGACGAAACTTAAGGACTTGTTGTTGTTTGGAGTAACAGAACTTGTGAATTTATTGTTTTCATGCATTTCTATCTCCGTACAGGTATATGCACCCCAGTTCACAGGGCTGTTTACTTCAAACAATTCTCAAGTAGCCGATAACTTAAGGTTTAGATGATTTTTATCGGTAATTTGTCTAATTCACAACTTGATCCTCCATTTTTATTTTTTACTTTTGAAAGTTCTGCAACTTTAGCATGTAACCCAAGCTTCTTGTGTTATTTTAGCGAGTATGCAATATACGCATATTTCAAATGCACAAAGTGCATAGGTTAATTTAAGGCAGTTTTGACCCTTAAGTGTCCATAGTTGAGGCTTTTCATTTGGTTTGTAGCATTCCAATTTTGTTGGAATTGCATTCATTATTCCTGCCTATGGGAGCGGTTGGCGCTGATTGTAAAATACATGCTTTCTTGCATTTCTCGGTGTTTCTTATCTTCGAGCAGCATGAGGAGTTGGTATTTTGGTGCATGCCTATTGAGGTGTGCGGCGTTTTGTTTCTCTTTAGTGTTGCCTATCTTCGGGCAACATGAGGAGTTATAATTTTAGTGCGTGACTCACGAGATGCACGGCTTTTTTTTTCCTCGGTGTTGCCTATCTTCGAGCAACACGAGGAGTTATTATTTTAGTGCGCGGCTTATGTTTTTCCTCAGCGTTGCCTATCTTCGGGCAACACGAGGAGTTATTATTTTGGTGTGCGGCTTATGAGATGCGCGACTTTTGTTCTTCTCGATGTTGCTTATCTTCGAGCAACACGAAGAGTTATTATTTTGGTGCACGGCTTTTGTTTTTCCTCTGTGTTGCCAATCTTTGGGCAATACGAGGAGTTATTATTTTATCACTCTCAATGCTGCTTGAGCAGCACCAATTTTCAGAGGGCAAAGATTGGGTTCCGCCGATCCAACTATTTAAGTCGATTTACTTCCGTAGACTCGGCGGGCAATTGCAGTTTGGTTGGTTCAAAAAGCAAACTTGATTAATGAAATCATGAAAGGTTCTTTCCTTATTTACAATGCCTCCGGCATTTTCGAGATGATTTATTTTTTGAAAAAATAGAAAATACATAAAGTTGTTCTTCAAATGAAGTATCAACGGAGCGATTCGCAGTTCTAGGCTCTGGGAATTGTGACCCCGTCGACGGTTATTAGGTTGAAAGTCCCATCCTTGAGCTTTTGATTAATGACATACGGTTCTTCCTAATTTGGTTCGAAGACCCCCGGAACAGGGTAAACTCATTTGAGCACAAGATCTCCAACTTCGAAGGTTTGACTATGAACTTTGGAGTTAAAGTATCGTACAACCCTTTTCTGGTGGACAGTAGTTCTCAACTCTACTTCTTCTCCTTTTTCATCGACCATGTATAGCGATCCGAGTTGGAGCTGCCTGTTTTTCTTATTATTGAAATTCTACCTTTGGTGTGAGGTGAATTCTAATTCAACAGGAATCATTGCCTCTGAACCATACGTTATGCTAAGGCGAATGGAATATGGCCAGTTGCCGCTTTGTGTATTGTCCTATATGCCCATAGTGCGAGTGGAAGTTCGTCAATCCAATTTCCTTTTGGTTTTGTTAATCGCTTTATGATGGTGGATTTGATGATCTTGTTTATTGCTTCCACTTGCCTATTTGTTTGCGAATGAACCACTATGGAAAAGCTTTTTTTGATTCGGAAGCACCTGTAGAAATTTTTGAACTAGGCACTTTCGAATTGGATTGTCGGTGATGATTTTTTACGGCACACCAAACCTGCAAATGAAGTTTTTAGTAATAAAGTTAATAACTTTCTTTGTGGTTATGGTGGCCAGCAGTTCCGCTACGGCTCATTTTGTAAAATAGTCCACGTCAACTATAATATATTTGGCTCCTCCTTTTGCTATTGGAAGGATGCCAATCAAATCAATCACCCATATCGCTAACGGCTATGGGCTAACCATCTGCGTCAGTTCCATTGAAGGAGTTCTCATAATTTTGCTGAACCTTTGATAGCGATCGCATCTTCTGGCATGATCTGCGGTGTCGTGATTTATTGTTGGCCAGAAATATCCATATAGAAGGATTTTCTTTGCCAAGGTCTAACCCCTAGTGTGTTCTCCGCAATCGCCTTCGTGTACCCCCTTTTGGATTCGTTGTGCTTCATCGTTGGTCACACACCTAAGAAGTGGGGTCGAGAATCCCCTTTGATAGAGTATCTCATCCTGTATCATGAACCGCGGCGCCTTTATAAGGAGCTTCTTCCATTGATTTTGGTCAGTTGGAAGGGTTCCTGCAAGTAGATAGTTCTTTATCAGTGTTATCCATGTATCCGGTCGATGGTAGTCGCTAGAATCTAGTATATGTTCATTTCTTCTATGCTTAGGTTGGTTAGCATTTCAAATGGAATCAATCCCAATGACTGGGCTTCTCTGGAGCTTACCAGCTTAGCCAAATAATCAGCCTTGATGTTTTACCCTCGTGAGATGTGATTTATGGGGTGGTGCTCGATATCACTTAGTAGTTCTCGTACTTTGGACAGATATGGGGAGATATTTTCTCCACACACTTGGTATTCCCCTTTCACTTGACATACGACCAGCTAGGAGTCGCTATATATGTAGATAGACTTTATTTTGAGTTCCTTCACAACCTTCAGTACTGCAGTCAATACTTCGTATTACGCTTTGATATTTGTAGCTGGGAACTCCAAGCGCAAATCATAGCTAATGGCTCGCCCCTTGGGGTTTTCGGGTACTACCCTCGCGCTCGAACAGAAGTTGTTTGATGCACCAACGATGAAGTGCTTCCATTGCATGTCCGTTTCTGACTGTACTTCCTCATCCTCGTCTCTTATGGCAAATTAGGCAATGAAGTCGGCGAATGCTTGCCCATTGATTGCTTTTCTTGGATGTTATGTGATATCGTATTGGCTCACCTCTATATTCCACTTGAGTAGTCATCCCGAATTTTTTGGCCGGTGTAAAACTTGCTTCAGGGGCTGGTCGGTCAGAACTCTAATCGGATGAGCTTGGAAGTCCGGTCGTAATTTTCGGGATGCGATCAGAAGGCAATACGCCAACTTCTCCAGTTTTGGGTAATTCTTCTCAGCTCCAGTGAATCATTTGCTAATGTAGTACACGGGTTGTTGGATTCTTTCTTCTTCCCGCATAAGAGTGGCGCTCAGTGCATGCGGGGAAACTGCTAAATAAACGAATAAGTCTTCTCCATCGACTGGTTTTAATAAGATCGGGCGAGTTTCCATGTGTCATAGAAATTCCTCGAAAGCTGTTTCACAAGCTTCACTCCATTCAAAGTTTTTCTTTCCCTTCTTTAGCGCATCGAAAAATGGTGTACACTTATCTGTAGCTTTTGAGATGAATCGACTCAGCGCTGCAACTTTTCCATACAAGCTTTGAAGTTCCTTCTTATTTTTAGGGGCTTGTACTTCCTGTAATGCTGTTATTTGCTCTGGATTTTCTTCGATGCCTCGGGCACTTACTATGAATCCCAAGAATTTCTCAGAGGCTACTCTGAAGTGGCACTTGAGTGGGTTAAGTTTCATTCCATACTTCTAGAGTATTTCAAACATTGCAGCAAGGTTGTCAAGATAGTTAGAAGCTACTCAAGATTTGACTAACATATTGTCTACGTAAACTTCTATAGTCTTCCCGATCTGGCATTTGAACATAGTATCACTAGCCTTTAGTATGTTATCCCTGCATTTTTCAAACCGAATGACATTACTCGATAGTAGTACAGTCCCAAATCGGTGATAGCTGGTGTTCTCTTGGTCAGGTTCATGCATCAAGATCTGGTTATAGCCCGAGTATACATCCATAAATGACAACAGTTCGTGTCCCGTCGTTCCATCCGCCAGTTGATCAATCCTTGGGAGCAGGAAGCTATCCTTCGAACACGCTTTGTTAAGGTCCGAGAAATCAATACAAGTTCGCCATTTTCCATTGGACTTCTTGACTAGGATTGGGTTCGATACCCATTCAGGGTAGGTTGCATCTCGAATAAAGCCATTAGTCATCAGTTTATCTACTTCCTTTCTTAATGCCTTGGACCATTGGGGCCCAAGCTACACCTTTTTTCTTTACCGGTGCGAATTTGGGGTCAATATTGAGAGCATCGCAAGAAATTTCAGGTGATACCCCACATATATCGAAGTGCGTCTAAACAAATACGTCCAGATTGGCGTGAAGAAGTTTAATTAGTTATGACCGCATCTTCTTTCCAAGCTAGGACCCAATTTTCAGGACCCGTGTTGGGTCATTCATACAGACCGGGACAAACACCATCAATTTAGCAGATGCTGCCCGATCCTCCCCTGAGCTCTACTTCCTAGGGTCTAAAGCCTTACCGAATCAGGTATGGTCACCAAACCAAGGGCGGTTCTGTAGTTGCTATTCGGAGGGTTCATGGATGTGGATGGTTTTCCCTACATCCTTTCCTTTTTCCTTTCTTCTTGACTCATGCAATTCTGCTATGTTACATTCCCGGGCGGCGATTTGGTCTTCTTTCATAATTCCGACTCCATGTTCTGTAGGGAACTTCATTGCAAGGCACCATTGGGTTAGTGCTATTCTAAAGTCGGGTAATGCGGGTCGTCCCAAGAAGGCGTTGTATGCTGACATTTCATCCACGATCATAAAAGTCTTAATGAGGGCCGCCCTTCGCTTACCCTCTCTAAGCTCTACAGGTAGTCAATCGTTCCCATCGGTAGTTTGGGTTCCAATGAACTCCTGAATCTTTGTTTGGCACGCGGACATACTTTTCTTGCCAATCTTCATTTGATCGAAAGTGCATTTAAAGAGAATGTTAACAGAGCTGCCGTTGTCAACCAATACTCGCCGAACTATAGCAGGTCCAATTCCTATCATCACCACCATCAAGTCGAGAGTTGGACCTTCGATCCCTTTAGTGTCCCGATTTCGGAACATAATATCGTCATTCACGATCCTTTGCATCTTAACTAGAGTGTCGTCTTCCATAGCCAAACATGATTCCTTTAGAGCGTGCTTTAACAAACTCGCATATCGCCCCATTTCTCCCCAACTTCTTTGTATAGGATGTGGTCCCTCGGATATTTTTTCGACTATGAGTCTCTGGTTAGTTCGTTTCGACCCTTCCTCGCTGGTTCCTGCTTGATTCCTTCATTCTTTTGGGTGTTGAGAAGTTGCAGATTGATCGGATTTTTGCAGTTAACTTATGTACTGCTGGAGTTTGTTGTTCTAGATCAGTTCCTCAATGTGATTCTTTAGGTGGTGGCATTCGTTCATATTGTGGCCGTGTGTCTCATGGAAGCGACAGAACTTCCCTGAGCGCTTCTATTGCTTTGTCTCCTCCTTTCTGGGTGGCTTTTTGCATTTCTCAGTTCCTTGAATTACGAGAAAAATGTTTTCCAATGTGTCGCTCAGGGAAGTGTAGCCTTCGGGCCTAAACCCTTTTATTTTTTTATTGCCGCCATTATCATTCTTGTTGTTGGAGTTTTGGCCTTTTATCTTTGAATTCCCGTCTTTCCTAGTGGTTTCTTCAGCAGTTCGAGAAGTGTGCGCATTTTGATTTATTGCTACATCACTTTGCCCGACATTTTCCTGTTGCACACTAGTAGACTTCCCTTCCAATTCCTGCGCTTCCTCCAACCTTAGGTACCGACGTTCTTTACGATTGAAATCTTTCCTGGTGGTATGTTTCTTCATTTTAATCCACTTTCGAATTTAGTTTCCAGGTGAATGGCACGAACTAATGCCATAAAAACCATGTCTTCGTTGGGGTTGCCTACTTCCGTCATCGCGGTGATAAACCTATTCATGAAAGGCTTCAGTGATTCGCTACGCCCTTGGAAAAGCCCGAATAGGGACATGACATCTTTTGGTTGCGCGGTATGGAGTTTGAATTGATCAAGGAACCTTTTCACTCATTGGTCAAAAGTAGAGATAGATCTTGGTGGAAGCCTAGTGAACCACATTGATGCAACCCCTTCGAGAAAGATAGGGAAGAATCTGCATCGAATAGCTTTAGAGGCATTCGCTCCATCGATATACCAACTGTATTTGTACAAGTGAGGCTTCGGGTCCTTCGTTCCGTCATAGGATGGAATAGTTGGCATTGTGAACTTTTTTGGATATCACTTGTTCAAGATTTCATCGGTGAAGGAATTCGACTTGGCGTAGATCCCCACTCATCGTCTCTTCTATCTTTACTCTCCTCCATCAATCATTTAACCATGTCCGCTAACTCTAATTTCTGGTAGTCTCGAGGATGGCGATCAGTCACTGCGCCAAGTGTTTGACTTCACAAATGGTCTTGTTGAGTGGGCTAAGGCCTAGGCTCTCCTATCTTCAGGAGAGCCATTTCTACAGGGTCCCGTTGGCTTGCGGTTGGTCTTACCGGAGCAGTTTGGGTATTCCTTGCATTATCAAATGCAATGGTGTTTTCTTCCAATTTGTCATTTGGCTCTCCATCCTCTAACTCGAAAAGATCTGCAGTTATGTCTTCTACAAGGGTCTTTTCCCCCTGAATCAAATTAAGAATAGGTTGCATTGTGGCATACGAAGTACTTGCATTTCCATCCATATTAAGTCCTGTTGTCACCCTTTTTTGTGGTTATTTTTTGTTTCTTATATGTAGACCAAAAAAAGAGGAATTCTCTTGTTCCATAGCAGCCGCAGGTTCGAACATAGTCCTTGGAGCGAGATTTGACTGTATGGTTAGGAGAGTGTTAAGCTTATCCATTAGAGCCTTGTGGCTACTCTCCATTTTTTGATTGATCTCATCAACCATTTTATTTAACTCATCCCTGATAACAACTTAATGCTAAGTGAAGGAGGCAGGAACCTGATTCCCTAAGTTAGCGCTACTCATTTTGGTTTTTTGAGGATTAACATCTTCTGCAGCTACTACTGCCTCTATAGACCTTCCATAGGTAGTTCTTCCTCTACCAGGAGCCATTGATTCCAAACAGTGGATTCTTCAAGCAAAGATTAAGGATTTAACTTCTGGACCTATGGGATTCAAAGTAGATAGCTAGATCTGGATCCTGAGTTGGACTTCTTAGTGAAAGCACCAAAACATTGACCTAAAAAATGGACCAACACCCTGGTTTGAATTTGAAAGCACCAGTCCCGACAGAATAATATCACAGATAACATATATAGAAAAAGGACAGTAAAAGAAAGTAGATAGAATTTTTATAGTGGTTCGGATGTTAATGAAGCCTACATCCACTTTATAGTTTTATTAAAAACTGATTGCTATTACAAGAGACGTTTAATTACAAGGCTTTGATTACCTTTAGCTAGATTGAATTCCCAGAGTTGGAATCAACTGGAGAATCACAGTAAACTCCTTGAAGATTGTTGTGAGGGAGGTAGAGAGTGAAGAATAATTCCAGTAGAGCTTCAGCCACCAGTCCGAAGAAGATCCAGTTTATGTTGCAGGTAGGATGGTATTTATATGGACCAGAGAGCTTCTGGGCCAGGCCACTTCACCATCAGCTCGTAGGTAGGTAGGAAATGACCTAGGGAGAATTTAGCTTGCAAAATAAGGCAAAGCCATGGGTCGCTCGAGACCGATAGCCTATGGGTCGCTAGCGACCTATAAACTTGGCTCATTTTGCGAGCCAAGGTCTTGGCCTCTTTTCATAGTATTTTTTGGCTAGTTTGTTTAAAGGTTTGTGGAGATGTATGTGTTGCTGATGATCCAAGCACATAGGATTTTTCTGAAGTTTGAAATTGGAGATGTTTCCATAGTCTTTTATCATAGTTGTTTCTCTTTGATGGAATTTCACTAGCTGTTTGCGCTTAGCTGCCGATTGAACTAAAAGAATGCTGATCCCTCGGCCTCGTTGATCCCAGTCATTACTTTAGTCATATAACTTGGCCCTTGTTAATTCCTTATCCTAGCTTTTTTTTGGTTAAGTTCTAAACCACCTTGTATACACGAGGTTTTTCTGTTTCTTATTGGTTCCTACTGGGTTAAAAACACAGATAACATTTGCCCTCCAGAGTATGTCTTCGTGGTAAACAAGACGTGCTCTAGAAGTTACCACTCTATATATCCATCCGCCGATCTCCATGTGATTGCTTTAGAGCTTTACGAATATGTTAACCTAATGTTGTTGGTCGTCTTTCTTTGGTTCTGACTGCTACTACTTGTCGCAGCATATCACATTTCTGCTTGTAGCTTCCCGGCATGACTCGGAACGATGAATAGTCTTAAGAGATTGAGTTCAAGAAGAATAGGTGAAGTTTCTTTTCCTCTTTCTCTCAATATTTTTTCTAATAGGTCGCTTGCGATCCATCCTGTGATGGGTCGCTAGCGACCTAACTTCTTGGTTTATTATAATTTGCAGGTTAGGTTGGGTCGCCAGCGATCCATGATGGTTCGTAAGTGACCCTTGTACTTACAAAAAATTTTGCTATCTTTTCCTCGCTTGTATACATTACCGGAGCCGACCTATCCTCATTCAGCCTGAGTCAATAGAACCTTCAAGTGATCCGATCTTCGAGCGATTCATCTCCAAGATATTCAGCCACCTTCTCGACTTGATTCCTTACTTTGTTTGAATCCACTCACCTTTGATCCATCCAAGCACTCGCCTATTTTGTGAAACGCTAACCGACCTATCACCTTGCTTGAATCCAAGCCCTAGATCGGTTTCGTCGAAACTGTAGCCAACCTTACCATTTTTCTGACCTGAAGTTAGCTCGCCACCAATCCATTCCATAGCTTGCCAAGTTTGATCTTTGATTCTTTCTGTGCCATTGAATTCAGTTAGAGGTGGGTTCGCCGAATTGGTTTGCTAATTATTGTGTTGGTGTAATGACTTAATGACTAGTGTCCATTTCCAAAATTGATTACAAGAAGTTCAAGTTGATTGCAGTTTGACGGGTTGAGATAGCCAATCGGGTCTTGAGTATCTTCCTGAAAACCATTGAGGTCGTGGTCCAATGCTCGACGCGTTTTGCTCTCTTCGGTCGTTAGACCAGAATTGGCTTGTGCGCAGTATCGTAGACACCGCCACATAACATATCACTAGTAGATCCTGATTCTTCCTAAGAATTTGGGCTTATCCTACTTTTTTATCCCACACTCGGTGTCCCTGTAGTGAGAAGAGTTTTCTGCATCGCTTCGGACAATGGATCCGTTATCGATCATGGATCGAAAATGGGTAAGTGTACGGGAAGTAGAAACAAAAATGAAAAATGAACTAACATGGGAAGTCTTTTCTTCTTCCACTGTGAGTGAACTATCTACATGGGAAAATTTGGCTCGTAAAACTAGGCAAAGCCATAGGTCGCTGGTGACCCATGGCTTATGCATCGTTAGGGACCCATGGCGTGGCTAGTTTTGCGTGCCAAGATCTTGTCCTCTTTCGTAGTATTCTTTGGCTAGTTTATTTGAAGGTTTGTGGAGTGGTATGGGTTGCTGATGATCCAAGCATTTAGGATTTTTCTAGAGTTTGGAATTGGAGATGTTTCCATAGTCATTTATCATAGTTGTTTCGCTTTGATAGCAATTCACTAGCTGTTTGTGCTTAGCTGCCGATTGAACTAAAAGAATGTTGACCCTACGACCTCATTGATCTCAATCATTGCCTTAGTCATATAGCTTGGCCCTCATTAATTCCTCATCCTAGCTTTTATGGTTAAGTTCTGAACTATCATTTATACACGAGGTTGTTCTATTTATTATTGGTTCCCATTGGGTTATAAACCCGGATAACAACAACCATATAAGTTCAAAATAAAAATATTGGTTTTACTACCCCTATGCAGATATATGTTTTGCTTCACATGTTGACAATGAAACACAATTTTGTTTTTTACTACATCATGATACCAAAGATTGACAGATAAAGTGACAAGTACTACTTGTAATTTTTCAATCTTATCTACAACCACCAAAGTCGACATCATTATGTGATATGAGCTCGAACAAACTGTCTTTTGGATAAAAAAGTCTGTAATCTTTGGTATTTGATAGATACCTTAGAATTCTTTTAACTACTTGCAAGTGTGTACCTTTAAGATTAGCTTGAAAGCGGGCACATAAGCAAACACTCATTAAAAAGTCGAGTCTACTGGCAGTTAAATATAATAATAATCCTATCATACTTCTATATAATTTTTGTTTGACATCTTTACCATTTTCATCTTTGTCTAAGTGAGTATTAGTACTCATATGAGTAGCTTTACCACTAGCATTCTCCATTCCAAAAAGTTTAATCAAATCTTTACAATATTTTTCCTGATAGATAAAAGTTCCGTTTTCTAATTATTTAATTTGTAATCCCTAAAAGTAATTTAATTCTCTCATATGTGACATTTCAAATTCATTTTTCATAATTTTTGAAAATTCATCGCATAATTTTTTATCGGTTGATCCAAAAATAAAATCATCTACATATATTTGTACTACTACAATATTGTTTTCATTTGTTTTTATAAATAGAGTAGAATAAACTTTGCTAATTTCAAAACCAGATTCTAAAAGGTATGATTCTAATCTTTCATACCAAGCTCGAGAGTTTGTTTAAGACCATAAAGTGCTTTTCGTAATTTAAATATGTGATTTGGAAATTGTTCATGAACAAATAATAGCGGTTGTTCAACATAGACATTTTCTTTAATATGTCCATTTAAAAAAGCGCATTTAACTTCCATTTGATATAATATGAAATTATGATTGCAAGAAAATGCTATGAGAATTCTTATCGCTTCAAGGCAAGGTACAGGGGCGAAGATCTCTTCATAATCAATTCCTTCTTCCTAAGAATATCCTTGAGCTACAAGTCTTGCTTTATTTTGAATTATATCACCATTTTAATCCATTTTATTTTTGAAAATCCATTTAGTTCCAATAACAGATTGATCATTGGGTCTACGGACGAGTTCCCATACACTATTACATTCTTATTTAGTTCTTCCTACATTACTATTATCCAATAATCATCTACCAATTCTTTTTGTAATATTTTTTGGTTTAAAGTTTGAAATAAAGCTATATGTCCTATTTAATTCAATTGATTGCGCGTTGACACTTTTGTATCGATGTCTCCTATAATATTATCCATTAGATGATCTTTTAAAATTCTAGGAGGTGATTTTGATTCGTTATTATTAGGATTTATAGATTTTAGCTATCCATTTTGAATATTTAATTGATTTAAGTTTTCATCATCTTCTTTAGCATTGTTAAGTTTTTATTAAAAAATTTATATGCTTTACTTTGATCTGAGTAACCTACGAAAATTCGTTCATCGGCTCTCAGATCAAAATTTTCCTAAAGGATCACTAGTATTTAAAATAAAGCATTTGGATCTGAATATTTTAAAATAATATGCTTTTGGTTTTCTTCCAAAAAGAAGTTCGCAAGGAGTATTTTTAGTTAATGGTCTTAGAGAGACACGATTTAGTACATAACATGCAGTAGCTACAACTTCTGTCCAAAAATTTTGAGGTAATTTACTACTATTGAGAAGAGTTCTTGCACATTCTTGTAGAGTTCTATTTTTTCTTTCTACAACACCATTTTGTTGCAGTGTTCTAGGAAATGAAAAATTATGACTTATCCCCTTCTTATTATAGAATGTTTGAAAAGATTGATTTTCATATCCTCCACTATGATCACTTCTAATGGTTTTTATTTTTAAATCTTTTTGGCTTTGAATATGTTCTAAAAACATTTTGAATGTTTCAAAAGGGTTACTTTTATGATTTAAGAAGAAGGTCCACATATATCGTGAAAAAACATCAACTATAAAAAAAACATATTTATTATGATTAATCGATCTAATTTTCATTGGTCCAAATAGATCTGAATGTAAAAGTTCTAAAGGTTGTTTTGTGGAAATTTCTTGTTTAGATTTAAAAGAGGATTTTTTAAGTTTCCCTTTTTGACACGCGTCGCATAAATTATTGACCTTAAAATTTACCGTAGGTAAACCACGAACTAAATTATTTTTAGTTAATTTATGAATGTTCTTAAATTTAACACGACAAAACCTTTTATGCCAAATCCATGGATCAGAGATATATGCTATTAAGCAAACATTTTGATCATGTCTTATTTTCATATTAAAAATATAGATGTTATGTTTTTCTTATTCCTTCGAAGTTTAAAATTTTATTTTTATCAAAGACGTTGCATTTTCCAATTTCAAACATTATAGAAAATCCTTTATCACATAACTAACTAATACTAAGTAGATTATGTTTTAAGTTTTTAATTGAACAAACATTTGAAATAAGAGTAGAGTTAGATATACTAACAGAAGCCACATCCCCTTGTCCAATAACGTAGCCTTTGGAATTATCTTCAAAAATGACCATTCCACCATCTTTATAGGAGATTTATTAGCATATCAGTATTTCCAGTCATATGCTAGGAGCATCCACTGTCGAGAATCCATTTCTTTTTTCTGTGTCAGGGTACCTACAGAGATAAAAGTTATTTAATAGTACCATTTCCTTTGTTAGGGTCCTAAGGGTTAAACTGAAGGTAACCATACCCAGTAGGGTTTGGTGGGACCTTTGAATCTAAAGTTTTTATTATAATGAACATCATTTAAGAATCTATCTATATGTTTTTGTCTAATCAAGTTATTTGTTTTTGGAATCCATATCTGAATAGTCTTTTTATAATTTGAAATATTGTTTACTGGTTTGCAAAAATTAGAATAAAGTCATCATATTTATGTTGAACTTTTGGTTTCTTTGATTTGACAAATCCTAAATCATTTTTATTACTAGGAGGTTATGAAATAGTAATTAATTGAGACAGATTCTCTTTACCTTGATTAAATTTAGAAATATCTATAGAAAGATCATTTACTTTCTTTTCTAATGACAGTTTATTTTCGTTTAACACTTTTACCTGATTTTTCAAACTATTGACAGTTTTTCTTAACTTTATGTTATCGTTTGATAGTGTTGTAATTTCCTTTTCTAAAGATTCCGTATTTTGAGATTCTTTAGATGATTTGCAATTATTTTATAATTTTTGAATTTCTTCTTGTAATATAATTTTTCATCTTTTAACATTTCATTTTCAAGTTCTAGTCTAGTAATTTTTCCAGAGCATTTGTTATGGGTTTTTCTAAGATTTCTTGCTATTTCTATGACATCTTTAAAAGATAAATTTGGAAGTACCTCATCTTTAGTTGCCATGAATCAACCGTTGGCTTGTTCTTCATCATTATCACTGGTACTGTCACTGTCACTATTACCTAAAACGCATGCTTCTTTTTTGAGAATTTCTCATATTTGTTGTTCTTGTTGAAGCTTTTCTTATCTTTTCTAATTATGGACAATTCTTTTCCATGTGACCAAATCGATTGCACTTATATCATTTAAATGACGAAGATCGTTGGAGTTGCTTGTTTTTTTCTTTTGCACCATCTTATTGAATTTTCTTTACAATACATCTTCTTCATCCAAGTCTGAGTCGTCATCACTATTTACCTGAAAAGCAATACTTCATTTTTCTTGGGCTAGATCTTTTCTAGGTTGCAAATTTGCTTCGTATGACATCAAATTTCCAGTTAACTCTTCTACTTTGAGTGTAGAGAGTTCATTTTCTTCTTCCATTGTTAATACTTTTCTTTCCTATTCATCAGTTAGTGCATTTAGGATATGAGTACTAAATCAAAATCAGTAAATGAAACAACAAATTCCATGAGATCATGTTGTATAGTTTGGGATCTAGAATACATTTCTATGATGCTTTCATTTAATTTCATTGTAAATGATTGAAATTGATTTGTTAGCAAACTTATCTTATTTTATTTTTACTTTGGTGGTTCCTTTATGTGTAACTTAAAGCATGTACCATATATCATAAGCTATTTTGCACATCATAATTCTAGAAAATTCATTCTTATCTAATGCAAAATATAAAACATTCATAACTTTTGCATTGTTTGAAGCAAGAGTGTTCTGAGCATTTGTTCATGTACTAATTGCAGTAGTAGGAGTATATATTAAGATTGAGTAGATAGCCAAATTCCAAGTCCGCCCATAAAAACTTTCATACGTGTAGCCCAATACATATAATTAGAACCCGTAAAAATGTGGGACGTGTAGTTGATTGTCCTTCCTGAAATGTGTTATAACTCATATTGGCCATAGTATTCAAAATGGTGTTATAATTTTGAATGGTCCTTGCTCTGATACCAAATGAAAAGACTAGTGGATCGTGTATGGCTAATAAAGAAAGTATATATACATATTAATTTATACTTAAGAAAAACTAAAGCAGTAAGTAAATATACATACCGAAATTTATACTGGTTCAGAGCACCTCTCTTACGTCCAGCCCTAAGCACCTTTTAGGAATTTCACTATCAACACCCTCGCTTGACCCAGAAGAATAGGTTTACAACTTAACCGATCTGAGCACCTCTCAGATTTAATCTTTCCTTTGACAAAAATTATTGCTTGACAATCTTGTGTTCGATCAACATTGATTTTACTTGATAGTATAACGGTTCCTATACTCTCCTTGATGTTTCAAAGTGAGTGCATAGTGATTATTGGAATAGTAGCAAATGAAGTAATGAAGTTGAAAGTACAAAATTGCTTAGAATAGCACAAGAGAATAGAAGCTATATCAATCAGAGTAGAAAAGTTAGAAAAACTAAGTATGAGATGATATACTATTTACAAATACTGAAGAGAGGCAATCAAGAGTTTTCATTGTTCGTAAAAATCCTATCAGAATTTAGAAAAACTGTTCAAAATGGCTACAACTCTTGAAGATGACATTTTAGAAAAATGACTACTATAGCATCTCAGTCCACTGAACGATTATGTCAGTCTACTGAGTATGAACGTTGAAAAGTTCTCGACGAAAATCTGAATTATTTAAAAAATGATTTACACAGCTTCAGTCGATTGAAAATGGGATCAGTCGACTGAAACCATTTTCAGTTGACGGAACTGTGTAAGTTTAGTTTTCTAATAATATTATGATATTTGTCGAATTCATATTTCAATTATATTTTGATATTTGTATTTGAGTGTGTTTGTGTGTGTATATGAACTATCTAGGAGATTTTACAATTCAGTCTAAGACCATATACATACTTTGGATCTTGAAGCTCCATAGTTATGACTTCTTCATTTTCTAGATGATTTTTCTTGCTTTTTGCCTTGCATTTTGTCTTCTTGAATGAGATCCTCATATTATGAATATATATATATACACACGCACACACATCGTATAGTTGTCATTATTAAAACATAGGTCTAATGTTCTAACAATGAAAACGTTTCAGTTAGACTTACAGTTTGTTATGAATATATATATAGACACACGCACACACATCGTATAGTTGTCATTATTAAAACATAGGTCTAATGTTCTAACAATGAAAACGTTTCAGTTAGAGTTACAGTTTGTTATGAAGATAACATTCTTTCAAGGTTTAGTGGAAACCTACTACAACAGTTTGAACATCAAACAAAATGCGAAACTCCAAATTCTTGAAAGAATGTTAAAGATAAAAATGAGACTTATTGAGCTTTCGACGGAGTCGAAAGGAATATAACAGTTAATATTTGCAAACACCTCTCAACAATGCCGAAAGTCCAGATATAAGCATTTAGTGAGCTTTCGACAGGGTCGAAAGGGAAAGTTTAAGTATATGTCCAATCGACGCTATTCAACAATGTCGAAAGCTCAACAGAAATTTTGTTATTAGAAAGGAATATTTAAAAGCAACATGAAAATTGAACAAAATATACGCTACCAATGTTCAGTAAACAAAAGGGAAGACCCTTCGACATGGTCGAAATATATTACCTTAGTTTTTCTAAAAGAATGTTAATGTTTTCGAAACCGTATATGCCAACAAAGTTGAAAGGTTTCGAGTTTGAATTAAGGGACGTTTTTACAATGTTGGAAAAGAGAAAACTTAAGCCCCAATGAATTATGAAAGGTTTCGACAGAAACGAGAAGTGGTGTATGGCTGCGAAGGCATAACAACAATAAATTTAAATTAACGTAGCAGGTTTCGACTGAGTTGAGTATAGAAAGTTTTTTCTAATCGAAATGTTTTATATGTAACTTATGCAAAGCATCTTTTCTTTAATCTCCTTTACAAAAATATGTATTTTAACATAAACTAATAAGAAGTAAGTATGATCTAAAGATGTCCAAACGTATACAACAAAACTTATGCTTTCAAAAGAGAGAATTGCAATAGCCAACTTCTTGGAAAGGTGTTTGGATACGATAATACACAAGATTGCTTTCGAAAAGGTTGATTGCATGCTACTTAGTCAAAAGAAGCGCCACGCTACGTTTCGACCCAGTCGAAAGAGGCTAAGAAAGCAACATGAAAGTTGCCGCCTTAATCCCTTTCGTAGGGGTAGAATGGTAAATTTATGGTGCAACCTAGAAACAAGCGGGAATCTCCTTCTTCCCCAAACTCGATTTCAACCCTGAAACTTAAAAATATTTAGACAAGCGAATTTAAACATGAATTACTATTTAAAATTTGAAATCTTCAAGTTGAAAATTCAAACTCACTCAAAAGCAGCAATAACCATAAAATCTGAAATTGGGTTCAAAACGAGATCGATCCATGAACTTGAATCACATAATGCTCCCAGGTGGATTAAAATTTAAGTAGTTCCAGGAAAGTCAAAATAAAAATTGAAATTTTGACTGTAAGGTTTGAAAATGAAATCCACCGTGAAATTAGAAGAAAGAAAGAAGTTTGGTAAGTGAAATAAGTTTAACTTACTTAGATCTGGATTTTTGATGGAGGAAGATAAGATTATTCGAAAATATTGAAAACTTTGATTTCGCTTGGAGTTTTTTCCTCACTTGCAAACAAATGAAAGAAGAAAAGAGGAAGAAGTAATTTATAAGAAAAGTCAGCAACAGCAGCAAGCCGTTTGATCAGATTTAAATGAATGGTCCAGATTCATGAGGGAATACCCAAAGGCGGGAAGATTTAGGGTTTCAACATGCATTGGAAAGTCAAGAGCATCCCTTCGCAAGAGGAAGGGGCAAATGTTACTATCAAATATCCTTTCGACTTTGTCGAAACCATTTCGAACAGAAGATAAGGAAAAACAAGAAGAAGAAGCTCCAACAAGTTCTTTTAAGGAGTCGAAAGGATGCTATAGCTAAAGTGTAGAAGTTTCACAATCTTTTGAAGGGGTGGAAAGGATGTTACAACCAAAGACAAGAAGATTTTGAACCTTTCGAAGGGGTCGAAAGGGTCGAAAGCACCTTTCTGCTTCAATGTCCATCTTTCGAAGCAGATAGTCCACATACATTTTTGAATGAGTTAAAGCAACACCTTTCGAAGACAATGAAGGAAAACTCTTGATATACGCACCTAACCTTTCAAAACCAAAGGTTTCGCCTTCACTCAAACTACTCAGAAACATATGTGGCCAGAGCAACCCTTTCGAAAGCTAAACCAAGCCTTTCAAATTGGTCAAAGCCTTTATTATCCAGGGAGATTCCGCACTAAGTCACAGGTGGAAGTTCAGAAGCGACTAACAGAGTCGAAACCATCAGAATTGCAATACCTTCAAAACCCCTGGATGCAGCCTATTGATAGAGTTGAAAGCTCCTACAAAATAACATAGAGAAGAAAGGCGCAACCGTCCCTTTCAACAAAGGCGGAAGCATTTTAAAGACAATACGACAACCACCTTTTGACCCGATCGAAAGCATTGGGGTCGAAAGTTTCTGACCCGCATCTATAAATAGGACCCAAGGGGTCTGGTTTTGGGGATCCAAACCGAGTCATTCTACACTTGTATTTTCCTAATTCTAAAGGCTGTAACCCTAATTTGTAAACTGAATTGGGGAAAATTGAGGAATAAAGACTTTGTTGAGTTACGAAAGTGAAGTCTTCAATATTTTTTATTACTTAATTATTTGACAAGCTTTTATCAGATCTAATCGTGTTTTTCTAGGTGTCGATCATGTCGAAAGGACTCTTCCGACTTGAACGAAACCCATGCATATTCAAGTAATTCCGGTTATAGAATCTAGGCCACCAGCTATTGGACTTTTACTTTCGGCAAGGTTGAAACCTTATTCCATTCCACTTCAACCTTCGATTCCGAATCCAAACCCAAGACACTTATGATTCCATATTTCGACAGGATCGAAACCATAATTCCAACTGAATTTACCTTAGTTCCCAAAACCAAAAATTAAGTCATCAAATAACCTCATCGTCGATAGGGTCGAAACCCACTAAGTTAAACCTTATCTTGGGATTCATTAAGCTATTCATCTGTGTTTTGCAACTGCTTCGAAAGGAAGGCTATGGAAGGAATAGTCATACTTCTCTAGTGAGCTCGAAAGGTTAAAAAGAAAAGAAATTAAGTATTTCGACTAGGTCGAAAGGTTGATACAAGAAAATCCTCACTAAATCATCCTATTCGAAAGGGCAACCAAAGGAACTACTCACCTACTATTCTTCTCAACTTAATTAAAGCAAACCTAAAAGGGATCAACCTCTTTCCTTAACTTTACCTTGGGGTGTTGACAAGATTTCTTGTTAACATGCATGTATCGATATACGGCACACACACACACACACACACACACACATATATATACATACATACAAACATAGATATATAATATATGTTAAACCAGAATTTGGTACAATGTTCAACATGTGTGTATAAGAGGGCATGTTCGATGAAAATCCAATAATGCCTCTTGGTTTTATGGTAATTCACAAATTCGTTTAATCATAATCCATAAATTTGAGGTAAAATAATAAAATTCATAAGTCAATTGGCAAATAGGAAAGTCCTTAAGTCAATAGGCAAAAAGCTCGTCATGTCCTTTATTCACTTATGAATGTGTTACAATTGTGCAAATATGCAATTATCTTATTGTTCAAGTTCTTGGATGAAAATGTCAGATGCCATCTCCTCCTTCGTTGGCCATTTTCCATTACAATAGTTCTCAAGCTCTTGAGAGAACCTAGAAAAGTTCTAGTTAAAAAATGATTTATGCTAAGAGAGGGAAAGAAGTTAGGGGCCCCTTTCCATGAAGGGGTGCATCTCTATTTATAGTGGTTGGAAGAAGGTTGGCTTGCTATCGTTGGCGATCTGTGAATTATGGCACCTTTTGCTATTGGCTTGGCGGTGGTTCCATCGTAGAGCATGTAGTGGAATGTGAAGTCCTTGAAACTTTTATGAAGGAAAGTACAGTAATCCTTCTTGAACTTACTTTGTGAATAACTTTGATCCTCCTTCCTTGTATGGCTTTCGACATTCTCTGGTGTTAACGTGGTGTGGCATCGCCAATCAAATATGACCTTGATTGTAACATCCCGTGTGTGGAGGCCAAAAGCTAAGTGGTATAGATGCTACGTCATTTATAGTATTAACTTCTGGTGATAAAATACGGTAATGATAATGATATCCATAATATCAAAAGCACATGAATATGGAAGAAATCACATATTTCAAAAAACAACATTTTGTTAATAAAATTTCAAAACAATAATTCATATCCATGTTACATAATCCCTTTAACGTTTCTCAGGCAATGATTAAATATATCATTTACAAAATACGCCAAGAGCGACATGTGAAGATGCCCCTTTGGTTGATCAAAGCAATACAGTCATAACTGACTTAATATACACATCGGAATAAAAAAATGAAACTCCTAAATAGCTATCCGTCAGCCATCTGCTCGTCTCTAGAAGCTTTATTCGCCAAAAGACTAAAACCTCAACCTTCAGCCTACTCAAATCAATTTTGAGCACCCGAAAGTTTATAAACTTCAAGTCAGACATAAATCCTGGTGTGAATAACTCTGTTACATATCGGTTTACTGATATTAAGTGAGACCACGCCGCTTAGTGGAATGGGTTTCCCATCACTAATATTCTTTTCAAAACATATATGTCGCAATCTTTTCCTACAACCAAACTGGTTAATCAAACTAATTGTATCAAAATAGCAATATCCTTTATGCTAATAAATGGACTATCAATCCATAATACAAGTAATATGTGAACTATCTGCCCATAATATAATAGCAAGGTCCATTATTCTATAAACAGACTATCTGTCCATACAATTGGGCCGACTGTCCGCAAAATTGACTAACTGTTCGAAACCTAGGCCGTCTGCTTACAAAATGGACTAAGTATCTGATTTATTTTCTTAGGGTTAACTACCCTATATCTTTTTCCTTGAAAACAATTTCAAAATGATTTAGTCCTTCAAATCGTATATATACAAGGAACTATATCTTTAGCTTTACTCCAAGCCATTTTGCCATGATATATATACTTTAATCAAAATAATGTTGATGGGATTTAGTAAGGATTAACCATCCTTCCAGAACAAGTTAAAGTCCTTTTTTAACTTGAAAACACCTAGGCTATATTGCCTACTTAGTTCATTCGAAACCTTTGTTCAAAATCTTTAAACAACCTTTTCAAAATCGTTGAAGGTTACCCTTTTGAAACCATTGAAAGACCCTTTCGAAAACATTGGAAAATCCTTTCCTTTCTTTTCTTCGAAAGCTTCAACATATCAGACATCCTTCTTTAAAACCTTTTAAATATTGCCTTCCGAAAACATTGGGAAAGCCTTCCCTTTCGACCCTATCGAAACCCTAGGGAACCACCCCTTTCGAAACCATTGATTAAAACCTTTCAAAATAGTCAAAACTCAATCCTTTCGAAAGCGCTTTGGTTTTAATTTAAAACATGTGGAAACTTTTTGAAACCATAAAAAATTTACGCTTTTGATACATTTGAAAGACACCTCTATCGAAATAATTTGGATTCTCCCTTCAAGTAGAGCAAAAGGATCAGAAACTCATTAAAGTCGAAAGGATCTGTTTCGAAACAATTTAAAACTATCTCTTTCGAAAACATTTAAAACTATCTCTTTAGACACCATTTGGGTTTTACATCAAACATAGAAAAAAGGTCTTAAAACTATTTAGGTCGAAAGCATCAGCTTCGAAACCATTTCCTAAGTAATAAAGTATAGTGTCGAAACCATTGGCATTGGAGATGTGGTCAAGCTTTTAGAAAACAAAACAACCCTTTCGAAACCATCTGGGTCGAAAGGTAAAAAGGCGACAACCAAAAGGTTTCGACTTAGTTGAAAGCAATTATGTAAAAAAACAAAGGTGCAACCCAATTGAAACCATTTCCTTTAAATCATTTGACCTGGTCGAAAGATACTTAGTCGAAAGCCACTTAGTCGAAAGCCATTTAGTCGAAAGCGACCAAACATGTTTCTTTAATTTAAAAAAAGAGGACCGCCTCAATCCCTTCAGAACCCTTGGTCTCGACTCTCTAGCTTCCGCCTACATCTAATTCACTAAGTACTAGTAAACTAATACCGTGTGCATTGGTTTCGAGTGTGTCGGAAGCGAAGATGAGGAGGCCGAACCTAGTGCCGATGGTGTCGAAATAGTGAAAAACATATAGCAAATAGTTCTTTTCACCTAACCTGCCTTACATGTCTAATTGTGATTGGTTTCCTCTTTCTTTACCAATAAAAAGTACTACAATTTGTCAAAATGGCTGCCGACTTTCTAGATTTAATAATTTAAGTTATTTTACAAAAAGCCCATTCTCCTCTTTTAATTATATAAAACATTTAAGTCGCATACCTTAAACAATTTTATATAACCCTTAAAACACTTAGGAAAAATCTACTAAAATTTCAAAAAATCTTCTTTAATATGTTTTCCAACATATAAAAATTTCAGACCTCATTCTTTTATTATTTAACCGAAAATAATTGTTAACCCAAATTAACATTTTCTTCACTAGAAAATTTATATAAAATTTTAAAAATTGAAGTCTACCTCTAAAATATTATTTATGATCTTTATAAAAATTCTCAAGGCATTTGGATGTCATTTTATAGGGTTTTCACCTTAAAACATATCATAAAATCAATATGAACATACATAAATCATCAACATGTATATATAATCATTCCATCATTCAAAAGCATGGCAGCCCAATGCAAAATAATCGGCAATCATCTAAAAACCTAAAATACAATTAAAAATGAGATGTAAACATTACTCACCTTAGCTTTAGAGATTAAAGAGATTGAGATGTGAATAGATTGATTTGAATTAGCTTCTTACTAGCTTTTCTTGCTCTCTTCCTTGTTAATGGTCGTCGGCTCCTTACTTTAAAATTTTCAAAATGAATGAATGTGTATTCTAATACACGACCAATGTTTGGAGGATGTAGGAATAACATCTTTCCTATTTTACCCCTCTTTTATTTCAATTTAAACTCTTCTTTAGTTCATTTATTACATGGCACAACCACCTCTTAATTAAAATCAAATCTCAATCCCCTAATCAATGCATTTTTTATTTAATTTAACTAATCAAATATTCTAAATAATGTTACCTAAAATCTAGGGTGTTACATTGATTATGCTTTTAGTCAATATATTTCATAGATTTGGTGGCATGCAACATTATTAAGGCATCATCTCGATAATATTCGGGATGGAGCTTGCAAACATGGAATGAGTACGACATTACTTGAGAGTTGATTACTAAAGAGTGATGATATGGAATGGAGGCAACATAGGTGGCATTGGAGAGGGGGCATGATGCAATGCGACATGGAAGAGTGTCGACATAGTGGAGGAGAGACATTATTTTCCTCAACACTTATGGTTTCGATGTTGGATCAGCTTAATTATTTCGGTGTTGCTTATCTTTATACTTTTAATATCATCTGTTGGTGTGGCATCGATATGCTATATGTCTTCGACATTGACAAGGACTTTGATGTCAACATTCATCCTTGACATTATTTGTGAAATACCCTTAATCCTTAAAAGAGCTGCAGTTGACCTTCAATATTATAATACTCAATCTTTCGACATTGCCTTTATCTTTTTATGTCGGTGATATGTGACATGTCATTTTTTGAATTTGACATAACCTTCTTTACTTATTCCCTTTAGAAAATTACGTGGATAACATTCCCCCCCCCCCCTCTTTGTATAGAAAAAGCATTTTACTTTTTAGGTAAAACTAAGAATTTATCTGATTTGTGGATTCCTTGTGAGATTTCCTTTTCAATCTCATTATCCCGCAAAACATAAATTAAATGATAATTTTCGTTACTAACATTAAACTCAATTTCAATTTCAAGAAATCCCCTTTTGGATTTGATTGAGTTATAAATAGGTATATATTGTCTACGTTATCTAAACGAGTTAAGATTATAATTTTCTATAAGAGATTAATAAGAAACAATAGGTATTTAAACGAAGGCCCAACATATTATCTGGTAATATCATAGAGGGGAGCATTAGTAATTTTATCTACTAATATTCATGTATAAAAGACTAGAAACCCATCTGGCAATAATAATATTTCGAATAGAGGCTAGAAGCTATCTGAAAAGATGACCAGAAAATCCATTTAGATAGGAGGCTAGAAAATCGCCTGGCGACAATAAAAGACTAGAAAACCAGTATGTTAATAATAATCCGGATGGACGACCATAAAACTCCTAGAAATAGTAGAAGAGCCGAAATTCATCTTATAACAACAGAAGACCAGAAATCCATCTGATGCTTATAGAAGACTAGAAATTCGTTTGGCAATGTTGAAGACCATAAATCCTTATATAGCAATAATAATAGAAGACCAGAAGTCCTTAGCTGACAATAACAATAGAAGACCAGAAAACCCATATAGAAATAATAAAAGACTAAAAATCCATATTTGGCAATAGTGGAAGACCAGAAATCTCTTTGATAACTATAGAAGACTAGAAATTCTTATCTAGTAATAATAATAATAGATGACAAGAAAACCCACTTGGAAATAATAGAAGACCAGAAATCCGTATCTGACAATAATAGAAGAAGACCAGAAATCCATATCTAGCAGCAATAGAAGAAGACATGAAATCCTTATTTGGTAATAATAGAAGACTAGAAATCTTTATATGGAAAAATAATAGAAGACCAGAAACTCATCTAGAAATAATATAAGACCAGAAATCCATATCTGACAATAATGGAAGACCGAAAATTCCTAATGATAACCATAGAAGACTAGAAATTATTATCTGGTCATAATTATAGAAGACCAGAAATCCTTATCGAGCAATAATAATGGAATACCAGAAATCCTTATTTGGTAATAATAATAGAAGAATAGAAATTCTTATTTGACAATAAAAATAGAAGATCAAAATAACCCCATTTAGAAATAATAGAAGACTAGAAATCCATATCTGAAAATAATAGAAGACCAGAAATCCCTCTGATAACTATAGAAGACCAGAAACTCTTATCTAGTAATAATAATAGAGGACCAGAAAACCCATTTGGAAATAATAGAAGACCATAAATCTATATCTGGCAATAATAGAAAAAGAGCAGAATCTTTATCTAGTAATAATAATAGAAGACCAGAAATCCTTATCTGAAGACTAGAAAACTATATCTGGCAACTGAATACTGTGTATGCCGAGGAGTACAAATGGCTCATATTCGATGGATCTTCTCCTACATGACTGCTTGACTTGAAGCGCTAATTGACTCTGATTTTGATAGATCTTCCTCTAAAAGATCGATTGATTTGAAGCAGTACTTAGCTCTGGTTTCTATAGATCTTTCTCTAGAAGATTGACTGACTTGCAGCACTACTTGACTTTGATTTTGAATGATTTTTCTGCCACCATCTTAGATGATGATCTCTACTAGGATTGGACACCATACGATGATTTAGGTCAGTTGTCTGGTGCGTTTGGTTAGCTATCTTAAGTAGAACAAAAGACTTACCCAACCTCCTTCTAGGAGGCGCTTTAGTTAGGCTTTTGATGACGGCACTAAAGGCTGGTGCAGTGCTTTGGATAGGCCAAAAGCTTACCCGTCCTCCCTCTAGGAGGCGCTTCAGTGAAGCCAATGATGACAGTACTGAAGGCTGGATCGGTGCTTTAGCGAGGCCTTTGATGATGACACTAAACGCTTACTGCATCCTCCCTTTAGATAGCATTCCAGTGAGGACTTTGATGACGACACTGAAAGTTGGTTCAGAGCTTTAGTGAGGCCTTTGATGATGGCACTAAAGGCTTACTCCATCCTACATTTAGGAGGCACTTCAGTAAGGCCTTTGAAGCCTTTGATAACATTGAAGGCTTTTTTATTAGACCATTGATGACCAGATCATTTTCTTTAGGAGAATCCCACTCCTTTCCATGATTGAGCTAATAAATTCTTCTCCTTCAACTTGTTTATTCATCCATTGTTGGGAAATATGGCCGCAAATGTTCGGCGTTCCTTTCGAAACAATTTTCCCTGAATTTGTGGCAATTGTATCTTGACATCCTTTGGGC
The DNA here is from genome assembly GCA_030765085.1 of Allium cepa. Lineage (NCBI taxonomy): Eukaryota > Viridiplantae > Streptophyta > Magnoliopsida > Asparagales > Amaryllidaceae > Allium > Allium cepa. The sequence goes on along the minus strand of CM060938.1, from coordinate 23,777,733 downwards.
ACTTATTTGGCCGCCTTATTCCTTGGCCTATTGATCAAATTTGAAGATTTCCTTTTATCTCTTAACCCTTTGATGGGATTCAATATCAACTTCAAGGTATAAGTGGTAGTTGTTCCATTCAACTTGCTTTTCATAATGTACGTACATAAAATCAGGGAGTAATCTTGTTGTATATGTAATTCTTTTATGAATCCATGCTTTCAGGGATAATTTTCCTTTTTGATAAGCTTCGTACTCAAACGCACTTTGTGGTTTGATTGGTAATCAAAGATTAAATTTCTGTAATTAATACTTTCATTCTTATAGATGAAAATCCCATGATTATTCAGGAGACTCTACATTGATCTTTTGCTGAATCCATGTTAAGGTAGGAATCGTGAATGCTTTTAAAATTCGATGGAAACTATAAGCATAATCATGTTGAAGCCACGTGATCCTGGAGTCAATCCATGTAGAATAATTTTATCCAAATAGAAATCAAGATTGGAATTTGAAGCAAGTTATGATTAAAATTCACAAGTGACTAGCAAAAAGCCATACCCAAGATATCATTTACTATTTTATAATCTTGTTGTCTCGTTTTTGGATGATCTTTGTGGATCTAGTCGTAACCTTGTAGCTGGAACATTCAAATATGATTCTACTGTCGATTGCAGATTTTCTTGAATTTCTCCCTATTTGGATCAAATATCGGTTTGACTAATTCGTCCCTTGTTGTTTTTCGTGATCATATCACTCTTGATGGATGATTTTCATTCCTTAGCATTTAAAAGGTTACTTGGTGCATTCTAATGGCATGGATAAGAGATTCTATTTTCAATGTTTGAATTCAAAGAAAAGTTTTGTAAAACTTATAATCTCATATAAGAGACCAAGCGGTCATAATTCATGAACCAATAGTCTTTTAATTGAGAATAGACTCTTCTAATTATGGTTTAATTGTACAAATATATCATGATAGTTTTGAAAACTTTTCATAGTTCTCAATAGTATATATTTTTAAGGACTTTGCAAATTCCTTTTTAAAATAGATAGTCATATAAAACAATCAGTAATTGCTCCTTTGATTTGCAAAGAATATTTTCCCAGAGATATGTTTGGTAAAATTCTTTTAATAAAATCGCTTGCCAAGATGAATATTATTATATCTTCATAAAATTGTACCACTTCAGACTTTACTTAGAAAGAAGAAATATCTTGTTTGTAAGTCTGAAAAGTCATGATTCATGAACTAATAGACTTTATAGACAAGAACATGCTTTTCTGTAAGAATCCATTCTTTTGAAATAACAGTTTATAACAAAGAGTTACATTATCATATAAATCCAAATTTTGAGATAGAATATCGGAATTTTATATATTATCAGAAAATTCACCGCTATAAAAAAGCTCGATTTATAGAAATTTTCAAATATGCAATCATGTTATACAACTTTGTATAGGAGAAATTATATATATATATCTCACACACACACACACACATACACATACACATACATATATATATATATATATATATATATATATATATAAAAGAAACCATTTAATATAAATACACTGATGAAGTCGAGATCCCCTGATTCTATCTAATATGATTGAAGTCATCTGTCATTTTTAGCATTGATTGATTCATTCAACATCATCTGGTTTTGCGTTGAAACTTGGGCTCGATATCTTTTGTTGTGCGCCAACCTAGTATGTTCCAAAATCATTGACGCTTACGGCATCATTCAATCCACACGTCATCACTTATCCATTCGGCATAATCATATCCTTAAGCCATACAATATTGCTTGGTAACGTCCTAAATTACCTTATACTTGTGCTTTACCCGAATTTCGAAGTCTCTTGTGTACTTGGAATCGTGTATGTACCATTTTCGAATAAATCATATCTGCCTCGAGATTATCTAAACCTGAAACCACGCACATACCCCAAATCACTTTTAATTCAAAACTTGATGAGAGATATTTTGAAATTATATATGTTTAGAATCATATTTGCACAAAATCATGTATTCAAAACCTGTATTCTTTGAAAAAGCCGATGCACTTGAAACTGCATATGAATGTATCTGAAACTAATATACTAGAAACCTTTACTTTCCAAATCTATATGTTTGATACTTTTATTTTTTTAAATCCTTTTACACGTTCGAAATCCAATATGTATTTGGCACTCTAAAATCACTTGAAGCTCTTGTATATTGAAAATATTATGCTTTTGAAACTCAACTTATATGGTTTGAGATTTTTATGCTTATTAAATTCCACACATGCATATCTGAAGCCTTTACACATCTGAAATCTCGTGTATATTTAAGATTTTATGCTTTTCGTAAACCTTATATACTTAAAACTGTATATGCACTAACTACATATCCATTTAAGGCTATGAAACTGACATATACTCAAAAGCTTGTAAATGACACATTTACTGATATGCAGAAGCTTTTACATCTTCAAAATCACTTATTTGCAAAATCATCCTTAAACATTTTTAAAACCTGATACATGCCTTTAACTGATATATAATATTCAGGAAATTATTGTCAAGGACAAAATTTCACAGCTTTTTAGCCTCAAGAACAGACCTTCAATATTTTATCCTGAAGGACAATTTTATGTAGGTATCAGTTTTTAGTTATTGATAGCAGTTTTTAGGTATCAGTGTATAGTTATCGGTAACAGTTTTCAGGTATCGATTTTAGCTCGGTAGCAGTTTTGTTGTTCTTATGAATAATTTTGGAAAATGTTTGTCCTTACGAATAATTTTTAGAAGAATATTTGTCCTTGTGGTAAAAATATTGAGGTCGTGTTCTTGAAGCAAAAAATATACAAATCTTTGTCCTTGAAATCATGTGTATGTATTTTAAATAACACATATGGAAAGCTTTCATATTCGAATCCTGCATATTCTAAACCTGACACTTAATATATTAAGACTTATATATTTGAAACAGTGTTCATAAGAAACTTCATATATGTATTTGCAAACTTTGGGAACCTGTATATATTCAAAACACATTAATATCTGATGTACTTGAAACTGTGTATATACTCAAAGCTTAATACTCATCAGAAACTTATATATATGTATATACACAAAATTGTGCATATTTAAAAACTGAAACATACTCCACAGTTTGTATATTTCAATACCACAGATATAGGAGATCGTTTATTTTCAAAATCCACTTTGCTCATTTTCAAAATCATATATATAAACCTTTGACTTTCGAAATCTGGAACTAACTTTTTGAATCCTCCTAGTATAATCAAAACCAGATACATGTGAAACTTATATATGTAGGATTAATATATATTTGAAATCTATATATTTATGAAAATAACGTTTTTAAAATCTGACACCACTCGAAATCACCTTTATATTCGAAATTTATGCTTTCAAATCCAAATAAACACTTGAATCTGTACATATAAGAAACTCCATATATCTGAAATCCCTATGCCTTCAAACTTTAATACATTCAAATTTTTTTGTACATATGAAATACTTCATGTTTTTGAAAATCTGTTATACTCAAAACTGTTATATTTGGAATCTGTCATATGAAACTGCATGTATCCTTAAAAACTTGATATTGAAAATTACACACACCTTAAAACCCTATATATGAAACTGCGTCCACTTGAAAACTCGCATATACAAGAGACTTGATATATTTGAAACTAATGTGTTTATCTGTTCTTGAAGATCCTAATAATATTTTACTTGAAAACAGATGTACCCGAACCCTACATGTATTTGAAGCCTGATATGTGTTTCGCAAGTTCTACAAAACTGATTTGTGTTTGAGAGCTGATATGTATTTAAAGCCAAAACTCACATACTTATAATGCATACATATGAGAAACTCTATATTTTAAAATCATTATGCTGAAAACTAATACTTTTGAAACACACACATATATAACAGTATATATTTGGAAACTCTAAGTTTTTGGGACTCAAACATATGAAACTATTCATGCAAAAGAATTTTGTATATCTGAAACTAAATATGCTTAAGACTTTTAACCATATATGTATAGGTATATAGCTGATATATTTAAAGTTTTGATACTTGCATGTATTTGAAATCTAAATGTAAGCTCAGGAATGTAAATTCCCAAAACCAGATATATACCAAAATATTCCTATATGAAAACTAAAGTACATGTATGAGGAACACACACACACACATCTAAAACATCAAAAATTTCAAGATCTGCTTCATGGAACTCAAGATATGTTAAAAAACATGCATTTAAAACTCATTCGCATGTGGATTTGAAGCTAAAATGTTGAACCCGACATGATTTTTTCTAAATAAATTTTTTCAAAACTGTTTGCATATAACACATACATCTGAAATCAAATGTATATACTGATATCTTTGAAATCCCAAATGTGTAAAACCATGAACCTGTTATGTTTTGAAAGCTGAATCCATATATAACTTTCGAAAGCATAAACCATGATTTAAAGATCAAATTTCTTTGAAATTCCTTATTTTTGAAATCAATAAGCTTGAAATCTTTTCATTTTCAAAATCGATAAATGAATTATAAATTCCTTTTAAAAATCGAATAATTGGAAATTTCGAAGACTTATCCCTTTTAAAGCTTAAAACAATCAACTTTTGAAACCTAAGATTTTTTGAAGTGAAGCCATTAACCTCGAAAAAGGAGATCTGTGCTTGAAATCCATTGTTTTGACCTGGATCTGGTGATTAACGGCGTTGATTTAAACTTCGATGTTGATTTCACTGATTCAGCGTTGATTATTTTGATTACCGTTAATTACGACATTTGATTTTCAGCAGGAGTGTCGAACGGGTTGTGTTGGATACAAATGGGTTGGATTGAAAATTAACCCGACCCATTTAAAGAAAAAAGCACCCGACACATTAAACCTATTTATTAATTGGGTAAACCCAACTCAACCCATAAATTTAACGGATCAACCCAGACCAATCCGTTGAACCCATTTTGCACAAAATGGTAGCAAACACTATATAAGATAAAAAATAAATAGTGCAGAAATTGCAACAATAATTTTTCATTCCTGCAGTTTTTCATCAGCATAAAAATAGTATTCAAGAACAGTTTTACATCAACCTAATATAGAAATAACAACACCATAGACTTTGTATCATTCTTGCAATCACATTGTTTGCAATCTTAAACAGTCTAGAACAGTTTTTGTTTTACATAGCAACACCATAAATAGAAATAACAACACGCAACATAAACAATAATTTCATTTCTGCAATCACATAATAGACAATGCATTCATGAACAGTTTTACTTGAAACAACAACACCATAGACATAGACAACAACACCATAGACAGAAATAGCAATACGTAAGATTTTGTTTTTCTCTGATAATCTTAAGCTGATAAACTTTCTGCAATCAACCACCACTTTTACGGTAAACAATAGCAATGACAAAACAATAACTTGGTAAAAATTACAAAATGAAGGTAAAAAAAGAACTGTAGACTTACTGTACCAATAAGATAAACAAATAAGAATAGAAAGTTCTGCAATTTATGATATTTACTGTGGTTCAGCTCAAACTTGTCACCTATGTTAATTTATTCTATTATTGTTGATATCTTTACTGTATATTTCATTTACATTTGATGGCAGAGCAATAATTTAGAGCAAAACAATGGAGGGGATACATGTGTTATCTTCTTTTATTCTCTTCTTTGGAGCTACTGCCTGGTACATTTAGCCATTTAGGCTTTAAATGTAAAGATGGCTATGAATTTGCTATTACATTTTTCCCAAATTAAAAAGTTTCCAATGTATACTGTTAACAACAGGTGAATATGTTTGGGATATCTATTAAATTTGAAAATAGGAAATCATATATTACAATGATTCACATCAACTGTTTTATCATGAGTTGCTTTGCAAATGCATTTATAACATTAATTTGCATTTAGATACATTCTTAATTTAGCCGTCAGTACATCCCCTGTCTGATCAAGTAATTAACTGCCAACGTACTTTAATCACTTACATATCTTTCCACATCAATGACTAATAAGTATTATAACTAAACTGTAATACAAGATAATCAAATTAGTTGTTGAAGAGCCTAAACGAAAGAATTGACACAAGGTGTTCAATAAAAGGGGACAATGTATCATACAGTCAGTCTACGGTATCAAAGAACAAGGTGGTAAAAGTGGTCTACCTTACTGTACATGGTTGCAGTTAAAAAAGATAGAAACTCATCCTCCTAAAATAAATCAAAATGCCATATTCGTACTCTAAATCATGACATATGAAACACAATGGTCTACCTTACTGTACCTAAGTCATTTCTTTGTTCACTTAATCATTATTGATAGTAAAACAGATAATGAATTGATGGTGAATGTAGCCGAACAGTGATAAATCATAAATCCAATCACATATATAAAGTAAATACAAAAATTAATGATGCAGCCTATATTGGTTAGTGTGCTTACTTACCAAGTCTTCCCAGAAATGCCAAGAAACTATCTTTTTGAATCGTATTATCCACTTCCCTCCATTGCAATTTGCAGAATACTGACAAATTGATCAACGGGATCAGACATATTGCTTAAATATTTTACTGTGGTATATTCAATATTGATTTCTTATGATGAAAAGATAGAGTTGATTTTAGTGCATAAATTTATTTTATATAAACATACAGACACCAAAGGTGCATCCGTGCATGTATATAAACATACAGACCACTAGTTAGGCATACATATACATCAGATTTAAGAAGAAATTGCCAACTCTCTATACTTACTTCGATTGAACTTACTTATCTCATTAAGTCAACCCATATTTTTAGTAATGTGTTGACATTTTGGAATATGTTTTAGCATATTAGGTGTTCCATGCTTTTCATTCCATGCTTTTTATATAGGTTTTCATATAGTCACTTGTTTGATCTGATAGCTTAAACTTGTTACACAAATTCTGAATGTTTGTCAACTGGCAAGTGGCAATCAATGTTCTAATGCAGACTTTTACACTAACAACATTCTGAAAATACAACTTAGCTTATTATTTTGCAGCATCTTTTTTGTTTAAATTTAATATTCTATTGTAGGCCTTTGTCTAAAACTGTGAGATTCAATGTATCGAGAGTTATTCCAGCTGGTTCTAGTGGAGGCGGAGGTGGAAAGAAAACTTTCGTTGCAGTTTAAATCATTGTTGTTCTTTTATAGAATATGCCCAATGCATGGGTGCAAAAAAAATGTCTCACTTGTTTACCCAGATCATGGTTTCAGAGGTTGGGGCTTTATTTTAAAAAATATACCAATGTAGGATGTTTCACCTCACTTGTTTCAACCAAGTTCGTCGAAGGGGATAACTCTGCACTTCATGATAAATTCAAAGGGCATTCCTTTTATATAGTCGTATTTTTGTAGCCTTTATGCCACATAAAAAAATGTTTAGAGTTGGTCTGAACCACTGACTTTGTGGATCTCTTTATTAACCAGGTTATTTCAATTTGTTGAAATTGTGCAATGACTGGAAAACAAAATATTAGCTAATCGCAATCATTGGTGAGCGCATGAACAAACTTATTAGTGGTGGACCTGCTCTAAACTGCAGAAAAAAAATATCTCAAGCATGCACACAATCCGTAGAAAATAATCAATACATGTGTTTATTAGGACGGCTAATTTATTCAAATTTCTTATCCATATCTCTTTAGGAATTTGTTGCAAGTCAACTTCAAATTCTGAAAAACATATGCAAAAATTGTCTATAAACAAAATAAATTAGTTTATAGTGGTATTTAAGTAGGGTATAGATGCAGTAATGTATTTATTTATCCAAAACAATGTAACTTGAATGTTTATTTTAGGGGAACAATGTTAGTTTTTGCAAATCTTTGATAAATTAGTTAATATATAATAAAAGCATTTTAACTGTCTAATGATTATTATTCCTATTGAATAATCGTGGCTTAATAAACAAACAGTTTAACCTGTCTCATTTTTAAAAGCCATACTTATAAAAAAGATCATGATCAGACTTATTCTTTCTCCAAATTGTTAACAAATTTTCAGAATAACATATCTACTTCTGATAATTAAGAGACTCTGATATAGCTGAAAAGTCACTTAAGCAAAACAACATGAATCTTTGCCCAAATGTAATAAATAAATAAGAGATTAGGATATATCATTAAAGCTCAAAATATTTTGTTCTGCCAAAAATTCATCCCCGAAACAGTAAAGGAAGTATGAACCCAGGAATGATTCACAAATCGCAATCTTGAAGCAAAAAGTAACCGCGGTAAAAATGAACTGATGAAACTTTGCCCAAATCTAGCGATTCTTAATAACATAATCAATATTAGAAATTAACCTTGGAAATAACGGTAAAGGACTACAACATAAAATAACGCACCAACTTGATTAGATGGAAGACTGATTATAGCTCAATTACTGCAACCTAGAAATTAATGAAAAGATGGAAGACGTCGAATCATGCACTATTAGGGAGAGCATGAGGGAATTTGAGAAAGCGAAGAACCCTAGATTTTTAGATGAGAACGTCAATTCTCTTTGGTTAAATGGGCAGTAGTGTATAAACAGGTCAGATCCACCTAACCCATTTAATTAACTGGGTTAAATGGTTTAGCCCAATAAACCAATTTATTTTAATGGGTTTGGACCAACCCACTGATTTTATGTGTAATTGGGTTGGGTAAACGGGTTGCAACCCACTTTGACAGCCCTAATTTTCAGCATCCTTTATCAGCGGCATTACTGTTTACTTGCGGCATTAGATAATTGACGGCATTAGTTTATTGTCGGCGTCGATCTCGGGCCTTAGATATCTCACAGCATCGCCTGTTTGCGACGTTGGATAATTGTCGACATTGACGATGACGGATTTACTTACTCACGGCTCTAGACACTTAGCAACATCAACTATTAGCGGTGTTGAGATGTGGCCAACATCGATGATCTTCGACATTGAGATGTGGCCGTCATCGATTATCCTGGCCATTGAGATATTAGCGACGTCAATTACCTTCATTATTGGTGGTATCCTTACCTACGCTACCGGTGATATCTATTACCTTCGATATTGGTGGCACCAACTAAGAACTTCAGCGCCAGTTATGAACTTCGACGCCAATTAATTCTGCTTATAAATACTCATTACCATTTAAACTTGAACATCCACTACCACCTGATTCTATAAGTTTGGTAGTGTTTGGATCTAAACTTAGATTCTCGATATGAAATACAAACCGTTTTTGAAATTCAGATTGGATTCGAACTGTAAATCTGTTTCAAAATCATTGAAATTATCTTTGAATTCATTCAGATCTGTAGGGGTGGCTGGTTAGAGGATTGATGTTCAATACTTTGATGTCGAATATTCGAAGTCGAAGATAAATGAGGAAGAACCGACGTCGAATGGATAGGAAAAAAATGATGTCGACTGGGAGCAGGGTTGAAAAGTGGGAGAGATGGAAATAAACTTAATTGTTCAAAGGAGGTATTGTGGCTAAGCGATGTAGTGTGTGATTGACACCGAAAGCAAGCGGTATTGATGAAAATCAAAGCGGTGTTGCCATTGTCCATTCTTTTAAATGCATTTTAACGTTAATAAGCAGGAATTAATTTAAAGGACAAAAATTTGTATATTTTTTACCTCAAGGACACGACCTCAATAGACGAACATTCTTCTAAAAATTATTCACAAGGACAAACATTTTTCAAAATTATTCATAAGTACAACAAAACTGCTACCGAGGTAAAAACTGATACCTAAAAATTGCTACCGATAACTACAAACTGATATCTAAAAACTGCTATCAATAACTAAAAATTGATACATACAGAAAGTTGTCTTTCAGGATAAAATATTGAAGGTCTGTCCTTGAGGCTAAAAAGCTGTGAAATTTTATCCTTGACAATAATTTCTTGCATTAATAAAGTTAGTTTTCAAATTTCAAATTACTTTGAAATTCAAGACTCTCTTATAGGTATATTGGCCATTTTTCAAACGTGCAATGGTTCAAGCCCTCTTTCTAGCGTCAAAAGTGTTGAACCGAAATTTGATTCAATGTTCAACATGTGTATGCAAGAGGGCATCTTCGAAGAAATTCCAATAATATTCCATGGTTTTATGATAATTCACAAGTTTGTTTGAATCATAATCCTTATATTCAAAAGGTAAAATAAGAAAGTTCATAAATCAATAGGCAAATAGACAAGTCCATAAGTCAACATGCAATATGCTCTAGTCATGTCCTTCGTTCATTCATGAAAATGTTACAATTGTGCAAATATGCAATTATCTAATTTTTAAAGTCCTTATATGCAAATGTCATATGTCATCGCCTTTTTCGTTGGTCATATGTCGTTATAATAGTTCTCAAGTTCTTGAGAGAGCTTAGAAAAGTTCTAGTCAAAAAGTGATTTGTACTAAGAGAGGGAAAGAAGTTAGGAGTCTCTTTCCATAATGGGGTGCATCTCTATTTATAATGGTTAAAAGGAGGCTGACTTGTTCTCATCGATGATGTGGGCCTTATGGCGCCTTTTGCTATTAGCTTGGTGGTGGTTCCAACATAGAGCATGTAGTAGAATGTAAAGGCCTTCGAAACTTTTATGAAGGAAAGTGCACTAATCTTTCTTGAACTTACTTTATGAATGACTTGTATCCTCCTTCCTTGCATGGATTTTTGACATCCATTGGCATTGATGTTGTTAAACCAAAAATGGATCAACACCTTGGTTTGAGTGTGAAAGCATAAGCTCTGTTTGTGCAGAACAATAATACAGGTAATATGTATAGAAAAGAACAGTAAAAGAAAGAAGACAAAAGATTTTTATAGTGGTTCGGCTGTTAACGAAGTCCACGTCCACTTTATAGTTTTATTGTAGACTGATCGCTATTATAAGAAGTGTTTGATTACAAGATTCTTGATTGTCCTTAGCTAGATTGGATCTCCAAGGTTAGAATCCATTGGAGAATCACAATGAACTCCTTCGGACATTGTTGTGAGTGAGGTAAAGAGTGATGAAAGTTTCCAACAGAGCTTCATGGACCAGTCCAGAGAAGATCCAATTTGTATTACATATAGAATGGTATTTGTAGAGGTTAGAGAGCCCATGGGCCAAATCGCTTGTCAGACACTTGCAGATGGACACAGGACGATCTAAAGGAGCGTAGCTCGCGACCCGAGCCAAAACCATGGATCGTTAACGATCCATAGACTTAGATCACATGGGAGCTAATTACTTAGCTCTGGATCGCTGGTGATCCATGGTGTATGGATCGTTAGCGATCCATACACTTAGCACATTTTTTCACTTTTTCTGCCATGCTTCCTTTCTTCCATATGTCATAACGACCTAGTGATCCCAAGATGAAGTATGGATCGCTAGCGATCGATGATGCATGGATCGCTAGCGATCCATATACTTAGTGTATTTATGGACTTTGATGTATATGGTGCTTTTATTGCTTTGTATCGACATTGTTCGCGTAGTCTCGTTGCACGTTGGTTCGTTTTGATGACGATCTATTAACTGGTTGCACTTAGCTGCTGATCGGATTAAACGGACGCTGGGTTCTTAGTTTAGTCAAATTCAATTATTGCTCTGGTAACATGATTTGGCTCCCTTTAACTTGCTGCTTTAGCCCTTTTGGTTGAATTCTGAGTCAATCTGACTTCATCAAGTCGTTTTGTCTTCTTTTAGATCCCGACGGGTTAAAAATATGAATAACATTTACCCCTAGAGTATGTCTTCGTTTGAAACAAGGCATGCTCTGGAAGTTATCTATTATAGTGTTTGTTTATTGGGTTCCAGATAATCGTGTTTGAGTTCCGCGGATTCGTAGCAGGTTACGCATCTGATCGCTTAGTTTTGGCCCATCCGCTGCTGCTTGCCATAACGAAACGAATTCCTCTCCATAGCTTCCTGGTATACTTTGAAATGACGGGTGGAGGTTGCAATGCAAATTTGATGTCGGAGATGGGCAATTCTATCAAGCGCAAGCAATCCATAGCTGATGGATCGCTGGCGATCCATAGACGATGGATCGCTGGCGATCCATAGACGATGGATCGCTGGCGATCCATTGCTAATGGATCGCTAGCGACCTTGGTACTTTGAGATTTTTTGTTTTTTCTTTCCACTCACCTATACAAGCCATTCGAGCTAACCTATTCCCCCACTCTTCATGCGACCTGACCTCTTCCTTCTCTCGTGCGACCTGATTACTTAGCTGTGATTTGATTCAAGCCTTCGATCCATCGATCTATAGTGATTCCAACCTTCACGTGTGTGATCCGAACTCCTCCTTGAGCGATTTGACCTAGTGTTTCCTAGGATCCAACCTTGACCAAGATTTTCACCTCGGTTCCTTCTACGTTGCCACCATTTGAGCCTCGCCACCACTTTCTCAAGCCATCTCTGACTAAAGCCCTAGCTCGCCATTGTTTTAGGTTATTACCGATCCATCCAGTTAGCTTGCCACCGACCCAATTACAACTCGCTGATTCCAAGTCTTCAACTACTCCTGTGTTTTAGAGTTCAATCCGATGTGGGTTTGCTAATCATAGTGTTCGTTTAATGATTTGACGGCAAGTTTTCATTTGCGATGTTGTGTAACAATCCGTTTTTCCATACCCTTTGAATCGACAATAAACCACACATGTCTAACTCAAATTGCACGAATAAGCGGATCATTAAGGGTAGAAAAAGAAAATAAACACAGAACAGAATCTCACACGAATGGAATAACATATATTATTTCAATAATAATCTTTACAGCGGAAAATTTTAAATACAATATCAGAGTCTAACCTAAATTCAGCTTGGACAGTTATAAACATCTGTCCTTACAATTGCTGACAAACATCAAACAAACACACTAAGCAAAGCGGATGATAGAATATGTCCATACGATGATGAAGATCTCCAGCTCTCCTCTGGAAACTCCAACCGTCTTTAACTAAAGCTGAAACTACTCGGATCTGACCCGAGTATTAAAAATACCCGGATCAGGCTTGATAAACCAGCGTGAGATACTCGAACTTTAAAATGACTATGTTATCAAAACCTTTGAAAAGAAAAGTATCTCATAAGACCACGCCCTCACATAAACACGGACGGGTTTTTACCTTATGATAACCAAAACACTTCATACCAAAATACACTTGATATTATTTTTAATGACGTTCTTTTGAAAACATTTGCAAATAAACTTATTCAAATAAGATATCAATATCTGGACTAAGTCTAAGGTAATATATCCGGACTGGGTCAACGGAATATAGCAACGGAATATATGATACCAAAAGGGGTAACTGAAATGTTTGCAAGTCATTACAGCTATTTTGGGAATACAATCAAAACCGTAAATATCGTATTGGGTTTGGATTTCCAGCATGATAGGAAACTAGTGACCTTTTCTCCGATCCACGCATAACAAACATAGTTCCCACGGTGGCCTAATCATTTTTCTCAAACTAGTCACTTGGAAACTATACTCGCCACACTACAAATGATAACTGGTAGTTCCCTACTTTTCTCAAGCTAACCACTTTATCCACATGAGACAATAAATGCCTTGAGGCCCAGACATATCTGGTACCTAGGGATCAGAACATCTGATAAATCAAATCACTACTATCCGAAATGCGAGCATACACCTGACCACATAGAATCCCATCATAAGCGGGGTGTGAGGCTCGCGAAGCTACGATCAACTTATTCAAAGCCACGTTTTTCATACAAAACCATGCTTTGATCATAACAGGTTCCACTTTGAATGCCACATTGTCATTCCACGTCACACGACTAATTTCTAGAAAAGTATAACTTTCTGAGCACGTATATCTCGGGAAAGGGTGTTAAGCTAAGAGAAGTTGCCTTCTCAGCCACCAACTGATATACATTTATAGAAACCACTCAAATGTGATTTAGAATACAATGTCAGACAAACATCCATACAAGTTCGTTCTAGGACTGAACGAAACCGAAGGTACTTTCCTCGGCCATTACTAGCCGAGAAGCCCTTGCAATCCGAAAAATCTCCATCACGAGGAGACCACTGCTATAAATAACTCTATAATGGTGGCCAACCAGAGCATGTTCAACAAGCAGTCTTCACGCTATGAAGATCCACAGTCTTCAATAATCATCATCTTCAACATATCTTCACTTTCGAACGTATACATTGGTTCGAAGTGGTTTTCGGATAGGAATCATCCAAATCCAACTCCGGTTCCTTCGAAACCAATCATCGCTTTTAAAAGATGTTAAGTTCATACGTGGATATCAATCATCAATCAATTACTTCATCTTTTAAATCAAACATCTTTCTTTAATATAATCTTTTCAAGTTATTCCATTTTCTTTTCAAATGTATATGGAATCATTAAGCCTCATTTATCAAATCATTTGGTTTATTTAAACCTTCCTTAAATCCTGTAATAATTCCAAATCATTTTCTCATTTACTTAGGAAAACCTTTCCAAATCATTCTTTTAAATCTTAATCAAAGATATCTTATATTCAAGTTATAACTTTTAACTTAGGGAAAATATTCTCAAATCATTCATTAAATCTTAATCAAAGATTTTCTTCTATTAAAGTTATAACTTTTAACTAGGGAAAATATTCCCAAATCATTCATTAAATCTTAATCGAAGATTTTCTTAATAGAGCACTACTGCCATCTTAAATATGGTAAATTTCACCTCTAGGGACTAATGACAAGTTTCACCTCTAGGGACTAATGGCAAGTTTCACCTCCAGGGACTAATGGCAAGTAATCCTACATCATGAATATCTTTGTCTTTTAACTTGAAAAAACTTAAATATGATCTTTTAGAGCATCCGGGCTTTCCTTTCGATCTATTCCACACCTCGCCTAAGAAGAGAAAACATAAGCCAGGTAAGTTCAGGGCACTAGTTGCTCCATCCCTAACCTTAGTTAAACACCTTATTTACCTTCTCAGGTCTCACAGGTGGGACAAATATACTAGTCGTTTCCGCATACTCAGTTTGTTATTATATTCAATATTCTTCACTTTTTTTTAAAGTGGTATAAACAGTTCATCTTAACAATTTATTCAAACTCTTATTAAAACTTTCAAATCATCTTTACATTACTTAATTATTCCTTTAAAATCATTCACAGAAGATTTAGGAAAGAATTGTTAAGTTTAAACTCCTATTCACAAGGTCATAGAATTCGCAGCATAAAAGTGTTGTAGAAAATGCTATATAAACTTATTTGATTTAAACAACTTTTAAATATTTGAAAATTCATATTTTCCATTCCAAATCTCTTTCAAACCATTTTAATAGATCTATCAAATTTATTTTATATTTTTAATCATTTAAAAATATCATTTATAAAGAAATCCTGTATTGGATTCCAAACTGCAAAACCGCGATGCTTTTAGAAAATTGTTTTAGACATATTTCAAAATCCACTTAATGAAATCTTGATTTTTTTTCTTCGTTGGAAAACTATTATCATTATGAACCAAAGAATTTTTATTTCGAAGAAATCCGACCTATAAATCATTCTCTACGTCAATTTGAAGTTATGGGTCGAAATTTACGAACTGCCGCTACGCTACACGCTCGACTTTGACCAATTTTGTGAATTGCTTTGGAACTTGTCCGAAACACTTCAAATTTATTTTAAACCATATTTAAACTATTTTAAAATCATTAAGAGGCTAAATAACTTCCATATACACATTTCTATGAATTTACTTCTCATTTAATTAACTATGGTTACTAACCATTTCTCTTATCATTTATCAAACAAGTTATCAACCATATCACAAACATAATATCAACCAAGTTATCATCCAATATCAACCAATATTCAACATATTAATTTCTAATTTAACATGTGTATTATCAATTTAAGTTTTATTAAAATAAAACTAAGATTTGAGTACTCACCTTTAACTTAACCAATTATTCCTACCAACATTTATATGCAACAACACTTCTCTTAAATCCTCTTATCTTTATCAAATCTTTTCCGTACACTTTCCTTTTGATTTCGGCAGCACTTCCTTCTCTTTTTCTCACTCCGAAGCTTTCCAACTTGCTTCCTTTCCTCCAAATAATTTGGCCTCCTCTTGATCCTTGCCTTTCTCCTTCGTTTCTTTACTTTTTAGATGTTAAACCATGTTTTAATGGTATTCTAAGCTCTTTGGCAAAGTTTGATGGTGTTTGGAGTTGATTTGATATGGTTTTGAAAAAGTTAGTAAGCTTTTGGAAGAGAAAAAGATGTCATTAAAGAGTGCTTCAACGAAGAAGAAGAAGAAGGTAGAAAATGATGTAAAAGAAACTGGAAGAATGGTGGTCTTATTTATAGAAAAAGTTGTGGATTAAAATAATATTTTGTAAAAAGACCAAAATACCCTTACTTATTATAAAGTAATCTTATTTTTTTTCAAACTTAACATCACATTTCAAATCATTACTTTATGTCATTTTCACTTAAATATTAAGTAAAGTAAGTAATAATTATGTTTCTTTGATTTGATGTTTTACTTTTTGCTTTGAAATGACATTTTTGTCTTTTTGTGCTTACTTTTTCTTAATTGTTTTCTAGAAATTTCTAACCTTATTTAGTAAAAGTAAAAAACTTAGTAAATTAACTAAAACTTATACTATTTGAATATATGTTTCTATATAAGAAAATAAAGGTGCGGCGACGTTGCGACAACTTTTAATCGACAAAACGTTGTTTTTCGACAAAATATTTTACGGTCATATTTTTACGTTTTAGTTAAACTATTTATTTATGTAAACAAATTTAAAAATGAACTTTTTACTTCTTTAAATAAATTAAAACATGTCTCTTTATATTTTAAAATTATCTTTAATTAATATCAAAATCTCTAATTTTACGGTATACGTAAAACTGACAAAATGCGACAAATTTTGGTTATTTTTGTAAAACGATTATTAACATACTTATAAGTATTTTAACATAATTTTATATCTTTATTAGATGTTTTCAATAAGATTTATCTTTTTAAATAAACATTTAAACCTATTTATTTAAGCATTTATTTATTTTTAATAAAACTTAAACGTTTGTTGGTTTGTTGTAAAATCCAAATTTATACTTTTTAAATTATCAACTATAAGAATAAATAATTTCTTTATTATTATCTATTATCTATAACTTATTTATTTATGTTTTAAACCTTTTTAAATTTAAAACAAATGAAATCTTTCATTTTTGAAGTAGCAAAATTACGGGTCGTTACATTTTGGTCGGAAGAAGTTTGTGTTGATTGCAGCTTAATGGAGGAAGATAGCAAATCGAGTCTTGAGTTTCTTTCAAAACAAAATTCAGGTCTTGCATTGATGCTTGACACGTTTTGCTATCTTCGTCCATTAAGCGGGAAATGACTTATGCCCAGTTCCATAGCTGATATTGCATGACACATTGTGGATTGGTCCTGGATTTTCTAGAGGATTTGGACCTACCATGCTTGCTTTTTGCATGCTTGGTGTCGTTGCAACGAGAAGAATTTCCACGTTGCTTCAGACAACGGATCTGTTATTGATCATAGATCGATAATGGTAAGTGTAGAGGAAGTAAAAAATAAATGGAAACGATATGGGAAATCCTTTTCGTTTCCATTGCGAGCGAACTATCTACACGAGATAGAGAGTTAGTAGTGTTTCCGACATCGAGCTCGCTCCTCACAGACATCACACTGCACTTTCCCCGGTACATACTTGAACTCCGTTGTTCTAGCACAAATCAATATCTCTTTGGAATTCAAGTGTTGTAGGAGAAATTATTAGTATATAATTGAATCGCCTGACCATTTTGAATGCGGGTTCCTTTGTTTTAGAATGAAACATCCAACTTCGCGCCGTAAATTGAGTGGAGAAAGTCTGGCACTTTCGGTAGCCGAATCATCATCTATAGCCCTTTCTACTTCCACTTCACAGGCAGAATATGACCAGTTGGTCCCTGTAGGTCCGATCATGGATCGAACGCTCCCTAATTTTAGAGTTCTACTCAACCCGCCAGAGAGAGCTTCTTCCGTGGTTTCCGCTAAAGTTCTACGTAATATCTGCGTGCAACATGGTATACTAGAGGAGGACGTACGCCTATCCGAGAAGAAAGAGTTTGATCACATGCCTCCTTCAGGATATACCGCTTTCCATCGTTATATGTGTTTGAATGGAGCCGTGCCTCCTTTTAACAACTTTACGCATGAAACTCTTTCAAACTTAGGTATTTCCCCGTTCCAGACTCATCCCAAAGATTATGCCATATTGACTTGCTCGCACGTTCTCTTCATGTGAATGTTCAACCGTGCTCCAAGCTTTGGCGAGTTGTGGTACTTTTATCGTTCAGGAGGAGAGATGAATGTCCATCCTTTATAGAGAATGAAGTTCAAAGGAACAGGAAAATTGTTTTGTGTCTACAAAGCAACTTTTCCCAGTTTAAGATGTAGTATTTCTTCGTTAGATGCTCGAAGGGGTTTAACCATCTTTGGATGACGGGGGTATGTTCCTTTTCATACTTATCGAGTTCTGATGCATTACTATGGAGTTTCTAACAAGCTGTATATTTCTTGCAGTTAACCCAATGCCAAATAGAGACGTGTCTCTTGATGAAGTTTTTCGGATCTTAAAGGCTATTGACACTGAGGAAAGGTCCGTCAAAGTTTTTTTGATCAAGGAAAACTTGCTCCAATATGGATTAC
The DNA here is from genome assembly GCA_030765085.1 of Allium cepa. Classification (NCBI taxonomy): domain Eukaryota; kingdom Viridiplantae; phylum Streptophyta; class Magnoliopsida; order Asparagales; family Amaryllidaceae; genus Allium; species Allium cepa. The sequence goes on along the minus strand of CM060938.1, from coordinate 23,758,975 downwards.
TGCATCCGGGGAGATCCGCTGTCCAAGTTGAAGTGCCCTCTCCTGCTCGATCCAGGGTTCGCATATGATTTATTTCTTCTTTCCGTGGTTCCGAAGAAGGCGTTTCTCAAGAGAGAGAGGGCTTGTTCGAGGAACCAGCCGAAGAGGCCTGCAAAGAAGGAGATGCTACTGCGATCAGAGTTAGCGGCCCAGTCAGAATTCCCCCGATCTCGGTATAGGGAGAAGAGGAGTTCCAACAGAGGGAAGGCAAGGCCGCAATAGGCTTAGAGAAAGAGTAGGGAACTCGAGAGTAGTAGTGATGAGCCTACTTCTAGCAATGACTTCTACGCGAATTCCAATGATAGTGATTCAGAATCTTGCGATGAGACTACATGAATGAGTCCCATCCTTCCGAGCTCACCTTCTACAGATACAAGCGATAAAGATAATGCCCAAGAAATTAAAGAGCATCGGGATTCTCTGAGTAAAGATGCTGGTGCGAAATTTGGAGATTTGGGTGATGGCTATGTCGATTTCAAAGCGCTTATGAGGGAGGATTTCAAATTCGAGGAGGTGCCGCCTCGTTTGAGCGGTATTACGCCTAAAGTTAGCCCGATTCAACCTATGACAACTGCCTAATCCGGTTTGTGACGATGCTTTAGGACTTCCTTTGAAATTCATTACACATCTTACTAGGATTACACTTGCTTTCACACATCCTACTTATTTTATCTCTTGTTACTAAGACTTTTTATTTTTTCTTTATTTCAGGTATGACGGGAGGACGAAGCCTCTATGATGACTTGGAAGAATTCACCAATTCCCAATGTTGGTCTAAGCGTCATTCAGGCCATTATCAGCCTCGAGAAACAGAGGAAGAGTACAGGAAAAGAAAGGATCTAGAGGCCGAAACCCATTGCCAAGATTAAAGAGAGCGGGGCCGATCATACAAAGGCGGGTATGAGAAAAGGAGGTCTTTTGATGAGAGGGATGAGCCATCGAAGAGATTAAAGTTCGACCACCATTCGCATTCTTCGAAATAGCAGTCTTTTGCTCCGACGCACTTCTCAATGGGTCAAGAAATTCCCGTTACTTCTACCCCTAATCCACCTTCAACTTGCATCCCTTCATCTTCCATTGTGCTTGGCCCCGGTGCTTTGCGTACCCATCAGAGACCTGTCTATATTCTTCCGTCGGGTCCTCCCAAGATTGAGGCAGCGCTCCCCGACTAGTTTCTGAAGGGAGCTAGGTTTGATCACGATCTTCGTCCAGTCCATAGAGATTCTTACATGCTACATCTTCAAGATATTTAGAGTGATTTAGACTAGGCCGAAGGGTGGGAAAAATCATGTAAGTAGCTGGCAGATACTAATCGCAACAACTACCAAGATATCCTCTCTTTTGAGTTGGAGAATGATGATTTTGAAAGAATATTATAGAATGCGATGCCAGAATTAAACGGATGGAGAAGGAGAAAGAAGCGGTGCTGCAAGAGAGCAAAAGGAATGCTGACTTACTGAAAGAAGTATAAGAGGATCACAGAAGAATTAAGATTGTCTATACGGATGAGATAAAAAAGGCTCATGCCAAGGAGGCAAAATTAAAACAAGAAGTGGTTGCTTGAAGCGCAATGATCGAACCCTAGAAGAAAACTATCTCTGACCATGACCTTATCGTTGAGGGGCATAACTAGACTATCTCTAATCTGGCTGTGATGTTTGCCCGATTACAGGACCAAGTTGTGCAGCTTGGCATTGATAAGTCTCGCATTGAGGTCGAAAAGGCTGCCGCTACGGTAGATTATCTAGAGCTTCAAAGCGCTTTTGAGAGGAAGATGGAAAAAATGGACAAGGCCATCCTGAATTTCTATGTCAATTCTCTACTTCAATAAGGGAGCCTTAGCTACTTGGGCTCGAAATTTCCACATACCATCGCCGTGGTCTGGGAGAAAATCTTCACTCGCTTTCATGACAACGGTGACGTTTACACCAAGCAGGAGTTAGAAAATGCCTACCTTAATGAAGAATCAAATAAGGTGTTGCTGGAGGGTTAGGAGATATTGTAGATTGAGTGAGAGAAAGAGGCTGCCGATGCTGCCATGTCCGAGGCTGCCGAAGCACTTATAGAGTATTTCACTTCTGGCATCGGTGAACCAACAGAGCAGCCTCACAACCCGCCAACAAGTTTAGGTCTTGAGACTTTTCCTGAGGTAGTGGAATCGCCGAAAGAGGGTAAAGGCGGTGAGTATGAAATCGACATTCTTGACCATTCCTCCGATGCAGGTAATGTTCTTATTTCCTTCAAGTTCGGGAGATTCAAACTTACGCCGTAAGAGCAGGAAGAATTTAATGCTTTCGTTTTTGATCTTATAGGTCCATCTACCCTTTTCGTTGATGCACCATCTTCCTCGACAATTAGACTTGCTGTTATTTCCACAGCCTCCATGCTCGTTTCTGTTCTTATTCCATTTTCGACATCCGTGTCTGGCTTATAGCTGGGACCGGAGTCCAAAATCATGGCTTGGATGACCCTTCTATATCTTTGGAAGGTGACATAACAGCGGCGGAAGTTAAGGACTAGGAAGTTCAACATAGTAGCCTCGTAAGACTCAACATGAATTGGTCACTATCAAGAAAGAGAAAGTTGAAGCGATCAATGCCTCGAAGAGCTCCCACAAATCACGAAAGCGCACAGCGAAGGGAGAATCTTCTAAGAAGGCCGTGGAGTAAAAGGTGAACGTTGCCATTGAGGAGTTTGTTGATATTACTGGCTGCGACACCACTTCTGAGACGAGGAAGAAACTACAAACAAAGGGTGGAAAGGGGAATGGTGGAAGGAAGTGCTGAGGAGCTTTTATGGAGACCTATCTTGTTTTAGTTCTTTTTGAGTCATTTTGTTCAAGTGTAGGGTCTGCACTTAGTGTTTTTGTTATGGAGTATGTACTTTCCTTTTGTTAACCACTATTGTGTGGGTATGGCCCCCACGTTTTAACTATGTATAAAGAAAATTATAAGCAATACATTGATATTTTTACCGTACTCTTATTTGTCTATTTATGTATATCCTGTGCACTTGTGCTTGCTTTTATTTTCACTTATTTATTTCTTGTGATTACCGTTGAAGTTTTTTATTTGTAGTAACAACTCTTTGTTTGGAGTAACAGAACTTGTGAACTTATCGATTTCACGTGTTTTTTTTAAGTGCAATTATGAACTTATCATTTTCAAGTTTTTTATTTAAGTGCTGGTATATGCCCTCCAGTTCACAGGGATGTTTACTTCAAACAATTGAAAAATGACTGGTATCTTGGGGTTTAAATAGTCTGCACGTTAACACTTGTAATTTGTCTAAATCACAACTCGATTTTTCATTTTTTTATAAATTTTATGACTTGAACATGCAGTCCAAGTTTTTATGATATTTCAGTGAGTACGCAACATCTATGTTTGAGACGTGCACACTGTATGAGTTGACTATGGGCAGGTACACGTTGTCAACGGTTAATGTAATAATCTATCGTACTCCTGTTTGGTTTGAGTCGTCCCCGTTGTTTTCGACATTTGGAGTGGCTTGATTATGATTATTCCTATATTGATATAATTTTCCTGGCATTGTCAGGGCAATCTCGGGAATTGAAAGTGCACACGACTTACGGGATGCATGGATTTTAGGGTTGATACGTCCCATCGATTCAAAATGGTTTTGGAGCTCCTCGGTGTTTCCTATCTTCGGGCAGCGTGAGGAGTTTATGCTTTAGGAGCGTGATTTCACAGCTTTGGGAGTTAATGTGCAGCTTATGAAATGCATAGCTTTTGGGACTGATATGACCCGTTAGTCCGGAATGGTTTTAGCACTCCCCGATGCTGCCTATCTTTGGGCAATGTAAAGAGTTCATAATTTTGAAATTTAGTGCATGTCTTATAAAGTGCACAAATTTTCATACTCCTCGGTGTTGCCTATCTTCGGGTAGTGTGAGGAGTTGATATTTTGAAATTTAGTGCGCGGCTTATGAAATGCGTGGCTTTTCGTACTCCTCGGTGTAGCCAATCTTCGGGCAACACGAGGAATTGATATTTTGAAATTTAGTGCACGGCTTATGAAGTGTGTGGCTTTTCATACTCCTCGGTGTTGACTATCTTCGGGCAACGTGAGGAGTTGATATTTTGAAATTTAGTGCGGCTTATGAAGTGCGCAGCTTTTCATACTCCTCGGTGTTGCCTATCTTCGGGCAGCATGAGGAGTTGATATTTTTAAATTTAATGTAAGGCTTATGAAGTGCGTGGCTTTTCATACTCCTCGGTATTTCCTATCTTCGGGCAACGTGAGGAGTTGGTATTTTAGCCTTCCCAATGTTGCCGCAGCTACACTGGTTTTTAGAAGGCAAAGATCGGGTTTCGTCGATCCAACGGTTTGAGTCGATTCACTTCCGTTGACCTGGCGGGCAGTTATTATGAACATAGTTTTGTTGGTTCAAAAGGCGATTCAAATTTTATTATGGAAAGTAAGGCAAATTTTTGCCTATTTACAATTCCCATGGCATTCTAGGACGGCTTATTTGCTGAAAAATAGAGAGTACATAAAGTGGTTTTCAAATGAAGTAACGGTGGAGTGATTCGCTATTCCATGCCTTGGGAATTTAGATTCTGTCGATGGTTGTTAGCTTGAAAGTTCCGTCTCTTAGCTTTTGATTGATGACGTATGGTCCTTCCCATATTGAGCTGAAGGCCCTTGGAATGAGGTAGACTCGCTTCAGCACAAGATCTCCCACTTCGAATATTTGGTTTGAACTTTGGAGTTGAAGTACCATGCGACCTTTTTTGGTGGGCGACGGTTCTCAACTTGGCATCTTCCGTTCTTTCATCAATCATATCTAGTGATTCGAGTAGGAGCTGCTCGTTGCTAGCCATAAAATCCATTCAAAGGCAGAAGCATGAAAGAAAGCTAATGATAGTATTAGGTTTGGATGAAGTTACATACATGGGTTTCAAAAAAAGCCATAAGAAGGTGTTTCAAAGGCATTAGGAGAATTTCGAAGGAGCAGAGGCACCAACTGCCCTTAGAGTGTGAAAGCTTTCGATTCGGATGGGAACAGGACCACCCATCCGCCACTTCCTACCTTTCAACACGGACAAATAAGAAAAGACAAGATCAGAACCCCCTTTCAAAGGCAATGGATGATAGTCTCCCACTTACACGCCAACCCTTTCAGAACCAAGGATTTTGCCAACATAACAACCCTTTCAAAAGCATATCTATGCCTTTCAAATTATTCGAGATCAACGATATCAAGAGAAGGTTCCGCGTTGATCAATAGATGAGCATTTGAAAGCTTCCAACAGTGACGGAACCATTAGAGCTATAACAAAAAGCCTTCGACGGCGTCGAAAGGATCTCATCATTATTTCCAATGATAATAAGGTGACCTGGAGAGAAAGGCATATTTAAAGACCTTTCGACAACGTCAAAAGCAAATCTGAAGAAAGTAAAGAAAAGGAATACTAAAAGCTTAACAAAGGCGAAAGGTGATAGAAGAACCTTTCGACTCGGTCGAAAGGTCTGGGAAAAATGAAGAAAGCGCATGGTGGAGTAAAAGGATATGAAGGAGATACCTTTCGATAGCGTCAAAGGAGGACAGAGCCTTTGGGCCAAGTCTAAAGGCATGAAGCGGCATATAAATAGAGGCCTTTCAACCAAGTTGGAGGCATGAGCATGAAAAGGGGGCCAACCAGCATCTATAAATAAGACCCTAGTGGTCCGGTTTTGGGGATCGAATTCTGGAATCCCGAATTCATTTCTTCTACTCCACACCTTCTTAATTACAATTAAGTCCACTAGAAACCCTAAATCAAATTCGAGATAAAGCTCTATTACTTGTAACTCATTTTGTATTATCAATAAAGGAGAGATGGCTTATTCAATAAGGATTTTGATGACGAGGAAGATCATTTAGATCATTAGCTAGTCTAATGATCAATTACACATGATTCTAACATATTCTCTTAATTTCTTTTGTCTATGCAATGCATAGGATCGACTTGGGTATTTACAGTCGAAACACATCATCGTCGGAACCAACAATGTAAATAAGAATGATGATGGGTTTCGATAATGAGATTTTATGAAGTTGGAGGGATATCCAGGTCGATCTTATGCATGAAAATGAAGTGAAGTTATACGGTTACAAGTTGGATTCGACTCGAAAGAATGGGGCCCCTCTCGACCCGATCGAAAGGGTTGTTTCGATGGGAACCAAATTTGTTATTGACTAACAATAAATCAGGAAGGAATCCATTCAAAAGGGGTTTATCCCCAACTTCACTTGAAACCATTTGGAAGGGGTTCTCCAATAACCGAAGAGAAATCATAAAGACTTGAGCAGCTTGTTATATTGTTGAAACAAGAATACCTTTTGACATGATCGAAAGGTATGAAAAGCTTAATCAATCAGTCGCTTTTGACTCACTCAAAGGGAAGATTATGGGTAGGATGCTGTTTCCTTAGCTTGCATTCCTAAACTGATTTTTTGTCCCCTTTCGATTAAGCCACCCTGATCGAAAGGTAGGAATATCATCTAAAACCTTTTCGGTTAAGTCAATCTAGTTGAAAGGTATGTTTCGATGGAAGAAATCTTTCAAACAGCTTGGTTTCATTTGAGTTTAATTACATTTCACATTGCATTAGGGATGTCGACAAGTTTTCTTGTTAACATTTTTTGCGCTAGAAGGAGGGCTTGAACCTCTGACCTTGTCACTATATTACAGACAAATTGTGGCTCATTTGTCTTACATAGGAAAAATGGGATCAAATTGGTTAAATGGAATCGAAAGGGACTTGTCCACACCACCACTTTGGAGGAGAATATAGTTCCATCTTTTAATCTTGATAGGGCTGTTCCTGGACAAACTTCGTCACCAACACAACAAGACAAGAATACAACTAAAATCAAATACTCGAAATAGAAACTATAGGAGATACACGAGCTACTCAAAATGGCTCTTTCTCAAAAATCTTCCAAGACTTCAAAGCAAACTCAAGGGGAAGAGGTGGTCACCCTTAGGAGGAATTTAAAAGTTAACTCCAATGAGTATAAAAGCAAGGTAGATCTGATGTCCACAAAGAGGAAGGAATGACCCCAATCAAAAGATAACCATCAGGGAAGTGTTCTTGATAAGTCGCTTGAACAATTTGGGAGTTCAACGTCAAAGGAGTATTCTCCAAGCTAGAAAAATTATGGCAACGTCGAGGCTTATCTAAAAGATGCTGTTGAAAAGGCGATAAAAGATGCAATGAATTTGAAAGGAAAGAAATGTTAATGACAATGAGAGAGTGCCACCTTTCACTGACGAGATCATGGCTACTGTCATCCCACCATATGTCAAGATCTGATTTATAAAATATCATAGGGTTATAGACCCGGACGATCATCTGATGGCTTTTGATAGCCAAATGGACTTGTACAATGCATCTGGAGCTGTCAGATGTCGATTGTTCCCTATCACACTATAGGAAGCTGCATCAAAATGGTATAGGCAGTACCAGGAGAAAACTATATACTCATGGAAGTAGTTCTCTTATGAATTTTCTGCCCAGTTCTGCATTTGAAAGGTCCCACGATCGACTACACAGTTTTAGCTAATATAAAACAAAGAGAAGGAGACTCCTTGGGAGATTATCTGAGAAGATTCAATGCTGAAGCTTTAAAAGCCCAAGATATGAACGATCGTGACAAGCTTATAACAGTTCATTCAGGCTTGATTGAAAATACCCCTTCTAGAAATAGCTCTTTGTTAACGGCTGCAAAGACTTACAAGACTTCCATTTTCAAGCCGACATGTTCATCCGGATGGACGAGCTTTACTATGCTAAGAAGAAAACTATCCCCAAGAAAGAGGGGAGAGGGATTTGGCTAAGACTGTGGCACAAGAGAACGAGATAGGAAGAGCTGATCGCTAACGCAGTCACTTTAAACAAGCCGATGCTTACATTTATGCCATAGCCATGGAAAGAGTCAAATTTCCGGCCTCCTTTAAAGCCAGAAACAATGCTGAATAGAAAAAGGAAGGAGACTATTGCGCTTATCACAAAGCCAATGACCACAAAATTGATGAGTGCAAGGTTCTGGCTGGATTATCCAAAAGCTGATCTGGAAAGGTCATTTGAAGGAGTTTGTTCAGTATCAGTGGAAAACCCAACGAAAAGATAATGGTCCACAGAAATGCCCAGATAATGCTATGAACGTGTTAGAAGATGAAGACCCTCTAAGCTTGAACTCGCCAATCAATAGTGTTGACATGATCCATGGCGGGCCGCATCCAACAAGAAATAATAAGGGGGCTCGAAGTAGGTACATTAAAGAAGTAAAAGAAGGTATCTACTCTGTCCAATAGGAACCCCTAATGAAGAACCCATGTCTCAACATTTAGATGCCTAACCTGGTTGTCACTCCACAAGTGCTAAGAAAGGGGGTTCACCATCCTTATTATGATCCTTTGATGATCACCGCACAGATTAGATTATCTATCGTCGTTCAAATACTAGTTGAAAAAGCAGTGCAGTCAATGTAATCTTGAAGCACGCCTTCAATTAGATGAAAAATCCTGAATGTAAGCTGGATACAAGCATGGAGCCTATATTTGGATTCAACAACAAAGGATCAACTCCAACGGGACAGATAAGCTGCTCGTACAAATGTGGGTGCCACCAACCTGCAGAACCTTTGAAACTATTTTCGTGATAATCAATCAACCCTCCTATTACAACGCCTTCTTCAGCAGACCGACTCTTGATGAGATATATGCCTTTGTCTCCTCGAAATATCTCATGGTAAAGTACCTGACAAAGCGAGGCTGGAGAACTATCCGAGGAACGTAGTATAGCTCTCGAAAAATGTATTTTTCTACTCTTAATCGGTAAAAACGGGAGTATTCTGCTTACTTTGATTCTTCTACTATTTTGCAGCCTTTAGATGATGGATTTTCACATCCATCATTCAAAGCAAAGAATAAAATTAACAAATCTAACAAATTTATGTATCAAAGGTACATTTCTTCTGGAGGCAAGAGAAAGAGAGTTGATGCAAACTCAGTGAAAGAAAGTCCAATAGCTATAGAATTCGATTGCCGACGGGAAATGGAAAGGATAAAACCTATAGAGGATCTTGAGGAAGCATACATAGATTCAGATGATGCTACCAAAGTGGTTAAAGTGGGAAACGATCTTAATGGTAACTTAAAGAAGGGTTTTTACAATTTCTCAAAGTCAACAAAGACGTATTTGCCCGGTCACATTCCAATATGGTGGGAATTGGTACAACAGTAATATGCCATGCCCTCAACATTAATCCAAGAGCAATTCCTGTAAGATGGAGAAAGAGACAGATGGACAAGGTACGGTCAAAAACTTTGAAAGAAGAGGTTAACAGACTAGTTGAGAATGGATTTATTCGAGAAGTATACTACCCACAGTGGTTAGCCAATCTAGTACTGGTAAAGAAATCAAATGGGAAATGAGGGACTTGCATTGACTACATGGACTTGGAACAAAGCATGTCCAAAAGATTGTTTCCCATTGCCACGAATATACCAATTAGTAGATGCCACATGTGGACACAAGTTGTTATCTCTCTTGGATGCCTATTCAGGGTACAACCAAATACCAATGTTCAAACCATATGAGGAGCATACTAGCTTCATAACTGAGTGGGAGATTTATTGTTACAAAGCAATGCCCTTTGAATTGAAAAATGCAAGCGCAACATATCACAATTTGGTCGACCGAATGTTTAAGGAGCAAATCAGTCGAATCGTGGACGTTTATGTGGACGATATGCTGGTAAAATTTGGTGAACCTGAAAATCATCTTAAAGATTTGGAAAAGATGTTTAGGATATTTTGGAAAATATCAAATGAAATTAAACCCACAAAAGTGTTCTTTTAGAGTCCATTCTAGAAAAAATTTAGGCTATAGGCTACCTTGTAAGTGCCCAAGGGATCGAAGCCAGTCCAGATCAAATTCAAACCATTAAGGACATGGTTGAACCAAAAACCAGCAAGGAAGTGTTGAGTTTGAATAAAAGGGTGGCTGCTCTAAGCATATTTATCTCTAAAGCGACTAATAAATGTATACTCTTCTTTGATGTAATTAATAAGAAAAAGAACTTTGAATGGGGAGAAGATTGTAGAAAAGCCTTTCAGGAGTTAAAATGCCACCTTGAAAATCCATCAATACTTTCAAGTCCCAAGAATGGTGAAACCTTATACCTTATATGGCAGTTTCAGAGCATGCAGTTAGTTCAGTGTTGATTAAAGAAGGGAATGGAGCACAACTTCTAGTATATTATGCGAGTAGATGGTTGAAGGATGCATAAGTCCTATATCCAATGATTGAAAAGTTAACCTATTACTTGATTCTAGTAGCTCGAAAGCTTAGAGTATATTTCCAAGCACATCCGAACAGGGTATTGACCAATTTCCCCATAAGCAAGTCTTTAGTAAAATAGAAACTTTAGAAAGATTAGTAAAATGGGAATCGAGCTTAGACAATATGACATAGAATTTTAGCCACGAGCTGCAATCAAGGAGCAAGCATTAGCAGACTTCATTAATGAGTGCACTAAATTTATTAAGGAGCAATCAAAAAAGGAGAAAGACCAGATGCCTATGTGGCAATTAATTGTTGATGGTGCGGTGCAGGATACGCAATCATCACACCGGATGGACATCGTTTACATCATGCCATGAAATTGGGATTTCCCACAACTAACAATGTGGCAGAATATGAATCTATGGTAGCAGGATTAACCTTGGCATTAGAACTCAAAATTCCACAGATACATATCTTTAGTGATTCTCAGTTAACAGTGAACTAAGTGAAATAGGAATATCAAACAAAGGACCCCATGTTATCCTTATACGTGAAAAAGATACTAAGAATGCTTGCTTTGTTTGAAGACTTTTCACTACACCAAGTCCCAAGAGTAGAAAATTCACAATCAGATCCTTAGCAAAACTAGCAAGCTTAAGGGGATCCACGAAGACACGTATTGTTCTAATGGGATATCCAAAAATTCCAAATATTGAAGAGGAGACATTTGAATAGGGGAAAGAATTCTTAGTTTTGACAAGGTCTCAAGCAAAATCACAATGGGGAGAGAGAAGAGAAAGTAGTAAAGAAATATCAGATAAAAGGGTCAACCAATCTAGTCCAAATAACATATATGATGACACTTGGATGTCACCCATTTTTGAATAGCTTGTTAAAGGAACACTCCCATCTAATAAAGGTAAAGCAAGGAAAATCAAGGGACAAGCCCCAACCTTCATATAATGGATGGAATCCTCGATAAAATGGGATATTCTCTTTCCTATCTAAGATGTGTGAGAATGAATGATGGAGTAAAATTAATGGTTAAAACACATGAGGGGTTTTGCGTTGATCATTCAAATGGAACAAAGTTGGAAAAGAAAATAACGAGGCAAGGATTTTATTGGCCAAGTATGGTAGGTCAGGCCATCGAATATGTGAGAGGATGTAAAAAATGTCAGAAATACTCAAAGATTCCTAGATTGCCCCTAAGTCAGTTGACTCCAATTACAAGTCCATAGCCCTTTGACGTGTGGGGAATAGACTTAATCTGCCCATTGCCAATTTCAAAAGGGGAAGCAATATGTCGTAGTCGCCATAGACTATTTTACCAAACGGGTTGAAGCAGAGCCACTTTCAAAAATTACTTCTAGGAAGGTACTCAAATTCTTTGTCAAGAATATCATAACCAGGTTTGGAATTACGTAGAAGATAATTTATGAAAATGGGATATAATTCGAGAGCGAGGAATTCTCTTGCTTCTACCACAAAATGGAATTGTTGAAAGTTTTTCATTTGTTGCACATCCAAAAGTGAATGGGGTAGTTGAAGCTGCAAACAAAACCATAAAGACGATTCTAAAAAAGGGCTAAACAAGGCAAAAAAAATTAGGTAGAATAACTGCCGCTTGTGTTATGGGTCTATCGAATATCCACCAAAACGTCGACGGGACATAACCCCTACTCTTTGACATATAGGTGTGAGGCGATGTCGCCAATTGAGATTGAAATGCCCTCACACCGAAGAATCCCCTAGGCATTTGATAAGAATCAAGAGTTAAAAAAAATCCTTAGATTTTACACTTGAATTGAGAGATGAAGCAGCGGTAAGAATCACTGAGTATCAAAGAAGAATCTCAAAATACTACAACTCAAAAGTGAGAAATCGTTCATTTCACGAATGGGATTTGGTACTTCAAAGAGTGATGGCAAATACCAAAAACCCCGCAGATGGAACCCTGGGGCCGAATTGGGAAGGGCCATTAATCATTTGCAAAGTAACCCCCCCGAGAGCTTACAAATTATGCCGACTGGATGATAATATGATTCCGAGAACATGGAATGCCGAACATTTGAGGCCATATTTTCCAAAGATGAATGAATAAAGCATCTCTTTCTTCAAAAAGAAAACCTACATGGTTAGGAGTGAAATTCTCCCTTATATTTGGATATTACCTAAGACGGTAGAAAGCCTCTGTCCATGAAGCTATGGCCAAGGTAGTGTCCCTCCTGGCGAGAGAGCAGGTAAGCCTTTAGCGCACCATGAGATGGCCAGATTAAAGCATCGGACAAGCCCTTGGTCGCGCCTCTTGTTTGGTCAAGGCACCTTCTAGAGGAAAGACGGAGTAAGCCTTTATCCACGTCATAAGATGGCCAAGGTAAAGCACCAAACAAGTCCTTATCCGCGCTATGATATAGCCAGGGTAAGGCACCTCCTAGAGGGAGGATGGAGTAAGCTTTTGTCCGCGCCATAAGATGACCAGATTAAAGCACCGAACAACCCCCTGTCCACGCCGCATAAGGGCCAGGGCATGGCACCTCTTGGAGGAAGGTTGGGTAAGTCCTTGGTTTCAGCCTCTAAGATGAGATAATCAAGAGCACCGAACAACAATGGACTAATATGTCCAAGCCCAAGAAGAGGCACATCAAACAATGGACCAAGATGTCCAAGCCCAAGAGGAGGCTCATCCGATAATGGACTAAGATGTCCAAGCCCAAGAAGAGGCTCTTCCAATCATGGACTAAGATGTCCAAAACCCAAGAAGCACTATATCTCCAATGGACTGAGACGTCCAAGCCTAAGAGGCAACTAATCAAATTACTTCTATACAAGACCTTAAGGGTTCACACATCAAAGAAGTAGAGCATACATCCACTTATTAATACCCGAATCCGGGTTTCGAGTCCCTCATATTTGAATATCATCTATTAATACCCGAATCTGGGTTTTGGGTCTCTCATATCTAAATATCATCTATTAATACTCAAATCTAGGTACTAGGTCTCTCATATATGAATTTCATTTATTAATACGCAAATCTGGGTTTCAGGGCATTTATTTCAAAATTTTACATACAAATACTCGAATCTGGTTTCAGTATTATTGCTTGATTACACCTTAAAGCATAATCTGAACTTGTAGTTTCTATTATGGAAAAATATACCATGAATTTCTGATTTTCCAACATATGCCCTAATCTGAGCAGAGGATTTTTATTTTGACAATGATTACTATAGATGTCTGCTACGCCCTAATCTGTGCCTAAGGATTCTTTTGATAAATATAGTTGCTAATAATCTTCAATCGTTCGATATATGTCCCGATCTAAGCTTGGAACTTGATATACAGACAATTATTACAAGTTTCTAATTTACCATAAATTCCCAAATTTGGGTCTAGAAATGCCATTCAGAAAGCTATTTTTAGATATTGCTATCTAGATTTTGGATGTCTTATTATTAACTTCTAAATTTCACAAATAAATACCCTAATATGGGTTAGAATTGATTATTTCCTTGTCTTTATCAACCCTATACATGGGGTACAAAGTAAAAGAGTTGAGTTTGCTACAACTGACTAGAAATTTCGAGCCAGTCAATTTCATACCTAAACTAGAGTTAGTACATCATAATTCTAAAATTATGCTCACCAACACCCGAATGAAAGCTTCAGGGTCATTCAAATTTCTGTGAAATCTTCGAGTATAAATTAAAGTGGATGGGCTACAAATGCTTGTTTCCTGATAGTAAATTATAGCCTAATTTACAGCTATTTGCTATTGGCTATTTCCCACAAGGAGTTTGTAGTTTTCGTTTATGATTTACATAATGACCATTGAATACAAGCCTTATATCTTTCAATCAAGACTATGGCCAACTAACTGTTTAGATAAAGAGGCATTAATATGCTAACATATGCATAAATATGAGAATGATATAACAATAAAAATATATTTCATTTGCTTTGAATTTTGCACGAAAATGAAGTTAGAAAGAATAGGAAATGGTTGAAATTTTTGTCCCAAAGAACAAAAGCTTCTTTCAAACAAGGGGGAGGCGAAATGTTAGCCATAAAATCCATTCAAAGACAGAAGTATGAAAGAAAGATAATGAGAGTGTTGGTTTTGATGAAGTTACAGACATGGGTTTTGAAAAAGGCCATAAGAAGGTGTTTCGAAGACATTAAGAGGGTTTCAAAGGAGTCGAAGGCACTAACTGCCCTTACAGTGTGAGAGCTTTCGATTCAGATGGAAACAAGACTACCCTTCTGCTACTTCCAACCTTTCATCACAAACAAATAAGAAAAGACAACATTATAACCCCCTTTTGAAGGCCATGGATGATAATCTCCCACTTATGCACCAACCCTTTTAGAACTAAGGGTTTCGCCAACATAACTACCCTTTTGAAAGCACACCTAAGCCTTTTGAACTGGTCAAGACAATGATATTAGGAGGAGGTTCCACCTTGATCGATAGATGAGCATTCGGAAGTCCAACAGTGACAAAACCATTAGAGCTTCAATAAAAAGCTTTTGATAGTATCGAAAGGCCCTTATCATTATTTCCGATGATAACAAGGCAGCCTGAACAGAAAGGCGTATTTAAAGACCTTCCGACAACTTCGAGAGGAAATCTGGAGAAAGCGAAGAAAAGGAATACCAAAAGCCTAACAAAGGTGAAAGGTTGATAGAAGACCCTTTCGAATCAGTGGAAAGGTCTGGGAAAAATGAAGAAAGCGCATGGTAGAGTCAAAGGATATGAAGGAGATACCTTTCGCCAGTGTCGAAGGGGGACAGAGCCTTTTGACTAAGTCGAAAGGCATGAAGCAACATACAAATAGAGGCCATTCGACCAAGTCGGAGGCATGAGTGCGAAAGGGGATCGACCATGATCTATAAATAAGACCCTAGGGGTCCAGTTTTGGGGACCGAATTTTGGATTCCCGAAAAAATATCCTCTACTCCACTCTTTCTTAATTGCAATTAAGTCGTCTAGAAACCCTAAATCAAATTGGGGATAAAGCTCTATTACTTGAAACTCATTTGGATTATTAATAAAGGAAAGATGGCTTATTCAATAAGGATTTATGATGAGGAAGATCATTTAGATCATTAACTAGTCCAATGATCAATTGCACAGATTCTAATCCATTCTCTTAATTTCTTTTTTCTATGCAATGCATAGGATCAATTTGAGTATTTACAGTCGAAACACATCACTATCGGAACCAACATTGAAAATAAGAAAGATAATGGTTTTTGAAAATGATGAGTTTATGAAGTTGGAGGGATATCTAGGTGGATCTTATACATGAAAATGAAGTGAAGTTAGAGAGTTACAAGTTGATTCGCCTAGAAAGAATGGGGCCCCTCTCGACCCGATCGAAGGGGTTGTTTCGATGGGATCCCAATTTATTGACTAACAATAAATCAGGAAGGAATCCATTAAAAAGGGGTTTACCCCCAACTTCACTTGAAACCCTTTAGAAGGGGTTCCCCAATAAAAGAAGCGAAACCATGAAGTCGAGAGCAGCTATGTTATATTATTGAAACAAGAATACCTTTCAACATGATCGAAAGCTATGAAAAGCTTAATCAATCAGTTGCTTCTAACTCACTCAAAGGGAAGGTTTCGGGCAGGATGTTATTTCCTTAGCTTGCATTCCTTAACTGATTTTCTGACCCCTTTCAATTAAGCCACCCTGGTCGAAAGGTAGGAATATCATTTAAAACCCTTTCGACTAAGTCAATTTAGTCGAAAGGTATGTTTTGATGGAAGAAATCTTTCCAACAACTTGGTTTCGTTTGAGTTTAATTACCTTTCACATTGCATAGGGGAGTTGACAAGTTTTCTTGTTAACACTCATTTTGATCTTGATTAAAATTTTGGCAGCGCGAGGGGACTTCTAATTCAACAGAGATCATTTCTTCTGAGCCGTATGCTTGAGCGAATGGAGTGTGGCCGATTTTTGCTTTGTGGGTAGTTCTGTAAGCCCATAGCGCGAGTGAAGTTCATCAACCTAGTTTCCCTTTGCTTTAGTTAGTCGTTTTTTGATAGTAGATTTGATGATCTTGTTTATTTCTTCCACTTGCCCGTTTGCTTACGGATTCGCTAGTGCTGATAAGATTTTCTCAATCTGGAAGCATTTGCAGAAGTCTTTGAACTCGGCACTTTCGAATAGAGTTATATTGTCAGTGATGATTTTCTATGGCACACCAAACCTACAAATAATGTTTTTAGTAACAAAACTAATGAATTTCTTTGTGTTTATGGTGGCCAATGGTTCCTCTTCAGCCCCTTTCGTGAAATAATCAACAGCAACAATAGTATATCCGGCCTTCCTTTTGCTATTGGTAGGATGCCAATCAAATCGATCCACCATATTGCAAATGGCCATGGGCTGACCATCTGCGTTAGTCCTATTGAAGGAGTTCTTTAAATTTTTCTAAATCTTCGGCAGCAGTCACATTTTCTGGCATAGTCTGCAGCACCGTTGTTTATTTTTGGCCAGAAGTATCCATACCGGAGGACTTTCTTCGCAACGGTTTTTCCTCCAATGTTGTCTCCACATTCGCCCTCGTGCAGTTCCTTTAGGATTTGTCGAGCTTCATCATCGGGGACACACCTAAGAAGGAGGGTTGAGAATCCCCTTCGGTAGAGTATTCCATCTTATATCATGAAGAAGGGTGCTTTTTGGAGAAGCTTTTTCTGCTAATTCCAACCAGTTGGAAGAGTCCCTGCAAGCAAATATTTCTTTATCGGTGTCATCCACGTATCCGATTCAATAGTGGTCTCGAGGATCCGATCGACGTCCATTTTTTCTATGCTTAGGTTGGTTAGTGTCTCAACTGGGGCTAGCCCTAATGACCGAGCTTCTCCGAAATTTGCCAGTTTAGCCAAATAATCCGTCTTGGTGTTCTGCTCTCGTGGAATGTGATTTATAGTGTATTGTTCAATGTTGCTCAGCAGTTCTTGCACTTTGTATAGGTACGGGGCAAGATTCTCCCTACGAGCCTAGTATTCCCCTTTTACTTGACAAATGACCAGTTGGGAATCGCTGTATATGTGAATAGATTTTATCTTGAGCTCTTTCACAACCTTCAGTCCTGCAATCAGCGCTTCGTATTCCACTTCATTGTTTGTAGCGGGGAATTCCAAGCACAAAGCATAGCTAATGGTTTGTCCTTCGAGGTTTTCAAGCATTACTCTTGCCCCCGAACAGAGGTTGTTAGATGCGCTATCAACAAAGAGCTTCCATTGGGTGTCTATTTCCAACTGAACTTCTTCCTCGTCATCCCAGATAGTAAATTCGGCGATGAAGGCCGCTAACGCTTGCCCATTGATGGCTTTTCTTGGATGGTATATGATTTCATATTGGCTCAATTCTATATTCCACTTGAGAAGTTGTCCGAAAGTTTTCGGTTGGTATAACACTTGCTTCAAAGGCTAGTCAGTCAACACTTTAATTGGATGAGCCTGAAAGTATGACTGTAACTTCCTATACGCGATCAAGAAGCAATATGCTAGTTTTTCCATTTTCGGATAGTTTTTCTCTGCTCGAGTTAAACCGCTTGCTAATGTAATAAATGGGTCATTGGATTTTTGCTTCTTCACGCACCAGAGCGGCGCTTAATGCACGGGGTGAGGTCGCTAAGTAAATGAAGAGGTCTTCTCCATCCACGGGCTTTAATAGGATTGGCGGAGCCTCCATGTGCCACGGTAGTTCTTCAAATGTTGTTTGACAAGCTTCAGTCCATTCGAAGTTCTTCTTTCCTTTCTTCAGGCATCAAAGAATGGTATACACTTGTTGGTAGCTTTTGAGATAAATTGACTTAATGCTGCAACTTTTCCATTCCAACTTTGTAGTTCTTTTTTATTCTTCAGAGCTTGGACTTTCGTAATGTCGTTACTTTTTTGGAATTTGCTTCGATGCCCCTAGCACTTATGATGAATCCTAGGAATTTTTCGGAGGCTACTCTGAAGTGGCACTTGAGTGGATTGAGTTTCATTTTGTACTTTCGGAGTATTTCGAACATTTCAACGAAGTTATTTAGGTGGTTAATAGCTGCTGATGATTTGACCAACATGTCATCCACATACACTTCCATTGTTTTCCCGATCTAACGCTTGAACATGGTATTTACCAACCTTTGATAAGTTTCCTCTGCGTTCTTCAAACCAAATGGCATTACTCTGTAGCAGTATAGGCCCAAGTTGGTGATGAAGCTGATGTTTTCTTGATCAGGTTCATGCATCAGGATTTCATTGTACCCGGAGTATGGTCCATGAATGATAATAGCTTGTGTCCTACCATTCCGTCCATAAGTTGGTCTATTCTAGGGAGAGAGAGAAGCATCTTTTAGGCAAGCTTTGTTTAAGTCTGAGTATTCGATACAGCTTTGCCACATCCCATTTGGACTTACTGACTAAGACCGGATTAGATACCCACTTTGGTTAAGTTGCATCACGAATGAAACTGTTGGCCATTGACTTTTCCACCTCTTCTCTTAGTGCCTTGGACTGCTTGAGGCCTAGGCTGCGCCTCTTTTGTTTTACTGGTGTGAACTTGGGGTCAATGTTGAGTGCATGACATGCAATTTCTGGAGACATCCCACACATATCGGAATGCATCCATGCGAACACATCCAAGTAGGAATGAAGAAATTTAGTAAGCTCTATACGCATCTTGTTTACAAGGTGTGGTACCATTTTTATAAATTTATTTGAGCCGTCCATATCGACCGATACAGACACAGTTAACTTTTCCAGTGCCGGCCGTTCCTTTCTTGAGCTCTTCTTTGTAGGGTCCAAAGCCTTGTCGAATTGGCTATGGTCCCCAATGGAGACTCTGCAGTTTCTATTCGGAGGGTTCATGGATGTGGAGGGTTCATGGATGTAAAGAGTTCTCGCCACATCCTTCCTTTATTCCTTCCTCCTGGATTCGCGTAATTCTGCAATGTAACATTCCCTGGCAGCACACTGATCTCCTTTCACAACTCCGATTCCATTTGCATTAGAGAACTTAATGGTTAGACACCATTTGGCCAGAGCTATTCTAAAATCTACTAGAAAAGGTAGCCCCAAGAAGGCATTATGTGCTGACATTTCATCCATAATTACAAAAGTCTGAATGAAGGTGACTCTTCGATCGCCCTCTCCAAGCTCCACTGGTAGGTTGTTTGTCCCCACAGGTTGCTTAGGCTCGCCAATGAACCCTTGGATCTTTATTTGGCACGTGGACACGCTTTTCATCTGGTCAAAAGTACATTTGAAAAGAATATTAACAGATCTACCACTATCAACCAACACTCATCGAACAATAGCGGGACCGATTCCCACTGTTATTATCATTGGATCAAGAGTTGGAGCTTTGATCCCTTCGATGTCTCGATTTCGGAACACTATGTCATCACTCAATATTTTGGCAGTTTGGCTGGGGTTTCGTCTTCTAGTGCAAGACATGATTCCTTTAGAGCATGCTTCAATGAACTTGCAAATCGCTCCATCTTTCCCAACTTTTTTGCACGGGGTGTAGTCCCCCAGATGTTGTTCCAATAATGAGTCTTTTGTCAGTTCATTTGGACCCTTCCTTACTAGTTCCGGCTTGATTCCTTCGTTCCCTTGGGGGTTGAGCAGCCGTGTGTTGATCAAGGTTCTATGGTTTTCTCACGTACTGCTGGAGCTTGTTTTCTCGAATCAACTCTTCAATGAGATTCTTCAGATGGCGGCATTCGTTTGTGTTTTGTCCATGAATCTCATGGAAATGATAGAACTTTCCCAAGCATTTTTTATGCTCGGTTGCTTCCTTCCTAAGGGGTTTCTTGTATTCTTCAGTCCTCTTGTTGCAAGATAAATATTCTCCGAAGTGTCGTTTAGAGGGGTATATTCTTCCTGCCTAAACCCTTTAAGCCTTTTATTGCTTCCATTGTCATTTCTTTTATTGGATTTCTGATTTTTTGCTCTTTTGATTCCCATCTTTTCATGTGACTCTCTAAGCGATTCCAAAATCGTGCGCATTTTAATTTATTGCTAATTACTTTGTCCGATGTTCATCAGTTGCACACCAATAGTCTTTCTTTCCAGCTCCTGCACTTCCTCCAGTCGTAAGTACTGACACGCTTTACGATTGAGGTCTTTCCTTGTGGTAGGCTGCTTCATTTTAGTCCATTTCCCGAATTCAATCTCTAGGTGAATGGCATGGACTAACGCCATAAAAACCATGTTCTCATTGGGGTTGCTTACTTCTGCCACCGGGATATTGAGCTGGTTCATGAAAGATTTTAGTGATTCATTGCGTCCCTAAAACAACCCGGATAGTGACATGACACCTTTTGGTTGCACGGTATGGAGCTTGAATTGGTCAAGTAATCTTGTTGCTAATTGATCGAAGATAGAGATAGATCTTGGGGAATGTCCGGTGAACCACATAGATGCAACTCCCTCAAGAAACATAGGGAAGCATCTGCAGCAGACGGCCTATGAAGCATTGGCTCCATCCATATACCAACTATACTTGTACAAATGAGGTTTTGGGTCCTTCGTCCCATCATAGGATGGGATAGTTGGTATTGTGAATTTGTCCAGATATTTTTCATCTAAGATTTTGTCATCAAAGGGAGTTTGACTTGGAGCAGATCCTCATTCATCATCTCTATGGTTTTTGCTCTCGTCCATCAACCTTTTGACCATATCTGTTATTTATGGCTCTGATGTCCGGTAATCCTAGGGACGACAATCAGTCCCTACATCAAGTGTTGTCTTTGCAAACGGTCTTGGCACGTGTGTTGAAGCCTAGGCTCTCCTGTCTTTGGGAGAGCCACTCCCGTGGGGCCCCATTGGCTTGCAGTTGGCTTGATTGGGGCAGTTT
The DNA here is from genome assembly GCA_030765085.1 of Allium cepa. Lineage (NCBI taxonomy): Eukaryota > Viridiplantae > Streptophyta > Magnoliopsida > Asparagales > Amaryllidaceae > Allium > Allium cepa. Next base: position 23,737,766 of record CM060938.1, on the reverse strand, counting down.
GGACGTTCCTAGCATCATCGAACTCGTTGGCATTCTCTTCCAATTGATCGACTTGCTCTCCATCTTCTGAATCGGAGCGATCTATAGCTATATCTTCTTGTGAGGTTTTGGGCCCTTGATTCAAGTTCAAAATTGGAAGCCTTGCGGCGGGTGGAGTATTCGCATTTTCTTCCACATTATGTCGTATTGTCACCTTTTTTGTGGCTTTTTTCAATTTCTTCTATGTAGACCAAAGGAATTCTCTTGTTCTATAGTAGCTACAGGTTCATGCATAGTTCTTGGAGTAGGGTTTGACTACAGAGTTAAGAGAGCGTTAAGCTTATCCATTAGAGCCTTTTGGCTATTTTCCATTTTTTGGTTGATCTCGTTTATCAGCTTATTCAACTAATTCCTGGTGACAACTTCGTACTGGCTGGAGGATGCTGGCACCCGATTTCCTAAAGTTAACGCCATTTACTTCAGTTTATTGGGGATTAACATCTTTTCCAGCTATTACTGCCCCTATGGATCTTTTTGAGGCAGTTCTTCGTCTTCTAGAAGCCATTGATTCTAGGCAGTGGATTTTTCATGAAAAAATTGAGGATCTAACTTCTAGACCTAAGGGATCCAACGTAGATAGCTAGATATGAACCTTGAGTTCAATTCTCAATGAAAGCACCAAAATGTTAACCCAAAAAATAGATCAACACCCTGGTTTGAGTGTGAAAGCACCAGCCCTGTTTGTACGGAGCAATAATATGGGTAATATGTACAGAAAAAAAAAGTAAATGAAAGAAGACAAGAGATTTTTATAGTGGTTCGACTGTTAATGAAGCCTATGTCCACTTTATAGTTTTATTATAGACTGGTCGCTGTTACAAGAAGTGTCCAATTACAAGATTCTTGATTGTCCTTAGCTAGATTGGATATCCAAGCTTAAAATCCACTGGAGAATCAAAGTGAACCCCTTTGGAGATTGTTCCGAGGGAGGTAGAGAGTGAAGAAAGCTTCCAGCAGAGCTTCAACGACCAGTTCAGGGAAGATCCTGTTTACATTGTAGATATGATGGTATTTATAGAGATTGGAGAGTTCCTGGGCCAAACCCGCTTTTTAGTACTTGCAGATGGGCACAGGAAGATCTAAAGGAGCTTAGCTCATGACCCAAGCCAAAACCATGGAACGTTAGCGATCTATGGTCTATAAATTACTAGCGATCCTTAGACTTAGCTCGCATGCGAGCTAATTACTTTGCTCTTACTTCCATTGCTTTGCCTAGTTAGCTCGCCGAGGATCCATAGACAAATATGGATTGTTGGCGATCCATGGCATACACTTAGCATAATTTTCCACTTTTTCTATCATGCTTCCTTTCTTCCATATGTCATAGCAACCAGTGATCCCAGGATGAAGTATGGATCACTCGCGATCCATAATGCATGGATCGCTGGTGATCCATAGATTTGGTGTATTTCTAGACTTTGATGTGTAGGATGCTTTTGTTGCTTTGTATCGACGTTGTTCGAGTAGTCTTGTTGCACGTTGCTTCATTTTGATGACGATCTACTAGCTGGTTGTACTTAGCTGCTGACCGGACTGAACGGACGCTGGGTTCTTGGTTTAGTCAAATTCAGTTGTTGCTCTAGTAATATGACTTGGCTCTTGTTAACTTGCTGCTTTATCCCATTTGGTTGAGTTCTGAGCCATTTTGACTTCATCAAGCCGTTCTGTCTTTTTTGGATCCTGACGAGTTAAAAACCTGGATCACAAAACATGGTGTGACATTGGTAATCATGAAATATGACCTTGATTAATGGTTTAGGACATTCCTTTAGTCAACATCCTTAATAGATTTGATGGCAAGCAACATTAATAAGGCATGTTGTGGATAATATTTGGCATAAAGATTGCGCAGCGTGGAACGAGTGCAACATTACTTAAGAGTCAATAACTGAAGAGCGATGACATGGAATGGAGGTGCATTGGTAGCATCGGAGAGAGGGCGCGATGGAAAGTTACAAGAAGAGTGTTGACATAGTTGAGGAGAGGCATTGTTTTCTTCGACATGATCTTATGGTCTTCAACGTTAGCTCACCTTCATTCTTTCAGTGTTGCTTATCTTTATACTTTTAATATCATTTGCTGGTGTGGCATTGATATGCTACATGCCTTCAACGTTATGGGGCCTTTGATGTCGACATTCATCCTGATGTTATTTGCAAAATTCCCTTAATCCTAAAGGGAGGTGTAGTTTCCTATCGCGACCTTCGATATTATAATACTCAACCTTTTGGTGTTGCCTTTTTCTTTTTATGTCGGTGGTACGCTACATGTCATTTTTTGACTTTGACATAATCTTCTTTACTTATTTCCTTTGGAAATCATGTGTATAACTATATATAAATATACATATAGACTTTAAATATAATTATTTACATAACGGGCTTTGTGACTTTTGGTCGAGTATGGAACCATATATGGCTGGCCATGAGGGAGAATAGAGCTTGATTGGATCTAGATCAGAGTTTGAATTGGTAAGAGGGAATGAGTAAAAGGTGGTTGATTTTTTCTCCCTTTTCCTCCACAAATACCAAGCCAAATTAATTATTTTATTCTTCCTCTTGCTCCCTTCTCTTACCGCACGCTTAGTCTAGCAACTGCCATCTCCCCTTTTCAAGCTCTAAATCTTCCATTCAAACATAAATAAAATAATATCAAGCGGTACATTTGACTTTAGTGGTCGAGTGGCGATTCAAGAAATCTAGGAGAAAATTTACAAATCATGGGGTTACAAAGGGTAAGTCTGGTTAGGTATAATCATTACATCTTATGTTTTACATATGTTACTTAATTTTAATGCATATGCATGTGTATTGTCTATTTTATAAATATTTATTTAATAATGTATGGTTTAAATTTGAATTTTATTTTGAATTAAATTATAAAATAAATTGTAATCGGAATACAACTGATCTTATGTGTATATACACGTAATATTATTCTCGGGTATAATAATTTATATACAATTTTAAATTATAATTATTTTATAAATTTAATTTATTAAGGATAATTTGGGCTATAATTCGGGTTAAAATAAAAATGACTTGCACTCAATTTATATAAAAAAGGTCAATTTTAATAATTAATTATTTTATTTATTATATGAAATTATTTTAGTATATATTCACACACACATAGACATATATGTAATAAAATTTTAGGTCAAAAATATATTATAAATATTTGTAGCATAATAAATATACTTGATTTTTTCATATTTTATATATATAGTATTGAATTGATGAATTTTGAAATAGTCTTTCCATTTTGAAATTGAATTTAAAGTATTTTGGCTAGGTCAAATCTAAATTTGAATTTCAAATTCAAATATATTTAATTTAATTTATGTTTTACTTAGTCAACCAATTTTAAATAGAATTATAGTGTATATATATATATATTTTCGAGTATATAAATAAACACATAAATGGAAATATATATTGTGTATATATATGTATGCGTGTTTGTGTTTGTCCAAACTATATATATGGTAATATTAATACGTGTATACAAAAATACAAGTATATTATAGTATATTTAAACATATGTATATACTTAGGCATTTATAGTCCTAGTATGTATTTGAATTAATCATATGTATCTGTAATTTATTATAGTTATCTTCACCACCACCTCTCTGCACATAACCGCAGCTTCACTTTCCCACCTCTATCGAGATCGTCAAACCCTCTTTTCCAATCCAATCTACCTCCTCATAACCCTAATTCGCCTCTGCCACCAATTCGATCTACTTTTGCTTGTATGTCGAATTCTTGCGGCATTGACCTTAACCCATAGCATAGCAAAACCCTCCTTTCAACAGATGATCTCCCCATCTTCCTATTCCCCTCACCCTAACCAAGCTACTCCGATATCATCAAATGCACCAACAACTGCCCTTCCTCTTAAATCCACTACACCTTAGACTTTGCTCAACCCCATGAAGATCCAACCTTGGATAACTCGCGATGATCGAAACTCTAAATTGGTTTTTTTCCGCTGCGGAAATAAGGGTTACTATGCCTCAACTTGTTGAGATCCAGTTTGATGTTTTTATTATGGGGAATTTGGCCACGCACAAAGAGTCCGCGACCTTCGTCTATGGCATGATCCTACTTCTATGGATGTCAATCTGACTAGCATCCCTCTCATGCTGATAGCAGCAACTCCAATTCACTTTTAGATGCAAGCCTTGACCACTTTTTGTGTTCAACATAATCCTTTTGGAGTTGAGAAACCACATCCGTTGAACAATTGTTGGTAACTCTTGCCATGAATTACTTCCTGTCCAACAAACTCCTTGTGACCATTGATTCTTTTGTTTCTAATAATTGGTCATTATAATCTTATAATAGCTCAGATGAAATAATTGGACTAAACCAGATTTGTTCGGTGCATGGGATGGGGGATTATGTTGGTTGTTCTCTTCGGTGCAATTCCTACTCCCCTATTCAGATCGAGGTGAGAGAGGTAGGACTGCTGCTTGTCCACCTGGACATTCTTTGTTGTATTAGACCAGAGGGAACTGTACAAGATTGAGTGCAGACTGCTCATTCTCCTAGTGCAATTCCAATGCATGAGGATTCTCCTGATGAGATCTCTGCCTTGTTTCAGAGCCTGCTATCATTAATTTTAGGCACAAGAAGCGGTTGATTCTCCTGCCCGTATAGAGGGTAGTAACTGTTTGCGCCAAAATTGGTCACAAACCCCAAGTGTTGTGAAAGCACCAGTGTATAAATATAAATCAACAATATTCAAACACAAACCACAGATTTAAGCAAGCAACAAGTAGCAATTCAGAAATAATGAACAAGGACACACGATTTATAGTGGTTCGGCAGTCTCCGGCCTACGTCCACTTCAAAAGTTTTTCTTTTTATTGATGTTCTCTTGATGATTACAGTTGGTTACAGCAAGTTACAATGGATTATAGCTCTGAAACTTGAATGCAACAGCGATGATAAGGTATGGAATTGAATCCAGTAGAGTTTTGTCGCTTCAGAATTCCGATCCTCCTTTCTGAATGACTTGGGGCTTTATTTATAGGTGTAGGAGGCTGATATTTCTCCTAAAAATACGGTAGACCACTTCTGGCACGTGAGGGGGCCCACATGCCCGGCCTCAGGAAGTTTGGGCCCACCTTGGGATCGATTCGAACTCCTTTCGAATCGATCAGGAATTCACGCAATCGAGACGAAATTTGGTGTGGACATTCTTCAGTGTGTAGGTTAGCTCCTGTAAAAATTTCGTTGCATTTGGACTTGTAGATTGCAAGATATGGTCGATTCGAGTTGACATTCTCGAGCAGGTTGCTTGCTTCGACTCGATCCCCTTCGAATCGATGGGTTCGACTCGATGGCTTCACGCGCTTTCGTGATGACGTGGTGCACCTTCTTCGTGTCGATCCTCTATTTAATCCGAGTTGACTGGGTCGACTCCATGCTTTTCGCCACTTTGACTTAGTGGATTCGAGGACTTTCAGGGATTCGAACAGAGGCATGTTCGTATCGATCGTGGTATGCTCTGGCCGATCGATACAAAGTTGTTGTAGATGGATTCGAAGTGGAGCAACTTCATGGATTCGAAGGACTTCAATTTGATGGATACGAAGCAGAGTGATCCCATGGATTCGAAGTAGGAGGGACTTGGTGGATTCGAATACATGCTCATTCGATGGTTTCGAACCTCGGGTTATTTGTTGATGAATGACCGATACAAAGCACATGACCTGCCGATGGATACGAAGTGGCACACCTGGACCAATTCGAACGAGTGCTTGCTGATGGTTGCGAAGTAAATGGAGTCGAATCAATGGATACGAACAGAGGTCGGTTCGAAGTGACTAACTCCTGATGGATTCGAACCTGATGGATTCGAATGGAATGAGGCTACCCTGTAATGACTGATTCAAATGGTAACGATTCGAACATGGACCGATACGAACGCTAATGGATACGAACAACGTACTCTCTCTAACTTGTATCGATCATATCTTGAGCGTACGAACTCGGTTTGACTTGAAATTTGAAACGCTGGCTTCTAAAGCTTTGCTCATCATGTCTTGTCAATTGCGGCCCGATCCGGACTCGGACAAAATTCATCGATATCCATGGTTATCCTGCAATGCATGGTTGATATTCAAGAATAGTAATCATTGATTTTCAGCTGATTTTTGGGTATCTCATCTTTGCCAAAAGTTAGGATAACACTTTGCCCCCCAAAACATGCCTTTTTGTAAAAGGTATGTTTTGAACAGTTTTAAATCGAGTATTGTAAATTCATTTTTCATTCGTAGCTACAGTATTATCAATCAAATTCATGGCTGTTTGGAGCCAAGTTATTATCAATCCCTTCCAGTGGAAGTTAAGAACGAAATTCTTCAGTCTCTCTGGACTATCGATGGTCACTCCGGACCCTTGCCAAGCCCATTCCTGACTTAGCGATTGAATAGAAAGATCATACTGCACTCTGGCGTTGCCTTTTATTCCTTGCACTCCGGTCCTGGTTTGGACGTACAACGATGTCTTGGTCGTTCTAGACCGATCATAGCCTCTCCGGGCTCTTGCTGGATCCCATCCTGTTACTCTCCGGTGAAGGGGAAACAACGTTAAGTGAGTCGGTCCTGTCGCTCTCCGGCGAAGCAACTCACTTCTTGCACTCCGGTTCAGTGTATCTGAACATTAAGCGATGTCATGGTCGCTCTAGACCAATCATAGCCTCTCCGGGCTCTTGCTGGATCCCATCCTGTCACTCTCCGGTGAAGGGGAAACAACGTTAAGTGAGTCGATCCTGTCGCTCTCCGGAGAAGCAACTCACTTCTTGCACTCCGGACCCTGCCTCTCCGGGTAGGGTCATAAAGCAATCATTTTTATATTGGTATTTAATGCTCATCCTTTAACTCTCTGGTCAAAGGTTTATTTCAAGAAATTCAAATTTATTTATTCAAATTAAGGTCCTAGATGTTCAATCTCAAACATCGGGATAAAGCTAAACATCGCCTCTCCGGGCATATCGGTCTATCTCCATCTCAGAGCATGCCTAGGGATCTCTCCGGTTCTCGTACATAAGTAAGTGGGGTAGCCATTTATTCCAAAAACAAATCTAAACAAAATTACTCGACCGAAGTCCAAATCCAGGACTTGGCCCCTGCCATCTCTAATCAGTGGATGACGAGTCGTGATCCCGATCCAGGATTGTTCCTGTTAGATGGAGGCGGTAGTTGTTCAAGCCTTGCCCCCGTTGTCCGTTCTCTGACATATTGTGGCAATCTACCACTCCTGGCATGTTCTTCCACCTCATTTTTCAAGTGGGAGCATTCATCGGTAGTGTGCCCATCCAGCTCATGGAATAGGCGGTATTTACCAGTTCTGCGCTCCCGCTCAGTAGGATCTCTCCTGGGTGGCTTTCGGTAAGGGAGTTGCCCCCGAGTATCAGTGTAAATTCGTTCCAGGCCTGTAGTCAGATCTGTGTACTGCCTGAATCTAGGTTCTCGGAATTTCTTCCGTTTATCAGGATCATCGTATCTGTCATCCTGTTTCCTCTTTCCTTTATCTACTCCGGACTGTTCCCTAGAGGTTCCTTCGCTTTGCGCGGCATTTGTTTCCTGCCTCTCAGCTCGTGATTCTTCTAATCGGATGAACTTTTCAGCTTTGTGATAGAATTCTTCGAGATTTTTCGGTGGATCTTTAGTCAGAGAATCTTTAAATTTGGTTCCTTCCCCGACTCCTGCCACCGCCGCCATCAAAATCATCGATGGATCCGGGCGATCTACAGAAGCCACTGTTGCATTGAATCGCAATAAGAAATCTTTTATGGACTCTCCGGTCCTTTGCTTTATCGAGGCTAAAGTCATCACATTCTTGGGTCGCGTCACATGGACCCTAAACTGTCTCATGAAGCAGTCTACAAGCTCGCCCCATGTTCTGATTGATCCAGTTTCTTGTTGCCTGAACCAAAGCGCAGCCAAATCCGACAAGTATAAAGGGAAGCATCGAGACATCACTTCCTCGGATGCTCCTAGTACTTCCATGTGTCTAATATATCTGGTGATATGCATGGTCGGGTCTGACCTCCCGTCATAAGGATCTAGCACTGGTAGTTTGAATTTTGGGGGGCATTTCTGATGTTTGGAGTGAACGGACTCCGGCTGACTTCTTCCAACCCTCCGCCAGACATTCCTCCTCTCATGATTCGTCGTATTAGACCAATCATTCTCTCATCTCCGTCCAGGGGTTGACCCCTGGCCACATTCCTGTCCTGCCCCTCGAGCCTTGAAGGGAATTCTGGTACATACTCTTCGGGTGGCTCGTTAGTGTAAGCATCGGCCCCAGCTTGTTGAGCTCCGTCTATTGGTCTTCCAGTATCGGACCCTGAGGGTCTGCCCCCAAGCCCTTGTTGATCACCTTCGGCTCCTGCATTCTGGTCTTGAACCTGACCTTCATTAGCTTCTATAATCCTGATTCCTTGTCTCGCTCTTGCAGTCGTTGTAGTTGGTCCAAGGTTTTGCACATTCGCCGCCCTCATTTGTTCAAGGAAATTCTGCAGCATCTCCTGTTGGGTCTTCACTATACTTTCACGTAATGAATTAGTCATAGCTTCCATCTCATCTCTAGTGATATACATCGAAGCCTGTCCCTCTCCAGCTCCAGAGGATGCTTCTTGGCTTCCTCCTTGTTGGCTTCGATCGGCTCTTTGTCTTGTTTGTCGAGTCATTGTCTCTGAGTCGGGATTCTTCAAACTCTTAAATCTGAATTCTGAATCTGGTGTAGTGGGTGCTAGTTCTTCTCGGTGAAAGCACTAAAGTGTTTGCGCCAAAATTGGTCACAAACCTCAAGTGTTGTGAAAGCACCAGTGTATGAATATAAATCAACAATATTCAAACACAAACCACAGATTTAAGCAAGCAACAAGTAGCAATTCAGAAATAATGAACAAGGACACACGATTTATAGTGGTTCGGCTGTCTCCGGCCTACGTCCACTTCAAAAGTTTTTCTTTTTATTGATGTTCCCTTGATGATTACAGTTGGTTACAGCAAGTTACAATGGATTATAGCTCTGAAACTTGAATGCAACAGCGATGATAAGGTATGGAATTGAATCCAGTAGAGTTTTGGCGCTTCAGAATTCCGATCCCCCTTTCTGAATGACTTGGGGCTCTATTTATAGGTGTAGGAGGCCGATATTTCACCTAAAAATCAGGTAGACCACTTCTGGCACGTGAGGGGGTCCACATGCCCGGCCTCAGGAAATTTGGGCCCACCTTGGGATCGATTCAAACTCCTTTCGAATCGATCAAGAATTCACCCAATCGAGACGAAATTTGGTGTGGACATTCTTCAGTGTGTAGGTTAGCTCCTGTAAAAATTTCGTTGCATTTGGACTTGTAGATTGCAAGATATGGTCGATTTGAGTTGACATTCTCGAGCAGGTTGCTTGCTTCGACTCGATCCCCTTCGAATCGATGGGTTCGACTCGATCGCTTCACGCGCTTTCGTGATGACGTGGTGCGCCTTCTTCGTGTCGATCCTCTATTTACTCCGAGTTGACTGGGTCGACTCCATGCTTTTCGCCACTTTGACTTAGTGGATTCGAGGACTTTCAGGGATTCGAACAGAGGCGTGTTCGTATTGATCGTGGTATGCTGCCGAGCGATACGAAGCTGTTGTAGATGGATTCGAAGTGGAGCAACTTCATGGATTCGAAGGACTTCAATTTGATGGATACGAAGTGGAGTGATCCCATGGATTCGAAGTAGGAGGGACTTGGTGGATTCGAATACATGCTCATTCGATGGTTTTGAACCTCGGGTTATTTGTTGATGAATGACCGATACGAAGCACACGACCTGCCGATGGATACGAAGCGGCACACCTGGACCAAATCGAACGAGTGCTTGCTGATGGTTGCGAAGTAAATGGAGTCGAACCGATGGATACGAACAGAGGTCGGTTCGAAGTGACTAACTCCTGATGGATTCGAACCTGATGGATTCGAATGGAATGAGGCTACCTTGTAATGACGGATTCGAATGGTATTGATTCGAACATGGACCGATACGAATGCTGATGGATACGAACAGCATACTCTCTCTAACTTGTATCGATCATATCTTGAGCGTACGAACTCGGTTTGACTTGAAATTTGAAACGCTGGCTTCTATAGCTTTGCTCATCATGTCTTGTCAATTGTGGCCCGATCCGGACTCGGACAAAATTCATCGATATCCATGGTTATCCTGCAATGTATGGTTGATATTCAAGAATAGTAATCATTGATTTTCAGCTGATTTTTGGGTATCTCATCTTTGCCAAAAGTTGGGATAACATTAACCCCTCGATGAATCAAAGACTACTCCCTCCTCAATGAGATCTTCTAGTTCTTGACGTAAATATAGATGCAGAAGCAAATCTAGCAAGTTCGTTTGTGGGAGTGCTAGACACCTTTCCCTGGACACATCTTTAGACTCTCAGCAGGTGAGCATGTTCTTTTAGTTAGCATTTTCTCTCCCATAATATTGAACTTGTTAAGACTTATTCAAGCATATTATATTAGATAAGAACACCAGATTTATTTATAACTAAATCGATGTTGATGTTGACTAGATCAAACAATTACAAACTGAGAGAGCTAACATCAACCTTAGATGAAAGTTTTGAGTTGGAACGTGAGAGGCCAAGGCTCGCCTGGGAGAAGATCTAGAAATAAACATTACTACAAAACAGGCCATTCGCATCGGTTGTTTACCCCCCTTTTGCATCAGTTCAACATCTGATGCATATGTAATCGATGCAACAGGCTTAACAGTTTTGCATCAGTTCTAAAATCAATGCAAAATGGTCCTTTTTTGCATCGGTTGTTACTAACAACTGCAAAATACGGTTGGTTGCTTGGACATAGCCCTCATGTTGCATCGGTTGTAATGAAAACCGATGCAACAAAGGAACTTGTTGCATAGGTTGTTGTTGGAAACCGATGCAACATAAAGTCTTTGGGTTTAAAAGGCTTCTTTGTTGCATCAGTTTTTTATAACAACCGATGCAAACTAATCCCTCTGTTGCATCAGCTATTTATACCTGATGCAAAAAAGCCATTATCAGGAATCATCATTACAGTACTCAAATAGACAATATAGATATATATATATATATACATATATATGTATATATATACATATATATGTATATATATACATATATATGTGTGTGTATATATATATATATATATTATTGATTATAACAAACAATCATTGCATGCAATATTACAATCTTTCAAAATTAAATTTGATGGCAAATACAAACTGAATAACATAATACCAAAATAAACATTATCAATCATTGTGTCAATAATCTATACAAATAATGGTTCATACATTCATTTTAGCAGCACAATTCAGGTCTTTAGTATAAGGTATAGTCTTAAGTCAGATCTTTAATTGGTACAACTATTAAGAAATAGTATAGTGAAAACCTTAAAAACTTAATGGAATCTTGAAAACCCAAAATTTTAGGCTTCAGCTCAAAACCATATGCTGCATTACATGTTTCCAATGTCAACTTGAACCTGGAAAAACAAGAAATAAACATGTTTTGACAATTTGGTTAATATATAAGACCTTGTGTTCCATTCTACGCAATTACTAGCTAGCACATGATAAATGATTCTCACCAAAATAACAAACCCCATTGTTTAAAATGAAATAAAGACCAACTAACTTAAAACCAAACTGAAGTTGATGTGACACTGACATATATAATATTTACCTGTATATTAAAGTACCAACAATAGTAATTCCCTAAAGGCTCTAGTATATTTGATTGTCGAAACTGTTTAACCCTGCTTGTATATTTGACGGTGACATATATAATATTTGACTTAATACTCATTCACCAGAAGTTCCTCAGGCAACTAATAATACAAATCCAAATAGTCTAGTGGGGAGGCCACTTCTCCCCTTAAACATGTGGAGGAATATACTGCATAAACATCTCAAACACATGTACCTACTATCGAAAATCATCGTACTGATTTATAAAGGGGAAAAGAACAAATTAGGCTTCAGACTTCTTACTGATTTTCCTGCCTTTCCTCTATTGAAGATGAGCTCTCTACATCTACTTTGTCTACAGAGCAACCACATGAACCTTCTGAGCAAACCAGCATCAAGATTCAACCAAATCCCCCTTCTCTATCAACTACACATACCAAGGAATAGCCAGTACTGATTGAAGGCACTACAAATATTACAGACGAAAAGTTAACGGACAGAATATTGATATACATTCAGATTCTGATGAATATACATTAGCTAATGAGATATTAGACGATCAATAGTAATTCATTGAAGAAGTGGCACAACACATCGAAGAAACTGGGAAACTAGAAAAAAATCATAAAGAATGTACCCTACATGTTAGAGGCAAATATGAAATATAAGAAGAAACATGAGAAACCACAAACCCCAATAGCTCCTCCTGAAAGATCAACTGGGGGCACTTCAAAATTAAATGAATGCATTTTCATGGAATGTTAGAGGCTTGAATACTAATAACAAAATGCTATCAGTGCTCAAACTTCTACAGTCTCATAGGCTATATCTTATAGCCCTTTTTGAGGCAAAATTAAATAATATAGCCATTGAGAGGTTCATGGATTAATTCCCCTCGCATTGGACATGCTTCCATGACAATGATATAAGAAAAAAGGACAGGATTCTCGTCATCATGGATGCTACATTTGGACTACTGTTTGGTAATTTACTATGTAATCGATGTTAAAGGGGATAAAACAATAAAAAAAATCAAAAGAGGATGAAAAAAACATTGCAGTACAGTATATACATAGATCTCTACTTCTGTTCGTTCGATTTTTTAGTAATGCTCAACAACAACAATTACCTCACTCAGACAACCGACCAATTTACCGTCTTCGGCTATTATTACTTGAACACACCAAATTTCCAGGTATACCGTTGACGTAGTCGTCAAACGAACATGGATCAGATGATTTTTGACCGATTGTTATACTACCGATGAAGTAAAGATTCTGAGGCTGTACAACGGGGCGAACCCATAGAGGCTATGAAGAAATAGGTAGATATTTGAGTGGAAGGCAGACGAAGAACTGTAACGCAATTAAACAATTGTAGGGATGGCCATTTTCAAACGATTTGTAGTTGTTAAACTGGGAAACTGGGGATTCGCAATTTTAGAAGATGATACGCAAGTTTTTTTTGTTTTTATTTGGGAGAAGGGATACGAATACTGGGGACGAACAAACTATTCTTTTTTCTTTCCTTTTTTTCTGCAATTCAAAGTGGTTGTTGGCAAGTTGGTGGGGAGGATAAATATTATGACATGGTTGTTATAGTTGCGGTAGCCGTCGTTATTACAACCAACTGTAACTATTACCGTTGTTGCCGGTTATAATTCTTATAACCGTTACCGCAACCGTCTATGATGGTTAACTGTCATATTTTCAATTTTGAAATACGTTGTAGATTTATTTTCAATTATATGTATTATTAATGATAAATTAATACAGCTCTAGTTGTTTTTTTGCAAATTTATTTACTTGTTTATAAAACGATCAATGTGTATGCACATATTATTAGTTCATGAAAACACGTATTATTAATGTACTGAGTTGTTTCTTTAAGTAGAGTTATTAATTTTTATACTTTAATGTTAAATATTATACAAAATAATCACATATGATTAGTATGATTAACCGCAATTTTCTAATTCTTCAGCCGTAACCGTTACCATTATAGACGGTAACCGCATGAACGGTTGGTACGGTTGAGCGGTTGATGGTCCAATCGGAACAGCTCTAATTATGACAACATGTATTGGAGACGGGAGGTGGAAAGTTAAATTTTTTTGAATAGGGATGAGTTAAAATGGTGATCCACGGATTGTCCACATCAGCATTGTGTTGATCCTGTTTTCTTGTGTAAATAATAGATAATAAATATTAGATAGATTCTATAGTGGGACGAGGTGCATTGGATTATATGAAAACATAGAGCTTAGTTGAGGTGTAAGTTTTATAACTAACATAAGTTTTGGTATTTTGGATATACAATCTAAGTTTTGCTTTTTCATATAAATTCTCATTTTGTTTTCAAATATAATTTCACCATTTCATCGCATCTTCTATAAAATGTCTGTAGTAATTCTTTAAAGGTTCATTTTTTGGTGTACTATTCTTCCCTTCAGCTTCTTTGGTTACAAACAGACCCAAAAAAGAAATGGTATAAACATTATTTGGGAAATATTCAAGTAATTTATATTTTTTGATAAAAAGATTGTTCTCTGATTGATTCTCAGCTACTTCATATTCAATTGAATTAAAACTCAGGTTTACAGAAAGAGAAAAAAAGGAAAAAGGAAATTTTGTTTTGTAGTTGTTGACATATAGATTATAATTATAAAGCCCAAGTCATGACTAAATCCAATATTAGCCCCTGATTATATTGACTATGATTATACTACTCAATTATCATCGAGGAACAGAAAGTTTATAAAAAAATCGTGCATGTAAAGAAGAGATACCTCATCCCGTGGTCTCCACAGGAGTTCTTCCACATATAATCTCCATGATGAGTACGCCAAAACTATAGGCATCGCTTCTCTCATTCAGCATTCCAGTGCAAGCATATTCTGATGCAACATAGCTGTGGGATAAATTAAAGAGATGTAAGAGCTAGTAAATGTCTCAATGTACCCGAACTCTTAAAAATAAATACTTATGGTCGAAATATGACAAAATTACCCGAATGTTCCCGTAACACGAGTTGTAACATGAGACACCCCAGAGCCCAAGTGTTTAGCAAGCCCAAAATCAGAAATTTTAGGGACCCAACAGTAAGAAGTACATTGTTTGCTTTCACGTCTCGATGCACAACTTTCGGTTCAATCCCCTCGTGAAGATAAGCTAAGCTGCAAAGCAAATCAGAATTCATAGATAAGAGGAGAATATAAATAAATAGCTACATTACTTAATGGAATATTGTTTTTACCCTTTTGTGACTCCTAGAATAATATGCATTCTAATATTCCATGTAAGTGGGCTGACATCTTCTGCTACATTAATATGAAGCCATTGGTCCAAAGTGCCATTATTGACATATTCATAAACAAGCATTCTAAAAAGAAAATACATATAAACTAAGTTCATATTTATTGAATTTGTTACAATAGATGTGAATATATATAGAAAATATATATATCAATTGTTCAAGTAATTTAGCTGCATCCATCTTCAATACAATATCCAAGTAGTTTGACAAGATGTTTGTGTCTGACACGGCCAATTACTTCCACCTCTGCTTTAAATTCCTCTTCTGCTTGACCTGGAACACCAAAGAACAACAATACTTCCAACACTTTGCCACCACTAACGCCGCCTCCATCTTACACTTTCACCCACAACAAAAAGAAATTTGCGAAAAGGTGCTCCTCCTCCACTCCTAAGCTTAACAGTCTATTGCATTGCATTATTAAACAAACAGATGACTAATCTTCTTTCTTCTTCTCCTTTTGTGTCGTCTTCGAACAAATGAATATAGTCTAGATTGTTAAGTACCTTAATACACCAACGCTTCCACCATCATTCTCAACAGCAACTTTGATCCAAACAAGAACCTGAGTTAAAATAATAGATATGATGTCAATGAATAAAAATGTATATGAAGTTAACATTAATAAAGATTGGTGATATCAAGTCAATACCAACAAATATTAAGGTCGATTTCCAATGCTATATTGATTTTCAGACAAAGATAGCATGTATATAAGAAACAGCTGAAATAAGCAGGAATCATGTATTGCAGTACCTCAGGTGTTATGAAAAAAACTATCGTGCATCTTAAAGTCGATGTTCTTCAATCATGAGAGTATTCGATATTGACTTTGGGATGAAAAAATGTTGTATCTTGGATGAATGAAATGTCAAACGAGCAAATGCAAGAAAATTGTAAAGTGAGATTGAACGAAATTACCCTGACTGGATATATGTGCGCTTGTCACATGAACCACACCTGGTTACAATCACCCTTTATAAAATAAGGGATAGGTTCCAAAAAAAATAATAATAATAGAAGTGACTATTTAGCCAAACTACATGTTTTTGCATTGAGTTTAATAAGTCTCAACGTCAACCTAACCTACGTCAACTTCCTGCACTACTACCCAGTGTGACAGAGACAAGCTTTGCAACTAAATGGAAATAGTAACACTTTACTTCAATTTCTACATGCATGACTTAACAAAGGCCAAAAATTATGTGGTTTTTATGGATCAAAGTCCTAAAATATGAAATCCTCTGGAGGACTAATTTAAATGCTTAAACTTTAAATTTCTAATCACGTTAAGTTAAAACGAAGATAGCTTAAATATAAAACGGTATGTGTTTAAAGTGAAGGGGACATTGAAACATCGTATTACCTTCTCAATTCATTTTTAAAAAATGGTAGAACTTGTGATACTATAAGCATATTCCATTTGATAAAAGAGTACTCATAAGTAAATAAGTATACTAGTAATTAAGTAAATATTACTTTGTCTTGAAGTTCTTGAAAAGAGTAACGTGTTATTAGATTGTTAAAAATATAATTAGAATCAGAAAAAGTCCCAAGTATTGAAGAGATAGTTGCTACATTAATGTTTACCGAACAAAGGCAAGTAAGGATAAAACAATACATACTATCTTCTACTTCCACATGATGCATGGAAATTTTAAAAAAGAGCAATGGATTAAGTGAAAGGTGCAAAAAGAAATCAAGGTAAGGAAAATCAATATACTTTCATGCACAGAGAGTGATGTAACTAGTTAACTCTAATAATGGGCAATGATAACTTCTTAAGCATGTAAACGTTAATTTCTAATTATTGTTGTTACATGCTTGATATTTTTTTATTGAACTGAAACTGGCAGTTTTAAATAGCCGTACAATGGTTACGAAAATAGTGGTTTAAAAACCATGATAAGCACAATGTTACCGAAAGTACAGTATTCAAATGATATCCGTCTGCATTACAGATGTTTCAAAATGAAATAACTTACCTCAACAGCTATGGGTTTCTGAAGTGAAGGTACAGGTAAGCGGAGCTTTCTAGTAAGAATTTTATGTTTTTCATACTTTAGCAATGCCTGTAAAAAATTAGAAAAAAAAAAAGAATTAGAAGGGCTAACCAGTCACTGCAAATGTCGATAAGCTATTTTTTCAGAAAGCCAGTAAATATGTAGAGATACAGAAATACTGGGCAACAAGTGCACGAGTTCAAAAACTTAGACTGCTAGTACATCTTTTAACAGTAGTGGAATTATGATATAATTCTTCAAACACGATGAAAAAGAGTAGATATATGTCCTGTAAGCACAATATTCCCTAGCGTGAAACGAAAACTGTCCCATAAACGTATTCATTTGATAATGCTGTAAAAACACGTCACACTTATTCATCTGAAAATACTAGTACATCAACTGTAACCATGCATTAAGTAAATAAAGCCTACTATCCTATTTACAGCATGAACATAATCAATGTTTTATTATAATTTTCTAATCAGTAATTGATATGCAAGTTACCATGAATGCAACTAACTATACTTTAAACAAAATGAAACTGGTATCGGTGGGATATATTCAGTACATAGTTTGATTCTAAAGACAACAAAACTATAGTTTTGTAATTAAATATTACAGCAATTCAGAGTAGCATGACTATTATCAACAACCTACTTGTTAAGTTACAATTTTCACCTATTTTTCACCAAACGAACGACCTCTCTCTGTCCAAAAGAAACAAAAAACAA
Organism: Allium cepa; assembly: GCA_030765085.1. Taxonomy (NCBI): domain Eukaryota; kingdom Viridiplantae; phylum Streptophyta; class Magnoliopsida; order Asparagales; family Amaryllidaceae; genus Allium; species Allium cepa. The sequence goes on along the minus strand of CM060938.1, from coordinate 23,719,912 downwards.
CGGAAACGGTTTTATTAGAAAAATGACAAACAGATAAAAAGGCAAAGTCTTTATCTTTTTATTGAATCTGAAATAAAACGACATATACTTTGCCTTTTTATTGTAATAAAAAATAAAATAAAACAGCAAATACTTGATTTTTATTGTAATAAAAATTAAATAAAATAGCAAAGTTTTTGGCTTTTTATTGTAATAAAAACTAAATATACCTCATCGCATAAGTTACTTCAATGGATGAATTGTTTCACAATAATTTGATTTTCTCAATTAAAAATAGCAAATAAGTTAATAGGACCTAACTGTGGAAAACATTTTATGACTCATATCATCATTTACCCCTAAATTTTATCATAATTTTACTTATCTATTTAAACATTTCCTCTTCTCAATATTCTGTTAAATCTGTTTAACAGTCCTAAAGTCCAACATTTAACACTTAGATTAGAAGAAAAGGAGAAGTAGCACATAAGTTATTTCAGTGGACAAATTGTTTGACAATAATTTGATTTTTTTTTCACTGAAAAATAGAATTGTGTCATCATTTGACCCTATATTTTATCACAATTTTACCTATCTATTTAAACACCTCTTCTTCTCAATATTATGTTAAATCTGTTTAACAGTGATAAAGTTAAACCAACAATTAGACGCGTTTTATGAAACATAGTTGTTCGGGATTTAACTAAAATTAAAATAAACTATCAGAACAGTCTAATAACGTTTCGTATTTGGCATTAATATAATTCCAAAAAATATGCAATAGCATTTTCATAATAAAATAAAAATTAACAGATGTACTTCTATAACAATAAATAGATCTAACCTTTTAAAAACTTTTCAGCTTTTTCCTCGCTCATTTGCCCTCCAAATATCACTGGACTAATCCCACTAGTGGGCTGCATATCAAATAATCACGAATAAACTTCACAAAATTTCCAAAACACACACACACATACAAAAAGACGTACTTTATTCGTTCTCCGTGACGTAGATTCCGGCGGTGCCGAGGGGAGTGGAGTCTCGAACCATGTTAGCAAATCGACGGTGGAGGTGTGTGGCTTGCGAACTGGAGTACTACGATCCATTGTCTGGCTTTCTCTCTCTTAGGATTCCTGATATGTATGCTTTTAGCTTCTTTTTTTAATTTGTGTGAGAAGAAAAGGGAAAGAGTGATCTTGAAACACTACGCCATAGATGGCCTTCTGCAACAGATTTGCAAGGTGTTGCCAGCTAAAATGTTGCGATAGGTATGCTGATTTTTGTCTATTGCAACACACGCTTTAAGGTGTTAGCATAGATGTCGGCAAAATGTTGCAATAGCTATAGCTGTATTCAAATTAAAAAATTAATAAAATTAGCAATCCGCGTGAATACGATCCAACGATCTATATTTAATCCGACTGTTAAAATGGATCACCGTTGCACTTTTTACCAAATTTTCGTTTTCCCGCGTATGTTGTTGTAGATCCCCTTTCAGTTTTCAATTCATAATTCTCAAATCAAAAAGCAAATTCACGAAATCCAGCAAATTCATACTTCCAATTCGCGATTAGAATCAATTCATAATTCTCAAATCAATTCGCGTGGAGATGGAAGATGATTTCAGGCGATTAGAATAAATCAAGTATCAAGTTCCAATTCACGATTCATCTTCTTTGGGGATCCGCAAGTCTGACTGATGAAGTCGCCTGTTGCTTCATGTTGCGTTCAGTGCTTGGAAAGTTTGCTGAAGATTGCCGAGATAGAGGCTTGGATACTACTGAGATTACGATGCCACTGGCCGGTGATGCTATGTTTCAGATCCATAGTGGCTCGCAGTGCCATCATTCGATCTAGAAGCGAAATAACAGCAGACAACGAATGTTGTGTTTCAGATCTAGAAGCAAAATCAAGGACGTCATCTTCAAATTCAGTATCTCAGACTCAAGCATCTTCTCAGCAGCAATCTGTTTTGCATATGAAGGCTTCTGGTTTGTTTTTTAATATTATTCGTGTTTTTTGATGATTTCTTCTTCAGTTTTTGAAGCTTGGGAATATGTTAGCTTATTAACTTTGGATATTTTGCAGCTCCTAAGAGAAAAATTCATTTTATAAAATATGTATCCAAATGAGTTCAGATTCTTGATGGATACTAGTTTTGTTGTACAGTCAAATTTGGTATTCACGCTCAACTTATATATTTAGTTTGTTAGATATATATCTAACCTTAAGTTTGTTAGATATATTTAGTAAATTTTAACTGAAATGTAAGATACATGTCGAACTTCAAAAGCTGGGGTGATTTTGTATGTACTTTGATGGAACTTTATTTTATCAACAGATGTAGACAAACAGTCGAATTTGAATGAAAATGAAAATTCTTTTTCCCTAAACAGCGTCTACTTACCTCTACTATTGTATATCTACAAGGTTGAAGTATGTGGAACAAGAATTGGCAAAAAAGAGAGGTAAGAATCTTGAGTCAGGAAATAAAGAGGACAATGATCCGGTGGATGAATTATATGTTGTACCTGAGCATCTTAAGGTTAGCTTTTGAGTGTGATTATGAAGTGTAAACTGCTACTCCATTCTCGACTGGTAGCTTAGCAGTTTGTATTTTTAGAATTTTTAGAATTTCATAGGATGTACTGATGATTGTAATTTCTAAATACCTGGTAGCTTAGCAGTTTACATTTCATAGAATGTATTCATGAGGCAAATGTGGTAAATCTTTCTTGACTGGAAACCAATGATTAGAAATGACCATAATGTTGATTAACAGGTTGTGGCATTTGTCGTTTGAAATATTTGATGTTGATTAACAGGTTTGGTTTCTTAAGAAAACAGACCATATTTTGATTGTGATCCATACATCAGTGTACAAGTGAATGGTAGTCAGCCTCTGGTATTTAGATATTGACCCACTCGCCCATGTGCTATAAAGAAAAGAAAATGTAGGCAGACTTTTCTATAACAGGATTCTACAGCGAACTAACTGAAATCACTTCCTCCGCATGTTACTTTCAGGTATGCACCAGATTCTTTTTTCCCCTCGGCTTCTCTTGTCTATCGTATTTTAAACCATGCATTATTCCACAACCAGGCGGTGTTGCTTCTGGATTCAAACATGCTGAAGTTAATGAGGATGAGCATGAAACATGGCTATTTGTTTGTAGGGGAAAGCTCATGGTCCATGTCGAGGAGGTAACTTTTATCATGTTGCCCTGGTAGACTTTGTGTTATTTTTATTGCAAAAACTTATTGCATTAGAGCCGTTGTTTTTAGGTTCCTTTTGCTAGAACTTCTCTGGGACACGACGACATATATATTTTGGATACAAAGACTAAGATATTTCAGTTCAATGGTTCGAAATCTTCTATACAAGAAAGAGCAAAAGCTCTCGAAGTCGTGCAATACATAAAAGATACGTATCATGATGGAAAATGCGATGTTACAGCTGTTGGTGTCTGTATTTGTCAGCGTCAGTGTACGTATAAATTGAAACTGCATATGTAATGAGTGAACTGAGTGATGTAGTGAGGAATATTTGTATGTGAATATCAGTGTTATATATCATTGAATTGTAAAATAGTGGAGTCGGGAATTTGTACTATTTCAAATGTTGAAATAAAATATTTATTTAAATAAATTACTGTTTAAATATCAAATTCTGTGCAATAGCATTTTATTAAATAAATATTTATTTCTATTAAAAAATCAAATATGCTCTACATTGTGGGCTCCACAACTTCAGAAAGTTAATATCTATAGCAACAATTTTGGAATGTTGCTACAGATACCTATGGGTGTTGCCATAGACCCAAATAGGGTTCTATTGCAACAATATTACTTATGTTGCCTTAGATAGTCAAAATGTTGCATTTGAGGTCTAAGGCAACGACAAAAATTGCATCACCCTAAAAGTGTTGCCATAGACCTATGACAACATTTTTCGGGCCTGAGCCAACATTTTTTTTGTGTTGCAGAAGGTCATTTATGACGTAGTGAAACTGACGTCTTTGTGCAGTGTGATTAAATATTGTACGTTTTGTAAACAATGTTGCTAAAGGATGCAAATTAACGTAGTTGCATTGGTTGACTTTAAAACTGATGCGACTAAAACTATTTGCATCGATGTATTTTCTTCGGTTGTTGGTGACAACTGATGCAAATTTGATTTTTTATTACCTATTGCTTTCCACGTACTAATTGCATCGGTTATTAAGATAGAACTGATGCAAATAGTTCTATTTGCATCAGTTTTTACTTCAACCGATTCAAATGAGGCGAAGCAATATGCACTTTTTGTACTAGTGAAAAGATTTTTATTAGACAATAAAGTATGTGTAGTACTAATTCAATAATCTAAAACTGAATCTCCTAGCTTTAGTTTTTTAAATTCAATTAGAGGCAACTCCCTTAATAAAGGGGAGTTCATCCCAGCTCTTGGATGCTCGAGGAGAATATTATCGATGTGGCCTAAAGACAAATATAACTTTCTAAAGTAATAACTAATTGCCACTCACTTCATATAATTTTGCAAGATCATCAAAATAATCAAATTATTAACACCATTAACATTTACGCTCCTAATAATAGAGCTCACAGACAACTCCTTTAGACTAAATGTGAAAACTTCCATAAACTCTCCTGTGGTCCATGGCTTGTAAGGAGAGATTATAATATGACCGGATTTATTGATGAGTGATTACTTATAAGGGAGACTAGTAGACATGGAATAATTTAACAATTTTATAAACCAAAATAGACTTATTGAATGCTCCTTATTGGTTGAATATTCATTTGGTTTAATGGTAGAGAGTCCCCTTCCATCGCTTTACTAGACATATTTTTCATTAGTGAGGACCGGGAAGACTATTTCCCTCTATCCATGGCTATTGGTTTAGCTAGCATCCTCTCTGATCATTGCCCTATCATTCTTATCACCAGTGATGAAATTTCTAGATATAGCCTTTTAAATATGAAAAATGTGGCTAAAAGAAAAGAACTTCGAAAACCTCATAGTTGCGAAACAGAACTCCTTAAACAACAGATTATCGAAACAACACTGCTAAAAAACATGTATTTAGTTGAGAGAGCTAGGATCATGCTTGAAAGGCTGGAATATAAACTTTTCCTGAAATATTAACACTAAAAAATAGAATACACTTAAGAAAATTTTAGATTTAGATAAACTAGGCGAATAAAGTATTCTAACTAGAGATGAAAATTCAAGATTGCATACCCTAAAAAGGGGAAAAATAGATTAATGGACCTAGAGGAAAGTATATGGAAACAATGATCTTGTTTCCATTGGAGTAAAGAGAGGGATACAAACACCAAATTCTTTCAGCACATTGCAAATGGCATAAATCGATTGAACTCTATTAATTCTATCAAGTTTAATGACATGGAATATAAAGAGCAAAGGGATTTAAACAATATATTTAACAACTATTTTAATGAGATTTATGGTAATAGATGTAGCCATAGGTTTCGTGCTAAGTAGCCAGCTCTTTACCATAACTTCGATAGCTCCCTAACCTATCTAGAATCTTTATTTTAAGAGGATGAGGTTTGGGAAGGTGTTAAGGGTTTGGCGAGCGAGAAAGCTCCTTGACCTGACACGTTTCCTCTATTTTTATATCAAAAATTCTAGACCTCGGTAAAAAAGATATTATGCAAATTTTTGAAGAACTCTAATCACTACAAGAAAAACTATTTACTGTTGCCAAAAACTGTGGCATTTTATCATAAATGCAACCAAAAATATTTTTTCCAAAATATGTTTCGTGACCAAATTTTTTTTGTTCCTGCTCCTTAGAAAACTTTTTCCACCTAACCAAAAATAAACGTGACCAGTCATTGTTTTCCATCTCACGTATACTTAGAAAACTCTCTCCCCATTTCGATCTACTTTTGCAGATTTTTTTCCCCTTTTCAATCCTCGCGGCAGCCAGCAATCGCTCAAATTTCATCAACTGAAGATCAGGTTCCCCTTTTCATCATCCACTCCGTCCTTGCTCAACGTCCTCACGGCATTGCTCAACATCCTCGCGGCAGCCAGCAATTGCTTAGGTATATTTAGATACGAATCGTCTAAATGATTTTGTGATTCGATTTTGTGAATCTATTTTGATTTAACCCTAATTTGCATGCATTGTATATTCGACTTTCTGCCTAATTTCTAACTGAAATTTTTGATTCACCCCTAATAACAAAGATCTTGTATTCAACCCTAGTTTACACCTTTATATATTTATGTTTTTTAATAAATGAATGAAAGCTTGGCTATGTCAAGGGTTAAACTGTGCAATTGTTATACCGTTTTAACGAAAGTACAAATTTTGTACACCAACTAAGAATAATCACAAAATTGAATTATGGAAGATATTGAATATCAACATGCCTGGACATGGACAGTCTGGCTACACCCATGATTTTGTCAAAATTATCTGTAATACTAGACTCCAATTTGAAAAATTAGAGCAGTAGTGAATTGCAAAGTAATACATAATCTTTTTCCTTCATATGTTAAGACTTTGAGAGAGACATGATAGTTAAGTAAGTCTAATAAAAGGAGTTGCATGATCCATACATTTACCAATCTGTTAATGTGCAATTAATATAACTTACATCACAGAGAAAGTCATCCATAAGTGTCTTCATCATGTCTTTTGTCCTATAATTAAAAGAAACCAGGCAAATGGTAAATGGCAAGTGGCTTTGCATGAAACCTGGAAGCAGTCGGCAAATATAAATCAAAAACAGGGATGCATGTTGCATCCATTTATATGATGTAAGGTTTTACATAGATTCCATATGGGTCACTTTAGGTGTTACGGCCTGCATGACTTCAAGCAATGCCTTCCAAGCAAAAAATTAGTTTCTTTCTTTTATCTATAATTGCAATTATTTAATGCATATGTAATCAAGTCTGTTATCCGGAAAGTAACCATCTGATCACACTCCTTATCTTTGTCACTTTCAACTAGTTTCCATTTAGATGACTCTTATAATTTTGCATCAAGGACGTAGTAGTTTTATATAAGTTAGATTTAGTAGTTGCAGAGCTTGAAAAATAATTTATTTTATTAGTCATATTGTTTGTCTTCAAATATAAATGTAATTGATTTAGACTCTTTATATATTTTATGACCCCTGTAATAAATTTTATGGCCTATGTAATAAATTTTACGTCCCATTTTTCTAGCCATGGTGTAGATCAATTTTATGGCCTGTGTAATAAAATTCTATGCTATAGCATTGCGTTGTTTTGACCAAACCTTCAAACCATTTATAGCCTGTGTAATAGGAATTAAAAAAAAGTGCTTATTAGATAACACCAGAAATATACGTAACCAGCTTTACAACTGTTCCTAAAGCAGCAAAAAACCTATTACCATGTTTTAAAATATAGAATTTGTTAGAAGTTTCACTTCAAAATATCATATTCATTCGGTGTAATTATACCGAATGAACTGATTTTTCAGTAAAACCTACATGTATGAATTCACTTACACTTGTTCATAGTTTATTAACAAAAATTCATTGAACCGTCATTGAACATAGTTTTATTTGGCTAATCTTTAGAATGATTGGGTGGCCCGATATTAAGAAGTACTACTAGTAATTTATTTTAAAAAAAATTAGTATTAGACATAGGAAGAGGAGGTGTCGTTAATTACTCAAAGATTGGAACTTATTTGCCTTCATATGTCGATGATGGTTAAACAGGTGATAAAACAATGCTTAACTTAATATGTATTTTGTGAATTAGAACATGTAATATAATATTAAACTCAATTTCTTTTTTATTTTTTTAACTTTTGTCATAGAACTAGCATAGAGTACAGACAAGAAGCAATGAATTTCGTGCATGCTGCAAAGAGGAATGTAAGAAATGTAGAAAAATTTTATGCCCTTGCAAAGATTGTTGGAATCTTAGTCGTCATGATGATCACATCATCGTTGAACATTTAATTATTGGAGGAATGGATCCTAAATACATACACGGTGTATGGTTTAACCATGGCGAACAGATAATTGAAGAGAAGAAAACAAATACGTTTGACGTATATGATTTATTCAAGATGATTCACTATGAAGATGAAGATTTTTTGAATGATGGTTTTTTTTCATGATGACAAAGATAATTTTGATTCTTAGGGTAAAGAGGATGAGTTACTCAAGAACTTGGAAGATGCAGAAACACCATCATATCATGGTTGCACAGATCACATAAAATTATCTGTCATCACCGTCTTGTTTAATCTTAAATATGAGACTGGCTTGTCTGATATTAGGTTTGATAAGCTTTTAACTATGCAACACTTATTTTCCCGAAGAATAACGTGCTTCCCAAAACCTTATATGAAGTAAAGAATTTTTTTAGAACATTCGACATGGGTTTTGAAAAGATACAAGCTTGTGAGAATGACTGTTGCCTTTTCAGAAAGGAATACCAAGATTTAGATATTTGTCCAAAATGTGGTTCTTCGAGATGGAAGAAAAAATCAAGATACTAAAGATGTTATAAAAGGTATTCCAGTTAAAGTGTTGAGATACTTTCCAATAATTCCGAGATTTAAAAGAATGTATAGATCTCAAAAGATGGCAACATATTTAAGATGGCATATTCAAAATACAAGCAAAGATTGAAAAATGAGTCATCCTATGGATTCTATGACATGGAAAATGGTGGATGAAAATATAAATCGTTTTCATCCGATCCATGCAATCTTAGCCTTGGACTTGCTACAAATGGATTCAATCCATTTTCCATGTTGAGTTCGAACATAGTTGCTGGCCGGTAATGCTTGTGACATACAATCTTTCGCCTACGTTGTGTATGAAGAAAGAAAATATTATGTTATCTTTACTTATTCCAGGCCCAAAGCAACCTGAAAATGATATTGACGTATATTTCGCCCCTTTGGAGGAAGACTTGCATCATTTGTGGTGTAATGGGATTAATGCTTACGATGCATTCAGTAAAACTTTGTTTAAATTGAATGCAACTTTGCTATGGACGATTAATGATTTTCCAGCTTATGAAAATCTTACTGGATGTCGTATGAAGGGGGAAAAAGGTTGCCCATTACGTGGTGTCAATACCCATTCTCATTGGTTGAATCACAGTCGAAAGAGCGTCTACATGGGTCATAGAAGATTTCTACCTACTTTAGATTCACGGAGGAAGCAAATGGCATTGTTTGATAACACCATAGAAAAAGGTAGTGCTCCTAGAATTCTAACTGGGAGAAACATTTATGCATTGTTGAAGGATTATCCAAATGATTTTGGAAAAGAAAAAGAAGAGAAAAGTAAGAAGAGAAAGTGTGCTTATGATGTAGAATATGAGTATGATAATATTAACAATTCCACAGAATTGGAGCTATCAAGATGGAAGAAAAGATCGATTTTCTTTGATTTTCCATATTGGAAGTTAGCAGTTAATTTATTTATTTTTCATTGTTTTAACATAATAAAAACCCAATAATGCGTTATAGTTTTGGTTTTCGCAGGAACTTCCATTACGTCACAATATAGATGTAATGCATGTGGAGAAAAATATCGGTGAAAGCCTATTGGGAACGATGTTGCATGGTAATAAATCAAAAGATGGAACCAACTCTGGAAAGGATTTAGAGGATTGGGGAAATCGAAATGAGCTTCATGCCAACCTCGTAGGAATAAAGCATATCTTCCACCGGCTCCACACAAGTTGTCAAATTCCGAGAGAAAAATATTTTGCAAAAGATTATACGATTTCAAAGGATCAGATGGCTACTGTTCAAATTTGAAGAATCGGATTTCGTTGCATGATTGCAAAATTAGCGGATTGAAGTCACATGATTATCATGTATTAATGCAACAGTTATTGCCAGTAGCATCGAGAGGATTAATGGCAAAGAAGGCAAGAAAAGAAATAATTCGCTTATGTTCTTTTTCAACAAATTATGTCAACGTGTTCTTGATAGAGAGAAGGTAGAACAAATCAATGTTGAGATTATTGAAGTTTTATGCAAACTTAAAATTTTTTCCACCATCCTTTTTTTTGATATAATGATACATTTATCCATTCATCTTGGAAAAGAAGCACTAATGTGTGGACCGGTTCATTTTTGTTGGATGTACCCATTCGAACGATATATGAAGACACTTAAAGATTATGTAAGAAACTATGCATGGCCAGAGGGATGTATTGCAGAATCCTATCTTGCAGAAGAATGCACAATGTTTTTTAATGAATTTTTGAAAAAACCTAGACATATAGAGGAGAAAGAACCTCGAAATGAAGATTATGAAAGCAATGTAATACCTTATGGATGTCTGATATCAATGTCCAAGACAGTTACATTTTCAGCTAATGAGAAAGAAATGGCTCATTTAGCCGTGTTAATGAGTATGAATGTGGTGGAACTATTTGTAGAGTAAGTTTATGTTACATTATCTTAATCATTTTGATGTGTTCGTAATGCTATTTATAACTTATAATCACTTGTTTTATACTAGTTTGCATTTGGAGAAATTAGAAAATTCAGACCAGCGCATGAGAAAACATGCGACTTTACTTTGGGACACACATACAAAAAAATTTGCCGATTGAATTAAAAGGAAGGTTAGATAGATTCCAAATATATTCTCATTTGAGTACTAATATTACTCTAAAATATTCGTGCTAAATGGAATTTGTTGTAGATACCTATTGCCTCCAAGGATCATGATGACATGTCAAGATGGACTGCTTTGGGTCGAAGAAGGATGCCTTGTCTTACAAAGGATATGTTATCAATGATCAACGTTTTCATATAAAAGATGTAGGGAGGGAAACTTAGAATTGCAGGGTGACCTTTGATGCGACTACTGTGTGTAGAGCAAGTTAAAAAGATATGTCTGAAATGGTTGATGTGGTCACTTATTAAGGAATATTGACAGATATAAGTTTATTAGATTATCATTTGTTTAATATCCAGTTTTTAAGTGTCGTTGGGCGTATAAAGGAAATGGAGTAAAAGTTGATGATGATGGGTTCACTCTTGTTAATTTACATCAAGCATCGTTTTCAAGAGATCCATACATACTTGCATCTCAAGCAAGACAAGTATTTTATTCAAGAGAAAATGATGATTCTAATTGGTATGTTGTAATGAAAGCACCATCAAGAAGTTTTAATGATTTACAAACACATGATTGCATCAAGGAAGATATCCAAGCCGTGGAAGATTATGAAATAACCGAAATGGATGATGAAGATGTTAGCTATGTTAGGGAGGATTGCGAAGGCATAATTAAGTAGATTATATGTTCACCTATTAAGTCAGATCCATACATTAGGCTAATGCATTAGTCATAGTTGTAGACTCATTTTACTCTCCGAATGTCTATTTTTATTTTCGCAGGTTATGTTACTCATTTTGTATTTACTAAATTCACTATCAAAACTTGTTTTATTAAGGAATGAAAGCATGGATTCATATTTTATTGTCTTGTTACTCATTTTGCTGGATTCATATAATTTATTCATTGAATTAGAGTAGCAAACAATTCCAGTCCATTTGCGGTTCTAATTAATGTAATATTATGATTTCAATTTGTTAATGAAATAAATTCATATCCACTATGAACCAACCAGTTTTAATTTGTGATTGTTATTTGTACGAAGCATGAATATGTGACACAATAAACTACCATCTCAGGCAATCTTGGCCTAGTTCATTGTCTGTTATGTATTTGTAATGGAATAGCCCATAGCTATTGGTTTTTTGAACTAAAATAATATGAATTATAGCATGCAAATTTTCATCTGATAGTTCTGAACTAATGCTTTTCTATTCCTGTTTTCAATTGTTCAGTTGGTACTTGAAGAATTAAAGTCAGCAAATTTGGCTCTATAACTATCCCACATCGTCACTCAACTTCGAGGATTTGCAGGCCCCCATTCTGTTCATCCTGAAATCAAGTAATTTTGAATATATTAAAACTTTATATGATAATTGTGTTTGTACTTAACCGTGTTGAAAATAATATATGTGCCTGATAAAAAAAAAGTTGCATGCATACAGATGATCAACACTGCATAAGATAAAGTGTATGTCTTGTTCGATTAACTATTTAATAACCTGCTCGAAGAAATTTACACCATATTTAATGTTATATTTCCCTTTTTGCATCTAATCTGGTATATATTTGTTTTAAAATAACTCAAGATTTCATTTGTAATGAGGTGCGGATGTAACAAAAATATCGGTTGCCTTGGATATGTTTTACCGATTAAGTTATTTTCAATCAGGATGCTTCTATTAACAAAACAACTTGGATGCATATCCTGTTCATAAAGTCTGTGTTTATGAGTACTTAATGTTCATAAAATAATGCATATCATCTTCTACTAGTTTGTTGCCAAAGAAGCATGATGACGCAGCGGATTTTAAGAAAACAATGAAATCGATGGAATTAGCAATCGGTGAGTTGAGAATACTGCAATGCCCAAATTCGTTGATCCGAAGATACCGAATTTTAGCTATCTCTGACTCGTTGATCCGAAGATACCAGGAAAGAGATCTACGATTCTTCGACGTTGATCTTGTGCACAAGATCCGTGAATCGGCTTCACAAACGAAGATTCGAGCGCACTCGAATGACATAGGTGGAGATAGGAGATCACACTCGACTACCAATTGGAAGAAAGCACAAAGCAATCAAAAGGAATTTTATTCAAAAATCAACAACCTTTACAAATGACACAACGTGCCTATTTATAGGCTTACAACTCAATACACGACTTAACAAAGCGGTACAACAAACACACACAAACAATCTAAACACTATAACAGTACATGACTCAACTTGACTCGGGACTTAAAATAACTCGGAATCGACTTAATGTGACTCGGCCACGTTCAAGTGACTCGGTAACGACTCAGGGCTAGCTCGGCAATGACTCAAGGAGATTTCAGCGACTCAAAGAGATTGCCGCGACCTTATGAAATTGTCACGCGACTTACTGGGAGCAACGCATATTTCGTTCGCGACTTTCAAAATAAATATGATTCGTTCGCGACTCAATGAAGTTTCACCCTACTGGAAATTGGGGAAACTCATTCGCGTTTAGTTTTTTTTGTTTTTTTGGGTCGGGGAACGAGCTAATAGGGGGACGAGCTAAGTCGTGGCTATGGGGAAAAGAGTGGTTCGCGAGATTGATCTGTGTCATGAGTCGGTGATGGATGGATCGTAGGTCGTGGGGTAGAGTTGAGTCGTGAGTCGGTGGTGGGTTGAGTCGTGGGTCGGTGAGGGGGACGAGTCGTGGGGAAATGGATGGGGATGAGTCGCGGGTTGTGGGAAATGGCGATGGGGATGAGTCGCGAATTGTGGGAAGTGGCGATGGGGATGAGTCGTGAATTGTGAGGAGTTGGGTCGTGGATGGGGAAACGGTGTTAGGTCGACCCCTGTTTTTAAGGTACGTACTTCATCATCCTCCCCTTGTTGGATGGAATTCGTCCTCGAATTCACACTCTCGTCAACTTCATCAAGTTCCTTCCCATGATACGGAATTAAATGTTTGACATTGAAAACATCAGAAGTATGAACATTTTCCGACAACTTTAACCGATACGCATTATCATTAATCTTCTTCAAGATTTCTACTGGTCCAATCTTTCGAGCCTTCAGTTTGTTGTAAGTTCCAACCGGAAAACGATCTTTCGTCAAAACGGCATATACCAAATCTCCCGCTTTGAAGACAACATTTCTTCGTTTCTTATCCGCCATTTGTTTATATTTCTCATTTGTCTTTTCCAATCGTTCCTAAACGATTCTATGGCATTCCGTCAACCCATCAACAAAATCAGCAGCTCGTTTAACTGTCCTCTTCGGTTGTGGTACTACTGCCAAATCCAACGGTCCCCTGGGTAAATGTGAATATACAATCTGAAATGGACTGAATCCCGTACTACGATTCACCGCATGATTATGAGCAAACTCTGCCTGGCATAACTTCATGTCCCAACTCTTCAGATTGTCCTTTACAAGACATCGCAACAGATTTCCCAACGATCTGTTAACAACTTCGGTCTGTCCGTCCGTCTGCGGATGGTACGCACTACTGAAATTCAGCTTCGTTCCGACCATCTTCCACAAACTTAGCCAAAAGTGACTCAGAAAACGAGTATCTCTATCCGACACAATAGATTCTGGTAACCCATGAAGTCGATAGATCTCTTTGAAAAATAACTGAGAAACACGAACAGCATCTGCCGTTTTCTTACAGGCAATAAAATGTGCCATCTTCGAAAACCTGTCCACCACAACAAATATAGAATCATTTCCCCTCTGAGTTCTCGGCAAACTCAAAACGAAATCCATGCTGATATCAACCCATGGTCTAGTAGGCACCGGTAATGGATGTATAATCCCGCATTCGTCGCTGTTCCTTTCGAAACCTGACAAATATGACATCTCTCCACAAATCTCTCTACCTCTTTCCTCACTGATGGCCAAGAATAAGACTGAGAAATCAACTGCAATGTACGATCTCTGCCTACATGGCCTTCTTCATGTAACTCTTTGATAATCTTCATTCTCAAACTGCAATCCGGTACGCATAAACGATTCCCTTTAAACAGAAAACCATCCACCAACACAAATTCATCAGTACTTCCTTCCTTGACTTTTTCAACAAATTTCTTAAAGTAAGAATCTTCTTCAATCTGTTCTGGCAACAATTCAAACCCGGTCACCTCAACTTTCATTGTTGTCAATAAATGATTCCTCCTGCTCAAAGCATCAACTACACGGTTCGTCACCCCTGATTTGTGTTTAACGACAAAAGTAAACTGCTGTAAATAAGCAATCCATGATGCATGTCTCGCTGAAATCTTGTCTTGCCCTTGCATATGCTTCAACGCCTCATGATCAGTATAAAGAACAAATTCTTTCTGAAATAGATAGTGTCTCCAATGCTTAACAGCTTGTACCACAGCATAGAATTCGACATCATAAGTGCTATATCTTATCTTTGCTCCCGACAACTTTTCACTGAAATATGCAATAGGACGCCTATTCTGACTCAACACTCCCCCAATTCCAACCTTCGACGCATCAGTATGCAATTCAAACAACAACTGAAAATTTGGTAAAACAAGAATCGGCGCTGTCGTCAATAGTTCCTTAATCTTCTCAAAAGCAACCCCCGCTTGCTCTGACCATACAAACTGTTTTCCTTTCATGCAATCAGTAACTGGAGCCATCACGCTACTGAAGTGTGGAATGAATCTTCGGTAGAATGAAGCCACCCCATGAAAACTCCTCACCTCTGTAATTTTCCTCGGCTGTGGCCAATTTCTGACTGCTTCAACTTTATTCTGGTCCACCTGTATACCTTCTCCCGAAACAACATACCCCAGAAATAAGACACTATGCGTCATAAACACACATTTCTTCGTAGCAGCATGAAATTGTTCCTCACGAAGAATAATCAACACTTCCCTCAAATGTTGAACATGCTCCTCCGTACTCCTGCTGTATATCAGAATATCATCAAAATACACCACCACGAATTTCCCAATAAATGGTCTAAAGATTTGATTCATCACCCGCATGAACGTACTAGGCGCATTTGATAAACCAAATGGCATAACCAACCATTCGTATGACCCTCCCTGGTTTTAAAAGCAGTTTTCCACTCATCACCTGGTCTAATACGAATTTGATGATATCCGCTCTTCAAATCAATCTTCGAAAAGATAGTTGCCCCACTCAACTGATCTAGTAAGTCATCCAACCTCGGCATTGGAAATCTATATCTCACTGTAATCTTATTCAATGCTCGACTGTCAGTGCACATCCTCCACGTTCCGTCCTTCTTTGGTACTAATAAAGCTGGCACAGCACATGGACTTAAACTTTCCTGCACACGTCCCTGTTCAAGCAACTCTTCCACCTGCCTCCTCAACTCTTCATGTTCCTTTGGACTCATTCGATAATGTGGTCTATGCGGCAATACTGCTCCCGAAACAAGATCGATTTGATGTTGAATGTCTCTCAGTGGCGGTAACTCCTTAGGCAACTCTTTTGGAAATACATCTTCAAATTCTTTCAAAACGGGCTTCACTTCTTCTGGAATTTCAACCTCTTCGTTACACTATCGTCCAATCAACAAGTACACTTCAGGTTCTTCTTCGACTTCCTTGACAAACTCCTTCAAAGTTAACAGAGTTTTCAATTCTTCAATTTCCTCCAGCTTGCTTTCTTTCTGTTGCTGCTTCTTGAGAACTAACGTGATTTTAGTACCTTCAAACATGAAACTGTAGCTATTAGCACGACCATCATGTTGTACTGCTCTATCAAACTGCCATGGTCTGCCCAACAACAGATGACACACATCCATGTCCACTACATCGCACCAAATTTCATCTTTATATTTCTTCCCGATTGAAAATTTAACACAAGCTCTTCATCCAACTTTCACCTCACCACCCTTCCTTAACCATGCTAACTTGTATGGTTTAGGATGTTTCTCAGTCTTCAACTCCAATTTTTTCACAGCCTCTGTAGAGATAATATTATCACAACTCCCGGCATCAATAACAAATTTACAGACTCTTCCAAGAATAGTGCAAGTAGACTGAAATATGTTATTCCTCAACCAGCTGTCTTCCTCCTCTTGCTTCGGTGTCAAACAACTTCTCCTCATCATTAGTGAATATCCTTCGTCTCCCGACAACAAGTCTTCTTCCTCAATCGGTAAGGAATTAGAACACTCTGCCTCTCCTTCCTCTTCTTCAACCTCAGCTATCATAGTTCTCTTCTTCGGCTTCAGACACTCGTTGCTTTTATGACCCATCTCCTGGCAATTGTAACATTTGAATCCACTGTTAACCTTCGCATTCTCAGTCTCCTTCACAACTGGTTTTGTAACAGCTTTAGGAACATTAGAACTTCCACTGACTCCCTTCACTTGATTGTTAGAATTAGTAAACACACCACCTCCATGCCTTCCCTGCTTCTCCCAAGCCAACGCTTTCTGATGTGCCTCCGCTACAGATCTTGGATCGAACATATTAACCATATCCTGGATCTGCATTCTCAGGCCTCCAACAAATCTAGCAGTCAGTTGTTCTTCTGTCTCCATTATATCATTTCTGGCAATGAGTTGGTAAAATTCATCTGCATAATCACTGACCGACTTCGTCCCCTGCCGTAGATTCTGCAATCTCTGGTACATGAGTGATTGATAGTTGTATGGAAAAAATGTAGCTCTCATCATTTTCTTCATTTTCTCCCAATCAACAATCTTCGACTTTCCCATCCGTTCTCGGGTAAGTTTAGTTTGCTGCCACCACGCCAAAGCTCTTCCCCTCAATCTAGTAGCAACCAACTTCACTCAACGATTCTCCGGAATCTCCTTGAAATCAAAGATTTCTTCAACATTAGATAACCAATTCAAGAATTCTTCTGCAACCATTCCACCCTTGAACTCTGGAATTTCCATCTTCATTCCCGATTCCTATCGACGATCGTCATCTACATCTCGATTCTGACGTCGTGTTTGTCTCTATCTCGATAGTGAACACTTTCCCTATCACCATCAAACTCCTCATCAAAATCTGAAGTATATCGATGTCGATTACGACCTCCAACATCTCTACTATCACTCCTTCGATCAACATTCCTATCACGATTGTCAATACTTCTATGATCTTCTCTTCTCTCCCGATCTGAATGTATCGAAGCTCTACTTCTCCCATGGCTCGATTCAGGTGAAACTCTTCTTCTACTTTGATTCATTTCAAGCATCATTCTCTCTAAGCGACCAATTCCTTCATTCAACTTTCAGTGAAGCTCTCGTTGATTCGTTGCTCCATTTCATCGGCCTCTTCTCTTCCATACAAGGCATTAATATTGCGATGACGTTGAGCTCGTCTCGGTGGCATGATTGAACTTCACAAATAATTCAACAAATCAAAACTTCACAAAATCTTTAAACAACAAACTTCAACTTCAAAACTACAATTCAAATCAACTAGTACGGCTTCAAGCTTGCTTCGAACTTCACTTTGGCGTGCAAACTCTCCCACGCAAATTCAAACACTTTTTCCACACTTTGATCCAAATGATCATGGATCAAACACCCCAAACTTGTTGCAACTTCAATATGAACACGACGAACACAAACTTCAAACTCCAAACTCGGCTCCAAGTCTCGGCTTAGCTATGATTGGCTAAGTCTCGCTCTGATACCAAACTGACGCAGCGGATTTTAAGAAAACAATGAAATCGATGGAATTAGCAATCGGTGAGTTGAGAATACTGCAATGCCCAAATTCGTTGATCCGAAGATACCGAATTTTAGCTATCTCTGACTCGTTGATCCGAAGATACCGGGAAAGAGATCTACGATTCTTCGACGTTGATCTTGTGCACAAGATTCCGTGAATCGGCTTCACAAACGAAGATTCGAGCGCACTCGAATGACGTAGGTGGAGATAGGAGATCACACTCGACTACCAATTGGAAGAAAGCACAAAGCAATCAAAAGGAATTTTATTCAAAAATCAACAACCTTTACAAATGACACAACGTGCCTATTTATAGGCTTACAACTCAATACACGACTTAACAAAGCGGTACAACAAACACACACAAACAATCTAAACACTATAACAGTACATGACTCAACTTGACTCGGGACTTAAAATAACTCAGAATCGACTTAATGTGACTCGGCCACGTTCAAGTGACTCGCTAAAGACTCAGGGCTAGCTCGGCAACGACTCAAGGAGATTTCAGCGACTCAAAGAGATTGCCGCGACCTTATGAAATTGTCACGCGACTTACTGGGAGCAACTCATATTTCGTTCGCGACTTTCAAAATAAATATGAGTCGTTCGCGACTCAATGAAGTTTCACCCTACTGGAAATTGGGGAAACTCATTCGCGTTTAGGTTTTTTTGTTTTTTTTTGGGTCGGGGAACGAGCTAATCGGGAGACGAGCTAAGTCGTGGCAATGGGGAAAAGAGTGGTTCGCGAGATTGATCTGTGTCATGAGTCGGTGATGGATGGATCGTAGGTCGCGGGGTAGAGTTGAGTCGTGAGTCGGTGGTGGGTTGAGTCGTGGGTCGGTGAGGGGGACGAGTCGTGGGGAAATGGATGGGGATGAGTCGCGGGTTGTGGGAAATGGCGATGGGGATGAGTCGCGAATTGTGGGAAGTGGCGATGGGGATGAGTCGCGAATTGTGAGGAGTTGGGTCGTGGATGGGGAAACGGTGTTAGGTCGACCCCTGTTTTTAAGGTACGTACTTCATCACATGAACTTCTGTGAATAAATGATAAACAAGAAAAAATATTTTACCATATTTTAAGTTGTGTGAGAGAATATGTATAGTTTGCTTCATATTTCTAATTATCTTCTTCTTGCTTCCTCAATTGTTTTTAATTACCTATTTCAGTCTTACTTTGCCACCTGATTACTGATTGATAAGATTTCTTTTAAAAGTAACCAAATGACAAGATTATGATCATATTGAATTTTGTTTTGGATGAATGGCTATTGATAAATCTATTTAATTATTTTAGTACACACTTTAAAACAAGTAAGTTGGCCAAATAATATAAACTCATGACATTATTACATATAAGCTCATGCAACTCATGTTAGTTGAAAACATTTCTTTTTATATATAGACCAAAAATTGATGACTGCATTCTTCGAATTTACATTTTTTGAGAGCCATTCGTGTTTAACCATTTTGGTTTTACTAGTGAAATTAGTTAAACCTTTTACTATTCTATTTTTAATATGTATTTATGGGTCCAATTTTATTCATTAGCCTACTTCAGTTTGTCATGGATTGCATATATTTTTCTCATCTGCATAGTCAAAGAACTGATTTTCAAATCATGAACTAGAGCTGGAAAAGGATCGAACTTGCTTAACATGACCACTCTATAACGGTTTTTTTTTATACATATATACTATGTTAATTTTTGCATGTTAGCATACAAGGTCTAGTAAATTTCTACATTAACGTATTAAAAAAGAATATTGATCTGATTAATTTTTTTTATCTTTTGTTAATTAATTGTTCGTTATATTGTTTAAGATATAAAATTAACTTCTAGAATACTTTGAAATATAATGTTAAAAAGATTCATAGATCATGTATCTGCAAACTAATTCAGATTCATCCAGCGAGTAGATGGTAAATAATGAAAATTTTAAGTATCTCATATTTTGTTTCATTTGCAGAAAAGAGATGTTTCCAAGCTCTGTACATACTCGCAACCAGAAAACGACTGATGAAGAATCCTAAAAGTATAATTCAAAGCGGAAGTAAAATTCAAAGCGGAAGTATAAGATTCCAGCCGGCGCTTGCAGTGAAGGTGAAAAACGAGCAGTCAATGCTAAGAAGCAAGCCAGTGTTTGCAATGAAGATGAAGAACAAGCACTACACGATAACCCTTCTGACCCAAATGGTGAAAGGGCTTTGCTAGATGAAGAAGACCAAATGATGAAAGGGCTTTGTTAGATGAAGAAGAACCCCGCTTAGACAATGAAATTCTTCTTGACCAGATTGATGCTGCTGAGGTGGAAATTGAGAGAGCAAGTGATGTTGAAACCGCAAGTTCATCTCGAAAAAGAGGCAGTAGAGGTCAAACAAAAGCAAAAAAAATTCCTGTTAAACAGTCATGATCGAACTGAAGTTGAATTCAATGATATAGGCGTACCAATAGGGCCAGGGTCGGTATATTTATCCCCTTTTCTTGGACCGCGTGTGCGGGAGCAGGTTTCATACACACTTGATGATTGGAGGAATCTAAGTAAAGTGTTAAAAGTTGTTTTGTGGCGATCGCTTCAGGTATGGAGCAGGTTCCCTACTGTATATGCTAGAGAATCTATTTATCAACATTTGTCCCTGCTTCTGTCTATGTTTACTTTGTAGATTTATCAAGCAACTCATCTTTCTTCTTCTCCTACCACTTACTTTTTAAAGTATAAATCTAATAGGGTAACCCCTTGTTACCCTTTCTTTTTAACCTTATAGCTGATGTGTTCTTTTGAGTCCTATCAATTGCTATCAGAAACAACATCCTTTCTAGCATATCGCTTCGCTCAAGCTTATCTTATATAATTTTGAGCTCCTATCAGGCCTTAAAGTCAACTTTCATAAAAGCTTGACCCTTATTCTTAAAAACACTTCAAATATCACGACTTTAGTGGCCAATGCATTGAACTGCAAAACCATGAGCTTTCCTTTTAATACTTAGGAATAACAATTAGATATATTAAACCGATAAACGTAGATTGGCACATTTATAGATATATCAATCACAGACTTCTTTATTGTAAGGCTAACTGCCCCTCTAGAGCAGGTAGGGCGGTATTAATTAATTTAGTACTATTAGCTATACCAATTTATTGGAAGTCACACAATAAATTTCCTAACTGGTAGTTAACAAAATAGATTGTATCAAAAGAAATTTTTGATAGAAAGGAGAAGCCGACAGGTCTAATCTATGCCATCTCATTAATTGGAACCATGTTTGCATACCTAAAACAAAAGGAGGATTGGGTATCATTAACTTAAAGGCCTTAAACTCATCCTTGCTCCATAAATGTATTCGGAATTTTATGGAAGATGAGACTTATCCCTCGAAAGAAATGATTAGGTATTATTATTACGATGGTTCAAAAAAACCTAAATGCGCAAAACAACTAGAAACTCTCTTTATTTTGGAAGAACATTTCCGGTTTATATCATATATTTAAAATTGGAACTAAATTCATCATTAACTTATGTGACAAGGTCTTATTCTGGAACAAATCTTAGATTACCCTTATTGCATTGAAACACGAACTCCCGGACCCGTTCCTCGTCTCTAACAAAAAATCTGACCTTATCAAAGATGTTTATAGAGCTTGTTTAACATTTAGATGGGACATCTCATTTAATCAAAACTTAATAGGGAACACTCTTTCTCAATATCTAAAACTAATCAATATAATCAAAAACTATAATAATATAGACAATCTGGATCGTCTGATTCAAGGTTAGAATAAAAAAGGAATATAAACCCCCAAATCGATGAACAAATCCTTAACATTTCTAAAAATAATGGATTTCAGCTACTTCAAACCCATTTAGAGAGTCAGGGCTCCTCCCAAACTTGAACTTCACATATGGATTTTCTACATAATGAACTAAATACAATTACTAAGCTTAATTCGATAATTAGCTCCAATAATAATATGCACACTTGCTACCTGTGCAATTAGATGCATGAGGCTATTGCCCACTTGTTTTTCGAATGTCTGTACTCCCGGTATATTATTGATAAGTTTTTTTAGGCTTTCAACATAATTAATACAACTACAGTACACTCACCTAATGTTACTGGAATAAATTAAGATTAAAATTTTCCCTACCAACTAGGAAAACTTTGGACTTAATTTATTTTACCACATGCTGGAGTTTATGGATTGAACGTAACTAATGCATTTTTAACAATAAATATAGCAGCTCTAATTCTTTAGTTTATTCCATTGTTTAGTATATTTCTTTCTAGACCGACTTAGATCGAAGACACACAAACTTGCAAAACAATATCGATAGGATCATTTACCCTTGCTTATGTCATGTCTCAGCCTCTAATGGCTCTTACCTCTGATTGATTTCCAATTTCCAAATCTTGCTTTTTGTTAGTCGCATGTCATTGATCCATAATAGATATCCTTATAGTAACCTTAAATGAACATAACCTTGTTAATTAATCACACGCCAATTTCACCTATTTAATAATAATTTAATTAAAAGCTAAATATAACACATATGCGTGTTATATATATGTATTTAAATATATACATTATGTAATATATGAACTATAATTACTCTCCTATATACATAGAAATTATATATATATATATATAACATTATATATATATATATATATACTTATATATACACATACGATTAGAAATAGAGGTATAAGCATTAGAATTAGCATAAGCAGATCTATAGATATAAGCAAATAAATATATATAATCACACACACATATAAATCTAATTATATATTAATACATATTACAATAATTTTATTTGTAGGGGTATGTGTGTACATGCTTCCTTGCTACTGTAAACATAACTATAACTTGCACCTACACAAAGCTTTCCTTTTAATTTTATTTAAAGCTTAAATTAATAACCATATTTATGCTTTTAAGGGTATAGAAATAGTGTGAATGTATGTGTGCGTGTGTGTGTATA
This sequence comes from Allium cepa, assembly GCA_030765085.1. Classification (NCBI taxonomy): domain Eukaryota; kingdom Viridiplantae; phylum Streptophyta; class Magnoliopsida; order Asparagales; family Amaryllidaceae; genus Allium; species Allium cepa. The sequence goes on along the minus strand of CM060938.1, from coordinate 23,696,666 downwards.
TTGTAACAACCCAGAATTTCGGTCATTTGTATTTGGAATGTTCAATTGAGTTTAAATATTGAACAGTTAATTTTATAAATTTAAGAAATCGGATTTCAAAATATAGCCATTTAATTGATAATTAATTTTTGAATTTAATAATTGGAATTGTTTGAATAATTGAATCCTGAATTTATTATGAGTGAAGATGATTTCAAAAGTTGTTTTAAACTCGATTTAAAATAAAAATGAAGATAGTAAACTTTTAATTCAAATTTAAAAGTTATTTTTTTGTTTTTAAAATAATTCGTTTTAATTAATGTATAAAAATAGCCTTCCGAGGCACCGTCTCGGATTTTGACGAAACCAGTTCCATTAGATCTGTAAGAGTGAATAATTTTATGCCGTCGAATTTCATGGCGATCGGATGTATCGTTTGATTGTGTGAGTTCGGAACACATAGAAGTTAATTAAAGGAAATAAATTAATATAATTGGGTTTGAAAAGCCATCTTCTACATATGATCGAAGCAGGCCTCGAGACTAGTTCCATTGCCTTTGGAACATATAGAATGCCAGGTGACATGCGTTGTTTGGAGTTCGAGATTTTCGAACGTTTAAAGTTGAATATTTTAAATTTAAATAAAATAATATTCTTTATGTTCAGCCGTGTTTCCCTGCTCCATCAAGTGCACGAGCCCATACCTGGCCATAACCCTCCTTCCTTTTATATTGCATTCGTATGCCAATGAAAAAACCCACGTCTTCAAATTAAAACATGGCCGATCCAACAGTCGTCGTTCATCGACGTCATCCAAGGCTATTTCAAGCCTAAAGCCCAACAAAGAAAATATGCGTGACGACATGAGAAAGCAATCCAATGGTTGTGATGAGATTTGGCATGGCAAGGCAATGGAAAAGTGGTGCGTTCATGGCTATTTCGAGCTTGATTTTCGGGGATTGGACAAGTTATACGAGACGACATCGGTGGCAGGTGGAGCGACGTAGTGGCAGCAGTCGACGGCGAGCTCGAGGTGATGCACAATCATCAGCGGTGGCGGTAATTTGAGGATAACACGGTCGTGATTTTATGGCTGGGAATAAACAGTACGTGATGGGGAAGGCAGCAATCAGCACTCGTGATTGAGTGAAGGGTAATTTATAATTTAAAAAAAATTAAGTTAAGTTAATTATAATTTAATTATATCACGTGTTCATTAATTCATATCGAACTCATATGAGGTCCAAACTAAGTGTGACGAGTTACGTTGTGATCCTATCGATGAAGGCTACACTACGGAATTAGACTGGAAGAATTCGCAGCTAGTTGGAATTTTTGGATTAAAATTGGATGTTCGTTCAATTTTAATTCAAAACAAAATGTTTTGACGAAACAAAAATCAATGTGAGTTAATCTCACCTTTTTGGTTAATCAGAAAATTTATATAGTCAAAAAATTATTTATTACATGCATAGATATTTTATTATTGGTTGTTGTTGATTATTAGATAATTTACGAATTATTATTTGTTGGATTGGATATATTCCTGCCTATTGGAGCGGATGAGATCCTATTACGCTCTCTTGTAAGAGCGGATGACCCTTGTATACGAATCCGCCTTGAAGCGGTTCATTTATGTTTTTATTATTATATACATTGTATATGATGAAGGGGAATATTTTAAAAGGATCCAACGGGGTTCCTTACACGGTTGATTTATGTTCATATAAATTGATACATGATATATTGGATGTTATAAATGATGACATGGACACGATTTTTTTATTAGTGCTTTCGTAGCACTAAGCCTCGATTTTGGTATTTTAGAATATTATAAAACAATGATATGAATTAAAAAAGAAATTTCAAGTGATTTGAAAATTATCCATGTTTAAATAATTTTTCTAAAATAAAAGTATGATTTGATTATAATTTAATAGTTTTATAAAATATTTTATATAGAGTTTTAAAACCGAGAGTAGAGATTTTAAAATCTGGGAAATAAGTCCGTGTTTTATAATAAAGGAATATGGTCTTAAAAGGAAAAATAGAAATATTTTTATATAAATATTATTAACCATTGTATATGTAGGTATATATAGTGTAATTTATTTATAAAGGTGAATTTATAAATGTGCTAAATTTATAAAGGTGATATTTTTCGAATAAAGTTAAAATTTGTAAAATTATAATTTATTTATAAAGGGATAATTTATAAATGGTGTTTTATAAAGTAAAATGAAACTATTATCATTTAACAGATTGAAGGAATAAATCGAATGGTGAATTTATTATAAGATGAGGAATGATATTTTATTTGGGAAATTTAAGATGAGGGTAAATTAGCGATTATTAAACAATATTTTATAAGTTGAAAGAAATTAATAAAAGGAATTTAAACTTATGAAAGCAAGGTTTAAACGGTTGAGGTGATGTTTGGATGGTGTTTTATAAATAAGCAGGACTTATAAAGGAATAGAGCTATAAATGGGTTCATAAATAAAGGAATTTTTACGAAGGAAAGTTTTATAAAATGGGAAGTGATTTATGAACATGGTTTATAAATATGGAAATGACTATGTTAAATTAAGTATAGATTTTTATCAAAAAAATATTTATATTTTAAAGGTTGTTTATTAATATTAATATTGTTTAAAAATTATTTATCAATATTTTAAATATTTCGAAAGACTAATTATTTAAAATATTAGTATGGTTTGAAATTCATTATAATTATTTATTAGTAAAGTTTTGGAAATTAACTATTAGTATTGATGAGTAGAAAAAAGTTGAAGATAAATTATTATTGTTTTTTAAGAATGTTTGAAATTTATTAATTATTATTTTATAGTGTTTTAAAGCTAATATTTATTTATTTATAATGTTCATTATTATGTAATAGTGTTTTAAAGTAAATAATTTAAAATTGTGTTTAAATGTTTTCAAGGTTAATAAATAGGATTTTATAAACATATATGGATTATAAGAGGAATCTTATAATATGTTTTGGGAAACGAAAAGGGAAGATTGGTTAAAAAGATAAAAGGAATTTTATAAATGGTTTTAGAATATTTTATAAAAGGAAAATTATAAATGGGTTTATAAAATTATAAAAGGAGTTTATAAATGGTTTGGTAGACTATAGTAAGGTTTATAAATGTTTTTTGAATTGAATAAAAAATATAATCTTCTAAATTATTGGTGAATACAATTTTACCATCGACATAAGCATATAGATATTTTCCTAATTCTGGGAAATAGGGATTTTGAGTTTACATCAATCTTTGAAAAAAAAATTTTTGATTCAAGTATTGCAAAGTGAATTTAATTAATAAATATTAATTAATAGAGGCTTAGTGTTTCTTGGTGCTTGGCCAATGCTGGTTTCCCCAATGGAATTAAATTTCTGATTGAATTTTTATTAGTCGATAGTTAATTCATCGACTATCGGAATTGGACCTAAAACATAACTTGGAAATATCTAGGAGAAACACATGAGTTATATGGCACAATCATCTCTGATAATGTTGTACTATGCGTATAAATCTCATTTCGTTGTTCTAGGACAATGATAAGAAAATCCATCTAATAACGGTTAGGTGGTGATCTCAAATTTTTATCTTTGACTGTATATTTCTTAAAGAACCGGGGCTGAGTTTATCGGGAATTATCGAAAAGCTATTTCGAAGGGACCGGGATCAGATATGTTATCTAAAAACCACTTCGATCCAACAGTTGCTTTTCGAAGCGAAGACATCCCGGAGATGATGGAATTGGAGATGGAGCTCTCAAGTGTTTCATTCAATCCCAGAATGAACTTGTATGGATGAATGCTAGTATTGCATTGTTGCCTGAAAGGCTGTATTAGCATTCCAAGTGAGAAATGTTATATAAAGGTAAAGTATAACCTCAAGCCTTATCAATTGGAAATGACTAAAATGTATAGAGATGTAGTTGAGCTAAGTGGGTCGCTCCCAAGTAAGGTATGATCATCCCTATGCAATGTCGTTGTTATTTCTCATTTGTATGCTTCAGGGCCCATTAACAGAGGGAGATCATATTCGGTACTATCCAGTAAGGGGTAGACCGGTCCTGTGTTGGCATGGGATCTAGGCGTCATCGGTGTTATTTTTATACAAAGAGGCACCGTGACACGAAGTACCCCATTATCCTAGTAATTGTATGGAATCCATTCTCAAATACGAGCCTTTACGGTCTTAATTGTATACCTATTGTGCTATAATTTAATTAATGTAACAATTTCGACTAAGATTAATATGTATTTGTATCTAGACCCTATTATAATATCAGAAAATTTCATATAAAATGTTTTAGTTATCGTAAGGTAAAAACCCATCAGTGTTTATATGCGGCATTGTCTTACGATATACTTTTGATTTTCAGAAGGTTTCTGTAACTTTAAAAATTCAATTAGGTGTGTTTTCTCACGCTGGTTTTCTAGACTGATTCGGGTGTTATTTTACTATAATGCTCGGATCAGACTAAGCATTACATATTTTCATTGGATTCATTGGAGCTCAAAAGATGAGTTGAAGATCTACAGGTCGTATTTACGTATACGTTTATGTTCCACTGCTTTTGTTGTTGAAATCATCAGCATATGTAAGGACAGGCTTTTATAACTGTCTAGCTGATGATCGTTAATTATGTTGTACTCTAATGAATGTAAGTATATAACAATTTCTCTTTGTAAAGATGTTGATATTATATTATATACATTGTTCCACTGCGATTGTGAGATTCTTTGACTGTTTTAATTTCTTTTTCTCTTTTTCTTCTCTTGTCTTCTCCTTCCTTATTAAATTTTCATAACTATCTACCTTTCCGTTCAATTTGGATTGGACATATAAGGTTTATTGTCAGCTTGAATAGTACAAATAGAGGGATCTTACATACATACATACATACATACATACATACATACATACATACATACATACATACATACATATATATATATATATTTATATATTTGTATGAGTATGTATATATACACACTCATACTTATGTACGTACATACATATACATAAATACTTTTATACACATATATGTGTGTGTGCATGTGTGTGTATGTATATACACTTATGTATATATACTTACACATTCATATACACACACATACACTTTTACATACATACATACATACATACATATATATATATAATGATAAATGTGATCAAATTTAAAGTGACCTGCCTTTAAGCTAAACAGATAGACTTCAGTAAGCAAAATGCATTAGTTTCATATATTCTTTCAGATACATTCCTTAACTCCTAATTACTATAAATTTAATACACCTATTACCATTCCATGATCAATTGAGTTGCATCACCTCTTATTTGTATATATGCGAATAACATATAAAAACATACAAAAGAGTGGTATTTTTTCAGATTCACTAACAATACACCTCAGATTGCCATTTTCAGCATCATAATTCTAACCATCAAAAAGTAGGCACTTCATGCAACTTCGTTTTTTGTAGCAGACATCACTTCAATAAGCACAGTAACGTCCGACTTACAGAAACCTTCACTTGCATCTTTTGGTCCATTTATAGCTCTAGCACTCTTGATTCTTCATTCAACTACTACTACTGTAATGACCTGAAATTTTGTCGCTTTAATCAATGAATATTTAAATAATTTTAAATATTTAATTAATGGTTTTAGTAATCAAATAACTCTCTTTTTATTTTAGTTAATGATGGTGAACTAATTTTGAAAATTAATCAAATAAGTAGTTCGGTAAAAAACTGAAAATGTAACCGAAAATCGTTTTTTGGATTTTAGACTTTTCATCGAATGAAAGTTTTAACTTTTGAACACACGGTTTTATAAATAAACACATATAATAGTAATTCAAAGTATATTTAATGGATAAACTAAACAAAAAGTCATTAGTAGTTTCTAGAATTTTATTAAGTATTATAATAAAGAAACAAGACTTTTCTTCTTTAATTTAAAATGGTAAAGCACATGTCATCATCATGAAAAGGTACCATGTCATATGGGTTATTATCCCTTTCGCATCTCCTTTTCATTTCAGTATTCAATTTTCAAAAATATTTCAAAAGCTTTCAAAATTTTGGAGATTAAAAATTGTTACTTTCTCCTTCATTCTTCACTTCCCTTTTTGAAAATGCATTTAAACCTCCTTTATTCTCCTCCAAACTTTCACAAAAGTCTTAGAATATCATTAGAACTTGGCTTAGTTTGTCAAAAGTCAAAAACTAGGGAGTAAGGGGGAATCTTTTTTGGCCGTAAGCATGAAGGGGTTGGGAAAGGAGTTAGCTTGGCTTGGTCGAGCTAAAAGTGGGGTCATGTGTAGTTTTGTGATGGTAGGAAGTGATTGTTGGTTTCTAGGGGCCGTGTGCTTGGGTTAGAAAGGTTTGAAAGTGAGATTTCTTACTTTAAAAATTCCTTTTTTAATATATATATATAGTGTATGAATGATGCTTGTCTTACTATTTATGTGTGTGTGTACATATATATATATATATATATATATATATACATATACATACATATATATATATATATATTTGTGTGTTGCTTGAATATATTACGATGTTGATGTTTGCATTGGAAATCAATATTTTATGTATGCTATAAGTCTTTGTAAAGAGCTTTAATGTATTGGTTCAAATAGCATATGTAATTAAAGTGGACCAAGGACTTATATTGTAAAGCATTTTTAAATCCATTGGTATATGATTTGGACTATGGACTTGGACTTGTACTTTGAGCATATATAATAGCACATAAGGATTAGTAAGGAGCTTGGACTAAATGTATTTGAGCATATGAAGTGTTCATATAATCATGGTCGCCATAGAAGCATTTTGATGTCATGTAATTTATTCATGCAGAAGGATAAACTTCATATCACAATAGATAATCACATTCATATCATAAATGGATAATCTATATCATTATCACAAACAGATAATCATCACAACCAGATAATCATCACAACCAGATAATCCATCACACATCATCATACCTTAACCTAACATCCATATCGTACAAATACAACTCATCTCATTAGTGAGATCACAACCATTCAATCAATAACATCCATAAGCAATGATTTATTAACCAACAATTATAATCAATTTAAAATAATTTAAATTAATTTCTTATATCTCAAATTAATTTAAAATAAATTAAATTAATTACCACATTTAAATCTTGCTTAACATCCACTAATTTATTAACCCAGTTAATTAATCATTCACTAAGTATTTAACTTGACTAAACACCTTGATTAATCATTTACTAATTACAATAATTAACTAGTCTTTAATTAATTTTGACAAATTAATTAACCTTATTCTTAAGTAATTAACATTTAATTACTCATTAATTAATTAATTAATTAATTATTATTTATCCCTAATTAATTACAATTAATTAATTACTTATTAATTATTACTTAATCAAACAATCCTTAATTACATCATTAATTATAATAATTAATGATCTATAACTAATATTCAAATTAATTACTTAATTTAAAAATTAATAAATTAATTATTAATCACCTTGATTGATATTAAATTCAGTAATTAACTCCCTTAATTACTTATTAACAAATTAATTATCCAATAATTAATTATCCTCGTTAATTAACCCCTTGATTAAAAGTAATTACCCAAATTAATTAAAATAAATCACCTTCCACTAATTACATTTCAGTAATTATCAATTATTACTTTTCTAAGTAATCCTGCTCCATTAATTACATTTCACTCATTAAATCATCAAATGATTTACTTAAATTAATCAAACTAAATTAATTAACTTAAACAAATCACAATACAAAATTAATTACAACAAGTAATTAATTCCTTAATTACTTTTTATCAATTAATTATACTTAACAAATTACAATTGATAGTATTTAATTAATTAATCTAGTTAATTATCAAAATTAATTACATTAATTAATTACTTAATTATCCTTAGATAATTATTTTTATTAATTAACAACATTTTCAATAATTACTTACTTAAGAAAAATTATCATAGATTAATTATCAATAAATCATCTCTAATTAAAAAATTAATCTAAACCATTATTTAAAACCAAATAATTAAGTAAATTCTTAATTATCTTAATTATTCTCAAAATAATTTATTTACTTATCAAATGACTTCATTTACATTCAAAAATATCTAAACAATACATTTTTAAAATTGAATTCAAATTCCATTTAAAATTTTAATATTTAAAATGTTTAACTATTTAAACATTAATCCAAATTTAAATAATTATAAACCTTAAAAGAAAATGAATGTTAAAGAACATTCATTACTTAAATATATAAGAAAGATTTAAAAACTAAATTAAAATAAATCAAGCTTTGAAAATAAATTGATTATTTTAACTTTCAAATTTAAGTTAACATTTCATATCTTAAATTCAAATATTAAAGGAAATAAATTCTTTCAATTTTAAACCTTATTCGAAATCAAATTTCATTTTCAAATTTACTTTTAAAACATTTGAATTTGCCTATTATTTAAAAATTTACAACACTATTTTGAATCAAAATCTGGTTTTAAAAGTAATCCTGAAAACTGTTTTTAAACTTGATTTAAACTAAATTTAAATCTTGTTTAAATTTTAAAATTTTCATTTTTAAAATCTTTGAATTCAAAAATTCACTTAAATTCAGATTCAACTTACACTTGAATCAAGTTTCAGCTTTAAAATATGAATTCCATTCAAATTTCAAAAAAAAAACTGCAAAATGATAGGTTTTAAACCTCCAACTACACTAACCCGAGAAACTCCTATCCCACTTCGAGTTTCCAAACCCCAAGCTTCGAGACAGAATCAAAAATACCTGAGTAATGCTTCGAGTCAAATACGCTGCACATTTCCAAACGAGTTCACCAGAATTCAACATGTATAGTGCATATGCACCGTCACCTTGGCGAACTCCAGCCACGCTAACCCACTTCTACAAGTCGCTGACCATCTCCTTATACTATCACGACCATCCAAACCCTTCCATATCAGCTTGAAATCAAAATAGGAAAATCAACTGCAACCTGAAACATCACAACAATATATACCCAAACCTGTCAACGCCGAGGAATCCCACCTCCGACCACCATCGTTGACGCGACCTTGGCCATAGCTCCCTCTACACCCCCTCTACAAACTCCCAAAATCCTACCTCACTCGATGCATTACAGAAAAATCAAGAAGCTATCAAAACCCGACTACTCCAAATTAGGGTTAAAACCTGGAAACACCAATTTCCACCTCCTCACCTCTCTGATCACCTATTGCCAAATTTTCCTCCATTCTCTCATCAATACTCCACCTACAGGAAGAATAACATCTTCCAAAATCCACTAGAAAATCAAACAAGCCAAAAACCCCAAATTCTGTTTAACACAGCAATACTCATTCCGCAGTCATTTTAAAAATGTGAAATTTGTTTTAAAATTTATGATTTCTAACATACATTCATGTTATAAACTTGTTTAAATAACTAATGATGTTTGCTATTCTGATTTTATTGAAAATACTTACTGTTGTATTTATTTCAGAGATAACAGAATTCAATTTTTAACTTATATTAACTAAATCGTGATTTTACAAAACCTAAATTTATACTAAACAACATATTTTGTTTAGACATAAAATTACTAACTGAAAACAATTCAAATGATAAAGATTTTCTATTAAAGAATATCCTGATTTACAAACTAATTAAATATGCAGATACAGGAAATCAATAATATATAAACATATTCATTTCTATACACACAGAACATTCATTAATATGTAAGCATCAAAATATTTTTATTTCTTTCAATTCATATGCACAGATGTTTTAAGCTTTTTGCATGTGAGGTTACTTATTCCATTTCATTTAAAAAAAAAAACAGAAAACAGAACAAATTTTGCCTAAACGGGTTTTGATTTCTGTAAATTAAAAACCTAAGTTCTGTAAATTATGTTGGCATTGATTTTTTTTTAAAAAAATATGTTTTTAAAATAAAGAAGCTTACTCACAGTTTATTGAAGATGCAGAGAACAAATTTAGATGCAATTGCATTATTCCTGGAACCTGCATATTGAACTTGCATGTAGAAATCTGGGCTTGCATTAGCTAGTTGCAGTTGATTTTAACTTGTATTTTGATTGCTGAGTTTCTTCCAGATATGATTACTGAAATATTGCATGCAGATCCACCTTCATATGCTCAGATTTGATGATTGAAACTGATCTCAGATTGATGTTGTAATTTGCAGATTTTAAATAGAATTTGGTTTTGCAGAATTTGATTTGTATTTTGATTGCAGATTTTCAACATGCATTTTGTTTGGGTTTTTGATTTTACTGAAATTTGATTTCTTTTGAAGAAAATGTTTTAACAAATGAATTGCTATGTTTTCTTATCTAATAAATTAAATTTCAAAAATAAACAACATGCCACTTGTTAACTTATTATGTTCAAATGTTTTACAAGTGTCTTTCTGTTAGTTTAAAAGCTAAACACATGTGCATTTTAATATGAAAAGAAAATTCTAAATTTATAAATGTATTTAAATTTATCCTAAAACCATTTCTAATTTATTTTAGCATGTTTTAAATGTTTATTAACATTTAGTCTTTAATTAAATACATATAAACTTCCTTATAACATTTACATTTTAACGTTTGTTTAATTATTTATAAAATAATTTTTAAAACAAATTTTCAAAAGAGAAAAGTTTTTTAAAAAAACAAAATTAATGTTGAATTCATTTTATTCAAAAGTTTTCGAACCAAATGTTATACTTTAACATGAATGAATTAAATCTTATTTCAAAAGAAAAAAAAATTCCTTTAAAATAAAACAAGACAAACTTTTATTATAAAACAAAATTTAAACTATATTATTTTTATAAAAAAAATAAATACTTATTTGTATTTCTGTGAATGTAAGAAAGACTTTTAAATTTTACCTTTGAAAAGTTTTCAATACTAATTTTAAATCAAATTAATCAATTTTACAATTTATACATTTATATATAATAATTAGAAAATATCCTTTATTAAATTTAAATTTTGAATTAAAATCAAATCCTCTATTTACAGTGTATACACATATATACATTATAAATAAATATCTTTAAATCAGTTTAGAAAGATGTATTTTATTACTTAAATATTTTTAACATTTGAAAACAATCAGATTCTCAATTTAAATTAAATTATTATTATAATAAATTTTGAAAAGAATATCATTTGACAAATTAAATAATTATAAATCTTCAAAAAGAAAATTCCTTTTTGAATTAAATTATTAAATCAACATTTCACATTTTAAAATAATTATTAATGAAATTATTAAATAAATATTGCCCAAATTTCGGGGACATCACAAAAGAAATATATCATAAGTTATACAAGTTTGAATCAAAGCTGCACGTGTTCCCCTCTGCCTTCTTCATCAATGACAGCAATCCAAGCCTTGACCATCCACTATGAATTCTCCACCATCTCTGTCGACTTGGCCACTTACCTCCTTCAATTAGCAGCCGACTTGCCTTTCTCCCCAGCCGAGCAACTCATGCTTCAACACTCGACCTGTTCCCTCATAGCGATCTCCATCCAACTTGCCACTCCTCTAACCCGAGCATGCAATCCTCCGGCCTCTTCTCTTGCAACTCCGCTCATGTCTTCGTCCACGTCCGTTAACTTGCCTCCTTACTTCGTATATTGTTTAAGTATAAAACACTATTTTAAGTATATAACATCTATAATTTTTATATAATGATTATTTTATTTATATTTTTTTTTCTTTTGTGCTCTCGGATCTAGGCTTTTATTTTTCAAATATATGTATATAATGTAATATATAGTTTTCTAAGTTATATTCTAGCTGCAGTTTATATAATATTATATATGTTACAGATTTACCATTATAGTGTAAGTTATATATATATATATTAGTATTATATTTGTTTTATAAAGTGAATATAGGCCATTGCAATGATATATAGGTTGCAGTAGCATATGCAAAAAAACTATAAGGTTTTTTTTTTTTATATAACAGTATGTATATATATATTATTAGTTTTATACTATATGTATCTACAGAATCAAAGTTATTTATTTATATAATTGCTTATATATATTTTACAGTTTATTTTATATGTTAGCAAATTTATTTTGTTTGTATCTGTTTTACGGTTTAAATAAAAGTTTATATATACGGGTTATAAGCTTAAAGTATGATAGTATATATATTAGTGTATATTAAAGGTTGTATTTGAGAATTTGAGTTTTCCAGATTCTTCTGATTTTATATATGTAAGCCATATATATTGTTATGTTGGTACACATATATACAATATGTTTTGATTAATATTTTGAAAAGTGTTTTATGGTTTAAAATGTATATGGATATTATGTTTAATATTATTTGAAACATTTTGTAAACAAGGAATTTAATGAATATTGATTTCACATGAATACAATATAAAGATTTTTCTTAAATATGTGTTTTAATTTTACTAATGATTTTTGAAATATAAATATATTTAATTTAAAAATGAGTTTGTATTTAAAATATGACTTTATGGATATATAATTACATATATAAGTTCACTTATACCATTTATCTTCATCGAGATTTTATTTGATTTCGTCTATTCCTACATATCAGCTTTGTCCATCTAACTCGTGTCCATCGTGCTTTGCTTCGAAATCCATGCTTGGATTCGTAATTCACCTTATTGTTTATCCTCTCTAGCCTCGAAAGTGAGCAATCACTCACGATTAACATTCTTATATTTATTAAATTTGATTTTAATTGAAATGACAATTGAAATATGCTGCTGTTAGTTATTTACATTGTAATATGTATGTCATTATCTGTAACTGTTCACCTGTGACATCTGACACCATTATCTGTTATTTATATTGATGATATATGCATGTTATATTATTATCATATATGTTATCACTTTGTAAGTTCCCTGTTTGTATAGAATTCCCTATGGGTTGAAATGATACATACCCGAATGGTCTTATAGAATAGGGGAAAATCGTTATGGGTTGAAATGATAAACCTAAACGATTTTCATTGAATTGAATTCGGGATTACAAATTGAAATGATGTATACCCGTATATATATACATATTATATTACAGATTGAAATGATAAATATCTGTATCCCTTGACCATAGGATAGAAAATTATATACAGACACCGTTGGTCTATATATAAATATTTTAAAATGATTGCAATGGTTTTGGAAAGAAATATATGATTAGAATAAATGTTGATTTTAAGATATTATATATAATTGTATTTTATAAAGTTTAAATTCTTGATTTTTTAAATTTTATGTTTTAAAATTTTTAAAATTATAAGTTAGTTTTAGATATATAAATTTTAAGAATTTACTTATAATTTTACTATTTTAAAATAAGTATAAATTAGTTTTATTATAAAATAAGTTTGATAATAAGAATTAATTTAATAAAGTTTGATTTTATATATATGTAATATATTTAATTATTTATTTAAAATTACATTTTCAAATATAGAGTTTATAATAATTTTTAATAATTAAGTTTGTGAAGATAGATTTGAAATTAATTTTAAATGGTATTTAATTAAGAATTTTATTTGATTAAATCATTTTGAAACTTATTGAATTTGATATTTTTAAAGGATATGATTTTGTAACTTGATTTTGGGTTTAAGGTGATTAATGAATATTTCAAGTTTAATAAATTGAAGGAAATATTAGTTTATTTGTAATTTTGGGCCATTAAATGTCATTGGAATGATTAAGTAAATATTTCAAAGCTAAATAATAGTAAAGTTAATTCGATATATATATATATATACACATGTATATGTATATGTATATACATATATATATATATATATATATATATATATATATATATATATGAAATTATCAAAATTGTGGAATATTTAAAGCTTTGAAATATATTGAAATTGAAATGGTTTATTTTGTGGTTCAAATCTATATTTGAAATCGATATAATTTGAAATGGTTTATTTAGAAACTGAATTGAGTTGAAATTAATGAACTGAGATTGGATTAAATTTGAATTTTGGATTTCAAGTTGATTTAAATCGATTTGTGAAATTTGAGGAAGCAATTTTATTGGATAAAGTATTTTAAAGATTTTATTTAAACCACTTATATTTTCTTTACTATATAAACTATTTTAAAATAATCTATTTTTAATATAAACTATTTTTAACATAAATTATTTTAATATACTAATTATTTTAAATATGAACTATTTTAACTTATAACTATTTTATATAAACTATTTATTTTATAAACTATTTATTTTATAAACTATTTTATTATATATACTATTATTAATATCTAAACTGTTTGAAGGAGAGTGTTATGATTTTTGAATTTTTATGATTTCAAAGTGTTATGATTTCAAAGTTTTATGATTTACAAAGTGTTATAATTTCAAATGTTTTGGTTTCATAAGTTTTATAACTTTGAATGTGTTATGATTTTGGAAATGGATATATTTGAAGTGAAAAGTAATACCGTATTGATATGGTTTTGAAATGGATATGATATATTGGTTTTGAAGTATAAATTATTTTGAAATGACCATGGTGTTATAATAACGTTTGTTTGCTAAAGAGACTAGGATAAGATATTGCCATACTCTCTGCCAATACCGAAAACCACTTTAACAACCGTTTACGTGGTGGAGATTCCAAAATGAAGTAGGATGGTGGCAATGATCCTATATAAGGTGTATATATGGACCCGACTCCCATGAGTTGGCATAAGGTGGCCAAAACAGGAGCAATCGACGGCCAAGTGAGGTTATTCCTCCGATCGGGCACATTCCTTCGATACTATATTCTGACTTTGTGATTGATTTGGTGGCCACCCTTGATATTTATTTGGTAGTGTGTTTCGAGGTGGGCGGTAGTAGCTGCTATGCATTACCACAAGCCCAGAAGTGTAATTGGTATATCTACCATGGCTTTGCCTAGTTGTGTCATGTCACATATCCTATCGAGACCACTACGAGTTTGTTTTGTGTCGTACCTATGGAGCATCCTTTAGTAGCCTCCCAATCAGGAGGCATTACGGTACTGTATAGACTATTGCACTATAAAATGTGTGAAGGAGGAAATGGGTAACGTCGTAATGCTATTTTAATAGTTTGCTTTACTATAGACATTATTATAATAACATATATTACTACATAGTATATTTTTTAACGGATCCTCAAAGGATGGTTATTCCAAACATCCTTTAAGTTACTTGTATTTCAGTTGATATTTCACTTGATTTGGATTTATTGATATAAAAATATTAATCCCAGCTCGAGTATTTTGTGTTTTGCTTTACGCTCGAGTCAGACTGAGTGCCATAGAATTTGAGACTCACCTTTGGAGTTGGAGCTTCGCTTGGAGATCCAACTATCTATTCATCTTCTAGTAATTCAGTTGATTCCTGTGATGTATTCAGATTTTGTATTTGACCATTATATTGAGACTTCTATGTATTCGAGACTTCTATTGTATCGTGTTTAACTCTTTTATGTGTATATATATAGTAGCTTCATGAACTACTATTCATTTTTTTCCGCTGCATATTATTTTATTACTCTGTGTCTGTGATTTTGTTACTTATTTTATTTACTGTATATGCTGAGTTTTGCCAAATATAAATTAACAATATGATATTTTGAGCAATTCAAGTCTAACATGTGTGGATGCGAATGGTTGAAAATATCATGATGTTACATTTTATTGATAATAATATAACAGGCATATATCGTAATTATAAATAATAGATAATGGTGTCATATGTCATATGTGAACAAATACAGAAAATATCATGTATATAGCAATGTAAATAACTAACAGCAGGATATTTCAATTTTCATTTCAATTGAAATCAAATTTAATAAATATAAGAAAGTTAATCGTGAGTGATTGCTCACCTTTCGAGGATAGAGAATATAGAAGATGACAGGATACACTCACTGATACAGACATTGAAATTGAATTACAAATCCAAGAAAAATCGGCACAAATTCAACGATCAAAACTGATATAGGAATTGATGGAAAAAACAGAACGGTATCAATGAATATAATTGGTATAAGTTAATTCATATATACAGCTACGTATAACTATTTATATATAAAAATCATATTCTAAATTTAAACACATATTAAATTAAATATATATATATGTGTGTGTGTGTGTGTGTGTGTGTGTATTTCATAATCCATTGTTACATACTAAAACACAATAAAAAATCAAACATATATATACATTATATTTTGAAATGAGTACATGTAAATGCAAAATACTTACATTTTAAAACACACACACACACACACACGCGCACACACACACACACACACTGTGACGCCCCACCTCTATACCCACGCTAGCCAAGAACACTACGGTGTAATGCTGTCAACTAGCACGGAGAATAAGGCTGTTGAGGAGCGACCATCCGTGTAATTGCTTTGTGCGAGCACCGATATGTCAGATAGTAAAAACATGCATTTCATTTCAGGAGGAAATCCGACATGCCGATGCAAACTCAAAGCTACTACACGGTGGCTATAATAGTCTAGGACAAAATATAAAATAATAACACAGAGAATAAAAATGCGGAACACAGATGAAACAGAAAATCTCATATACATATATAATAACTGATGTCAGTTACAATACATTTGACACGGTACATGTGATACAACTACAACAGTCAACTCAGGAAGTTATATATACAAGTACATTAACGTATATAATATACATGAATACATATCTTCCTATACAATAATACAGTCTACTACAAAAGACGACTACTCCAAAAGATATGAAAGAACTTCATAGCTCTAGCAGCAACCCAAAGCAGAATATCTACAACCTGTAAATACTCGGTCTGACCCGAGTATTAAATTCAAAAGAAAATAATACTCGGGTCAGTCTAATTCAAACTCAGTTATTAGTGCACAGAAGCAATAATAATCAAATAATGAATAGACGACAGTAATTAAACCAAATCAGTATGCAATTCATAATATTGAATTGAAACGAACAGAACAGTTCAAACCATTGAAATATCAATTAAAATATTAAGATGAGTAGGGCTGCAGTACACGCACGCGTGTACTGCCTCGCCACTACAGCATATGGAATATGCAAAAGGTCAATTAATCAAAACAAGTTAGATATCATAAAACCATACCGTGTGGCTGCAGTTCACGCTTGCGTGCACTGCCCTGCCACTATAGTGACGATGTACCCAATGAACACCGTGTGGCTGCAGTTCACGCTTGCGTGCACTGCCGTGCCACTACAGTGATGATGTACACAAGTGAATGTAAGAATGTACACAAGTGAATGTACATAACCAACTCAAAACAGTCGCAATACGAAGACAGCAAGTAAAACTGCAACGCTCAAAGTAAAAAAACATGGATGCAACTAATACCCAGTACCTATATGAAGTACAACAAGGCTCAAGTGCAGTCACAACATAACTGCAAGAAAGCTACAAAATGACCAGAACAACCAAATAGTGAATTAACAATGTCAGAGACCAAAGAATGGCCTGAGACAAGACTCAAGACGAAATACACCTCTATACATACATGAGTGAGGAAATGTAACAGCATATAACAAGCCAACACAGTGAAATGGACTCGCAGCAATATACAGTGACAATATGGTAAAGTGAAGGCAAACAAAGATATGGCCAAAACCCATAGCATACTCGAGGCATCAACAAGTATAACTGTGATGTTCAGAAATAAGCAACAAAATGGTTCGAGTATATGCAGGTCTGACCACAAGACACTGACAGCATTTTTATGTAATAGCAATCAAAGTGAACAATGCACAAAGGCTACAACTTCAAGTGGAAGAATGCACAGTGATGTAAAACATCAAGACCAATTGCAAATGAATAATGCAGTGGTCCATAAACAACTATATGAAATAGGACAAGGCAACATGAACAATAGTTAGGTGGTCTGCAACCATACCAAAGGAGTAACATGTACAAAGCACATAATCAATGTGAAGGAAATCAATACCAACACATGAACCACTAACTACAGATGGGAACTTCAAAATATCAGACTTGAACAAGGGTAAGTATACAAAGAACACAAGTTTACTTGCAGGAAAACAGTGCAGTGATAAAAATGCGGTGATAGGCAGCAGTGAACAGCACATTGAATCAATCCAGCACATGTAAATAAACTGCAACTGCCGGAGTGGCACATAGTATGCAGGGATACTCGAAAAACAACATGAAGCTGGACGGAACAAACATCTAAAAGTATTTGGTTCGAGTGCTTACACAACAATGCAATGGTTCTTTCAGAAATACGCTACAGGAGAACAACCCCAATGCAAACTCAGGTCGAACAGAGACTAAAGACCAAGCCTTAATGAAGACAAGCTACTGAAGTAAAGGCATGAACCGTGCTCGAGACAACTATCACATGGTCTCAAACGTGAAATGAATCCGAGGAATGCAACTGAATTTAAGTGAATGGCAACACACATTACATCAGTGAATGACTCAAGTAATATGCAGTAACACAGAACAACCCAAAAATCGTGTACATGTAAAACGAAGAAACCAAATGAATAGACAAATGCCACAGTGAAATGCGTGACAAAAGTCGATCAAGCCCAAAGTTTTTCTCGTCACGAAATCCAGTATACTATTCGATCAATACCCGGCAGTAAAATCAAAAGGGCCAAAATAACCACGACCAATGTCAATGCCGAAGTCAAAGAATGTCAAGGTCAACCTAAAATAAATTTCCAGAAATTCGAACGAGTCAAGCCATACTCAGAATCAACAGCCCCAAAAATCAATTCAAGGCAGAAAAGCATCGACAACAAACAAAATCATATCAAAGCCAAAGAAACGAAAACAACAAACGACTTCGACCAGTTCGAAATAGATGTGAGTAATGTAAATTACTCACCTTTGCTTTGTCGAAGTGGCCGAAACCCTGAATCGCCGTTCGAAGTGACGAAGTTGAACTCGAATGAGATCACGAAGCCGGCTCTCTCTCGAAGCCCTAATTTGGAGACGAATGAAAACTTTGAGCCGCCACCATTCTATTTTCTTCGTGAGCTAGGTTTTAGGATTCGAATAATTGAAAATGAGAGAGAGGGATCGGGTTAGCCAACAGAAATGAAGAGGGGAACGGTTATAACTCGAAAACTTCACAGCATCAAACAATATAAATTAATAAAAGAAATTCAAAAATTCAAAATTTAAAACTTCAAATGGAAATTTGCAATCATATTAATCATTTAATGTCGATTAAAAATAGACGCGAAATACCGGGTTGTTACAGACTCCCCTCCTTAAAGAAATTGCGTCCTCGCAATCGTAAGGAATAAATGGGCAAAAGGTAACAACCAAAAGAGCATATCATCACAAGATGAAGAAATTCGAAATATGAAGTTCACCATAAAGAGCATGAAGGAGCAAGCCAGAACGTGTTTGCTCAAAGTCAAATCTAGTGAAACTTTAATTTCTTCAATAATACCGGGCTCAAGAATAAAGATCGGAAATCCCAAAGGCATTTCCGTAATTGGAAGACGTGGAAAACGTCATGAATAGCAGAAAATTGAGCCGGTACACTGGCGTAGTACAATATAAACGCCAAAGAAATCTTTTAATTTCATAAAGGAAATTCACAAATTATCAACAAAATCTAATTATCAATAGATAATTCAGAGATCTCAAATCACAAATATTCGATTATCAAAAATGATAATCAAATCAACAAGTATTCGATTATCAAAATCGAAAATCAATCTTAAATCACAAATATTTAATTATCACAAACGACAATTAAATCTCAAATATCTAATTATCAATAGATAATTAGAAACAATAAATATCTGATTATCAAAAACGATAAATCAGAAATCACGAATCAACGATTATTTAATTATCACAATTGATAATCAAATCACAAATATCTAATTATCACAAACGATAATTAGATCTCAAATATCTGATTATCACAAGCGATAATCAGAAACAATAAACATCTGATTATCAAAAACGATAAATCAGAAATCATAAACATCCAATTATCAAAACGATAATCAGAAATTACCACAACGGTAATCAAATTTCAAATAACAAAATTTTCAATTAACGAGTCCGAAATTAACCGAAATAGCAAACGCACATGACTCATAACCACGAGTTTTACTAAATCGTTTAATTCACTTCATCGTTTCCTTGAAAGTGTTAAATTGTGTATTTTAAATAAATAACATTTTACGTTCTCAAACGGACAAGTCCGGAATTAAGCGAATCAGTAAAAGAAAGGGGTCATAGTCCTCGATTTTACTGAAACGTTTAATTCGCTTTCTCATTCTTTTGAAAGCGCAAATCGTAAAAAAAATTTGAAAACAATTTTGATTTATATTTTGAAACAACTTTTAAAACACGTGATTAAAACAGCGACATCAGTAGCAACTTCGATAAGTGGATTTTCATTCATCCAAAGTGTCATAAGAATCTTCTCAAAGATAGAAAGGGGTATCATACCCTAAACTTGTATTCATAACAAGTCAATAACACACGAATTCACCAATGCACAAGAACTGATAAAACTTATCAATAGAAATCACGAAAATTGGTGAAGCACAAATTCTAGAAATCCTCACAAGAAATCCAGAAAACACAAGCTAAGAGTATGAGAACTCGAACGCGAGTATGAAAACTCGAACCGGAGTATGAAAACTCGAACGCGAGTATGAAAACTCGAACCGGAGTATGAAAACTCGAACAGAGTATGAAAACTCAAACGGAGTATGAAAACTCAAACGGAGTATGAAAACTCAAACGGAGTATGAAAACTCGAACAGAGTATGAAAACTCAAACGGAGTATGAAAACTCGAACAGAGTACGAAAACTCAAACGGAGTACGAAAACTCAAACGGAGTATGATAACTCGAACAGAGTATGAAAACTCAAACGGAGTATGAAAACTCGAACAGAGTATGAAAACTCAAAGGAGAGTATGGAAACTCACCAACACGCGAGCATGAAAATTCATCAACACATGTAACGCATAACGAGAACGGGAGCACGAAAACTCACCTACATGCGAGCATGAAAACTCACCAACACGTGCAATGCAAAGCGAGAACGGGAGCACAGAATCTCACCTACACGTGAGCATGAAAATCACCAACACGGGCAACGCAAAGCGAGAACGGGAGCACGGAATCTCACCTACACGCGAGCATGAAAAATCATCAACACGTGCAACGCAAAGCGAGAACGGGAGCACGGAATCTCACCTACCCGCGAGCATGAAAAATCATCAACACGTGCAACGCAAAGCGAGACGCTATCTCATGGTTGCAAGCCATTAATTTTGACACACGAATGGCCCGAAGACCGTGGGGCGCTACCCCACATGTGTGAGTCGAAATCACACAGATTGAGGTCCAGACTAACCAAAAAAAATCAAAAGAGGTATGTGTGAGTGGAATCACACAAGTGGTGTCTAGTCTAACCTCACAATCAAAAGAAAAGTATGTGTGAATGAAATCACACAAGTGGTGTCTAGACAATCCTCAAAGCCCAAGAGATATGTGTGAGACGAAATCACACCGATGAGGCCTAGTCTAACCGTAAAAATGATCGTCATGATCAACGAGAAGTGTCAATTACACTAAGTCAGTAAATGTAAAAGTTTAGCATCATGTCCCATAACCACTTACTTAACTTAAATATTTACGAACAAACTGTAAATCTTCACTAATAAAATTTGTCACTAGAGGTTCAATCGAACAAGTCCAACAATTAACCGACGAAGTAAACGCAAGCGTTTCATACCACTTGTTTTACTAAGCCGTTTAATTAGATTTCTCATACGAGTGAAATAAAGATTTGTATATACTAATAGATTGGAAAACAGTTTCAAAAACGAGTTTGGTATTGAAAATAGAGTTGAAAACATTTTGATAAAAGAGTTTTTGATATTTACTATCAGTATTGAAACCTTTATATTTTTAAAGTGACAAATCACAAAAATGATTGTAGAAACAATCAATCACAAGAATTCACATACGAAGACGTGAATAGAATCCAAAAAAATCGATACCGAATTCATCGAAAGGTATGTTCACAAAAATCCCGAAGAAAAGGTCATCAAAGTTGCTAATAAATGATAGCAACAAATCGGGAAATAATCAAGAATCGATTAAATTCGAAAACCAAATCAATTCACTAAGATTCACATTCGAAGACGTGAATAAAATACAAAGAATTCGATTCCAAATCCATCAAAGTAGGAATACCCAAAATTCCTGAAATAGAAGTTATCAAAGTCGACAAAGGTGATAACAACTAACCGGAAAAGAAGAACCGATCAACAATTGGAAAAACAAAGCAGAACGAGTATAAATGCTTGAATGACTTTAGCAAAAGTAAAAGTCAAGTCAACGTCGATATCGACAAGGCAAAGACCAAGACAATTTCTTTTATACCAAAGAAATTTTAAAACTATCAGAGAGAGGCACATGAAAACCAACAAACCATGGAAAAAAAGACAGAGTCGACAATTGGAATGCAATTTGTCTCAAAGATTGATACCCAAAACCCAATTGTATGGAAACTGCATTAAGTACACGAATCAGAGATAAGAATGCATATATATAGCAGTTCGAATAAACAATGCGAGTTCAAATCGAAGTGGGTACTAGTTGCAGCAATATGCAACTTGGTAGAGCATATATACACTGATACTTAGAAGTGTAACTCAAGTGAGCAAGTGCGACAGAGAATAGCAGCAATGCTCACGAATAAGCGTTAGGAATTCATTCCTAACAAATCAAAGATGATCTTAAGATAAAGATGTGAAATAAAACATCGACAAATAGTTGTAACACATGTACTATCTAAGTTATGTTTTATATTTGTTCTAAACCCCAAGCTCTGATACCAAGCTGTGACGCCCCACCTCTATACCCACGCTAGCCAAGAACACTACGGTGTAATGCTGTCAACTAGCACGGAGAATAAGGCTGTTGAGGAGCGACCATCCGTGTAATTGCTTTGTGCGAGCACCGATATGTCAGATAGTAAAAACATGCATTTCATTTCAGGAGGAAATCCGACATGCCGATGCAAACTCAAAGCTACTACACGGTGGCTATAATAGTCTAGGACAAAATATAAAATAATAACACAGAGAATAAAAATGCGGAACACAGATGAAACAGAAAATCTCATATACATATATAATAACTGATGTCAGTTACAATACATTTGACACGGTACATGTGATACAACTACAACAGTCAACTCAGGAAGTTATATATACAAGTACATTAACGTATATAATATACATGAATACATATCTTCCTATACAATAATACAGTCTACTACAAAAGACGACTACTCCAAAAGATATGAAAGAACTTCATAGCTCTAACAGCAACCCAAAGCAGAATATCTACAACCTGTAAATACTCGGTCTGACCCGAGTATTAAATTCAAAAGAAAATAATACTCGGGTCAGTCTAATTCAAACTCAGTTATTAGTGCACAGAAGCAATAATAATCAAATAATGAATAGACGACAGTAATTAAACCAAATCAGTATGCAATTCATAATATTGAATTGAAACGAACAGAACAGTTCAAACCATTGAAATATCAATTAAAATATTAAGATGAGTAGAGCTGCAGTACACGCACGCGTGTACTGCCTCGCCACTACAGCATATGGAATATGCAAAAGGTCAATTAATCAAAACAAGTTAGATATCATAAAACCATACCGTGTGGCTGCAGTTCACGCTTGCGTGCACTGCCCTGCCACTATAGTGACGATGTACCCAATGAACACCGTGTGGCTGCAGTTCACGCTTGCGTGCACTGCCGTGCCACTACAGTGATGATGTACACAAGTGAATGTAAGAATGTACACAAGTGAATGTACATAACCAACTCAAAACAGTCGCAATACGAAGACAGCAAGTAAAACTGCAACGCTCAAAGTAAAAAAACATGGATGCAACTAATACCCAGTACCTATATGAAGTACAACAAGGCTCAAGTGCAGTCACAACATAACTGCAAGAAAGCTACAAAATGACCAGAACAACCAAATAGTGAATTAACAATGTCAGAGACCAAAGAATGGCCTGAGACAAGACTCAAGACGAAATACACCTCTATACATACATGAGTGAGGAAATGTAACAGCATATAACAAGCCAACACAGTGAAATGGACTCGCAGCAATATACAGTGACAATATGGTAAAGTGAAGGCAAACAAAGATATGGCCAAAACCCATAGCATACTCGAGGCATCAACAAGTATAACTGTGATGTTCAGAAATAAGCAACAAAATGGTTCGAGTATATGCAGGTCTGACCACAAGACACTGACAGCATTTTTATGTAATAGCAATCAAAGTGAACAATGCACAAAGGCTACAACTTCAAGTGGAAGAATGCACAGTGATGTAAAACATCAAGACCAATTGCAAATGAATAATGCAGTGGTCCATAAACAACTATATGAAATAGGACAAGGCAACATGAACAATAGTTAGGTGGTCTGCAACCATACCAAAGGAGTAACATGTACAAAGCACATAATCAATGTGAAGGAAATCAATACCAACACATGAACCACTAACTACAGATGGGAACTTCAAAATATCAGACTTGAACAAGGGTAAGTATACAAAGAACACAAGTTTACTTGCAGGAAAACAGTGCAGTGATAAAAATGCGGTGATAGGCAGCAGTGAACAGCACATTGAATCAATCCAGCACATGTAAATAAACTGCAACTGCCAGAGTGGCACATAGTATGCAGGGATACTCGAAAAACAACATGAAGCTGGACGGAACAAACATCTAAAAGTATTTGGTTCGAGTGCTTACACAACAATGCAATGGTTCTTTCAGAAATACGCTACAGGAGAACAACCCCAATGCAAACTCAGGTCGAACAGAGACTAAAGACCAAGCCTTAATGAAGACAAGCTACTGAAGTAAAGGCATGAACCGTGCTCGAGACAACTATCACATGGTCTCAAACGTGAAATGAATCCGAGGAATGCAACTGAATTTAAGTGAATGGCAACACACATTACATCAGTGAATGACTCAAGTAATATGCAGTAACACAGAACAACCCAAAAATCGTGTACATGTAAAACGAAGAAACCAAATGAATAGACAAATGCCACAGTGAAATGCGTGACAAAAGTCGATCAAGCCCAAAGTTTTTCTCGTCACGAAATCCAGTATACTATTCGATCAATACCCGGCAGTAAAATCAAAAGGGCCAAAATAACCACGACCAATGTCAATGCCGAAGTCAAAGAATGTCAAGGTCAACCTAAAATAAATTTCCAGAAATTCGAACGAGTCAAGCCATACTCAGAATCAACAGCCCCAAAAATCAATTCAAGGCAGAAAAGCATCGACAACAAACAAAATCATATCAAAGCCAAAGAAACGAAAACAACAAACGACTTCGACCAGTTCGAAATAGATGTGAGTAATGTAAATTACTCACCTTTGCTTTGTCGAAGTGGCCGAAACCCTGAATCGCCGTTCGAAGTGACGAAGTTGAACTCGAATGAGATCACGAAGCCGGCTCTCTCTCGAAGCCCTAATTTGGAGACGAATGAAAACTTTGAGCCGCCACCATTCTATTTTCTTCGTGAGCTAGGTTTTAGGATTCGAATAATTGAAAATGAGAGAGAGGGATCGGGTTAGCCAACAGAAATGAAGAGGGGAACGGTTATAACTCGAAAACTTCACAGCATCAAACAATATAAATTAATAAAAGAAATTCAAAAATTCAAAATTTAAAACTTCAAATGGAAATTTGCAATCATATTAATCATTTAATGTCGATTAAAAATAGACGCGAAATACCGGGTTGTTACACACACACACACACACACACACACACACACATATATATATATATATATATATATATAAACATACAATATATGAAATCATTTCCCCAAACTAATATCTTATATGCATGCAACTATACATCAACCTATACTAAAATAAAATATGATAAATCTTTACATTAAAACATAACAAGCTAATATATATATATCTTATATATATATATACTTTAAACTATAACAAACTATTATATACTTTTAAAATTTATAAGCTAAAGCATATAACTGCATATAAAACCAGCAGCTTGTAATATAACTATTATATTCAAATCTAATATATTATAATCTAAAGAAATACTTGTATATAACTAATGCATAGAAACTAATATGTTCAAACAGGTATGTATATTCAGCTATAAACCTATATATATGGAACTGTACTATATGTAAACAATATAACATGTAAAATAGTCCTCCAAAAATATCATATATATAGTACGCTTATAATATAGTGTACTTTAATAACATATACACCTTTAAATATATACTTTACTTCAAAAATCAGAATACAATATATATAAACACACATATATAAACTGTCTTTATAATAAATATGCTTAGACCGACAACTAACTAATTTATACACATAAATATATACTTTCAAACTTATTTATATATATATATATATAGAAAGTGGACTGCAGCACATAATAACAAACAAATAAAATAAAAGTATTTGTATACACACACACCTATATATATGAGGAGACCAACCAGATTACTTATTGATGTATATATATAGAATACAAATATATAACTTATATACTGGAAAATCTTGAAAAACGACACATATATATAATATATAACTCACTAACATATGCAGACCAATTTATATAACTTATATATTGATAACAACTTAATATATATATATATACAATAATATATATATATATATATATATATATGCAAATAACTTTATATTTTATTATATATGTATGTAACTTATTTCTTTACAAACTCAAACAAAAATTTTGTATAGGCATGTACATTTTAACAGCAAACTAACATGTAAAAGTATATAACTAATGCATATATACATACATATAAATATATATAGTAATATATAACAATTATAAGAGGGAAGGCTTACTGCTGTGTAGTTCGCATGGAGTATGGGCAGTCGAATTGAAGGGTTGTGGCCATGGAGGGGGGAAGGTGGTCAGTTGGCTTCGACCGGTGGGGTGAAGGCGTAGGGCAGGTGGTGGGTTAGGGTGAGGTAGTGGGAAGAGGGGTAGACGGGTCTTGGGGTAGCGAGTGCTGCTGGGCTGTCGCAGCATGGAGGAGAAGGGAGGTGGCTTGCATGCGTGCAGTGGCCTGCTAGGAGGCTGGAATGTATGGAGGATGAAGGAGGCGGAAGGAAGCTCGGGTGACATGGCTTAAGGAAGCTACAGGCAACATGGAAAACGAAAATGAAGGAGAAGAAAGAAAACAAAAGGGAGAAAAGAACGAAAGGGAAAAAGCCACGAACCGATTTAAAATGTGAGACGAACATCGTATATAATAAAAGCAAGGGAATGGAAAAGGTTGGAATTGGGTTTTTTGGAAATAATAATCATTGATGGCTATTAGTTTAACACAGGAAATTAACGAATAGACGGAGGATATCAAAAGGTTTTAAAGTAGAATCAGCACCGATACGGCTATCGTTTTCATGGATTCCGTTTCATATCGAACTTTAAATCACAAAGTTGAATATACCGCAGAGATCAGTATGACGAGAAGATCAAAATGGTATATAGATATCAGTGGTACAATCATGTATCAAAAATCGATAACCGGTACTGAAAATGCTGCTAAAATGCCAGAATTAAGATAGACGAAGCAATAGCATTACAAATTGGAGAAATGAAATATGACCTCTCACTCTGAAGATGATATACAAATTTATTGTATAAAAATATTCAGCTTTGGAAAACATTTTATTATCATCAATTTTAACTTAGTTGAATTAAAATAAAATTAAACAAGAAAATAAACTTCCATATTTTTAGATGAAAAATTACCATTTGTTATGTTTAATTAGACGTATTTCAAATATAAAATTTTTATTTCAAAACTTTATTATTTAAAATTCCACAAAATTTAGTTAGTTATATTATTAAAACTATTTAAAATTTATGGGCCGTTACACAAAATGGTACTTAGATACAACATGTCACTGGGACAACATATCACAAATCACTTGTCAATAAATTATTATTTTCAACCATTCGCACATGTCGAACTTGAATTGCTCAAAGTATCGGATTATTAATTATTATTTGGAAAAACTCAGCATACACAACAAATAAAATAATCACAGAATCACAGACACGGAGTATATAACAATAAGCAGCGAAAACAAAAGAATAATAGTTCATGAAGCTACTACATATATAAACAAAGTTAAAACAAGATACAACAAAAGTCTAATATAAATAGAAGTCTCCATACAATAGTCAAATAAAAGATCAGAATACATCACTGGAATCAACCGGATAACAGAAAGCTGAATCGATAGTTGGATCCTCAAGTGAAGCTCCAACTCCAAAGATGAGCCTCAAAAGTTGTAACACTCTGTCTGATCTGAGCGTAAAGAAAAAACACAAAACACTCGAGTAAGGATTAACATTCTTATCTCAATAAATCTAACCCAGGTGAAATATCAACTGAAATACAGGTAACTCAAAGGATGCTTGGGATGCCCATCATCTAAGGATTCGTCAAACTATATACTATATAGTAATATACGTTATTATAATAATGTCTATAGTAAAGTAAACTACTAAAATAGCGTTAAGGCGTTACCCATATCACCCTTAACATATTTTATAGTGCCAATAGTCTATATAATACCATAATACCTCCTGATCGGGAGGCTATCAGAGGATACTCCATAGGTACAACAAAAAAAAATCGTAGTGGTCACGAGGTGACATGGCATAACTAGGCAATGCTAGGGTAGATGTACCAATTACAGTTCCAAGTTGGTGGTAACGCATAGCCGCAGCTATCGCCCACCTCGAGCCACACTCCCAAATCAAAGGTGCGCACCAAATCAATCACAAAGTAATAGAATGGCATACGAAGAAGTGTGTCCGATAGGAGGAGCTACCTCACTTAGCCCGTTGATTCCTCCTGTTTTAGCCACCTTATGCTAACTCACGGGAGTCGGGTTCACGTATATATCTCATATAGGATCGTCGCCACCATCCTACTTCATTCTGCAATGTAATGACCCAGGTTTTTGACATCTCGAGTTGTGAATGCTGATTTTCAATATTCAATTATACGATATTTTAATTAATGAAAATCCCCATTAGACAACATCTGTTTATAATATACAAATCTTTCAAACCATTATAAACTCTGAATTTCCAAATTTTTAATTATAAAACAAGAGATTTATTAAATGGGAGTTGCTTATATATGTATATATATGTATTCAAGACAACAGACTAATATATATATATATATATATATATATATATATATATATATATATATTGGAAAGGATAGAGAATTGATAAATTGGAAATTTCTTATGCCTACATTTTTACATATAAGAACAATAAAATTAGTATGTACATATATATAATTTGGAAGGATATCCATAGCAAAGCAAACATAGGTGAAAAGCAATAGGAAAATATTTTTAAAATAAAATGTTTTTGAGCTTATGAGAAATGTAGTACATTTTAAATAAAAGAGTTTGAAATTTGACTTTTCTAAAACAAATATATATGCACATTGGATAGAAAGAAGATATATACGTAGATATAAGTTCAAAAGAAAGAATTTATACTATTTATAAAATAAATAAACACCTTATGTTATAAACTAAAGCAGTATGTATAAAAACCATATAAGTAATGGTAGGAAAATCATATGTACATACATACCAAATAAATTTAGCCTAGTAAAAAGTAATATATTTCTATATGTTAATAATAAAGGAAATACATATGGAAGGAGAAGTATACATATATATATAAGGAAATACAAACATAAAGGCTTGAAGTTTTTTTTAAAAAAAAAAACCAATTTATAGTCCTAGTTTTAAACTATATATATGTGAAGGCATGTTAACAAAATGTTTTGTAAAAGTGTTATTGTATGACCTTAAAATCTAAATAACAGAGATTCTTTTTACCTTAAATCATATAAAAGGTATGATATAAAAATGCAACCATTTATTTTGTCAAAAGTAAAAATACTAGGCTGTCCAACATCATGTACATACACATATTTCGAATTGTTCACATTCAAAAATACAGTGAAAGAGTGAATTATAAAGGATAAGCGGCAAAGGAAACAAATAACATAAAACATTGTTTGGTCAAAAAGGGGTATGTAAAAGCTGATATAAACATATAAACATATTACAATAGCTTGCCTAATCAAAAATGGCAAGAAAAAAAAATAGAGCTTTAAGTCCATTTCAATTTTTTTCATCCTCGAAGTAAACATCAACCTCAGCCACCAAAACTTCTTTCAATCCATCAAAAGAACATGGTACAAATCTTTGTGTAGGCTGGAAATATCTTAAGCCAAAATTTTATTCGTATGATATTTATGTACATCTATATATAGGCTTGTATCTAAGGGTAGGCTTCAGTTTCTAAAATCTGTAAATTAAAAACCATGAAAAGAAAGAAATAGTTTTTCTTTTATCAAATCCAAACTCAAAGCAGAAAACAAGAATTCAAAGCAAGATTTCAAGTTACAACTGAATCCAGATTTGAAGTGAAGAAGATAAATCACGTGAAAGGTGAGAAACTCTAAATTCAAACCTGGAAAACATTTAATATACTACTCTGTTCTATGTAACAGCAGAATATTTATACATATCCCACTTTCTAAAATATACATCTCGAATTCTAATCCAAATTTGTAGATAGTGTAAACTAATGAAATGTTTATTTTTGTGTATATATCATGCTAAAAATAATTGTAAGCCTGTTCATATATTGTTTTGGGTGAAGTGATGAGTTTACAGTGGGAAACAACTTTTTGGTCAAATTTCAGTATCTAAAAAACAAGGATTCACTTACATAATCGTGATCGGAGGATGGAAGCATGAATTTCAGTGAAGTTAGTATATTTGTTAGCAGCCTAGGCTTTGATAATTTTTGGAACGATCGATTTTCGTCAAAAAAATAATTTTTAAACTTGTGATGATCGAGACGGTGATTCATCGATGTTGGCTGATCGTGGAGCCGAGGGCAATCTTTCGACCATGGGAATTAGGTTCTAGGGTTGTGGTTTGGGAGAGCGAGGGGGGTTTTAGGGTTCGATTTCTACCTCTGGAATATGATGAATTTGGGGAGTGGGGGTGCGACCGGATGTCATGGTTTTCGGCATGGAGGTGGAGATGGGATTGGGGCTTCGAATGGCGATAATGGTGTAAGTAGAGGAAGCATCACAACGATAAGGGGATGTGATTGCTTCCATGAGTTCGGATCGAAGACCAAAAGGGTGAACTAAGGGTGATGGGCTTCGGTGAGGCGGCGACAGAGATCAGAGGATGGATGCAAGCTGGCTGGGAGTGTCACGGGGGTGGTCTGGGCATTTGGGCGAGTGTGCACGTACCTGCGTGTGACGTGTGCACAAGGCGTTCCAAGCAAGCGTGTGATGGACCGGGATGATGGGTGGTGCGTGCGTAGTGGGCTCGGAGCGGGTCTCGAGTGGCATTTGAGTGGATCGGGATATTTCGACGTTGGATCGTGTTGTATTGCTCGATTTGGAAGGTTTTCTTTTTCTTTCTCTTCTGATGAAAGAACTGGAAGCAGGTGAAAGAGAGGGATACGAGGAAGAAGGGAATATGAGAAGGAAGCGGGTTTCGTTCTTTTTTTTGGGATAGGAATACCGGGCTTCGGCCCATTTTTATAAAATAATAAGAATAATATATAAAGAAAAGAAGGATTTTGGGCTGGGCTCGGTTCAAGGAGGGACGGTGAAGCAATTTATTTGTAAAGGTTTGAATTATATATATATATATATATATATATATATATATATATATATACATACATACACACACATACATATATATATATTGGTAAATACAAAATGAATGGGAAAAAATATATATATAATAACAAAATAATTTAAAATGTTAAATTGGGTCGGTTATGGTTTTGGAGAAATGGTAAAAGGTCTTTGTAAAGTTTAAAAGGTTAAAAATTGTATTTAAAAAAATATAATATATTAAACTTTTATTAATTTTAAAGATGCGGGAACTAATGTTAACGAAAACTGATTTGCACACGGTTGATGCGATAGGTTCGTATCGACGGATATTACGCCGTCGTACAATCTGTTGTCGAGTTAGAACAAATAATATTTTCTTGTCATTTGAACGAACAGAAAGTGAAGTGATAAATGGACACGAATATCGATGTTTGAATTTATATGAACAGTATTTTAAAGTGTTGTGCCTGATAAAATAATAACGACCTAGTTTAGTTTAGTTCTGATGTTTCAACATCTGGCTAGCGGAATAAAATAACGTTGCACTAGTTATTTTAATTCAACCCCTGTTGGAAGAATAAATCACTATTTTGCCATTGCTACTGAATATATCTATTTTGGACATTCACTAACAGAAGCAAAGAACTTTGTTCTGTTATTATATTGTATGGATATCTATTTATTTTATAGGAAAATAGGATGATGGAGTAATTGTTAAAAACATATGAATATCTACATTTGTTATTCTCAACTACGATGGGAATTGAATGGTAGCTTGATTAAGTACCATTTGGACTGTTAAACCTTCTTTTCTGATTGAGTTGACTTTGAAACAGGATTTGTTGAAAAAATGATTACTATTTATTAATGATGTTTTAAAGTTAACAGGTAAATATTTTGGTAATAATTTAACGTAGTTAATTTATTATTCTTAAAAATCTTTATAAAAAGTATTTCTATTTAAACTTATTAATTATCTAAATTTATTTCAAGTATAAAAATTATTAATTTAAAAAGTCATTTATAGTGATTATTTAAAAGTTAATTTTTACTCTAGTATAATTAGTAATAAAATATATTTACTTCAAGATAAATCTATTAAATACTAATCATGTTTTAAGATAATATATCATATAGTAAACTTTTATAAATGAGTATTTTACTTAAATTAGAGCTTGAAAAAAATTATATTAAAACTTTAAAAGTATCATTTGGAAAAATTATTATTACGGGAAGTAATGGTATATTATTGAGCTATGATTCATAGTTTGATACCACAGTGGTGCTTTCTAGAATTATATTTGAAAAGGTTTTTTTCGAATATTTTGGGAAGAATGGTTTCGTGAATATACTTATCCGGTGAGATAAGCATATGCTGTTTGATTAAGTAATTTTAATTTATTGAGAGTTTAAATTAAATAAGGCTTAATGTTTGCAATGGGAAATGGAACTTTGGTTGAATTGATTGTATATTTGATAGTTAAATTACCTACTATCAAATATGGACCTGATATGACTTTGGGAATATCTAGAGAAAACTTTGGAATTATATGGTACCATTCGAGGTGTTATACTGTACGTATAAACTCGTTTATTCTCTAGGACGATTATAAGAAAATCCGTCCACTAATGTTAAGAGGTGATCTCTGAACTTATTTTTGTCTGTTTATTTTCTAAAGAACCGAGGTTGAGTTTACCGAAAATAGCGAACGTTGTTTCGAAGAGACCGGGATCAGATTTGTGATCCGAAAACCACTTCGATCCAATGAGTACGTTTTCGTGATGAAGACAAGAGTTTGGAGTCGAAGATGGAGCAGTAAAGTGCAAGGACTAATTGCTACTAATCCTGAGGTTAATTCCAAATGGATGTAGTAGGAATAGTGCCTTCGGTTCCGTTCAGACCGGGAACAGACTTGTATGGACGAGTGCTATCAAACCATCGTCAGTGGAGGACGGTGAGAATTCTAGGTGAATGTGTGCTAAAAGGTAATCGTAGCCTCAAGCCTTATTAACCGGGAATGGCTAAAACATAGGAGGTGCAGCAAGGCTAAGTGAGTAGCTCCCAATTAGGGTAAGGTCATCCCTGTCTAGAGTCCCTTGATCTCGGCTGTATGGGCGGTTGTTGTTTCCAACCGCAGGGTGTTCTTATTCGGACTATCCGATAAGGGGTAGCTCCGGTCTTGTGTTGTAAGGGATCGGGAGTGGTCCTCGGTACGCTGATCTTGTCCAGGTACGGTGACGGGCTGTAGCCCAATAGCCCTGCCATTGTATGGAACCCAATCACCAATAAGCGCCCGTATGGTTTTGATTGTGCCCAACAATGCTAAAACGTGAGATGCAAGCATTTCAGCTATTTTAATAAGTATTTGTACTTAGACACTATCATAATATCAAAGGATTTTGATATAAAATATTTTGGTTATCATAAGGGAAAAACCCGGCATGTTTATTTATGGCGTGGTCTTACGAGATACCTTTGATTTTCAAAAGATTTTAGAAAATTTAATAATCCAAATTGAGTGTATTTCTCATGCTGGTTTTACCAGACTGACCCGAGCGTGGGTTTTTCTATATGCTCGGGTCAGACTGAGAGTATTTCCAGGTTTAGATAGAAGACTGGAAGCTTCAAGAGAGGAGCTGGGATGTCAAAGACGTATCTGCATAGACGATTATATTCCGTTGCATTTAGTTGTGTTTACCTGCAAATTGTAAGAGCAGATTGTTATAACTGTCCATGCTGAATGAGTGTGTACTCTAATTTAAGTCTGTATACGTTTTTAAAGCTACAATTTGTTTAATGTAAAGACTTGGTTATATTATAGATTATTCGTTCTGCTTTGAGATCCTATGTTGTTATATTTTCTTTCTCTTCTTTCCGTCTTCTACTTTTTTTCTTTCTTTTACTATCCGCCTTTCCGCATGATTTGACTGGCGAGTTGGTTAAGGTCAGTTTAAAATCCATACGCAAAAGTGGGCCGTGACATGGAATCTCCACCGCATACACGATTGTTAGAGTGGTTTTCGGTATTGGTAGAGAGTATGACAGAATTCGATCCCGGTCTCTTTAACAACCAAATGTTATTATAACAACGCGGTCATTTCAAAATAGTTTATACTTCAAAACCAAAATATCATTTCCATTTCAAAACGATATCAATATGATATCATTTCCATTTCAAAACCAAATAAGATATCATTTCTATTTCAAATATATCCATTTTCAAAAATCATAGCTCTTCAAAGTTATAACACTTTCGAAATTATAAGGCTTCTAAAACCATAACACATTAGAATCATAACTTAGAAATAATAATACTTTGGAAATCATAACACTTTGGAAATCATAATTTAGAAATCGTAATACTTTGAACTCATAACTCTTTGGAAATCATAATTTAGATATCATAAACTTTGGAAGTCATAATACTTTGGAAATCATAATTTAGAAATCATAATACTTTGGAAGTCTAATACTTTGGAAAACCATAACACTTCCCACTTAACCAGTTTAAATACTAAAATAGTGTATAAAATAAAATAGTTTATAAAATAAAATAGTTTATAAAATAAAATAGTTCATATAAAGCAGTTGTAGATAAAAATAGTTTAAAATAAAATAGTTAGTATATTAAAATAGTTTATATTAAAAATAGTTTATATTAAAAATGATTTATACTAATAGTTTATATTAAAAAATGATTTATGTTAACATATACAAATAGTTTAAATATAATTTTAAAAATACTTTATATAATAAAATAGTTTCCACAAATTTCACAAATCGATCCAAATCAACTCGAGTTCAAAAATTCAAATTTAATTCAATCTCAATTAATCAATTTCAAATCAATTCAGTTTCTCAATAAACCATTTCAAATTGTATCAAATTTCAAATACAGATTTAAACCACAAAATAAACCATTTCAATTTCAATATATTTCAAAGCTTTAAATATTCAACATTTCAAAACTAAATTTGACAATTTCATATATATATATATATATATATATATCAAATTCACTTTACTATTATTTATTTTGAAATATTTACTTAATCATTCAAATAACATTTAATAAAACTTCAAATTTCGAATTTAAATAAAACTAAATATACCATTTCAATTTATGTAAATTTGAAATATTCATTAAAATCACTCTTAATCAAAATCAAGTTATAAAATCATATCTTTAAAATCCTAAATCTAATAAATTCAAATCAAACTTATTAAGTATAATTCTTAAGTAAATTCAATTTCAAACCAATTCCTATTTCACTTTCCAACCTGAATTTTATTAAAATCATTATAAACTCTATATTTGAAAATATAAATTTTAATAAATACATAAACATATTATCTATTAATTAAATCAACTTTATTAAATCAAATCGTATTATTAAACATATTATATATATATTAAAATAGTAAAATTGTAAGTAAAATCTTAAAATTTATGATTTCAGAACTAACTTATAATTTTAAAATTTTCAAAACATATAATTTTAAAAATAAAAATTTAAAACCTTTATAAAATAATATATATATATATATATCTTAAATTCAATATTTATTAAAACTAAAATATTCATTTCAAAACCTTGCAAATCATTTCAATATATATATATATATATATATATATATATATATATATATATATATATATATATTGACCAATGATGTCTGTATATAATTTTCTATCCTATGATCAAGTGATACGAATATTTGTTATTTCAATCCGCAACTTAAATATATACGGGTATATATCATTTCAACCCGCAATCCCAAATTCAATTCAATGAAAATCGCTTGGGTTTATCATTTCAACCCATAAAGATTTCCTTCTATTTTACAGATCGTTCGGGTATGTATCATTTCAACCCATAGGGAATTCTAAGCTAACATGGAGCTTGCAGAGTGATAACAAATGTAATAATAATAATATAACAGGCATATACCATCAATATAAATAACAGATAATGGTGTCATATGTCATAGGTGAACAGATACAGATAATAGCATATATATATATATATATATATATAGCAATGTAAATAATTAACAACAGCATATTTCAATTGTCGTTTCAATTGAAATCAAATTTAATAAATATAAGAACGTTAATCATGTGTGATTGCTTACCTTTCGAGGCTAAAGAGGATAGACAAAGAAATTGAGATATGAAATGCAAGCACGACTGCCAAAACAAAGCAAGACAAGATTAGCATGAGGTTGACAGACAGATCTAGCAGCTTGGAATAGACGAAATCAAAACTGGATCGATGAAGATAAATGGTATAAGTGAACACACACACACACACATATATAACTGTATATTTATATATATAATCATTTCTAAATACAAGCACATTTTTAAATTAAAAATATCATTGTTTAATCAAAACACGTATTAAATAATAATCTTAATATATGTATATATATATATATTTAAAAATAAATATTAAATTTAAACATACGTATAACAACATAGAAATCTTTATGTATCTCAAGACCACTTTATTAGATTTAAACATATATTTAAAATATATACATATCATATTCAAAATCAATATTTAGAATTATATATTACCAAACAACAACATAAAATTATATATACATATACACATGTATATTTCTGTTTTACAAATACGTATAAAATATAAACCTACATACTTTATAAACATAAACTAGACACCGACCAATAGTTTATATACTATATATATAACTGGACTCGTATATACATATACCGACCTTGTATATAAAATATGCAGACTAACCGATATATGAACCAATGTACGTACAATAAAATATTCAGACAATATCCATATATTTATGCAAGCTACAGAATATATATATATATATATATATAAACTTTATATACATTATACTAGTTACTGAAATCCTATATACTATATACACTTATATATGTTGCTATATGAAACAGTAGATTGTAACCCTCAAGCACGTACAAACAACCAATATTTATATCTATATAAACTTATATATATATATATATAAGTTAATATATATATATATATATATATATATATGATCACCTAGATGATTGCACAGAGGAGGAAAGGATTGTTGAACTAGGCTGATGGGTGGGAGCGGCCGAAGCTCAGCGGCCTTTGCTGATGAGGAGTTTCGACTTTGGTTAGATGATGAGGAATGAAGTGGTTTCGGTCTTGATGTGTGATGGTGATGGCTGGTTCACGGCAAGGCCTTGGCAAGGTTCGGCCAGCAGGTGGTGAGCAAGGGTATTGATGTGATCGGCATGGGGTTGGTGGTGGAGGAGCAAGGTGGTGATGGCCGATCATGTTGTGGAGGCTTCGGCAAAAGGTTGTGGCCGAACAAATGAGTAAGAAAAAGAATATATATATATATATATATATATATATATATATATATATGAAATAAAGCGAAAAGAGGAAGAAGAACAAACTTTAGAACTTACTGTAAAGTTTTGTTTGCAAAAGAAGAATGTGAGAAATGAAAATGAGAAGAGAAGTCAGGTAAAAATAAATAGAAATGAATGTGCATAAAGGAGAAATATGAGAGAAATGGGAAGTCAGGTAAAAAAAAAATGCACATGAAAAGGAATGGGAAAAGTTAGAAGTCTGGCAAAATAAAATGAACGTGCAATAGCCTAAATGTTTTTGATGTGAATGAAATATGAACTCCAAAGCTTTTGAACGGTGGAATATAAAAGGTAAGAAAACCAAAAGGTTTAAAAACCGGTACCGATACGAAATCATTATTCGCAGATTCCTCTGCGTACCGTACTTCAAAACACAAAATTGAATATACCGTAGAGATCAGCACGACAAGACGATCAAAAAGGTATGCAGAATTCAACGGTACGATCATCCTATCAAAAGTCGATAATTAGTACCGAAAATGCCACTGATTTGAGAGCAATAACAGTTCAATTTGACGAAACGAAATAGGACGTCCCAATCAGAAGATCATTTACAGATTTATAGTGTAGAAATATTCAGGTTTGGAAAATATTTTATTATCATAAATTTTAACTGACTTGGA
Source organism: Allium cepa (assembly GCA_030765085.1). Lineage (NCBI taxonomy): Eukaryota > Viridiplantae > Streptophyta > Magnoliopsida > Asparagales > Amaryllidaceae > Allium > Allium cepa. Next base: position 23,657,652 of record CM060938.1, on the reverse strand, counting down.
TTAAAAATAGAATTTATATAAGAAAATAAACATTCCTATTATCAGATGAAAAATTATCATTTGCTATGTTTAAATATAAGTATTCCAAATATCAAATATTTTATTTCAAAATATTATTATTTAAAATTTCATAAAAATACAATTAATTAAATAAATTAAACCACTAAAATTTACGCGTCGTTACACCCTTCCCAACTCAAAACTTTTCGTTCCCGAAAAGGAAGGAGGTAGGAGAATAGAAACAACTAGAAAGAAAAACAGATTAAAATTCAAAATAAATAATTAATTTAATATAAATTTCAATTAAATTAATTAATATTCAACAATTGATTTTAAATTCAAGGTATTCATTAAGTTGATTTAATTCATTTTATAAATTCTTTTAACATTATTTTACATTGTAAATTATTCAATTACATATTCAATTTCTGGATGATTTAGGTAAGTTATATTGGAATGCGATTGAATATTTTACAAGTAAAATTTTTCTAATTCAATTATTTCAAGTTTAAATATTCATTCAATTTTATTGCTTCTTTTTATTATTGAAATCACCTTTAATAAAAAATTTAAGAATTAAGTTTTCGATTAACTTTAAACCATTTAGATAGATAGATATATATATATATATATATATATATATATATATATATACATATATACACACACACACACACATTCAGTGTATCACATCAAATCTATAATCATATACTAATACATATATATAAATGAAGTCATATTTTAGAAATTCAAATCAATTTAATTTCCATAGCAAAGCTATGAATTGGTCTCTACACTTCGAAACTCGAAAATGAACGTCGATGATGCAGCCGCCGTCGCTGATATTTTTTTCCATTGACATAAAAGGAGAGCACTGATTTAAACATTTAAAAATTCTTTGAAACGATTTCTATTTGTAAATACTTTAAATAATATGCATTTTAAAACTTTAAGCTAAAGTTTGGAATCGTCGAAAATTAAATTCTCAAATTCTAATTTGAATTCATTTAAACTCCAAATTAAATTATAAACCATTTTTGATAAATTCATTTATTTATATATTGGAAAAATCAATGATTTACAAAACAATAGATGAAAATCAAATATTATCATTTTTTTGACCAATTCATTTAACAATTATGTTTCAAAAAATTTAATTATGTCTATATATAATATAATCATATAAAATTATTAAATTTTGAAAACAATTATGTCAGTTTGCTCTGTTCAAGTGTTTTGGAATTCCTATCGATGGGGTTGATTAGACAAATCGATCAAAAATTCAAATCAACATTAACAACTCAAACAACACAATATATAAAACATTTTATATTAATTACAAATACACTCCCTAACTCGACGATTCTAGAACAAATAATGATAGAGATTCAAATTTAGGGAGACCCTAATCAATTAGAATTCTAACTAGAAGAGATTGGCTAGAAAGGGAGATAACATAATCAACCACAAAATAGAAGGATGGATAGACATATATAAATCGTGGGCAACCTTAACCGGGTCAACCGTGATTTCAAAATACGATCAATGTAGAATTCTGAAGCAAATCGACATCATATCACAAGAGATAGAAATCGGATGTAGCAAGAGATAGCAGCATCTAAACCAACGATACAAAAATCTTTGGTGAATCGATGCCCATTGTAAAGGAGTTTCACTCCATTACAAACCATATAGTAGAGCTATGGGATGCTCCAGAATCGAGAAGAATTTGGATAGGGAAAGACAAGAATGGGTTTTGGAACCGTAAGGAACGTTCCAAAATTCAACTGAATCAAAGAGGAAGAGGTTCAAGCTCGATCAAAGTGATTCTATAATTAAATTTACTCTATATGCTAAGTTTTACCTAAAACCAAAGCTCTGATACCAACTGTAACAGAACGATATTTTTAACCCTTCGCATTCGCACATGTCGAACTTGAATTGATCAAAATACCAGATTGTTAATTATTATTTGGCAAAACTCAACATATAAAGTAAATAAAATAATCATAGAATCACAGACACAGAGTGATATAATAATAAGCAGCGGAAACAAACGAATACTAGTTCATGAAGCTACTATATAAACAGAGTAAAAACAAGATACAACAGAAGTCTCGAATACATAGAAGTCTCAATACAATAATCAAATACAAGTCTGAATACATCACTGGAGTCAACTGAATAACTGAAAACGAAATAGGTAGCTGAACCTCCAAATCGAAGCTCCAACTCCAAAGGTGAGTCTCGAATGCTTTGACACCTAATCTGACCCGAGTGTAAAGAAAAACACAAAACACTCGAGTCAGGATTTATGTTCTTATATCAATAAATCCAACTCAAGTGAAACAACAATTGAAATTCAAGTAACTTAAAGGATGTTTGGGTTACCCATCCTATAAGGATCCGTTAAACTATCTACTAGTAGTATGTGCTATTATAATAATATCTATAGTAAAGTAAACTATTAAAATAGCGTTAAGGCGTTACCATATCCCCCTTAACATATTTTACAGTGCCAATAGTCTATACAGTACCGTAATACCTCCTGATCGAGAGGCTACCAGAGGATAGGTATGACACGAAAAAACTCGTAGTGGTCTCGATATGGTAGGTGGCACGACACAACTAGGCAATGCCATGGTAGATATACCAATTACACTTCCGGGCTAGTGGTAACGCATACCCGCAGCTACAGCCCACCTCGAGCCATACTCCCAAATCAAATGTGCGCATCAAATCAATCACAAAGTTATAGAATGACATACGAAGAAGTGTGTCCGATCAGAGGAGCTACCTCACTTGGCCCATCGATTGCTCTTGTTTTAGCCACCTTATGCCAACTCACAGGAGTCGGGTCCACATATATAACTCATATAGTATCGTGCCACCTACTTCATTCTGGAATCACCACCGCGTACACAGTTGTTAAAGTGGTTTTTGACATTGGCAGAGAGTATGACAATAACCGATCTCGGTCTCTTTAACAACCAATCGTTATTATAACACTAAGGTCATTTCAAAATAGTTTATACTTAAAAACCAAAATATCATATCCATTTACGAACCATATCAATATCATTTTCACTTTAAATATACTTATTTTCAAAGTCATAGCACTTTCAAAGTTATAACACTTTTGAAACCAAAATACTTCAAATAATAACACTTTGGAAATCATAACACTTTAAAATCATAATATTTGGAAAACCATAACTTTGAAATCATAACTTCCCACTTGAACAGTTTAGATATTAATAGTATATACAAAATAAAATAGTTTATAAAATAAAATTGTTTATGTAATAATAGTTATAAGTTAAAACAGTTTATATTAAAACAATTAGCATATTAAAATAGTTTATAATAAAAATAGTTTATGTTAAAATGATTTATATTCAAAATATTTTATATTAAAATAGTTTATAAAGTAATATATAAAAATAGTTTTAAATATAATTTACCATAATTTATATAATAAAATAGTTTCCTTAAATTTCACAAATCGATTCAAATCAACTCGAATTCCAAAATTCAAATTTAATTTAATCTCAGTTAATCAATTTCAATTCAATTCAGTTTCTAGATAAATCATTTCAAATTATATCAAATTTCAAATACAGATTTGAACCTTAAAATAAACCATTTCAATTTCAACATATTTCAAAGCTTTAAATATTCAACATTTCAAAACTAAATTTGACAATTTCATATATATATATATATATATATATCAAATTCACTTTACTATTATTTATTTTGAAATATTTACTTAATCATTCAAATAACATTTAAATAAAACTTCAAATTTCAAATATAAATAAAACTAAGTATACCATTTCAATTTATGTAAATTTGAAATATTCATTGTAATCACTTTTAAATCAAAATCAAGTTATAAAATCATATCTTTAAAATCCCAAATTTAATAAATTTCAAATCGAACTTATTTGAGTATAATTCTTAAATAAATTCAATTTCAAACCAATTTCTATTTCTCTTTCCAACCTGAATTTTATTAAAATCATTATAAACTCTATATTTGAAAATATAAATTTTAAATAAATACTTAAACATATTATATATTAATTAAATCAAATTTAATAAATAAAATCTTATTATTAAACTTATTTTATATATTTTAAAATAGTAAAATTGTAAGTAAAATCTTAAAATTTATAATTCCAAAACTAACTTATAATTTTAGAAATTTCAAAACATATAATTTTAAAAATCAAAATTTAAAAACTTTATAAAAATAACATATATATATATCTTGAAATCAATATTTATTAAAACCAAGATATTCATTTTAAAACCTTGGAAATCATTTCTATATATATATATATATATATATATATATATTGACCAACGGTGCGTGTGTATAATTTTCTATCCTATGGTCAAGTGATACAGATATTTATCATTTCAATCCATAATTTAAATATATACGGGTATATATCATTTCTACCTGCAATCCCAAATTCAATTCAACGAAAATCGCTTGGGTTTATCATTTCAACCCATAACGACATTCTCTTATTTTAAAGATCGTTCGGCTATGTATCATTTCAACCTATGGGGAATTCTAAACTAACAGGGAACTTGAAGAGTGATAACAGATGTAATAATAATAATATAACAGACATATACCATCAATATAAATAAAAGATAATGGTGTTAGATGTCACAAGTGAACAGATATAGATAATAGCATATATATAGCGATGTAAACAACTAACAACAGCATATTTCAATTATCGCTTCAATTGAAATCAAATTTAATAAATATAAGAACATTAATGTGAGTGATTGCTCACCTTTTGAGGCTAGAGAGGATAGACAAAGAAATTGTGTTACGAATGCAAGCACGACTTCCAAAACGAAGCAAGACAAGATTGACATGAGTTCGACGGATAGATATAACAGCTTGGAATAGACGAAATCAAATCAAAACTGGGTCGATGAAGAAAAATGGTATAAGTGAACACACACACACACATATATATGACTGTATATCTATATATATAATCATTTCTAAATACAAACACATTTTTAAATTAAAAATATATATACATTTCAAATCATTGTTTAATCAAAACACGTATTAAATAAAAATCTTAATATATATATATATATATATTTGAAAATCAATATTAAATTTAAACATACATATAACAACATAAAAATCTTTATATATCTCAAGGTAAAGTTAGTAGATTTAAACATATATTTAAAATACATACATATCATATTTAAAATCAATACTTAGAATTATATATTACCAAACAACAACATAAAATTATATATACATATACACATCTATATTACTGTATTACATATACATATAAAATATAAACCTATATACTTTATAAACATAAACTAGACACTGACCAATAGTTTATATATTGTTTATATATATAACAGGACTCATATATACATATACCGACCTTATATATAATACATGTAGACTAACTTATATATGAACCAATGTACGTACAATAAAATATGCAGACAATATCCATATAGGTATGCAGGCTACAATATATATATATATATATATATATATAAACTTTATATACATTATACTGTATACACATATATATGTTGCTATATGAAACAATAGAATGTAACCCTTATATCCAATATGTATAGACTAGTGCAGACACTATTAATATACACAGCAATATAAATATACCCAACATATATATATATATATGTACACATATATATACACACATAAAATACAGCACTATAATATATACAAGCAGGTATAAACAACCAATATTTATATCTATATAAACTAATATAAATTAATACACACACACACGCGCGCGCGCGCGCGCTCGCCTAGATGATTGCACAGAGTTGGAAAGGATTGTTGAACTAGGCTGATGGGTAGGAGCGGCCGATGCTCGACAGCTTTTGATGAGGAGGAGGTTCGGCTTTGGTTAGATGATGAGGAATTAAGTGGTTTCGGCCTTGAGGTGTGATGGTGATGGCTGGTTCACGGCAAGGCCTTGACAATGTTCGACCAATAAGTGGTGAGGAAGGGTGTTGATGTGATCGGCCTGAGGTTGGTGGTGGAGGCGCAAGGTGGTGATGGCCATCATGTGGTGGAGGCTTTGGCAAAGGTTGTGGCCTAACAAATGAGCAAGAAAAAGAATATACATATACATATACATATACATATACATATACATATACATATACATATACATATACATATACATATACATATACATATACATATACATATACATATACATATACATATACATATACATATACATATACATATACATATACATATACATATACATATACATATAGTGTAACGACCCAACTTCCAGTCTCCAGGAAGTCGCATCGCTAAGAAGAAAGAAAAGGGATAGAAAAGAGAAAATAAAGGAAAGAAAGAACAGACAACATCAGAATCTCACAGCGGAATCGAATAAATTATAATATATCACATAAAACATTACATAATATCATATACATCAGAGTAATACAGCTAATACAACACAAACTAGACAGTTATAAACATCTGTCTAGCAATTACAATTCAAGTACATCAAAGAGAACAGACTAACTCAAACACAGCGGAACACTAAATATATCTACACGCTGAAGCCTCTTGCTCCATTATCTCCTCCAGAACTCGATCAAAGCAATCCTGAAATACTTGACTACTCATATGTAATATGAGTACCCAAGGGTTTAATAAAACATAAAATAAACACTCAGGTCAGACATGGGTCTGGTGTGAGTAAACGGGGATAAAAGTTGCTTAACTTTAGAAAATCCTTTGAAAACAAAAGGTATCACGTAAGACTTCCCACACATAAACATGGAAAAGTTTTTACCTTATGCTAACCAAAACATTTGATAGGAAATCCAGTGATATTATAATAGTGTCTAGGGTTTTCAAAATAAAATACAGAAATAGCTGGAATGCTTACATCTCACGTTCCAACATAGTTGGGCACAATCAAAACCGTACAGGCACTTATTGCATTATGGATTCCATCAATGGCAGGGCTACTGGGGTACCGCCCGTCACAGTACGTAGCCTAGATCAACGTACCAAGGAGCCAACCAAACTCCCCTACAACACAAAGCCGGACCCGTTCCTTACTGAACAGTTCCGAACAAGACAACCCCGTAGTTGGTATACACTAACAACTGCCCACTAAGCCGAATAAAAAGGGACCTCTAGACAGGGATCAATCTTGCTCTCCAGTGGGTGCTACCCACGAAGCCTTGCTGCACCTCCCCTGTTTTAGCCATTCCCGGTTAATGAGGCTTGAGGCTACGATTACCTTTAGAGGACACATCTCTTAGAATGCTCATCGTCCACCTGACGATGTTCTGAAAGCATTCAATCCATACAAGTTCGTTCCGGGTTCGAACGAAACCGAAGGCATTATCTCGTTACACTCATTACGGAATCACCCACAGAGTTAACGACGATAACCCTTGCACTCTAAATCACCATCTCCAATCTATAAGTACTATTCCGTCAAACTCATTACGGAATCACCCACAGAGTTATACTGACATAAAGCCCTTACACCTCGAGTCTTCACTTGCTCCACTTGGATTAATGACCTAACGTTTATTTGGAATCGATGTGGTTTTCGGATATCCAAATATGGAAACCCAATCCCGGTCTTACCGAAACCAAACGTCATCTTAATGTCCAAGTTGTACTTAAGGGTTTTAAATAATTAACTTATTTCAATATTATCTAATTCACATAGATAGATAAACTATATCTCACAATAGATAATCACATTCATATCATAAACAGATAATCTGTATCATCCATAAACAGATAATCATCACAACCAAATAATCCGTCACAAACCATCATACTTAAACCAAGCATTCATATCATATAGATACGACTCATCTCATTTCTGAGATCACAACCATTCAATCAATAACATCCATAAGCAATGATTTACTAATCAACAATTATAATTAATTTAAAATGAATTAAATTAATTACAACCATCTCTTATTAATTTAAAATAAATTAAATTAATTACTCATTTAAATCCTGCTTAACATCCATTAATTAACCCAGTTAATTAATTACCCACTAAGTATTTAACTTGATTAAACATCCTTGATTAATCATTCACTAATTACAATAAGCAATTAGTCTTTAATTAATTCCATAAATTAATTAACCTTAATCATAAGTAATTAACATTTAATTACTTATTTATTAATTAATTATAACTAATTATATTTTACCCTTAATTAATTACAATTAATTAATCTCTTAATTAATTATTACCTAATTAAACAATCCTTAATTACATCATTAATATTAATTAATGATCTTTAATATTTAAATAAATTAATTAATTAAAATTAATTACATTTAGTAATTAATCTAATTATTAATCACCTTGATTAATATTAAATTAAGTAATTAACTATTTTAATTACTTATTTATAAATTAATTAACCAATAATTAATCATTTATTAATTCCTTAATTAATTACAAAAGTAATTATCCAAATTACTAATTACATTCCAGTAATTGTCATTATTATTTTTCTAAGTAATCCTGCTACACTAATTACATTAAGTAATTACTCTCATAACATCATTAGATGATTTATTAAAATTAATTAAACTAAATTAATTAACTTAAATAAATCACATATCCAAATTAATTACAATAAGTAATTAATTCCTTAATTACTTTAACAATTAATTATACTTAACAAATTTCAATTAATCAGATTCAATTAATTAATCTAGTTAATTATCAAAATTAATTACATTAATTAATTACTAAATTATCCTTAGATAATTATCACTATTTATTAATTCACAACATTTCCAAAATTACATACTTAAGAAAATTTGAATTAGATTAATTATTAATAAATCATTTCTAATTAATAAATTAATCTAAACCATTATTTAAATTCAAATAATTAAGTAAATCCTTAATTATCTTAAATATTTTTCAAAATAATTTATCAAATGACTCAATTATATTCAAAATCTATTTAAACAATACATTTCTAAATTTAAATTCAAATTCCAATTCATTTTAAAAAAAAATTTAAAGATTCAAAATGTTTAATCATTTAAACATTAATCCTAATTAAAAAAATTATAAACCTTAAAATAAAAATGAATGTTTAAACAACATTCATTACTTAAATATAAAAGAAAAGGTTTAAAATAAATTACTTGATTAAAATAAATCAAGCTTTGAAAATAAATTGATTATTTTCAACTTTCCAATTTACATTAAACACTTCATATTTTAATTCAACACTAATGGAAACTAATATTCTTTCAAGTTTAAACTTATTTGAAATCAAATTTCATCTATTTTTAAACATTTGAATATGTTTATTCATTCTTCTTTAAATTTTACAACCTGTTTGAAATCAAACTGGTTTCCAAAGAAACCTAAAAAAAAACAGTTTTTAACTTGATTTCAAAACACACTTAAATTATGCTTAAACCATTTAAATTCATTCAAAATTTAAAACTTACAAAAACTGTTTTGAAACAAAAAATCTGGTTTAAACCAAACCTGAAAACTGTTTTATACTTGATTTAAAACCAAATTAAATCTTGTTTAAGTTTAAGATTTTCATTTTTTAAAACTTTTGAATTCAAAACTACATTTGAATTTAGATTCAACTTCAATTTGAATCAGATTCTATCTAAAAAAAATATGAATTCATTTAAACTAAAAACTGCAAAATACTCTCTGGTTTTAAAAACCTGAAACAGTTTTTATAATCTTGATTTAAAACCAAAATTAAATCTGGTTTAAATTTAAGGTTTTCATTTTTTTAAAACTTTGAATTTCACACTACATTTGAATTCAGTTTTAACTTATACTTGAATCAAGATGAAATTTAGAATATGAATTTTATTTAAACTACAAACCGCAAAATCACAGGTTTTTAAAACCTGAAACTGTTTTGTTTTTAAATCTTGATTTTAAACAGAATTTAAACCTTGTTTAAATTTAAAAATTTCATTTTTAAAATCTTGAACTCAAAACTCCATTTGAATTCAGACTTAACTTATATTTAAATCAAATTAAGATCTTAAAATTATAAATTTTATTCAAATTCATAAAAAGTACAAACTATAGGTTTATAACCCTGTAATCAAACTAACTCGAGGCCACTCAACACTACTTCGAGTTTTCTAACCCCTAGCTTCGAGTCAAAAGCAAAAACACCCGAGCTCTACTTCGGGTTAAAAACCCTGCACACCCCAATAGTTCACCCGAGTTACCACTGCAACCAAGACCAACCTGTCAACACCTAGAAATATCACCTTCAGCCACCATCATCGACACGACCTTGGCCATAGCTACCTCTACACTCCCTACACAACCTCTCAAATCCTTACCCCACTCGATGCAACATAGAGCATGTGCAAATGCTATGAACTGCACACTTAAAACAAGGTTTTGAAACCTGGAAAAAACTCAATTCCCAACTCCTCTCTTTCTCTGAACATCTAACACCAAATTTACTCCATTCATACATCCATACTTCACTAACATGAAGCATCATAACACCCTAAATCCACTAGCTTAACAGATTATTTTCAAATTTCCTATTTCTGTTTTAAAAACAGAACTGCCTTTCCCTTAACAGTTTATTTAAAAACTGTAATATTAGTTTTTTTAAAATTCCTAATTTCTAACATGAATTCTAATTTATACACTTGTTCTAATATTTAAGATGTTTGATACTTTTATCATTATTATTTTTCCTTTTCCAAAAAAAAACAATACTGTATTTACTTATAACAGAGACACAGATTTTATTTAGCTTGATTATAATTTATAAACTTAAGTTTATACTAAACAAACAAATATTATTTACTTGCTAATCCTAACAGAAAACCAAACCAGGTGGAAATAAATTTCCCGTTCAAATCTTGTTTTCAAAAGCAGTGACAGGTATGTATATAGTTTCTAGCATCAGCTACATATACATATACATACATATATATATATATATATATATATGTGTGTGTGTGTGTGTGTATTCACAAATCTCATCACAGTATAATCAAATAAACATGCTTACTACTATCAGATCACATGCACATATAATTCTAAAGAAATCTCTAAAAATTTTGAAGTCATTCATCCAACAATGAAGGCACTGTAGTTCAAATCTTAGCAGTTTGGTATTTTTTTATGGCAATTTTGTTTGAACTTGAGTTTTAGTTCATTTCTTAAGAATTAAGTTTTAAAGAAAAGATCTGTTTTTAAAATAGAGGTTTACTCACTTGATTAATGAAGATGCAGAAACAAACTTAAGTGCAGATTTCAATTTCCAGGACCCTGACTTGAAACTGCATTTTGAAATCTGGGTGCAAATTTGAATTTGAAGTTGCTTTACTTGTATTTTGATTGCTGAGTTTCTTGATGCAGATTTCAGGACCCTGCCTATTGAAGTGCATGATGATCCTGGCTTGCATTTGATTACAGAAGTTACTCCTCTGGTTGATGAAGATTGCATGCAACTCCATTTTCAAATGCACAGATTTGCAGTTGTTCTACAATTTGCAGATTTGATTTGAAATTGGGTTTTCTGGATTTGATTTGTTTGAAGATTTATTTGCAGATAGGTTTCAGATTTGAAGTTGAAAAATGGCATGCAGATTTTAAATTATGGATATGAAGTTGTTGTTTGCAGATTCTAAAACATGCATTTGTTTTGAGAAATTTATTTGCAGGTTTGAAGATTGGTTTTAGATTTACTGAAATTTGATTCTCAGATTTCAAATGAGAAAAATGGGTTGAACAAAGAAAAATATTTGTTATATTCTCTTTTCAAAATAAAATAAAAAGCTTTGAAAACAAATGCCACTTGTTATGTTTAGGTGTAGATAATTTTACAAGTGTCTATTTTATTAGTTAAATAACTAACACATGTATATTTCAAAATTTAAAAGAGAATTCCAAATTATAAATGTATTTAAATTTATCTAAACCATTTCTAATTTGTTTTTAGTAAGTTACAAATGATTGATTAACATTAGCCTTTAAATAAATATATATAAGTTTCTTTATAAAACTATATACTTACATTTTAATGTTTGTTTAATTATTTTTCAAAATAATATTCTTTTAAAACTAAATTTCAAAAGAAAAGATTTTAAAAAAGAAAAGAAGTGTTGAATTTATTTTATTTCAAAAGGTTTCAAACTAACTGTTATACTTTAACAAGAATGATTTAAATCTTATTTCAAAGAAAAGCAATTTTAAAATAAAACAAAACAAACTTTTATTATAAAATAAAATTTAAACAAAACAAATTCTTACTTACCTTTCTATAAAAATATAAGAAAGATTTTTAAAACAAACCTTTGAAAAGTTTACAATACTAATTTAAATCAATTTAAATCAATTTACAATTTATACATTTATATATAATAATTAGAAAATATCCATTATTTAATATAAATTAAAAATAAAACCAAATCCTCTATTTACAATGTATAAACATTTATACATTATAAATAAAATATTTTTAACATTGAAAACAATAAGATTTCAAATTAAACTATCACTATTATAAATTTTCAAAAGATAATTCCAGTTTGAATTAATTTATTAAATCAATATTTTCACATTTTAAAATAATTATCAATGAAATTATTAAATAATTATTGCCTAAATTTTCGGGACATCACATGAAGTAAAGTGAAAGGAGGAAGAAGAACAAATTTTAGAACTTACTGTAAAGTTTTGTTTGTAGAAGAAGAATGTGAGAAATGAAAATGAGAAGAGAAGTCAGGTAAAAGTAAATAGAAATGAACATGCATAAAGGTGAAATAAGTGAGAAATGGGAAGTCAGCTAAAAGAAATATGCACGTGAAAAGGCATAGGAAAAGTTAGAAGTCTGGAAAAATAAAATAAACATGCCGCAGCCTAAAGTTTTTGACGTGAATGAAATAAGAACTCAAAAGATTTTGAACGGTGGAATATAAAAGTAAGGAAAACCAAAAGGTTTAAAAACCGATATCGATACGAAATCGTTTTTCGTAGATTCCACTGCGTACGGTACTTCAAAACTCAGAATTGAATATACCGCAGAGATCAGCACGATAAGATGATTAAAACGGTGTATGGAATTCAGTGGTACGATCATCCTATCAAAAGTCGACAATCAGTACCAAAAATCCTGCTAATTTGCCAGATAGCAGTTCAAATTTGAAGAAAACGAAATAGAACGTCTCACTCAAGAGATCATTTACAGATTTATTATGTAAAAATATTCAGGTTTGAAAAATATTTTATTATCATCAATTTTAACTCACTCGAATTAAAAATAGAATTTACACAAGAAAATAAACTTCCATATTATCAGATGAAAATTTATCATTTACTATGTTTAAATAGACGTATTTCAAATATCAAATATTTTATTTCAAAATATTATTATTTAAAATTTCACAAAAATTCATTTAAGTAATGAAAAAAACCACTAAAATTTATGGGTTGTTACAGAGACTTTTAGGTTTTTTGATGATTAAGCTTCTGAAGACGTGTAGGAGGCAGTATTAACTATATATGAGCTAATTTGTGTATTCTGCTGTGATGTACTAAGAACTGTAAAGTTCATATTTATTAGTTTTTTGATCATCATAAGGGGATATCTTCATATATCGCTCTTATCGTATTTTGTACATGTATATGTGATCTGAACGTGGTTAACATCTCGTATTATGTAATTAAATCTTAAATTGAAATTCATAAGAAATGAGAAATTCTGTTTTGTTGAAGTTGAATTTTTTTCATATTCTTGTGTTTTGTTGTTGCCAATAGTTTCTAGATTCCGATTTCGATCACTCAGAAATAACACCTATGGATGACTACAGCATCCGTAGCAGTTAGTTTTGTGCTTCCGGAAGCGGGATGTTACATTTTATAACATTAAAATCCAAGCGATTTGAGTTTTCTCACACTGGTTCACTCGACTAGTCCGAATGTTATTTTCTTATAATACTTAAGTCAGCCCAAGTTCTTTTCTAAATTTAAATATGGATTCTTTAGAGCTTTCAAAAGACGAGTTGAATACCTCTAAGGCGTATTCACGTATTTTATTTCCGTTGTATTTTCTTGTTTGTGTTTATCGATAATTGTAATAACAGGCTGATGATAGGTTAATTACTCCATTCTTATATGGATATTAAAGATTTCTTTTTGTAATGATCATTTGATATTATATATTACTCGTCATTATGTGAGATTCTATTCTTTCTTTTGTTTTCTTTCACCCTAGTATTTTGTCTTTTGGTACTTAAATGCTCGGCACATGAATACCATGGATGTATGAGTGTCGACGTTTAACGGTCGAAAAGGTTGGTCGTTAAAGTTGCTACCTTGTCTTGTTGTCCCATGCCTTACCCCGTCATGTAATGCATTTCTCCATCTAAGATCATTAGCATCAGACTATTGTCTTGTCCTTCCATTATCATCTAGCAGCATCAGTACAGTCCTTGTTCACTTCTTAGCACCTGCGTAGTCACTGCACTCTCTGTAACAACCCTACTTTTGACAGCATATTAATAAATACATTTAATTAAAAAAAATATTCAAATTCAATTTCTAATAATTATTATTTTTGGAAGTAAGTATTAAATAATTGAAGTTTATAAATGAAAGATTTTGTTTTAATAAATTAAATTGAATTAATAAATTCTATTTAAAATTTATTTCAAACTGAATAAAATGTTTTAAAATGATTATAAAATACTTTTTAAAAGAAAAAATTAATTTTAATTTGATTGAACTATATTTATTAATAAATGTTGGGAATTGAAAGTTAAATTCAAAAGGAAGATGAAATAAAAACTAGATTGAAATAGAACTTGAATTGATTTGAAATCGAGCCTAAAAAAACTAAAGCCCATTCAAACTCTTCTTCCTTTTTCTGGAATAGTCTCCATCCTTAACCCAACAAAACTCCTAACCCGAACCCCTATTATCATTCAACACTAATCCCCCCAAATAAAAAACGCTACTTGGTATATATTAAAAATTTAAAGAAGAAGGAAAAGTGCGATGTAGCTATAGAGCGAGTGACGTTCTGGAGAGGGAAAACTAGCGAACGATCAAAGGAGGAATAGAAGCAATGCCTATAATGGCAAGATGACCTGGTGGTGTCAGGCTTTGCATGTGCGAATAGAGGTAGTAGTGACATGGAGGATATTAGGGTAGAGGCGACCAAATGATGCGAAGATGACGAGCTGCTCTAGATAACGACGTGTGCAAGTGCGAGACGAGCGTAAAGTGGCAGCGTTTGGAGCCGCTGGCGGTGACTCCTAGCTGAAGTTTTTATGCCGACAGGAAAGGAGTCACTGTTTTGGGTAGTTCACGCATCTTTTCGGTGAGTTACAAATTCACATCTACATTTATTTCCATTAGCAAGTTATTACATTTATATATCCAATATTGACTAAATTGCTTGGTTGAAATGTTCATTTACGATATTAGCTGACTATTGCAATGATGGATATGATTTTGGATTGATTGTGTGATATTAGTTGTTATTTGTTTTTTAATAGTGAGATTTTATGTAAGTTGGATTGTCCAAAATGCAAAAGAGACAATGTCCGACTGCATTTTGATTTGTATATTTTACATCTCGTAGGGCCATTCAGTTAACAATATTTTCTCTCATTAGAACTATGGGTCGAGATGGATCCTGAAGTTTTATTTGTTGAGTTTGTACTTATGGATGACCAAATTCTCCCCTCGATTCGGGTAAACCTATAAAATATATATTGATGATTTATTGTTGATTTTGAAGTATTTTGCTCTATAATTTCTATTTTAGATGATTTACTGATTTTTCCATTTAGAAATATTTTTAAAATCTTCGAGACATTTTTTGGTGTTTTAAATTTTATCTGAAGTACAACTACAAATAAATAAAAGTGGTTGACAAATAAATTGGTTATTGGAAATTGTTTTGAAAATAAAAATAGATAATTTTCAATATATTAAACATATGGAACTTTTACAAGTTTCGAGGGGTTTTTAATAATAACTTCGTAATTTCATAGTAAAATTGGATATTAAGGAAAGGGGATTTTTTGGTTATAAAAATCTATTTTTAAGGAGTTTAAAATATATTTCCCTATATATGTTAATTGGTTTTATAATTATTCTATATGACGACTTTATATAATTGAAGGGTTTTCATAATATTTTTGGTAAGGAAACCATTTCGTAAAGTGGGTGTTTAGTAAATAAGATTCCAGAGATATTTTCGAAAAGGGATTTTTGAGTATATGGGTTATTTAAAAGGTAAATCAATTATGAAATATTTTCAAATGGTTTTATGAGTATTAGAATATACCTTTTTCGTACATATATTTAATGGTCTGAAATTGATTTATTGGACCTTACAAGAAATTATATATGATAGGAATATTTAATTTTTGTTGTGATTTAATTTTATATAATGAGTGTTGAATAAATAGATTAGTAGTACCAGGTGGTATGGGACGCTCGGTAATATTTTTCCGGTTATTTTATTGACTCGTAGTATAGAATTATTATTGATTTGATGAGTGTAGTTTACTAACTTTAGTAAACGATCGATTAAAATTTAATGGTACGGATGCTCAAGTAATACTTATTCGATTACTATTACTGAATAGATGTGACTTATATTTTGGAGATGGGTTAAGAACTTGTGATATCTTCTAGAGGTGACTCGTAGAGATTATTAGTCGAGAGTTATATTACTCTCCAAGGGCTATAAGTTGGAGACATGCTAAGATTTATATATTTATCATCTTAGGATTAACTAGCTGAGTTATATTAATATTTACTCTTATGGCTAGTAGTTAAGGAATTATTATTTAGTAACACTCTCATTAGGACGTATAAAGTCGAGAGTACTTGTTATTACTCTCATCAGGAATCAAATCATTAAGGGTGTATTTTTTGTATACTATAAGGACTGAATATTCGAATATCATTATCAACTTTTAGGGCTTGTGGTCTAGGATTTGTTATGTTGAGATGGTCTCATTGGGACCAATATAGTCGAGAGCAATCACTTTCATCAGGACTCATCGAGTTGAGATAATCAGTTTATCACTCTCAGTAGGACTTATTGAGTCGAAAGTAGTTGTTTTCGCTCTCATCAGGACTCCTAGAGTCAAGAGTACAGGTTATCACTCTCATTAGGACTTATATAGTTGAGAGTAATTATTTTGAATCCATGCCATAGAGTTCATGCCACTACAGAGAGCACGTAAATAGATCCATCAGATAGGCTAGTTATCCATCCTGGCGGTTCTAATTGCAGGGTCGCGTCTCGGATCCATGATGTCACCATGTTGGGTTGTAGGATGGGAGTTATTTCTATCGATAGAGCTATTGTCGTGACGTCACTTATGGACCAACAGTCCATTACAAAGGCAAGTAGGAGTTGTGACTAATGCTCGTCGTAGTCCGACAGCGTGTTTATGACATGCGATGGATATGAGTGTCACAATTCTGGAAGTAATTTAGGGACTGTAGGAAATGGGCTGTGGTCATTAGTGCTTCTCGGAGCTATGTTGCGGTACGTCAGTATCCAATCCGAATGACTTAGGTAGATCCATTATATTTACGATATTTGATATTATCACCTCACTAGGGACGATGATTCCATGATATTGGAGACTGTCTACGTGTCCATCTGTCATTTTAGAAACCCTAACCCATGACAGCCGCGTGTTTCTTGTCGATGACATTAGAGACTTGCTGTGAGCATGTCTGTTATTCTCTCATAAGAGCATATGGCTGAGAGATATCATTTTTGTTTGATTTTTTGTTTCTATCTCCTAGGACCATACAATTGAGCGTTTTGCCTCTCCAAGGACTGGGGGTCAAGATATATGATTTTCGACATTATCTATTTGGCTGACTTTGATATTGATTTGAGTTTATGTTTCTTGGTAACTCCGAGGGCCTAACAATCGAAAGTTATCACTTCCATTAGGACTATAGGTAAAGATAATTAAATGGATATGGTTTACGATGATTATGAATGATTGTCTTTTATTTAAGATTTAGATTCCTTGCTATCTCCTAAGACTAACAGTCGGAATTTGATATTCTATTAGGTCTGAAAGCTGAGATAGTATTCTTAGATATTGATTTTTATATTTTATTTGGATTTCGTTCCATTTAGGTTCCATATTTCTTGATTTATCCTTTTATGACTTAGTAGCTGGGAGTTATTAACTTCATTAGGACTGTAACTTAAGATTGTAACTTTGATTGTTTATTTGGGATTACGCTTTCTTGATTTATATTTTAGGACTTGATACTTGGAATTTTTAACTTCCATCGAGATTGCAATTCAAGATGGATATTTTAATCATTGAATATTGGATTTGATTTGATATATTCTAGATACATTCCATTTGTAACAAACTGAGTTTTTAGTCTCCTGAAAATCGACATCAACACACCTCGGTCTTGTGCCGCAAATCCAAGTGCCGGAAACCAGATCGTTAAGGGTAAGAAAAAAAACAGAACATAATCTCGCACGAATGAATTAACATATATTATTTCAACGTATAATCTTTACAGCGGAAAATTTGAATACATTTATCAAAGTTAAACATGGATAGTTATAAATACCTGTTCTTACAAATGGGGAATATAATAGTACATAAGTATGGTGGAAATGGTTAACAATCTTTAGAAGAATCTTCTAACTCTATGCTCCAAGCTCTTCCAGATTTCTTCTAACTAAACCTAATTACTAGACTACCCGGGAAAATTAAGGCATCCAGAGTTTATGGAAAAAGGAAAATGAACTCCAGATCAGTCATGGGACTGGCATGAGAAACTAAAAATAAGCGTTTTGAAAATAAAATATTTCACATAAGACCACGACGCACATAAACACGGAACGGTTTTTTGCCATATGATAATCAAAACATTTGCTACGCAAAATATAGAATATTATTTTTAACGACATTCTTTTGAAAACATTTGCAAGTAAACCTACGAATCTTAGCCAAAATTGTACCATTTTTAAATTCCGAATATTTTTGGCTCTACAAACAAAAGTCTTACAAGGATCATTGGAAGAATGGATTCCATACAAATGATAAGGCGAGGGACTTCTTTTCGTACAATATACCTCTAGAGGAATGTACATAGGGTCCAGATACTGAATGCCTATACCAACACAGGATCAGTCTACCCCTTCGCTGGATAGTAACGAATATGAGATCACCCCTGTAACAACCCAAAATTTAAGCAGGAATTAATAAATAATCATAAGTGAAAAGAAATAGTATTTATAATTAGAATTCGTTTGAAATTAGTATTCAAATTAACTAGTAGTGGATTTACTGAAATGTTTCAATTCGAAAGAGAAAAGGGAATTAAATTGTAATGATTGAGTTTAATATAAGAACTTTCATTTTTTTCAAATGGAATAAACATTTTAAATAAAAATAAATGCATGTTTTGAGATAAATAAAACAAACTTCTTATTTTTGAATACATGTACGATTTTATAAATAGGGAGCTTGTTTTGTTAAAAAAGAGAAAAAAGGTATAACAGTGTATTTAAAAAGAAGGCATCCACTTTTTTAAATTTAGATGACGATGTTCAGGAGATGGATTATTGTAAATGAGAGAAAATGCAACCATATATTTATAAAAAGGAGGCATTTAATACAATAAACGTTATATTTTGAAAATAAAAGGCAAGATTGTATTATGAAAGTATTAAATTTCTTACAGAAATTATAAGGTATGTTATTTCTTTGTTAGTAAAGAATAAGGGTCAGTTTGATTTTTAAATATTAAAACATTAATACCAATCAATTAATGTAATTGATTGCTTAATTTAAAGGTAAAAATTAGGTTACCAATTAAGACACAACATATGTACACGTTTGTAGGTATATATTATTTATCTAATTACAATAGATGTGAATATGGAAAAAAAAAGGTAGACATAATAATTCAGATGCTATTTAATGAATTCTGATCTGAATATGTAGAATATTGACATAACATTTCATTTGTTATTCATCCAATTAATTCAAATCTGAATATGTACAATACCAGCTTAAGAATTTCTAATTATTTATGAATTTATTTTAGACATAAACATGGAGAAATATTGAAATGTTAATTTACTTATTTCAAATGTAAATGTGGAAAGGTATTGATATGTTGTTTATTTATTTATTTATTTCAGACGTAAACATGTAAATTAAATGGGATGTTGAAAACCGAAATGAAATATGCAAATAAAGAGAGACGCATGGAAATTTAATATGAAATAAAATGTCACAAATTAGAAATTAATTAAGGTGAAAAAAAAATTATTTATAGTTTGTATACTATTAAGGGTGTAATTAATCAAATTAAATATAAGATAAGACACTGACAAGGCGCATTGTAAGATTTGACACAACAATGAGTCACCGGAAGTTTCTAGAGATTCTAATCTACGGTTGAAAGCATGCCTAAAACACTATAAATAGGACTTAAACTAACCTAGATTTTCACTCAAAAATCAAAACCTAGCCTTTATTCTCTCTCTCAAATATTTACCTACATTCTTCATTTATAAAATAAAATTGTATCATATATATACATTCAGATAAAAGATGGAGATTATACAAATTAGAGGAGATTTCTAGCGAATTTTGGTTGCTGTAAAAAGGGATTCTAGCTTTTGTCTCAGGTGAGTGATTGTAATTATTTAGATTTTTAACTAATTTAAAGTAATAGGGTTTCCATTAGTTATAATTTTACTACAATTTTCGAAATAACCTTTTTAGTAGATTATTTATAGTTTTTAGAATTATTTTCAGTCTATTTCTTTTAGCTATTCTTTTCAGTTGATTTTAGTTTATTTACGTTAATCATAGCTTTTACATTTAATTACAGTTTATTTACAGCATTTTAATTTATTTACTATTATTTATGCATTATTTACATCCTTTTCCTACGCTTTGGATTTTTTTATTATTTTTAGTTTTTTATTTCTCCTTCTTCTTTGTGTATGGATTATAATATATTAAATGCGAATGTGGATTAAAATTAGAAGAATACTAAAATAATGGAAGATAAAATGTAAACTGTAAAGACTATAATAATTATGGAATTAAGACTGAAATTGAGAATAATTATGATATTAATGTTAGAATTTGACTAATTAAAGATAATTAGCCTAGTTATAACTTAGAATTATAATTAAAAAGAATATAAGATGAAAGAAGCTTATTTTTACTCTTAGATCTTGGGTTAAGTAATAAGCAAGATTATAATGTAGTTTATAATAAGAAATCGAATATAATGAGACTTATTTTAAGACTTAGGATAAATTAATAAGGAAAGATAGTAGAGATAAGTTGTAAAGGCTTATTTAAATAATTTATCTATGTTAATAAGCAAAGATGAAAGCAGGACCTGTACCAAATAACATTCCCCTATTATTTCTATGGACACGGTGTTTCACATAAACCTGAAGTAAGACGAGAGCCACACTTGTGCTAATAATGGTAGTAATTGGTCAATATATAGAAGTCCAAATCATGGGGATTTGGGCATGGGGTGCAACTAGATACTATTTGGATGACTAGGCCAATACAAACAGCATTTCCTCTATTATTTCTATGGACACAGTGTTTCACACAATCTTGAAGTGAGACGAGGGGAATGCTTATGCTGGAGCTTGAGGTAATAAAAGACCCAATAGGTGAAACAACAAGTAAAGTGAGCTTAGTGGTGGTTACGCGTGCAACTTCCAACGATGGTTCACAAATCGTTATGAGTTTCAAGATCTTAGTATGTGTGTCTTTCATAGACACCATTGCCTTCTGTGTAGGGAGCTATATAACGTCTAGTTCAAAGTAGATACTTTGTGTGTCATTCGTAGACACCATTTCCTTCTGTATAGGGAGCTATATAGCGTCTAGTCTATAGTAGGTCTATGGAGTAGTAGACCGATAAAAGGGTAGAATTAGGATTTCAGCCTAATTATAGGATTGGGAATTCTGCCTAATCAAAACAGCCATCAAAGACAAGTGCAAACAATCGAAGCTAGTCAATTATGTCAATTTAGTTAATTCATATTTATTTCTAGCTTATTCCTTCTCTCTATTTCCTTTCTTTCCTTTTATATACTAGAACTGGTGTAAAGTCCATTACTTTTACTTTGCTTAAAAATTCTAATAATTACTATCATTCACCAGACTTTTAGACTGACCCATTCCTCCAATTTCCCCTTTCCCCCCATAGGCTTGCAAGAGCAAGGACGATAGATTGCAGACACTTGGAGACTTCTTTGGAAGAGATCTCTTATATATTTCTCTTCTTTATTTTTAGTTTTTAGCTTTTTCCTGGCACTTTGTGAGGGATAGTTTGTACTTTGATATTTATGAGACTGACATTTTGATTTCATGAGACATATATTGGTATTTTGAGACATATGATTGTATTTGGTTTTATAATTCTATATTATGAAGTTTGAATTTTAGCAAATTATTATTTTAATTGTCTCTGCTATTTTTATCCATTTTATCTTGTGGTCTCTCCTAGTTTGAGTTATACCTCTAATGCACCGCATGTTTTAGCGTGTCCTTTTAGGTATACTAAGGGTGTGGGGTGTTACACTTAGTATTTGAGCCTAAGGTTACATGATTCCTAAATTTTTTTTAGAAAAACAAGTAAAATATTTTTCAAAATAACTGGTTTTAATAGTATTTTTCATAAAACGAATCTCTTTTATTTAGAATTATTTTTCAAATAATAAAGTGTTTTTCTTAAAAGTCCCCTCAAAGTCCGTTACAATTTCCTTTCGATTCCGGAATATCACACTCTTCCATCTCTAGTTCTTTGGTAGGTTATTTGCACTTAAACATCTCTTCAGTAGTATACTCCATTGTTGTTTCAAACCCCATAAGAGGATCGATGCACTTGTCTATTATTTGAAGGGGTTTGAAAAATTTTGAACCAGGCACAGAGTTTGATTGTGATGCCCATGTACTAGGATTCTCGGGGTATGGGATGGTTTTGGGGATGGATTGGTTTTCCCCTTATGGTGCGATGATAGACTGCGAGAAGGGAGTTGTTAGATTGGGGACATGTAGCGGACGGACTCTTAAAATTTCTTACGACCCTTAAGGGTCAGTCATGTTGAGCTTTCTTTATTCTCTTGATTCATCACTATGAGAGCTAGATTTTGTTCCAGTCATTAAAGATTTTTCAGACATTTTGAGGAGGTTCTTTGTACACTTCACATTCATCGGTCGAAGGAAAAATTCTTCAAGCGTCACTTTCGAGGTAAGGAAGTTCGTTTTTTGGAGCATAGAGAAGGTCAACTCATGGAAAGAGTTTGAGAAACGGTTTTGTGCATTTAGGTTTAGATAAATGGATTTAACGGTAGTGCACTGGAATAAATATGAGCATAAAAGAGGAATAGGAGTAAAAGACATTAGTAAAGAAATGAGATTTCCAAGATTTAGGAAGAGTACACCTAGGGTAGTAAGAAGAAATCCACTTTATACCAGCCTAATAAAATAATATAGTTAGAATTGAAAATTTGAAAAATTCAATTGTCAATATTTTTAAAGAAGTAAATATTGGGTTTTTGAAAAAAAGTGGTATGAAATTTAAATTGGTTTTTATATGACGTAAATTTTGTTAAAAGTGAAATTCTTTTTGAAGAATTATAGAGCATATATAGCTCACTGGTTTCCTTATAGGTAAACAAAGATTTTAAATATAAAAGCCCAGAGTGTATTAATTGTCGAAAGCATAGGTTACAACATTTATTGCTATAATAGAAGCTTTCATGGAAAATGAAGGAAGCATATGTTGAGTATGCGCTTTGCGCTTATATGATTTTTGTTTGATGATAATAAACATACATATATATATATATATATATGTTCATTTAAATGTATTTGTTAATGTACTATTTTATTTTTCATAGATTAAATAAATATCTGTTGAATAAAATAAATAACACAGAATTTGAATTCAAACAGAAATTTTTATTCAAACAAATATTTATTACAATTTTGAATAGTACAAATTCAAGCTCTCACTATAAGTATTTACATCACAATTCAATTTACATAAATGCCTCACTACATATCACTCACACTCGTAGTTTATCTTCAATTTCATTCCAGTTATAATCCAGCATCTGAGAAATCTGCAAAAATATTCACTAACGCGGTAAAATTGAAAAAGAAATATTTTTTGCAATATAAAATGAAATATGATTTTGGAAAATATTATTTGCCTCAGTTATTTGGGTTGTTCGTCATCATTTACATTTGAATTCATCATACACGAACAATGTGACATGCACAGTGTATCACTGTACATGCCACAAGGCCGTGCACATCGATATACACTTGATAATTCTACAGGGACAGGTGAGCACAGGTCAAACCCAAATGAAAAGCCGGGTTCAACTCACGTGCAATATATTTAAAATCACGACACGAGCACAAGGTCAAACTCGAGTTTTTGAAACTGGATTCAACTCAAGTGAAATTTCAAAAATCAACATGAATGGATGCAAAAGACCAGTGATGCAAGCAATGACCAAGTCCAGCTACAAGTGCATATATGGAGTACACAAGTACAATATCAAACAGCAGGTCGAAAAGTACTCAGGAATGAACACATGACCAGACACACTTGAACATGGTGAGAAACACAAGTCAAATAACTCAGCATTGAAGTGGATGTACAAAGCTCAAGTTCAATCCCAAAGCAACCAGCAATGCATGCAAGTGCCAACCAGAATGAAGACCACAAGTAAACAAGACTACAGTGATACAAGTACAGGTAGCAGTTCAATACTCAAGACAACATGAAGTGAACAACACGATCAAGTATGGCAGTGAAACTCAAGCAAGTGCACAACAAACTCGGTAAAGCCAAAGTGATAAAACAATTGTCCAGACAATCAGACAAGTGCATCCAGAAGTACAAGATGACCAAGTGAAAAGTTCAAGTCAGACCAACAGCTACATGAAGAAAACATGCATGCAACATGGACTGCAACAAACAAATGAATGCAAACAGCATGAATGTCACAAGCATGAAACCACATTATGAACACAGTAGTGTACATGAATACTGCAACAAACAAAGTCAAGAGCCGAGCAACAGAATCAATTATGTAACAGTGAATAGAAGTTGATGCAAACTGACTCGAAGATTGCCACCAACATAAGCAGCAACAATGAAGACCACTATGCAGTGGACATGAGTGCAACTTGACTATCAAGACTCAGTGAACAACAAATGAAAGTGCAGACGACAAAAGACTCAACAAAGGCTACAGACAAGTAGCAGTGTGCAAACGAAGCAACTGAAGGCAACATGATCAAAAGATCAGAGACAAAACAACACAACAATTCAAATAACACAGTGTACACAAGTCAGTTCAAACATGTACCAATAACAAAGAACAAAGCATCATGTGTTGAACAACATGAAGAATGCCAACAGTATGAATATACAGTGATGCATGGAACAAGACTCAAGTATGTATACAGAGAGTATACAACATGACAATGCAGACACAAAACAAAATCAACAAATGACAGAGACTTCAAAACCACAACCATGCTACAGCAAAGACAATATCAAAGCAATGGTGATGGCCGAGGTTAGTACAGAGTCATGGAGTCGCATACACAATATCCAGTGCCAAAGTAAATTTGCAAATTCAAGTCAAAGCCGATGTCAATAGAGAATTCAATACTGTGTTTCGAATCAAAGCAGTGCCGTGGTGATCAAGGCAACAAATTGACCAAGTCAGAAATCAACGCAGTATAAAAAATGGAAAAAGTCAAAATTCAAAAATGAAAGATAAAAGAGGAAAGTTTCTGCCGTATCACTCAAGTAAAAATCGAACGTTTCATAATCAAAGCCGTGTGCATCAGGCAATCGAAAATTAGGAAAGTATCGAATTGATACGAGTAAATTCAAGTGTCTCGAATTCATATAAATACAAAACCCCAAATTCATCATCAGCATCGAGTTCGAATACGAGAAATCATAAAAACACAAATAGGGAAATTACATACCGAAGCAACAGTGAACTCGATCAAAGGAGCAGTTGCGAACGAGCAAAGCCACAAAAGAATCGATCATCAGAGAGTCGCGAACAAGATTATTGAATCAGAAACAAACTCGTCAAAGCATCCAGAGAATTGATCATCATAGAAAGCCTTAATTTTCACAAGAGCAAAAGCCCTAATTCAACAGAGCCGCCATTTTCTTCACAAGACAAAAAGAGGATCGGGTTAAAGAAATGAATTGGGCTGGCTTGTTTTAAAATAGAGAGGCTTTAGTTTATTTGCTTTAGTTTATTTGGCAAATAGGGTTTTAAGTTTTAAACTGTTTTAAGTTTGTTTTTAAATTTTCTTTTAAGGTTCAAATCTTGGTAAATCACCACCTAGGTTGTAGGTAGTGTCAGATTGTCTAGTTAGAATTAGTTAAGTGAGCAGGGTGTGCGAATTTGCAAAACTCTATAGGCGGGAGCAAGGGTTTGCGAGTTTGCAAAACTCTATAGGCGGGAGCAGGGGTTGCGAATCTATTAGAGTGTTTGTAAGCGGGAGCAGGGTTTGCGAGTCTGTTAGAGTGTTTGTAAGCGGGAGACTGTTTAATTCTAATAGAAATCTAGGAATGCAGCAGTAGGCAGGGGTCGCCGAAGCTGGGTAAATTTTGTATGTGATTTACTTTTCAGCATATTTATTTCTGCAGTTTGTTTCTGTGTTTAAATCGAGAAAATTTGCTATAACCCTATTCACCCCCCCTCTAGGGTTAATCTAGATCCTACAGCATATGCTATAACACTATTGTTATAGCGGGTGACTCTGAAAGGAAATGTTTTTACATAGTATATGAGATTTATTAGTATCTATTTTTAATTAAATTTGTACATTCGAATTTTTGGGTTGCAGTAACGGTGTTTTACGCAACATCTGTTTTAAACCTAAATAAAAATGAATTTTAAAATGATAAATTCTAAGAGTAAAAATAAAAGTGATTTTTTAAATACACTTATTATAAGGAAATGTTTTTGGTTATGGATATATTTAAGCAGTTTTGGAGGTGAGTTTTTTTGATAAGAAAAAAGTAAGTAGATATTAGAAGACGTCTATCATAAGAGAATGTAAATTAAACATACTTTAATATATTGGAATGAAAAAAAATAATGGCATAATTTTCTATGAAGCCAATAAAAATGTTTCGTGCAAGTTACAAGGAATGCTTAAAAGAGATGTACATGGTATGAGAAGTAACATATTTTGTATAGCCTATTTCGAAAAGTATAAATAAGTTCCTTGTAGTCTCACCTAAACATGAAGTCCTCTTTCAAAAAAGTTCATAGAAGATTTTAACGTTGATAATTTCTCATAGGAGAAATTAGTTCCAACACATTAAGGTATGAGATTGTTAGGTATAATGAGAAGATGTTTTAAAAACACATAAGGATATTTTAAAGATATTCTAAAAGAAAATAGTTTGGTGAAAAAGTAAATAAGTGTTTGGAAAACTTAACAAAAGTAAAATTTGAAAATTCAAACTTTTATAGAAAAACTAAAAAGGTCTTTAAACGAAAACGAGGA
Organism: Allium cepa; assembly: GCA_030765085.1. NCBI lineage: Eukaryota > Viridiplantae > Streptophyta > Magnoliopsida > Asparagales > Amaryllidaceae > Allium > Allium cepa. The sequence goes on along the minus strand of CM060938.1, from coordinate 23,629,982 downwards.
ATAAGTTACGAACTTAAAAGTTTTCCCTCTAGGTTTGGGAAATAATGTAAATTTAAAATGTTGTGAAGATACAAGTCTAGAAAGATAAGAATTTAAGTAACTTAGTTTTTTGAACTTAATAGGAACTTAAAGATAACACATTTAAAGACGATTGTTTTGAGATTTGATGCTTTAAAAATATAGAAACCCTAATTTTTAAAATGGAATTATAAACACCAAACCAAATTCCTAAATGTGAAGTAGATAAAGAATCATTTTGTAGGTGCAACGGAAAAGGTGTAAGGCTACAAAGGACACAACGGTAAATTATTTTTGGAAGTAATACTAGAGTTTCCGTAGAGTGTATAGGACCCTAGTGAGAACCTAGGAATGTTGGTTCATGTGAGTAAACTAAAGAAGAATAGTAAAATGGAGTTAGTAAAATTGTAAGACACGCATGGTTGAGAATGGATATTCCTAATTTTGGAAGAACTTGGGAAAAGCATCGTTCTTTAGTGGAATTCGCATAAGATAGTAGTTCTCAAGCTAGCATTGGAATGGCACCATCCGAAGCTTTTTATGGAAGACCGTGCAAGTCGCTTTCGTGTTGGATAGAGTCTATAGAGGTTAAAAAGACTTCGAAGAAGATTAAATTGATGGGGAGAAAATGCATACTTCTAATCCACATCTCTCTTTGATAGTACATTTCGAATTTTCTATTTCTATATTTAGTTTTGAATAGTTCATCCCTTTATCATCCCTTGGGAGGGTAAAATTTAGGATTTGATGTAAACATGTTGTTAGAACATGTTATGTATGATAGATGCTAGTGGATGCTAATGGACGCATATACTTACACTAGGCACTATTATCTTTTAGCGACCGACCTAACTAGGACACTAGAACATATGCATACGGATGTGTGTGCATTTGCATTTTATTTTATTCCATGGTTGCTATAAATGGATGATTATCATATGATTGTTGCACTTGGATGATGATTGTAGCACATATATAGAATTATTAGTTATTATTAGGGAATTTTTGCATTCATTTGGATACATGGCACGGACATGATTGCATAAAAGGAGGTCAACTGAATCAATGGACCGTCTAATATTTTGCATTAGTTAGGGACATTGACAATACACTAATTGCATAAGTATCATAAATCACATTAGAAAAACTTAAGGACAATGGATGTAATGGGTATTGGTTGAGTAGTTGGTTGTAGAACTTGGATGAAAACTTTTATTTCATTCTTTTACCTTTAGAAATTTCGAGGACGAAATCCCTTAAGGAGGGGAGAACGTAACAACCCAAAATTTAAGGAGGAATTAATAAATAATTAAAAGAAAAGAAATAGTGTTTATAATTAGAATTCGTTTGAAATTAGTATTGAAATTAATTGGCAGTAGATTTATTAAAATGTTTCAAATAGAAAGGGGAAAAGGAATTAAATTGTAATGATTGAGTTTAATATAAGAACTTTCATTTGTGTCAAAATGGAATTAACGTTTTAAATAAAAATAAATGAATGTTTTGAGATAAATAAAATAAACTTCTCATTTTTTGAAAATATGTATGATTTTATAAAAGGGGAGTTTGTTTTATTACGAAAGAGAAAAAAAGGTATAACTGTGTATTTAAAAAGAAGGTATCCACTTTTATAAATTTAAATGATGATGTTCAAATGGGATAGGTTATTGTAAATGAGAGAAAACGTAACCATATATTTATAAAAAGAAGGCATTTAATAAAATAAATGTTATACTTTGAAAAGAAAAGGCAAGAGCGTATTATGGAAGGATTACATTTCTTACAGAAAATATAAGGTATGTTATTTCTTTGTTAGTAAAGAATAAGGGTCATTTTGATTTTAAACATAAAAACATTAATGCCAATCAATTATGTAATTGATTTCTCAATTTAAAGGTAAAGAATTAGGTTCCTGATTATTACACAACATATATACACGTTTGTGGATATGCGTTATTTATCTAATTACAACAGATATGAGTATGGAAAAAATGTAGACATAACAATTCACAAGTTATGTAATGAATTCAGATTTGAATATATAGAATATTGACATAACAATTCACATGTTATTCATCTAATTAATTCAAACATGAATATGTACAATACTGGCGTAAGAATTTCAAGTTATTTATTAATTCATCTTAGACATAAACATGGAGAAATATTGACATGTTAATTTACTTATTTTAGATGTAAATATGGAAAGATATCGATATGTTGTTTGTTTTTTTATTTCAAACATAAACATGTAAATTAAATGGGATGTTGAAAATTGAAATGAAACATGCGAATAAAGAGAGTTGCATGGAAATTTAATATGAAATAAAATGTCATAAATTAGAAATTAATTGAGGAGAAGAAAACGTTATTTATAGTTTGTATATTATTGAGGCTGTAATTAATTAAATTAAATAAAAGATAAGGCATTGACAAGGCGCATTGTAAGATTTGACAAAGCAATGAGTCAGCAGAAGTTTCTAGAGATTCTAATCTACGGTTGAAAGCATACCTAAAACACTATAAATAGGACCTAAACTAACATAGGTTTTCACTCTCAATCAAAACCTAGCCTAAATTTCTCTCTCTCAAATATTTACCTACATTCTTCACTCATAAAATAAAATAAAATTATATATATACATTAAAATAAAAGATGGAGATTGTACAAATTAATGGAGATTTCTAGAGATTTTAGTTGCTGTAAAAAAGGGATTCTATCATTTGTCTCAGGTGAGTGATTGTAATTATTTATAATTTTAATTAATTTAATAATAACAGGGTTTCCAATAGTTGTAGTTTTACTACGATTTTTGGAATAACCTTTTTAGTTGTTTATTTACAGTTTTTAGAATTATTTTCAGTCTATTTCTTTTAGCTATTCTTTTCAGCTGATTTTAGTTTATTTCTGTTAATTTTAGCTTTTCCATTTAATTACAGTTTATTTACAATATTATAATTTATTTACTCTTATTTATGCGTTATTTAAATCCTTTTCCTACGCTTTGGATTTTCTTCCATTTTCAGTTTTCTTTTATTTCTCCTTCTTCTTCGCGTATGGATTAGAATAGATTAAACGTGAATATGGATTAAAATTATAAGAATAATGAAATAAATGAAAATAAGATGTAAATTGTAAAGACTGAAATTGAGCCTAATTATGATATTAATGTTAGAATTTGATTAGTTAAAGATAATTGGCCTAGTTATCACTTAGAATTATAAATAAAAAGAGAATAAGATGAAAGAAGCTTATTTTTACACTTAGACCTTGGGTTAAGTAATAAGAATGATTATAACGTTAGTTATAATAAGAAATAGAACAGAATGAGGCTTATTTTAAGACTTAGGATAAATTAATAAGCAAAGATAGTAGAGATAAATTATAAAGGCTTATTTAAATAATTTATCTAAGCTAATAAACAAAGATGAAAGTAGGACCTGTACCAAATAACATTCCCCTATTATTTCTATAGACACGGTGTTTCATATAAATGTGAAGTGAGGCGATGGGCATGCTTATGCTAATAATGGTAGTAATTGGTCAATACGTAGAAGTCCAAATCATGGGGATTTGGGCAAGGGACGCAACTATATAATGTTCGGATGATGGGCCAGTACCAATAGCATTTCCCATATTATTTCTATGGACACGGTGTTTCACATAATCCTGAAGTGAGATGGGGGGCACGCTTATGTTGGAGCTTGAGGTAATAGGAAGACCCAATAGGGGGAACAACAAGTATCGTAAGCTTAGTGGTGGTCACGTGTGCGACTTCCAGTGATGGCTCATATATCATTATGAGTTCCAAGCGCTTAATATGTGTGTCTTTCGTAGACACCATTTCCTTCTTTGTAGAGAGATATATAATGTCTAGTCCTCGGTAGATATTTTGCTTGTCATTCGTTGACACCATTGCAATATGTGTAGGATGCTATATGGCATCTATTCCGTAGTAGGTCTATGGAGCAGCAAGCTGATCAAAGGGTAGAATTAGGATTTCAGCCTAATTATAGGATTAGGAATTCAACCTAGTCAAATCAGCTATCAAAGACAAGTGCAAACAATCAAAATTAATCAATTATGTCAATTTTGTTAATTCATATTTATTTCCAGCTTCTTCCTTCTCTCTGTTTCCTTTCTTTCCTTTTATATACTAGAACTGTTGTAAAGTCTATTACTTTTACTTTGCTTAAAGATTCTAGTAATTACTACCATTCCACTTTTAGTCTGACCCACTCCTCCATTTTCCCCTTCCTCTCCATAGGCTAGCAAGAGCAAGGATGATAGATTACAGACACTTGGAGACTTCTTTGGAAGGGATTTCTTATGTATTTCTCTTCTTTATTTTCAGTTTTAGCTTATTCCATGTACTGGCACATTGCGAGAGATGGTTTGCACTCCGATATTTATATGACCGTGGTTTTGATTTCATGAGACATACATTGGTATTCTGAGACTTATGATGTATTTGGTTTTATAATTCTACATTATGAAGTTTGAATTTTAGCAAATTATTATTTTAATTATTTCCGCTATTTTTATCTATTTTGTCTTTTGAATCTTAGTTTCTGCTAGTTTTAGTTATACCTACAATGCACCACACCTTTTAGTGTGCCATTTTGGTATACTAAAGGGCATGGGGTGTTACAACCTCGATCGTTACTGACCTATCCAAGACTTCTCATAGCATTCACAACATACTTAATATATAGAGGGTTATCTAGAAATGTGATGACCATATCCTAATGGAAGCGACCCACATAGCCCTACGCATCTACCCTGTTTTTGTCATTTTCGGTCGATGAGGCCTGAGGTAACGTTTTACCTTTCACATAGAACATTCCACTTTGAATGCCACACTGCCATTCCATCATCACATAACCGATTTATACAAACGTATAACTGTTGAGCTCGTACGTCTCAGGTAAGGGTGTTAAGCTAAGAGAAGTTGCTTTCTCGGCCACCAAACAGATGATATGTTTGTAGGAATTAATCAATGTGAATAGAAATGCAATGTCAGACATTCATCTATACAAGTTGTCCAGGAATATAACAAACCGAATGTACTCTCCAACCATATCCTGTCAGGAGTTACCCCTAGGATTAGCAGCGAGAAGTCCTTGCATCTAAGATCTTAAATGAAGAACTATTACCACATAATATGATATGGTAATTTTCCCCCGAGGGTCAGTGGCAAGCAACCCTACACTCCAGCTTCCAAATCATATCCATATCTTTACTTCGAATACGTAAATTGGTTCGAAGTGGTCTTCGGATAGGAATCCCAAATCATTTCCAAATCATTTCATTTAAATCTTAACAAAGATTTCTTAATTCAAAACTCAAAATTTTAATTAAGTTAAAACCATGATCTAGGATGTTAATCCTAAAACCAATAAATATTAATTGAGCTGAATTTATGGAAATCATCTAATTCTACTCAATATCAATTCCTGTATTCTACAAATACTATGGGAAAAATAACGGTGAAATCACCTTTTAAATTCCACTAATAATACAAGTTTCCTCTTTGGGCTTTAACACCGAGTACAATAAGATTATCCCCATAAAATCCAAGTTATTTACATTTGGAAAATCATACCCTTTATGCTTTGCAAAGTTTTGATCGGGTAAACAAAATTTACTATCCCATCAATTGGGCAGTTTCGAATAGCCTGCAAGAGCAGGAAGATGGTTTTTCTAAACTCAAGCCTGGACACAATCACTCTAGCACCATAAGGTGGTCAAGTTATTTGATCGACTCTAAATCATTTAATATTTAACCATTTCATAAATCCTTTATATCACCTTTAAAATAGTTTATTAATCATTTGAAAACATTTACGAAGGATTTGGAAAAGAATGGTTGCGTTCAAAACTATATTTCAAAAGTTATAGAAAAGCGCCGTAGAAAAGTGCTACGGAAAGTGCTTTTTAAGCTAAATTGATCAAATTGACCTTCATTTGAAAATTCATTTTTTGTAACTCAAATCACTTTTAAAACATTTTAAAATATTTTTATAATTTAGTACATATTTTTAAATAATTTTAAAACATCATTTCAAAGAAATTCGGTTATGGATTCTGTACTCCAAATCGCAATTTTTCCAAAAACTTGTTTTACTCATGTTTCAAAATCTACTTAGCGAAATCTAAATTTTCTTTCTTTGTTTGAAAACTGTGGATATAATAGTTCAAAAAATTCTTATCTCTAAGAATTCCAATCTAAATTTCATTCTATATAATCTTCTGATATGGCGCGAAATCGCGAACCGTCATTATGCGACGTGCCAAATTTTTTTGACTAAATTTTCAATTACCTTTAAGACTTCACCAAAATAGTCTCGTATGTTTATAAAACATTTCAAACTCATTTTTAACCTTTTTAAAGACGTTTAACATCCCATATACACTAATTCATCAAATAGAGGAAAGTGATTTCCTTTGTGCTTATCGACGTGTATTTTCGTGACTTGCATATATATATATATATATATATATATATATATATATATGTATGTATGTATGTATGCATGTGTGTGTATATATATATTCAACATTCATATTAAACAATCATCATCAACAATCATAATCAAACATATATAATATCCAATGGCATATAACAATACAGTTTGGGAGTTTCTCACTTTTAGTTATATGTTGCTAATTACTTTTTCAAACATTCATCTACCAAATCCAATCATCATTAGTATCCAAATAGTTATGTTAAACATTTATAACTACTTATAATGCTTTAAAGTTAGTGTTCTCACCATCATTGCTTCCTAACTTCACTAAACGGACAATAGCTCCACTACAATCGCATGAAAGCTTTTGGAATTGGTCTTTAGACTCTTGAGAAGGCTCGGCCAAGACTTAAAGAGGATGGCCAAAAGCATGGAAGAGAAGTGGTAGAGCTTCGACCATGAATTCTCTAAACTAGACCCGAAATTAGGTCATCTTGTTTCAAATTTTTGGACACTCAAATCTTCGAATTTGGAAAAGTTTTCGACATGAAAGTTGTAAAAAATTCTTTTACGGTTTCAAAAAAATAATCATCCAATTTGGAGTGGTTATGTGGAAGCTATTATCAAGAAAAGAAGAAATATTCTCGAATTCATGAAAATCAAACCCGAGAATGGGTCGAATTCTAGCTTATTTTTGGACATGTTACTCAAAGAATTATGAAAAGTGGTCAAAATAAAATTATTGAAAATTCTTTTTCTATAATAAACAAGGAAACACTCAATTTCGATTTGTTGTGAGGAAGATATGATCAAAAGAAGAGAGGGCATTCTCAGAACTAAATTTCTTGTTCCGAAAATGCAATGGAAAGAAGTGGGTTTTGAGCATGGATAAACTTAGAATGGGAAGAAGCGGTAAACTAGAAAGTTGTAGCCACTGAAATTTTAAATGGTTTGAAGAGAAGAATTTCTCCATTTCATTCAAGTTTGAGTGAGTTATGGAGGAATGAAGAAGAGGCAAAATTGCTGGGTATTTATAGGCAAGTGGAAAGGTGGCTAGTTTTCTCCCCCTTACATCATCGCCATCATTACTTCAACTGCTACCCTCAACTCACTATTTTAGCAAAATGACCTCCCCAATGTACTTACTTGAGTGTGTATCTTTTGATGTGTAAGTGTTGACTTAGAGAAGGCTTAAGGAGTAAGGAAATGGTAAAATATCTTTGATATTTTCGTATATGTATATATACGTTTGTGTGTGTGTGTGTGTGTGTGTATGTTAGGTTGTGCATATGACATGTACATATATATATATTCATGTATGTATTATTATGTCATATAGGTGTTCAATTCATATAAAAACAACGTTACACAACTTATATACATCAACCGTTACGAAGTTTAATCCCGATTTTCGGTCATATTTTTCACTTATTAATTAACATACATATATTTGTAAAAAAAATTTGAAAATTAATTTCTTATCATTTTTAAATAATTGAAATGTTCACATTTTATTTATAAAACCATATAAATTAATATTAACAATTATTTACAGTAATTGTTATTTAACTGATAAAGCGATATCGATTTTTTCTTATATTTTCAAATCATATATATGTCTTCATAAAATTATTAAAAATGATTTATTATCACATTATAACTTTTCAAAATGAATTATAATTGTTTAAAACAATAATTATAATAATTATAATAATTATTTACCATTAAATCATAATTTAATTTTAATAAATCAATTATTAAATATAAGGGCATCATTGATGATGTCTTAAATACATTCTCAAAAATAAAATAATTAACTTTATTTCATATTCTTATAAAATAAGTGTATGTATCCAGCTCCGTGTGCGATGTTTTACAATTATAGAGCTGTTTATCAATAAAACAACTTTCGATCATTTTAGCGATTCAAATTCTGTGGGAAATATTTTTGTAAATATTTATTCATAAGGGGTTTTTAGGCTCAAGGAAAAATTTGAAGAAAAATTTAGTTTTAGGGATAAGAAGTTTTCTTTTTAGGCTTAAGGAAACTTTCTAGTGTAAATCACGGAATAATAGTTGTGACTATCATTTTCAGTCTATATTAAAAAGTGACATTCAAACTAAAAAGCAAACTTGTTGTCCCTGAGACTAATTTTTTTTGCAACTTCTTCCTTGTGCCTATTTTCCTGTATTCAAAATAAGATTTATTATTATTTATTATCACTCAAAATAATATTATTTGTGTTATCAACCTTTTATTTTGAGTAAATTTAAAAATAAATATAATTTATCAAAATGATAAATTTACGGGTCGTTTTACCATTATTGTGGTTTTTATTTATACGCTATGCACTTATCCACATTATTTTGAGATTTAGATGGATCTGATTATTATTACTTGATTTATAGATATCGTGATAGTTACTTTCTTGTATGCATTTCTTGGGTGATATTTCGGAATGGGTGGCATTGTATATTATAATGGTGTTTATGGTATATGCTACTTTGAGTCGTATTCACACTTTCCTTTTCATTATCATGCTTATTGTATTGTTCAGACCTTGGATTTAGATATATTCTGACTCGTTTGTTATTTATATAATACTCGGGCCAGTCCAAGAATTTTAGGTACAGGTACGTTAGCCATTTTTCATGATTGGGCTTTAGAGGAGGTAGGTTATATATTATATCGTGTTGAGTAGTCGATGTATATTTTAATTGGATATGTAACACCTCGTAATATGGCATAAGTTATTTAATTAGTTAGTTAGTCAATTAATTAGTCTCTGAAAATGGGATTTGTGCAATCGATGGAATTTAACCACCAAACTTAGATAATTGTATCCGTGGCAAAATTCTAAGCAACTTTCGTATTTGGACTTTTGCGATCGAAGTCTAAACAAAGAAGTTACGGAAGAAAAACGAATTCAGAACAAAAATAATTAAACAAGAAAAAAATTAACGTTTATTAATTAATTGCCCGAGCCCATAGGATGACCCGTTATTAGGATCGATCTACACCTACCGGTCGAATGGTCGCCTTCAGGCGGCTAGGGTTAGCCTAGGCCACAACGACTCGTATCTGATGTTTTAAATCATATGGTCTTGCTTGACTCTAGAACCTATAAATTCAGGCCTGACCTTACCTTCTCTTCCCATATTTTTATGGAGGTAGTAACGAAGCTCTTCCATTTCTTCTCCTCCCACTACAAGAAAAACCATTTATAGTTGCAAAAATCGGTGGCGTTTTATTGTAAATGCAACAAAAAATAGATTACCAAATAATATAAATGTGGAAAAAAATAATTCACGTTTCCCGCTTCTAAAAAAAAGAGTTCGCGCGAACTAAATAAACGTAACCTATCATTTTACTCTCGTACTTGACAAAATTCTCGTCCCTAATTTGCTTTCTTCTTCAGAAATTTTTTTTCCCCTTTTAATCGTGTTAAATTTTCATCGCACTCAAGTATCATCGTCAACTCCGTCGTTTCCCCCTTAGTCAACATCGAGTCGCGGCAGCCAGCAGATCTAGGTATAATTAGGTATGAATCTTTTAAATCGATTAGGTATATTTAGGTATGAATCTGTTAAATCGACTTTGTGATTCTATTTGGCTTTTATATGAATTTGAATGAATCTTATTTTCGTATTTTTTCCTAAACTATTACTGAAATGGTTGATTTAACCCTAATTGCAATGATCTGTTGGGATATCTGCTTTGATTTCTTTGAGTATATGAATGTTCTGTTGAAGTGGTTCAGTGAATCAATGGTTGCTTGCTGAGAGGAGGTTGAGGTTGTATCAGTGCAGTAGTCAGTAGGTTGTAGAATGGTTATTGAAGCAGGCTACAGGAATGTAGGCAAGTGGATATTGTCTTTGGTGATATGAATGAATGTGGTATGTATGAGATGAAAGTGGGTATTGTTATAGGCTGGTATGAAACTGTGTTGTTGTGAGGAGTGAATGAATTGTTTAACAGTGGAGTGGGGGAGTGATTGCAGTGTTGAAGTATATTTATGGAAGTGGTTGAATTAAACAATGTTGTGAGAAGTGGTAAAATAGGAGGATTGAGTAGTATGGTGATGAGAGGTTGCTGCGTTTTTTGAAAGTTGCAGCAATGTGTGGAAGCGGAAATGCACCGGCGTTTGTTGGTGATAGGTGGGAGGAAGTTTGGTCAGTGGTCTGTGTGTAATGGTGAAGTGCAGAGATTTGCAAAAGTTTTATTGAAGTGGAGTGACTGGAATGTTGTTTGTTGAAGTGGAGCGTTTGTGGATGGATTGACAAAGGAGGGGCAGATAGCTGTAACTGTTATGCAGCAGTTTGGAGGGTTGTGACTTGGTCAGTTATGTGTGGGTAGGAGTGTGGTGTTATGCATGGATTAATTATAAATACATGTAAATCTGAGGTTAAATGCAAAATATAAGTGTAAAATTTATATTTTTGGAAAAGTATTCTTTGCCTTTGTCTACTAAACCACCATGGTTATATGCAGTAGTGCTACAAGTATTTGTACTTCAACGTCTAGTTATTTTTTTGATTACAACAGATAACCAATTTATACATCAAAGATTGGAAACTTATTTGCATTCAAATGTCGATAATGGAAAAAGGCTGGGTTTTTTTTAAACAGGTGATAAAACCATGATTAACTTAATATGTATTTTGAGAATTAGAACATATAATCTAATACTAAAGCTCACTTTTTTTTTTACTTTTTCATAGAACTAGTATAGAATACCGACAAGGAGCAATGAATTTCGTGCATGCTGCAAAGAGGAATGTAAGAAGTGTAGAAAAATTTTTATGCCCTTGCAAGGATTGTCGGAATCTTAGTCGTCATGATGACCAAATCATCGTTGAACATTTAATTATAAAAGGAATGGATCCTAAATACATTGACGGTGTATGGTTTAACCATGGTGAAGAGATAAATGTAGAGAATAAAACAAATACGTTTGATGTATATGAACTATTCAAGATGATTCACTATGAAGATGAAGATTTTTTGAATCAAGATTTTTTTGATGATGATAAAGACGATGTTGATTCTCGAAGAAAAGAGGATGAGTTAGTCAAGAACTTGGAAGATGCAGAAACTCCATTATATCCTGGTTGCACAGATCACACAAAATTATCTGCCATCACCGTCTTGTATAATCTTAAATGCGAGACTGGCTTGTCCAATAGTGGTTTTGATAAGCTTTTAGCTGTGCAACATCTATTTCTGCCGAAGGATAACGTGCTTCCCAAAACCTTGTATGAAGTCAAGAAATTTCTTAAAGCATTCGACATGGGTTTTGAAAAGATACATGCTTGTGAGAATGATTGTTGCCTTTTCAGAAAAGAATACAAAAATTTAGAAAGTTGTTCAAAATGTGGTTCCTCGAGATGGAAGAAAAATCAAGATATTGAAGAGGTTATACAAGGTGTTCCAGTTAAAGTATTGAGATATTTCCCAATTATTCCGAGGTTTAGGCGAATGTATAGATCTCAAAAGATGGCTGAAGAATTAAGATGGCATTTTAATAATAAAAGTAACGATGGAAAAATGCGTCATCCCGTGGATTCTATGACATGGAAAATGGTGGATGAAAAGTATAAATCTTTTTCATCTGATCCACGCAATCTTAGGCTTGGTCTTGCTACAGATGGATTCAATCCATTTTCCATGTTGAGTTCGAAATATAGTTGCTGGCCGGTAATGCTTGTGACATACAATCTCTCGCCTATGTTGTGTATGAAGAAAGAAAATATTATGTTAACTTTACTTATTCCAGGCCCGAAGCAACCCGGGAATGATATTGATGTATATTTGGCTCCTTTGGTGGAAGACTTTCATCACTTGTGGTCTAATGGAGTTACTGCTTATGATGCATTTAGTAAAACTTTATTTAAACTGAATGCAATTTTGTTATGGACGATTAATGATTTTCTTGCTTATGGAAATCTTGCTGGATGTCGTGTGAAAGGGCAAAAAGCTTGCCCATTATGTGGTGTCAATACCCATTCTCGTTGGTTGAAACATAGTTGAAAGTTCACCTACATGGGTCATAGAAGATTTCTACCTCCTTCAGATTCACGGAGGAAACAAAAGGCATTGTTTGATAATACCGTAGAGATAGATGGTGCTCCTAGAATGCTTTCTGGGAGAAACATCTATGCATTATTGAAGGATTATCCAAATGATTTTGGAAAAGGAATAGAGGAGAAAAGTAAGAAGAGAAAGCATGTCTATGATAAAGAAGATGAATATGATGCTACTAACAATTCTACTGAAGTAGAGCTATCAAGGTGGAAAAAACGATCAATTTTCTTTGATTTTCCATATTGGGAGGTTAGTGGTTAATTTATTTATTTTTCATTGTTTTAATACAAGAAAACCCAATAATGCATTATTGTTTTGGTTTTCATAGGAACTTCCATTACGTCACAATTTAGATGTGATGCATGTGGAGAAGAACATTGGTGAAAGCCTATTGGGCACAATGTTGCATGGAAATAAATCCAAAGATGGAACCAACTGTAGAAAGGATTTAGAGGATTGGGGAATTCGAAGCGAGCTTCATACACAACCTCGTGGGAATAAAACATATCTTCCACCGGCTCCATATATGTTGTCAAAATCCGAGAGAAAAATATTTTGCAAAAGACTGTATGATTTCAAAGGACCGGATGGCTACTGTTCAAATTTAAAAAATCGAATTTCGTTGTCGGATTGCAAAATTAGTGGATTGAAGTCACATGATTACCATGTATTAATGCAACATTTATTGCCAATAGCATCGAGAGGGTTCATGGAAAAGAAGGAAAGAAAAGCGATAATTCGCTTATGTTCTTTTTTCAACAAATTACGTCAACGTGTTCTTGATAGAGAGAAGGTAGAACAAATCAATGTTGAAATTATTTACGTTTTATGCGAGCTTGAAATTTTTTTTCCACCATCTTTCTTTGATATAATGATACACTTATCCATTCATCTTGGAAAAGAAGCACAAATGTGTGGACCTATTCATTTTCGATGGATGTACCCATTCGAAAGATATATGAAGACACTCAAAGATTATGTCAGAAACTATGCATGACCAGAGGGATGTATTGCAGAATCGTATCTTGCAATAGAATGCATGTTGTTTTTCAATGAATTTTTGAAGAAATCAGGACATATAGAGGAGAAAGGAGCTCGAAATGAAGATTATGAAAGTAGTAGAATATTAGAGGGACGTCCAATTTCAGTATCGAAGACAATTAAATTGCCAGTTAATGAGAAAGAAAGTGCTCATTTAGCTGTGTTAATGAATATAGCCGTGGTGGAACCGTTTATAGAGTAAGTTTATGTTATATTGTTTTAAATATTTTGATGTGTTCGCAATGATATATATAACTTATAATCAATTGTTCAATACTAGTTTGCATTTGGAGGAATTAGAAAATTCAGACCAATGCATGACAAAAAATGCGACCTTACTTTGGGAAACACATACAAAAAGTTTTGTCGATTGGATTAAAAGGAAGGTTAGTTAGATTTCAAATATATTCTCATTCAACTATCAATATTACTATATAAATTTACATGCTAAATGAAATTTGTTGTAGATACCTATTACCTCCAAGGATCATAATGACATGTTAAAATGGATTGCTTATGGTCCGAAGTATGATGCCATGTCTTTCAAAGGATATACATCAACGAGCAACGTTTTCATGTAAAAGATTTAGGTAGAGAAACTCAGAATTGTGGGGTGACTTTTGATGCAACTACTATGTGTAGAGAAAGTGCTAAAGATATGTCCCAAGTGGTTGATGTGGTCACTTATTATGGAATATTGACAGATCTAATTTTATTAGATTATCATTTGTTTTATATTCTAGTTTTCAAGTGTCGTTGGACGTATAAAGGAAATGGAGTAAAAGTTGATGATGATGGGTTCACTCTTGTTAATTTACATCAAGCATCATTTTCACGAGACCCATACATACTTGCATCTCAAGCAAAACAAGTATTTTATTCAAGAGAGAACGATGTTTCTAATTGGTACGTTGTAATGAAAGCACTATCAAGAAGTTTTAATGATATAGAGGAGCACGATTGCATCGAGGAAGATATTCAAGTGGTGGAAGATGAAATAACTGAAGCGGATGATGAAGATGTTTTCTATGTTAGAGAGGATTGCGAGGGCATAATTGAGTAGATTATATGTTCTACTTGAGCATAGTTGTTCATTTGCTTTAGTGATGGTTGAACTTATATATTAAATCCGGGCTATTTGGAAATTTCATTGAACTTGTATTGATTTTCTTTAGTGATTGTACCATTTAATTTTCTAATCCATTGCAAATGCATGTACCATTCAATTTTTGTTCTTTGTGTTTTGATCTTTGTATACTTCCAGAGACAAAGCATTATATGTTCTTATCAATTCTGTTTGCATATATTGCTTGATAATGAGTAGTGTTCTTATCAATTCTGTTTGCATTACATGTACATTTTCTCATAAAATTACAAATCTGTTCATCATCTCAAGGCTCTTAGGCCTGCTTGTTTGGTTTGCAAACTGCCACATCTCTTTTCAGCTACATGTTGATGATATTTAAGTGTTGTTTGTTAATATTTATCGCTGCTTATTGTTTACATGTGCTTATTGGTTTATACTGTGTTTTCTGTCACTTGCAGAAAAATATGTCTACAACATCTGTACGTACCCGCTTGCAGAGAAAGGCTGAAGAACAAGCAGTCAAAGGTAAGAACAAACAGTCAAAGAGAAAATGTAAAGTTCCAGCTAGTATAAATGAAATAGAAGAACAACCAGACAATGCTAAGAAGCAAGCCACTGCTCACAATGAAGAAGACGAACAACCACTAGATGATATCCCCTCTGACCCAAATGAAGGACTCCGCTCAGAAAATGAAACCCGTCCTGAACAAACTGCCGATGCCGAGCTGGAAATTGGGAAACAAAGTGAAGTTGAAATCGGAAGTACATCTCGGAAAAGAGGCGGTAGAGGTCCAGCAAAAGCAAAAAGACTCCCGTCATGCAGTCAGGATCGAATTGAAGTTGAGTTCAATGATCTAGGTATACCAGTAGGGCAAGGGTCGGTATATTTATCCTCTTTTCTTAGACCGCTTGTGCAGGAGCAGGTTCCATACACCATTGATGATTGGAGGAATATTAGTGATGACTTAAAAGAAGTTTTGTGGCAGTCGGTTCTGGTAAGAAGCAGGCATCTATTATTTAATATTCTAACTCTAATATGTTTTGAAAATGACTTCTAATATTGCATGGTCTTGCCAATTATAAATTGAAATTGCATCTAATAACTTATGGATAAATTGAAAAATAGTTCTTGCCAATTATAAATTGAAATTGCCCTCTAATAACTTCAGAAAACCTTTCATATTTAATTAAATCTGTCGTATTTAAATTAAATAAATTTTACTAATATCATGTTTTGATGTATTGTTGCAGATTAGATTTAAATTGGAAGAGGAATGGCAAAGAAAAGCTATATTTCAACAAATAGGAGTACTTTGGAGATCGTCAAAAAGCAAATTGGTTCGAAATTTGCAAAAAGCGGAGAACGATGAGGAAAGACTTAAAATGAAACCTACGAACATAAAAAGCATAACCGATTGGAGGAAGTTTGTAAAGGCGAAAACAAGTCCGGAGTTTAAGGTAAATCATTCCTACTGAACTCGTCTGGCATGTTTCTGCGAATCCATATACATAGTTAGCAACAGATAAATTTCTTTAGAAGTGAAGTCCAAGTGTTGGTGGATGCTGAGGGTTCCTGTTTAGGTATTAGCTGCAGGAACCTATGACAGTATAAAATACAAATGCGTTATGACAAGCACAAGAACATTTTAAATGAAGTAAAAAAACACTTTGCAAGTTAGTTCAATCTATAAATATTATTAGTAGATATGGAATGCTGTATATGTCACTGAGTTATCCAGCATTAATAATACCAAATAAGTATATGACCATGATGAATTGATTTTCAAATAAATTGCAATCCTCACCATACATATTTACCCTGCATTATAAATATTAGATAGTTCTTTTTTTATGATTTTGGTTGTTAAATTCTAGCATCTTTCAACATTTTCAGCAAAAAAGTGAGAAATATTCAGCCCTTAGGTACACACAAATTCCGCATACAACCGGTCGTAGGGGAATGGCTAGAAAGACCGAAGACACGGTAAGTTAATTAACTATAGCATTATTTAACATTATTTTATACATGTCAGTTTATTAATTTAATGTTATTCTATTTTTAGAAAAAAGAAAGTATAGATCCATCGTCCATAAGTAGAGCTGATGTGTGGATTAGATCTCACATTAAAAAAACTGGTGAACCAGCGAACATGGAAGCTAGGAATACTATTGTAAAATTGTTTTTAATTTTATTGGTATATTTTTTTTTGAAACTATGATATTTTTACCATTGTACATTATCTATGTGTATTTATTTATATAGGAGGAGATCAAAAAATATGGTAGCCTATCCCAATCCGGCTCGTCACAGACTGATATTGGAAAGGATGCTCTTGTACATGTATTGGGACAAGATAAACCGGGACGGTTAAGGGCATTGGGTAGGGGTTGCACTTTAACCATGCTAGCTTTGGCCCAGTCCAAAGATAAACAAGTGTCTCGATGTCGAGAGGAAATAGCAGAATTGAAGGGAATGATACAGACTTTGATGGACCAGAAGGTAAATTTTTGGAAATTAATTTATATTCGTGCTTTGCTGCAGGGTAAAGAAAGTTCGAGAAGGAACTCACCTGATTCGGTAAAAATAATATTTATATTACTCAATAAATGAAATTTATATTTTAATTTTTTAATCCAGTAATTGATTTAATTTTCGGTTGATTAATTGTAGAGCGACGACGAAGTAAGTTTGCTGTTGAATTGAGATGGAACCTCTGGAGTTGTTGCCCATGGGAGGCTGTTGTCCATGGACCTAGATGACGTTGTCAATGGCATTCGTCTGGGACCAAATGCCGGGAGCGTTGTTATAGATTCAGTGGATAAAGAAGATACTTATTTATGGAGGCCTACACCTGAAATGGCAGTCTTAGCGGACGCTAAGAATAAGGTAGTTGCTTGGCCATCAGTTTGCATCAAGGTCCCGCTGCGAATACGGTTGAACTGTAGTGCAGCCAGTACGGTAATTTTTTTCACGTTAAGTATATTTGTGTAATATGCTGCGAGCTTATTGATGTCTAAAATGCAGCGAGCACACCCCCCATCTGAATAAAAATTTAACACATATTCGTCGTTTTTGTATAGCATACTAAAGTCTTGAATTTCACTTCTCATTTTTAGTGTACCAGCATCATCGAAGACACTTGCAAGATTTACGGTTGGACTGAGGGTGAATGTGTAATTGCCGACGGAAGAATCCATGCCACTGATCCAAAATATACTGTTAATGGTATTCCACTCGGTCCGTCTGCTGTTGTGATTTGGGTGGACAAAGTAGTAAAAAAAGATGCTTATTTGTGGCGACCCACATCTGATATGTCATGCATTAGAGATGCAGTTGGTATGAAAATAGCATGGCCAAGATCAAAAGTAGAAGCTGATCAAGAAAAACTAGATGAGAGTCGTGATGATACTGAAAATGTTGTGAATTCTCCCATGAAATCCGCACATATGGTCATGAATAAATCGCAAAATGTAAGTATTAATTTTCTAATTTGAAGAAGTTAACTGTGTATGAAAGTTTATTTAATGTGCATGTATACATTGTGCATAATAATCTCTTTTCTTTCAGCCAATTGCAACCATGCAAAAGGATGCCAAATGCCAGTTGATCGATTTGGGTGGAGCAGACGTAGTGGCGGAAGGAAGTATTGCATCAACTGATCTGATAACGATGGTCCATTGTCGTCCACTGGGACGTAATGCTGTAAAAGTTTGGATTGAACTGGTGATAGTTCCAGATGAAGAGATATGGAGACCAACATCGGGTCTGACGTGCATGGATGATTGCTTTGGCGTTCCCATAGCTTGGCCAATGGAAAAAGTCATTATTAAGTCAAAATGAAAGGTATATAATTTTTTTTATATATACATTAGGAATGCTAG
The DNA here is from genome assembly GCA_030765085.1 of Allium cepa. Classification (NCBI taxonomy): domain Eukaryota; kingdom Viridiplantae; phylum Streptophyta; class Magnoliopsida; order Asparagales; family Amaryllidaceae; genus Allium; species Allium cepa. Next base: position 23,611,398 of record CM060938.1, on the reverse strand, counting down.
CAGCTAAAGTGCAGATAGATTTTTGGTAAACTGATAAAAGTACATAAGTAGGGGTGTTATATTCGAATTGTGATTGAGTGATTGTGATTGGTGAGGAGTTATGTATGGATTGTGGTGGAATGTTAGTGATGCAATATCATATCTACTTAAGAACTTTCTCTATCATATAAAATATCTCACGCATACTCACTTTAACAGGATTCACTCATTCTTCTTCTGGAATTAATTAAAACCTATTATTGTCATTTTCTAAATTAAAAATAAAATCCAAGAAATTATTATAAATTCTGATATTCGAGCATGTTCATTAAGACACTCTTAGGCTTTTCTGGCACAAGTCCATCTATCGCATTACTAGGTTTTGGGCCCTGTGTCGCGTGCGTAATCTAAGATAAGAAAAACAGTGGAAGGAGACAGAGTGGAACGTGATTTACAGGTGAGTGTTACCACTCACAAACCTATGGCAAGCTGCTTTTGTTTTGTGTTTTCCAAAGTACTATGGTGTTTGAGAGTGTGTGCATGCTAGCCTGCTAGGTATATGTGTTGCTACTGCCTTGAATTTCTATGTGCATGAAGAGAGTGTGTGTGTGTTTTAGTGTTTTGTATTGGTGTGCATATAGGTGTGTGTTGCCTGGAGTATATGTGTTCTTACGTACGATCTGTGTTTTTGTGTGTACAGATGAGCGTGTGTGTTGATTAATTTGTATGTGTGTAACCTGTAGGTGCATGCGCGATTTTGTATATATGCGCTAGTGTGTTTATGAGGATGTGTGCTTACCCAACTGTGTGTGTGTGAGTGTGATTGTGTTAAAATTATCATCTGTTTACTCAATATCATACTACTGAGTAAACAGATGATAATTTTAACACAGTATCTAGCACGAATAATTTTATTACGGTACATTAGCATAAAGTAGCGAGAAACTTATAGCAAGTAAATTCCTAGTTATAACTAGAAGTGTTGGATGTGCCATATTATTCACTAATTAATTTTTATATATATAAACCTTGTCTTAAGCGGTTAACTATCATTTAAGGCCATGTAACGATGATTAAGCAATGTGTGTTCTGCATTGTGTTGTGTGTGTGCATTCAAATGCTATATGTTTATGCGTGAGTGCATTTGTGTCTGTGTGTCTATATATATAGTGTTATGTATTGTAAGAACTGTTGTGTTTATATTGAATGGATGTTGTGTGTGTTTGTGTGTTGTCTTCATATATTTGAGTTTCAGTTTTGTTGTTGTGTATCTCACGTGCATGGGGTGTATTGTTGTGCTTTTTGGTGTTTTAGACTTGTTTAATTGACCGTTACACTGTTACAATACTCTTACTATATCATATCTTGTCCATTTTGTAGAATTGATTTCATTTCTTTTATGCGTAGGTACATCCCTATTTATCTATGCAAGTTTTAGTAATTTATATTTTTAAAATACATATGTCTGTATATTTATTCAGATATTACTTTAGTATAATTGATGGTGAGGAGTTATGTATGGATTGTGGTGGAACGTTGGTGATGCAGTTTTAAGTTTAGGTTTTGTTTTCTCACTCTTTTGTTCTGTTCTTTATTTACAGGTAGTTCAGGTTTTGAAGACATCAGCAATGACAGGTAGTTCAGGTTTTTATGGTGGTTCAGGTTTTGCTCGGAACTTTGGTTATTTCAGACGTTTATTTCAGATGTATATGTACGGTTATGACACTTATGGTAGTTTGGTTATAACACTTATGGTAGTTTGGTTGTGTATGTGTACGGGTAGCTTTATGTCGACACCTATGTATGTGGATGTATGAATGTCTATGTATCTTGTGGATCTTCAATTTGTATACGTATTTTGTAGTTGTTTAATATATTGTGTTCAAAAGTGTATGTGCTTGCGTATTCTGTTATTATATAATTGCATGCTAGATCAATGGTAAATTTGGAGGAGCAGGTGGAGGGAAACAAACGCTACTGGATATTATTTATTTTGGTAGCGTTAAAATGTCGCTACAAAAGAGTGATTAAAAACTCAAGTACACTTATACTGGCGTTTATTAAGCGCTACAAAATAGTGATTAAAAACTCAAGCACACTTATGCTGGCGTTTATTAAGCGCTACAAAAAATGTATATAACGCCATGAAAAGGTAACGTGGAGGAGAAAACCCTTTCGGTGGCGTTAAACAGGCGCTACAAAAAATTTAGATAACGCCATAAAAAAGTATCATGGAGGAGAAAACCTTTTCGGTGGCGGCAAATAGGCGCTACAAAAAAGGAATTCTATGGCGTTATAAAAACGCTATCAAAGAAAAAAAATTGGTAGCGTTTAAAAAAGTGCAACTAATACTCGATGATTTTTAGTGGCATGTTTTTTCGTAACGATTATCGAAACGCCACTAAAAATACTTAGTGGCGGTTTTTGGGCGCTACAAAAAATCAGTTTTCTTGTAGTGGATCCACTTCCTTTCAAAATTATAAAGACAATATATTTGTGTCTATATTCATGCAAATCAGAGAAGAGTAGAAATCTAATACAAAGGAGAAGAGAATTAACCATATGCGTATTATCCCATTAGTGTTCATTTGATTTTTATGCCTAATTGGATAATTGTATATGAGTTGTAGGCAACAAATTGAATATAATCTGAACACAGAAATATCGCCTATACAGTCTTGTTTATGAATTGATTTAGCATTATTTACGACCAGATCTGGAAATCAATCCCAAAAGTATGAATTGATAATATTGATTTGAATGAAATTTATTTCAAATTTAAAATAGGCTGTATAATAATGTCATAAATTTAGGTTATTACCCTAATCTTGTTGGAATGTAAACTTTCCTATATTTGGAATTTTCGAAATTTAGACTCGCTTAATGTTTGTAAATAAGTTTGATTTCTTTCCCTTTTAGAAAAATGCAACGTATGAATTCATTGTAGTTTACAATGTCTATTTCAGTAATAAAATGAAGTTATTATTCCATGTAATTTCAAACAACATAATTTTTTAAAGTCAGATCTTTTGTTTTAGATTAATTTTTGGAAATTATAGCAGATAATCTTTTAGTTATAAATCCAACAATTTAACATGAAAAAGAATATTCTCGCGAAGATATATAACTAGAACATATTCGATAAAAGTAAATATTTGTACATAATATACCATGCTTATAATAATTAAATAAAAAGCTAATAACAATGCTTACACGTAATATTCGCATTTATGATAATTAACTAATGGCAATAGAATTTAAAAGGCTGTAAACTAATAAATGATAATAAATATGGAGTTGCAATAATTTGATAAGGCAAATGGATTAATAGGACTGATAAAAGTGGAATAGATATAAATGTTACTAATTTTAAATTAGTATTCAGACAAAAATATCTTAGGAAATGTCTGTTATGATTTTATGGACAAGTTGATATTTATGATAATTAAATGGGGATTTATGGGTAGATAAATATTTATGTTAAATCTTACCGCCTTAAATAAAAAAGGAATCAATAAGCTAAGTCAAATGTTTACCTAAGATAATATAAGACATAGGATTGTTAATTGGACTTAGCGGATTAGTGATGCGTGGTCAATTGAATCACTCGACGAAAGATTTCCCTTTACTTTGAGGCTACTAGAAATTGGGTATACCTACTGTGGATGTGAGATATCACTAACCTTTGGACCCGTGACGACGTGTGGGATTGGGCCTGCTTTCTTAATTGGAAAGTATTAAATGGTCCAAATTCGAAATTACTAGCGGTAAGGGATATCTCCATAGAGGTTTGCTTCTAGTTTGAGGTCTTAAGTGACTATAGGGTCCACCTCTCTCCTAAATAGATGTATTATGTAACCTAGCGAGTTTCTAAATAAATAAATAAGGATGCCTCTAAAAAGGGTTTACTTCAGTGTTGAGGCCTTAAGTTGCTGAAGGATCTGCCTCCCTACCGGAAGAAGTAACCTAATAAGATGCCATATTTATAATTAAAGACTGATAGTGGACATCTCGAGAAGGTTTCGCTTCATTTTGGGGTCTTAAGTGAATCTAGAGTCCTCCTATTTCCTATAAAGAAGTATTAAGTAACCCAATGAGATTTTGAAGCAATGACATCTAGATAGTATAATTGAGGAGCATGCTTCTAGAAATAGATCTAAAATATAGGGTCTGTTATCCCACCTTTTAGCAAGGCCGAGATGTCAAGAAATTAACTGAAAATCAATGATTACTCATCCCAAATATCGATTATAGGTCATCGGCTCACTATGGATATCGATGAATTTTGTCAAAGTCCGGATCGAGCTACAATTGACAAGACATGGCAAGCAAAGCTGTGAAAGCCAACATTTCAAATTTCAAGTCGATCGCAGTTCATATGATCGAGATATAATCGATGCAAGTTAAGGAAAGCACGCCATTCGTATTGATCATGAAGTCTTGTTCGTATCGATTTGTTCAAATCTATACAGATCGCATCGGTTCTATTCGCAACGACTTTGTTCGAACTCCTCCAGAATTACACTGTTTGTATTGGTTAAGTGAGGGCTTTATTCGCATCCATATCAAACCACTATTTCGTATCGATCATATAATCGATCGATATGAACAGAGTCACGATTAATTGTTACGAACAATACACCCTTCCTTTATAAGTGATACGAACAACATCATAGCGATCAATATAAACGAGTGGCTACCGATCGATACGAACAACACCGTGGCGATCGATATAAACGAGTAGCTACCAATCGATATGAACAAGTTCATGCACAAGGAAGACTCAATCATTCGGCATAAAAAGTGGATCGATTCAGCAATTTCGCTCCACGTCACCTTGCATACATGTGCTCGAGATCGAGTCAAACAGATCGATATGAAATGTATCGATACGACCACGACGGCCTGGAGAAAACACTAACTTGCATCGATCATATCTCACAATCCACAAGTCCAAATGCTATGAAATTTTAACAGGAGCTTACATACAAGCTAAAGAAGGTTCATGCTAAATTTCGACTCGATTGGACAAAATCTTGATCGATATAAATTACGTTCGTATATCGAGTCGAAATCACCTGGGATCAATCGCGTGGGCCCACTCACGTGTCAGAAAAGGTATCCCCAGATTTAGCGACAATCCTTGGATGGAGACGAACAAATGGCTGGATTAGTGCAACGGATTATGAGGGGAGGATTGCCAAGCGGAGGCTTAGAAGAAGTCAGTTGTAGTCGGTTCACTCCAAATATAAGAAATGCCAGGAACCCTCCTAAATTCAAGCTACCTACGTTGGAGGCTTACGATGGAAAGTCAAACTCAACCATGCATATTGCCAGATACATCAGGCATATGGAAGTGCTGGGGGCATTCGAGGAAGTGATGGCACAATATTTCCCTCTATATTTAACAGATTTGGCTGTGCTTTGGTTCGTGCAGCTAGAGAATGGATCGATTAGAACGTGGGGCGAGCTAATGGAACGCTTCATGAGACAGTTTAGGCTTCACGTGACGTGACCCAAGAATGCGATGACCTTAGCTTCGATGAAGCAAAGGACCGGAGAATCCATAAGTGATTTTCTACTACATTCAATGCAACAGTGGCTTCAGTAGATCGCTCGGATCCATCAATGATTTTGATGGTGGCGGCAGTAGGAGTTATAGAAGATACATAATTTAAGGATTCTTTGGCAAGAGATCCACCACAAGATCTTGGATAATTCTATCATGAGGCTGAGAGATTCATTCGGCTAGAAGATTCACGCATCAAGAGGCAAGAAATAAACACTCTGTAAGGCGAAGGAACTCCAAGGAACAGTCTGGGATAGACAAAGGAAAGCGGAAGCAGGATGACAGAAACGATGGTCCTGATAAATTGAAGAAATTACGAGAACCCAGATTCAAAAAATATGCTGACTTGACGGCAAACCTCGAACGGATTTACATGGAGACTCGAGGGCAGCTTCCCTGTCAGAAACCACCTAAGAGAGATCCCACGGAACGAGAGCGTAGAAAGGAAAGTATTGCCTATTCCATGAGCTGGAAGGGCATGCAGCTGACGAATGCCGCCATTTGAAGGATGAGGTGGAAGTGCATGTTAGAGTTGGTAGATTGCCATAATACATGAGAAATCGAACAGCGGCCATAGAACCTGAGCAACTACCACTTGCACCAAACAGAACTAATCCTGGATCGGGATCACGACTCGTCATCAATTGATCATGATGGTGAGGGCCAAGTTTAGGACTTGAACTTTGGTCAATTACATAAAATTCTCATATTTGATTTCAAAATAAGACGGCTATTCCACTTACACATGTAAGGGATCTGGAGAGATCCCTAGGCATGCTCTGAGATGGTATAGACGCTCTGCTCGGAGAGGCGGTATCTAGATTTTTCCATTGTTTATGATTGGACATTTGGAATTTTAATTTAATAAATGAACTTGAATTTCAAAAAATAAACCTTTGACCGGAGAGTTAAACGATGAATATTGGAAGTCAATTTGAAAGTAATTGCTTTATGTCGAACCTACCCAGAGAGACGGTGTCCAGAGTGCAAAAAGTGAGTTGCTTCGTCGGAGAGCGACAACTATCAATTCACTTAACGTCGTTCCCTATTCACTGGAGAGTGATTGGATTAGGGTTCGATAAGAGCCTGGAGTGGCTGTAATCGGCCTAAGATTTAGACCACGACATCGTTTAACGTTCAAGGACACTGAAACAGAGTGCGGGGGTGTTGCCGCTTCGTCGGAGAACGAAAGGATCGGCTCACTCGACGCTATTTCCCTTTTACCGGAGAGTGACAAGATGGGATCCAACAAGAGCTCGGAGAGGCTATGGTCGGTCTAGGATGACCAAGACATCGCTATATGCCCTCGTTGGGGCCAGAGTGCAAGGGATAGAAAGTAGCACTAGAGCACGACAAGATCTTTTTTTCGATCGTTAAGTTTGGAATGGACTTAGCAAGGGTTCGAAGTGGCCGTCAATGGTCCAGAGAGGCCACAGGACTTGATTACTTATTCTGCAAATTAAAATGGATACTGATTTGGCTTCGAACGACCGCGAACTTGATTGAGAATACTATAGCTATGGATAAAACATGGACTCACAACATTGGATTTAAAGCCATTCAAAACACGCCTTTTACCAAAAGGCATGTTTTGGGAGGGGGGGCAAAGTGTTATCCCACCTTTTAGCAAGGTCGAGATATCAAGAAATTAATTGAAAATCAATGATTACTCATCCCAAATATCGATTATACGTCACAGGTTCACTATGGATATTGATGAATTTTGTCCGAGTTCGGATCGAGCTACAATTGACAAGACATGGAAAGCAAAGCTGTAAAAGCCAACATTTAAAATTTCAAGTCAATCAGAGTTCGTATGATTGAAATATGATCGACACAAGTTAAGGAAAGCACACCATTTGTATCGATCATGAAGTCTTGTTCGTATCGATTTGTTCGAATCCATACAGTTCGCATCGGTTCTGTTCGAACTCCTCCCGAATTGCACCGTTCTTATCGGTTAAGTGAGGGCTTTATTCGCATCCATATCTAACCACTAATTCATATCGATCATACAATCGATCGACACGAACAAAGTCATGATTGATCGTTATGAACAGTACACCCTGCCTTTATAAGTAACCGATACAAATAGCACCGTAGCGATCGATATAAACGAGTGGCTACCGATCGATACGAACAACACCGTGGAAATCGATATAAAAGAGTGGCTACCAATCGATACGAACAAGTTCATGCACAAGGAAGACTCGATCGTTCGTCACAAAAAGTGGATTGATCCAGGAATTTCGCGTCACGTCACCTTGCATACACGTGCTCGAGATCGAGTTGAACAGATCAACACGAAATTTATCGATACGAACACGACGACTTGGAGAAATTGCTAGCTCGCATTAATCATATCTCACAATCCACAACTCCAAATGATATGAAACTTTCACAGGAGCTTACGTACAAGCTAAAGAAGGTTCATGCCAAATTTCGACTCCATTGGACAAAATCTTGATCGATACGAATTGCGTTCGAATCGATCACAGATTGAGTCGAAATCATCTGGGATAGATCATGTAGGCTCACCTACGTGCCAGAAGAGGTCTTTCAAGATTTGAACGAGATATTTTCATCCTACGCCTATAAATAGCACCCCAGAGCCTATAGAAAAAGGATCTTCTTTTGGCTATCCAACGCACAGACTCTGCTGAAAATATCTTTGCACTATAAGGCTACTGTTGTACTCGAATTTCATTACTGCAATCCGCTGTAATCAGTTATAACTAGTAAGGAAAGTCAATAAAAGATTAACTTTTGAAGTGGACGTAGGCCGGAGATAGCCGAACCACTATAAATCTTGTGTCTCTATCCATTTCATTCTGTTTTAAGTTTGTTATTCTTCATTTTTATTCTCTACATTACTTAGATCTAAGATCTGTGATCATATACTGCTGATCTGTGTTCATACATTGGTGCTTTCATAATATTTGGAGTTTGTGGCCAGTTTTGGTGCAAACAGGGTCTGCCTTAATTAAGTATTAAATGATTGGAGTCTGCCTTTTTTCCACTTGGAAGTTTTAAGTGGCTTGAGTACATTCTCTTACATTGCTAAGGCCGTAATAATAATAGTACCATTTAGGATCATGTCGTGGTGATAGGTCTAGAATGATGGGGGCTTACCTTAATTGAAGTCTTAAATGACCAGAGTCTACCTATTTTCCAATAGAAGGTATTAAGTGGCTTGGGTATTGATTATTACATGGCTACGATTTTATCGGTGGTGGATGCGGGAATAGTTGGACCATAAATGTCGAAACTGTTAAATAGCAGTTAAAGGTCTTGTACCTTAGACCCACCGACTATTTACGATATTGTTAGGAAACCACCATGGGAATAGGTCTTAAATGATAAGGTCTATCTTGATTAAGGTCTCAAATGGCAGAGTCTGCCTATTTCTCTTTTTAAAAATATTATAGAAGCCCCCTTCATATTTGGAAGTATTAATTGACAAACGAATTTGAAAGTATTGGGTAGTTGATAAGGCTACATTAGTATTTTGTACCTTGAGAAAAGGTAGCTAAGTAATCGTGTGTGTCATACAAGGTTAGATTAGAATTGCCAACCTTAATGGACATAACAATTAAATGGAAAACAATCAGTTTAAGTTTATGTTATTGGCAGTTTATATTTTCGGTAACCAGAACGTTGTTCTGACCTCCCTCCTCATTGCGACCCACTCGATAGAATTTAGAGGAACATGTCACTGGAGCTATATGTGCTTTTTTGTTGGAGAAGTCTTCTTTCTCTCATGCTTGATGCTTATGTGACAATCTGCTATCCAAGAAATACCATTAGTTCTAAGATAGTAGTCATAGTCAGTATTCTTATCCTATTATTCTTTCCACTGTGAGTTTAGATTTCTATAAAAATCTGATAATGCTCATGCTTACTGACCGATACCAAATCCAACGATCTGTGCTTTGATGGACTTAGGTTTCGATTTTTGTTGAAATTGGAGCCCATTAAGGTATGGGTTGTTAAATTTGGTATTAAAGCCTTGGTTAGTGGATCAGAGGGATTAGGATAAATTGATATAACGTATTCATACTTTCCTGTCTAGTAATATTGTATTCTTACGTAGTTGTAGTTCCATTCCAAAGGAATGGGCAAAGAATCTTAGAGTTTCAACTATAGAAGTAGTTGTAGTTCCATTCCAAAGGAATGGGAAAAGAAACTATGAGCTGGAAATATCTTAGATTTAAGATTTTCATGCTGACTCTGAAGTACCATGTGAAGTGATGGCAATGCGTAAAGCGCTATTGATGAAGAGCATGAGTACGACATATGGAAGAATCCCTAAGACTAGAGGTGTTCGACTCGACGGTTGGGATTCTAGTTACCTTGTGATTTTGGATTTTGAATTCCAATCGGAGACACACATTTACTCCAGATGGATGGGAAATTAGAGTCTATATGTCACAATTGTCTGGAAACAAGTTTTTCCAGGGTGTATTCAATAATGGCATACTAGATTTTTATTTGGATAATTAAAGTTCCTTAGCCTAAAACCTGTGAGAGAATTTTTATAAAGTATATTTTGGATTGCCTTAGATTTTGGAAAAAAGGTGTTTTCAAAGTATTTTTTCCCAAAGGAATTATTTTGGAAATTTTGTTTCAGGAAGGTTTTCAAATTTTAATTTTCAAAGAAACATGTATACTACTATGTTGGCCCTGTTAAGAAATTTTTAGTTTATAAAAGATTAGTTCTTTTAAATCCTTAAATATTTATACATATATATTAGCAAAGGCACGATGTTGATTTTTGGCAAGAAAATAGTTTTCCAATTTGGGAAATTTGTGTTTTAAAAAGGTTTTTGGAAACCTTGAAATAGAAATATATAAGTTTTACTTTTAAGGGAACCCTTGGTATGGAATGGTTTCTATTATTTAGAAACAAATATAAAGGAGCATATATTTAGCTCAATGAATTTTTGGTTTATTAAATCGAGGGTTTTATATTTTCTCACTTTAAATACATACAAAATAGGAATGACATTCAACTTTATTAGGTTATGTAGTTTGAAATGTTGTTGTACCTACCAACTATTGAAGAAGTATTTCCATGCATAGTAGGCAGGAAATAGCAGCTGGAATATTTTGAGGTTTTTGGAAGTGTTGTTAGTCACGACAGTTTTGTTGAGGCTATCGCAATCTTGACAAGGAAGAGTCTACACTGTAAGTTGGATACCTTCGTGTGGAAGGTAGAATTTTTATGGATGGGTTAAGCTAGAGATAGTGTGCGGAACAATCGTTAGAATATTAATTAATTTAACCGGCCCTACTAGGTCTAGGTTCAAGGTGCACCCAAATCTAGGCTAGTACTCGACCGGTAGGTGGATTCGTGCCGAACTGGAACTGGAACATGACTATAAGTCAAGTCCAAACCTTCAGCCACCACACCCCCTCACTCTCTTCCTCATCTCCATTTTTTTAGCCGAACCCATTTCCTTCTCCCCCTTCCTCCACTTAACCAAAGCCTCTCTCGTCCATTCCTCTATTAACCGATGCCAAAATTCTTGAGCATAAGATCTTGCCCCACCATCACTTCAGATCTAATCCCTTTTCTCTCTTTTTCCAACAACCTCTTAGCCTATGATACCACCATGCACCGGTGGCTCTTCCTCTCGTCATCCAAGCCTTACTCCGCAAGAAACCGCTTGGCTTGACCGGAGCAAGCAGAAGATTGCCACTTATCTTGGAACGACGAACTTTAACTTTCTCCAAGTGCGACCAATGAAATTTAAAGATTTCATAGCTCTTAGGCTTGAAGAGCTTTTAGTCATGGTAGGACATGCACTGATCCTCCACCTTGGGACTTATGAGCGAGAATATTACCCATGCTGCATCCATCTTTTCGATGCACAGATGGCGCAGAATTTTGCTGATGGCAACAACTATATTGAGTTCGAGATGAAGGGAGCTCGGATCGAGATGATAGATGATGATCTCGTTGGGATTTTAGAGATTTCTATAACAGGTATAGATTTGGATGACGTAGAGATGATCGATCCTGAGATTCTACATCAGATCTTTTCTGGAAATGTCGGTGATTGGAGGACTAGCAATTTACGACCGGATCCCCATCTCTTAGTGCACATCATTCAACACAACATCATTTGGAAGACGAGAAGCCCCAACCAGATCTATAACTTAGTGCAGAGAGCCACCTATGCTATAATTGGTGGCATAACTGTCAATTGGGCTCATATTTTGATGCTTCATATGGTCGATTAGGAGTTGGTACCCCAGTGACTCACTTTCCATATTTCCACTTACTTATTTAGGTGTCTAGGCATTACGAGGTAAATTTGAGTGAAGAGTCAGTAGTGAGGAAGGTCCCTCCTGCCATGGACCAACCACTATTAAGAGGATGAATATTCCCTTACTGCCTATCGCACCACCTGTACCAGCACCAGAGCACCAGCACCAACAGCAAGAGATATCACAGGGCACCAAAGGATACATGATTCTAGAGCTTGTTGCTATCCATCAAGTTTAGACAGAGCTCCGGGAGATTAGTTTGGAGCAACAGCGTCAGGGGCATGAGATTGGGTGAATAGCCACCATTCTATGACCATTCCTCGGTCGCAACAATGTCTTGAGATCCAGCTACGAGCGAGACCTTCTCACGTTTCGTAGGCGGTGTTATATTTAGGATTATTATATATTTCTATTTCCAACATTTGTTCTTTTCTTTTTCGTTGTTGGGTTGTACAACTATTAATTGTCTCTTATAAAAGGCACGCATTTTCTATGTTACTGTTTCTGGATATGCGAACCACTCTTATATATGCATAGTAGAGAAGCAATATAGCTATAAATGTTTGCGCCAAAATGGGTCACAAACACCCAATAGTTGATTAGTCACAGTCACAGATCTCAGATGAATAACAAATATATAAATCACTCAGAAACTTCAAAAGAAAGCAGTAAACAACACAGAGTTTATAGTGGTTCGGCAATCTGGCCTACGTTCACTTTGAAGTTTATGGCTTTATTGATTCAATTGATGATTTCAATCTGTTACAGCAGATTATAGTAGGTTATAGCTCTGATATTTGAATAAAATGATGATAGAAAGATGTAGAATCGAATCCGGCAGAGTCTGGACGTCGAATGGCCAAAAGATCCATTTTCTGTAAGCTTCAGGGGGCAATTTATAGGCGTAGGAGGCTGATAACACGCTCAAACTTCGGGAGACTTCTTCTGGCACATGAGTGGGCCCACCGACCGACCCCACCAAGTTTCAACTCGATCTGTGATCGATACGAAACAATTTCGTATCCATCAAAAAATGATCCAGTCGAACTGAAACTTGACAGGATTGTTCTTTAGCTTGCACGTAAGCTCCTATGAAAATTTCATAGCATTTGGACCAGTGGTTTGTGAGATATGATCGATGCAAGATTGTGATTTTCGTATGCTGCTGAGTTTGAATCCATGGTTTCGTATCCATCCATTCGACTCGATCAAGGCACGTGACAACGTGGCGACGTGGCGCGCTTATCTCGCATCGATCCGCCTTTTGCTCCGAGTTGACCACGTCGTATCCATGAGTTTCACCCCGTTTGTATCGAGTGCCGTTACACAGTTTGAATCGATCAACTACATGCGCCTCGTATTGATTTGCAGTATGCCTAGTTAGAATCGAGATAGGTGGCTTAGTTCGTATCGATGGTGATCTCGTATCGATATTTGTGATGGATACAAACTAAAGCTCCCTGATGGATTCGAGTAAACGCCTCCTTCATGGATGAGAACTAGGCATTGGTCGATCGATATAAAGTGCATTACTGGTTGATGGATGCAGAGTTGATCGATACGAAACAGTTGCTTGAGTGCGAAATTGATCGATACGAAGTAGGGCCTATCGATGGGTGTGAAGCGGGATTGTCTGATCGATGCGAAGCCGATCGATACGAAATGGATGGATACGAAAATCCGTCCGTCCTGACCGATGCGAGGTCGATGGATTTGAACCGAGGAAGGATGGTGGATACGAACCACATCGATACGAATCGATGTGCACTGATGGATACGGAAAAAATGGCTTTTTCCTTCAATTTGCATCGATCATAACTTGAGCATACGAACTCGTATTGACTTGAAATTTGGAACGCTGGCTTCCATGACTTTGCTAGTCGTGTCCTATCAATTGTAGCCTGATCCGGGCTTGGACAAAATTCATCAATATATATGGTCAAACAATGTATAGCCAATCTTTGAGTCGAACTGTCTTCGGGTTTTGATTAATCTTTTGGTATCGTGGCCTTGCCAAAAGACGGGATAACACTTGCCCCCCAAAACATGCCTTGCGATAGGAAGGTGTGTTTTGTAATGCTATGTGCTGGATGTTCATATCCTGTCAACAACCTGTAAAGAACTCGATAGTTTCATACGACCTCGAATGACGATCGTTCGAGATCGTATGACATTTGAGGTGAATCGGAACCGTTCGCGGTCGATGCCGTTCGTGGCAATTGATGGAATGGAACCATTCGCGGTCGGATGCTGTTCGTGGCGAATGATGAAATGGGACCATTCATGGTCGGATGCCGTTCATGGAAAATGGTAAAATAGGACCATTCACGGTCTGATGCCATTCGTGGAAAATGGTGAAATGGGACCATTCGCGGTCGGAGTATCGCTTCAAACGAAGGGCGGTTGTTTGAGGTTGGACATCGTTCTAGACGATTTGCGATCGTTCGTGATCGGACGTCGTTCTTGATGAATTGTGACCGTTCACGGTCAGATGCCGCACGAGGCAGAATGTGATCATTTGCGAACGGATATCATACCAAGTGAATTGCGACCGTTCACGGTCGGGTGCCGCACGAGGCAGAGTGTGATCGTTCGCGATCGAATGCCGCACGAGGCGAATCGTGACCGTTCGAGGTCGAGTGCCGTGCGAGTCAAATTGTGATCGTTCGCGATCGAGTATTGAGGGGGACTCGGCATTACTAGAGTCAGATATCACGTTCGGTTAAATTTCTGAATCGAAGATTTTGGCGGTTCATCGCCACACAAGGTGTGCTTGTGGACCGTTCGCGATCCAGCGGATATACAAGTAACTTTTTCTACAGAATTGCGAATATAAAAGAAATGTTCACATGAATTCCATAACATAAATGTCCAAACAAACTAGGTCCAAATTTCCAAATCAACACAAAACAAAATTAAGACAAGGATGTCGAAGTGGAAACTCTTACTATGGTGCGGTCTCATACATAACTCTGTGCCAGCAGCTGTTCCGGATTTGAGGTAAACAAAATTAATTAATGGATTTTTGAACTCTGTGCCAGCAGCTGTTCTGGACACAACTGCCATCGTAACCATGGATGGATCTGGTCGATCCATCGATGCTGCTGCTGCATTGAATCGCGTTAGAAAATTCCTCAAATACTTGTGAGCTTACTGCTTTAAAGTTGCCAAACTCATCACATTCTTGGGTCTTGCGATGTGAACCCTGAATTTCCTCATGAATTTCTCAGTTAAATCTGCCCAAGTTCCTATGGAGCCGCTCTCTAACTGCCTAAACCATAATGCTGCGATATCCGTCAGATATAATGGAAAGCACCTGACCATAACTTCCTGTGATGCCCCCAGCACTTCCATGTGCCTCATATACTTTGTCAGATAGACCGTGGGGACTGTCCTCCCAATGTACATCTCCACTGATGGTAACTTGAACTCTGGTGGGTTCCTAGCCATCCTAATCGTAGGAGAAAAGGGACTCCTGTTCTTGTCTTCAAGATCTCTGTTTACTAATCCGCCTCTCATAGCCCGTCTGATCATCTCTACCAATCTGTCATTGTCTCCAAGATGCAATCCTCGTTCATTGTTGTCTATCTGCCCCTCGAGTCCATGAGAGCTTTCTGGAATCTGCCCCTCAGCTGAGCGTTCATCCCTCTGCTACCACCAGATTGCTCGGATGCCCCTGTCTCTCTTCCCGGGATTGGATCAACATGCTCCAAGTGTGTGCCCCCTAGTCCTGGTGCTACGCCGGATGGTCCTGCTCTATCCTGAACTCCATCCGCTCCTCGATTCTGCGCTCTAAGCTGCCCAATCTATTGAAACAAACTCTGGATCAACTCCTCTTGTCTCTTCATCATTGCTTCCATCTCATCTCTGGTGATGAAGATCGAAGCTTGGTTCGCTCCTGAGGAAGCCTCTTGACGCCCTTCGTGTTGACTTCTCTCTGGTCTTTGCCTTCTACTAGATTGCCTTGTCATGATTCTTCTGATCTGAATCTCTAAACCTTCTGATTCAACTCTCAAACGATAGAACTCTTGAGTTAGCCTTCTCAGTGAAAGCACCAAAATGTTTGCGTCAAAATTGGTCACAAACACCCAATAGTTGATAATTCACAATCACAGATCTCAGATGAATAACAAATATATAAATCACTCAGAAACTTCAAAAGAAAGCAGTAAACAACACAGAGTTTATAGTGGTTCGACGATCTGGCCTACGTCCACTTTGAAGTTTATGGCTTTATTGATTCACTTGATGATTTTAATCCGTTACAGTAGATTATAGTAGGTTATAGCTCTGATATTTGAATACAATGATGATAGAAAGATGTAGTATCGAATCCGGCAGAGTCTGGACGTCGAATGGCCAAAAAATCCCTTTTATGTAAGCTTCAGGGGGAAATTTATAGGCGTAGGAGGCTGATAACACGTCAAACTTCGGGAGACTTCTTCTGGCACATGAGTGGGCTCACGCGACCGTCCCCACCAAGTTTTGACTCGATCTGTGGTCGATACGAAACAATTTCATATCCATCAAAAAATGATCCAATTGAGCTGAAACTTGACAGGATTGTTATTTAGCTTGCACGTAAGCTCCTGTGAAAATTTCATAGCATTTGGACCAGCGGTTTGTGAGATACGATCGATGCAAGATTGTGATTTTCGTATGCTGCTAAGTTCAAATCCATGGTTTCGTATCCATCTGTTCGATTCGATCAAGGCATGTGACAACGCGGCGACGTGGCGCACATATCTCGCATCGATCCGCCTTTTGCTTCGAGTTGACCGCGTCGTATCCATGAGTTTCGCCTCATTTGTGTCGAGTATCGTTACACAGTTTGAATCGATCAACTACATGCACCTCGTATTGATTTGCAGTATGCCTAGTTCGAATTGAGATAGGTGGCTTAGTTCGTATCGATGGTGCTTTTGTATCGATATTTGTGATGGATACGAACTAAAGCTCCTTGATGGATTCGAATAAACGCTCCTTCATGGATGCGAACTAGGCATTGGTTGATTGATATGAAGTGCGTTACTGGTTGATGGATGCAGAGTTGATCGATACGAAACAGTTGCTTGAGTGCGAAATTGATCGATACGAAGTAGGGCCTATCAATGGGTGCGAAGCGGGATGGTCTGATCGATGCGAAGCCGATCGATGCGAAATGGATGGATACGAAAATGCGACCGTCGTGACCGATGCGATGTCGATGGATTCGAACCGAGGCATGATGGTGGATACGAACCACATCGATACGAATCGATGTGCAATGATGGTACGAAAATATGGCTTTTTCCTTCAATTTGCATCGATAATAACTTGAGCATATGAACTCGGATTGACTTGAAATTTGAAATGCTGGCTTCCATGACTTTATTTGCCGTGTCGTATCAATTATAGCCCGATCCGGGCTCGGACAAAATTCATCGATATCCATGGTCAAACAAAGTATAGCCAATCTTTGAGACGAACTGTCTTCGGTTTTTGATTAATCTTTTGGTACCATGGCCTTGTGAAAAGACGGGATAACAATAAGAATCTCATAAAAACACTTAACTAACAGTAAAAGCAATATAAGATTGAAAGTTTAGAATAGTTGGAAATTTTAGCGAAGGACATAATAAAGTTGTTTCAATATCACGGGTCATTGCTTATGTTCCTTAAGAGCTAAATTTTTTGAATAAGCATGTTTTGATATTTTAAATAAAATGTCAAACTTTTTTAGGTAAAGATTAGTTATATAATTTTAGAATTTGGTTTATGCGTTTAGCGCATAACGACTTCAGACTACGTTAATATTTTGGCTTAATATCAAAAATTTTGAGAAGGAAATATTTCGAAAAAGTTTCCCTTTTATTTAATATGTTCACTTTTGAAAAAAAAGTTTTGTATTTTAGTTATTTTTTACTCTTAAATTATTTTTAGAGTTTTCGTTCAAAATTTTATTTTAAGGGATAATGGACCTCTAAATATTTTGGGATTTTATTTTTTGAATGGCGTACAAATGAAAAGTGAGAGAGATTTTTGTGAAATATTTGATTTTGAAGGCCACAGATTAAGCGTAGGGAAGGCAAATAGAATTAGAATTTAGCAATGCATTAGGATTGATGATGCGATAAATGCAAGCTATAATAATGAAAATGCTGTTTTAGATTTGGAATTTTTATTTCCATATGTTGTCAACAACACACGCGAGTCTATTTTTAGATTTAATTTCGTTTTAGAGATAGAAAATTAGCTCCCTTATGCGTGTTGTATGTAGAAAATTTGGTGTAAATCTGGGGTAGCGAAGAAATTTCCACTATACTACGAGAATAGGAAGATTATAGTGTGGTAAGACTGTTAAATTCTTAGCCTAAATTCCTTTTTCCTGCATAGGAGTAAAGTACAGGAAGCGATTTTTTGATGTATAAGATTATTAGATGGTAGGAAGTGGATGCAAAATTGGTTGCTTCATACTTCCATTTGTAGGAGCATGGTGGTTTCGCTTGAATTTTTTTTCGTAAAGCTGCATGCATGTAGAACTGTAACGATCGCGATTTTTCGTTGCCGAAAAATCGAACCGTTAGAGTTTTTGAAGAAGAAAGAGGTAGAAGAAGAAAGAAAAGAAAGAGAAGAGAAAACAGAAAAACAAGTAACAGAACGAGAAACAATATCAGAATCTCACAATCGCAGCGGAACAACATATAATAGATAAATGAATATCATTAAAACAAAAGAACTATACATTTTATACATACATCACAATACATCATATCATCAGAGTGTACAACAATAAAACAGCGGAAAGAATACTATATACAATAGATAATAGACTACGCTATCCAAGCTCGCCTCCAAATCTGCACGGCAACTCTCGAATCCAGAATAACCTGATAACCTAACTCTAGACTGCCCGTGTGGAAAATAGTGGGCACCCAGAGTTTAGGAAAGGAACAATAAACTCCAGGTCAGTCATGTGACTGGTGTGAGAACTCAAAACAGTTTATCTTTAAACACGCAACAAGAAAGTTTAAATTTTGAAATCCGCAATGCTTTTTGGAAAATGAAACTACCATAAGGCCTCCCGGCACACACACAATGCAAACGCACACATGGGGGAGATTTCTCCTTATGATAGTCAAACATGCTTACTACGAGAAAAATTCTTTGATATTATTACTAGTGCATAGTGGAAAATATTTCGAAAGTATAATATAAATCCTAGCCAGCATAGGTACCATGATACTATGCCTACTATAGCTGCCATGTTAAATGGCAGGTTCTACAACTAAAACCGTACAGGGCGCGTATTGGATGAATGGATTTCCAACAAATGGTCAGGCTAAGGAACTTCCTATTGCCACATGGGATCGCCTCTGGCGGGACGTCCCGAGAACTAACGTTACGGTTAGATCTCTGCCAACACAAGGCCGGGTTACCTCTGTAACTAGGTAACTACTACACGAATATGTCATCCCCCGGTCCTTTGGGACCTTTATCCGAGCGCTCGATACCAACAACACCACACAGAAATAGATATAGTGTTTCCACATGAGTAAATATCTGGGCTCCATACCATGATACCACCCTTTTCCAGAAGGAAATGACATACCCTAAAGGGCGCGACCCTCATAACCTTGCCGCATATTCCTGTTTCGACCATTTCCGGGGAGTGAGGTCCTGACGAAGTCTCGTCCACAAAGCTACGCTTTGTGCAACAAAGCCATGCTTTGGGTCCACAGATGACCAAAGCAATAATCACAAAGATAAATGATCAAACAAATGATCATATCCAAACGATCAACCAATGATCATCACACAGCAGCACTCAGCATGCCACATTACCAGATTGGGAAATATCGCTGATAACCTTCAACTACATAACCTCTGAGCTCGTACGTCTCAGAGAAGGGTGTTAAGCTAAGAGAATAAATTCTCCGCCACCAACAGAAATGTATTTGAAAGAAATCTGCTCTATCTCTCAAAATGTAATGTCAGACACGTAACCATACAAGTCTGTTCCGGGTTCGAACAGAACCGAAGGCACTTCCAAAGAAGCCCTTGCAATCCGGGTATCCACAATCCCGATAAAATTTCCCATCACAAAGGAAATCTCCATATCGTAGCTAACAATGCGGAGACAATCGATAGGTCATCCTATCGTTTTCACAAATACCCGGTCTTCAACACCGGTCTTCAAATGCAATCCAAACGACGTATCGCATATTCGGAATGGGATATATGACACAAAGGTCCTCTCCCGGCTAAACCGAATAGCGAGCGCTTATTTTAAAAATAAGTGTGCATTCAATTCCAAACAAACACAATCAATACCATCCAAGGGTAAATATTGATAGTCGGTTATTTAACTATCAATAAAGATGCGCCACATCATCAGATTCCAAATAATTTTTCCAAAATTATTAAGTCCCAAAATATCTTTACAAGATATATATACACAATTTCCAAATAATTGCCCAATTTATTTGCTTTACCAAAACACCTTCACGATATAATTTCCACACTTAACCATTTGAAAACCCATTTCAAATTAAACACCTCAACCATTTGAAAACAAATTTCAAATTACATTAACCATTTGCAAACCAATTTCAAATCACCTTAACCATTTGAAAACTAATTTCAAATCACCTTAACCATTTGAAAACTAATTTCAAATCACCTTAACCATTTGAAAACTAATTTCAAATCACCTTAACCATATATACCTTTTGAAACAAATTTCAAACCACCAAATAAATCTTTACCGATTTATTTTAACTTACGTTCCAAATTCGTAAATTATATTTTCATATTTAAAAATAAATCAACATTTATTTTTAAACAAATTTCCCTTCATATATATAAATTCCAAAGTGGATTTAAATTCCAAGCATCTACTAGCATACGATTCCCAAATCGATTTCAAGTTATTTGCTTTCAATTACCTTAAAGGTGAATTCACAAAAACCGTTCCATTTCATATTAGAAAACCATCCCCATGCTTATTTTAAAAATAAGTAATTCACAAATTTATTTATTTTCAACAATTTGGAAATATTCAATATACTTAAGTTACCGTTAAGTATTTTATTCCATTCTCTTTAAGAAAACATTCTTTTATTCACATTTATTTGGGTCAAAACGGATGTTGCGTAAAACATCGTTACGACAACCCAAAAACACTAGTATATGGATTTGAAATTAAAAATAGATATATAAATCCAATACTATACAAATTATCCCCTTCTGTTTCTCGAAAACGTCTATTTCAACAATCAATGTTGAAATCTATGTTTTCAATACTCAATACATTTTAAAACACCTTTAATTCGTTTTAAATTCCATTTAAAACATTCCTTTCCCAAAAACAAACCCATTTTATTTAATAATCTATTCAATATTCAAAATAGTGAATATAGCCCACTTAACAAATTCCCATATTTCAATTTATCAAATTCGATGAATTTCAAATTTATAAACATAGTTTAAAAATTCCATTTCTATTATAAACCCCAATTTTATAAATTCCTTTATTAATCCGATGCAATTTACATAACCCAATTTCATACCCAAAAGCCATATTGTAAGTTAAATACTTATAATATTATTTATTTACCAAATCGTTCCTTTGAACTTAACCAATTTAAAATCTTATCATTTACAAGATTTCTTTATGGTTTATAATAATTTCAACTAATGAAATCTTCATTTATTAACAATTTCTATAAAATTCCCCTTTTTAATGCCCAAATCCATTTCTATAAGTTAATAACTTATAAACTTAAAATTTTCCAATAACCATTCGTTTTATAAATTTCACATTTTTTTTATCTATAAATCCTAGTGAAATTCATGTTATACATCAACTTAACACTTTATAAATTTATTCTATAACTTCAAAATTTTTTTTATTTAAAAACATCCATTTATAAAATCCTTTATATAAACCATTAATAATAATAACTTCCCAAAAACCAAATTTAACTATTTTATAAAAACCTATTATTGTTAAAAATTTCTTTTAAGTTATATTTTATAAAAATATAAATTTTTAAAACATAAAATTTTATCCATCTATTTATTTTAAAATTTAATCAATTCAAAATTTTAAATAAACCATATTCTTTGAAAAATCGATTTAAAACCCCTTTTAAATTCAAAACCGTTATTTTTAATTTAAAAATTAGAATCCGATGATGCAACGACATCGAATGGTCAATCACGGGAATAACATCATATATCAATGTGATTATCAACAATCAACATAATATTCATAAACAAATAAATATGCGAGGAATCCAGTTGGATCCCTCCAACCTGTTACCCTGCATCCACAGACGTTAGCACAATACCAATTCCACTTCGAGGTGGAATATCGCGGTATATGGGATTTTATAAATATTCCGCTTAATAACGGCGCAATAGGGTCTCATCCGCTATACGAGGCGGGGAATCAAATCCGATATATACATATGCCAATATATATATATCGCTATATATAATATATATCCTACTATATCTACTAGCACAAACAATCAACCATCAACAATCAATATTAACTATTCAAAATTTTAAACAAAACCTTTCGATTGAGTGAGGAGTTCTCACCTTAGCTTTATTTTGCCATCCATTTCATCTTGACTCGATTTTCAACCTAGTACAAACAATTCACGATTTATTATTTAAATTGAACGAACAATCCTATTGTCATTTATTAATAATTTTTCATTTATTATCTAATAGTTTCTTTTAAACCAATTTCGTCTTTAATAATCGATTTAACTAAAAAATTTGCTTTAAATAAATATCTTTATTTTAAATCAATTTCTTTGAATAAATTTGTTTAACTAACAATTTCTATTTTAAAAATTTATTTAACTAAAATTATATTTCAAACAATTAAATTTCCTTTATAATGGATTAATTAACAAGTGATTTATTTTAAACTATGGGTTTTAATCTTTTCTTGTAAAAACAAACTATATAAATTTTAAAATTTAAATACCCTTTTGATAATTGAAATAATATCCAACGTATTAGCTTTATCTATATAAATAAATTTTCTATATATATATATATATATATATATATATATATAAATCTGCATTTTAACTTACTGCATTTTTTTTTTCTTTCTTTTCTTTTTTCCATATAAAATTTAACGAATAAATTTCGAAATAATTTAGGTATACCTCACAGCTTCCACTGACACGAGCATCGCCAGCCTCCAATTGCTCACGCGAGCGCTTGCCATCGCGTATGCGAGCTGCCGCCGCCGCACCCTAGATTCATGCGAGCGCCAGGCCGTCGCCATCTATTCGAGCTGCAGCCGAGCTCCCCCCATCGACGCCGCGAGCTCGCGCGACCGTACCCTAGCCTCGTGAGCATCGTCCACTGTCGCAACTCCAAATCCCCACGCGCGCGCCCCCTTATACGCCATCGCCCCCTAATCGAGCGCGCGCTCCTCCATCGACGCCGCCCCATCGATCGTGAGCTTCGCGACCCCAAATCATCCAGCGCCGCCGCATCGCGCGCGCGTTCGAGAGCTCGGCGCCATTAATGATTCGAACAAAAGTTATGATTTTAAATGAAAAGAAGAAGGGCTTCGGCTCTATTTTGAACGAGTTTCATTTTTTCTCTGCTACGCGTTTGAAAATAAGAGAGGAGGTAGGGTACGGGGGAGACAACGCTTCAGAGGATAGGCCTGCTAAGAAGAGAGTAGGGTGGCTGATGTATGTAATAGAGTTGACTAATTATTATTTTTTAGTTTTAAATTTAAATCGAATTCGATTAAATTCCAATGCGTTTACTCTTCGTACGCTCACATATCAGCTCCGAAAAATACGAAATTTGAAACCCGGCAATAATAAACTATTACGGACCCAATGGAACTGGTTTCGTCAAATTCCGAGACTGTATGAAAAATGACTATTTTTAAATATCGATTTAAACGATATAAATTCCAAAACCGAACAATTCACTATTAATTTCAAATCTGAAGCTTCTATTATCTTCAATATTATCAATATGAATTTTACAAGCTGTTGAAATATTTTTAATCAGCTTAAATTTGAAGATCCAAATTTTTATTCACTTCCAATATATTAAATTTTATAATTTAATCGCCAATTTTAAAGTTATATTGAAAATTCAATCCAACCCATCATTCAAATATTTAAAATTAATTAAATATTTTCAAATTTAAATTATTCAAATTTCTGGGTCGTTACAACCTTCCCCCCTTAAAAGAATTTCGTCCTCGAAATTGCAAGTTAAGGAGAATAATTCATAATCCGTTTATTATTTTTCCAAAACTAATAGTTTTATCAACCCTCTAACACCAATCTTTTTATTAAAGATTTACTATCATTTCAATTAGCTTTCCAACTTCAATTATAGGTTTCAAACAACATTGTTTACTCAACAATTCAAATTTAAATTTAAATTCAAATTTCAAACTTTCAAAATTTTCTCAAAAATTTTCTAACTCCCTAAATTTTCGAAAAATTTCGCCAGCGTCTCCTTTGCGCGGCTCGATCGGTACGACTACAAAATGGCACCACGGCCCCTCAGAATCAAAAAGAAAAGAGAAAGCCAAGTGGCTGGAGAAGGAAATCATCAAATCTCATACTAAAATTGAAATACGTACCTTTTTGTCGAGCAATTCAATTTTTTAACTTCAAAATCAAATCCCAATTCCATTATACACCTGTATATCCTGCTAATAGTAGTACACAATTCCAACTTCAACATTCAAATCATTTTGCCAATTCAATTACAAAACCTTTCAACATATGCTTCTTATACATTTTTGGTTTATTATTGAAGTTGCATATTCAATTCATTCGTTTCAATTAGTTACATTCACTAATTAAATTCACATTGGTTCACTTTTAACTCAACTCAAATTCAATTCTATTCAATTTCATAGCTTTTAATTTAACAAATTCAATTTCTTTAACACTTAAGGAATTTACATACAATCAACCAACAAGCAAATAACAAC
This sequence comes from Allium cepa, assembly GCA_030765085.1. Taxonomy (NCBI): domain Eukaryota; kingdom Viridiplantae; phylum Streptophyta; class Magnoliopsida; order Asparagales; family Amaryllidaceae; genus Allium; species Allium cepa. Next base: position 23,586,589 of record CM060938.1, on the reverse strand, counting down.
CAATGTATATCCAATAAAACCAAATTATTAGTTTTTCTCTCATTACATTCAATTTGGTTCAACAGTTTTAATTCCAATTGATTTAACATTCAACTGATTTTCATTCAATTATTCAACTAGCTCGAAATGAATTTACACTTACATACATCATTTCATATCAACTTATTCACATTCGATTAATTAACATTCAATCCATACTTTAATTCAGTTGCCAATTCTTTTACAAATAAAATTGAATTTCATTTATATAACTCAAGTTCACATCATTTAACGATTTCATTAATTCACTTTATTCATTTTATTTTGATATCAACATCAATTCTTTCAACATTACTCAAGTTATATTCCATTCAACTTCATTTACATTTACTTCCACTATTCATCTTAAGTATTCTCCTAATTCATTTCAAACTCTATTCCATTTAACATAATTTGTTCAAATAAACTTAAGTTTCCACTTATCAATCCAATTCGGTTTCCAATTCTAAAGTAAATTCTATTTAACCTTTACTTAAGTCAAATTCATATCAACAATCAAATTCGTATTTCATTTTACTTAACTTAATTGTTTAACCACTTCAATAATTGGTTTTACTTACATTTTCTCATTCTATAAGTTATACAACTTATTATTCAACTTCCAACTCATATTATAAGTTCAAAACCCCTTTTTTTTCACTTATATTTGACAATTTCAAGTTGAATTTTAATTTCAAATTTGTTTATTTCAACAAAACCTCAATTTTAAATTCATTATAGTAGCAAATCCATCACATAGAAACTCGAAAATGATATTGATGATGCTGCAGTCATCATCCTTATTATTTCCCAGTAACAATAGTGAATCAGTGCTAAATATTCTTTCAAAATTTCCTTTTATTTATAAATTACATTTATAAATCTTACTTATAAAATTTCACTTCTTATATACATAAGATCATTTTACAATTGTAAATCATTTCAATTATAATTCCATACTTATAATTCATTAGCTTATACAATTATTCTTTTACAATAATCGTTTTTATATAACTTATTCAAACAACTTTGATTGTCTTATATATATATATATATATATAATATCATTTACAACAACCAAGCAATCCATTATACACACACTTCAATAATTCTTGAAAAAAAATTATTTTCTTATATAGAAAATATATTCAAGGTAAAATTATTTCATTTACCCAATTTAAAACAATATCGTGTCGAATTGTTCTATTCAAGTGTTTAGAAACCCCTTCGATCCAGTTGTACAGACTGTGCCGACGAAGGTTCATATGCCACTCAATAAACCAATCATCACAATATAAAATAATTTTATATTCACTAACAAATACGCGCTCATATCTATTATTACACTCACACTCATTCTAGAGTACTGCTGACTCTATCTCTAATGAGTAATACCCAACAGAACCATGGTTGTCGCTTAACCACATGCTCTGATACCAAATGTAACGATCGCGATTTTTCGTTGCCGAAAAATCGAACCGTTAGAGTTTTTGAAGAAGAAAGAGGTAGAAGAAGAAAGAAAAGAAAGAGAAGAGAAAACAGAAAAACAAGTAACAGAACGAGAAACAATATCAGAATCTCACAATCGCAGCGGAACAACATATAATAGATAAATGAATATCATTAAAACAAAAGAACTATACATTTTATACATACATCACAATACATCATATCATCAGAGTGTACAACAATAAAACAGCGGAAAGAATACTATATACAATAGATAATAGACTACGCTATCCAAGCTCGCCTCCAAATCTGCACGGCAACTCTCGAATCCAGAATAACCTGATAACCTAACTCTAGACTGCCCGTGTGGAAAATAGTGGGCACCCAGAGTTTAGGAAAGGAACAATAAACTCCAGGTCAGTCATGTGACTGGTGTGAGAACTCAAAACAGTTTATCTTTAAACACGCAACAAGAAAGTTTAAATTTTGAAATCCGCAATGCTTTTTGGAAAATGAAACTACCATAAGGCCTCCCGGCACACACACAATGCAAACGCACACATGGGGGAGATTTCTCCTTATGATAGTCAAACATGCTTACTACGAGAAAAATTCTTTGATATTATTACTAGTGCATAGTGGAAAATATTTCGAAAGTATAATATAAATCCTAGCCAGCATAGGTACCATGATACTATGCCTACTATAGCTGCCATGTTAAATGGCAGGTTCTACAACTAAAACCGTACAGGGCGCGTATTGGATGAATGGATTTCCAACAAATGGTCAGGCTAAGGAACTTCCTATTGCCACATGGGATCGCCTCTGGCGGGACGTCCCGAGAACTAACGTTACGGTTAGATCTCTGCCAACACAAGGCCGGGTTACCTCTGTAACTAGGTAACTACTACACGAATATGTCATCCCCCGGTCCTTTGGGACCTTTATCCGAGCGCTCGATACCAACAACACCACACAGAAATAGATATAGTGTTTCCACATGAGTAAATATCTGGGCTCCATACCATGATACCACCCTTTTCCAGAAGGAAATGACATACCCTAAAGGGCGCGACCCTCATAACCTTGCCGCATATTCCTGTTTCGACCATTTCCGGGGAGTGAGGTCCTGACGAAGTCTCGTCCACAAAGCTACGCTTTGTGCAACAAAGCCATGCTTTGGGTCCACAGATGACCAAAGCAATAATCACAAAGATAAATGATCAAACAAATGATCATATCCAAACGATCAACCAATGATCATCACACAGCAGCACTCAGCATGCCACATTACCAGATTGGGAAATATCGCTGATAACCTTCAACTACATAACCTCTGAGCTCGTACGTCTCAGAGAAGGGTGTTAAGCTAAGAGAATAAATTCTCCGCCACCAACAGAAATGTATTTGAAAGAAATCTGCTCTATCTCTCAAAATGTAATGTCAGACACGTAACCATACAAGTCTGTTCCGGGTTCGAACAGAACCGAAGGCACTTCCAAAGAAGCCCTTGCAATCCGGGTATCCACAATCCCGATAAAATTTCCCATCACAAAGGAAATCTCCATATCGTAGCTAACAATGCGGAGACAATCGATAGGTCATCCTATCGTTTTCACAAATACCCGGTCTTCAACACCGGTCTTCAAATGCAATCCAAACGACGTATCGCATATTCGGAATGGGATATATGACACAAAGGTCCTCTCCCGGCTAAACCGAATAGCGAGCGCTTATTTTAAAAATAAGTGTGCATTCAATTCCAAACAAACACAATCAATACCATCCAAGGGTAAATATTGATAGTCAGTTATTTAACTATCAATAAAGATGCGCCACATCATCAGATTCCAAATAATTTTTCCAAAATTATTAAGTCCCAAAATATCTTTACAAGATATATATACACAATTTCCAAATAATTGCCCAATTTATTTGCTTTACCAAAACACCTTCACGATATAATTTCCACACTTAACCATTTGAAAACCCATTTCAAATTAAACACCTCAACCATTTGAAAACAAATTTCAAATTACATTAACCATTTGCAAACCAATTTCAAATCACCTTAACCATTTGAAAACTAATTTCAAATCACCTTAACCATTTGAAAACTAATTTCAAATCACCTTAACCATTTGAAAACTAATTTCAAATCACCTTAACCATATATACCTTTTGAAACAAATTTCAAACCACCAAATAAATCTTTACCGATTTATTTTAACTTACGTTCCAAATTCGTAAATTATATTTTCATATTTAAAAATAAATCAACATTTATTTTTAAACAAATTTCCCTTCATATATATAAATTCCAAAGTGGATTTAAATTCCAAGCATCTACTAGCATACGATTCCCAAATCGATTTCAAGTTATTTGCTTTCAATTACCTTAAAGGTGAATTCACAAAAACCGTTCCATTTCATATTAGAAAACCATCCCCATGCTTATTTTAAAAATAAGTAATTCACAAATTTATTTATTTTCAACAATTTGGAAATATTCAATATACTTAAGTTACCGTTAAGTATTTTATTCCATTCTCTTTAAGAAAACATTCTTTTATTCACATTTATTTGGGTCAAAACGGATGTTGCGTAAAACATCGTTACGACAACCCAAAAACACTAGTATATGGATTTGAAATTAAAAATAGATATATAAATCCAATACTATACAAATTATCCCCTTCTGTTTCTCGAAAACGTCTATTTCAACAATCAATGTTGAAATCTATGTTTTCAATACTCAATACATTTTAAAACACCTTTAATTCGTTTTAAATTCCATTTAAAACATTCCTTTCCCAAAAACAAACCCATTTTATTTAATAATCTATTCAATATTCAAAATAGTGAATATAGCCCACTTAACAAATTCCCATATTTCAATTTATCAAATTCGATGAATTTCAAATTTATAAACATAGTTTAAAAATTCCATTTCTATTATAAACCCCAATTTTATAAATTCCTTTATTAATCCGATGCAATTTACATAACCCAATTTCATACCCAAAAGCCATATTGTAAGTTAAATACTTATAATATTATTTATTTACCAAATCGTTCCTTTGAACTTAACCAATTTAAAATCTTATCATTTACAAGATTTCTTTATGGTTTATAATAATTTCAACTAATGAAATCTTCATTTATTAACAATTTCTATAAAATTCCCCTTTTTAATGCCCAAATCCATTTCTATAAGTTAATAACTTATAAACTTAAAATTTTCCAATAACCATTCGTTTTATAAATTTCACATTTTTTTTATCTATAAATCCTAGTGAAATTCATGTTATACATCAACTTAACACTTTATAAATTTATTCTATAACTTCAAAATTTTTTTTATTTAAAAACATCCATTTATAAAATCCTTTATATAAACCATTAATAATAATAACTTCCCAAAAACCAAATTTAACTATTTTATAAAAACCTATTATTGTTAAAAATTTCTTTTAAGTTATATTTTATAAAAATATAAATTTTTAAAACATAAAATTTTATCCATCTATTTATTTTAAAATTTAATCAATTCAAAATTTTAAATAAACCATATTCTTTAAAAAATCGATTTAAAACCCCTTTTAAATTCAAAACCGTTATTTTTAATTTAAAAATTAGAATCCGATGATGCAACGACATCGAATGGTCAATCACGGGAATAACATCATATATCAATGTGATTATCAACAATCAACATAATATTCATAAACAAATAAATATGCGAGGAATCCAGTTGGATCCCTCCAACCTGTTACCCTGCATCCACAGACGTTAGCACAATACCAATTCCACTTCGAGGTGGAATATCGCGGTATATGGGATTTTATAAATATTCCGCTTAATAACGGCGCAATAGGGTCTCATCCGCTATACGAGGCGGGGAATCAAATCCGATATATACATATGCCAATATATATATATCGCTATATATAATATATATCCTACTATATCTACTAGCACAAACAATCAACCATCAACAATCAATATTAACTATTCAAAATTTTAAACAAAACCTTTCGATTGAGTGAGGAGTTCTCACCTTAGCTTTATTTTGCCATCCATTTCATCTTGACTCGATTTTCAACCTAGTACAAACAATTCACGATTTATTATTTAAATTGAACGAACAATCCTATTGTCATTTATTAATAATTTTTCATTTATTATCTAATAGTTTCTTTTAAACCAATTTCGTCTTTAATAATCGATTTAACTAAAAAATTTGCTTTAAATAAATATCTTTATTTTAAATCAATTTCTTTGAATAAATTTGTTTAACTAACAATTTCTATTTTAAAAATTTATTTAACTAAAATTATATTTCAAACAATTAAATTTCCTTTATAATGGATTAATTAACAAGTGATTTATTTTAAACTATGGGTTTTAATCTTTTCTTGTAAAAACAAACTATATAAATTTTAAAATTTAAATACCCTTTTGATAATTGAAATAATATCCAACGTATTAGCTTTATCTATATAAATAAATTTTCTATATATATATATATATATATATATAAATCTGCATTTTAACTTACTGCATTTTTTTTTTCTTTCTTTTCTTTTTTCCATATAAAATTTAACGAATAAATTTCGAAATAATTTAGGTATACCTCACAGCTTCCACTGACACGAGCATCGCCAGCCTCCAATTGCTCACGCGAGCGCTTGCCATCGCGTATGCGAGCTGCCGCCGCCGCACCCTAGATTCATGCGAGCGCCAGGCCGTCGCCATCTATTCGAGCTGCAGCCGAGCTCCCCCCATCGACGCCGCGAGCTCGCGCGACCGTACCCTAGCCTCGTGAGCATCGTCCACTGTCGCAACTCCAAATCCCCACGCGCGCGCCCCCTTATACGCCATCGCCCCCTAATCGAGCGCGCGCTCCTCCATCGACGCCGCCCCATCGATCGTGAGCTTCGCGACCCCAAATCATCCAGCGCCGCCGCATCGCGCGCGCGTTCGAGAGCTCGGCGCCATTAATGATTCGAACAAAAGTTATGATTTTAAATGAAAAGAAGAAGGGCTTCGGCTCTATTTTGAACGAGTTTCATTTTTTCTCTGCTACGCGTTTGAAAATAAGAGAGGAGGTAGGGTACGGGGGAGACAACGCTTCAGAGGATAGGCCTGCTAAGAAGAGAGTAGGGTGGCTGATGTATGTAATAGAGTTGACTAATTATTATTTTTTAGTTTTAAATTTAAATCGAATTCGATTAAATTCCAATGCGTTTACTCTTCGTACGCTCACATATCAGCTCCGAAAAATACGAAATTTGAAACCCGGCAATAATAAACTATTACGGACCCAATGGAACTGGTTTCGTCAAATTCCGAGACTGTATGAAAAATGACTATTTTTAAATATCGATTTAAACGATATAAATTCCAAAACTGAACAATTCACTATTAATTTCAAATCTGAAGCTTCTATTATCTTCAATATTATCAATATGAATTTTACAAGCTGTTGAAATATTTTTAATCAGCTTAAATTTGAAGATCCAAATTTTTATTCACTTCCAATATATTAAATTTTATAATTTAATCGCCAATTTTAAAGTTATATTGAAAATTCAATCCAACCCATCATTCAAATATTTAAAATTAATTAAATATTTTCAAATTTAAATTATTCAAATTTCTGGGTCGTTACAAGAACTGTCAGTTTATACATTGGTTGTTTGCATCATATTTTCAAAAATATTTTCAAAATAAATTCATTTATATAAGAGGATCCAATTTAGAATCATTCTACATACATATTTTTTGCGTGATGATATAGTAATACACTATGCACTTATGCACATTTGATTGCAAAATTTGTTTTACACTTATTGGTTGTGTAGTTTAGCATAATTAGGAGCCAAAACCTTGATTTAGTCACTGGTTATATTTTGTAAACGAAATTCCTTTTAACGGGGGAAGAATGTAACACCCCATAATTTGGCGTTAGTTTTTTAATTAGTTAGTTAATTAATTAGGCTCCAAAAAAGGGATTTGTGCAAACGATGGAATTTGACCATGAAATTTACACCGTTGTGTTTGTTGGGAAATCCTGAGCATGTTTCATTTTTGGAGTTTTGCGGTGGAGTCCAAATGAAGAAGTTACGGACGAAAAACGAATTCTGAATGAAAATAATTAAATTAGAAAAAACATTTATTAATTAATCACCCGGGCTCATAGGCCGACTCATCATTGCGACCAGTTGACCCCTAGTGGTCAACCTATGCTCCAAGAGCGGTCAACTGGTGCCTTCAGGTAGCTAGGTTTAGCCTAGGCCACAACTGCCAGATCTAATATTTCAATTCATACGACTCTACTTTATTCTAGTGCCTATAAATTCAGGCCCAACCCTTCCTTCTCTTCTCTTCTCATATTTTTATGGAGGCAGTAGCGATGCTCTGCCATTTCTTTTTCTCCACTTTCTTTCTAAATTATAAAGATAAGATATTTGTATCTATATTCACACAAATTGGAGAAGAGTAGAAATCTAATTAAAAAAAGAGAAGAGAATCAACCATATGCGTATTTGAGGTAATATATATTTTATACATATTGTTATCTATTTTCTCTCTCTATCCCAAATCTCTTCTCAGATCTGTAATTATAGTGTATATTTATACCCTTTATACATATCTCTTAGATCAAAAAGTATTTGGAGATGAATCAAAGCTTCTACTTCAGATCTGGAGATTTGGATCGCTTTTAAAAGATGAGTGAGAAATTTTATAGATTTTTATAATATGAAAATTGTCCCATTGGTGTTCATTTGATTTTTACTAGTTGGATAATTGTATATGAGTTGTAGGTAATGAATTGAATATAATCTAAATATAGTAAATATCGCCCACATAATATTGTTTATGAATTGATTTAGCATTGTTTATGACCATACCTAAAAATCAATCTCCAAAGTATGAATTTAGAATATTGATTTGAATGAAATTTATTTCAGATCTGAAATATGTTATAAATTTGGATTATTACCCTAAAATTGTTGGAAAATAAACTTTCCTATCTTTGGAATTTAGACCCGCTTAACATTTATAAATTAATTTGATTTCTTTCCCTTTTAGAAAAATACAACTTTTGATCAAACACGGAGTAGATGTAAATAGAAAGAGATGTGTAAAGTATGATCATTGTAGTTTACACTACCTATTTCAGTAATAAAAAGAATCGATTATTCCTTGTAATCTCAGACAATGCAATCTTTTAAAGCTAATCTTTTATGTTGGACTAATTTATATAATTTTGGAAATTTATTTTGGATAACCTTTTTAGATATGAATCCAACAACTTAAAATGGAAAAGAATATTCTAGTAAAGGTATATAACCAAAAAATATTTAATAAAAGTAAATATTTGTACATAATTTACTATACTTATAATAATTAAATAAAAAGATAATAATGATGTTTGCACATAATATTTGCATTTAGGATAATTAACTAATCGTAAAAGAATTTAAAAGGTTGCAACTTCAATAAATGGTAATAAATACAGAGTTGCAATAATTTGATAGGGCAAATGGGTGGGACTGATAAAAATGGAATAGATATAAAAGGTTACTGATTTAAAATTTGAAATCATACATAAATGTCTTAGAAATGTCTATTAGGGTTTTATGGACAATTTGAGATTTATGAGCATTAAATGGGGATTTGTGAGTAGATAAATATTTAAGGTAAATCTTACTGCCTTAAATAAAAAGGAAACTAGTAAGCTAAGTCCAATGTCTACCTATGATAATATAAGACTTAGGATTGTTAATCGAACTCAGTGGATTAGTGATGCAGATTAGTAGATTCACTTTACGGAAGATTGCCCTTCACTTTGAGGCTACCAACAGTCGAGTGTACTTGTTACCGATGTAGGATATCACTAATATTAGGACCCATGACGACATGAGAAATTGGGTGTAACGACCCGTAAATTTTTAATACTTGAAATTGTTAATTTAATGAGATTTTGAAAATTTAGAATTGAAGAAAATAAAATTTTTGTGAATATTTAATAAAAGTTGTGATGCAATAATGAAAATAGTTAAGAGGAAACGTAACAAGGTTGTTTAAAGTTAATAATTTATGAATTTGAATAAATTTCCAATTTAAAGAAAAGTAATTAACTGTTACTTTATGACGATTTATGAAATAACGGAAAGAGTGAATAATAAGTGAACGTAATTAGTAGTATGAATATAAATGGAAACATTGATGTGTAAGTAATAAAGGCTTATTTATGTGATTAAAGGGTAACAGTTGTTATCCCACTTTTTGGTCAAAACTGGAATATCAACAAATAGGTATGGAATGATGGATATCGGGATTGGAGATCGATTGGAAACAAGACTACAATCGATAACGTCAAAATTTGGTTGAGCTCCGATCGGGACAAAATTGGTTGGAGACGATGATAAGGACTAGGAAAGGCTATGTTTCAAATTTTAGGTTAATCAGAGTTCGTATAAAGGAGATATGATCGATTCAAGGTAGGAAGGGCATGCTGTTCGAACCCATTGGCACGCAAGGATGGTTCGAATCGATCAGGGGTTGCGTTCGTATCGATACGATTCGTATCGATACCACTTCGAATCGATACACTTCGTATCGATCGGCATGGGTTCGACTCGGTAACTTCGTATCGATCGGAAGAAAAGGTTAGGTGGATTTCGACTCGATGATGGCATAGGTCTCCTTCGTATCCATAGGTGTATAAGGGTTGGTTCGTATCGATGCGCTTCGCATCGATCAGGAAGATATTGATTCGAATCGATACAGTTCGTATCGATCAAAAGGAAATGTAGGAGTTTACTTTGAATCGATGCGCTTCGCATCGTTGTAGAACAGTGGAATGGATGCGCAGAAGTCCTTCGTATCGATCAGCGCTGGTTGATACGAAAAGGAAGTGGCAGTTTTGATTTTGGATTCGTACCTATCAATACGAAGAGGGCGTTCGAGAAGGATACGTGGGGAGTCGACTTCATGGATTCGAAGGACTTAGAGACAATGTTCGTATATATTCGAAGCGATCGATACGAACAAGGGAAGAAACGCTCAACACGGCGACAAAGGTGGATCGACCCGGAGAATTCGTGACACGTCATCGATGCGCACACGCTTTGGATGGATTCGAACAAGATGGATTCGAAGCACTGGATTCGAAGACGACAGGCAGCGGACAACCCAAAATCGAATCGATCATAACTCAGGATCCACTTATCCAAATGCAATGAAAGTTTTACAGGAGCTTACATACATGTTGAAGAATGTTCTCACCAAATTTTCAGATCAATTGGATGATTTCTCGATCGATTCGAATGGAGTTCGAATCGATCCCAAAGTGGGCCCAATTTCCTGAGGCCGGGCGCTTGGGCCCCACCTCACGTGCCAGAAGTAGTCTCCTTGATTTTAGGCGAAATATCAGCCTCCTACACCTATAAATAGAGCCCCAGGTCATTCAGAAAAGGGGATCAGAATTCTAAAGCGCCAAGACTCTGCTGGATTCAATTCTACACTTCATAATCGTTGTTATAAGGAAATCACTTTATTGTAATCGCGGTATTTCACTGTAATCATCAAGGATAATCAATAAAAAGGATAAAAACTTTGGAGTGGACGTAGGCCAGAGATAGCCGAACCACTATAAATATCGTGTCTCTGTTTATTATTTCTGGATTGTTGTTTGATATTTGCTTAGATCTGTGATTTGTGTCTGAATATTGCTGACTTGTATTCATACACTGGTGTTTGGGGTTTGCGACCAATTTTCGCGCAAACACTTTGGTGCTTTCACTGAGAAGGACTAGCACCCGCTACATCGGATTTGAAAGTTGGATTTGAAGATTTTAAGGAGTTTTGGATTTGAGGAAGATGACTAGGCAAAAAAGTAGAAGGAAAAGGGCTGAGAGAAGCTAACAGGAAGGAAGTCAACAAGCATCCTTCGGAGCTGTGGAAGGACAGACTTCAATCTACATAACCCGGGATGAAATGGAGGCTATGGCAAATTCTTTGCAAGAGAGATTGTTGAAGAACCAACAGGAAATGATGCAGAGTTTCTTTGAGCAAATGAGAGCTTCTGGGATACAGAACTTAGGAGCAGCTACAGCCGCTGTGGATGCAGGACAAGGAGCTAAGGTTGTGGAACCCAATGGAGGATGGGATACGGAGCCAGAAGGCAATCAACAAGGGCTTGGGGGCAGGCCCACGGGATCCAACACAGGAGGACCTTTGGAAGAAGTTCAACAAGCTAGAGCTAACGTTGCTGCTAGTGAACCACACGAGGAATATGTGCCAGAGTTCCCTCGGGGACATGGGGGCAACCCCCAACAGACAATACTGGATTAGTAGAAATCATCAGAAGAACTATGCGAGGTGGTTTGACCAACAGAGACTTGGAAGGAGTGTATAGGAGTCCGTTCGCTCGGGAAATAAGGATGGCTCAGAATCCACCTAAGTTCAAGCTACATAGCATGGAGGTATATGATGGCAAGGCAGACCTAACTGATCACTTGATGAGGTACACCAGACACATGGAGGTGCCGGGGTCATCGGAGGAAGTGATGGCCCGATGCTTCCCTTTGTATTTGACAGACTTAGCGGCAATGTGGTTTAGGCAGCTGGGAGAAGGATCTATCTGGACTTGGAGGGAATTGGTGGAAAAGTTTTTAGGACAGTTTCGGGTTCACGTCAAGAGGCCGAAGAATGTGATGACATTAACATCGGTGAAGCAAAGGATGGATGAATCGCTTAGAGATTTTCTAACTCGATTCAGTGCGACAGTCGCTTCGGTGGATCGGCCTGATCCATCGATGGTTTTAATGGCAGCAGTATCAGGAGTCAGGGAGGACTCGGATTTCAAGGTGTCTCTGATACGAGATCCCCCACAGGATCTCGATGAATTCTTTCATGAGGCAGAAAGGTTCCTCCGGCAAGAAGACGCGAGTACGGATTTAAAGGTGAAAAAGGTTAATGCAACTCAGGGTGGAGGACCATCCAGCAAAGGTTTGGATAAAGACAAAGGGAAAAGGAAGTTGGACGATGATTCTGGAAACGCTAGGAAGCGATGGAAGGATCCAAAGTTTTCCACATACACAGGATTGAACGAGACACTGGAGCAGATATACCTGGATACTTGGAATTGCCTTCCCTACCGGAGGCCAGCCAGGAGAGAGCCTTCTGAACGAGAGAGGGCATCAGGGAGGCATTGTCTCTTCCACGACTTAGACGGACATGACACCAATAGCTACAGGCATTTAAAGGATATAATTGAGGAGCATGTAAGGAATGGGCAGCTGAGGCAATATGTTGGAACACGGAATGCAACGGTAGACCAGGAGCAACCACCAATTACCTCACACCGTGATGATGTGAGGCCCAGGGATGACGGTTGATTGATTATACATTGACTTGGATATTATGAAATAAGTGACAAACCATTGGCGAGCAACCAAATCATTTACACATGTACGGGGACGGAGATAGCCCCTAGGCATGCTCTGAATGATGACAAATCGCGAAGCTATGGTTTGTGAAATCTGTTTTTTATTCTGGATTGGACACTTAATTTTCTGGTTTTGGTTTTGGAGTTTGGATTGAACTCCTGGTTTTGTTTGCCTTTTGATTTGGGTTTTCCTTTGGATGGTTGTTTTTGATTTTGGATGCTGCTTTGGATTTCTGGTTTTTTGGTTTTGATTTGGATTTTGGGCTGGCTTTTGAATGGATTTTTATCTGATTTTTGATAGAAGGTCGTCGGGTATGGATTATGCCTGGCAAGGGGTGAGTCGCTTTGGCCAAACGCGGCAAATTGACTCATTCAGGTCGTCGAGTATGGACTATGCTCGGCAAGGGTCCGGAGTGACCAAGATTCGGCCTAGGACTTAGGCCCTATATTATAAATTGTTGTTTTCAGGTCGTTGAGTATGGACTATGCTCAACAAGGGTCCGGAGAGACCAGGATTTGGTTTAGGACTTAAGCCATGGCATTGTACAATGTCCAGGGACACTGGACCACGGTCGTCAGGTGTGGATTGCGCTTAGCAAGAACCCGGAGAGGTTATGGATTCAAATATCAATCCGGAGAGGTTAGCTCAACGTCCAGGGACACTGGACCAAGGTCATCAAGTGTGGATTACGCTTGGCAAGAGCCCGGAGGGGTTATGGATTCGGGTATTGACCCGGAGGGGTCTTGAATTCGGTTATTGGCTAAGGATGGATTAGGACTCGACTGTCGAGTTCGAATGGATATGGGATTGGCTAAGGCTTTGGTTATTGGATTTGGAATTGGGCATCGACTCAAAGCAGTCAAGGATGACATACTTTGGCGATATGGCTATGGACTTTGGATATTGGAATCAGAACTATTCAAAACACGCCTTCTTATCAAAAGACATGTTTTGGGGGGCAAAGTGTTATCCCACTTTTTGGTCAAAACTGGAATATCAACAAATAGGTATGGAATGATGGATATCGGGTTTGGAGATCGATTGGAAACAAGACTACAATCGATAACGTCAAAATTTGGTTGAGCTCCGATCGGGACAAAATTGGTTGGAGACGATGATAAGGAGTAGGAAAGGCTATGTTTCAAATTTTAGGTTAATCGGAGTTCGTATGAAGGGATATGATCGATTCAAGGTAGGAAGGGCATGCTGTTCGAACCCATCGGCACGCAAGGATGGTTCGAATCGATCAGGGGTTGCGTTCGTATCGATACGGTTCGTATCGATACCACTTCGAATCGATACACTTCGTATCGATCGGCATGGGTTCGAATCGGTTACTTCGTATCGATTGGAAGAAAAGGTTAGGTGGATTTCGACTCGATGATGGCATAGGTCTCCTTCGTATCCATAGGTATATAAGGGTTGGTTCGTATCGATGCGCTTCGCATCGATCAGGAAGATATTGATTCGAATCGATACAGTTCGTATCGATCAAAAGGAAATGTAGGAGTTTACTTCGAATCGATGTGCTTCGCATCGTTGTAGAACAGTGGGATGGATGCGCAGAAGTCCTTCGTATCGATCAGCGCTGGTCGATACGAAAAGGAAGTGACAGTTTTGATTTTGGATTCGTACCTATCGATACGAAGAGGGCGTTCGAGAAGGATACGCGGGGAGTCGACTTCATGGATTCGAAGGACTTAGAGACAATGTTTGTATCTATTCGAAACGATCGATACGAAAAAGGGAAGAAACGCTCAACGCGACGACAAAGGTGGATCGACCAGGAGAATTTGTGAGACGTCATCGATGCGCACGCGCTTTGGTTGGATTCGAACAAGATGGATTCGAAGCACTGGATTCGAAGACGACAGGCAGCGGACAACCCAAACTCGAATCGATCATAACTCAGGATCCACTTATCCAAATGCAATGAAATTTTTACAGGAGCTTACATACATGTTGAAGAATGTTCTCACCAAATTTCAGATCAATTGGATGATTTCTCGATCGATTCGAATGGAGTTCGAATCGATCCCAAAGTGGGCCAAATTTCCTAAGGCCAGGCGCGTGGGCCCCCCCTCACGTGCCAGAAGTGGTCTCCCTATTTTAGGCAAAATATCAGCCTCCTACACCTATAAATAGAGCCCCAGCTCATTCAGAAAAGGGGATCGGAATTTTAAAGCGCCAAGACTCTGCTGTATTCAACTCTACACTTCATAATCGTTGTTATAAGGAAATCACTTTATTGTAATCGCGGTAATTCACTGTAATCATCAAGGATAATCAATAAAAAGGATAAAAACTTTGGAGTGGACGTAGGCCAGAGATAGCCGAACCACTATAAATATCGTGTCTCTGTTTATTATTTCTGGATTGTTGTTTGATATTTGCTTAGATCTATGATTTGTGTCTGAATATTGCTGACTTGTATTCATACACTGGTGCTTTCACGGTATTTGGGGTTTGCGACCAATTTTGGCGCAAACAACGGTAATGTTTATTGTTAATTGAAATTTGAAATAATTTTTTTTAAATGTAAATTAAATAGGAACATAGATTTATTTATAAGGTAGTAATTGATGTATGAAATATTGAAGTATGTAATGCAATGGATATCATAAATAGAATGGAATAAATTAGTGTATATATGGAATAATAATCTGGGTTGATAAGTAACGAATTTATAAAGGTAATGGAAAGAAAATAGGTGACAATTAATATAGGTTTATTTAATTAATGTGTAAACAAACTTTGGTAACCAATTAAAATAAATCCAAATTTAACGTTTTGCTAGTATAAATTTAAGTAATGTTAATTTTATTCATAATATGAATTGGTTGATTTAATAAATGTAAACTTTGATTTGTGAATAATAAAAGCTATTAATGCGACTAAAGTTAACGGTAATGATTTTGGACGTTACCTATTTTGTAGCTGGTTGATTTAAATTGGAAATCGGTTACAAAAATTTATAATCTAATATTACGTCAATGTAACTAAGGTAATTATTAATAAATTGAATGCAAGTCGAATCAATGGAAATAATGTAGATGTATACTTAGTTACAAATTGAATATATGAAAGCAAAATGTAAGCAGTAAATTTAGTTAAGGAATTTAAAGTATAATAAATGGTCATTGAATAAAATCAATGTCCGTTAAGTAATTATAATGTTTATGGTTGATAATAAACGTTACTTTAGTGATTATTAATATAACAACAGAAGCGTGAATTGACCAAAATATAGTAAATGGAGATATAATAGTCGATAAATAAAGGATGGAATGGGAGCACTATTGTGATGAATGTAAAACAATTATTATAGGTGAACCATTGATTTAGTCTATTGAATTAAAATGGGTAATCAATTGAAACAAAATTCAAATTGAATGTACGTTAATGTAAATTAAATGTTATGCAATTGAGATAAAGAAATTGGAAAAAATGTTAATGTATCTGGATATATACCAAAATAAATGGTACCTAAGATGATAATACGATAAATAGTGAATTTAAAGAATGGGAATCAGGATTTATTTATTTATTTTAAGTTAAATAATTGAGTTATTGAAATAAGTAGAATTAAACATTTAATTTTTCGTTAATTGAAATGAAGATGGAATAAGAAAATATTAATGCAATAGTTTTGAATCCAATGAAATCCATCTGTTTGACAATAATGAATGGATATAACTTTGATTGATGTAATTAAATGGAATTTTTGAAAATTTATTTATAAATTCTGAATTCAATAAATTAAGGTTAATACTGGAATTGATGAATTAATTAACTCTAAATGGACACCTAAATTGTTTAAATTAATATAAAGGACTAAGAAATTTAAAAATGATTAAATTGGTCAATTATAGAATTTAAAATGAAATTTTGTTTTAATTAATTAATTATTAATTTATTTAATTAATGGAAAAATAGCCATTTTGGCCACTGACTCGGATTTCGACGAATCTAGTTTCGTCGGATCCTTAACGGTGAATTATTGTAAGATTTCAAGTTTCGTAGCGATCGGACTTGTCCTTTGATCGTACAGACTCGAAACGCCTTGAAATAAATGAAATTGAAATCAATTTGAAAAATATTGATTTTAGCATAACTTCTTCATACGATGCAATTTGAACCTAAAACCTTTTCCATTGCGTTTAAAATATTTTAAAACATCTATTTGATATATGGTTTGACCTAATTTCGTTCCGGAGTCAGAACGAGCTTTTTGGGCCACTTTGTTGTTAGCGCGTACATCTATCTTATCCGATCCATTCTATTTCAAATTGTCTATAAATATGTCGCTATAAACCCTAGTCTCCCTAATTCTTATTTGTCTATACGCAATTCATCTATCCCTCCTTCTCAAATGGTAGACAATAAAATTCCAGATCAATTCCAATTCAAAATCAAAGCCAAAAATCCAAACTCCTCAGAAAAATTCAGAGAGAATATATTTTAAGCTCTCGATGTATGCATCTCAGATCTGCAGTTCATTTTTGGATCCGAGTTTCTGTGTAGCCGGAATTGGCTCGTTTATTTTTGACCGTTCGTTGACCGTTGATGAACTTTGATGGATCGGCAAATCGTTGGTACATGGCGTAGAGGGGACCGAGTGCTGCTCATTGGAGTTGTTGATTCGGCGAAACAACGGCTAGATCGACCTAGAAAATTCATTAGGGTTTTGCAAGTTAGGCAACGGCTAGGGGGTTTCTGCTGATTGACGACGCGTGGAGGTGGGGGGCCGAGGCCTTTGTGGCAACTACGGCATGGCGGTCGATTTAGGGCAGTCCAGACGCGTGCGGCGATGACCAGCATCGTTGGTGGCGGCTTGATTTTTGTGCTGTGTTCATGTTATTCACGTGTGTTAGGGTTAGGTTGGTTACTGTCGTGTGCGCAAAGGTCTCAGGGAGAAGGATGTCAACGTGGCATATTTTAGGAGGTAGGTTTTGTTTTGTTTAAATTTAATTTTGATTTCAATGTTCTAAATTGCATAACTCTTACGTACGTGAACCAATTTACACACGGTTTTCTCCGCTAGATTCGTATTGGGATTCCGGACATTTTGGCGCTGGTTTGGATGGATTCCGAAACTGTCAAAATTTAGGTTTAAATTGAATTTAAATTCAAAAGGTGAGTGTTTTAACCCATTCACAACTTCTAAGATTTCTTATGTTTGTTAAATTAAATTTTGATGTGATTTAAAATTTATCTATGATTTTTTGGCGTATTTTAATCATCCTCTCAGTTAAATTTCATTTATTAAATTAAATTGTTATTTAATTTATCATTGCATATAAACTTCCAGTTAAATTGTTATTTATTCGTTTATTGCATATAAACTCCCAGTTAAACAGTTATTAAATTTATTATTGAATATAACTGTTAGTTAATACCGGTTATTTATTACCTGTTATATATTAAGTATATTGTTTGGATTGGATGATGTTTGGGATAATAAGTGTTTGATGATTGATTTTGGATGAATGGATGTTTATTTATATTGTTATAAACTGCAAGTTATTATGCATTCTTATTTCATTCGGGATTGCGGTTTGAAATGGTATATAACCGTAATTTTTATTTTTAAATTACGGATTGAAATGATAAATACGTATCACTTGACCATAAGATAGAAAATTATATACAGACACTGCGGCCTATATATAAAATTATTTTTGAAATGATTTCTATGGTATTGTAAAGAAATATAAGGGTATATAGATATTGATTTTAGATATTATATAAATGCTATTTTATTATTGAATTTAGCTATGTATATATTTGTTTTGAATTATAAAATACGCTAAATAATGAAGTTGATTTTTTTTTATATAATATGGTTAAGTATTTATTTAAAATTCTATTGTATATAGAGTTTATAATGACTCAAATAAAATTAAGGTTGAAGATAAATGTGAATATGATTTGAATTAAAGTATTTAAGAATTATCCTCGAAAAATTTGATTTGAAATGTAAATAAATTGATATTTAAAAGGTATGATTTTATAACTTGATTTTGATTAGAAGATTTAAATGAATACTAAATTGATTTAAAAGAATATTATCAAGTTAATTTAATTGAAAGAATATCCTGTTATTGAAGTTTAAAGGTTTTACTTAAATAATATTTGTTTTATTAAGTATACATTTCAAATTTAAATAATAGGAATTGGATTTGATATATATGAAATTATCAAAGAATCCATTTTGAAATAGTGGAATATTTAAAGATTTAAATATATGAATTATAAAAATTTAAGTTTTGAAATATAGAATATTTAAGCTTTGAAATATAATGAATTTGAAGTGGTTTATACGGGGATTCAAACCGGTATTGGAATCGATTTTTGAAATTAAAGAAGCTATTTAAATATTTAAAGCTTTTAAATATATGGGAATTTAAAATGGTTTATTTGGAGGTTTAAATTTGGTATTGGGAATTTATTTAGGAAAATTTAGAAGCTATTTTATTATATAAAGAAATTTAATATTTAAACCGTTTAAGTATTATAAGTCATGTTTTCAAAGCTACGGGTTTCAAGGTATATAGATTGGAAAGTGTTATGATTTTGGAAAAAGGATATATTTTGAAAAAAATGATATCATATAGATTTGGGTTTTAGAAGGAAATGATATCGTATTTATATGGTTTTGTAATGGATATTACATTCTGTTTTTAAAAGCATAAACTATTTTGAAAAGACCGCTTGTTATAATAACGTTTGGTTGTTGAAGAGACCGAGATCGGAAGTTGTCATACTCTCTGCCAACCCCAAAAACCACTTCAACAACCGTGTACGCGGTGGAGATTCCAGAATGAACTAGGATGGTGGCGGTGGTTCCTTTGAGGTAAATACGTGGACCCAACTCCCGTGAGTTGGCATAAGGTGGCTAAAACAGGAGCGATTGTCGGTTTAATGAGGTAGCACCTTTGATCGGACACATCCCTTCGATATTATACTCTGACTTTTGGATTATTCGGTGGCCACTTTTGATTTCTTTGATTTGGGGGTGTGGCTCGAGGTGGGTGGTAGCTGCGGCTATGCGTTACCACCGACCCGGAAGTGTAATTGGTATATCTACCCTGGCATTGCCTAGTTGTGCCGTGTCATCTACCCTAGCGCGCCTTATACGATTTTGGTTTTGTACCATACCTATGGAATGCCCTCTGACAATGCCCAGTACAGGGAAGATTACGGTACTGTATAGACTATGGGAATATATAAATGGGTTAAGGTGGAAAATAGGGGTGGGCACGGTCGGTTAACCGAACCGATCGGTTAATTAACCGATTTAACCGACCAAAACCTACGGTTCGGTTAACCGAACCGATAATGAAACTGGATAGTTTATACCGACCGAACCGTTGAATTTTAACCGTGGTTAACCGTTTATATTGATCGGTTAACCGATGAAGTTCCATCGGTTAACCTATAATCGATTAACTGTAGTTACATGACTAATTAACCGTAATTAGTAGTTAAAATTAACTGAAACCAATACTAGCATACAAGGCAGCAATACTTTTAGGCAGTAACCAAAGCAAAAATCAAAGTCTCAGCATATTTCATAGTAATATAACACTCAACACCACTAACCAAATCAGAGGAAAACTTACAGTAAGCATATTTCATGATACATAGGCTAGTTTATCAACATACTAGCATAGTCTAACGACAAATACAACACAGAATTACATTTTACATTATACATATTAACTAAGACCAATAACCAAAGACATAAATTACATGTATTGCCAAATACAACAAAGTAACTACAACAAGCAACTCAACACAACTCAGCAAGAAAACTGATGATGGAACATTGAAACTCGGCAATAAGCCAACAACTCGGCATTTTAGAAGCCAAGAAAACTCCAAGCTCCAAACAGATCATGAAACTGATGATTAAACACTGATGAGAATAATAAACTGATGATAAAACACTTCAATTTCTTTTGATTTGATTCGAACATTTCTATGCTTGTTGTAAGCGTGGTGCTTTAATATAGTAGTATTACTATAAAACTAGTATTTCCTCATAATTGTACACTAAATATACTCGAGCTCAATGTAATTTCTCTATTGCAATTGTTTGAACCGTATATCGTGGTTTCTCTATCTCATTTGAATTTTTACTTTATCATTACACATTAATCCTAGTGTATTTCAGTAAAACTTTCTTACTCAATAGTAGCAGTATTATTTTGCTAATAAGACTAGTACAGTTGCACTTGCAAGTTATACTAATGCAAATTTTCACTCAAATTACTCTCCCTTTAACCACATTAATAATGCCTGACACGTAACTTTCAAAATATATGAAAGGAATAGCTATATAAATTATTGAGTATACATTTATTCAATAACTGCAAATGTATGCAATCGTACATTATATACTGACTGCAAATTTAACATTACGAATTGAACAAATATTTATATACTCATGTTAAGTATTAACCATATACTCATATTTAATTATTTATACTCAATAACATATGTAACCATAACTTAAGAGATATATGTCAACTAAGTCTATAGATGTATTGTGTAAAACTTGTTGTAGTTGACTTAGTAAGACAACAAATTAGTTAAACAACCTAAAGACGTTCATTACCCGATGATACAGATTCAAATATTCATTTGCTTATACTGGTGTTTTTATGGAATAGATAGATCACTATGAACATATGTGTCCACCATGTTAAGAGACATATATATTAATAAACTGAAAGAAATTTGGAACAATTACCATTATTGCTGTTTATATTAGAAAAGCCATTTATGTAGAGACCTTGATCTCTCTGTCTGACTTTAATGGGTTTCAAAATCGAATGCCCTCGGTACGTACTTCTTGAGAGATTTTCCTGCACATAAATTCCTAACATTCACCATAACTTCAATAATATATGTAATTCAAATTACTGAATATAAATGCATTCCATTTCAGGACTATAATACCATTATTTCTTTTTATGTTTTCCACGACATGTTTCCTGATGCCCCTTTTTCTTTTACCATAACTATTTGCGCACTGGTGTAACGAATCAGATGCACTTATACAATGAGAATCAATATTTGCAGCTTCTGTTACTCTTCCGCTATTAACATCTACAACCACTATTAGAAAATTAAACCTTTAAGAGAGATATATTTTCAAAACATTTATTACAAAAGAATGACAGGAATAAAAACATTATAGAAATTTGTTGGCCGTGAGCTACATAGAAAATATTACTCAGTTTGAAAGGACGAGACATCTATAAAACACACTAACAATACAACTACATACGTATGTATATGCATGTGAGTGTATAAGCTTCATCTGTGCATGTACATTTATAGGTGTGTATGTAAATGTGCAGTCACTATTATTACCTTGTGAACTTGTTACAAAGCAAACAAAACCAAAACAAACAATGATATTGCAGAATGTCTATATTTATTATTTAACATGAGTCCTATATTTTATCCTACATGAGACACATAATCAGACTTGTGGTAGTCATATCTAAGAATAAACTCAAACCAATAAAAGAAGTTGATGTTTTTGCAAACAACAGATAATCACAAACGTTAAAAAAGGCACTTGGATAACAACCAACTGTATGAGTTGTAAGCATATAACTTTCTTACACCAAAGCCGCAGCAATGCCTACTCAAGCAGAAAAAGAAGATTTCATCAAATCAAGTCTATTACCAAAATTCTCAACTCCCTTTCTACCTAAGTATGTTATTTTATATATGGCAGTTCAACATATTCATCACTGCATACATTACAACCACGCTATTAATGCAAATAACACACAAAAATCATTTCAATTTAAACTACAATAAAAACATCCAACTCAGTTGGACAAACTCAAAGTTGCCAGTCATAGCAACGGACATGATCGAAGACCAACAATAATATTATACGTGTATCTTGTTTAAGCATATACGAATTAAACACAATAAAATTTAATTAAACAGATAAAGCCTACTAATGAACAAAATAAATCATACTCATGTTCTTCCTCTTCTTGCTAATATTCACCATTGCTCAAATCACATTCTAGATAGCAAGGAATGAAGAAAAAGGCGGAGGAGGATCGATTTGTATTTGGGAACGAATGAGTTGATTATTTTGCGAAATGTAAATAGCGGCTGGAAAAGGAGAAAGGCACGATTAGGGTTAGGGAATAGGTGGGTCGGGTTGCAAATAGTATTGGGAATATTTGATTTGGGTTGTTAAATAGTTTCGGTTAACCGATTAACCGCGGTTTAAACTGTGGTTAACCGTTAAACGAACCGATCATGATCGGTTAACATCGGTCGGTTAACCGAAAGTTCGGTTAACCGAATTTTTCGGTTAAAGCGGTTCGGTTAAGTCGGTTAAGTCGGTTAGATCGGTTAAATACCCACCCCTAGTGGAAAATGTAAAGCCTTAACGCTATTTAAAAGTAAGTTTATTTTACAATTAGACACTATTATAATAGCGAAATATATTACATATTAAATAGTTTAACGGATCCTTAGGAGATGTAAATCCCAAGAATCTCTTGAGTTACTGCACTCATATTTATTTCTGTTGATTTAACTTACATAAGATCTTTTATTTCTGACTCGAGTGTTTTGTTTTTTCAATTCGCTCGGGTCAGTCTGAGCATTTCAGGATCGAAGACTTTATTTCTGGAGGACGAAGACGAAGATTTCATTATTATTATATTTTTCCACTACACACTATATTCCGCTGCATCGATTTTTATTTGTTGGTATGTGCAACTCTGATATATATTGTATAAGTAAAATTAAATATTTTGTAAACAGCTTCATGAATTTTATATTTGATTATTATATTTTATCCTTCCGCTGTGAGATTCTGTTTTGTTTTATTTCTTTTTCGTTTTTCTTATTTACCCCATACCAATCTGCCCTTCCGTGTGGTTTGAATTGGCACGTGTGTTGATTTAAAGCGTGTTAAAAGGCGGGGCGTTACATCGGGCCTGGTTTCTTAATTTGAAAGTAACAAATGGTCCAAATTTTGAATTAGGAGCAGTAATGGATATCTCCATAGAGGTTCACTTTTGGTTTGAGGTCGTATGTTGCTATTGGGTCCGATTCTCCCCTAAATAGAAGTATTAAGTATCATAGTGAGATTCCAAATAGATAAATAAGGATATCTCTAAAACGAGTTTACTTCAGTGTTGATGTCTTAAGTGGCTGAAGGGTCCACCTCCCTACCGAAAGAAGTAACCTAATGAGATGACATATTTATAATTAATGAGCGATAGTGGATATCTTGGGAAGGTTTCGCTTCAGGTTTGGCGTCTTAAGTGACTGTAGAGTCCTCCACATTCCTATAAAAGTAGTATTAAGTAGCCCAGAGAGTCCAAGCAATGATAGCTATATAGTACCATTAAGGAGCACGCTTTTGGAAATAAGTCTTAAATGATGTGGTCTACCCTTATTAAGGTATTAAATGACTAGAGTCCGCCTTTTTTCACTTGGAAGTATTAAATGGATTGGGTACAGTCTCTTACATTGCCGAGGCCGTAATAACAAGAATACCATTTAGGAGCACGCCTTGGGAACATGTCTTAAATGATACGGTCTACCTTAAATAAGGTCTTAAATGACCAGAGTCTGCCTATCTTCTTATAAAAGGTATTTAGTGGCTTGGGTATTGTTTATTACATGGTTGCAATTTTATCGATGATAAATGCAGTAATAGTTGAACATTAAATGTCGGAAGCCTTAAATAGTGGTTAAAGGTCTTGTAGCTAAGACCTACCGACCATTTACCACATTGTTTGAAAACCACCTAGGGAATAGTTTTAAATGACGAGGTCTACCTTGATTAAGGTCTTAAATGGTAGAGTCTGCTTATTTCTCTTTTAAAAGTATTTTAGAAGCCCGCGTCAAATTTAGAAATATTAAGTGGAAAATGAATTTGGAAGTATTGTGTGGTTGATAAGGCTTCATTAGTATTTTGTACCTTGGGAAGGGGTAGGTAAGTAATCGTGTGCGCAATATAAGGTTGGATTAGATTTGTTAATCTTAATAGATACAACAGTTAAATGGAAACCGATGGGCATAAGTTTATGTTATGGACAGTTTATATTTCCAGTCACCAGAACGTTGTTCTAAACCTCCTCCTCATTACAACCCACATGATAGAATTTAGAGGAACATGTCACTGTATTTGGATGTGGTTTGTTGTTGTAGAAGTCTTCTTTCGCTCATGCTCGATGCTGATATGACAATCTGCTACCAGAGGAATACCATTAGTTCCAAGGTAGTAGTCATAGTAAAACTTATTATCTTATTAATGTTTCCGTTGTGAGTTTGGATTTCTATCAATCTCCGATGATGCTCATGTTTATTTGCAGGTACCAAATCCAATGATCTGTGCTTTGATGGACTTGGGTTTCAATTTTTTTTGAAATTTGAGCCATTAAGTTATAGGTTGTTATAGGATCCCTCCTAATTTTGTTTGTATCGAGTTGGACAAGAATTGTGTATAATGAAAATAGACATGGTATTAATTTTCATATTGAGACAGACATGAGTTAGTATCGGTTTGTTATATATTACATTTTCCTGCTGTGATCAGCAACTATGTATTCATTTTATATGTTGTGTGTTATTCTGTTCTGGTAAGCCCATTGTTTATTGCTTTGTATTGATATCGGGTATGCAGATTATCAATATTTTTCAAGGTGCAATACGTACCAGTGTTAGACCAAGGGAATATTCATGTGTAGTTGCTCCTAACAAGCCTCACTCTCTGTACTACCAGACATAATAGAAGAGACGGTAATAACTATGTTAACAAATCATTAGAGTATAGATCCACACAGTTATGTACTAAATGTCATAGGGTTTATAAAATGGAAACAAACTCAATAATAACCTCAAATACAAGTATAAGCATTCACCACTAAGGCTCCCCAGTGTTGCACGGTAGAATAAGCGTAGACTCCATATGTATATAATACGAGATAGCTCCATCCAGCTCGTTCTTCGAACAACTACTTCGTCACCTAGACCTGTTATCTAGTCTACTCACTTAAGAGTACCCACGATAATAAGAATCAAAGAAAAAACCTTGGGTCGGACAATAGTCTGGTATGAGAAGTAAACAAGTCTTAAAATACTATACAGGTAAATATGGTAAGGAACAGGAAAGCATGAACCAGCAACAAAAGAGTTAACATATAACACTATAATATGCTGCTTTATAATATCATAAAGATAAATCACAAACCAATAAAGGATATCAGTCATCCAGGTATTCCTGTCTCCAATACCTACTTCCTCTGATATCCATGAGTGATAGCCTACTAAAAATACATCCAAAGCATCCGTCAACAATCCTAACTGTCACACCTTGTGCTTTGAATATATGAAAACTCGTATGACCTAGAAGCCAGGGACTAATGAAAATCCTAGTTCTCTATTGGTGCTCTCATACATCGCAGCCCAAAGCTGGATACGTTTCTAGCAGCCTAAAGTTGGAAACTGGACCCTAAACCACTAGTTCAGGGTATACAAGTCCCTTAATTAACCTATGGGTGTCCCCACTTTAAATTCCCCTACTTCGAGTACAACTGAAAACCCTTCACGCATCAATGATTCCTTAGCACATTGACCTGAGCCCACCTTCGCTCCATTTGGATATCGAGCACTTCTTGCTCAATCCAGTTTACAATATTCATGAGGAACCCTTCCATATTTCCTGATCATGCAGCTCCCTCCTTTATAAGCAGCCATCCTCATAACCTACTCCTAATACGAGCTAACATTCGAAGACTATAACTTTTCATCATGCTGTTATATCATAAAACAACCTGAAACAAAAAAGCCAACACCTTTAGCACGATCTACATAACCTCAACAACAGTCCCTATATGTTCCAATCCATATCGTGCACCATGATAACTCAGTAATGAGTTATAGGTATAACCCAGTGCCGAGTTATACACAGCCAATTAATGGCTAATTCCTCTTCTATGTCTCTAGCACTCCCCTTCAAGTGCCTTGGACCCGACTCATCCACCTTAGATAACTCGGCCCCGAATTCAGAGCTCCACTTCTAAATTCTAGAGATAACTCCGTATAACATCCAATCCTTCGCTAAATACACTGCATCTTGCTATGGAATACCTCATCCAGCCAAGCTCCATTCATCCATGTCAACCACTGAGTTATAACGTCCTTCCCCATAACTCGTTGGCAACCTAATTTGATAATATGTTGTAGACTCAAGCATATTGGCAATCTTCTAGAACCTTTCTATAGACAACCTTTATTAGTCATAGCTTTCATAGCCTTCCAAGCCATCAAGTCGACCATCACTCACGAGATACCACCATAAGTCGGGTCTGACCTATCCCCTTAACTCGGTTTTAAATTATCACTTTGCATCTAGTCAAGGTGCGAGTTTTTCTATTGCCTCATGCTATGCTCCAAAGCCCATCCGCTAAATTTCATCCAATATTTACCAATTTTGCCTTTGATTTGCTCAATTCTTCGGTCTAACTTCCTACGCAATCACAACACTAGCAAACAAAATCAAATCATATTATGCAGACATAAAATAACAGGCAATTTTATCCAATCAAACTTGCAATCCATCAAAATAAGATATACATGGCAATTTCTAACATAGATTTACATATAGCATGAATATATGAACATAAATCAAGGTGATTTCTAATCATTCTATATCATATGCATGGATTAACATGTCATTAATATTAGAAAAGTTTTTTATGGCCAAAATCAATTTAAAACATGTTGAATCCTGCAATTCTAGCATATAAACATTATAGCATAGTAAGTAGGCATAAACCACTCACCAATTACCGAATCCAACCAATTCGTATGTAGAGCTAATCCGGACAGCAAAGAAAAGCACACAAAACCAAGCAAATCGATGATCTCTAGCTTCTAATTGTGGATCTAATCTCTAATCGCAATCTAGTTTGATTAAAGAGTAATTTGGGTGATTTTGGATGAAATTAGGATGGATCTAGGGCTAATTAGATTTTAGACCTAATTAAGAATGAGAGGGAAAATTCTTAATTTGACCCTTTAGCCATCTGTTTATAGTGTTCTATAATTAGACTATTGGACTCACTAATAGGCTTAATTAACTACATAGTAATTATGGTCAGTAGTTATAAAAACTTAAAACCTGCATAACTTTTTAACTGTAAGTCTGTTTTTCTATTATGACCACTCTACGGAATGAGAAACCATCATCCTGATACAATAGAACTAGTTTGAGACCCTAATTCGACTCATATCAAAGTTATTGCCCAAATGAGATTTATAAGGTCAAAATAGTCACATGGAAATTCAAAAAAAAACATAGGTGTGCAAAATATTCCTAAGAGTCATGTACCAAAAGTATTTAATCAAACGACCTCATACAAATAAAGTAAATTTTTTTTTATGATCCTCCGATATGTAAAACACGGGTCGTCACATTCTCCACCTCCTTTAGGAATTTCACCCTCGAAATCCCCAAATAATCTAAAGTATAAGCAACCGTGGTCATCTCGTATTCCTACCAATCATAAGCAGTCATCACACATATCAAAAAAGCAGCCATGCAACCAATAGTATAATGAACTTATCCTAGCATGCAGAATACTATCTTATCAAATATTATATACAATGTGAAAGTATATACGATAAACGTTGGGTCATACCATTCAAAAGAGCTCTGAACACCTCGTCCTCATGCTCTTCTCCTTCTCCCACGTACAATCATCATCACTTTCGCTCCATTATACGTTAACTAGCTTTATCGTCTTTTCCTAAGCTGTTTCTTATCGTACCAAACAATTCAAAGATGCCTACGAATTATATAAACTTCTGGTTTTACCTCAACGTCTTCTAGCTAATCTAGTGTGATCATCATGCCTAAGTCATGCACAAACCTCCATATATAAGATATATTAAAAACATTGTACATGCCTGCCATCTTCTGAGGTAATTCAACCTTATATGCTAGCTTCTCGATCCTTTTGACTATCGAAAAAGGACTTACGAATCTCGGTGCCAACTTCCGTTTTCTACTAAAACGGACTACATTCTTTAAAGGATAAACCTTTACAGATATCATTTATTTGACAGAAATCTCCAAATCTCTTCGCCTTTTATACACTTAGCTTTTTTGTGGATCCTGAGAAGCTTTCATTCGTTACTGAATGACCTCAATCTTATCTAATGTCCCCCTAATCGTATTTGGTCCATGTATCGATTTCTCACCCACTTTCCATCAATATGAAGGAGCGTTACATGGTCAGCCATACAATGCTTCATATAGAGCCTTCTCAATACTCGACTGGTAACTATTATTGTATGCAAACTCCTTTAAATGTAGATGATCATCCCATGATCCACCAAAGTCTTTAATGCATTCTCACAAAAGATCTTCCAATATACAATTTACTCTTTTGGTCCACCCATCCTTTTGAGGGTGAAAAGAAGTACTAATATGCAGCTCCGTCCCTAATGCCTCTTGTATGCTCTTCCAAAACCTATTAGTGAATAATGGGTCTCGGCTGCTTATAGTGCTCTTCGAAACACAGTGAAATCGTAATGTCCACTTATATACAGCTTTGCCAGCTTAGATGCTGCTTTATTTGGCTGGACAGTTATAAAACTCACACTCTTGGTCAATCGATCTACTATAACCCAAATGCCATTGTACCCTACTCGAGTCCTCAACAGTACATCTACAATAATCGATACTTGCTCCCATTTAAAATTAAGAATCTCCAATGGTTGCAACAATCAACTAGGTTTCTTCTACTCTGTCCTTCACCAACTAACAGCTTATATATTTCGAGATGATTGCCCCCACGTCCCTCTTCATACCTTCCCAATATTAGGTTTGCATCATATCTCGGTACATCTTATTACCACTAGGATGAATGGTCAATCTTGAATGATGACTCCCTCTTAGCACTTCATCTCGCAACCTATCAACATCGGGAGCAAACAACCTCAAGTCTTTACGAAGCCAACTTTCTCGATCGAGTTTGTATTGCTTTACGTCTTCAGATTCTACTCTTCTCGCTATGATCTCCGCCAGCCTTGCATCTCGCTTCTTACTAGCACTAATCCTTTCAATTAAAGTAGGTACAATCGATATGCTTTCCAACATTTCAGGTTCTCGCTAGCAATGAGGCCTAAAATCAAATCCAGTAATATATTCTATTTGCTTCCATTCCAAGAACATTGCTCCCAACCCAATATGTCTTCTACTTAATGCATAGATGACTGCATTCCCTTTTCCTGGTGTGTAGGAAATACTAAAATCATGAGAGACCAAGAACTTCAACCACCATTGCCGTCGAAGGTTAAGATCCTTCTGAGAGAAAAGGCACTTCAAGAATTTATAGTCCATAAATAGCTCAAACATTGCTCCCAATAGATAGTGCCTCCATATCTTTAAAATAAAAATAATCGTCACCAACCCCAAATCTTGAGTCAGATAATACCTCTCATGCGGTTTAGTTTTCGACTTGTAAGCAACAACTTTCCCTTTCTACATCAGCACCGCACCCAATCCAGTACAACAAGCATTGGTGTATACTGTCAACTCTTCATTTCCACTTGGAATGGTCAATACTAGAGCACTCATCTGCCTTTCTTTCAAACTTACAAATGCATGCTCACACTTTGCATCACATATAAAGTTTTGATTCTTCTTCATCAAACTACTCAATGGTGTCGCTACATTCTAGAAGTCCTTTATGAAGCATCTAAATACCGCTAATTTTAAGAAACTCCTCACATCCATAGCATTCTTGGGCTGATTCAAATCTTAGACCGCTGCAACCTTCATAGGATCCACAGCGATAGCCTGTCCGGAAATGACATGTCCCAAGAATCTCACTTCTTCTCTCCAAAAGTGACATTTAGAGAACTTTGCTCTCAACTTATGCTTTCTCAATATCTCTAGCACACTCCTGAAGTGCATATTGTGCTCCTCTTAAGTTTTGGAGTAGATCAAAATATCATCCACGAACACAAGCACAAACTTATTCAATTGGTCTTTGAAAACTTGATTCAGAAGATCCACAAAGTATGCCGAAGCATTGGTCAATCCTGATGTCATCATTAACAACTCATAGAAACCTAATGACATACAAAATGCAGTAATAGGCACATTCTCCTTCGCTATTCTCAACTGGAGAAATCCTATCACCAAATCTATTTAGGGGAACACCTTCACATTGTGAAGCTAATCAAATAAGTCGTCAATGCATGAGAGTGGAGACTTGTTCTTCTTCGTCACTTTTTTAGCTTATGGTAATCTACAGGCAACCTCAACGAGCCATCCGCCTTTGTTGCATATACTACAGGTGCGCCCCACTCAGATATGCTTCTTTGAATGAACCCTTTCTCCAATAGGCCATTCACTTCACCTCTAATTCCTTCTGCTCTTTAAGTGGCATATGCCTCAAAGGAATAACTATCGGTTTGGCTTTCTTTACTAAGTATATATGAAATTCAATCTCTCTATGTAGTTGAAATCTAGCCACTTACTCGAGACATCTAGATACTCTCTACCGATGGGCACTGATTGCAATCCCTCCTATAGAACCTTAAGCAAATATTGAAAGCTAACCATTACCCTATCCTCTGGTAGACAGCTAATCACTTTTGTCCTTCCATCCACATCTTCGACTGTCGTAAAAAGCTACTCACAATGCACTATGATCTCATGCTTCCTTAGCCAGTACATTTCTAAGATAATCTCAAACCCAATAAAATTCAAAACAAAAAGCAATCACAAACTGAAGAACATCAATGAATCGATAAAACGAGGCCACGGCAAACCATGCAAAGACTAGTAGAGCCTCCACTTGGGTTTGTCACGATTAGCGGTCGGTCTACTATCTCAGGTCTCAATTCTAATTTGTCTACTAGGTCACTCGACTAATGACTCCCTTTCCTCTCTTATTCGCCCAAGCAGCACTCGATGAAGTCTGGATTGCATCCAAAGCGTATGCCTTCACAACCTGCTCATCCTTGAACTGATCTCTAGGCATGGCAATAGTCACGGTGTTCCTCCAATTCATGGTCGGACCTTGTAGTAGTCTAGAAGCCAATTTTCTCTTTATAACATCATCCACTTCCATATCACCGAAGAAGTGTTCTGGGTATCAATCCAATCTTCCACTTCTATGGCTGATTTTGTTACATAAAATGGCTTTCCTCCCAAAGTAGAGCACCTTCGCTCAACTTAGCAAATCAGCGCTAGACACTTGACATGAGCACCTTCGCCAATAGTCATACCAGGAGCAGTCCTCACCATTGTCGCCATCATAGCATTGAACATAGCTTGAAAACCGGGCATAATAGCTCTTGATCCTGCACCATCTTCGACTCCTGAAACAGATCTCACGGTATTCCTTATATGCCATCTCATTCTTATTAGTAGCAAGACAGATCAATCTCTCATAAAGAAAAATATTTCTATAGCACTCTTGTGCATGCGACTTATATTATATAATATATTACTATATAGTTTTTAGAACCAATCTTATAACAAGTACACACTCTCTCGTATGTATACATTCTCGATCCAATATAAGGCGATAAAACCTTCCCTATCTCTATTGATTCATGGTATCAACTCCAGTCAATCACATAACCAATGCTCTGATACCAAATGTGATGACTACCCTTACCTCCGGCACCAATAGTATATAAATAGTGCTCTATCTGTGGCCAACTGATATAGGATGATGATCAGGTTTGAAATAAACCAATATAGCATATAACATGTCATATCTCACAATGCATGGACAAAATATAATATCATAGACATAGTAGAAGAGTCACAATAACTACATGAACAAACCATTAGAGTATAGACCCACACAGTTATACATCAAATGTCATGGACTTTATATAATGGAAACAAACTCAATAACTATCTCAAATATAAGTATAAGCAATCACTACTAAGGCTCCCTAGTGCTGCATGGTGGAATAAGCATACACTCCATATATGTATATAACACGAGATAGCTCCATCTAGCTCTTCCTTCAAATAGTTACTGCGTCACTTAGGCATGTTGTCTAGTCTACTCATCTAAGAGTCCTAAGATAATAAGAAGCAAAGCATGAACCCTTGGATTAGACAACAGTTTGGTGTGAGCGGTAAATGAGTCTAAAATACTATACATGTAAATATGGTAAGGAACAAGAGTACATGAACCATACCTGACCTATCCCTACAGCCAAAGATTAACATATAACACTATAATATGCTACTCTATAATATCATAAAGATAAACCACAAACAAAATAAAGGATATCATTCTTCCAGGTATTCCTATCTCTAATAAATACATACATATGAGTGATAGCCTACTAAAGAAAACATCCAAAGCATCTATAGATCCATCAAAAATCCTAACTATCACTCCTTGTGCTCTGAATATATGATAACTCGTTTGACCCTCAAGCCAGGGACTAATGGAAATCTCGGTTCTCTGTTGTACTCTCATATCTCGCAGTCCAAAGCAGTATATGTGTCCCGTGGCTCAAAGTTAGATGCTGGACCTAAAGCAATAGGTCCAGGGTATACAGGTCCCTCAGTTGACCCATGGGTGTCCCTAATTATAATACCACTGCTTCAAATACAACTGAATACTCTCCGAGCACCAACAATTCTTAGCACATTTACCCGATCCTACCTTTGCTCCATTTGAATACCGAGCCTTTCTTGCTCAATCCAGTTTCCATTATTCACAAGGAACCCTTCC
The DNA here is from genome assembly GCA_030765085.1 of Allium cepa. Taxonomy (NCBI): domain Eukaryota; kingdom Viridiplantae; phylum Streptophyta; class Magnoliopsida; order Asparagales; family Amaryllidaceae; genus Allium; species Allium cepa. Next base: position 23,552,868 of record CM060938.1, on the reverse strand, counting down.
ACATTCCCTGATCATAGGGCTCCGTCCTTTACGAGTCACCATCCTTAAAACCTACTCCCAACACAAGCTAGCATCTGAAGACCATAGTTTTCATCATACTGTTAAGTCGTCATCCTGCCTGATACGAAAGGGCCAATACCTCTAGCACGATCTTCGAAACCTCAACAACCCCCCTTAGAAGTTCCGACCTTATATCATGCACCATGATAAATAAGTACCGAGTTATAAGTATAATTCGATGCCGAGTTATACACTTAGCCAACTAATGGCTAATTCCCATTCCATGTCTCCAGTACTCCCCTTCCAATTCCTTAGAACCCCACTTATCCACCTTTGATAACTTGATCCCCAATCCAAAGCTCCACTTTTAAGTTCTAGAGATAACTCAATATAGCATCCAATCCCTAGCCACATACCTTACATCTTGCTATGGAATACCTTATCTAGCAAAGGTTTGTCCATCCATGTCAACTACCGAGTCATAGCCTCCTTCCCTATAACTCGTCACCAACCTAACTTGATAACTCGTCGTAAACTCAAGCACTTAGCCAATCTTTCATAATCTTGCCATAGACAACCTCTATTAGCCATAGCCTTCCAAGCCATAAAATAGACCATCACTCATGCGCTACTACCATAAGTTGAGTCTGATCTATCCCCTTAACTACGTATCGACTTATCACTTTGCATCCAATTGAGGTGCCATTTAACCTATAGCCTCCTACCATGCTCCAAACCATATCCGCTAAGTTTCATGCAATTCCAACCAATTTTGCCTCTGATTTGCTCAATTCTCCAACCTAACTTTCTATGCAATCACAACACTAGCAAACAACATCAAAACATATCATCCAAACATAAAATAACAAGCAATTTCATCCAATCAAACTTGCAATCCATCAAAATAAGACAAACAAGGCAATTTTCAACATAGATCTACATATAGAATGAATATATGAACATAAATCAAGGTGGTTTGTAGTCAATCTATACCCTATGCATGGATTAACATGTCGTTAACGTTATAAAAATTTTTATGGCCAAAATCAATTTAAAACATGTTGAATCCTATAATTCTACTATGTACATGCATAACATAGTGGGAAGGCATAAATTACTTACCAACTATCAAATCCACCAATTCGTGTATAGATCTAATTCAGACAGCAACTAAAAGTACTCAAAATCAAGCAAATCGATGATTTCTAGCTTTTAATTGAGGATCTAATCTCTAATCCACAATCTAGTATGGTTAGAAAGCAATTTTGGGTGCTTTTAGATGAAATTAGGATGGATCTGGGGCTAATTAAGGTTTAGACCTGATTTAGAATGAGAGGGAAAAGTCTTAATTTGACTCTTCAACCCAATATTTACCGTGTTCTATAATTAGACTAATGGGCTGAATTGATTATACACTAATGCTGGCTAGGGGTTTTAAAACTTAAAATAGGCATAAGTTTCTAAACATAAATTCATATTTTAATTATAACCACTCTACTGAGAAACCATTATCTTGAAGCAATGAAACTTATTTTAGACCCAAATTCGGTTCCAATCAAAAGTTATAGATCAAACAAGATTTTTAGGGTTAAAATGGTCACATAAATTTCGGAAAAAATCATAGGTGTGTAAAATTTTCTAAGAGTCATATCCCAAAATCATAGAATCATACAACCTCATGTGAATAAATAAAAATATTTTACAATTCTCTGATGCGTAAATTACGGGTCGTTACAGCAACACCACCTACTACGCTCTTCTCACAACAACACTCAATCCCGCCCTCCTCGCCCCAGGCTATGACCTCTCGTGAACTTCTTCATATGGCTCTGCTGCATAACCTCTTGTTTACTACAATGTCTTTTGGCAAATAATTGTAATCATATTATTTTGATCACTTTTACCTTGTATCTTTTATTTGATCACCATAGTGATGATCTACCACGCTTATAATAGCTTAAGACCAACAAGCTGTTGTATGGATTTTTTTTAATAATACATGCATACTCTCCTCTTAAGGGAACCACTCTTTCATATAAAAAAAGATTAAATTTTTTTATAACATAATTTAAAATAAAATATGATTTTATTTTAATAAATAGGTTGGATTTAATGTTGGTTTATAGATTTTACAAGCACACTGTGATCTAAATAGGGATTTTTGTTTACCCATTCACCGTAGCCAAATAGGCTAGTTCTAACAGGATAAGAACTTCATCATGCAATTATCATTGAATAATATATAAGATAACATAGCATGCATGGGAAACTATCACAATAAGGCAAACAAACAAGAAACCAACAAACAATCAAACAATACTATTGATAAACATGCATACAACAAATACAATGCGGATATAAGAATTTAATTCAAATGAATATGTCGTAGATTATAAGACAAAGACAGTCAAATGAAATAGTAAAATTAATATAGCTAGTAATTTAACAAGAAATAAATCAACATAAACAATTCAACACAAAGCAAGTAAACACTTACAAAATGAAATATCGCTATCCCGTGCGTCAAAAGGGGTAATCATAACTTCATATCTCAACACACACACACACACACACACACTCTCTCTCTCTCTCTCTCTCTCTCTCTCTAAAGGGAATAACTATACTTCCCAATAATACATTAGAAAAAGTCAAACATAATATGCATACAACTTACATCGTCATAATAGATGTTAGGCAAACTTAAAACTCATATAGCCCGATTGTCCCGCATCCTTTGCAACCTACTCTAATCTTATAGTTCTAAAAAGGTTCTTTGATAAAGTTTTCCAAATAAAATACCTTTTCAATAAAATACTTTTTAACAAACATCCTTAAAGTTTGTTATTCAAGCCAAATATTTTATTTTTCAACTATTTACTTCTAAAATCATTCTCACCCTTAGAAAATATTTTCCAAAGTATTTAAAAATATATATTTTATATTTACTTCCTTTCATAATAAAATATTTTCAAATATTTTCTTAATAAAACATTTTTCTGAGTTGGGTATTTTCTTATCAAAATCCTTTATGCAGAAGTGTTCTCCTTTTAGACATCGTTTATCAAAAAGTATCATTTAGGTAAAAGTACATATTGCCAAAATTAACTATCAAAAAAAAGTTTTCAAACTAAAAGGTACTCTTTTTAAATAAAACATTTATCGCACATGAAAATGTTTTTCACATACTTTAGTCAGCAAGTCAAAGACCTCCAGCTCAAATGGTTAGATGTATGATGCTTTAAACAAAGGTTTTAGAGGTCATAGGTTCGAGCCCCTAGACTTTATAATGAGTGCTCTTCTTGAATAAAATATCACCCTAGTTATGAAAAAGTCATTTCTCAATTTAAATCATTTCGAAGTAAAATATCTTTAAATATTCTCTTCAATGAAATATTTCCTCAAAATATTATCCTAATGAAATCGAGTACATTTCTATTATAAAAATTTACCCACAAACTTTGAAGAAATACTCTACAAATTTTAAAGTATTAATTGTAAAATACTCCCAAAAAAAGCATTCTCAGGTCATATTGCTATTATAAAATATCTTTATAATATACATTTTTCCATAGGATGTTTTTAAGCCAAAAATAATTTCAGTCAAACTGTTTCCACAAAATACATTTTTTCCAAAGACTTCAAATGAAATTCCGTTTCTAATCAATGTATTTTCTACCAAAAATATCATTTTACAAAATACTTTAAAATAAAATAATTTTTACGGCGATCATTTCTTCTTACAAAAATATTTTCATAAAAATATATTATTTCTCAAATTATACGCTTTATCATTACCATGTAAAATTTCCAGCAAATCGCTTTAAGCTCAAAAATATACATTTACCCTTATGATTAAAACCAAAAAAAATGTATATTTAACATAACCTTTTAAGCAAATTCTATTAGCTAAAACTTCGATAATAAAAATTTATTCCATCTAAAAACTTTAAATTTTAACTATCATTTAATATCATGTGTGTGTCACTTAGGATACAATAACACCTAATCCCTCCTATAGGTGCTTTTCATACCTCGCCCTTATTGTATTTATCCCTAACGCAAAGAACACCGTAAATAAGCTTCGTTTTAGGTCAGGTAATGGTGATTGCACATATAGCCCACGCATAAAGCGTATAATCACAAACGAGGATGCTTTCTAATCCTATACTTTAACCTACCTAAGTGTAAATTACCTTACTCTAACTGGTTTTAACCTTCCAAGGCTCAAAGATTCACTATACCTATGCTCTAAAACCAAATGTGATGCACCACTACTTTCAACTGCTAAAATTAGGGACAAACACTATCAATCTATGCTTGCACATAAATCTCAAATATAAAAAATAGTGGATCATTGGTTATATATGTCAAAATTCCAAATTACTAAAATAAAAAATAAAAGCCTCACACCAAAATTAAACGACAGTACGTATGCATTATCTCAACAATTAAATATCATACGAATTCAATACATTAAATAGCATCTGCATTTTTAGTACATTAGTCATCATAAACAAATAACAGTGCAACTATATTGAAAGAGAGATATACCAAGTTAATAACCTACGGATATGACCTATATCTAGACATTGGCTCCTTTCTTTTCTCGCACCTGCAATTTTACAAATACATATGTGTTCATATATGCACAAACATACATTTATATACATAAATGTATGTATGTATATGTACAATAAAGGGAAAATGCAGTTAATTATGTTTAGACCGCACCTAATCCTACACCCCAACCACAAGGGAACCACGAGCTATTACATAGGAAAAGACTCTCTACCTACCCTTTCAAGATCAAGCCACATAGTTATATATCTTTCTCTTCTCACATATCAAATACTTGTTAGCACATCACATTGGATGGCAATAGTAACCAAGCATCTGACATAAGCATAAAACACCATATTCTAATTAGCCACTCATTAGAAATTAAGGGTACCGATAATAATAGCAACACACCCATTAAACATCGCTTAATCTCAATAATACTTAATGTTAACCCCCACACATCAAATAAATCCACCACAACGAAAGTAACCGAATGTGAAAACCCTTTCAGAAAGTTAACATAAAGATCTGTTAGCACATAGTGCATGATGTTTCTTTTCAGGGTGGTAGGGGTTCGAATACCATCATCATCACATTCGGTATTACCAAGCCAAAGTTGTATAATGTAATGTTGCAGATGTCAGTCGGTATAGTACCGATGTAGGTTAAAAACATAATGGTTGGGTGGTGTGTGATGAATAAGCCAAAGAGAAAATTGTGATCTTTAAGGAAGGTAACCCGTGACATCCCTTTTAGAAAGTTAGTACAAAGATCATTTACCATATTGGATAGTGCATGTTATTGCTTTCCGAAGTGGTAGGAGTTCGACTCCCATGGTCATCGCACTAGATGTGTACTGATCATTCACTACTAGTAACACATCATCAATAGCATAAATGTAAGTATAAATGAAATAAATATGCACTAATCACACTATATTAGTAACATAATATCGATCTCATCAAATATATACTCACTACACTATATACTAACACAAAATATCGAACTCTTTAAATATGAACTAACTACACTATATTAGTGGCACAAATATCAAACTCATCAAATGTGCACTAACTGCACTATATTAGTAACCCAAATATTAAACTCATTAAATGTGCACTAACTACACTATATTAGTAGCACAAATACCAGACTCACTAAATGTCAATACATGACAAAGCTATAATTAACAAAACAAAACATATTAATAATTGAAAATATTTCATAACACCTCCTAATGTGACTCTATCTCACACAATAGCTATATATATATATATGATAATTTCAATTAGAATTTAACACATATGGGCCACGACAATTCAAATTAATTTATCCATGCCTATTATTCTCACTTTAGTATTTTATTATTGTTTACCATGAAGATGCATTTATTTATCCTACTTAAAACAATAATAATTCCTAAAAACAATAATATACTTTAAGAATACTTTATTTTCAAAATATTACTTTAAAAATCTCAAACATTATTGTTTAATCAATTATAGTAATCCACGTCAAATTTCTTTTAAAAACAATAATATTATTATTTTACATCAAAATAATAATATATATTCAAACCGCTTTATTATTTTCACAACTAATTTATTACTATTTGACTCAAAAATAATAATGCTCCATTTCAAACCTTAAACCCATTTTTACTGCTATTTATCTCAACATTGTAATAACTTAACCCAAATTACTTTTCAAAACACGTCTTTACTATTTTTATTACCATTTCCATTATATCTCTTATTTTATTACTCAAACAATAATAACAATAAAGTTTTTCTATAAACACCATAAAATTAATTATATTGTTTTCTAGTCAAAACGGCATAGTCTTTTCAAAACCACATTATATTCATAAAATTATACCTTACTTTACAAATAGCAATAAAGTCTCAAAATTCACTTTAAATAGATTTTCCATTGTTATTTATGAATTTCCCTAAAACCCATAAACAATAACCTTGTTAAATTTTCATATTACTCACAGTATAAATATGATAAATCATTATTATTTACAAATATCACCCAAAGCTTACAACTTATTTTCATTAACTTGTCTATATTTCACAAAACCACAATGTTTCACCTATTTTGGATGTCCTGGTTCAAATGACCAAATTATTAAAGGGATTTTGTAATGACCCATATTTTGCATAAAGAAGGCTCATAAAATAATATTTTGAAATTAATACTAGGTTATATTTGGCTATAACATTGGATGATGTTGAATATTGACATTTGTAACCCATATAATTTTTATTGGACAATTCTGATATTGATTTTTATATGATATTCCTTTCTGCATTTTTGATAGGTATACATATTTTATGGATATACGTGCACTGATAGGTACTAGAGAATTAGGATGAATGGAAAATGTCCCTAGGGTAAGAAAAAAATTATATGAGTCATGCAATTAAAGAAATTTCAAAATCCAATCTCCTAGCAGCATGTTCAACTTTAAAATGCCCTAAAATATCCTTTTGGGCACGGTCATAGATTTGAATGAATTTTAAACCATAAAAATGAGAAATACGAGGCCCCATCAAAATATAATCGCAATCTGACCTTCCAAGTAGCCATAGGACCATAAAATATGCATTGGAATTATGAAAATAAAAGAAAATAGGGTATTTTCAAACCCTAGCCACTACTTTATAAATAGAGATATTTACTATAGCTGCATGTTTACACCCATATCCACAGTATTTATCTTCCTCTCTATTAAACCCACTGTGACAACCCAGATTTTGGCAATATTATTTTAATAAGCATTTAATCTAATTAATTAGAATACAAATCATCATTTTAAAAACAAAATAAATAATAAATAAGATTTTAGCCTCTACCAATAACCAATATACATATATATATATGCATTTTTAAATAAAACTATGATTTAAAAATTCAAATAAAATCTATCTTATTTAATTTAATTAAAATCTCTACTTTACATCTAATCTATATATATATATATATATATATATATATATATGGTTGTAATCTAGCTAATAATGGTTAAAATAAAATCAATCTTATTAATATAAAATATAAGTATAAAAAATATATATTAATATAAATAAAGTGTTTGATAGTTAAGCTTAAGAATAAAGAAATAAAATCAAGGGTTTAAGTTAGAAAAAAATGAGTTTGTGTGTATGCAAAATAAAATAAATTCATAAGATAATTCTAGAATATATATATTATTGAATACAAGAAAGAATATAAAATATCTACATACAAAACAATAGGACAAGGCTGTATACTTGTAAGGAAGCATCAACATTAAATGATATCATTTCAAGCACAAACAAAAGTCATGTTAAAAATCATTTCAGCTCAAAAGAAAAAATCTTATTTGACCAAAAAAGTAAAATCACTGATTAAATACAAAAACAAAAGAAGAAAGCTATACCAGTAAACACCTCCCCTTGTACACAACTTTTCTTTTTATATACACATCTATTCTTACTCCTGTTTGTTCACAAAAAAATAAACTAAGAAAAAGCAGAAAATGAAGAAGTATTTCATCTTCCAACTGAAGCTAAATTAACAACTTAACAACTAAGTAAAACGATATCAAAGAAAAACAAGCTTGCAGGTTTTCAAAAATAGGAGTTGCCCTCTGTTCAAACTTGTTACAGGTGAGTAAACAAACTATAATTTATTTTAAAGTAGATGCTTGTAATGATCCTTAATGGTATGATGTATCAAATGTGAATTCCTGTATAAACGTATAAGTATGCATCCATGAGATACTTTGTTCTTTGTTCATAGGATTTTTTTTAAAACAAATTGAAAATTTAAATCTCACCTTTAAATCTCATTATAGGCTGAGAAATTCGAACAAGATATGCTTTCTTAAACATAATCTTAGTTTTACGAATATATTTAAGCATAATAAGTTAGAAATTATCTGGAAATTAAGTAGGACAGTGAAAATTTCTAACATATCAAAATTTCGACTCAAACAATTCATGCTTTCAGGCATATAACCGATTTTGTTATTTGAAATCATGAATTTTAGGAATCAAACCAAGATTTTTAGTGCTAGATTGAGTGAGAAATCTTAGATTGATCGGATTTTGGTGTTTTGGGCTTTCCTGATGATCGCGTGGGTCGGAGGGTTAGCGATAGGGGCTAGAGGAAGGGGGCAGGCCAGGGATGTCGGGAAAAATGTTAAATTAAATTTCTGTTCATCGTTGTGGGCTAACAAGTTTGATTTAGGGTTTTGTGGTGTGTTCTGTGTATCGTCGTTGTCTAAGTGTTTCCGACATTGGCGAAGGTCGGGGCTCGATCGCGATGGGGGGAAGTGTTCATATGAGTATGGCGTCACTTTTGGTTGAACGACGCGTGGTTCCAAGGTTGGAGGCGTCGTCTAGCGCTGGTTTTTCCGATCCGGTGAGTCTTCTTGTTGATCGAGTTTTTCTCGATTTTGCCAGGCTCTCGATTTCGAAGTTCTGTTTGAACAAGAAGCTAGCTATGATCGTTTGCAGTTAGGTGAATATCGAAACGATGGTCGGAAGGGTAGGTCGGCACCATGCATGTGCACGGTGCATGTTGGTGTCTGGGTTGATTTATGCCTTCGAGTTTGGGAAAGTAGGGTGATGGTTCGGCGCGTACTCGAGTCACTTTCGTGTTTTTCTCGAATTATTTGATGCCGATTTCATCTCGTGGTTCATCTCAGGTTATCCAGTACTTTGGCTCGGGAATTTAAATGATTGTCTCAAGTTTGTTTTGATTAGATGTTGGTTATAAGTTTTAAAGTAAATCAAGTTTATAATACCAAACTTTTAGCGTAAAGAAAAGAGCAAAGTTTTAAAGCATAACGAAAACAAGTTTCAAAGATAAAGTAATTATCAAATTCCAGTAAAGTGTACAAACAAGTTTTAAGTATTTAAAATTATTATTTACTTATTGTTATTAAGAATAATTATTTACTAGTGGATAGTTAATGAATGAAATTAAGAAATGAATCATTAACTAGAGTTTGAGTGTTGATTAATTGATTATTAATTAAGGAAACCAATTTTTATTAATTAGTTTAATTAATTAAAGATAGTCACTTAATTATGAATTAATTAAGTATAATCGCTTAGAGAAGTAATTAGTGGAAAATTACTGGATGTAATTAATTGAAGAATGGTAATGATTTTAGGTTTAATTACATTGTGTAATTAATATGAAGGTTAATTACTTTGTGAAAGTAATTAAGAATTAATTACTTAGTGTAATTAATCTAAGACTTAATTGATGAATAAAATTAATTAGAGGTTAATTAAGTAATGTAATTAAGGGTAATTAATTACTATATGTGATAAATCAAGCTGATTAATGAACAAAGACTTGATTAATTAGAACAATAACTAATTAAAGAAGTAATTAAGGATCATTAGTTAATATAATTAACGAAGTAATTAAGGGATTGAAAAATTTAAGTTAATTAATCAAGATGAATAAGTAAGGGATGATTAATTAATTGAACTTAATTAATTAATGTTAAATAAGTAAGAATTTTGAAGAAATAAAGTAATTAACCTAATCCATTGGTAATTAATTAAATTAATCAGAAATGGTATGACTAATTTATCTTGCTTATGAATGTTCGAATGGAATTTGAATGTCTTGGATTATTTGATATCCCTGATATGTGATTGTGATGCATTGTGATATGAAATGTTTTTGTAATATGATATGTTGGGTTGAACAGTGATAATGTGGTTATCTATGATGTATTGCGGTGTAATAGTGACATCCAATATTTAAAATTTTAATTGAATAACTTCTTTAAGATGACATTGGATTCGAAGAGACCGGAGTCGGGTATTAGTAAATACCCGAAACCACTTCGATTCTTTATAGATTGATTTATGAAATCAATAGGCTGGGATGGAATGATTTAAGTGAATTGGACTATTTAATCTAAATTTTGGTACTTAGAAAATTGATGTGTGAAATAAGTGATGTCTATAACAAACTGTGAATTTGTAAATTGATACGAGTTACCCCGGGTTTTATATAAGTTGAATGCTTTGTATTCCATGTTGGATGAGTTTACTCACGCTGGTTTCCAGCCTGACCGGGGTGTAACTTTGATGTAATGCTCGGGTCAGACCGAGTATTACAAATTTCCAGATAAGGACGTTCTGGAGCTCAGGAGTCGAGCTGAATGGCAAGAACGTATGGAGTGCTTCCGCTGTATTATATTGCTGTGTATCTGTGACATGATAATTGTGTATATTCAATGTCTGTATATATGTGTAACTCTGATATATTAAAATGTAATCGTCAGGTATAATAATCTTTTATAAACTGTTATTATTTATTATTTATTATTATATTTTATCCGCTGCAAATGTGAGATGTTGATGTTTCTGATCTTCTTCTTCTTCCATCTCTTTCTTCTTTTTCATAACTATCTGGAATTTTCGGGATCGGAAATTTCAGGTCATTACGGTTGGTATCAGAGCTGAAGGTTAAGCAAGAACCTTGGCTCTGGTGGGATACTCATTAGGATAGAGTCAATAGTACCCTAGAATAAGTTGAGTGTGTGTGTGTGTATGAGAGCGTACTTGTTATTTTCTTATATAAAGATTTCAAATGATTTTATAGAAGAATATATTTTGATATATATATATAAAGCAATATTTCCTAACCAATAAATGTTAAGGTAATTGGTTGTTAAATTATTGGAATTAAATTAAGAGGTAATAGTAATACAACCAAATTTAAATTGAATAAAGATAAGTTTGTAACGGATTCAAACTGGAATTAAAATCTTGAATTCGAAGAAGAATTTTCAAAATAAGATAATAGGAATTGGTTTCCAGTTGTAATAACATTGGTTATTTTCCTAAAATGATGAAATGATTATTAATGATTTAGCAAAATAAAATGTTTAAGGAAGTAAACATTTAGGTAAGTATGACTTATGAATTGAAATTGAAAGGGGTTTAAATGGTATAGTATTAAATCTAAGTCCAGAAAATTTGGGAAATTTGTTCTAAGTGTTTGAAAAAATATATAAATAGTATTATTTGAATAAAAGAACTTGATTTAAACAAGAGTTGTTTGAAAATTCATAGGAATTTGTTGTGAATTGAAACCAGAGTGGTTTAAAATTTAAAGTATAACTTGATGTGTAAAGGAATTAATATGTATATTTGTGGATATACGTAATATCAAAGATGGCTTGAAATAAGCTCTAAATATTGAGCTTTAAATTTGGAAAGAGATGTGATACCCAAAAGGATAAGTTTTTGAACTTATAAGTGGGAAGATTATTAATATGAAGTTTAAAATTTCAACGGGAATTCAAATTGTGTAAATTTGACTGGATTGTAAATAATTTAATAGGAAACCTGAATTGAAATTTCAAGATGAAATTGGAATTTAACTTGGGAAGTTATATGGTTAATTTAATTGGGAGTTTGTGTGATCTCAAAATGGGTTTGAGATCTGTAGATTTGAAATGTATGGGTGTTTTAAAATAATTTGGATAATATTATCCTATTAATAATCTTTAAATGGTGAATTGGATTTGAATTATTATTTGAACCTAGAAATAGGTTTATGAAAAATTAAAGGTTATATTGATTTAAAGGATTAAATCAACATTGAAGCTTTAACTCGAAATTATATAATTCGAGATGGTTTAAATTTGGAAATTTGAATTGAATTAGTTCAGATTAAATATTATTTAAAGTAATTAGAATTGTGATTGAAGATGGATAAGTTTAAAAATTCAAATGGAAAACTTGAGTTGGATGATTTGAAATTGAAGTGGGTTCAATGGATATTAGTCCAAATTGATTGGAATAATTTGGAATTGTAACTAGAGATGAATAGGTTTAATATCAAATGGAATTTGATTTGAATTAGGAAAGAAATTGAGGATTAATTCAACTTGAATTTGGGGTTAAGTCAATTTCAGTGGAAATAGAAGTTATTTAAATTGGAATAGAGTCAATTTAAATGGAAGTGGAAATTTAAATTGAATTGTGGGGAAAGGAGATGGGGAATTGAATAGTTTGGCTCTGGACTATGTTCAAATAAGTTGTTTTAATATAAATCTATTTTTCTAAACTATTTACTATACAATCTTTCTTTTAAAACTAAACTATCTTATAATTATTTTTGGAATTATTTAACAATTTTATAACTATTTTATAAACTAATTACCATTTACAACTTCTAATTACTATTTTATAGCTATTTTGCAATTATTTAAAATTTCTATAACTATTTGATTAGTTTTTCAACTATTTTGCAATTACTTAACTCTTTTGCAGCTATTTTGCAAACTAATAATTATTTTTCAACTACTTATCTATTTTTAACCTTTCAAAATATTTTCTAAATTTAAGCTGGACAGAGTTCAAACTGTTTATGATTGAATATCCATTTGAGATAAAGATTAAAGTGATAATCCAAATGAAATTGAGGCAATTGTGAGTAAGTGAATGTGAATAGAAAAGGGAATTGATTTGGCTAGTAACCAATAAAGATAAGTACGTAGGATGTACGCATATTATTCTATTCGCATAATGATTTGATCTAGATTCGAGTACAGAATTTTGAGATAGTTTATCGATCCGAGTTGAGATTTTTCACTCGATTTTCGACGGCGAACCTGGATATAGATTATTGATTGGTTCTGGATATTCTCTTTCATAGTTATGGCTATGCAAGGGAATGACGGTTTCTGATCAAGAAACCAGATTCGAGTCAGCATTAGGAAGTCGGGTGGACGATACTAGTTCGAAAGTGAAATTGTGTAATCGAGTGAGCGATCAGATTGGAATAGCGTACGGATGATATGTGTACATCGTACGAGTTTGAATGAAATTGATACTAGGAATTTGTGAATAAGAAATGGGAAAGGGTTTTTGAAATGGAAGGAATATTTTATGAAATATACAATGAATAAAGGTGGAATTTGGATATTTCTATGGTAAAAATTTACTTTATGGAAGTGAGTAAATTTGGTTAATGACTTTATAGAGTAATCAAATTTGAATATTTGATTTTGAATAAACAAAGTTATATATCTTTGTTATATATATAAGATAAATCTCCCCTTGTTGAATCTATTGTCGGAAGAAAAGGATTTTTGAAAGTGTTTGAAGTATAAAAGGAATTTTATACAAGTTTGAAATGATCCAAAGTTTTAAAAATTATATATATCTGAATATATATATATATATATAAAGGATCTTATGAGGATTTTGGAAAAAGGTTTTGGGACCCTTTGGATTTGGAAAGGCTTGTGATTTTTAGGTAAAAATCCTTATTGGAATTTAGAAAGCCTAGTTTGAGAACTATCGATTTTGGGATAATCGATTTTGTGTAAAGGAGCTTTGTATGAGATCATACTAAGTGTATGATTTGAAAGATACTATATGTGTATAGTATAAAGTGTTTTGATGATGGCTTTGGGGAAAAAGGCGCTCCCTTGGAATGAACTTTTCAGGAGTGCCACCGGGTGGTGCTCCCTTGAGCCCCAAGGGGGGGGGGGTTCTAAAGTTGATCCTATGAGGAGTCCGGACAAAACTAGTTCCTAAGGATTATGAGTAGTGTGTACCATAGAGAAAGTCGTGTGTGCCGCTGAGAGCCAACGGTCTACGTTTGATTTTATATCGGTAGACTGCAACTTATGGTAACATAGCGAAAGTCGTGTGCGCCGCTGAGAGCCAACGGTTTACGTTTGATTTTATATCGGTAGACTGCGACCTATGTGGGAGTGGAGAAGTTTCATTTTGACAGCGAAAATCAAGGGAGCTGATGCCTACAGTTACATGGACTTTTGCTGCGATGGCAACGTAACCCTGCAATGTAAATGCGATCTGTTGTGGGTTCCATGGCATAATTGAGGGGCGCAGAATGCCAACAGTTACATGGACTTTTGCCGCGATGGCAACGTAACCCAGGATGTAACTATGATCATGGATGGGGGTGATGATTTCCAAAGCATTCTCACCAAGGATATTTCCTCTATTTTCAGAAACTGTTATCTATGGTATCGATAAAATTATTTTTCAAAATATTTTCACTGGATGTTGGAAACGGGGCTGCCAAGCACTTATAGATTTTCAGTCGTACGCTTAATCAACGCATGACCGAATTTCTGTGAGAACAAAGATGGACTTGTCGAAACATCGAGTTATAAAAGTATTTTTATAAAAAAAATTATTTTAGTAATATTATTTAGATTTTTAAAGTAATTTAAAAATGATCAAAGAAAATTATCTAATTTTAAGTATTTTAATAATTCTGGCTTCGTTCCTTTTCGAGGACAAAAAGTTCTAAAGGGGGAGGAATGTGAAAACCCGGATTTTGGCAATATTATTTTAATAAGCATTTAATCTAGTTAATTAGAATACAACTCATCATTTTAAAAACAAAATAAATAATAAATAAGATTTTAGCCTCTACCATTAGTCAGTATACATACATATGTGCATTTTAAAATAAAACTATGATTTAAAAATTCAAATAAAATCTATCTTATTCAATTTAATTAAAAGCTCTACTTTACATCTAATCTAAATATATATATATATATATATATATATATAGATGTAATCTGGCTAATAATGGCTAAAATAAAATCAATCTTATTAATATAAAATATAAGTATAAAAAATATGTATGAATATAAATAAAGTGTTTGATAGTTAAGCTTAAGAATAAAAAAATAAATAAAGGGTTTAAGTTAGAAAAAAATTAGTCTGCGTGTATGCAAAATAAAATAAATTCATAAGATAATTCTAGAATATATATATTATTGAATACAAGAAAGAATACAAAATAACTACATACAAAACAATAGGACAAGGCTGTATACTTGTAAGGAAGCATCAACATTAAATGATATCATTTCAAGCACAAACAAAAGTCATGTTAAAATTCATTTCAGCTCAAAAGAAAAAATCTTATCTGACCAAAGAAGTAAAGTCACTGATTAAATACAAAAACAAAAGAAGAAAGCTATACCAGTAAACACCTCCTCTTGTACACAACTTTTCTTTTTATATATACATCTATTCTTACTCCTGTTCGTTCACAAAAAAATAAACTAAGCAAAAGAAGAAAATGAAGAAGTATTTCATCTTCCAACTGAAGCTAAATTAACAACTCAACAACTAAGTAAAACGATATTAAAGAAAAACAAGCTTGCAGCTTTTCAAAAATAGGAGTTGCCCTCTGTTCAAACTTGTTACGGGTGAGTAAACAAACTATAATTTATTTTAAACCAGATGCTTGTAATGATCCTTAATGGTATGATATGGATTATGCTTGCATGTATGCATCAAATGTGAATTCTTGTATAAATGTATAAGTATACATCCCTGAGATACTCTGGTCTTTGTTCACAGGATTTTTTTTAAAACAAATTGAAAATTTAAATCTTACCTTTAAATCTCATTATAGGCTGATAAATTCGAACAAGATATGCTTGCTTAAACATAATCTAAGTTTTACGAATATACTTAAGCATAATAAGTTAGAAATTATCTGGAAATTAAGTAGGACAGTGAAAATTTTTAACATATCAAAATTTCGACTCAAATAATTCATGCTTTCAGGCATATAACCGATTTTTTATCTGAAATCATGAATTTTAGGAATCAAACCAAGATTTTTAGTGCTAGATTGAGTGAGAAATCTTAGATTGATCGGATTTTGGGGTTTTGGGCTTTCCTGATGATCGCGTGGGTCGGAGGGTTAGCAATAGGGGCTAGAGGAAGGGGGCAGGCCAGGGATGTCGGGAAAAATGTTAAATTAAATTTCTGCTCATCGTTGTGGGCTAACAAGTTTGATTTAGGGTTTTGTGGTATGTTCTGTGTATCGTCGTTGTCTAAGTGTTTCCGACATTGGCGAAGGTCGGGGCTCGATCACGATGGGGGGAAAGTGTTCATATGAGTATGGCGTCACTTTTGGTTGAACGGTGCGTGGTTCAAAGGTTGGAGACGTCGTCTAGCGCTGGTTTTTCCGATCCGGTGAGTCTTCTTGTTGATCGAGTTTTTCTCGATTTTGCTAGGCTCTCGATTTCGAAGGTCTGTTCGAACAAGAAGCTTGTTGTGATCGTTTGCAGTTAGGTGAAGATCGGAACAATGGTCGGAAGGGTAGGTCGGCGCCGTGCACGTGCACGGTGCATGTTGGTGTCTGGGTTGATTTATGCCTTCGCGTTTGGGAAAGAAGGGTGATGGTTCGGCGCGTACTCGAGTTACTTTCATGTTTTTCTCGAATTATTTGACGTCGGTATCATCTCGTGGTTCGTCTCAGGTTATCCAGTACTTGGGCTCGGGAATTTAAATGATTGTCTTGAGTTTGTTTTGAGTAGATGCTGGTTATAAGTTTTAAAGGAACTCAAGTTTATAATACCAAACTTTTAGCATAAAGAAAGGAGCAAAGTTTTAAATCATAACGAAAACAAGTTTCAAAGATAAAAGTAATTATCAAATTCCATTAAAGTGTACAAACAGGTTTTAAGTATTTAAAATTATTATTTACTTATTGTAATTAAGAATAATTATTTACTGGTGGATAGTTAATGAATGTAATTAAGAAATGAATCATTAACTAGAGTTTGAGTGTTGATTAATTGATTATTAATTAAGGAAATCAATTTTTATTAATTAGTTTAATTAATTAAAGATAATCACTTAATTACGAATTAATTAAGTATTATTACTTAGAGAAGTATTTAGTGGATAATTACTGGATGTAATTAATTGAAGAATGGTAATGATTTTGGGTTTAATTACTTTGTGTAATTAATATGAAGGTTAATTACTTTGTGAAAGTAATTAAGAATTAATTACTTAGTGTAATTAATCTAGGACTTAATTAATGAATAAAATTTATCAGAGGTTAATTAAGTAATGTAATTAAGGGTAATTAATTACTAAATGTGATAAATCAAGCTGATTAATGAATAAAGACTTGATTAATTAGAACAATAGTTAATTAAAGAAGTAGTTAAGGGTCATTAATTAATATAATTAATGAAGTAATTAAGGGATTGAAAAATTTAAGTTAATTAATCAAGATGAATAAGTGAGGGATGATTAATTAACTGAACATAATTAATTAATGTTAAATAAGTAGGAATTTTTAAGAAATAAAGTATTAACTTAATCCATTGGTAATTAATTAAATTAATCAGAAATGGTATGACTAATTTATCTTTCTTATGAATGTTCGAATGGTATTTGAATGTCTTGGATTATTTGATATCCCTAATATGTGGTTGTGATGCATTGTGATATGAATGTTTTTGTAATATGATATGTTGTGTTGAACAGTGATAATGTGGTTATCTATGATGTATTGCGGTGTAATAGTGACATCCAGTATTTAAAATTTTAATTGAATAACTTGTTTAAGATGACATTGGATTCGAAGAGACCGGAGTTGAGTATTAGTAAATCCCGAAACCACTTCGATTCTTTATAGATTGATTTATGAAAACAATAGGCTGGGTTGGAATGATTTAAGTGAATTGGACTATTTAATCTAAATTTTGATACTTAGAAAATGGATGTGTGAAATAAGTGATGTCTATAACAAATTGTGAATTTGTAAATTGATACGAGTTACCCCTGGTTTATATAAGTTGAATGCTTTGTATTCCATGTTGGATGAGTTTACTCACGCTGGTTTCCAGCCTGAACCGGGTGTTACTTTGATGTAATGCTCGGGTCAGACCGAGTATTACAGATTTCTAGGTAAGGACGTTCTGGAGCTCAGGAGTCGAGCTGGATGGCAAGAACGTATGGAGTGCTTTCGCTGTATTATATTGTTGTGTATCTGTGACATGATAATTGTGTATATTCAATGTCTGTATATATGTGTAACTCTGATATATTAAATTGTAATCGTCAGGTATAATAATCTTTAGTAAACTGTTATTATTTATTATTATATTTTATCCGCTGCGAATGTGAGATGTTGATGTTTCTGATCTTCTTCTTCTTCTTCTATCTCTTTCTTCTTTTTCATAACTATCTGGAATTTTCGTGATCGGAAATCTCGGGTCGTTACACCAACCCTCCCAGTTCTTTCTCTTCCTATTTCTTTTGCAAACAATCACTGTTTTGGCCAAAATAAAACTTTGTCCTCTTTTCTTTTTACACGTCTATGCAACTATGATCTTGGTTCGATCCAATTTCACCCATGGTGGCTAAAAAATGCAAATTCAATGAAGGAGTGATTTTGGAGGTGAACTGATATAGATTCGATGGATATGGTTATGCACATAGCAAAGAGTGGATCATGATGGCATTAGAATGGACATATTTTATGCTACGATTAAGGAGAAATTAGTGTTGAACGAAATGATTGCCAATGGTAAACTTTTTTGTGATCTAACCGTAAAAAAAATTATATGGGTTTTTCTCATCTTGGGGAAGGAATTGTAGAAAAGTACACGAATGGAGGTAGAGATGGAAGGTGTGGTTGCGAAGTAAGGGAGAATACCCAAGAATAATCGATATGACCAATATTTTTCATGATAACGAGATTTGTAGGGCTGTTGCAGGATGGATGAAAGAGCCAGTGGCAGCGATGGAGAGGGGTGTGGTGGTGCAGGCGATCTTAGTTGGTAGCAGTTGGTGACATAAAGCGATGGTGTAAGGGTTTGAATTGCATGTTTACGGGCATAGGTGAAGATGGAGTAGGCTATAAGAGAATATGGAGGAAGAGTAATTAATATAGGTGATTAGGTTAATTAATTTGATTAGATAATTAATTAGTTAATATATATATATATATATATATATATATATATATATATCGATATCATATACTATCCATATCTTTTACATATGAGGTCCAATTTGGATAAAGTTTCATGCGTTGTGCTCGTATTGGAGTCTTTTATGACTTGGCATAAGATTTGGTAGCTTTTATTGAGGAGGGTGATTTTCCTCTCACCATACAATAAATGTCCTTATAATATGAAAAATGATGTTTTGAAATGATTCCTAATTTTAAAACATGATTTTTGGTAGATCTAAAAATAGATTTAACTTTGTAAATGAATTTTAAAGTATTTGAAATGGTTTTAAATAAGATGTTAACCATGTTCTTATAGACGTGCTACTTTTTGAAAATCGTTATTTTTAGGCTATTTTTGATATGAATCTGAAATTGATTGAAATTTGGATTGAGGATATGATATCCTAGATCGTCAACGTGGATCTGTATAACCTGAGGCTTGAGGATACAAGGGTCTAGTTCGTGGACTTATTTTTTGGCGTGGATTCGAGCATTAGGAGACCGATACTTTGCTTTAATCTTTGGCAGAGGGTTGGTTGTATGAGTTATCATATATCTAATGCACCCAAGTGATGTGACTATTGTTTGATGATGTTATGTATTTTATGTTTGGTATGTGTTGCTAAGTTTATTTTATCAACCTAATAATGTCTAATGACATGTGTATTGTGGACATGCATACCTAAACATCCGATATTGTACTTAGATTTTAGTATACCTACATGATTGTTGTGATGGTAATTTAGCATATATTGTTATGTGTTAGATCTTTAGATGTAGGGACAAGTTAGGTATGACTCTTTATACTATGTGTCTCTATTTTACTACATCGACTTTCATATATTTGAGATTGCTTGTCTAACTCGAGTTTTTCTTCTTTGTTTCTTATTATCTCGAGTACTCTTAAATGAGTAAACCAGATAACATGTATGAAAATAGTGCATGGAACTTCTCAGAGGGCGGGCAAGTGGTTGGTGCTATTACATACTACTTTATTTGACTTTTATTGCTTATTTTGCGGTGTAGCAACATTGAGCTTTATTAGTGCTTGTTTATTTAGAGATACATATTTTGGCTTAGTTGTCAGTGGCATAAACTCTATTACTGTTTTGTATAGCGGTGTTGAACCCATGCTCTGATCTTTGATGGTTCATATAGTTATATTTATGTCTTTCCTATTATATATATATAATTACTATAATATTTTATCCTTACGCTATGAGATATACAACACGTTCTACGATTGCTTAGTTACTCTACAACATCGACTATTATTATTATCGGTCGGGTACTACTACATCGCACTATACATGTATAAGAGGTACTGAAGGTGTAGGGTGGTATGCCATAGAGTTTATAGTCTGAACGCTTAGATTAAAAGGCATGGGAGGAGAAACCTCTACTGTACACTACTATAGGTCGACACAGATACATTATAATACCTGATCACATTCAAAATAATATATGATCTATCTCGAAAAAAAGTAATATACATGAGTTTTTTAGAACCGAGTAAATCATATAACAGAGCGTGTATAAGGAAAGACGTCAAGTAAAAATCATAGTGGAATGACAAAAATATCGTGCGTGTGTGTCTATACACACACACACATATGTTTATGTATATATGCACGCATGCACATACATACAACAAAACAATGAATACTACATGGACGCCATAAATATATCCGTATATCATGGAAAATTACGTATAATCAAAATGCATAAAATACCGAGCATCCATGTCATACTACACCAAGTTTAGAACCTAATCTATATCCGCTGAATAGGTTACACTTCTGTAACTCCATCAACATAAGTGATTCAAATAGTAGAGCCAATCATAGATCAGATGAAAAAGCCTCCATACTATAGAACTATATTAACTGTAACAAAATAAACATTGATCCTAGTATCATAAAGAATCTAATCAAGAAGCACTTCAGAAAAACGTCTAAACGCTTTCATCCTACCAAAATCACCTCAATATTACCCGAGTTGTTGTTACAAACATAATAAAACCCCAAGTCGGGCTTGAAACTAGTTGCAAGTGTAAATGTGCAATATGAATATAATCGTGTGCTGTTAGGTTATATGTATATGTATAGACACACACGCATGATATATCACAGATATAAAATATGCCATACATTCCATAATCTAAACCCACCTACACCTCATCAAATCTTAAAAGTGTAATACCCATGTCATGGCTAAGAAGTGACTCGCTGCTGCAACTCTAATCAACAAGGATGTCATATCCTATTCACATTTACAAGTTGCAATCATTATAAAATAAAATACACTATTTAAGCTATTCGTTTACAAGGTCTATAATCACTAGTGAATCTAACTCATTTACATTCTTACTAGAATCTATCTCGATACTGTGATATCATGGCCTTTTACATCCATATATCCCTCCATCAGACATCGTGAGTGCCTATACCAATCTATTCATTACAACATCTTCTCCCGTTCTCACTAGTGCTCCTCTCATTGTGCGATAATCATCCCATCTCATCATGTATCCATCGAAGTAATTACTATAATCCTCCTCATTTATCATTTACATTGCGCCTTTCTCCATGGTTCTGTTCATGCAATAGATCATTTGGTAAATAAGTAACATGGGACTGGTATTTCATGAATCAAGTTATGACTCCGAATCTGTCTGTTAGGATTGATTCCAGCGTCCAGTAGTCTCACCTCCTATCAATTTCTTCATAGGTTAAATTTATATCACATATTTATATTTGAACTCCCAAATACCATTTATTCCTGAAATTTGCATCATGTCCTAATTTGACCTCAAATACAAATGTCATATATGTGCATCATTTGTCACATTGCATTAATTTACAAATAGCATTGATAAACATTACTTGTATAGAAATTTACTTCATAGCATCACACGATATGATTTAAACTAAACAACTTTAATGACCCAGGATTTTGGTCATTTGAATTTGAATATTTAATTTATTTTAAATATTGAAAAGTTAATTTTATAAGTAAAACAGCTTAAATTTCAAATATAGCGTTTAATGTGAATAAAAAATGATTTCGAAAGCTGACTCAAATTCTGTTTAAATAAGAATGAAGATAGTAAAATTTTAAATTTGAATTAAAAGTGATTAGAATGGTTTTAGTAATAATTCAATTTAATTAATATGTGAAAATAGCCATCGAGACACTATCTCGGAATTTGACGAAATCAATATCATTGGATCCTTAATAGTGAATTATTGTATGTTAAAAAATTTCATGTCAATCGGACGTATCATTTAGCCATGCGATCTCAAAATGCATAGAAATTAATTAAAGGAATTTAAATTAATATAACTTTATTTTGAAAGTTAAATTCTATACATGATGGAATTATGCCTCGATAGTAGTTCCATTATTTTCGGAATGTAGGTATTTAGTATAGAATGCCAGATGGCACGCCTCGACTAGAGTTCTAAAATATAAAGCGTGAGTAGTGTTTGGTTACTTTTCTATAAAAGGACCTGTTAGGGCCAAAATTGGTCACTAACACCCAAATCTAGATGAAAGCACTAAGTGCCAGTCATAGTTCATAGATAGATTGTAGGTAGAGAGTATAAATGTGAAGAACAGTAAAAATTAAAACGGAAGCAGTAAAGAACAATAGATTTTATAGTGGTTCGGCTAACTCCGGCCTACGTCCACTCCAGAAATTTCCTTTTTATTGCTGTAATAATTGATTACAATTACAATCTAAATTTTGTTAATGGTTAAGTGCCCTAGCCTTAGAGAAGAGAAAGTCCGAGAGCCGAAAGAAGATCCCTTCTCTGAACTCCCTCATGTTATATTTATAGGCAAATCCTGAGTTGTTGGGCTTTCGAAGTGGTACAAAACCATCAAGACTCTTGCCGACCCATCATTACCGAGCCAACCTGACCAAACCACAACACCGAGCAAGCCATGTCGAGCCGCCATGCCGAACGACCCATGCCGAGCCGCCATGCCGCACGACCCATGCCGAGTCACCATGCCGAACAACCCATGCCGAGCCACCATGCCGAACGACAGCCGAACCGCCATGCCGAACGACCCATGCCGAGCCACCATGCCGAACTTCTCATGCCGAACCACAATGCCGAGTGGCATAACCTCACCTCAATGTCGAGCCTCATAACCTCACCTCAATGCCGAGCGGCATAGCATCACCTCAATACCGAGCGGCATAACCTCACCTCAATGCTAAGCGGCAAAACCTCACCTCAATGCTGAGCGGCATATCCTCACCTCAATGCCGAGCGGCATAACCTTAACTCAATGCCGAGCGGCATAACCTCAACTCAATGCCGAGCAGCATAACCTCACCTCAATGCCGAGCTGCATAACCTCACCTCAATGCCAAGCGGCATATCCAGGTGAATTTAATTCCTCTAAACCGAATCCATCATATTTCAACCTCGATAATCGTGAAGTCGGCTTAGTTAAATCCGTCTGTCTGTGGCCTTGCCGAAAGGCGGGTTAACATTAGCCCCATAAAACATGCCTTGGTGTTGGAAGGTGTGTTTTGAATAGCCTCAAATCCGATATCTGAAGTTTGTATGTTAGTTATATCCATACTTTCTGATTCATAATCCAATCCATTTTATCCAAATGCCATCGCCGTATCCTTATCCGAGTCTACGACTACTCTGGGACATCATCTGATTCCGAATCCAGTAACCAAATCCTTAGCCAAATCCATGTTCGCCTGAACTCGACAACCGAGTTCTAATCCATCCATATCCAACAACCAATAACCATGTCCATGACCTCTCCGGGTCGATGTCCAAATCCTGGACAGTTCTGGGTCCATGCCCGAATCCTTAGCTGTTCATAGCCAGTATCCAAATCCGTAACCTCTCCGGGTTCTTGCCAAGCGCAATCCATACTTAACGAACTATGTTAAGTAATTCCATGGAGTACCTGTTTTAGTGTCCCTGAATGCCAAATAATGTCATGGTTTAAGTCCTAAGCCGAATCCTGGTCGCTCTAGACCCTTGCCGAGCATAATCCATACTTGACGACCGGTAATAATAACCGATAATATATGGTCTATGTCCTAGGCCAAATCCTGGTCTCTCCAGACCCTTGCCGAGCATAGTCCATGCTCGACGACCTTTTAGCCAAATTCCAAAGGAAAATCTATTTGAAATCCAATTCAAAATCCAAATCCAACCAGAAAACCAGAAATCCATATCATAAATCCAAACCAAAAAACGAGCAAAACAGGGAGCTCAAACCAAACTCCAAAACCAAACCAGAAAAGCAAAATGCCCAAGTCAAAGGGAAAAAACAGATTTCACAAACCGAGGCATCTTGGTAAAACATCATCTCAGAGCATGCCTGAGGATTATCTCCAACCACGTACATGAGTAAGTGATTTAGCCGATTGCTCAGAGTTTATTACTTATTTCAAACCATCAAGATTAGTTGATGACCAACCGGCCACCTTTCTTGGGTCTCATGCCCTTGTCGTTCAAGGTGGACGGTGGTTGCTCCTATTCCACCGCAGCATTCCGAGTTCGGACATATTGTCGCAATTGACCATTCCTTATATCTCCTTGATTATGTCCTTCAAATGCCGGCAGCTGTTAGTATCAAGTCCGTTCAGGTCATGAAAAAGACAGTGCCTTCCTGACGTCCTTTCTTGTTCGAAGGACTCCCTCCTTGGTGGCCTTCGATCCGAAAGGCGATCTGGAGTATCCAAGAATATCTGCTCTAGTGTTGCATTTAATCCTGTGTAAGTGGTGAGCTATGGTTCTCCCCAGCGCTTCCTTTTCCCTTTATCCTTGTCCTTACCCGAGCTTTCGCCGGGTAGTCCTCCATCCTTAACCATGTACACTTCCTTTGACCTCATACCCAAACATGCATCCTCTTGTCGAAGAAATCTCTCAGCTTCATGAAAGAATTCCCCAAGATCCAATGGTGGGTCCCGTATCAATGATACTTTAAAATCCGAGTTGTCCCTGACTCCTGATACCGCAACCATCAGAACCATTGATGGATCCGACCGATCCACCGAAGAAACTGCTGCATTAAATCGAGTTAAGAATGTCCTGAGCGATTCATCCGCCCCTTGTTTAACTGACGTCGGCGTCATCACGTTCTTTGGCCTTTTTATGTAAACTCAAAACCGACTTAAGAACTTGTCCACCAGTTTCGTCCATGTTCTAATGGATCCATCCTCCAGCTTCCTGAACCACATGGAAGCTATATTAGTCAAGTACAGGGGGAAACCTCGGACCATAACCTCCTCTGCTGCCCCCAGCACTTCCATATGCCTAGTATACCTCATCAAGTGTTCAGTTGGATCCGCTTCCCGTTATACACTTCCAGAGTGGGCAGTTTGAAATCGGGTGGATTTCTAGCTGTCCTGATGTTCTCGTTAAACGGACTTTTGTTGACTTTCTCTGAATCTTTGTTTGTCAGACCTCCGCGAATAGTCCGCCTGATAATGTCAGCCAATCCGGCGTTTCCAACCAAGGGTTGCCCGTATCCATATTTCCAAACTGCCCTCCAAGTCCCCGAGGAAATTCTGGCACATATTCCTCATCACGTACTTCGGTATTCGTGTTGGCATCGGGCCATGTGGCGTCATCCAGTATCCCTCCATGAACTGGTCCAGCATTACCTGGTGGTGTGCCTCCGAGTCTTGGTCCATCTAGATTTTTGGTCGTTTGTTTATTGGGAGCTGCCCCCTGCTTAACCACTCCATCTGGCTGCTGGTTGGGTGCTTCTAGTCCAGTTCCAAGAACTTGGGCACCTGCAGTTCCTAGTTGTCCAAATTGCCTAAGAAGAGCCTGCATCATCTCCTCTTGCCGTTTCATCATCTGCTCTTACATAGAATTCATCATAACCTGCATCTCGTCCCGAGTTATGTAGACAGATGCATGGTCCTCTCCAGCTCCAGAAGAGGCCGCTTGACTTCCTTCCTGATTGCTCTTTTCCACTGCTTGCTTACTTGTTGGTGGTCTAGCTACTACTTTCTAAAATCCAAGTTCTCAAGCTTTTCAATCCAAAATCCAAGCTCCAAAATCCCCGAATGCTAGCTTTCTAAGTGAAAGCACCAAAATGTTAGGGCTAAAATTGGTCACTAACACCTATCCATACGAAAGCATCAAGTACCAGTCACAGTTAGGTAGAGAGAATAAATGTGAAGAACGGTAAAAATTAAAAAGAAAGCAGTAAAGTACAACAGATTTTATCGTGGTTCGGCTAACTCCGGCCTACGTCCACTCCATAAATTTTCTTTTTATTGCTGTAATAATCGATTGCAGTTACAATCCAAAGTTTGACAATGGCTAAGTGCCATAGCCTTATAGAAGAGAAAATCCGAGAGCCAAAAGAAGATCCCTTCTCTGAACCCTCTCATGTTGTATTTATAGGAAAATCCTAAGTTGTTGGGCTTTCGAAATGGTACAGGCCCATCAAGACTCTTGCCGAACGACCCATGCCGAGCCGCCATGCCGAACGACCCATGCCGAGCCACCTCGCCGAACGACCCATGCCGACCCACCATGCCGAACTACTCATGCCGAACCACAATGCCGAGCAGCAAAACCTTACCTCAATGCTGAGTGGCATGACCTCACATCAATGCCCAGCGGCATAACCTCAACTCAACGTCGAGCGGCACAATCTCACCTCAACGCCGAGTGACATAACCTCACCTCAATGTCGAGCAACATATCCAGGTGAATTCCATTCCTCTAAACCTAATCCATCATATTTCAACCTCGATAATCGTGAAGTCAGCTTAGTTAAATCCGCCAGTCCGTGGCCTTACCGAAAGGCATGTTAATAGGACCTCAACATCCTCCATTTTGCAAAACGCAATAGAAAAACACTAGCTGCCATTTTTATCATCCTCATCCAACGATTCACATTGATCATGACCTCTAGAGGTCGGATTGGCCTTCAACCCCAACTGAAGAATTGCTCAGCTATGGGCGATGTAGACAATGTACACTTGGTCGTGCTAATTCGACCTGTGGTAGTGGCATACTCAAGTCGATTGGAGGCGGCTATATTGGGTTGTTCTCGATGTAGAAGCATTATGGAGGGTAGCCGCGGGTGGTAGTGGGTCATGGAGGTCTAGGCTATCATTGGTAAACTCGTAGTGGCATGCGATTGATCGAGGCGGCAACACGATGATGATGAAGTTATGACGTCGAATTTTAAAAACGTGCGACTTGGAGATAAAAGAAGGTGATTAGGTTAATCCTAATTAATTTAAGTTAATTTTAATTTAATTATCTCTAAGTTCTAACGATCGTACCTTGCCTATGCAAGGTCCGATCGAGGCACCGTTTTGACCATTGTATTTGTATCTGGATTATCTACATGATGGTGTTGGAATCGTTAAATTTGAAGCTTATAGGAATTTGTGTTAAAATCGAACGTCCTTTCGATTTTAATTCAAATCGTAATGCTTTGGTGATAATTGGAATTTTGGTGAGTTAACTTACCTCTACAGACACACTTATATTTTATATAAGTGTGGATATTTTTATTGACGATTTTTGTTGCTTGTGTGGATGATTTATTGCTTTATCAATTGGTTTGGATTTATTCCCTCCATTGGAACGAATGGCCTTTTTATATATACTCGCCTAGTTGCGGATGACCCTTGTTATATGATTATAAACTATATGTGATGTAGGAAGATAGGTTAGAGGGACCCAACATGATTCCTCACCATTGTTGATTTTACTTTTGATATATATTATGATATATGATTTATCAAATGCAATATTTGATGACATGGACATGATTTTGCCTATTTAGTGCTATAGTAGGATCTAGTATTTTTGAATATTATACAGTTATGATTTTGGTCTAAACAGGAATTCAAAGCAATTTGGAAATTATGTATGTTTTAATGATTATTTATCATTATTAAAAGAGGAGATTATCTTAAATTAAATAAAGGCATGATTTTTGTAATTTTGAATTAATGGTTTTATGAAATGCTTTAAAGTGAAGTTTGTGTTTTATTTTAGAGATTTAAGGAGATTGTTGTTTTTAAATTAAAATAGAAAGCATTTGGAACTAATATATGTAAGATGTTTTATGTAAAATGAGTGTATTAAGTAAAAGACATATAAAAAGAGATTTTATAAATAGACATGTGATTTATAAAAGTATTATTTTATAAATAAAGTAATAGATTCATAAATAGAGTTTTATAAATATTAAAAATGGTTTTGTAATCAATTTTTGATAAATGGATTTATAAATATAATTTTATAAATAAATGAGATTTATAAAGGAATGGATTTATAAATAGAATTTTATAAATAAAGAGATTTTATAAAGGTAGGTTTTATAAAATAGAAAGGAGATTTATAAATATAGTTTTATAAATATGGAAATGATTTATATTGAAATTTAAATATGGATTTTCATAAAGGAAATGCATTCACATTTTAAAAGTTAAAATAATCATTTAAAGGAATGTTTTGAAAGTGATATTTTCGGATGGAGCTAAATGGTTTTAAAAGGGGATTTAAAATGTACTAAGTAACGAGGACACAGATTTCATCATTTCTTGTTGTGATAGATGTTTTTGAGAAAGCAAGGATGTCATAGACTAAAACACTGTTATTATAGTAAGTGATTTTCGAAACAAAGTGTTTTATATAGTGTACGGGATTTATATGAATATATACAGTTGAATCATTATACTAATGTTTTAGGTTGTAATAATTTTTTACGCACTATTGGTTTTGACCTAATAAAGATTGTTTTGGAAACTATGAAGCTTCCTCAAAAGATTTGTAAATATACTTATTATGGATTTGAGTATATAGAGATATTTCCTAAGTGTTGAAAATGAAATGGTTTGGAGATATACTTATACCCTCGAGATAAGTATATGGAAATATTTTCCAAATATCAAAGATTAAAATGGTTTTGAAAACATACCATTTTAAAAATATTTTGAGATAAATATTTGGAAAGTGATTTAAGTAATAAAAACTAATAAACATGCCTAGTGACTGCTTGTGTGCTATATTGTATTTTTGGCCATTTTTGGTTCCTTGACTTGATGTAGGAACTGATTAGTTGTGCTCTTAGTACAAGGCCAACTGCGTCGGCTTGATTACTGTTTGGTGTTAAGAATGATGACTTGAATAGGGTAGAGTGACTATGGAACTCCATTCTACTAAGCTTCCTTCTTGACCGAAGGATAGCAAGTAAAGAGTTGAAAATGTGATAAGTCTATGAAACTTGGTTTCCTTATGAGGTTGAGGGCCTCTTATCAATTGTTGGTCCGGAGAGACTGGGATCAGATTTATTCGAAACCTACTTCGGACCATCGTATGCGTTTGAAAGTGCATATTGGTTGAAAATGATGATTTTTGAAGATAGAGATCTTCATGATGTAGGCTGCTTAGCACTAGCCCCATGATTCCATATTATATATATGGTGGCAACACTCTTCATTCTAAAAATCTTAGATACAAGGACTTCTCGCTACTAATCCTAGGGTTGATTCCCAATAGGATGTAATAGGAGAGTGCCTTTAGTTTGTCCTATTCCTGGATAAGTTGTATCGACGATGTTGGACATTGCATTTATAAGAATCACGTATATTGATTTTTACAAACGTACATCTGTTTGGTGGTATAGGAGGCAATCCCTCTTACAATTAACACCCTTCTCTAAGACGTACAAACTCAGAGGTTGTACTTTTATGTAAATCAATTAATGTGTTGTTGGAAAGGGAAATGTGGCATTCAAAATGCGATTTGTTGCTTTGTGAAAGGTAATACGTTACCTTAGGCCCACACATCGGGAATGACAAAAATAGGGTAGACGCGGTAGGGCTATGTGGGGCGCTTCCATTAGGATATAATCATCAACATTCTAGATTACCCTCTATATATAGGGTATGTTGTGTATGCTTGTGGCCAATAATAAGTTGAAAATGACCGGGGTTATAGGATATTCGGTACCATATATGATAAAGGTAGGCTGGTTCTATGTTGGTAGAGGTTGGAGCCTCGGTACATTCTTCTAGAGATCTACCATCGGAAGGTAGTCCCTTACCTTGCCATTATTGAAAATCCATTCTCCAATACGAGTCTTTACGGTTTTAGTTGTAAACCTATTATGATGGAATTTAATAAATGTAACAATTTCGACTATGTTTAATGTATTTGTATCTTAGACACTATTATAACATCGGAAGATTTGATATGAAATTTTTTGGTTATCATAAGGTAAAAAACCATCAGTGTTTATGTATGGCATGATCTTACGAATACTTTTATTTTGAAAAGTTTTTATAGCTTTAAAATCCAATTGAGATGTGTTTTGTCATGCTAGTTTACCAGAATGATCCGGGCGTTATTTTCTTTCAATTCTTGGGTCAAACTAAGTATATTTATAGATTCGGTTTGGATGCTTTAGAGCTTCCGAAGACGGGCTAGAAGTCTTCAAGTCGTATTCACGTATATGTTTATTTTCTGCTGCATTGGCTATACAAATTATCAACGTTTGTGAGGACATATTATTATGACTATCCAGGCCGATGATTAGTTATTTGTGTACTCTGATTTGATGTATGTATATTACAGTTTCTCATTTGTAAAGATCATTGATATTATATTATATGTTGTTCTACTGCGTTGTGAGATTCTATGTTGTTTGGTTTTCTTCCTCTCTTCTCTCTTCTTTTCTTCCTTCTTTATTACCCCTAACTATTCGCCTTTTCGTTTAATTCGAGTTGGACATGTGTGGTTTATTGTCAGCTTGAAATGTGCGTAATTATAGGTCGTTACAGTTGGTATCAGAGCTTAGGTTAGCGAACACCTAGGTTTTGGTGCGGTACCCATTATAGATAGGGCCAGTAGCACCTTAGAATGAGTTTGAGTGTGTGAGCATTTATTTGTTAGTGATATAAAAATGTTTTATATTGTGTTGGTTGATCTATTAAGTGGCTTATGGGTTTTGGTTAATATGAGTAATTAGCGCTATTGATAAGTATCTCTAAACACTTGAACATAGCATTTCGATATAGTATAGTTTTGAAATTGGTTAAATGAAATAATTTTACCTTGATTATATTTTACATACAAAGGGATAATTTTTTAGAAATTATTATAGTTACATATGGTATATTGGTTTGATTAAGGTACAATGTTAATAAATGTTGTTTATTATATTCTAAACAAAGATAAAAATCTGTAGATTTATAGAAAATGAATTTATAAATGTGACTTGTAAAATATTGATCATAATGAAAATAATCAACATTTTTTGCAATGATTGGGATTTTCGACCCTCGAAAATTGACACCAATATATCCTCGGTATTCACATGTCGTAAATCCAAGTGCCAGAAAGCCCGAACTTTAGTGGTGAAAAAGAGAAGAAGATAGAACAAAACTAGTAATAGAATCTTATATGAATGGAATAACATATATTATTTCAATATATATGATCTTTAGAGCAGAAAATTTTGAATACAATATCAGAGTCTAACCTTAATTTAGCTTGCATGGTTATAAACATCTGTCCTTACAAACACATACAACCAAACATAACAAATGTAGTGGATAATAGAATACGTCCATACATAGACTAAGATCTCTAGCTCTCCTATGGAAACTCCAAGCATCTTTAACTAAACAGAAACTACTCGGATTTGACTCGGGTATTAAAAATAACCGGATCAGGCTTGATAAACTAGCGTGAGATACTCGAAAATTTTAATATATTGATTATGCTGATGTCAATCAAAACCTTTCAAAGGAAGGGTATCTCATAAGACCACGCCCGCACATAAATATAGACGAGTTTTTATCTCATGATAATCAAAATATTTTATATTGAAAAACACTTTAATATTATTATTAATGACATTGTTTTGAAAAAACTTTTCAAGTAGTATATCAAAACAAAGTACCAATATTCGGATTAAATCTTTGGTAATACATCTGCACTAGGTCAACTGAATATTTGATACCAAAGGGGTAGCTGAAATGTTTGCAAAGCATTACAGCTATTTTGGGACTACGATCAAAATCGTAAAGCTCGTATTGGGATTGGATTTCCAATATGATAGGGAACTAGTGGCCTTTTCCTTCGATCCATGCATAGCAAACATAGTTCCCATGGTGCCTTTATCACTTTTCTCGAACAAATCACTTGGAGCTATACTTGCTACACTACAAATATTCGGTAGCCTTATCACTTCTCACAAGCAAGCCATTATATTAAAATAAATGCCTTGAGGATCCAGATTCCACTGGACTCTTCCATACTCATACAACCGGTAGCCTGAATTCATCTCCAGGATGTGAGGCTTGTGAAGCTATGCTCAATTTTAACAAAGTCACGCTTTGCTATTCATAAAGCCGCGCTTTATTCTTCCACAAAGCACATTCCACTTAAAATGCCACACTGTCATTCCTTTGATCACTATTGACTTCCATGAACATACAACCTCTGAGCTCGTACATCTCAGAGGAGGGTGTTAAGCTAAGAGAAGTTACCTTCTCCGCCACCAAGCTTATGTATGTTTGTAAAAGTCAATGTTGTGATCTTAAAAATGTAATGTTAGCCATTCGTCTATACAATTTCATTCTCGAACTGAACGAATCCAAAGGCACTCCTCCTACCACATCCTCTTTAAGAAATCACCCCTAGGATCAGTAGTAATTAGTCCTTGCATTACGAAGATTTCAAAACATGGTAGGACCATTGCTATAATAAATAACTCTATATTGGGAGCGATCCAGAAAATATCAACAAGCAGTCCTTCCGCTATGATGTCTTCGGTCTTCAATACAAAGAACTTTTTCAGAATGTAGATATTATCTAAGTTTTTAACCTAGCATAAACCAATAGGAAACAGGGCAACCTTATGTAGACAGGATGGTTCAGTACTTAACCATAAAAGCTAGGAAAAGGGACTGACAAGAGCCAAGCTATACGACTAAAACAACAACTGGAATTAACGAGGCCGAGAGATTAGCATTCAGTCCAATCAGCAGCTGAATGTAAATCGCTAGCGACTTTCCATCAAAACATAGAAATAACAATAAAAGCCTATGAAAGCATCTCTAATTCTAAACTCTAGAAAAATCCTAAGTATTTAGATCATTAGACACCCATGCTTCTTCTCGAACATTCAAACCAACCATCCATAGATCACCACAAAAGAGGTAAGACGATGGCCCGAAAAACGAATCAAGTCTTTGGGTCGCTAGTGACCCATAGGCCATGGGTTGCCAACTATCCATGATTTTGGCTCGTTTTTCGAGCCAAAGCACCCTAGGTTGCCTCTAACCTACCTACGAGCCGATAAAGAAGAACCTGGCCCAGAAGCTCCCCGACCTCTATAAATGCCATCCCACTTGTAATATAAAGAGGATAACGAACCAAGTCTATGGGTCACTAGCTATCCATAGGCCATGGGTCGCCAGTGGCCCATAGACCATGCGTCGTCAACGACCCTGGGTCTTGGCTCGTTTTTCGAGCCAAAGCCCCTAGGTCGCATGTAACCACCTTCGAGCTGATGAAGACGGGCCTTTTCTAAGAAGCTCCCTGACCTCTATAAATATTATCCCAAATGCAACACAAAGAGAATCTTCTTCGGACTGGTTTTTGAAGCTTTGTAGGCTTTATTCTTCACTCTCTACCTCCCTCACAATAACCTCCAAAGGAGTACATTGTGATTCTCCAGTGGAGTCCTACTATGGGGATAAAACTATAATAAAACTATAAAGTAGAAATAGGCTTCATTAACAACCGAAGCACTACAAAAATTCTAAATCTACTTTACTTTATTGTTCTTTCTTTATATCTTTGATCTATGATATTGCTCTGTCAGAATAGGGCTAGTGCTTTCAAACTGTAACCAGAGTGTTGGTCCATTTTTTGGGTCAACATTTTGGTGCTTTTACTGAGAGCTTCAACTAAGGATCCAGATCTAGCTATCTACTTTGGATCTCACAGGTCCAGAAGTTAGATCCCCAATCTTTGTTTGAAGAACTTGTTTTAGAACCAATGGCTCCTAAAAGAAAAAGAACCGCCTTTCGAAGATCCATAGGTGCAGTAATAGCCGAAGAAGGAGTTAGTCTCCATAAGCTAAAGTAAATGGTGCTAACATGGGAAACTAGGCACCGGCATCCTTTAGTCAACATGAAGTTGTTACCAGAGATTAACCAAATAAGATGGCTGAGGAGATCAATCAAAAAATGGAAATTAGTAAAAAGGCTCTAATGGAGAAGCTCAACGCTCTGTTGACCTTACGATCAAACCCCGCCCTGAGGGTTGTGCTAAACCAATGACTACTGTAGAACAAGAGAATTCCTTCATCTCCATCCTACATAGAAGGAATGGAAAGTAGTCATAAAAAAGGGTAACAATAGGATGTGGCATCGAGGAGAATGAGAATACTCCGCCAGGCGCAAGGCAATCAATCTTGAATTTGAATCAGAGGGACAAAAACCCGTAGGAAGATATAGCTGTCAATCTCTCTGATTCAGAAGATGGAGAGCAAGGTAATCAAATTGAAGAGAACGTCAATGAGTTTGATGATGATAGAAACGTCCAAACTGCCCCAGTTAGGCCAACTACAAGCTAACATGGTCTTGTAGGAGTGGCTCACCCAGAGACAGGAGAGCCTCGGCGTTAACCCACGTGCCAAGACCGTTTGCAAAACCAAACACTTGGTGCAATGACTGATTGCCGTCCCCAGGACTACCGAACATCAGAGGCATACATAGCAGACACAATCAAACGGCTGATGGACGAGATTAAACTCTAAAATGATGGTGAGTGGGGATCCGCCCCAAGTCAGACCCTTTTTTTCAATGAGACATTGAATGAAAGGTACCTAGACAAATTTACTATGTCGACTGTTCCTTCCTACGATGGAACAAAGGACCTAAAACCCTATCTGTACAAGTATTGTTGGTACATGGACGTAGCCAATGCTCCAGACGCCGTTCGCTGCAGATGTTTCCTTATTTTTCTAGAAGGAGTTGCGTCTATGTGGTTCACCAGACTTCTTCCAAGATCTATCTCTACCTTTGACCAACTTGCAATGTAATTCCTTGACCAATTCAAGCTCAATAACGCACAACCAAAAGACGTTATGTCCCTATCCGGGCTAGTTTAAGGACACAATGAGTCATTGAGATCATTCATGAGCAGGTTTAACACTGTGGTGACAAAATGAGCAACCCCAACGAGGACATGGTTTTTATAGTGTTAGTGTGCGCTATGCATCCGAAAATGGAATTTGAGAAATGGATCAAGGTGAAGCAACCTACCAATAGGAAAGACTTCAATCTCAACGTAAGCCAGTACTTGAGGTTGGAAGAAACACGGGAGTTGGAAACAAAGGCTGCTGGAGTAAAACGGATGAACACCGAGCAGAATGATGCGATAGAAAATCAACGCACACACGATCCTGTAAATAACCAGGGAGTCACATGGAAGAGTTGGAGCCAGCATAGAAGAGATCAAAATTCTGACAAGAGAAATAGTGGTGGCAACAACAAAATATTTAGCTTAGGAGACTATACTCCCCTGAATGACATTGTAAAATATTATCTCGCAACACAAGAAACTGAAGAGTATGGAAAACCCCTTAGAAAGGAGGCAACGGAACAACAAAAGCGCTTAGGGAAATTCTACCGCTTCCATAAGATGCATGGGCACAATACAAACAAATGCCACAACTGAAAAACCTCATCGAAGGGTTAATCCGAGACAACAAACTTCAACAATATGTGAAGAAGCCACACAAACCCAATCAACCTAGCGTCCCTTAACCTCCAAGAGAGCAAAGAAATCAAGCTGGAACCAATGAAGAAGGATCGAAGCGAACTAACCAAAGGCTTGTTATCGGGACAATATCTGGAGGAACACATCCCGTGCAAAGAATTTGGGGGGAGATGGAGCGATATACGAGTCCATTGAAGCATGCTCCAAAGGAATCGTGTTTAGCAGTAGATGATGAAAATTCGACCAAGCAGCAGATTCTAAGCGATGACATAGTGTTACGTAGTACGATGAATGGTGATTGATAGTGGCAGTTCAGTCAACTTACTTCTCAAGTGAAGTTTTGACCCAATGAAGATTGGCATGAAAAGCACATCTGCATGCTAGACTAAGATTCAGCGGTTTACCGGAGAACCCATACAACCGGTCGGTACAATCGACCTACCTGTGGAGCTTGGAGAGGTTGAGCGACGAGTCACCCTCATTCAGACTTTTGTGATCGTGGCTGAAATGTCATCATACAATGCATTCTTGGGACGGCATGCATTAGCCGACTTTAGAATAACATTGGCCCAATGGTGCCTTACAATGAAGTTTTCTACCGAGCGCGGAATCAGAATAGTGAAAGTAGACAAAAGTGTTGCCCATGAATGCTACATCGTAGAATTGTGTGAATCAAGAAGAAAGAAAAAAAGGAAAGAATGTGGGGAGGG
This sequence comes from Allium cepa, assembly GCA_030765085.1. Lineage (NCBI taxonomy): Eukaryota > Viridiplantae > Streptophyta > Magnoliopsida > Asparagales > Amaryllidaceae > Allium > Allium cepa. The sequence goes on along the minus strand of CM060938.1, from coordinate 23,516,030 downwards.
CCCTCCACATCCATGATCCCTCTGAATAGCAACTACAGAGTTTCCCCTGGCTTGGGGACCATAGCCGATTCGACAAGGACTTGGATCCTAGGAAGAAGAGCTCAGGGGAGGATCGGGAAGCACTGACAGTGTTAACAGTGTCTATCACAGTTTGTATGGATGACCCAACATGGGTCCTGAAAATTGGGTCACATCTAGGAAACAAGATGCGATCAGAGTTAACCAAATTGCTTAATGCCAATTTGGACTTGTTTGCTTGGACCCACTCTAATATGTGTGGGGTGTCACCTGAATTTGCTTACCATGCGCTCAATATTGACCCCAGATTTACACCAGTAAAGCAGAATAGACGCAGCTTAAACCCCGAACGGTCTAAAGCAGCGCGGGAGGAAGTAGATGAACTGATGGCCAACGGCTTCATCCAAGATGCAACTTACCCTTAATGGGTATCAAATCTGATCCTAGTCAAGAAGTCTAATTGAAAATGGCGAACCTATATTGATTTCTCGGACCTCAAAAAAGCCTATCCGAAGGATAGCTTTCCGCTCCCAAGGAATGTTAAACTAGTAGATGGAACAACAGGACATGAGCTACTGCATTTATGGATGCGTACTTGGGCTATAACCAGATCCTAATGCATGAACTAGAGCAAGATAACACTAACTTCATCATCGATTTGGGACTATACTGCTATAGAGTAATGCCATTCGGCTTAAAAAATGCATAGGCAACGTACTAAAGGGTCGTGAATGATATTTTCAAATGCCAGATTGGGAAGACTATGGAGATTTACGTGGAGGATATACTAGTCAAATCTGAAGTAGCTGCTAACCATCTAGATAATCTCGCTGAAATGTTTAAAATACTCTGCAAGTACAGAATGAAGCTCAACCCACTTAAATGTCACTTTGGAGTAGCATCCGGGAATTCCTGGGATTCATAGTAAGTTGCCTGAGCGTCGAGGAAAATCCGGAGCAAATAACAGCATTACGGGAGGTCTAAAACCCTAAAAATAAGAGAGAAATTCAAAGCTTGAATGGAAAGGTCGTAGCATCGAGTCGGTTCATCTCTAAGCTACAGATAAGTGCATACTGTTCTTTAGTGCACTATAGAAAAGAGGGAAAAACTTCGAATGGAGTGAAGCTTACCTGACAGCTTTTGAGGAATTACTACGACACATGGAAGATCCCTTGATTTTATCGAAGCCGGTGGATGGAGAAGACCTATTCATTTATTTAGCAGTTTCGCAGCATGCACTAAGCATTGCTCTCGTGCGGGAAGAAGCGAGAATCCAGCGACATGTGTGCTACATTAGCAAACGATTCACCGGAGCTGAGAAGAATTACCCAAAGCTTGAAAAGCTAGCGTATTTCCTTTTGATCGCATCCCAGAAATTACGAACGTACTTCCAGGCTTATCCGATTAAAGTATTGACTGACCAGCCTCTGAAGCAAGTTTTATACCGGCTAGATACTTTCGGATGATTACTTAAGTGGAATATTGAGTTGAGTCAATACAACATCACATACCATCCAAGGAAAGCAATCAATGGGCAAGCGCTGGTTGACTTCATTGCCAAATTTACCATAAGGGACGACGAGAAGTAAATTCAGTTGGAAGCAGTCATGCAATGGAAGCTCTTCGTCGATGATGCATAAAATAACCTCTGTTTAGGAGAAGGGGTAATGGTTGAAAGTCCCGAGGAGCGAGCCATTAGCTATGGTTTGTGCTTGGAATTCACAGCAACAAATAGCGAAGTAGAGTATGAAGCCTTGATTGCTGGACTAAAGGTTGTGAAGGAACTCGGGATAAAATCTATTCACATATACAGCAACTTCCAGCTGGTTGTCTGTCATGTGAAAGGGAATACCAAGCACGTGGAAAAAATCTCGCCCCGTACCTATCCAAAGTACAAGATCTGTTAAATGATATCAAGCACTATACCATAACTCACAATGCATGAGAGCAAAACACCAAAGCAAACATCTGGCCAAGCTGGCAAGCTTTGGGGAAGTCCTGTCATTGGGATCGGTTCTGGTTGAAACGCTAACCAATCTAAGCATAGTCAAAATGAATGTGGACGGGAATCTAGACACTGCCGTCAAGCCAGATACATGGATGACACCGACAAAGGATTATCTACTTATAGGATCCCTACCAACTGACCAAAATCAATAGGAGAAGCTCCTCTGCAAGGCACCAAGGTTCTTGATATAGGATGGGATACTCTATCGAAGGGGATTCTCAACCCCTTCTTAGGTGTGTGAACGATGATGAAGCGCGACAAATCCTGAAGGAAGTACATGAAGGTGAATGAAGAGACCATACTGGGGGGCATACATTGGCAAAGAAAGTCTTTGATACGGATACTTTTGGCCAACAATAAATTGCGAAGCTTCTCATCATGCTAAAAGACACGATCACTGTCAAAGATTCAGCAAAATTAAGAGAACTCCTTCAACAGAATTGACACAAATTATCATCCCCTGGCCATTTGCGATATGGGGGATCGATCTGATTGGTGTCCTCCCAATAGCTAAAGGAGGAGCCAAATATGCTATAGGCGCCATAGACTATTTCAGAAAATGGGCCGAAACGAAACTACTAGCCACCACAACCACAAAGAAAGTTATTAACTTTGTCACTAAAAAAAATCATCTGCAGGTTTGGTGTGCCACAAAAAATCATCATTAACAACGTAACTTAATTCGAGACTGCTAAGTTCAAAGACTTCTACATGCGCCTTCGAATCGAGAAAATCTTTTTTGCAATGGCTCATCCACAAGCTATTGGGCAAGTGGAAGCAATAAACAAGATCATCAAATCCACCATCAAAAAGTGATTAATGAAGGCAAGAGGAAATTGGATTGACAAACTTCTACTCGCACTATGGGCATATAGGACAACAACAAAACGACAACTGGCCACACTCCGTTCGCATTAGCTTATGGTTCAAAAGCAATTATTCATGTTGAATTAGGGGTCCCCTCGCAGCGAAGGCAGAATTTTAATCAGACACAAAATGAGAAACTCCTACTCGAATCGCTAAACATAATCGAGGAAAAAAGAGAAGAAGCCAAATTGAGAACAGCCGCCCACCAAAAAAGGGTTGCAAAGTACTTCAACTCCAAAGTTCATAGTCAGACCTTCGAGGTTGGAGATCTTGTGCTCAAGCGAGTTTACCCTATACTAGGGAATTTCGAACCAAATTGGGAAGGACTGTATGTCATTTATCAAAAGCTCAGCGACGGGACTTTCAAGCAGGTTGTAGTTCCCAGAGCCTGGAATAGCGAATCCCTCCACCGTTATTTCATCTAAAAAACTATGTTATGTATCTTCCATTTTATATTTTTTAGCAAATAAGCCATCCCAGAAATGCCGGTTGCATTGTAAATAGGTAAAGAATCTACCATGCTTTCCTTAATAAAGCTTGCTTCTTGAACCAACCAAACTATGTTCATAATGATTACCCGCCGGTTCGGTAGAAGCGAATCGACTCAAACCGTTTGATCGACGGAACTCGATCCTTATTGCTCGAAAAAGAAAAATTAAAATACTCGCATTGCCCGGAGATAGGAAACGCCGAGATGCATCAAAAAATTACTTCCTCGCATGCCCGGAGATAGGCAATGTCGAGGAACATCGAAAACAAACTCCTTACGTCTACCGAAGATAGATAACACCGAGGAGCATTGAAAAACTAACTTCCTCCCATTGCCCGAAGATAGGCAATGCTGAGGAACATCGAAAAAAAACTCCTTGCATCGTCCGAAGATTGGCAACACGAAGGAGCATCGAAAAACTAACTTCCTCAAATTGCTTGGAGATAGGCAACGCCGAGGATGTTCGAAAACAAACTCCTCACGTCGCTTAGAGATAGGAAACACCGAGGAGCATTGAAAACTAACTTCTTCGCGTCGCCTGAAGATAGGCAACGCCGAGGATCGTCGAAAACAAACTCCTTGCATTGCCCGAAGATAGGAAACGCCGAGAAGCAACGAAAAATTACTTCCTCGCGTTGCCCAAAGATAAGAAATACCAAAGAATATCGAAAACAAACTCCTCTCGTTGCCCGGAGAAAGGAAACGCCGAGGAGCATTGAAACTTACTTCGTCATGCTACCCGGAGATTGGCGGTGCCGAGGAACATCAAAAGCTAACTCCTTGCATTATCCGATGATAGGCTACGCTGAGGAGCATCAAAAGCCATGCATCTCATAAGTAGCGCACTCAAGAATATACTCTTCGTGCTGCCCGGAGATAGGCAAAGCTGAGGAGTACCAAATTTAAACTCCTCGCATTGCCCGTAGATAGGAAACGCCAAGGAACACTAAGAACAAACTTCTTGCATTGCTTAGAGATAGGCACTGCCAAGGAGCGCCAAGGAAAAAAATCCTCACATTGCCTGGAGATAGGCAATGCTAAGGAGCATCCAAAGCCGCACAGTACACAAGAGAGGTGCTAAATCTCAAAATAATATCCCCTCATGCATACAATCTGGAATAATTGATGCTAGAAGGGAGGCACTTAATGATTAACAATACGTACCCACACGTAAATTGCTTACTTACTTGAATGCTGTCGGAAACTGAGAGTAAATGCTAAGGTCGTAAAACTTTCGAAGTATCGAAAATCAGGTCATGACTTAGCCATATTTTCAGTAGAGGTCATCTAAACTCTAAACTACTGGATACTTGAAAACTGTTTGGAGTAAACAGCCTTGTGAATTGGGAGGCATACACCTTTATCGAGATAGGATCGCAAATGCAATAAGTTCACAAGTTCTATCACTCCAAACAACAATAAATTCACAAGTTCTATCTCAAAGTTGTGTGAATTTTTAAACAAAAATTCAATAAAAATTTCTAAGTCTTAGAAATTATTAAAGTTTTGTGAATTTCTAAACAAAAACTCTCTAAGTGCTGTTAATTTCTAAGTTCTTCTACTTCGAGTGAAGGACTTTGGCTATAATTACAGAACTAGCAAAGTATGAAATGAAACAAGCACAAGTACACAGAGCATATATGAATAGATAGATAAAAATACAGTCAAATCATCATTGTATTGGTTGTGATTTTTTGTACATAGGGTCATAATGTGAGGGCCGTACCCACACAACAACGGTCAAGAAAGAGAAAATATAGACTCTACTGTATAGACGCATGGTGCAGACTCTGCACTTGAACAAAATGACACGAAAAGAAACAAAAACAAGTCAATCTTCTTACACACTGTTGGCCAAAATCAAGTCCATCCTCACACCAGCCACTCAACGCTTCTTGCCACTGCCCTCATTTCTGCATCTGGTTTGTAGCTTCTGCTTCTTTTCGATAGAGGTGTCGTTGCTAGTAATGTCAACATGCACTTCGGTGATGATCTCCTCCTCCTTCAAATGTTTTCAAGAAGAGCTTCCCTTTCCATTGCATTTCCGTGACTTCCAAGAGTTCTTCGAAGCTTTGATTGCCTCCACCTTTTCCTTCTTAATGGCAACCAAATCATGATGAGCCTTCTACGGCTGCTTCGTCTATGTCTCCTGCTCCTTAGCCTCTATAGCAGTTATGTCACCTTCCAAAGACGCTGAGGGGTCGTTCAAGCTGTTGAGCACCGCTATTTTCTCGGCCTCTGGCCCTGGCTGTAAACTAGAGGTGGATGTGAGAACTGGCGCAGGAATGGATAAAATCTCAGAGGATGTAAAAATGGAAGCAGGCGCAGGCGCCGAAGTAGTCGGTGCGTCAGTAGGAAAAGTGGATGGACCTATAAGAGCTAAAAGGAAAGCGTTAAGCTCCTCTTGCTCCTGTGGCATAAGATGGAGACTCCTGAATTCAGAAGAAACAAGGGCATTAACTACACGCACCAGTGGAAGGATCATGAACGGCGACTTCAAAGCCATCACCTTCGCCTTCTTTTGAGGTCTCCATCACGTGAGGAACAATATCAAGTCCTGAGCTCATTGGTTGGTCATGGAGTTTTTTGATGGTTCACCCCCACCGGAGGAAGAAGGCCTGGTAAACATGTCAGTAGTAGACATTAGGGCAGCATCAACGGCCTTCTTATCTCGCTCAACCCAAAGAATCTCCTGGCCCTTAAGTAGCGCCTTTTTGGACTCCTCATTGAGATAAGCATCCGACAACTCTTGATCTATGTAAACGTTGTCGCTCTCAACAAAGCGGGACAAGATCTCCTCCCAAACAAGGGCAAGAGTGCGCAAGCACTTCAGGCTGAGGTAACTAAGGCTCCCCTAATGCAACAGGGAGTTCACTTAAAAGTTCAGAATTGTCGTGTCCAACTTTTCCATTTTCTGATCAAAAAGCGTGTTGAAGGTCCAACTAATCTGCCGTCGCCGTAGCCTTCTCATTCTCAACAGTAGTTTTGTCAGCAATGAGCTATGCAAATTAAGCCTGTAACTTTGAGATGGTCTCGGCTTGATCAAAGATTGTTTTGTTGTGCCCCTCAACAATTAGATAATGGTTGGCGATTGTCTTCCATTGAGCTTCGATGGTAGTATTACGAGCGATCACTTCCTTTTTCAATTTCACCTCCTCCACAGAGTCTTTTTATTTACATCTCTTTGGATGATCTCGACCTTCTTAAGCACCTCCTTCAACTCCCTCATCAGTCTGGAAGTCCTCTTATTGTCCCGGAGCGCTGTTTCCTTCTCCTCCTCCAATTGTTTAATTTTAGCATCCCAATTGGCTAATGCTCTTTCAAAATCATCTTTCTCGTTTTCGAAGGAGAGGATCTCATGGTAATTATTCCCATTGGTGTCCGCCAGCTGATTGTAGAGCTTATCCCATTTCTCGACTTGCTCTAGGTCGCTTTGGATAGGTTGGAGATGCGGCATGAAAGAATCCCTACGAATGGGATGAAGGTCCATATCGAACTTAACCCCTCTTAAGAACTAACCTAGAGGCACGGCCTCAAGTTTAGGAGGGCCTGGAGGTAGAGTAAAGGCTGGACTTCAGTAGGGATGAGATGTGCCATAGGCAGCAGTGACAACGGAAGAGGATGAAACTGAGTTAGGGGCAGAATCACAGCAGAAGTGATGGGAAATTCCTGACCCACGGAAGTATGTTTCAAAGCAAGCTCCGAAGGATGAGAGCAATAGCCAAGCTTTGATTTCTTAGATGGCTCATTTCTATCCTCATGAGATCTTCTTTTCTCATACCCGCCTTTGTTTGAACGAGCCTTATCTCTCTCCTATTGCCGACGGGTTTCGGCTTGGATTTCTTTCCTTTGTCGGTACTCTTCTTCTGTCTCCTGGAATTGATGTCGGCTGTAGGAACGCTTCGGGTACCGCTGTGAATTGGTATAGTCCTCAAAGTCGTCATAGAAGCCTCGTCCTCTTGTCATGCTAGGAAGAAGGCATACATGAAAATTTTTAGAAGCATAACATAAGTTAAGCAAATATATGAAGGAAAAAAAAATGGAAACAAGTGTAATCTTAGTGCAACGTGCTGTGTTTCTAATATTGCATAAAGCATTATCACAGACCGAAACAAACGGCTGTCGAAGGTGGGATTGGACTGACTATGATCGTTATAAGCGGAAATGAGCTAGTTGAGGGCATGATATCGCCTTATCCGAAAGGAGTCATGTCGAATTCAAAATCTCCTTTCATGAGTGCATCGGAGTCAACAAAAACGTCATTGAAATCTCCAAGCCCTACTCCATCATTCTTTCCCGGAGAGTCTAGGTGACTTTCGATCTCAGGGATTTTGCCTTCATCACCTACATCAGGAAGAGATAGACTCGGGGGAACGGAGTTCATTCCTCGAGTCTCGTCATGGGACTTTGAATCGCCGCCATCAAATTCTGACGAGAAGTAATCACTAGCAATGGTTTCATCGTTGATACTTTCAAATTCTCCCTCTTTCTTTTCCAAATTCACTACAGCCTTTCCTTCTCTGTTTACAAACTCTTCTTCCCTCTCCTTCGAAATTGGAGGCATTCTAGTAGAACAACTTAGACCAGCCATAGTGACTTCTTCCTCCTCATGAGCTTCGTCAAGTGATCCTCTGGATGGGCTACCTATCTCCTCACCTTCCTTAGGATTGTGGGATAAAGAAGAGGATCTTGTGTGAGCTCTGGCTTGACCGAGAGAGGGAGCTTCAATCTAAGCAATGGATCTACCCGGAGCTAACAGTCCGCACCGATGTAGGTTCTCATCGGTCAGCAGAACTTTAACGCCTCTTTCCTCGAGACTGACGGCTTTTAAAGTCTTGCAAACTTCATTAAGCGTCACATCTCTATTCGGCCTTAAGATAATTGCAAGAGATGTATAATCAGTTGGAGACTCCATCACGACGTTTTGGAGCTCGATGAGTAGAAAAAGAGAAGCTTACCCCTAGTTGTCCATCGACGATTGAACCCCCTGAGGCATGTAATGAAGAACTAATGCATCTTAAACTGTGATAGATTTCTTTGCAATCGCAAGATGATCTTTCGGTTCCTCTGGGCTTCGATTATGATCAAAGAGGGACAGTCATCTCTCCTATTGAAAGCCAAGAAATACCACAACTCAACAAAACTCGAAGCGCGGTGGAACATCCGCATGAAGAGGACGTGCAAGCATGGATGTTATAGCCATTTGGATGAAGTTGGAATGTGGCAATTCCCAAGTTCATGAGTGTTTCGCTAAGAAACCATTGAAGCGAGGCATGGCTCTATTCAAACACATGTATCTATTACGAGCATTGTACCCTGAGGGAGGCATATAAGCGAACTCATTATTCGTAGCCAAATGCACATCAAAGATTCCCATGCTGCATATATATATTATGAAGAACCTCAGCAGAGACCACTGACGAGGCTCGTTCAGGTGGTTTGAGCAGAACTAGAATGTTGGGAGGTGTGCAGTCCACGATGGGCCCAACCGGAACTAACTGACTGTGTTGGGCTTGTGAGGTGGATGATGATTTAGCTTCGAAGAGTCTCGGGCTTCGCTCGCTTGACTTATGACATGTAGAAGGCTGCTTCATTCTATATAACAAAACTCGCATCCGAAAATGGTCAGGTAACTCTATCCAAAAATTCACAAGTTTCCTCAATCACACTTGAATTCCAAATAAACGCTAACTTGTAATCGACTTATCGGACTTCAAGTGCGAGCTGGGGCAAGTGTGCAAGTGCAGTGTGTTGTCTATATGGGATGAACTCGATGCTCGATGCACTGCAAATTCTCCATCCTATGTAGATAGTTCGCTCACAGTGGAAAAAGAGGAGAACTTCCCGTGTCAGTTCGTTTTTCAATTTCTCGTGTACACTTACCCGTTATCGATCAATAATCAATAATGAATCCATCATCTAAAGCGATAAGGGAAACCCTTCCCATTATAGGAGCAATAAATATGGAATAACCAAGTAGGATAAGCCCAAGTTCTCTGGAAGAATCGGGATAGACTCGTAATACGTCGTGCAAGTAGCATCTGAAAACTGGAGACAAGTCAATTCTGGTCTAATGGACGAAGATAACAAAACGCGTCAAACCTTGGGCCAAAACCCGTATGTTACTCCAAGAGGCAACTCGAGACTACATTTACTATCTTCCTCCATTATACTACAATCAACTCGAACTTCTTGTGATCAACATCACAAGTGAAGGCCAGGACATTAAATTATTGTACCAACATAGCAATTATCAAATCAATCGAGCAAACCCACTTTAAACCGATTTAAAGGCACAAGAAGAATCAAGAATCAAACTTAGTAAACTATGGATTGGATCGTTGGTAGGCTAATGATGTGTCAGTAACAATCGAACAGTGACCTAGGGTTTGGATTCAGGAAAGATTGTGAATTCGTTAGGGTTTCATGAAAGAAGCAACGCTTGAAGGAATCGTGGACTCAAGTGAACGAGTAGATCGAATCGATGTTACGGTCACTTGGATTTGAGTTGCGGGAGAAATGAATCGCTGAAGGAAAGATCGTGTAATGATGCAAAGTCAGATTGAGTCAAAGTGAAGAAACAGGGTAGGTTCAAGTATAAGTAGGCAGGAAGAGAAGGCAAAATTTTTTGCTAAGTGATCGGGTTGCCAATGACTCAACCCATCATGGGTTACCAGCGACCTGACCTAGCTTTATAATAAAAAATTTATTTCATGCAGATAGGTCTCTAGCGTCCCATCTCACATGGATCTCTAGCGACCTACTAAAAAATGAGAGAATGATGACAACAAAAGATGCATATATTCATTCAAAGGGAAAGAAGAAAGAAAGCTTCGTCTATTTATCTCAAACTCGATCGATTACAACTATTCGTCATTCCAAGGCATGAAGGGAAGCTACAAGTGGAGGTGTGATATATTATGGCAGATGATAGCGGTCAGAACCAAAGAAAGATGACTGATGATGTTGGGCTAACATATTCGCAAAGCTCCAATACAATTACTTGGAAATCAACAAATGGATATTGAAAACGATAACTTCTAGAGCACGCCTTGTTTGCAACGAAGAAGTACTCTTAACCCAGCAGAAACCAATAGAAAATATGACAACCTTGTGTAAACAAGATGGTTTAGGACTTAACCAGAAAATTTAGGACCAGGGACCGACAAGAGTGAAGCTATAAGACAAAAAATGACTTGAATCAGCGAGGCTGAAAGATTAGCATTCTTTCAGTCCAATTAGCAACTGAATGTATGTAGCTAGCAACTTGCCATCAAAACATTGCAACAACGATACAATGCTATGAAAACATCTCCAATTCCAGACTACAGAGAAATACTAAGTACTTAGATCATCAAAGACCCATGCTTCTCCTCGAACCTTCAAACCAACCAGCTGTGGAACACTACAAAAGAGGCAAGATGCTAGCTTGAAAAACGAACCAAGTCTATGGGTCACTAAACCCATGATTTTGGCTTGTTTTTCAAGTCAAAGGCCCCCTGGGCTGCCTGTAACCTACCTGCAAGCTGATGAAGACGGGCCTGGCCCAGAAGCTACCTAATCTCTATAAATACCATCCTACCTGCAAGACAAAGAGGATCTTCTCTAGATGGGTTGCTGAAGCTCTGTTGGAATTATTCTTCACTCTCAACAACCTCCAAAGGAGTACACTATGATTCTCCAGTGGATTCCTACTCTGGAGATCTAATCTAGCTAGGAAACAATCAAAGTCTTGTAATCAAACAAATCTTGTAACAATAATCAGTCTATAATAAAACTATAAAGTGGACGTAGGCTTCATTAACAGCTGAACCACTATAAAAATTCTCTGTCCACTTTCTTTTATTGTTCTTTCTTTATATATATGATTTGTGATATTGCTCTGTCAGAATAGGGCTGGTGCTTTCAAACTCTAATCAGGGCGTTAGACCATTTTTGGGTTAACAACATACATCATTGCCACATAAATATAATGTGGGGGTAAACCCCTAGGACTCATGACAACAATCCCTATGTTCTGAAGATCTTTGGTGTTCAAAAATCATCAACTTCAACATGTCTTCACTTTCGAACGTATACATTGGTTCGAAGTGGTTTTCGGATAGGAATTACCCAAATCCACCCTTGGTTCCTTCGCACCAATTAGAGATTAAAAAATGTTAAGTTCATATGTGATTATCAATCATCAATCAATGCAATTGATCTTTTTGTTTATTCATAAATATCTCTTAGAGATATATTAATTAAATTATTCCTTTATCTTTTTCAAAGTATATGGAATCATCAAGCCTCATTTTACCAAGTACTTTGGTCAATTAAAACCTTTAAAATTTGGAATAATTCTAGATCATTTTGCTCTATTACTTATAAAAATATTTCCAAATCATTAATTAAATCTTAATCAAATATTTCTTACTTCCAAAACATAACTTTTAAATAGGTCCAAAATGATGTTATTTAAGACATAGTTTACTGCAAACCTAAAATAATTAATTACAAGTGTAGGAATTAAAATAATTCCAAACCATTTATTTAAGTCTCATATTGGAAAACATTATTTTAGAGCATCCGGGCTTTCCCTTCGATCTGTTCCACTCCTCATCTAAAAAAGGAAACTATGCCAGGTAAGTTCAGGGCACATGTTGCTCCATCCCTAACGTTAGTTACATGCCTCGTTTTACCTTTCTAGATCTCACAAGCGTGACAAATGTACTAGTCGTTTTCGCATACTCCTTTCATTTCTAGAAATGATTTGTAAAACTTCCAAATTATTATTTAAAACACTTATTCATTCATTTAAAAACACATATAAAAGATTTTGGAAAGAATACTTAAGTTTAAAGCCATATTTTGAAAGTTACTAAAAATTGCCGCAAAAAGTGCTACGAATAGTGCTTTAAACGCTTATTTAATAAAAACAACTTTTCTATCATTTAAAAATTCATTTTTATTACTCAAATATCTTTCAAAACATTTACAAAATTTATTTCATATTTTTAAATATTTAAAAATTTCATTTTAAATCTGTTTTAAATTCGGGTTTTAAACTTCAAAACTGTGATTCTTCTGAAAACTTGTTTTACTCATTGTTATCCTGCCTTTTGTCAAGACCATGATACGAAGGACTTGACCAAAGACTGAAGACAATCCATTCCGGAGATCACTTATCTACAAGTTCATGATGGATATAGGAAAACTTGGTCCTAGTTCGAATCGGGCCACAATTAACATGACATGACAAATAGAGCCATGCGAAGCGAAATTCCAGATTTCAGCTCAATCGGAGTTCGTATGCTCAAGCTATGGAACTATAAAGATCCGTGAGAAACAAGCTATTCTCGTATCCATCATTCATATCCATCATCTCAAATAAATCAACATCAATACGAAATGAGCATAATTCAACCACTCGGCATCCATCATTCGTATCCACATGGTCAAGCTCGTCACGATGGACTTTGGCACTTCCTAGATTGATCACACTGCACTTAGCTAGCAACTGCACTTTTTGTACGATCCCCTACTTGATTGATATGAAGAGCACAGCCTACGATCGATACGAAGGTGGAAGTAGGGCATCGGTACCCAAAGGTAGCAGTCTCACCATAATCCACAAATAAGGGATCGCCACAATACGCGCATGCCATGTCATTGATGTGAAGGGATCGATATGAAGGTACCGATATGAGGGCTTCAACCACTCCATGTTTGTAACCTTGATCGATCAATAACTCCACAACCATAACTCCAAATGCAATGAGATTTTCACAGCAATTTGCTAAACACATCAGGAACCTTCATGATTGATCGCAGCTGGATTGGAACGATTTCTGAACGATACGAAGGGATGTTGGATCGACCAAGGATCGATCTCAAATGACTCTAGATCGATCGTGTGGGCTCATCTCGGCCTGAGAAAGGGTATTCCGAGATCTATAGAAGATATTTTCAGTTCCACACCTATAAATAGCACTTCTATTACAACTAAAAAAGGACTTTTGTGTTGCTGCTTGACTTAAATTCCATTGTAATTCAAGTGTTAGCTGTTGTAATATTGTAACTCTATTTCTAATTAGCAATAAGCATCAAAACCTTCAAAGTGGACATAGGTGATAATGTCAAACTACTATAAATTCTTGCTCTCTTTCTGTTATTGTCTATTTTCTTAGTGTGATTGTTAGATTAGCCTTATTTTTCATTTTACTTCTTCATTTTAATCTCTTCAATTGCATATGACGAGTATTGTGCCCATTTTTGGTATAAACACTTTGTTGCTTTCACTGAGAGGGGAAGATTGTCAACTCTATTTGGATCCCTTTGCCGCTACTGGATTGCATAAATCCCCGAAAGAGATCCAGATCCATCTTCTTGTGGTCCCTCCTATTTTATTCAGATCTAAGAAGAACTACATTCAACATGGTGCATACTACCCGAACTGCTTCCAACGCCACTGATCCATAAGGAAGGGATAGGAAAAATCCCACGCAACTAATTACTACATGCCAGAGCTCCAGATCCATCTGGTCCAGTAATTAGAGAGGAATACTAGACCCTCATGCATGAACTCAGTCAAATCCGTCGAGAACTCACTCAACAGATCCATGCCAACATTGAACTTATGAACTAGCTGAATGAAGAAAGGCAAGGGAAATCTAGAAGGGAGCATACTACTTATTCCTTGTCTAAAATCTCGGCGTCATCTGACTTCTATCACATATCTACACGCCGCTAATCAGATGAGAATTACGCGGAAGCCTCTGGGCACTCGAATGCTGCAAATCCTGGACAAGTTGGTGTAGGTGTTTCAACGGAGCATGAAGCTGCACCCTCCTCCCGAGGAGGGACACTTCCTCACAACACTGCTCATGACAATGCAGCTGGTGCTATAGATCTAGGTGCTGGGATCCAGAACGAACCAGATCCAACCCCTCGTCACCGCACTCATGCCTAGGATCCACACTTCCATAGTGCTTGGGAGCCAAGGAGCCGTGGAACAGACCGTAGATAGTGACCGGACCATTCTTGTGACATGGAACCCGACCATGCCTTGGCCCCGAATCTCCAGATGCCTGATATTCCAACTATGATACACCAAATGATTAGGGAAAGTCGAGGCCTTACCAATGATGATTGAGGAATTTCTAGAAGTCACACCCTATTCAGCGATGACATTTTACATGTAGAGCCACCCCGTCGATATAGAGCATGGAACAGTGTGAGTCTCTGTCGCTATTACATATAATTGGCTTTCATTCATTTAGTCTTCATTCCTCTTGAAGTTTGTTTATGTAATTCGAGAATTTGTACTTGTAATAAGGCAACTATCTTTGCCATGATTTCCTATTTCAATAATAAAGTGCAGACTCATCAAGCCAGATTAGTGATTCCTAAATGCATGATGCAACCGCCATGATGTACGAAGAGTCGAGTTCCGTCTTACGGTGGTACTCATTCAAATAGAGAGTGATTGTGATCCAACCGGTCACTCGATAAATGAAACACCGAGCAAAGGGGCAAATAATAATCAATTAAAAGAGAGTTGAAACACGACAATTCTCCAACAAACTTCAGCTCGCAGAGTGCGAGCTGAAGTGCAAACTCCAAAATTAGGACGTGAATCGACCGTCCAGTCCAAGAAGGATGGACCTGTCCATCCATGACCTCTGTTACATGGCTCAACGAGGATGGATCCATCCATCCATGACCTTTACTCCTTACTTGGCTCGAGGTGGATGGATCCATCCATTCATGACCTCACCTCCTTACTTGGCTCAAGGGGGATGGATTCATCCATCCATGACTTTGCTTCTTCCATGCTCGAAGAGGATGGATCCATCCATCTATGACTTTGCTTACTGGAATAAGAAGGATGTGATCCGACCATCCACGACCTTAACCAACTCTTTATTCCCAGAGTAGGAGTAAGATCCTAATCCTTGAAAATATGTGATCAACTGTCTATCAACTGACTATAGATTTCCGAAGTGTGAACTAGAGTGTAAACATTAAACAGGTGTGATCGACCACCCACAAAATAACTTATGTCCCCAGACTGTGGACGTAATCCTAAACAATAAGTAGGTGTGATCGACTGTCGACATACAAATCCAATCCCCATAGCGTGGATGCAAATACTAGCAAATGAGCGAGTGTGATTTGGCCTCTCAAACTCATGTTACTTTGAATTGGTTCCTACTAAGTTAAATCGAAGTTGGTGAAGGTGGAGTACGACTACCAACTAACTACTTCAACTATCCCTAAAACTGAGGGCATAAGTCAAGTACCAGCCATTGGTCGAGACAACACAACGTTGGGACTCAACTCAACATTTGATTATGACCCGAGGCCATGACCTTAAGATTTAAAGACCGAACTCAAGCTCAACTCAGAGACTAAAGCTTCATGCGTACATTGAATGTAAATGTGAATGCATAAGTACTTAAACAAATAAATGCAGATTATGCCAAATAAAAAAGGAATTTTATTCATACTCTTCTTCAGAAAAGAAATACAAAATCTATCCAAGAATTCCTATAAATGGAGGGCCAAGCTCGCATCTATACATAGCCAACAAAAAGGCAAAAGGAAAGAAGCTTATTCTAACCATCTACAAAAGCGGAAGTCCAAATGTAAATCTACATCTTCGATTTCTTGTCCTTTCAGTTTTCTTTGGCGTAGACCCACTCTAGCTACCGTCCAGACCTCTTCTGGAACCCTTGCCTTCCCAGCTTGCTTTAACTGGCTTATCTCTGACCGAGGGAATTGATGCAGTCTCCCCTTGGGAGCTCATGGGGATCGACATATCCCTTGTGTGTGAAGTTAGTAGAACAGAGGCACTTTAGATACCAGAAGAATAAGGCACGCTGGTCTCAATTATGGTGCCACTTGGAGAAATTACGAGAATCGAGGTCAGGCCAGGACCCGCCATACCTCCATTGACTCAAAGATCCTGCTTCATCTCAGCCTTAATTTCCCTCATTATTTGTTCCTCTCGGTCCACACGCTCGCTCATTAGGATACTTCCAGTCGGACCCGAGATGCCTATAATAATAATGTCTTCATCCACATTAAAGGGCATCTCAATACTCGGATCACTTTGGCGGCTGAGAGGGGATTCTATCAGTTGGTCGTCAAATGTACAGCAGCTATCATGCATCTCCCCAGCTGAATTAGTAATCGTCACGGTTGGGGCCTCTGTTATTAACGCCTTCTATTCGTGGTGAATTTCTTGAGTTGCATAAGGGTTGGCCGTTGCAGAATCTAAGGCTGAATAAAGATAAGAGAATATATTAGAAAAATCCTCTGATAATATCGTTGCATTTTGAAGAATAGGAGAAGTGTTCGGAGTACCTTCCTCAGACTGGCTCCCCGGTTGAGCCAACATGCCTTCCGAGCTGTGCTCATGACTGGAAAAAGATGTGGCCTATCGCGATCATACCTCGGGATGACTAGGGGGTTGGTAGAAGATGTGGGTGCAGGTTGAGATGCTGGGGGCACCTCAGATGTAGCGTCATGGTGTTCACCCCCAGATCCTTCTCCGGCCTTTGGGTATTTAGCAGCCAGGGTTTCTTTTTGGAGCGAGATAGTTGTGTCATGAAGGACTTTGGGCTCATCTCCAATCAACACTTGATCTTCCAATTCAAATTTATCGATAGTTGCAACTTTGCGGATCACCTTTTCATCTTTAACCAAACGGTTCCAGGCCTTATATTATTGAGTTCAAGTTGTGATTCCTAAGGACCTTTGCATTGTAGGTGAATATGAGGTCCTTAAATTCACCTTCCACCTTGGCCTCGATGGCTTTTACTTCCCTATGGACCCTAGTGTCAGGTTCTGCGGCCTTTACGTTTACGGTTCCCCTCTCTTCTGTAAGCTTCACCACCTCCTCGCATGCTTCTTGGGCAACCTTATTAGCTTCATCTTTTTCACTGGTGGCCTCAGTTTGCTTTGCCGTTAATTCAACGACTTCTTTTAATGGGTATCCCTTTCTTGAATGATTATGGTGTGTGGTGCCACATCTCTTGCATCAAGTCCATATGGGTTTTTCTCATTTCTTCCATGGACTTCTTAGCTTCCTTAGTTCTCTGGTTAGCCTCCACTCAGCTTTTCTTGAGGACTCGAGTTCATTGGAGAGCACCTCTATTATCTTATCCTTGTGAGAAAGACCGCCCTCCAATTTCTCAATCGTTTTAGCTCGTTCAAAGGACATAGCCGAGACTCGCTCTGCAGTCTTGACCTACTCATGGTATTGGCTGTATGCATCATGCACATAGTCTTGCACTAGTTTTTCTGTGTCATTTGGGATTTTCTTCAAGTTGGGGGGGAAATGGAAACCATCGAAGCATATGTTTGGAAAATCCTTCTTTATTTTAGCAACGTGGATGGCTCTTTCCCCCATTGGCTCTATAGAGATTTGTTATACAACAACGAGAGCGGTCGTTTCACTTCTATGGCACTGCTCGTCGGTTTTTGGAGCGTGAGATGGCACTGTTTGGTACGAAGGTTCAGAAGAGGGCCTGCTATGGCCAAAAGGTTTGGAAGGTGCTTTTGGCGGTGGAGATCGTGACCTGGAATGGTGCTTGCTTTGGTGTGATTTTTCTTTTTCCTTGTTGCAGCGCTCACATTCTCGGCTAGAAAGGTAGCCATGGCCATAATCTCTCTCACTCTCATGGCGATGTGATTCAGAATGCGATCCAGACAACTGGCACGAAGAGTGGAGTTTATCAAGCATAGAACCTTATTTAACCATTGTATCTACAAAAAAGAAGAAGGAAATCAGTCACCGTTGGATATTGAGAAGCACATAATGGAATGTCGTGTAATGCCGTGAAGTGCATGTATGCATGTGTAAACCCTCCAAATTACCGGTTGTAGTAGCTTTACTTATTGGAGATGACTCCTCTATATCTATTGAAGTTAGGTCTGTGCTTGTTCTTGAAAAGGATTGGAGCCCCTCAAACCTAAGATAAGGGGATGACGGTATGTCTAGCTCGTTTAGCGAGCTTTCTATTTGTTGGGAAGAGGTCTCCAGACCTATGGAGGTAGTCAAAAATTGAGTTTCTTTGGTAGTCTTTCACCTCTTTATTATATAGACAGAAGCTTTTCCTTTTCTCTTTAATTCGAATGGCCAAGGGCCCTACGGAGGCACGACCGCAGGCTCATGACTAGCTTCTGTACACTCAACATCACGAGGTTCGATGATTATTATGCTGGACACGGCCTGAGCTCCCTCTACTTGGGCATGGCAGGAGCCCATCTTCCACCTTGTCTTGCTCGGGCTACTCTTGGAATTCCCGTGAGCCCTATGCTCTGTCCTTTCTCTAAAAGCCCGACGGCAATCAAATTGTTGTCAGTGAGAACTTCATCTATTTCTCTTAGCTCAACAAGCACCACTTGGAGTGTTCTCACTATCTATTTATGTTGCACTCCTTCGGGCCATGGAATAGAAGCTGTAAAAGAAACACAACAATGTATTTAGCATCGATCTATATTATCTAGTTATGGTTAAATAATGAAACAACTAACAACACTTACATTTGGCCATCCATCGTTTGGCAAATCCTGGAGCGCATCTCACTTAGAACCACTTCATTTTGAAGTAGCATAACTTGCTCCATGTGCCTGCCACCACTTGGTAGTTCCTAACAGCCTCCAAGAGGGTGAATAATGGATTATCCGCTCGACTCTTCGCATTGAATACATATTTGATCTCGTTGACAGTTGGGGGACGAAGGAAATATTCCATAAATATTATGTACAAGTTGTTGAGTAACGCGTATCCATTCGGATGAAGCTGAGAAGGCACGATACTCACATGAAACAACACGTCTTAGATGAATTGGTTGAATGGGGGAATTGTTCCTCCCTAGCTCATAAATTGTTGCATGCAATGAATACCTCAGGGGATAGTGTGCTCTATCTTCCAAACCTGGTAGCCGAACTTTTTCAAAAGACAACCCATGCCTAAGGAAAATTCTACCTAGCACTTATTATGTAATCTTGGACTAGATAGAATCTATTGGATTCATTATCACCACTACATCTGGCAATTCATCCAGGGCAAGATTCACTATATCAACTGGGACGTCCGCCCTACTTATTCTGGACAATGGAAGACTTTGAGCTTCTTGCTGTTCTGAGCTTCCAAGATCCATAGTTATTAAACTCAGTAAAAACCACTGTTAGATGGTAAAAGAACCCGTATCCCCTAGTGCAAAGTGAGTGATCGTGTTGTGTGGTGAAGTGCTGCACAGTACTCTAAAAATTCTACAAGATTAAGAGATGATAAAGAGACGAGACTTCGAGATTCGATAGGAGCAACCATTATTGCTGACCGTCTCAACCATGCCATTCCGACTTCGGAGAACGATCCATATTAAACCTTATTATTTTTAACAAGTCACAGTTCCATCGACGAGCTTTGAAGGATAGTCATATATACGGTTCTACGAAAACTCCAAATACGCAAGGCTAAATGCTTGTTGGAGTCCATTGTCCAAATGTGCAAAAGATATGAAATATGTATCCATCATTATTTATTTCGGATCATCCCTCTAAAGCTAACATTCGTATCAATCAAAATAATCGGTCTGATCACCAGTTCGTATAATCAAGCACGTTGTATCGATCTTCCCGTATCGATCACCCTATATCAATATGAGTTGCTTCATCTCAGATCGATCATCTAATTATTCGTTCCGCATCGTTTCCAGATGCCCACTTTTCTCCTCGATCATGGAAACTACTTTCCACCACATCTATCGACACACTTTTTCATATCAATCGCATATGCAATCTAGTGAATCGATCGATGACAATTCCTTCACATCCACTATCTCTAAAACATCATGCATCCAGATTGATACCACGTCCATCCCCTCGCATTGATGTGAAATCACCACATGAATTGGCCAGATCCGGAGTCAGTGACTCTGTATCCTTTTTTCCTCTCTAGCTAACCTCCTTCTTCTCCAAATCTCCAAATTTCCATTAGCAACGCTCTCCACTCCACCTTAGTTACCCTTCGACGACAACGACGCTAGAGATGGCGAATATGGTGAACGAGGAGGCACGCAAATCGAATCCCACCATTATAAGCAAGATTCAATCAATGATTTATCTAAGGTTTAAGGGGATTTGGATTGAGTAATGCACGTTATGGTTGGAGACGAAGAAAGGTTCTTCTTTTTTTCTTTTTTCTTTTCTTTGATCGGTATGAAATAGTAAGATGAAAAAATATGCTAAGTACGAAAAAGTATTTATACTCTCTTTGTATCCAACATATAAAACAATTTGTATCCTAGTTTTTATCACTGATTGAATCGGTCAAAAGCCCATCGATATGAAATGTACTACGTACTTCTGTTTTGATCATTCGTATCCATCGATGCGAAATGCATCTAAATCCCTATATCTCGTATTCATCGATACAAATCCACTCTAGTGCACCCTAGATCGATTCAGGAGAGGATCGATACGAGAAAGGCATCAAAACAACCATCTATAATTGTTAAAACTCAAATTTAACATCGATCCAGGAGTGGATTGATATGAAACTCGATCCAAAAGGAACCATCCATCAATGGCAAGAACTTTTTTCACCAAGATTCTTTTTCATTTTAAAGAAAAACTTGACAACGACCCATGAACGTGCTAGCGTGAATGGGAGTTGGGTCCAAATACATACATGTACCTACATGCTATATTAACATTTGAATTTTGAAGTTAACAGGAATTGAATGCTCATTTGGTGACAACCAGAACAATAACGACAAATTGCTAGCACTTGACCTTCAACTACAATGAAGACTGCATGGTTATTGGCAGTCTACAACTCAACATTTATACTACTGGAAATCGACTAGGAATCATGTCTATTGAAAATTACATCTCTAGACGAAGGGACAACGACTATTCAGCGAATCAGAAAGAGTCTATTCAGAATAAAGATGGCAACTCTTCAAAGCACATCATGTTCACACATGACGTACTTTGGAGGGAAAATGTTATCCCGCCTTTTAGTAAGGCCATAAAACCAAGGACTTAGTTAGAGACTGAAGACAATCTGCTCCAAAGATCAGTTATCTGTAAGTTCACGATGGATATAGAAAAACTTGGTCTGAGTCCGGATTGGGCCATAATCAACACGACATGACAAACAGAGCTATGCACAACAACATTTCAAATTTCAAGTCAATCGAAGTTCGTATGCTCAGGCTATGGAATGATCAAGATCCATGAGAAACAAGCCAATCTCGTAACCATCATTTGTATCCATCATCTCGTATCAATCAGTATCGATACGAAATGAGCGTAACTCAAGCACTCGGCATCCACCATCCGTATCCATATGGTTCAAGCTCATAACGATGGACTTCAACACTTCTCAGATCGATCACACTTCACTTAGTCACCGACTGCACCTTTCATATCGGTCACCTACTTGATCAATATGAAGAGCACAACCTACGATCGATACGAAGTGGAAGCAGGACATCGATACGAAAAGGAAGCGGTGGATGGATACGACGAAGCAAGCCACATATCTAAAGCCTCGAAAGAAGTAGTTAACCCAGAGGAAGCGGTCTCACCATTATCCACAAATCATGGATCTCCACAAAACGCGCATGCCACATCATCAATGCGAAAGGATCGAGACAGAGGTATTGATACGAGGGATTCAACCACTGCGTATTTACAACCTTGATCAATCAATAACTCAAAAACCACAATTCCAAATGCAATGAGATTTTCACAGCAAGTTGCACAACTCATAGGGGACATCCATGATCGATCGTAGCTCAACTGTAGCAGTTTATGATCGATACGAACTCACCATCGATCGATCAAGGATTGATCCCAAATGACTCCAGATCGATTGTGTGGGCCCACCTCGACCTAAGAAAGGGTATTTCGAGATTCAAGGCAGATATTTTCAGCTCCACACCTATAAATAGCATCTCCGTTGCAACTAAAAAGGGACTTTTATGTTGATGCTTGGGTGGAACTCCATTGCAAGTCAAGTGTTAGCTGTTGTACTGTTGTAACTCAGTTTATAATCAACAATAAACATCAAAACCTTCAAAGTGGACATAGGCAATAACGTCGAACCACTATAAATTTTTGTTTTCTTTCTTTTCTTGCTTATTTTCTTGGTGTGATTTTTAGAGTAGCCTCATTTTTCATTTTACTTATTCATTCTAATCTCTTCAGTTAAACCCGATGACTGTTGTGCCCATTTTTGATAAAAACAGTCTTTAACTGGTGGTATTTGAAAGTCTAGGTCGAAAATACGGCGCCTTTAATAGCACACTAAAGTATATGATTTTCCTCATAACAACTTAGTGAATAATCACTAATTTATCGTACTTAATAAGTCTCTTTCTTTGTTTCACATAATATTTTTTTCTTCATCTTTTTCAACATTTCCAATGTTGGTTTTCAAATAAATAAAAAATTGCAATGGTTGAGATGATGGATGAACATGCATCTAAGTCACTCCTTTATCATTTTTGATATTTAACGTTTTTCATTTTACAATTGGATTTAAATATTTTAAACTTAGTATAGTCATACGTTGATTAGAAAAAAAATAGCGGAACAAGATTTATAAGAAGCAATAATTAAAACATTTTTGGGAAGGGAGAGAGCACAACCAATGCTCTCTAGAAGGAGTTAGCAATATCGTATAGAGTTGGACAAGGAGTGGAAGTGAGTGTTTAATAAGCAAAATGAAATTTTAAATTATATAACTTAAATTGAAAAGGGGATTGTTAAAGGGTCTCTAGATTTTGTCAAGGGGAGATTATTTTAGGGAGACTCCAACAGAATGTAAATTATTAAGAAAAGTGCAAATATAATAATATATATTTAACCGCTCGACAACATTATGCTTAGTTCATTGTTGCACTGCTACTGAGTCCTTAAAATTTCAAAGTAAAGGGAGCGTCTATTAACACCCCTTGTTTTGCTTTTCACTCCCCGGTAAATTAAAAAAAAAATATTTTGAAAAAATTACCCTCAATTCTGTAGCTGTATATCATAAAAACAACAAAAGTTAGGTCTTTAAAAAAACAAAGTTCAGAGCAAGCGATGAAATATAGGAAACCAAGCTTCAAATGAGTGAGGAAATACAAAAAACCAAGCTTTAAGCGAGTGAGGAAACATAAAAACCAAGTATGGAGCGAGTGAGGAAACTTAACAAACCTAGTTTGAAGCGAGTGAGGTAGCCAATGAATTTCTTACTAGTGATACCGCACGTGTTTTTTTTTAAAACCTACCTTGGTTCAAGTGTGGTTTTATACAAAACCTCGCTCGTTTCTTCTTACAAATCTTTACTCGGTCCGAAGAAGGTTTTATATGGAACATTGCTCGTTTCAAGTGAGCTTTTATATAAAACAAAGCTCAACCCGAACGTGATTTTTATTCTAAAAGCCGACGTTAGAAATTGAAAACAACATAATTATTTATGGAATAAACTGGGGGCTAGAAGAAAATAGCAGAGTGGGTAGTTTTTCTTTAACTAAACGAGGTGTGTCAAATTTCGAGGTGTAAATAGAGCTACCCCAAAGTAAAAACCTTACTGAACTGAAGAAAACCTTACCAAACTCAAATAAAAACCCTATTGCTCTTACCTTAAAAAACAAAATTTAGTAAACAATTTTCACATATATCCTCAAAGCTTAAACATAAAGACGCAAAGGCCAAAATGAAGAATCCCACGGCTATCATAGAGGAAGGGAAGAACCAGATGCCATCACAAACCCAAAAGTACACACGATTTCTTTTTTATAAAAAAAATTTCTATAAGATTTTTTCAGTCGAAGGTCATGACGTTAATTAGATTAGTAGAATTAGTAGTTGTATGTTGAGTTAGCAGTCGAACTTTGGTTTACTCGTGTCACATTTGTGACTATCGAGGGTCACGATGAGTTATGTTATAGGTTATTGATTGGAAGAAAGTTCGATGGTTGCTTGTGTAGATGCTGAAGTAAAATCATAGGAGCCTGTCATTTTTCATTAACTTATATGGCCGATGTCAATCGTATCAAGAAACAATGGTCTTGGGAACCTTGCTAACAGTATATTTTCAGTTTCCCTCTGTCGAAGTTCACTACTTTAGTTAATGTGGCCCTGTCGAACATTGCATTACATGTTTTTTAATATTTTTGTGCTTAATATTTTTAGACATATGTTCCTTAACCTTTGCAGGACAAATAATGAATCGCAACGTGTTCCACCAATAGTTTCATATGGAAAAAGCATGGTGAAGGAAAAGGAAAAAAATATTAGATGGAGAAAGGGCAACTTTTGAACATTGTTAAATCTAATGTGATCGTTTTTGAACATGCCATAGATAATGAATCTTGAAATGATAGTGGAAATGAAACTGGAAATGACGTAGGAAATGAAAGTGAAGGTAGTTCTAATAGTGAAGGCAATGGTGAACCAATAGAAGGGAATAAGGATGAAGAGAATGGTAGTAGTGAGGATGGAATTGGGGAGGAAACCACGAAATATAAGGAGATTTAGGTGAAGGAGAACAAAGGAGTGGAGAGTCTGGTTATGGAAAAAGAATACAAAAGGAAGACACTCTGGTTGATAAAATTTGGAAACTCGTTTTCTTTATGTTATTTTTTTCGCACATTCAAGTGCCCAAATATAAGATTTGATGACTTTTCAACTAATGAATGCAAGTGGAATGGTAAGTGACACCATATGAAAGCAAATAAACTTGATATATTGGTTTGGAATATGCAATCCAGGAAAAGAAAGTGATGAAAGCATTATGCTGGATCAATGCATTGTGGATGACTAAAGAATAGGTCAGAAATCAAATTTGTCATAGGATCATATTGATGCTCAATGGAGTAGTTTCTACCTACCGATAGCTTCATGAACTGTTGCATAATCGACCTTCCTTTGGTGTTAATTTACTTCAGTTTTAGTCTTGCGCTATACATGTTCCATATTGAATAATTGTTAGAATTTTATATGTCCATAGCCAATAAGGTATGCCTTAGTCTAGCACCATTGTTTGTCATTGTTTCCACAGTTTTCAATTCACCATCTTTCATGCTCATGGCATACCCATGACCGGTAAGAGTATGGGGAGAAAATGATTGCACTGCCATTTTTATACTAAATTTCCACTTCCCATCTCTTCCACAATTAGCGCTAAGCTCAAATGGGCAACCACACTTTTTATTACCCGTTCTTCTACGTTCTTATTTTTGAGTTTTAGGAAAATAAATTTTTGCTCAGTGGCTATAATATTCGCAACTATGTTTGTAAACTAAAACCGTCGACGATCCCTTACCACCTTCCTTTATATTTCTAAGCCTTGTTCTTGATACTATGATACAATTAACGAAACTTCCTCTTTCAATGCACCATTCTTTTACTTGTTCTTTAAAATCAAATAGCTACAACATATGACCATGTGTTAGGCAAAATCAAAGGAGTATTTGCACAATAGTTATTATTATAATTAACATTAAACATACATCTTTGATAGAAAAATGTGTGGTGAAATCATGAAAATTCGAACAAACTGGGTCCATAATCTTCATCAATATCTTGCTCATTATCTTCTTCATATACATTAACTTCTTGTCATACCTTCTTAGCAATATCTTATCCTACAACTTGTATTTCAAGTCTAAAAATGTAAGCATATATAAACAATATGATCAGTGAACTAATAGGCAGTGAATGTCTTTGTCCATCAACTTTGGCAAGGGGCGATCAGAAAAAAACATAGGATAGGTTGCCATCGAATATATAAAGATAAATCGACTATTTCCATTAGTGTTTACTTAGTGCAATTTTCAACACTTTGAAATTAACCAACCTAATCAACAACAATAAAGACCTACCTAAACACTTCATAAAAAATGGTGAAAACATGCCAAATAGGGGACAACGCACGTAAAATGCTTGGTGAAGCAATCAATTATTGATACATTATCCTATTCATCAAAGACTTACCGATTTACATCATCTTCCCCACCAGCCCCCTATTGAACACACAAATCGACATACATAAACACACACACACATACATATATATATGTATATACGACATCTGATTCATTTCATCGACATTCAAACTTTCAACTTTATCTATTACAGCGTGGAATCCAAAGATCGATCATGAGGAATTAAGGTTGGACTCCAAATCGATGGCTATAGGTAGAATATATGGTTTGCACGAGTATAGAATTTTAGTTTGGGGTAATTATGGAGGATTGAGAAGAAGATTATTATTGTAATTAGGATTAATTATTTTATGAGAGGAATGAATCTTAAAATATCCCTTATAATAATTTACAAAAATTCTCGTTTATAATAAAAATTGGAGTCCTTTAACAATCCACGAAATATAATAACAATGGTACTTTGGAAAATAAAGACTTTTTTAAACTGATAAAAATAGGTCTAAGGCCCATACAAGTTATAGCATATTACAAATTCGGGTCGCACTCGCTTCAAAATAACCATTATACTCAATTAGGACTACAAAACCATGCCGTAAAATAGACCGCTTCACTACTTTGTTTGACAGCAAGGGAAAGAAAAAAAATGGCAGAATATATATAAGATTTCTGCATGAAATCTAATTCTTTTTCATTCTTCTCAAATTTCTCAAGTCACAGATGTGGGAACTAGGCAAGCCCATAGTGGAAGTAATGGGTGAATTTTAATTTATTTTTACCATTTTGGATCTTTATTAGGCCAATGAAATATAATCTATTTAGAACAGTTCTAAATTTCTTTTAAATAAAATCATTATTTTATTTAATTTTGTACAATGATTTTAAGGGTTATACTATATATGTGTGTGCGTGTGTGTGTGTGTATATGTATGTATGTATGTATCATATACACATATATGTGTGTGCATGTGTAACATGTCAATTCATTCAAGGTATAATGTGTCTGTGTATGGATGCTGGATTTACACCACAACAGGCATGTTAGTTCACATAATATACAATTTATTGTCCAAATGTATGTTGATATACTTTAATTTATATGTACAAAATGTTACAAATATATATATATATATATATATATATATATACACACACACACACACACACACACACACACACACACACACATCCACTATATTTTTACATAAATAATTACATATACATATATACATGCATATATACATGCGCGCGCACACACACACACACACACACACATATATATATAAACATATGCATGGAATTTTAACATTGTATATATATAACTATATAAGTATATATAAATTATTTAAAATAGTTTTTCGCTGCAAACCCAAAAATTATGTATATAATTATATTCTATATATATTATAATATTATATATATGTATAAATAATATAATAATAATATATATTAAAACTTTAAAATACACAAAATATATGTTATTAAATATATATATTCTTGGCCACTTTCATGGCTTAGAATTTTTTTATTTTTAAAATGTAAATTATATTTTAATATAAATATTCGTACAAATATTATTTACAAATTAATAAAATATTATTCTTGGACATAGTTTTGAAATTTTAAATTTTTGTAAAATTTTGACAAGTATTTTGTAATTTGATTATTTAATGTATAATTTTATAATTTCAACTCTAATTTTAGTTTTCGGCGAATAGTTAAATATTTTGAAATATTTTTTTTTTGTATTTTTCTACCAAGAGAATAAGAGTTAGTTTAATTTTATAAAATTTAAAACATAGTTTATATATATTGATATAATTTATTTACATAGTTAATTAATTTATATAGTATTTAAATTATATTAAATATATGAAAAATAATTTTATTTCTGTCGAAAATATTATAACTATGAAACTTTATACATATATAATTATATAACAGTATTTTGTGTATAGTAAGATGTAGTATTTAAATTATAAAGTGCATATATGATTAAATATTGTATATTAAATAATTAAAAATAATTTTTTTAAAGTCTTGCATCTGATAGGTATATATATGACAGTTATTTTAAACAAATATATATATATATATATATATATATATATATATATATATATATATAAACGTACAACCAATCTGATTATGAAAATATATTTATATATAAGAATCGTCACATAACTAGCAATATCATATACATGATATAAACATTATATATAGACACATTAATATTAATAAAAAGGGTAGAAACTTATATTGCATCCAATGCTTGTAATTACACCTCGAAACGATGAGATCTACTACTCGAACTAGATTACAATCTAGTAGGGTGCTAGTTCTTGAACCGATGGTCATCGGCTCTTGAATAGAATATTATTTGATTTGATTTGAAGCTATATTAATGGAGAAAGGGGAAGGTATGGTTCAGCTAGAAATATATGGTTTTAAGAAACCAAAAAATTCTCCAAAAGGGGCGGGTTGAGATGCTTATATAGAGGAGAAATGGAGATAAGTTAGGATCTAGATCTCTTGCCAATTCTCCCATCCTTATCCATACAAATCTAGCCCATCAAGATGCCATCATATGCCGCACAATCATTCCATTCCATAGATAAAATAACCATGCCTTATATGGGCTTCAAACCCATTTAAAGCTCGAATGAAATATTTTGCATTTAAATCTAATTTAAATGTGAATCGATATCATATATCGATTAATATATTTATAACTATTATAAATAATTTAATAATATTTGTTAATCAAATCAAGATAAAATTTTATAACTAGTATTTCATAAATATTAATTAATTTATAATTATTACAAATTGATTAAATAGTTTGGTCGAATGAGTATATGTTATTTCGGTTGTGTGACTTGTTTGGTGTAAATTTGATTAGCGATTAATATCGAACTATTCGAATATTAACATTCACATGTCACTTGACAAATAACGTAACATTTTGGCTAAATTTATCAATTACTTAGTTTAGGTAAAATCTAATTTTTCTTTGTTAGGCATTTCTCAATTGTGATAATTATTTACACTAATTCTTTTTGTCAAAACTATATCACTATGGACTTATTGAGTTTGGTAATGGTCAAAATTACAATATCATACATATTCAACTCTATAGTCCGAACACAAAGCCCTTGTTTCAATAATAACAATCATTATTGACCGAACTGCACTGACTAGAGATTTTGACTTTGAGTTAACTATGAAATTAACCCTATATAACTGAGGAGACAAATCCTATCAATAGTATTGCACTTTTAATACTTCCACCGACCCAATTATAGTCACTCGATGGATGTTAAGCCATTATTTGACTATAATTAAAGCGGAGATTGTATATTGAAGATCAATGGTTGTCTCAAGTCGAGAGAACTTTGTAAGTTAATCAAATCTATAGTTTTCGTTTGACTTTAGTCACATTAACCAATAGAAAACTATCGGGTGAGTCATTCCACAGTTATCCAAAAGCTATCAATATGTAATCCCTTAGTGCCCTCAGCAGTCATGAGTAATACATCACTCAATATTTAGAGAGCATTACATGTTATAGTCTCAATGGCTATGTTGTTATCCAGTCTCCATGCATCTTGACTTGGAATATTTAAAATGATGTGTTTTTTATATTGTAATACAATACTCATGATTATAAATAATTGTAATTATTATCACAAGCAACCATTTATGGATTTTCTATTAAATATATTTTAGTTAAATATTTAATTATTCATAACACATTATAATAAAATATAAAACTGAAAGAAAAACACCTTTATTACGAATAAGAATTGAATATAGATTTAATTAATTTGTAATAGATTATAGAATTGCTCCTCGGGCATACCCCTAACTCTATCACTCCCACTTGCACTTGGGGCCAATTATGGAATCTCAATCCCACCCCTTCAATCAGCTTCTTGAGAGCGGATCGAGCTGGACCTATAGTCGAATGGTTCTATGTTGTCCTTAGTATCTATTCTTTGTGTCATGACCTCTTTCTCCTTAATGAATTCTCGGATTAGGTGGAACTTTTGAATAATATGTTGCGACTTATTGTATGTTCTAGGCTACTTTATGATCTATATTGCTGCATTATCATCATAGAACAATGCCATTGGATTCTCGTTCTTGGAAATCACTCTGAGCCCATTAAAAAACTTATGCGTCTACACTTTCTCTTTAACTGATTCATTGATGGCGATGTACTTGGCCTCCATTATCGAATTAGCTACTGTTTCATGCTTGGTACTTTTCCAACTGATGGCTCTGCCATTAAGCATAAAGATATAACCAGACACTGATTTGCTATCATATATATCACATTGGAAGATGGAGTCCATATACCCCTTCATAAGGAGGTCTGCATTCACATATATAAGGAATAAGTCCTTAGTATTTCTTAAATAGTTCGATATACATTTTACAGCCGTCAAATGTTTTTCTCCATGATTAGATTGGTATCGCCATATGCATGCTAATGCATATGCCACATCCGGTCTAGTACATAACATAGCATACATTATGTATCCTATGACTGAAGCATAGGAGCATCATTGCTAGAAAGGACGACTTCATATTGTGTTGGAACATTTCCACACTTGTGATTCTCCGTACCGAACCTTTTCAGTATGGTATCTATATACAAGGATGTGAAAAATCCCAACGGCCTCTTAGATCTATCTCTATAGATCTTTATACCAACGATATATGTTGCTTCACCTAAATCCTTCATTAAGAAGTTCTTGGAAATCCAAGATTTCGCTGGTTGTAACAATGAAGTGTAATTACCTATCAATAACAGATACATACAACATTAAAAGTATGATGGCTTTGTTATAGCACCCTATAATATTAATGATAATTAATTATAATTAACAAGTGTAACAACCCACAAATTCATCACTTTGGAATTTTTTTAAATATTCAGATATAAGATTTTTTAACATAAATGATAACGTTTTAAAGAATAAATAATACTGGTAATCTTATTTTGAATAAATATTTATAAAAATATATATACTTTGGAAGATATAGCGATAAAATGACCGAAAACCGATTTTATCAATAAATAGCTCTTAGACCATCTGATATCGTGCATGGAGCTGGATACAAGTAATCATTTATTATATTAGTGGGAATATGTAATAAAATTATTTATTTTATTTACGAAAATAAAAAAAAATATGGCATCATTAATGAAATCACTATTTTGTAATAAATGATTTCTGAATTTAAATTAAGTTTAAATAATTTAATAATTGTTTTAATTATTAAATAAGCCCTTTTTATTATTATGTAATGATAGAAATAATACTTTCAAACTTTGTTTATATATGCAAGGTTAGTTTCAATAATTAACGCTTATATGGTCAGTGATTCGATGGTTTGTAGATGTTGTTATGTAGTAGTACATGATTTTAATTTTGTTTGATGTGAGTTTGATTTGTGTTAGTTAGCAAAATAACTAATATATTGATAGTTTTCTATGTTTAACATGATTTGTACTTGAATACCATATTTTCATGTGCATTTACATCATCTCAATTCATATAAATTGAAGCTCACCTTACACATGCATTCTTTACTTACTAAAATTGTGTAACTGTTACCAATGCCCAGAGTTCTAATTTTTCCTGTGCACTCTACTAACTCCATCTAATTCTTCTAACGTTGTTTGAGGTTAATTGTTTCGCTACCTATGCATGGTTTGTAAACCTTTTCTACAATTAGCACGAGTAAAAAGGCAACAACATTTTAAGTTGCATGCCACCTTAAAGTTAAAAAATATAAAGGAACTTTTGCAGTATCATCATTTTTAGTACTTGGAAGCAATTAGATATTACAACATTTAACTGCACCGTGCCACTGCCAATTTTCAACCTTGGTGGCCATTTACGTTTATAACAATGATATTTATATTACCTCATTACCTGGCTGCGCTGGAAACAAATATTTCATTTTGAATCCACCGTACTTGTTGGAACCTATGAATTCTTCCAGTCCAATTTGCAGTGACATTTCCTCTATTATTTCTACAAGAGAAGGATGGACTTTGAATCTGATAATGATTCTTAGGATAAATTTGACATAGAGGGTATTTTCGATAATTCAAAAAGACGCGGTTGAAATCAGTTCAGGGAGTTTTCATTATTAGTAGTAAAGATATATAATAAATAAAAAGCGAACATATGACCGAAAATCGAAATCGAAATCCATAACGATTAAACATAGAAAAGTTGTGCAATGTCGTGAATTATTTGAGATAAATATATGCACACATACATGTACATATGCATGAACCCATCACATTCACATGTACATGAACACATATACACATATAAATACAATTACACAATTATATATATATATATATATATATATATTACTAAATACCAAGGATATTTTCCTAAAACTTCATCCTTAAGTAAACTCAAAGTCAACCTCTAACACCCTAAGTACAAGCACATGGCTACACATATGGAGGGATGTTCAGCCATGGATAATAAGGTAGGAGAGGGGTGTGGTGGTGAGGCAATGGTGATGAAATGGAAAGTAAATATCATTGTGGTTTTATTCATATTTTTTCCTATAAATACCACTACCCATCTTCACTTCATTTGTACATGAATTCCTAGACTTCTTTACTTCTTATACTCCACTTTAATAGCCTTTTACCTAAAAAAAATAATGTCAAATTTTATGGCAAAAAGAAATTAAAATTTTATAGTAAGTATGTACTATCAAAACACTTCAAAACCAAAGCAAATCCACTCCTTCCCCCCCTTTACAACCCATGGCCACACCATCCACCACCTAAGGCCGAGGCCCCCACCATTGGCAAGCATAGGCTGAGCCTTACCACTAGTCCAAGGCTCAATGCCCTAGACTCTAGTATGATCGTAGCGAAGCTATAGCAAATTTTTGCAAAGTAAGAAACGAATTCAAGTGAGAAACTCTATTTATATTATGGTATATTGTTTGATATATATGATTGGCTATGCTTGGTTGTTATCATTGTGAACCATATTTGGATATGATAATATGTTTGTTTGGATGTTTATACAATTCACTCTTAATACACGTCAAATATCACAAAGGAAATCACTTTCCTTTAATTAATGAAACAGTGTATATGAGACTACTAATTTTTTTTAAAATGGTTTATAAATGCTTTTCGAACACTAAAACCCAATTTGATGGTTGACAAGTTATGAAAGTTGAGTCAAAAATATGTGCGTCGTATAACGGTAGTTCACGATTTCGCACCGTAGGAAGTTAAATCCATTTATATGACGAATTTGGAGTCAAATTCTTTGGAATACGAATTCTCCTAATTATTTCAATCATAGTTTCTAAAAAAAGAAAAGATGAAGATTTCATTTAGTAGATTTTGAAACATGAGTGAAATAGTCGCTGTTTGGCAGTTCGGAAACCAATGCGATGAATTCTTTAAAAGTGATATTTTTAATTCTTGAAATACGAAATAAATTCTATAAATATTTTAAAATGTTTTAAATAGATTTTTTTTTACAAAAATGGATCTCTAAATGATAGAAAAGTTGTTTTGATCAAAAAGCCTTAAAAGCAGTATTCGCAACACTATTCACAACACTTTTGCAGCACTTAATAACTTTTGAAATATGGCTTTGAACTTAAGTATTCTTTTCCAAACATTTTATAAATATTTAAAATAAATAATTAAATATTTTAAAGATGGTTTGGAGGTTTTAAAATATATTTAAGGAGTTCAAATGAATGATTTAAAGAAAAACGGTTATAACTAAGTGATTTAATCTTGGCTCTAGAAGCCGATGAGTAGAATGGATTTTTCTATTCGTAAGATCTAGATATGAGATGCTTAAACTAAAGAGATGTTTAGGAGTAACCAGTGCCCTGCCTCATGTGGACTCTTTCCTACGTGAGGAATAGATAAGGTCAAAATGTCAGAAACGAGGTAGTATAAATGATTTAATTTTTCTTAATTTAATACAACTTGGATTATATAGAAACAATCTTCTTATACTTGGTATTAAATTCCGAGGAGGGAATACATAATATTGTGCTAATTTAAAAGGAGATTTCACCGTTATTTGATAGATAGTAAAGGTTGAATATAGAAATTGATGTTGAGTAGAATTGGTATAATTTCTATTGACGCTTTTCAAATCAATAATATTTCCCAATATGACTTATGAAAATGATTTGGTATTTCCAAATTTAAATAGAGGTTTATTGATTCCATATATATCGAAAAGAAATGTTTTAAAAATATATATCTCTAGAAGATATTTTTGAGAAAGAAAAAGTAATTAATCAAATGATAAGCACCTATTTACTTAACATCTTTTTATCGACGTTTATTTCGAAGGAACTGGGATCGGATTTGGGCGACTCCTATGCAAAAAAAAAAAATTCGAACCAATTTACGAGTTCTAATTGAAGACATGAAATGACAATAAATGGAAAGAAGGGCTATTGTCACTAACCCCTAGGGAAATTTCCCATATCATATATATGTGGCAGTAGTATCTTTATTTTATCTTCAATGCAAGGGTTGCTCGCTATTAATCCTAGGAATGATTTCCAACAAGATGTGGTAGGAGAGTTCCTTTGGTTTGTTTTATTTCTGGATGACCTGTATAGATGAATGTCTGACATTGCATTCCTAACATATACGTACAATGATTTTTCCAAACGTACATTGTTTGGTGGTGTAGAAGGTAACTCTTCTATACTTAACACACTTCTCTGAGACGTATGAGCTCAGAGGTTGTACATTTGTGGAAATCAATAGTGTGCGATGGAATTGGCAATGTGGCATTCAAAGTGGAATGTGATATATGAAAGGTAATCATTGCCTTGGGCCTCATCACCCGAAAATGGCTTAAAAAAAGTAAGTCATAAGGCTATGTGGTTCACAACCATTAGGGTATGGTCAACACTTTTCTAGATTACTCTCTATATTTCAAGTATTTTATGTATGCTATGGGACCCCGGATAGGTTGGTTGTGACCTGGGTGATGTCATATTCGATTCTATCCACCACAAGATGGGTTGCGGGTAGGGCGATCTTGCCAGGTGTAGAGGTTTCAAAGGTGGTGATTCTTGGTACATTCTTTTAGAGATGTACTGTATGAAAGGTAGTTCCTTGTCTACCATTGTATGGAAATCCACTCTCCAATAATTTCCTTCAGACTTGATTGTACAGTCTAATATGCTGCAATTTAATAATGTAACAATTTCGGCTAAGGTTGTGTATACTTACCTGAAAATTATCTTCAAAAGAATGTCATTAAAAATAATATTCTCGGCTTTTTCATATCAAATTCTTTTGTTGTCATAAGGTAAAACCCTTTATGTTTATGTTCAGCGTTGTCTTATGAGATACCTTTTGTTTTTAAATATCTGTGTTTTGTGTTTCTCACACCGGTTCCATGAAAGACCCAAAGTTTATTTTTCTTTTCCCTTAAACTCTGGCTGCCCTATTTTTCCCGCCAGCCAAGTAGTTAGGTAGCTTGGAGCATTTTGGATGGAGCATAGAGCATGAAGCTGGAGGGTCCTATGTAGATAGTCATCTATTTTTATTTCCACTACATTATGTACAAGTATCTACCAGCACTTGTGGGGATAAGCAGCTATAACTGTCCTAGTTGGATTAGTACTTACCAGTACTCTAATGCATGTACTACTCATATGTATAATTAAATGTTGAATACAATGTGAGATTCTATTTTGTTTGTCTTATACCTTAATTTTCTTTTACCCCATGATAATCTGACTCTCTAGCACTTAGATTTATGGCACACCAATATCGAAGATGTACTGATGTCGATTTCTATGGGTCGAGGAGGTGGGTTGTCACATTTGGTATCGGTGTTTATGGTTGAGCGATAAGCCTCTATTGGGTCAACTTATTAGATATAAGGTTAGTAATACCCAAGAATGAGTTTAGTCAGAGAGAGCACATATTTGAAATTTTATTCGAATGAGTATATTTGAGTTTTATAACCATTTCCTAAGATAATTTCGTCCATAATTCTAAAGATGTTTCTTACTATATGCAAATAATAGGAGATGAGTAATAGAAGAGGATGATTAGGAGGTAGAAAAACTGCAAGCACCAACTTTGGATCAAATGCTACAGTAATTGAGTAAGTGGTAATCCCTATACATTCTCAAATTAACTTTGCTACTATGCAAGAATTACACCAATTTGGATGGTAAACCATTCAAAGGAATAGAGTCCATTATTCAATTTCTGGCTTAGATCCACCCTTGTAAATGAACTTTTAAGGGATTGAATATCGAGGATGAGTCGAAAAGGTTCTTTGCTTCTTGACAATTACATGAAGAGGATCTAGCATGGTGAGAGTCCATAACTCTGAATGATTTAGAAGAACTTTCTCATGGTAACGGTTCAAATCTTGGAAGAATAATATATGTCAACTACAGGAAAATCCTACCTTTATTGGAGTTTTATTGATTTAAAGCAAGGAGAAATATCGGTAGAAGAATATTCCGTCAAGTTTAGTGAATTGTCCCATTTTGGGCCGGGTCTGATAGATGCTCCTTTAAAGAAAAATGAAAATATTTATCGTTGGAATGAAGGGACAATATCAGGATAAGATGACCATGCATGTAAAGGGAACCTTCATATATTTGGTAGACATAGGTTTTTGATATGAGACCCTAGAGAAAAAGAATCCACCTAAATTCAAAAAGCAACAATAACTAGAGGAAGAGGAAGTTCAACCATTTTGGGAAGAACCCATGACAGGGCAAGCTAGAAGGAGGACCGTAAGAAAATAATTTAAAGGATATTACTTGTTATAATTGCCGATAAAAGGATCATTTTTCCACCACTTGTAAGAATCCTAAGGCTCAAGATAAAAATTATTACAATTGTCACAAACTAAGGCACCAGAAGAAGGATTGCCCTTGATAAAGAAAGGAGAACAGTTAGAGTTTTTGCCTAAAGATAAACCCTCAACTTCGACTGATGCAAAGGGCAAGAGAATTCCAAAAAATAATATCTACATTAATGAAAATCTAGTTAGAGTATTATTTGATATTGGGGCTTCCCACGGTTTTATTTCTAAAGAATTGGTTGATAAATTTAAACTTACCAAAAAAATATTAAATACCCCCATATGTTTCTTTAAACCCATAGGTGGCAAAACAAATCTCGGTATAGTTTATGAAAAAGTACAAGTTGCCTACCTATCCCAAAAAAATTCACTTGACCTAATCGTCCTTGATTTTATTGGATTTGAGATTATACTCGGTATGGATTAGTTGTCTAAATATAAGGCTATTCTTGACTGTGTTAAAAGGACAGAGCATTTGGAAAATAAAAGAAGTGAACCATTTAAAATAACGTGTGAAGAATCAAGTCCAGTAACGGATAGTTTTATGTATGCCCTAAATTCATTTAAAAAACATCTAGAAGAAATACCAATTATTAAGGAATTTTTGGATGTTTTTAGGAAGATAAAAGTTTACCCCAATATATGGAAATTGAGTTTCGAATCGACTTGATTTCTAGTGCGATGTCTGTTTTTCCTTCTTCTCGAAGAAGGGCCCCCAAAGAGGTTAATGAATTAGGAAATCAAATGGATGAAATGTTAAAGAAAGTTACTAATTAGACTAAGTCGCTCAAGTTAGAGCTCAGCAGTATTTTTTGTTGCAAAATCAGACGGCTCCCTAAGACTTTGAGTAGACTATCGAGACCTAAATAAGCAAACGATTTAGAACAACTATCCTCTACCTTGTATTGATGACTTGTTTGATAGACTTCATGGTGCTTGAATATTCTCCAAAATGGACCTAGCTATAGGATTCCATCAATTAAGGATAGTAGAAGATTGTGTTCCTTTTATTGCATTCAAAGGACCAAATGATTTGTATCGGTGGTTGGTTGTGCCTTTTGGACTAACCAATGCACCCGCTTATATTGTGGACCTTATGAATAGAGTATTCAGAGATGTGCTCCACAAATTCATGTTGTTTTTTATTGATGATGTTCTTATATATTCAGAGATCAATGAAGAAAATGAAAGGTATTGAGAGATTATACCAGAAATATTGAGGATGATTGTGGTCAAGGCTAAGTTCTCAAAATGCCACTTCATGGAAGCAAAGATAAGGTTCCTTGGACATGTTGTGTCAAAGGAAGGAATCTTAGTCGCTCCCAGAAAAATTACCGCCATTCCAGATTGGAAGCAACAACAGACTCCGAAGGACATTCACAGCTTCTTAAGATTGGCAGGATACTACCGAAGATTTATTCAGTAATTCTCTAAGATTTCTCATCACTTAACGAAGTTGACTATGGAGGACGCTAAATTTGAATGGACGCCTAAATGTGAAGAAGCATAATAGGAACTTAATAAAAGGCTAACTACTGCTCTAGTCCTGACTATTATTGATGAAAGCAATGGTTTAACCATTTATACTGATGCTTGTGGAGAAGGAGTGGACGCAGCACTGATGCAGTATGGGAAGGTTGTCGCATATGCTAGTAGGCAGTTAATGACGCATGAGTGAAATTATGCAATATACGATTTAGAACTATTAGCCGTTGAGTTTGCGCTAAAGATTTGAAGACATTATTTACTGGATGAGAAGTTCTAACTCTTCACATATCAAAAATCTTTGAAGTATCTTTTCACTCAGAAGGACTTAAATAGGAGAAAGCAGCGTTGGCTAGAATTTGTCACGTCATATGACTTAGATATCCTATATACACCCAGAAAAAGCCAATGTGGTAGTGGATGCATTAAGCATGCCTTTATAGCTTATTTGATAGTATATCCAACTTTCATTAACTGCATAAAAGAGGACCAGCTCAGAGATCCTTTTATCCTAAAGATAGTCAAATCAGTGGAGAAAAACATAGTACCGGGAAGATGGATTGGATTCAAGGTGGATGATCAAGGAATACTAAGGATGAATAGAAAAGTATGCATCCCAAATGTTGACCGTATAAGGCAAAAAGTTTTAACACAATGTCACAATTCTCGACTTTCATTGCATCCTAGAGTTACCAAAATGTATCGAGATACGAAGAAGACTTTTTGGTGGAACGGTGTGAAGAGGGATATCACTATCCATATTAGCAGATATGCAAATTGTCAATGGATCAAAAGCGATCAACAAAAGACTGCTGGATTACTTCAATTTCTTGAAATCCAAACTTAGAAATGGAAACAAATACTGATGGATTTCATCAATGGCTTACCTCGATCAAGAAAGGGAAATGAAGGCATTGGGTTGTCGTAGATCGATTGACCAAAAGAACACATTTTATTCCAGTAAAGCCAACGAAACAACTGCAAGTTTGGTAGAAATATACATGAAGGAAATAGTTTGATTGCATGGGTCCCAACCAGCATAGTCAATAATCGAGACCCAAACTTTACCAGTAAATTCTAGCAGGCATTACAAAGAGCTTTAGGAACGAAGCTGAGTATAAGCATCGTATACCATCCCTAGATCAATGGGCAAACTGAAAGGGTAAATCGAGTATTTGAAGATCTTCTAAGAGCTCGTATCTTAGATTTTGGAGGTTCATAGGAAAACTATCATCATCTTATGGAATTATCCTACAATAACAGCTATCATGCAAGTATTGGCATGACACCATACGAAGCTTTATATGGTCGTCCATGTAGATCCCCAGCATGTTGGATCGAAATC
Organism: Allium cepa; assembly: GCA_030765085.1. NCBI lineage: Eukaryota > Viridiplantae > Streptophyta > Magnoliopsida > Asparagales > Amaryllidaceae > Allium > Allium cepa. Next base: position 23,475,994 of record CM060938.1, on the reverse strand, counting down.
GAAGATTGGTTATACCGGGTCTTGATGTGATTTGAGATGCCTCAGAAAAAGTAGACTTGATCAGAAAGAAGATGAAAGAAACCCAGTGCAGGCTAAAATGTTACGCTGATCAAAGGCGCAGGAATATGGAATTCTCAGTTGGAGATCTTGTATTGTTGAAAATCTCTCCGAGAAGAGGAATGGTAAGTTTCAGACAGACTAGGAAGTGTGCACTCGATTTATTGGACCTTTTCCCATTTCTGAGCAGATTGGACCATTAGCTTATCGTGTGTAATTGCCTGAAAGGTTGTTTGGTGTGCATGACGTCTTTCATATATCCCATCTATGGAAATATGTGCATTATTCGGAACATATTATAGAAATAGCTGCCCAAGAAGATTTAGAAGTAGAACCAAATTTGGCAGTTATTAGGCGATCAGATCGAATCATGGATCATGATGAGAAGCAATTGAGAAGAAAGGCGGTAATTTTGGTTAAAGTTCAATGGAGTGGTATGTCAAAGACTGCACATGGGAAACAGAGGATAGAATGAGGAAAGCTTGTCTTGAGTTTAGGATTGACATAAGTTTGCATCTGGTATCGAGATAGTGTACTCACTACCTGTGGTGTGGTCACTTGTCATACCTGTATATATTTCCCATTGTAAAATATATATATTCCTTTTCGAGTCATTTTCTTCTTATCCTTAATTTCAAGGACGAAATTCTTTTTAGTGGAAAGTATGTAACGACCTGCAAATTCATCACTTTGAATTTTTTTTTCAAATATTCAAAAATAAGATTTTTAACATAAATGATAATGTTTTGAACAATAAATAATAGTGGTAATCTTATTTTGAATAAGTATTTACAAAAACATATACATTGAAAGATATATCGATAAAATGACCAAAAATGGTTTTATCAATAAACAACACTTAAACAATCTAACATCATGTGTAGAGATGGACACATACACTCATTTATCTATATGAGTTGGAATATGTAGCAAAATTATTTATTTTATTTATGAAAATAAAATCTCTTTATGACACCATCGATGATATCACTATTTTGTAACAAAAGATTTTTGAATTTAAATTGAGTTTAAATGATTTAATATTTATTTTAATTATGAAATAAGCCCTTTCTTTTATTATATAATGATAGAAATATTACTTTCAAACTTTCTTTACAAATATATATATATATATATATATATATATATATATATATAAGAAGTGAAAATATGACCGGAAATTGAAATCTAAATCCATAACCATTCAACGTAGAAAAGTTATGCAATGTTGTGAATCATTTGAGATATACATATGCATAAATACATCTACATAAACATGAACACATTTACATACACATGAATACATATATACATACAAATGTACTTACACAATTATATATATATATATATATATATATATATATATATATTGCTGAATATCTAGGTTATTTTTCTAAAACTTCATCCTAAAGTAAACATAAATTCAACCTCTTACACCCTAAGTACAAGAACATGACTACACACATGGAGGAGATATTTGGCCAAGGATGATGAGGTATGAGGGGGTGTGGTGGTGAGGCAATGATGATGAAATGGTAAGTAAATATCATGATATTTTTATTCATATTCTTTCCTGTAAATACCACTACCCATCTTCACTTCATTCTTTCATAAATCACTAATCTTCTTCACTTCTTATACCCCATTTTAATGGCCTCTTGCCTAAAGAAAATAATGTCAAATTTTATGGCAAAAAGAAATTAAAATTTTATAGTAAATATATATTATCAAAACTCTTCAAAACCAAAGCAAATCCACTCCTTCTTCAACCCACCGCCACACCATCCACCACCCAAGCCCGAGCCTGCCTCCATTAGTAAGCTTGGGCTAAGCCTTCCCACAAGTCCAAGGTTCAATTCCCTCGACTTTAGTGCAATTGAAGCGAAGCTATAGCAAATTTTTGCAAAGTTACAAATGAACTCAAGTGAAAAGCTCTATTTATATTATGATATATCGGATGACATATATGTTTGGCTATGCTTAGTTGTGATGATTGTGAACAATGTTTGGATATGTTAATATGTTTATTTGGATGTGTAAACAATTAACGTTTAATACATGTTAAATATCATAAAGGAAATCATTTTTCTTTAATAAATGAAGTGGTGTATATGAGATTGTTAAACCTCTTTCAAATGGTTTAGAATGGTTTATAAATGCTTTATAAACTTAAAACCCATTTCGGTGAAGTTTTGACAAGTTATGAATGTTTTGTCAAAAAGCGTGTCGCGTAGCGGTAGTTCGCGATTTCACACCATAGAAAGTTCAATCCATTTATATGGTGGATTCAGAATAAGAATTTTCTGAACTCTTATAATCATTGTTTATAAAAAAGAAAAGGTTCGGGATTTTGTTTAGTATATTTTGAAATATGAGCAAAACAAGTGTTTGCACAAAAAATGGGCAAACACCTCCAAGTCGTATGAATTAGAAGATTTTATGTTGTTTCTAGTGATTTGGGTGATTTATGCAAATATATAAAAAAGCAGGGACTGAACTGTAAAATACACACATATTTATAGTGGTTCGGCCAGAACGTGCCTACGTCCACTTTATATGTTATTCTCCTTTTCTATTCAGATTACAAGTACAAAGCTTTGATTACAAGTAACTGAAAGTTGATTGAGAGTTCTATCCGTGCCTGAGCTCTCAAACTTGTCCGCCATTATTGTACCCCTTCCCCTCTATTTATAGAGTGAGGCTGGAGGCAGGGGTCCTGGATATATATAGCAGCTGGTGGGCCTGGGCTGAAGCAATCTGACCTGGCAACGTGGGTCGGCGGAGGTTGGATAAGTGGTCCGGTGGTGCCTTGGTTCGGTGGTGTGGAGTTGGAGAGGCTTTTGGTTCGGTCGAGGGTGTAGCTTGGTCCGGCAGTGGTCCTTCTCCATCTGGTTCGGTGGTTTGGTGGCACGTTGGTCCGGTGGTGCTTGGGAGGTAGGTTGGTTCGGCATTGGTGTGGGGTGGCTCTGGTTCGGTAAGATCCTGGTTCGGCGAGGCTTTGGACCGGTGGCAGATGGTCCGGTGGTGAAGTGGTTCGGCAGGTATGGGAGAGGTGGTTGGTTTGGTAGGATGTGGTTCGGTGACTTATGATTCGGTGATAGGTGGAGTAGGTTGGTGATGAGGTGGTTGGTTTGGTAGTGGAAATGCACCTAACACTTGCCCCCCAAAGTAGGGCATGTGCATGTACATGGCATGCTTTGCTTTGAACTTGGGTGCTTCCATCCGGTTTCTATTGCCGAACCACCTGGTCCGGTCATTAATATTTGCCTATAAATAGGGGCTCAACGCTTTCGTTTTCCCCATTAGCCGAACCAACTCCCTGTTTTGCCGAATCAAACCATCGTCTCTGCCGAATCGAACGTGTTAGCCGAATAAATTCTTACTTTTGCCGAACCAGGTGAGGGTCTACTATGCTGAATGACCTTTGTCTTTGAATTGCCGAATGAGGTTTTACTCTGTACCACCGAATGAACTCCTCGGAGCTCAAGTTCCGAACGAGCTCCGCGGTGTGAGTGCCGAATGGCCTTTCGGTCTTGCGCTACCGAGTGAACCTGAAAACCTTCATCCCTTGAGTTTTGAATTCGAGCGAAATTACAGACCACATGCCTTTGTTTTCTTATATCTTTATACTCCTCATTTTAACAGTGCGTTTGTTTTTTGGTGTCGCAGATAAATGTCCCGTAAAGTTGAAACTCGATCAGGGAAGAGAAAATCTACGGACCGAAGTGAGCCTCTCGTTGTGCCCTCTACCCAGCTAGGACCAGCGCGACAGTGACCTGCCCCAAGGTCATTAGTGGACGGATATGGCCCCCAAGAGCTTCTGAACTCTCCTCCCGATTGTTATCCGAGCTCCCTCAAAGAAGGGCAACTTGATGTCATTGCTCTCTCCTTTGGGATTGACAGGGCGAGTATGCTGCTGCCGGGAGATGGTGTGATGTCGTACGATCCTCCTGAAGGATATTTCGCTTACAGCCGATACCATTGTATGTGTGGGGCCATTCCCCCAATCAACGCCTGGATAGTCAGCTTTCTTACCTATTTGAAGGTGGCTCCATTCCAACTTTAGCCCAATTCCTATGCTATCCTGGTGTGCTTGTTCATCATTTTTCAGAGGAAATATGGGCGTCCCCCTTCTAACCGGGAGATCCGGTATTTGTACAACTTGAGAGGCTATAAGAAGGGGTCTCCATATATCAGCTTGGAAGCGGCCGTCCCTTCAAGCCCTTCCTGGATTTGTATTCGAAGCTCAATATGTTCAAGAAAGAATGGTTCTTCATCAAGGATGACTCTATTTCCTTCCGTCTTTTCACTTCCGGCTGTAAGTTGAACTCCATTTATATTTTCCTTGTTTCTACCCCAATGCTTCCTCTTATATGCTTTTATTTCTTGCTAGCAACAGGTGGCTTGCGGTCGTGGAGAATGATTCCTTGGTTCGGATGGCTGCGGAAATAAAGGCCATCTCGGGACGGGATAGGTTGGCTTCTTACCTGATCAGGAATGCCACTCTCCTAGAGTACAGCCTAATTCTTCCACGTCAATCTGTGGTTAAGCAGAGAGATACAGCCGAAGAGAGGGCTGGCAAAGCTAAAGACGGGGCTACTGCGAGGAGTAGCAAGAGGAGACCTTTCTCGGTTCCTCCATTCGTCGGGGGAAGAAGCTTAAGAAATCTGACGGACCCTCTCCCAGCACATGCCCAGATGTTCTGGAGGAGGAAAGTGGAGAGGAAGAGAGAGACGAGGAGGAGAGCGGTGGTGATGGAGAAGGTGACGGTGGTAATGGTGGTGAAGGGCAGAGTGGTAGTGGTGCTGGTGCCTTGACTTCTGGGCAAGCGGGTGAGATTCAAGAGTGGACTGATGATGCCTTCCGTCAAGCCTTCGAGGGGTTGGGGGAAGGGCTGACCTTGGTGGAGAAATCGAAGAAGTCTGATAAGGCCGGGACGGGCGCCAGTCTATCTTCTGAGGGTATTTCAGCTAAGGCAACTCTGGCGGTTCAAGGTGAATTCTTAACTTTCGCAGACTCCCTTTATGATAAGGACTTAGTAACATTTTATGGCCAACTCCCGTCCTAGATGTAGGATCTAGATTAACCCTAGAGGGGGGGTGAATAGGGTTACAGAAAATTTTCTCGAATTAAACACAGAAATAAATATGCTGAAAAGTAAATCACACACAAAATTTACCCAGCTTCGGCAATCCCTACCTACTGCTGCATTCCCAGATTTCTATTAAAATTAAACAGTATCACGCTTACAAACACTCTAATAGACTCGCAGACCCTTTTGCTCCCGCTCACAAACACTCTACTAGACTCGCACACCCTGCTCCCGCCTATAGAGTTTCGCTCACTCGCAAACACTGCTCCCGCCTATAAAGCTTTGCAAACTCGCACACCCTGCTCACTGAATTAATTCTAAATAGACAATCTAACACTACCTAAACCCTAGGTGGTGATTTACAAATTCTTTGACTCGAAAAGAAAAAACAACTTCAAAAATAACCGCAGGAGCAAAAATTAAAATAAGAACTTTGGACCCGTAATTTTTGCTCAAATTAAAAACTAAAAACCCCTTTTATAAAATTAAAACACTAAACCCCCTTTTAATAATAAGGCCGGCCCACTCCCTTATTTCACCCGATCTCCTTTAATTCTTTCTTGAGAATGGCGGCGACAATTCTTTGTTACAGAAATTAGGGCTTCGGCTTCTTTCTCGAATTAGGGCTTCGGCTCTGGATGATTGATACTCTTTGCTCGTGCTCGTTCTCTGATGTTTCGCGACTTGTTCTCTGATGATTCGCGACTTGTTCTCTGATGATTCGCGACTTGTTCTCTGATGATTGATTGTTGTTGTCTTTGAGATTGTGAGTTGTTTGCAGCTGCTTCTTTTGATGACCGAGTTCGTTAAATTGGTATGTATTACTTTCGTTTGCTGGTTTGATTGTTTGCCTTTTTCACTTGATAACTCGATGCCAATGATGTACTCTTGGGTTTGATATTTATATGGATTCGACACACTTGTTTTCATTTGTATCAATTTGATACTTTCCCAATTTTCTGTTACCTGATGCGCACGGCTTCTATTCTGTAGCGTTCGATTCTCTTGATTCACACGGCATTAAAACTTTCCCCTTTTTTTTATTTCTGACTTTTTCAAAGACGTATTTGATACAATGTCACAATTCGAATTTGACTTTGTCTACTTGTAATCTCTGGTATTTTATTGCTGACTTTTTCATTCGGCAACAACTTGTTGATTACCTGTAGTTGCTGCTATATTACTTCGAATTGCATTATGTGCATATTGTACTCGGTCGAGTTCATCCCCATTCTGTAGACCTGAACCTTGCATTTTATACATAAGTATATGCTCACTATCTTCTGTTCACCTGCATGTTTACTGTAACGTTTGTTTTGATCAGTTGCATTGTTCATGTCATGTTGTTCATGTGCATGCTTTGTACTTCATTTGAGGTTGTAGCTTTGGTCTTTGTTGCTCTAGTCCTATTGCCTTCAGTTGCTTGTCGAATATGTATTGAACTCTGTAGTCTGCACTTGTATAGTTGGTTCCATATTCATGTATCTTGATGGTGTATAAACTTTTTCATGCTGCTGTGATGCAGTTTCCTTCATTGTTGTATTGATTTGGTTGTGCACTTGTGTTTCGGTTTGAACTTGCAGTTAAGAACAGTTGCTTTTGATCTGCTATGCACATTGTTGCATTGTTGATGTTCTTTGTAGTTTGGTCATTGCTTGGTCATTTGGTCGTGCTGTAATCCAGTTGCATTCATTGGTCTAGTCGTGCACTTGGTCCCTTCACTTGTATATTTGTACTGTTGGTTTGTAGTTTGCATTGCTGAACTTGGTCTCTACTTGATGCTGTCTTGAATTTGCGCAGTCCATGTTGCATTCATTCCATTTTGCATTGATGCAGTGCTGTCATGTTGTTTGCAACTGTGTTGCACCTGTATCACTGGAATTTGAACTAAACTTGTGTATCTTGTAGCTTTCATCACTGGTGCATGTACATTGCTTTATGTTGCCTTCAGTAGCTTCACTGTTGCATTTGTATCACTGGTTCATTGCACTGTTTCATGCATGCTCGACATTGTGACTTGAGCTTTGTATATGAACTGTGTTGTCTTCATGCCTGACTTGATGTTTGTAACTTGTGGTTTCATGCTTCATGCATGTACTCTTTTCATATGTTCTTGGTGGCATTTCTTTGGTCTGCACTGCTTGTTGATGTTTGGTCTGTGTAGTTGCAGTATTCATTATGTTGGTCGAGCTTGCATTCTTTGTTGGCACTTTTGAATGTTTGCAGCTTGGTCTTGAGTTGTTTAATGAAGAGGTTGAACTTGCATACTTCATGTAGCCTTCATGTTTGGTCTAACCTTTGCACATATGACTCTCTTCATGTTGCAGCTGATTTTTTTACTTTGATGTTGCCACTGTCTTCTTTGTACTAGCACACTTGCTCTTGTTGACTGCTTCATGTAGTTGATCTTGTCTCCAGTTTTGATCAATGCTCGGTCATGTTGCATACTGGACATTTGTGTACTTGACTGTTGCTTGATTTTCCTGTTGAGACCTCTGCACTGCGCCTTGTACTTGTGGTCTGCCTTGAGTTGAATCCCATGTGTTATTTGGGTTTGACCTTGTGTTGAATTGTTAGCAGTGCTTTTGTTTGATTTGTGCACACGAGTTGGCGAGGCAGTGCACACGTGTATGAATGTACACGTGTGTATTGCAGCCACTTATGGTTACCTGTCCCTGTAATATCTATATGCACGACTTTGTGATGAAATTCAAGTGTGAATGATGACGAACAACCCAAATAACTGAGGCAAACCATATTTTCAAAAATCGTATTTCATTTTATATTGCAAAAATATTTTTTTTAATTTTACTGCGTTAGTGAATATTTTTGCAGATTGCTCAGATGCTGGATTCAAACTGGAATGCAGTTGAAGACAAAATACGAGTGTGAGTGATATGTAGTGAGGTTATCAATGTAAAAATATTTGTGATGTAATCGTGATGTAATCAAAAATGTATATGTATAGTGAGAGCATGAATTTGTGCTATTCAAGATTTTAATAAATATTTATTTGAATAAAATTTCTGTTTGAATTCAAAATCTGTGTAACTTGTTCTGTTTGAATTCAAATTCAAATTCTGTGTAATTTATTTTATTCAACAAATATTTATTTAATCTATGAAAAACAAAATAGTACATTATCAAATACATTTAAATGAATATATATGTTTATTATCATCAAACAAAAACATATAAGCGCATATTCAACAATCTCCCCCTTTTGATGATAACAAACATATATTTAAGATTTTGACCGTATTAAATGTATTTGATCAATGATATAATCTAATTGCTCCCCCTATTTAAATGCTTCCTCTCTACATGATGCTCCCCCTACATATATGCATACAAATAGAAATATTCAAATAAGCCTGGATGCATATGGGAAAATTATTTGACCTTTGCTTGATTCTATTTGACAAAATCTTAACTTTTCTCTCTCCCTTTTGTTATCAGCAAAAGAATAATAGTGTTAGAGAAAAAACAGAGATAAAGTGATTAATATTAATCCAACATTAAACTCAAATTGAATATAAATATTAAACTTCAATAAGAATCAAACAAAAACCATAACTACCCTTGTTAGGTGCATATTCCACTTTTAGAAATGATGGATATGATGTTCATATAAAATCATACAATTGTATCAACTTGTGGTACATTTATATCAGGAATTTGAATATCTACTAATCATGCATAACCATTAGGACTTTTAAATGAGATTAGCAATATTCCCATTTAATTTTAAAAATGAAATCAAGTATCTTCTAACCACGCATGACCGTGAGGACTTTTAAATGGGATTAGAATCAACTTGTCTATTAAATCAATTAATTTTGATATGCGTTCCATACATGCATAACCGTAAGGACTTTTAAATGAGCATGGAAGCACATAATCAAAGACCCAAGTAATTCACCCATGCATAACCGTGAGGACTTTTAAATGAGAGTGAATACTTTTGATATTTATTTATTTTAAAAAAATGTGAAAACAAACAATCCCTGAATATAGTACCACATATCGACAAACTATATTGAATATTTGATAAACCATGGTCGATAGAAATATGATAGATATAGAAATGGTCATGGAATCTTTACCCAACAAAAAGTTTTATAATTCTTGTTTTAATTCCTAAAGAAATTTTCCAAATATACTCTCTTGAGTAATGTATGTTAAATATCAACACTCATCACCTTTTCAATCACTATTTATCTTTCTGATAATTAGTAGGGAGTCAGATTAGTCAAAATTTGTCATTTAAAATCAAACAAAAATGACTAATCTGAAAATATGGTCAAACAATTATTTTCTCGAAGGGGGTATATGAAAAAAAATTCTGCTAAATGAAAAATTATTTCAAGTGAAAAATATGCAGATATTTTCTTTGAAAAACGATGCAGCAAATGAATGTTTCAAAAATTAATCACGTTACACTAGTAATTTCTCTATCAACTATATTACCAGTGTAATCTGCATCTGAATTTAAATTTCACTCAATATTCACTCGTTGGATGTCAAAGACCAGATTGTGAAATTTCAACAAACTATCTCAGAATGTAATTTGAAATGAAGCCATGTTCACACTCAAACAAATATCATGGTGTTAATTTCAGAAACCATAGGATAAACAATTATATTCATGAGTAATCAACATCATAATTATTTCAAAAACAATTTCTTGAAATCCTTTTTAACACCTTTCACATGAAATTTGAAATCGCGCAAATTTACAAACAGTGACCAAAATGTCAAAATATATCTACGTGTAGCATGAGTAATCAAGGATCAATAAAATACCATCATTTGACCGAACAAATTTATATGGATTAGTTCAAAGTTGAAAATCTGTTTGGTCATCATTTAAGCACAAATCAAGGTCATAAATAAGAACAAGTCAAAAGAAAAATCATATCGATAAGTCAGAATTAAAGACATCACATCATCATCACAATTTTGGCTGATTTAATTCAGAATATGGTGCAGATTATCACATTTAATATACCTTTACCTGTTTTACCTTTACGATAATTTCTCGTGATTGCCCATTGTGATTCTGTCACCTTTATAATAGGCTAAGGAACTTTTCTTCGTCGCCCGTTGTGTTTCTGGAACAGCCAAAATCCAGAAAACACTGTTGTTGTTCCTTACCCTGCCACCACGCCTACACGATGAAAGATTTTTGTGACCTATTTGTTTTTATAGGTCCATGATTGTTAGTGGCAGAATATGAAACATATGTTTGTGAAGACCCAAAACTATTTATATATGTTCCTTTTGGCACCCAAATTTGTTTGACTTTCAAAGATTTTATATTTGTGCCTTTTGGAACCCAAATTGGTATAGTTTTCACGTGTTTGGGTCTATACCAACAATTATTTCGATTATGTCCAAATTTTCTACAAATTGTACACATTGAATTGACTTGATTAAATTTTGTGTTCTTGTTCCTATGACTATAATTTTCAACATGATGTCCAATTATTTCAGATCTAGCAAAGACACTTTTACTTTTTGCATCATCATCTTGTGATTTCCCAAAACCTAGTCCTTTTCTATTGTTAACAAAAATTTGATTTCCCAATAGCATGTTGAAAGATTTTTCTCCATTTGAAAAGTTATTCAGGGATTTCTCAAGGTTTTGGACTTTGGTTTTTAATGTTGAGTTTTCAGTGACAAGTGATGTGCATCGATTTATAAAATCCTTTTTCCTAGTGTCAATGTTTTCCTTAAGATTCAAGTTTTCTTTTTGAAGATTCTCAAAGCTATTCTTAAGTCTTGTCAATTCTGAATCTAAAATTTTACATTTTTCACATTCTAGATTTTGAATGTTTTCAAGTTCAGTTTCTAATCTAAAATTTTTACGAGCAAGTTCTCTCCTATCAGTTTTCAGTTTTTCAATTTTAGATTCAAGAGCATCAACTACTTTAGTGAGATCAAGACACATAAAAACAAGATCTCTATAGGAATACTCACCTGCCTCACTAGATTCCTCAGAGCTTGAATCTGAATCTGATTTCGCCATAAGACACAAGTTAACCTCCTCTGAGCTGCTATCCGAAACTTCCACTCCTTCTTCATCATCCCAAGTCGCTGCAAAAGCCTTCTTCTTCTTTTTCTTTCCTTTGTTGTTTTTGAGAAGTAGGCATTTTGGTTTGATGTGGCCAGGCTTGTTGCAGTTATAACACGTCCGTTCATTATCGGAATTTTCAGAATCTTTTGGCCTATTACGACTTGTTTTCTTCTTGCGTGGCTTGAATCTCGACCATTTTCTAAGATTATTGACAGCCATTGCAAGCTCTTCAATTGGATCTTCTTCATCTATATCGCTTTCTTCTTTGCTCTTTAAGGTAATCGTCTTCTTCTTTGGTTCGGAGTTGTTTGCGTTCCTCTTTTGCTTTTAGCTCAAGCTCATATGTCATCAAGTTGCCAATCAACTCCTCCATGCTTAGTTTACTCAAATCTTTCGATTCTTGGATTGCCGTGACTTTTGCCTCAAAGTTCATTGGTAAAACTCGTAGTATCTTCCGCACAAGCTCTACCTCAGTGAAGACCTTCCCAAGCGCTCTAGCGTTGTATACCAAGGTTGAAAAGTGTCCAAACATGTCCTTTATGCTCTCGCCTTTGTCCATCACAAAGTTTTCGTATTCATTGCTGAATAGGGCTAGACGAGACTCCTTGACTTGAGAAGTTCCTTCGTGTGTCACCTCCAAAGTGTGCCAAATTTCCTGTGCTGTTGTACAATGAGAAATTCTATTAAATTCATTTTTGTCAAGAGCACATATCAAAGCATTCATGGCTTTAGCATTTGTCGTTTTCAATCTCTTATCGTTAGCATCCCACCTATCCTTAGGTTTAGGAATCTCAGTACCACCAACAGTTATAGTAGGAGGTTTATAACCAGTTTCAATAATATCCCAAACATCATAATCAACGGAACTAAGATAAATACTCATCCTAACTTTCCAATAAGCATAATCATTCCCGTTAAACATGGGTGGCCTAACAATAGATTGCCCCTCAAAAAAAGCACTATTTGACGGATTCATGACTCTAGAGTTAAAGAGAAATACCAGGCTCTGATACCACTTGTAGGATCTAGATTAACCCTAGAGGGGGGGGGGTGAATAGGGTTATAGCAAATTTTCTCGAATTAAACACAGAAATAAACTGCAGAAATAAATATGCTGAAAAGTAAATCACACACAAAATTTACCCAGCTTCGGCAACCCCTGCCTACTGCTGCATTCCCAGATTTCTATTAGAATTAAACAGCATCACGCTTACAAACACTCTACTAGACTCGCAGACCCTTTTGCTCCCGCTCACAAACACTCTACTAGACTCGCACACCCTGCTCCCGCCTATAGAGTTTCGCTCACTCGCAAACACTGCTCCCGCCTATAAAGCTTTGCAAACTCGCACACCCTGCTCACTGAACTAATTCTAAATAGACAATCTGACACTACCTAAACCCTAGATGGTGATTTACAAATTCTTTGACTCGAAAAGAAAAAACAACTTCAAAAATAACCGCAGGAGCAAAAATTAAAATACGAACTTTGGACCCATAATTTTTGCTCAAATTAAAAACTAAAAACCCCTTTTATAAAATTAAAACACTAAACCCCCTTTTAATAATAAGGCCGGCCCACTCCCTTATTTCACCCGATCTCCTTTAATTCTTTCTTGAGAATGGCGGCGACAATTCTTTGTTACAGAAATTAGGGCTTCGGCTTCTTTCTCGAATTAGGGCTTCGGCTCTGGATGATTGATACTCTTTGCTCGCGCTCGTTCTCTGATGTTTCGCGACTTGTTCTCTGATGATTCGCGACTTGTTCTCTGATGATTCGCGACTTGTTCTCTGATGATTGATTGTTGTTGTCTTTGAGATTGTGAGTTGTTTGCAGCTGCTTCTTTTGATGACCGAGTTCGTTAAATTGGTATGTATTACTTTCGTTTGCTGGTTTGATTGTTTGCCTTTTTCACTTGATAACTCGATGCCAATGATGTACTCTTGGGTTTGATATTTATATGGATTCGAGACACTTGTTTTCGTTCGTATCAATTTGATACTTTCCCAATTTTCTGTTACCTGATGCGCACGGCTTCTATTCTGTAGCGTTCGATTCTCTTGATTCACACGGCATTAAAACTTTCCCCTTTTTTTTATTTCTGACTTTTTCAAAAACGTATTTGATACAATGTCATGAATTCGAATTTGACTTGGTCTACTTGTAATCTCTGGTATTTTATTGCTGACTTTTTCATTCGGCAACAACTTGTTGATTACCTGTAGTTGCTGCTATATTACTTCGAATTGCATTCTGTGCATATTGTACTCGGTCGAGTTCATCCCCATTCTGTAGACCTGAACCTTGCATTTTATACATAAGTATATGCTCACTATCTTCTGTTCACCTGCATGTTTACTGTAACGTTTGTTTTGATCAGTTGCATTGTTCATGTCATGTTGTTCATGTGCATGCTTTGTACTTCATTTGAGGTTGTAGCTTTGGTCTTTGTTGCTCTATTCCTGTTGCCTTCAGTTGCTTGTCGAATATGTATTGAACTCTATAGTCTGTACTTGTATAGTTGGTTCCATATTCATGTATCTTGATGGTGTATAAACTTTTTCATGCTGCTGTGATGCAGTTTCCTTCATTGTTGTATTGATTTGGTTGTGCACTTGTTTTTCGGTTTGAACTTGCAGTTAAGAACAGTTGCTTTTGATCTGTTATGCACATTGTTGCATTGTTGATGTTCTTTGTAGTTTGGTTATTGCTTGGTCATTTGGTCCTGCTGTAATCCAGTTGCATTCATTGGTCTAGTCGTGCACTTGGTCCCTTCACTTGTATATTTGTACTGTTGGTTTGTAGTTTGCATTGCTGAACTTGGTCTCTACTTGATGCTGTCTTGAATTTGCGCAGTCCATGTTGCATTCATTTCATTTTGCATTGATGCAGTGCTGTCATGTTGTTTGCAACTGTGTTGCACTTGTATCACTGGAATTTGAACTAAACTTGTGTATCTTGTAGCTTTCATCACTGGTGCATGTACATTGCTTCATGTTGCCTTCAGTAGCTTCACTGTTGCATTTGTATCACTGGTTCATTGCACTGTTTCATGCATGCTCGACATTGTGACTTGAGCTTTGTATATGAACTGTGTTGTCTTCATGCCTGACTTGATGTTTGTAACTTGTGGTTTCATGCTTCATGCATGTACTCTGTTCATATGTTCTTGGTGGCATTTCTTTGGTCTGCACAGCTTGTTGATGTTTGGTCTGTGTAGTTGCAGTATTCATTATGTTGGTTGATCTTGCATTCTTTGTTGGCACTTTTGAATGTTTGCAGCTTGGTCTTGAGTTGTTTAATGAAGAGGTTGAACTTGCATACTTCATGTAGCCTTCATGTTTGGTCTGACCTTTGCACATATGACTCTCTTCATGTTGCAGCTGATTTTTTTACTTTGATGTTGCCACTGTCTTCTTTGTACTAGCACACTTGCTCTTGTTGACTGCTTCATGTAGTTGATCTTGTCTCCAGTTTTGATCAATGCTCGGTCATGTTGCATATTGGACATTTGCGTACTTGACTGTTGCTTGATTTTCCTGTTGAGACCTCTGCACTGTGCCTTGTACTTGTGGTCTGCCTTGAGTTGAATCTCGTGTGTTATTTGGGTTTGACCTTGTGCTGAATTGTTAGCAGTGCTTTTGTTTGATTTGTGCACACGAGTTGGCGAGCCAGTGCACACGTGTATGAATGTACACGTGTGTATTGCAGCCACTTATGGTTACCTGTCCCTGTAATATCTATATGCACGACTTTGTGATGAAATTCAAGTGTGAATGATGACGAACAACCCAAATAACTGAGGCAAACCATATTTTCAAAAATCGTATTTCATTTTATATTGCAAAAATATTTCTTTTTCAATTTTACCACGTTAGTGAATATTTTTGCAGATTGCTCAGATGCTGGATTCAAACTGGAATGCAGTTGAAGACAAAATACGAGTGTGAGTGATATGTAGTGAGGTTATCAATGTAAAAATATTTGTGATGTAATCATGATGTAATCAAAAATGTATATGTATAGTGAGAGCATGAATTTGTACTATTCAAGATTGTAATAAATATTTATTTGAATAAAATTTCTGTTTGAATTCAAAATCTGTGTAACTTGTTCTGTTTGAATTCAAATTCAAATTCTGTGTAATTTATTTTATTCAACAAATATTTAATTAATCTATGAAAAACAAAATAGTACATTATCAAATACATTTAAATGAATATATATGTTTATTATCATCAAACAAAAACATATAAGCGCATATTCAACACTAGAATGAGATTCAGGACCTATTGCAGTATCCCACTCCCCCTCAGGGTTTGTAAAATAAGCGTGTTTTCCAACTCCTTTTAACTTAACATATTTCTCGGATCATAGTTTCATGCATGCTTGTAACACTTGGTTTTTATTCCAGTAACGGGTAAGGTGGCCAAGACATCAGATATTCGGCACCACCTTGAACAGTACAAGCTACTCAAAGCTTCTGCCAAACCAAAGCCGTCAACTAGCCGTCCCGGATATGTGGTTAGCTATCGCCCCCTTCTCGGAGTTATTGAGGAAGATATGCAAAAGAGGAAGAGGGGGCGATCTTCGTTTGAACCTCCACCTGGCCCTCAGCCTCCAGTCCAGCCTATTCATGATATTACTGAGGAAGATACTGAGTTTATGCCTTCCCCATATCCGTCCGAAAATCCAACCGTCACCCCGATAGACCACCCTGGTTTTGTTCGCAACCCATTTGCCGGTCACCCGGCTCTGGACCCGAGTTTTCATGACATCTCTTTTGACGAGGCCACGGGTGAGCATCTTCTTCCCCGCAATCCCATGGTACGGGTGCTTGATGAGGCTAAGTCCTTAGACCTCGATTTTCTTACTACTCGGATTGTGACCATGGGGAATGAGGCCAAGGCAAACATCGATCGGGTGGCTGAAGAGACCAAGAGGCTAATGGAGCATCACGCTCGACTGGCCAAGGCTGGGGAGGAAATCGGGAGTGCCAACATTCGGTTGCGGCTAAAGGTTTCTGATCAGGCCAAACATCTTGTCGATCAGGCTATCCAGATATCCCAGCATGAGGCGGCCTCCAGACGACTAAATAAAACCATGGAAGAGGCTAGCAAGGCTGAGTTGCGAAAAATGGAGGCTGTTTGCAAAGAGCGAATTGACATGGCCATCGCAACGGTGGACGAGGTTTGGAAAGCGGATCTTGAGAAGGTAGAGGAGTTATCTGGGAGGCTTGAGACCGCAGAGCTTGCTCAGGCCAAGCTGAAGGAGGAGATGGAAGTGATGCGGAAGTCCCTTCAGGCTGACTGCTCGAGATACCGATTAGAGAGAGATGCTGCTGTCGCACGACTGTCGTCTTCTGAGGCCCGGATGAAAGAGTTTGAGGAGAACGAGGGGATGATGGACGATATGCTCCAGGTCATGTATTTCCGTACATGGAGGTAGGGCAACCTGTCCTGGATGGACGATTATCCCCGGGTTATGGCGAGGATATATCTCTGGGCTTTGGAGGAAGCTAAGGCCGATGCGGATAAGGAAGGTGGTGCGGCTTTCAGGATGGATGTGGTTATGGCCCAATTCACTAAGGAAGAGAAGGTGACGGTTAAGGAGGGCATGCGGCTGCTTGTTGCGGATGAGGTAGGTGTGCAGCTAGATGATGATGATCAGGGAGCAGACGCTGGTAAGTCTTTTCTTTTAACATTTTCATGATTTGATTGCTTATCTTTCGTGATTATTTATGGATTCTCTTCTGAATTATGCAGGCGGGACCTCTGGAGTAGATGCGGGGAGATTTGACCCCGCAGTTAAGTAGATCCGGATGGCGGGCAGGACGGAGGCGGAGCCCCGATGTAGTTGACTCTTTTGTTCGGTCTGTTTGACATTCCTGTATATACTAGTCCAAAACATTATTGTATTTTCAGGCTGTAATTATATCATTGTAACGAACGTCTTTATGTAACTTTATAACATAAGCAGATTCTGTTATGTTCGAATGTGGTTTGTTATTTTGATATGTTGCATAAGGAATACAGCTGCGTGTTTATGTATGTGATTTAATCGTATTTGATGCTAAGTTTCTGCTCAAAATATTATTTCATGTCTTGCAATGTCAATATGATGTGTGAATAAATTAAAGCTACATATTTGTATATAAGAGAAGAAAGTACCGCCCTTCGTGTTTTAGTTGTAGAAGGCTGCTTTGAATGTCTTGTGTGACTGAGTATGGAATGTAGTTGAGTGTTCCGTCATTCGGATGTGAGTTCATATTTCCACAAGCGAGAGTTCCCTTATTTTGCGACCTGTACTTTAGGGATTGTTACATAGGATAGGAGAATTTTTTTGAATAAAATGGAAATATGAGAAACAGTAAAACTTCCAATCACGGAAGGCCGTCGATATGCTTAAGTTCGTGGCAAACGGGTTTTGTAGTCACTTTCCCTAGCTGTGGGTCTTGGAGACATTTGTCACCCATCTTACGCCTCCGCGGGGAGTTTATCTTTTTTACCACAGCCGCACTTAAGACATATCGGAGCCGAGATCGCGCACATTAACTACCCAAGCCATTATGGCCCGTAATAGTGGGTATTATTTGATTTACTGTGGCCGGCTAGCGTGGGTGCCGACCGTCAACCGTGAACTACCCCTGGTTGGCCACACCTTGTGTTGGGGCTTAAAGTAGGTTCACAGTTGCCGGCGAGCCGAACGCCGTAATGAGCTGCCATCGGCTATAGTCGGCCTTCTTGATGGCTTATAATCGGCTCATTACAGTTGGCTTTAAGGGCAGTCGCGAGCAACGAGTTAACCCGCAGCAGAGGGATGCTGGAGCAAAAGTGTCTCATTGGCGAGTGCATAGATTCGCATAGTACCTGTGGGGTCTTGTCCAGGCGAGGTTGCGCCGTGAAGTGTTCAGGGTGGAAATGTAGGATTTTGTTCAACAGAAAAGGATAAAACTCAACTAGTAGCCAGACATAAAGGAACAAGTTAACATGAGACAAGATTTTTAAAGTGGTTCGGCATGAAAATACCTACGTCCACTGATTCTCTTTGTTAATTCACTTCATATGGGTAGTACAAGTTAATAAAAGTATCGACGGAGGTGTTGGATGTTCCATGCCCTCTGGAACACCTCTCTATCCACTGTTGACAAAATATAAGCTCCGTTGCGGAGATCTTTATGAATTACATAGGGTCCGTCCCAGATTGGATCTAGCGCTCCGGGGCGCGGGAAGATCCGTTTGAGGACAAGATCTCCTTTTCGTAAGCTGCGGTGCTTGACTTTGGAGTTGTATTGTGCTTCCACTTTTTACTTGTGAGCGACCGCTTTAAGTGCTGCATCATTTCTTCTTTCTTCAATTAGATCCAAAGACATGTGTAGGAGTTCTTCATTCTCTTCTGGGTTGTAGTGGATCCTACGGTGGGAAGGCACTACAGTTTCGACTGGGAGCATGGCCTCCGATCCGTATGCCAAAGAGAAATGAGTATGCCCTGTTGATGTTCTGTAAGATGTGCGGTAGGCCCAAAGTGCCGTAGGAAGTTCATCCACCCAAGCGCCTTTTGACTTTTCAAGTTTTTTCTTGACTAGAGTTTTGAGAATTTTGTTGACAGCTTCGACTTGTCCGTTTTCCTGGGGTTAAGCTACAGATGAGAAGCTTTTTATTAATTCCGTGCTCTTGGCACCAGTCGGTGAACTCTTTGCTGTCAAATTGAAGTCCGTTGTCCGATATGATTTTGAGTGGAACCCCGTACCTGCATAAAACATTTTTGATCAAGAAGTTAATAATTTTTGCCGAAGATATTTTATTTTGAGGTTCCGCTTCCACCCATTTGGTGAAATAATCAACTGCCACTATGGCATATTTGGCTCCGCCTCGGCCCATTGGCAGTTTGCCAATCAAGTCAATTCCCCATATTGCAAAGGGCCAAGGGCTGGTCATTTGAGTAATTTCATTTGTTGGTAGTCGAGGAATCTTAGCAAATTTCTGACATCTGTCACATCTTTTAACGAAGTCTAAGGCGTCTTTGTTTAAAGTGGGCCAGTAATACCCATATCGGAGTATTTTCTTTGCTAGAGTCTGTCCTCCGGTGTGATCTCCGCAACCTCCTTGATGGATGTTGGACAAGACTTCCCTGGCTTCCCTTCCAGCGATACACCTTAATAAGGGATTAGAGAAGCCGCGCCGATAGAGGATTCCTTCTTGTAATGTGTAGCGGGAAGCTTTCCTTAAGATTTTCTTAGCTTCGTTACGTCCGTCGGGCAATGTGCCACTTTGTAAGTACTTCCGTATGGGGGTCATCCAAGTTTCTTCTTCAATTGCAGCTACCATATTCATTGGCTCGTAGCTCGGGGCCAGTTGCTTTGAGATGGTTATCGTTCGGGAAGCAGTGCCGTCCTTCATGCTAGCTTGCTTTGCCAGTTCGTCGGCCTCCTGATTCTCTTCCCGAGGAATGTGTTTGATTAGATAGTGATCCAATTGATTGAGCAGTAGCTTGGTCTTCTTTAGATATGCTGTGAGTCGTTCTCCTCGAGCCTGGAATTCTCCCAGTATTTGATTTACAATAAGTTGAGAATCACTATGGAGACATAAAGAACCAACTCCAATCTCCAGGGCAAGTTCTAATCCGGCTATCACTGCTTCGTATTCTGCGTCACTGTTGGTGGCAGCGAATTCCAACCTTAGGGCGTAGTGCAGCTTCCTTCCCCTGGGGGTGATTATCACAATACCTGCCCCCGAACCTTGTTCGTTTGACGCTCCATCTACAAAGAGATTCCACTTGATGTCTTCCGCTATTCTAGATGGCTCTTTACCTTCGTTAGCGGTGAATTCGGCAATGAAATCAGCTATGGCTTGCCCCTTGATAGCGGTGCGAGGATGGTAGGTGATATCATATTGACTCAGTTCAATGCACCATTTAAGTAGTCGCCCAAAAGTGTCGGGGCGATGGAGTACTTGCCTTAGCAGTTGATCGGTTAAAACTCTGATGGAATGAGATAGGAAATAGTGTCGCAGTTTCTGTGACGTGATTAGCAAACAATATGCTAGCTTTTCAAGTTTAGGGTATCTAGCTTCTGCCCCTGTAAATCTCTTGCTTACAAAGTATACGGGTCGTTGTGCGTGGTTGTCTTCTCCCACCAAGCGGCGCTTAAAGCATGGGACGATACAGCAAGGTATAGGTATAGTTCTTTGCCTTCATTTGGAGTTGAGAGTACTGGTGGTCTCTGGAGGTGTTCGATTAAGTTAAAGAAGGCTGTCGAGCATTCGTCGGTCCATTTGAACTTTCCTTTGTCTTTCTTTAGAGCTTCAAAGAAAGGGATGCATTTGTCGGTTGCTTTAGAGATGAACCTGCTTAGGTCGGCCACTTTTCCGTTTAGGCTTTGCATCTCTCTTCGAGTGGATGGTATCTTGATATCTTGCAAAGCTCGAACTTGTTCGGGGTTTGCTTCAATCCCCCTGGCACGGACGATGAATCCCAAGAACTTTCCCGACGATACTCCGAAGGAGCACTTTAGAGGGTTCAGCTTCATTCCATATTGGCGAAGTACTTGAAACATCTCATCCAGGTGGTTTATATGATCGTTGGCTTTCCTCGATTTTACCAGCATGTCATCCACATAAACTTCCATAGTTCATCCTATTAGTTCCGCAAACATCTTGTTGACAAGGCGCTGATAAGTAGCTCCGGTGTTTTTAAGTCCAAAAGGCATTACTTTGTAGCAGTACAATCCCCGGTCAGTGATGAAACTAGTGTGGTCTTGATCGAGGGCGTGCATAGGGATCTGGTTATATCCTGAGTATGCATCCATAAAGGATAAGAGTTCGTGTCCGGCTGTGTTGTCCATGAGTTGGTCGATTCGGGGGAGTGGGAAGCAGTCCTTCGGGCAAGCGTCATTTAAGTTGGAGAAATCGATGCATGTTCGCCACTTTCCATTAGCTTTCTTTAACAGTACCGGGTTGGCGATCCATTCTGGGTAGATGGCTTCTCATATGAAGTCATTGGCAAGTAATTTCTTTACTTCTTCCTCGAGGGCTGCTGATCGTTCTGCCCGCATGCTCCTCTTTTTCTGCTTCACTGGCACCTTGGTGGGATCGATGTTCGGTATGTGGCATGCTACGTCTGGAGAGATTCCTATCATGTCGGCGTGCGTCCATGCAAATACATCCATGTTGTGGCGAAGAAAATCGACGAGTTGATCTTTCAACTCCGCTCTTAACTGAGACCCGATTCTCAGCAGTCTACTTGGGTCTTGTTTGTCTACAGATACAAATTCCATAACCTCTGCAGGCTCGGTGGTGGCCTCATCCTCTTTGTCCCTGGGGTCTAATTCGTTGAAAGGATCGCTGGTATATCGAAGAGGAGGGGCTTTCTTTAATTGCTATGCTTCCAGGTTTTTCTTGCAGAGAGAAGTCTCTGCATCCTTCCCTTTATCCTTCCTGCGGTTATTGCGAAGCTCAGTTACATAGCAATCTCGAGCGGCGTCTTGATCTCCCTCTATTTCTCCTACTCCGTTATCTGTTGGGAATTTCATTTTCAGGCACCATGGGGCTAGGACAATTTGGAAGTCAGATAGGGCTGGTCTTCCCAAAAAGGCGTTGTAGGCCGAGTGGCTTTCTATTAGCACAAATGTTTGTTTTCGCACAACGGAGCGGGGATGACTTCCTATTTCAACAAAAAGGTCCAGTTGCCCGAGGGGCATCTTCGCATCTCCAGTGAAACCATGTAGTGGTTTGTTGCAGGGAGACACATCCTTCATTGACAGCTTCATTTTGTCGAAAGCATGCTTGAATAGGATATTTACCGAGCTTCCAGTGTCTACTAAAATTCGAAAAACTTTGGCTGGACCGAACCAGGCAGAGATGACCATAGGATCCATGTGTGGGTACTGTCTTCCCTCTAGATCACGCCCACTGAATGTGATGTCGTCATTCTCTTTCCGTTTCGGGTGGCGTTCTTCCATAACTGAGTTAACGTAGCCTTCATCGTTTCTAAGTGACTTACCGTATCTTTCCATCTCTGCCCAGCTTCTGTCGGCGATGTGTGGTCCTCCTGATACGGTATGGACCACTATCTTCTCTTGACTAGAGCCGCTGGTGTTGCGATTTCCTCCGCCTACTTCTGGGAGGGGTTGCCCCGGATTCTCATTGGCAGGAGTCGAAGTCCTGTTCTGGCTTTTTACATAGCGTTCCAGTCTCTTCCTTCTGATGTGTTCTTCAATCAAGTCCCGGAGATGGTGGAATTCATTGGTGTCATGTCCATGGGATTCGTGGAAGCGGAAAAACTTTCCAGACTTGAGTGCGTTATCTGACTCCTTCTTGTGCGGGGGGCGCTTGTATCTAACTTCGTCTTGAGTGGTTAGGAAGATGTTTTCGATCGTTTCATTCAAAGGAGTGTAAGAGTCAAATCTTGGTCCAGGTCGATATAAGCGCTTTCTCCCTTCTTGCCCCAGCATTGTCTCTAGAGTCATTTCTCCGAACATTCTTTGCTGCAGCGGGAACCCTGTCTGTAGCTGTTTTAGCCTGTTGCCCTGACTGCCTCTCAGTGGCAGCGTCTTCAAGTCTCATATACTTTCCAGCTTCATGGAAGAAATCAGGTAAAGTAGCTGGCTTTTCCTTGGTTGGTCTTCTAGCAAATTTAGTATCCGGATGTACACCTCTGCAGAGAGCCATTAGGATAAGTTTCTCGTCGGCATCTTGGACTGCGGCCGCCGCGGCGTTGAATCGGGTTAGATATTGTTGCACCGTCTCTCCGGGTTTCTGTTTGATATTAGATAAGGAATAAGCGTCCTTGGGTTGTTCCACATGAATGCGGAACTGGCTGATGAACTTTTCTTTCAACATTTCCCATGAGCCGATGGACCCTTGGGGTAGGTGGCAGAACCAGGAGGTAGCTAGATCTGCCAAGAAAAGTGGGAAGCATTTACACAATACTCCCTCCGTTGCTCTGCTCATGAGCATATGCTGGGTGTATCTCTGTAAGTGTACTATGGGGTCAGAGGTTCCCTTATAAGGTTCCATTGTTGGCATTTTCCATTCCCGGGGGGTGATGGCGGTTTCGATATTGCGGGTGAAGGGACTGGTTACCCTAGCACCTATCCCCCGATCCCTTTGCTCCCATTGGACGCACTCTCTGAACAATCGCGCCATCCTTTCATCAGAACTTGGAGCGGATAGAAATGAGTTTGGTTCTTCCCCGCGGGACTGATTCCGTCCAGACGACTTGTAGGGATGGTATCGTCTGTCACTCCTAACATTCTCCAATGGCTGCCTCTGGTCTTCTGGGGGCATGCTGGGGTCAGCCACAGTTGGCCCTTGCCTTGATCTTCCTCTGCTGGGTTCTGTTCTCAGCACTTCCTCGGGTCAACTTCGGGTCGGACTTTAGCTCGGCCCTGTCTACTGGTGTTTTCATGGTTAGGTAGCATGACAGGCTCAGCTACATCCGACCCCTGCCTGGCACCTCCCCCGTTGGATTTGGTTCCAAGTGTTTCCTCGGGTCGGAATTCGGGCTGAGTCCGGGCTCAGCTCCTACCATGGCTGTTTCTGTTGTTAGCCTCTTCGAAAAAGAAAGACCTTTGTCGCCTCCCAGATCCTCCAGACCGGGACTCACCCCATGATTCAGTGTTGCGGTTGGATTCTTCAGCATCTCTTAAGCGTGACATGAGTTAGTCCACCAAGGCTTCTTGTTGAGATGCGAAGCGGTTAGTTACTTCAGCCACAACCTTGTCCAGATCCGCCCTTGTAATTGGTTGTTCCATAGCAGGGGCTGTCGGATTTGCCTGATTTAAATTTGCTGTTGGAACTGGACGATTGTCTTGGTCTCTGATCACTGGATACTGCCAGTTGCGATGTCCTTTCCTTTGTTAGCATATTTCTTCCGTCCGGGAGGCATGTTTTCCAAGCAATGAACGATGTTGATAGAAAAAGGGGTGGGTGGGAGAAGGTGAAGCTTCGAGCTCCTGTTCTCGGTGAAAGCACCAAAAATGTTTGCACAAAAAATGGGCAAACACCTCCAAGTCGTATGAATTAGATGATTTTATGTTGTTTCTAGTGATTTGGATGATTTATGCAAATATATAAAAAAGCAGGGACTGAACTGTAAAAGACACACATATTTATAGTGGTTCGGCCAGAACGTGCCTGCGTCCACTTTATATGTTATACTCCTTTTCTATTCAGATTACAAGTACAAAGCTTTGATTACAAGTAACTGAAAGTTGTTTGAGAGTTCTATCCGTGCTTGAGCTCTTAAACTTGTCCGCCATTGTTGTACCCCTACCCCTCTATTTATAGAGTGAGGCTGGAGGCAGGGGTCCTGGATGTATATAGCAGCTGGTGGGCCTGCGCTGAAGCAATCTGGCCTGGCAACGTGGATCGGCGGAGGTTGGATAAGTGGTCCGGTGGTGCCTTGGATCGGTGGTGTGGAGTTGGAGAGGCTTTTGGTTCGGTCCAGGGTGTAGCTTGGTCCGGCAGTGGTCCTTTTCCATCTGGTTCGGTGGTTTGGTGGCACGTTGGTCCGGTGGTGCTTGGGAGGTAGGTTGGTTCGGCAGTGGTGTGGGGTGGCTCTGGTTCGGTGAGATCCTGGTTCGGCGAGGCTTTGGACCGGTGGCAGGTGGTCCGGTGGTGAAGTGGTTCGGCAGGTATGGGAGAGGTGGTTGGTTCGGTAGGACGTGGTTCGGTGACTTATGATTCGATGATAGGTCTAGTAGGTTGGTGATGAGGTGGTTGGTTCAGTAGTGGAAATGCACCTAACAACAAGTTTTCAAAATAGTTGCGGTTTGGCGGTTCGAAAACCAAAGCGATAAATTCTTTAAGTTTTTTATTTTTAATTCTTTAAAAATATGGAATAAATTCTATAAAAATTTAAAAAAATATATATAATAGATTTGGTTATAAAAATGAATTTCTAAATGATAGAAAAGTTGTTTTGATCAAACAAGCCTTAAAAGCACTATACGTAGCACTATTCGTAGCACTTTTACAGCACTTTCAATAACTTTTTTTGAGAAAAATGTGTGATCCTCTATGAATAGAGGAGAGCATACATGTATGTATGTGTATATATATATATATATATATCACGGATATAAGGTGGTGCCAACATGCTTGGCAGGTAGCAAGAACTAAATACATATATCCAATCTCAAATACTCTAGCACTTTTAATAATATTTGAAACATGGCTTTAGACTTATGTATTCTTTTTCGAATATTTTATAAATGTTTTAAAATAAATAAATAAGTATTTTGAAGATGATTTGGAGGTTTTAAAATTTATTGTAAAGGAGTTTAAATAAATGATTTAAAGAAAAGCTGTTATAATTAAGTGATTTAATCTTGGCACTAAGAGCCGATGAGTAGGATGGATTTTTATATTTGTGAGATCCAAATATGAGATGCTTAAACTAATGAGAATTTCAAGAGAAACCAGAACCTTGGCTCAGCTGACCACTTTCTTAGGCGAGGAATGGGTAAGGTCAAAATGTTGGAAACGAGGCAAGTATAAAAGCTTTAATTTTTCTTAATTTAATACAAGTTTGATTGTATAGAAATAATATTTTTATACATGGTAATAAATTTTGAGTAGAAAACCTGTACTATCCATTTGAATGTAAAAGGTGGTTTCATCGTTATTCGACGGATGGAAAAGGTTGAATACGGGAATTGATTTTGAGTAGAATTGGTATATTTCTATCAACCCTTCTTAACTTAATAATATTTTCCAATATGACTTGTGAAAATGATTTGGTGTTTCCAAATTTAAAGAGAGGTTTAATGATTCGGTATATAACAGAAAGAAATATTTTAAAATATATATCTCTAGAAGATATTTTTGATAAAGAAAAGTAATTAATCAAATGATAATCACCTATTTACTTAACATTTTTTGATCGATGATTGGTTTGAAGGATCCGAGATCGTATTTGGGTATTCCTATCCGAAAACCTCTTCGAACCAATTTAGTGTTCGAACTAAAGACATGGAATGATAACAAATGCAGTGAAAGGCTATTGTTATTGACCTACGGCGAAAATTTCTCATATATATATATATATATATATATATATATATATATATATATATGGTAGTAATATCTTCATTTGATTTTCGATGTCAGGGATGCTCGCTACTGATCCTAGGGATTATTCCCAATATAATGTGGTAAGAGTGTTCATTCGGTCCGTCCTGTTCCTGGACAACTTGTATGGATAAATGATTGACATTGCACATTAACATACATGTATCTGTTCAGTGGTGTAGGAGGTAACTCTCCTATACTTAGCACCTTTTTCTGAGATGTATGGGCTTAAAGGTTTTATATTTGTGAAAATCAGTAGTGTGTGATAGAATTGGCAATGTGGCATTCAAAGTGGAATGTGCTATATGAAAGATAATCGTTACCTCAGACCTCATCACACGGAAATGCCATAAATAATGCATGTCGTAAGACTATGTGGTTCGCGGCCATTAGGGTATGGTCATCACCTTTCTTGATTACTCTCTTTATGTTAGAATATTGTGCATGTTATAGGAAACCGGATCGGTTGGTTACGACCGGTGTGGTGTCATATTTGATTATATCCGCCACTATAAGGGTTTGCGGGTAGGCCGGGCTTGCCAGGTGCAGAGGTTTAGAAGGTGTTGATACTTGGTACATCCCTTTAGAGATGTACTATACAAAAGGAAGTTCCTTACCAGCCATTTTATGGAAATCCATTCTCCAATAAGTGCCTTCGAACTTGATTTTAGAGCCTAGTATGTTGGAATTTAATAATGTAACAATTTCATCTAAGACTATGTATATTTACCTAAAAATTGTTTTCAAAAGAATGTCGTTAAAAGATATATTCACATATTTTGCGTATCAAATGTCTCGTTTATCATAAGGTAAAAACCCATTCTGTGTTTATGGGCGGCGTGGTCTTATGAGATACCTTTTGTTTTCAAATATCCGAATTTTTAGTTTCTCACACCAGTCTCATGATTGACCTGGAGTTTATTTTCCTTTTTCCTTAAACTTTAGATGCCCTATTTTTCTAGGCAGCTAAGTAGTTAGCTAGCTTGGAGCATTTTGAATAGAGCATGATGGCGGAGGGTCCAATGTAGGTAGTCATCTATTTCTATTTCAGTTGTATTATGTATGAGTATCTACCAGCACTTGTGAGGATAGGCATTTATAACTGTCATGGCTGAATTTAAATATAAATTGTTAAATATAAATTTATTTAGATTGAAATTTATATGGTTAAATTAAATGAATATTATGTAATTAAAGTCTATTTTCTTCTGGTTGTTTCTATTCTCCTACCTCCTTCCTTTCCGAGGACGAAAAGTTTTGAGTGGGGGAGAGTGTAACGACCCGTGAATTTAACCTGTTTTAGTAACGTATTGATTGAAATTTTGCAAGAATTTAAACGATAAAATTTTGAAATATAAATTTGATATTTGGAATGCGTCTAGTTAAACATAGCAACCGGTAAATTTTCGTCCGAAAATATGAAAGTTTATTTCGTGCGTAAATTTACTTCAATTTAATCAGTTAAAAAGCGATGAAAATAAAACGTTTTCAAAACCAAAATATTTTTACATAGAAAAATTCTAAAGCATCTTCTGAGCAAGATGTCAGTTTGACGTTTTTCCAAATTCGGACATTTTTGGCTCCGTCGATCTTATTTCTCTACGTTTTTCATGCATTTTCCGCCAGTAGAAAATTCGAATTTTTATAATTCGATCGTACCACTGATATCTATATACTGCTTTGATCATCACGTCGTACTAAGTTCAACAGTGTATTCATTTGAATATTTTGGAATCCGGTGCGTGTCGTAACCGTGAAAACCGTATCGATATCGGTTGAGCCGTTGGGGTTCCTTCGTGCCTTTCCATACATTCGTCTGTTGAAAATTTAAACAGTCACTTCTCTTTAATATTCATAGAAATCAACATATGACCTTTCTCATCCCATTGTTCGAATTTACATCAAATTTATTCGTTGCATTTATGCGTTTGTTCAAAACAAAAATAAAATTCAGAGAATTGGTGTTGAGCAACCTATCCCCTCTGTTCATCTTTGAAACCTATTAACACAGTTCTCTCCCCTCAACCGAAACTCCTTCTAACCCTCCCAGGTGAGCCACCCACCACCGCTCCGTTAGCACCACAGCCAAGAACCACGTACGACCAGCCCACGTCCTTGCTCCTCCTTGTCAGCCAACCCGCCTCCTCCTTAAAAAATTAAAATTTGTTGCCTGCAAATAAGGTTCGGCTTCTCACAACTTTTCCACCATGCCACCGCAACACGAGACCCACGCAACCCCCCTTCCCTCCTTCTTACCGATCTCCGACCAACACTAGCTTCTTCCTCCGCCCAGACCCCTAGCCCGATTCCAGTTTCGTCAACCATCCTCCAAGAATCCGCCACCACAGCCCACATTGTCGAGCACCTCACAGCACCAAGCGCCTGTCCCATCCTTCCCTCTTCACCATGTCAGCCTAGGCACCAAAACTCACGACCGTGATAGCCTTTCCACTCCACCTCGTCCACCGAGTCACTAGCCTCCGCATCAAAACTCAAACCCGTGCTCTGCTCTTTGCCTTGACACCGGACACGCCATGTCTATCGCATCACATCCGAGCTCATCTCTCCTCGGCCTATGACTGGCCGAGCCTCCACGCCGATCACCGGAGCACGTACAGTGCGTCCAATTCCTACCACCTTCTCCCCTTAGCTCGTGTTCATATAAGGTATTTTTGTATATATTAGATATTATATTTGATTTTGTAGATGTCAGTTAGTATATATAATTAGCTACAAGCTTTATCACATGGTTTTATATTAAAATATACCAATTTAGTAAGCATGGTTACTTACATCCCATAGCTGTAGTTGGCTATACTGCTTAATTGTATTTTGTTGAGCTTGCATTTTTACGTATATATATCTATTAGTATATGTATAATAGTTATATTTTGTATATACATTGTACGTTTAAATATATAGGTATTATATATATTCTAAATCTGTTATATAGTTTTGCTTACAGTTTGTGTTTGCGTTTTGTATTTAGTTATAATATTTGAAGGGTAAATTCAAGTTTTATATATATTATATATATGGTAGCTCATATGCTACTGTATGTTTATATCGGTTATAAGATTTGTGTACAGCATTTGATGTATTTACAATGATATATTTATCTACAGAATAGTATATCTATGTTTTCATATGGAAGTTATATTGTTTTATGAAGTGTTAATTTTTTTCCATATGCTTTATGAAAGTATGTATAAAAGTATAAATTTGTTGTAGGTCTATAGATGTGAGTATGTATATTAAGTTTGTATAATAGGATTTTTACAATCTGTTAGTTATAAACATAAGTTTTGGCCTGTATATATACTTAAATATTAGCTCTCTATACATGTTTATATACCAGTTAAAGATATTAGTTTATGTATATATTATAATAAGTGAGCTATATTTGTAATATTGGGTTGGTTTTAAATTTATATATATATATATATATATATATATATATATATAATATTGGATATATAAATAGATGTATGCTTATCTGTTATTTAAAGTTTATATATATAGTTTATATAATCTGATTTATATTAGTTTGCTAAGTATAATATGTTCCGTTTTGCTTTATGCATGTGTAGGATATATCTAGTTTTATGTATATATATTTTAGTATATACGTTAACTCTTATAATGATCTTGAGATATATGTATATATATAGATTTTGGTTCTGATATATATGTTTAAAATTTAGTATTGAAGAAAAATGTATATACGTATTCTTTAATTGAATATTGGTTTTAGGGGAAATTTATAATATAACAATGTATATATTTTCTGTTAATATCAGAATTTATTTTATTCATTCTCATCGATTTCTTATCTATCAGCTTGCCCGTCAATCCGTGCAAATCTAGCTTTACTTCGAGATTTATACTTGCATTTCATAACTCAATCTCAGTGTCCGTTCCTTTGTGCGTATCTGTGTCATCTCTTGTTCTCTCTAGCCTCGGAAGGTGAGAAATCACTCACGATTAATATTCTATTATTTATTAAATTTGATTTCAACTGAAACGAAAATTGAAATATGTTGCCGTAGTCATCTACACTGTTATATATGCTATTACCTGTATCTGTTCACCTTTGACATCTGACACCATTATCTGTTATTTACACGATGATAATCCTGTTGATTGATAATTGATTGATTGTTTGTTGTCTATATTGGATGTTAAATTTGTAATGTACAAAGTGATAAATATTATGCAATTGAATTTGACGTAGAATAATTAAAATTTGAATCGACATATGTGTTGAATTGATTAGTTAAATCTGTAAAATATGACCCTTTAAATGTTTAATTATTTGACACGTAGAAACAATTACTTAACTTGAACCATTTGAATTTATGTTGTATTAGTTGATGAAGTATTAAAGTGTAGAATCGCATAGAATAATTAGTGTAAAAATCTTTAATCTACATGAAATGATAATGTAGATTCTAGAAATAATTATATTAATTCGCACAAAAAACAATGCAAATTAATACGATTATTTCGGGATTATTTGAATTAATGATTGAATTGTTACTGATTGTTGTTATTGTTTGTTGATTTACTTTGACACATCCCAGTTATCACACTGCAAGTTCCCTCTATTATGCTTGATCTTGAATTGAAGTTGGAATCGGGTTGAAATGATATATACCCAAATGAATTTGACCTAGGATAGAGAATTAAATAAAAATGCGATTGGTCAATAAATTGATTTAAAAATAAAATAATGATTTTACTCGAGCAAAGAATAAGTTTTGAAATGAAGTTGGAATTTGAATTTTATGAAAGGAAAATGTTAAGATTGAATTCTGAACAAATATTAACGTAGTAATCGATAAAAGAACGTTATTTGAAATTTAATTATTTAATAATTAAATTTGGAATTATTAGTAAATAATTTGGAATTAATAATAATTGAGTTTTGAAATCATTAAGTTTGAAATCATTTAATATTAAATTGAAATTATAATTAAGTTTGAAATTATAATTATGTTTGAAATTATTAAGTTGAATTTATAATTAAGTTGAAATGATTTGATGACTAAGTATGAATTAATAATTAAGTTTGAATTGATAATCAAGTTTGTAATTATTAAGTTTTGAATTTACTAATAATTAAGATTGAAATTATTAAATAATTGAATAAGATTGAATTACTTGACAATTGAATAAAAATTGAATTCTTTGATAAGAGAAAATCAAACTTTTGATTAAGTGAATCTGAACTTCGTTAATAAATGAAATAGGGTTTCTTTATGAAGTTTGGAAAAATATTTAAGAAAGTTAATAAGTGAAATCGAAACTTCTCGATTATGTGAAATTTAGTTCTTTATTAATTGAGTTGAAATTTGTAACGAAGTCAATAAATCAGTGAAAATTGAATTTTGTTTAACAAGAAATAAAAATGTGATTTATTGAAATGAATAGGGTTTATTGAAATCAACGTAAGAATTGTAATTTAAAGAATTGATTTGATGAATTTAGTTTAATTCAATTTGAAGTTTTGATATAATGTAGTTGAACGTAAGTAATTGATTTAAATGAATTGGAATTTAAATGGAAGTTGTTTGAATGACAAATTTACTTAATGAATATGGAATGAAATCGATAAATGAAATTAAATTGATTTGAATGAAGATTAAACAATTTAAATGATTTTGGAATGAAAACCATATACGAACTTGAATTAATAATTGAATTGTTTAAATAAAATTGAAATTGAATTGTAAGACTTTGAAATGGAAATTTGGAAAGTTGAACGTAAATTTTCGAAATTGATTTAGAAAGACAAACGGAATTTTGATTTTCGAATTTTAATTGAAATTAAATTTGATTTGGTTTGAAATATATTAAATGACCAATCGGTGTAATAATTACGAAAGTTATTAAAGAAACCGGAATCGGTTATGGATATACTCTCTATCTAAACCGAAAACCACTTTAATAACCATACGCGGAGTGATGATCCAGAATGAAGTGGTTGGAATGATGTACGTGATGACTGAAGTAAGAGAACGATATTGGACAGCCATGACACTTGTGTCAAATTGGAAATGACTAAAATCAGGAGCCGTGCCGGGCCAAATGGGGTTAGCCACCTCGAGCGAACACACTTCTTCGTAACTACTACTCATTACTTGTGATTGATTGGTGCACCCTTGGAATTTCAGGAGTGTTGTTTCGCGGTGTTGCGATCATTGCGGCGATGCGTTCTCACCAGTCCGGATCAGGCAAACGGTAGTTTCACTACCTTGGGTATTTCCTCATGTGCCTTGTCATACTTGTATCCCTATATGCGCGACCACTACGAATTTGTTTTGTGTTATACCTATGGAGTACTCCCTGATATCCCACTAGTTTACGGTGGATTTTACAGTGCTGTATAGACTATGACATATGTATAAAATGTGTTAAGGGGGATAATGGTAACGCCTTAACACTATTTTGATACTTTATATTACTGATAGACATTATCTATTTAGCGTACACTACTACATAGTAGATAGTTTAACGGATCCTTAGAGGATGGTGATTCCAACATCCTTTGAGTTACTTGTATTTCGATTGCTATTTCACTTGAGTTGGATTTATTGATATGAGAATATTAATCCTGACTCGAGTGTTTTGAGTTTTGCTTTACGCTCGGGTCAGACTGAGTGGTTCAGCTTTTGAGACTCACCTTTGGAGTTGGAGCTTTGCTTGAAGATCCAGCCATCTATTCTGCTTCCAGTATTCGATGATTCCAGTGATGTATTCTGATTTGTACTTGATGTATTGTATTTCTCTTCTGTGTAAACTCTGATGTATCTTATATATTTATATAGTAGCTTCACGTACTACTATCTCTTTTACTTCCGCTGCATATTATTACTCTGTGTCTGTGATTCTGTGATTATTTATTTACTGTATATCTGAGTTTTGCCAAATTTAAATTAACAATTCGGTATTTTGAATTATTCAAGTCCGACATGTGCGGATGTGAATAGTCCAAAATAGTGGGTCGTTACAGTTGGTATGGGAGCTTTTGGTAGCTCTAGGCAGAACTTAGCATATATGGTAAATGTATTTACAGAATCACTCCCACTCGAGTTTCAATCTCTTCCTTTTGACTCAATTCCTTTAAATTTTGGAACGTTCCCTGCGGTTCAAAAAATTCATTCATGTCCCTCACTATTTGTCTTTTTCAATTCTGGAGTATCCCATAACTCCACTTCGGATGATCTTTACAATGAATCGGCGGTCTCGCCAATCTTCGAATTATTTGTAAAGGGGTGAAACTCCTTTCCAATAAGCATCGATTTACCAGAGATTTCTGTATCCTCGGTTTACGATGTTATCTATTCCCTAATATACTTGAATTCCATCTCTTGGGATCGAATGTTGATTTACCTCGAAATTCTGCATCGATCTTATTCTTGAAGTTACGGTCGACCCGGTTAAGGTTGCCCGTGAATTAAATAAGCTTATCCATCTCCTAATTCTGTTAATTGAATTATCTTATCTTCTGTTCGAACTCAGTATCGAATCTAAATTCTCTTTGATTTGAATTTCATTAAATTTAAATCTCTATACTTATTTTGAAATCCATCCTTGTATCGTCGAGCAAGGAAGTGTATTCCTAATTTAATATTTAATTTTTTTTATATATTGTGCTGTTTGAATTGTTGATGTTGATTTGGATTTTCGATTGGTTCGTCTGATCAACGCTATCGATAGAATTTCTAAAACACTTGAACAGAGCAAACTGACACAAAAGTATTTTCGAACTTGGCGAATAAAATAGTTTTGAATGATTATATTATATATAAGTATAAATTTTTCTAAAATTAAATTATTAATAAATTTGTTGTCAGAAATGATAATATTTGATTTTCATTTATTGTTTAGTAAACCATTGAATATTAAATAATATAAATAAATGAATTTATAAACTGGGTTAAAATTGATTTGAAATTTAAATGGATTTAAAGTAAAATTTGAGAATTTAATATCCAGTGATTTCAAACTTTGATTTTAAAGTTTTAAAGTGTATAGTATTTAAAATATTTTCAAATAGAAATCATTTCAAGGAATTTTAAATGTTTAAATTAGAGCTCTTCTCTTTTGTCGCTGGAAAATAATTTCGGTGATGACGGCCGCATTATCGACATTCATTTTCGAGTTTCGAAGTGGAGAGACTATTCTGTAGCTTTGCTATGGTTTGTTTTGAAAATAAATTGAGTTGAATTTCCTAAAGTATGATTTGATTTGCAATACATATTGATATATGATTTAAAATCTGATTTGATATATTATACATATTTATTGACCTCTAAACAAATTTGAAGTTACTCGAAATTTAATTCTTAAATTTATGATAAAGGATAATTTCAATTATAAAATGAAATCAATATTTTGAATAAATAATTAAGCCTGAATAATTAAATTAGAAAATTTTACTTGTAATGCTCAATTGCACTATATAATTTACCTAAAGTTAACTATTTAATTAAATATTATACAGTAGAAAATGATATCAAAGGTATTTTAAATAAATTTGAGTAGTTAGAATAAATGTAAATATACTTAATATATATATGATAAGATATATTAAGTAAAAATTATTTTAACAATAATTTAGAATTAAAAAGAATTAAATTTGTCGAATAAAGTATGATTATAATAAATGACTATTCAAATTTATGATCTTTGAAATTGTTAATTTAAGAAAATTGGATAAAATATAATATAAATTGCCTTTATAAATAAAATGTGAGTGCGTATAATAAATGTTAGTCACTTAGATTTTAATTATAAAATATTTATGGAGATAAATAGAATAATAAGTTAAATAAAAATAGGTGTGATTAATGGAAGAAAATTTTTGTTTTGAAAGTTAATAAATTGAATTAAATCAACTTGGGAGTATCTTGAATTAATTGAATTTAAATTGAATTTCATTTGAAAGAAACATTTTGTACCTAACATTAATAAATAAGAAATCAAATCAATTTAACGAAAATCTTGAATTTAAATATAAATTGTTAAATATAAATTTATTTAAATTGAAATTTATATGGTTAAATTAATTGAATATTATGTAATTCAAGTCTATTTTCTTCTGGTTGTTTCTATTCTCCTACCTCCTTCCTTTTCGAGGACGAAAAGTTTTGAGTGGGGGAGAGTGTAACGACCCGTGAATTTAACCTGTTTTAGTAACGTATTGATTGAAATTTTGCGGGAATTTAAACGATAAAATTTTGAAATATAAATTTGATATTCGGAATGCGTCTAGTTAAACATAGCAACCGGGAAATTTTCGTCCTAAAATATGAAAGTTTATTTCGTGCGTAAATTTACTTCAATTTAATCAGTTAAAAAGCGATGAAAATAAAACGTTTTCAAAACCAAAATATTTTTACATAGAAAAATTCTAAAGCATCTTCTGAGCTAGATGTCAGTTTGACGTTTTTCCAAATTCGGAAATTTTTGGCTCCGTCGATCTTATTTTTCTACATTTTTCATGCATTTTCCGCCAGTAGAAAATTCGAATTTTTATAATTCGATCGTACCACCGATATCTATATACTGCTTTGATCATCACGTCGTACTAAGTTCAACAGTGTATTCATTTGAATATTTTGGAATCCGGTGCGTGTCGTAACCGTGAAAACCGTATCGATACCGGTTGAGCCGTTGGGGTTCCTTCGTGCCTTTCCATACATTCGTCTGTTGAAAATTTAAACAGTCACTTCTCTTTAATATTCATAGAAATCAACATATGACCTTTCTCATCCCATTGTTCGAATTTACATCAAATTTATTCGTTGCATTTATGCGTTTGTTCAAAACAAAAATAAAATTCAGAGAATTGGTGTTGAGCAACCTATCCCCTCTGTTCATCTTTGAAACCTATTAACACAGTTCTCTCCCCTCAACCGAAACGCCTTCTAACCCTCCCAGGTGAGCCACCCACCACCACTCCGTTAGCACCACAGCCCAAAACCACGTCCGACCAGCCCACGTCCTTGCTCCTCCTCCTTGTACAGCCAACCCGCCTCCTCCTTAAAAAATTAAAATTTGTTGCCTGCAAATAAGGTTCGGCTTCTCACAACTTTTCCACCATGCCACCGCAACACGAGACCCACGCAACCCCCCTTCCCTTCTTCTTACCGATCTCCGACCAACACTAGCTTCTTCCTCCGCCCAGACCCCTAGCTCGATTCCAGTTTCGTCTACCATACTCCAAGAATCCGCCACCACAGCCCACCTTGCCGAGCACCTCACAGCACCAAGCGCCTGTCCCATCCTTCCCTCTTCACCTTGTTAGCCTAGGCACCAAAACTGACGACCGTGATAGCCTTTCCACTCCACCTCGTCCACCGAGTCACTAGCCTCCGCATCAAAACTCAAACCCGTGCTCTGCTCTTTGCCTCGACATCGGACACGCCACTGTCTATCGCATCACATCCGAGCTCATCTCTCCTCGGCCTATGACTGGCCGAGCCTCCACGCCGATCACCGGAGCACGTACAGTGCGTCCAATTCCTACCACCTTCTCCCCTTAGCTCGTGTTCATATAAGGTATTTTTGTATATATTAGATATTATATTTGATTTTGTAGATGTCAGTTAGTATATATAATTAGCTACAAGCTTTATCACATGGTTTTATATTAAAATATACCAATTTAGTAAGCATGGTTACTTACATCCCATAGCTGTAGTTGGCTATACTGCTTAATTGTATTTTGTTGAGCTTGCATTTTTACGTATATATATCTATTAGTATATGTATAATAGTTATATTTTGTATATACATTGTACGTTTAAATATATAGGTATTATATATATTCTAAATCTGTTATATAGTTTTGCTTACAGTTTGTGTTTGCGGTTTGTATTTAGTTATAATATTTGAAGGGTAAATTCAAGTTTTATATATATTATATATATGGTAGCTCATATGCTACTGTATGTTTATATCGGTTATAAGATTTGTGTACAGCATTTGATGTATTTACAATGATATATTTATCTACAGAATAGTATATCTATGTTTTCATATGGAAGTTATATTGTTTTATGAAGTGTTAATTTTTTTCCATATGCTTTACGAAAGTATGTATAAAAGTAAAAATTTGTTGTAGGTTTATAGATGTGAGTATGTATATTAAGTTTGTATAATAGGATTTTTACAATCTGTTAGTTATAAACATAAGTTTTGGCCTGTATATATACTTAAATATTAGCTCTCTATACATGTTTATATACCAGTTAAAGATATTAGTTTATGTATATATTATAATAAGTGAGCTATATTTGTAATATTGGGTTGGTTTTAAATTTATTTATATGTATATATATATATATATAATATTGGATATATAAATAGATGTATGCTTATCTGTTATTTAAAGTTTATATATATAGTTTATATCATCTGATTTATATTAGTTTGCTAAGTATAATATGTTCCGTTTTGCTTTATGCATGTGTAGGTTATATCTAGTTATATGTATATATATTTTAGTATATACGTTAACTCTTATAATGATCTTGAGATATATGTATATATATAGATTTTGGTTCTGATATATATGTTTAAAATTTAGTATTGAAGAAAAATGTATATACGTATTCTTTAATTGAATATTGGTTTTAGGGGAAATTTATAATATAACAATGTATATATTTTCTGTTAATATCAGAATTTATTTTATTCATTCTCATCGATTTCTTATCTATCAGCTTGCCCGTCAATCCGTGCAAATCTAGCTTTACTTCGAGATTTATACTTGCATTTCGTAACTCAATCTCAGTGTCCGTTCCTTTGTGCGTATCTGTGTCATCTCTTGTTCTCTCTAGCCTCGGAAGGTGAGCAATCACTCACGATTAATATTCTATTATTTATTAAATTTGATTTCAACTGAAACGAAAATTGAAATATGTTGCCGTAGTCATCTACACTGTTATATATGCTATTACCTGTATCTGTTCACCTTTGACATCTGACACCATTATCTGTTATTTACACGATGATAATCCTGTTGATTGATAATTGATTGATTGTTTGTTGTCTATATTGGATGTTAAATTTGTAATATACAAAGTGATAAATATTATGCAATTGAATTTGACGTAGAATAATTAAAATTTGAATCGACATATGTGTTGAATTGATTAGTTAAATCTGTAAAATATGACCCTTTAAATGTTTAATTATTTGACACGTAGAAACAATTACTTAACTTGAACCATTTGAATTTATGTTGTATTAGTTGATGAAGTATTAAAGTGTAGAATCGCATAGAATAATTAGTGTAAAAATCTTTAATCTACATGAAATGATAATGTAGATTCTAGAAATAATTATATTAATTCGCACAAAAAACAATGCAAATTAATACGATTATTTCGGGATTATTTGAATTAATGATTGAATTGTTACTGATTGTTGTTATTGTTTGTTGATTTACTTTGACACATCCCAGTTATCACACTGCAAGTTCCCTCTATTATGCTTGATCTTGAATTGAAGTTGGAATCGGGTTGAAATGATATATACCCAAATGAATTTGACCTAGGATAGAGAATTAAATAAAAATGCGATTGGTCAATAAATTGATTTAAAAATAAAATAATGATTTTACTCGAGCAAAGAATAAGTTTTGAAATGAAGTTGGAATTTGAATTTTATGAAAGGAAAATGTTAAGATTGAATTCTGAACAAATATTAACGTAGTAATCGATAAAAGAACGTTATTTGAAATTTAATTATTTAATAATTAAATTTGGAATTATTAGTAAATAATTTGGAATTAATAATAATTGAGTTTTGAAATCATTAAGTTTGAAATCATTTAATATTAAATTGAAATTATAATTAAGTTTGAAATTATAATTATGTTTGAAATTATTAAGTTGAATTTATAATTAAGTTGAAATGATTTGATGACTAAGTATGAATTAATAATTAAGTTTGAATTGATAATCAAGTTTGTAATTATTAAGTTTTGAATTTACTAATAATTAAGATTGAAATTATTAAATAATTGAATAAGATTGAATTACTTGACAATTGAATAAAAATTGAATTCTTTGATAAGAGAAAATCAAACTTTTGATTAAGTGAATCTGAACTTCGTTAATAAATGAAATAGGGTTTCTTTATGAAGTTTGGAAAAATATTTAAGAAAGTTAATAAGTGAAATCGAAACTTCTCGATTATGTGAAATTTAGTTCTTTATTAATTGAGTTGAAATTTGTAACGAAGTCAATAAATCAGTGAAAATTGAATTTTGTTTAACAAGAAATAAAAATGTGATTTATTGAAATGAATAGGGTTTATTGAAATCAACGTAAGAATTGTAATTTAAAGAATTGATTTGATGAATTTAGTTTAATTCAATTTGAAGTTTTGATATAATGTAGTTGAACGTAAGTAATTGATTTAAATGAATTGGAATTTAAATGGAAGTTGTTTGAATGACAAATTTACTTAATGAATATGGAATGAAATCGATAAATGAAATTAAATTGATTTGAATGAAGATTAAACAATTTAAATGATTTTGGAATGAAACCCATATATGAACTTGAATTAATAATTGAATTGTTTAAATAAAATTGCAATTGAATTGTAAGACTTTGAAATGGAAATTTGGAAAGTTGAACGCAAATTTTGGAAATTGATTTAGAAAGACAAACGGAATGTTGATTTTCGAATTTTAATTGAAATTAAATTTGATTTGGTTTGAAATATATTAAACGACCAATCGGTGTAATAATTACGAAAGTTATTAAAGAAACCGGAATCGGTTATGGATATACTCTCTATCTAAACCGAAAACCACTTTAATAACCATACGCGGAGTGATGATCCAGAATGAAGTGGTTGGAATGATGTACGTGATGACTGAAGTAAGAGAACGATAATAAATAGCCTTGACACTTGTGTCAAATTGGAAATGACTAAAATCAGGAGCCGTGCCGGGCCAAATGGGGTTAGCCACCTCGAGCGAACACACTTCTTCGTAACTACTACTCATTACTTGTGATTGATTGGTGCGCCCTCGGAATTTCAGGAGTGTTGTTTCGCGGTGTTGCGATCGTTGCGGCGATGCGTTCTCACCAGTCCGGATCAGGCAAACGGTAGTTTCACTACCTTGGGTATTTCCTCATGTGCCTTGTCATACTTGTATCCCTATATGCGCGACCACTACGAATTTGTTTTGTGTTATACCTATGGAGTACCCCCTGATATCCCACTAGTTTACGGTGGAGTTTACAGTGCTGTATAGACTATGACATTTGTATAAAATGTGTTAAGGGGGATAATGGTAACGCCTTAACACTATTTTGATACTTTATATTACTGATAGACATTATCTATTTAGCGTACACTACTACATAGTAGATAGTTTAACGGATCCTTAGAGGATGGTGATTCCAACATCCTTTGAATTACTTGTATTTCGATTTCTATTTCACTTGAGTTGGATTTATTGATATGAGAATATTAATCCTGACTCGAGTGTTTTGTGTTTTGCTTTACGCTCGGGTCAGACTGAGTGATTCAGCTTTTGAGACTCACCTTTGGAGTTGGAGCTTTGCTTGAAGATCCAGCCATCTATTCTGCTTCCAGTATTCGACGATTCCAGTGATGTATTCTGATTTGTACTTGATGTATCGTATTTCTCTTCTGTGTAAACTCTGATGTATCTTATATATTTATATAGTAGCTTCATGAACTACTATCTCTTTTACTTCCGCTGCATATTATTACTCTGTGTCTGTGATTCTGTGATTATTTATTTACTGTATATCTGAGTTTTGCCAAATTTAAATTAACAATTCGGTATTTTGAATTATTCAAGTCCGACATGTGCGGATGCGAATAGTCCAAAATAGCGGGTCGTTACATATAATGTACATACCATTATTAGAGTAAAATAGAAAACAATCAATTTGGACAATTTAATAACTTGTCCTCACACAGCGGAAATACAAATCAAGTACGGAAATACGCCTTTGCCATCCAGCTTGTCTCCTGAGCTCCATAGCATCCTATCCTGAATCTGTAATCTCGGTCTGACCCGAGAAATATAATAAAATAATACCCGATTCAGTATGGAAAACCAGCGTGAGAAGACACAAACAAATTGGATTACTTAAGTTATCAAAGTCCTTTAGAAAACAAATATATCTCATATGACCACGTCATACATAAACACGACGGGTTTTTCCCTTACGATAACCAAAACAATTTTATTAAAATTGTTTGATATTATAATAGTGTATAAACAAGCAAATAGAAAATAGATGAAATGCTTGCATCTCACGCTTCATCATACTTGGGCACAATCAAAACTGCACGGCGCTTATTGGAGAATGGATTTCATACAGTGACTAGGCTAATAGGGTACCGTCCATCAC
Source organism: Allium cepa (assembly GCA_030765085.1). Classification (NCBI taxonomy): domain Eukaryota; kingdom Viridiplantae; phylum Streptophyta; class Magnoliopsida; order Asparagales; family Amaryllidaceae; genus Allium; species Allium cepa. The sequence goes on along the minus strand of CM060938.1, from coordinate 23,434,272 downwards.
GGTACACCTTTAGAAAAATGTACCGAGGACCTCGCCGGGATCCCCTACAACACAAGACCGGCCCTATCCATAACCTGGATAGAACCGAATATGTTATCACCCCGACTGTTCCCACCCTTAAATCGAGCGCTTACTTTTTCCATGCACAACCATATCCATATTTTAATATATCTGGGGGCATTAAGAAAAAGTGATAACTTACCCTAATTAGGTGCGACCCACTTAGCCTTGGCGCATCTCCCCTGTTTTAGTCATTCTCGGTTGATGAGGCTTGAGGCTAACGATTACATGTCAAGAACAATTTCACTTAGAATGCTCATCGTTCTGTAATGACGATGTTCGGATAGCATTCGTCCATATAAGTTGTCTTGGGTCTGGACAAACCGAATCGCCATCTTCACTTCTTCATTATATCCACTCATAATGCTCAAATTGGATCAAAGTGGCTTACGGATAATTAAATCCGATCCCGTTCTCTTCGAAACGATCAACGAATTTGGCCAAAATTGATAGTCGGTTATTTAACTATCAATAAAACATCCATAAGAAGACATCAGGCCCTATTATAAATTTTCCAAAATTTATGTCCAAAATATCTTTATAAGATATATACCAAATTTCTTTCAATATTTCAATGTTTGGAAAACAAATTCAAATACCTAAATCCATAACAAGATATTTCCAAACCATCTCAACTCTTAGAAATATTTTCAAGTTTCCATTTTTAATAGTTAGGAAAATATTATAAGTCTTATTTTCAAAATCATTTCAAATATCAAAACTTAAGAGAATATTTCGTAACTAATCTCATAAGTCTCCGGAATCATAAATAAATTCCCTTTAACAATTTCCAAAACCCAGTATATTTATTTATAACCCCATTCAACAATTAATAACTTCTTTTAAGAATTCAGATTTCATTTTTGAAGTTTCCATATTCAACATTTTGAAATTCTATTTCCTCCAAATCTGTAACAATCATGTTTTGGAGATTACCTGTTTATATTAAATTATAACGGAAGTTATAATTTAATATTGTAAATTTATGTATAATTGGAAATATTAATTTTGTTTATTGGTATAAAAAATGAATTTTGTAAATAAATGGGAGAAATAAAGTTTGGACCTTTATTTTCTTTGTTAGGAATAAATATGGGATTAAATATTGATTGGATAAGTGTTTGGTTTAAATAAACTGAAATATTGGGTATTTATTAGTTGTGAGCTAATAAATTAATTAGGTGATGTATTTCAACGTTAAATTATTGAAATAAATCTAAAGTAATGAAAATGAAGTTTTAAAAACTTTATTTTGATAATTTGAGAAGAAAATGATTAATTTCTGATTTTATTTGAGTTGTGCAATAGTGTTATAAGTTATTGCTTATATTACAGCTTTTATTGAATTTAAAATGGGGGAAAATGAAGTAAATCTATATTTTTTTTAATATAAAAGATGAAATATGGTTTAATAAAATAGTATTTTGATGATAAGACAAAACTGGAATGATTTATTGCAATTTATTTGTCAAGAAAAGTATTTTTTGTACAAGTTATTGCATTATGTCATACACTAAAATAGTGTAAATTGTGTAATGTAGTCAAAAATAGGGTTTTATTGTTAAAAATTATTTTTTATAATAAAATAAATTTAATGTTGGTACAATAACAAATTTATTTCATAAAAATTAGAGTACACTTTTTTGTTTGGTTTTATAATGAAGTAAAGTGTGTATATGTTGATAATATAAGATAAAAATGTACATCACTTATTTTTTTTCTCTAAGCATTTTGGCTTTGGGCTTAATAGGGTTAGAAATGGGATCCAAAGCCCATTATCTAGATTTTTTTGGTGAGAAAAGAAACACAGTATGTTTTATATTCAAAAAGAAGAAACTATCTTCTTCTCAAAATGACAGTAAAGGAAAATCTCATTCTCTCTCAAAATCCTAATAAAAACCTTTGCAAATTTAACCCAAACTGAGAAAAATTGTTAGCATTCAAATCTCTATACGTAATCTCTACAAATTTCTAGAATTATTTCATTAAAATTGTATTTTTTTGTTATTCCAAATCCTTGGCTTGCATGTTACAGTAATTTTCAAGCACTTTCAAGGCTTCTTAAAAGTAAAAGTTACCGTCTTTCTTCAAATTCTTCACCTAATATCCTTCAATCCAACTCCAAGGTGAGTATCCTCACTGATGCTAGCTGGAATATGAAATGCATGTCAAGATATTGATGTTTGAGCTGAGTTTTTAGTCATTGTAAAACTCAATTATCATCTCTGTAAATTTTCAGTTCAAAACAGCTCTCAGTCCAACTTTGAGCTGCTGTATCTTGCTCAATTCTTGTCGAAATCATGCCAAATAATTTTTTAATGATAGTACAGTTACCAGAGTATGTACATGTCAATTTTCATGTTTTAATTTGACTTGGAGCTGATAGAAAACTGTGCTTAAAATTGCAAGCGGAGCATGTTTTTGCCCAAATTTTTACAGTGAAAACACTGTTTGGGTCCAACTTTGAGACATCATAACTTTAGCATACCTTATCCAAATTATTTGATTCTTTTTGTAATTTAAAGTATAGTTTTTTAAATTTACCAGGTAATATTTCAAGTCATTTTGACCTATATAGCTTATTGAAATATGCTGCCGAACTGTGACTCGGAGCATGTTTTTGTCCAGATTTTTACAGTGAAAACACTGCATGGCTCCAAATTTGAGACATCATAACTTTCTCATACCTTGTCCAAATTGTTTGATTCTTTTTCCAGTGTAGTTGTTGAAATTTATCCATGTAGAATTTCAGGTCATTTTGACCTATATAGCTTTTAGAACATGCTTCCGAACTTTGACTCGGAGTAAGTTCTTGCCCAAATTTTTACAGTGAAAATACTGCCTGGGTCCAACTTTAAGACATCATAACATTCTAAAACCGTATCTAAATTGTTTTATACTTTTTGCAGTTTAAATAATAGTTGTTGATATTTATCCATGTAAATTTTCAGGTCATTTTGACCTATATAGCTTATAGAAACATGCTGTCAAACTTTGACTCGGAGCGTGTTTTTGCCCAGATTTTTACAGTGAAGACACTGTCTGGGTCCAACTTTGAGACATCATAACTTTCTCATATCTTATCTAAATTTTTTGATTCTTTTTTGCAGTTTAAATTACTATTGTTGAGCTTTATGCATGTTAAATTTCAGGTCATTCCGTCCTCCGTAGCCTATAGAAACATGCTGCCAAACATTGAATTGGAGCATGTTTTGCTCCAGCCATTGGCAGTGAAATCTGGCTGCAAGTCCAACTTTGAGAGATCATATCTCTCTCGTTTCTTATTGGATTGTATCCGTTCTTTTTTATTTAAAGTAGGGTTGTTGAAGTCTATGCCTAAAAAATTTCAAGGCTTTTAAACCTTTGTAACTAGTTGAAAATTTGCATGGAACTTTGAATCAGAGCATGTTTTGCTCCAGGTGAACATTTAAAAAATTTTTACATAGATTTTTTTTTCGATGATGCTTTTGATTTGATCTTAAGATGAAAGAGCCAATATTACCACTTACCCTATTTTGGATTGGTGAGTTTTTAGGGGATTTCGTATGATGATTTTATGAATAATTTCATTGAATTTTTGTTAATTTTTGTCGTTTCTCTACACGTTCTTTCTAAATCGTTTTCGAAAGATTTTTTAGCTTTCGAAATAAATATTTCATAATATTTATAATTAATATACAGCTATTGAAAATATACATTATCTATAATAAAAGAATTTCAAAAGTTATTTCCAAATGATTTTGAAAATAGTTTTAAAAGCTTGTTTTCTATAATAAATTATTTTCAATATAATAATAGTTGTTTTTGTACTTTTCAGATGTATGAGAAAGAGAATTGAACGATTTAGTACAACACGTGGTATGGGACACGTGGGCTTACTTTTTTTGGTTAATTCCAGACTTGTACGATCGAAACCTCTTGGGTATATTGTTTTGAGTTGATAATTGAGATTTATAATTCCTATTATAGGAATTATCTGAGTTAGCCAATATTTGGCGAATTGAGAGGTTCGAAATATCCTATTATAAGGGTAATAATCAATGAGAACCACTTATAGATATGTTGCTTTATTCGCTGATGAGACAAGGCAAGTCTTGAGATGAGAATTTCCTTTTTAGGAATTATGGGTTATGAGAAACCACTATGAGATTTATTTGACTTGCCGATGATACGAGGCAAGATATATGAGTAATATGATATTTCTGAGGTTTGTGATTTTATTTTTATGATGCGGAGTTAACTAGCAGTTAGTAAACCGTTTAGTGCGAACGTGTGGTATGGACGCACGTTAACACATTTCAGGTTCCTTTTCGAGAGTTTGTGACATATCAATGAGTATGCCGGTGCTATAGACCTTTGGGTCATCTGAGTTATGTGACTTCGGTCACCATGAGTTATGTGACTTCGGTCACCATGAATTATGTGACTTTCATCACCATGATTTATGTGACATCGGTCACCACGAGTATGACCTTTGGGTCCATGAGTTAGGTACCTAAATTATAGATAGTACTGGACAAGAGTTTAGCATGTGCAGCACTGCTTCAGCCTTGCAATCAGGGATCTGGCCAATCCAGGGTTTTTTGAGTTTTCTAAGTTTTGTACGATTTCACCATTTTGAGATATTTTTGTTGCATCAACAGCCTAGTGCTACATGAGATGTTATAAAGGTGATTTCGTTTTTATGAAATTTGAACTCTATCTTGAGTTCCATGAGATTAATGTTGGGATTTTGATGAGTTTCTCTTATTACTTTTGTATAATTCCTTGCATTTGAGTTGAATTCCATTAAGTATGGATTTCTTATGTTGAATTAAACCTACTCATGCGATAACCCTTGGTGAACATATACCATGCATTGAGATTATACTATGCTTATACCCTTTCTTTTAGTTAAAGGAAGAATTCCCTTATGCACTTATATTCTTCTCATCTTATACTAATATCAAGTTCTAGCTAGCCCGACCCTTGTATTTATTACTCGGGTCAGACTGAGTTGCAGGTTAGGTAGTTGGACTCTTAGCTTTCTTTACATTTTAGACTTCACCATCGACTTGGGATATGGCATAGTTTTTATGTAGTAGACTTTCTCTTGGGAACTTGTGATGTATATATTCTTTTATGGGGAATAAATGTACATATTGTGGTTGTATACACTAGTGGCATGTTGTATTACATTTGATGCATGTAGTCATATGTATCGTTTCTGTGTTGTTGTTCCGTGACTTGTAATTGATATAATTATTATGTTTTGTTTCTGAATCGGTCCTATAACCACCATAGTAGTGTATTAGATAGGAATTAAGTATTTCAAATACTTGAGATGAAAAGTCGACAAACTTAGCTCTTATCTAATGCAAGACTATGATGGTCGCCCTTAACCAGCCTCATTCTCCACATTAGCAGACTGAATTACTTAGTAATTCTCTTTGTTAGTTAAGGTCTTAGGGAGAGGCGTCACAATATCCCTTATAAAATTCCTCTCCTCAAAATCATATCCATTTATAAGCCCCATTTATGAATCTTAAAAGATTTATAAATAAAATTTTCAATCACTTCAAATATATATATATATATATATATATATATATATAATCAGCATTTAAAAGAATAATAATTTATTTTTAAAACAAGTTTAAATGTCATTTAAAAATATCGAAAACCTTTTTATAAACATCAATAAAATCAATTTCAAAGCTGATTTGTAAAATTAAAATTTATCAAAATAAATATTAAGTATTTGAGAAATTCACTTTCGATATACTTTAATTCTATTAGTTAAAAATTTCATAGTTTAATATAAAGCATTTTCCTTTTAAAAAAAAATTAAATTCTTAAAATTAAAGATATTTTTTTAAAATTTAAATGACCACTTCAATTTATAAATCCTCTCGACTTACGACCCATCGATTCTATTCCAACATCCTATCCATTTCCACTTTTCAAAAATAGTATCCACTATTTTTTTCAACCCTATTTCCATATTCTAATATAAATTGACCCTATAAATTTTAAATTTCTAATTTAGAAACTACTATCATTTTCCCTTATTTATAAACATCGTTTATAAATTTTATAACTCCATTGAGTTTCACCCTTTTATAAAGCTAATCTCACTTACAAAATTCCATTTATTTTTCAAATCTATTTTTAATATCGATTTCAACACCATTCCATATTTTTCAGGCTATCATTTTAAAAATCCATTGTTTAAAATCTTCTATATGAATTACTTTAAAATCTCTATTAAAAATATATTTTTTCAGATTGTTAAGTACAATCAAAATCAATTATTTCTTATTTAAAACATTTTTCTTTTAAATAAATCTTAATTCCGATATAAATATTTTCATATTAAAAATATCCTTTGATTTCTTAAAAATTCAAAATAATATTTATGGTATTCAAAATATCAAAATTAAGGCCAGCGCATCTAATGATTCACATCACAATAATAATATATGACAGATTATTCTAATACATCATCTATTATTATATATGAAAAACAATCAATATAATTTTGAGGAATCCAGTTGGATCCCTCCAACCCTTTCCCTATATCCACAGATGTTAGATAACATAAAAAACAATAATCCCACTTCGATGTGAGATATCGCGATAATATAGGGTCATCCGCTATTATGTGGTGCGTATAGGGTCTCATTCGCTCCGATAGGTGGGAAACATCTAAATATACTAATATATATACTACTAATATATATAACATGGCATTCAACAATAAACAATTAATCCATCCATCCGATCAACCAATCAATAATTTTAATTACTATAAATTTAATCCTGTTAACTAAGTTGAGTGAAATTTACTTACCTTGATTTCTATTTTTTCCAAACCAATTATGTCGCGTAGATTTCATAGCTACGTACTCAATTATTATGTTGAATTTTTGACATTAAATTCAACGCGTTTCTTTCATGTACGACCAAACGATAACTCTAAACGCTACAAAATTTGAAATCCAAAAAAATTCACTACCATGGATCCAATGGAACTAGTTTTGTCGAAATCCGAGACTACACCCTGGATCACCATTTTAACACGTCGATTAAATCCACGATTTCCAAAATTTATGAAATAGCTTGAAATTTTTAGTTTTAAAATCTTACTAACTAAATTATAATTCCAAATCTAATATTTAAACCATTTAAATATTCAAAATCAAATACGAAAAATCAAGATCGTTACGGAAATAATTCAGAACTAATTAAGGAAGTAAATGTTAATAACTTAACATTAAAATGAGCGTTAAATATAAATGCTAATGTTAAATATAAATGTTAATTAAGGAAGCTCAATCAAATAAAAGCTAATTAAAAAAGAATACAAGTAAATAAATTGGGCATGGAAGCAAATAGTTATTAGTAATTTACATTAATGTAAACATTAGATGTAAATCTTAACATTTAATTAATTGGGTATGTTAAATTTAATCAAATCAGAGAGTAGAAGCAAGCAATGAGAGTATATCAACGTTAAATTAAAACAAATTAGTACTGAAAAGGAAATCAATAAACGAGAATCAATTAACTTTAAAACAAAGGTTAGTAAGAAGGAACGATAACATTGAAGGGAAGGAAATAGTATGTAATAAATGTAATTGATTGACGTTAACTACACTTGACGTTTACTTAATGTGAAAGAATGAAATAACGTTAATTTATCAGGTAAAAATGGTAATAAATTAACGTTATTTAATATTAATGGATACGTAAATTGTAAGAAAAGTTAACGTTATCAGATTCGAACAAAAATGGTATGAAAAAATAAGAAAAGGTAATTAAAGAAAAGAATATACATTAAGTATTTTAATCTAAGGCTTAAAATTGATTCATGCGTCAATAAATAAAGGTCTAATCCTTTACTTCTCATATTTTCTAATCCATGCAGCAAAGCTCTGCCATTTTCTCTTCTTCACTAGTCTTCTAGATTATAAAATTTTATGTATGTATATATATATTGGAGAAGAACAGAAAATAAGTCGAAAAAGAGAAGAAGCAAATCAATATTACACAATAACGAGGTAAATATCGGTATAGTAAATTTACATTCACTTTCAACCCCAAATCTCTTTTTAGATCTGAAATTTTAATATTGTGCATACCATTTTTATGCATATTTCTTGGGTTAAAAAGGAGATAAAGTTAAATTAAAGGACTTAATTCACATCTAGAGATTTGGAATGTTATAAAAGGTGAGCGGGAAATTTTATAAATTGTTTATGACATTGTAATTTATTTCATTGACTTTTATTTGATTTTATACCCAAATAAATATTAATATATGAATTGTAGGCTCAACTAAACGTATAAAATATTGCCTAAATATTCCTATTCTGTAATTTAGGAAATTTGATAGGAAATTATTGTTTATTCCCTAAGATCTGGAAATCGGTCCTTAAGTTATAAAAGTTGAATGTTGATTAGATGTATAATTTATTCCAGATCTTTAATTGGGTGGTAAATGTATTAGTAAATTTTGGTTCTTACTATAATTATGTTGGAATGTGGGTTTTCTATATTTTAGTACATTATTTAACCATGCTAATTAATTAAAATGAAAACTTTACTTATGCGACGATTTACACATAACATTCACTTTAAATAGAATTAAAGCGTTAGAACAAATCTCATAATGATAAATGAATTAGGAAAGAAAGTTAGAAAGGTTGTGTCTCCAAATGATTGGGTAATAAACGCGAAATTAATTTAGGAGTTACAAGAAGTTAATAGGGTACAATTGGATTAATGGGACTGATAAATGAGGATGTTATTAATAATTATGGAAGAGATAGAGAACGATTACTAAATAAAATTTCAGTGAATAAATAAATATAGTAGGAAATGCCCGTTTGGATAATAATCATTTATTATGGGCAATATTTATAGAGATAATAAATAAAAAAAATGCTAGTCGACGATTAAAACATTTTAGGGCAATATAATTATCATTAGAAGAAATTATAACCATAAATATGTAAATAGATATTAATAAGCTTTGTCCAATAATAAATCTTGAAATAATTATTTGGACTAAGTGGTCTAATAATAAAGCTTGGAATAATTATTTGGACTTAATAGTTTGGAATACGAGGAGGTCAGTAGAGTTACGCAATAGAAGTTTGCACTTACTCAAAGGCAACCAACAGTTGTGTACACTTACTAATTGTTATCCGACTTTTGATCCGGCTATATCTGAACTCATTGGACAAGTTAGATTCGACTATCATTAAGGTCGGTAAGTCCAGAGCGATGATTGTAGGGTCCAAAGATCAAGTACAGATGATAATATGAAGCCGTAACCAAACTGAATTGAGAGATATGCAATGCAGAATGTTCAAAGTATGGAATTTAGTTTAACATTGAAAAGGGATTAGCAATAATCACTCTCAAACATAGGGATCAGCATATTTCAGTCAAACAAGTGTAACCCAATGAAAAACAATCAATATCGCAAGATGCAGAGGTCCAGTGCATTTGAAACTTTGGAACCGAGATATGGGGACCATAAGCAGCCTACCCTAGGGATCGCACCTCAAAAGGAATAAGCAATGGGGATCGGTCCTTTTCCCTTTATAGGGATCGGCCTAAATTAGGTAGCAACACACTATACAGTAATGATCCGGCAATAACTCAAGTTATACTAATCAAATTGGCATGAAACTTGGAGGCTAAGCATATTACATCATGGGAAAGCTCCTATAGGGATCGTACCCTAAAATTCCTCTAAAATATGGATCGGCATAGATCCCTATCCCTTAGGATTTGGGTCATGTGATCCTTCTTAAGAGTCCATATGGTTTTGGAGATTCTTCTACTGAATTTTCAGGGAGATATTTCGCAATTGTCCTTTGTAATACATGCTTGATTGTTCATTTTCAGGACTTTACGTGGCTAGTTGCTTTGTACTCTATTGTAACAGAGGATTTTCATATGATCCCTATTGTACTCCATTTACAAAGTGATTAGTAAGGCTATCTATTCAAAGTGGATGTAGGCAAACAACGTCGAACCACTATAAATTGATGTGTTCTTATTATTAATTTGATTTTCTATGGTTTAATTGCGTGTTTCCTCCATTTTTAGTTTATTTTCTTCATTTACTTCTCTATAAAATCTCTATTGGGTGTTTGTGCCAATTTGTGGTGCAAACATTTTTGCATTTTCACTGAGAGAGATTCTCGACCCTATTTGGTTCCCTTTACTACTGCTGGATTACATAAATACCTTGAAGAGATCCATAATTATCTTCAAGAAGCTTATTCATTCTATTCAGACTTGCAAAAGTCCAAGGAAACTATCTACAATGTTTAGGAACATTGTATCTACCTGTCAAAATGCAAAAGGAAACAAGAAAGCTAACATCTAGAAAGGAGGCCCGAGCAATCTACCAATAGATATGAGTGTTGTCAATCTAGTTGATGTCCAGAATCCCACTGATTCCATCACAGAAGCTGCTTTTTAGAATATGATGAGACAGCTAGTGGATAGCAATCGATAGTTGAACCAACATACTCAAGCCAATATTAATCTAATGAATCAACTTAGGGAGCAACAATGTGGGAAAACTAGGAGAGAGCTAATCCTTTATTCTACATCGAAGAGTTCTAGTTCATCAAATATTATCAAAGATGCAGACGTCGCAAAATTAACAGATGTCATGCAAAAGCTTCCAGGTATCAACAGGTAAGCCAACCTAGCTTGCCAAGACTTATTGGTGTCGATCCCTCTATAGGGATCGTAGCTGATCCATCCTCAAGAGTAGAAAGCTTGCCTTTTCATGTTGAAGCACAAGTTAGAGCTGCTGCGATTGATTTATATGCTGGAGTTCAGTTAGATGCAAACCAGTTACCTCCTCGGAATGACGCTGAAGAGAACGTACGTGATACACATCATGAGGATGTTAAGCCAAGAAGGCATGGAATAGCCCGTAGACATCGACTAGACCACTCGCGTAAGGTGGAGCACGACTAACGCTTGCTTCTAACTATCCAAATGCTGTAATTGTCGGCTATGGTTAGACAGCTAGTGCGAGAGAGGCAAGGCTTGTCCAAGATTGAGGGATCTTGAGAATATATACCCCATTCACTGATAATATATTACATGCAAAGTATCCAAGGAGGTTCAGTATGCCGTCGATGCCTGCCTACGAGGGGAAAATCGATCCCAGGAAGCACAACATGAGATATGAATGGCCGATGGATTCTGCACGAGCTAATAATGCAATAAATTGTAGTTGTTTTCCTATCACTCTCTTTGGCATAACAATAATGTAGTTTACGAGATTACCCCCACGGTCAATCTCTAGATTAAACTATTTCGCAACAAAGTTTGTGGAGTAATTTCATATGCACGCAACTCGCCTCAAAGATGTAATGTCTTTATCCAACATGATCCAGGCTCCGGGAGAACCGTCGAATGATTATTTAGAGATATTTCATACGGCCATCATAGAAATCGGTAATCCAAGTGAACATTCAATTTTGATGGCGGTAATAAAAGGGATTGATCAAGAATCGAACTTTGGCGATTGGTTAGTTCAAAAATCATTCGCAACATTAGAACATTTCTATGCAAAAGTAGCTCAATATTTAAGGAAAGAGGAAGCTAGATGCTCTAGGAAGAAGAATGTTGTGGACCAAGTGGAGAATGACTACAGAGTAACATTGCAATGAAACAGTCTGGGGAAAGTTCCGGGAATTTTTAAGTAAATGTCTAAAATAAACCGAACCAGCAGAAGAAAGGCAGTGATCGGAATAGGGATTCTAGAAGAGGAAAGCCTAGAATTTCAATGTATGATACCTGCACATCACTGAATACATCTTTAGAGAACGTCTACTTGTCTATATGCAATACCATGTAGTATAGGAAACCAACTCTGAAAGAATCGATGGAGTAGCAGACTGGAAAATATTGATAGTTCCATGAATGCTAGGGTCATAACACGAATGAATGTAGGCATCTCTAGGATGTTATTGAGAAACGTATTTGAGAAAGAAAATTATAGTAGTTTGTTAAATCCCCATAGGATGGCGAGCGTGGGACATTTGACCCTAACTGAGGATAAGCTCCAAACAAGGCCGAGGAGCCTGTGTTGGTGGAAGATTGGTGATTAATAAAATAGTTAGAGGACCTCATCTAGCTGATAAGAATTGACATGAGATGGAGCGCTCTACTAGCACAATCAAGCTTATGAATTTTGAATGTTGTTCGAGTACGGAACATGGAGCTTCAACAAAACAATAGCGTACATTGGCAGATGACATTTTGTTCAGAAATAGAGATGCAGACAAGATGAAGGCACCGGCGATCAACCCAATGGTCATTTCGACCATGATCGGTCTTGCCTTAGTGAGGATGATTTTTCTTGATTGTGGAAGTTCCGTAAATATAATTTTCAAAAAAGCTTACGATTAGATGTGGATGGAAGCTAAGGACTTGAAACCGTTTAAAGCCCGCATTCATGACTTTAAAGGTCCTGTGCATGTAGCTGTCGAATATATCGAATTGCCCATGTTTTTGGAGAAGGTGATCACAAGAGAGTGCTTATTTTTCCATTTGCTGCCTTGGATGTTTATTCTCCATACAATACTTTTCTGGGCCGACCGGCATTAGCTGAATTCCGGGCAGCTCTTGCCCCGTGGTGTTTGACTTTGAAGTTCCCAACTGATAATGGGGTTGGAGTTGTGCATGGTGATCAATCAACTGGATGTGTCTATTATGTGGTTGAATTTAGAGATGCTCAACGGACGGAGATAGGTGAGGGTGTGGACAAATTTCTCCACATCTAAACTGCCAAAGATTGACAACCAGCGTCTGGGCCTTAGCTCTGGCGCCACATTCAGTTCTATAAAGACGTAGATCCTAAGGATGGTGAGGAGGAGCTTAAAGAGACAAGTTTGCACTAGCTGAGCAAACAATTGACATCATGGTCAGCGGCGACGACCCATCACGGGTCCTAAAGATCAGATCATAGCTCAGCCCCTCGACGATGAGAGTACTTGCTAGTTTTCTCCAAGCGAATCTTAATGTGTTCGCTTAGACTCATTCTGACATGTATGGGATTTGGCCTACCATAGCAAGCCATTCATTAAATATCAACCTGTGCTGATGGAACAGAAAAGGCGTGGCATGGATCCCGAGAGATCTGCTACCCTTAAAGAGGAAGTGGATATGCATAAATGCAGTGGGTTTATTCGCGATACCCGCTACCCTAAATGGGTATGTAATCCTGTACTTGTGAGAAAAGCGAATGGAAAAAGGAGAACATGCGTTGATTACTTGGACTTAAACAAGACATGTCCAAAAGACTGTTTTCCTCTTCCAAGGATCGACTAGTTTTTAGATTCAATCGCAGGACATGAGTTGTGATCTTTTATGGATGCGTGCTCATATAACTAAATCTCGATGCACATTCCCGATCAAGAGCACACCAGCTTTATTAACGAAGTTGGATTGTATTGGTATGCGCTAATACCATTTAGAATGAAGAATGCAGGAGCAAACTATCAATGCCTAGTTTACCGAATGTTTAAAGGTCGGATTGGAAAGACGATGGAAGTATATGTGGATGATATGCTTGTAAAATCACGAGATCAAGCGACCACATTAGAGACTTAGCAGAAATGATCGATGTCCTATGATATTACAAAAATGAAGATTAATCCTCTGAAATATTCTTTTGGCATGGCATTGGGAAAGTTCTTGAGTTTCATTGTCAATGCTCGAGGAATAAAAGCTAATTCAAAGAAGATTCGAATAATTAGCAACATTCAAGCGCCAAAAACTATCAAACAATTATAGAAATTAAATGGAAAGGTTGCCATCTTAAGCCGGTTTATTTCCAGATCTACTGATGATGCATTCCTTTCTTCGATTTGATTAGGAGAGGGAAGAGGAACTTTGAATGGATGCAAGATTGTGAAAACGTGTTCCAAGCTATGGTGAACACTTAGAGAGACATCTCATCTTGTCAAAGCCAGTGGATCACCAAGTTTTGTATATCTACTTGGCTTTGCCAACACATGCTATAAGTGTCGTGCTACCTCACGAAGAGAATCAGATCTAAAGACCAGTCTATTATGTTAGCAAATGATTAATAAGAGCTGAAAGGAACTACCCAAAGATAGAGAAATTGGCATACTGATTTCTATTCGCTTCACGAAATCCCCGTCACTATTTTCAGGCTCATCCCATCAACGTTTACACCGATCAGCTGTTACAACAGGTCCTTCAGCGACCTGAGACGTCTAGAAGTTTACTCAAGTGGAACATCGGATTGAGCCAATTCGACATCACTTTTCTCCCTCGAAGAGCCATCCAAGGACACGCTCCGGTGGACTTTATAGTAGAATTCACTATGAAAGATGATCTTCCAGAAAGTGGTGGAGCTCCTACCGTTCAATGGAAAATGTGTATGGATGGAGCATCCAGCGATCGTTGTTCTGGAGCTGAAATCGTGCTAATAACTCCAGAGGATTGATTAATTTACTACGCTTTGAAGCTTAACTTCCCTGCAACAAACAATGAAGCTGAATATGAAGCTCTGATTGTTAGACTCAAACTTTCTAGATGACTGGGGATAAAATCTCTTGAAATCATTTGTGATTCCTAGTTGGTATTATACCAAGTCAAAGGAGATTACTAGGCTAAAGGACAACGACTCGCTCCGTACCTTATCCAAGTCCAAGAGTTGTTTATTGGCTTTGAGTATTATGACATCATGCACATTCCCCAAGATCAAAACAAAGAGGCTAACTCGTTGGCAAAGTTTGCTAGCAGTAGGGATGCACAACAAATGGGCTTGATTCCAATCGAAGTACTAAACGATCCGAGCATAAACCAAACGGAAATTGATTGGATATTAGAGACGGAGCTTAAGAAGGTTTCTTGGATGACTCTGATTAAAGAATGTTTGCTATAAGGAGTCCTTCCCAAATGGAGATGTGAAAGGCGAAAAGTCGTCCGCAAGGCTTCACGGTATATCATACGGGAAGGAGTCATGTATAGGAAGGGTTTTTTCGTTCCCTTACTTTGGTATATCACCCACGATGAAATAAAACGAGTCCTAAAGGAAGTTTATAAAGGGAATGTGGCGATCACATTGGGGGGCAAACCCTAGCAAAGAAAATACTCCGTTATGGGTATTATTGGCCTACTGTCAATCGAGATTCTACTAAATACGCTAAGCAAAGTGCCAGATGTCTGCAGAATTTTTGAGGGGTCTGTCGATGGAAATCAAACAAATGGTCAGTGCATGGCCATTTGCTATATGAGGCATAGTATTATCGGTTCCTTACTGATCTCAAAAGGTGGTGCGAAGTATGCCATCCTGGTAGTTGATTACTTCACCAAATGTGTAATAACCAGGACTTTGGGGCATCTAATTGAGATACTAATTTTATTTAGCTGAACAAATAAAATGCTAACTTATAAATATTTGGAAATGATAAATCTTATAGTAAATTAATAAATATTTTAATAGAATTGTGAAAACTTTATAATGTTGAAAATTTTAAGTGTGTTCTTGTACAAGCATATAAGAGAGAGTGTGTGTGTGTGTATTGTGCATAGAAAGCATTGATTTGAACTCAATGCAATAATTCTCAAAAGACATTTAAAGTTAAACACTATATTTTCAAACACTAAAGATAGTACCTATATATATTTATTCATTAAAAGTATTTTAGTTTATGTTTAAAATAGGATTTAATAAAAGGATAATACACTTTCTTTTAAAATTATACATGGTTTGTATATGTAAAAAAAGTGAACATAAATAAATAAAACATTGTTAGTATAAATATATGAATTTAAAACATAGGAAATTATTAAATATACTGGTTTTTACATTTGTGGGATAATAGTAGCATGCATTGAACAAGTGGCAATATCTCTTTTAAACTAAATATTAATAACATTTAAAGGGTGAATAAGGATGTACAGTTAAAATCATTCTCATTTCTCAACTCTTTCTTTCTTTCATCTTCCTAATTTAAAACCAAAAGAAAATTGAAACTAGGAAAAGAAACAAAACCAAACCAGAGAATAATAGAACAACAATCAACCTCCTTCAAGATTTCAAAACATAAGTTAGGAAGAGATATAAGATAAAAAAAAAATCAAGTTTCCAGGCTTTCAAAACCTTTCTTTGTTCAAACAAATACAGGTGAGTGAACTAATTATTTAAAAACTAAATTTGTTATACCTTGATGCATGAGATTGATACCTGAAGTTATGTGTGAAATGTTACATGAATATATGAACATGCTTGCATGTATATAAATGTGAAATGGATTTTTTTTTGTGTGTGTATATATGTCTCTGCTTTTGAGTTAACAGGTTAAAACAAGTTAAAATTTAAATCCTCTTCATCTAATCTCTTATAGCTTGTAATGTATAAACAAATTATGTTTGAATTAACAAGATCTAAATTTTATAAATATTTTTAAGTATATTCAGAAAGCAATTACCTGGAAAATATAAATATACAGTGAAAAATTAATTCAAGTCAAAATTTTGATTGTTAAACTTCCTAGTTTTGATTGTAGATTTGGATTCGTGCTTAGAAACACTGATTTTTAACGTAGATATCATGATTTTTAAGTGTGTGGTTGAGGTGAATTGTTGAGATGAACAGTAATCGACTTTTCGTCGATTACCGACGACCAAAGGGAAGATAGGCTTCGGGCCTGGTGCTGGAGGGAGCTTGGGTGGAGGAGATCAATTGAAAAATGATTAGAGGGTTTATAGTGCACCAAGGTAGCCGAACGTCAATGATGTAGGGTTTAAGACCTATTGGGTTCGTCGTTGTTTCCAAGGCAATTCCTCCGACGTGGGTGCATCAGACTTGATCGGGGTATGAGGGATTGAAGCATTGTTTCGTGGCGAAGCTTTAGGTCGATTGGCGAGATTTTCGATGATCGGGATTGGCGGCGCTAGGCCTTTTTCATTTGGTTTCCAGGTGCTCGAGTGGTTCGTTTTCATATAGTCGAATCGATCGATGATTTGGGTGTTCGTGACGAAGGAGAGGAGGGTCGGTGACTTGATGATGGTCGGAGCCTTGGTCGGAGATGACCCGATTTGATATGCACGTGCACACGTGTCCTTCGTGTCTGCTGATTTTGTTATGTGGTTTGGGATCGAGGATGATGTGATGTTGCTTAGGAACGTGCGTGAGTAGATCGAAGTTTGGCTTGAGTGTTTGTTCGGGAAATCTGGTATAGGGCTCGGGTGGTTTTGTATGATAACAGGATTTTAAAATATGAAGTGAATTTTGTAGCAGGTTTTTTTTATAAAACTAAAAGTAAATTATGTACCAAGTTTAAAATAAAAGAAGATGTGAAGCAAGACTTCAAGCCAAGGTATTTTACAAGTTTTTAAAAATAAAGTAAATTGTGAACAAGTTTTTAAAAGAAAAGGTAAAGAAGTGTTAACAAAGTTTCAAAGTAAATTTATTAAACAGGCTTCAAAAAGTAAATATTGACCAAGTTCAAAGTGAGTTATCGATCAAGTTTTATAGACAAGTTTCAAAAAAAATTAAATTATAAATCCAAATGTCTTTGAATTTAAAATGTTTTGGTTTTGATTGATTATTAAGTTAATTAATTAAATAAATCCCTAAGTGTTTTCAAATGCAATTAAGTAAGTGTCTAAGATAAATGTATTGAACATAATTAATCAAAAAGGACTCAAGTGATTTTGTATAAATTAATTTCAAGCATATAATTTGAATAAGATTTAAATGATAATTAAGTAAATAATTTAGATAAATGATTTATCTGCAATCAATTAAGGTCTTAAGTAATCAAAGGATAATTTATTAATTAACTTAAGTAATTTAAGGATAATTAATGTAAGTAATTTAAGGATAATTAATTAATGTGAATAATCAAGGGATGATTAATTAATTTCATTAATTAATTAAAATAATAATACATGGTTTATAATTAATTAAGGTTAATTAAGCAAGATTTAAGGGTAATTAATTTAATTTATTTGGTGATTAAATTAAATTAATTAGGAATTGTATAACTAATTAATCTTGCTTATGGATGATTAAATTGTATTGAATGTTTGGATTAATGTCTCTAGTCTGATCATTTGTGATGTTCTGTGATATAATATGTTTGTGTTGAACTGTGACAATGTGGGTTATTTATCAGTGATGAACTGCTCTGTAAATTGACATCCCGTGTTTAAAATTGAATTGTTTTCACTTAAACAACTTGGATTAAAGATGACTTTGGAATCAAAGAAACCGGAGCTGGATATTTGCAATATCCGAAACCACTTCGATTAGTAACCAATGTAATTCTTTATAGATTTGATTATAGAATCAATAGGCTGGAATGGAATAAATTAGGTGAGCCGGACCATCTAAACCGAGTAACGATACTTAGTTCATTTTGTAAAATAAGTATTGGTTATAAACAGGTTAAGAACTCGTAGTGGGGTACGAGTTACCCTAGTTTTCAAATAAGTTTTAACTCGGTATTTTCAAGTCATATGAGTTTACTCACGCTGGTTTCCAGCCTGACTCGGATGTTACTTTATCGTAATGCTCGGGTCAGACCGAGTATTACAGATTTTCAGGTTAGGACGTTCTGGAGCTCAAGAGGCGAGCTAGATAGCAGGAACGTATGGAGTATATTCCGCTGTGTGTTCGAATTGTATTGTTGTAGTCTGGGACAAGTTGTTACAACTGTCCAGTTTATTTGTTAATGATTGTATTCTGATATATTGAATGTAAACTGGCAATTTCTGCTTTTCTTTTTATAAATGCTGTTATTTAATATTATATTTTGTTCCGCTGCAAATGTGACATTCTGTACTATTGTTTTCTATTTCTTCTTCTACCTCTTTTCTTCTTTACCCTAACAATCTGGAATTTCCGATGTTCGATTGCTCGGCACTTCTACAATGGACGTATTAGTGTCGAATTTTCGAGGTCGAAAATTTCGGGTCGATACAAAATGGACAGAAGCGGAACCTTTAACCACAATCATGACAAAGAAAGTAATCAACTTCATTATCTAGAACACCATCTGTTATTTTGGCCTTCCACTATCCATTATAACAGATAATGGAACCCAATTGGATGGCACTGAATTCAAAGACTTATGCCCTCGACATCATATTAAAAAAAGATTTACGGCAGTTACTTACCCTCAAGAAAATGGGCAAGCTGAAGCTGTGAACAAAATCATAAAGTCTATTCTTAAGAAGCATTTAGAAAAGGCTAGAGGCAAGTGGGTGGATGAACTCCCAATGGCATTATGGGCTTACACAGCAACTCACAAGTCCGTAATTCGCGATCTTGCTGACGGCTCCGAAGCCATCATTCCTATTGAACTCCAATTCCCTTCTCATCGAGTAACCTACTACGATCCCAGAATGAATAGGGATCTTCTCTTAGAATCTCCGGACTTTGTAGATGAGAAGCATGAAGAAGCTGATTTGAGGGAAGCTGCACATCAACACAGAGTCAGGCGATACTACAACACTAGAGTCGGACCCAGATCCTTTGAAATTGGCGACCTTGTCTTGAAACGGGTTTTTTCTACCTCATCACACATGAATCCTACTTGGGAAGGATCATATGTCATTGAACAGTGGCTTGGAGAGGAAACTTTCAAGTTAGTGACTGTTGATGGCATTACACTCCCAAGAGCGTGGAATAATGAGAAATTAAGATGCTATTAAATTTAGTTTATTCTTTTTTATTTAGTTGTATTCAATTTCTTAATTTGCTTTAGCGCTTGATTTTCCAAATACATAATAAGACAAGTCATGTTGTTTCTTACCATTTGGCAAATAAAGTTTGAAATTTTCTTCATATTTGTGATTATTATAGCATTACATATTAGTTATGATACCCGACTAATTAATATTGACATGTCCGAGAAGGTTTCCAGAGTTTGAAGCTAGCCGATTACATAAGTTCATGATTAAACTCAAAAAAATGAGAATGGTTCGACCATTTATTTGATGATTCTCGGTCACAACCCGACAGATGGAATACCCAATGAGGAATTATGTGACTCGACCATCCAATAACCGAATTTGTCCTATCGAGCGATGGGACAGACATGAATCAAAAGCGATCGTGATCCAACTGATCACGATCGCTTTATAAAATCTGGACTTGGGGGCAAATCAATCAATTAAGGAAAGTACGGTCCGACTATTTTTTGAAATAACTCTAGCCCCAGTGTGTGGACTAGAGTATTAACACAAACTGGGTGCAATCCGATCGCCCGCTAGCTATCTCTTTTCCTCAGAGTGCAGATATGAGTATAAACAACTAAATGAGTGCGGTTCGACTACACATTACTCCATAAACTCCGACCTGAAACCAACGAGATGAGTATAAACTCGTTAAGGATGGAGTTCAGCCATCCACTATCTAACTCCGCTAATCAAGATTGGGGGCAGGAGTATAATCGCTCAAACTGCTAAATCCGACGACATAACATTAGGGCTTGAGTTCAGTGTTTGATACAACTTGAGGCCACGACCACATGGATGCTTTGAGTATAAATTGACGGTTGATTATCTAAATTAACGAGCAATGAATTATAAGTACATTGAATGGAAAAGTAGTAGCTCAACTACTTAAACTAAATTCATTTAAGAGTTTGATAGAAAATAAAGAACTTTTATTTACGTATTAAACTTGAAAATTGTGGTACAAGTTTATTCAAAAGAGGGGTGCGTACCCGCATAATCATGGACAACAAAAAGTAAAAATAGCTATAAAAACTAATACTAAGTGACGTCTATTTCTTTTTCCCCTTTCCTCTTTTGGATTTCTTGGGAGTACCACCACCCAAGCTTCCACCTGTTTTCCTTTCTGATCCTTTACCACCCTTGGAGCTTTCATAGGTTGGAGGGAGTTTTTCAGGAGCCAACCTATCGAGTGGAATAACTTATAGTGGGATGATATTTGGATCATAGATGCCATATCAGCTGGTTCAGCTTTAGCTTTTTTCTTTAATAAATCCTCTCTCTCGATGCGCTCCATCAGGCTGAGCTCATCTGGATATTCGAAGGCACCAGTGATCACAACGTCATCTAGTTCATCTAGCAGCGGCTGGTAATCAGCCTTTTCATCATCAAGTGCTCCAATAACTTGAGCATTGGGCCCTAGAATGTCAGTAGCTGTTGGAATTTCAATAGATGTCGATTGTTGTTCCAAGGTGGCACCACTTCCTAGAGTTTGGCTGGGACCTAGAAGACCTGCAAATTCGTAGAAATAAGAAAAAAAAGCCCATAACTATTAAGCATGAGGAAAGAAATCTCTTGAAAAATGGAGAATAAAGCGGGATCTCTATATCTGGCTGACTTTTAGTTATCGTCGGAATGCTCCCCTCATGAATAGGGATCAGTGCCTTTGATTGATAACTGGGTTTGTACGGATCGTGGATCCTGTCCCGGCCAAGTAGAACTGACGCTCTAGCTGTTTGAAGTAAAGGGGGACCTAAGGGATCGGACTCCGAAGCTTCATCAATGTGTTTCCCTATGCCAGAGGGCACTAAAATATAAAAGTATTCGAGCCTCACCGCAGCATGGTCTAAAGGTTCAACCCCACGAGGAATCTCCCGTACCAATTTCTCTTCATCTAAATCAGCTTCACCAAGGGCTTTCTTATTCATTTCAATAATACATTCTAAGTCTTGACGAGCGATTCAAGGCAGCCCTCTCCAAGGAAACTCAACACATGATGGATTAGGACTTTAAAATTATATTCAAGAATCAAAGGGTCAAACATGTCCTTAATCTCATTCCGGCCAGCTTCTTTGGCATTCTTTAACTAGGCTTTGATCTCCTCTCTAACTTCATTGTGGCCCGCTAACCTTGCCTCTTCCTTGAGGACTTCAATTTGAGAAAGTTGCTCATAAGTTTTAATTTTTAGTCCCCAGTCTTTGACTGCATCTTCGTAATATCTTTGAGATTCCTCCTGGGCTTCGATTTTTTTCTTCCTTCTCTTTCTTAAGGAGTTTTTCGAGTTCATTAATGCGGTGGGCAAGAGTGTTTTTCTGTTTTTGCAGTGTATCTTTCTCCAGAACAAGTACACCGTTGTAGTTGAGGGCAAAAAGAAGCTCCTTTTTATTAGTCGTTTCCAGATGACTAACCGCCTCGGACGCTTCTTTGGCACAATTCTCTACCGCGGCTAGCTTCAGTGTCAACTCTGAGATCTCGGCATCTTGATGTTTAATTATGTTTTTATCATGGATCGCCTCTAGCTTAAGGCGATCGATTTCATGTTGTCTCTCGCTAGAAACCTCAGAGATTTTTTTTGGTTAAATGCCAGAATGCTTCGTGTTGCACAAAAACATTATTGAGGCATGCAAGTGACTCGCTTTAGCACTCCCTAGAATTGCATGGATAGAAGGAAGGAATTTGCCCATCAAAGAAGATTTTTGGAAAATTAACCTTAAGTTCGGCCATTTTTTCTGCCATGGAAGCCTCAGGAGCTGCAGTAGTCAAAATTGGATCAGAGTTAGCAATTGGGCATTTGCTCGACCTACGATCGGTGGACTGTCTAGAACTAGATGAACCTAAATGGTGCTCAGGTAGCATAATAGTTTAAGGAGCATGGAAAGAAGTCTGATCTCCACTATATACAAGAAGATTGGGCTAACTAATTGATGAGACGATTGAGATTGGGACTTGGGTTTAGAAGATGAAGACTCCCTCGAATGATGACTTTTTTCTTGGCTATCATATCTTTTTCGATGCCTACCCGAGTCTGGACCGCGACTGGATCCATACTGTGTTGAGGAGCCCCTTAAGCAATCGAAGGCACGAGATTGAGACATGGCATTAGCAAATCAAACAAGAGTGTATAAGTAACCATCAAATAAAAGGTGGACGAAAATCATGTAGTGAAGTGCGTGTAATTGTGAGTGTCCTAGTTTCTCCCTGGGACGACCCGATTTCCTATCTTCAGGAAATCGCATCATATATGAAGAAAGAAAGGGATAGAAGAAGAAAATAAAGAGGAAGAAGAAAGACAACAACATCAGAGAACTCACAGCGGAACGAATGAAATATAATATATCACATAGAATATTACATAAAATGATACTACATCGGAGTATACAACTTATACAACAGATATTAGACAGTTATAATCATCTGTCTAACTATACATCTCAAGTAACAGATATAGATACAACAAAAACAGCGGAATCATAATATATCTACACGTGGAAGCCTCCTGCTCCATAACTCCTCCAGAATTCGTCAAGCTAACCTGAATCACTTCTAGACAGGGGAAAATCTTGCTCTCCAGTGGGAGCTACCCACGAAGCCTTGCTGCACCTCCCCTGTTTTAGCCATACCTGGTTGATGAGGCTTGAGGCTGCGATTACCTTTATAGAACACATCTATCTTAATGCTCATCGTCCACCTGACGATGTTCTGAAAGCATTCAATCCATGCAAGTTCGTTCCGGGTTCGAACGAAACCGAAGGCACTATCTCGTTGCACTCATTTTGGAATCACCCTCAGAGTCAACGACCATAGCCCTTGCACTCTAAATCACCATCTCAAACCTATAAGTACTATTCCATCAAACTTATTGCAGAATCACCCACAGAGTTATACTGACGTATAGCCCTTACACCTCGAGTCTTCACTTGCTCCACTTGGATTCACGACCTAACGTTTAATTGGAATCGATGTGGTTTTCGGATATCCAAATATGGAAACCCGATCCCGGTCTCACCGAAACCAAACGCCATTTTAATGTACAAGTTGTACTTAAGGTTTTAAACAGTTTAACTTATATTCAGGATGATATATAAACAGATAGATGAATCACATTATCACAATAGATAATTCATATCAACTATTCATCTCACAAAGCAGCATATCACATAGAGATATCCAAATCATCCAGTATCAACCAATATCAATCACCCAATATCACTCATCCAATATCAACCATCCAATATCAATCAATCATCCAACATCGATAAATCAATAACAATCAATCATCCATCCACAGAATTGATCAACTCTAAATTAATTGGATTAACCTTAATCCTTCTTCATTAATTTATTCCAAATAAATAAATTAATCATCTCTAATGATCTTCCTCAATTAATCTTCCCTTATTAATATTTAATTACATTCAAGTAATTATCCTTAACTATATACAGTAATTAACCTTTAATTACTATCATTAATTACAATAATTAATGATCCTTTATTTACTTCATTAATCAATTATAATTTATTATATTCAACCTCAATTAATTATAATTAATTAATCATACTTTAATTAATTACTTTTATTAATCAACCTTGATTAATTAATTAACTAATGATCCTTATTAATTAATTATTTCTTTAATTAATTTATAATTAATCATCTCATTTATCATAAACAGTAATTAACAATTTGTAATTATCTACCTTAATTAATTAACTTCTTAATTAATTATATTAACCTTTGATTAATTAATCTAAGTAATTAATATTTAATTACTTCATTAAGTAATTATTAAATAATTAAATTATAAATAATCCTTAATTAATTAATTACTTTATTAATTAATTACATTTTAATTAATTACACTTAGTAATTAATCATAAATTAAATATCATTCATTAATTAATTAATCACATTAATTAATTAACTAAAATAATAAAGTAATTAACTCTTAATTACTTACATAAGTAATTATCTCTAATTACTTTATTAACAAATCTTGATTACTTTCTTAATTAAGTAATTAATTCCATTATTAAATAATCCTTAATCCTTTAATTAATTAATTATTTCATAATTAATTAACTTCTACAATTATATTGATCAATTCTTTAATTGATATCAACCAATGATTACCTAATAATCACTTCAACTAATTACTCGTACGAGTAATTACCATTAATTACTTCCATAAGTAATTAACTTCCTTAATTACATTCAACAATTAACCATTAATTACTTTATTAAGTTTATATAAAGTAATATCATTTGTTCTGCTTTCAATGGGTTCCAGGCGATTGTCTTCTGCTTTCCCACCGTGATTTTTCTTGCCCACCGTGATTTTTCTTGCCCCTCTCTGTTTTGAACGCCCCCTTCATGTCCTCTCCTTCTTCTATTCACAAGCCTCCGCGTCTGCTCTCCCCTTCGTCAACTCGTTCTGGCCGCCGTTTTGGAGCTATGGTCCTTGATGACGTCGCCCGTCCAGATCTACAATCTCCCCGAGAATTTCCTCCCCACCGTGCTTCCGTTCAGCCCCCCATTGTTTCTACTGCCCGCCCTAGCCTCAATGTAGATTCTACTACTGGTAACACTGCTGTTAGTACGACTTTGTTTATGTCAGGTACGCAATCATTTTCTAACGCCGGATCCAATGTCGATTTCATTGGGTCTCCCTGTGGCGTTATAGGTGAGCAAGTCAAGGGTACATTGGCATTAGAGCGTGATCTTGGTGGTCTGTCTGGTGATGATACAGGTTTGGTTGAGTCTGAAGTGATTGAATGTTGCACGACAAGTGTTTGTATTAATGATAAAGTGGGATCTGGTCCTTCTATCAGTGATTCTAGTTTGTTTAACACTTTGTGTGTTGCTACTCCGACCCTGCCATCAGATGTAGATTGTTTTGGGCCTCCTTCGTCATCGATTGCATGCCCAGTGATCAATGTGTTATATCCTAGTGGCTCTCCAGTCAATGATAGTGGCTCTCCAGTAATTGCTGATGTTAACCCAGTGAACAATGTGTTAAAACCTGGTGATAAATTGCAATCTCCCCCCAATCCTGTGGCCTCTACTGGTGTGGTGGAGTGTCGCCCTGTTGATACTTGCCCATCGGTACCCAAATCTTGGTCTTCACTCTTTAATTCCTTGCCCCCGTAATGCGGGTGTATATGAACCAGTTGAGTTCGAAATCCTTGAGGAAAACGGAGTAATGATCCCTCCCCCTAGTGTTATCCAAGCCGGTGTGGACTTTTGGTCAGAATACGTAGTTGGATTCTTTTTAGACCCTAAGCATCGTCTTCTTGATGTGGCTGCTGTCTGTCGTAGGGCCTGGCGTCTTCATGGTGGTCTTAGAGTCAAGTTGGTTGATTCCTTATACTACATATTGTTCTCCTCCCCTGAGGAACGTAGCCGTGTTCTTGGGTCTGAGCCTACCTTCTTTGATGGACAGCCTTTTATTATTACCCCCTGGACTCTGACGGTTGCTAGAGCACGTGAACAGGTTCTTTCTATCCCTATTTGGGTTTATTTCTCTCAAATTCCTTCTGCTCTACAACCGCTTCTTGGATTGAATTGGCTTGCTTGCAATATTGGTAAATTGAAGTGTTTTGACTCCAACACTGTGGCGCGTGATAAGCTTGTATACGCCAAGGCTCTGATTGAGATTGCTCCACATAAGCCTCTTCCTACCTCTATTCCTGTCCAGCTTGCTGTTGGACATGTGGTGGATGTGCGTGTTCGGTATGGATGGGTCCCTGACATTTGTACCTCCCGTCACTCTTTCGGCCATATTGCCTCTGCATGCTTGCACTCTGTTATTACCGCTTCTGCTCCAAAGATCCCTCTGCCTAGGCCACCGCTTAAGAAATGGGTTCCCAAGGTCAAATTGGTTGCATCTCAATCATCTGACCCTGGACCTTCCCTCTCCTTAGCGCGGCCTACTACCCCAGTTCCTGTTGTTTCTTCTGCTGAGCAGGATCTTGTTGTTTGGGCTGACACAGAACATAGTTGGGTTGATCTCCGCTCAGATATGAGATTCAACCCTGTGGAGGACTCCTATTTTAGATATGTATCTGATGATCTTCTTGATCTACGCTGCCTCTTCTATAAAATTTCTGGTGATTCCTTGGTTCTTGACATGGATGGAACGCACGCTCAATCTAATTCTGTTATTCTAGCTGATTCTGCCTGGGATCGATCTTTTATATACTCTTCTGGCGTTGACAGTTATGATCCTTCTCTTGCTGTTCTTTTTCGCCCCTATTTTGGTCTTCTTGGAGGTGGTTCACTGATTTCTACCCGTGTTGTTGAGAGCGATTGTGATTCTTCCTCTTCTGAGGAGAACTAGTCTAGTATTTTATATCTAGTAGATGTGACTTGTCTGTCATACTCCTGTGCTGTAATTTTATTTCTTTCTTTCTTAGTAGCTAAGGTGCCTTTACCTTACTCCTATACTTCAAACTTAATTACGTTCGTAATAAAAGTGGTCGGTCCACTATAAAACCGTCGGCCATGCCAAAAAAAAACTTTATTAAGTAATTATACTTAATTAATCCATAATTAAGTGATTATTTAGAATTAAATAATCAATTAACCAATTATTTAAAATTAATTAAACAATTAATTAATTAACTTCTAATATTAAAGAAAATCTTTAATAAATTAAGAAAACAATAAATCTTAATCAAACTTAACTTATTAACAAATCATATTAAATAATATTCTTAAGTTAATTATCCAAATAATTTCACCTTATTTATTTCCATAAATAAATTATTTGAATTATTTTAAATCTTATTAATTCAAAGACAAATTATTAAACTTGATTTACAAAATCATAATAATAGCCTTACTTGGAGATAAAGCATTTATAAATCATTTCCAAATTTAAAACACTTTAAATTATCAAATTTTAAACTTATTTGTTTCAGTATAAATTGAAAATTCTGTTATTAAAACATTACTTCAAACTTTTACTTAAAACATTGATTTAATAACTAGATTCAAATTTCTCTTTTAAATTTGAAATTTTAAAATTTAATTAAGATAATTATTTTCAAACAAATATCTTAAAACATTTTTAAATTTGAAAAATAAATTAAATTTTCTCTTTTAAATGTTTGATTTACTTTCATTTTTAAAATAACAAGTTTATCTTTATTTTCCACTTCCTTCATAAAATTGTTCTTATAGTTTTAACTTGATTTATACTAATTTATACAATCAAGCAAAATCTGAAATTACACTACTCAGAGCCAAACAACCCAAACTCGAGAAATCACGGCAGAGAACACGAGCCCTTCCCGAGCTAAAACCCAGACCCTCAAATCTTCGAGACCAACGCGAAAGAACACGATAGCTTCCCCGAGTTTCCACTCATCTTCCCCAACACAAAACTTCCCAGTGCACAACCCAACACTGTGCACGTGTCCATCGCCCTCCGGCCATACTTGGTCGTCGCGACCATCTACTCCGGTCACAAGAACCCATACGAACGCGATCTCAAACCCAGATCGAAGCAAATGTCCACGCATCAAATTTTCACTCTCGAGCACAAAAACTGCAGGAAGAACGACCACCAAAAACCCTCAATGCCGATTACTTCCTCACCGTTGACCAACGCCAACCCCACCATCGAAATGCAACGTCACGAGCTTCCTCATCCCCAAACGCGATCGAACTCGATCCCTAAACCAAGTCGCAAAAGCCATTACAATACGACCGAAACAACATGACTCTAAAACATATTCCATCCAAATTCTTTTGATTCACTTATTTCAAAAATTATTATGCATTTTTCCTATAATATACAACTTAAGAACAAGCTACAATCCAAGTTTCAACCAAAATTATTATGTATACAATCCGCAGTTCATAAAAATCCCCAAATCATTCTAACCAAAAATTCAACTTAAATACTCAATTAAAAATTATGATACAAACTCTGAAAATCTTAACTTTCCAATTGTAATTCGATTATAAATTCAAAACTAGAAATTGAAATCACAAATTTTTGCCCAAATTTGATTTTCTACTGTAAATTGAAATATATGAGTTAATCTTTTATTTTAAAATCCTATAACTATTTTTAGAAGCTAAATTACATGATTGCAAACAACTTTCATCTACAAATCACAATCCAGTTTGTATTCAAAATCAAGCTATTGAATTTTAAAAGGGAAAATCAAACCAGTATAACTACAGGATTAATATACAGGCATTCAATATTTTATTTATTTATTTATTTTACTAACATATATTCAGGTAGACTAAAATACATCATTAAACTCAAATCCATTTGCATGCAACATTCAATCAAAGATTTTATCATAACTGTTTTTATAATAAAATTTACTCACCAGTTAATAAAATTTGCAGAGCAGTTTTACTTCATTTCCCAGGCATGACCACTTTTAATTTGAAAAATGCTTTTAATTATGCTATTGATTTCCCCTTGCATGTTGAAAACTCCTTATGCAATGCAGCCTTTAAATTTGCAGGTTTGAAAATTTGAAGTTGCAGGTTGATGAGAACTTAAATTTGCATGTTGAAGTTGCAGGTTGATCTCAATTTGAAAATGCAGGTTGAAGCTTTGAAGTTGCAGATCTTAATTTAAATTCAGATTTGATCTCAATTTTCAGGTAGCACTTTGTATTTAAATTTTCTGGTTTCCATTAGAATTAAGAAAAGAAACAAAGAATGAAAGAATGAAGAAAAGAATTTGATATGAAGAAAGAAAGTTTGGAAAATGAATGAGAAAACAAAATTTCTCTATGTTTAAATGTTATATTTATTAAAATTAAAGAAAATGAATTTCAAAATAAAGACACTTGTCACTTTATTACAAAATCTTCTTACATTTGTTTATTAAGGTAATTAACATGTTTACACATGTCTTTGTATTTTAATTAAACTTTTATTCAATTTAAATGTCAATATAAACTTACATTTTTAATTTACTTCATTAAGGAAATATTCTAAAACTAGTTATAACATAAATATACATCTTATACATATATATTTAAAATTTTAAACATTTATGTTTATCACTTATAACCATTTTATAATAAGTATTTTAAAAGAAACAAAACAAAGTTTGTTTAAATTCTTTTTAAACTATCTTATTTAAAATAAACAACAAATCTTATATTTTAAAAACAATTGAATTATTCTTTAAATTAGCTTTTGAAGGATATTAATTTTTAAACAAAGCTTTAAATTATAATTTGATACATATTCAAATTATCAATTGATTAAATTAAATTTCAAAACCATGCCAAATTATAACATATACAAATATATATATTATAATTTAAAAATTCATCTTTTATTTAAAACAAAAGATATCTCTATTCACAATATATATCAAATATATATTATAAATAGAATAAAATTTCATTAGCTTTTGAAAAACAATTCTATCAATATTTTAAATTGTTAAAAAAAATATTAATCATAATTATCAGATTAAATATTTATAAACCTTTAAAAAAAGAATAAATTTATCAGTTTGAATTAATGTTATAAAGAAAAATTATCAAACCTAATTAAATTATTAATGCAGATTATTAAATTGATATTGCCCAAAATTCCAGGTCGTTACAATCCTCCCCCTTTAAAAGAATTTCATCCCCGAAATTTAAAAGCAAAGGTAATTTATTAACCCAGAAAGATTTTTAATTTCTAACAGCAAAGCTCACCTACCATCCAGTTATTAACAACCATAACAACCAATTAAACAACAAACTTAATTAATTATATTGATGCAAATCAGAATAAATCAATAATATTATCTCGAGTTTCCCAAGTATAAATCACCGGGAGACTCGCTCTACAAAAGCCAACAAACTAACCACACTACCGAAATCCAAAGCTCCTCTCATCTCTAGATCCATCAATCTGAACAGAACATCAGACTATACTCAAGTCTAGCACAACTTCCAAATCCAACTGAACTACAAATTCAATAACCAACAATGAATAATACACGTACTCCCTCAGTGATACGTGGTACACAATGAATTCCAGCTATCCAAACTGGCAATTCAATCTTATCTTATCCAAACACATATAAGAAATCTTCAAATGCCACAGCACTAACTAACCATTCTTACCCAATTACTATTCTCTTAACTAGAGAAATCTCAACAACAATGAAGTTTTCAACTTCGAATTCCAAACTCCTTATCTCATATCTGTATACTCAACAGACAATCCTGGGCTGCAAATCTCTTCCTGATCAGCTCAACCTATGCTGATACTTCCAGAAACAACTAGGCCAAAACAAACCAGTTCCTAGACCCTATTCAACAGAAAATATTCCATAATCCGTTGAAATCCAGAACACAAGCCATACTCCAAATCAATAGCAAACTGAACTTGCTTCCTTCCTTGTACAGCTGCTACCTCGCTTCCGCTGCACAACTCTGATTCTGAAATAGATGAGAATACCGTTGATGAACACAAATACAAACTTATCCAATATATCCGGGAAACTTTGTTTATCAAATCCATAAAAATATGAGTGACACATCAGACTCGGTCATACATCTTACTACAGAAATCCAAACTCAAAAATTAGATCTGACCGAATCCAAATCCCAAAGAATTTCTGAGCTGCTACACCAACTCTTCCTCTAGGCTAACCACCTAAATCACTTCTGGAACCAAAACAATATGGATCTCAACTCCAGATGCAGACAGCCTTCTGATTACATCAGTAGCTCCTACTTCCATATGAGAATCCTCAGTCTCAACAAAAGATTGCTCAAGAAAAATTCCCAAACTAATCGCAAGTCACTTTTGCGATCCAACCTGATTCGGATTCCAAAGAAACTATCCTCTCTTTACCAATTAGAATAGCTTTAAGCTTTTCCAAACAAGGTTAACCTTTCAAGGAAACTTCTCCAACTGCCCGGACTGCTGATAGAAGAACCACCAAGATTCCTGAGTCATCAGAGAAACATGTACACAGCTGCTTCCAAACTCTACTTGATGATACTGCAAAGCTAAAGACCCCCTCGTCAGCACACCGAACACTTCAAGCTGAAACTGCTACCATAGTTAACCAA
Source organism: Allium cepa (assembly GCA_030765085.1). Classification (NCBI taxonomy): domain Eukaryota; kingdom Viridiplantae; phylum Streptophyta; class Magnoliopsida; order Asparagales; family Amaryllidaceae; genus Allium; species Allium cepa. The sequence continues at coordinate 23,402,405 of CM060938.1, read as the reverse complement.
AAAAACTTCTAATCCAAAGGCTCTTCGGAAAACAAAACCAGAATTATCAACAAACCACACAAAAGACCCTCAAAATGCCAGACACCTCTCAAGAAACTCGAATTCCAAACCAAGCATCAACATCTCGCTTTCCTTAAGGAATAACAAATGGGACCATGCCAAAGCGGAATAACTCATAGACCTTAGTCTCATATTCCAGAATAGCCAACCTCCCTGCTAAAGATCTAGACAATTTCTACTCAGACAAATCTTCCCTGCAGCAGGAAAAGACTGCTCTTCAACTACTACTAAAACTGGCTTCAAAAGGAAACATCTTCGAAAAAAATATCCATGGATACTGCATCTCATCACGCAGTTATCAAGATATCATTACTTACTTCTGCACTTCTGACAGATCCAAACTCAAGAAAAATTCGCTCACTCGAGCGCAATCCAAACTTACACTTCAAAGATAAACTCCAAATCTTTTAAAATATTTCCTTCGGAGATCAGATAAATCCTTACTCCTAACTACAAATCTTACTCGAGACAGTATTAGGTCTACAGTCTCGACAAATTCTTCCAACCTCAACATATGGACCTCTTCCATCAGTGGTAGTCGTGTTACACACACAAACCACTACTCCATCTACCTCTAAAACTTTGTTGGAACATCCGAACAGATAACCCAACAGATCAGGTAGATATATATGTGTGTGTGTGTATATATATATATATAGTTATATATAAAAATTACAAGTACGCTCTCTCAAGGAAGACACCACTACAGAGCCTAGGTATTCACTCAACCTAACGCTCTGATACCAATTGAGACGACCCGATTTCCTATCTCCAGGAAATCGCATCATCTATGAAGAAAGAAAGGGATAGAAGAAGAAAAGAAAGAGAAAGAAGAAAGACAACAACATCAGATAACTCACAGCGGAACGAATGAAATATAATATATCACATAGAATATTACATAGAATCATACTACATCAGAGTATACAACTTATACAATAGATATTAGACAGTTATAATCATCTGTCTAACTATACATCTCAAGTAACAGATATAGATACAACAAACACAGCGGAACCATAATATATCTACACGTGGAAGCCTGCTGATCCATATCTCCTCCAGAATTCGTCAAGCTAACCTGAATCACTTGACTACTCATACATATATGAGTACCCAATAGTTTAATAAAACAGAAAATAAACACTCGGGTCAGACAGGGGTCTGGTGTGAGTAAACGGTTTAAAGTTGCTTAACTTAGAAAAAACCTTTGAAAAGAAGGTATCACGTAAGACTTCCCACACATAAACATGGAAAAGTTTTTACCTTACGCTAACTAAAACATTTGATAGGAAATCCAGTGATATTATAATAGTGTCTAGGGTTTTCAAGTAAATAAGAAATATCCGAAATTGTTACATGATTAAATTCCAGCTACTAGCCACAAAAGTGGGTAATACAATCAAAACCGTAGGGTCTCGTAGGAAGAATGGGTTTCCATCAATGGCAGCGCTACAGGGGTACCGCCCGTCACAGTACGTGGCCTAGATCAACGTACCGAGGAGTACGCCCGCTCCCCTGCAACACAAGGCCGGAACCATCCCTTACTGGAAAGTCCTGAACAAGACAACCCCGCAGTTGGCCGCGACCCAACTGCCCACACAGCCGAATAAAAAGGGACTTCTAGACAGGGGGAAATCTTGCTCTCCAGTGGGAGCTACCCACGAAGCCTTGCCATACCCGGTTGATGAGGCTTGAGACTGCGATTACCTTTATAGAACACATCTATCTTAGAATGCTCATCATCCACCTCACGATGTTCTGAAAGCATTCAATCCATGCAAGTTTGTTCCGGGTTCGAACGAAACCGAAGGCACTATCTCGTTGCACTCATTTTGGAATCACCCTCAGAGTCAACGACCATAGCCCTTGCACTCTAAATCACCATCTCGAACCTATAAGTAATATTCCGTCAAACTCATTACGGAATCACCCACAGAGTTATACTTACATATAGCCCTTACACCTCGAGTCTTCACTTGCTCCACTTGGATTCACGACCTAATGTTTAATTGGAATCGATGTGGTTTTCGGATATCCAAATATGGAAACCGGATCCCGGTCTCACCGAAACCAAACGCCATTTTAATGTCCAAGTTGTACTTAAGGTTTTAAACGGTTTAACTTATATTCAGGATGATATATAAACAGATAAATGAATCATAGTATCACAATAGATAATTCATATCAACTATTCATCTCACAAAGCAGCATATCACATAGAGATATCCAAATCATTCAGTATCAACCAACATCAATCACCCAATATCACTCATCCAATATCAACCATCCAATATCAATCAAACATCCAACATCGATAAATCAATAACAATCAATCATCCATCCACAGAATTGATCAACTCTAAATTAATCGGATTAACCTTAATCCTTCTTCATTAATTTATTCCAAAAAATTAATTAATCATCTCTAATGATCTTCCTCAATTAACCTTCCCTGATTAATTATATTTAATTACATTCAAGTAATTATCCTTAACCATATACAGTAATTAACCTTTAATTACTATCATTCATTACAATAATTAATGATCCTTTATTTACTTCATTAATCAATTATAATTTATTATATTCAACCTCAATTAATTATAATTAATTAATCATACTTTAATTAATTACTTTTATTAATCAACCTTGATTAATTAATTAACTAATGATCCTTATTAATAAATTAATTATTTAACTAATTTATTTATAATTTATCATCTCATTTATCATAAACAGTAATTAACAATTTGTAATTATCTACCTTAATTAATTAACTTCTTAATTAATTATATTAACCTATGATTAATAAATCTAAGTAATTAATATTTAATTACTTCATTAAGTAATTATTAAAGAATTAAATTATAAATAATCCTTAATTAATTAATTACTTTATTAATTAATTACATTTTAATTAATTACACTTAGTAATTAATCATAATTTAAATCTCATTAATTAATTAATTAATCACATTAATTAATTAACTAAAATAATTAAGTAATTAACTCTTAATTACTTACATAAGTAATTATCTCTAATTACTTTATTAACAAATCTTGATTACTTCCTTAATTAAGTAATTAAATGTAAAGGACCTGTTTCTTCGACTTCCGAAAACTGACATCAATACGTTCACTGTATCAGCTGCCGAGCAATCGAATGCCGGAAAACCGAACACTTAGGGTTTTAAGAAAAAGAAAGAGGTAGAAGAAGAAAGAAAAAGATAGAACATAACAATATCAGAATCTCACAATCGTAGCGGAACAACATATAATAGATAAATGAATATTCATTAAAACAAAAGAACTGTATATTTTATACATTACATCACATTACATTCATTATCAGAGTTTACAACAACAAACAACGGAAAAGAAATACTATATACTAGTAAATACGTCATGCCATCCATCTTGCCTCCAGCAACTCCTGAATTCCAGAATATCCCGATAAACCTGACTCTAGACTGCCCGTGTGGAAATTGGTGGGCACCCAGAGTTTAGGAAGGGAAACAATAAACTCTGAGCCAGTCATGTGACTGGTGTGAGAACTTAAAATAGTTATTTATCTTCAAAACAAAGAAAAGGATAATTTTAAAATAGATTCGCAATGCTTTTTAGAAAATGAGACTACCATAAGGCCTCCCGCACACACACACAATGCAAACGCAGAATCGGAGGAGATTTCTCCTTATGATAGTCAAAGATGCTTGATACGCATTAAAAAGAAACATTTGATATTATTACTAGTGCATAGTGTAGGAAAAATCATTTTGAAAGTAAAGGTATAAATCTTAGCCAACATACGACCATTATCGTATGCCTACTATAGCTACCATCCAAACAGTGGGGCGCCACCATAAGTGAATGATAGGTTCTACAACTAAAACCGTACAAGATCTTATTATTTCTTTGGATTTCCAACAAATGGTCAGGCCAAGGAACTTCCCATTGCCACATGGAAACCCCTCTGGAATGACGTCCCGAGAACCTAACCGGATCTCTGCCAACACTAGGCCGGGTTACCCTTAACTGGGTAACTACTGACACGAATATGTCATTCCCCGATCGTAACCGATCTATATCCGAGGATCCTCGATTTCCAACAACCACAAAGCAATAAATTTTACAGCAACAACATAGATTAAGTATCTGGGCTCCATACCATGATACCACCTCTATCCAGAAGGAATGACGTACATTAAAGGGGCGCTACCCCCTAATAACCTTGTCGCATCCTTCCTGTTTTGATCATTTCCGGGGTGTGAGGTCCGACGAAGTCTCGTCCACAAAGCCACGCTTTATATAAAAGTTGTGCTTTGATAATCAAATGCTCAACAGCACTTCGTATGCCACATTACCAATTTGGGAATGTATCACTAGTAACCATCAACTACATAACCTCTAAGGGTGTTAAGCTAAAAGAATAAATTCTCCACCACCAACGGGAATATATTTGATAGAAACCAGCTTTACATCTCAAACTGTAACGTCAGACACACATCCATACAAGTCCGTTCCGAGATCGAACGGAACCGAAGGCACTTACAAAGAAGTCCTTGCAATTCGGATATTCACTAATCACGACCGGACTTCCCATCACAAAGGGTAATAAATTTCTATATTGGGGATCAGCCGATGCAGAAACATTCGACGGTAATCCTTCCATTTTCACAAATATCCGGTCTTCAACACCGGTCATCGGTGCTATCTATTACGACGTATCACATATTCGGAATGGGTTATACGACCCCAAGGTCCTTTCCCGGCTAACCCAAATAGTGAGCGCTTATTTTTAAAAATAAGTGTAGCATTTAAATTCAAGCAATCATAACAAATACCTATTTAAAGGTAAATATTGATAGTCGGTTATTTAACTTTCAATAAGTATATACAACATCACCAGATTCCAAATAATTTTCCAAATTATTTATTTTCCAAAAATATCTTTACAAGATATATATAAATAATTTCCATACTTCAAAAATAAATCGATATTTATTTTTAAACTAATTTTCCCAATTTCATTTATAAATTCCATATTGAATTACATTTCCAAAATATCTGTGAACATACGATTTTCAAATCGATTTCAAATATTCACTTTCAATTTATCTTTAAAAGGATAATTCTCAAAACGTTTATTTCATATTGGAAACCATTTCCCTATTTATTTAATAATAAGTATTTCACAAATCTATTTATTTTCAACATTTGGAAAATATTCGATATAATTAAATTAATGTTAAGTATATATTTCATTTCTTAAGGAAAACATTCTATTAAACCCATTATTTGGGTCAAAACGAATGTTACGTAAAACATCGTTACGACAACCCAAAATCACTAGTATAGGGATTCGAATTTAAGATAGATATATAAATCCCAATACTATATAAAACATTTCCTTTCGGAAATCATCTACTATAACAGCAGTGTTATAGTCTACCATTTCCTTCTACTTCTCGAAAACGTCTATTTCAACAATGAATGTTGAAATCTATGGTTTCAATAGTTAATACATTTTAAAACATCTTTTGAGATAATTAACTTCATTTTAAAATTTCACTTCTCCAAATCATGCCCATTTTATTCAATAATCTATTCACTGTCCAAAATCATGAATATACCTTATTTACCCAATTCAGTATCTCTACACTTTTATCAAAAGATTATCCACTGTCCAAAATCGTGGATATACATCGTTTACCAAATTCAACACTTCCACAAATTTAATTAAAGGATTTTTCCACAGTCCAAAATCGTGGATATAATTCCTTTAATAATTTCTATGTTTACTTATCAAATTTATTTGATTACGGATTTATAAAACAACGTTTATAAATTCCATTTCTGTTTCATAACTACTTCGATTTATAAATCTCCTTTAATAACCAATTCTATTTATATTTCGTTTACATGTCGAATCCAACTTATAAGTAAATTACATATAATCCATTTATTCACAAATCCATTCTTTTATATCATCATTTATTTACAAATCTAAAATTCTTATTTACTTGTAAAACTAGGTACAACTTTATTTTAATACTTATAAAAGCTCATTTTATAATTCCAATATCTTTAACTTATAAAATATTAATTTTATAAATCTTTTATATGAACCGTTTATAATAACTCAAAAATCCCAATTTAAACCATTTTATAAATTTATCAACTATTTATTTCAAAAATCATGCTTTGGTTATATTTCACAAAAATCCTAATTTTTATAACATAAAAATTTATAACGTTTTAATTATTTAAAATGAATCAATTCGAAAATTTAATAAACGTATAATTTCAAAAATCACTTTAAAATCCCTTAAAAATCAAAATCGTTATTTTTAAACTTCAAAAATGGATCCGATGATGCAACACACCAAATAGTCAATCACGACTTCCAAACATCATATATCGATACGATAATCAATCAAATATCACAATATTTAAAATCAAATAAATACTAGTGAGGAATCCAGTTGGATCCCTCCAACCTGTTTCCGTGCATCCACAGACATTAGCACAATACCAATGCCGTTTCAAGACGGGATATCGCGGTATATAGGATTTATAAAATATTATCCGCTTAATAGGCGGCGCAATAGGGTCTCATCCGCTATATAATGCAGGAAATCAACTCCAAGTTCATATATAATACCAATTCCACTTCAAGGTGGAATATCACGGTATATGGGTGTAATAAATAACATCCTCTTAATAGGCGGCGTATAGGGTCTATTTCAATCAAATATATATATAATTATCATCCAAACAAACAATCAACACAATCAGCAATTTTAAATCTAACTATTTAAAATTTAAACAAACCCCTTTTAAGTGTGAAGTTCTCACCTTAGCTTTTATTAGCTATCCATTTTCCATTCCAGCTTGTTTTCTTGATTTATACCTTGTATAAATATTTACATAATTGATAAATATTCGAAGTAAATCAAATAATCAATTTTCGTTTTTGATTGTTTAATTAACTAATAGTTCCATTTAAACCAATTTCTCATTCAAATATCCTTTGTGACAACATTATAAGGTTTTATTAATATTAGAATGATCGAGCAATTCAATTGCCATTTAATAAATTTAATTTGCCAATGATTTAATTTTAAACCAATTTCTTTTAATAGGTTAACAAAACAATTAAATGGATTAAATAATTTACCATTAAATTTTATAAAAAGGAGATTATCCATACATATATTGATTTTAAAACTTAACAGTGTTTTAAAAATATGTATCTACATATATATATATATATATTAGTTTTATTCTTTTCTTGGAAAACAATCTATACAAATTTTAAAAACTTATATTTATTATTATTATAACTTTCTTCAAACTTTACTTTAAAAAAATATGTTTTGTTTTTCTGTAAATACTAGCAGAAATTTCTCTACTGCATTTTAATTTTTTTTCTTTACTATAATTATTAATTTCCTGGAACAACCTTCTGATAATTAAAGTAATATTCAACGTATTAGCTTTATCAATATAAATAAATTTTCTATTTATATGTATAAAAATCTGCATTTCTAACTTACTGTTAATCAAATACTATGGCAATTATATATATATATATATATATATATATATATATATCTTAAATCCTATCTCTACACTTATTTGTTTCTATTTTAAACTATTTTTTTTCCAATCAGTATTATATTTAAACATAAACGAAAAGAAAAAAAACAGAACTGATATGTAACAACCTGCATATTTATCGATTTTATATTTAAATATTTTATCGTTCGTCGGATTTTGGTCCGAAAAGCTACTTTTTGCAAACAGTCGAATTGGGACTCGAAACCACCCCCATTGAGTTCAAAATGAAGTTTGCGACCTTTTTGAGTATAAACTTCGATATGTTTGAAGATAGTAGAATTTTGACCTTTTTCACTTAGGGCTTTGGTTTGGGCTGAACCCATTAGCCACTTACTAACTCGGTCCCAACCCCCTCTCCTCTTCATTACATCATTCCTCACTTCCTAATACTCAAGCTTTTATAATAATGGAGGAGTGGAAGAGGAAATTTAAACTCCAAGCCCTAGTCTTCATTAGCAAATCCATCTTCTAGCTCCAAACTCAAGCGAACCCATTGGTAAGCCTTCTCTTCTTCTTCTCCAACTCATTCTCTCTTTGATTTCAGAAAATTCCTAAACCTAATTTAGGAAATGTTTCTCTTTTAAGCTTAGATTGAAGCTTCTTAAGTTGTTATGGAAGAGGAACTGATCTTAGCTTGTTTTTAAAGCTTCTCCTTCATTGATTTGGGTTCAAAGGTGAGACTTTTATCTCACATCTATGTCTATAACTATCTTTGATTGTTGGGTATGAATTCCTAACACTTATTTATGTTCATTTGCTTTTGATTTGGATTGAATCGGTGAATATTCTAATTTTTGGTGTTTTGTAGTCAAATCTTTAAAAATCCAATCTTTGATGTTTGAACATGTTTTTGGTGGTGCATCGAAGAGCCCATAGTGCTGGGTTGTCGATTGGCATAAATCCTTAGCATCCATCGCTCGTCCGATCACATTTCGGTTTTGGATTTGCCATTTTTGTCTAGGCTATTTTTTTTGCCTAGCAGAAGATTTCAGACGTCTGAAATTAATTTCAGACGTCTGAAACCAAATCCAGACGTCTGGTTGAATAATCCAAACGTCTGGAAAGGGGTCGGGAAAAGGCAGAGACTAAATCCAGATGTCTGAAACAAAATCCAGTCGTCTGAAATCAAATTCAGACGTCTGGTTGAAAATTTCAAACGTCTGAAATGACCCAGGAATTAAAAATAGAAGGGAGAAAACACATATACTTCCAGATACTAGGGCCAGACGTCTGGGAACACCTACCAGACGTTTGGAATTGTTTAATTTGCCTATTTTGGCTATTTTTGAGTATATTTCCAACTTTAATCGATTCGTGTTTATTCCCTTTTTGTTATTATCATTTATTATGGACTTTGATGACATTTTCATCGTGATTTTTGGGAATATCCATTTTGGTGGATTTGTTATCTATTTCTTTTGATTTGATTCACGTCTTCAAATGTGAATATTTATGATTGATTGTTTCTACAATCAATTCTATGATTTGTCACTTTAAAATATAAAGGTTTTGTACGGATTAGTTTATTATTGTGAGGCCATATCCTTTGTCCTGTGTGGACTATTCATCGTCGACATTTTTAATCTGTTAACCAGATTTCTATTTTTTCCTTTACGATTTTGATTCCAACTTGATGGCATCATTTTATTCCTTAAGCCCACTTATAAGGAAAGTGTTATTTCTCTCATTCATGTAGTTTGAGAAATTTTCCGGTATTTTTGAGCTTGTCTTAGGATTATCACCTAAGTAATCTTTTGTGCGGTGCTAAGATCTTTTCAGTTTGACCTTACCACCGGTTTTCATTTGCTACGAGTTGCGGAAGTTAGCATTCCAATTACCGCATTCCCCACTTGTTATGATTCTTATGAATGAATTATTATGTCATTCAGTTTGTCCAGCTTATTTCATCCATTTTAGGTATCGAGCATTCTATCGAATATCTCGATGATTCCATTTTTGCATTTATTGATTTTGGATGAAAATAGCAATTTAAAAATTTTGCAAATCTTTTTCATAAGATTTATTTATAAGTATAGCTGGATTTTTGTTCTTAAAATGAACAAAGAATATTCTTAGAAGTTTTTGAGAAACTTACTTATCCTATAGAGTAAGATTTTGTGATTGTATTGCCCATTTAGTGTTTTAAGAATCCTGGTCGATGCGCTTGATCAACGTTATCGATAAGAATCTCCTAAACGCTTTGATGAGACAGTCAGACACGATATATTGACTTGTAAAAATGTAAATTTTTGTAGAAAGATTATTACATAAAAATAAAAATGTAATATTGAAAGTTTTAACTTTTCGGGAAAGAGGATTATTTAAAAGAACTCTTCCTTTCGATACTCTTATTCTTGTGATTCTTGAAGGGGAACCAAGACTTTACTATTTGTACTGATACTAGTCGTATTGGTTTGGATGCCATTCTCTTGCAAAGGAGAACGTGCTATCACTTGTGCTTCTAAATCATTATAGCTTATCGAGACTAGATATGCCACTCATGATCTAGTGCTCGCTGCTATTGTTTTTACTTTTGGAATTTGGCATCATCATATTTGGATGAGAAATTTGTTCTCCACCTCGATCATAAATCTTTGGAATATTTATTTTCTCATAGGGAACTTCATGTTGACTCGAGTTCCTGGCATCTTATGATCTTGATATTCTGGAAATCGTGTTGCCAACACGCTTTGTCGTAGGCAACAAGTTGTTGATTCTTTGATGTTGTCTGAATGGAATTATCTTTTTATCAAGTTCATCCAACGTTTTGATATACTTCGTTTTATTGAGCTTTATCTCATTTTTTTTTATGGACTAGCGTCCGATGTTCTTTTATGGTGTTCGGTTCATCGGATGTACTGTTATTATACCGCATCGATGTTCCGTCTTATCTGGATCAATGGATGTACCATTATTATACTACATCGTTGTTCTGGTTTATCGATTCATTGGACGTACCGTTTTTATACTACGTCGTTGCACCAGCTCAATTTTCTGCTATTCTTGACGTTCTTCACGTCTTTTATCTACGGAAATGCCTTAGCGAATCCGATTTTTATTCTTGAGCCCGATGATATTGTGGAAATTGAAGTTTCACCAGATTTGATTTATGAGCAACATCCCATTCGCATCATTGCTTCGGAGGTTGAGCGCCTTCGAAATAAAGATGTTCTTCTTGTGAGAGTTCAATGGTTCTCAAATCCTAGGGATTACTCTTGGGAATCTAGAGAATTCATCGAGCGATCATGTTCTTGCTAACTCTTTCGTGCTCTTTATGGTGAACTTCTTATTTCAATTTTCTTTTGTGTTGATATGCTTTTATGGTTGTTACTCTTTATTTTCTTCTTAAGTATTATGAGGACGCAATTTCTTTAAGGAGGGGAGTCTGTAACAACCCGCATATTTATCGATTTTATATTTAAATATTTTATGTAAATATTTTATCGTTCGTCGGATTTTGGTCCGAAAAGCTACCTTTTGCAAAAAGTCGAATTAGGACTCGAGACCACCCCCATTGAGTTCAAAATGACGTTTGTGACCTTTTTGAGTATAAACTTCGATATGTTTGGAGATAGTAGAATTTTGACCTTTTTCACTTAGGGCTTTGGTTTGGGTTGAACCCATTAGCCACTTACTAACTCAGTCCCAACCCCCTCTCCTCTTCATTACATCATTCCTTATTTCCTAATACTCAAGCTTTTATAATAATGGAGGAGTGGAAGAGGAAATTAAAACTCCAAGCCCTAGTCTTCATTAGCAAATCCATATTCTAGCTCCAAACTCAAGTGAACCCATTGGTAAGCCTTCTCTTCTTCTTCTCCAACTCATTCTCTCTTTGATTTCAGAAAATTCCTAAACCTAATTTAGGAAATGTTTCTCTTTTAAGCTTAGATTGAAGCTTCTTGAGTTGTTATTGAAGAGGAATTGATCTTAGCTTGTTTTTAAAGCTTCTCCTTCATTGATTTGGGTTCAGATGTGAGATTTTTATCTCACATCTATGTCTATAACTATCTTTGATTGTTGGGTATGAATTCCTAACACTTATTTATGTTCATTTGCTTTTGATTTGGATTGAATTGGTGAATATTCTAATTTTTGGTGTTTTGTGGTCAAATCTTTAAAAATACAATCTTTGATGTTTGAACATGTTTTTGGTGGTGCATCGAAGAGCCTATAGTGCTGGGTTGTCGATTGGCATAAATCCTTAGCATCCATCGCTCGTCCGATCGCATTTCGGTTTGGATTTGCCATTTTTGGTCTAGGCCGTTTTTTTTGCCTAGCAGAAGATTTCAGACGTTTGAATTTAATTTCAGACGTCTGAAACCAAATCCAGACGTCTGGTTGAATAATCCAAACCTAGAAAGGGGTCTGGAAAAGGCAGAGACAAAATCCAAACGTCTGAAACAAAATCCAGACGTCTGAAATCAAATTCAGACGTCTGGTTGAAAATTTCAGGCGTCTGAAATGGCCCAGGAATTAAAAATAGAAGGGAGAAAACACATATACTTCCAAATACTAGGGCCAGACGTCTGGGAACACCTACCAGACGTCTGGAACTGTTTAATTTGCCTATTTTGGCTATTTTTGAGTATATTTCCAACTTTAATCGATTCGTGTTGATTCCCTTTTTGTTGTTATCATTTATTATGGACTTTGATGACATTTTCATCGTGATTTTTGGGAATATCCATTTTGATGGATTTGGTATCGATTTCTTTGGATTTGATTCACGTCTTCAAATGTAAATTTTTATGATTGATTGTTTCTACAATCAATTCTATGATTTGTCACTTTAAAATATAAAGGTTTTCTATACTAGTAGTAAATATCAAAACTCTTTCCTCAAAACGATTTCAACTCTATTTTCAATACCAAACTCGTTTATAAAACCGTTTTCCAATCTACTAGTATATACAAACCTTTACCTCACTCGTATGAGAAATCTAATTAAACGGCTTAGTAAAACAAGTGGTATGAAACGCTTGCGTTTACTTCGTTGGTTAATTCTTGGACTTGTTCGATTGAATCTCTTGTGACAATTTTCTAGTGGAGATCTACAATTTGTTCGCAAATATTTAAGTTAAGCTAGTGGTTATGGGACATGATGCTAAACTCATATATTTACTAGCTTATTGTAATTGACACTTCTTGATGATCAATGATGATCATTTTATGGTTTAGACTAGCAATGTGCGACATCTCTTTGTCCATGAGGAGGAGTTCGACTCACCAGGAGGAGCTTCGGCTCAATGTCCGCAATGAGGGACTATACCCTGTCAGGACAAGCTTCGACTCACCAGGAGGAGCTTCGGCTCAATGTCCGCAATGGGGGACTATACCCTGTCAGGAGGAGCTTCGACTCACCAGGAGGAGCTTCGACTCAATGTCCGCAATAGGGTACTATACCCTGTCAGGAGGAGTTTCGACTCACCAGGAGGAGCTTCGGCTCAATGTCCGCAATGGGGGACTATACCCTGTCAGGAGAAGCTTCGACTCACCAGGAGGAGCTTCAGCTCAATGTCCGCAATGGGGGACTATACCCTGTCAGGAGGAGCTTTGACTCACTAGGAGGAGCTTCGGCTCAATGTCTGCAATGGGGGACTATACCTTGTCAGGAGGAGCTTCGACTCACCAGGAGGAGCTTCGGCTCAATGTCCGCAATGGGGGACTATACCCTGTCAGGAGGAGCTTCAACTCACCAGGAGGAGCTTCGGCTCAATGTCCGCAATGGGGGACTATACCCTGTCAGGAGGAGTTTCGACTCACCAGGAGGAGCTTCGGCTCAATGTCGGCAATGGGGGACTATACCCTGTCAGGAGGAGCTCCGGCTCATTTTTATGGGATTGGCCATCCTTTTATTGTGATTTCTGGATTTCTATTTGATGATTTCTTGAATTTATGTTTCACCACCTTTCTCAGTTGGCATTGATATGTATGTCATTTATTGTGGCTTGGTGAATTAAATGAAGAATATGACATTCTTTTTGATGCTATGAGATTCTTGAGATTTTGTAAGACTTTCATGATTTTCTAATGTATACTTGTTGAAGTATGACATTTTTGGTTATCATACGTTTTATTATTATATCCCTTCTTATATCTCATTTTATCTGATAATTATAGCTAGACTGATCCGTTTATTATTTTCTTCTTAAATAATACTCGGGTCAGACTGAGATTTTACAGGTGCCCCTGCTTGACTCCTTATCGGACCATCATCTGACTTTTGGCTAACTACTTAGATTAGTAGTTTTTCTTGTATACATTTGAGATACAGACTCTATGATGTATACTTATTCTTTTGTCTAGCACTTGTATCTATTCTTTTTGATATTGTGGATCTTGTTTGACCAATACTCTGGCGTACACTTTCATGTGTTATATTCATATCTATTTCCGCCTTTGTGATATGAATTATCTGTGACTGATTTGTGTTATGTTTATTTCTATATTTGTTTCCGAAGACCTTTATAGCCACTGTGTAGTAGCTTTGAGTTTGTGTCGATATGTCGGATTTCCTCTTGAGATGAAAAGTTATATTTTTATCTGGCATATCGGTACTCGCACAAAGCAATTATACAGATGGTCGCTCCTCAACAGCCTTATTCTCCATGTTAGTCAACAGCATTACTCTGTAGTGTTCTTGGCTAGCGTGGGTATAGAGGTGGGGCGTCACATGATACCTCACTGCGATCAGGAAACCCAAGGCCACCATCGCGATCACCAATGCGTCGTCGACTGTGCCCTGCTTCGACATCCCCGATGCTACATCTGAAAAACCTCCCCATCGCCTCAACGTCGCTCGCAATCCCCCATCGAACGAAATCGAGTAGCCGAAGTCGAGTCGCCTGCCCTAGCTTGCCGCCTCCCTTCCTGGCCTCGCGGTTACCCTCCGCGATTCTCGAAATCACTCGCGCCTCGATCCACGATAACGAGGAGACTCGGTTTCGAAGCTTCTCTGATACAAGATGGTTGTTCCCAGTTTTCGAATTTGGGAATTTTAGTTTAGGAAAGAAGGGTTTCGGCCATTGTTTATTTCAATTTTAATTTTATTCTGCCAATTTCGAATTGAGGGAGCGGAAAAGAGGGATTCGATCTCGAAAGAAACAGCGGCGGCCATTGATTTTGTTCCCGATCGATTTTTTTTTGATTTGAACTGACGAAGGGGCGTGCTTTGCATGATTTCGTTTGTGATCTTCTGCGTGATTTTTGGCGTGAATTTAGGGAAAATAACGTGCTGATGTTGACTAGATTTCAAGTTTTAAATTTAAATCGAATTCGATTTAATTTCAACGCGTTTATACGTCGTATGCTCGCATAACAACTCCGATCAATACGAAATTTTGAAATCCAGTAATAATTCAATATTACGGACCCAATGGAACTGGTTTCGTCGAATTCCGAGACTGTACCTCGGAAGGTTATTTTTAAATATCGACTCGAACAATAAAAATTCAAAATTGATCAAAACACTTTCAAATCCAACTCTGAAGCTTCTACTATCTTCAGTATTATCCATATGAATTTTACAAGCCTTTGAAATATTTTTAATCAGCTTAAAATTGAAGGTTCAAATTTTTATTCAACTTTCAATAGATTAAATTTTATAATTTAATCGCTAAATTAATTCTGATAATTTGAAATTCATGTCAAACCATCATTCAAATATTTTAAAATTAACTAAATATTTTCAATTTAAATCGTTCAAAATTCTGGGTCGTTACAATCTTCCCCCTTAAAAGAATTTCGTCCCGAAATTAGAAGTTAGGAAAAAATGGTCCTTAACCCGTTCGCTCTCTTTCTAAAACTAATCAGTTTTATCAACTTACCAACACAAATCTTTTATTAAAGATCCATTATCATTTCATTCCCACTTCAATTATAAGTTTCAAATAACATTGTTTCCTTAACAATTCAAATTTAGATTCAAATTCAAATTTCAAAACTTTCAAAATTTTCTCAAAATTTTTCTAACACTCTAAATTTTCGAAAAATTTCGCCAGCATCTCCTATGCGCGGCTAGCTCGGTACGACTACAAAATGGCACCGCAGGCCCTTAAATCCCAAAAGAAAACAAAAAGCCAAGCGGTTGGACAAGAAAATCACCAAATTTCATACTGAAATTGAAATACATACCTTTTTGTCGAGCAATTCAATTTTATCTTTGAAATCAAAATCTCAATTCCATTTCTTTTAATACACCTGTATATCCTGCTAGCAGTAGTATCCAATTCCAACATTCAAACCATTTTGCCAATTCCATTACAAAATTTTCAACATATGCTTCTTATACATTTTTACTTCACTATTGAAGCTACATCATTTTCATCCAATTTTGCATTTCAATTTCATTTGAATTCAATTCACAATTTTAATTCTATTTGAATTCAATTTATCTTCTATTCTGAATATTGAATTTTATCGATTAACCTTCATTTACAATTAATTCGTCTCACTATTTTAAATTAGTTTCATTTACTAATTCATTTCAATTCCCAATTTATTTTAATTACCCTAAAAAAATTTCAGCTTAATAAATTTTCTTTTAGTAATTATTTCACTTCGTGTCCTTAGACATTTCTTCCAATTCACTTTATTCAAATTTATTCACTTATACTTACTTTAATTTAACTCCATTCTTTAAATTAAATTTATTCTATCAAAATTTAGCTTGTATAAGTTATTAACTTATTTATTATTCCCATAAATATTTTAAATAGGATTCCAGAGTCTTTTCTATCTTTCAAAATCAATTTTGAAATCAATTCAATTTATCTTTTGAATTTCTAAACATAAACCCAAAAAAATTTTCCAAACAACTTTCATTTAAAACAATTTGGCAGCAATTCCTCTTTTGGAAACCCGGAAATGAACACCGATGATGTCGCGATCACCATCGGAATTATTTTCCACCGACCGAAAAGAATTTAGAGCTTTTCATTCCATCAAAATACTTATCAAAACCTTTCAAATTCATTTTCAAATCAAAAAGGAATTTAATTACTAAAATTTCCAAATTCTTTCAAAAACATTTCCAATAAACTTTCCTGGAATTCCATTTCCAATTATAAGTCACATTTATGATTTTCATTCTTAAATTTCATTGGTATGTGAATTTATTTTCTTATCTTAATTGCAATTTTCATATAACAATGATTTCAACTCTTATTCAATTTTAATGGTAATAATTTAATACTATCACTTCCTAACAACCAAACAACCATATACTGTAATAATTTACAAGAAAATTATTTCTTTTATATACAAAAATAGTCTTGGGTAAAATTATTTCATTTACCCTATTTTTAAAACAATACTGTGTCAGTTCATCTTGTTTAAGAGTTTAGAAACTCCTATCGATTCAGTTAGCCAGACTGCACCGATCAGAATCTATAAACAATCAACCGATAAGTCAACACTATACAAAACAATTTCATATTCACTAACAAATACGCGCTCATATCTATTATTACACTCAAACTCATTCTAGAGTACTACTGACTCTATCTCTAATGAGTAACACCCAACAGAGCCATGGTTGTCACTTAACCATATGCTCTGATACCAAATGTAAAGGACCTGTTTCTTCGACTTTCGAAAACCGACACCAATACATTCACTGTATCAGCTGCCGAGCAATCGAATGCCGAAAAACCGAACACTTAGCATTTTAAGAAAAAGAAAGAGGTAGAAGAAGAAAGAAAAAGATAGAACAAAACAATATCAGAATCTCACAATCGCAGCGGAACAACATATAATAGATAAATGAATATTCATTAAAACAAAAGAACTGTATATTTTATACAATACATCACATTACATTCATTATCAGAGTTTACAACAACAAATGGCGGAAAAGAAATACTATATACTAGTGAATACGTCATGCCATCCATCTTGCCTCTATCAACTCGTAATTCCAGAATATCCTGATAAACTTGACTCTAGACTGCCGTGTGGAAATTGGTGAGCACCCAGAGTTTAGGAAGGGAAACAATAAACTCCGAGTCAGTTATGTGACAGGTGTGAGAACTTAAAATAGTTATTTATCTTCATAACAAAGAACAGGATAATTTTAAAATAGATTCGCAATGCTTTTTAGAAAATGAGACTACCATAAGGCCTCCCGCACACACACACAATGCAAACACAGAATCGGAGGAGATTTCTCCTTATGATAGTCAAAGATGCTTGATACGCATTAAAAAGAAACATTTGATATTATTACTAGTGCATAGTGTAGGAAAAATCATTTCGAAAGTAAAGATGTAAATCTTAGCCAACATACGACCATTATCGTATGCCTACTATAACTACCATCCAAACAGTGGGGCGCCACCATAAGTGAATGATAGGTTCTACAACTAAAACCATACAAGATCGTATTGTTTCTTTGGATTACGACAAATGGTCAGGCCAAGGAACTTCCCATTGCCACATGGAAACGCCTCTGGAATGACGTCCCGAGAACCTAACCGGATCTCTGCCAACACAAGGCCGGGTTACCCCTAACTGGGTAACTACTGACACGAATATGTCATTCCCCGATCATAACCGATCTATATCCGAGGATCCTCGATTTCCAACAACCACAAAGCAAGAAATTTTGCAGCAACAACATAGGTTAAGTATCTGGGCTCCATACCATGATACCACCTTTATCCAGAAGGAATGACATATACTAAAGGGGCGCTACCCCCTAATAACCTTGCCGCATCCTTCCTGTTTTGACCATTTTCGGGGTGTGAGGTCCGACGAAGTCTCGTCCACAAAGCCACGCTTTATATAAAAGCTGTGCTTTGATCATCAAATGCTCAACAGCACTTCGTATGCCACATTACCAATTTGGGAATGTATCACTAGTAACCATCAACTACATAACCTCTAAGGGTGTTAAGCTAAGAGAATAAATTCTCCGCCACCAACTGGAATATATTTGATAGAAACCAGCTTTACATCTCAAACTGTAACGTCAGACACACATCCATACAAGTCCGCTACGGGATCGAACAGAACCGAAGGCACTTACAAAGAAGTCCTTGCAATCCAGATATTCACTAATCACGACCGGACTTCCCATCACAAAGGGTAATAAATTTCTATATTGGGGATCAGCCGATGCAGAAACATTCGATGGTAATCCTTCCGTTTTCACAAATATCCGGTCTTCAACACCGATCATCAGTGCTATTTATTACGACGTATCACATATTCAGAATGGGTTATACGACCCCAAGGTCCTTTCCCAGCTAACCCAAATAGTGAGCGCTTATTTTTAAAAATAAGTGTAGCAATCAAATTCAAGCAATCACAAAAAATACCTATTTAAAGGTAAATATTGATAGTCGGTTATTTAACTAATGCACAACATCACCAGATTCCAAATAATTTTCCAAATTATTTATTTTCCAAAAATATCTTTACAGGATATATATAAATAATTTCCATACTTCAAAATAAATCGATATTTATTTTTAAACTAATTTTCCCAATTTCATTTATAAATTCCATATTGAATTACATTTCCAAAATATCTGTGAACATACGATTTTCAAATCGATTTCAAATATTCACTTTCAATTTATCTTTAAAAGGATAATTCTCAAAACGTTCATTTCATATTGGAAATCATTTCCCTATTTATTTAATAATAAGTATTTCACAAATCTATTTATTTTCAACATTTGGAAAATATTAGATATACTTAAATTAATGTTAAGTATATATTTCATTTCTTAGGGAAAACATTCTATTAAACCCATTATTTGGGTCAAAACGAATGTTACGTAAAAAATCGTTACGACAACCCAAAATCACTAGTATAGGGATTCGAATTTAAGATAGATATATAAATCCTAATACTATATAAAACATTTCCTTTCGGAAATCATCTACTATAACAACAGTGTTATAGTCTACCATTTCCTTCTATTTCTCGAAAACGTCTATTTCAACAATGAATGTTGAAATCTATGGTTTCGATAGTTAATACATTTTAAAACATCTTTTAAGACAATTAACTTCATTTTAAAATTTCACTTCTCCAAATCATACCCGTTTTATTCAATAATATATTCACTGTCCAAAATCGTGAATATACCTAATTTACCCAATTCAGTATCTCTACACTTTTATCAAAAGATTATCCACTGTCCAAAATCGTGGATATACATCGTTTACCAAATTCAACACTTCCACATATTTAATTAAAGGATTTTTCCACAGTCCAAAATCATGGATATAATTCCTTTAATAATTTATATGTTTACTTATCAAATTTATTTGATTACGGATGTATAAAACAACGTTTATAAATTCCATTTCTGTTTCATAACTACTTCGATTTATAAATCTCCTTTAATAACCAATTCTATTTATATTTTGTTTCCATGTCGAATCCAACTTATAAGTAAATTACTTATAATCCATTTATTCACAAATCCATTCTTTTATATCATCATTTATTTACAAATCTAAAATTCTTATTTACTTATAAAACTAGGTACAACTTTATTTTAATACTTATAAAAGCTCGTTTTATAATTCCAATATCTTTAACTTATAAAATATTAATTTTATAAATTTTTTATATGAACCGTTTATAATAATTCAAAAATCCCAATTTAAACCATTTTATAAATTTATCAACTATTTATTTCAAAAATCATGCTTTGGTTATATTTCACAAAAATCCTAATTTTTATAACATAAGAATTTATAATGTTTTAATTATTTAAAATGAATCAATTCGAAAATTTAATAAACGTATAATTTCAAAAATCACTTTAAAAATCCCTTAAAAATCAAAATCGTTATTTTTAAACTTCAAAAATGGATCCGATGATGCAACACACCAAATAGTCAATCACGACTTCCAAACATCATATACCGATACGATAATCAATCAAATATCACAATATCTAAAATCAAATAAATACTGGTGAGGAATCCAGTTGGATCCCTCCAAAATTGTTTCTCTGCATCCACAGACATGAGCACAATATCAATGCCGTTTCAAGACGGGATATCGCGGTATATGGGATTTATAAAATATTATCCGCTTAATAGGCGGCGCAATAGGGTCTCATCCGCTATATAATGCGGGAAATCAACTCCAAGTACATATATAATACCAATTCCACTTCAAGGTGGAATATCGCGGTATATGGGTGTAATAAATAACATCCGCTTAATAGGCGGCTTATAGGGTCTATTTCAATCAAATATATATATATATATATATATATATATATATATATATATATATATATATATATAGGTATCATCCAAACAAACAATCAACACAATCAGCAATTTTAAATCTAACTATTTAAAATTTAAACAAAACCCTTTTGAGTGAGAAGTTCCCACCTTAGCTTTTATTAGCTATCCATTTTCCATTCCAGCTTGTTTTCTTGATTTATACCTTGTATAAATATTTACACAATTGATAAATATTCGAAGTAAGTCAAATAATCAATTTCCGTTTTTGATTGTTTAATTAACTAATAGTTCCATTTAAACCAATTTCTCATTCAAATATCCTTTGTGACAACATTATAAGGTTTTATTAATATTAGAATGATCGAGCAATTCAATTGCCATTTAATAAATTTAATTTGCCAATGATTTAATTTTAAACCAATTTCTTTTAATAGATTAACAAAACAATTAAATGGATTAAATAATTTACCATTAAATTTTATAAAAAGGAGATTATCCATACATATATTGATTTTAAAACTTAACAGTGCTTTAAAAATATGTATCTACATATATATATATATATATATTAGTTTTATTCTTTTCTTGGAAAACAATCTATATAAATTTTAAAAACTTATATTTATTATTATTATAACTTTCTTCAAACTTTACTTAAAAAAAATATGTTTTGTTTTTCTGTAAATACTAGCAGAAATTTATCTACTGAATTTTAATTTTTTTTTTCCTTTACTATAATTATTAATTTCTTGAAACAGCCTTCTGATAATTGAAGTAATATTCAACGTATTAGCTTTATCTATATAAATAAAATTTTTATTTATATATATAAAAATCTGCATTTCTAACTTACTGTTAATCAAATACTGTGGCAATTTTATATATATATATATATATATATATATATATATATATATCTTAAATCCTATCTCTACACTTATTTGTTTCTATTTTAAACTATTTTTTGTCCAATCAGTATTATATTTAAACATAAAAGAAAAGAAAAAAAACAGAACTGATACCTCACTGCGATCAGGAAACCCAAGGCCACCATCGCGATCACCAACGTGTCATCAACTGTGCCCAGCTTCGCCATCCCCGATGCTACATCGGAAAAACCCCCCATCGCCTTAACGTCGCTCGCAATCCCCCATCGAACGAAATCGAGTCGCCGAAGTCGAGTCGCCTGCCCTAGCTTGCCGCCTCCCTTCCTGGCCTCGCGGTTACCCTCCGCGATTCTCGAAATCACTCGCGCCTCGATCCACGATAACGAGGAGACTCGGTTTCGAAGCTTCTTTGATACAAGATAGTTGTTCCCAGTTTTCGAATTTGGGAATTTTAGTTTAGTAAAGAAGGGTTTCGGCCATTGTTTATTTCAATTTTAATTTTATTCTGCCAATTTCGAATAGAGGGAGGGGAAAAGAGGGATTCGATCTCGAAAGAAACAGCGGCGGCCATTGATTTTGTTCTCGATCGATTTTTTTTTTGATTTGAACTGACGAAGGGAGAGGAATATTTAAAATTGAAAGGGGCGTGCTTTGCACGGTTTCGTTCGTGATCTTCTGCGTGATTTTTGGTGTGAATTTAGGGAAAATAACGTGCCGATGTTGACTAGATTTCAAGTTTTAAATTTAAATCGAATTCGATTTAATTTCAACGCGTTTATACGTCGTATGCTTGCATAACAACTCCGATCAATACGAAATTTGAAATCCGGTAATAATTCAATATTACGGACCCAATGGAACTGGTTTCGTCGAATTCCGAGACTGTGCCTCGGAAGGCTATTTTTAAATATCGACTCGAACAATAAAAATTCAAAATTGATCAAAACACTTTCAAGTCCAATTCTGAAGCTTCTACTATCTTCAGTATTATCCATATGAATTTACAAGCCTTTGAAATATTTTTAATCAGCTTAAAATTGAAGATTCAAATTTTTATTCAACTTTCAATAGATTAAATTTTATAATTTAATCGCTAAATTAATTCTGATAATTTGAAATTCAAGTCAAACCATCATTCAAGTATTTTATAATTAACTGAATATTTTCAATTTAAATCGTTCAAAATTCTGGGTCGTTACATTAATTCCATTATAAATAATCCTTAACCCTTTAATTAATTAATTATTTCATAGTTAATTAACTTCTACAATTATATTAATCAATTCTTTAATTTACATCAACCAATGATTACCCAATAATCACTTCAACTAATTACTCCTATGAGTAATTACCATTAATTACTTCCATAAGTAATTAACTTCCTTAATTACATTCAACAAATAACCATTAATTACTTTATTAAGTAATTATACTTAATTAATCCATAATTAAGTGATTATTTAAAATTAAATAATCAATTAACCAATTATTTAAAATTAATTAAACAATTAATCAATTAACTTTTAATATTAAAGAAAATCTTTAATAAATTAAGAAAACCATAAATCTTAATCAAACTTAACTTATTAACAAATCATATTAAATAATATTCTTAAGTTAATTATCCAAATAATTTCACCTTATTTATTTCCATAAATAAATTATTTGAATTATTTTAAATCTTATTAATTCAAAGACAAATTATTAAACTTGATTTACAAAATCATAATAATAGCCTTACTTGGAGATAAAGCATTTATAAATCATTTCCAAATTTAAAACACTTTAAATTATCAAATTTTAAACTTATTTGTTTCAATATAAATTGAAAATTCTGTTATTAAAACATTACTTCAAACTTTAACTTAAAACTTTGATTTAATAATTAGATTCAAATTTCTCTTTTAAATTTGAAATTTTAAAACTTAATTAAGATAATTATTTTCAAACAAATATCTTAAACATTTTTAAATTTGAAATATAAATTAAATTTTCTCTTTTAAATGTTTGATTTACTTTCATTTTTAAAATAACAAGTTTATCTTTATTTTCCATTTCCTTCATAAACTTGTTCTTATAGTTTTAACTTGATTTATACTAATTTATACAATCAAGCAAAATCTAAAATTACACTACCCAGAGCCAAACAACCCAAACTCGAGAAATCACGGCAAAGAACACGAGCCCTTCCCGAGCTAAAACCCAGACCCTCAAATCTTCGAGACCAATGCGAAAAAACACGATAGCTTCCCCGAGTTTCCACTCGTCTTCCCCAACACAAAACTTCCCAGTGCACAACCCAACACCGTGCACGTGTCCATCGCCCTCCGGCCATACTTGGTCGTCGCGACCATCTACTCCGGTCACAAGAACCCATGCGAACGCGATCTCAAACCCAGATCGAAGCAAAAGCCCGCACATCAAATTTTCACCCTCGAGCACGAAAACTGCAGGTAGAACGACCACCAAAAACCCTCAATGCCGATTACTTCCTCACCGTTGACCAACGCCAACCCCACCATTGAAATGCAACGTCACGAGCTTCCTTGTCCCCAAACGCGATCGAACTCGATCCCTAAACCAAGTCGCAAAAGCCATTACAGTACGACCGAAACAACATGACTCTAAAACCCTATTCCATCCAAATTCTCTTGATTCACTCATTTGAAAAATTATTATGCATTTTTCCTAAAATCTACAACTTAAGAACAAGCTACAATCCAAGTTTCAACCCAAATTATTATGTATACAATCCGCAGTTCATAAAAATCCCCAAATCATTCAAACCAAAAATTCAACTTAAATACTGAATTAAAAATTATGATACAAACTCTAAAAATCTTAACTTTCCAATTGTAATTCGATTATAAATTCAAAACTAGAAATTGAAATCACAAATTTTTTCCCAAATTTGATTTTCTACTGTAAATTGAAATATATGAGTTAATCTTTTATTTTGAAATCCTATAACTATTTTTAGAAGCTAAATTACATGATTGCCAACAACTTTCATCTACAAATCACAATCCAGTTTGTATTCAAAATCAAGCTATTGAATTTTAAAAGGGAAAATCAAACCAGTATAACAACAGTATTAATATACAGGCATTCAATATTATTTTTATATATTTATTTTACAAACATATATTCAGGCAGACTAAAATACATCATTAAACTCAAATCCATTTGCATGCAACATTCAATCAAAGATTTTATCATAACTATTTTTAAAATAAAATTTACTCACCAGTCAATAAAATTTGCAGAGCAGTTTTACTTCATTTCACAGGCATGACCACTTTTAATTTGAAAATTGCTTTTAATTATGCTGTTGATTTCCCCTTGCATGTTGAAAACTCCTTATGCAATGTAGCCTTTAAATTTGCAGGTTTGAAAATTTGAAGTTGCGGGTTGATGAGAACTTAAATTTGCATGTTGAAGTTGCAGGTTGATCTCAATTTGAAAATACAGGTTGAAGCTTTGAAGTTGCAGATCTTAATTTAAATTCAGATTTGATCTCAATTTTCAGGTAGCACTTTGTATTTAAATTTTCTGGTTTCCATTAGAATTAAGAAAAGAAACAAAGAATGAAAGAATGAAGAAAAGAATTTGATATGAAGAAAGAAAGTTTGGAAAATGAATGAGAAAACAAATTTTCTCTATGTTTAAATGTTATATTTATTAAAATTAAAGAAAATGAATTTCAAAATAAAGACACTTGTCACTTTATTACAAAATCTTCTTACATGTGTTTATTAAGGTAATAAACATGTTTACACATGTCTTTGTATTTTAATTAAACTTTCATTTAATTTAAATGTAAATATAAACTTACATTTTTAATTTACTTCATTAAGGAAATATTCTAAAACTAGTTATAACAAAAATATACATCTTATACATATATATTTAAAATTTTAAACATTTATGTTTATCACTTATAACCATTTAATAATAAGCATTTTAAAAGAAACAAAACAAAGCTTGTTTAAATTCTTTTTAAACTATCTTATTTAAAATAAACAACAAATCTTATATTTTAAAAACAATTGAATTAGTCTTTAAATTAGCTTTTGAAGGATATTAATTTTTAAACAAAGCTTTAAATTATAATTTCATGCATATTCAAATTATCAATTGATTAAATTAAATGTCAAAACCATACCAAATTATAACATATACAAATATATATTTACAATTTAAAAATTCGTCTTTTATTTAAAACAAAAGATATCTCTATTCACAATATATATCAAATATATATATTATAAATAGAATAAAATTTCATTAGCTTTTGAAAAACAATTCTATCAATATTTTAAATTGTTAAAAAATAATATTGATCACAATTATCAGATTAAATATTTATTAACCTTTAAAATGAAGAATAAATTTATCAGTTTGAATTAATATTATAAAGAAAAATTATCAAACCTAATTAAATTGTTAATGCAGATTATTAAATTGATATTGCCCAAAATTCCGGGTCGTTACAATCCGTTGAAATTATTAAACTTGATTTACAAAATCATAATAATAGCCTTACTTAGGGATAAAGCATTTATAAATCATTTCCAAATTTAAAACACTTTAAATTATCAAATTTTAAACTTATTTGTTTCAATATAAATTGAAAATTCTGTTATTAAAACATTACTTCAAACTTTAACTTAAAACTTTGATTTAATAATTAAATTCAAATTTGTCTTTTAAATTTGAAATTTTAAAACTTAATTAAGATAATTATTTTCAAACAAATATCTTAAAACATTTTTAAATTTGAAAAATAAATTAAATTTTCTCTTTTAAATGTTTGATTTACTTTCATTTTTAAAATAACTAGTTTATCTTTATTTTCCACTTCCTTCATTAACTTGTTCTTATAGTTTTAACATGATTTATACTAATTTATACAATCAAGCAAAATCTGAAATTACACTACCCAGAGCCAAACAACCCAAACTCGAGAAATCACGGCAGAGAACATGAGCCCTTCCCGAGCTAAAACCCAGACCTTTAAATCTTTGAGACCAATGCGAAAAAACACGATAGCTTCCCTGAGTTTCCACTCGTCTTCCCAAACACAAAACTTCCCAGTGCACAATACAACACCGTGCACGTGTCCATCGCCCTCCGGCCATACTTGGTCGTCGCGACCATCTACTCCGGTCATAAGAACCCATGCGAACGCGATCTCAAACCCAGATCGAAGCAAAAGCCCTCGCATCAAATTTTCACTCTCGAGCACAAAAACTGAAGGAAGAACGACCACCAAAAACCCTCAACGCTGATTACTTCCTCACCGTTGACCAACGCCAACCCCACCATCGAAATGCAACGTCACGAGCTTCCTCGTCCCCAAACGCGATCGAACTCGATCCCTAAACCAAGTCGCAAAAGCCATTACAGTACGACCGAAACAACATGACTCTAAAACCCTATTCCATCCAAATACTCTTGATTCACTCATTTGAAAAATTATTATGCAATTTTCCTAAAATCTACAACTTAAGAACAAGCTGCAATCCAAGTTTCAACCCAAATTATTATGTATACAATCCGCAGTTCATAAAAATCCCCAAATCATTCAAACCAAAAATTCAACTTAAATACTCAATTAAAAATTATGATACAAACTCTAAAAATCTTAACTTTCCAATTGTAATTCGATTATAAATTCAAAACTAGAAATTGAAATAACAAATTTTTGCCCAAATTTGATTTTCTACTGTAAATTGAAATATATGAGTAAATCTTTTATTTTAAAATCCTATAACTATTTTTAGAAGCTAAATTACATGATTGCCAACAACTTTCATCTACAAATAACAATCCATTTTGTATTCAAAATCAAGCTATTGAATTTTAAAAGGGAAAATCAAAGCAATATAACTACAGTATTAATATACAGGCATTCAATATATTTTTTTATTTTTTATTTTACAAACATATGTTCAAGTAGACTAAAATACATCATTAAACTCAAATCCATTTGCATGCAACATTCAATCAAAGATTTTATCATAACTTTTTTTAAAATAAAATTTACTCACCAGTTAATAAAATTTGCAGAGCAGTTTTACTTCATTTCCCAGGCATGACCACTTTTAATTTGAAAAATGCTTTTAATTATGCTGTTGATTTCCCCTTGCATGTTGAAAACTCCTTATGCAATGCAGCATTTAAATTTGCAGGTTTGAAAATTTGAAGTTGCAGGTTGATGAGAACTTAAATTTGCATGTTGAAGTTGCAGGTTGATCTCAATTTGAAAATGCAGGTTGAAGCTTTGAAGTTGCAGATCTTAATTTAAATTCAGATTTGATCTCAATTTTCAGGTAGCACTTTGTATTTAAATTTTCCGGTTTCCATTAGAATTAAGAAAAGAAACAAAGAATGAAAGAATGAAGAAAAGAATTTGATATGAAGAAAGAAAGTTTGGAAAATGAATGAGAAAACAAATTTTCTCTATGTTTAAATGTTATATTTATTAAAATTAAAGAAAATGAATTTCAAAATAAAGACACTTGTCACTTTATTACAAAATCTTCTTACATGTGTTTATTAAGGTAATAAACATGTTTACACATGTCTTTGTATTTTAATTAAACTTTCATTTAATTTAAATGTAAATATAAACTTACATTTTTAATTTACTTCATTAAGGAAATATTCTAAAACTAGTTATAACAAAAATATACATCTTATACATATATATTTAAAATTTTAAACATTTATGTTTATCACTTATAACCATTTAATAATAAGCATTTTAAAAGAAACAAAACAAAGCTTGTTTAAATTCTTTTTAAACTATCTTATTTAAAATAAACAACAAATCTTATATTTTAAAAACAATTGAATTAGTCTTTAAATTAGCTTTTGAAGGATATTAATTTTTAAACAAAGCTTTAAATTATAATTTCATGCATATTCAAATTATCAATTGATTAAATTAAATGTCAAAACCATACCAAATTATAACATATACAAATATATATTTACAATTTAAAAATTCGTCTTTTATTTAAAACAAAAGATATCTCTATTCACAATATATATCAAATATATATATTATAAATAGAATAAAATTTCATTAGCTTTTGAAAAACAATTCTATCAATATTTTAAATTGTTAAAAAATAATATTGATCACAATTATCAGATTAAATATTTATTAACCTTTAAAATGAAGAATAAATTTATCAGTTTGAATTAATATTATAAAGAAAAATTATCAAACCTAATTAAATTATTAATGCAGATTATTAAATTGATATTGCCCAAAATTCCGGGTCGTTACGATCCCTAACGGACTAGTTATTATAGCCTTGATCATAGGAATGTTTTCCCTTTTACTAGTGAGAAGAATGTATCCAGTCCGAGTGGGAGAACGGAGCCCCCCAATACTGATGTTGGGAAAGTCGTAGGTTATGATATCATTAGGAATCAAGAGATTCGAGAACCCTTCCATCGAACTTTTTAAATATTGAGAGGAAGACTCTTCTTTAATAGAGGTGATGATAAATTCAAGATCTTTTGTGATTTTTCTTCTATGGAGTTTATAAGCAAGCTTTTTTTCCTCTCCTTGTTGGCATGCAAGATTGTGTGCCTTATGATGGTTTTACCACATGCGCATTGCCCAGACTTGCATCAGCATCGCTGGGCTTGTTGGTTTCACCCTCTTCGACGTCGTCCTGAGTTCCCTCGACTGGGGCACAACAAGGCTATTAGTGCCGCCTTCTTGTTCCACCACACTTCTTGGTGGTGCCATGCTTCTTGGAAGCCCAATGTTGTGACCTTCTTCTAACAATCCAAAAGGCGATAACCATTTATCAATTACAAGGGATTTGATGTCCTTATCCTCAACTAGGTGGCATGGATTGCAAAAAACACCCTAGAAAAACTATCGCCTTCCGGACGTGAATGGACACATGTAAATTTTGAAAGATTAGTTAGTTTAGGATACGAATTGGGCTAAAGAATTTAAGAATAAAGTAAAGACAATACTTACGTCCTTCCAACCATCGCCATATGAAGCCAAGCAGACAACGAATGTAGAACCATTTGTGTTTAAAGATGCTGAGCTTGTTCCAAGCACCAGTTAGAACTTGACAGTTAGGCGAGGTTTAAGGAAAGTGAAAGAAAGTCTTTATGTCTGTCGTTAGAAATTACAAACCCGATATCTTTAGGAGATGGCAGGTAAAACAAAATATCTGTAAATAACAAGAAAGTGCCATGAAGAAAAGCATAGTTGTTCAGATGCAACTGAGCAGGAGCTATTCCAAGGTAATTTAGCATCTCTTGGATAAAAGAATCAAAAGGTGGCACACATCTATCCCAACACATGAATTTATTGCATGTCGTATATCCCTCGTGGGGCAAATGAGCCCTGACATTCACTGAAAAGACAAAAACATCTCTACAGAATCCCATGTTTAGTTCATAGTCTACGAAGGGTGGCCTCGCGAACTCTAGAGGCTTAGGAATCCTTGGGGTTATCCAGAAATATATCACCTTCTATAGTGGGGGGCTGGACTAATATCTTCCACGAGAAGGATGGGAACATCCGAGAAAAGGTCGACCAATGGGCCGAAAACCTCTGGCTACTCAATCTAATGGTCAGGAGAAAGTCTGTCTAATATAGTTGCAGAACTTGACTCGGCTCTGAGATCGCTACGTTGTGAAGGTTGTCCAGAAGGCATTGCGGCTAAACGCTTTGAACGCCTGGAGCCCATATCAACTAAACTCGATAGATAACCAAGATTGAAAATTTTTACCTGTCCCCCGTGCTAAGTGTAGATTGGTGTGGTGCAGAGTTGTGCAGTGTAGTGATAAGCAGTTCAAAATTAATAGCAAAAGCAAGTGACGAGACTTTGGATTTCGACCAGAGTGACCTTCATCGCTGACCGTCTCAACTTGCGTTTAGATTAATCGGTTGTATAAGCTTTGGGATCAGCCATTGACATATCGAAGTGTGAAGTCCATTATTGAAGTCAATGTGTTAATTTTTAGTTCATATTCTAAGTCCTAAGAGTTTAATCATTCAATTTCGAGTTCGATATTAGATATGCAAGTCCCATTGTGCATTATCATCGTATGCTTAAGTTTGCTAAGATGGGATTGATTCTAATTGTTTATGCAAGTGAACTTGGATTGGTTTGCTAAAGGGTTCCAGTTCAATTCAAAGCTTAGAATCAGCTAAGTACTCAGAGCCGATACCTCTATATAAAAATAACTGATCCCTCTTATGAAGCCTTGAACTGATCCCTTTTATGAAGAAAAACAACTAATCCCTCTCGAAAAGCCAATGAATGATCCCTCCATCCTCAAACACACCATTATCGATCCCTCCACATGGCTGCTTTCACAGTTCTCCTAAAGCCAACAGCCGATCTATCTCTACTTCATGAATAACTGATCCCACCACTTAAAAATGCAACCGACCCCTTCCTCCTCATACTCCAATATCAATACCTTTACTTCAACATTTTTGCACTTCCCTCAAACATTCACTCCGATCTCTCTCCATCACCTACATCATCCAACCGATCCCTCACTTAATCCATACGTGTAAAACCCCATATTTTTATAACTTTGTCTAGGATATTTAATGAG
Source organism: Allium cepa (assembly GCA_030765085.1). Taxonomy (NCBI): domain Eukaryota; kingdom Viridiplantae; phylum Streptophyta; class Magnoliopsida; order Asparagales; family Amaryllidaceae; genus Allium; species Allium cepa. Next base: position 23,370,993 of record CM060938.1, on the reverse strand, counting down.
TCAAATTAAATAAAATAATGTGAAGATTAATAGGTTGAGATTTGATTAAATTAAGGGTAGTCGTGCCATGTTAATGTGTAAATTAAAATGAGAAAACATAAACTAATGTGTTAGGAAATGAGTAAGGGCATTACGTGGAAATAGGAAAGGCTTATACCGTAAACCCTCAAGAATTGAAACTCACGTTCATTATCATTTTACCAAACTATAAACTCTTAAGGTCGGCCACCATTATTGTTCTCAAGGAATGATTAAAGCTAGGATTCAAGAGAAGGAAGATAATCAACCAATTCAACATCAAATCTCACATCTTTTGATCGCAAAGATAATGTGAATAATTACTAGATCTCATTTTCTTATGGTTTTCGGTTTTAAGATTAGATCTAAAATGTTTTTGCAAGTATATGGCATGTTTTGATGAATAAAGTTATATATTTGTTTGTTGGTGAATTATGCATGTTCATATTAGTATTTATGAAATGTTTGATATGAAAACCCTATTAAATGACGTCTAAATGCCCTGAAAATTTAAATATAGGTCACAAATGTTATTTTAGAGATGGGTTTCAATTTTCCTAATTTTCTAAATTTATGTGGATTTCATACAAATTTTCTGGTGAAGAAAATGATTTATTGGGTTATACATTATTTACGGCTAAATAAATATCATTTGGATTTGAAATTTTTATATGTTGGAAAACATATTAAAATAGATTTTCTGAATTATTTCTAGATTTTTTCTAAATGTTTTGATGAATATATAAAATTATTCAAGGTATGAGACTTAAACGTTTTATATATTTAATCAAGAAGAACGGGAATTTTATAAAACAAAATTATTATTTAATTCTAAAATTAGTGGCAGCACTTTTCTGAAAATTATTTATTAACAATGAGAATGTGAAAAACAAAAGCAGGTTGGTTGAAAAGTTATCTTTTTAAGTTAAAAGTAAGAAAATCATGCTTTTAGCATATTTTAGCCATTTTCGGCATCAAACCTTCCGACAAAGTCGAAAGGTTATAGTTTTTGCAAGGTTAAAGTTCAATGCATATGGTATCAAATTACATGGTACGTAATGAATTGGACAAGGTCGAAGTGTACTTATTCAAAAGGTTGGTTGCCAAAGAGATTGGGATATGTTTGTTTTGTAAACCAAAAGTTTATACCTGCTTACTTTCGAAAAGGAGCTTTCGACTTGGTTTCTTTCAACCATGTTAATTATATAAAATAAAGGTTTTAAACCTTTTGACAAAGTTAAAAGGTTACTGCCGCTTTATCATTGTTTTATTTTGAACCTTCCGATAAATTCGAAAGGTTTACCTATTTTTTAAAAACCAGCCGCTTCTCCATGCTTCCGAAAGAAAGCTTTCGGCTTAGATGTTTTACCCTTGTTTTTAATTGAAGAATAATCCAAGCTTTTGAAGGAGTCATTCTAAAGCAGAGGTCTATTGTTTTAAATGATATGTTTTAAAGCTTTCAAAATAGAGCTTTCATCAAAGTTGAAAGGTTACTTCCAATGATTTCGAAAGGTTTTAATTTAATGGTTTCGAAAGTTTTGGGTTCAATGATTTCAAAAGGTTTTAGTTCAATGGTTTCGATAGGTTTTAGTTCAATAGTTTTGAAAGGTTTGAGTTCAATGGTTTCGAAAGGTTTTAGTTTAATGATTTCGAAAGGTATGCTTTGAGTGGTTTCAGAAGGTTTAAATAAAAGGTTTTCCAAATGTTTTCTAAGACAATGTTTTGAGTTGTTTTAAAGTAGGATGTCTAATGTTTTATTTCTTTCAAAAGGAATGATTTCAATAGTTTCGATGTTTGGTTTTGAAAGGTAAGGTTTTGGCCTTTTGACTTAGAAAAATAAATGGTTTCGCTTGGTTTTGAAAAAGATGCTTTCAAAAGTTTAGAAAGAGATACTTTAAAATGTAAATGTTTTCATCAACTAAGGTTTGAGTAAAGAAGATATGTATAACATAGTAATGTGATTTCGAGTAAAGCATAAAGATTATATATTTTCCTTGTTGAGTTTTTATTTAAAGGTTTTAATCATTTCGAAAATGTTTTCAATTGAATTTATGGAAGGGGATCCTTAAATGAAAATGACTAAGATATTAGAATACCAAATAGGACTAGTATGAGGTCGCGCCCTATACATTAGCTATTATCTCTAGTTAATTATAGTACAAAATTCCAGTGTGTAAGGCTTGGTCACGGGTAGACTAAAATTATGATTACACACCTAAGGGAATATATGTTTGTATACAGATAGGTTACTAGTGAGCCTAAAAACCATTAAGATCAGTAAGACCTAAGAGATGACTAAGTTAGGGACAGACCGTCCAGAAGTGAAGTATTTAGCAAACAGTAAAGGATAGATGGTCCAAAAGAAGACTAGCTAAAAGGTGTTAGATTAATTTTGATTATATTGTCTGGTAGGCTCGAGTTAGCCAAAGGTTAAAAGTTATCCAAACAAAACTTATGTGTTTGAACAGATAGTTCATTATTACCATATGTTTATGTATGTTTACATAATGAATTTCTTTACGGTATTTAACCAGTTTTGGTCGTAGGAAAAGGTTTTGCAAAGATATGTTTTAAAAGGATGTTAGTGAGGGGAAACCCGTTCCACCAAGCGGCGTGGTCTCACTTAACATATTAAACCAGGATGTATAATATTATTCATACCAGGCTTTATGTCTGACTCGAAGTTTATGTTTTCCCCTTAAACTCTCGGGTGCTCAAAATTAATTTGAGTAGGCCGAGAAGTTAAGGTCTTTTCAGGTATAGTAGGATGATGAATAAGGCTATCTAAGGCATGTAGGAGGCAAACGAATATCTATTTAGAAGTTGTAGCTTTATGTTTTGTTGTATTTCCGCTGTATTTGTATTAAGTCTATTACGACTATGTGACTCTGATCATCCAAGGGGGTATCATGATATACCACTCTTGGCGTATTTTCTATTAAGAATATTTTATCTATGTCCAGGAACATACTGGTATTATGTATTAATAATACGGAACATCTTTTTAAAATATAATAAAGAAAAAGTTGTTTCGAAATCTATGTTTTGTTTCATATTCAAATGCTTCTGATATTGTAGATACCATTAACAAAGCCGTATTTAGTCATCAGAAGCTAATATTATAGTTGACTACAGCATCTGTAGCGCTTAGTTTTGGACCTCTTGATAGAGGATGTTACAATGCGCCTCATCTTCCTCGAACAATATCGACCATCTCATCTCCATCAAACTGAAAAATTACAACTCCATATGTATCGAACTCTAACCCATCCACCATCATGATCAAACCCATCATCTAGTCACAAATTAAAGATTAAATATAAGAGAACCTACCTAAATGTATAGAATATGATTTGCTCGAAGGTAGATTTTGGATTTCGATTTGAATCATAGGCAGAATGATGGTCCTCAACATTAGTGGATGGTGGATCTGAAAATGGAAGTAGTTTTTGATTCGAGAAGAAGGATCGGGGAAAAATTGGAGGAGGAGGGTTCAGTGGCGAGTTTGAAGGAAATGAGAAAGTCGGATAAATGGAGTAAAGCAAAGTTTAAAGAAGGAAATGTTAGTTTATATATGAAGCTAGAGGGATCGCCCTACCTTAGTTTCTTCATGAAGCTAAAAACATTCCGTCTCCAATGTCGAGATGGATCAGGTATGATCCCTACCTAAGGGGGATCCATCCGGTACCTATCAACAGGCATATAAAAAAGTGAAAGAAAAAGGATCGGCTAAAGGATAATTTTGATCCCTATTATAAAAAATTAAGAAGGAAAGAAAGGGGGATCGGCTAGAAGAATTCTGATCCCTATGAACAAAAAAAAGAGAAAGAGAGAGAGAGAGAAGGAATTGGTTATGAACCCTATGTGCATGCAAACATGGACACAAAAATTATATAAAGTACACACACACAGATACATATATATATATATATATATGAAATTCAATGAAATTGCATTTAGTTCAATGAAAATTAGCGACAACGCATGAGCATGCAAAAGCGTCCATGAACCAACGACAAGAACGTATGCCAGAACGTGCATGTGAATATTCTAAAAGTTCAATTTTTGTTAGCAGAAATTGAATTCAAACCTGAAGCATTCAAGGTCGAGACCAGATCAGGTAGCCAAAGCTTACTAGTCTCGTAGAATCGAACATAGTTATCAACTGATAGAATATAATCTTGAATTTATACTATTGGAAATCGACCAAGCATCATGACGATCAAAGAGAGATAAAACACTTTGGGAAAATAGTTCGACGGAAGGACGATGACTATTTAGAAAACTGGATGGATTTCTTATCGACAACTCCAACTTGCTTTGATTCAAAGCATGTCATGTTCATCAATAGACGTAATTTAGGGTGTAAGTGTTATCTAGTATTTTGACCCGGCTATATACGAACTGATTGGACAAGTTAGATTCGACTACTGTCAAGGCTGGTAAGTCCCGAGCAATGATTATGGGGTCTAAAGATCAAGTACATATGATAGTATGAAGTCGTGATCGAGCAAAATTGAGAGATATGTAATGCAGAATGTTCAATGTATGGAATATAGTTTAATATAGAAAAGGGATCGCTGTAATCACTCTCAAACAAAAGGATCAACATATTTCAGCCAAATATGTGCAACTCATTGGAAAAAAACCAGTATCTCAGGATCTAGAAGTCCAATGTATACTAAACTTTAGGAATGAGATGTGGGGACTCTAGGGAGCCTGTCCTAAGGATTGGACCTCAAATGGATTAGGCAAGAGGGATTGATCCTCTTCCCTCTATAGGGATCAGCGCAAATTAGGAAGCTATACACTTCACAACAACGATCGAGCAATAACTCAAGTTCTACTATCCAATTATCATGGAACTTGGAGTTTAAGCATATTGCAGCATAGGAAAGCTTGCATAGGGATTGCTCCCACAAATTCCTTTTAAATAGGGATCGGCACCGATCCCTATTCCTTGGGATTTGGGCCATGTGATCCTTCTTATGGATCTATACGGTTTTGAAGATCCTTCTGTCGAATTTTCAGAGAGATATTTCTCCATCTTCCTCTAGAAATACAGGCTTGATTGTTTATTTTCCATACTTTATGCCACTAGTTGCTTTGTACTCTGTTGTAACAAAGGATTTTCATCTGGTCCCTATTATACCCAGTTTACAACGTGATTAATATAACTGTAAATTCAAAGTGGACGTAGGAAAACAATGTTGAACCACTATAAATCCTTGTGTTCATGTTATTTCTTTGATTTTCTATTATTTAATTGCTTGTTTCCTCCATTTTAATTTTATATTCTCCAATTACTTCTCTACAAAATTTCTATTATGCGTTTGTGCTAGTTATTGGTGTAAACACTACTGATGTGAGACATCTCCAGCCAAAGGACCCGTAGGAAAATGAATATGCAAAAAATATAGGACCTGCTTCTGGGCTAGAGGTATTAAGTGGTTGATTAAGGGCCCACCTCCTCCCTATTTAAGAAGTATTAGAAGGTCAGAGTTAGAAGTTGGGTACAGTAGAGGATATCTCAGGAGTGTCTAATTTGGGTTTGAGGTATTAAGTAGCTATTATAGGATCTGCCTTGCTCTTATAAAGAAGTATTAAGTAGCCTGATGAGATTTCATACGATATCAGATAGATAGTATCGGTGAGGAGTCCGCCCTGGGCTAGTTATTAAATGATGGGGACCTTCCTTAAACATAGGTATTAAATGGTCAAAATCCGCCTAGTCTTTATTAATAAGGTATTAAGAGGCTTGGGTACTATCTCTCACATAGCTAGGACATTATTGATGGTAGATGCATTGGTAGCATGGCAATTATATATTATAAAGCCATATATAGTGGTCTTAGGTCTTTGTAGCTGGGACCAATAGACCATCGTTGATGATGTGAGGGACCTGTTTCATAGTTTATAAGTATTAAGTGGCTGATAGGCATATATGCGTATTTTATACCTTAGAGAAGGTTTGGTAAACATAGTGTGCGTGGGTATTAGACTAAAATGACTTATTTGTAATAATAGACATAACAATTAAATAGAAAGCAATTGTATCGAGTCTCCAACAACTTCGAGTCTATAAGTAGATGTCAAGTCTTTGACAACTACCAAAGCCCTAATTAATTTCCAAGTCTCATGATAGTTATTGCGTTTTTAATAATTATAAAAACTCTATGAACTATTTGATTTCTTAGGGATATGAACAACAAACGACATTCAGATTCAAACAAGAAAATTCCAAAATCACAATAATATTTGGATCCAAATCAATCGAACCCCAGCTATTCGTAAATATCTGATTCATAAAACCCTATTTCTAAAATAAATAAAAAACCTTTCTATCCTTAAATGGGTCAAAGAAAAAATGACCTTGAATCAAACTTGAATACAAAAGAAAAGGAAAGCTTCCTTTTGGAAATTATGAGAATGAAGGAAAAATTATAGTTGCAATTGAGTTTTGAGTTACAAGTAAAGCTTTTGGGAGAAGGAAAGGAAAGTATTTATAAAAGAAGAGGGAAACAGCAAGAGGCGTTGATCCTTATTTGAATGAACGAACAAGATTGCAAACTCTAGAATACCTATAGGCGGAAGTATGGAGAGTGGAATTGTTCTAAAGTATAATATGTTTCTTTTAGCTGGGGTTGTAAATGTATCTACACAATATAAGTATTTAGCATCGAAAGAGAACGTGTTGAACTTGGAAATAATGAGAGATGTCGAGCTTAAATAAAACAAAGTTATTAAGCATTTAACATTAGAAAAGGATAACAAGCCTTTAGTGATAACAAGAAGGTATCAAACATCTAATACCAAAGGGTTGTTGAGCCTCAACAATAATAAGAATGTCGAGCGTTCAAGTAGTTAACAAGCAGTGAAGAGGTGTCGGGTCTTTAAGCGTGTTTAATGTTCTAGTAGTTAACAAGCAGTAAAGGGGTGCCGAGTCTCTAAGTAGTAACAAGCCTTTATAATAGTAAGTGTTGTCGAGCATTTAACAAGTAGAAAGTGATATCAAACATCAACAACAAGGAAAGGCATCGAGCTTCTGAAAGACGATGGTGATATCGAACCATCAAATGCTTAGAGATGTCGAGCTTCTACCGACACAAAAGTTATTGAGCCCAAAGACAATCGAATTATCAAAGATGTGAAAAGGAGATGTTTACCTTCAACACCATAGGTCGTTGTCGAGCATGAAGCAAAGAAAGGATGTTGCACATTTAAAAGATGTTGAGCATCAATAATAGGAGAGGATATTGAGTTTCTATGGGATTATGAGCCTCTGGTGCAGCAATTGTCAAGCCTCTACAAGAATAACTGTTGTCAAGCATCTTAAACCAATAAGTGATATTGAGCTTATACAAAGAAGTGCTACCAAGCTTCATCAAACAAAAGGGATAATGAACTCTAAAGGAATAACGAGCTTCAACATTGCAAAGCATGTAGAGCTTTTACAGAGGAAAGGCATGTCGAGCTTCGGAAGACATATGGGTTGCTGAGTATCTACCATATGAAGGGATAGCAAGCGAACATATGTCAACCATTCCGACTGCAACAACCCGCCCTTCATAATACCCAAATGTCAGCATCTTACATCATCGTAGGACCTTTGAATACTACAAAAGACAGACCATTGGGTAAAATTAGAACAAAATAGTAAACCAAGACATCGATAAGATTTTACAATGGAATGAATAATATACTGAATATACATGAAAAGAACAGAATAACAATTATAAGAGACACTAGTGGAAGCAACTAATAAATAAATATCAGCACAAAAAGTCAAAATACATCAACTCTAAAAAGCATAGAGTTCTGAATAAACATATGATACAATAGTCTTATATACAAATAATAGGTTTGTCATGTATAATAAAATAACAAGTGTGTGCATGTATGTAATATATATATATATATATATATATATATATATATATATATATATATCTGTGTGTGTGTGTGTATCTCGAAATATTAATGCTATACCTCCAAAATACTCTAGATGCGCACTCAGATAGCATATCCCTAAAAGCATCTGACTTTCGAACAACTTAATCTAGTACCCGAGAGTTGTCATGATATTAGCAGAAAAAGACAAAATGCAGGTCGAACGTAAAGCTTAGTGTGAGGAGAACTATCTCAAAATATTGTATACTAAAACTATATACAAATAAATAGGAACTGTTAAATCACAACCGACCCTCTCCATAAATATGGCTCAGGAGAAATCCAGACTGCCTATAAACAAATACAGTTAACCTATCCAAAAGATAGGAAATCATACCATTACCTACTCTTCTTCTGTAAATAATGAGTCGGCATAACTAATATAATGTGACCGATACGTAACGGTACACCATGATATGTTGATTCGATATGTACGTGCAAAATACTAAGAATACCTAAATATAAACATATCCTAAAACACACAACAATGTTATCAAACAACTAATATAATACACATTATAACTATAAGCGGTAAATATGGAATATAAATTGATACACGTCATTACTGATGAATGGAGTCCATGGTAGACTCGCCCTAGATAAATATAAGTGATGTCTGACCTACTTTATATATATAAACCTGAGTCTGCATTAGACACCAATTGCAATCCAATGATACCTGCCGAGGTTCTAAAATAAGTAGAGTCGGTACCACAGTGTACCATAGACCCCGAGCCACATCACAGTAATGAACCTTGTGTAGATCTCACCTTACCCCTCCGTAAGCATACATGATATCTGATCCACTCAGAGATGATCACCACCATCTTACCCTCGGCTATCAAGTACTTCTTAATAAACTCGCATAACGTCTCTACAGAAGAGAACAACAAGTATATCCTGTATAATAGTCTATCGAGACCACTAAGGAATGCTGATGTCATACAGATACACACACACATCAAACATAACTCACGTATTCAAATATGTTTATCATAGATAAAGATTAATATCCTATCGCCATCTGTTAATAAGATGGTATATACTATTAGACCAATAATAGGCATGGCCACTGATGTAAGGCTAATACGTTGTATGATCACTATTACAAGATCGATACAAATTATATAACTATACATACCCAAAGTCAAAGCCAGAAGGTATGTATTCACTTCTTTCGATCATACATACTTTTCGAACGTGATCACATAGTCGACCATTGTACCAATCCCATGCTCGATCATCCTTGAGTTCAAATCTCAAACTTCGTCGTGCACTCCACTTCCCGAGTAGCATAGAGTCTTCTCAAAGTTAAGCTGAAGCCTCACAAAGAGACACACACGGGATCAGAGGAATATTCCTAATGAAATGAACCTGACCTAGGATTTCCTACCCAAGTTAATCCACCACCGATCGATTGGTGGTGCACCACTCGTGGAACGGTGGTGGCATTTCCTGGGCAGTAAAGCCCAGGACTTGCACCATACACCGTAGGTTCGAGCATAGCCTCCTCCATTGCTTCGCCCTATGTGTCATCGAGCTATTATAGTTTGCCTTCACCGCACTGGCCTCTTTTGGAGTTCATTGGTTGACATATTGGAAGGAATTCAATAAGTAATCGAGTTGATTTCAACTCCAAAATTCACTCTTTGCATGAGTAGAGTTCAATAGACGATTATAGCGACTTGGCTTCCTCTAACACGCCATAAGGACATAACCGGCCTCCTTGCCTTATGCATAGCTTATACGTGTGTTGATACACTTATTTGTACATGCTTATGTAATGCACAACATCTACATAAGTCGCATTTCAGACATCACTGGGGTGATTATTCGGTCCAGTATACTCTCACGCAATTTGGCACATGCGATAGTCGCCATGGCTATGTGAAATGCCCACAGCAAACTTGTAATAAATTATACTTATATATAACTAAACAATTACAAACGTACATAAGCAACCAAACCTACAACATTTTAACCACAATCCACACATCGTTTTCATTGTTATATATCTTTAAACACTCATATACGTATACTTGTCCATACTCGTATACATATACGTTTATTTAAATAGGTTATTCATTTATTTCTTTATCAATTATTATGTATACTAAGCTTTTCAATTAAAATAAAGATATTTCTTTATACTATTTTATAAAATCCTCAAACCATTTTATAAAATAAAATACTAGCTTATAAATCAATATAGACATTTTAAGGTCTAATTCGCTTCACTAAAAAAATCAAGTATTCATTATTTTACTATTTTATAAAATCTTATATCCATTTTATACAATATATTCTTCAATTATAAAATATTTAAATCATTTTCTAAATAGTAATTAAGCTCCATTTGCTTCTTATAAAGTATCATAACATTTTATTAATACCTTTATTACTTACAAAAATCATTCTTCTATTTAAACAATGTTTATAAATGCTAATTTAGCTTCAATAACTCTCTAATCACTTTAATAATAAGTGTAGAGTTCAAAACTTGCTAAATTAGCTTACAAGTTATTTTCAAAACCATTTCAATTAGTATAATTATTACTAACTAATGATATGCACTTAGTTATCACATGTAATTAGTCTCTAATTCATCACTCTCTCATGTATACTTGTTCAATTAACCTAAAGTCAAATTATTAGGTTACTATTTATTTTTATAAATAGTTATTAAGGTCTTAAACAAATATTGAGTCAATATAATCATGTCTATAACACAAACATAAACCTAAATCAACTCAAACAATCTAAATTACTTCATATAATTATATGATCGTCTATAAAAATATATGAAGCGTAACACATAAATTTATAAGGAGAATCAACCTGTGACGACCCGCCCTTCTACAACCAGAAAGACGTATCATCATTAAGAAAGAAAGGGATAGAAATAGAAGAGAAAAAGAAAGAAAGACTAACAACATCAGAATCTCACAGCGGAACGGAATAAAATATAATATATCACATAAATATATCACAGTTTTACATATATCAGAATTATACATATGACAATCATACATACAGCTACCACTATATACATCAGAGATACGGTTCACAACAACTACATACACAGCGGAACTAGATAGATATCTACATACGTCTGGAATCTCCTGCTCCAAGCTCCTCCAGAAATCAAGTCCGAGACCTATCACTTGGCTACTCATAAAAATTTGAGTACCCAAGAGTTTATTAAAAACACAAAATATAAACTCCGGGTCAGACATGGGTCTGGTATGAGTAAACGGTTTAAAGTTGTTTAACTTTGAAAAACATTTGAAAATAAAGGTATCACGTAAGACTCCCCACAAATAAATACGGGTAAGTTTTTACCTTACGCTAACCAAAACATTTTATAGGAAAGCCAGTGATATTATAATAGTGTCTAGGGTTTTTAAGTAAATAGAAAATAGCCGAAATTTTTACATCTATTAAATTCCAGCTACTAGCCACAAAAGTGGTTAATACAAATCAAAACCGTAGGGTCTCATAGGGAAAATGGATTTCCAACAATGGCAGGGCTACTGGGGTACCGCCCGTCACAGTACGGGGCCTAGATCACCGTACCGAGGATCACTCCCGACCCCCTGCAACACAAGGCCGGAACCATTCCTTACTGAACAGTCCCGAACAAGATAAACCCCGTGGTTGGCGCGACCAACCACCCACTAAGCCGAATAAAAAGGGACATCTAGACAGGGGAAATATCTTGTCCTGCTTGGGCATGACCCACCTAACCTTGCTGCATCTCCCCTGTTTTAGCCATTCCCGGTTGATGAGGCTTGAGGCTGCGATTACCTTAAGAGAACAAATTCCTTAGAATGCTCATTGCCCGCCTGACGATGTGTTGAAAGTATTCAATCCATACAAGTTCGTTCCGGGTTCGAACGAAACCGAAGGCATTATCTCGTCACACTCATTTTGGAATCATCCTCAGAGTCAACGACGATAACCCTTGCATTCTGAAAGCACCATCTCGATCTTCATTTCAGGATTTACGACCTAACGTTTAAATTGGATCGATGTGGTTTTCGGAGAATCAAATTTGATTCTTCCGATCCCGGTTTCATCGAATCCAAACGCCATTTTAAGGGCCAAGTTGTCTAATTAACTTAACAGTTAAGACCATTTAAATTCAATAATTGAATTAACATAGCATTTATCACAGACAAAACATATACAAGCATCATAGATATAACATAACATATCACAGAGTATCACAGAATATCATCACATAAATATCACACTCAGATATTCAATCACAACAGTCCGTAAGCAGTTACCTTTAAATCTTATTTGTAATTAATTCAATTTAGAATTAATTACTTGAGAGTTAATCACTTAACTCTATTTAATCATTAATTAACAATTAATTACTTATTTCATTCCAGATTGTTTAATTATTTATTTCTTTATTAATCCTTAAATCTCAATTACATAATTACTTTATTTTCACACTATCACACAGCATTTATCACATAATTATTTGTAATTAATTACTTTAATTAATGAATAGTCTTAATTATTAATCAAACTTAAATTCCCATTTAATTACTGTTACTTACTTAACCATTGATTTATTCTCAATTAAATTACTTGATTAAGTAATTATTAATCATTCATAAATTGACTTTAAGAAATTAATTTCAAATTTACCCACTTTTCTTAATTATAACTCGATCTCTTATTATAAAGTAATTACGCTCAACCACTTTCAAAAATATCAATGATTCATCTTAATTAACATTTAATAAGAATTTTTTTTTCTTAACTTGAAATTCAATTTATTGTTATCTACACCATTTAAATGTTAATTATCTTATACTTAACTGAGATTAAGTGCTTAATTAAAATAATATTTAAGTATTTTAAAAAAACATTGTTACATATTAAATAAATCATCACGACGTGAATCCAAAGTCTTCATAGTGCTATAAAATTTATGGAAACCAAATTTTAATCATCTTCAATGCTATTGCAAAACTATAAGTAGTCAACCCGAGACCTCCCCTACTAAATCTCGTGCGCCACTTCGAGTTATTCCCTAGAATCACTCGAGTCCTCCTGTGCGCCGTCTTCTTCTCCCACTTTTTTTTAGTTAGTTTTAAACGCAACAGCAATACTTGAGCATACCCACACCTGATAATCTCGAAGCACACACGCTAATTACCCGAGCCTCTCCCTTGATCTCACGCAACCCCTGTTCATTTCTACCTGAAGCTTCTTCCTCTCAGCTGTTAAACTTTTCTATTCCTACTTCCTCCCTTCTCCTGCATTCTTAGATTTAATTAAAGTTCACATATTTTACTTCGGAAACCCAAAGCAAAAACACTCACGCGACCAGGCAAATCACACGAACGAACCCAAACTTCTCGGAACCGAACCCACCCAAGCAACACTGACACGCTTACGCCACCGTGCACGTGCACGGTGGCTCGCCGCACCTCAGGCAACCCCCAATGCCACCCACAAACTCCAATTCATCCACACACTCCAATTCAAGAGCTAATTCGGCACGCAAAATTCAAAGTCAAAAATAGCCACTCTGGATGAACTGTAATTCGAACAGCAGAGAAGAAAATCCCTCTCCCTCCTAGCGCCGACCCCTGTATGAGTCACGATTTCGGCCACGTGTCGCTGACGACGTCCCCTTTCATCCCTCCAAAGCACTCCGAGCTCGGTTCTTCCATGATGAAGAAATCATCGAGCAAAACAGACCCACTAGAAACGTGGACTAAACCCTATCTTTGATCCAAACTAACAATCTATACATTCGAAATTTAATTTGACATTTTTCCTGTATCAATACAGCTTCATCCTTGATTCATACCAAATTACAGAAATCAAAATTTATCCAATCAATGGATATTGACAAAAAATCAATTTCGGCTTCATTAAAAACTGCTCTTATTTTCTTTGCTTAATAATCATAATTATTATGTTAAAAATCCTAAATATGTATATGAAATCAAACTATGTTATTGAATTCCTAAATTTAAACATTCGAACTTTTGACTTTGAAAACCCTTTTACCTGTAACTTGAATATACAGTGTTTATAAAATACTGTTGTACTTCATATACATCCCAAGCTTTTGTTTAAGCTAAACAATTCTGAATTACTTACATCTCTAGGTTCAAATCAATTTAAATAGATAAGTATTAATACCCTTTACTCCTTTTACTCAGAAGCTCAGAAGCTAGAAACATTATAGGAACAGAAAGCTTCCAGTGTATAAGATAAATACAGGTTCATTTATTTTCAATATATATATATATATATATATATATAGCAACTCAAATATTAGAAACTACTTATCATACTTAAAATTTAAGAAAAAGTATGTTTACTCACCTAAATATGCTTGTGAATCAGTAAGCATGAATGTTTTTGAGGCCTAGTTGCTTGAACTAAAGGTTGAAACTACAGACTTTGAATCTGTTTTTGCTGTTGAACTAAAGTTTTTGAACTTTCCCTTTTCCTTTCCTTCTGTATTTGTCTCAGGTTTGCTAATTATGTTGACTCCACCAACTAAATAGAGATGCATACAAATATATAGAAAATAATAGTTGAAAAGGGTAGGCAATATCTGGTCAGCGCCTATCTTTGTAAGCAGATTTATATAATATTGATTTGACAACAAAAAAATAGGCCGTGAAGAAATAAGTACTTGTTTGGTTACTTCATAGGGCTACATAGTATGATTATGTCTTGCTGAAGAAAAATCTTTGTATGCAGGTTTGTACTTATGGCTGTCAACATGGCTTGGGTGAGAAGCTTTGTGTATAAAGATATTTTTAGTATGTGCTTACTTGAATAACATATGATTATGTTTGTGCCAGAATTATTCATTTGGTCAGGTATTACTTCCAACTTGAACTTACAGGCAATTCAGTTATATATATATAAAGATATTTATTTGAATATTTGTTTCATTATTATGACAAACTCGTTTTTGTTTCATTTTATACTAAATGTTTCATTTAAACCCTGCCTATATTTACATTTATTGTTATATTTCATATTTATTTCATTTGTATTTTAACAATAGATATTAAACTTAGATTCATGAGTTCACTTATTTATTTATTTATATTTTTTTACTTACATAAATATTAATATTTTGTATCAATTTATAATTTATATCTTATATTTTCTATTTTAGCCATTAATATTTGAATTATATTCATAAGTTATATTTACACTTATTCTCATTTTTATGGTTCATTTGTATTTATTTACATTTACATTTTATATTGCTAGAATTAAATTTTAAATTTCAAACATTATCAAGCATATGTATTCATTTAACAAATGTTAACAATGTATAGCATTTTAATTTAATGAGTTAAATTTTATTAATAATATTGTTAAGAAACTTATTTTATAATTTCAAACATTATTATCTATGTGTATTATTTTATACTAAATATAAATAATGTAAAGTATTTTAAGTAATTATATAAGATAGATTTTTATTGTGAATATTATTGAAATACTTATTTCAATTTCCAAATTAATCTCCTTTTAAAATACAGTTTATATAAATAGATGGCAATATTTCCAAAATCATATTCATTTAAATATGATCAATTCACATTTTATATTTATTAGATTAAACATTTATTAAAATAACCGGGGCCGAAATCTAGGGTAGTTACATAGCCTACTCACCTTGTTCATCCCTAAACCAAGCTCTAATCGCCAAAAAACCTAATATTTGCTCTCTTTAGTCTTCGAAGTCAAAACTTGAGCTTCGATTCGTGCTAATCCCTTCGTGGGTATTGTAGAGAATAGGATAAGATGAATTATGGTGATTTTTATTTTAGTTTATAAAATTTATTTAGTAGGTTTAGGGTTTAGTGATTAAGGGCGAACTAAGAGGAATTTATTGGAGTAATTGTAGAAAAAGGAAGAGAAGTAACGTGAGTGAAGAGTAAATGAGAAAAAATGAAGGGAGTTAGCCACTTATAAGCACTAAGCCCCAATTCTCTTCATCCGGCACCGTTCATCCCCATAAATCATTGACTCCAAACATAGTCAAGTTTATACTCATTTTACATGCGTCAAAAAAGAAAACTCAACCATGGGTGTATCGAGTTCCAATTCGCTCCTTTGTAAAAATAAAGTATAAGAGGCATTCTGTTACTTAACGATTAAATATTTAAGTTAATCATTTAGTCATTCGATTGTTAAAATTACTGGGTGTTATATTCTTCCCTCCTTAAAAGAATTTCGTTCTTGAAATTTCCGTGGGTATGAGAAAGTAACAGTATAGATTGAACTTCTTGAATCTTAATCTCAGAAACTTTCGACAGTACCTTCCCTTATGCCATTAACACTACAGAACTCCCAAAGTGGAATGCATCAGATATTAGGAAATATGTGATGAACTATGTCATCCCACATTCCCAGAAATTCACACCTCTCTTAAGAAAGCTCATCACCAATTAAATGCCAGTCAAAGAAAATAAGCATTTTAATAGCTATACATTAGCTCCTAAGTATCTAATTGTACTCTACAAAGAGGATAGCATGAACATAGAATTCAAACAAGTGTAACCATAACACAGTACTCGATACTACTATAGTAATACATGACAATAAATTAGAGAGTAAGCTCAAGTGATTCGGTACCAAAATATACCACCGACAATGAATCATATCAAAAGGCAGTGGACTCGTACATCTCCCATCTTGATCCCATAGAGGAAATGGATGATATGCTATCTATTCCAGATAGCTATTGTTATCACTCTCCAAATCTTATTTTAAATTATGAAATTATAGCTACCAATCAAGCAATCAAACATATAAGACAAGCAACAAAAACTAGCATCCTAATTATTAAACAGGAAAGTAAGAAATTAACAAAAATAAACAACAATAAAATTAGCCAATCTTAGAGTCAAATAACATTAACAACAAATAAGATCAAACAATGGCAACAATAACAAGCAACAAGCAATAACACGCTACAAACAATAGCAAACAACAAGCAATAGCAAGAAGCAAACAACAAGCAATGGCAAGAAACAAACAATAGCAAGCAATAAACAATAGAAAACAACAAACAATAAAATATTTAAGAGAGTCTATACCAACATGCTCGGTAATCATGAAGAGTCAAACATGCATGTTGAACCACAAACTTTAGTGAGTCTATTTGACATTCAAAAGGAATAAATGCCTTAACGGTGTAACTTATTTCGTGAATATAAAATGTGAAACATTATTACACCTCATGCTATGAAAAGGAAAGCCTACATGATATGCAGGATCACAAAGTCTCAAAACGCTCAAATAAATCCAGCATTCGATGCCTTAACTCTCTTTTTCTTTAGAATAGAACTCATTCCCCGAAGGAGAAATTATACTGATTAGGTCATCGTTAAAATGAAGATTTACAATAGCCCGGGTTTGCTCGGGTTCAAAATCAACTCGACCACACAATGTTAATAAAGGTAATATACTAAGTGCACTACGATGCCTTTTTAGGCAAGTATCATCTCGTCACTTAGAAGATTATCTGAATTGCCATAAAACTAGTCGAGAAATCCTTCCTCGAACCATCACACTCAATAATAATAATAATACACTAAAATTTTACAATAACTAAAGACCAATCCAAATGACATAATGACCCTTCCTACCCTTTGTTTGCTCGCAAGATTTCTTTGTTAAATTATGGTCAGGCACCTAATTCCATCCATGTGAACTCCAATCTAGCTCCTTGATCCGACTACTAAAATCTCTCTACATGATTGAGGTCATGCTTTGGAAATCTCTCAGTAATCCTAGGGATCCAACCCAAGTGCTCATACATCAAAGTCAGGTGAAAAACCCTTTCTTAACTATGCAAATCACCTAGAAATTCTGCGCTTCAACTACGAGTTAAGAACTAGCACGTGAATGGGCTAACCTTTGGAAAATGTCCCTTTCGGCACATGGGATTACTCCCATCACCTGAGTTTACTGGCACAAAGAAAAATAATTGTAACACAAATGACTTCAGGCAAACACCTATAAGTCACTCGCCCGGTTTCTACTTATTACCGGGCATCCACTGAATCCTACCTGGATATGAATCCAATTCACATTTCATCGACCAAACCCCTTCAACTTGAAAGCTCATGCATCAAGTTTGAATGGTAACACTTTTGGTCACTTTACCTCAGCTTTGCAACTAAAGTGACTCATACAAGGTTTATCTCTACCGAAGAATTTATTGTCTATGAAAGGTGTCAAACTTAGCCTGTCTATCGAGTAACTAGTAATAGATAAAATATACCGCTTAAGTGTTGAAAGAAAAATAAGTGATAGAGCATACCTCACTACATAAGCTCCTTCCGATGTTCCTAAGTCGTAAGCCTACTAGGAATCGGTAAAGCCTGAGAGACACAAGTCCTCATCACTTACACACCCTTCAAAAATGTAGGACGGTGCTTCTTCAAGTAATCAAGCCAATCGCAAATGAAGCACTTACATCTCACTCTAGCTGGATAACATTTTATAGTGAGATGCCTCCCATATGCCACAAAAGTGACATATAGGCCAGCTCCTTTTTTGAATAAGCTCGGCCTTCTTTGTATCATGGTCATTTTTCCTAGGTTGGAGTTTTGGTTGCTTTCCACTTTCATTACCTCTATGGTATTTCATAGAATTCTCATGAAGGAGCACCCTTCTAATGTGATATTCAAAAGCGAACCCTAACAAGAATAAGGCTATGCACTGAACCCCTAACCAATGTTTAAGACCCAATACAAATTATTTGCCCACAATAACGGAGTGTCGACCACCTAAACCCCAAAAACAAAAGGTTGAATTGGTCAACACCCCTTCACCGACAAGCTGTCATGCTCAAGATGGATGGAATGCTCAACCTATATTCTCTTCTTGATCTTAGAAATGCACTGAGAAGCAAAGTGATGCCTGAATAAATTCTAGATCATAGGTCTTCTTATCAGCCACACAACACACTGCATCCTCTCTAGCAAAAGACTGCCTTTTCAAATGCCGAGAAATAATCTTCCTAATGAGAATATTCCTTAGACTTACTTCAATGAAACCGTTATCATGCATGTATCCAAGACCGTGCCTCGACAAATGCCTCAGGATTTAGGTATGACTCCCTTCCAAGGCTAAGGAAATTCTAGCACTGCTTCGAAGAGTCTAAAGTTGGTGGAGCTAGAAATACTGATTCCTTAAAGACCATAGCGCTTTTGGCGCTAATCACATTCTGTTGGAAACGATCACGAGTGACAGAACATCTTTTGCGATAGCTAAACTATCTCTGAACTAATCATGCATCTCAAACTACCTATCCATAGTCGCACATGCATATGTCTTCTTATAATGATAGCCTGATAAAGATGCCTTAGTGACTAGTGATAGAAACAAATCAAGTCCAGAAGATAAGCTGTGTACGCAGTATAATATAGAAGAAAAATACAAATACGCTCTCTCTATGTATCTCCTTTTTATTAGATTGATTAACTTAAGCCGGTCCACTTGGTCCGTGTATTGAGCCTAAGCTTTGATACTAACTGTGAAAACTAGCAATACATAATACCCAGAAGTCAGTGCCTTACATCATCGCACAACCTTCGAATACCAAAAAAGACAGATAGTGGGGGTAAAAGTAGAAAAAAAATAGTAAACCAAAATCATCGATAAGATCTCACAACAAATGATAAAATATAATATATTGAATATACATGAACAGAATAGTATAGCAATATATATGAGACTACCCTAATGGAAGTAACTGAAAAATATATATCAGTACAAAAATTCAGAATACATCAATCCCAAAGGCATGAAGTTCTGAATAAATATCTAATACAACGGTCTCATATACAAATAACAGGTCTGTCGTGTACATTAAAATAACAAGTACGTCTACATCTCCAAATATCAATGCTACGCCTCCAAAATGCTCCAGCCGCACACACTGATATCATATCCGCAAAAGCACATAACTCTTGAACTACTCAATCGAGTACCCGAGAGTTGTCATAACATAAGCAAACAAAGACAAAACGTGGGTCAGACATAAAGCCTGGTGTGACGGGAACTATTTCGAAATACTATATATTAAAACTATATATAAATAAGCAAGAACTGTTAAATCACACTACCCCTCTCTACAAATGTAGCTTAGCAGAAATCCGAACTGCTTATAAACAAGCGTAGTAAACCTATCCAAAAGATAGGAATTCATTATCATAACCTGCCCTTCTCCTGTAATCAGCGAGTCAGCACAACTAATATAATGTGACTGATACGTAAAGGCGCACCATGATATGGTGATTCGATATATGCATGCAAAATATTATAAATACCACAATATATGCATATCCTAAATCTCACAACAATGTTATCAAACAACTAATATAACACACAATATAACTTTAAGCGGTAAAAAAAGAATGTAAATTGTACACATCATTAGAGTCTTCGGTACACTCGCCCAAGATAAATAGATTCAATACCTCGGTTTACCATAGATCTCAAGTCGTACCTAGTATTGTTGAACTAGTGCAGGCCTCACTATACCTATCGGTGAGCATAAGTGATATCTAACCTACTCTATATATCTAAACTTTTGTATGCATTAGATACCGATCGCAATTCAATGATTCCCACCGAGGGCCTAAAATAAATAGAATAGTACCTCATACAACTATTTTATAACCAAACAATTACAAACTATATAAGCAGTCAAACATACAACTATTTTAACTATAATTCACACATCGTTTTTATTATTATACCTTCAAATACTTGTTCATTATCATATACGTATATTTAAATAAGTAGTTCATTTATTACTTAATAAATCACTACTTTTACTTACTAATCTTTTCAACAAAATTAAAGATATCTCTTTATACTATTTATGCCTTGAACAAAGAAGAACCAACCATCAATCCAGAGTGTACCATCAACAAGGATGATGAAGATTGGGATGCTACCAAAGCGGATCTAATCTTTGGCACTGATGGATGGGTTGAAGTTCCTTGAAATGTCTAGTTTAAATAGGTTTGATTGTATATAAATAATAATATTTAGTTTGGATTTGATTGGTTTTAATTTATGTGATTTTTTTTAATTATTGTGTGACATAAACATTGTTTGGTTGGATGAATATCTTCATAATTATTTTATGATTAACTAATTGTATATATCACTTATTGTTTTTATATAATCTTTCCCATCATCATTATATATTTTTGAATTCATGATAATACAGATTGATTAGTATTTTATTTAGGAAAGTTAGCATTAGAATGAGAGCAAGAGTTGGTGTTAGAATTATAGTTTAATTGATTATTTTTGTTGATGACAAAGGGGGATAAATATATAAAATCTAGGCATAGATTAATGTGAGTTTTGTAATTCAGGAGGGTTATATTATATTTTATATATCATCAAAAAGAGGGAGATTGTTAGTACCTAAGGTATTGACGTTTTGATGATAACGACTATAAACATTATATAAAATATAGATATAAATGTTTTATCAAGATATATATAGAATATAGTGCATGATACTAGACAATTATTGTGACGACCCAAACTCGATGTCCAATAAACGACATCAAATTCGCATCGTCGGAGCTTATAACAACAATTAGATGAATATAAAACAGCGGAACAGAATCAATATCATAAATAATATCACTGTTACAACATCAACATAATATCCATACTATAACAGAGTACACAGTACATACACCACAATCTCCAAATACAACATCATGATAATACAACAGTGAACATATATCCAAAAGTTCTCAAATGAGAGAGATGCTAACGAACTCCAAAAAAAATTAGCACCTGCAATCTCCAATAGCTCCTAAGATATATCCAAGATAAGAGCTCCAAAATACTGCTACTCCAAAATATAGAAACCTGCTACTAGGCTGCCCGTGTGGAAATAATGGGCACCCAGAGTTTAGGAAAGAAAACAATAAACTCCGGATCAGTCATGGGACTAGTATGAGTAAACAAAACAGTTGTATTTAAATAAACAAGATTTATAAAATAATTTTCGGAATGCTTTTAAAAATGGAACTACCATAAGACCTCCCGCCACACACACAATGCAAACGCAGAATTGGAGGAGATTTCTTCTTATGATAGTTAAATATGCTTGATACGAGGAAAGAATTCTTTGATATTATTATTAGTGCATAGTGAAGTAAAACATTTCAAAGGTAGAATATTAATCTTAGCCAGCATAGACATTTCGAACTATGCCTACTATAGCTACCATCTAAACAGTGGTGACCACCATAAGTAAATGGCAGGTTCTACAACTAAAACCGTACAGGTTTTCGTATTTGGAATTGGATTTCCAACAAATGGTCAGGCCAAGGAACTTCCCATTGCCACATGAGAACGCCTCTGGAAGGACGTCCCCGAGAACCAAACCGGATCTCTGCCAACACAAGGCCGGGTTACCCCTAACTGGGTAACTACTGACACGAGTATGCCATCTCCCGGTCGTAACCAACCTTTAACCGGGGCCCCAGCAACAAATCACAAAATCATATATATATATATCTGCGATATCCACATAAGTTAAGTATCTGGGCTCCATACCATGATACCACTTCTATCCAGAAGGAAATGTACATACCCTAAGGGGTGCTACCCCCAATAACCTTGCTGCATCTTTCCTGTTTCGACCATTTTGGGGTGTGAGGTCCGACGAAGTCACGTCCACAAAAACACGCTTTATACAAAGTCATGCTTTGGGTCAACAAATGATCATAGAAATGATCACAAAGATAGACGATCAAATAAATGATCCTATCACGAATAATCAACACAGTGATCATTTCACAGCAACACTCAGTATGTCACATTACCAAATTGGGAATATATCGCTGATAACTTCAACTATATAACCTCTGAGCTCGTACGTCTCAGAGAAGGGTGTTAAGCTAAAAGAATAAATTCTCCGCCACCAACAGAAATATATTTGAATGAAATCTTCTTTATATCTCAACTTGTAACGTCAGACACACAATCCATACAAGTCTGTTCCGGGCTCGAACAGAACCGAAGGCACTTCCAAAGAAGTCCTTGCAAATCCGGATATCCACAATCCTGATCGGATTCCCCATCACATATGGAGAACTCTATACCGGAGCAACTCGGTGCAGAGTCAATCGACAGATCATCCTATCGCTCTTGCAAATACCCGGTCTTCAACACCGATCTTCAAATGCTATCCATAACGTCGAATCACATATTCGAAATGGGTTATATGACACAAAGGTCCTTTCCCGGCTAATTCGAATAGTGGGTGTCAAATTTCAAAACATGTGGATGTCATTCATAAATATTCACAGGTTCGATGTGGGTTTCGGATAACCAACTGAAATCCGATTCCCTGTCGCATCGAAGTTTAAATGTCGTTTTACGGACAACAGGGTTTTCATATCAATACAGAACAAATCATAATCACAGTGCAATAACATGGCAATATCATCATACAGAATTACGAACAGAACAGAGATATCAATATAAGTTAACAACAATAGTTAGTTATTTACAAATCAAAACGAATGAGATAAATTAACCAAATATTTATTTTGTTGATTTTTCAATCAATGATTTATTATTCTTAATGATAATTAAATTAACCTTAATCATCTTGATACATTGATTTTTCCTTAATTAGTTATTTTAATTAACTGCCAATTTAAATTAATTAACTTGCTTTATCAAATCAATAAATTCTTAATTATAAATTTATTTGAGTACTTAATTGTTTATTAAATCAATTTTTTAATCACAATCTTTAAATTATTCTAAATTCCTTTTCAAAAATATTGATAAAATAGTTTACCTTAATTTTCATTTGAAAAATCTGTTTTATACTTTTAAAAATTAATTTATTGTTATATTGAAATTTTATGTAAATTAATTTAAAGTTTTTCTTTTAAAATTTAATCATTTAATTAAAGAATTAACAATTCTAAAACATTTGTTAAATAATTTAACTTAACTAAATTTATATTATTTTCATTGCAACACAAAATCCTCTTGAAGATTTTTAAATGGGCTTAGCCCATCATAAACAACCCGTGTACAAAGGTCTCGAGCCCATCCCCTTCCTCTTCTCACTCCCCAGTTTCTTATCTCCTCTCAGTTTATTTTATTTTTATTTTCTTTAAGTTAAAGACCTTAGCTAATAAAAATAGCTTCAGGAAAAACTCGTTCGAACACGAGTATCCACTCGAAGCAAACCAAGAAAAAAACTCGAGCAAAACCCCTGCCTCCTCAACACTTTCCCGAGCCTCTTCTCTCCCTCCCGCGTCTGTTCCTTCTTCTTCTTTTCTTTTTTTTTTTTTTAGTTTAAAAACTTAATTTGTACAGGGCCAACACCTTTGAACGCGAGAAAACCCGAAGCCCTTCACGAATTTTTCCGAGTCTTCCCCGAAACCAGGCACACGTGAAAACTGCCTGACACCCACACCACCGCTGTGCACGTGCACATCGTCACGGCGCCACTCCAGTGGCCATTGCGATCGCCAGCAAACCACGATGCATCCCTACATACGAGATTAAAACAAACTTCCTCACGAAATTGTAAAAATTGGAATTTGCCTGAAGCGTGCGCCAACCATAAAAAAATGCGTCATCCCCAATCACCTCGGCCTCGCGACGCCGTCCACCTGACACCGCGCCGCCCCTGTCACAACTCCTCTGGTCATCCACGAAGCTAATCCCCAGTACCCCATTCAACTCGATGCACCCCAAACCCATCGCGACCGATTCTTTCAACATGAACAGACATGGGTTCCTAAACCCTATTTCAATCTCGCACTCAAAATTCTTGCAATAATTAAATTTTTAAATATTTTTCCTAACATTATTGAGTATTAAACTAGCTCCACGCGAAATTGCAACATTCAAGAATCTTTCGATTAACAGGAATCGATTTAAAAGCAACTTTTGTTATAATATGAACTGCTCCTAAATTACTGAATTAAAAATCATCATTACTTTTTTGAAAATCATATTTTCATATGTGCGTTCGAATTATAACATCAATTCAATGATTTACAATGCTTGAATTTATCTCAAAATCTTATTTTTACTGTAATATTCATGTTACAGAGTCAAAGGTCTTATTTCAAGCTTAAAACAAAAATTTAAAGTGTGAGTCAAGTTTACACAACTTATTTTGTTTTAAGAATCCTAAGTAAAAAATGTTAAGTGAAGTTCATTTGAATTTTTGTTCAAATACACTTTGCTCTGGGAAAAAAGGAGGGAGACAGTATATTGAACAACACTGTATAACAAAAAGAAAAAAAAAATTCCAGTAACATAAAAACATACAGAGCACATTTCTCTTCTTATATACAACAAACACAATATATAAAAACTTAGATTTCAAATGAAATAAGTTTACTCACATGACAAAAGTTTGAAACAGAGATTATATGGGTTTCCTTTGAACTGCAGATTTGATCCTCTTCTCTTTTCTTTTTAATTTCTATTCTTGTTTGCTAATTTTTTTTCTTCTGATTCACACAGTTATGCTCGAATGAAATGATATGAGAAAGTAGATATATCTATATATATATAACAGGTGGTGTGTATGTTGAAGTTTACTAAAACAAGTTCAGGATGAATAACCCATGCTGGAAGTAAAAGCATTAAATGCAAGTATGTTTGTAGTCTTTTCCTTGTATGCTTATACAGGAAATCTTACTTTATATTTGCTGAAGTGCATAGCATTAAATGCTTCATGCCTCCTTATACACCTACAGGTAAGTTACTTTATCACTTTTATTTTTATTTATATACAAACTTACTTTATTTTGTTATATGGAAGAGTTTTATTTTCTTTTTTACAGTTTATATATTTTTTTTCTTACTGTTTTGTTATCTTGTTTGTTTATTTGTTCATTTATTTATTTGTTTATTCTTTTGTTCATTTGTTTGTTCTTTTGTTTAACTATTTGTTTGTTTATTTTTTTTGCTGTTCATTTGTTTGTTAGTTTAGATGTTGGATTGTAATTATGTGATTTAAATCTTATAATTTCTTCATAACTTACCTTAACAAATTTTAAATTCTATTAAAAGATCATCTATCAATATCTCTTTTTATTTAATTCTATATTAATGTGTAATATTAATATCAACAATATTAAATTAAGATTAAATTTTTACTAGTTAGATCCAAAGTTCAAACAATTTATCAAATTTTAAATTTCAAAAATTTCGGGATGTTACAATATCCCCTCCTTAAGAATATTTCGTCCTCGAAATTAAAAGAGAGAGAAACGTAAACAAATAATATACGAATTCAGAAACAAGGAAGTGACTTACAGTTTTAAGTCGAGATGTCAATTCTGCATTTGGGATATGACTTCTTCATATTCTCTTCAGTCTCCCAAGTACAGTCCTTTGGATCGCCACTCCATTTAACTTTGACCAATTTCACAATTTTGTTCCTCAATCGCTTCTCATCACGATCAACAATTTTCATCGGTTCCCTTCTAGCTGCCAAGTTGGGAGTGATTTCTAGATCCTGCTGAGCAGCTTCTTCAATAATATCATCTGGATCGTGCACATATTTCCGAAGATTAGAAATATGGAACACATCATGTACGCCAGACAACCAGCTGGGTAACTGCACTCTATATGCTAGAGAACCAATCCTTTCCAGAATAGGAAAAGGACCAATATAACGCGGTGCCAACTTTCCAGTTTTCCCGAATCTCAACACACCCCGCGTCGGAGATACTTTCAGAAATACAGAATCTCCAACTTGAAATTCCAAATTTCTCCTTCGACGGTCATAGTAGCTCTTCTGACGGCTTTGGGCAGTTAATAACTTTTTTCGAATAAAATTTACCTTCTCAGTGGCCTCTTTTATCATATCCGGTCCAAGAACAAGTCTGTCACCTGATTCGATCCAGCATGTAGGTGATCGACACGGACGACCATATAAAGCTTCAAAAGAAGCCATTTCTAAACTGGCCTGATAACTGTTATTATAAGAGAATTCAACCAGATGCAAATGGTCCTCCCAAGAACCACCAAAATCATGAACACAAGCATGCAGTAGGTCTTCTAAAATTCGATTAACTCTCTCAGTCTATCCATCAGATTGTGGGTGATAAGCAGTACTGAAATTTAATTTCGTTCCCAATGCGTCCTGAAATGCTTCCCAAAATCTACTAGTGAAGATCGGGTCACGATCACTCACTATACTACTGGGAATACCATGGAGACGAACAATTTCCTTTATATAAATACCTGCCAAGCTTGCCGCAGTTCGAGTAGATTTAACTGGAATGAAATGAGCATTTTTGGTTAAACGATCTACAATAACCCAAATCGCTTCATTGCCTTTCTTGGTTCGTGGCAATCCATCGATGAAATCCATCGATACCTGATCCCACTTCCATTTCGGTACTTCTAAAGGTTGAAGTAAACCGGCCACTTTCTTTTGGTCACTCTTTATTTGCTGACAAGTAGCACAACGACTCACATAAATAGATATGTCTCTCTTCATCCTTTTCCACCAGAATGTTCTTTTAACATCTCGATACATTTTGTTGACTCCCGGATGGATGCTGAATTTGGACTTGTGGCATTCGTCCAATACTTCTCGTTTCAATTCTGGAATATCAGGGACACAAATCCTGCCTTTTAATTTTATTACTCCTCTATTATCCATCTCGAAACTAGTGCCTTCACCCTGGCATATTCTTTTATGGATTCCTCGAAGAAACTCATCTTCTTTCTGCCGTCTTGCAATCCTTTTGAGAAGAGTAGGAGTGATAACAAGATAAGCAAGAACAGCATAACTTCTGCTCAAAGCGTCTGCAACTACATTGGCCTTTCCGGGCGTATACAGAATATCTAAGTCATAAGATGCTAGAAATTCCAACCAACGTTGTTGTCGCAGATTCAGATCCTTCTGGGTGAAAAGATATTTCAAGTTTTTATGATCGGTGAATAATTCGAATTTTTCACCTAAAACAACGAGAGTTTATTAAGTATATTTCTTTAGTTAATTTCGCAAATTATTAAGAAAGCTGAAAAGATTCTTACCCAGAAGATAGTGTCGCCATATTTTCAAAGCGAAAACAACAGCCAAAAGTTCCAAATCGTGCGTTGGGTAGTTCTTCTCATGCGGACGTAATTGTCTACTTGCGTAGGCAACCACCTTTCCATTTTGCATCAATACTGCACCTACCCCTTCACCACATGCATCAGTATAGACAGATAAGCCTCGGTTCCCGTTAACAATAGTGAGAACAGGAGCAGTGGTCAATCTCTTTTTCAACTCTTGAAAAACTTCTTCACATTTTGAAGTCCAAATGAACTTTGCATTTTTCATTGTTAACTTAGTCAGCGGACTAGCTAACTTAGAAAAATCTTGAACGAATTTCCGGTAATAGCCTGCTAAACCCAAAAAGCTTCGAATTTCTCTTGGAGTAGTGGGTTGTTTCCAATCAAGAATAGCGGAAATTTTGCTAGGATCTACTGAAATTCCTTCTTCATTAACAATATGGCCAAGGAATTTGACTTCATTGACCCAGAAGTGGCATTTGGAAAATTTTGCATATAGAACATTTCTCCTTAAAATTTCTAAGACAATTCTAAGGTGCTCGGCATGCTCATCTTCAGTTTTGGAGAAAATTAAGATGTCATCAATGAATACAAGCACAAATTTATTCAGAACTTCCCGAAACACACGAGTCATGAGATCTACGAAGTATGCTGGAGCATTGGTTAGCCCGAAAGGCATAACCAACCATTCATAAAACATATTAGGACCTCTGAAAGCGGTCAGATGTACACAATCTTCGGCGATTCGTAATTGATGGAATCCCTGAGCTAGATCCATTTTTGAAAAGAAACGAGCGCCGTGCAACTGATCAAATAAATCATCAATTCTGGGCAGTGGAAATTTATTCTTGAGAGTTTGTTTATTTAGATCGCGGTAATCTACACACAATCTCAAAGATCCGTCTGATTTGGCAACAAATACGACGGCTGAGCCCCATTCAGAAACACTGGGTCGAATTAATCCTTTTGCTAGTAGCTCATTAGTTTGATGAACCAATTCAATCTTTTCCCTAGGTGCCATTCTGCGACTTGCGTGAACAACAGGACGAGTATTAGGTACAAGATCGATTCGGAATTCGATTTCTCGATGAGGAGGTAAAGATTTCACTTCTTTAAATACGTCGGAAAAATTCCGAACAACAGGTATAGACTGCAAAGTGGGTTCAAGATTTCCCAAAGTATATATCAATCTGTCGCTCCTTGGACTTGGATTCTCACAAGAGATTTCAATAAAATTTCCAAGGCTTGTTTTGATTAAAACTGTCTGATTACTACACTCCAATCTAGCATCGTATCTCGTTAACCAGTTCATACCGAGTAAGATTTCAAATTCATCAAATTCGAGGACATACAGGTTGATAGGAAATTTATAGCTAGCATATGAAATAGGAACTCTCTTACAATATGAACTAAGATTTGCGGGACCTCCAACCGGATTTTTCACGCAAATAAGATCGTCAGCAAATTTAGTTTCAAGTCATAATTCATTTACGGTTTGTTGGGAAATAAAGCTATGTGAAGCTCCTGTATCAAATAAAACTCTAACAGTTCTATTATTAATAGTAAGGTTACCTTCCAAAACACTTTTCCCTTTGTCAGCTTTTGAAGATGAGGGGTCCTCCTTTATCGTGTAAACTTTTGCCACCTGCGCTGGCTTCATCACTGGGCAATCTTTAACTAAATGTCCCGGTTTATGACAATTGTAACATTCTCTAGCTGGTTTCTTCGGTTTTGGGCAGTCATTTGAATAGTGGCCTTTCTCTTTGCAGTTGTAACAAGTGACATTTTCTGTTGCTCTTCCTTGAGTGTTCCTCTTCTTCTCATTGCCTTGCCAAGGTTTCTTGCCTCCGAATTTTCGCTTTTTAAAATTCTGACTACCTGAATTACCTTTTTCCACAGTTGCTTCTTGTATATCTAGAGTAGCGTACCTGTAACCCATATCTACTAAATCTGAGAAAGATTCTTTAACATGACCTGTCATTCTTCCATGATATTTCTGGTTCATTCCCCGGATAAACCTTTCGTTTTTCTTCAGAGGTGTATTTAGCAATTCCGGACCAAACCGAGATAGTTCACTGAATTTATTCAAGTATTCTTCAAACGACAAACTTCCTTGCTTCAAATCCAGAAATTCCTGATACATTCTAGAAACTCCCGCTGATGGCATGTAACGTTTCTCAAACACTTCTTTAAAACGGTCCCAAGTAAATTCTTCCTCGGGTTCATCTACAATGATGGTTTCCCACCAAGCTGAAGCTTCTCCTTGGAGTTGCCAAGAAGCTATAAGTCTTTTCTGCTCATCTTGCAGTTTTAGCCCTTTAAAAATCTTTTCACATGATCTTACCCAAGCTTGAGCGTCAATAATTGACTCCTTGCCAATAAATGGTTTGCCACCAAGCTTTTCAAACTTCTTATATAATTCAGCCAAGTCCGGCTGCTGCTGAATTTCTATTACTGCTTCTGCGGCTGCGGGAATTTGATTTGGTGCTACAACATTGCCTTGACCCCTAATTCTTCCTCTGCGTCCACTCATTTTCACTATCTGAGATTAGTAAGAAAATTGATTTAGATATGTAGACGAAATATCTTAAAGAATATCAGCAGTAAAAAGAAATAGACTAAGAAATTTCAAAGTTTCAATCTTGGTTATACTCATTCTAGGGTATACTTCACCCTATCTCTAATGAGCCATCTAATGTGTTATACTCCGTAGCTAAAGTTCTTACTCAACCAACAGCTCTGATACCAATTTGTGACGACCCAAACTCGATGTCCAATAAACGACATCAAATTCGCATCACCGGAGCTTTTAACAACAATTAGATGAATATAAAACAGCGGAACAGAATCAATATCATAAATAATATCACTGTTACAACATCAACATAATATCCATACTGTAACAGAGTACACAGTACATACACCACAATCTCCAAATACAACATCATGATAATACAACAGTGAACATATATCCAAAAGTTCTCAAATGAGAGAGATGCTAACGAACTCCAAAAAAAACTAACACCTGCAATCTCCAATAGCTCCTAAGATATATCCAAGATAAGAGCTCCAAAATACTGCTACTCCAAAATATAGAAACCTGCTACTAGGCTGCCCTTGTGGAAATAATGGGCACCCAGAGTTTAGGAAAGAAAACAATAAACTCCGGATCAGTCATGGGACTGGTATGAGTAAAAAAAACAGTTGTATTTAAATAAACAAGATTTATAAAAGAATTTTCGGAATGCTTTTAAAAATGGAACTACCATAAGACCTCCCGCCACACACACAATGCAAAAGCAGAATTGGAGGAGATTTCTTCTTATGATAGTTAAATATGCTTGATACGAGGAAAGAATTCTTTGATATTATTATTAGTGCATAGTGAAGTAAAACATTTCAAAGGTAGAATATTAATCTTAGCCAGCATAGACATTTCGAACTATGCCTACTATAGCTACCATCTAAACAGTGGTGACCACCATAAGTAAATGGCAGGTTCTACAACTAAAACCGTACAGGTTTTCGTATTTGGAATTGGATTTCCAACAAATGGTCAGGCCAAGGAACTTTCCATTGCCACATGAGAACGCCTCTGGAAGGACGTCCCCGAGAACCAAACCGGATCTCTGCCAACACAAGGCCGGGTTACCCCTAACTGGGTAACTACTGACACGAGTATGCCATCTCCCGGTCGTAACCAACCTTTAACCGGGGCCCCAGCAACAAATCACAAAATCATATATATATATCTGCGATATCCACATAAGTTAAGTATCTGGGCTCCATACCATGATACCACTTCTATCCAGAAGGAAATGTACATACCCTAAGGGGTGCTACCCCCAATAACCTTGCTGCATCTTTCCTGTTTCGACCATTTTGGGGTGTGAGGTCCGACGAAGTCACGTCCACAAAAACACGCTTTATACAAAGTCATGCTTTGGGTCAACAAATGATCATAGAAATGATCACAAAGATAGACGATCAAATAAATGATCCTATCACGAATAATCAACACAATGATCATTTCACAGCAACACTCAGTATGTCACATTACCAAATTGGGAATATATCGCCGATAACTTCAACTATATAACCTCTGAGCTCGTACGTCTCAGAGAAGGGTGTTAAGCTAAAAGAATAAATTCTCCGCTACCAACAGAAATATATTTGAATGAAATCTTCTTTATATCTCAACTTGTAACGTCAGACACACAATCCATACAAGTCTGTTCCGAGCTCGAACAGAACCGAAGGCACTTCCAAAGAAGTCCTTGCAAATCCGGATATCCACAATCCTGATCGGATTCCCCATCACATATGGAGAACTCTATACCGGAGCAACTCGGTGCAGAGTCAATCGACAGATCATCCTATCGCTCTTGCAAATACCCGGTCTTCAACACCGGTCTTCAAATGCTATCCATAACGTCGAATCACATATTCGAAATGGGTTATATGACACAAAGGTCCTTTCCCGGCTAATTCGAATAGTGGGTGTCAAATTTCAAAACATGTGGATGTCATTCATAAATATTCACAGGTTCGATGTGGGTTTCGGATAACCAACTGAAATGCGATTCCCTGTCGCATCGAAGTTTAAATGCCATTTTACGGACAACAGGGTTTTCATATCAATACAGAACAAATCATAATCACAGTGCAATAACATGGCAATATCATCATACAGAATTACGAACAGAACAGAGATATCAATATAAGTTAACAACAATAGTTAGTTATTTACAAATCAAAACGAATGAGATAAATTAACCAAATATTTATTTTGTTGATTTTTCAATCAATGATTTATTATTCTTAATGATAATTAAATTAACCTTAATCATCTTGATACATTGATTTTTCCTTAATTAGTTATTTTAATTAACTGCCAATTTAAATTAATTAACTTGCTTTATCAAATCAATAAATTCTTAATTATAAATTTATTTGAGTACTTAATTGTTTATTAAATCAATTTTTTAATCACAATCTTTAAATTATTCTAAATTCCTTTTCAAAATTATTGATAAAATAGTTTACCTTAATTTTCATTTGAAAAATCTATTTTATACTTTTAAAAATTAATTTATTGTTATATTGAAATTTTATGTAAATTAATTTAAAGTTCTTCTTTTAAAATTTAATCATTTAATTAAAGAATTAACAATTCTAAAACATTTGTTAAATAATTTAACTTAACTAAATTTATATTATTTTCATTGCAACACAAAATCCTCTTGAAGATTTTTAAATGGGCTTAGCCCATCATAAACAACCCGTGTACAAAGGTCTCGAGCCCATCCCCTTCCTCTTCTCACTCCCCAGTTTCTTATCTCCTCTCAGTTTCTTTTTTTTCTTCTTTAAGTTAAAGACCTTAGCTAATAAAAATAGCTTCAGGAAAAACTCGTTCGAACACGAGTATCCACTCGAAGCAAACCAAGAAAAAAACTTGAGCAAAACCCCTGCCCTCCTCAACACTTTCCCGAGCCTCTTCTCTCCCTCCCGCGTCTGTTCCTTCTTCTTCTTTTTTTTTTCAGTTTAAAAACTTAATTTGTACAGGGCCAACACCTTTGAACGCGAGAAAACCCGAAGCCCTTCACGAATTTTTCCGAGTCTTCCCCGAAACCAGGCACACGTGAAAACTGCCTGACACCCACACCACCGCTGTGCACGTGCACATCGTCACGGCGCCACTCCAGTGGCCATTGCGATCGCCAGCAAACCACGATGCATCCCTACATACGAGATTAAAACAAACTTCCTCACGAAATTGTAAAAATTGGAATTTGCCTGAAGCGTGCGCCAACCATAAAAAAATGCGTCATCCCCAATCACCTCGGCCTCGCGACGCCGTCCACCTGACACCGCGCCGCCCCTGTCACAACTCCTCTGGTCATCCACGAAGCTAATCCCCAGTACCCCATTCAACTCGATGCACCCCAAACCCATCGCGACCGATTCTTTCAACATGAACAGACATGGGTTCCTAAACCCTATTTCAATCTCGCACTCAAAATTCTTGCAATAATTAAATTTTTAAATATTTTTCCTAACATTATTGAGTATTAAACTAGCTCCACGCGAAATTGCAACATTCAAGAATCTTTCGATTAACAGGAATCGATTTAAAAGCAACTTTTGTTATAATATGAACTGCTCCTAAATTACTGAATTAAAAATCATCATTACTGTTTTGAAAATCATATTTTCATATGTGCGTTCGAATTATAACATCAATTCAATGATTTACAATGCTTGAATTTATCTCAAAATCTTATTTTTACTGTAATATTCATGTTACAGAGTCAAAGGTCTTATTTCAAGCTTAAAACAAAAATTTAAAGTGTGAGTCAAGTTTACACAACCTATTTTGTTTTAAGAATCCTAAGTAAAAAATGTTAAGTGAAGTTCATTTGAATTTTTGTTCAAATACACTTTGCTCTGGGAAAAAAGGAGGGAGACAGTATATTGAACAACACTGTATAACAAAAAGAAAAAAAAATTCCAGTAACATAAAAACATACAGAGCACATTTCTCTTCTTATATACAATAAACACAATATATAAAAACTTAGATTTCAAATGAAATAAGTTTACTCACATGAAAAAAGTTTGAAACAGAGATTATATGGGTTTCCTTTGAACTGCAGATTTGATCCTCTTCTCTTTTCTTTTTAATTTCTATTCTTCTTTGCTAATTTTTTTTTTCTGATTCACACAGTTATGCTCGAATGAAATGATATGAGAAAGTAGATATATCTATATATATATAACAGGTGGTGTGTATGTTGAAGTTTACTAAAACAAGTTCAGGATGAATAACCCATGCTGGAAGTAAAAGCATTAAATGCAAGTATGTTTGTAGTCATTTCCTTGTATGCTTATACAGGAAATCTTACTTTATATTTTCTGAAGTGCATAGCATTAAATGCTTCATGCCTCCTTATACACCTACAGGTAAGTTACTTTATCACTTTTATTTTTATTTATATACAAACTTACTTTATTTTGTTATATGGAAGAGTTTTATTTTCTTTTTTACAGTTTATATATTTTTTTTCTTACTGTTTTGTTATCTTGTTTGTTTATTTGTTCATTTATTTATTTGTTTATTCTTTTGTTCATTTGTTTGTTCTTTTGTTTAACTATTTGTTTGTTTATTTTTTTTGCTGTTCATTTGTTTGTTAGTTTAGATGTTGGATTATAATTATGTGATTTAAATCTTATAATTTCTTCATAACTTACCTTAACAAATTTTAAATTCTATTAAAAGATCATCTATCAATATCTCTTTTTATTTAATTCTATATTAATGTGTAATATTAATATCAACAATATTAAATTAAG
This sequence comes from Allium cepa, assembly GCA_030765085.1. Classification (NCBI taxonomy): domain Eukaryota; kingdom Viridiplantae; phylum Streptophyta; class Magnoliopsida; order Asparagales; family Amaryllidaceae; genus Allium; species Allium cepa. The sequence continues at coordinate 23,335,551 of CM060938.1, read as the reverse complement.
ATTAAATTTTTACTAGTTAGATCCAAAGTTCAAACAATTTATCAAATTTTAAATTTCAAAAATTTCGGGATGTTACAATTATTGAGTAAGAAGACTGTAAGGTATCAAGATGCTGATATCAAGAGTAGATTCAAGATGTTGATATAAAGTTTCAAGAGTACAAGAATGAAGACTCATGAGTATTGAAGAGTTCAAGGTTTCAAGATATTCTAGATAAGTTATAGAGTCATAGAATATATGTTAAAACCTGATAGCACTTTCCTGATCTCTCTTGTCTTCTCTAATTTTGTTATAAATTATTTTTCAAAAATGATTTTGTTCAAATATATCATATTTTATAATATGTATTAATTTATAATTATTTTATTTTCATAAAAATAATTTTAAAATAATTTTAAAAATATTTTATATTATTATTTTATAATTAAAATATAAAAAATATTTATATTTAAAATATAATCACACAATATTAATATTAATCTGTAGGATAATCCTAACAACCCATAAAGCGGCCAAAAGAAAAGAAAAATTCATTCAAGACGTTAAAAACTTTAATATATTAAACGTGTATGTTTTTCTGATCCATTTCACCGTTTTTTTCTAAATTATATATTGTTTTAAAGAACATGTTAGCAATTTCTGTATTTGACTCATTATTACTCGAGGATGTATCTGAATCGTCTAATATTGTAGTATAGGCTCTTCTCCATTTTTTGGATGAATCGGTGTTTGGTGTAGTTTTCAGTTTATTGAGATATAGACAGTCACGTTTTAAATGACCAGGGTCATCGCAGTTATAACATCTAATGCCATTTCCATTTTAACTTTTGCTTCTTGGATTTTTTGTCATTTCTTTTGAAATTGCTCATCTTCCTATATTTTTGACATTTTCTGAAACCATTTCATGAAAAAAAATTCTTCATCTTCATTGTTGTCTGAATTCAGATTATCCGTTATTGCAGTAAAAGCTATAGATTTCTTCTCTATTGCTTTGCTTTCTCTCCTGCCTTGCATTTGTGCTTCAAAAGACATTAAGTTGCCAATTAACTCTTTAACTTTTAGAGTGCTAATGTCATTAGCCTCTTCGATTGCAAGAGTCTTTTGATCTCATTCAGGAGTAGGTGAATTGAGGATTTTTCTAACTTGATCCTCTTCAAGAAAACTTTTACTTAGTGCAATAAGTGAGTGTACTATATCTTGGAATCTATTGTACATATCAGATATGGACTCATTTGGATCATTTTGATTACTAGAAATCGGTTTGTTAACATGGAAATTTTGGTCTGTTTGACCTTACTTGTCTCTTCATGTGTAACTTGTAAAGTTCTCCTAATTTAAGTGCAGACTTACACATAGATACCCTATTATATTCATTTCTATCTAGTGAACAAAATAATATATTCATAGCCTTCGAGTTACTTTGTGCGTCTACTTTTTGGTCAGCAGTCCACTGTGAAAATTTTGACTTGGATTCAGTGTACTCAGTTTATGTGATATTACAACTGTCTAAACCGGGTGACTGTGAATAAAATTTCATTCTACATGACCAATATGTGTAATTACTACCATTAAAAAGTGGATCTCTAGTAATGGTTGACCTTCGATAAATGAGTTACTAATAAGTGTATTAACAGTGTTACTAACAGTATTATTACCAGTTTGGTAGCCATTTAAACTTTTTCAAAGATTGGATGATGAATATTTTGAAAACCAATGCTCTGATACCAAATGTGAGTCAGTGGAATAAGGATCTTAATGCTAAATTAACACTATAGGAGTGTGAATAGTGTTTAATGGATTATATTAATACGATTTTTCTTAGAACGATGGAATTAACAATAATAGAAACAATCACATAATAAAAGTACAGATAAAAATAAATGTAGTAAAAGTAAAAGGAAAAAACACACAAGGATTTTGTGCTAGTTTGGAGTTACCCTACATCTATTCCATCACAATTCCTTGAATGGATTTCTTTTAAACAAGTAAATGCAAATACAATCTCGATTTCAAGGCTAGAGGCACACCCTCCAGAATCCCAACCTCTGGGTCGAGCCGCTTGATTTCTAGGCCACAAGCACGCCCATTAGATTTATGAGCTATTAAGCACATCCAATTGATTTATGCGGGCTATAATCACACATACATGGAGTTTAGGGATACCAAGTACATAATAGAGTGTAAAAATATGATTTGATAGAGTTTACAAATGCAAATCTTCGATCTTGATTACAATTAATCCTTTAACTCTTTGAATAGCACTTAATCTTGAGAGTGATGAGAGAAGCAGAGAGTATATGAAAGAGAATCAAACTAGTAATGATTGAATTTGATTTTGGTTGAATTTCGGTAGAATTTCAATAGAAATTAATTTAGAAATCAAGTGAGTGAAAAGAGGAGAGAAAAATAAGAAAATACTTACTAAATTCATTTGGAAATCTGTTATATATAGGGAAACAATGGTCATGTCCATTTTCTAAGAGATATGATGCAAAGACACTTCCTTTTAAAATATGAATTTTGAATTTTATGGCTAGTAGGTCGACATATGGGATTTGGATATGTCGACATATCCCTCACAAAATTGAAAAGTACTTTATAAAAACTATTTTGAAATTCTGTTACTTTGTAAAATAATTTGATACTTTGTACAATTATTTAAATATAGTTTATACAAATTTTAAACAAAATATAACTAATAAAACTTTATAAAATAATTTTGAAAGATTTAATAAGAATATTCAATATAATGTAAATAATATATATAAAATAAATATAATTACAAAATAATAAAGTATAAACAAAAATTCAATTTACATAACTTAAAAACATTAAAATAATATCTTTATAAGTATAAAAGATTGAAAATCATTTTTGGAAATATTCTGAAAAGATTATTTAAAACTAGAATATTTGATAAATAATTTAAAACAAAATTAGAGAAGACGAGAGAGACTCGGAAAGTGCTATCAGGCTTTTAACATAAATTCTATGACTCTGTAACTTATTTGGAATTTCTTGAAATCTTGAACTCTTCAATACTCATGAGTCTTCGCTCTTGAACTTTTAAAACTTTATATCAGCATCTTGATACTGTACTATCTCTTAATCAAAGCCTGTCTAATATCCTACACTTTTTAATATATATATATACATATATCTTGATAAAACATCATTAATATCTATATTTTATATACTCCTCTAATTGTTATCGTCAAAACTAATACCTAAGGTACTAACAACTTATAAACCACGTTAGCCATTTAAAGCGCTTAACTTGCTTCATTGAAAAATCTAGTATACATAATTTTACTATTTTATAAAATCTTATATCCACTTTATAAAATGTTTTCTTCATTTATAGAATATTTAAACCAGTTTTTAAATACCAGTTAAGCTCCTTTGCTATATTATAAAATATCATATCATTTTATACATAAATTTATTACTTACAAAAATCATTCTTCTATTTAAACAATGTTTATAAATAATAATTTAGCTCCAATATCCCTCCAATCACTTTAATAATAAGTGTAGAGTTCCAAACATACTAAACTAGCTTACTAACTATTTTCAAAACCATTTCAATTGGGTTAATTGCTACTAACTAATGCACTTAAATTATCACATGTAAGTAGTCTCCAATTCATCACTATCTCACTTATAATTATTCAGTTAACCTAAAATCAAATTCTTCTATTACTAACTATTTTCAAAAATAGTTATTAATGTCTTAAACAAATAACGAGTCAATATAATCTTGTTTATAACACAAACTAAACCCAAATCAATTCAAACAATCTCCAAATTACTTCATATAATTCTATAATCATCTCTAAATAATAATATGAAGGATTACACATAGTTTTATAAGAAGAATCATCCCACTCACCTTGCTTTTCCATAAATCAATCTCTAATCACCCAAATCCCAATCTTTGCTCTCTTTAATTTTCGAAATCAGCACTTGGGCTTCGATTAATGCCGATCCCTTTGTGGTTTTTGCAGAGAATAGGATGAGATGAATTATGCTGATTTTTATTTGAATTTAGGAAATTTATTTAATGGGTTTAGAGTATGGTGATTAGTGGTGGACTAAGAGGAGATTGGTGGAGTAATTAGAGAAAGATGTAGAGAAGTAACGTGAATGATGAGTGAATGAGAGAAAATGAAGGGAGTTTGCCACTTTTATGCAACTAATGGTCTAAGCCTCAATCTCCATCTGACACATATGAGAGAAAATAAATCATCGACTTCAAACATAGTCAATTTTATATTCATTTTAATCGCATCGAAAAAGAAAAATCAATAACGGCTATATCGAGTCCTAATTCGCTCCTTTGTGTCAGCCATCCTCCATATTGGCTAACACTATAAATGGATCCCCTTAGCTATCCTAAAAGTGGATCTTTTTTCTCTATTTCTCAATTTTAAAAGTTGTAAACCCTAAATTAATTTGGGGATTTTTAGAGCCGATTGTAACTCTTGAATTTTTCGCACATAAAGGCATGGACATTTAACTTTGCAGAGCATATTTCCCTCGAATTTGTATACTTGACTATTGTTGGATCATGATACACATATGACTTTATCTTTGGACTTGAACTTGAGCATGATTGACATAGACTTGAACACCTTATGTAGTTTACTTGCATATATTTCTAAGCTTGCATAAGATCACTTAAGTCCTTATCCAAAGTAGCTCTAGCATATTCTGTATATTAAGTTAGTAAAGAAATTTGCTAACACTATCATTATCAATTAAATTTTGCAAACACTAACATTCCTCTCAGATTTTGTAAATTTCAACTACATTTCTATTTTTATTCCAGAATTTTAGAACTTCCTTGGATTTTGTAGAAATTTACTAAATTTATACTGGCCAGTGCCCTATACTGTAATAGTAAGGCTATTTTTAACTACATCACTATAGCTATTTTCATATGATCATCCATATACGAATCTAAATGAAAACTTATCCTATTTAAATAATTTTAAGAAAAAAAGATTTGTACTAGGGTGGTCACATGATGCCTGAGGTAAATTATGGAAGTTAAAATTGGGAAACATTTGGTAAATTCCTGATTTACTAAAATTCTATCTATCTTACTCTGTTCATTTCCAAATTCTCTAAATTTTTAAATGTATTTATTTTCAAAAATAGTGGGTTCTCCTAGCCCTGGGTTCTAGTAGCCATATTTTCAAACTAAAATTATTTACTAATTCTAATTTTCATTGAACCCCCCCCCCTCTTTCTTCAAATGCATGTAAAACAATATTAAAATCTTCTATTATTATCCAAAGGAGTTTAATATTTTTAATTAAATTGCTCCAAATGATTCCATAGTGAAATTCATTCATTTTCACCATTGGAAGCATAAATTAAAGTTATATCTAAGTGAATCCCCACTTGTTCAAACATTTACATTACATAGTAAAATTTTATAAAGTATTGATTTATATCCCATATATTAGAGTCCTATAAGATCGTAATTCTACTATTGACTCTCATTAAGATGTTATTGATTATACCCTAGTTGCTTAAAACTCTAGCTTGGCAATATTCGATTTCACCATTGTCCAATTTATGCTCCAGTATTCCTATAATGCTGGGTTTATATGAGTTTAACATAATGGCTAAATCATGTTTACTTTCAAGGGAATTTAATCCACTTATCATCCGAGCTATAATAAACATCAATATATCAATGAAAAGAATCAATTTTAATAAAGGATACTAAAGGATACAAATATTAGTCATAGAAAGCACTGAATCAACCTCTATTATGTCTCTTAGGTGCTTTTTTGCCTTTTTTCTACATGGTTTTTTGTCTTGAAATTTCTGTTTTTCATTCCCATTTTGGGTTTTTCATGATATATTTGTCCGTAAAATTGCTTTCTTTATTAAATTCTATAAAATATAATATCATTATGATTCTTTACTCTGTTCATTTTTCCATATTCTTTTATGTGCAAGGGAAGATGAAGCAATTAATAATCTGATAGCATTCTCTAATAGAAGTTTTAGAATAGGTTCTAATATGTGTGTTGAGGATGTTGCTTTTTCACATGCATCATTCAAAGAAGATTTGGTCATATTTTCAGTATTTGAGCAAATTTCCAAGTTAATGGAATTTGTATCTGTAATTAAACTTGAGTTATCCTACCAGAGGATGCTCAACGACCTTTATATTACAATCTTCATCGATTTTCTATTGCTTGCCTACTAGTTGTTTGTTTTTTATGTTAGTTTCCACATTTTTCTCAAGTGGATCTGGAAAATATACCTATTTTGATTTGTGTTGATGCTATTCATGCTCTTTTATTTGAAACTTTAGGATCTTAAGCCATCTGATTTTGCATAACCTCAATATATACAATGTTGTCTCTATTATGATCAGAAACTGCATTCTTTTTTGAAGTTACATTTTTTTTCAAAATTCATATTTTCACAAATAGAATTCTTTCTAAATTTGCAATTTTATCAGTGTTTATAATTTCATAAAATGCATTCTTTACTAGGTCATTAGAATTTCTTAAAGATGTAGCTTTATCAAGATTCATATTTTTGGAAACTGAAACTTCTTCATCTAAATGTATAACAGAGGATGCATTTGTTTTCTCTTTTATGTTTTTTTAACAAATAATTATCAATGGTGTACCCGAAATAGGCACAAGCCGTTAATTTTGGTGGAATCCATTCATAACTTTCTACATTATGTTTTCTCCATCATGCATTATGATATAGGTTTCCTCTAGTAGCTTTGCATTGGTTTTAATTTCAATCGGTATTCTTGCATAACCAAGCCGGGTTCCATTAGATGTTGCCTCATCCAATTTCAATGGAATCCTGACTGTACCAGCAATAGAATTGAAAGCTTTTTTATCTCATAGTTTTGAATTAATTCTTGTAATCTAATTAATACCGGTGATGTTGATAGCAAATATTTATCAAATTTTAATTTATTACTTCAATTTTTTTAAGATTATGGGTTTTCTATTGATAATGTATGGCCCTCTATTATATCTTTTCACAATCAAATGCATTTGCAAATTTGATGATAGAAAATCATTATTTCTTGTGTAAATTTCAAAATTACTTATTGGATTCCATGTTCTTGATGTAAATGTTTTGAAATGATAATAAAAAGGACGATTGCCAAATACATAGGCTATCAAAACAGCCCAATTTGGTTTCGGTTCTCTTGTTGACCCCCGCTTTACCACTATCTTGTTGTTATTAATGGTGATGGATGCAACACAGCTTAAATATAAATTAGAATCGAGACCACCATTCTTGATCATATCCACCAAGAAGATGACTTTTTCACTTGAGGGTTAGAAAGAAATAAATTGATAAAGGGACTAAATTTTATTTTTTTAAAATTATTTTGATTAGGAAAGATTATCCCCCTAATAAAACCAAGAAGATTAGCCCCCTCACAAACAAATTAATAACAATTACAATACTAACCTCATCTTTATTTCTTTCTAATCTTTCCTAATCTAAACCCTAATTGCTAACAGAGATTACTGATTTCAAAGAAGACGTCAATTTGAAAATTGAACCTGATAAAATAATTGAAACACTAGAGAGTTTGATTAAAGATCAATGATTGAAATTAGAAAGTAATTTTCTTTCCTTTCCAGCGTTGGTTGAATGAGTTAGAAAACGCGACCTGATGATAGTCAGCGGCAACGGGCCGTTTTTGTTAGTTTAAAATGGTAAACCACGACCGTTTTCTAATGTATAAGGCGGTCTTGCTATGCTGATTTGAAATTTTAGGGTGATTGTGATATAATTTAAACCTGTTAAAGCGATGTTGAAAATATCTTACAAAAACGGTAGAGACTAGCCGGTTTTTTAAATATAAACGTTCCTGCATTGTCGAATTTAATGAAATGGTTTTCCTCCCCCTCCTCCGATTACTTAACTTTTTTATATTCCATTGTAGAATGGTGAACAATTTGATAATGATTTGCTTCGAAAACAAGATAAGTTTGAAGAAAATAGAGAGGATGATGATAATAATGTGGAAGAAGATGGGAATAATGCAGACCGTGTTGAATTTCCAGATTTAACCGAATACTTCACAACATATACTTTCATTTCATTTCTGAGTTGTAAGCAATTAACTTGCATTTATAGAAGGTTAAAAAAATTTGAATTAATATGTTCATAAATAGTGCAGAATTTTGATTTGAACAAGAAAGTACAAGAATTGTGTATGGAACGTGGATAAGCGTCAACCGTGTTATTATGACTAGAAAACTAGATTTTAAAATGTAAACAACAATGGAAGAAGATCATGGATGGTACTAGTACGTGAACAGATTCGTTAATATTGTAACTACGGACCAAAGAATTTTATGTCGAAAACCCAACAAAAGCAAAGAAGAACGGAAAGTAAAAAATGTGGTTATCCGTTTGAGTTAAGTGCTACTTTTCGAAGTGTTGAAAAGTGGATACTTACGGTAAAAAATGGACTTCACAATCACAATCTTCCTAAATGTCTAACCGGTCATGCTTAAGTAGCGAAGATGAAAGGTAGTGAATTAAAGATCATTGAAACCATGACTAGCAGAGGAGTTGAACCATGACAAATATTATCCATAATTAAAATAGAAAACCCTGAAAATGATCGACTATAAGAAATGTTTATAATGAAAAAGTGAAATCAATATTATTGAATATTGAAGGGAGATCCATTATGCAACAGTTTATGTAACTGTTGATTGATCGTCGTTATTCTGTGTCTCATAGAGTTGATCTAGCCACCAATCAAATATCCGACCTATTTTTTGTCATACAATGTGCATTGACCTTGCAAAGTGTTTTCGTCAGATTTTATTTCTAGATTGCACTTTCAAAACTAATCCTTGCGAGCTTCCTTGTTTTCACATGGTGTCACATACGTCAGTGGGGAATACTTTCACTGTTGTTATTACTTTTATAAGTCAAGAAACAACGGAATCATATACTTGGGGTCCTGAATGTGTTAGGAGTCCTCATAGAGAAAACCAGATTCCGGATGTTATTGTAATGGATGTTGAAGTCGCTCTTATTAAAATAGCGTCAACTGTATTTTCGACAGCTAATCATACCCTATGTGCATGGCATGCCTCTAAAAACGTGAAAGCAAATTGCATACCAAAATTCAGTAAGAGTAGAAGAGCGAATATTGGTCATAAGGAGATTATGGTGGAAGTTGAGCAGGGTAAAAAAGAATATCAATTATTTTGGAATAGTTCGACTAATGTTGCTAACTCTTTAACCAAAAAAGAATATGAATAGAACTTAGAATTGTTTCGAGAGGAATGGCCATCGAAGCAAAAAAGTTCAGTAAAATATGTAGTAAAAATTGATTGAGTAAGTATAAAGAAATGTTTATGCTTGCGTGGACCAACAACTATAAACATTATGATAGTGTGTCCACTAGTATTGTCGAAAGTGCATGGTACGTCTAAAATTATATTTTGATTCTACAGTAGATAGTCTTGTAAAGTGCCGGACGAATGCATATTTGTGTGCTGAAAATGAAATAGAAGCGACTAAACATGCTTTCGAAACAAGTGCCACAAGATCAATGCATCGGTACCGGAATGAGCCAATGATCAAAGAACTATTAGGATTTGTATCTGATAAAGCTTTGGATTTGCTAATAGATGAATTAAGTGCCATTTCTCAGGTTGGTTCAACTATTGAATGTTGTGGATGTACTCTATGGAAAGTTAATGGCTTACCTTGTTCCCATCTTGAGGACTTTAAATTGACATACGGTTGTATTCCTCTTAACACCATTGATATTTTTTGGAAACAACTAACAAGCATACCTCCAACAGTACACCGTTCGACTCTTGGGTTTCTTTAGTTACCGGAAACTAAAGCCCTCCAAAGTAGATATGAGATTGCACCATATAATGAGCGAGTTATGTTGCAAAGTGAGTTAAAATTACTAGATTTTTCATTAACAACAAAAGTCTTAGAACCCCGGGTGGCTGCATTAAGAAAAGGTAGGCCTTCTATAACATAAGGAAAGAAAGACAAATCAACAATACAAGATTCTTCGTACTTCAAGCATGTTGAAGCTTCTTTGCCATGTGGTTCTAATCCTAATCCTACGTGTTCTTATAGAACTCCTGATATGATAAAGAAAAAAATGAAAACAATCACATTAATGCTTATCATTTAATGCAAATGTCCAACGTTATGAAGCCTTACATAATTGGGTTGGAAGATATGCCCAATGATGGTAATTGTGGTTATTAGGTTATCGTGAACCAATTAAAGTTGAATAGTAAAAGACCTGATAATCCAGGCAAATATGTATGTGAGGCAATGATTGATAACCTAGAGATAAATAAAGAACTATACAAGGCGATGTGGGATGATTGTGGATTTAATGAACTGAAGAACAAGATACAGTCTAAGAATTATAATACAGAAAATGAATGGATGCAAATGATGAAATCATAATATGTTATTGTAGAAACTTTTGGTACTATTATTGTGTCGTTAAATAAGTTTACAAGTTGTACTTGAGACCCTAAAAAGATATGTTCAAGTTTATCGAATCAAAAGAGGATGGTTGTCATAGGATTTGTTAATAATTCTCATTTTGTTAGTATTCAACTCAAACCAGACTCTCCTTTACCCCCTACTCACGATCTTCACATTTTCAAAGAATATTCAATATTAACGTAATCGATTGGATTAGATAGTACTAAGGCAGAACTGAAAAGCACATGGCTTCGGTAGAAATCTAACGATGATGATCAAACATTAGTTAAACTAGAGTAGATTCTCATTTTGTTAGGAATGTTATTGTAGTTGTATGGTTTAAATGCGACTCTTATTTTGGTTGAATTGACAAGTATAGATATTTTGTATTGGGATGTTAACTAGTTTAATTGTACTCTTGCTTTGGCAGAAATGACAAATAAAATTTTTGTAATTGGATGTTGACTGGTTTAATTGTTGTTTTGTTGTGCTCATAATTTTTGTTTTAGAAGAATGACTAGTTTAACTGTTATTTAATTGTACTCATAATGATTGAAAGTACAAGATCTTTGAATTATAATTTAATTGTAGTTTAATTGATAGTTTAATTGACAAGTATTGGATCTTTATTTTGGTTGTATTTCAATGAGTAAAAAACAGCAAATCAAAGCAAAATCAGTGAGGCAAGGCTGTTTTATTCGCCATTTTTAGAGCATGGTCATCTGAGCTAGCTCTATCTAACTCGAGAGTTTACGACTAGAGATTGCCATTTAACATAAAGTGCTTCAGGGCACTCTGGCCGTTTGACCATTATTTCTATTGTTCATAACAACTCGGGAGTTTACGGTATAATTTGGTCGTTTTAAATACAATACTTCAGTAGCTTATTACCATCTAACCAGTGTATATAGCAACAACTCCAACCCGAAAGTTTGCGACATAACATGGCTATTTTTATTATAAAACTTCGGCCGACCATAGCCTTCTATGCAATTTCTACCTAAGTAGAGAGTGTACGGCAAGTCATTCTACACACCATTATTCGATCATACACAATTAAAAATAGTATTAGAATGTAAACAATTACCAGTCGAATTTAAACATTATCACAAAATACATTCAATCTACATTGAATACCATATCAATATCAAACTACATTGAATACCATATTAACATCAATATCACAGATTAGTACAAAAATTTGACTTGCAAATTTCTTCATACCATATCAAACAACATCAACACAAACCACATCAACACAAACCACACTGTCTAAATAACCCCCAAAATACATTCAAACTACATAACACATTGTCCTAATACATAGAGGAAAATAAACCAATATTACTTTCGCTTCAATGCCACAAAAAAAAACACAAAACAAAACAAAACAAACTACATAACACATCTACATTTTCTTAGTCGCAAATTTCTTTACATGCTTTCCAAAAGTATGTCATCGCACAATGCATCTTGAGTTCATCACTATCCGACTCGTTGGAACCTTCTAATTGACATCTTAAGCATTCCAACCTAATATTCTTTTCACCAGCCAATATAAGAATAGCAGTTTCCTTGTCCATCCCAAGACACTGATCCATCAGGTCATACACATCACGATAACAAATACCCCTAAATCCTCCAAGAGGTCCTAAAACATCTCTTCCTTCAGCTGGAAGGCCAGTCATATGAACAACTTCATCAATAGTAATTCCAATTTCATCCGAAGGTTAGATGAAAAGTGTTTGTTTTAGAATAAAATCTTTCGACAAAATAATTGATAATAATTTATCAAGTTTTTCATAAGCATGCATTACTAACTGATGAAATCCTGACTAAATAACTACATCCTTTATAAAAGAACATTCATTCTTATAATTCTACAGTCTTTGTGTTCCAACATGAGTATGAACTTATACTATTATGGCTTCTCCCCGTGGTTTCTAGGTTATATATACAGTAATCAAAACATATAAAATAATAATTTTAACTTAATTCTAGATGTCATAAAAAGAAAACTTATATCGGAGTTCCAAATTTTATGAGCTATATGATCTTTGAATGCGAACGATAGTGATAGTTAATCTTCAAATTCAAATGGCTGAGTGGATGATTGTTTTCTCAAACTCTTTCCTTTCTTTCTTACTTTTTCTTCTTTTCTCCACCTCTAACTTTTCTTCCTCTAAATTATCATCATCCTTGTCATCACCATCACTCTCTTTCTCCAACTCTTTATGCTCTACATTTTTGTCCTCTTCATCGCCTTCATTGCTATTCTAGTATTTGTCTCCTCGGCAGAACTATGATTGTCATCGGCACTTTGATTTTTTTAAACTTTGTTCACGTTCATTGTCTTCTTGTTCATTTACATCCACTTCTTTTCCTTTTTGTGCTAGTAATTATTTGTCTTTCCATAGCTAAATTCTTTCAATTAGAAGCCGTGGGTGGTACACGAGCATACGTAGATTTATTTTTCGCTACAAATAAACATGTATTTGAATTGGTAAAAGACAACAAGATAAATCCAACCATCTATGATATATTATGTTATAAGTGGATGTGGTATAGTATGTTATGTCAATTGTTTTTCACATTTTTTTGATATAATTTGTGATATAGTTTATGTTATAGTCATAATAGTAATTGAAATCCAACAATCCCTTAACATAAACATAAAGCAAATTTATTTTCAATTAACATAACATAAACATATTATAGTTTCAATTTGACATAACATAACTATAGTTTCAAATATAGTAACTGAAAGCCAATAGTTAAAATAACATACTACCAATGTTGATTCGGCAGGGTTTTCCACAAAAAAGAAAAAAGGAACCAAGTTGCCGAAACAATATATATATATATTATTATTTTGGTACGCTATTTTATTTTGGCAACGTGTAGCGGTGTATTTTCATTTTTTCGACTGAGCTCCTTCGTTTTATAAACATAATGCCACCAAACCCCCAATGTTTTCATCTTCTTCCCTAAATACACATTCATCTTAAAATATTAAATCGTCAATATAAAATTTCAAAACCGTACATACCTTTCCATAAGCAACTCCATCAGATTGGGATCCGATCGCTTTCTATAGGTAGTCTTCATTCGCACCATGATAATCAACCAAAACCCAAATTTTAATTATGTGAGCGAAATGGACGTGAATCAAAACACTAGTGAATCAAAAGCTCAGTGAATACAACTATATTTTGTCGAGTGATAGAGTTAATTTGTTACATAAGTGAAGTAGGGAGAAATAACATGAAGGGTAAAATTGTAAACAAATTTTTATATATTATTATACTGAAGCGCCCATAACAATAATAAAATGGACAGGAGTCCTCTAATTGGGTCACCCTCCAAAAGTGGAGTTCCTGTATGGATCCTCTTTCATTTTCTCTATTTCCCCTTTCTCTTTTTATAAAACATACCCAGATCCCAAAACCTGGAGCCCTGGAAAGGAAATCGTCAAATATAGAATTCGATTTTAAAATTAAGCCGTATTTGATCACATTACTTAAAAATTCAACTCTACTTTATGAACAATTATTCAAAATTATTATTGTTTGTAAACTAGAACCTATAGGTGTACATAAGTTTATAGAATGTAGTGTCTTTTACTACTTTTATTTATGTTTTTTTATTTTTTTATTTATGTTCATGCACTACTTGATTTTTCAATCCGGAAATGACGAGCATTTCAATCAATGGCATGATGAATCGTTTAGAGCATGTTTAAAGCTTCATGAATTGGAATATAGACTATAGATATTTTTTAAAAAGCAGTGTAATATTTCATTTTATATTTGTTTAATAAATTTTTAGAAACATTAGTGTACATTTTTTCATAAAGTAGATGCACTTTCTCTTTGTCTGATTCATAACCTGAGTTTGAGTATGATAATACATACAATTTATAGGAGAGAGTAATTCAACAGAGAAGGGAGGATATAGAGGTATTTGCATATTCTATATATGTATGTATTTATGTATGAGTGTTAGTACACACATATCCTATAAATACTTGACATAAAACCAACTTAACATAAATATGCACCGTGTTTTACACAATTACTATGATTTAAGACCTTTTGATTGATTTATGATATATATCATCTTTACTGATTAATTACTACAGAATTATGCACTTTATGGGTAGTTTATGTCACGGTTGTTGTTTGTTAATTTCATGTGGAATGTTGATAAATTTTTAGTGGATAAGAAGATAAGATATGGTTATATTGGCCATGAACAAAATACGATGACGTATGTTACTTCTGTCATCCATAATATGTGTTATTATAGTTAGAATTCATACATGTAGTTAATCCATAATTTCACATTCCCATTCCACAATAAACAACCAGAAAATGACATTTTCTATCACGTCTGAATACATTGGAACAGATTCATATACTACGGGCAATGGCTATGCTCACGACACATACTGATAGAGTTACTCATTTGCAATGCTTCTCGGTAGAAAAAATGTACCATGGACATTCTCATCTTGAAATTATTAAATTTATTTGGATAAAGATTCAAATATATCGGTACTTTACGAATTTGTTGTAAAAGATTATATTCTAGGCTAATTCCAATAGGAGTTTAAGAACACATGTATACTTATACATTTGTGCATATCTATTGCCTTACCAGTAAAATAAGAAAGTTTCCATGTTTTTCTTCCTTTCTCACCCTATCATAACTGTCTTTAGATATGATATAAAATCAGTTTGCATCTAAATGCAAATACCATGTATATATATAGTATACACCACATAAAAAAATATACATATACATATCTTATGCATGTAATATGTAATGGCCCGAAATTTTCGACTCCGAAAATTCCAAATTGTTAGAGAAAAAGAGAAAGAAGGTAGAAGAAGAACAGAACAACAACATCTCACATTCGCAGCGGATCAAAATATAATGTCAAAATAATAGCATTTTTATAAAGGAAAGATGTAATTGTTAAATTACATACATTCATTGGAGTTACAACCATTTACAAATAGACAGGATAGTTATATCAACATGTCCCGGACTACAACCAAAACAAACTCAAATATACAGCGTAAACTACATACGTTCCTGCCATCTAGCTCGCCTCCTGAGCTCCAGAACGTCCTTACCTGAAAATCTGTAATACTCGGTCTGACCCGAGCATTACATCAAAGTAACACCTGGGTCAGGCTGGAAACCAGCGTGAGTAAACCGATCTAACATGAAATACCAGGATATAAACCTTAATTGAATACCAAGGTAACTCGTACTTTTCTACGGGTTCTTAACTTTTTCAAATCAATTACTTATTACAGAATAATATCCAAGAGCTGTTACTCTAGTCAAATGTCCATGTTACTTAATCTATTCCATTCCAGCCTATTGATTTCACATATCGAATTTATAAAGAATTACTGAAGACTATTAATCGAAGTGGTTTCAGGTATTTGTTGATACCCGACCCCGGTCTCTTCGAATCCAACATCATCTTAAAAATAAAGCTGCTTAAGTTTAAACAATTCCATTTATATCCGGAATTACATATTTACATAGCCATTTATCACAGATAGACAAACCATATTATCACAGTTCAGTCTAAACATATCATATCACATAGCATCACAATCATTTATCAGAGATATCAAATAATCCAAGGCATACAATATCATTCAATCATTCGTAAGCAAGATAAGCTAGTCAAACCATTTCTAATTAATTTAAATAAATTAAATTAATTACTTCAATCACCTTTTTAATTCCTACTTGCTTAATCATTAATTAATTACAAACAAATTAATTAATCATCCTTTAATTATTATCTAAATTAATCATGCTTGATTAATTATCCTTTAATTACATTAAGTAATTAGCCTTTAATTAATTACAAAAATTAATTATTCTCCAACAATTCACATTAATTAACCTTTAATTGCCATCTTAATTAATTATTTATAATTAATTTCTTTAACCCTCAATTAATTACATTAATTAATCATTCTATAATCACTTTCTTTGATTAATTATCCTTAATTACGAATCAATTAATAACCAATTAATTAACTCATAATAAATTAAATTAGTTAACTACCCTTTTATCATTAATTAAATAAATAATTTAATTATTCTCTAATTACTTTATTAATTTAATTAATCCTTAATCATCCAAGGTCTTAATTAACTTAAGATAAACCATTTATCTTTATTTAATTTCTTAAAAATCTTATTCAATAACTTTAGAAAATAAATAATTTATCATTAACCTATAACTTAACTTAAACCTTTTAAGTTTAATTAATGATTAAACACATTTAAATCTTCTTTATTTAATTATATTGCTAATTAAATTTTAAATAACTTTAGGAATTAACTTACTAGGTTGAAATAAATTATACAACTTAATTAAATCAACATTTAAATAAACACCTTTATTTGAAATAATGATTTAGTAAATTATTAAAAGCTTAATTATGTTATCTTTAATATTTGAAACATGATCATTTTACCCGAGAAATCCTAGGGTTACTCGAACCAAAACCTGAGTTTTCTCACCTTTTTCCCAAGCTTCCTCCTCTTCTTTTTTTTAAAAAAAAAACTTGTTTAAACTTTTAAAACTGTTCTACTTAAAATCTAGAACAACACAGTCATAAAAAACTCGAAGACCCACTTGAGAAAATCAGCTAAAACCCCGAGTATCGCTTCGAGCAAAATTTCTTCCCAGATCCCATTTCTTCTTCTTCTTGTTTCTTTCTTCCACTTGCATGCCGTATCACGGTGCACCTGCACACCCACCTCCGACCTTCGCCGAGGCACCCACAAAGTCGACCCTGATCTATCCCAGTGCCCCTACCACTCAACTCTGACGAACTCGCCAGCAAACAAAATCGAACAGATCGACCTTACCTGGAACCAAGTTCGACCGGATAAAAATCATCCTCTCAATCGCATCCGATCACCGGAGGACACGCAACTCCACTCAGACCTCTTCCTTGCTCACCTTCTTCTTTTCACCTACCATCGATAGCCTCTAGGTCGCCCATGACAATGAAAATGCCCCAACCTCGGCATTGACCAAACGAACTCCTAAAACCCTATTATATCCTCGTCGCGCCTCCAGGGCAATGTATAAACCTACTGACTATTTTTCTCTTGATCATCGATCAACCAGCTACCTTCGACCCAATGCCCGATACTACAGAACCACGTGATTGTCGAAAACCGAACGAAACCTATTCTCTAATCAACTCAAAAATTCTCAGCAACCACTAATTTGAAAATATGGATTTTATTATCAAAATTCACCATTTTCAAAGACTAATCAAACTACATAAATGAGAAAATCAATTATTGAAGTCAAATTTTTGGTATGTTTGAGTTTTTTATTGTAATTCTTCTTTCAGTAAAAACTTCCTTCAAATTTAACTCAAAAATAATTTTAACATTTAGATCATGAAGATTCATACATGTTTTGTTTAAACATCACAGCCTATAGTGAAAGAGGGGGCTATGCGGTAGGATCGTGTAATATGGAATAACGGAATAGTCTAGGTAGATAAAGTAGGTAAATGCAAGGAGACACCAGGATTTTATACTGGTTCGGACCTCTAGTCCTACGTCCAGTTCCTAAGCTTCACTTAGAAATTTCGCTAACTAACTCCCTCACTTCACCCGGAGGAATAGATTTACAACTTATCCGAACAACCGAACGGGATTTCTTGCCTCAACTACCTAAGAGGACTTCAACTTAATTACTAAAATACAATATTTGACTTGTTGTGTTCTTGTCAACACTAATGAGTCTAATGTAGTACAATATTCCTATAATCTTATCCTCGAGAGTATGCAATGTGTTTGTGAAGATTTAGGAAATGTGAATTGCTATGAATCAAAAGAATGTTATAAACAAAACAGTGATTCAAGCAATAGATTGGTGATTGTTTTGAGAATATTTAGAGAATATGATCAAGAAAATAGTAAGATTAAAGCAAAAGAATTCGGTGAATTGAATGATGTTAGAATCATGTATTTATACTTGTAGAAGAGGTGCATTTGTTGTCAAAGGTTGCAAACAAGAGATGCTTCCATTTCCATTGGTGAATGGTTGCAACTCTTAGGAGGAAGAAGGTGTCCATTCATAAAAAATTCACAGGTTCAAATTCATTCGACTGAACAGAGAATTCAATCAACTAAAAATATGAAGTAAAATTTCCAGGAACAAATCAGTCGACTGTGCAGGAAGTTCAGTCGACTGAAACTGTGCATGTTTATATATGTGTACCAGTTTCAGTCGACTGGCCATTCCTGTTCAGTCGACTGAACTACTAAAATATGCACAGTGAAAGTTTACATAAAAATGAAGTTTATAAAATGTGTTCTAGTGTTTGTGCAAGCCTCTTGAGGATAGATTTTAACAATAAATCTAAACTAAGACCTATAAAAATCATACTTACGTTTAACCTTGGTCTTCATCGTTCTTTCTTTAGCTTTGCACATATATCTTCCTTTTTGTTGAAGCACATCGACATTGATCAAAATCTTCGCGTATCAACATTCTCCCTCTTTTTGATTGATGACAATACTGATTTATTCTAGAGATGTATTTACTTATTTTCTCCCTCTGAATGTATGTACTATCTTTTCTACAAAACAAAATTAGTACCATAGATTTTCTCCCCCTTTGTCATCGACAAAAAGGAAGAACTAACAACAGAAATATTTTATCAAAACAATTACTGAAGCATAGGGAATAGAAAATTTGCATAACCATGTCTTAAAAAAGTTAAAAATGTTGCGTCGAACAAGCATAAAATGGCTATTTATACAAGCCATAAAAAAGTTATAAATAAACATCAAACCATACTAAAATTACTCATCTTTATCCCAGTCATATGAACCTTCTCTTCCTCCTGTTGGTTCACGTATGACGGGTCCTCCTGTTGGTGGTCTGTACGCTTTTCCTCCTTGGCCACAACTAGCTCCACTTGTGCTGCTACTTGTGTGCTCTTCGGATGTCGTCCATGTAAACGTAGTTGCTGGACGTTTGCCGCGAGATGTCGAAGCAGTAGTGGTGCTTGAGCACGAGATTGCGTCCCATAGCTTGTTGAAGAATCCTTTGATTTTGTCAAGCTTGTGATCTACCTTTTTAAGACGAGTATCAATAATTTGTTGATTTCTTGATAATATCCCCAATGATTGGTTGGTGGTAAAGCTTGGGTCAACAAGACGAATTTCATCATCTTGCTCAACATGTTCTTCGTGGTGAGGTTGAGGAGGTTGTTGTTGTTGTTCTTGATGCCTCGCTTCCCATTCGGCGAGTGATATTATGCGAGGAGGTCGAGATGGGAGTTGCATTAGGCTTATGGTCCAGTGGTTAATTTGATGGACCATTGTATTCTCCGACTCGGGTAATGGCGTATCGACATTGAGGAGAAGGCGCATGATGTATTCTCCAAAATAGATAGTTCGCATTTTGTCATTATTAAAAGTGAGAAACTCATCAAGAATAAGTTGTACCCAATTGACTTGTATATTGCCAAAAATAGCATATAGAGCTCGATAATTAATTGGGTAGACAAGTTCGTACGAGCCCGTGCGTGGAGTAATTGTTCTCATTAGAGCTTTGTGGAGGATTCTTGCCATAGGTCGGAGAGAGGTGGACTTAAAATCTCTAATGTTGATATTATCATCCATAAATCGATGGTTTATGTTATCGCGTATTTGTGGATTGAATTCTATCTCATCTAGCTTTCTCTCAACATTTGGTGATTCTAGAATATGTGCTATTCTATCCAAGGAAAACCAAACTTTCTTTCCACATACCATACTCCAAACACTATTGTTTGGATTTCTTGGAGTTTGGTGTCCAAGATTAAGGTTAGCATAAAATAATTTGACCATTACATGATTTATGGCATGGTCATTTCTTTTCAAATCCAAAAGAGAAGTTAAACCTGCTTGATCGGTTAATGCTTGGATGTTGTAGGTTTGAAAGCTTTGGAAATCAACGAAGGAATGCTCTAAAATACGGGAATTCTTCATCTTATTCCATCTAGTGATAGCTACGCCATCATAGAGCCATTGCGCTATTTGAGTATCAAGTGGTTCGGAGGATGAAGAAGATGAAGCTCTTGATCTCTTTGGTGCCATTTGAGTGAGATTTGAGTGAATTTTAAGGAATTGGGGGCTAGGGTTTTGAAAATAATTGGGGAAGAAACTGTTTTGGAGAGTAAAAAGTGAATGGATAGGTTAAAAGTTGGTGGTTAAAAGGGGAAAGTTGCCTGGGAATCGGCATTCAGTCGACTGAATAGACTGTTCAGTCGACTGAATTGAAGGCCGAAAATTTTCTGGGCTGAATTCAGTCGACTGAACAGGGTTTTTAGTCGACTGAATTTTTATCTGAAAGTTTCTGTTAGTATTTCAGTCGACTGTGCAGAGGATTCAGTCGACTGAATTATAAAAAATTTGCTTTCTCCTTAAGTTCATTCGACTGAGCAGGGGGTTTCAGTCGACTGACCCATGTATTTTGTTGTTCTTTGTTAATTTTAACGTAAACACTTTATTCAAGGAAATAATTATAATTATATAGATGTAACACCATGAATAGATTTCAAAACTAACTATTTCTTAGGGGATGGAGTCGGATTTCCCTTCATTCTTCATATAATTTATATCCCATGAATTTTGACTATATTGAGGAGTCTTAGGAGACATCCAAGGATTCACAGGATCGACTGGTGTACAGTATAATGAAGATGGATCAAGTGAACTAACGGGGCGAGGTAGGGGTTCAACCACTTCGTTCTTTTTTGATCCACAAAAGCGTAAACCGATTTGCTCTAGGAAGCTTAATCGTCTAGCCGTAACTTTTTGTTCGAAGTATAATTCTCGTTGAAGATCTATTTGTTGTTGTTGAAAGTGATGAATTTTATCAATCTTTCTTTTTTGTATGGAGAAATAAAGAGTCCGCGTTTCGCTTTCTTGGATTCTGGTGTGTAGCCAGTACGATAATTGTTCCATTTGTAAACTGGCTCATGTGTCGGTGTTGGAGTGGGAAGTTTTGGAGATGTTGGAGTGTTATTGATTGAAGAGGTGATGTTGATCGGGGAAAAAGAGTTGTTGGACGACATTTTTATAATGAATTTTTTCAAGCTTTTATCCGTGAGAATGAGTTGTGAAAAAGAAATATTTTTCAGATATATTTATAGTAGGAATTTTCTAAATATATAGTGGTTATAATTCTTTAAATTTTTTCATCCACTTAATGATTTAATGGTTACCATAATTCAGTTAAAAATGTATGGTTTACAAATAACTATTATTTTATAATATATTTTGTAACATATTCGAAAAATAAATTGAAAATCTCTTTTTTTTCTTTATTCAGTCGACTGAGCATATAGTGTTAGTCGACTGAATTTTGTAGATTTTTCTAACTTTCTCATATGATAACTATGAAAGACATTATTCCTAACTCTCGTCGTAATTTTATGAAGGTGTTTTCTAATAGAGGTTTAGTAAATATATCGGCAATTTGATTTTCGGTAGAAATATGTTCTAAATTAATTATTCCTTTTTCGATATTGTCACGTAGAAAATGGTGACGAATATCTATATGTTTTGTACGAGAGTGATTAACCGGATTTTTCGATAAGTTTGTTGTACTTGTGGTATCACAGTAAATTGTAGAACTTGTTAAGTTTATATTAAAATCATTAAGTGTTTGTTGCATGTATATAACTTGAGTGCAAGCTAAAGTAGCTGATATATACTCTGCTTCGCAGGTGGAAAGCGAGACACAATTTTGTTTCTTACTAAACCAAGATACAAGTGATTTTCCAATGAAATGGCAAGTACCACTTGTACTTTTTCTATCTATACGAGATCCACCAAAATCAGCATCACTGAATGACACTAACTCAAATGGACACTCTTTTGGATAGAAAAGACCAAAATCTTTAGTATTGTTAAGATATCGCATAATTCGTTTTACCGCTCTTAAGTGTGATTCTTTAGGATTAGATTGAAAGCGTGCACATAAGCAAACACTCATCATTATGTCTGGTCTACTAGCGGTTAAGTAAAGTAAGGAACTTATCATACTTCTAAAAAAAATTTGATCTACACTTTTGCCATTTTCATCTCGATCGAGATGAGTAGTGGTACTCATAGGAGTGGGTTTAGTAGAAGTGTTCTCCATTCCAAAACGTTTAATTAGATTAGCACAATATTTTTCTTGGTTTATAAAAATTCCATTTGTTAATTGTTTAATTTGTAGTCCGAGAAAATATGATAATTCTCCCATATGAGATATTTCGAACTCATTGGTCATTATATTTGAAAATTCTTTACATAAATTTTCATTTGTTGAACCAAAAATAATATCGTCTACGTATATTTGAATTATTAAAACATCTTTGGTAGCATTTTTAATAAAAAGCGTTTGATCTACTTTTCCAATTTTAAATCCTGAATTTAATAAATAACTTTTAAGTCTTTCATACCAAGCACGAGGTGCTTGTTTAAGACCATATAGTGCTTTCTTTAATTTAAATACATGATCCAGATATTTTTCATGTATAAATAAAGGAGGTTGTTCTACATATACATTTGCTTTAATAAAACCATTTAAAAATGCACTTTTAACATCCATTTGATAAAGTTTAAAATTGTGAAAACATGCAAAGGCTAATAGTATACGTATTGCTTCAATTCTTGCAACGGGAGCAAAGGTTTCTTCAAAATCAATACCTACTTCTTGATTATACCCTTGTGCTACTAGTCTTGCTTTATTCCTTGTTATATTACCTTGTTCGTCTACTTTATTTTTGTAAATCCATTTTGTTCCTATTACTGATTGATTTTTAGCATGGGGAGCTAATTCCCAAACATCGTTACGTTCAAATTGAATTAATTCTTCTTGCATTGCGATAATCCAATAATCATCTGTTGATGCTTCTTTAGGATTTTTAGGTTCTATTGATGAAATAAAAGCTACATGACCCATTTGATTTAGTTGATTTCTTGTCCTAACTTGAGAATTTATTTCTCCTATTATATTTTGAGTTGGATGATCTCGTAATATTCTAGGAGGAGATCTTAGTTCATTATTACTATTTTCAAAGTTTGTTTCTTCTATATTTATCAATTCTTCATCATCTTTTATATTAAAATTTTTATTAAAATTTTCATCAAAAAATATATGTAAAGTTTCTTCAATTATGTTTGTTCGTTTATTAAATACTCGATATGCTTTACTTCGTTCTTAGTATCCTACGAAAATTCCTTCGTCGGCTTTTGGATCGAATTTTCCTAGTAGATCTTTTGTATTTAAAATGAAACATTTTGATCCAAATATTTTAAAATAAGATATATTTGGCTTTTTATTATTAAATAGTTCATAAGAAATATTTTTAGTTAATGGTCTAATTGATATTATATTTAATACATAACATGCAGTAGCAACGGCTTCTGCCCAAAAATGTTTTGGTAGAGAACATCCATTTAATAATGTTCTTGCGCATTCTTGTAATGTTCTATTATTTCTTTCTACAACTCCATTTTGTTGAGGAGTTCTAGGAAATGAAAAGTAATGATTTATTCCTTTCTTTTTACAAAAAGTTTCAAAAGCTTTATTTTCGAATTCGCCTCCATGATCGTTTCGAATATTTTTAATTTCAAATCTTTAGTGTTTTGAATTCTTTTGACAAATGTTTTAAAATACTCAAAAGTGTTACTTTTATTTTTCATAAAAATAGTCCATGTATATCTTGAAAAATCATCAACTATTACAAATACGTATTGATTATGATTAATGTATTGAACTTGTGTTGGTCCAAATAAATCCATATGTAGTAATTCTAATGGTTGTAAAGTCGAAATATTTTTCTTAGATTTGAAAGATGATTTCGTTAATTTTCCTTTTTGACAATCATCACAAAGATTATTTATTTTAAAGTTTATTTTGGGTAAACCTCTTACTAATTCATTTTTAGAAAGTTTTCTAATAGTTTTAAAATTTATATGACAAAATCTTTTGTGCCATAACCAAGGATCATTATCTTTGGCTAGTAAACACATACTTGTATTATGATTAATATTCATATTTAGAACATAAATATTTCTATCTTTATTTCCTTCAAAAACAAGATTTTGATTTTGATCATAAATACTACATTTATTATCCGAGAAAGTTATTTTAAAACCTTTGTCACACAGTTGACTTATGCTAAGTAGATTATGTTTTAAATTTTCAACTAATGAAACATTTGTTATAAAAGGTAAATTTGATGTACCGTAATTGTTCACATCTCCTTTGCCAATGATATAGCCTTTTGAATTGTCTCCGAAGGTAACTGAGCCACCATCAAAGTATGTGATGTTTGTAAGCATATCTTTGTCTCCGGTCATGTGTTTTGAACAACCACTGTCTAATATCCATTTCTTCTTTTTGAGTGGGATCTGAAAATAAATATGAAATTATTGGTACCCACCTTTTAATAGGGTCCTAAAATGTTAGAGTTTAGGAAACCAAACCCAATTTGGTTTAGTATCCTTTTATAAATATAGTTTTCATTATGGTGAACATTATCCGTAAATGTTTTAATATATTTATTTCTTATTAATACATTGTTAGTCTTTGGTACCCAAATTTTAACTACCTTGTTTTTTCTTTTAATAGGTTTCTTTTGCAATATTTGTTGTTTTGAATCAACATTCCTATTAAGTTTTATATTTTTCTTATTAGGAATTTTTGACTCTTTTTTATAACCTAAACCTTGTTTGTTTGAAGATGTTTGAGAATTTTCTAATATCTTAGATAAATTTTCCCTTCCTTTGTTAAAGTTAGAAACATTTTTAGTGATGTTATCTAATTTAGCTTGAAGACTATTATTTTCTAATTCAACACGTTTAATCTTTATTTTTAACTCGTGATTTTCAGAAACGGGTACATCATTCTTTTTCTTTTGAGTTTCAATTTCTTGACTTAAAAGTGATAATTGAGTTTTCGAATTTGAATAAGATTCTTGAACTTTTTCAAGTTCTTCTTCAAGAATTTTCTTTTCATCATTTAACATATCTCTCTCAAACTCAGCTTTGTTTTGATTTTCACGAATTTCCTTAATTTTCTTTTTAAGAATTTTTATTGTGCTTAAAAGTTCAGTGTTTACTTCAATTAAATCATCGAAAGTTAAATTACTCACCTCAGAATCTTGAGCCATGAAGCATACATTTGCCTGTTCATTGTCGCTATCACTATCATTTTCAGATGAAGATGAATCTGAATCGTCCCCTGTTACAGAAAATGCCTTCTTTTTGAATTTATCCTTCTTGTTTTTGTTGTTGAAGCTTTTCTTATTTTCCTTCATTTGTTCTTGACAATCTTTTTACATGTGTCCTTTCTTGTGACAATTGAAGCATTCTATATTTGAGGATGAAGGTTTGTTCAAGAAATTCTTTTTGAATCCATTTTTGTTTCCTTTTTTATACTTTAAGAATTTACTGAAAATTTTGGCTATAAATGTTAGATCCTCATCTTCAGACTCTGATTCTTCCTTTTCCGCATGAAAAGCAACATTCTTTCTTTCTTGAGCTTGATCTTTCTTAGCTTGCATATTTACTTCATACGACATAAGATTTCCAATCAATTCTTCTGGTTTCATTGTAGATAGATCATTTGCTTCCTCGATTGCTAGTACTTTTCTCTCCCATTCATCAGTGAGTGAATTTAGAACTTTAGACACAATGTCAAAATCCGTGTATCTTTCTCCTAGTCCGATTAGAGCATGATGAATGTCTTGAAATCTTGAGTACATGCCATTGATGGATTCATTTTGTCGCATTCTAAAGTTTTGGAATTGATTTTTCAGCACGGATATCTTTGTTTGTTTAACCTTGTTTGTGCCTTCATGTATGACTTTAAGTGTTTCCCATTTCTGATTTGCAGTAGTACATATGCTAACACGATTGAACATTTCTATCCAGGGCGCAAAATAGCATATTCATAGCTTTGGCATTTGCACTAGCTTCATTCTTCTGACTTTGTGTCCATGTAGGATAAACGGTCGTGGGTACAACAAACTCTGCTTGAGTAGCATTCCAGGCTTCGAAACTTGTTGTTTGCATATAAATCCTCATCCTTGTAGCCCAATAGTTGTAGTTTAGTCCATTGAATATGGGGGGTCTTTGGGTAGATTGTCCTTCCGCAAATGTAGAACTATTGGCAGATGTTGTGCTTGTACTTGCGTTATTTTCCATATTATCAATATGTCTAATAACGGTGTTATGGTTATAGGACAACCTTGCTTTGATACCAATGGAAAGAAGGGGCTATGCGGTAGGATCGTGTAATATGGAATAACGGAATAGTCTAGGTAGATAAAGTAGGTAAATGCAAGGAGACACCAGGATTTTATACTGCTTCGGACCTCTAGTCCTACGTCCAGTCCCTAAGCTTCACTTAGGAATTTCACTAAATAAATCCCTCACTTCACCCGGAAGAATAGGTTTACAACTTACCCGAACAACCGAATGAGATTTCTTGCCTCAACTACCGAAGAGGAATTCAACTCAATTACTAAAATACAATATTCGACTTGTTGTGTTCTTTCAACACTAATGAGTCTAATGTAGTACAATATTCCTATAATCTTATCCTCGAGAGTATGCAATGTGTTTGTGAAGATTTAGGAAATGTGAATTGCTATGAATCAAAAGAATGTTATAAACAAAACAGTGATTCAAGCAATAGATTGGTGATTGCTTTGAGAATATTTAGAGAATATGATCAAGAAAATAGTAAGATTAAAGCAAGAGAATTCGGTGAATTGAATGATGTCAGAATCATGTATTATACTTGTAGAAGAGGTGCATTTGTTGTCAAAGGTTGCAAACAAGAGATGCTTTCATTTCCATTGGTGAATGGTTGCAACTCTTGGGAGGAAGAAGGTGTCCATTCATAAAAAATTCGCAGGTTCAAATTCAGTCGACTAAATAGAGAATTCAGTCAACTGAAAATATGAAGTAAAATTTTCAGGAACAAATTCAGTCGACTGTGCA
This sequence comes from Allium cepa, assembly GCA_030765085.1. Lineage (NCBI taxonomy): Eukaryota > Viridiplantae > Streptophyta > Magnoliopsida > Asparagales > Amaryllidaceae > Allium > Allium cepa. Next base: position 23,307,987 of record CM060938.1, on the reverse strand, counting down.
GGAAGTTCAGTCGACTGAAACTGTGCATGTTATATATGTGTACCAGCTTCATTCGACTGGCCATTCCTATTCAGTCGACTGAACTACTAAAATATGCACAGTGAAAGTTTACATAAAAATGAAGTTTATAAAATGTGTTCTAGTGTTTGTGCAAGCCTCTTGAGGATAGATTTTAACAATAAATCTAAACTAAGACCTATAAAAATCATACTTATGTTTAACCTTGGTCTTCATCGTTCTTTCTTTAGCTTTGCACATATATCTTCCTTTTTGTTGAAGCACATTGTCATTGATCAGAATCTTCGCGTATCAACATATAAGAGACTATATGATGAGATTTTGATTTTTGAATCTCATTTTTTAGTCTATATAACCAACAGAGACCTTTGTATATGAGTATATAGACATGCACACTCAATCCATTCATATTCATATACATGCAAGCATCATACACATTCATGTAACATCTATCACAACATTGTTACATATATTATTCACAAGCATCAAGATTTTAAACTGATTTAAGTTTTGGAAAGGGGTGTTTACTCACTGTCTTAGACAGCAGAGAACAGGGAAATAGACTTCTTCTTTTGATCTGGTGCCTGATGTTTGAATTCAAATTACTTGATTTATGATTATCTTGAGCTACTAGCTTTGATCGGGTTGAAGTTTGAATAAGTTAAGGCTATTGTTGTTTTTGTTTTTAATTTTAATTCCTCTGGTTTTGGTGTTGGAAAATGAAAGATGAAGAAAGAAAATGGATTTGAGAAAGTGAAAATGAATTTGCAGCCTTATTCTTTAAACACTTAATCTATATATTTCCATTAAAAGAAACTAATGCCACTTGTTAACTATGCATATAACCTTAGCTACAAATGTTAATTCATGCATTACAAGGTTTCCAAATGTTTAAACCTTTATTTATATATTTCTTATATTTTATAGGTTATGAATTATGAATTATATTTTTTTATTAATTACTATATGTCTTTGTATTAATTTTTATGTGTTATATTTATTATTTACCTTCATGCTTATATATATATATATATATATTTAAAGAAAGTATGAAGTTTATTAAATTCTATTTTAAACTTGAGCTTTAATACTTTAACAAATAAATATATACATATACTATCTTTGTTGTTATAAAAATATAGAATTTATCTTCAATAGCTTTGAAAATTAATATTGAACTTAAACTATAGCTAACCATTTACAACATATACACACACGCACGCACGCACACACGCACATATATATATTATAATAGAAAACATATTTATTGTAAAAGATAAATTTTTCCAAATTGAATAATTATAAATGAAGATCATTAAACAAATATTGTCAAATTTCAATAATTATAACAAGAGATTATTAAATAAATATGTATCCAAATATTTATAATTCAGCATTTATATAATTCAAATTCATCTATATACATATCCAGATATATGTATCAGAATTTTATTTGCCCAATTTACAAATTTGTATTTTAATAAATTAAATCCTGTTAATTACCAATTAACAGATGTCCAAAATATGGGTTACACATTCCTCTCCCATTGAATCACTTCGTCCTCGAAAAGAACGAAGCCAGAATTTATTCAATACTTAAAATCAGATAAATCATTCTTTGCTCATTTTTAAAACACTTTAAAATCTATATAATGTTACCAGGAATAGTTTTTATAAAAATACTTTTATAACTCGATGTCTCAATAAGTCCATCCTTGTTCTTATAAAAATTCGACCATACGTTGATCAGGCGTAAGACTGAAAATCTATAAGTACTTGGTAAACTCGTTTCCAACACCCAGTGAAAATACTTGGAAAAATATTTTGGTGAAAATATTGTTTGCACCAAAATTGGTCACAACACTCTTCGGGAGTCATTGAAGAGACAACAGTGAAGAATGTAAATTCAAAAACAGATATTATCTAACAAAAACTCCAATCAACAGCAAAGTAAATGCGTAGACAAGCGATTTATAGTGGTTCGGCGTGTTGCCTACGTCCACTGTGAAGTTTTTTGATGTTTTACTGATCTCTTTCAATAGATACAAGTTGTTATAGCGATCAACAGCAAGTTACAACTGGAAATTCGAAATCAACAGCTAATTATGATGTAGGATGGTGGAGATCTCGATCCGGCAGGGTCTGGACGCTTCAGAGTCGAAAGATCCCTTTTCTGTTGGCTCTGGGGCTCTATTTATAGGCGTAGGCTGCTGATATTTCGCTGAAGACTCGGGAGACCACTTCTGACACGTGAGGGGGCCCACACGCCCAGCCTTAGGAAATTTGGGCCCACTTTGGCATCGGTTCGAACTCCATTCGAACCGATCAAGAATTCATCCAATCGAGGTGAAATTTGGCGTGGACACTCTTCGACATGAATGCAAGCTTCTGTGAAAATTTCGTGGCATTTGGATCAGTGGATTGAGAGATATGATGGATTCGAGATGGGGTTTACTACATGGCTGTTTGGTTCGAAACCATCCAATCGAATCGATGTTTCGAACCGATGGTGGCACGTGCCTCCGTGGTGACATGGAGCGCAAAATTCGAACCGACCCGGTCTTCACTCCAAGTTGACTGCTTCGACTCCATATATCTCGACGCATTCGAACCGATGAAAGACACGTCATCATGGTTAGTTGACCCAGCGGGTTCGAACGAAGCTACACAGATTGGTTCGAACAAGGCTTCTTTGATGGGTTCGAACAAGGCTCCTTTGATCGGTTCGAACAAGGATTCTTTGGATGGATACGAGCTTTGCAACCCCTCTATGGACACGAGGTCCACCGATACGAACTAGATGTGTTCGAGGTTGATGGATTCGAACCGAGGCACTCCGATGGGTTCGAAGTCCATCGATTCGAAGGTGATCGGTTCGAATGCTGTTTGACGATGGGTTCGAAGACACCTACCTCGATGGGTTCGAAACCAGTGCTTTCCCCTTCAAGTTGAATCAATCATAACTTGAGCGTATGAACTCCGATTGACTCAAAATTTGAGACGAAGGCTTCTATAGTCTTTCTTGTCTTGTCCTATCAATTGTAGCACAATTCAGACTCGGACAAAATTCAGCGATATCCATAGCGAAATGAAGTATGACCAATCTCTGATACGAACTATCCTTTGTTTTCGATCGATCTTTTGGTATCACGGCTTTGCCAAAAAGCGGGATAACATTTTGCCTCCCAAAGTACGTCTTGTGGGAACATGACGTGCTTTGAATAGCTGCAATTTCTCTCTGAACAATCATTGCTCCCTTTTTTGTTGAGACTCGTACTCTGTATTGCTGTAACCTTGCGTTGATATGATTGATTGCTGCGTAATAGCGCTTAGCCGTTGGCTGTTGCATTTGTAACAAGATGAGTGCTCGATCCCTGTAAATGTTTAAGATCGAATGTTAGTTTGACATATATGCACATATGTGCGTTTTGACCCTTGTTGACGTCGTGCGTTGACGAGTCGTTGTCAGTTTGGTTTGCTATTGAATTTCGTATGGATTCTCTCCTGAACCGATTTGGAAATTCGATTTGAGACAACGCTTGATGGTTGTTTTGGAAGGTTCCTTCGTATCGATCCCCTCCTGAGCCGATGTAGAAGGTTGAAGGAAACGACTCTGCGTTGCGTGAATGTAATGTTTCGAACCGATGTGTTGGAACATTGATGGGTTCGAAATCTACATTCGTATGGATGGAGTATACTTGTGTTGTGATGGGTTCGAAACTAACATTCGAACCGATGTGAAAGGATGGATTCGAACTAGTAGTTCGTTTCGGTAGGTTGTGGATGGAGTTGCGAACAGGGGCTTCGAATTGATGTGCCCACTGCGCGTTTCGCATCGATGCAACTCGTTGTCCTGCTGTGTACTTCGTATCGATGAAGTGTGAGGGTAACACCGAACCCACAAGGCATTAGGCAAATGGCTTCGAATGGAGGTTTCGAATCGATCCGCGCTTTGACTGGTTGCGACCGGTCAAGTCTACCGGAAGGGGAATCGCCTCGGTTGCTCTCGAGGCTTCATATAAACAGCAGAGGGTTTCACTTTTTTCACTTTTTACTTTTTTAACTTTCACCTTGCTTTTACTGTGTTCTGCATCGTCTCGAAGCTTCAAAGGAGAAAACACTGTGTCGCGTCATCGAATCAACCAAGATTCAAGTCTTCAATCCCTCGAATCCATCATTCTCGTTCAAACTAGGTAACTAGCCTCGAATCCAAACGGCAAAGCCATTTCGAACCTACCTTTTCCCCATCGATTGATCATTCTGGTGATTGGTAAAACTAGATCTGGTTTGGGGAAGCTTCGAATCGATTAATGGACTTGTGTTCGAATCGATGATGGTGCATCATTCTTCTTGGCTTTCATATCGATCCCTGAGATGACTTTATGGGTTGACACAGTTCGTACCGATTGGCTCCCTTTGATGGGTCTATTCGAATCGATGGATTCAAATCCATTAGTTATCCTTTCGAAGTTCTCAACTTTACATCGATACGGAGGTTATCGATTCGAACGTGATCGATGTTAAGTTGAGGGTTTCCTTATCGGTTCGAACCAGTCAACCAAAGATCGATTCGAAGTCATCCTTCATTGATCGATTCGAACATGACACCTGATTATCGATTCGAAGCACGCCTTTCTGCATCGATTCGAAGTGGTGTTAGGATGGGTTCGAATGAGTTCCCTGTGATCGGTTCGAACCCTCTATGATGGATACCAAAGTTTGACATTTTCTAAGCATAATTCCGGCGAGCTTCATCCTTGTATATTTGGACTTGATAATCACACTGCATACTTGACTACCTTTCAAAGCTCGTCGATGGAACCAAAACAACTTCTACCCAAATCAAATTCCATCATACAAATGGTTCAGCGATGACGGTCAGCGATGACGGTCATTATAACTAGGGAAATTAGCTTTGTCGTTTGCATATTTCCTTTAACTCTGTGACACTTATTCAAGTAATGCATGGCACTGTACAGCATACATTCATACACTTTGCACTGGGGAAATGCACGGGTTCTTTGGCGTCTAACGATGGTTTCTCATGAGTTAGCTAGTTATGGAACCTTCAAGTTCACAGCAGCAGGGGATTCAAAGCAGAGTTACCCCGAGACTAGTGGTTCCAGATATCGAACCTGAGATCATCGGCCCAGCTCCGAACGAACTTCCCAACGCGTCTTTCATTGCCAATCCGTCGGAATCTGTTCAGTCCAATATTTCTGAAGATATGTTGGGGAGAATATGCCTGAGGCACGGCCTGTCACTGGATGACATGTTATTGCCAGGGCCAAATGATAGACCACACAACCCGCCGGAGGGATATACAACATATAATCGCCACGCGTGCGCGGCTGGGACGCTTCCTCCGTTCAACGAGTACATAAGGGAAGTGTTGGCTTTCTTGAGGATCGCTCCATCTCAACTACACCCAAACGGATATGCTTCCATGAATAGTTTATTCATCGTCTTCATGGAGTACCTCCATAGACCTCCGATCCCGACCGAGATCAGATATCTATTTAATTTCAAAACTCGAGGTGATTACCCCTCCTTCACATTTCTGGAAGCGGTGAGGAATTGCCAAGTGGTCACTGGGTCCTGGACCAGGTTGAGCTATTACAGGACGGAATGGTACTATGTTAGGTGTCCTCCGGGGTTTGCCCGGCGATGGTTATTCAGACGTGAGTGTAACTGAGTTATCAAGTAATTATTAAGGAAATTGCGGCCAAAGTGAAACTTATGTTTTTTCTCTTTTTTACAGCGACGATTCAGCGACCTGAGGGCGAGCACTTTAAGGAGATGGTGCGAGTACTCCGGGGAGTCCCGAGCGAAGATAGGGATATCGAGTGCTTTTGACCGACAGGAATCTCCGGACTTACGGGTTGATTGAACGAGGGCAGAGCATAAAGTTTGAGGGGGAATTAAGGACCGTTTCGAAGAAGCGAATCAAGCACAAGAAGCCCAAAGTTACTATAGCCGAGGAGGCTGATTCTGAAAGAACTCATACTGACGATGAGCCGTTGTTGGAGCCTACAGACGTGGTTCAGGATGTTGAAGAGCAAAGAAAAGGCAAGGCAGCCGTCGTCACGTCAACTAAGAAGGGGAGATGGAAATCGGTTGTCACGTCCCGATCCTCTCCCGGAGTTAGAATTTCTGAGATGTCTCCTCCACGAACTGAAAGTCTTTACGAAGGGCTTACCGATCTTCCAATCCCGGATGATGTGTCTTTTCAACATGATGCCGGGTTGGAGGAGTTCCATCGTACTCTAGAATTGAGCGAGCCTTTTATTACTAGCTCAGCCAACACTTCTGGTTGGTCGGGGGGAATACATATTCACACACATTTCACGACACTACATAGCCCTGAGTCCTAGGTCATCGGTTTCGAGAAACCACTAACTTTATTCTCATTTCGCTTTGTGGATATTATGACTGGACGCGGCTCGATATTAGGGAGCCTACGACATGCTCGCAAATCTTCCTCATATTACGAGTCACAACAGAGAGAAAAAGATAGGGATTACGATCGCAGGTACTCCGGGTATTCTAGCCAAGAACGGAGAGATAGGGATTACAGACATCGGTCTCGATCGCGCACTCCTCCTCCAAGAGTTCCTATACAACCTCCTGTCCATGTTTCTCGTCCTTCCGATTCCTCGCACTACCAGTCGGTCTCTCAATCTTCTAAGCATGAATCTCGCCATCCCAGATCTGAGGCAATGTCTCCAATAGTTGCGGAACAACCTCCTACTGAAATTTCGGGGGAAGGAGCAAACAGGCTTGCTCAACTGAAGAAGGACTTTCCAAATATTTGCTTTGATAACTACATTTTTCCTCTTTACTTGAAAAGAATCCCGCCGGAGGCCGAGAAGACGGCGCACGATTATGTGCACGACTTTTATGCCCAATACAGAGCGTGGTACAAGGCGGCCGAGAAAGCATCGTCATTGGCCTTTGAGCGTGGGGCCACCATCGAGAAATTGCAGGCTGAATTAGCTCAAAAGAGCCGTATTATTGATGTGCTAAACACTGAAGCTGAATCTTCTCGGAAATATGAAATGGAGGCTATCAAAAAGGCCGACGAAGCCCAAGCAACGATGGATAGGATGAAACGTGAGCACTATGCCACGCTAGAGGACATGGGCCATCGAAACACCCTGGTCACTGCAGAGAGGGACGCAGCCCTGAAGGAGTTAAACGAGCTTAAGTCCAAATTCGCCGAAATCGCCAAGGATAGGGATGATGCGAATAATGCAGCCTAGGAGGCGTGTGAACAAGCCATGATTCTCCGGACTGAACGGGATGCAGCAGTAGCCAAGGTCCAGGCGGTTGAGACGGAGGTTGAGGAGAAAGTTCATCAAGCAGAGGCCAGGCTGGAGGCCGACATAGAAGATTTGCTCATCACTTACAATGCCAACGTGTTGAGACACCGAAATTTGGCCCGGCTCCAAGATTACTCGATACACCTCCACAGCGCTTGGGGTCAATTGGTTGAGGAAGAAGAGGAAGCACGCCCGGGTGAATCGGTCGACCGATTCAAACTTGAAAACCGGCTGCTGACAGACGATGAGAAGAAGGTCCTTCATGACGCTATTATCGCTCATGAGAAGGAGATGATTGGTGGTCGATCTCTGGAGGTTGGAGAGGGATCAGGTGTCGAGCACCACTCTACTGTTACTGAAATCACCGCTCCACCTTCGTTAGTGCCTGTATCTGTGGTCGGTTCACAATCTGTTCCTGCTTATGACCCAGAACAGCCGCGGTTATCTCCCATTCGGGAGCACGTCTCTGAGGCCGTCCAACCGTCAACGAATCAAACTGAGAAAGGTACTTGAATACATCTCAAGTGTGTTTCTATTAAAGCGTTTGTTTTGAAGTGATTGCTTATATCCTCTTCTCCTCTTTGTTCAGTAACCGAAATTACTCCGACATCTTCGGCTCAGGAGTTTATTCAAGGGCAAAAAGCCATCACCACTGAAACAACTGTCGTGACGACGGCAGTGTCTACTGAGGTGGCGCAGGGGAGATCCTTATCTCTTGACGAACAGATGGTGAGCGAGCTGCTTGGTCAATAGGGTGATCCCTTTACAGACTTTCCATTTATCATTAGTGACCTCCCGCCAACCTCTAGCTCTTCAATGCAGATTGCGGATGCCCCCAGCCAAGCCCAAACGATTCTTGATGAAGAGATCTTGGCCGAGATTCATGCAGAATTAGAAGCGGCGGGGCATAGTAGCGGTGTTGGCGGCAGTACGGCGGCGCATAGCTCAACGCCTTTAAGGACAACAACATCGGGTGGCACTATCCCATCTTCCATCGTGGGTCCGGTCCCTCCTACTCCTCCGGCAGGAAGCCTTCATGTAGATTCTAGCTCAGAGGAGTACATTAACATTATGCCCCCTGCCGAAGAGCAGCCACCAGAGAGGAGGCCGTCCAAACGAAGGATCTCCGTTCCTAGTGATTCTGATGACGAACCACTGATAAGGAAGCCAAGAAAGAAGAAATAGATCGGCCTTCCAAACAGATTTTTTGGTAGATAAGAACTTGTTTTCGTTTTTTGTTATTAGGCCGTGTATAGATGCAGGTTCGGCCCCCGCTAGTAGGGATTCTTTTTTGGGAGAACTTATTTGCATGTAAGTCCTTGTCTTCAGTTAGTTGAAATAAAATTTAGTTTCTTTGTTTCAGTTCTAGTATTATTTGTGCTTAAGTGTTTGTAGTGCTTTCAGTCTGGTGTACTTGTGGTGTTTTTACCGTCAAGTAGGGTTCGTTTCATTTGCCAAGCTTGAGAATCTTGGTCACAAGTTGTGATCGATGAATAATCGAACTTCGGACATTGTATCACTTTGGTTAGCGATTAACACTTAGCTTTTTTGCCCCCTAGTCTCGGGGAATAACATTTGTGTTATGGTGGTTGAGTGCGTTTATTGCAAACCTTAAGCACATGTCCACATTCTGGGGACTTAAGATAATTTGAGATCGATAATCCGGTTCGCACTTCGGGAATCCGAGAGTTATCGATGTTTGTAACATGGATCGTACTCCGGGGACCTGGAATTAATGTTCATGCTCCACTTCATGCTCTGGGAACTTGGAGTTAGTATTGATATTTCAGTTCACACTCCGGGAACTCTGACTTGGTATTTGTGCCCCAAATCACACTCCGGGAATTTGGAGATAGCATGTATGTTTGGATTCGCGCTTCGGGAACCTGTAATTTATGTATATACTCCATTCACGTTCTGCGAAGTTGGAGTTAGCCACTGGATGGTCAGTCACATCTATGTGGGCTTTTCAGGAGTCCGTTCACACTCTGGGAACGATGGATTCGACGTTTATACTCCAATCCACGCTTTGGGAAGTTGGAGTCCGTTCGCACTCCGGGAACGAATTGTTGAATGTTTATACTCCAATTCACACTCCGGGAACGAATTGTTGAATGTTTATACTCCAATTCACACTCTGGGAAGTTGGAGTCCGTTCGCGCTCTGAGAACGAATTATTGAATGTTTATACTCCAATTCACACTCTGGGAAGTTGGAGTCCGTTCGCACTCCGGGAACGAATTATTGGTAGGACTGTCGTGTGTTGGTCCAGTTCAGCCTTTGGTGCGTTGGCTTGCCCCCGAGCTGGGGTTTCACTTAGTGAGAGGCCGATCGTAGCACAGTCACTCGCTATTTGAATAAATTCCATTGTTTGATGGAACTTAGATCTTCGTGTGGCGTGATTGTTGAACGTTGTATTCGATGAATCACGGCTCTAGCTTGAAAAGATAGTATTTTATTGCTGAAATAAGAAAATATGGCAAAGTCGGTGCCTTATTACAAATTCAAATTTCAGAATGTAAAGGAAATTGAAAAGTATTCATAGATTGAATGAGCCTGTCATGTGTGACAGTGACGAAGGTCTTCGTTGTTCCAGGCTCCTGAGTAAGCTGGTCCGCCACTGATGGCGTTTATCACCAATCTTCCACGGGGACAAGTCGAGTCCTCCTGTCTCGGTCGATTGGGTTCATTGTTTTGATTTGATGGGCCCGCTTCTCTGGGCTGCGGCATCCGCACAAACTGTTCCAGTTTCCTTTCTCTGATCAGTTTTTCTATGAGGTCTTGTAAGTGAAGACACTCGTTCGTATTGTGCCCGTAGCTTTCATGGAACCTGCAAAACTTCCCTGTCTGGATTTATCTCTCTGACGACGGTCTTGGTGCAGGTTTTTGATATTGAATCGTATCACAAGTTTGTAAGTACAAGTCCTCCAGTGATGTATTCAGAGGAGTGTAATTGTCAAACATTGGGTTCTTGCGCTGCGGGCCAGGATTTTGATCTCGTTTCCTGGTTTGATTCACGCTCTCTCTTCGTCGAGCTTGTTTGTTTCTGACATTCAACTGAACTTTTCCGAAGCTCTCACCGGACAGTTTGATAGCAACATTGCTTTGGATCCCTTCCGTACTTGGCCCGGCATCGGTTTGCTTCCTAAACTGTTTCGCATCTTCTCGTCTCAGGAATTGAGCCGCTTTGGCATGAAAACGGTCCAACGATGCGGGTGGTTTTCTAGCTATCCAGTTGCCAAACTCAGAATCGGGGTCGATCCCTTCAGTCAACGTCATAAGGATGGAGTTATCGTTTGGATTGCTGATCTCTACACATGCGGTATGGAATCTCTCCAAGTATTTCCTAAGCGTCTCTCTAGGAGCTTGGGTGACGCTGGACAGAGTGTTGACATCTTTTGGCCTTGCGACGTGCATGCAGAATTGCTCAACGAATTTTGTGGCTAACTGGTCGAATGAAGAGATGGATCAAGGTGGCAGTCGGGTGAACCACATGGTAGCGATGCCCCCCAAGGATATGGGGAAACTACGACATTTCACTGCATCGTCAGCTCTGGAAGCAGTCATCGACCATTCATATTTTAGAATATGTTGGTTGGGGTCGGAGTTTCCCTCGTACATGGGTAGAGTCGGCATTCGAAATCGCCGTGGGGGTTCGGCGGTATGGATATCATTCGTAAAAGGAGTGTGGCTTCGGGAGACTCCCCAATCGTCATTTGTGAATCCCTGGCTTTCACGGATCGTATGACGTATCATAGTTGAAAGATCCGGCATTTTCGCCGGAGTATGATCACGTTCCATACTTTGGGTTTGAACCGGGTATCGTCGACGCTCCAAGTCTTGCCTCCTTGGCTCATAATCCTCCGGGACGTACGGTTCAGGAGTACGTCCGCTATGACGATGGTCCAGGTCCGACTGATCTTGGGCGTCGACCCCTGGTTCAGCCGCAACGTTAGTGGTGCGATACTCTGTGGTGCGGTGAGGAACGACACCTCCTCGGGAGGAGGGTCCGGTTTGAAAACTGGCCGACGGACCAACTCTCAGTTGCCCGACGGTCAACACCGGTTGATTTCCAGTGACTGGCATGCGACTCCCATCTAGTTGGGGTCGTGGTGATCGATTGTGGTAATCAGAAGATGAAGAACTTTCGCTGGAGGAGCGAGAAGCATGATCTCTCGTGGATCTCTTTCGTTTCTGGCGATCCAGCTTGTTGATTAGCTCAGCCTTAGCGCGTAGCTGTTCTTCTAGTTGCTGCCGACTCTGGGTCATCTCTTGGAGTAGCGACTGCAACTCTTGTCGGGTAACCGGACCTGACGGTTCCGAGTGGCCAGCAACATCATGATTAGATGAAGGTAGTGGTGCAGGATTCTGTCTATCCTGCTCTTCTTGGCTGACAGCGTTTGAGGTGGTTCTTGTGCTAACCATCTCGAAGGCTGAATTCCTTTCCTAGACTTTGTGAAAATCTGAATGGAAGGGAAGGAAGTTGTATTTGATGACTTAGATATCTCTCTTAGATTTATTCAATCCGGTATCGATGACAGATCCAAAGAGCAGGAGAAAATCTGGGTTTTCTCGGTGAAAGCACCAAAGTGTTTGCACCAAAATTGGTCGCAACACTCTTCGGGAGTCGTTGAAGAGATAATAGTGAAGAATGTAAATTCAAAAACAGATATTATCTAACAAAAACTCCAATCAACAGTAAAGTAAATGCGTAGACAAGCGACTTATAGTGGTTCGGCGTGTTGCCTACGTCCACTGTGAAGTTTTTTGATGTTTTACTGATCTCTTTCAATAGATACAAGTTGTTATAGCGATCAACAGCAAGTTAAAACTAGAAATTCGAAATCAACGGCTAATTATGATGTAGGATGGTGGAGATCTCGATCCGGCAGGGTCTGGACGCTTCAGAGTCGAAAGATCCCTTTTCTGTTGGCTCTGGGGCTCTATTTATAGGCGTAGGCTGCTGATATTTCGCTGAAGACTCGGGAGACCACTTCTAACACGTGAGGGGGCCCACACGCCCAGCCTCAGGAAATTTGGGCCCACTTTGGCATCGGTTCGAACTCCATTCGAACCGATCAAGAATTCATCCAATCGAGGTGAAATTTGGCGTGGACACTCTTCGACATGAATGCAAGCTTCTGTGAAAATTTCGTGGCATTTTTATCAGTGGATTGAGAGATATGATGGATTCGAGATGGGGTTTACTGCATGGCTGTTTGGTTCGAAACCATCCATTCGAATCGATGATTTCGAACCGATGGTGGCACGTGCCTCCATGGTGACGTGGAGCGCAAACTTCGAACCGACCCGGTCTTCACTCCGAGTTGACCGCTTCGACTCCATATATCTCGGCGCATTCGAACCGATGAAAGACACGTCATCATGGTTAGTTGACCCAGCGGGTTCGAACGAAGCTTCACAGGTGGGTTCGAACAAGGCTTCTTTGATGGGTTCGAACAAGGCTCCTTTGATCGGTTCGAACAAGGATTCTTTGGATGGATACGAGCTTTGCAACCCCTCCATGGACACGAGGTCCGCCGATACGAACTAGATGGGTTCGAGGTTGATGGATTCGAACCGAGGCTCTCCGATGGGTTCGAAGTCCATCGATTCGAAGGTGATCGGTTCGAATGGTGTTTGACGATGGGTTCGAAGACACCTACCTCGATGGGTTCGAAACCAGTGCTTTCCCCTTCAAGTTGAATCGATCATAACTTGAGCGTATGAACTCGGATTGACTCGAAGTTTGAGAGGAAGGCTTCTATGGTCTTTCTTGTCTTGTCCTATTAAATGTAGCACAATTTGGACTCGGACAAAATTCAGCGATATCCATAGCGAAACGAAGTATGACCAATCTCTGATACGAACTATCCTTTGTTTTCGATCGATCTTTTGGTATCACGGCTTTGCCAAAAAGCTGGATAACAAATATATAAAAAACTTTTTGAAAATAAAGGAAACATCTTTGGTGAGAATGCTATGAAATCATCACCCCATCCATGGTCGTAGTTAACCCGATGGTTATGTTGCCATCCCGGCAAAATCCATAGATAACTGTAGGAACTCCGTGCCCTCGATTACGCCATGGAACCCACCACAGATCGCAGTAACATCTTGGGTTACTTTGTCATCACAACAAAAGTCCATATAACTGTAGGCATCAGCGCCCTCGATTTTCGCTGCCAAATGAAACTTCACCACTCCCAAGTAGGTCGCAGACTACGTCAGTCAAGTCCCAATGTAGCCTTGGGCTCTCATGGCCTCTTTACTTTCGCTATGTCACCATTGGTTGCAGTCTACCGATGTTACGTTGCCATCGAGTTACACACGACTTTCGCTATGGTCCACCGTAGATCGCAGTGACATCGAGTTACACTCTCTTCACAGCATAACCCAAATGTCTCTGTAGGCATCAACGCCCTCGACTTTCGCTACCCACTACACATAATCCCCAGGAACTTCAGTTTGTCCGGACTTCCTTACAAGATCAACTTTAGAGCCTCCGCTTTAGGGCTCAAGGCAAACCCACCCCGTGGATCTCCTAATGAAGTTCATTTAAATGGGAGCACCTTTTTCTCCAGAGCCAATCTCAAAACACTTTATAATATACACTTATAGTATCATTCAAATCATACCTTTATGATTTACATAAATCTCCTTTACACAAAATCGATTCCCAAAATCGATAATTCTCAAACTAGGCTTCAAAATTCCCAAAATTTGATTTTCCCAAAAATCAAAAGCCTTTCCAAAATCCATAGGTTCTAAAATCATTCTCATAAAACCATATATATATATAACCATGAAAAATCCTTGGATCACTTCATATTTGTATAAATTCCCTTTTTATACTTTAAATACTTTCAAAACCCTTTTTCTTCTGGCTATAGATTCAACAGGGGAGTTTATCATATATAACAAAGATATATAACTTGTTTATTCCAAATCATATATTCAAATTTGATTACTCTTTTATAAAGTTATTAACCATATTACTTTTCTATAAAATGAGTTCTAATCATAGAAATATCCAACTCCCATTTTATTTCATCATTCATTTTTCAAAATATACTTTTCTATTTAAAAAACCATTTTACAGTTCTTAACCACAAATTTTTCAATATCAATTTCATTAAACCCGTACGATGTACACATATCAATCCGATCGCTCAATCGATCATTCAATTCCTCTTTCGAACTAGTATCGTCCACCCGACTTCCTAGTGCAGACTTAAATCTGGTTTCTTGATCGAAAACCGTCATTCTCTTTGCATAGCCTAACTATGATAGAGAATTTCCAAAACCAATCAAAAATTCATATCTAGGGTTCGCCGTCGAATATCGAGTAAAAAATCCCAACTCGGATCGATAAACTATCTCGAAATTATGTGCTCGAATCCGGATCAAATCACTATGCGAATAGAATAATATACGTACTTCCTACGTATTTTTCTTCATTTATCATTAGCTAAATCAATTCTCTTTCTATTCACCTTCATTTGATTCTATTCACTCATTCATAATTTCTCCCAATTTCCATTTGGGTTATTACTTCAATTCTTATCTCAATTGGTAAATAATTATAAACAGTTTACACTCTGACCAACTTGTATTAAGAAAATAGCTTGAAAATTTTCGAAATAGATAAGTAGTTGTCAAATAGTTATTAGTTGCAAATAGTAGTAAAATAGTTAAGTAATTTTAAGATAGTTGTAAAACAGTCAAATAGTTGTAGAATAATTAGATAATTACAAAATAGTTGTAAAATAGTAATTAGAAATAAATAGTTGTAAAATTGTTGTAAAATAGTTAAATAGTTTCAAAAGTAGTTGTAAAATAAGTATAAGATAGTTTTGGGTTTTAAAAAGAAAAGTTGTATAGTAAATAGCTAGGGAAAAATAGATTTGAAAATAGATGTATTAAAACAAGTTTATTTGAAATATATAGTTCAGAGCCAAACTGTTCTATTTCCAATTTCCATTTCCAATCAATTTCCAATTTCCACTTCCATTTAAATTGATTCAATTTCAATTAACTACAATTTCTATTCCACATTCAAATCAACTCCCATTTGAAATTCGAACTTATTCAACTTCAGTTTCACTTCAAATTATTTCAACTCAAATTTCCCATTTGAACTTATGCTTATCCATCTTCGATAACAATTCCAATTAATTCAAATCAAATTCAGTTTAAACTAATTCTATTCAAATCTCAACCTAAAACCATCTCGAATTATATAAATTCGAGTTAAATTTTTTAAATGTTGATTTAATCCTTCAAATCAAACCAAACATTATTTTTAAATAAACAACTTAAATCTTTAAACAATTTAATTCTGAGTTCAAATTTCAAAATTCCATTTTAAATTACCTTAACTTAACTTATTACAAGGTTCAAATTAGAGTTCAAACATTTTAAATGACTTAATCTTCAGAATCCCATTTATTACCCAATTTTAACTTCAACACCAATTCTTAACAAATTTTCAGCAAACTTATTTCTATCATTTAAATCTTTAAGTTCAAAGTGATCCCATTCTATTATTATAATTTCATTTCAAGAATCAAGGCTTTTAAATAGTTTCAAAATAAAGTTTACTTTTCATTTACCTTCAGTAATGGATACATAGACTATTTAAATCCACTTTTTAATTCATTTTAAACTAATCCAATTCACATTTTAAAGATTATTAATAATGACAGGATGATATCACGATCAAATAAATAAACAATCCAAATTATTATAAAAAACCCTCCATAACATCCATTACCCATTTCCAGATTTCAAACCCGTTTTTGAGATCACATCTAACTCCCATTTCAAATTAACCCATTTGACTTTCTAAGTTAAATCTCAATTTCATCATGAAATCTCCAATTCAGGTTGTTTGTTAAACTTCTTTAACTTTCCCAAAGTTAAATTCAATTCAATTTAATCCAGTCACCTTACCTAATTTGAGTTCCCATTTCAAATTTTAAACTTCATATTAATAATCTTCCCACTTATAAGTTCAAAAACTTATCACTTTGGGTTTTCACATCATATTCCAAGTAAAAATTTAAAACTCGGCACTTAGAGTTTATTTCAAATCATCTTTAATATTATGTATATCCCTCATATATACATATTTATTTCCTTTGCACACCAAGTTATACCTTAAATTTTAAACCACCCTTGGTTTTAGATCAAACAAATTTTCTTTAATATTTCCAAACAACTCTTGTTTGAAACAGGACCTTTTCATTCAAAAAATACTATTTATTATTTCTTTCATCACTTTGAAACAAATTCCAAATTTTTTGGGCTAGATTTAAAATTTCACAATTTAGATCATCTTCGATTCCAATTTATAAGTCATACTCACCTAAATGTTTTACTTCTCTAAAACATTTCATTTTGCTTACACATTAACATGCATTTCATTATTAAATACAACAACGATTTATGATAATAACCAAGATTATCATATCAGGAAACCAATTCATTATTATCTTATTCTGAAAACACTTCTACAAATTCAGGATTTTAACTTCAGTTTGGATCCATTTCAAACTTATCTTCATTCAATTTCAATTTGGTTGTACTACTACCACTTAATTCTCATTATTTTATTTTATTCCAATAATCAACAACCAATTTCTTTAATATATTTAATAATCAGAAAAATTATTTCTTTATATATCAAAAATAAACTTATATGAAAATCATTTTTAAAATCATTTTATAAGAAAGTAACAAATATGCCCTCATATATACTACACTCAACTCATTCTAGTGTACTATTGACCCTATTCTTAATGAGTAAACCCACCAGAGCCAAGGTTCTCACTTAATCTTCAACTTTGATACCAAATGTAACGACCCAAAATTTTCGATTCCGAAAATTCCAGATTGTTAGAGAAAAGAAGAAAGAAGGTAGAAGAAGAACAAAACAACAACATCTCACATTCACAGCAGATTTAAATATAATATCAAAATAATAGCATTTTTATAAAGGAAAGTTGTAATTGTTAAATGTAACGGTCTAGGCTTTTCAACCATCGACAGCGGCCACTATCGACTGGTAGGCTATTCAACTATCCCAGCCCCGCTGTGGCATACAATGGTATCCTGCCCTTGCTTTTATGGCCAACCTTTCGACTTCTTTACCTACCCAGTTAACCAACCCCTCCCTGGGGACATGTAGGGGTAAGAGTCTCCCGTTCGCCACCAAATGCGAAGCGAGAACCCCCTATCATGTTGTATTAAGAAAGGTCGGTCATGTTGAACCAATGCTATTGCTGAATCCAAAGGCTGGATACTACCGAATCTACTCCTACTATTTGATTATCTGAAAAACCCAACTCCAGACTGCCCATGTGGAAAATTATGGGCACCTAGAGTTTAGAAAGGGAACAATAAACTCCGGGACAGTCATGGGACTGGTGTGAGCAAACAAAAACAGTTTTATCTTTAAAACAAACAACAAAAGAATTTAAAATTGAAATCCACAATGCTTTTTGAAAAATGAAACTACCATAAGGCCTCCCGCCGCACACACCATGCAAACGCAAAATTGGAGGAGATTTCTCCTTATGATAGTCAAAAATATTTGATACACGAAAACCATTTGATATTATTATTAGTTCATAGTGGAAAACATTTCAAAAGTATAATATTAATCTTAGCCAGCATACAACAATTATTGCATGCTTACTATAGTAACATGTTCAATAGCAGGTTACCGCCACATTACACGGCAGGTTATACAACTAAAACCATACAGGATACGTATTGTTTCTTTGGATTTTCCAACAAATGATCAGGCTAAGGAACTTCCTATTGCCACATAGGAACGCCTCTAGAGGGACGCCCCAAGAACTTACCCAACTCTTTGCCAACACAAGGCCGGTTTACTCCTTTCTCGAGAGTAACACCTAAGATATGCCATCCCCAATCGTTTGCGACCTTTATACGAGGATCCTCAATACCAACAACCACGAATCGATGTATTTGCATTAACCACATAGGTTAAATATCTGAGCTCCATACCATGATACCACCCTTTTCTAGAAGGAATAGACATACCCTAGGGGTGCAACCCCTGCAACCTTGCCGCATCTTTCCTATTTCGACCATTTTCGAGGAGGGAAGTTAGACGAGGTCTTGTCCATAAAGCTACGCTTTTCACAAAATCCATGCTTTGATCAACAAATGATCAGCAGCACTCAGCATGCCACACTACTAAATTGGGAATGTATCACTAGTAACCATCAACTACATAACCTCTGAGCTCATGCGCCTCGGAGAAGGGTGTTAAGCTAAGAGAATAAATCTCCACCACCAAACAGAAATGTATTTGATAGAAACCAGCTTTACCTCTCAAAGTGTAATGCCAGACATACATCCATACAGGTCTGTTCCGGGTTCGAACGGAACCGAAGGCACTTCCAAAGAAGCCCTTGCAAATCCGGATAATCCCTAATCACATCTGGACTTCCCAACACAATGGGTGATCAAATCTCTATACCGGGGATCAGAAGTTGCAGAAACATTCGACGAGTTATCCTTTCTCTTTTGGAAATATCCAATCTTCACCACCGGTCTTCAAATTCTATCCATATCGTCGTGTCATTATTCGGAATGGGTTATATGACACAAGGTCCTCTCCCGGCTAAACCGAATAATGAGCGAAATATTTAAAAACATATGGATATGGGATCTCAGTTAAGTCACAATTTAAATCCCAAAATTTTTATTTCCAATGGTTTAAACAATTTACCATTTCCAATCTTTAAACAAAAAGATTTACTTCACAAAGATTCATTCACGGCTTTCAAAACAATTTCCTTTTCAAATTAGATTACTCATCCAATCATTAAATCAAAGACTCAATTCATAACTTTCAAAACTATTTCTAGAGATTCATTCATAATTTTCAAAATAACTCCCATTTCAAATCTTTTATATATAAAAGATACACCATTTAAAATTCTCTTAAATTTCAAAACAAGATTCGACCATCTTTCACAAATATTAATTCACAGCTTTCAAAACTATTTTAATTCAAACTTGAAATCTTTCAAGACAAATTGGAAATTCTTTCCTTATATGAAAGCTATTATTATTTGAAAACGAATAGTTTTCGTTTCGGAAAAATCCGATTACATTGGCACAAGTTAAAGCTCTTTAAGTATAAAATTTGGGTTAAATTCAAATTCCCAAAATAACACTTTTAAAATGGTTTGAAACACATATAAACACATTTATAACCTTTTTAAACCATAATTCTCAACGTAGAATTCAATTTCAAAACTTGAATTTAAATTTAAATCAAACTATTTAAATTTCAAAACCTATCAAGTTATTCAAAATAACTTTTATCTTCAAAACTTCTTTTCAAAATTTCATATTTAACCCAAACTATTTGAATTCAAAATTCAACTTTAAAATCATTTCAAAAATCTGTGACTTAACCAATTTCATCATGCAATCCATATTTGTGTGTGTATAGTGTAGTCCAGGGGTTTTACACAGTAGTGCAACATCACTAATCATCACAGATTCAAGCATATTAACATCGATAAACAGTATATTCCTATGATGCTTATCTTCATTCATAGATTCACAGATAAATAATACAAATTTACCACGGATAAATAAATTACATTCATTACAGATCACACTGAAACAATTTATTGTCCAAAGCATAACATATCAGAAATATGAAACAGTTCGAAAATCAATAGAATTCAAACATCCATAAGTAAGCTCAATTAATTATCTGATTAATTTAAATCAGCTAAGTCATCAATCATGGTTAATTAACATTAATTAATTTCAAATCATTTGATTAATTGTTCTTTAATCATTTATTAATTAAATTAATCAACCTTTAATTATTAAATAATTAACCTTTAATTATTTAATTATCCTTTAATTAATTTCCCTTAATTAATTAATTAATTAACCTTTAATTATTTACAATTTAACTAATTATCCCTAATTAATCAAAATAATTAATTAACCTTAAGTTAATTACAAAAGTGATTAACCCTTAATTAAATCAATAAAATCATAATAAGTGATTTATCCTTAATCACTTTCATTAATTAGTTAATTATCCTCAATTACTTTTATTAAGCACTTGTCCTTGAATAATTAAATACCCTTAATTAATTACCTTTAATTAATTATTCTTAATTAATTACAATAAGTGATTATCCTTAATCACTTAATCAACTTTAATTAATTAATTACTTTTTAATCAATATTTAATTAACCTTAGTTA
This sequence comes from Allium cepa, assembly GCA_030765085.1. Taxonomy (NCBI): domain Eukaryota; kingdom Viridiplantae; phylum Streptophyta; class Magnoliopsida; order Asparagales; family Amaryllidaceae; genus Allium; species Allium cepa. Next base: position 23,287,371 of record CM060938.1, on the reverse strand, counting down.
TGTAATTAATTAACCTTAATCGTGAAATTGATTATCCTTAATTATCCAAACACCCATAAGTAATTACCTTTTAATTAACCACTAACTTATCATTAAAAACCTTTAATTAACCATCTTTGTAATTAATTATCATTAATGCAAAATTTAAGTCAATTAATGATTCAAAAACATTACTTTTAATTAACTCTTTAACTTCATTATTGATTTGAAAATAACTTTAAGAATTAATTTATAAATAGTGGTCATATAATTAAATAAAACTTAATCACTTCTTTATTAACTTTAAAATTGAATCAAGATAATCATTTAAAATCTATTAACTTTAAATATATTCTAAAACTTGTTCAATATTAAATCTATATAAACTAATTATTTTCATAACTCTAAACTTTTTTTACTTTGCTTTAAACTTAGAAACAATTAAAAACACAAGTTCTTTGATTCAAAACCTGAAACACCTTTTTTTTATTTCAGTTTTGAAAACTGTTTACTTAAACAAAATATGACCCGAGACAATATTCAAACTTTCCGAGTCAAGACACGAGACACACGAGCCTCCTTTCTGCTTCGAGACTCACACGCATTAAAAATGAGTTTGACCCGAGCAGCAAGTTCTTCCTCCCAAAATCATCGACCAGCGCCTGCCACAATGGTGCACACGCACGCGTACAGGTCGTCTGAGCAACGATGATCGACGCTGTCGCCTCCCACACGTCAACGACTACCCTCTCAACCACCATGATCACCCAAAACCCAGGATACAGCCATGATTCGAAATTGACCATAACAACACTCAACTGGAACCAAACTTCGTTGTCAAAATCACCACGCCACACCCAACTCTGGCCACCGGATCGCCTGCCGTCCTACCCAAAGTTACTTCACAACCTCGACGATCCTTATCCCTTATCGCGATTACCCCCGATGATCGATCGGCGATGAAATTAATTCGAGAATGACATTGACAAAATTATTCCCTTAAACCCTACAAATCCATCGAGCCTCCACCTCGACCGATGATAAATTCATCTAATATTTTTCCTAGCCTCGCTAACCCCTCCACTACCTTCATCATCAACCTCGACCAGTGCATCAACGTCGACCTTTGGATATTAACAGAAATACGAGTTATGTTCAACTCGAGAGTTCCCCGTGAAATCTTACTTAAAAATTCTAAAATGTTTATCAAACATCATGAATTTGAAGTATGAATTCATTACTATGATTAAAAATCAAAATCCAGATATTAGAATTTAGACTTAAGTTTTGAACATTACTGTCATTTTCTATTTTTGAAATAAACATTCAACTTGAACACTTGAAATTGTTTTTAAAACTGAGAACTTGATTATCCCATCATATTCCAATTGAAGATTATCACCTAGATCTGTTTGTACTTCGAGATATAAATTTTGTAAGAATTTCTTGTATCTGAAGAACAACAGAGAGATGAATATATTCAGACATATATATCCAGTCATTCACAAAAATGCAGATATGTTTCAATAACTAAACAAACACCTTTTCAAATGCAAATCCAGATATTAAAACATAAAAACAAATTTAAGTGGGGTCAGCGCACCTAAGAAATGGAAACAGAGAAAAGAGCCTGTATTTTGAAATTCTGGAATTAATTTGAATCTGCATTTTACTTCTGCCAAATCTTTGAATCACTTGAAGCTTGATTTGTTTCTAGAATTGCTTTAGCTTGACTGTTGTTTGTCGAAAGCTTTACTTTTCTTGATAAGGTTGAATTCAAATTTGCATGCTTGAATCAGGTTTAAGACTTTCGAAAGCTTTTGAAACTGGAAGTGTTTCCAGGTTTGCTTGGTTGTTTTCTGATCTTTGATTTTGATTTATAATCTCAGTTTGCTATCAGGTTGAAGTTGTTTGAGTTACTTCACTGGTTTGCTTTGATTTTATTTTTTTCAAACTTTTGATTTCTGTCTTGCATGAATTTTTTTAGGATTTAAACTTGGAGATGATCTGGAATTCTAATTTGGACTAAAGCTCGATTACTTTATTTGCTTTTTGCTTTTGTTCTTTTGGTTTTTCAGTTTTGATGAAGAGAAAGGAGATGAAGAGAGTTTTTTTCTTTCTTTCTTTAATATATTTTTATTTTGCCACTTGTTGTTTTATGTTAACACTTGTTAGTTTATATTTTCGCTTAATCTACACTTGAAAAATGGAAGAATTTTTATGTCTAAATCCTTTTCTTTATTTTATTTATAAATTACATTTTAACCCTTTCATCTATTAATATTTCATAAATGTATATATTATGTTTTTCTTATTTATACTTATATACATTTACAAACTAAAATTTTAAAAGAAAATTTTCTATTCTTTATAACCAATACTATTTTAACTTAATTTATTATACTTTTAAACGTGTTTTAAATGTTATGTACTTTTATAACTATCTATATAACCTTTAGGAAAATGATTTTAAAAATCAATTTATCAATAAACATTTACTATTGAATTCCAAATCAATATATATACACCTATATATACATTATAATATTAGAAAGCAAATTAATTTTAAAATATGGAGTTTTCAAATCCAATATATTATTCAAAAGGTTTATTTTTAAATTTCAAATTCAAAAATTGATATACAATCAATTTATATTTATAAATGAGTAACAAATATCTTTTTAGAAGTATAAATTTCATCCCAATCATACTTTTATTATTTTCCAAATCTTTATTTTCAACCTATATGTTTTGAATTTCAAATTCAAATTCCAAATTATAATCTATTTAGATTTCCAAATCAAGTCCTTTATTTAAAATCTTATATATATATATATTCCTACATTTTTAAATTAATCCTCAATTAAGTTTATAATTAATATACTATTAAAAATATTTATTCTCTGAATCTTCAATTAGAAATTCTATTTTAAATCATATTTATATACACTTTTACTAATAATAAACAAATATCTAGTTAAATTTGGAAAACACCAAATTAATTCACAATTTAATTTCAAAAATTAAATTAATTACCAATTTGAATTTGATTTAAAAATAGGAATATTACAAATTCCCCCTCTTAAGAAAATTTCGTCCTCGAAATTTGTCAACGAGACAACACAGAAAAGATGAAAGATAGAGAAATATCTTTCCAGATCAAACTGAATATCTATTCTGCATTTGGCGTACCAAATCAGAATATTATCAACAAATATGATAACGAACTCATTCAATACTACACAAGATATTCGGGTCACCAGATTTACGAACATGTAGGGCATGGTTAGTTCGAAGGATAACTAACCGTTCGTAGAATATATCTGGACCCAACAGAACAAATAATGGATACTTAATCCAGGTTGGAATATCCCAAAGTATACACCAATTTGTCCCTCTTTGGACTTGGATCCACCTAAGAAATTACAATAGAAATTTAAAATCCGGTTTTAATCGAAATCGATACAACCCAATTCAGCTTTATATTCTTGTTTACCAAGTTATTTTAATTTAAATTTTCAAATTCATTAAAGTTTAAAATGAAAAGCTGATAACGAGAATATGAGATAGGAACTTATGTACGCGATTCATAGGGCCGCTGTCACACCAAAGCTCCTTTTGTAGTTTCTACGAAGCCATCAAAGAATGATGATCAAAGAGATTGATAGAAAATTGTTTCCGCTGTTGCAGGTGTGGATCATTTATAGTGGTACTTCCCTGTCTCATATCTCGTCCTCTTCTTGCACTCATGCTCACTATCAGTGGATGGTAAGAGAATTTACTGAGGCACTCTGATGGATATCTTAGGGATATACTCATTCTAGGGTATACTTCACCCTATCTCTAATGAGTTACCTAATGTGTTATACACCAAAAGCTAAAGTTTCAACCTTTAGCACTGATACTAACTGTGAAGATCTAGGCTTTTCAACCATCGACAGTGGCCACTCTCGACTGGTAGGCTTTTCAACCATCCCAGCCTCGTCGTGGAATACAATGGTACCCTGCCCTTGCTTTTACGGCCAGCCTTTCGACTTCTTCACCTACCCGGTTAACCAACCCCTCCCCGTGGACATGTAGGGGTAAGAGTCTACCGTTCTCCACCAAACGCGAAGCGAGAACCCCCTATCATGTTGTATTAAGCAAGGTCGGTCCTGTTGAACCAATGCTATTGCTGAATCCAAAGGCTGGATACTATCGAATCTACTCCTACTATTTGATTATCTAAAAAACCCAACTCTAGACTGCTCGTGTGGAGAATTTTGGGCACCCAAAGTTTAGGAAGGAAACAATAAACTCTGGGTCAGTCATGGGACTGGTGTGAGCAAACAAAAATAGTTTAATCTTTAAAACAAACAACAAAAGAATTTAAAATTGAGATCCACAATGCTTTTGGGAAAATTAAGCTACCAAAAGGCCTCCTGCCGCACACACCGTGCAAACGCAGAATTGGAGGAGATTTCTCCTTATGATAGTCAAAAATGCTTGATACGCGAAAACCATTTGATATTATTATTGGTGCATAGTGGAAAACATTTCTAAAGTATGATATTAATCTTAGCCAGCATACAACCATCATTGTATGCCTACTATAGCAACCATGTTCAATAGCAGGTTACCACCACATTCTATGGCAGGTTATACAAATAAAACCGTACAGGGTGCGTATTGTTTCTTTGGATTTTCTAACAAATGGTCAGGCTAAGGAACTTCCTATTGCCATATGGGAACGCCTCTGGAGGGACGATCCGAGAACTTACCAAGCTCTCTGCCAAACACAAGGCCGATTTACTCCCTTTCCGAGAGTAACACCTAATATATGCCATCCCCGATCGTTTGCGACCTTTATCCGAGAATCCTCAACACCAACAACCACAAAGCAATGTATTTGCATTAACCACATAGGTTAAATCTCTATGCTCCTTACCATGATACCACCCTTTTCCAAAAGGAATGGACATACCCTAGGGGCGCAACCCCTGCAACTTTGTCGAATCCTTCCTTTTTCGACCATTTCCGGAAAGTGAGGTCCGACGAGGTCTCGTCCACAAAGCTACGCTTTTCACAAAATCCATGTTTTGATCAACAAATGATCAGCAACACTCAGTAGCTCTCATCATGCCACACTACCAAATTGGGAATGTATCACTAGTAACCATCAACTACATAACCTCTGAGCTCATACGTCTCAGAAAAGGGTGTTAAGCTAAGAGAATAAATCTCCGCCACCAAACAGAAATGTATTTGATAGAAACCAGTTTTACCTCTCAAAGTGTAATGTCAGACATACATCCATACAAGTCTGTTCCGGGTTCGAACAGAACCGAAGGCACTTCCAAAGAAGCCCTTGCAAATCCAGATAATCCCTAATCACATCCGGACTTCCCATCACAAAGGGTGATCAAATCTCTATACCGAGAATCAGCCGGTGCAGAGACATTCGACGAGTTATCCTTTCACTTTTGGATATATCTGGTCTTCACCATCGATCTTCAAATGCTATCCATGTCGTCGTGTCAGTATTCGAAATAGGATATATGACACAGGGTCCACTCCCGGCTAAACCGAATAATGAGCGCAATATTTAAAAACATATGGATATGGGATCTCAGTTAATTCACAATTTAAAACCCAAAAATTTTCTTTCAAATGGTTTAAACAAATTACCATTTCCAATCTTTAAACAAAAAGATTCACTTCATAAAGTTCACAAAGATTCATTCACGGCTTTCAAAACAATTTCCTTTTCAAATTGGATTACTCATCCAATCATTAAATCAAAGACTCAATTCATAGCTTTCAAAACCATTTCCAGAGATTCATTCATAATTTTCAAAACAATTCCCAATTCAAATCTTTTATATATAAAAGATACATCATTTAAAATTCTCTTCAATTTCAAAACTAGATTCGACCATCTTTCACAAAGATTAATTCACAGCTTTCAAAACTATTTTAATTCAAATTTGAAATCTTTCAAGACAAATTGGAAACTTTTTCCTTATATGAAAGCTATTATTATTTGAAAACCAATAGTTTTCATTTCAGAAAAATCCGATTACATTTGCACGAGTTAAAGCTCTTTAAGTATAAAATTTGGGTTAAATTCAAACTCCCAAAATAAAACTTTTAAAATGGTTTGAAACCCATATAAACACATCTGTAACCTTTATAACCCTTTTAAACCATAATTCTCAACATTGAATTCAATTTCAAAACTTGAATTTAAATTCAAATCAAACTATTTAAATTTCAAAACCTTATCAAGTTATTAAAAATAACTTTTATCTTCAAAACTTCTTTTCAAAATTTCATCTTTAAACTATTTGAATTCAAAATTCAACTTTAAAATCATTTCAAAAATCTGTGACTTAACCAATTTCCTCGTGCAATCCATATTTGTGTGTGTATAGTGTAGTCCAGGGGTTTTACACAATAGTGCAACATCATTAATCATCACAGGTTCAAGCATATTAACATTGATAAGCGGTATATTCCTATAACGCTTATCTTCATTCATAGATTCACAGATAAGTAATATAAATTTATCACAGATAAATAAATTACATTCATCACAGATCACACCGAAACAATTCATAGCATAAAGCATAACATATCAGAAATATCAAACAGTTCGAAAATCAATAAAATTCAAACATCCATAAGTAAGCTCAATTAGTTATCTAATTAATTTAAATCAGCTAAGTCATCAATCATGGTTAATTAATATTAATTAATTTCAAATCATTTGATTGATTGTCCTTTAATCATTTATTAATTAAATTAATCAACCTTTAATTATTAAATAATTAACCTTTAATTATTTAATTATCCATTAATTAATTTCCCTTAATTAATTAATAAATAAATTAACCCTTAATTATTTACCATTTAATTAATTATCCCTAATTAATCAAAATAATTAATTTACCTTAAGTTAATTACATAATTGATTAACCCTTAATTAAATCAATAAAATCATAATAAGTGATTTATCCTTATTCACTTTCATTTATTAATTATCCTCAATTACTTTTATTAAGCACTTGTCTTTAAATAATTAAATACCCTTAATTAATTACCTTTAATTAATTATTCTTAACTAATTACAATAAGTGATTATCCCTAATCACTTAATCAACTTTAATTAATTAATTACTCTTTAATCAATATCTAATTGACCTTAATTATGTAATTAATTAACCTCAATCATGAAATTGATTATCCTTAATTATCCAAACATCCATAAGTAATTATCTTTTCAGTAATCACTAACTAATCATTAAAAATCTTTAATTAACCATCTTTGTGATTAATTATCATTAATGCAAAATTTAAGTCAATTAATGATTCAAAATCATATCTTTTGACTAACTCTTTAACTTCGTTACTTATTTGAAAATAACTTGTAAGAATTAATTTATAAATAGTGATCATATAATTAAATAAAACTTAATCACTTCTTTATTAACTTTAAAATTGAATCTAGACAATCATTTAAAATCTATTAACTTTAAATATATTTTAAAACTTGTTCAATATTAAATCTTTGCAAACTAATTATTTTCATAACTCTAAACTTTGTTTTACTTTGATTTAAACTTAGAAACATTTAAAAACACAAGTTCTTTGATTCAAAACCTGAAACACCTTTTTTTCTTTCTGTTTTGAAAAATGTTTACTTAAACAAAATATGACCCTAGACAATATTCAAAATTTCGAGTCAAGAGACGAGACACACGAGCCTCCTTTCTGCTTCGAGACTCACGCGCATTAAAAACGAGTTTGACCCGAGCAACAAGTTCTTCCTTCCAAAATCATCGGCCAACGCCTGCTACAATAGTGCACGTGCACGTGTACAGGTCATTTGAGCAACGACGATCGATGCTGTCGCCTCCCACACGTCAACGACTACCCTCTCAACCACCATGATCACCCAGAACCCACGATACGGTTGTGATTCGAAATTGAGCATAACAGCACTCAACTGGAACCATACTTCGTTGTCAAAATCACCACGCCACACCCAACTTCGGCCACCGGATCGCCTGTCGTCCTGCTCGAAGTTACTTCACAACTTCGACGAGCCATATCCCCTATCGTGATCACCCATGATGATCAATCGGCGATTAAATTAATTCGAGAATAATATTGAAAAAATTATTCCCTTAAACCCTACAAATCCATCGAGCCGCCACCTCGACCGATGATAAATTCATCTAGTATTTTTCCCAGCCTCGTTAACCCCTCCACTACCTTCATCATCAACCTCGACCAGTGCATCAACGTTGACCATCGGATATTAATAGAAATACGATTTCTGTTCAACTCGAGAGTTCCTCATGAAGTCTTACTTAAAAATTCTAAAATGTTTATTCAAAATCATGAATTTGAAGTATGAATTCATAACTATGATTAAAAATTGAAATCCAGATATTAGAATTTGGACTTAAGTTTTGAACATTACTGTCATTTTCTATTTTTGAAATAAACATTCAACTTGAACACTTGAAATTGTTTTTAAAACCGAGAACTTGATTATCCCATCATATTTCATTTGAAGATTATCGCCTAGATCTGTTTGTATTCGAGATATAAATTTTGTAAGAATTTCTTGTGTCTGAAGAACAACAGAGAGATGAATATATTCAGACATATATATCCAGTCATTCACAGACATGCATATATGTTTCAATAACTAAACAAACACCTTTTCAAATGCAAATCCAGATATTAAAACACAAAAACAAATTTAAGTGGGGTCTGCTCACCTGAGAAATGGAAACAGAGAAAAGAGCCTGTATTTTGAAATTCTGGAATTAATTTGAATCTGCATTTTACTTCTGCCAAATCTTTGAATCACTTGAAGCTTGATTTGTTTCTAGAATTGCTTTAGCTTGACTGTTGTTTTTTGAAAGCTTTACTTTGCTTGATAAGGTTGAATTCAAATTTGCATGCTTGATTCAGGTTTGAGACTTTTGAAATCTTTTGAAACTGGAAGTGTTTCTAGGTTTGCTTGGTTGTTTTCTGATCTTTGATTTGGATTTATAATCTTAGTTTGCTTTCAGGTTGAAGTTGTTTGAGTTACTTCACTGGTTTGCTTTGAATTTCTTTTCAGACTTTTGATTTCTGTCTTGCTTGAATGTTTTTAGGTTTTAAATTTGGAGATGATCTAGAATTCTAATTTGGACTAAAGCTTGTTTACTTGATTTGCTTTTTGCTTTTGTTCTTTTGGTTTTTCAGTTTTGATGAAGAGAAAGTAGATGAAGAGATTTTTTTCTTCCTTTCTCTAATATATTTTTATTTTGCCACTTATTTTTTAGCAAAAGCTAGCGGGGTTAACAGGGCCCCTACTTGATTTTATTGCCAAAAAAACAATAAAATACAATACTTGCCCAAAGGAAACAACAAGCATGAAAAAGAGAAAGCACAAACACACTGGGATGAACATCGGGAAAATACAAAAAACACACAAAGCAGAAACAAAACAAGATACCACCCAAAAAAAACACCAACTATTTCCAAGCATCCTTGTAACTCGCTGGAAAATTGGATTGCATCTTCAAAGCTTTGTAAATTTTATTCTTCAAAACCTTCCATAACACCTGCCCATCTCTCCTCTTCCTTTCAAAGTAAATCATATTTCTTTCATACCACACCACTGTCATATATTTCTTCAAGCAGATGGTTAAGTATCTCGCTTTCAATGTTCGCCACCTTGTTGCTTTGTATATCATGTCAAAATCTAGCGTTGTGAGACCAGCCAACATTCTACTCCCAGCAACAAGCATCATATTGTCAAAAAGCATCTTAGTGGATGGACATTGCAGAAACAAATGGTGCACAGTCTCTGGTTCATTTGCACAGAACACACAAGTGAACCCCGTATCATAACCCATCTCCATCAATTTGTTTCTAGTCAACAAGGCATTTTGCAGAACTTTCCAAAGCATTAGATTATCCCCTAGGGTTGAATCAGCGGTCCAAATAACTTTGCTCCACTTGATGGCTTGATCACCTAAATTGTGCAGGTGCTTGTACACAAGCTTGACAGAGTGAGGCCTTTCATTCCAAAGCACATCATCAACATCAACAAGAGGGAAGCTATTACATTGTATATTATTCCAAACAGTCCTTATGTACTGATTTGACGAATATGGCAGATGCAAGATACCGTGGAAAATAAAATCCACAGTTTTGCATTAATAGGAATACCAGTTTGTTACAGCTGCTGATAGGTGAGCAAAGAATGCAACACCACCCCGTTGGCCACCCATGGATCATACCAAAATTTGACTGCAGAAGAGTTAGACAACCTATGAACAATTGTGGGAAGCAAGCTAGCACGTAAACTCAGAAGCTTTCTCCAAGACCAGCTGCAAATTTGAGGTGTTGGAACTGACCAGAAACTTGCCTTACCAATTCTATTTGCCCATACCCAATTAACCCACCCAGAATTATCCTTGACAAGAATGGAGTTTAGATGAGTACTGAAAGCTGCAATATTCCAGTTGACAATGTTTATTACCCCCAACCCTCCAGCATTTAAACTCTTCTCAAAAAGACTGTAGGAACATGGCAATGGCTTCCTGTTGTTGATGGAACCTGTCCAAAAAAATCTGAGCATTGCACTTCTGACTTGGTGCAAAAGTTTTATAGGCAATACAAAAGCTTTAGCCCAATAAACTGTCATTGAAAAAGCAACTGACTTGATAAGTACAAGCCTTCCTGCCTGGGTTAAAAATCTGTTAGCCCACCTGTCAAGAATGGCAACCATCTTGGAGTACAGGGGGAGGCAATCAGCATATTTCAGCCTAGATGTCAAGAGGGGGAGGCCAAGATAAGTCATATCAGTACCCATGCTTTGGAGACCAGTGTGTTGAATTAGACCATTGGAAATACTGGTGATGACCCCAGCAATTGCTTTATGTTAACACTTGTGTTGAATTTTGCCACTTATTGTTTTATGTAACACTTGTTAGTTTATATTTTCCCTTAATCTACACTTGTAAAATGGAAGCATTGTTATGTCTAATTCCTCTTCTTTATTTTATTTATAAACTGTATTTTAACCCTTTCACTTATTAATATTTCATAAATGTATATATTATGTTTTTATTATTTACACTTTTATACATCTACAAACTAAAATTTTAAAAGAAAATTTTCTAATCTTTATAACCAATTTTATTTTAACTTAATTTATTGTACTTTTAAATGTGTTTTAAATGTTATATACTTCTATAACTATTTATATAACCTTTAGGAAAATGATTTTAAAAATCAATTTATCAATTAACATTTACTATTGAATTCCAAATCAATATATATATACCTATATATACATTATAATATTAGAAAGCAAATTAATTTTAAAATATGGAGTTTTCAAATCCAATATATTATTCAAATGGTTTATTTTTGAATTTCAAATTCAAAAATAGATATACAATCAATTTATATTTATAAATGAGTAACAAATATCTTTTTATAAGTATAAATTTCATCCAAATCATACTTTGTTTATTTTCCAAATCTTTATTTTCCACATATATGTTTTTGAATTTCAAATTCAAATTCTAAATTATAATCTATTTAGATTTCCATATCAAGTCCTTTATTTAAAAATCTTATATATATATATATATATATATATATATATATATATATATATATATATATATATATTCCTACATTTTCAAATTAATCCTCAATTAAGTTTATAATTAATATACTATTAAAAATATTTATTCTCTGAATCTTCAATTAGAAATTCTATTTTAAATCATATTTATAAACATTTTTACTAATAACAAACAAATATCTATTTAAATTTAGAAAATACCAAATTAATTCACAATTTAATTTAAAAAATTAAATTAATTACCAATTTGTATTTGATTTAAAAACAAGAATGTTACATTAAATTACATACATTCATCAGAGTTACAACCATTTACAAATAGACAGGACAGTTATATCAACCTGTCCTAGACTATAACCAAAACAAACTCAAATATACAGCGGTATACTTCATACGTTCCTGCCATCCAGCTCCCCTCCTGAGCTCCAAAACGTCCTTACTTGAAAATCTGTAATACTCGGTCTGACCCAAGCATTACATCAAAGTAACACCCGGGTTAGGCTGGAAACCAGAATGAGTAAACCCATCTAACATGAAATACTAGGATATAAACCTTGATTGAATATCAGGGTAACTCATACTTTTCTACAAGTTCTTAACTGTTTCAAATCAATTACTTATTACAGAATAATATCCAAGAACAGTTACTCTAGTCAAATGTCCATGTTACTTAATCTATTCCATTCCAGCCTATTGATTTCATCTATCGAAATTATAAAGAATCACTGAAGATTATTAATCGAAGTGGTTCGTGTTTTGCTGATACCTGACCCCGGTCTCTTCGAATCCAACATCATCTTAAAAATAAAGCTGCTTAAGTTTAAACGATTCCATTTATATCCGGAATTACATATCTACATAGCCATTTATCACAGATAGACAAACCATGTTATCACAGTTCAGCCTAAACATATCATATAACATAGCATCACAAATCACTTATCAAAGATATCAAATAATCCAAGGCATACAATATCATTCAGTCATTCGTAAGCAAGATAACTTAGTCACACAATTACTAATTAATTTAAATAAATTAAATTAATTACTTCAATCACCTTTTTAAATCATGCTTACTCAATCATTAATTAATTACAAACAAATTAATTAATCATCCTTTAATTATTATCTAAACTAATCATCCTTGATTAATTATCCTTTAATTGCATTAAGTAATTAGCCCTTAATTAATTACACAAATGAGTTATCCTCAAACCAATCACATTAATTAACCTTTAATTACCCTCTTAATTAATTATTTATAATTAATTTATTTAACACTCAATTAATTTCATTAATTATCCTTAATTACGAATTAATTAATCTCCAATTAATCGTAATTAATTAAATTAATTAACTACCCTTTTATCATTAATTAATTAAATAGTTCAATTATGCTCTAATTACTTTATTAATTTAATTAATCCTTAATCATCCAAGGTCTAATTAACCTTAAGATAAACCATTTATCTTTATTTAATTTCTTAAAAATATTATTTAATAACTTTAGAAAATAAATAATTTATCATTAACCTATAACTTAACTTAAACCTTTTAAGTTTAATTAATGATTAAACACATTTAAATCTTCTTAATTTAATTATATTACTAATTAAATTTTAAATAACTTTAGGAATTAACTTACTAGGTTGAAACAAATTATACAACTTAATTAAACCAACATTTAAATAAACACCTTTATTTAAAATAATGATTTAGTAAATTATTAAAAGCTTAATTATGATATCTTTAATATTAGAAACATGATCAATTTACCCGAGAAATCCAAGGGTTACTCGAACCAAAACCCGAATTTTCTCACCTTTTTCCGAGCTTCCTCCTCTCTTTTTTTTTAAAAAAATTGTTTAAATTTTTAATATGTTCTACTTAAAAATGTAGAACAACGCACTCACGAAAAACTCAAGGACCCACTCGACCAAATCAGCTGAAACCCCAAGTATCGCTTCGAGAAAAACTTCTTCCTAGATCCCACTTCTTCTTCTTCCTATTTCTTTCTTCCACCTGCATGTCGTATCACGGTGCACCTGCACACCCACCTCCGACCGACTCCGACCTTCACCGAGGCACCCACAAGTCAACAATGATCTATCCCAGTGCTCCTAACACTCAACTCTAATGAACTCACCAAAAAACGAAATCGAATAGATCGACCTTACCTGGAACCAAGTTCGACCATATAAAAATCATCCACGCCGTCGCCTTCGATCACCGGAGGACACGCTACTCCACTCAAACCTCTGCCTTGCTCACATTCTTCTTTTCCCCTACCACCGATAGCCTCTACATCGTCCATGACGACGCAAATGCCCCAACCTCGGCATTGACCAAACGAACTCCTTAACCTTGTTATCTCCTCGTCATGCCTCCATGGCGACGTATAAGCCCGTCGACTATTTTTCTCTCGATCATCGATCAACCAGCTACCTTTTGTAACGACCCATAAATTTTCAATTATTAAAATTGTTAAATCAATAAGCTTTTTGTAAATAAATTTGGAAGAAATAAAAACTTTGTAATTTAATAGAGAAGTGAATGTAAAAATGGGAAATGTAAGACAATGTTTAGAAGATGTTAAATTGAGTATATTAAGTTAAACCAAAGGTTAACTAAGTTTATAGGGTAATAATGACTTAATAAAAAGGATTGGAATCGAATCGAATCAAAAGATTGGAAGTAATTATAAATAATTGGAATTCCATCTATAACAAATGGATTTATGGTAAGTAAATGAAATTGAACACTATGTTAATTATAATTAGGATGAAATGGGAAATATTAATGTAATAAATATGACCAATGTTAATTATATCCATAAGATGATAATTGACTAAATAACAAAATTTAAAATCAAATCAATGGATTTATTGGAATTTCAATTGATAAATAATGAATTTACACAAATTAAAGTTAAACACTATAATTTATGAATTAATTAACTTTGAATGGATATAGAAATTTATTATAAAGGATTATAATTAGTAAGTAATCAGTGGGTGTTGTGATTCAATAGCAGGTCTTCAACTTGGGTTCGATCGGGTTACATAGGGGTGTAGAGGAGGTCGAGGCATGACGATCCAACAGTTTGGCTCGCGTTACATGCCTTATAGGCGACCGAAGCTCACCAAAATTGTGGCATAGGAGCAGCTCGACGTGGCCGAGAAGGTTGCATGGTCTGATCACGCCAAAAATAAGCGTGGTGGTCGGCGTTTTGGGTTGAGGGTGGGGGCTGAAACGATGCCGAACGAGATGTAGGGTTCGAACGACTATAGTGTGCATGCATTTCTCTACATGATGACGTGGCATCGGTGAGCTCAGTTCTGTTTTTATTTATTTTATTTTATTTAAAACTAAAAAATAACTAGTTTGAACGATCATAACTTTCACATATGAGGTCATTTTTGCGTGCGATTTCTTGCGTTGGGATCATATTGGAATTTCAGACACTTTGACACGGATTTGGACGAATTCAGAGACTGTCCAAATTTTGGATTTAAAGTGGATTTAAATTCAAAATGTGAGTGTTTTAACCCACTCACAACTTCTAAAATTTCTTATGTTTGTTAAATTGATTTATGATGTGATTAGAAATTTATTTATGACTGTTTGGCATATTTTTAATCATCATCTCGGTTAAATTGCATTTATATAAATTAAATCGTTATTTAATTTATTATTAAATATAAACTGCCAGTAAATACCTGTTATTTATTATCTGTTCTATATTGATGTTATTGATTGAATTGGATGATGATTGTGATAAATGTTTGATGATTGATATTGGATGAACGGATGTTGTATTTTATAGTGTTATAAATTGCAGGTTGTTATGGACTTTTATTTCATTCGGGATTGCGGTTTGTAATGATATATAACCGTATTTATATTTTAAATTACGGATTGAAATAATAAATATCCGTATCACTTCACCATAGGATAGAAAATTGTATACAGACACAGTGGTCTATATTTAAAAATATTTTTAAATGATTTCTATGGTTTTGTAAAGAAATATATGGTTTTAGATAAATATTGATTTTAGACATTATATAAATGTTATTTTATCCTTGATATTGAGCTATGTATAATTTGTTTTAATATAGAATGTAACGACCCAGAATTTCTGTCATTTGAAATTCGTATATTTAATTGATTTTAAATATTAACAAGTAAAATTTGTAAGTCGAATAAATTTTATTTTGAATATCTGGGTTTAATTGGATAGTTAAATCGATAATTTAATATTTGAAATTTCAGAAATAATTGGAAATTGGGTTTAAAGTGATTAAAATTGATTTATAAAGTTGTATTTAATAGTATTGGAGTTACAATAATGTTATAGAACTTTTAAAAATCGAATTTAAAGTTAAATTGTAGAAATTGAATATTTTAATATTTAATTGACGAGTAAAAATAGCCATTTTTCAAACAGTCTCGGATTTCGCAGAAACCAGTTTCATCGGATCCGTAATGTTTTATTATTGTAAGATTTCGAATTTCGTGTCAATCAGATTTACGGTTTGTCCGGGGCAAGCTAAAACGCACAGAAATCGGTTTGAGTGAATTTTTAAATTTAAATAGTCGATTCAAAAACCTATCTTCCAAATACTTTCGAACTGGCCTCCGATATATATTCCATTGCGTTCGAAATAGGGGTGAAACATTATAAACGCCAGGCGGCACGCTTCGTTTGGAGTTCGGAAAAAAATTCGGGTGAATAGTATCGTGAGAATTTTCTATATAAGGACTTCATATTTTCTAATTTGCAAAGAAACTAGGGTTTCTTGACCCAGCCGCCACTTGATTATCAATGGCCGACATCTTCTTTGCTTCTTTCCCATTTTTCTTCAAATCCATCAACAATTACGAAAAACTTCCAACTAACAAATCGTAGAGCTAGTCGAGATCTATAATGTGAACGACTATGATCGAGTTTCGTTGCATGGATCTATAGGCGTTCGAATGATCGAGTTCATGCATGTTTTTCGAGAGCAGGGTGAGGTCGAGTTTCATGCTGTTGCGACCGTGGGTGATGCTCGAGTAGGCGATCATTTTGGTGGTGGTTGATCGTCGGCTAGTGGTCGTATGGAGGCGCGTCACCTAGGGTTTTGTGGCGGCCGAATGGGTTCATGCACGTGCGATGTTTTACTGGCGTGGGAGGAAGAAAAGGATAAGCGGCAGTGATCTGCAATCTTGAAATCGAACGGCCGGAAAGAGTGAGGGTTAAAAAAATGAAGAAAATTGTAATTTAAATTATATATAAATTCGTATAAACTTCTAAAAGCTGTAACTTGTTCATACGAGGTCAAAAATTCACGAAACGACTTGCGTCGGGTTCGTATTGACGAATACTACGTGTGAGCTGGATTGGAGTTGATTGAAGTTAGTGAAAATTTTGGGTAAAATTAAACGCGCGTTTAATTTTATTCGAAATAAAACTTTGCAACCGCTATGTGAAACAAGGTGAGAACTTCTCACTCAATCGAAACCGTTTCGATTTTAATTTTAAATAGTTAGATTTAAAATTGCTTGATTGTATGCTTGAATGATAAATTATTATCTATTGTTTTGAAATAGACCATATACGCCGTATATTAAGCGGTTGTTATTTATTAAACACATATACCGCGATATTTCACCTCGAAGTGGAATTGGTATTATATATGTACTTGGAGTTGATTTTCCCGCATTATATAGTGGATCAGACCCTATTGCGCCGCATAGTAGCGAATAATATTTTATACAAACCCATGTACCGCGATATTCCGTATTGGAATGGGATTGGTATTGTGTTAACATCTATGGATGCAGGGAAACAGGTTGGAGGGATCCAACTGCATTCCTCAATAGTATTGATTTATTTACAGATATTTGCGATATATTCTGTTATCATATTTATATATGATGTTTGGATGCCGGGATTGTTATATTTAGTGTTGTTACAGCATTGGGCCTATTTTGGAAAATTAAAAGTGTCAAAGTGATGGTTTTCAAATTTAAAAGGGTTTTAAAGTGATTTTTGAAAATATATGTTTTATTTAATTTTGCAATCGATTCATTTTAAATAAATAAAAGTTATAAATTTTAATGTTATAAAAATTATGATTTTTGGGAAATATAGTTGAAAATTGATTTTTGAAAATACGGAGTTAATGATTTTATAAAATAGTTTAAACAGAGATTTTTGAATTTATTATAAAACCTTTATATATAAGATTTATAAAATTTGATTTTTATAAATCAAAGTGATGAAGTTATAAAGGAGTTTTAAAGACGTTTTAAAATAATGTTATAAATGGATTTTATAAAAGAATAGAATCTACGATTTGTGAAGTTATAAAATGAATGAAATTGTAAATAAAGAATTATAGTAATTAGCTTATAATTTGGATTTTGGCGGGTAAATGGAATATGGATAGAATTTGTTAATAAAGTGATTTTATAAGTTGAAGTTGTTATAAAATATCAATGGAATTTATAAACATTGATTTATACGTCCGAAAACGACTTATTTTGATAAGTTAATTATTATAGATTATTAAAGAAGATTATCCATGATTTTGGACAGTGGATAATCCTTTTAAATAAAATACGTAGAAGTGTTGGATTTAGTAAACGATTTATATTCACGATTTTGGACAGTGAATAATATATTGAAGAAATGTTTTAGGAAGTGATCTTTTAAATAGAATTAAAATGATTTGAAGTTGTTTTAAAATGTGTTAAGAATCGAAACCATAGATTTCAACATTCATTGTTGAAATAGACATTTTCGAGAAATACGGAAAAGATGGACTATAACACTGTTGTTATAGTAAATGATTTTCGAAAGGAAATGTTTTTTTTATATAGTATTGGGATTTATATATCTATCTAAATTTCGAATCCCATATACTAGTAATTTTGGGTTGTCGTAACAGTGTTTTACGCAACATTCGTTTTGACTCAATTGAATATGTTTAAGAGAATGTTTTCCTTAAAGAATAAAATATATACTTAATTGAGATTTAAGTATATTGAATATTTTCTAAGTATTGAAAATAAATGGATTTATGAATTATTTATTTTAAATAAGTATGGAAATGTTTTCCAATATGAAGTGAAATGTTTTGAGATTATATCTTTTAAAGATAAAATGAAAGTGAATATTTGAAATCGATTTGAGAATCGTATATCAATAAATAATTCGGGAAATTTAAATTCACCATGGAATTTATAAAGAAAAGGGAAATTTGTTAAAAATAAACATTGATTTATTTTTGAAGTGTGGAAACAAATTACGGATTATCTTGTAAAGATATTTTTGGAAAATAAATAATTTGGGAAATTATTTGGAATCTGGTGATGGTGTGCATATCTATTGATAGTTAAATAACCGACTATCAATATTTACCTTTTAATGGGCATTTGTTGTGATTTGCTTGAATTTGAATGCTACACTTATGAATGTCTCTGCATCGGCTGATCTCCGATATAGAGATTTTATCACCCATTGTGATGGGAATTCCGGTCGTGATTAGTGAATATCCGGATTGCAAGGGCTTCTTTGGAAGTGCCTTTGGTTCCGTTCGATCCCGGAACGGACTTGTATGGATGTGTGTCTGACGTTACAATTTGAGATGTAAAGCTGGTTTCTATCAAATATATTTCTGTTAGCGGCGGAGAATTTATTCTCTTAGCTTAACACCCTTCTCTGAGACGTACGAGCTCAGAGGTTATGTAGTTGATGGTTACTAGTGATATATTCCCAAATTGGTAATGTGGCATACTAAGTGCTATTGAGCATTTGTTGATCAAAGCATAGCTTTTGTGTAAAGCGTAGCTTTGTGGACGAGACTTCATCGGACCTCACACCCCGAAAATGGTCAAAACAGGAAAGATGCAGCAAGGTTTTAGGAAGTAGCGCCCCTTAGAGTATGTCATTTCCTTCTGGATAGAAGTGGTATCAATGTATGGAGCCCAGATACTTACTTATGTGAATGTCGCAAATATATATGACTTTGTGATTGATGTTGGTTGAGGATCCTCAGATAAAGGTTGTTTACAACTGGGGGATGGCATACTCGTATCAGTTGTTACCTACTTTTGCAGAGGTAACCCGCCTTGTGTTGGCAGAGATCCGGTTAGGTTCTCGGGGCGTCTCTCCAGAGGCGTTTCCATGTAGCAATGGGAAGTTCCTTGGCCTGACCATTTGTTGGAAAATCCAAAGAAATAATACGAGCCCTGTACCGTTTTAGTTGTAGAACCTGCCATTTACTTATGGTGGCGCCCCACTGTTTAAATTGTAGCTATAGTGGGCATACGATACTGGTCGTATGTTGGCTAAGATTTATATCATATTTTCGAAGTGTTTTCCTACACTTTGCACTTATAATAATAATATCAAAGAAAATTTTTCGTATCAAGCATGTTTGACTATCATAAGAAGAAATCTCCTCTGATTCTGCGTTTGCATTGTGTGTGTGTGCGGAAGGCCTTATGGTAGTTTCATTTCTAAAAGCATTGCGAATCTAATTTAAAATATTTATTTGTTTGTTTTTAAAGATATAGTTGTTTTAAGTTCTCATACCAGTGCCATAACTGACCTGGAGTTTATTGTTTCCTTCCTAAACTCTGGGTTCCCACCAATTTCTACACGGGCAGTCTAGAGTCAGGCTATCAGGTCATTCTGGAATTCAGGAGTTGATGTGGAGATCAGGAGCAAGCTGGATGGCGTGGCGTATCAACTAGTATATAGTATTTCTTTTCCACTGTTTGTTGTTGTAAACTCTGATAATGTAATGTGATGTAATGTAATAACTGATATTGTTCTTTTGATTTAAAGATTATTCATTTATCTATTATATGTTGTTCTGCTGCGATTGTGAGATTCTGATATTGTTCTGTTGCTTTTCTTTCTTTTCTTTCTTTCTTCTTCTACCTTTTTCTTCTTCTTAAACCCTAAGGGTTGGGTTTTCCGGCATTCGATTACTCGACAGTTGATACAGTGGACGTATTAATGTTGGCTTTCGTGAGTCGAAAATCCGCGTTCCTGACATAGAATAAGCTTAATAATAAGTTTGATTTAATTGAAGATAATACGGTTAAGCATTTAAATTATATTGTAATATAGAGTTTATAATGATTTAAATAAAATTAAGGTTGGAAGATAAATTTGAGAATTATTTGAAATTGAATTTATTTAAGAATTAAACTCAATAAGCTTGATGTGAAATTTATTAAATTTGGAATTTTATAGGGTATGATTTTGATAACTTGATTTTGGTTAAGGTGAATCAAATGAATATTTCAAGTATAAATTGAAGGAAATATTTAGTTATTTGTAATTTGAGTTTTATTTAAATGATAATGGATTGTTTATGTAAATTATTTCAAAACTAAATAATAGAAAATTGAATTGTTGAATCGTAATTACCAACTTAGTTTTGAAATTGTTGAATACTTAAACTTGAAATATATTGAATTTGAAATGGTTTATTCTGTGGATCAAATCTTTTTTGAAATCGATATAACTTGGAATGTTTTAATTGGAAACTGAATCGTATTGAAATTTATGATTTAGGATTAGGTTAGATATAAAATTTTAGAATTCGAGTTATTTTGGAATTGATTGGCGAAATTGAAGAAGCTATTTATTTTATAAAGTATTTTAATAATTAAACCATTTAAGTGATGGAAGTTATGTTCCAAAGTTACGAGTTTCAAAGTATTATGATTTGAAAATGTTATAATTTCAAGTGTTTGGTTTCGAAGTGTATAACTTTGAAAGTGCTATGATTTTAGAAAAAGGATAAATTAAAATAAAAATGATATTATATTGATTTGGGGTTTTATAAAAATGATGTCATATTGATTTGGTTTTTGAAACGGAAAGGATATTGTATTTATATGGTTTTGAAATGGATATTATGTTTTGGTTTGGAAGTATAACTATTTTGAAATGACTGCGGTGTTATAATAACGTTTGGTTGTTAAAGAGACCGGAATCGAAAGTTGTCATACTCTCTGCCAACTCCGAAAACCACTTTAACAACTGTGTACGCGATGGAGATTCCGTAATGAAGTAGGATGGTGGCGGCGTTCCATTGTGGTATATACGTGGACTCGACTCTCGTGAGTTGGCATAAGGTGGCTAAAACAGGAGTGATCTCGGGCCAAGGAGGTAGCCCCTCTTATCGGACATACTCCTTCGATATTATATTATGATTTTGATATTGATTTGGTGGCCACTTTTCAATTTTGATTTGGGGGTGTGGCTCGACGTGGGCGGTAGTAGCTGCTACGCGTTACCACCAACCCGTGTGCATAATTGGTATATCTACCCTAGCATTGCCTTGTGTGCCGTGTCACCCACCCTAGGGAGCCTTGTACGAGTTTGGTTTTCTCCCGTAGCCCGTGCGGTATCCTCTGGTGGCTTCCCGATCAAGAGGAATTTTGATACTGGATGGACTATTGGGACTATTACGTGTTAAGAGGGAGATTAGGTAACTCCTTAACTCTATTTAAAAGTAAGTTTATTTTACTAAGACATTATTATAATAGCGAAGTATTACTACATAGTAAATAGTTTAACGGATCCTTAGGAGATGTAAATTCCGAACATCTCTTAAGTTATTGCACTCACGTTTGACACTGGATAGGAGATGTCAAATTCTGTAAACATCTATGACGCCATTCCAGTCATATTTATTTCTGTTGATTTAACTCACATAAGAACTTTTAGTACTGACTCGAGTATTTTGTCTTTTCAATTCCCTCTGGTCAGCCTGAGCATTTCAGGATTTGAAGACCTTACTTCTGGAGGACGAAGACGAAGATTGTATTACTATTATTTATCATATTAGTCCATTACATTCATACTGTTCCGCTGCATTGTTATTTATTATTCTTTGGTATGTATAACTCTGATATGTGTTGTATAAGTATAATCAAACGTTTTGTAAAACAGCTTCATGAACTGTAATTTGATTATTATATTTTGTCCTTCTGCTGTGAGACTCTGTTTTGCTTTTTTTTCTTTCTCTATTTTTCTTATTCACCCCAATAACAATCCGTCCTTCTGTATGGTTTGAGTTGGTATGTGTGTCTGCTTAAATGTACAAAAAGGCGGGTTATTACAGTCGGTATCAAAGCCATGGTTTAGCGATAAAGCTTAGCTTTGTGGGGTCTGACTCTTTATTAACAGAGTAGTAATACTTTATGATGAGTCGTTGAGCGTATATATATGAGGGAGCGTATTTGTTAGTGTTACAGTAGGTTTTTATATATTGTGTTAATTTGTTCCGTTTCGTATTTATAAATTCTTGTTGGTGCATAGGACGCTATGACATCAATAGTGATTTCTAAGCACTTAATAGGACAAACCGACACAATATTTGTTTTGAATTTAGGTGAATGAAATAAATTTGCCTATTATATTTTCTATATATAAAATTATATATTTTATAAAGGGTATATTTGGTTGTAATATATTTGTTTGTTAGGTGGTGAAATCTTATATATTAGTTGAACATAAGATTGAAAATAAAATAAATGAAAGATTGGAAACTTAGAACACGAGTTCCAGGATTTTTGGAAAAATTTATTTTGAATAATTTTGGAATATAATAATAAAATTATTTAGAAGTATTTTCTAATATAAATATTTCAATATAATTTGAAAGAACGTTTTAAAGAAATTTTTGAAAGGAATAAGTTATGTACTCCCCTCTATGTCGTTGGAAAATAATTTCGGTGATGAGTGCACGCATCATCGACATTCATTTTCGAGTTTCTAAGTGGGAAGGCAACTGTAATAGTTTTACTGCCGAATTACTTTGATAAATAAATATAAATTTTAAATTGTTTTAAATATAAATGGATATATAATTTGTAAGTATATATTTATCTATTATTTTCAAATTATTTGAAATTAAACCTGGTATTTAGTTCTTAATTAATTAATGGTTCAATTATTATAGTGAAATGGAATGTAACTAATTTATAATTGGAACCTCTATATAAGCCAAGAGATTTAATGCTAGGTTATGAATGAAATTACAAGCAGGTTGAAATTGTAACTTATAAGAAAAAAGATATAATTATTGAACATAAAATTAATTAAAAGAAATGGGATAAACTTGTATGATTTTCAATTGAATTCTTAAAAGCATATATATAACTTACCAAATAATAAAAGTTACAATGTTTAATAAGAAAATGTAATACGATATTATACAAGTAAGACTTGAAGTAATGAAAGGGTTCAATGAATTATTATACAAATAAGAATTTGATGTTATAGTGGTTATAAGCTTAAGTTATAATTGAAATATTACTATAATAAAATGTGATGGAAAGTAAATATTGCAAGTAGATGACTATAAACTTAAATTAATGAATTGAAACTCTAAATTATTGAATTAAACATGAACACTATTAATAAATGAATGTAATAAATGAAATTAAGTAGTTAATAAATGAATATAATGTAACTAAAAAGAAAATTTATAAGATATGAATGAGAAGGAAATCAAACAACAAAAGTTATGAAATGAAATTTAAAAGAATGAACTTGATTTATTGCTTGGAATTTGATGTTTGTTTAGCTTTTGGGTTGTTCGGGCAAAGATACTTTAAAATTGTTCGGATGTATGAATAATCTATCTAGTTTCACCCAAGACTGTTGAGTGAATGGTGCACTTAGTAGTTTATTTTTCATTCTGTACAATTTGAAGTTTTCGAACCCGAACAACTATTTGTTTTGTTTGATATGGATGGATAATTGATTGGGTTGATTTCTGATTGTATATTGGTCGCAAGTGATTGTTCTTGATTGACATTGATTTGTTTGTTAGTGGATGAAACCACTTAAATATTTCATTTTATATAATTATTAACTCATTTTGGATTATATAATTGAAATACAGGTTGTGGAAGAAATTGCTATTGCTTTTGGTTTCATAATTAAGCGTTAATTGCCCAACAAATAGGTATGTTTCTGGATTATGGTTTTATAGCGATGTTATATATATTTTCCCGTTTTGGGATATCTTATTTTGAGATATTGTGATATATATTATTATATTTGATATTATAATTTCTCTCGAGCCTCTCCGTACAAATGAGACTCCGCCGAAATTTTCCGTAAATTTTGGACTTAGGAAAATTTTGGAAAATGTTTTCCAAACTTTATTAATTTGAGTATAAAAAGATTTAATAGTTATAAATTGATATATTTTATTTAAATTATTAAATTGTGTAAATCTATTTGTTTATAAAGTCAATATTTTGATTAAGATATATTGATTACTTAATTCCTTCTAGCCCTCCTTCTTCCTTTTCGGGGATGAAAAGTTTTGATTGGGGGAGAGTGTAAGGACCCATAAATTTTCAATAATTAAAATTGTTAAATTAATAAGATTTTGGTAAATAAATTTGGAAGAAATAAAAACTTCGTAATTTAATAGAGAAGTGAATGTAAACATGGAAAATGTAAGACAACATTTAGAAGATGTTAAATTGAGTATATTAAGTTAGACCAAAGGTTAATGTAACGACCCGGAATTTTCAATCACGAAATTTCGAGATAGTTAGCGAAAAGAAAAAAGAGAAAGAAGAAGAAACAGAAAACTCAAGCTCAGAATCTCACATTTGCAGCGGATAAAATATAATATCACATAAATAATAGTTTTATAAAGAAGAACTGTATCAATACACTTGTACATTTATACATCAGAGTTACAACATTTACACAACATTGGACAGTTTAAAACAACATGTCCGGATATACAACTATAATATATATATAGCGGGTACGCTCCATACGTTCCTGCTATCCAGCTTGCCTCTTGAGCTCCAGAACGTCCTTACCTGATAATCTGTAATACTCGGTCTGACCCGAGCATTACATCAAAGTAACACCCGGGTCAGGCTGGAAACCAGCGTGAGTAAACCCATCTAACATGAAATACAAAAGTATACAACTCATATAAACCCGGGATAACTTATATCAATTTACAACTTCACAAGTTGTTACAGACATCAATTATTTTCAAATTCTAAGTACCAAAACTTAGATTAAATGGTTCGATTTACTTAAATCATTTCATTTAGCATATTGATTTCTCATATATCAATTTATAAAGGATCAAAGTGGCTTCGGATATTAACTAATACCCGACTCCGGTCTTTTCGAATCCAATGTCATTTAAACCCAGGAATCCAATTTAATACAATTCAGCTATAATTGTCGGATAACACCTTTGCACAGCAATTCATAATAGATTGATAATCACACTTTCATTGTCCATTCAACATATCATATCACAAAACAATTCATATCCGAGATATCTCCTAATTCAAGACACCCGTCATCATTCAATCATCAATAAGTGAGATTGATCACTCCAATTAATTAAATTAATTAAGGATTCCCTAATTACCTTCATTAGTTAATTATTCTTAAATCTTAAATAATAATTAACCTCAACTTAATTACATTCATTAATTAATCTGGATTAATCACAATCAGAAATTAACTTTCCTTCATTTCTCATCGATTTAAACCAACTACTTGATTAATTATTTTGATTAATCCTTTAATTGCACTGAGAAATTATCACCTAATTCCTTCCACTATAAAATTATCCCTTAACTATTCCCAACATGAAATTTCCTTTTTGTTAATTACTTCCAATAATTATCCACCAATTACTTTACTAAGTAATTACACCTCATTAATTACCTTAAGTAATTGTACTTAACCCAACATCAAATGATTACCTTTAATTAATTAAACTTAAATTAATTAACTAAAATTATCAACTTAATTAACTATGCTGAGTAATAAATTTCATAATTAATTACCCTGATTAATTATTCCATAACTATTAATTAATTACATTAATTAACTAACCTTAATTACACTAACTAATTAGCTCCTAACATATTTATCTTTTAATTACATACACTAAATTATTTATTTAAATAACTTTTCTTCAATTACTTGCGTTAATAAATCTTAAATCAACAAATAATTAATTACTAATTTTCAATTCATTAATCTCTAATTAATTAATCAATTATCCATCCCAATTCATTGAATAATTTGAACTATTATTTTACTGCAACTATTGTTCATTTAAAACAACAATTTAAATTACATCATTAAACTTTGGGAATTTGTTTAAATTTGCAAATACATTGCTTAAGATATGCAAAGGCACTTGGGCCCAAAGGTTCGGTAACCTAAAAGTTTTAAACGGATTCCCATCTCATCTCTGTACAATAACACAATAATGGACCGAAGTCCAACAAATTCCTCTGCTAACCTCTCCCTTTATTCTCTTTAATTTTCACCTGAAGAATTTGGAGTAACAGTATAACGATAAACTCACGCGAGCAATCCTGAAAAATACCTGAGTCCACCCATCATCTTCTCGAGCATCAACCCGCGCAAACCTTATATTCTCGATCTTCCCTCCTGCTTCGAGACCATCTCGAGAAAGACTCGAGTAAAACTCGAGATACACGAAGACATTAACATATCAGAAATCTGATGTACACGTGTGCACCTACACATCGCCGATGGCCATCGCCCATGGTCGCCGATCATCCTCACACATCACCCACGTCTTCCTTTCTCCGTCCATCAGTTTGAAACCGCATTCTATACTCTAGTTCGAAATCGAACTACTCACCCCTCCCTGATTCGAAAATGTCAATAACAAAACCTCCTCGTCACCCCACCATGTTCGACTATCCACCACCAGACCCCATCCTTGCCCTTGCCCTAGCCTTCTTACTCGATTCCCCCACATGGGCACTCTTCTTCCCTTCTCAACTCAGCACGCCCGCGAAAGGAACCCTACAAAACCATGGCATAAACCCTAATTTCCACTCGTCATGTCCTCACGATCATCTAGAGACTTCCTTGATATTTTTCTCACGTCCCTCGAGTTTCAAGACTCCTCCTGACCAAAACCCAAAGAAAAACTCGTCGCCGATCAACGGTACTCGACAATGATTCCAAATTCAAACAATTCAGCATATCTCGGTTTATTGCAAACTAAAATTTTTGATTATAGTGCCTAAATTCATCACATGCCATGACAATTCACAATGTATAACCTAAATTTACAATTAAAACATTTGAATTTTCAGATTTAATAGGTCTTCACTATGAAAACTAAATTTCGAAATATTAAAAATAATTTTTTCCAACAATTATTTTTAAAAATGAATTCACCTTATTATAATCATATTCTATTCTATGATCATAGCTTAATTTTACTTGGGTATGGAGATATGGATTTTTATTTGTGACAACAACAGTCAACAGAGGCTACTGGTACATGCATACAGACATATATATCATTTGTACAGGGAAGTTTTAGAACTATGTTTAAACTTAGAAACATCCATACACCCATATATTCATCAACACTACACATATCTATCACATGAAATAATTGATAAAAGATTTTAACTTTCAAAAGTTCTTTTTTTACTCTCTTGTTTTTTTTTTAAAAAAAAAACAGAACCATGCTTCCCCCTTTAATCTGCTTCTTAAAACTAAATTTTTGAGTTGTTTTTAAACTATACTTATAATAAAAAAAAATTTATATAAAACACATACACATTAAAGATTACATCCTATTTCACAGATTATCACATGCAACTTGAGATATTTCAGAAGTTTAGAGTCACTCACCTATTTCCCCAAACAGAGCAGCCTTGCTTCCAAATAAACTGCCGTAAACTTGATTTTTAATTTGCTTGATAAAAGAGGTTACAGCTCTGAAAATAATATTGGATTGCTTAAAACTGGAACAAGATGATGATCAAGACTTTTGAAGGTGAATCGTTTCTAGGTTGCATTGTACTTGAAACTTGATTCTCAGGCATGCATTTTGTCACAAGCTACAGGCTTGATAAAAGTGTTGCAGATTTTTGTTTCTTTTCGAAAATGATTTACAGTATTGCTTTTGAAAGTGAAATACAGGATTTTTTTTCTTTTGGAAAGTGGATTGCATTGTTTATTTTGATTTGAGAAAATGATTTACAGATCTTGTATATGACATGAGGAATGAAGCATAGTTTTGTTTTGATCTTTGCTCTACAGGTTTTGCTTCTAGTTTTTTTTTCCTTTCTAATCTGAAGCAATTTGGTTTCTTTTGATTTTCATTTTTTTTCCTCTTTTTATTTCAAAAAGAAGCACATGACCTGCCACTTGTATTTTCAAATAAGGACAGGCTTACACTTGTTACTACATGAACTTATTTGATTTACATTTTTTAAAGATGCAAGAATACAGTGTTTACATATATTTAATTTATAAGTTATGCCTTCATATGTTTAATACTTAATATATCTTATACATATATTTAAAGAAAATATGAATCTATTTAAATTTCTTATTTATTTTAACATGCTCTCATTTTTTTCAAATAGCCTTCAATGTTTCCAAATACAAATTATTCTTATTAATTATAACTATGCTTAATTCATTGATATGTTTTTAAAATAAGCTATTGTAAAGTTTCTATATTAAATCTAATCAAGTTTTCCAATTTACAATATACATACATATATAAAAATAAAAATTTGAAAACATTTCTTATTAGTTTAAATTAAAATCAAACTCCTTATTTACAATGTATACACACATATATACATTATTAAAGAAAATTCTTTCAATTAGCTTAGAAAGATAAATTTTATTATTTAAATATTTTAGCTTTGGAAAGAATAAAATTCCTAAATTAAATTATTATTATTATAGATTTAAAATGGTAACATTTATCAAATTAAACAATTAGAGATAAATCTTGTTAAATTAGATTATTAAATCAATATTACATATTTTAAAACAAGTGTTAATGGAAATTATTAAATAAACATTGCCTAAATTTTCGGGATATTACATTCCTCCCTCCTAAGAATCTTTTCGTCCTCGAAAAGGAACAAATCTAGAATTTATGAAATATTTAGAACCAGTTAAAATATTCTTTGATTATTTTAAAACACTTTAAAACCTATACAGTAATAGTTTTATAAAAATACTTTTATAACTCGATGTCTCAATAAGTCCATCTTCGTTCTCCAAGAAATTCGGTCATACGTTGATCAGGCGTAAGACTGAAAATCTATAAGTACTTGGTGTTATCCCGCTTTTTGGCAAAGCCGCGATACCAAAAGATCGGTCAGAAACGGAGAACAGTTCGTCTCAGAGGCTGGTCATACTTCGTTTCGCCATGGATATCACTGAATTTTATCCGAGTCCAGATTGAGCTACAATTGATAGGACACGGCAAGAAAGTCCATAGGAGTCAGCATCTTAAGTTTCAAGTCAATCCGAGTTCATACGCTAAAGTTATGATCGATTCAATTTGAAGGGCAAGGCTTAGGTTTCGAATCCATTGTTGACCAACATTTCGAAACCATCACTTTCGAATCCATAAGATTCGAATCCACCGAACCACCTCCGGTTCGTCTCCACCACCTTCGAACCCATCAGGTTCGAACCCATCAGGATGCCTCGGTTTCGAGACCATCGAGTTCGAACCTACCAAGCTCATAACAATGGACCTCGAACCCGTTGGAGAATAGCCGCTTCGAACCCATCACAAAGCATTGTTCGAAACCAAACGTGGAGCCTTGTTCGAATCCATCCATGAAGTCATGTTCGAACCCATCCACGATGCCAAGTTCGAACCCATTCTGTGTAGCTTCATTCGAATCCACTGGGTCAACCAACCATGGCGACGTGTCTTCCATCGGTTCGAATACGCCGAGATCTATGGAGTCAAAGCGGTCAACTCGGAGTGAAGACCGGATCGATTCGAAGTTTGCGCTCCACGCCACCATGAAGCCACATGCCTCCATGGGTTCGAAAGGATCGATTCGAAACCTTGGTTTCGAACCAAACAGCCAAGCAACAAACCCAATTTCGAACCCATCATATCTCCTAACCTACTGATCCAAATGCCATGAAATTTTCACAGAAGCTTGCATGCATGTTGAAGAATGTCTACGCCAAATTTCACCTCGATTGGATGGATTCTTGATCGGTTCGAATGGAGTTCGAACCGATGCCAAAGTGGGCCCAAACTTCTTGAGACCGTGCGTGTGGGCCCCCTCACGTGCCAGGAGTGGTCTCCCGAGTTTTCAGCGAGATACCAGCAGCCTACGCCTATAAATAGAGCCCCAGGGCCAATAGAAAAGGGATCTTCTGACTCTGAGGCGCCCAGACTCTGCCGGATCAATATCTCCATCATCCTATATCATAATTTGATTGTTGATTTCGAATTTCCAGTTGTAACTTGCTGTTGATCGTTGTAACAACTTGTAAACATTGGAAGAGAATCAATAAAATATCGAAAAACTTCACAGTGGACGTAGGCAATACGCCGAACCACTATAAATCGATTGTCTACGCATTTTACTTACTGTTGATTGGAGTTTTTGTTAGATAATATCTGTTTTGAACTTGCATTCTTGACTATTATCTCTTCAACGACTCCTGAAGAGTGTTGTGCCCAATTTTGACGCAAACACTTTGGTGCTTTCACTGAGAAAACCCAGATTTTCTCCTACTCGTCGGATCTGTTATCGATACCGGATTGAATAAATCTAAGAGAGAGATCCAAATCGTTAAATCCAACTTCCTTCCCTTCTATTCAGATTTTCATAAAGTCTAGGAAAGGAATTCAAATCTAAAGATGGTTAGCACAAGAACCACCTCAAACGCCGTCAATCAAGAAGAACAGGATAGACAAAATCCTGCCCCTCTACCTCCATCTAATCAAGATGCCGCTGGGCACTCAGAGCCGTCGGGTCCGGTTACCCGACAAGAATTGCAGTTGTTACTCCAAGAGCTGACCCAGAGTCGGCGACAACTGGAAGAACAGCTACGCGCTAACGCTGAGCTAATCAACAAGCTGGATCGCCAGAAACGAAAGAGATCCATGAGAGATCGTGCTTCTCGCTCTTCCAGCGAAAATTCTTCATCTTCTGATTATCATAACCGACCTCCACGACCACGGTTAGATGGGAGTCGTATGCCACCCGCTGGAAACCAACCGACATTGACCGTTGGACAAATAAGAGTTGGTCCGTCAGCCAGTTTCCAAACTGGACCCTCCTCCCGAGGGGGTGCCGTTCCTCACCACGCCGCTGAATACCGCACCGCTAGCGTTGCGGCTGAACCAGGGGTCGACGCTCAAGATCAGTCGGACCTGGACCGTCGTCATACCGGTCATACTCCTGAACCGTACGTCCCAGAGGACTATGAGACAAGAAGGCGAGACTTGGACCGTCGACGATATCCGGTTCAAGCCCGAAGTACGGAACGTGATCATACTCCGGCACAAATGCCGGATCTTTCAACTATGATACGTCAGATGATCCGTGAGAGTCAGGGATTCACAAACGACGATTGGGGAGTTTCCCGAAGCCACACTCCCTTTACTGACAATATTCTTAATGCTGAACCCCCACGGCGATTCTGAATGCCCACTCTACCCATGTATGAGGGAAACTCCGACCCCAACCAAATATTCTAAAATATGAATGGTCGATGACTGCTGCCAGAGCCGACGACGCTGTGAAGTGTCGTAGTTTCCCCATATCCTTGGGGGGCATCGCCACCATGTGGTTCACCCGATTGCCTCCTCGATCCATCTCCTCATTCGACCAGCTGGCCACAAAATTCGTTGAGCAATTCCGCATGCACGTCGCAAAGGCCGAAAGATGTCAACACTCTATCTAGTGTCACACAAGCTCCCGGGGAGACACTCAGACACTACTTAGAAAGATTCCATACTGCATGTGCAGAGATTAGTAATCCAAACGATAACCCCATCCTTATGGCGTTAACTAAGGGGATCGACCCCGATTCTGAATTTGGCAATTGGCTAGCTGGGAAACCACCTGCGTCATTGGACCGTTTCCATGCCAAAGCAGCTCAATTCCTGAGACGGGAAGACGCGAAACAGTCTACGAAGCAAACTGACGCAGGGCCAAATGCGGAAGGAACCAAAAGCAATGTTGCAACAAAACAATCCGGTGAGAGCTCCGGAAAAGTTCAGTTGAATATTAAAAATAAACAAGCTCGGCGAAGAGAGAGCGTGAATCAACTTAAAAAACAAGATCAAAATCGTGGCCCGCAACGCAAAAATCCGATGTCCGACAGTTATACTCCTTTGAATACTTCACTGGAGGACGTGTATTTGCAGACCCGTAATACAATTCAGTATGAAAAACCTGCTCCAAGACCATCGTCGGAGAGACAAATCCAGACGGGAAAATTTTGCAGGTTTCATGAAGGCTACGGGCACAATACGAACGAGTGTCGTCACTTACAAGATCTTATTGAAAGACTAGTCAGAGAAAGGAAGCTGGAACAGTTTGTGCGGACACCGCAGCCCAGAGAAGCGGGCTCATCCAATCCAATCAATGAACCCAATCGACCGAGGCAGGAGGACTCGACTTGTCCCCGTGGGAGATTGGTGATAAACGCCATCAGTAGCGGGCCTACTTACTCAGGAGCCTGAAACGACGAAGAACCTCATCACTGTCACACATGACAGGCTCCTTCAGTCAATGAATGCTTTGTAGCTTCCTTTACATTCTGAATTTTGAATTTGTAATAAGGCACTGACTTTGCCACATTTTCTCATTTCAGCAAATAAAATGCTATCTCTTCAAGCTGAAGCTGTGATTCACCGAATACAACGTTCAACAATCACGACACACGAAGAGCTAAGTTCCATCGAACAATGGAATTTATTCAAATAGCGAGTGACTGCGTTACAATCGGCCACTCACTAAGTGAAACCCCAGCTCGGGGGCAAGCCAACACATCGAAGGCTGAACTGGACCAACACACAACAGTCCATTCCATAATTCGCTCCCAGAGCGCGAGCGGACTCCAACTTCCCACAGCGTGAGTTGGAGTATAAACATTCCCCAATTCGTTCCCAGAGTGCGAACGGACTCCAAATTCCCAGAGCATGAATTGGAGTATAAACATTCCATAATTCGCTCCTAGAGCGCGAGCGGACTCCAACTTCCCACAGCGTGAATTGGAGTATAAACATTCAACAATTCGTTCCCAGAGTGTGAATGGACTCCAACTTCCCACAGCGCAAATTGGAGTATAAATATTTAGCAATTCGTTCCCACAGCGTAAACGGACTCCAAGTTCCCAAAGCATGAGTTGGAGTATAAACATCAATTCCAGGTTCCTGAAGTGCGAACCCAAACATACATGTTTTACTCCAAGTTCCCGGCGTATGAATCGGAACACAAACACCAAGTTAGAGTTCCCGTAGTGCGAACTGAAATGCTAGTACTAACTCTGGGTTCGTAGAGTGCGAGTTGGAATGCGAACATCAATTCCAAGTTCCCGGATCGCGAACCGTGTTACAAGCATCGATAACTCTCGAATTCCTGGAATGCAAACCAGGTTATCAATCTCAAATTATTCTAAGTCCCCGGAATGCGGACGTGTGCTCAAGACTTGCGACAAGTGCGATCAACCACCAAAAGTACAAGTGTTGTTCCCCAAAACTGGGGGGCACGAAAGCTAAATATTAATCACTAACCGAAGTGATACAACGTCCGAAGTTCAACTCATTCATCAATCACAACTTGTGACCAAGATTTTCAGGCTTGGCAAATGAAACGAACCCTACTTAAACGGTAAAAACACCACAAGTACACCGGACCGAAAACAAGACACTGCAAGTACTTAAGCACAAATAAAACAAGAGTTGAAACAAAGAAATAAAATTTTATTTCAACTAACTTAAAAAAGGACTTACACGCAAATAAGTTCTTCCAAAAAAAGAATGCCTACTAGCAGGGGCCGAACCTGCATCTATACACGACCTACTGACAAAAAACGAAGACAAGTACCTATCTACCAAAACATCTACTTGAGAAGCTGATTTATTTCTTCTTTTTCGTCCTTATTACTAGTGGTACATCATCAGTGTCACTA
The DNA here is from genome assembly GCA_030765085.1 of Allium cepa. NCBI lineage: Eukaryota > Viridiplantae > Streptophyta > Magnoliopsida > Asparagales > Amaryllidaceae > Allium > Allium cepa. The sequence goes on along the minus strand of CM060938.1, from coordinate 23,252,743 downwards.
GGACAGAAATTCTTCGCTTTGAATGTCTCCTCTCCGGCGGTGGCTCTTCGACTGGAGGCATGATGTCAATATCCTCCTCGGAGCTTGAATCTACACGGGGGCTTCTCGCCGAAGGAGTGGGGGGGACTGGATCCGCAACGGAAATTGAGATAGTGCCACCCGGTGGTGCTACCATAGCAGGTGCTGGACTCTACGCCACCGTGCTGCCACCGACGTTACCACTCTGCCCCGCAGCTTTTATGTCGGCGTTGATCTCAGCCAAAATTTCCTCATCCCGAGTCGCTTGGGCCTGGCTGGGGGCATCCGCAGTTTGCATCGAAGAACTTGAGGACGGCGGGAGGCTACTAACAATGATAAATGGCAAGTCAGAGAAAGAACCACCCTGCTCACCGAGCAGCTCGCTCACCATTTGTTCGTCAACAGATAAGGATCCCCCCTGCGCCGCCTCAGCAGATACCGCAGTTACAACAGTAGTCTTGGTGGCGATGGCCTTATCTCCTCTGTTTGGTTCTCGAGCCGCGGCAGTCGGCGCAACTCCAGTCGCTAGGCAAAAAATAAGAAGTTATTAGTAACTGCTACAAAGCAAACACTCTATTTAGAAAACGCTTGAGATAACTTCGGAATACCTTCCCCAGTTTGGCTCGCAGACAGCTGAACGGCCTTGGAAGTATGCTCATGAATAGGGGATAAGCGCGGCTGTTCCAGGTCGTAAGCAGGAACAGGTTGCAAGTCGACCGCAGATGCAGGCACCGACGAAGATGGTGTGGTAACTTCAGTGACAGCAGAATGGTGCTCAACACCTGATCCCTCTCCGACTTCCAGGGAACGATCGCCGATCATCTCCTTCTCATGAGCGATGATAGCATCATGAAGAACCTTCTTCTCATCATCTGTGAGCAGCCTGTTCTCAAGTTCGAATCGATCGACTGCCTCACCTGGATGCGCTTCCTCTTCCTCCTCAACCAATCGGTCCCAAGCGCTACGAAGGTGAACTGGATAATCTTGAAGCCAGGCCAAGTTTCTGTGCTTTAACACATTGGCGTTATAAGTTATGAGCAAATCTTCGATATCGGCCTCTAGCCTGGCCTCTGCCTCTTGAACCTTCTCCTCCACCTCTGCTTCGACCGCCTGAACTTTGGCCACGGCCACATCTCTTTCGGTGCGAAGCACTACAGCTTGCTCGCAGGCTTCTTGCGCCGTGTTATGCGCGTCATCTCTATCTTTAATAATTTCGGCAAATTTAGCCTTGAGCTCATTAAGTTCTTTTAACGCCGCATCCCGCTCAGCAGTGACGACGGTGTTCCGGTGGCCCATGTCTTCCACCGTAACATAGTGCTCCTTTTTCATTCTATCCATGGCTGCTTGAGCTTCATCGACCTTTGTAAGAGCCTCCATCTCTGATTTTCGAGACGATTCAGCCTCGGTATTCAGCACTTGTATGATACGGTCTTTTTGAGCCAGCTCGGTTTGAAGCTTTTCAATGGTAGCCGCTCGTTCGAAGGCCAACGTCGATGCCTTATCGGCCGCCCTATACCATGCCTTATAATGGGTGTAAAAGTCATGCACATAGTCGAGCGCTAACCGCTCGGCCTCCGGCGGGACTCTTTTCAGGTTCGGGGGAAAGACGTAGTTATCGAAGCAAATATTCGGGAACTCCTTCTTTAGTTGCGCAAGTCTAATTGCCCCTTCCCCCGAGATTTCAATAGGAGGCTGCTCTACGACTATCGGGGTCATCGCCTCAGATCGGGAAGATTGAGAAACCGACGTATATCGAGAAGATTCGGAAGGATGAGGGACATGAGCAGGAGGTTGTACGGGATCTCTGGAAGGATGAGGAGTACGCGATCGCGATCGACGCTTATAGCCTCTGTCTGTGTCATATCTGTCGTGACTAGAATACCCAGAGCGTCCCAGGTCATAATACCCAGGGCGCCCCTGATCATAACCTCTATCCCCTTCTCGTCTGCGCGAATCGTAATATGAAGGCTTGCGGGCGTGTCGAAGACTCCCAAGCGTTGAACCTCGCTTAGACATGATATCTGCGAAGCAAAATAAAATAGAATTAATCACCTTTCAAGACAGATAGTTTTCAGTCAAAGGTTATGCAGTGTCGTGAAATTTATATGAATATGCATTCCCCCCGACCAACCAGAAGTGTCGACCTCGCTAGTAATAAGAGGCTCGTTCAATTCTAGAGTGCGATGGAATTCCTCCAACCCGGCATCATGTTGAAAAGACACATCGTCCGGGATTGGAAGATCGGCAAGCCCTTCAAAAAGATTTTCGGTTCTCGGAGGAGACATCTCCGAGATTCTAACTCCGGGAGCAGAGCGGGCCGTGACAACCGATTTCCATCTCCCCTTCTTACTTGACTTAACCGTGGCAGCCTTGCCTTTTCTCTGCTCCGCGACATCCGGAACTGCGTCCGTAGGCCCGGTCAGCGGCTCATCATCGGTGTGGGTTCTTTCAGAGTCATCTTCCTCAGTTATAGTTACTCCGGGTTTCTTGTGCTTGACTCGTTTTTTCGAGATGACCCTTAGTGCCACCTTAAAGCTTATGCTCTGCCCTTGTTCGATCAAACCGCAGGTCCGGAGATTCCTATCCGTCAATAACACGTCGATATCCCTATCTCCACTCGGGACTTCTCGAAGCACTCGCACCATCTCCCTAAAGTGCTCGCCCTCAGGTCGCTGAATCACCGCTGTAAAAAAGGATAAAATATAAGTTCCACTTCGGTTGCAATTGCCGTAGTAATTATTTACGAACTCAGCTATACTCACGTCTGAATAGCCATCGTCGGGCAAATTCAGGAGGACATCTGACATAAAACCATTCTGTCCTATAATAGTGTTTGTGCCAAAATTGGTCACAAACCCCAAATACCGTGAAAGCACCAGTGTATGAATACAAACCAATAATATTCAAACACAAATAACAGATCTCAGCAAACATTGAACAATAATCCCAAAGTAAAGAACAGAGACACAAGTTTTATAGTGGTTCGGCTATCTCCGGCCTACGTCCACTCCAAAGTTTTTATCCTTTTATTGATTATCCTTGATGATTACAGATGATTACAGCAGTTACAATGTCCAAAACTTGAAATAAGTAGCAACAAAGTTGATATGGAATGATTCTGGCAGCATCCAAGCGTCCTTTTACTCTCTAGAATCTCCGACCCCTTTTCTGAATGACCAGGGGCTCTATTTATAAGCGTAGGAGGCTGATATTTCTCTTAAAATCCGGGAAGACCACTTCAGGCACGTGAGGGGGCCCACATGCCCGAAATCTGGAGGTCCGGGCCCACCTTGGGATCGATTCGAAGTAAGGTTCGAATCGATGAAGAAATCATCCAATTGAGCTGAAATTTGGTGAGAGCATTCTTCAACATGTATGTAAGCTCCTGTAAAAATTTCATTGCATTTGGATCAACGGTTTGGAAGATATGATCGATTCAAGATCAAAGCTCTGTGCGTTCTGCTAGGTTCGAACCCATGCTTCGAAACCATCCATTTCGAAACCATCCCCTTCGTATCCATAAGGCCGACTTCTTCGAATCCATACTCTTCGAATCCATGCTCTTTGAAGCCGCCTCCTTCGAGTCCATGACTTTCGAGCCCATCTCCTTCGAGTCCACATCCTCCGAGTCCATCCTCTTCGAATCCATCATCTTCGAATCCATGTCCATTGCTTCGTATCCATCATCTTCGAGTCCGTATCCATTGTCCGAATCCATCATCTTCGAGTCCATGTCCATTGTTCGAATCCATCGTCTTCGAATCCAAACCCTTCGACTCCATAACCTTCGAATCCATCTCTAATCCTTCGACTCCATGACCTTCGAATCCATCTCCAATCCTTCGAATCCATGTTCTTTGTATCCATCGAGTCCCCATTGATTCGAAGTACCATCGATGCGAGCTTGGTGGGTTCGAATCCATCCTGATGGGTTCGAATCTGATGAATTCAAACCGAGCACTCCATCTTGAACGATTCGAACAGCATACCTCTCCCACCTTGAATCCATCATATCTCCTTCATACGAACTCCGATTAACCTGAAATTTGAAACATAGCCTTTTCTAGTCCTTATCATTGTCTCCAATCAATTTCGTCCCGATCGGAGTTCAACCAAATTTCGACGACATCGATCGTAGCCTTGATTCCAACTGATCTCCAATCCTGATATCCATCATCTTCGTTCATTTGTTGATATCCCAGTTTTGACCAAAAATGGGATAACACTTTGCCCCCCAAAACATGTCTTGTGATAACAAGACGTGTTTTGAATAGTCCCGAATCCAGTATCCAAAGTCCATAGCCATATCGCCAGAGTATGTCATCCTTGACTGCTTCGAGCCGATGCCCAATTCCAAATCCCATAACCAAAGCCTTAGCCAATTCCATATCCATTCGAACTCGGTAGTCGAGTTTGAATCCATCTTTACACAATAGCCAATAACCGAATCCAGAACCTCTCCAGGTAGATATCCAAATTCATAACCTGTCCAAGTTCTTGCCAAGTGCAATCCACACTTGATGACCGTAGCCCAATGTCCCTGGGCGTGAATAATGCCGTGGCTTAAGTCCTAAGCCAAATCCTGGTCACTCCAGACCCTTGCTGAGCATAGTCCATACTCAACGACCTGAAAATAGCAATTGATGATATAGGGCCTAAGTCCTAGGCCGAATCCTGGTCACTCCGGACCCTTGCTGAGCATAGTCCATACTCAACAACCTGAAAATAGCAATTGATGATATAGGGCCTAAGTCCTAGGCCGAATCCTGGTCACTCCGGACCCTTGCCGAGCATAGTGCATACTCGACGACCTGAATGAGTCAATTTACCACGTTCGGGCAAAGTGACTCACCCCTTGCTAGGCATAATCCATACCCGACGACCGTTTATCAAAAATCAGATAAAAATCCAATCAAAATCCAATCCAAAATCCAAATCAAAACCAGGAAACCAAAAAACCAAACCAGCATCCAAAACTGAAAACAATCATCCGAAGGAAAATCCAAGTCAAAAAGCAAGCAAAACCGGGGGCTCAATCCAAGCTCCAAAACTAAAATCCAAACAGAAAAGTAATGTCCAATCAAAAAGCGAAAGATAGATTTCACAAACCATAGCGTTGCAGCTTTATCGTCATTCAGAGCATGTCTAGGGGCTATCTCCGTCCCCGTACATGTGTAAATGACTTGGTTGCTTGCTAATAGTTCGTTACTTATTCCATATTATCCCGATTAGTGAATGATCAATCGACCACCATCCCTGGGTCTCTCATCATTACGGCGAGAGGTTGTCGGTGGTTGCTCCTGCTCCACCGTTGCATTCCGAGCTCCGACATACTGCTGTAACTGTCCATTCCTTACATGCTCCTCGATTATATCCTTCAAGTGCCTGCAGCTGTTGGTGTCATCACATTCTTCGGCCTCTTGACGTGAACCCGAAACTGCCTCAAAAACCTTTCCACTAACTCCCTCCAAGTCCTGATAGATCCTTCTTCCAGCTGCCTAAACCACATCGCAGCTATGTCCGTCAAATACAAAGGGAAGCATCGGGCCATCACTTCCTCCGATGCCCCCAGCACCTCCATGTGTCTGGTGTACCTCATCAAGTGATCTGTTGGATCTGTCTTGCCATCATATATCCCCACGCTAGGCAACTTAAACTTAGGTGGGTTCTGAGCCATCCTTATTTCCCGAGCAAACGGACTCCTGTTCACTCCTTCCAAGTCTCCTTTGGCCAAACCACCTCGCACTGTTTTCCTAATCATCTCTACCAATCCAGCGTTGTCTGTCGGGGGCTGCCCCCGAGGGAACTCCGGCACATACTCTTCATGTGGCTCATTAGTAGCAACGTTGGTTCTAGCCTGTTGAACTCCTTCCAGAGGTCCTCCTGTGTTGGATCCTGTGGGTCTGCCCCCAAGCCCTTGTTGATTGCTTTGTGGCTCCATATCTCGACCTCCATTGGGTTCCACAACCCTAGTCCCCTGTCCTGCACCCACAGCGGTTGTTGCTGTCCCTAGGTTCTGCATCCCTGCAGCTCTCATTTGCTCAAAGAAAGTCTGCATCATTTCTTGTTGGTTCTTTAACAATCTCTCCTGCAATGAGTTTGCCATAGCCTCTATCTCATCCCGGGTTATGTAGATTGAGGCCTGTCCTTCCCCGGCTCCGGAGGATGCTTGTTGACTTTCTTCCTGTTGGCTTTGCTCAGCCCTCTGCCTTCTACTATTTTGCCTAGTCATTGTCCTTGAATCCAAACTCTTTAAAATCTCCAAATCCAAACTTCAAATCCAAAGTAGCGGGTCCTAGTTGTTTCTCAGTGAAAGCACCAAAGTGTTTGTGCCAAAATTGGTAACAAACCCCAAATACCGTGAAAGCACCAGTGTATGAATACAAACCAATAATATTCAAACACAAATAACAGATCTCAGCAAATATTGAACAATAATCCCAAAGTAAAGAACAGAGACACAAGTTTTATAGTGGTTCGGCTATCTCCGGCCTACGTCCACTCCAAAGTTTTTATCCATTTATTGATTATCCTTGATGATTACAGATGATTACAGCAGTTACAATGTCCAAAACTTGAAATAAGTAGCAACAATGTTGATATGGAATGATTCTGGCAGCATCTAAGCGTCCTTTTACTCTCTAGAATCTCCGACCCCTTTTCTGAATGACCAGGGGCTCTATTTATAAGCGTAGGAGGCTGATATTTCTCCTAAAATCCGGGAAGACCACTTCAGGCACGTGAGGGGGCCCACATGCCCGAAATCTGGAGGTCCGGGCCCACCTTGTGATCGATTCGAAGTAAGGTTCGAATCGATCAAGAAATCATCCAATTGAGCTGAAATTTGGTGAGAACATTCTTCAACATGTATGTAAGCTCCTGTAAAAATTTCATTGCATTTGGATCAACGGTTTGGAAGATATGATCGATTCAAGATCAAATCTCCGTGCGTTCTGCTAGGTTCGAACCCATGCTTCGAAACCATCCATTTCGAAACCATCCCCTTCATATCCATAAGGCCGACTTCTTCGAATCCATACTCTTCGAATCCATGCTCTTTGAAGCCGCCTCCTTCGAGTCCATGACTTTCGAGCCCATCTCCTTCGAGTCCACATCCTCCGAGTCCATCCTCTTCGAATCCATCATCTTCGAATCCATGTCCATTGCTTCGTATCCATCATCTTCGAGTCCGTATCCATTGTCCGAATCCATCATCTTCGAGTCCATGTCCATAGTTCGAATCCATCGTCTTCGAATCCAAACCCTTCGACTCCATAACCTTCGAATCCATCTCCAATCCTTCGACTCCATGACCTTCGAATCCATCTCCAATCCTTCGAATCCATGTTCTTTGTATCCATCGAGTCCCCATCGATTCAAAGTACCATCGATGCGAGCTTGGTGGGTTCGAATCCATCCTGATGGGTTCGAATCTGATGAATTCAAACCGAGCACTCCATCTTGAACGATTCGAACAGCATACCTCTCCCACCTTGAATCCATCATATCTCCTTCATACGAACTCCGATTAACCTGAAATTTGAAACATAGCCTTTTCTAGTCCTTATCATTGTCTCCAATCAATTTCGTCCCGATCGGAGTTCAACCAAATTTCGACGACATCGATCGTAGCCTTGATTCCAACTGATCTCCAATCCTGATATCCATCATCTTCGTTCATTTGTTGATATCCCAGTTTTGACCAAAAATGGGATAACAAATAGCTCAACCTGGTCCAAGACCCGGTAACCACTTGGCAATTTCTCACCGCTTCCAGGAATGTGAAGGAGGGGTAATCACCCCGAGTTTTGAAATTGAACAAGTATCTGATCTCAATTGGGAGCGGTGGTCGATGGAGATATTCCATAAATGCAATGAACAAGCTATTGATCGACGCATATCGGTTCGGGTGCAGCTGAGATGGGGCGATCCTCAAAAACGACAATACTTCCCTTATATACTCGTTGAATGGAGGAAGTGTCCCGGCCGCGCACGCGTGGCGGTTAAATGCTGTGTATCCCTCCGGGGGATTATGCGGTCTATCATTCGGCCCCGGCAGTAGCACATCATCCAGCAACAGGCCGTGCCTCAAACATATTCTCCCCAACATGTCTTCAGAGATATTGGATGGAACGGAATCTGATGGATTGGCAATGAACGACGCATCGGGAAGTTCATCCGGGGCTGGACCAATAATCTCAGGATCAATATCCGGAATCTCTAGCCTCGGAGAGACTGTAACTTGAGTTTCCTGCTGCTGTGAACTTGACGGTTCCATAACTAGCTAACTCACGAGAAACCATCGTTAGACGACAAAAACCCGTGCGTTCCCCAGTGTAGCGTGTATGAGTGTATGTTGTGCAGTGACATGCATTACTTGAATAAATGTTGCAGAGTTAAAGAAACATGCAAACGACAAAGCTATGGAGTCCAGCTATAATGACCGTCATCGCTGACCGTCATCACTAATCCGTTTCCATGATGGAAATTGATCCGGATAAAAGTTGTTGTGGTTCCATCGACGAGCTTCGAAAGGCGGTCAAGTATGCAGTTTAATATTCAAGTCCAAATGTGCAAGAGTGAAGCTCGTCAGAGTTATGCCCAGAAAATATCAAACTTTGGTATCCATCATAGAAGGTTCGAAGCCATCGCAAGGACTTCGTTCGAACCCAACCGAGCACCCCTTCGTTCGAACCCAACCGGACATCTCTTCGTTCGAATCCATCCTGACGTCGCTTCGAACCCATGCAGTTAGACGCGCTTCGAATCGATAACCAGATGCCAGATTCGAACCGATCGATAAGGGACGACTTCGAACCGATCTTTGCTTGACAAGTTCGAAACGACGAGGGGACCCTCAACTTAACGTCATCCACGTTCGCATCGATACTCTTCGTATCGATGCGAAGTTGTGGACTTCGAAACCACAGCCGATGGGTTCGAATCCATCGATTCGAATGAACCATCGAACCCATCAATAGGTACAAACTGCGTCATCCCCATAGGGTCGTCCAAGAAATTGATTCGAGCACGAGTCCCCATATGGCTTCGAAGCCCTCTGCCAGGCCAGATCTGACTTTATCAATTGATAGAAAGGCGCGGGTTCGAAGTAACTTTGCCGTTCGCCGTTTGAATTCGAGGCCAATTACCTAGTTTGAACAATGAATTCGAGAGATTGAGGATTTGAATCTTGGTCGATTCGATGATGCGGCACAGTGTTTTCTCTTTTGGAGATCCGAAACGATGAAGAACACAGTAAAAGCAAGCAAGAGTAAAAGTAAAAAATGAAAAAAGTGAAAACCACTGCTATTTATATGGAGCCTAGGATGTGACCGAGACGATTGCTCTCCCAGTCAACCCAACCGGCCACAACCGGTCAAGTACCAGATCGGTTCGAAGTTAGCTTTCGAACCCATCTGCCTAAAGCCCTATCGATTCGAAGTTCACCTCATGCTTCAACGGTACGAAGCGCACTACAGAGTGACAAGCTGCATCAATGTGAAACGAACTGTAGGCATATCGGTTCGAAGACCTTGTTCACGTCAACCATTTCGAATCCATCCATGGTCTATCGATATGACAGATGACTTCGTACCCGTCTTCTTCCAATTCGAATCGACTCGAATAATAGTTTCGAATCCATTCCCTCAAACCGGTTCGAATGTTGACTTCGAACCCATCATAGCACAAGCATACCGCTTCCATACAAACGTGAATTTCGAACCCATCGATGCTCGAATGCATCGGTTCGAAACATTACACTCATGCAATACAGAATTCAACTCCTTCAACCTTCAATATCGATTCAGGAAAGGATCGATACGAAGGGGTTTTTCTAAACAACCGTCAAGCGTTGTCTCAACTCAAGTTTCCAAATCGGTTCAGGAGAGAATCGATACGGAATTCAATAGCCAACCAAGCTGCCAACGACTCGTGAACGCACAACGTTTGCAAGGGTCAAACTAACATATATGCATAAGAGTCGAACTAACAATCGATTTTAAACATTTACAGGGGTCAAACACTCATCTTGTTACAAATGCAACAACCAACGGCTAAGCACTATTATACAGCAATCAATCATGTCAACACAAGGTTACAGCAACACAGCATACGAGTTTCAGCAAAAAAGAGAGCAATGATTGTTCAGAGAGAGATTGCAGCTATTCAAAGCACGTCATGTTCCCACAAGACGTACTTTGGGGGGCAAAATGTTATCCCGCTTTTTTGGCAAAGCTGCGATACTAAAAGATCGGTCAGAAACGGAGAAAAGTTCGTCTCAGAGGCTGGTCATACTTCGTTTCTCCATGGATATCACTGAATTTTATCTGAGTCCAGATTGAGCTACAATTGATAGGACACGGCAAGAAAGTCCATAGGAGTCAGCATCTCAAGTTTCAAGTCAATCCGAGTTCATACGCTAAAGTTATGATCGATTCAATTTGAAGGGCAAGGCTTAGGTTTCGAATCCATTGTTGACCAACATTTCGAAACCATCACTTTCGAATCCATAAGATTCGAATCCACCGAACCACCTCCGGTTCGTCTCCACCACCTTCGAACCCATCAGGTTCGAACCCATCAGGATGCCTCGGTTTCGAGACCATCGAGTTCGAACCTACCAAGCTCATAACAATGGACCTCGAACCTATCGGAGAATAGCCGCTTCGAACCCATCACAAAGCATTGTTCGAAACCAAACGCGGAGCCTTGTTCGAATCCATCCATGAAGTCATGTTCGAACCCATCCACGATGCCAAGTTCGAACCCATTCTGTGTAGCTTCATTCGAATCCACTGGGTCAACCAACCATGGTGACGTGTCTTCCATCGGTTCGAATACGCCGAGATCTATGCAGTCGAAGCGGTCAACTCGGAGTGAAGACCGGATCGATTCGAAGTTTGCGCTCCACGCCACCACGAAGCCACGTGCCTCCATGGGTTCGAAAGGATCGATTCGAAACCTTGGTTTCGAACCAAACAGCCAAGCAACAAACCCAATTTCGAACCCATCATATCTCCTAACCTACTGATCCAAATGCCATGAAATTTTCACAGAAGCTTGCATGCATGTTGAAGAATGTCTACGCCAAATTTCACCACGATTGGATGGATTCTTGATCGGTTAGAATGGAGTTCGAACCTATGCCAAAGTGGGCCCAAACTTCCTGAGACTATGCGTGTGGGCCCCCTCACGTGCCAGGAGTGGTCTCCCGAGTTTTCAGCGAGATACCAGCAGCCTACGCCTATAAATAGAGCCCCAGGGCCAACAGAAAAGGGATATTCTGACTCTGAGGCGCCCAGACTCTGCCGGATCAATATCTCCATCATCCTATATCATAATTTGATTGTTGATTTTGAATTTCCAGTTGTAACTTGCTGTTGATCGCTGTAACAACTTGTAAACATTGAAAGAGAATCAATAAAATATCGAAAAACTTCACAGTGGACGTAGGCAACACGCCGAACCACTATAAATCGATTGTCTACGCATTTTCCTTACTGTTGATTGGATTTTTTGTTAGATAATATCTGTTTTGAACTTGCATTCTTGACTATTATCTCTTCAACGACTCCCGAAGAGTGTTGTGCCCAATTTTGACGCAAACACTTGGCAGACCCGTTTTTAACATCTAGTGAAAATATTTTGAAAATAAATTTTATTGAAAATATAGAAAACAGTTTTTGAAAATAGAGGAAATATTTTTGGTGAGAATGCTGTGGAAATCATCACCCCCATCCATGGTCGCAGTTAACCCGATGGTTACGTTGCCGTCCCGACAAAATCCACAGATAACTGTAGGCCTCCGCGCTCCTCAATTACGCCATAGAACCCGCTACAGATCGCAGCTACAACTGGGGTTACGTAGCTATCACAGCAAAAACCCATATAACTGTAGGCATCAGCGCCCTCGAATTTCGCTGCCAAAAGAATGAAACTTCTCCACTCCACTCGACCATAGATTGCAGTCTACCGATGTTGCGTTGCCTTCCCGACAAAATCAAGTGTAGACCGTTGGCACTCATCCTCCACACGATTTTCGCTATGGTCCCCGCAGTAGATCGCAGTGACATCGAGTTACACTGTCGTCACAGCATAACCCAAATGCCCCTGTAGGCATCAGCGCCCTCGATTTTCGCTACCCAATAATCCTCAGGAACTAGTTTGTCCGGACTCCTCACAGGATCAACTTTAGAACCCCCCCTGGGGCTCAAGGCAGCACCACCTGGTGGTACTCCTGAGAAGTCCATTCCAAAAGAGCACCTTTTTCCCCAAAGCACCATCAAAACATTTTATACTATACATATATAGTATCTTTAAATCATACACCTAGTATAATCTCATACAAAGCTCCTTTACACAAAATCGATTATTCCAAAATCGATAATTCTCAAACTAGGCTTTTCAAATTCTCATATTGATTTTACCCAAAAATCAAAAGCCTTTCCAAATCTAAAGGTTCCCAAAACCTTTTTCAAAATCCTCATATGATCCTTTATATATATATTCAGACATATAAAATCTTTCAAAACTTTGGATCATTTCAAACTTGTATAAAACTCCTTTTATACTTCAAACATTTCCAAAAACCCTTTTTCTTTTGGAAAAAGATTCATCAAGGGGAGTTTTATCTTATATGACAAAGATATATATAACTTTATTTATCTAAAATCAAATATTCAAATTTGATTACTCTTTCAATATCATTATCAATATCATCCGTACGACGTACACATATCATCCGTACGCTATACCAATCTGATCGCTCACTCGATCACACAATTCCACTTCCGAACTAGTATCGTCCACCCGACTACCTAGTGCGGACTCAGATCTGGTTTCTTGATCAGAAACCGTCATTCTCCTTGCATAGCTTAACTATGAGAGAGAATATCCAGAACCAATCAACAATCCATATCCAGGTTCGCCGTCGAAAATCGAGTGAAAAATCCCACTCGGATCGATATACTGTCTCGAAATTCTATGCTCGAATCTGGATCACATTACTATGCGAATAGAATAACATACATACATCCTATGTCTTTATCTTTATTGGTTATTAGCCAAATCAATTCCATTTCTATTCACATTCACTATAATTTTCATTCACTTACTCACAATTACTTCAATCCATTTGGATTATCACCTCTATTCTTATCTCGATTGGGTATTTTAACCAATAAACCGTTCAAACTCCGACCAATTTATTTAGAAAATAGCTTGAAATATTTAAAAATAGATAAGTAGTTGGAAAATAATTACTAGTTTGTAAAATAGGTGTAAAATAGTTAGGTAGTTGTAAAATTGTTGGAAAATAGTCAAATAATCATAGAAATTTTAAATAATTGCAAAATAATAGTAAGATAGTAATTAATTTTGTACAATAGTTGAAATATAGTAATTAGTTTACAACACAGTTGGAAAATCGTTAAACAGTTTCAAAATAATTGTAAAACAAGTATAAGATAATTTGGCTTTTAAAAGAAAAGTTGTATATATATTGAATAACTTGGAAAAATAGGTTTATATTAAAATAATTTATATTAAAAATTATCCAGAGTCAAAACTTTTCAATTCCCAATCTCCATTTCAAATCAATTCAATTTAAATTCCACTTGAATTTAAAACTATTCAAATTTAATTATAATTCCAAATTATTCAAATCAATTTGGACTAAATTCAAATTGAACCCACTTCAATTTCAAATCGTTTCCAATTAATCCAATTCAATTCTGAGTTCAAATTTAAAAATTCCATTTTAAATTATCTTTACTTAACTCATTACAAGGTTCAAGTATGAGTTCCAAACAATCTTTCAGATCTTAAGTCCAAAGGAATTCCATATCTTAGTATTGGATATATTACCACATCCATTTCATTAAACAAATTCAATTCACAGCTTAAAGATTATTAATAACAATAGGATGATATCATCCAATTATTTCAAAACATCCATAGATTCTCAATTTTCGGATCTCAAACCCAATTTGAGATCACTCAAACTCTCAATTACAATCAACCATTTAACTCTCCAAATTAAACCCCAATTTCATCTTGAAATTTCCGAATCATGTTGATCATTCCAACTTATTTAACCTTTTCCCAAGTTAAACTCAATTCACTTAATCAGTCAAATTCACACAATTTGAATTCCTATTCAAATTTCAAAATTCTTTCCCATCTATAAGTTCAAAAACTTATCACTTTGAGTTTTCACATCTCATTCCACATTTAAAACTCAATATTTAGAGTTTATCTCAAAACATTTTTGATATTATGTATATCCACATGTATACATATTAATTTCTTTTACATACCAAGTTATATTTTAAAATTTTAAACCACCTTTGGTTTTAATTCTAAACAAATTTCCTTTAAATTTTCAAACAACTCTTGTTTGAAATGGGACCATTTCATTCAAATGCATTAGATAATATTATTTGTTATTTCTTTAAATTAATTACATCATTAATTAATTACAATTAATCTCATTCGGTAATTAACTTATTTCTTAATTACCTTTATTAATTAATTGTCCCTTAAATTACTTATCTCCAGTTAAGTAACTCCCTCTTTATTTATCATTTCCAATTATAATTATCTTATTCTAAAACTCTTCTTCAATTCAAGATTTCAATTTTTGTTTGAATCCATTTCAAACTTATCTTTATTCAATTTAAATTTCAATTTGGTTGTATTTTATTACTTCTTAATTTAATTCAATAATTTAACAACCAATTCCTTTACTATTTGTTAGAAAGATATATTGCTTTATATATATCAAAATATAATCTTTATATAAGAAAATAACAAGTACGCTCTCTCATATTTATACACTCAACTCATCATAGGGTACCATTGACCCTTTCCTTAATGAGTATCCCCCACCAGAGCCAAGGTTCTCGCTTAACCTTCAGCTCTAATACCAAATGTAACGACCCGGAATTTTCAATCACGAAATTTCCAGATAGTTAGTGAAAAGAAGAAAGAGAAAGAAGAAGAAACAAAAAACTCAAGCTCAGAATCTCACATTCGCAGCGGATAAAATATAATATCACATAAATCATAGTTTTACAAAGAAGAACTGTATCAATACACTTGTACATTTATACATCAGAGTTACAACATTTACACAACATTGGACAGTTTAAAACAACATGTCCGGATATACAACTATAATATATATATATATATAGCGGGTACCCTCCATACGTTCCTGCTATCCAGCTAGCCTCCTGAGCTCCAGAACGCCCTTACCTGAAAATCTGTAATACTCGGTCTGACCCGAGCATTACGTCAAAGTAACACCCGGGTCAGGCTGGAAACCAGCGTGAGTAAACCCATCTAACATGAAATACAAAAGTATACAACTCATATAAACCCGGGATAACTTATATCAATTTACAACTTCACAAGTTGTTACAGACATCACTTATTTTACACCTCAAATTCTAAGTACCAAAACTTAGATTAAATGGTTCGATTTACTTAAATCATTTCATTTAGCATATTGATTTCTCATATATCAATTTATAAAGGATCGAAGTGGCTTCGGATATTAACTAATACCCGACTCCGGTCTTTTCGAATCCAATGTCATTTAAACCTAGGAATCCAATTTAATACAATTCAGCTATAATTGTCGGATAACACCTTTGCACAGCAATTCATAATAGATTGATAATCACACTTTCATTGTCCATTCAACATATCATATCACAAAACAATTCATATCCGAGATATCTCCTAATTCAAGACACCCGTCATCATTCAATCATCAATAAGTGAGATTGATCACTCCAATTAATTAAATTAATTAAGGATTCCCTAATTACCTTCATTAGTTAATTATTCTTAAATCTTAAATAATAATTAACCTCAACTTAATTACATTCATTAATTAATCTGGATTAATCACAATCAGAAATTAACTTTCCTTCATTTCTCATCGATTTAAACCAACTACTTGATTAATTATTTTGATTAATCCTTTAATTGCACTGAGAAATTATCACCTAATTCCTTCCACTATAAAATTATCCCTTAACTATTCCCAACATGAAATTTCCTTTTTGTTAATTACTTCCAATAATTATCCACCAATTACTTTACTAAGTAATTACACCTCATTAATTACCTTAAGTAATTGTACTTAACCCAACATCAAATGATTACCTTTAATTAATTAAACTTAAATTAATTAACTAAAATTATCAACTTAATTAACTATGCTGAGTAATAAATTTCTTAATTAATTACCCTGATTAATTATTCCATAACTATTAATTAATTACATTAATTAACTAACCCTTAATTACACTAACTAATTAACTCCTAACATATTTATCTTTTAATTACATACACTAAATTATATATTTAAATAACTTTTCTTCAATTACTTGCGTTAATAAATCTTAAATCAACAAATAATTAATTACTAATTTTCAATTCATTAATCTCTAATTAATTAATCAATTATCCATCCCAATTCATTGAATAATTTGAACTATTATTTTACTGCAACTATTGTTCACTTAAAACAACAATTTAAATTACATCTTTAAACTTTGGGAATTTTTTAAAATTTGCAAATACATTGCTTAAGATATGCAAAGGCACTTGGGCCCAAAGGTTCGGCAACCTAAAAGTTTTAAACAGATTCCCATCTCATCTCTGCACAATAACACAATAATGGACCGAAGTCTAACAAATTCCTCTGCTAACCCTCCCTTTCTTTTCTTTAATTTTCACCTGAAGAATTTTGAGTAACAGTATAACGATAAACTCAAGCGAGCAATCCTGAAAAATACCCGAGTCCACCCATCATCTTCTCGAGCATCAACCCGTGTAAACCTTATATTCTCGATCTTCCCTCCTGCTTCGAGACCATCTCGAGAAAGACTCGAGTAAAACTCGAGATACAGGAATTCATCAACATATCAGAAATCTGATGTACACGTGTGCACCTACACGTCGCCGATGACCATCGCCCATGGTCGCCGATCATCCTCACACATCACCCACGTCTTCCTTTCTTCGTCCATCAGTTTGAAACCGCATTCTATACTCTAGTTCGAAATCGAACTACTCACCCCTCCCTGATTCGAAAATGTCAGTAACAAAACTTCCTCGTCGCCCCACCATGGTCCACTATCCACCACCAGACCCCATCCTTGCCCTTGCCCTAGCCTTCTTACTCGATTCCCCCACATGCGCACTCTTCTTCCCTCTTCTTCTCGACTCAGCACGCCCGCGAAAGGAACCCTACAAAACCATGGCATAAACCCTAATTTCCACTCGTCATGTCCTGACGATCATCTAGGGACTCCCTTGATATTTTTCTCACGCCCTCGAGTTTCAAGACTCCTCCTGACCAAAACCCAAAGAAAAACTCATCGCCGATCAACGGTACTCGACAATGATTCCAAATTCAAACAATTCAGCATATCTCGGTTTATTGCAAACTAAAATTTTTGATTATAGTGCCTAAATTCATTACATGCCATGACAATTCACAATGCATAACCTAAACTTACAATTAAAACATTTGAATTTTCAGATTTAATAGGTTTTCACTGTGAAAACTAAATTTCGAAATATTAACATATAATTTTTTCCAACAATTATTTTTAAAAATGAATTCACCTTATTATAATCATATTCTATTCTATGATTATAGCTTAATTTTACTTGGGTATGGAGATATGGATTTTTATTTGTGACAACAACAGTCAACAGAGGCCACTGGTACATGCATACAGACATATATATCATATGTCCAGGGAAGTTTTAGAACTATATTTAAACTTAGAAACATCCATACACCCATATATTCATCAACACTACACATATCTATCACATGAAATAATTGATAAAAGATTTTTAACTTTCAAAAGTTCTTTTTTTACTCTCTTGTTTTTTTTTTTAAAAAAAAACAGAGACCATGCTTCCCCCTTTAATCTGCTTCTTAAAACTAAATTTTTGAGTTTTTTTTAAACTATACTTATAATAATTTTTTTTAACACATACACAATAAAGATAACATTCTATTTCACAGATCATCACATGCAACTTGAGATATTTCAGAAGTTTAGAGTCACTCACCTATTTCCCCGAATAGAGCAGCCTTGCTTCCAAATAAACTGCCGTAAACTTGATTTTTAATTTGCTTGACAAAAGAGGTTACAGCTCTGAAAATAATATTGGATTGCTTAAAACTGGAACAAGATGATGATCAAGACTTTTGAAAGTGAATCGTTTCTAGGTTGCATTGTACTTGAAACTTGATTCTCAGGCATGCATTTTGTCATAAGCTACAGGCTTGATAAAAGTGTTGCAGATTTTTGTTTCTTTTCGAAAATGATTTACAGTATTGCTTTTGAAAGTGAAATACAGGATTTTTTTTCTTTTGGAAAGTGGATTGCATTGTTTATTTTGATTTGAGAAAATGATTTACAGATCTTGTATATGATATGAGGAATGAAGCACAGTTTTGTTTTGATCTTTGCTTTACAGGTTTTGCTTCTAGTTTTGTTTCTTTCTTTCTGATCTGAAGCAATTTGGTTTCTTTTGATTTTCATTTTTTTTCCTCTTTTTATTTCAAAAAGAAGCACATGACTTGCCACTTGTATTTTCAAATAAGGACATGCTTACACTTGTTACTACATGAACTTATTTGATTTACATTTGTTAAAGATGCAAGAATAAAGTGTTTACATATATTTAATTTATAAGTTATGCCTTCATATGTTTAATACTTAATATATCTTATACATATATTTAAAGAAAATATGAATCTATTTGAATTTCTTATTTATTTTAACATGCTCTCATTTTTTTCAAATAGCCTTCAATGTTTCCAAATACAAATTATTCTTATTAATTATAACTATGCTTAATTCATTGATATGTTTTTAAAATAAGCTATTGTAAAGTTTCTATATTAAATCTAATTAAGTTTTCCAATTTACAATATACATACATATATAAAAATAAAAATTCGAAAACATTTCTTATTAGTTTAAATTAAAATCAAGCTCCTTATTTACAATGTATACACACATATATACATTATTAAATAAAATTCTTTCAATTAGCTTAGAAAGATAAATTTTATTATTTAAATATTTTAGCTTCGGAAAGAATAAAATTCCCAAATTAAATTATTATCGTTATAGATTTAAAAAGGTAACATTTATCAAATTAAACAATTAGAGATAAATCTTGTTAAATTAGATTATCAAATCGATATTACATATTTTAAAATAAGTATTAATGGAAATTATTAAATAAACATTGCCTAAATTTCTGGGATATTACATTCCTCCCTCCTAAGAATCTTTTCGTCCTCGAAAAGGAATGAATCTAGAATTTATGAAATATTTAGAACTAGTTAAAATATTCTTTGATTATTTTAAAACACTTTAAAACCTATACAGTAATAGTTTTATAAAAATACTTTTATAACTCGATGTCTCAATAATTCCATCCTCGTTCTCCAAGAAATTCGGTCATACGTTGATCAGGCATATGACTGAAAATCTATAAGTACTTGGCAGACCCGTTTTTAACATCTAGTGAAAATATTTTGAAAATAAATTTTACTGAAAATATAGAAAACATTTTTTGAAAATAGAGGAAATATTTTTGGTGAGAATGCTCTGGAAATCATCACCCCCATCCATGGTCGCAGTTAACCCGATGGTTACGTTGCCGTTCCGACAAAATCCATAGATAACTGTAGGCCTTCGCGCTCCTTAATTACGCCATAGAACCCGCTACAGATCGCAGCTACAACTGGGGTTACGTAGCTATCACATCAAAAACCCATATAACTGTAGGCATCAGCGCCCTCGAATTTCGCTGCCAAAAGAATGAAACTTCTCCACTCCACTCGACCATAGATCGCAGTCTACCGATGTTGCGTTGCCTTCCCGGCAAAATCAAGTGTAGACCGTTGGCACTCATCCTCCACACGATTTTCGCTATGGTCCCCACAGTAGATCGCAGTGACATCGAGTTACACTGTCGTCACAGCATAACCCAAATGCCTCTGTAGGCATCAGCGCCCTCGATTTTCGCTACCCAATAATCCTCAGGAACTAGTTTGTCCGGACTCCTCACAGGATCGACTTTAGAACCCCCCCCCCCCTTGGGCCTCAAGGCAGCACCACCTGGTGGTACTCCTGAGAAATCCATTCCAAAGGAGCGCCTTTTTCCCAGAGTACCATCAAAACTTTTTATACTATACATATATAGTATCTTTAAATCATACACCTAGTATGATCTCATACAAAGCTCCTTTACACAAAATCGATTATTCCAAAATCGATAATTCTCAAACTAGGCTTTTCAAATTCTCATATTGATTTTACCCAAAAATCAAAAGCCTTTCCAAATTTAAAGGTTCCCAAAAACTTTTCCAAAATCGTCATATGATCCTTTATATATATATTCAGACATATAAAATCTTTCAAAACTTTGGATCATTTCAAACTTGTATAAAACTCCTTTTATACTTCAAACATTTCCAAAAACCCTTTTTATTTTGGCAAAAGATTCATCAAGGGGAGTTTTGTCTTATATGACAAAGATATATATAACTTTATTTATCCAAAATCAAATATTAAAATTTGATTACTTTTTCAATATCATTATCAATATCATCCGTACGACGTACACATATCATCCGTACGCTATACCAATCTGATCGCTCACTCGATCACACAATTCCACTTCCGAACTAGTATCGTCCACCCGACTTCCTAGTGCGGACTCAGATCTGGTTTCCTGATTAGAAACCGTCATTCTCCTTGCATAGCTTAACTATGAGAGAGAATATCCAGAACCAATCAACAATCCATATCCAGGCTCGCCGTCAAAAATCGAGTGAAAAATCCCACTCGGATCGATATACTGTCTCGAAATTCTGTGCTCGAATCTGGATCACATTACTATGCGAATAGAATAACATACGTACATCCTACGTCTTTATCTTTATTGGTTATTAGCCAAATCAATTCCATTTCTATTCACATTCACTTTAATTTTCATTCGCTTACTCACAATTACTTCAATCCATTTGGATTATCACCTCTATTCTTTTCTCGATTGGGTATTTTAACCAATAAACAGTTCAAACTCCGACCAATTTATTTAGAAAATAGCTCGAAATATTTAAAAATAGATAAGTAGTTGGAAAATAATTGCTAGTTTGTAAAATAGGTGTAAAATAGTTAGGTAGTTGTAAAATTGTTGGAAAATAGTCAAATAATTATAGAAATTTTAAATAATTGCAAAATAATAGTAAGATAGTAATTAATTTTGTAAAATAGTTGAAATATAGTAATTAGTTTACAACACAGTTGGAAAATCGTTAAACAGTTTCACAATAATTGTTAAACAAGTATAAGATAATTTGGCTTTTAAAAGAAAAGTTGTATATATATTGAATAACTTGGAAAAATAGGTTTATATTAAAATAATTTATATTAAAAATTGTCCAGAGTCAAAACTGTTCAATTCCCAATCTCCATTTCAAATCAATTCAATTTAAATTCCACTTGAATTTAAAACTATTCAAATTTAATTATAATTCCAAATTATTCAAATCAATTTGGACTAAATTCAAATTGAACCCACTTCAATTTCAAATCGTTTCCAATTAATCCAATTCAATTCTGAGTTCAAATTTCAAAATTCCATTTTAAATTATCTTTACTTAACTCATTACAAGGTTCAAGTATGAGTTCCAAACAATCTTTCAGATCTTAAGTCCAAAGGAATTCCATATCTTAGTAATGGATACATTACCACATCCATTTCTTTAAACAAATCCAATTCACAGCTTAAAGATTATTAATAACAATAGGATGATATCATCCAATTATTTCAAAACATCCATACATTCTCAATTTTCGGATCTCAAACCCAATTTGAGATCACTCAAACTCTCAATTACAATCAACCATTTAACTCTCCAAATTAAACCCCAATTTCATCTTGAAATTTTCGAATCATGTTGATCATTCCAACTTATTTTACTTTTTCCCAAGTTAAACTCAATTCACTTAATCAGTCAAATTCACACAATTTGAATTCCTATTCAAATTTCAAAATTCTTTCCCATCTATAAGTTCAAAAACTTATCACTTTGAGTTTTCACATCTCATTCCCAATTTAAAACTCAATATTTAGAGTTTATCTCAAACCATTTTTGATATTATGTATATCCACATGTATACATATTAATTTCTTTTACATACCAAGTTATATTTTAAAATTTTAAACCACCTTTGGTTTTAATTCTAAACAAATTTCCTTTAAATTTTCAAACAACTCTTGTTTGAAATGGGACCATTTCATTCAAATGCATTAGATAATATTATTTGTTATTTCTTTAAATTAATTACATCATTAATTAATTACAATTAATCTCATTCGGTAATTAACTTATTTCTTAATTACCTTTATTAAGTAATTGTCCCTTAAATTACTTATCTCCAGTTAAGTAACTCCCTCTTTATTTATCATTTCCAATTATAATTATCTTATTCTAAAACTCTTCTTCAATTCAAGATTTCAATTTTTGTTTGAATCCATTTCAAACTTATCTTTATTCAATTTAAATTGCAATTTGGTTGTATTTTATTACTTCTTAATTTAATTCAATAATTTAACAACCAATTCCTTTACTATTTGTTAGAAAGATATATTGCTTTATATATATCAAAATATAATCTTATATAAAACCATTTAAAATCTTTATATAAGAAAATAACAAGTACGCTCTCTCATATTTATACACTCAACTCATCATAGGGTACCATTGACCCTTTCCTTAATGAGTATCCCCCACCAGAGCCAAGGTTCTCGCTTAACCTTCAGCTCTAATACCAAATGTAACGACCCGGAATTTTCAATCACGAAATTTCCAGATAGTTAGTGAAAAGAAGAAAGAGAAAGAAGAAGAAACAAAAAACTCAAGCTCAGAATCTCACATTCGCAGCGGATAAAATATAATATCACATAAATCATAGTTTTACAAAGAAGAACTGTATCAATACACTTGTACATTTATACATCAGAGTTACAACATTTACACAACATTGGACAGTTTAAAACAACATGTCCGGATATACAACTATAATATATATATATATATAGCGGGTACCCTCCATACGTTCCTGCTATCCAGCTAGCCTCCTGAGCTCCAGAACGCCCTTACCTGAAAATCTGTAATACTCGGTCTGACCCGAGCATTACGTCAAAGTAACACCCGGGTCAGGCTGGAAACCAGCGTGAGTAAACCCATCTAACATGAAATACAAAAGTATACAACTCATATAAACCCGGGATAACTTATATCAATTTACAACTTCACAAGTTGTTACAGACATCACTTATTTTACACCTCAAATTCTAAGTACCAAAACTTAGATTAAATGGTTCGATTTACTTAAATCATTTCATTTAGCATATTGATTTCTCATATATCAATTTATAAAGGATCGAAGTGGCTTCAGATATTAACTAATACCCGACTCCGGTCTTTTCGAATCCAATGTCATCTAAACCCGAGTTATCCAATTTAATACAATTCAGCTATAATTGTCGGATAACACCTTTACACAGCAATTCATAATAGATTGATAATCACACTTTCATTGTCCATTCAACATATCATATCACAAAACAATTCATATCCGAGATATCTCCCAATTCAAGACACCAGTCATCATTCAATCATCAATAAGTAAGATTGATCATTCCAATTAATTAAATTAATTAAGGATTCCCTAATTACCTTTATTAGTTAATTATTCTTAAATCTCAAATAATAATTAACCTTAACTTAATTACATTCATTAATTAATCTGGATTAATCACAATCAGAAATTAACTTTCCTTCATTTCTCATCGATTTAAACCAACTACTTGATTAATTATTTTGATTAATCCTTTAGTTGCACTGAGAAATTATCGCCTAATTCCTTTCACTATAAAATTATCCCTTAACTATTCCCAACATGAAATTTCCTTTTTGTTAATTACTTCCAATAATTATCCACCAATTACTTTACTAAGTAATTACACCTCATTAATTACCTTAAGTAATTGTACTTAACCCAACATCAAATGATTACCTTTAATTAATTAAACTTAAATTAATTAACTAAAATTATCAACTTAATTAACTATGTTGAGTAATAAATTTCTTAATTAATTACCCTGATTAATTATTCCATAACTATTAATTAATTACATTAATTAACTAACCCTTAATTACACTAACTAATTAACTCCTAACATATTTATCTTTTAATTACATACACTAAATTATTTATTTAAATAACTTTTCTTCAATTACTTGCGTTAATAAATCTTAAATCAACAAATAATTAATTACTAATTTTCAATTCATTAATCTCTAATTAATTAATCAGTTATCCATCCCAATTCATTGAATAATTTGAACTATTATTTTACTGCAACTATTGTTCACTTAAAACAACAATTTAAATTACATCTTTAAACTTTGGGAATTTGTTTAAATATGCAAATACATTGCTTAAGATATGCAAAGGCACTTGGGCCCAAAGGTTCGGCAACCTTAAAGTTTTGAACGGATTCTCATCTCATCTCTGCACAATAACACAATAATGGACCGAAGTCCAACAAATTCCTCTGCTAACCTCTCCCTTTCTTCTCTTTAATTTTCACCTGAAGAATTTTGAGTAACAGTATAACGATAAAGTCACGTGAGCAATCCTGAAAAATACTCGAGTCCACCCATCATCTTCTCGAGCATCAACCCGCGCAAACCTTATATTCTCGATCTTCCCTCCTGCTTCGAGACCATCTCGAGAAAGACTCGAGTAAAAATCGAGATACACGAAGACATCAACATATCAGAAATCTGATGTACACGTGTGCACCTACACGTCGCCGATGACCATCGCCCATGGTCGCCGATCATCCTCACACATCACCCACGTCTTCCTTTCTCCGTCCATCAGTTTGAAACCGCATTCTATACTCTAGTTCGAAATCGAACTACTCACCCCTCCCTGATTCGAAAATGTCAGTAACAAAGCCTCCTCGTCACCCCACCATGGTCCACTATCTACCACCAGACCCCATCCTTGCCCTTGCCCTAGCCTTCTTACTCGATTCCCCCACATGCGCACTCTTCTTCCCTCTTCTTCTCGACTCAGCACGCCCACGAAAGGAACCCTACAAAACCATGGCATAAACCCTAATTTCCACTCGTCATGTCCTCACGATCATATAGAGACTCCCTTGATATTTTTCTCACGTCCCTCGAGTTTCAAGACTCCTCCTGACCAAAACCCAAAGAAAAACTCGCTGCCGATCAACGGTACTCGACAATGATTCCAAATTCAAACAATTCAGCATATCTCGGTTTATTGCAAACTAAATTTTTTGATTATAGTGCCTAAATTCATCACATGCCATGACAATTCCCAATGTATAGCCTAAACTTACAATTAAAACATTTGAATTTTCAGATTTAATAGGTTTTCACTGTGAACAATAAATTTCGAAATATTAACAAATAATTTTTTCCAACAATTATTTTTAAAAATGAATTCACCTTATTATAATCATATTCTATTCTATGATCATAGCTTAATTTTACTTAGGTATGGAGATATGGATTTTTATTTGTGACAACAACAGTCAACAGAGGCCACTGGTACATGCATATAGACATATATATCATATGTACAGGGAAGTTTTAGAACTATATTTAAACTTAGAAACATCCATACACCCATATATTCATCAACACTACATATATCTATCACATGAAATAATTGATAAAAGATTTTTAACTTTCAAAAGTTCTTGTTTTACTCTCTTGTTTTTTTTTTAAAAAAACAGAGACCATGCTTCCACCTTTAATCTGCTTCTTAAAACTAAATTTTTGAGTTGTTTTTAAACTATACTTATAAAAAAAATTTATAAAACACATACACAGTAAAGATTACATTCTATTTCACAGATCATCACATGCAACTTGAGATATTTCAGAAGTTTAGAGTCACTCACCTATTTCCCCGAACAGAGCAGCCTTGCTTCCAAATAAACTGCCGTAAACTTGACTTTTAATTTTCTTGATAAAAGAGGTTACAGCTCTGAAAATAATATTGGATTGCTTAAAACTGGAACAAGATAATGATCAAGACTTTTGAAAGTGAATCGTTTCTAGGTTGCATTGTACTTGAAACTTGATTCTCAGGCATGCATTTTGTCACAAGCTACAGGCTTGATAAAAGTGTTGCAGATTTTTGTTTCTTTTCGAAAATGATTTACAGTATTGCTTTTGAAAGTGAAATACAGGATTTTTTTTCTTTTGGAAAGTGGATTGCATTGTTTATTTTGATTTGATCTTTGCTTTACAGGTTTTGCTTCTAGTTTTTTTTCTTTCTTTCTGATCTGAAGCAATTTGGTTTCTTTTGATTTTCATTTTTTTTTCTCTTTTTATTTCAAAAGGAAGCATATGACCTGCCACTTGTATTTTCAAATAAGGACATGCTTACACTTGTTACTACATGAACTTATTTGATTTACATTTGTTAAATATGCAAGAATAAAGTGTTTACATATATTTAATTTATAAGTTATGCCTTCATATGTTTAATACTTAATAGATCTTATATATTTAAAGAAAATATGAATCTATTTAAATTTCTTATTTATTTTAACATGCTCTCATTTTTTTCAAATAGCCTTCAATGTTTCCAAATACAAATTATTCTTATTAATTATAACTATGCTTAATTCATTGATATCTTTTTAAAATTAGCTATTGTAAAGTTTCTATATTAAATCTAATTAAGTTTTCCAATTTACAATACACATACATATATAAAAATAAAAATTTGAAAACATTTCTTATTAGTTTAAATTAAAATCAAACTCCTTATTTACAATGTATACACACATATATACATTATTAAAGAAAATTCTTTCAATTAGCTTAGAAAGATAAATTTTATTATTTAAATATTTTAGCTTTGGAAAGAATAAAATTCCCAAATTAAATTATTATCATTATAGATTTAAAAAGGTAACATTTATCAAATTAAACAATTAGAGATAAATCTTGTTAAATTAGATTATTAAATCGATATTACACATTTTAAAATAAGTATTAATGGAAATTATTAAATAAACATTGCCTAAATTTCCGGGATATTACAGTTAACTAGGTTTATGGGGTAATAATGACTTAATAAAAAGGATTGGAATTGAATCAAATTAGAAGATTGGAAGTAATTATAAACAATTGGAATTCCATCTATAACAATTGGATTTATGGTAAGTAAATGAAATTGAACAATATGTTAATTATAATTAGGATGAAAAGGGAAATATTAATGTAATAAATTTAATCAATGTTAGTTATATCCACAAGATGATAATTGACCAAATAACAAGATTTAAAATCAATCAATGGATTTATTGGAATTTCAATTGATAAATAACGAATTTACCAAAATTGAAGTTAAACACTGTAATTTGTGAATTAATTAACTTTGAATGGATATAGAAATTTATTATAAAGGATTTTAATTACTAAGTAATCCAAAGTGATAGAAATTGGAAATAATGATAACTGGATGGAAAAGTGATTTAATTTAATTTAATATTTATTTAATTAACTATAAAATAGCCATTTTGATCACTGACTCGGATTTCGACAAAACCAGTTTCAACTGATCTGTAACGGTGAATTATTATAGGATTTCAAGTTTCGTAGCGATCGAACTTGTCGTTTGATCGTACATGCTCGAAACGCCTAGAAATCAATTTAGTTGAAATCAATTGAAATCAATTTGAAATAACTTGATTTTAGCATAACTTCTTCATACGATGGAATTTGGACATGTAACCTATTCCATTGATTTTAAAATATTTTAAAACATCTATTTTGATATATGGGTTGACCCATTTTTGTTCCGAAGTCGAAACGGGCTTTTCGGGCCGTGTAGAGTTCAACTTTCAAACCGATTCAATCCAATTGTTCCTATTTCTAATCTGCCTATATATATCCATTATAAACTCTAGCAGCCTTTCTATTTCTCATTTCTGTACGTACAGAAACTTATATTGCTCCTCTTCCTCAATGGCAGACAAACCCTAAATATTCCAATCCAATTTCAATTCAAAACACAACTTCAGAAAACTCCATAAACTATATCGAATTATATATGAATTTGAAGCTCTCGACGAGCGCAAATCAAATATATGGTTCGTTTTTCGATCTGGGTTTCCGTGTGCTCAGAATTTGATGATCAATCCTCGGCCGTCGTGTGTGGGTGTTGTGATTCAACGGCAGATCTTCGACGTGGGTTCGCGGGTTGCATAGGGGTGTAGAGGAGGTCGAGACATGATGATCCAACGGTTTGGTTCGCATTGATGCTCACCGGATTCGCCAGAAATTGTCCTTCATTCCTCTCAGCGGTGCACGCCCTATAGGCAACCGGAGCTTACAAAAAATTGTGGCATAAGGGGGCGTGGTTGAGAAGGTGGCGTGGTCTGATCACATCAAAGATGAGCGTGGTGGTCGACGTATCGGGTTGAAGGTGGCGGCTGAAACGATGTCGAACGAGATGTAGGTTTCGAATGGATATAATGTGCATGCAATTCTCTGCACGATGACATAGCATCGGTGAGTTTGGTTCTATTTTTATTTATTTTATTTAATTTTAAACTAAAAAAATAACTCTTTTGAACGATCATAACTTTCACATACGATGTCATTTTTAAGCGCGGTTTCTTGCATTGGGATCGTACTGGGATTTCGAACACTTTGACACTTGTTTGGGCGAATTCAGAGACTGGCCAAATTTTGGGTTTAAATTGGATTTGAATTCAATTTAAATTCAAAAGGTGAGTGTTTTATCACAATATGTTTGTTAAATTGATTTATGACGTGATTAGAAATTTATTTATGATCATTTGGCATGTTTTTAATCATCATCTTAGTTAAATTGCATTTATTTAAATTAAATCATGATTTAATTTATTATTGAATATAAACTGCCAGTAAATACCTGTTATTTATTATCTGTTCTATATTGATGTTATTGATTGAATTGGATGATGATTGTTATAAATGTTTAATGATTGATATTGGATGAATGGATATTGTATTTTATATTATTATAAACTGCAAGTTGTTATGGATTTTATTTCCTTCGGGATTGCAGTTTGAAATGATATATAACCGTATTTATATTTTAAATTACGGATTGAAATGATAAATATCCGTATCACTTGACCATAGGATAGAAAATTTTATACAGACACCATGGTCTATATTTAAAAATATTTTGAAATGATTTCTATGGTTTTGTAAAGAAATATATGGTTTTAGATAAATATTGATTTTAGACATTATATAAATGTTATTTTATCCTTGATATTAAGCTATGTATAATTTGTTTTAATATAGAATAAGCTTAATAATAAGTTTGATTTAATTGAAGATAATACGGTTAAGCATTTAAATTATATTGTAATATAGAGTTTATAATGATTTAAATAAAATTAAGGTTGGAAGATAAATTTGAGATTTATTTGAAATTGAATTTATTTAAGAATTAAACTCAATAAGCTAGATGTGAAATTTATTAAATTTGGAATTTTAGAGGGTATGATTTTAATAACTTGATTTTGGTTAAGGTGAATTAAATGAATATTTCAATTATAAATTGAACGAAATATTTAGTTATTTGTAATTTGAGTTTTATTTAAATGATAATGGATTGGTTATGTAAATTATTTCAAAACTAAATAATAGAAAATTGAATTGTTGAATCGCAATTACCAACTTAGTTTTGAAATTGTTGAATACTTAAACTTGAAATATATTGAATTTGAATGGTTTATTCTGTGGATCAAATCTGTTTTGAAATCGATATAACTTGGAATATTTTAATTGGAAACTAAATCGTATTGAAATTTATGATTTGGGATTTGGTTAAATATAAAATTTTGGAATTCAAGTTGTTTTGGAATTGATTTGCGAAATTGAAGAAGCTATTTATTTTATAAAGTATTTTAATATTTAAACCATTTAAGTGATGGAAGTTATATTTCAAAGTTACGAGTTTCAAAGTATTATGATTTGAAAGTGTTATAATTTCAAATATTTGGTTTCGAAGTGTATAACTTTGAAAGTGCTATGATTTTGGAAAAAGGATATATTAGAAATAAAAATGATATTATATTGATTCGGGTTTATATAAAAATGATATCATATTGATTTGGTTTTTGAAATGGAAAGGATATCGTATTATATGGTTTTGAAATGGATATTATGTTCTGGTTTTGAAGTATAATTATTTTGAAATGGCCGTGGTGTTATAATAACGTTTGGTTGTTAAAGAGACCGGGATCGGAAGTTTTCATACTCTCTGCCAACTCCGAAAACCACTTTAACAACTGTGTACGCGGTGGGGTTTCCAGAATGAAGTAGGATGGTGGTGGCGTTCCTTTGAAGTATATACATGGACCCGACTCCCGTGAGTGGCATAAGGTGGCTAAAACAGGAGCGATCTCGAGCCAAGGAGGTAGCCCCTCTTATCGGACACACTCCTTCGATATTATTATTATGATTTTGAGATTGATTTGGTAGCCACTTTTCATTTTTGATTTGGGTGTGGCTCGAGGTGGGCGGTAGTAGCTGCTACGCGTTACCACCAGCCCGTGTGCGTAATTGTTATATCTAACTTGGCATTGCCTCGTGTGCCGTGTAACCTACCCTAGCGAGCCTTGTACGAGTTTGGCTTTCTCCCGTAGCCCGTGTGGTATCCTCTAGTGGCTTCCTGATCAGGAGGAACTATGATACTGGATGGACTATTGGGACTATTACGTGTTAAGGGGGAGATTGGGTAACTCCTTAGAACTTGAGTTCCGGGATTTTTGGAAAAATTTCTTTTGAATGATTTTGGAATATAATAATAATATTATTTAGAAGTATTTTCTGATATAAATATTTCAATATAATTTGAAAGAACTGTTTTAAAGAAATTTTTGAAAGGAATAAGTTCTGTACTCCCCTCTCTGTCGTTGGAAAATAATTTCGATGATGAGTGCACGCATCATCGACATTCATTTTCTAGTTTCTAACTGGGAAGGCCACTGTAGTAGTTTTACTGCAGAATTATTTTGATAATAGATTTTAAATTGTTTT
Source organism: Allium cepa (assembly GCA_030765085.1). Taxonomy (NCBI): domain Eukaryota; kingdom Viridiplantae; phylum Streptophyta; class Magnoliopsida; order Asparagales; family Amaryllidaceae; genus Allium; species Allium cepa. Next base: position 23,221,494 of record CM060938.1, on the reverse strand, counting down.
AAATATAATTGGATATATAAGTTGTAAGTATATATTTATCTATTATTTTAAAATGATTTGAAATTAAACCCGGTATTTAGTTCTTAAGTTTCGTTAATTAATGGTTCAGTTATTGTAGTGAAATGGAATGTAACTAATTAATAATTGGAACTCTAATTAAAATAAGAGATTTAATGCTAGGTTATGAATGAAATTACAAGCAAGTTGAAATTGTAACTTATAAGACAAATAATATAATTATTTAACATTAAATTAATTAAAAGAAATGGGATAAACCTGTATGATTTTCAATTGCATTCTTAAAAGCATATATATAACTTACCAAATAATAAAAGCTACAATGTTTAATAAGAAAATGTAATACAATATTATACAAATAAGACTTGAAGTAATGAAAGGATTCAATGAATTATTTTACAAATAAGAATTTGATGTTATAGTGGTTATAAGCTCAAGTTATGATTGAAATATTACTATAATAAAATGTGATGGAAAGTAAATATTGCAAGTAGATGGCTATAAACTAAAGTTGATGAATTGAAGCGCTAAATTATCGAATTGAACATGAACACTATTAATAAGTGAATGTAAATAAATGAAATTAAGTAGTGAATAAATGAATATAATGTAACTAAAAAGAAAATTTATATGCTATGAATGAAATGGAAATCAAACAACAAATGTTATGAAATGAAATTTAAAAGAATGAACTTGATTTATTGCTTGGAATTTGATGTTTGTTTAGCTTTTGGGTTGTTTGGGCAAGGATACATTAAAATTGCTTGGATGTATGAATAATCTATCTAGTTTCACCTAAGACTGTTGACTGAATGGTACACTTAGTAGTTTATTTTTATTCTGTACAATATGAAGTTTTCGAACCCGAACAACTATTTGTTTTGTTTGATATGGATGGATAATTAATTGTGTTGATTTTTGATTGTATATTGGTTGCAGGTGATTGTTGTTGTTTGACATTGATTTGTTTGTTAGTGGATGAAACAACTTAAATATTTCATTTTATATAATTATTAACTCCTTTTGGATTATATAAGTGAAATACAGGTTATGGAAGCAATTGGTACTGCTTTTGGTTTCATAATTAAGCGTTAATTGCCCGACAAATAGGTATGTTTCTGGATTACAGTTTTATAGCGCTGTTATATATATTTTCCCATTGTTGGGATATCTTATTTTGAGATATTGTGATATATATTGTTATATTTGATATTATAATTTCTCCCGAGCCTCTCCGTACAAAGGAGACACTGTGGAAATTTTCTGTAATTTTTAGACTTAGAAAAATTTTGAAAAATGTTTTCCAAACTTTATTAATTTGAATATAAAAATATTTAATAGTTATAAATTGATATATTTTATTTAAATCATTAAATTGTGTAAATCTATTTGTTTATAAAGTCAATATTTTGAATAAGATATATTGATTACTTAATTCCTTCTTGCCCTCCTTCTTCCTTTTCGGGGATGAAAAGTTTTGAGTGGGGGAGATTGTAACGAACCGTAAATTTTCAATATTTAAAATTGTTAAATTAATAAGATTTTTGTAAATAAATTTGGAAGAAATAAAAACTTTGTAATTTAATAGAGAAGTGAATGTAAAAATGGGAAATGTAAGACAATGTTTAGAAGATGTTAAATTGAGTATATTAAGTTAAACCAAAGGTTGTCTAGGTTTATGGGGTAATAATGACTTAATAAAAAGGATTGGAATTGAATCAAATCAAATGATTAGAAGTAATTATAAATAATTGGAATACCATCTATAACAATTGGATTTATGGTAAGTAAATGAAATTGAACACTATGTTAATTATAATTAGGATGAAATGGGAAATATTAATGTAATAAATTTAACCAATGTTAATTATATCCACAAGATGATAATTGACTTAAAATCAAATCAATGGATTTATTGGAATTTAAATTGATAAATAATGAATTTACCAAAATAGAAGTTAAACACTGTAATTTGTAAATTAATTAACTTTGAATGGATATAGAAATTTATTATAAAGGATTTTAATTTACTAAGTAATCCAAAGTGATATAAATTGGAAATAATGATAATCGAATGGAAAAGTGATTTAATGTAATTTAATATTTATTTATTTAATTAACTGGAAAATAGCCGTTTTGGTCACTGACTCGGATTTCGACAAAACTAGTTTCATCGGATCCATAACAGTGAATTATTGTAGGATTTCAAGTTTTGTAGCGATCGGACTTGTCGTTTGATCGTACGGGCTCGAAACGCCTAAAAATCAATTTAGTTGAAATCAATTGAAATCAATTTGAAATAACTTGATTTTAGCATAATTTCTTCATACGATGGAATTTTGACCTGTAACCAATTCCATTGATTTTAAAATATTTTAAAACATCTATTTTGATATATGGGTTGACCCATTTTTGTTCGGAAGTCGAAACGGGCTTTTCGGGCCGTGTAGCGTTCAACTTTCAAACCGATTCGATCCAATTGTTCCTATTTCTAATCGTCCTATATATATCCGGTTATAAACCATAGCAGCCTTTCTATTTCTCATTTCTGTACGTACAGAAACTTCTATTTCTCCTCTTCCTCAATGGCAGAAAAACCTTAAATATTCCGATCCAATTTCAATTCAAAACACAACTTCAGAAAACAAACTCCACTAACTATATCGAATTATATATGAATTTGAATTTCTTGACGAGCACAAGTCAAATATATGGTTCGTTTTTCGATCTGGGTTTCCGTGTGCCTCGAATTCGATGATCAATCCTCGTCCGTCATGTGTGGGTGTTGTGATTCAACGGAAGATCTTTGACTTGGGTTCGATCGGGTTGCATAGGGGTGTAGAGGAGGTCGAGGCGTGACGATCCAACGGTTTGGTTCGTGTTGAAGCTCACCGGAATCGCCAAAAATTGGCCCCCATTCCTCTTGACGGCGCACGCCCTATAGGCGACCCGAGCTCAACAAAATTATGGCATAAGGGCGGCTCGGTGTGGTGGAGAAGGTGGCGTGGTCTGATCACGTCAAAGATGAGCGTGGTGGTCGGCGTATTGGGTTGAGGGTGGCGGCTGAAACGATGTCAAACGAGATGTAGGGTTCGAATGGCTACAATGTGCATGCGTTTCTCTGCGTGATGACGTAGCATCGGTGAGTTCGGTTCTGTTTTTATTTATTTTATTTTATTTAAAACTAAAAAAATAACTCATTTGAACAATCATAACTTTCACATACGAGGTCATTTTTGCGCGCGGTTTCTTGCGTTTGGATCATATTGGAATTTCGAACACTTTGATGCTATTTTGGGAGAATTCAAAGAATGTCCAAATTTTGAGTTTAAATTGAATTTGAATTCAATTTAAATTCAAAAGGTGAGTGTTTTTACCCACTCACAACTTCTAAAGTTTCTTATATTTGTTAAATTGATTTATGATGTGATTAGAAATTTATTTATGACCGTTTGACATATTTTTAATCATCATCTCAGTTAAATTGTATTTATTTAAATTAAATCATGATTTAATTTATTATTGAATATAAACTGCTAGTAAATACCTGTTATTTATTATCTGTTCTATATTGATGTTATTGATTGAATTGGATGATGATTGTTATAAATGTTTGATGATTGATATTGGATGAATGAATGTTGTATTTAATATTGTTATAAACTGCAAGTTGTTATGGATTTTTATTTCATTCGGGGTTGCGGTTTGAAATGATATATAACCTTATTTATATTTTAAATTGCGGATTGAAACGATAAATATCTGTATCACTTGACCATAGGTTAGAAAATTTTATACAGACACCAAGGTCTATATTTAAAAATATTTTAAAATGATTTCTATAGTTTTGTAAAGAAATATGTGGTTTTAGATAAATATTGATTTTAGATATTATACAAATGTTATTTTATCCTTGATATTAAGCTATGTATAATTTGTTTTAATATAGAATAAGCTTAATAATAAGTTTGATTTTATTGAAGATAATACGGTTAGCATTTAAATTATACTGTAATATAGAGTTTATAATGATTTAAATAAAATTAAGGTTGGAAGATAAATTTGAGATTTATTTGAAATTGAATTTATTTAAGAATTAAACTCAATAAGCTTGATGTGAAATTTATTAAATTTGGAATTTTAGAGGGTATGATTTTTATAACTTGATTTTGGTTAAGGTGATTTAAATGAATATTTCAATTATAAATTGAATGAAATATTTAGTTATTTGTAATTTGAGTTTTATTTAAATGATAATGGATTGGTTATGCAAATTATTTTAAAACTAAATAATAGAAAATTGAATTGTTGAATCGTAATTACCAACTTAGTTTTGAAATTGTCGAATACTTAAACTTGAAATATATTGAATTTGAATGGTTTATTCTGTGGATCAAATCTGTTTTGAAATCGATATAACTTGGAATATTTTAATTGGAAACTGAATCTTATTGAAATTTATGATTTAGGATTTGGTTAAATATAAAATTTTGGAATTTAAGTTGTTTCGGAATTGATTTGCGAAATTGAAGAAGCTATTTATTTTATAAAGTATTTTAATATTTAAACCATTTAAGTAATGGAAGTTACGTTTCAAAGTTACGAATTTCGAAGTGTTATGATTTGAAAGTGTTATAATTTCAAGTGTTTGGTTTTGAAGTGTATAAATTTGAAAGTGCTATGATCTTGGAAAAAGGATACATTAGATATAAAAATGATATTATATTGATTTGGGTTTTTATAAAAATGATGTCATATTGATTTGGTTTTTGAAACGGAAAGGACATCGTATTTATATGGTTTTGAAATGGATTTTATGTTTCGGTTTTGAAGTATAATTATTTTGAAATGACTGCGGTGTTACAATAACGTTTGGTTGTTAAATAGTCCGCGATCGGAAGTTGTTGTACTCTCTGCCAACTCCGAAAACCACTTTAACAACTGTGTACATGGTGGAGATTCCAGAATGAAGTAGGATGGTGGCGGCGTTCCTTTGAGATATATACGTGGACCCGACTCCTGTGAGTTGGCATAAGGTGGCTGAAATAGGAGCGATCTCGGGCCAAGGAGGTAGCCCCTCTTATCGGACACACTCCTTTGATATTATATTATGATTTTGAGATTGATTTGGTGGCCACTTTTTATTTTTGATTTGGAGGTGTGGTTCGAGGTAGGAGGTAGTAGCTGCTACACGTTACCACCAGCCCGTGTGCGTAATTGGTATATCTACCCTGGCATTGCCTTGTGTGCCGTGTCACCTACCCTAGCGAGCCTTGTACGAGTTTGGTTTTCTGTCGTAGCCTGTGTGGTATCCTCTGGTGGCTTCCCGATATGGAGGAACTATGATACTGGATGGACTACTAGGACTATTACGTGTTATGGGGGATATTGGGTAACTCCTTAACGCTATTTAAAAGTAAGTTTATTTTACTATAGACATTATTATAATAGCGAAGTATTACTACATAGTAAATAGTTTAACGGATCCTTAGGAGATGTAAATCCCGAACATCTTTTAAGTTATTGCACTCACGTTTGACAATGGATAGGGGATGTCAAATCCCGTAAACATCTCTGATGCCGTTCCACTCATATTTACTTCTATTGATTAACTCACATAAGATCTTTTAGTTCTGATGCGAGTGTTTTGTCTTTTCAATTCGCTCGGGTCAGCCTGAGCATTTCAGGATTTGAAGACCTTACTTATGGAGGACGAAGACAAGATTGTATTACTATTATTTATCATATTAGTCCACTACATTCGTACTGTTCCACTGCACTGTTATTTATTTTTCTCTAGTACGAATAACTTGATATGTGTCGTATAAGTATAATCAAATGTTTTGTAAAACAGCTTCATTAACTATTATTTGTTTATTATATTTTGTCCTTCCGCTGTGAGATTCTATTTTGTTTTTTTTCTTTCTCTATTTTTCTTATTCACCCCAATAACAATCCGCCCTTCTGTATGGTTTGAGTTGGTATGTGTGTCTATTTAAATGTACAAAAAGGCGGGTTGTTACACCTTCGACCCAAAGCTCGATACTACAGAACCATGAGATTGCCGGAAATCGAACGAAACCCATTCTATGACCAACTCAGAAATTCTCAACAACCACTAATTTGAAAATCTAGATTTTATTATCAAAATTCACTATTTTCAAAGACTAATCAGATTACATAAATGAGAAAATCAATTATTGAAGTCAAATTTTTGGTTTGTTTGAGTTTTTTTACTGTAACTCTTCTTCCAGTAAAAACTTCCTTCAAATTTAACTCAAAAATACTTAACATTTAGATCATGAAGATTCAAACATGTTTTGTTTAGACATCAGGGCCTATAGGAAACTATATGATGAGATTTTTATTTTTTAATCTCGTTTTTTAGTCTGTATAACCAACAGAGACCTCAGTATATGAATATATAGACATGCACACTCAATCCATTCATATTCATATACATGCAAGCATCATACACATTCATGTAACATCTATCACAACATTGTTACACATATTATTCACAGGCATCAAGATTTTAAATTGATTTAAGTTTTGGAAAGGGGCGTTTACTCGCTATTTTAGAAAGCAGAGAACAGGGAAACAGACTTCTTCTTTTGAACTAGTGCCTGATGTTTGAATTAAAATTGCTTGATTGTAACAACCCTGTATTTTGTGATTATTTTAATTGTTTATTTTAATTATTTAAATTGAAACTCCTAACTTAACAACTTTATTATATTTATTAAAATGAATAAATTTTGGTATTTTAAAAGTATTTTTTGATTTTGTGTCAATTATAATTTCAAACCTGAATAAATAGGATATGTCCAGAAAAGTGGATTCTGGGTCAATCTGGTCAAACTTTGACTTTTAAATTTAAAATTCAAATATTTGAATTTTTGAATTTTATCTTTTATTTTGAAAATATATTAAATTTCAAGAATACTGCTTTTCGTTTCGTTGAAATCCGATTTATATTGTGAAAGTTATGCTTTTTACAATATTGTATGTAAATTGATTTATTTAATAAAATTATCTATTTTAATTTATATAAATAATATTTTTATTTATCAAATCATGTTCTAATATGTGTTATATGACATGTTAGATATATATTTTATTTTTTAAAGTGATGTTATAATTATTCCAAAGCTTAGTGTATTTATTTTCAATTTTAAAGCCTAGTTTCCATTTTTCTGCTATTTTTCTTCATCAAATTTATATTTAATTGAAATTTATTTATTTATTTTTTGTGAATGCATTTTTATTTTGTGTTCTTATCTTTATTTATAAATATTTTTCAAGTACATAAAAATTTTCTAAAATTTGTTGCATTTATTTTCAAATTTTTAAGACTAGTTTGCAATTTTCGCCATTTTTCTTAATTTAATTATATATAATTAATATTTATTTATTTATCTGAATTTATATGCATTTTCATGTTATTCAAAATTACAAAAGAATTTTTGGTAATTTGAAGAGTTTTGTGACTTTTGATTTGCTTAAGGCTGTTTATATTCTTGTCTTTTCATTTAAACCTACACCTTTTCATTATTTGCTGCCTTAACTCCTCACTACCTTCAGCCGACCACTTCTCCCTCTCATTTTCACGTGTATTTTTCTTCTCAACCCATCAAAAAAGTTCATCCTCTTCTTTGTGAAAAAGTTTTCTAAAATCTCTTTTCTTTTTCCTTGTTTTATACTTGAATTATTGATTTGCACTTGCTTTCTTCACCATCTTTAGGTTCGGCCTGCCACTCCAGCCACCTTGGCCACCTCCACCACCACCCAAACCCGTCATCACCACCTCCTCTCCAACCCCTGGCCAGGCCGTGCAACATTCATGTTGAAGATCCACCTTAGAATGCACCAAACTCCAACTATACAACCATAGCCGATCACCTTAGTTGCCACTACCTCAAAATCCACCACGGCCGCCACTTACACCACCATCTCCAGCCCCTACCTGACCTGACACCACTGACTCATCATCCCCTGACCCCACCTAAACCTGGTCGTGCTCCTCTTTGTTTTGGCCGAGCCTATTTAGGCCTTGAAACCACTTGTAGTGGCCTTGTTTTGTGAATTATAGCTCACACACCTTTGCACCATCTTTTTCCCTTGCTAGGCCGACCATATGAACCCACAACCAGACCCAAACACACTCCTTAGTCGTGCCTTTCCAGCCTATAACCGAAGCATAAGTTTTGAAAGCAAGTGCAAAAGATTTTAGCTTTGTTTCGTGCATTCATTTCTAGCTTTGTTTAATTGAATGTGGGCAGAAAACTTATGTTGATTGTTTTGTTTGTTTGAATGTATTCAAGGTGATTAAACTTTGGCTCTTCCAGTTTTAAATCATATTCGTGCTTTTGTGCCTTCGAAGATCTCAGTTTGTGTGTTTCAGTTGTCGTCTCCAGCTTATACCAGTGAGTTATTCTCACCAGACAATTTTATACTTATATAACTAGTAAATCTATCACATTTGAAACTGTAAAATGCATCACCATGTTATATCTGCTATGTTATGATCATATGATGTTCACCCATGCTTATTTACCTATTATATCATATATTACTGTTATTTTATGATGTTATGTTATTTATATCAGTTTATCACACTGCAAGTCCCTTTAGATTAGAATCATTATGGGTTGAAATGATACATACCCGAACAGACTTTAGAATAGGGGAAAATCGTTATGGGCTGAAATGATAGGCCTGAACGATTTTCAATTATTTCATTTTTACTTGGGACTGCGGGTTTGAAATGATAAAACACGGTTTTTCTTTGTGAATTACTGGTTGAAATGATATATTACCCGTATCACTTTACCTAGTGTAGAAAATGATATACAGACCCGTGGTTAAAATATATTTTTCTAAAAATTTTAAAATATTTTAGAAATGTAAAAATTATAATATTTTGATTTAAAATTATTTAAAAATGATTTTTGCAAAGTATTTTGGTTTTTCTGAGAATTTTTAAGTGAAATAAATTAATGATAAATTGAAAATTTGAAATATAAGTTATTTTGGAAATTTTGATATAATTATAAATGGAATTTAAATTAAATATGAAAATATGATAAATTTATGATATTTTGAATCAAATGAATTTGAAATGATTCTATAATATATTAATGGATTTTGAATAAGTCAAAATGTGAAATAAATGAATATTGAGCTGAATTTTGAAATATAACTTAAATTGAAAAATTATGAATTTTGTTTAAAAGTGAATTTTGAAGTTAAGTAGATAAAATGAAAAATAAGTTATATTTTGAAATTTAAACTTAAGTGTTAAGTTAAAAATTTAATTATATGAATTGAAATTTAATGTTGGAATTTAATAAGTGAATTATTATTAAATATTGATTTTTTTGAATGGAAATTTAACTTTATAAAATTATGAATTTAAGGAAAATTAAATGATGGTTATAAAAGTGAAAAATATATGATTTTATAAGTTTGAAATGGTTTAAATAATTTTTTTTAATGTTTTGTGAAAGTATAGTGAATATTTGGAATTTAATTAACAGCATTTTGAAATGCTGTTATTTCTAAAGTAAAGGATATTACAGCATTTGTAAATGCTGTAGTTAATATAAATGAACTAAATGGATAAATTGAATTAAAGGCTATTATAGCACTTTGTAGGTGCTATAATTGTTGAATTTAACTAAGTGAATTAATGTAACCCTATTACAGCAATTTGAATGCTGTCTTTTGTTAAATTGAATTGTTTTAAAAGTAAATTTTCCGTAGCATTTTTCTAAATGCTGCGAAAGTTGAATTTTCATTGTTTTAATATATTTAAGTGAATAAATGAATTTTGGAAGATTAAATTTTTGGAAATTTAATAATTTAATTATTAAATATAATATCCTCATTTTTATGATTTAAAATGAAGTAATTTGTTTTGAAATATAAACTATTTTGAGATGTGTGTTGAAATGGTATTTTAAATAAATGAATGTGGTTTGGAAGATACGATATTTTGATATTTTTAAAATGGATTTTTAATGATATTGAATTTTTAAATGATATTTGATTTCAAAGTATAAAATACTATTTTGAAATTTTAACCATGGGATGCATTTAATTTATAGTTTAACTGATCCTTAAAGAATGGGCGATCCCAAGCATCCTTTAAGTTATTGTACATTACAACTACCGTTCACTTGATTTGGTTTACATTATATAAGTATATATGTCCTGACTCGAGTGTTTTATGTTTCACTTTACGCTCAGGTCAGCCTGAGTATTTACGGCTTAGCTTTGGATTTCTTTTCTGGAGCTAGGAATTGCTAGAGATTCTGCTTGTCTAGTTATCTATTCTCTTTCAGTTTCAGTTGTTCTATTTCAGCTCTGGTATTTATAAACTTCTATGTATTTGAGATTTCTATTGTATATGTTTCGGACTGATATTATGTGTTTTGTTTTGAGAGTTTGTTATAGTAGCTTCATGAACTACTATGGTATTTTAATTTCCGCTGTGAGTTATTATGATATATCTGTGTCTGTGATTCGGTGGCTGTATTTCATTTGGTCTAAATTTATTTACAATGCGGTATTTTGAGCAATTCAAGTCCGACATGTGTGGATGCGAGTGGCTGAAAATATCGGGTCGTTACAGTTGGTATCAGAGCTTTGGTTTTAGGCAAACCATAGCCTACAGAGCAAAAACTCATTAGAGATAAGGTAGAAATACCCTAGAATGAGTGAAATCAATCTCAGAATAATTTCTTTGTGAGAGAACGTATTTTCGAAGTATAAAATGATTTCCAAATTATTTTTAAAGTATTTTCAAAGATTATATTAGTATAAAGTTTTTCTTATTTTGAAATCAAGATTTTTCTAAACTTCATCCCTTCGGTATCCACCTTGTTAGAAATCTCTTGGTTAGGATTCTTATCGATTAGGATTCCTTGAACTTTGGAACGCTCCCACTCGTTCTGAAATCCAGTCTTGTACCCTTTTGATCTTGGAGCATTCCACAACACATTAAATGACCTCTCTAAAGATCGGTGATTCTGCCAATCTTTGAATGATTTGTAAAGGGGTGAACCTCCTTTACAATTGGCATTGATTCACCGGAGATTTCTATATCCTCGGTTACAATGCTATCTATCTCCTTCTCTACCCAGATTCTATCTCTGGCGATCGAAGGTCGATTTGCCATAGATTTCCACATTGGATATATTCCTAAATTCATGGTTGACCAGTTAAGGTTGCTCGCGATTAATATAGGCTTATCTATCTTCTATTGGGAAATTAAATTACCTCATCTTTATTCGAGCTTATCTTCGAACCAGAATTCTATTTGATTAGGTTCCTCTAAATTCGAATCTGTGTTTCTTCTTAAATCCATCCTTGAATCATTCTTTGGAAATTTGTGTTTGATTGTATTTTGAGTGTGTGCATACATCGAAATTATGATTTTGATAAGGATCACCCTTTTTTGTATATAAAAGTGAAATATTTTCAATAAGGATTTTATATCTTTAGAAAATGAGAATTTGAAGCTTTGAAAGGATTTGAAATTTTAAAATTTATAAGAATTTGATTTATATAAGAATGATTTATAACTGAAAGGTTTTTGAATTTGAATTTCGAGGAATCGAACTCCGGTGTTTTGAAATCGGTTTTAAGATTTTGGAAAATACATAATATTAATATGATTTAAAGATATTTTTCCAAATAAGAAATGTTTCAAATGTATTCGAATGAATTCCAATGATTGCGAAGAGATTTCAAAGAAGTTTCAAGAAAATAAAAGTCCAGAACACACTTATGTCATTGGAAAATAATTTCGGTGATGAATGCATGCATCATCAACATTGATTTTCGAGTTTCTGAGTGGGGTTGAGGCCACTCTAGTAGCTTTTCTATGCGAGTGATTTTGTGAAACCAAATTCTGATTTCAGATTTTGAAGTATGGTTTGACATTTGAAAGATATATGTATATGTATATATATATTTGAAATAATTTAAAGTAAGCTGGTGTTCAGTCCTCGAGACTCAGATCTGTTTTGGTATAACCTTATCTTTTGGAATTGGTTTACTGATTTGTTGGTGATTTCAAACTCTTGGATTGAAAATATGATTTCTTTGACTATTTTAAAGATTCGAGCACTTCCAAATCAAAGTTAACTTTTCAAAGCTAAGAAATGTTGAAAGGTATAAGGTATTTGATAAAGAATATAAGTTTAGTTTTGTATGATTAATGTATAAAGTAATATGATTTATATAAGTTTGAAACTGTTTGTTGAGTGAAATAAACAAGACTATTTTGAATTATTCTAGTATGAAACATAGATTTGAAATGTTTTGAATAAAGTATATATATAGAATAATAATCTTTCCAATGGTAAATTGGATTTTTCATATAGAAATAAATAGTTTGAAGGTTTTAAACAGAGATGGTTTAAAACTTTGTAACCATTTTAGATATTTTAATGATTGTGAAATTGTTTTGAATGATATAATCTTTATTTGATAAAGAATGTGAATTTGGAATGATAATTGATTTTGATAAATGAATATTTGAAGTTTATATTAGTATGAAAGGATATTTGGTTTACTTGTAATTTGAGTTTATTTAAAAATGATGGATTTATGAAATGAATATTTTAGAACTAAGTAATAATGAAGTAAAATTTGGGATATATGAAATTATAAAATTTAGTTTTGGAATATGGTATATTTAAGCTTTGAAATATATTAAAGATTTAATAGTTTATTTTATGGATCAAATCTTTATTTGAAATTTGATAATATTTGAAATGGTTTTGTTGAAAAACTAAATTGAATTGAAACCAATGGTTTGAATTGAATTAAAATTGGAAATTTTAGATTTGGGTTTAATTGAATAAATTTGTGAAATGTAAAGAATTAAAGGAATGTTTTATGATTTCAAATGTGTGATTTTGAAATGTTATGATTTTCAAAGTGTAATGATTTCAAGTATTATGGTTTCGAAAGATTTATAACTTTGGAAGTATTATGATTTTTGAAAGTGAATATATGTTTGAAATGGAAATGAATTTGTTTGACCTAAATTTTTGTTGATTTGGGAATTTGGATTATTTTCTAAATCTATTGTTTTAAGAAACTCTGAAACTTAATATATGAAATTAGGAAGAAATGATTTGGCGAAATCATATACGATTTTGAAACTGAAATTATATTGAAATGGTTTGATATTGAGAACCTTGTTTATTTAAATACTTTGATTTGGGAGTTATCGAACTTATATAAATGGATTTGTATAAGTATGAAATTGATTTGTATAAGTATGAAGTGATTTGAAACTATTGATTTGTAAAGGTAATCGACTTGTAAATTGAAATCTTATATAATCAAAGTCTATTTAAGTGTGATTTGATATACTATTGATTTTGGGAAGTATTTGATTTGAAGTAAAATCTTATATATAATAGACTTTATATAAGTATGATATTTGAAAATGATTTGAAAGGTACTATATGATACATATTGTAACAACCCTGGTTGGAGATTACCGCTAGTATTAAGTCATAATTATAGTTATGATTCAATATTAGATTCATTAATTAAATTAATGGGGAGAAAATGAGGATAATATTGTTGTTAGGGATAGAACAATATTATGTGAGTTAATCTTAGGAGAATAAAATAAAATGAGATTTATTTCAATTTTATGATTTGAAATAAATTTAGGAAGAAAGAAAATGAAAAGGGGAATATATATTTTGGGGTTGTGTAATACATATATGGGAATGGAATAAAAAAATATATAATATCTCTTTGTTTCATGACTTTTGAATAGAGATTTGTGCCTATATTCCATTAGCATGCACAATTTGGCAATAATATATGTGATGTCTAAATTACATTTTTTTTTATACACCAGGAAAAGTGTTGAATAAATAATTAATCATGTTATAAATGATATATAATGGGGATAAATATTTTGGGGAGTTAAAAATAAAACATTCCCCCATAATAAAATGAGATAACCCATTTTATTTGACAAAATATGTCCATATTTACATTAGTTGGATAAATAGTGTAAATTTGCCATAAATAGGGAATAAATGGTAAATATATAATAAAACTTGGTAAAATATAATTTTATTCTTTTTATTTGATTCCTTGTGTTTTAACGAATCCAACGCATTTTATTTCGTTGAATTCGGATATAAAATGTGTAAAATATGAGAGAAATAGCATTATATACATAATAAAAACATAAATTAGAATTTTTGGCTAAGTATGTTTTTGGGCTGAAGTGTTGATCCATTAGCCCATAAAGAAGTTTCTGGTGAGGAAAATAGCGTACGTACAATTTCCTTCTCCTATCTCCTCCTCCTGTTAGTAACAGAAGCTCAAAAGAAAAATCAATGGCAACCTCAAACCCTTGCTAAATCTTAGTTAATTCCACACGAAATTAAGAGATTCTCTCATCTAAAAATTAAATTCAGGTAATCTCCTAACCAATCTCCATCTTAAATCCGGGAAAAATCTTAGTTTCAGTTACTATTGTTGTTTTAATGGGTTTTCTCCTTTGCATGTTCATTTTTTCAGCAACTATAGGTACTGCCTAGGCCATTGCTAGCTTGAAGATCTCATCTTGCAGCCAATTTCACCCATTTTTGCCGCAAAAGGTAAGTTAGCAAACTTACAGCAACTGTAAACAAGAAATTTCGCTGCCATAAAGCAAAAACCTTTTGAATTCTATGCTTGAATATACGTACAGTATATTCAATTTGTTTGTGCTTTGTTGCTGAAAATAGCATATTTTGTTTTGGCTATATCTCCCTCATCCGGTGTCGGATTGAGGCAATCTTGGTGTCATTTTGAAGGTCTATGTGTCTAGTTTAATCATGCAAATTTTCATTGTGTTCAGAAATGGTTTGATCAGTGAAATCAGTTGTCGAAGTGGCTGGATCGAGTGATTTCAATTCTGATTCTGTTTTCGTTTTGTGCAAACCTGAGCTAGTATTTTGCACATAACTTTTGCGTTTCTTATCCAAATCCATTAATTTTTGAAGTTTTGGAAACTGAAGAAAGAATGTGACAACTTTTATTTGTATCACTTTCGATAATTCGTTGATTAAAATGTTGAAAAACCTCTTGCAAACTCGATGTCCTGTTGTTGTTGAAAACTCAGTGTTTTGTGCAAACCTGAGTTAGTATTTTGTGCATAACTTTTGCGTTTCTTATCCAAATCCTATAATTTTTATAGTTCTGGAAACTACAGGAAGATTGTGACAAATTTCATTTGTATCACTTTCTGAAATTTTGAGATTAAAGGGTCGAAATAGCTGATGCAAGATCGCTGTCCTGAGCACTTGCATGTAGCCTTGGGTGTTGTATTTGCTTTGGTTGATTAGTTTTTTTTTTTTTTATGATGATTTTTTTTGTTCTTTCTCTTTTACATGATTTGCTAATTGTTGAGATTAGATGATTAAACCATTGGATAAAGAAATCATATATGTTTGGGGATTTGAGGATTTTTCTTATTTTCTAAGATTTTATAATTTATTAAAAACTCTGAAAATAAGCCGTTTTCTCTCTAAAATCTTTTCTATAAATTGCTGGAAATTGTTTTAAAATCATGTTTTCGCATGAAAAATATTATATGTATAATTTTACTTATTTTTACTATATATATATATAAATACTTTCGGACGTATAAGAAAATAAATTAAACGATTTAGTAAATCCGCGAGGAATGGGACTCGTGCATTCACTTAATCGGTTAATTATGGACTTGTACGATCGAAACGACATTGAGAAATCCTTTTGATTTCCTCCTTGGGATTTACCACTTTGTGGTCTGGGATAAAGTGTTATATTAGTCTTTTAGACTAATAACTTTAGTCTAATATTTCGTATTCGAGAGCATATACGACATGGGACTATTTTGGGAAAAACATTATTGCCGATGATATGAGGCAATTGTTTTATATGAGATTTTCTTAGATTTATAATTTTATGGAATTTTCCACTTGTCAATGAGATTAGACATGTTAGATATTTTATGCCTTACGCCAATGACATGAGGCAATTCTTTGAGATTTTGATGCTTTTGTTAGTGTGGCATCGACTAGCGGCTAGAAAACCGCTGAGTGAGGACGTACGGTATGGGACGTACGTAACCACTTTTTGGGTTACTATCCGAGAGTTTCTGACACATTCTGGGAATTACTAGTGCTATGACCTTTGGGTCATCTGAGAATCTGGGAATCTGAGAATCTGGGAAATTAAGAATCTGGGAAAGGGTGACTTCGGTCGCCTTAAAGAGTCATGTGGGTACCTAACTATATTACTAGCACTAGTCTGAGAACTTTAGCACGTGCAACATGCTTTAGCATGTAATTATTGGCCAATCTGAGATTTATTTTATGAGTTAAGAGAATTTTGATTTCACCATATTTTGATATGTTTACTTAGCCTTATAGAGATGAATAAGGCGAAATATGAGTTCTTGAGGATTTTGGTGATTTCAATTTTATGGTTTTATACTTGGGTTTCATTTACTACTTTGAGAAGTTTATTTATTCATGTATCATATTTGGATGTTTTCTTTATATGCATGAATCCCCTAGTATTAACCCAAGTAAGTGTAGAATTATACCATTCTTAGAGATAGATAATTCTTGATATCAACCTTAGTCATTCTTATCAATTATTGGCCCCTTGATGTATGTTTCCCTTATACCTTATCGTATTTCCTTTCTAACGATAAGATTCAGTTGCCTGACCCGTGTGTTTATCACTCGGGTCAGACCGAGTTGCAGGTTAGGTTGGATGACTATCCTTTATGCTTGGATCCGTTTTGCTATCTTTTGTGGGCTCATGACTATGGACTTGGATATCTCCACTTTTGATGGATCTTTTATTTATCACTTCATGTATATATTCTTTTATGGGATGATGTTGTATTACATTATGTGGTGAATGGTATTACATCAGATGTTTGGTTTTGTATCAGTATACATATTATCTGTGGCTGTTGTTTCTGTGACATGTTATGATGTTATTGTGCTTTGTTCTGAATAGACCCGTTAGCCGTGTAGTATCGTATTAGTTAATCACTGAGTATGTCGACTCCTTGAGATTCGCGAAAAAAATGGTAAGCATCGACATACTTAGTCATTAGCTAGTGCATTACTATTCGGTCGCCCTTAACCAGCCCTATTCTCTGCATTAGTAGACGGAATTACTCGTTAATTCTCTTTACTAATGTGGGTCTCGGGGTGGGGCGTCACAGCTTGGTATCAGAGCTAGCTTTCAGAACAAAATAGAATAAATACAGAACAGCAGACGCTAAGAACCATACATCTAGTGTAACACCTTTATGCATCTCATCCCTTAGAAGTGGCCAAACCTAGTCATGTCCTTATCCTTTCAATTCCTTCGGGGTAGATAGGAGGGAATACGTCTAGGAATGTTAAATATTATTCCGTAGTATTCCTTACCTACTGCATTTTTATTGCGATATATATGTCTACCCTGTGAATAATCTTTTCTTATCTTATCTTTCAGCTATGTCTGGTAGAGGTAGAGGTCGCACTTCGGCAGCAGGACCGTCCAGTGGTTCTCGACCCGAAGGCATTTATATGACTACCGATCAGATTCGAGAGCTACTTGGGAGCACACAACCTCCCGCTCCTATCCCATCTTCATCTCCTCGCCAATCTGTATTCGCACGTCTATGCAGTGATTTCACTCATCTCGGAGGCAAGCCATTCAAAGGCTCCGAGTCAGTTCTTGATGTGCATGCTTGGCTTCGCATTTGCGAGCGTGTGTTTCTTCGTATGGACTTATCTGATCATTATCGAGTTCTTGTGGCATCTAGTATGCTACAAGAGCGTGCTCTTGACTGGTACGAGCTTCTTATAGCTGAGGTGGATGAGACTACCCTCACATGGCAGCAGTTTCGAGATAGATTTGAGCTTAAGTTTATTCCCGCTTCTGAGAAGGCTCATCTCACTTGTCGCTTTATTGAGTTGAAGCAAGGCAAGTCATCGGTATCTGATTATGTCTCCTCCTTCGAGTCTCTATCTAAGTATGGGTTGGAATTCATTGATACTCCATACAAGAAAAATCTTAAGTTCGTATCTGGACTTAAGAAATATTTGAAGAAAGCTTTGATGCTCCAACTCAAGTTATCTTTTGAAGAATTAGTTGATGCAGCTCTCAATCTCGAGACAGTGGAGAATGAGAAAGAGAGTGATGACGAAGGTGGTCCTCTGTCCAATCCTAAAAAGAAGAAGTTTCCTTTCCGCAAGTCTCGATTTCCGCATTCCAAGAAGAAGAAACAAGGTGGATCGTCTTCTTCTCAATCTCAAGCTCCTTCTCAGCCTAAGCCTTTCGCATGCTACAACTGCGGTTCTCCTAACCATCCAGCCCGTGAATGTCCAAAGCCTAAGAAGTGCAATTATTGCAAGGCCGAAGGACATATGGCTTTCTCTTGTCCTAAGAAGAACAAAGGTTCTCGTCCGGGAAATCTGAATATTGCAGCAGCTTCTAGTGATGCATCTCAGCCGAAAGGTATATTTCCTTCTGTTCTTGAAGGTTCCATTCTATTTCATGATCGATCGATTAGAGTGCTCTTTGATACGGGTGCGTCACACTCATTCGTATCAAAGGAACTCGTGGATGCTTGTTCTTTAGATGTTTCTTGTTTGCTTACTTCTTTGCGGATTTCAAATCCTATTGGGGGGTCTGCAACCCTTAGCTTATATTGTGATGATGTTGAGGTTATGCTTTGTGGGTTTTCTTTCCATGCGAATCTGCACGTGATTCCATCGCTTGGTTTTGATATGATCTTTGGTATGGACTGGCTAGTTCGATACGATGCCAGGATTATTTGTTCAGAAAGAGTCATTTATCTTCGACATCCAGATTCCTCTTCTCAGTTATCCCTAGTTCTCCGGGATACCGATGTTGATTCCTTAGCATCTTTGCATGCTCTTGATTCGCGAGACAGTGATGATGATGTGTCTCGTATTCCGATTGTTTGTGACTTCGCTGATGTTTTTGAGCCTGTTTCGGGTTTGCCACCCAAGCGGGCCATAGAGTTTCGTATTGACCTCATCCCTGGTGCGCAACCCGTTAGTCGTCCTCCCACGAGGATGTCTACTAAGGAGAATGAGGAACTTAAGAAGCAACTCATTGAGCTCGAAGCTAAACACTTCATTCGATCTAGTTCTTCACCGTGGGGTGCCGCGGTGGTATTCGTGAGGAAGTCCGATGGTACTCTTAGGCTCTGCGTCGACTATCGCAAGCTTAATGAGTTAACCATCAAGAATCGCTATCCCTTGCCTCGTATTGATGACATGTTCGATCAGTTGAGTGGTGCAAAGGTCTTTTCTCAGTTGGACCTAGCCACGGGTTTTCATCAGCTTCGTGTTGCGGAAGATAGCATTCCACTTACAGCTTTCCGCACTCGATATGGTTCATATGAGTGGCTCGTCATGCCATTCGGATTGACGAATGCTCCTGCTTTCTTTGTTGATCTCATGAATCGAGTATTCAGGGAATATCTCGATAAGTTCGTCCTTGTATTCATCGATGACATCTTAGTTTATTCTAGATCCGAAGAAGATCATGCTCGACATCTTAGAATTGTCTTGAGTACTCTCCGCAAGCATCAACTCAAGGCAAAGCTTTCTAAATGTCACTTCTGGGAGAAGCAAGTGAAATTCTTAGGTCATGTTGTATCTTCCAATGGCATCTCAGTCGATCCGTCTAAGATTGAGGCTATTCAGAATTGGAAGAGGCCTGAGAATGTTCATGAGATTCGTAGCTTTCTGGGTTTAGCGGGTTATTATCGCCGTTTCATTAAGGATTTCTCTCGTATCGCTCTTCCTCTTACTAGTCTTACTAGGAAGGGTGTTCGTTATATTTGGTCTGATAAGTGTGAGACTTCCTTCCGGAGATTGAAGGAACTTCTTACTCATGCTCCCGTGCTTGTAGTTCCTGAGGGGAATCAGGATCTCATCGTCTATACCGATGCCAGCCTTAGTGGTCTTGGTGCGGTTCTTATGCAGAAGGATCGGGTTGTTGCCTACGCTTCAAGGCAATTACGTCCGAATGAGATTCGGTACGCTACCCATGACTTAGAGCTTGCAGCTATCGTCTTCGCTTTGAAGGTGTGGCGTCATTTTCTTTTGGGAGAGCACTTCATTCTTTACACCGATCATAAGTCTCTCAAGTATCTCTTTTCGCAGAAAGATCTTAATATGAGGCAACAGCGATGGTTAGAGTTTCTCGCCTCATATGACTTTGATATCGAGTATACCCCTGGCAAGGGTAATCGTGTAGCTGATGCGCTTGGCTGCAAGCATTCGGCAGTTGTTTCCATGATGTTAGCCGAATGGGATGTTCTTGAGACCTTATCCAGCTTCGACATTCGTGATCGAGCACCGTCATCTGATTCACCGGTCTTATTATTCAGTATGGTGGCTTGACCTTCTCTCCTTGATCGTATCTCTGAGGCCCAGAGACGTGATGCTTATATTATGCGCCTCATTCAGTCTTGCTCATCTGAGTCCCGTAATGAGGATTTGCGGGATTATTCGATTGATTCTCATGGTTGCCTTCGTCTGAGGAACCGTATAATTGTTCCATCTGATTCAGCACTTAGGCGTGACATACTTGATGATTGTCATCGCTCTAAGTATACCATCCATCCGGGTAGCAGTAAAATGTATGCGGATATGCATCGTCTTTATTATTGGGATGGTATGAAGCGTGATGTTGCGAGATATGTGAGCCAGTGTCCTACCTGTCAGCTTGTTAAGGCCGAGCATCAGCGGCCATCCGGTCTTCTTCAGCCTCTTGAGGTTCCACAGTGGAAGTGGGACCAAGTATCGATGGACTTCGTTGACGGCCTACCTCGTTCGAGGTCGGGTCATTCTAGCATTTGGGTTATTGTGGATCGTCTTACTAAATCCGCCCATTTCATCCCTATTAAATCTAATAGGAATGCTCCTCTTTTAGCGAAGCTTTATATTAAGGAAATTGTTCGATTACATGGTGTTCCTTCTTCGATAGTTTGTGATCGTGATCCGTTGTTCACTAGTCACTTCTGGACAAGCTTTCAGCAAGCTTTGGGAACAAAGCTAAATATCTCTACAGCTTATCATCCCCAGTCTGATGGTCAGACTGAGAGGGTGAATCGTGTGCTTGAAGACCTCCTCCGTGCGTGTATTCTTGATTTCGGTGGCTCTTGGGAAGATCACGTTCCATTGGTTGAATTCTCTTATAATAATAGCTTCCAATCCAGTATCGGTATGGCACCCTTTGAGGCTCTTTATGGTAGACCGTGCCGTTCGCCTTCTTGTTGGTTAGAATCGGGCGAGAAGTTCATTCTCGGTCCTGATTCGATTCGTGAGTCTTCTGAGAAGATATCTTTGATTAGACAGCGGATGAAAGAGGCACAGAATCGTCAGAAATCCTACGCGGACAACCGTAGGAAGCCTCTAGAATTCGCAGTGGGTGATCATGTATTCCTTCGTGTATCCCCTATGAAGGGAGTAATGCGCTTTAGCTCCACTGGGAAATTGGCTCCTCGCTTTATAGGACCATTTCCGATTATTGAGCGCATTGGTCCTGTAGCATATCGATTGTCCCTGCCATCTCATTTATCGGGTATTCATGATGTCTTCCACGTTTCTCAGCTTCGGAAATGTATTCGAGATTCAGATTCAGTCATTGATCCTTCCGAGCAGCTTGAGCTTGAGATTTCACCGAGTTTATCTACTTCTCAGCAGCCTATTCGCATTCTTGATTCGGAGGTGAAACGCCTTCGAAGCAAGAACGTTTCTCTTGTTAAGATTCAATGGTCGGAGAATCCGAAAGATTGCACTTGGGAAACCAGAGAATATATCGAGCGTTCTTTTCCGGGTTTTCTTTCTTCATTTGACATCGGTGAGAACTTTCTTTCTCAAGCCTTTTCTTGTTTCTTTTGAGTGAATTATTGCATTGTTATGGGTTTTTCCTTTAGAAATTGCGTGGACGCAATTTTGTTAAGAGGGGAAGTCTGTAACAACCCTGGTTGGAGATTACCGCTAGTATTAAGTCATAATTATAGTTATGATTCAATATTAGATTCATTAATTAAATTAATGGGGAGAAAATGAGGATAATATTGTTGTTAGGGATAGAACAATATTATGTGAGTTAATCTTAGGAGAATAAAATAAAATGTGATTTATTTCAATTTTATGATTTGAAATAAATTTAGGAAGAAAGAAAATGAAAAGGGGAATATATATTTTGGGGTTGTGTAATACATATATGGGAATGGAATAAAAAAATATATAATATCTCTTTGTTTCATGACTTTTGAATAGAGATTTGTGCCTATATTCCATTAGCATGCACAATTTGGCAATAATATATGTGATGTCTAAATTACATTTTTTTTTATACACCAGGAAAAGTGTTGAATAAATAATTAATCATGTTATAAATGATATATAATGGGGATAAATATTTTGGGGAGTTAAAAATAAAACATTCCCCCATAATAAAATGAGATAACCCATTTTATTTGACAAAATATGTCCATATTTACATTAGTTGGATAAATAGTGTAAATTTGCCATAAATAGGGAATAAATGGTAAATATATAATAAAACTTGGTAAAATATAATTTTATTCTTTTTATTTGATTTCTTGTGTTTTAACGAATCCAACGCATTTTATTTCGTTGAATTCGGATATAAAATGTGTAAAATATGAGAGAAATAGCATTATATACATAATAAAAACATAAATTGATGGGTACTTAGCATTATCCGATCAAATTGATGGGTACTTAGCATTGGATCAGTTTCGTCCTATAGCGAATTTTCCTTCTCCTACTGATCAGAGGTCGTCCTCTTTCCAAAGGGAATTTTGTGACAGTGTTGGTGCTTGTGTGGATTTTGCTGATTCTAATGTTGGAAGTGTGGGTTCTGATGATCCTTTTTCTGTTTTGAATGTTGAGGCTGTTGGCATCTCAGTGCCTTCTATTGTTACTTCGAAGAGAGGTAGGCGTAAAAAGCTGGTCACATCGTGTGGTTTGGTTCGTCGCAGTGTCAGGATTAGAGATAGTCGCTCTCAGTCAGCGGGTGAGTTTCCTGGTTCAAGCACTGTGAGCAGTGTTTTGGAACCAGGCTCTGGTATGCATCTTGATTTTGGTAGTGTTTACTCTTCTTATGCGCTTGGTGATTTATCTGCTTCTGAGTTTAGTCGGTTAGCTAGTAGCTCTGCTTTTATTTTTTCTGATATTGAGTTAGATCGTGAGTTTATTAGAAGTAAAGAACTTGATAGGGCTAGATCTATGGGTTTATGAGAGTCATTAGTTGGAATATTAGAGGCTTGAATGACCTCAGTAAATGTGATAAGGTTAGAATCTTTTTTAAAGATTTTTCTATTGACATTGCTCTTCTTCAAGAGACCAAAATTGAATGTCCTGATTTTCGTTTCTTTAGAAGATTGGGTGGTTTTCGTTTTAGAAATTGGGCATTTCTCCCCTCAATGGGCTCATCTGGGGGCATTATGATTGGTTGGAGAGATAATCTCTTTAAATTACTTCAGTGTATTAAGAAGCAGCACTCTTTACACATTATCTTAATTAATCTTTCTGATAATTCTTTTCTTAATATTTCTAATGTTTACGGGCCTAATTCTAAAATTGAGAGGCGGATTCTTTGGAATGAATGCCTCGAGTTTAGGTCTTTTGCCCCTGGTCCTTGGATTTTAGGGGGTGATTTTAATGTGACTCGTTTTTTTGGGGAGCGTTCTCCTCGGGAAGGTGATTATTTGGCTATGGAGGAATTCGATCAATTTATTATTCAATGTAATTTGATCGAAATTCCTCTATCCAATAGATCTTTTACTTGGAGTAATAATAGAGAGTCTCCCTCCTTTGCTCTTTTAGATAGATTTTTTGTTTGTGATGATATTGAGGATAAATTCCCTATATGTAGAGTTTCAGGTTTACCTTTTACCCTTTCTGACCACTGTCCCATTATCCTTACTTGTGATAGTCATAGATTTTTGAATAAGGTTTTTAAATTTGAAAAAATGTGGTTTTTAGAATCTGATTTTTCTAATTTAGTCATTAATAAGTGGTCATCTATGAATTATTTTTGCCTTAAGTATTATGGTAATTCTGCTAAAATTTTTGTGCTTAAACTTAGAAACCTCAGGTATTTTCTTAAAAAATGGAATAAAAATGTTTTTGGTAATATTAAAATTAAAAAGGATAATATTCTTAATGAATTACTTAAACTTAATAGGATTGAAGAATCTAGACAATTAAATATTGGTGAAAGGAATGTTCTTAATAATTTAAAAGAGGATCTCTATTCTATTCTTGAAAAAGAGGAAGTTATGTGGAAACAAAGATCTAATTTTCATTGGATAAATGAAGGTGATAATAACACTAAATTCTTTCACAATCTAGCTAATAATAGAAAACGTAGTAATACAATTAACTCCATTTTAGTTAATGATGTGGAATTAGTTGATCAAAGAGATCTTAATAATGCTTTTACTGATTATTACAAAGACATTTTTGGCACCAAAATTAAGCATAGAGTTAGTGCTAGATGGAATGATCTCTATCCATCTTCCTCTAACATTAATCTTTCTGATTTAGATGCCCCTTTTACTATTGAGGAAATTCGTAAAGCCATCTTTGATTTACCTGGAGACAAATCTCCGGGTCCGGATGGTTTTCCTATTTTCTTTTATCAATCTTTTTGGGATGTTTTAAAATTAGACTTAATGTGTTTGTTCAATGATTTTTATAATGGTAATCTCCAATTAGGTCGTTTTAATTTTGCTAATGTTATCTTATTACATAAAAAAGTGGGCGCTAATACTTTAAAAGATTTTAGGCCCATCTCTTTGATGAACTGCTCTGTTAAAATTATTTCTAAGGTTTTAGCTAATAGGCTTAGTTTAAAAATGAATGACCTCATTGACTGTTCGCAATCTGCTTTCATTAAAGGCAGGAATATTACTGATGGTGTTGCGGTTGTTCAAGAATATATTAATTTTTGTTGTAAAAATAATATAACTTGTGCTATTTTAAAATTAGATTTTGCTAAAGCCTTCGACTCGGTTGATTGGGATTTCCTTATAGAAATTTTCCGTGCCAGAGGCTTTAGTAATAGATGGATTAATTGGATTATTATTTTGCTTAAAACGGGTAACTCCTGTATTATGGTTAATGGTGTTTCTGGTAATAAGATTCAATCTAAGAGAGGCTTAAGGCAAGGAGACCCTTTATCACCCCTTCTGTTTAATCTTGCTGGTGATGTTTTTTCTAAGATTATTAAAAATGCCGTTAGCAATAACCTTTTGGGTGCCATTGGTAATGATATTTCTTCTTTTGGCTTATCTGTCCTTCAATTTGCTGATGATACTTTGCTTTTTTCCTCCCATCACCCTAGACATATTATTGCTCTTAAATTTATCCTTTATAGTTTTGAATTATTATCTGGTTTAAAAATTAATTTTGATAAAAGTTCCGTTTTAATTTTAAATGATATTGATAATGTAGAAAATTTAGTTGCTAATACGTTAAATTGTAAAACTATGAGTTTTCCTTTTGACTATCTTGGTTTTGTTATTAGACCTTCGAAACTTAAACATGATGATTGGTTAATTATTATTGATAAGATTAAAAATAGGATCAATAATTGGAATGTTAGATTTCTATCTAGAGCAGGTAGATTGGTTTTGATTAATTCTGTCTTATCAGCACTTCCTATATATTGGATGTCTATGCATCTGTTTCCCGACTGGGTGATAGATAAAATAGATAAAATTAGAAGGGATTTTCTTTGGAGCGGTGATAACCCCAATAGTAGTATTAAATGTTTAGTTAATTGGGATACTGTATGTAAATCTAAAAAAGAGGGTGGTTTAGGAGTCATTAATTTACATAATATGATTTTGTCTCTTCTTGGTAAATGGTTATGGAAATTCAGGGACATTAGTGATAAGGCCATTTGGAAAGATACTATATCTAATTTTTATTACAATGGTAGTTATAATTTATACCATATTAGTTCTTCTAGTTTTAGAAATATTTCTTGTTTTTGGAAATCTATTTTAAATTGCAGTAATATCTTTAACTTGGGTTTAAATATTATAGTTCATTCTGGTAACTGTACTTCTTTTTGGCATGATAGTTGGATTTCTACTACTCCTCTTAAGATTGAGTTTAAAGATTTATATGATATTTGTAATTTCAAATTTGCATTAATCTCTGATGTTTTCAATTCTGATAGTGATCCTCCTTGGACTTTTAATTTTAATTGTATTTTAGAAGGACCTACTCTTAGACATCTTTTCTTGCTTTATGCTAAACTTAATCTTTATTATATTGACAATGATAATGACTTTATTAGTTGGGATTGGGATAAGAGTAAGAAATATACTTCTAATTCCTTTTACAAATTTATCAACTTTTCGGGGGTTTCTGTCAATTGTTTTAAATTCATTTGGAAGTCTAATGCTCCTCCTAAATCTAAGATTCATATGTGGCTCATCATTCATGGTAAGTTAAATACTATTGAATTTTTAAAAAAGAAAAATATTAGTATTGACAATAAATGTTTTTTTTGCAACACATTTTTTGAAGATATTAATCATATTTACTTTGATTGTTTGGATACCTATTTTATTCTTATTAAGATCCTTAATATTTTTGAGTTTCATATTAATTCTAGAATTTCTGATTGCTTATTTTATTGGAATTCTTTTAGATTCATGTTTAATAAGGATTTTAGATATTTGCTTGATTCTTTATTCATTATTTCTTGTTGGTATATTTGGTTTGAAAGAAACCAAAGAATTTTTAATAACAATTATCAACAAAATAACAAATTGATTATTTTAATCTCAAATTTCTGCTTAAAGTGGATTTCTAATCCTAAATATAAATTAGCTAAAAATAATTGCTTTAAGGACTATCTTAATAAGGTTAGAAATAATATTAACTCATTTAATCTTAACTCCAATTATACTGTTTCTAATAATTCTTTAAATCACATTTCTCTTTCTTTTCTAGGATCATAATTAGTTTCTTGTTTGTGTCTGTTTATTCTAGCTTTAGTTCTCTCTTTTGGTTTCTATACACACATATATGTATATAAATTTTATTTATATACATATATGTGTTTCTCTCTTATTTGTTTGCTAGTTCTATTTCAGGTGTTGTTTAGGTTGGATGCGGGTTCTTCTCTTATCAGGTTTGCGGGATAGCATTTAGCTTTTTCAGACTTGCTGGATGGCTCTTCTCAGAGACGCGGATTGCTCCTGTCTTGTCTCTTGGTCTTCTTCTGATTTTCAGTTTGGTGCTCTTCCTTTTGTTAGATACCTCTAACACTTTAGTATTGGGTGGTGGCCTTGCCGGAGCTCGATACTAGGGTGTAATGGGCGGTGGCTTTGCCGGAGCTCATTCGAGGGGTTTCTACTGCTTTATTTTTATTGTTGTTTTAGACTTGCCACCTGTCAGGCATGTTGGCAGCTCCATTTTTTAGTTATATATATAGTATTCCATGTGTGCTCTCCTCTCATGATAGAGGATCACACATTTTTCTCAAAAAAAAAAAAAAACATAAATTAGAATTTTTGGCTAAGTATGTTTTTGGGCTGAAGTGTTGATCCATTAGCCCATAAAGAAGTTTCTGGTGAGGAAAATAGCGTACGTACAATTTCCTTCTCCTATCTCCTCCTCCTGTTAGTAACAGAAGCTCAAAAGAAAAATCAATGGCAACCTCAAACCCTTGCTAAATCTTAGTTAATTCCACACGAAATTAAGAGATTCTCTCATCTAAAAATTAAATTCAGGTAATCTCCTAACCAATCTCCATCTTAAATCCTGGAAAAATCTTAGTTTCAGTTACTATTGTTGTTTTAATGGGTTTTCTCCTTTGCATGTTCATTTTTTCAGCAACTATAGGTACTGCCTAGGCCATTGCTAGCTTGAAGATCTCATCTTGCAGCCAATTTCACCCCTTTTTGCCGCAAAAGGTAAGTTAGCAAACTTACAGCAACTGTAAACAAGAAATTTCGCTGCCATAAAGCAAAAACCTTTTGAATTCTATGCTTGAATATACGTACAGTATATTCAATTTGTTTGTGCTTTGTTGCTGAAAATAGCATATTTTGTTTTGGCTATATCTCCCTCATCCGGTGTCGGATTGAGGCAATCTTGGTGTCATTTTGAAGGTCTATGTGTCTAGTTTAATCATGCAAATTTTCATTGTGTTCAGAAATGGTTTGATCAGTGAAATCAGTTGTCGAAGTGGCTGGATCGAGTGATTTCAATTCTGATTCTGTTTTCGTTTTGTGCAAACCTGAGCTAGTATTTTGCACATAACTTTTGTGTTTCTTATCCAAATCCATTAATTTTTGAAGTTTTGGAAACTGCAGAAAGAATGTGACAACTTTTATTTGTATCACTTTCGATAATTCGTTGATTAAAATGTTGAAAAACCTCTTGCAAACTCGATGTCCTGTTGTTGTTGAAAACTCAGTGTTTTGTGCAAACCTGAGTTAGTATTTTGTGCATAACTTTTGCGTTTCTTATCCAAATCCTATAATTTTTATAGTTCTGGAAACTACAGGAAGATTGTGACAAATTTCATTTGTATCACTTTCTGAAATTTTGAGATTAAAGGGTCGAAATAGCTGATGCAAGATCGCTGTCCTGAGCACTTGCATGTAGCCTTGGGTGTTGTATTTGCTTTGGTTGATTAGTTTTTTTTTTTTTTATGATGATTTTTTTTGTTCTTTCTCTTTTACATGATTTGCTAATTGTTGAGATTAGATGATTAAACCATTGGATAAAGAAATCATATATGTTTGGGGATTTGTAGATTTTTCTTATTTTCTAAGATTTTATAATTTATTAAAAACTCTGAAAATAAGCCGTTTTCTCTCTAAAATCTTTTCTATAAATTGCTGGAAATTGTTTTAAAATCATGTTTTCGCATGAAAAATATTATATGTATAATTTTACTTATTTTTACTATATATATATATATATAAATACTTTTGGACGTATAAGAAAATAAATTAAACGATTTAGTAAATCCGCGAGGAATGGGACTCGTGCATTCACTTAATCGGTTAATTATGGACTTGTACGATCGAAACGACATTGAGAAATCCTTTTGATTTCCTCCTTGGGATTTACCACTTTGTGGTCTGGGATAAAGTGTTATATTAGTCTTTTAGACTAATAACTTTAGTCTAATATTTCGTATTCGAGAGCATATACGACATGGGACTATTTTGGGAAAAACATTATTGCCGATGATATGAGGCAATTGTTTTATATGAGATTTTCTTAGATTTATAATTTTATGGAATTTTCCACTTGTCAATGAGATTAGACATGTTAGATATTTTATGCCTTACGCCAATGACATGAGGCAATTCTTTGAGATTTTGATGCTTTTGTTAGTGTGGCATCGACTAGCGGCTAGAAAACCGCTGAGTGAGGACGTACGGTATGGGACGTACGTAACCACTTTTCGGGTTACTATCCGAGAGTTTCTGACACATTCTGGGAATTACTAGTGCTATGACCTTTGGGTCATCTGAGAATCTGGGAATCTGAGAATCTGGGAAATTAAGAATCTGGGAAAGGGTGACTTCGGTCGCCTTAAAGAGTCATGTGGGTACCTAACTATATTACTAGCACTAGTCTGAGAACTTTAGCACGTGCAACATGCTTTAGCATGTAATTATTGGCCAATCTGAGATTTATTTTATGAGTTAAGAGAATTTTGATTTCACCATATTTTGATATGTTTACTTAGCCTTATAGAGATGAATAAGGCGAAATATGAGTTCTTGAGGATTTTGGTGATTTCAATTTTATGGTTTTATACTTGGGTTTCATTTACTACTTTGAGAAGTTTATTTATTCATGTATCATATTTGGATGTTTTCTTTATATGCATGAATCCCCTAGTATTAACCCAAGTAAGTGTAGAATTATACCATTCTTAGAGATAGATAATTCTTGATATCAACCTTAGTCATTCTTATCAATTATTGGCCCCTTGATGTATGTTTCCCTTATACCTTATCGTATTTCCTTTCTAACGATAAGATTCAGTTGCCTGACCTGTGTGTTTATCACTCGGGTCAGACCGAGTTGCAGGTTAGGTTGGATGACTATCCTTTATGCTTGGATCCGTTTTGCTATCTTTTGTGGGCTCATGACTATGGACTTGGATATCTCCACTTTTGATGGATCTTTTATTTATCACTTCATGTATATATTCTTTTATGGGATGATGTTGTATTACATTATGTGGTGAATGGTATTACATCAGATGTTTGGTTTTGTATCAGTATACATATTATCTGTGGCTGTTGTTTCTGTGACATGTTATGATGTTATTGTGCTTTGTTCTGAATAGACCCGTTAGCCGTGTAGTATCGTATTAGTTAATCACTGAGTATGTCGACTCCTTGAGATTCGCGAAAAAAATGGTAAGCATCGACATACTTAGTCATTAGCTAGTGCATTACTATTCGGTCGCCCTTAACCAGCCCTATTCTCTGCATTAGTAGACGGAATTACTCGTTAATTCTCTTTACTAATGTGGGTCTCGGGGTGGGGCGTCACACATATTTTTGAAGTAAAGATATGGAAAGTGCCTTCTACTTGATATTCGCTTTGTGGCCACACTGTGGATTCATTCTATCGATATTATTCTCTCTGATTTAGGTTTTCCGGATATGATACTCAAGTGTCCATCGAATTCCATGGCGATCGCCATGGTCTTACGAGCGCGATTGCATAGCGCAACTGCCTGGCTGAGATGGCCTAGGGGTACGGATTGTTTTCTGGGGGATCCAGGCGTAACCATTATGTATCCTGCAATCTATGTTGGTCGCATTAGTAGCGAAACTTCCTGGCTGAGACGGCCAATGGGTACGGATTGTTTCCTGGGGGATCCAGGCGTAACCATTGTGTATCCTACATTCTACTAGTCATCATGGCGTAACTCGCAGGGCTGAGAAAGCTTACTTACATGGATTGTTTCCTGGAGGATCCAGGCGTAACCATTGTGTATCTACGATCCATGGTTAGACAAATGTTTTGGTTTGGTTGATTTGTTTGGATTGTACTTTCCATATCTGTTGTTTTTAAAAGGTTTCCAGTATTTTCACTAGGTGTTGAAACCAGTCTATTAAGTACCTGGAGAATTCTAGTTTTGCGCCTGATCAACACATGGCCAGAGTCTACAGGAACGAAAGTAAACTTGTTAAGACATCGAGTTATAAAAGTATTTTTATAAAGTATTATATAAAGGATATTTTGATCATTATTTTACTTGTCTAAATAATTTAAAATGTTTTAAATTTTGTTTACTTCGAACTATCAAATTTGAATCAAATGACTATTTATCATATTATAAAAATGTTTAAAATGTTGTAAATATAAATTTTTAAATTGAAATGTATATGGTTTTGAAATAATGGTTTATCCTTATCTTTTAACCTATTTTCCCTTCTAGCTATTCCTACCTTTGTCCTCTTCGAGGGTCCTTTCCACATTTGTGGAAAGAGTTGGTTCTTTGGCTTATCGTTTGGATTTGCCCGAGAAGCTGTTTGGAGTGCATGATGTATTCCATGTCTCGCATCTTCTCTAGTATCTTAATAACTCATCTCTTACTGTTCAGCCTTCGATTTTTGATAGTTTGGACATTTAGCCTAATCTGACTGTCGAGGGTAAGCCAGTTCGTATTGTCGACAGAGGTACGAAGCAGCTAAGAAGGGAATCTGTTAGTCTGATCAAAGTACTATGAAGTACTGATGATTGGTATTATACCTGGGAAACGGAGGAGAGCATTCGTGCTTCGAATCCAGAATTGTTTTCCCAGGTACTATTTGTTATCTATCTTGCTTTTCCTTATTTTCCTTGTTCGTTCTTTTCGAGAACGAAAAGATTTGAGTGGGGGAGAGTGTAAAAACCTTGTACTTTTTGATTATTTTAATTGTTTATTTTAATTATTTAAATTGAAACTCCCGATTTAACAACTTTATTATATTTATTAAAATGAATAAATTTTGTTATTTTAAAACTATATTTTGATTTTGTGTGAATTATAATTTCAAACCTGAATAAATAGGACATTTCCAGAAAAGTGGATTTTTGGTCAATCTGGTCAAACTTTGACTTTTAAATTTAAAATCTGAATTTTTGAACTTTTGAATTCTATATTTTATTAGGAAAATATATTAAATTTCAAGAATATTTCTTTTCATTTCGTTGAAATCCGATTTATATTGTGAAGTTATGCTTTTTTACAATATTGTATGTAAATTGATTTATTTAATAAAATTATCTATTTTTTTTGGAATAGACAGCGAGGTTGACTGGGCCCCTACCAGATTTATTAAAATAGAGAAAAAGGAGAAGAACATACAAAAAGAGGACATAACAAATTATGCCAACCCAAATAAAATAAAAACAGGGAAGAACAACAACACAAAACAGGAACTAGGAAAGGAAACAACAGAACATAAACACAACATCACATTCACTAAACTGAGAATAGAAGGAACACCACTGCAAGAAGGCAAGACCACAACAGCGGCATGCACAGGCCATGCCCAACACAACAGCAGTGAGCTAACACCACAGGACATTCTGGTGAGGGGAGAAACTATGGCCAGAAACACAAATACCATACTTAATCTCTCTCATCAACTTCTACCATAAATTCGATGTAGGAAGAAACACAGATTGGAAGCATCGCTTATTCCTCTCTATCCATACATTACGTATGTATATTTTCAGAACAAAGAAAACTATATCCCATCTGCTGGATCTCCATCTTGTTGCCTTGTGAAGGACTGACCAATCAGCAAACGTGACTCCTTGAATGCCATCAACCCCAGCTTTATACATAAGTGATAACCACAAATTAACAAGATAACTGCACTCGAAGAGAATATGATCAACGGTTTCAGGGGATATATTGCAAAATACACACAGGTTGACCACATTCATACCAACGGCCACAAGCCTATCCCTTGTCATCAATGCTTTGTTAACTGCCTTGCAGAACAACACATTATCAGAGATGGACGTATAAGAAGTCCAAGCAACTTTAGCCCATAAGAAAACAGGCAAATCTCCATGCTTGGCTAGGAGATCGTAGACAGCACTGATGCTATGGGATTTTCCTCGCCAGGAAAGAGCATCCTCATTCATAGTTATAACAGAGTGGTTAGCCATATTTCTCCAAAGGGTGTTAACAGTTTGATTACTAGAATGTGGAACATTCAATTTACCATGAGCTATAAAATTAATAGCCCTAGCATTGAACCCAATCCCAGATTGCACTTGTTCATGAGTAGACAACAGAGAAGATAGGACACAACCATAGCTTACCCACGGATCCTTCCAAAAGCTCACTGAACTGTTAGGGGATAAGTTGAATTTAATCAGGGGGAGCAATAAGGGTCTAATGCTCAAACTTTTCCACCATATCCAACTACTACCCCGAGTAACCTTCATGGTCCAAAAGTCTTTATCCTTTATATTATATCTCCAAGACCACTTCACCCACTGACTATCTTTCTTAATCAAGATGGCGTTGACATGAGAACTAACAGCTGCAATATACCATAATTTGATATTTTTGATTCCAAGGCCGCCTTTACTTAAAGGTCTTTCCAAAGTAGAGTAAGGAGCAGGAATTATCTTCCTATTATGAATGGATCCAGTCCATAAGAATCTCATCATGGCAGCTCTGATCATGTGAAGGAGCTTGGTCGGAAGAATGAAACATCTGGCCCAATAAACAGTCATCGAAAAACAGACAGCTTTAATAAGAACAAGTCTTCCTGCCATAGATAGAAACTTAGTTGTCCAAGAAGTCAACCTAGTAGTGATTCTTTCAAAGAGAGGAAGGCAAGCAGATTTGGTAACTCTCGAGGTGCACAATGGTAGGCCTAAGTATGTCATATTATTATTCATAGGTTGAAGACCAGACATACCCTCAATTCTAACCCTATCAATGTTGTTCATACCAGCAATAAGAATCTGGGATTTGTTGGTGTTCAGCTTGAGGCCAGTGGCTAAGTAGAAAGTGTTCAAAGCATCAAGTATATGTTGAATGGATTGATCAGTCGGCTTGGTGAATATCATGATGTCATCAGCGAAAAAGAGAGATGAAATGTAAAGGAGTTTGCATTTAGGATGATACATAACACTTTTATCATCAAACTTGATGGATAGCATGCTGGTGAGAGCCTCCATTACAATTATGAATAAATATGATGATATTGGGTCCCCTTGCCTCACACCTTGTTTCCCTCTGAAATACCCTGATGTTTTCCCATTATAACAAAGAGTGAAAATGGGACTGGAAATGCGCACATACACCCAGGCCACATATACCTTTGGAAATCCCATTGCTGACATAATTCGAACAATAGAAGACCATTGTAAGCTATCATAGGCTTTACTTATGTCAAGCTTCATCATGGCATGAGGGGAAGTCTGACTCCTACCATAATCGTTAATTAATTCATGAGCCATCATCACATTATCAAGAATGTTTCTGGCAGGAATGAAGGCAGTTTGATTTGTCGATATAATTGAAGAGAGAACATGGGCAATCCTTGAAGCAAGGATTTTTGATATGCATTTATAAACAACGTTACAGCACGATATAGGTCTAAATGATGTTGCATTTAAAACAGGTCTAACCTTCGGGATAAGGACAAGGTTAGTTTCATTAACTTCTCTCAACAACTTAAATTTGTCAAAGAAGTTATGAACAGCAGCCAAAAAATCAGATTTAATTACATTCCAGCTATTCATATAGAACACGAGGTTAAATCCATCTGGCCCACCACAGGAGCTTGAGTTCATGGAAAATAAAGCTTTTTTAATTTCAAGGTCAGTCACTTTAGCAACTAGCGTGACTTTCATGTCAGCTTGTAACTTGGGGAGGGGGATATTATTGAGCTTATCAAGATAAGGTGAGAAGTTAGAGGAGTTACCAAGATGATCAGTGAATGATTGGAGGAGATAATTGTCTATCCCCTCAACAGTGTTAAGAAGATTCCCAGTTTCATCCCATAACGTGGCCATACGATCTCTAGCACGCTTGTCTTTGATAGAAGCATGAAAAATTTTGTATTTCTATCCCCCTCAGTAACCCACTTCTGATGAAACTGCTGCTTCCTCATACTTGCCTCAACATTAAGAGCTTCATTGAGCAGGAGAAAACGATTAGATTCATTCTGAGCAAGGATAAGGTTGGAAGGATCATCATTAAGCATGTCCTAAGCATGTATCAACTGAGCTTTGATATTCTTGATTTGATGAGTACCATCCCCATATTTTTCATGTGCCCATTGCTGGAGAGCTTTCGAAGTAGCCTTTAGCTTCCTGCAAAGAACAAACATAGGATTGCCATATATATTATTAGACCAAGCAGTAGATATAATATTATTATACTCAGGGTCAGAAACCCAAGCATTATAAAATTTAAAAGTCCTCTTTCCTCTACTAGCCAAACAAGGAAGTGAAAGGATGAGGGGGGAATGGTCAGATAAGATAGGATGAGGCATGAAAGAAGAAAGGGAAGGCCAAAGAGAGAAGGCAGCAGCATTGCAAAAGGTGTGATCAATATTAGAGAAGGTTCGTACGCCAGATCGACTTCTGTTATTCCAGGAAAATGGAACACCAGAGCGAACAACAGGGAGAAGGTCAGAGTCAGAAAGTGAGGAGTTTAATGGAGCAATGTCCCTAGGCAACAGAGGCAGTCCACCAAATTTATCAGAGAGATTCAAGCAGTAGTTGAAATCCCCCAACACAATCCAAGGATGGGTATTTTGACGTAATGAAGGGAGAGTATTTAGAAGAGGTTGCCTCGAGGCAACAGCATTATGCGCATAAATGAAAGTTAAATAAAAGGAAAGCTGAGTTAGCAGGTAATGAGCATGAAAGTGCATCATTTGCATGGAGGAGAGAATATGATTAAGGGAGAAAACAGTCGGATCATGAACAACAAGGATACGACCATATGGGGCTTCATTCAAGTTGTGATTGAACACCCAGGATGGATTAATATAGTTTGCTGCT
Source organism: Allium cepa (assembly GCA_030765085.1). NCBI lineage: Eukaryota > Viridiplantae > Streptophyta > Magnoliopsida > Asparagales > Amaryllidaceae > Allium > Allium cepa. The sequence continues at coordinate 23,185,339 of CM060938.1, read as the reverse complement.
CTGATAGATAATGGTAGAGAGAGCTTGGTTTCCAAAATGGCAAACATTTTAATGTTGTGGTCATGAATAATGGTTTTAACATGATCAAGTTTCTCAGAGTTATGAGCACCCCTTATATTCCAAGCAGCGATCTTATTCATCATAAAAACTACAGGGAGAGATAAGACACACCTGCCCTACTCCTTGTTGAAGGAGGATCAACTCTAGCTGATTTAAGCTTAGCAGAAAGAGAGGGAGACTTTGTGGATTTTAGGTTGTCCGAGGGTGGATCATCAGGAGGAGAGACCCATCCAGGAATTGTGCCCTTGTAGTTGTATGGGGAGGTGATGGGAATGGACAGGGATGTCAATGGGGCTGATTCCTGAAGAGGAGACAGTTTAGATGATGAGGGTTGAAAGAGAGAAAGGACAAATTTTTCAATGGATTGCATGTAGTCAAGTTCAAGGCACCGCAGAGAATTTGCTTTTGTAATCACCTTTGCATGTGTTTCATGTATATTTAAGGGTGGTTGATCAGAAGTACATCCAATGTCAATTGATATTCCTTCGCAAACCATTGTACTTTTAAACTTATTTCCATGATTTGATACTTTATCAAAGTTTGAATGTAACTGGGTTGACTTTGCTTTGTTTGCCATTAATACTGAGGGAACAATATACCTTCCTCAATATTGGAGCATATATTCATCATTGAATCTTCACCAGTTCCAGAACAGTGTAAAATATTAAAGGGGTTATGGATCAAAATTGCTTCGGTAAAACATCAATCTGCTTTGTACCTACTCGAAGTATTATTGGATCATCTTTGGCCACAACTTCAGTATTTACCAATGAATCTTCAGGCTTGTCCTCCACTGCAATATCCCCTACCACTGATAGAACTTTACTTTTGATCAATCTATTTTCTTTTTCAACCCCTATCCTTTTGTTATTGATACTCGACCTTTCCTTCCTATAGGGTACCCTTCTCTACCCATTTTTTCTTCTTGTTTTCTCCTTGTCATCCACAATTGTAACATCCTTCTTGTTAAAGTTATCAGATTTATTATCTCCAGAATGATACTTTTTGAGGGTTTCCTCAGTCCTACCACTTAAACTTTTTTGAACCAAACAGTCTTGTTTATCATGCCCGAACTCTTTGCATATCCCATAGATCTTTGGTTTCCACAAGTATTCAACCTTAACCACTTGCATTGAGCCATCCAACAACTTCACCGAAAACGACTCAGGTAATTCAACCATAGCAGTTACCTCAACCATACACTTTGCATACCCAATCCTGTTTAACTTTTCAGTTGCTTCATCCATACATAGAAATCTTCCAAGTCTTGTTGCTAACCAGTTTATGCCTAAATGTGACCAGCAATATAGGGGGATATTGGACAGTTTAATCCACACTGGTACAGATTTAATAGTAGTGACACTATTGCCAATGGAGGGATCCCACTCCTTCACAATAAACAACTTGTTCCTCATAACTATTGGGTCTGACTGGATTATCTTCCTTCTATCCTCATCAGAGGACAGATTGAAGAGGAACAAGTTCCCATCAGACTTGACTTGAATGGAGCCTTTGAGTTTCCAGACCCTATTAAGATGGTTCAACGCTACAAGATACGGTAGGGGCTTGTCAAGGAAGAAGCCAACTAGGTTCTGACCCCGCACTTCATTTCCAGCTTGAATCACTTCAGATGGAGGAACAATGGCTTCCCCATCATAAACTAGAGGAAAGGACACAGGGATGAATTTACCAGCATTGCGCGGTCTTGACTTAAACAGAGAGCACCAAGGTAAGGCTTGAGAAGATGGAGTTGGCAAGGATAGAGTGGCAGTAGAAGAGGAAGGATAAGATACTAGGATGGGAGGGGGAGTAGGAAGGAGAGGTGGAATGATGACAGGACAAGGCAGACAGTTGACAAGACGTTGAGGAAAAGGAGGAGGGTCTGGAGGTCGAGGGACGATGGAAGGGATGGTTATTATGCTCGGATGGTACGAAGGGATGTTGATGGAAGAGAGAAGCGGGACAGAAGGAGAAAAAGGACGGGGGGAGAGGCCATTAGAGAAAAAAGGACTGTCTTTTAAGAAACTTTGAAACTGAGTATATGTAATTTGTAAATAATATTTTTATTTGTAAAATAATGTTCTAATATGTGTTATATGACATGTTAGATATATATTTTATTTTAAAATATTTTTAAAGTGATGTTATAATTTTTCCATAGCTTAGTGTATTTATTTTCAAATTTAAAGCCTAGTTTCCATTTTTCTGCTACTTTTCTTCATCAAATTTATATTTAATTAAATTTTTATTTTTTGTGAATGCATTTTTATTTTGTGTTCTTATCTTTATTTACAAATATTTTTTACGTACATAAAAATTTTCTAAAATTTGTTGCATTTATTTTCAAAATTTTAAGACTAGTTTGCAATTTTTCCATTTTTCTTAATTTAATTATATATAATTAATTTTTTTTATTTACTAAATTTTTGTGCTTTTTTATGAATTTATATGCATTTTCATGTTATTTAAAATTGCAAAAGAATTTTTGGTAATTTGAAGAGTTTTGTGACTTTTGATTTGCTTAAGGCTGTTTATATTCTTGTCTTTTCATTTAAACCAACACCTTTTCATTATTTGCTGCCTTAACTTCTCTCTACCTTCAGCCGACCACTTATCCCTCTCAATTTCACGTGAATTTTTCTTCTCAACCCATCAAAAAATTTCAGCCTCTTCTTTATGAAAAAGTTTGGTAAAATCTCTTTTCTTTTTCCTTGTTTTATACTTGAATTATTGATTTGCACTTGCTTTCTTCACCATCTTTAGGTTCGGTCAGCCACTCCAGCCACCTTAGCCACCTCCACCACCTGAACCCGTCATCACCACCTCCTCTCTAACCCCTGGCCAGGCCGTGCACCATTCATGTTGAAGATCCACCTTAGAATGCACCAAACTCCAATTATACAACCATAGCCGATCACCTTAGTTGCCACCACCTCAAACTCCACCACGGTCGCCACTTACACCACCATATCCATCACCTACCTGACCTGACACCACTGAAACATCATCCCCTGACCCCACCTGAATCTGGCCGTGCTCCTCTTTGTTTTGGCCGAGCCTATTTAGGCCTTGAAACCACTTTAGTGGCCTTGTTTTGTGAATTATAGCTCACACACCTTTGCACCATCTTTTTCCCTTGCTAGGCCGACCATATGAACCCATAACCAGACCCAAACACACTCCTTAGCCGTACCTTTCCAGCCTATAACTGAAGCACAAGTTTTGAAAGCAAGTGCAAAAGATTTTAGCTTTGTTTCGTGCATTCATTTCTAGCTTTGTTTAATTGAATGTGGGCTGAAAACTTATGTAGATTGTTTTGTTTGTTTGAATGTATTCAAGGTGATTAATCTTTGGCTCTCCCAGTCTTAAATCTTATTCGTGCTTTTGTGCCTTCGAAGATCTCAGTTTGTGTGTTTCAGTTGTTGTCTCCAGCTTATACCAGTGAGTTATTCTCACCAGACAGCTTTATACTTATATAACTAGTTAATCGATCACATTTGAATCTGTAAAATGCATCACCATGTTATATCTGCTATGTTATGATCATATGATGTTCACCCATGCTTATTTACCTGTTATATCATATATTACTGTTATTTTATGTTGTTATGTTATTTATATCAGTTTATCACACTGCAAGTTCCCTTTAGATTAGAATCACTATGGGTTGAAATGATACATACCCGAACGGACTTTAGAATAGGGGAAAATCGTTATGGGCTGAAATGATAGGCCTGAAAGATTTTCAATTATTTCATTTTTACTTGGGACTACAGTTTGAAATGATAAAACCCGGTTTTCTTTGTAAATTATTGGTTGAAATGATATATTACCCGTATCACTTTACCTAGTGTAGAAAATGATATACAGACCCGTGGTTAAAATATATTTTTCTAAAAAATTTCAAATATTTTAGAAATGTAAATATTATATTATTTTGATTTAAACTTAATTAAATATGATTTTTGCAAAGTATTTTGATTTTTCGGAGAATTTATAAGTGAAATAAATTAATGATAAAGTGAAAATTTGAAATATAAGTTATTTTGGAAATTTGGATTTAATTATAAATGGAATTTAAATTAAATATGAAAATATGATAAATTTATGATATTTTGAATTAAATGAATTTAAAATGATTTTATAATATATTAATGGATTTTGAATAAGTCAAAATGTGAAATAAATGAATATTGAGCTGAATTTTGAAATATAACTTAAATTGGAAAATTGTGAATTTTGTTTAAAAGTGAATTTTGAAGTTAAGTAAATAAAATGAAAAATAAGTTATATTTTGAAATTTAAAATTAAGTGTTAAGTTAACAATTTAATTATATGAATTGAAATTTAAGGTTGGAATTTAATAAGTGAATTATTATTAAATATTGATTTTTTTGAATGGAAATTTAACTTTATAAAATCATGAATTTAAGGAAAATTAAATGATGGTTATAAAAGTGAAAAATATATGATTTTATAAGTTTTAAATGGTTTAAATAAAAAAAATTAATGTTTTGTGAAAGTATAGTGAATATTTGGAATTTAATTAACAGCATTTTGAAATGCTGTTATTTCTAAAGTAAAGGATATTACAACATTTGTAAATGCTGTAGTTAATATAAATGAACTAAATGGCTAAATTGAATTAAAGGCTATTATAGCACTTTGTAAGTACTATAATTGTTGAATTTAACTAAGGTTTTATTTGAATTAATGTAACCCTATTACAGCGTTTTGAATGTTGTCTTTTGTTAAATTGAATTGTTTTAAAAGTAACTTTTCCGTAGCATCTTTCTAAATGCTGTGAAAGTTGAATTTTCATTGTTTTAATAAATTTAAGTGAATAAATGAATTTTGGAAGATTAAATTTTTGGAAATTTAATAATTTAATTATTAAATATAATATCTTCATTTTTATGATTTAAATTGAAGTGATTTTTTTTGAAATTTAAACTATTTTGAAATGTGTGTTGAAATGGTATTTTAAATAAATGAATGTGGTTTGGAAGATACGATATTTTGATATTTTGAAATGGATATTTAATGATATTGAATTTTTAAATGATATTTGATTTCAAAGTATAAAATACCATTTTGAAATTTTAACCATGGGATGTATTTAATTTATAGTTTAACTGATCCTTAAAGGATGGGTGATCCCAAGCATCCTTTAAGTTATTGTACATTACTACTACAGTTCACTTGAGTTGGTTTACATTATATAAGTATATATGTCCTGACTCGAGTGTTTTGTGTTTCACTTTATGCTCGGGTCAGCCTGAGTATTTACAGCTTGGCTTTGGATTTCTTTTCTGGAGCTAGGAATTGCTAGAGATTCTGCTTGTCTAGTTATCTATTCTCTTTCAATTTCAGATGTTCTATTTCAGCTCTGGTATTTATAAACTTCTATGTATTTGAGATTTCTATTGTATATGTTTCGGACTGATATTATGTATTTTGTTTTGAGGGTTTGTTATAGTAGCTTCATGAACTACTTTGGTATTTTAATTTCCGCTGCGAGTTATTCTGATATATCCGTGTCTGTGATTCTGTGATTGTATTTCATTTGCTCCAAATTTATTTACAATGCGGTATTTTGAGCAATTCAAGTCCGACATGTGTGGATACGAGTGGCTGAAAATATCGGGTTGTTGCGTTGATTTATTATGATCTTGAATCTACTAGCTTTGATCAGGTTGAAGTTTGAATAAGTTAAGGCTATTGTTGTTTTTTTTAATTTTAATTCCTCTGGTTTTGGTATTGAAAAATGAACGATGAAGAAAGAAAATGGATTTAAGAAAGTGAAAATGAATTTGCAGCCTGATTCTTTAAACACTTAATCTATATATTTTCATTAAAAGAAACTGATGCCACTTGTTAACTATGCATATAACCTTAGCTACAAATGTTAATTCATGCATTACAAGGTTTCCAAATGTTTAAAACCTTTATTTATATATTCCTTATATTTTATAGATTATGAATTATGAAAAAAATTATTAATTACTATATGTCTTTGTATTTATTTTTATGTGTTATATTTGTTATTTACCTTTATGCTTATATATATATATATATATATATTTAAAGAAAATATGAACTTTATTAAATTTTATTTTAAACTTGAGCTTTAATACTTTAACAAATAAATATATACATATACTATCTTTGTAGTCGTAAAAATAAAGAATTTATCTTCAATAGCTTTGAAAATTAATATTGAACTTAAACTATACCTAACCATTTACAATATACATACATACCTATATATATATATATATATATATATATATATATATATTATAATAGAAAAAATATTTATTGTAGAAGGTAATTTTTCCAAATTGAATAATTATAAAAGAAGACCATTGAACAAATATTGTCAAATTTCAATAATTATAACAGGAGATTATTAAACAAATATCTATCCAAATATTTATAATTCGGTGTTTATATAGTTAAAATTCATCTATATACATATACAGATATATGTATCAGAATTTTATTTGCTCAATTTACTAATTTGTATTTTAATAAATTAAATCATGTTAATTACCAATTAACAGATGTCCAAAATCTGGGTTATCACATAATATGTTCGAAATTAGCATGTTAATTCCATGTAGAGAACAAATGTATAACACGTGCATTGCATACGGTAATATTGTAAAAAAATCTAAAATTTAAATATATTGTTTAAATATATGACATTTAATGCAATGAACACGAATTTTAAGACAAACTACGATAAAATCGAACTTGTTTTTTTTGTTTTTTTTTTTTTGTGATTTATGTTTTGTATTTGAACAAAAAATAAATTATATCCTTTTGTTCATATAAACGAGTTTTACTAATTTTTGTAATATTTCACAATTCAATATTGTTATAAAAGCAAATGAATATTAGTTAATTACATTATTTGGTTGATTTGAAATCCACGAATTTATCAAGCTTCTATAATAACTGTTAGGATTAGTTTTGAATTTGATATGTAAGGTTATTTAACTTTTAAGAATGGCTATTCGAATATAAAATAGAAAAAAATTGACCCAATAAGTATTGATCATTGGATTATTACATGAAAGGTGGAAATCGAGGAGAGATCCAATGGTTAAGACCACTTATGTCACAATTCTATCACCGACTTCTGTCCAAATAAAATTTCCTTATGTTTTTTAACCTATTATTTCATATTTCAATAAATTTTCTTTTTGATAAAGTTCCAAATAAAAAAGAAAAAGAAATCATGAATTAATCACAAAATAAGACATGTAAATGTTTTATTTTCATCTATAGTTTGTAAATTTTCAAAACATCTGGAATTAAAAGTGAAAATGAGTGAAATATAGATAAACATACTGTAACACCCTTAATTTTTGATAACATTATTAAGGAGATTTAACTAGATAAATTAAATAGAATAATGTAAATGTTAAGTGATAAGGGGATTGAAGCTTGAATTAATTAAATAAGGGTCATGCCTAATATGATAATTAATGGGCTAAAGAAGGGTTTTTAAGTTAAACAAATTAAATAAGGGTATTATAGGAAATTATCGTCCAAAACCCCTAGCCTTCTATATTTTTTTCCTACTCTTTTTCTTATCATTCACGTCATTTTGAAAAAATAAAACATAAATCAAAAGAGAAGGAACGACCAACCATTAAGAGGAAGAGGAAATTTCAAAATTAAAGGCTAGGGAATTCAAGCTTAAGGGAATCAATCTCAATCCAATCTCCTTATCTAGAGTAAAATGAATAATAATTCCATCTCTATTTTGATTTAAATCACATATTTTCGGATTTAAGGGATAAATTCTTTTTTATGATATATTAGATGATGATATGCTTGATTCATGATTTATTTGATTTAAATAAGGTTGTTTAAAAGGGATTTATCACGGTTTTAGGTCAAAATCAAGATTTAATGATGGTTAAATGCCATGGGAAAATTTTATGTTATGAGAAACATGATTTTAGAGTTGGGTTTCAATTTTGAGAATTTTCCAAGCTATGGAAAGATTATTCTGAATTTTCAAAGGAGAATATAAATTTTTCTGTTTATAAATTTATTTTGGAAAATATATTGAGAATTTGGGTTTGAAATTTTGATATTTAGATAACATGACTAAAGTGAATTTTTAGAATTTTTGGAGATTATTCCAAAGTGATTTGCTATGAAGAATAAATTATTTTAGAAGAGGGACTTCTTTGCAAAAATTGGAAGGGTTTGTTTGATTAACTTAACGATGGTTTTGATCTGATTAGTGATATTTATTTTTGAAAAAGGATTTTAAAATTTTTAAGGAAACCAATTTGGTGTTGACACATGGTAGGTTGGTTAGAGAAAATATTACTTAAATAAGAATTAAACCTGGTTTGCTCAGAAAAGTGGTTCCGCCTACTAAGGAAAGCACCTTTCGACTAGTAGCATTCGCCATGCTGAAACCAATACATAAGGTATCACTATGATGGTGCATAGTGGATTGGAGATAGGCGAAAGGTAGGGTGTCTAAAGCATAGCTTCCGAAGGGGTTGAAACCTTAGTTTGTTTTAAAAGAAAAGCGCATGCCTATGTTTTATTTTAAGCCTTCGACGGAGTTGAAGCAGATGGTTTGGAATGGGTTGCCATTAACTTATAAATGCTTTCGACTGGGTTTCTTTACTTATGAAAAAATGTTTTGAAAGAAGGGTTTCTGACCTAGTCGATACCCTATTGTCGTTCTTTGACCTTTCGATGGTGTTGAAGATATCAATATTGTCAAAAGGATACTTTGCTTTATAAGTTCAAGCCACTTCATATAGCTTTCGAAAGGGGTTTAGACACCAACCTTCTAATGTTTTTACCCAGATGTTAAATGCTTCCAAAAGAGATCGTGCCACACCATCAAGTCTTCTACAATGTTTATATATGATAAAGGATGGTTTCAAAATAGATGCTTTTGAGTATGTTCACTTTGACCCCAAATATTTTTTAAGTATAAACTCAATGCTTTCGAAAGGGGTGCTTTCAATGTTTTCGGAAGGATTACCTCCATTGTTGTGGAAAGGGGTACTTTCAACTGGTTTCGAAGCTAAGCTTCTAAAGATAAATGATAATACTTTAATGTATTCGAAAGGTTCCGAATGGTAGGTTTTAAAGTATTATAAGGCAGGATCCTAATGTTTTTAAGCGCTTTCGAAGGAAGTCGTCCTATGAAGTCAAAAGCTAAGTTTTGAAGGTATCGAAAGATTTTATAACCCAAACTCTATTATTAAAGGAAAACCCCATGACTATAAGGAGATTTTATAATGGTTTTAAAAATAAAGCTATCTTTGTTAAATTTAAACCCGCAGGAGTGGTATTGTTATGTTGTGATGTTGCTTCTTCAAATATAAATACATTCACTTTTAAAATATACCCATAACTGCATTTTGAGGATAAAGGGTAGAAGAACCAGTTAGGTTAACCCAGTAATGAATATAAATGGATAAAAATCCTTAATGAGTAGAATTGCATCCAGGAGATTGGGAAGACCAGAATATAGGATGTTAAAATATAAAGGAAAGATATTGCAGGGGTCAATAGGTTCACACTAAACCCATGAAAACTGTATGATATTGGCGGGGCCAAATAGGTTCATAGTTAGCCCATGAAAACTATGTATAAAGGAAGATGTCAGAAAGACAGGTTCATAGTTAGCTCATGAAAACTATGTATAAACGAAGATTTCAGATAGAAAGATTCATAGTTACTCTATGAAAACTATGTGTAAAGGAAGATGTCAAATAGATAGGTTCATAGTAATCCCATGAAAACTATGATCGGATACAGGCAGAGCCAATAGGTTTGTAGTTAGCCCATAAAAACTATATCCATATGAAATATTGACAGTTGTCAATAGGTTCCTAGTCAACCCATGAAAACTAGGGTAAGAAGAAAGAATATTGGAGTTACCAATAGGTTCCTAGTCAACCCACGAAAACTAGGTTAAGAGCAATATTGGAGTAAACAATAGGTTCATGTGATCCCATGAAATCTATGTAGTTGGATAGTTGGTCCTTAATGTTTAACTGGTTATTAGTCATCCCATGAAAACTAATAGGTTAATAGTAGTATCCCTAGAAACTATAATTGAGACAGATAGTCTAAAATGAGTGGGGATGGATAAACCATAATTGATTCATTTGGTTTTGCATATCATCGTATTATACTGTTTTGAATTGTTTTAACCATTGTGAATGCAGGAGCACAGTATACGGTTTTATAAAGGTTTTGAGATGCTAGTGAGAGGAAACCCATTCCGTTAAGTGGCATAGTCTCACTGGATATCTAAATGATTAAGATGGAAGATTATTATTCATACCAGGCTTTATGTCTGACTCGAAGTTTATGTTTTCCCTTTAAGCTCTTGGGTACTCAATTTTTTTTGAGTAGTTTGAGAGTTGAGGTTTTTAGGTACCTTTTAAGCTGAATAAGCTTCAGAGACGTGCATGAGACATGATAGATATTCAAAGTTCTCTTTTCTTTTGATTCCATTGTGTAGTTTGCAATGGCGAAATTGTTGTATTGCCTGTATATACTCTGATCATCCTAGGGGATATATTCATATGTCAATCTAGGCATAAGTTGTAATGAATATATTTTCTATGAACGTGGTTTGTGAACAATGGATTATGTAATGGATTGGAAATGTTATGATATGGAATGTGATATTTTTGAAGTTAACTTTTTTCTATATTCATGTGTTTCTGTGTATCATTGAATCTAACATCACCGTATTTGGTCGTCGAGGATTAATAACTATGGATGACTACAGCATCCGTAGCTATTAGTTTTGGGCCTCCAAATAGAGGATGTTACAAATTGGTATCAGAGCATAGGTTTATAAAACTTTAAAAGAAAGTTAAACCAAAAAGATTCTCAAACATAATCTAATGAATTTAAAATTATGATCGGGGTTTGGTTTAATGCTATACTAACATACTTGTATTTGATATATGTATATATAGTACGTGTTCCCCTCTCTCTTAAACCATTCTTCTATATCTTACTATGGCTTGTATGTAGATTTACGAGAAAGAATATATGGAAGAAGGAAAAGGAAGATAAAATCTTGATGGAGGAAGTACCACAACCAATTGTAATGCTCGAATTAATACCAGGAGAAACCAATGTCAACAGGTTAATGCTAATCCAAATGCGGAGGCCAGTATAGGTGTTAAAAATCCGTCAGTAGATGCAGGGATGGTGTATCAGTTGTTAGCCAATCTTTTGCAATCTAGATTGGCTGGTAATGTTGGAGGAGCTAACCTTGTGACTCCAATTGGGAATAACTATGCTAAGTAGAGATTACACCAGTTTGGGTGGAAAGTCGTTTGTTGGAACGGAAGATGCTATTGAAGTTGAGAATTGACTACTGATTTGTGACAGGATCCATGCTGAATTGGGCTTGGATGATGGGCAAAAAAGAAGGCTAGCCTATATGCAGATGCAAGAGGCAACACTTCACTGGTGAAATAGTGTGACCACCGGAGTTCTGGAGGAAGACTTGGCATGGGTTGATTTCAGGAGAAGATTTGGGCAGAGGTTTCTGTTGGAATTTGCTAAGTCTTCATTGATGAGGAAGTTCATCGATCTGGTTCAGGGAGAGATGTCAATGGTCGAGTACGCTGCTACGTTTGATGAGTTGTCTCGATATGGATATGCTTTGGTTGACACTGATGTCAGAAGGAATGAAAGGTTCATTCGAGGATTGATACCCGAGCGTGCCAGAATGACCATGACCCATATCCGAGAATCTTCTAATGTGGTGGTGGAGACAGTCATTCTCCATGAAGATATGCTTGTTATTTCTGCTAGAGAGAAGCCAGTTGAATCCCAAGATCCTTAGGGAAAGAAAAGGAAATTCATTAAGAAGAAGAGATCCCAGAAAGGGGATGCTCCCAAGAAGGCAAAGGCTGATTTAGTGTGTTACAAGTGTGAAAAGAAAGGTAATTATGCAAATGAGTGCCGGTCAGGCAAGGGAAAGAACGCTGCAGATAAGAAGAATGTGAAATGCTTTAACTGTGATCAAGTTGGGAATTACAAGAACCGGTGTCTAGAGCCAGCCAGGGCGGACAAAGGGAAAGTTTTTGCTGTTGGATCATCAGCTTAGCCCACTGCAGCTGATAAGGGGAAAACTATGATTGAAGTACGTTCTTGATTCAGAGTATACTAGTTAGGATACTTTTTTATTCTAGTGCACTACATTCATTTATATCCCAGTGTTTGGTTGATAGCTTATGACTAAAACTCATATACCTTGTTACTTCCTTTAGCATTGCGAATCCAATAGGAGGGTATGCAACTTTGGGATATGATTTGACCAGTTAGAACTTGATTGTTAGGTCATAAGTTTGCATTCAGTTTGTATGTGTACGATTTCGTAGATTTTGGAATCATTTTGGGTATGGATTGATTGAGGAGGTATGAGGCAAGGATATTCTACGAGGATGGGAGATATCTTTGAGACACCCAGATAGTCATAACCGAATTATATTCTCAGTAGAGAGTTCTGACAGAGTGGTTGTGCTTTGTTAAGTGCAATAGAAGTAGGTGAAGAGCTAAGTCAGGTTCGGATTGTAAAAGAGTTTGCAGATATGTTTGAGCCAGTTATAGGGCTACTACCGAAACGAGCTATTGAGTTTCAGATAGATCCTGTGTCAGGAGCTGAACCTATAAGTAGACCACCTAGCAGGATGACACCGACAGAGATGTAGGAACTGAAGGTGCAGCTAATGGATCTAGAAGGAAGGAATATTATTAGACCAAGCAGTTTGCCTTGGGGAGTGGACATGGTATTCGTGAAGAAACTAGATGGGTCGTTGAGGATATGTATCGACTATCGTAAGCTAAATGAAAGGACGATAAAGAATAAGTATCCTTTGTCGAGAATTGAAGGTTTATTTGATCAGTTGAGTAGAGACAAAGTGTTTTCCTAGTTGGATTTGGCGATGGGGTTCCATCAGTTGAGAGTGGAAGAGGACAGCATTCCTTTGACTGCATTTTGGACAAGACAAGGTTCTTATGAGTGGTTAGTGATGCCAATCGGATTGACAAATGTACCTGCTTTCTTTGTGGATTTGATGAATTGAGCCTTCCGAGAGTATTTGGACAGATTCATGTTGGTGTTTACTGATGATATTTTGGTATACTATAAGGATGAGGGAGAGCATGAAGATCATCGTAGAGTTGTGCTAGAGTAGGCAGAATTAGCTAAACGCGAAATTTTTTTAATGTCATTTTTGGAAGAAAGAGGTTAAGTTTCTTGGTCATGTGGTCTCAAAGAAAGGATTGTCAGTCGATCTAGATAAGATCATAGCTATGAACAATTGGAAGAGACCAGAGACGGTAGACCGAGATTAGAAGTTTTCTTGGACTTGCTGGCTATTACCGAAAATTCATCAAGTATTTCTCACGGATAGCAGCGCCTTTGACTAAGCTTACCAAGAAGAAAGTGAAGTTTGTTTGGTCTGACAAATGTGAGGAAGCATTCCTTAAATTGAAACATTTGTTGACCAATGCTTCGGTGTTAGTAGTTCTAGATGGTAACCAAGGGTTGGTAGTATACACAGATGCATGTGTGACTAGTTTGGGAGCAGTGTTGGTGTAGAAGGGCAAAGTCATTGGTTACGCGTCTAGGCAGCTTATACCGCACGAAGTAGGATATCCTACTCATGATTTGGAGTTGGCAGCGGTGACTTTTTTCCTTGAAGATTTGGAGGCATTATCTCCAGGGGGAGAGATTTGAGTTATATACCGATCATAAATCTTTAAGATATCTATTCTCTCAGAAGGAGTTGAATATATGGCAGCAGATGCAAATCCCCTGCGTGTTGGTTGGAAATTGGAGATAGATTGGTTTTAGGTCCAGATTTGGTTAGGGAGGCGTTAGAGAAGATTGAGTTGGTCCGAGAATGGATGAAGGAAGATCAATCCAGACAGAAAAGTTATATAGATAAGAGGCGTAAAGACCTAGAGTTCTCAGTTGGAGATAGGGTTTACATTAAGGTATCATCGATGAAGGGTGTAGTACGGTTTGGGAAGTCAGGGAAGCTAGAACCGAGATATGTTGGTCCATTCCAGATTGTAGAAAGATTGGAAAGCTTGCGTACAGAGTAGAGTTGCCGGGCAGTATGGCAAGTGTCCATAATGTATTTCGTGTGTCTCATCTTCACAAGTATGTGCATGATCCGAAGGCTACCATTCCTCAGACAGAGTTGAAGGATTTGGTAGTAGAGCCTAATTTAACTTTTGTTAGACAACCAGTTGGGTTATTGCAAGAGATGGGAAAATATTGAGAAATAAGACAATCAAGTAGGTGAAAGTTCAATGGAGCGACAAAGAGAATGACTATACTTGGGAAATAGAGGACATGATTTGAGATACTTATCTTGATCTGCTTTGAGCATATGTCTATATTAGATTTATAAATATACATTTTCTAATCAGGTAGACTGGTATGGTTGTTAGGATTCGTTACAGATGATTACTATTTTTGATATTTATTCCTCGCTGAATTTCGACGACGAAATTCTTTAAGAAGGGGAGCCTGTAACGCCCTTAATTTTTTATAACATTATTCAAGAGATTTAATTAGATAAATTGAATAGAATAATATAAATGTTAAGTGATAAGGGGATTGAGACTTGAATTTAAATAAGGGTCGTGCCTAATATGATAATTAATGGGCTAAAGAAGGGTTTTTAAGTTAAACAAATCACATAAGGGTATTATAGGAAATTTCCATCCAAAACTCCCACCATTATATATTTCGTTCCTACCCTTTTTCTTATCATTCATGTCATTTTGAAAAACTAAAACATAAATCAAAAGAGAAGGTATGGCCGGCCATTAAGAGTAAGAGTAAATTCAAAATTAAAAGCTAGAGAATAAAAGCTTACGGGAATCAATCTCAATCCAATCTCCTTATCTAGAGCAAGATGAATAATAATTCCACCTCTATTTTGACTTAAATCATATATTTTCAGATTTAAGGGATAAATTCTTTTTTATGATATATTGGATGATGATATGCTTGATTCATGATTTATTTGATTTAAACGAGGTTGCTTAAAAGGGATTTAGCACGATTTTAGGTCAAAACCAAGATTTCATGATGTTTAAATGCCATGAGAAAATATTATGTTATAAGAAACATGATTTTGGAGTTGGGTTTCAATTTTGAGAATTTTCCAAGCTATGCAAAGATCATTATGCATTTCCAAAGGAGAATATAGTTAATTGTTTATAAATTTATTTTGGAAAATATATTGAGAATTTGTGTATGAAATTTTAATACGATAGATAACATGATTAAAATTAATTTTTGGAATTTTTGAAGATTTTTCCTTAGTGATTTGCTATGCAAATAAATTGTTTTAGAAGAGCGGCTTCTTTGCGAAAATTGGAAGGGTTTGTTTGTTTAACTTAACAATGCTTTAGATCTGATTAGCAGCAGTTATTTTTGAAAAAAGATTTGAAAAGTTAAGGAAACCAATCTGGTGTTGACACGTGGCAGGTTAGTTAGAGAAAAGTTTACTTAAATAAAAACTAAACCTGGTTTGCTCAGAAAAGTGGTTCCGCCTACTTAGGAAAGCGCCTTTCGACATAGTAGCTTCTGCCATCATCCTTGTCAAAACCAACTATGCCGAAACCAATACACAAGATATCACTATGATGGTACATAGGGGATTGGAGATAGGCGATAGGTAGGGTGTCGAAAGCAAAGCTTCTAAAGGGGTTGAAAACTTGGTTTGTTTTTAAAAGAAAAGCACCTGCCTATGTGTTGTTTTAAGCCTTCGACAGAGTCAAAGCAGATGGTTTCGAAAGGGTTTCCATTAACTTATAATTGCTTTCAACTGGGTTTTTTTAATTATGAAAGAATGTTTTAAAAGAAGGGGTTCCAACCTAATCGATGCCATGCTGTCGTTCTTTGACCTTCCAATGGTGTTGAAGGTATCAATGATCTCGAAAGGATACTTTGTTTTATAAGTTTAAGCCACTTTATATACCTTTCGAAAGGGGTTTCGACGCCAACCTTATAATGTTTTTGCCCAGATGTTAAATGCTTTCGAAAGAGAAGGTGCCGACGCCATCAAGTCTTCCGCAATGTTTATATATGATAAAGGATGGTTTCAAAACAGATGCTTTTGACTATATTTACTTTGACCCAAATATTATTTTAAGTATAAATTCAATGCATTCGAAAGGGGTACTTTCATTGTTTTCGTAAGGGTTACTTCCATTGGTGTTGAAAGGGGTACTTTCAACCGGTTTCGAAGCTAAGCTTCTAAAGATAAATGATAGTACTTTAACGTATTCGAAAGGTTTCAAAAAGTAGCTTTTAAAGTATTATAAGAAAGGAGCCTAATGTTTTTAGGAGCTTTCGAAGGAGGTCATCCTATGAAGGCGAAAGCTAGGTTTCGAAGGTATCGAAAGGTTTTATAACCCAAACTCTATCTTGAAAGGAAAAACCCATGGCTATATTTTAAAGGAGTTTTTATAATGATTTTAAAAAGAAGCTATCTTTATTAAATTTATACCCACGGGAGTGGTATGCTATGTTGTGATGTTGCTTCTTCAAATATGAATATATTCACTTTTAAAATGGACCCATAATAGCATTTCAAGGATAAAGGGTAGAAGAAACAGTTATGTTAACCCAGTAGTGAATATAAATGGGTAAAACTCCTGAATGAGTATAATTGCATCTAAGACGTCAAGAAGACCAGAATATAGGATGCTAAAAATATAAAGGAAAGATATTGGTAGGGGCCAATTTAGGTTTCATAGTAAACCCATGAAAACTGTATGATATTGGCAAGGGCCAATAGGTTCATAGTTAGCCCATGAAAACTGTATATAGAGGAAGAAGTCAGATGGACAAGTTCATAGTGATCCCATGAAAACTATATGTAAAGGACGATGTCAGATAAACAGGTTAATAGTAAGCCCATGAAAACTATGTGTAAAGGAAGATGTCAGATAAACAGGTTCATAGTAAGCCTGTAAAAACTATGATTGGATACTGGCAGGGTCGGTAGGTTTGTAGTTAGCCCATGAAAACTATATCCATATGAAATATTGACAATTGTCAGTAGGTTCCTAGTCAACCCAGGAAAACTAGGGTAAGAAGAAAGAAAATTGGAATTACCAATAGGTTTCTAGTCAACTCATGAAAACTAGGATAAAAGAAATATTGGAGTTACCAATAGGTTCATAGTGATCCCATGATAACTATGTGTTATCCGGATGTTTGACCATGTAATAAGAGGCTCGTCATAGATACCTCGGTCGACACAGACCTCGTTCGGCGCACCTCCAATCTTTCGGCATGCGAATGTCGTTCAGCATAGAAAGACCGCTCGGCATAAGGTCTCATTCAGCATGGAATGGTTGGTCGGCATAGAGCCTCGTTCGGCATAGAAAGGTCGCTCGGCACAAGGTCTCGCTTGGCATAGAAGGGTCGTTTGGCATGAAGCCTCATTCAACATAGAAAGATCGCTCGGCACAAGGCCTCGTTCGGCATGAAAGGGTCGATCGTCATGGAGCCTCGTTCGGCAGAAAGGTCGCTCGGCACAAGGCCTCGCTCGGGTCATTTTTCATGAAGCCTCGCTCAGCACGAGGCCTTGCTCGACCTAAATGAGTTGTTTGGCATCTCCCCTCAACCGGCACAAAGTCTTATTCGGCACAAGCTTCGTTCGGCCTACATTCTTCACTCGGCGCAATGCCTTGTTCGACATACAAGTGTCGTTGACACGCCTTCCTCGCTCGGCATATGAATGTCGTTTGGCCTGGACGTGTGGTTCAGCAATTGCCACTCGGCATCTATGGCTCGGTGCGCAGAAGCTACTTGCCATAGGCCGAGGTACCTTGTTCCTACGCCCATGAGGGAAGTCCAACCCATCTTCGTCTATAAATAAAAGGGCAGGGGCACAGTGAAAGGGACCTGTTTTCGAGAACACTGAGGGGACTCTGCCGCTTTCAAGACTCTTTTTCTTTAGTTGGCGCTTTCATTCAAGTCATTATTGTACGGATTGTATCTGTAATCAATCATTCGTGGAAGCAATAAAGATCAAAACTCAAAGTGGATGTAGGAAATTACGCTGAACCACTATAAATCCAGTGTTCTTGTTTTTGCATTTAATTTAGCATACAGTTCTCTGTTTTAATTTATTTTCTTCAGCAATGTATCTATACAATCTTTCTTAAGGGTGTTAGTGGCTAATTCTGGTGCTAACATTTTGGTGCTTCCACTGGGAGCCGAACTCTTAGGCAATTAGGATCTGCTTTGTAGCTACTCGATTGAATAAATCCCCCAAAGGAGATTCAAGTCATTCACAAGACGTCCGTTGATTCTACTCAGAGTTTCTATCAGCAACTCTACTATGGGAAGACCACATACCAGATGAGCCTCTCATAACATGGATGTCAATGAGACTGCTAGCATACAACAAATACGACCTAGCAATCAGCAATTAATCCTGGCGTAAGGGTCGTCGGCGCCCGTAGCCTGATGAAAGTTGTTGCTAGGATGGAGTTCAACGACCTGATGAGAGAACTCATGGAATGCAGGAGACAACTTAGCAAACAGATTCAAGCTAACACCAATCTTATGGCTCAGCTCACTCAACAGCAGCATCAGAATGCTGGAGGTAGTCCTATCCCTTACTCTTCATCTGATAGCTCGACTTCATCTGATGAACCTCTCAGGCGTAGACGCCACAAAAATGAAACTACACAAGCAGGTGCCGCTGATCGATCAACTAGGGATCACTTACATCTTGAAGACCACATCCAAGCTGGAGCAGGAAACATAGGAGCTGCAGCACGTATGGAAACTGAATGCCCGGCTCACCAAGACCCTAATGAAGCTGGTCCCCAAGATACACGTTTGGAAAATCGCCAATAGAGGAGACATCAACCCGGACGGTCCTGTAGAAAAGAGTCCAACCTTCCATCCTACATAAGAACCACAGACTTATCGGCTATGGTCAGGCAGCTGATGAGAGAAAATCAAGGCTTGACCAATGAAGATTGAGGGATATCCAGGAGTCATACTCCATTCACAGATACTATTCTGCAGGCCGAGTACCCTAGGAATTTTAACATTCCAACAATCCCGGCCTACGAAGGAAAGACTGATCCCAGACAGCATGTGATGAGGTATGAATGGATGATGGATTCGGCTAGAGCAAATGATGCGACCAAGTGTAGATGCTTTCCAATTACTTTATCCGGAATCGCCACCATATGGTTCCCCGACTTCCCCCACGGTCTATATCTAGCTTTGATGAATTGGCGATGAAATTTATGGAACAGTTCAGGATACATGTCACTCGTCCTAAGGACGTGATGTCCCTATCTGTTGTAATCCAGGCTCCGAGGGAGTCATTGAAAGAGTACTTACAGAGATTTCACGTTGCGGCTACTGAAGTTAGCAATTCTAATGACCATGCAATTCTGATGGTGGTAATTCGAGGAGTGGATCCGGATTCAGAGTTTGGAGATTGGTTGGCAGGAAAGCCTCCAACTATGCTAGAGCATTTCTATTCAAAGGCTCATCTATTCATAAGAAGAGAGGAAGCCAGATGGACGAGGAAAGATAAGACATCGGGGCTTATTCAAGAGACTGTGAAAAGCAACATCACTGTAAAATAGTCCGGTAACAATTTAGGGAAGGTTCAAGTCAATGTCCAGAATAAGCCCGGGCAATCTAAAGGGTCCAGAGGAGGAAATCCCAAAAAGAAAAGGGAAACAGGGAAATGGAAGTCAAGAATTCCCACTTACAAAGAATATACTCCTTTAAATGCATCTTTGGAGAATATTTACCTGTCAACTTATAGTACTTTCCAATATAGAAAGTCACGTCCAAAGGAGTCAACAGAGGAACAAAAATGGACTGCGAAGTACTACCGCTTCCATGAGACTTACGGGCACAATACAGAGTAGTGTAGACACCTCCACGATGCAATAGAAAACCTGATTAGACAGAAAAAATTGCAGGAGTTTATCAAGAACCCGTAGGAAGGTAGGCAAGGAACATCGGACCCCGGACGCTGGCCGGCCCCACGCCATCCAGAGGAACCTGCCTGAACTGTAAGTAGAATGGTCATAAACACTATAGTCGGTGGACCTCATCCTACAGATAAGAACTGGCAGGAAATGGAGTGGTATGCTAATTCCTTAAGGCATGCAAATTATGAATGTTGTTCGAATGTGGAGGATGGGACCCCTCCTAAACAGCAACGCATGATGACAGACGATATAGTGTTCAGGAGCCGAGATGCTAACAAGGTTGAGGCTCCTAACATTGCCCCATTGGTCATGTCCGCGATAATCGGGCCAGCATATGTGAAGAGAATTTTAATTGATTGCGGAAGTTCTGTTAACATCATCTTCAAAAAGGCATGCAACCAAATGAAGATAGAGACAAAGGATTTGAAAATATCTAAAGCCCGTATCTGTGGCTTTAATGGTGCATCGACCGATGCAGTAGGATATGTTGAATTGCCAGTTGAACTGGGACAAGGTGAGCGTACGAGGGTGCGAATCCTACCTTTCATAGTGTTGGATATTGATTCTCCATATAATGTGTTTATGGGTCGACCAGCCCTTGCAGAGTTTAGGGCAGCTTTGGCCCCATGGTGTTTTACTTTGAAATTCCCAACAGACAAAAGAGTTGGTGTGGTGCATGGCGATCAGGTGATCGGTCGTGCATGTTATGTGGCTGAGCTGAGAGAGGCCCGGCAGAGAGAGAAAGGAAAGGTTGCAAATAGCTTCATCCGCATTCGAAATACTGACAATTGATAAGTATTGCTCAAGCCCTGGCTCGGGAAACATTCTCAGATCTATAGAGACATATCCAAGAGATGATGAAGGGGAACCCAGGGAAGAAAAAGCAGCATCGGCTGAACTGACGATTGACATTCCAGTCAGCCGAGATGACCCATCGCGAGTACTTAAGATAGGATCACAACTCGATCCCTCGATGGCCGAAAATCTTACTGCGAGCGAATCTGGATGTTTTCGCTTGGACGCATTCTAATATGTGCGGGATTTCTCCCGCTATAACGAGTCATATATTGAACATAGACCCGAGGTACGAACCAGTAAAGCAGAAGAGGAAAGGCATGGACCCGGAGAGGTCCGCTGCTCTCAAAGAGGAGGTGGACAAACTCAAAGCCAATTGGTTCGTCTGCGACGCCCACTACCCTGAATGGGTGTCTAACCTTGTGCTAGTAAGGAAAGAAAATGGAAAGTGGAGAACTTGCATAGATTACTCCGATCTAAACAAAGCGTGCCCCAAGGATAGTTTTCCTTTACCCAGGATTGACTAGCTGGTTGACTCAACAGCGGGACACGAGTTACTGTCATTTATGGATGCGTATTCGGGATATAATCAAATCTCGATGTACATTCCAGACCAAGAACACACCAGTTTTGTCACAGATGTCGGGTTATATTGCTATGTAGTGATGCCTTTTGAATTGAAAAACACGGGAGCGACTTATCAGCGTCTTTTGAATAGAATGTTTAAAGACCAAATTGGTAGAATAATGGAAGTCTATGTGGATGACATGCTCGTGAAGTCACGACAGTCAAATGACTACATTCGAGACTCAACGGCGATGTTTGATATACTTAGATATTATGGGATGAAAATTAACCTTTTGAAGTGTTCCTTTGGTGTTGCGTCAGGAAAATTTTTGGGTTTCATTGTCAATGCATGGGAAATTGAAGCTAACCAGGAAAAGATTCAAGCTATTCGGGACATACAAGTGCCCAAAACAATAAAGCAAGTACAAAGACTGAATGAAAAAGTGGCTGCGCTGAGTCGATTCATATCCAGGGCCATAGATAAGTGTATCCCCTTCTTTGATGTCATAAAAAAGGAAAGAGAAGTTTCGAATGGACATCCGTCTGTGAGGAGGCGTTCTGAGCTCTGGTAAGGCATTTAGAATGTCCCCGATGCTATCGAAACTGCTAGACCATGAAATGTTGTATGTGTACTTGGCTATATCTCAACATGCTATTAGTACGGGTTTGGTTCGCGAGGAGGGCCGAGCTCAAAAGCCAATATACTATGTCAGTAAACGTTTAACGGGGGCAGAAAGAAATTAACCCAAGATCGAGAAGCTAGCATATTGCTTGGTGATTGCATCACTCAAGCTTCATCTATACTTTTAGGCACACTTGATCAGTGTTTATACCGATCAACCCTTGCGGCAGGTACTCCAACGACCAAAAACCTCAGGAAGGATACTAAAATGGAATATCGAGTTAAGTAAGTTTGATATTACTTACCGGCCACAAAGGGCTATACAAGGGCAAGTGCTAGCAGACTTCATCGCTGAATTCACCGTGTCAGACGAATCAAACAGTCACAATGTCATTCCTCCTGCTCAATGGAAGATGTACACCGATGAGGCATCTAACGACCAATGCTCTAGGGCTAGTATAGTTCTTGTGACTCCTGAAAACCGATCGATTTGTTACGCTTTGAAGCTTGAATTTCCCAGCAACAAATAACGAAGCCGGGTATGAGGCATTGATTGCTGGCTTAAAGCTTATCGGAGAACTGGGGGTAAAGTCGGTTGAAATCTTTTGTGACTCACAATTGGTGGTATACCAAGTGAGGGGGGACTATCACGCGAAGGGACAGAGACTTTCCCATACCTTGCACGGGTTCAAGAGTTGCTAGCAAATCTAGAATATCATGATATTTCGCATGTCCCACGTGAACAAAACAGAGAAGCTGATTCATTGGCAAAATTTACAAGTACTGGCGATGCACAGCAGATGGGATTGGTTCCTCTCAGAACCTTACATGCTCTGAGTATAAATATGATGGAGATAGATTTTGTGTTAGAAACAAAAAATGAGCAAGAATCATGGATGACCCCATTTAAGCAATACTTGCTACACGGGATCTTACCCTAAAGAAAGAGTGAAAGACGACAAGTCATTCACAAGGCTTCACGGTATATAATGCAGGACAGAATAATATATCGAAGGGGATTCTCGGCCCCCTTACTCCGATGCATCGCCCACAATGAGATAAACGAGTGCTGAAGGAAGTCCATGAAGGAGAATATGGTGACCATATCAGGGGGAAGACATTAGCAAAGAAGATCCTCCACTAGTGATATTATTGGCCAACTGTAAATTGGGATGCTGCAGACTATGTAAGGAGATGTGACAAATGCCAAAAGTATGCAAAAATCTCGAGTTCTCCGTCGACGGAACTCACACAAATGGTTAGTCCTTGGTCATTTGCAATGTGGGGGATCGATATAATCGGTTCTCTACCCATATCCAAAGGTGGTGCGAAATATGTGATAGTCGCGATCGATTACTTTACCAAGTGGGTAGAAGCAGAGCCCTTAGCCACGATCACCTCCAAGAAGGTCATTAATTTCATTGTACGAAACATTATATGTCGTTTTGGCCTTCCACGGACTACAATTACAAACAACGAAACTTAATTTGAAAGCAAAGAGTTCAAAGAATTTTGTCAAAAGTATGGCATTGAAAAAAGGTTTGCAGCAGTTGCTCATTCAAAAGCCAATGGACAAGTGGAAGCCGTGAACAAAACAATCAAGTCCATATTGAAAAAGCATTTGGAAAAGGCTAGAGGCAGGTGGGTGGATGAACTTCTAACAGCACTTTGGGATTATAGAACCACACACAAGTCCGTGACTGGTCACACTCCATTCGCATTGGCATATGGCACGGAAGCTGTTATACCCGTAGAACTTGAAGTTCAGTCACATTGGATAACTCATTACGACCCCAAGACGAATCGGGATCTTTTGCTGGAATCACTGGACTTCATTGATGAAAAATGTGAAGAAGCTGATTTAAGAGCGTCCGCATACAAACACCGAGTCGCTCGATATTATAATGAAAAATGCGGCCAAGAGTCTTTGATGTGGGTGACCTCATTTTGAAACAAGATTTCCCGGTCTCATCGCATCTGAATCCCACATGGGAAGGTCCATATGTCATTGAACGGAGGATTGGAGAGGGAACTTTCAAGCTAGAGACCGTTGATGGCGCGACACTCCCCCAGGCAAGGAATAACGAGCATCTGCGGCATTATTATACTTAGTCTATTCCTTTTCTATCTTTGTTGCGATTATTTTCTGTATGTTTTTATTTCGTTGATTCTTAGTTTTCAACATGTAATAAGACAATTTAGCTTGTTCTCATTAATAAAGGCTTGAAGCCATCTTTTCCATGAATTATTGATGTTTCCGTATATGATAATTCTATCGCAACAAACTAGAGTTACATTATTGTATCTAATGTATGAACGCGCATAAACGATTTAAAATCTCCAAGTCCCCAGAGTGCGGACTGGAGTACTCTAAGTCCCCAGAGTGTGGACTACAGTATAAACAACTAAAATCTCCAAGTCCCCAAAGTGCGGACTAAAGTACTCTGAGTCCCCAGAGTGCGGACTAGAGTATAAATGACTAAAATCTCCAAGTCCCCAGAGTGCGGATTGGAGTATAAACGACTTAAAATCTCTAAGTCTCCCGAGTGCGGACTGGAGTACTCTGAGTCCCAGAGTGCGGATTGGAGTACTCTAAGTCCCCAAAGTATGGATTAGAGTATAAACGATTTAAAATCTCCAAGTCCCCAGAGTGCGGACTAGAGTATAAACGACTCAAAATCTCCAAGACTCCAGAGTGCGGACTGGAGTACTCTGAGTCACCGGAGTGTGGATTGAGTATAAACAACTCAAAATCTCCAAGTCCCCGGAGTGCGGATTGGAGTACTTTAATTCCCCAGAGTGCGGACTAGAGTATAAACGGTTCGAAATCTACAGGTCCCCCGAGTGCGGACCAAAAATATTCTAAGTACCCATAGCATGAAACGAAGTACTTATGATTTTCAAATAATCTCCGAGCCATATGGAAGTGAACTGGAATTTATGTAACTCACAAGATTTTGTCTCTCGACCATAGTTATACAGTAAGCTAAACAATAAAAGTCGCTTGAAAGACAAAGGAACTAAATTTCATTTATTAATCCAAAATGATTCTATTACAACTCCTCTAAAAGTCAGATTCAAAAGTCTATCTACATTGACTATGAAAATAAATAGAAATAATTACATAATCTAGGCTAACTCTCGTTGAACGAATGTAACAGCTACTTCTTTGATTTCCTCGGTTTCTTTTCCTCCCTCGTTTTCTCTGACGATTCCTCCCCCACGTATTTTCGCTTGGATGCCTTGCTAGATATGGAAGTAACATCTGAGGGAGGACGAGGGACTTCTAGTGGCCTAGACCCACCAGGAAGAATGACCTTCAAGGCCTGTTCAGAGGATTATCTAGATCCACGGCATGGGGCTCGACTTTGATTTCAGCTTTCATTTTCTTTTCGTCCACGAGTTGCTCCTTCATGCTCATTTTCGAAGTGTCTCTAGAGGCGCCTGTAATCTCAATTTCGTAACTTTCTTCAACGGGAGACGAAGTTTCGGACTTGTCCTCATCAAGCACCTCAATCACTTGAGCATCAGGGCCAGGAGTCTCTCCTACTTGAATAGCTTCGCTCGCCTTCTCCTTCTCCTCCTTGGCGTCATCGCTCCTCTGAGTGGGCTCGGGGTCAGAGCGGCCTAAGCAAAATCACAAGAAACAAATGTTAGAATATAATGAACTTATGCCCAAAAAGACATCTCTTTGAACTTTAGGAAGAAGAGTTATTTACCGGTTTCTTATTGACTCTCAACCGTCCGAGGAGTCTCACCCTCTGGAATGGGAGACAGAACATGAATGTCGAGGCCAGGGTCTCCCGGGTCTAACCAACGTATTGCTTGAACGGGTCAAGTGCTGGCCAACCAGCTGATTGGGTAGAAGGAGGAACTGGAGACCCCGTTCCAGACGGACCGACAATGTCATATTTTCCTTTTGACGAGGGAGAACCTTTGCAGTAGAGAGCCTTCGCTGCAAACAGGTCTGAAGTCTCATTCCCCCTGAGAAATTCCTTTACCAAAGCCTCCTCGTCAACCTCCTCGGGGCCCAGCTCGACCTTTCTGATCTTTATCAAAGTTTCCCATGCCTCGGCTAGAGATTCGAGATAGCCCTCGCCAAGAAAAGTTAAGTCCCGATGCATGAGGACACGGGCATTGCATTCTACTATAAGCGGGTCGAACAAGCACTTGATCTCCTCCTTACCAGCTTCCGAGCCACCTCAAGGCGAGACGCAAACTCCATGGATGTTATTCTTTTGCCCTCCTCACGGGCTTCATCCTTCAGCATCTCCGCTTTAGAGAGTTCATCGTCGAGCTTTGTCTTTAAGAGTCGCGTAGCAACAATCTCATCACAATATCGTTGTGACTCTTCTTGAGCAGGAGTTTTTTCCTCTTTCTCTTTGAGGCGTAGATCTTCTAACTCTTTGACTCACAGGGTGAATGCATCCCTCTCCTTTTGAACAGAATCCTTCTCTAAAGCTAAGGCCCCACAGCATTGGAACACTTCGTCAATTTCTTTCTTATGTGTCATTTCCAGAAGATTAACAGCCTCCGCTGTGTCTTTAGCACTTTTTTGGGCAGCTTCGAGCTGAGACTAGTATGAAGAGAGCTCTTCATCCTGAGCTTTAATAATGTCTTTATCGTGAATAGCTTTGAGCTTCAGGTGATCGATTTCGTGTCGACGCTTATAGAGACTTCCAAGACTTTTTCAGCTAAGTGGACAAACGCGTCATGTTGAACGTAAACGTCGTTGGTACAAGCAATAGCGCTTTGTTTGACGTGTCTCAGAATGTGATGAATCGCCGGGAGAAATTTCAAACCATCAAAGCACATTTTCGGGAAAGTGGCCTTGAGCTCAGTAAGTCTTTCTACTGCCGACGGATTAGGTACAGGAGTGGGAGGAGTATGCCTGGAAATTACAGATGTTTTATAGGGTTCCCGAGATTACCTGATGCTTGATGAACCAGAATGTTGATCTCGGTGGGCCTCAGGCTGGGACTACTTCTGCGTAGACTTCTCCTTGCCTTGCTCTGATTGAGAAGGATGATCGCAAGAATATGAGGACTGGCTGTATGTTTTTCTTCGATAAGTCGATTCTCGGGGGCAGTAGTCTCGGTCTCCAGAGTCATCTCTGTCTCGTCGTTTTCCTAGGCCCAAATCCTGGCTAGAATGATGAAAAATAGATGACCCGTAAAGACGATCGAGTCCGTGAGTGCGTCCTATGTCACCTACGCAGAATGAGAATAATGATAAGTTAGCAAAGAGTAGAGTGATGGCTAAAATTGAAGTGCAAGGTGAAGTGCACGTGTCCGTGTGTGTCCTAGTGTTTCCCCTCAACGGACCAATTTCTTTATCTCTACTTATAGGAGTTTTTTCTCCCTGAATGTGGGCTTGAGCATCTGCACTGCCTCTCGGGGGCAAATGAAGCTTAAGGGATTCCGGATCATCGAAGCCATAATTAACAAAATCATCAGGAATAGTGAGGTTCGACAGGCCTTTCAAAGAACACTCTAAGTGTTGAGGAGAAGCTTCTCTCGCCACGAGAGTGATTGTTATCTTAGAGGATCCACCCACCGTCTTCTTCCTCAATTTATAAGCTAATTTTTTCTTTCCTTCGCGGGGGTAGGCGTTACTTCGATATCATGAACCTCGGTTACCAGCTCCCGAGCAGGACTAACGTTATCACCCGATACTTCAGGCTCTTTAGCTTCTCAAATCTCTCCCTCCTCAGATGTGTCAAGGGCATCACGTGTTGAAGGCCCCGCTGGCCTTTTTCCTTTGTCCAAGGCAAACCCGGTAATGGTGACGCCATAAGGAAGACTTATCCGATGACCTTCCGCCAGCAGACCGAATCTAGAGAGCGATTCGTTAGAAATAATAGATCTAATGTCCCGGACTTCCATGGGGATAGCTCGGATAGCCTCAACGGCTATGAAATACCCGGAGCCTACGGGACATGGGCTAATTCCTGTAAAAGTAGAAAAAGAGTTAGAAAAGGTGCAATTTCCGTCGAATGCAAGTATTGATCCTGAAAAAAGACTTACTCCCTTCCACTCATCTCCTTGCAAAGCCAGGGGGACAATGCATGTAGAACCACTCTTGCTTATACTGGGCGAATTTGCTCCACGCCCCAGTAGAAATTTGACACTTGTTGTGTGGCTCGAGAAATACAAAAAATGGGTCATTCGATCGTCTCTTGAAACAATAAATATAGCGGATATCGCCAGGAGTCGGGAGATTGAAAAGGACGCTCATGAAGAGAATGCACGTGCTATATACGAACGCGAGACTGTTTGGATGTAATTGGGATGGAGCGATCTAAATATACTGTAACAGGTTGCGAATGAAGGAGTTGAAAGGCGGCACGCTACCAACCCAGCACATAAAGCCCTTTCTTCTTCTTCATATGCCCTTTCTTCTTTCATTTCATTTTTTTGTGGTGACTTTTGTTCCAGTACTCTCTTGCGGATCCATGAAACAACTCTTAGAAATCTTTTTCTCTTTTGGAAGATACTGGTTGCAGGCCGTATATCCGACTGGGGGTAGGTGAGGACGATCTTGTCCAGATGGAACCAACACGTCGACAAAAGGAATCCCGCGTATTGAGCATATGCGACGAAGAGTGCTTTTATTAATTCTCGAAGCTTGAGAATCGACCGAATTGTCTAGAAAGATCGCTGGATCCACGGCATCGAGAGCCAAGTCGATGTATGCGATCGTAGGGCTCAGAATATCTTGTACAGGTGTAGTCAACGGATTCGAAGTTCCAACTAATTATTGTTGATAAAATGGCCCGGATCTATCTAAGATCGTGGCAAAACTGGATTTCCTAGACATCTCTAATGAGTGTTGGATCTGATGAAACACATGTTTAAACTATACTTGAAAAACAATCGACATTAGACATAACAACAAAATACACCCCCGTGTGGTGTGTGAACTAGTGCAACCGTTCAAGTATAAGTGTCAAAGAGTTACAAGTTGTAAAGTTGATGAAATAAAGTTAAGCTTTGGACTTTCATCTTCGAAGACCGTCATCGCTGACCGTCTCTTAGAGCTTGTCGTATGATGGTTTCTATTTTGAACTCGGAATAGACATTGTATGTCGAAGGTTATTATATGTTTTAGTCAAGATAAGTTCAGGTTTATGGTTGTAAAGACAGCGAAGTTATCAGTCTGGATTGTTCGATATGCTTGATTGTTTAAGTCCTTGTCCCTGTTTACTGTCATATGTTCGGGCATAGGAAGTAAGTTAAGTCAACATGCATTATGTTCAAATTGAGATGGTTCTGACTGTTGTGTCCTACTAACAGACTTAATGCCAAACAACATTGCAGAGACTCGACTATTTATTGCCTACTTCACTTTCCTACATTCCCTCTCCACCGTTCGTCATGCGGCAAGTCATGCCGAGCCACAACCATGCCGAGCCACATCGCTCGGTGCATTGAACCCAACTTCAACTTCCTTCCTACACTCCCTCTCTATCGCTTGGCACAGATGAGTCATTCGGCAAGTCATGCTGAGTCGCATCGCTCAGCACTTTACCCTCAACTCCTACTTCTCTCCAGCACTCCCTATTACCTCGTTCGGCATAAGGGAGTCATGCCGAGATGTGGTCATACCGAGCCACATCGATCGGCACGCTAACCCCAACTTCAAACTGACTCCTACACTCCCTCTCCATCGTTCGACATGCGAAATTCATGCCGAGCCATAGCCATACGTCTTCCTCCAACTCACTTCTTCGAACAAATTAAATACCTTCCTAGATGGCCAGTCGACCACTACTTCAACTTGCACGCCGCCCTTGAGCAACAGTCCCTACCTTCACCGATTCATACTAGACCAACACCCACTTCCTTCTTCCTCTCCATTTAATCCTAAGGCATGTCTAAACCTTAGATCCATCTTCCATATCTACACGACTCCCATTATTCGTGAGTTAAAGGAAGAACGTGAATTTGAATCTTGTACAAAACCCTAATTGAAGAAAGCCGAACAATTGTGAGGTCCATAACAAGAAAGATGGGTCGAAGTCTAGTGAAGTGTTCGATTTGGAATTAGAATCAACTTGTTAAAGGCGGTCGAGAAGCAACGTATCAGGTCCGGTAGGGAAAGGGATGCTAAAGTGTTAACAGGAGTCTGATGGGAGATGAATTCGAAAACCTTGTAGAGTGGAGGTAAAAGTAAAAGGGGAAAGAGGAGAATGTTGGGTTATATAGGAAAGAAGGAAGGAAAATAGACAGTGACCGGTAGAACCGATCGAGGTAACTCGGTCGTTCGGCATGAATGCCTCGCTCGGCATTCAGGGGCTCGTTCGGCATACAGGTGCCTGTTCGGCATCCAATGCCTCGATCGGCATTCAATGCCTCGTTCGACATTCAGAAGATCATAGGAAATCACTACAGAGAGGACAGAACAAGGGTTCAAAGAGAAGCACGAGGTGCTCGTGGATTAAAGCGCATCATGTTTGTCCACATGATACACTTTGGGAGGCAAGTGTTACCCGGTTGTTTGACCATGTAACAAGAGGCTCGGCATAGATACCTCGGTCAGCACAGGTCTCATTCAGCACATCTCCTCTCGTTCGGCATGTGAATGTCATTCAGCATAGAAAGATCGCTTGGCACAAGGCCTCGTTCGGGATGGAAAGGTCGGTCGGCATGGAGCCTCGTTTGGCATAGAAATGTCGCTCAGCACAAGGCCTTGCTTGGCATGGAAGGGTCATTCGGAAAGAAGCCTCGTTCGGCATAGAAAGGTCGCTTGGCATAAGGCCTCCCTCGGCATGAAAGGGTCGTTCGGCATAGAAAGATCGCTCGGCACAAGGCCTCGTTCGGCATGGAAGGGTCGGTCGGCATGGAGCCTCATTCGGCATAGAAAGGTCGCTCGGCATAAGGCCTCACTCGGGTCGTTTGGCATAAAGCCTCGTTCGGCATAAGGCCTCACTAGACATAAGTGAGTCATTAGGCATCTCCCCTCAATCGGCATAAAGTCTCGTTCGGCACAAGCCTCGTTCGGCCTACACTCTTCACTCGGCGCAATGCCATGTTCGACATACAAGTGTCGTTCGACACACCTTCCTCGCTCGGCATACGAATGCCATTCGGCCTGGATGTGTGGTTCGGCAATTGTTGTTCGGCATCTATGGCTCGGCACGCAGAAGTTACTTACCACGGGCCGAGGTACCTTGTTCCTAGGCCCATGAGGGAAATCCAACCCATCTTCGTCTATAAATAGAAGGGTAGGGGCATAATGAAAGGGATCTTTTTTCGAGAACACTGGGGGCACTCTACCGCTTTCAAGACACTTTCTTTTCAGTTGGCACTTGTACTCAAGTCATTATTGTAAGGATTGTATCTGTAATCAATCATTCCTGGAAGCAATAAAGATAAAAACTCAAAGTGGATGTAGGCAATTACGCTGAACCACTATAAATCCGGTGTTCTTGTTTTTGCATTTAATTTAGCATACGGTTCTCTGTTTTAATTTACTTTCTTCATTAACCTCTCTACACAATCTTTCTTAAGGTTGTTGGTGACCAATTCTAGCGCTAACACTATGTAATTGGACAAGGGGTCCTTAAATGTTTAACCGGTTGTTAGTCAGCCCATGAAAACTAATAGGTTAATATTAAACCTAAAAACTATACTTTAGATAGATAGTCTAAACTGAATGGGGATAGGTAATCTAGAATTGATTCATTTGTTTTTACATATCATCATACTATACTATTTTGAATTGTTTTAACCATTGCGAATGCAGGAGCATATTATATGGTTTTATAAAGGTTTTGAGATACTGGTGAGGGGAAACCCGTTCTGCTAAACGGCGTGGTCTCACTAGATATCTAAATGATTGAGATGGTAGATTATTATTTATACCAGAATTTATGTCTGACTCGAAGCTTATGTTTTCCCCTTAAACTCTCAGGTACTCAATTGATTTTGAGTTATTTGAGAGTTGAGGTTTTTAGGTACCTCTTAAAACAAATAAGCTTTCGAAGACGTGCAGGAGGCATGATAGATATTTAGAGTTCTCTTTTCTTTTGATTCCGATGTGTGGTTTGTAATGGCAAAATTGTTATATTTCCTGTATATACTTTGATCATCCCAGGGGGTATCTTCATATGTCGATCTAGGCGTAAATTGTAACGAATATATTTTCTCTGAACGTGGTTTGCGAACATGGGATTATGTGATGAATTGGAAATGTTATGATATGGAATGTGATTTTGTTGAAGTTAAATTTTTTTTTTCCATATTCATGTGTTTCTATGTATATTTGGTCATCGAGGATTAATAACTATGGATGACTGCAACATTCGTAGCTGTTAGTTTTGTACCTCCAAATAAAGGGATGTTGCACGTACAATAGTATTTCTACAATTCAATGTAAATAAAATTACCATTGAAATAGAAATAGAAAACGAGAATAGTAACGTAAAGATAATAACCTGATTAAGATTTGTAAATTGTAGAGATTTAATGTAGTATAATTGGAGAAAATTCAGAAAAGCAAAGCAAAGCAAGAAAAAATTACTTTATCATTGTTTAATTGGCAGTTAGTCATTTTCATTGTTTATATTGAACCAAATTTTCTAAAGAAAAAACTATATGGATTTGAATGTGCTACCATGAGAGTGAATTAACGAGTGGCTTAAAATTTTCAAAAATGAGGAGAGTGCGGATGATTCACCCTCTTTGCTATAATGTAGTAAATTATTATATTATTTAATATTTTTGATTAGATAAATAGTATATTTGTAAAACTTTTTTTTTAACAGACTTATGTATAAAATTAGTGGAACATAATAAAGGTGAATAAGAATTGTTTCTAATATATTACAATTGCAAGGGAATTTAATATGAATAAGTAAAGAGAAAAATAGTACAAGAGTCAAGTGGAAGTGATATTTTCTTATAATTTCCTATTATTTATTAATATGTTAATAGATATAAATACTTATATATACTTATATTATAAATATATGAACTAATAAATAATATTATGTCGCTATAAAATAATTTAAATGATACTTTTAATTGAAATAAATTAAATTAAATATCAAACGTAACTAGTTTATATATTTTAAGTAGTTTTAAGTGAATGAAAATCTGTTAGTACACCAAATAGTGACATAATTGACGGCACGATGAATCTCAACTGTTGGATTATCCTTGATTTCAACCGCATATGTGAACACGATGAGATTCAACGGTCTAGATTGTGTCACATGTTGTGTTTAATTTTGTATCCAAATAGCCAGATCCTATAAATAATCATATATATCATTATTTTCGAGTTCTAACCAGATGATTGTTTTAAATTAGTTTAAATAATATTTTGAAATTTCAATAATTTATAAGTTAACTATAATATTTAACAAATTTATAGACGTTAAACAAATATAAATAAATTTTCGAATATTTTGTATTTTTATTTTGAATCTTTATTAAAAATAATATTTTTGAAATTTAGTAAATTATATATTTAATATAATAATTGACTAACTAATATAATAAATAATTATATGAAGTATTATCATAAGTGCTTTCCTCCTTGGGAGGTTCACTCACTTTCCTCAAAAAATTACATGTAGTGTTATTTTCAAAATGCAATGTTAAAGTAATATTTTTGTTTTAAAAGAATCCAAGTGGAAAGTGTTTTTATATATAGCACTAACTGTCCTTTTAGTCCTTGTGTTAGTAAATGTAATGTTCATGATCGTGCTATAGTCTCTAGAGTCTTTCTCATCTCATCAATACAGAAATCTTATATTAATAACACAGCACGAAGTTCTATGGGTAAATGAATGAATCACAAGGAGTCATGATAAGAGTAGGTTTATTGTACTAACCATGATAAAATATTTTCAAATATTGATTAACAAAATCGCTTTTCTATCTTCATTCCCATAGTTTGGATACTATATATAGATATAAGTAGAACCGTTAATGGTCTGAATGTAGTATCAAACAATCAATGAGGAGTATAATTTTAAATTTTAGTAGAATTATATACGTAAAAGTAATAAAGAGAAAAAATAGTACGAAAGAATTAAGCAAAAGAGAGAATTTTTTCTGCTTTACCATATTTAATTGATTTTTTAATGCACACACACACATATTCCATAAAATATTCTTAAGAGTAAAAGTCTAAAAGAAGGGGCAAGAGCATTGATGAAGATCAAAAGGCATTATAGTGGTTTCTATAAACAATAGATAAGGCTTTCGACAAGAAGATAGTAGTATCAGGAAAACTTTTCGAAGAGGCCAAAAGGACGCTTCAGCAACATTTTGGATAAGCAAAGAGCTTTCGACGAAGTTTAAAGCTACATTCTGAAGGCAATGAATAACATACTTTTAGCGTGTGCGCCAAACCATTTGAAATCATTGGTTTCGTCTTCATCTACCTTTATTAGAAGAATATTTGGCAAAAACAATCCTTTCGAAAGCATACATTAACCTTTCGAATTGGTTAAAGTTGTCATCACCTATGAAAGAGAAGGTTATAGGAATTCTGCATAACTTCCTCAAACACCAGGAGGTAAGGTTTCATGCCACAAAAATAGAATGCTTCTGAATCATGTCTCCTACGATTACTATCTTAATAGTTTTTCAACTCATTTGTAACCTACAAAACACATGTTTCGACAATGACGAAAGCCAACGCCTATGCTAACCTACATAACACATCAACGGCTAAGGGAAGAGCATATCTATACTCCTTTCGATGGAATCAAAAGTAGTCAAGCATACCTTTCGAATAAGGTTAGAAGTAATCAAGCAATATACCTTTTGACGAAGTCGAAAGGAATAAAGCAAAATAGAAGGAAACCCAATCTTCAGCGGCAACGAAAGGTTGGCCATCTAACCCTTTCGACTAAGTCGAAAGCTATGATTCAAGAGATATGCACAAAAGCGGTAAAGCAGATCTTCCAACTTTGTCGAAAGCAAGTGGTCGAAAGGTGCTGACCCATACCTATAAATAAAACCCCAGGGGTCTGTTTTGAGGGCTCAAATTTCTTTCACTTCTCACTTGTATTTTCTATAAGTCCATCAACCCTAATTCCTAAATCAAATTGGGGATTTAATCAATTTGTATATCTTTGCTTCATTAAAAAGAAATATTTATACTGTTGCATCGGGATTCTATTTCCACACCATTATGAAAATCTAAAGTTGACTTGGACAAAAGGTTCCCTTTCGAAAAATTCGAAGCCCCAAGTAGTCATGTATCTTTTGAATTTTTACTCAAAACTGAAAGATCAGAGCTCATCCTTTGTATCAGGTTGAAACCCACTTCATCTATCCAGTTTTCTCAAAATTGTTAAGTCCAAACATGTTCCCTCTTAAGTCACTTCAAAAGGGGGTTCTGACAGAGTCATCAACCAAACTATTCGAAAGGAACATATGAGGAGAAGTTATCCTTTCTACTATGTCGAAAGGTATCAAAGAGGTGCTTTTAACTATTTTTACCTACCCGAAGAGTTTGAGCTACATTCACTTGTTCAAAAGAAAGTTTTGAAAGAACCACTTCAATTTCAAACTTCACTTTGAGGTGTTGACAAGTTTTATTGTTAACATTTTTGATGCTAGAAGGAGGGCTCGAACCTTCGGTCTCCGATAACTTTCATCACATATTTATTGCATAGATTTCTTCTTTCATAAGAAGAAAATGGTAAGAGCAAGGAGTAATAATGACAATCCAAATGAAGAAGCTGCATCACAATCAATTTTGGAAGATAACATAGTTCCAAACTTTAACTTCTAGAATATAGAAATTAGGCAACCTTCAACTCTGATAAGATTGGAAAACAATGAGATTAAAATCCAGAATTACAACAATAAATGATAGTAATGCAATAACTTTTTGAAGGAGCTCCATCTCAAGGTCATTAAGGATTATGGAAAGAGAAGATGAAGCGCAACCTCTAAATGAGGAAAAAGATAAAGAGTTAAACCAAGAAAGTCAAGTTAAAAGGACCCAAGAGCAATCAAATAGTCCAATCCAAGGAAACAACAAAGGTTGCCACTAAAACAAAGCCGACCGGGAAGACATCTTACACAAAATGGATATGCATAAAGGAAAATGGATATTGATCTAGAAAAATATGTTGTCCTGCAAAAGACTCCTTTTTTCGAAGAAATAATGGCAGTTAGTCTCCCTCCTCCTATTCAAATTCCTCCACTAAATTATCATGGAACTACTGATCCAGAAGATCACCTTGCAGTTTTTGAAAACTGGATGAACTTATATAATGCTCATGGGCCACTTCGCTGCAAACGTTGCACAACTACTTTTCAAGGAGCAGCTATCAAATGGTGCAAGAATTAATAAGAGAAAATCATCTTTTCTTGGGAACTTTTCTCTTATGAATTCATGATACAGTTTTATATGTTCAAGGACTTAACTATAGACTATAGCTTGTTAGCTACTATCAAACAAAAACCGGGAGAATTTCTTGGTGAATACTTGAACAGATTCAGTACAAAAGCTCTAAAGGCAGAGAGTACATCCGATAGAGAAAAGCTTATGGCGTTCAATCAGGGTTAAATGAACAAACCCCTTTTTGGAAGGACCTTTATATTAATAGATGCAAAGATCTACAATACTTATATTTCCAAGTTGGGAAGTTTATTCAAATGGAAGAAATGCATTGTGCCATGAAGAAATCTCAACAAAAACAAAAGGGAGAAAAGTCCGACTTCAACCATCACAGTAAAATGTCTAGATTGAAGGAAAACCAAAAAAGATAGACAGACGACGGCATCCAAATACAGACCAATAGAACTAAACAAACCCCTTTCCTATATCTCCACCATGACAGAGGATGATGAGAGTTTCTCCATTTCTTATAAGACAAGAACCCCAGCTAAACCCAAAAAAAGAAGGAATTATTGTGCTTATCATAAGATGAAGGGACACGAAACTGACAATTGTAGTGTTTTGGTGTAAATAGTTCAGAACCTAATCAAGTCTGGACTTCTAAGACAACTTGCCTAATAAAAGATTAGAAGATTTTCTACCTCGAAGGGAGCAGCTCAATCACTTAAAATCTTGATCGAGAATCAGTCTTACAACTTTATCTTCAGAATCTAATCAAGCTATGAAACCTTGCAGCATCTTTCTAATATAAATTTTCTTTGCCTATAACTTCTTTAATTTGAATTGTAGTTTGAAATGGTCATATTTTAATGCAAAATTCGAGTGTCATTACAGGTAAAAACAAAACCAGTCAATGGTATTCAACATACTCTCGACGTACAACAAACTTTTAGCTTCTTAAGAAATACTACTCAAATTCTATAAGCGGGACTACTAATCTCCATCTCTAAGTTTGGATCAATGTGGTGTAAAGAACCACTCACATGAAACCCCAGATTATAGTAAAGCTTCAACTATAGACTCATTAAAGGTAAATATCTAAAACTCTCCCAAGAAAGGGGATTCTTAGAAAAAAGCATCTCCCTATTCGTGAAAGGTTATTATTTTATGTATCATGGATTTTCAGACTCATGAACAAGACATCTTTTTCCTGAGCAAAATCTGAAGAAGCATAACCATATATGCTATACACATTGATGATTTTTTCAATTGGTTGCTTGAAAGAATTTTTCCAAATATGTTTTCAAGAAAGTTGATTTCAAAAAGTCAGAAAAGATTTTCTCAACTTACCCTATAAGTAAAGGGTATTAAGTATTTGTTTATTTTAAAGGCAAACTGGCACAATCTTTGAAGAATATTACATAGCATTGTAAAAGCGTATCAAGATCTTCCAATTAAGTAATTCTAGTATTTTGAAGTTTTCTGAAAACCATTGGCAAGGAGAAAACCTACTTGTACATTTTCAAAGGAAGTTTTAAAATTATCAAAAGTTTATCAATAGAAACTCAAATTAGAAAATCCTTCTATTGGTTCATGAATCATGACCTCCCATTCTCCTACTTGAGATCCATGTCTCAATAATGAGAATGCTTTAAAAGACGCATGCAAAGGGCAGCATTATGAAAAGATTCTTTTATAACCAAACTTTTTTTAGAAAAAATAGCTCCTCATTATATTAGAAGGGTTCATTTATAAAAATTATTTGACATTCAAAAAGATGTTCATGGGCATTTTAATTGGCCAAAAATGACTATACATATAAAGTTTTAGCCTAAGCCAATTTTTAGCACCTCCTAAAAAGAGGGGGGTCCTACACCCACCATTTTAGCCTACAGCCAATCTGTAGCACCTCCTAAAAGGAGGGGGGTCCTGCGCCC
This sequence comes from Allium cepa, assembly GCA_030765085.1. Lineage (NCBI taxonomy): Eukaryota > Viridiplantae > Streptophyta > Magnoliopsida > Asparagales > Amaryllidaceae > Allium > Allium cepa. The sequence continues at coordinate 23,147,005 of CM060938.1, read as the reverse complement.
ACCAAAAAGCCTACGACCAATCCGCAGCACCTCCTAAGACGGAAGGACAAAAGCCTATGGTCAATCTGTAGCACCTCCTAGAGGGAGTGTCAAAACCTCTAACGTCCAATTCACCTCTTAGAGGAAGGGTCAGGTCAAGCACCCACCATAAACCCTAACACCCAATTCACTTCTTAGGGGAAGGGTCAGGTCAAATACCCATCAGCAACCTTTTAGAGAAAGGTCGATCTAATATACACTACATCCCTGGAATCAAGGGAAGCTCGGAAAAGGCACTAAACAAATGGAGAAGGGCAAAGATGTCTTCAACTCAAAACAAAAGTCAAAACCCAAAAGGACAAAGGATTAAAAAAAGAAATCTATCCCCCTTCTAAGAGAAAGACGAAACCCAAGAGAGGGTTAGAAACAAAGGCAAAAGGATGAAGATGTCCAATTCCATAATCGAAAACGGACAAGGAATCCAAGATCATAATAAAAAACAACAAGATATGAGATGGCAAATTTCAGTACGTCCAAAACCTGAAGAATGACTCTCACTTCAATAAATTAAGAAACTTGCATTCAGAAAGGAGACACATGATAAGAAAATGGATAAAGAATTCTGTAACATGGTATCAAAAGAAAAGATCTATACAAAAGCAAAAGGAATGGAATATGTATCAATTTTTTACTACAAAGATACACGTGACTTCATTCTTAAGACTAAGTAAACGACTCCTGAATCCTTATAATAAGGTGATTATTTAGGATAGAAGAGTCTATATTATATATATATATATATATATATATATATATATATATATATTAACAGTTATTTGAACCATTGCACTGCTGAATGGCCAAGCAGTAGGATGGAACTTGCACTGTTGAACGACCGACTAATCAAACTGGGCTTGCATTGTTGAACAGCCAGTCAATTGAACGGAACTACCTGCTGAATGGTTGGACGGCTGAAAAGCTGGACAACTGAATGGAACTGTCCACTGAACGGTTGACTGGTCCTACGAAAATTCTACTCCTAATGGCTGACTGGTACTACAAAACCACTATTTTGAATTACTACATGGCTTTACGGAGCTACGTGGCTCCAATATAACAACAATACTACTAACTTATAGGCACTTTTGGAATTACACATCAATCAGAAGGATACTATCCTTTCAAAAACAAGAATCCTCGTCATTATTCAAAGAATAAGTTTTAAATAAGTCCCTGGTATAGAATTTTAGAAATGATTTTAGATTAAGGCCACATAGACTTAAGGATCTTTTGCTAAAGCCTACTAAGACTACCATTACTAGATAGTTCTTTGACTTTGTACTTATTTTAGATGAAATTTTAAGTTGTCTATATGTCATATGAGATCCTGATAAGGTTTTGATTGTATTCCTGATTTGATGGTTTTTGAATTTCCTTGTCTCTTTTCTTAATGACTTCTTGATTGATTTTCTATTTCTATGAGTCCTTGAACTCTTTGTTTATTTACTAAATTTCCATGATGATTTGTAGATTTCTCATTGAATTTTACTCTTTGTACTAGTATTAGAAAAAAAGATTGAGCAGCTTATTTGACAGATAAGATCCCGGTAAATTTCTAATTACATTCCTGGATTCATGAATTCTCATTTTCTTCTAATAATGATTTCCTAATAAGTTTCTGGTTTTATGAATCATAAATTTCCGCATCAATTTTTATGATGATTTGTGAATTTCATATTCTTTGTTTCCTCATTGAATTTTTGATGATCTCTTATTGGGTTTCTAATTTTGTGAATTCTAGATTTCCTTATTGATTTTTGTGATGATTTGTGAATTTTATATTTTTTTTGATTTCCTTGTTGAATTTTTGATGATCTCTTGCTTGACTTATAATTTCATGAATTCTAAATTCCCTTGTCGATTTTCATGATGATTTGTGAATTCCATATTCTTAGATTTCGTATTGAATTTTTATAATGATTTCCTACTGAATTTCTGATTTCATCGATTTTAAATTTCCTGATTGGTTTTTATGGTAATTTGTGGATTTTATACTCCTGATTTTCTTATGGAATTTTCATAATGGTTTCTTATTAAACTTCTGGTTTATGAATTTTTGATCCCTTTATTGAATTTCTATAATGATTTGTGAACTTTCCATTGAATTTCTGAATTTGAATTCAATACAAGATTATTTTAATATATTAGATGGGCTTCTGTCAAAGGTTAAGGTAACGGTAAAAAAGAGCCTCCTGATCTTCGTACTATCAAACAGCATCAACACCAAACTATGTATTAACTTATCAATGAATAAATAAAAGTCTCTAATATAAGGTGCAGAGATGAAAATGAATTATAGTAATATCGCAAGGTAAAACCAGTTCAAGCTAGAAACTTTAATCCCATGGTTGAAAAAACTAAACCAAGGAAAAGGAGGCCTAGAGAGTGATAAAATTTCTTCAAAGGTTCATTTATTTGAGCCAATACCAGCTAACTAGGTGATATTGTTCCACATCTCTAATATTAGTAATAAAAAGTGGCTTTGATCATTTAGTATTCCGAATGCTTTACTCAAAAATATTGTTAAATAATATCTTGAATGTTAGCTTCATAAGTTTAAAGTTATCTAATACGGTCACATAATAAGGTTATGATCCTGATAAAAATTATAATCTATTTTGCAGGAAACAAAGAAAGAAATTCTTTGGAATTTTTGTCCTAAAGAACGAAAGCTATCTCTCTCAACAACAACAACGGAGGAGGAGGAAAAGAGGAGAGATATCTCTCTCAACAACAACAACGGAGGAAAAGAGAGAGATGATCGGAAGGCATAAGAGTGGTTTCTGTAAACATTATATAAGGCTTTCGATAAGAAGATAGTAGCATCAATAAACCTTTCAAAGAAGCCAAAAGGACACTTCAACAACATTTTGGATAAGAAAAGAGCTTTCGGCGAGGTTGAAAGCTACCTTCCGAAGGCAATGAATAAAATACTTTCTGCATGCGTGCCAAAACATTCAAAACGATTGGTTTCTTCTTCATCTACCTTCATCAGAGGAATATTTGGCAAAAACAATCATTTTGAAAGTATACATTAGCCTTTGGAATTGGTTAAAGCCATCCTCACCTATGAAAGAGAAGGTTATAGGAATTCTACATAGCTTTCTCAAACACCAGGAGGTAGGGTTCTGTGCTAGACAAATGGAATGCTTTTGAATGGTGTCTCCTACAGTTACTATTTCAACAGTGTGTCAACTCATGCGTAGCCTACAGAACACATGTTTGACAATGACGAAAGCCAGTGCCCATACTAACCTATATAGCACATTAATAGCTAAGGGAAGAGCGTATTTATACTCCTTTCGATGGAGTCAAAAGTGGTCAAGTGTACCTTCTGAATGAAGTCAGAACTAACCAAGCAATATACCTTCGACGAAGTCGAAAGGAATATAGCAAAATGAAAGGAAACCCAGTCTTCAGTGGCAGTGAAAGGTTGGCCATCTAACCCATTCGACTAAGTTGAAATCTATGATTCAAGAGATGTTCACAAAAGTGGGAAAGCAGATCTTCCGACCCTCTCGAATGTAAGGGGTCGAAAGGTGTTGAGCCGCACCTATAAATAAGACCTCGGGGGTCTATTTTGGAGGATTGAATTTCATTCACTTCTCACTTGTATTTTATATAAGTTCGTAAACCCTAATTTATAAATCAAATTGGGGATTTAATCAATTTGTATATCTTTGGTTCAATAAAAAGAAAGATTGTTATAATTTTGGTTATACTACTGCATTGGGATTCTATTTGCACATAATTACGAACATCTGAAGTCGACTTGGATGAAAGGTTCCCTTTCGATAAAGTCGAATCCCCTAATAGTCACGTATCTTTTGAGTTTTAACTCAAAACTGCAAGATAGTCAGAGCTCACCGTTTCGACCAAGTCGATGTGAGAAATGCGGAATACAGATCTTAAGGCTAGAATTAACACTAGAGGGGGGCTGAATAGTGTTTAAAGGAATTGCTAATTCTTTTTGAGTTTATGTTAATTTGAACACAAATGTATGCAATATTCAGACACAGATATGATCACAGAATCAAACACAGATGCAGAAATAAAGTAAAAGCAATAAAGGAAAGAACACACCGGATTTTATACTGGTTCGAAGTTACCCTACATCCAGTCCCGCATATAAGTACGGATTTCCTTTCAAAATCAATTGTACAATTACACTCTCGATTTCACGGCCACGAGGTACACCACTCAAGATTCACAATCTTCTAGGTAGAGATACTTGATTTCACGGGCAACAAGTTCACCCAATTGATTTCCAAGGTGACAATCACACATTTTCTCACTTGATTGATTTCATAGGCTTCAATCACACCTTTTCTCACTTAGTTTATTACAAAGAATCCTATGACTCTGAATAGCACTGAGATCTTGTTGAGATAGTGATAGAGAATCAAACCAGAAATGATATAGTTAGATTCAATGCTGATTTCGGCAGAGTAATGGTAAGAATGTGTATAAAGAAATGTGGAAGAAGAAGAGGAGTGAAAACCAGAAAAATATAAATGAAAATTCGTAGAAAACATCTCCTATTTATAGTAGAACAATATCCATGTTCATTCGTGAAAGGATATGACGAATAGACACTTCCTTTGAAATTCAAAATTTTGAAATTAACTGCTACCATGTCGAGATGGGGTACTTGAGCATATCGACATGCCAAAGGAAATTTTGGTAATTTATTTTTCTTTGAAAATAAGTTCATGCGAGAAATGTGGATTACGGATCTTAAGGTTAGGATAAACACTGGAGGAGGGTGAATAGTGATTTAAGGAATTACTAAATCTTTTTGAGTTTACGTTGATTTGAACACAAATATATGCCATATTCTGACACAGATATGATCACAGAAACAAACACAGATGCAGAAATAAGGTAAGAGCAGTAAAGGAAAGAACACATCGGATTTTATACTGGTTCGGAGTTACCCTACATCCAGTCCCGCACACAGGTACGAATTTCCTTTCAAAAGCAATCTTTACAATTACACCCTCGATTTCGAGGCTACGAGGTACACCCACTAGATGCACAATCCTCTGGGTAGAGATACTTGATTTCACGAGCAACAAGTTCACCCAATTGATTTCCTAGGCTACAATCACACCTTTTCTCACTTGATTGATTTCCAAGGCTACAATCACACATTTTCTCACTTAATTGATTATAAAGAAGTCTATAACTCTGAATAGCATTGAGGATTAACAACCAATAAATTTTCGATGTTTAAAATTTGTTAATTTAATAATATTTTATGAGTTAATATTGAAAGAAATAAAAATTTGTAATTTAATAATGGAATAATAACTAAATTAAAATGAAACAATGTTAATACAAGTTAATTGTCAACAATCTTAATGAAACTCCAATTCATTGTATTTAAAACATGCTATGCTTGGTTATAAAATTTAATAAGTAACAAATGTAAACATTTAATTATTGTATAAAATAGATAGTTAATGGTAATTGAATAAGATCAGTATTGTGGAAGGAATTATAATATGTGTTGTATTAATATGTGCACTGATTATAGTGGGATGTAAAAGGTAAAGAATAAATTTACAAATGTTATAAAATGGATAATGGTGACAACTATTGTTCGTTACCAATGTATTTAATCAATAGCAATTAAATGTAATTAAACATTACCTTATGTAAGTTAAGATAATAACTGAAAATTTTGAATGTAAAATCAATAGAAATGTGAATTATATGCATAGATGGCAATTGATTTAATAAAAATTTGAAACCAAGATAAATAAATGAATTGGGATATTAAATGTGTATAAGCGACTAAATTTCTGCACAATGGAAATAAAATAGTTAACACAAATAAAAGATGAAATTAGAATTATATAGCTGATTGGAACATTTGCTGTAATGAATGAACTTTTAAATGTAATTAAAAGTTAAGGGTAACAATGGTTATAAGTTACCTATTTATTTAGTTCGTAAAATATAGTTTGAAATCAATTGCAGTTAATTTACTTAATTAGTGCAATTTGATGTAGATTAATTTGGTAATCGGAGAAGGTTAATTCAATAGGATGTAACCAACGAAATTTTAATCTAATACTACGTTAAGGTTAACTAAGGTAATTATTTATAAATCAAATGAAATGCAAATCAATGGAAAATATGTAGATTTTATACTTAGTTACGAATTGATTAGATGAAAACAAATGTAAGCATTGAATTAATTCAATGAATTTAAATTTTAATAAATGGTCATTGAATATAATCAATGTGCTATAATTAATTATAATATTGGTTTGAAGGAAATAAAGTTATAGGTAATGAATGGATAGAAAATAAGGTAACTAAGTTTATAGAATAGTAATGAACTTTATAAAAGATTTGAATGGAAACAAATCAAATCCATTGAAATCCAATTTATAATAAGCGTAGTTATTGGGGCAATTGAAATTTAATGTTATGCAATTGAAATAAAGATAAAATTGGAAGAAACTTTATTGTATCTGGATATATACCAAAATAAATGGTACCTAAGATCGATAATATGATAAATAGGGAATTTAAAAAAATAGGAATCATGATTTATTTATTTGAAATTAAAAGTAAATAATTGAGTTTATTGCAATTAAGTAGTATTAAATATTAATTATTACGTTAATTGAAAATTTAGTTGAAATTGGAAAATATTAATGTAATAGCTTTGAACCCAATGTTAATTTCATCCATTTGACCATAATAAATTGAATAATAAGAATGAATAGTGAATTCAATGGAATTATTGAAAAGTTAATTTATAATTTATGAATATAATGAAATTTGAATTTACGTTGAAATTTATGATTGAATCAACATTTAGTTGACATCTAAATTTGTTTAAAATCATTGTAATTGATTAAGAAATTTTAAATGATAAGAATTGTCAATTTTAGAATTTAAATTGAAAATTTGATTTAATTAATTTATTTGTTAATTTATTTAATTAGTGTAAAAGTAGCCATTTTTGCCACTGACTCGGATTTCTACGAAACTAGTTACATCGGATCCATAACAGTAAATTTTTGTAGGATTTCAAGTTTCGTAGCGATCGGGCTTGTCGTTTGATCGTATGGACTCAAAACGCCTTGAAATAAATGAAATTGAAACTAATTTGAAAAATATTGATTTTTGCATAACTTCTTCATACGATGGAATTTGAACCTGAAACCTTTTCCATTGCGTTTAAAATATTTTAAAATATCTATTTTGATATATGAGTTGACCCAATTTCGTTCCGGAGTCGAAGCGTGTTTTTTGGGCCACTTTGGCGTTAGCGCGTATATCCAACCTTATCCATCCATTCTAATTTCTTACCTACCTATATAAACCCAGTTATAAACCCTAATTCCCCTCATTCTCATTTGTCTATACGCAATTCAGCTATCTCTCCTCCTCAATGACAGACAACAAAATTCCAGATCCAATCCCATCTCAAAATCAAAGTCAAAAGTCCAAAGTCCTCAGAAAAAATTGAAAAAAAATATATGTTGAAGCTCTCGACTAGCGTTATTCACTGGTGGTGTTCGTTTTGGATTCGGGTTGTCGTTTGAACGAATTCAGCCTTTTATTTCCGGCCGTCCGTTTGTAGGCGTTGATTTAAACGGCGGATCTTCATTTTGGTGACGATCAGAGGGTATGGTCGTGTAGAGGAGGTCAACTCATGCTCATCCATAGGTTTCATTTGGTCGAAGGGGGCTTTGGTGCATCGGTATTTGCGTGAAAAGGGGAGACGCCGCGGTCGCACAGGGGTGGCCGTGGAGGCCGCGCGTGGGCCATGTAGGTTCGGCCTTACATGGGCGTGGTGACTGGGTTGCTCGATCGGGACGAAGGCGATCATGGGCGGCGTGAAAATTTGGGGAACCAGTGGCGGCTCTAGGGTTTAGGGTTCGATCTGTGTGAGTGGATTCTGGGCGCGCACGTTTACGTGTTGAGGTGGCAGCGGTTCGTTTTTTATTTATTTATTTTATTCAATTTATTTTAATTTTGAATTTGTATATGTTCTAACAATCACAACTTTCACATACGAGATCGAATTTATGCACGGATTTTTGAATTGGGATCGTAATAAAATTTTGGATATTTTGGCTCTGGTTTGGACGGATTTGGAGACCATTCAATTTTTGGGTTTAAATCGGATTTAAATTTGATTTAAATTCAAAAGATGAGTGTTTTAACCCACTCACAACTTCTAAAATTTCTTATGTTTGTTAAATTGATATGTAATGTGATTTAAAATTTATTTATGGTTGTTTGGCATATTTTATCATCGTCTCGATTGATTTCATTTATTTAAATTAAATTGCTATTTAATTTATTCATTTCATTTAAACTGCCAGTTAAATTGTTAATTAATTATTTATTGCATATAAACTGCCAGTTAAATAGTTATTTAATTTATTATTGAATATAAACTGCTATTTAATACCTGTTGTTTATTATCCATTCTATATTGATGCTATTGTTTATATTTGATGATGATTGCGATAAATGGTTGATGGTTGATATTGGATGAATGGATGCTATATTTGATATTGTTATAAACTGCAAGTTATGATGCATTTTCATTTCATTCGGGATTGCGGTTTGAAATAATATATAACCGTAATTTTTATTTTAAATTGCGGATTGAAATGATAAATATCTGTATCACTTGACCATAGGATAGAAAATTTTATACAGACACTGCGGTATATATATAAAAATATTTTGAAATGATTTTCTGTGGTTTTGTAAAGAAATATATATATGGTTTTATGAGATATTGATTTCGGATATTTGATAAAGGTTATTTTATATATAGTTAAATTCTTGGTTTTAAGCTATGTATAAAATTGTTTAAAGTATGAAGTAAGTTTAATAATAAAGTTGATATTATTAAAATATATTATGGATAAGTGTTTACTTAAATCATATTCTAACATAGAGTTTATATTGATTTTTATAAATCAAAGTTGAGAAGATAGTTTTGAAATTTTATTTAATTAAGATCTTATTGAAATTTAGATTTGAAAGAATATGGTGTTATAACTGAATTCGGGTTTAAGATGATTTAAGTGAATGTATCTAGTCTAAATAAATTGAGGAATATTCAATTATTGAATTTGAAAGTTTTATTTAAAGGATACTGGATTTATTAAGTAAGTATTTCAAAACTAAATAATAGTAAAGTGAATTTGGCATATATACATGAATTAAAAATTTAGTTTTGAAATGGTGGAATATTTAAAACTTTGGAATATATGAAAATTTAAATGGTTTATTTGGGAATTCAAATCTGTATTTGGAATTGATTGAGAAATTAAAAGCTAATTTACTTTATAAAGTAATTTATTATTAAACCTTTTAAGTATTGAAAATTATGTTTTGAAGCTATAGGTTTAAGGTATATATATTTGAAAGTACTATGATTTTGAAAAAAGATATATTTGATGTAAAAATGATATCATATTGATTTAGGTTTTAAAATAGAAGTGATATTATATTTATATGGTTTTGAAATGGATATCATATTATGGTTTTAAAGTATAAACTATTTGAAAAGACCACGGTGTTATAATAATGTTTGGTTGTTGAAGAGACCGGGATCAGAAGTTGTCATAATCTCTGCCAACTCCGAAAACCACTTTAACAACCGTGTACGCGGTGGAGATTCCTGAATGAAGTAGGATGGTGGCGGCGTTTCCTTTAAGGTAAATACGTGGACCCGACTCCCGTGAGTTGGCATAATTGTAGGACCGATTTCACCCTAGAGGGGGGGTGAATAGGGTGATTGAGTAAATTATTAAAATTAATCGCGGAAGCTTATGAATTAAATTCAATTCAGATCACAGAATAGCAGCACAGATATTGCAGAATATAAATAACAGAACAACACAGAATTTACCCAGCTTCGGCAAAACCCTGCCTACGTGCTGCCCCCAAGGTTTCTACTAGAAATTAGATAGTCCCTCGCTTACACACGTAAACTCGCTATACCCGCTATTGACTAATCTAACTCTACGCTCAAAACCCTGACCACAACTCAACCACCGAGTTGCGAATTCCCAAACTACACACCGTAGTTTGTCCCCTAGTCACACGACTAGAAAATTAAAAACGGTTTAAAAAAAATACAAATTAAAAACAATTTTAAATTGAAATAACCCCAATTTAAAATAAAACCCTTATTATAATTTTTAAAACCCCTTTTTAACATAAACAAGGTCGGCCCCCTTCACTATCTGTTAGCCCATTCCTTTATCTCCTTGTGAAAAATGGCGGCCGTTCTTCTCTTTCGTTCCTCTCAGTTCTGAATTTAGGGCTTCGTCCCTGATTTCCAAATTAGGGTTTGTGCAAATTGAAGTCGCCGCTTGATACAGATAGTTGTAGACTTCGTTTCTCTTCTATTAGCTCACGGCTCTTCGATTTGGATCGAGTTCGTATGTGATTTTCTGGTATGTGTTTTATTCCTTTTGCTCTGCTGATTTTGGCTTTCTCGAACTCTATCAACTGCCGATGATGATTTGTGGTTATTTATAGGATTTGAAATCCTATTTTTGCGTTCGTATATTCGTGTTTGAATTTGTCAATTTACTTTACCTCTGCCGTATGATTATGATCTAATGCTGTGACTTATTCAAATTCGTATAACTGATGCTCGATCCCCACGGCTTTGAATTGTCGTGCTCATCACGGTGTTGATTTGTGACTTGGTCAATTTTTCATACTCACTTGAATTGCGTTGATTTTCTTTGACCATGTTGATTTCGTGAAATATTTACTGCTGGCTTTGCTTCAGTATGCTTTGATTTAAACCAGACTTTTGTTGACTTGATCACAACTGATATTAGCTTGTGAATTTCTGATGGACTTATTAGTTCGACCCTTGTGTTCTTCATATCTTCATTTGATCAGTGTGTTTGAGTCTGCATTTGCATACTTGCATTTGAGTTGTTGCTCTCTGTACTTGTAGTTGCACTTCGAGTTGGATATGTTAGCACTGGAACTAGCTTGTATCTGGAGTTGTTGTATTCATTCATACTGTGTATTGCATTGATGTTCATTTCATTGCATATGAATCTTGGTCAACTTGATGCTGTAGCATGCTGTACTTTCCTGTAGCTCCATCTGTTGCAATCTTTGATGATTTATTGTAGTATGTTGTCACTGAGTTTGACTGCAAGTTCATCAGTTCATATTGAACTGTTTCTTGTCATGTTCACTTTCACACTCGAGTTTGTAATCTCAGATTCATAGTGTATTTGTTGGCTGCATTGTCACTGTTTATACTTGATGGTTGCTTTCAGTAGCTTCTGGTTGGTCACTTGATTCACATGTGCACATTGTTGCTTGGTTCTCTGACCTTGTTGCTTCATTGCTTACTGTCATTTGTTTCTTCGCTTGTGCATATTGTACTCGATACTGTTGCATTGTTTTCTGGTCATTTGCACTTGCAGTTGGTTCGTTTGCTTTGGCTTCTCTCTTAGTATACTTCACATGCACAGTTTTTAACTTAAGTTGCATCTGTGGTTTGGCTGTCACTTACTTGGTGAGTTGTGTTCATGTTTGATCACCTTCTATTCCATGGTCTATTTGGTGGTATTTGATTCATTTGAGTCAGTGATATTCCATGGTCTATTTGGTGGTATTTGATTCATTTGAGTCAGTGATATTGTCTTCATTATGGCATGTTGCACTGGTTATTGTAGTTCGATTTGGGTCGATTAGTTGCTTCAAATTACTGCTGCTTCATTGTAGCTGTGTTGACCATTATGCACTGTAGCTTGCTGTCATGTTCGCTGTCACTTGTGCATTGTTGAGTCACTTGAGTGTGTTGATGGATGTGTGCATCAATGTACATACTTTTGCCGCTGTTTGATATAGTGTTTTGAACCATTGTTTGCTGTGGCATTGCATTACTGTGCATTGAGCATTGTACTTGCAGTTTGCTGACTTCACGTCGCCTTAACTTAGTTGATGCGCTGAGTTGAGTGGTGACTTGACCTTTGCATTTTGTTTATTTTTCTAATTTTCACCTGAGTTGAATCCGGCTTGGATTTGACCTAGTGCTGAATGACATTGTTTTATTGCACTTGAGTTGAATCATGTATTTGGGTTTGACCTGTGCTCACTTGTCCCTGTAAATCGATCAAGTGTATATTTCAGTGTGCACGGCCTTGTGGCATATACAGCGATACACTGTGTATGTCACAAGCTGTTCGTGTATGATAAATTCAAATTTAAATTATGACGAACAACCCAAATAACCGAGGCAAATATTATTTTCAAAATTCATCTTTTATTTTATATTGCAAAAATATTTTATTTTCAATTTTACTGCGTTAGTTTATATTTTTGTAGATTTCTCAGATGCTGGATTCAAACTGGAATGGAGTTGAAGATAAATACGAGTGTGAGTGATATGTAGTGAGGTAAACTGTAAATATGTAATGTGATGTAATTGTAATCAAAGTTGTATAGTTATAGTGAGAGCTTGAAATTGTACTATTCAAAGATGTAATAAATATTTATTTGAATAAAATATTCGTTTGAATTCAAATTTCGTGTTATTTATTTTATTCAGCAAATATTTATTTAATCTGTGAAAAATAAAATAGTATATTATCAAATACATTTAAACGAATGTATATATGTTTATTATCATCAAACAAAAATCATATAAGCGCATATTCAACAATAATGTGGCTAAAACAGGAGCAATTCTCGGGCCAATGAGGTCATTCCTCTGATCGGACGCACTCCTTCGATATTATACTCTGGCATTTGGATTTGATTCGGTGGCCACTTTTTATTTTTGATTTTGGGGGTGTTGTTCGAGGTGGGCGGTAGTTGCTGCTACGCGTTACCACCAGCCCGGATGCGTAATTGGTATATCTACCCTGGCATTGCCTAGTTGTGTCATGTCACCTACCCTATCGCGCCTTGTACAAGTTTGGTTTTCTCCCGTAGCCCGTGTGGTATCCTCTGGTGGCTTCCCGATCAGGAGGGACCATGATATTGGATGGACTACTGGGACTATTACGTGTTAAGAGCTATGTGGATAACCCCTTAATGCTAAGAAAAAAGTAAGTTTATTTTACAATTAGACACTATTATAATAGCGAAATATACTACATAGTAAATATTATAACGGATCCGTAGGAGATGCAAATCCCTAGCATCTCTTGAGTTACTGCACTCATATTTATTTCTGTTGATTTAACTTACATAAGATATTTTAGTTCTGACTCGAGTGTCTTGTCCTTTCAATTCGCTCGGGTCAGTCCGAGCATTTCAGGATCGAAGACTTTACTTTTGGAGGATGAAGACGAAGATTTCATTATTATTATTATATTATATTGTTCCACTACACATTGTATTCCGCTGCATCGATTTTTATTCGTTGGTATGTGCAACTCTGATATATATTGTATAAGTAAAATTAAATATTTTGTAAACAGCTTCTTGAACTGTATATTTGATTATTATATTTTATCCTTCCGCTGTGAGATCCTATTTGTTTTTTTATTCCTCTATTTTTTTCTTATTTACCCCATAACAATCTGTCCTTCCATATGGTTTGAATCGGCATGTGTGTGGTTTATCGTCGATTAAAGCGTGCGGAAAGGCGGGACGTTCTATAGGATCTTGTTGAGATAGTGATAGAGAATCAAACCAGAAATGATCTAGTTAGATTCAATGTTGATTTCGGCAGAGTAATGGTAAGAATGTGTATAAAGAAATATGGAAGAAGAAGAGGGGTGAAAAACAGAAAAATATGATTGAAAATTCATTGAAAACAGCCCCTATTTATAGAAGAACAATAGCCATGTCCATTCGTGAAAGGACATGACGAATATACACTCCTTTTGAAATTTAAATTTTGAAACCAACTGCCGCTATGTCAACATGGGTATCTTGGGTATGTCGACATGCCAAAGGAAATTTTGGTGGTTTGTTTTTCTTTGAAAATAACTTTATCTTATATTAAAACTATTTTAAACTTTTATAAATATACTTAACTAGTTAAAATACATAAATAAACATAGGGAATAATATTTTGGTATATATATAATTTTACTATAATTTTATATTTAAATCTAAGTATATATATTAAAAGTTAAATATATTATTATTAAAGATAATTTAAAGCTAAGGATAATTTGATTTTGAAATTAAAGAATATTTTGAGGCTAAAAGTATTTAAAATCAGGATAGATGTTTTTGATTCTTTTAAAAGGAAGGTTTTGAAAACATTTTGAAAACAAGATATAATTTTGTAAAATCATTTTGAATAAAAGTTAGCGGATACAAAACAATGTTCCACTAGATTTTTCGTAAGTTCCATCCTATTTAGGGTTCCATCCCTTTAACGGGCTCGAAGTGGATTCCATTCCATGAATAAATTGGATTTTAAGATGTTAGTGCTTTTCTAGGAGTTTTAACAAAGTTCCTAATTAAATTACTTATTCTTGAAATATTGAATTCTTGATAATCTTGATATTCTTGATACTCATGAGTCTTCAATCTTGATATCTTGAATCTCTATACTGTAGAGTCTTCATTTTTGGTACCTGCATGATTAAATCCTGCATATACATATATATCTAAACTATAATGTTAGTATTTATATTTTATAATCTTATTCTAAGGTTGTTGTCGTCAAAACCATCATCTCAAGGACTAACAATCTCCCCTTTTTTGATGATGACAACCTTTGTTTATAAAATATTACTTCTATCCTAATAACTCCCCCTAAAACTAAGAACTCTCCCTTAATCTATGCCTAACTATCTATTTTATATTTCTCCTCCTTTGTCATCAACAAAAAACTAACTCGAAACTATATAACTCTCCCTTAATCTAATACTCTATGACATGTGATTATAATGAAGTGTTATCATAAATAATCAACACTTAACTCTAAAACATAAAACTTACTCCTAAAGATTATTTTGAGGCTAAAAGTATTTAAAATCGAGATAGATGTTTTTGATTCTTTTAAAAGGAAGGTTTTGAAAACATTTTGAAAATAAGATATAATTTTGTAAAATCATTTTCAATAAAAGTTAGCGGATACAAAACAATGTTCCACTAGATTTTTCGTAGGATCCATCCTACTTAGGGTTCCATCCCTTTAACGGGCACGAAGTGGATTCCATTCCACGAATAAATTAGATTAAAAGATGTCAGTGCTTTTTTAGGAGTTTTAACAAAGTTCCTAATTAAATTACTTGAATTCTTGAACTCTTGATATTCTTGATACTCATGAGTCTTCAGTCTTGATATCTTGAATCTCTATATTGTGCAGTCTTCATTCTTGGTACCTGCATGGATAAATCCTGCATATACATATATATCTAAACTATAATGTTAGTATTTATATTTTATAATCTTATTCTAAGATTGTTGTCATCAAAACCACCATCTCATGGACTAACAATCTCCCCCTTTTTGATGATGACAACCTTTGTTTATAAAATATTACTTCTATCCTAATAACTCCCCCTTAATCTATGGTTAAGTATCCTATTTTATATTTCTCCCCTTTTGTCATCAACAAAAACCATCCTAAAACTATATAACTCCCTCTTAAACTAATACTAGAACAAAGTATAGTAAATGAAATGTGAAAGACATTAACATAATTATATTATAATTATTAAATACATAAATATGTATAAGCATATTTCAAACAATCCAATCAACACGCTCATCTAATCCAATCATGTCAAACAATTCAAACAAATCAATCAAATCAAACAAGTCAATCAATTCAAACAAGTCAATCTAGTCAAACAAGTCAATCAAGTCAATCAAGTCAATTAAGTCAAACAAGTCAATCAAAACATACCAAACAAATCAAAAACTAATAATCATATACTATAAGACAATATTACAAAATCCTCCTAAATAAAATACACTCGTTATGTATACATGTATGTAATATGTAGTTTGTAATGCAATATGAAATGTATGACATATGCAATATAACATGAGATAATATGCAAAATGAAGTGCAACTTGTGATGCAAATGATTATGATATTTCATGCATTGTAATTTATGATGTAATATGCATTGAAATTTGATATGAAATAGAATGCATAATGATATGTAATATGAAATAAAATGATAACGAAAAAAAATCATAATATGCAGAATGATATGATGCTATATATATTACAGTAAGAGATATTCAGAATATAAGATAAACATGAGTGATAAGTAATATCTATATATGTGTGTGTGAGTGTGTGTGTGTGTATGTATACATATGTTAAACTATTTATCTCTTTAACCAAACAAAGGTAATATACACCAATTACTAGACTTAGGTTAAGGAAACTAATGAATAGGACTAAAAGAGTAGTAAAGACAAGAGTTTAAAGGTAATTAATTATATTAAAACTATAGCATATTCATGAAAGGTAGTAATCAAACTCAATATCAAAATCAAATTGCTATGAAATATGGATTTAAAATATTTAATACCCTCCTTGTTTTTTTAAAAAAAAATTTAATTTTTTTAAGAATCCAAACTTCCATGTTTATAAAATACTTAACTTACAATTTAAAAATTATATATTAAATTATTATTGATAGAAGCATTTTTAAACATCTTTAAAACAAATCATAATGAAATATTAAAGATAACTAAATTTGAAAAATAAACTAAACATGTGTTATGTTAAGGCCTCTTTCATTTAAAATTTTAATTAATCACCAAAAAATATCTAAACATTAATTTTAAAATATTTTGATATAAGTTAGAAAATAATTTTTAAAAAGAATAGAGAAATATTCTTAATTTAAATATTATTTTTACATAGTTTAAAGTTTCAAGTAGAAAACACAGCATTTACAGAATGCTGTAGGAAGTTCTTGCAATAAAAAATATTCAAAACATTATAAACAGAAAATGCAGCATTTACCAAATGTCGTGAAATGTTTCTAAAATACTACGGTGTTTCAAAGCATAGGATGCTATAAAAATGAATTTGCGGTACTTAAGAAACGTTCCAGAAGAAAAGACAGCATTTCAGATATACTATTTATTGTTCTGGGCCTGATTTTAACATGATTTTGTAATAATTTTGCGACTAGATATTGAAATGTAAATAATTGATTTTTTTACTCAATTTTTTATAGTATTTAATTAACATAAAAATAATGAGAAAACATGTATAAAGACACTTGGCATTATGCATGTAAAAATGCTTTTCTACTTAGTATAGTTGTAATAAATTAGTGGTAAGATTTTATTTGAAAGAAAACACATTTTTAAAAAAACTTTTTAAAAAAAAATTTAGACTGGTATATCGAAATTTATACTATAGTGTGTCGATATATGGACCTAAACATAAAACCTTATAAAGAGATAAATTTCTATACCTAACTAAATGCATAAATATATATTCCTAAATGCAACAATAAATATGAAATAATAGTAAAGCGTACCAATTTTTGCACTCCATCTTTCTAACTTTTTTGTTCTTCCATTGTCGTCAACCACACATTTATATCTTCAGAATTTGATGACGAGATCTATTCTATTGCGACGGGCTCGTTTTTCTGATCAGCGTAGTATGTTCATTTGCTGAATTTGAAGACCGTATGAGAAAGATACAGATGATTTAGAAGATTGACCAACTTGACGCCAAAACTTTGAATTTGAATTTTGAATGAATGGACACTTCAACCACTATAAATAAGCTCAACAGTCACCACTTTTCATAAAAGTTTTTCTTCTTTTTCTTATTCTCGTTTTTCTATTTACCATCAAACTTTTAGAAGGCATATCTCCTTCGATTCTTAACGGAATTGGATGAAACCAGCGGCAAATCGAAGAGGAAGGAAAGGGCTACGATCTAGTAATAGTTTGGTGATGAATTTGGATAGTATTGTGATGCAACAGGCCGTACAGTAAGAGAAATGTAGAAAATCCCATACACAGTTTTTCAGTTTTGGATAGTCAACTTCAAACTATCATATCTCACTCAATTTTGATCGAAATTTGATGATCCATCCATCAAATCGACTGTGAGAACAAGAAATACAATCTGGAAAAGGAGTCGGAACAAAATACTCAAATTTTTGGATGCAATTTGAAGAATACCATTGACATTTTTGCTTTCTTTCTCTCTCTGTTCACCAAAACTTCATTTAACCGTAACTTGGTCATTTCTTGACGGATTCGCACGAAACCATGACATTGCGAAGTAGATGGAGAGAAGTATAGTATCATATCAAGTTGTAGATGAGCATCAAAAGCTTTGTATTGATCTGGTATCCATTTCACTGTCGATTTCCATTATATATCCATTTATTCTTCTTGATTGTTGAATGGTTATCTGGTATCTTTTAACCAATAGTCATTAGACATAATTCTTCTCCTGCAAAACAACATAACCTTTTAAAGAATCAAGTGACTTTTAAAAATAACTAAATATGATTTTAAACAACAATATCATGATGATTCTGTGACATATTCATATGAAAATAGTGTTAATAATTTTATAAAAAAATTGCCACTTTGAAAATTTTCAAAATTCAAATTATGAAAACTTTGAAAACCTTGCTCTGATACCAAATATGAGAAATGCGGAATACGGATCTTATGGCTAGAATTAACACTAGATGGGGGTGAATAGTGTTTAAAGAAATTGCTAATTCTTTTTGAGTTTATGTTAATTTGAACACAAATGTATGCAATATTCAGACACAGATATGATTACAGAATCAAACACAGATGCAGAAATAAAGTAAAAGCAATAAAGGAAAGAACACACTAGATTTTATACTGGTTCGGAGTTACCCTACATCCAGTCCCGCACACAAGTACGGATTTCCTTTCAAAAGCAATTGTACAATTACACCCCTGATTTCACGACCGTGAGGTACATCACTCCAGATTCACAATCCTCTGGGTAGAGATACTTGATTTCACGAGTAACAAGTTCACCCAATTGATTTCCAAGGCGACAATCACACATTTTCTCACTTGACTGATTTCACAGACTACAATCACACCTTTTCTCGCTTAGTTTATTACAAAGAAGCCTATAACTCTGAATAGCACTAAGATCTTATTGAGATAGTGATAGAGAATCAAAGCAGAAATGATCTAGTTAGATTCAATGATGCAGCGCACTATACCTCGAACGACATAGCAAGTTATGTGTAAGGTCGCTCATGCCTTAAGTCGGCCGCCTTAAGTCGCTCATGCTATCAACGACCTACCTTCAATAGTATGCCGACCAACAACCTAGCTAGGTATGTGAGTTATGCAGTGAAAGATGATCTAGCGACCTATGATAAGTCGTCCAAGCGATCTAATGAGAATCAACTTGATCCGCGACCTAACGAGTTAACCATTCAACCTGTGCAGCGTTGATTCCTTAGGTCGTTCATTCACTTAGGTCGCATGAAGCTCATTCACTTAGGTCGCATGAAGTTTATGTCTTTAGGTCGTTTCAGTTATGCCGCGTTCTCATTTATGTTGCTTCCTTAAGTCGTTCATGCATCCAAGGCCGCATGGTGTTAAGTCGCGTAATGTTGTATTTTGTCAAGTTGCATGATATGTAATATGTTAAGTCGCATGATGTCGTTTGTTGTTAGGTCGGCTATTGTTAAGTCGTATGTTGTTATATCGTTACGTCGCGTAGTGTTCTTATGTCGTAGGTCGTTGATGTTATGGTGAATGTATTGTAACCTGTATCTCGTTAAGTCGCGTGTCACCTGTAATGTTAAGTCGTAGGTCGTCTATGTTGTTGCTAAGTCGCAGGTATGTGTTGTAAAATCTCTATAAATAGGGGTGTTGGTTGTTTGTAAAAAGTAGTTGATTTGAATAAATTTTGTTGAGAGCTTTGTGCCTCTTTAAAAATTGAAAGTTGAGTGTGAACTCCTTTCTCCATCTTCGGTTATTCGAGTGCGCTCGAATCGACGAATTTGAAGCCGATTCATGGAATCTCGTGCGCGAGATCAACATCGAAGAATCGTAGATCTTCTAACGCGGCATCATGCGCGATCAACATGTTGAAGATAGCTAGAATCCGGTATCTTGAGAGATCAACGGATTTGGGCACTTGGGTATCATCAATTCACCAGTTCATCTTTGTATCGTTCCATCATTTTGCTTCATTTGTTACTATCCGCTGCGTCAGTTTGGTATCAGAGCTTGCAGAGCTAAGTTGAAGCTAAGTAAGATCAAGGCCGAGTAAGATTCATATCAAAGCCGAGAGCTACGTAAGTTGAGCCGAGCTAAGTTCAAAACCGAGCTAATTCCTAGTGCAAAGCCGAATTAAGTCGAACCATATCAAAGTTAGATCGGAAAAGAGATTGTTTGGAGATCATGCCTCCGAGACGTGCTAATCGATTTCAAAATATTGAAGATGTATATAGAAGACAAGAAGCTGAGCAGATGGAGCAGCGTATCAATGAAATTAACTATAGCTATTTTAAACTATTTTAAATAACATCTATCTTATATTAAAACTATTTTAAACTTTATGAATATACTTAACTATAGCTAAAATACATAAGTAAATATACAGAATAATATTTCGGTATATATAAGATTTTACTATAATTTTATATTTAAATCTAAGTATAAATATTTAAAAGTTAAATATATTATAATTAAAAGATAGTTTAAAGCTAAGGATAATTTGATTTTGAAAATAAAGATTATTTTGAGGCTAAAGTATTTAAAACCAGGATAGATGTTTTTTATTCCTTTAAAAGGAAGGTCTTGAAATCATTTTGAAAACAAGACAATTTTTGTAAAAACATTTGAATAAAAGTTAACGGATACAAAACAATGTCCCACTAGATTTTTCGTAGGTTCCATCTTACTTAGTGTTTCATCCCTTTAACGGGCTCGAAGTGGATTACATTCCATGAATAAATTGGATTTTAAGATGCCAGTGCTTTTCTAGGAGTTTTAACAAAATTCCTAATTAAATTACTTAAAATCTTGAACTCTTGATATTCTTGATACTCTTGATACTCATGAGTCTTCAATCTTGATATCTTGAATTTCTATACTGTACAGTCTTCATTCTTGGTACCTGCATAGTTAAATCCTGCATATACATATATATCTAAACTATAATGTTAGTATTTATATTTTATAATCTTATTCTAAGGATGTTGTCATCAAAACCATCATCTCAAGGACTAACAGTCGAAACCCACTTCATCCATCCAGTTTTCTAAAAACTATTAAGTCCAAACCTATTTCCACCTATGTTGCTTCGAAAGGGGGTTCCGATAGAGTCATCAACCAAACTATTCGAAAGGAACATTTGAGGAGAAGCTATCCTTTCGACTGTGTTATCAAAGAGGTGCTTTTAACTATTTTTACCTACCCGAAGAGTTTAATCGACCTTCACTTGTTCGAAAGAAGGTTTCGAAGGAACCACTTGAACTTCAAACTTCACTTTGAGGTGTTGATAAGTTTTCTTGTTAACAATATATATATATATATATATATATATATATATATATATATATATATATATATCGGGATGATAAATATCTAAAATAATGCATGGGTCTTAAAGTAATTTTGATATAATACTTTTGGAATTTTAATATATTATACATTAAGTATAATTTACACATATTGAACTAATATAAATAACCAATTACATATATTATTACTATTATAAATTTTTATGTGTTAATTTTTTTTTTTTTTTTTTTTGACATTCAAGTGAACCGGATGTCAATTTATGTGGTTTCTCTCTAAATGCCTTATCTGAACTGGGCTACTTTTTAGGGTTATTAAAATAATATTTGTTTTAGTAAAATTATTTAAAATAATATTTTGGAAACTATTTAAATTATATAGTAAATATCATATTTAAGTATAATAATTATATATTTTTATGTTCGGATATTAATCATTCAAAGCAGTTCATTTTTTAAAAATTAGTTTAAAAGTAATATTTTATAATTTTCAATAATTTACATGTTAAATATTACATTCAAGTAATTCATACATATTTTACAAAATAAAAAATAAATACAAACATATTGTTATTTCGAATATTTATTTATTGTTTTTTATTTTTATTTTATAAAAAGAGTGATACTTTGTTCAAACATAGCACTCAATTTGATGTGTCAGGAGCTCGAACCTATGATATCTAAAACTTTTGTCTAAAGCGTCATACCTCTATCAACTTGAACTAGAGGTCATTGACATATTTTTAACATGATATTTTCTAACTATGAAACATTTAAAATAATAAATTCAGATTTGATAAAATATATATTAATATAATACCAAATTAATTCATATATGTTAAATATTTGTATATAATTGTATACCTCATCATTTTCAAATATTAAACTATTATCCTAATGAAATAATGGATACATATCATTCGTTATAACAATATACATGTAACGTAAACTATAATTCTGACAAAAACTTATGTATACTTTTCGGATGCGAATAACTTTATACATTTGTGTCCGTATCTGTTTTTTCTGATATTTAATATTGTATATTCATTAGGTTTTCACTTTCAACCCAGTGTGAACGGAATTTAGATTTTTGAGTATCCACTGGCAAACTTAATCAAGTCAACTATTTCTTTTTATCAGTTCTTGGAAGACAGCAAACTTTTTAGAACTTTCATTGTCTCTCACTTCTTAAATTAAACACGGATCATGTATTCAACTGAACGAAACTGGATAAGTAAGTTGCCAGTGATGCACGGTACTAATGACTTGTAATGAAAATGGGATGAGATAGAAGTGCCAACAGCTCCAGCAACAAGATAAGGACGAGAACGTATTATTTGACAATGATTTGGTTGTTTTTGTACTGACATTCAGTAATAAATTGATATACTAATTCATGTTAGGTGAGTTTTATAGCTGTCATGCTTGATGCATGTATATGACAAAGGAAAATCTAATGCGCAAGAATTTCTTTTTCCCTGGGTCTGTAAGAGATCATCTTGGAGATTAGTATCTTTCTGAAATAAAATGTATTTTCAAAAGGTCTTGTCTAAGGCTCGAACTTAGAACTGGTAAAACTCATTGGTTTATTTTAACACAGCATGTAGTCAGCCTATGCTATTATATTTATGGCATAACTCTCAATGTTACATATTTTGTGTTTCTTACATGGATATAATATATGTGCAGTCCACATTTTTCAATTTTATTTATTCTAAAAAATGGGATTTGACTGTTATGCATAACTTAAAAATAGTGCTGTTCATGTCAGTAACAAATAAAATTATTGTTTTTGCAGACCACCGTGGATATTCTACACTCATATTATCGATTTGGTTATAATTTATTATTTAAAGCTTTGTTCGTAACCATGTGTTGTTAATCAAGTAATGGCTGGAAAAGTAACATATCTTCTCTAAAGATTTGGATAGCAACATGCTGAGTGCGTGTCTACATTTCACACATACCTATGGTTAAAGGTTGATATTGACATCTTAGATTCAGTCATATATAACAAATCATGTTCAACTTTTATTTACTTGTTTCGACATATAGTGGCAGAATGGTAAAAGGTAACCAAGACTGTTCACGAATTCAAGTCCTGAACACAGTCTCTTTTAAAAGATAAACCTGATATCCACTGGCAACTTTTCCATACAATTGAACCGCATTCATATTGTAAAGGTTTTGCCTTTCCGTAATTATCAATATTTTTTTATTTTTCATATTTTTGAAATCGACATTTCAAAAACATTTTGCACTCAGCTTATTATTAGCAATAATGGCCCATTGATTATTCATGTTTGATTCTACCAATTTCCTCCATTTCTTATCTTTGGTTTTGTCAAATATCACTGAGTTTGTGTATCGTACATTTTGTACCTGCTGTTTAAGAATGTCTTGAACGCCATAAACTACCTTCTTGTTTCATTTTTGGTAACATTGTAGAAAAACATGAAAATAAACTTGTTCTAATATTCTGAAAAAACAATATTTTAAGAGGCATGTCCATGGATCAAACCCATAATTGAACACATTTGTTTATTTTTCATGACGCCAAATCTACATCCTGTTATTCTACTAAATGATGCTATTACAAAATCCTGTAACTTGATTGCTGAACAATTATCAGAAATATTTAGGAAAAATCATATACTTTCACATCGTGCTTTGAATTCGAGAACAGTTATTACAAGTATTTACGCAAAAGCATATACTTTCAAACATTAACATCTTCACAAATACATCTCAGTTTATTAACTGATAGATATGACTTATATATGTCATCATAAAACTATGTTGTGATCAATAATCACCACTCTTTATTGGAATAAAATCTCTAATACTATCTACCATGGCCTCAGCTTTGGCTGGATTAAATAGCTCAATTCCATGATATCCTTCCTCGTTCATTTTTGAAACAACAATTACTCCAACCTTTCTCAACATCTTTGCCAACATTCTAATTCTGTCAATCAAAGGATCATCTTCATATCCCCACACAAAACATTTAGGAAATACGTTTCTATTGATAACCTCCACACCATTCACTTTACTATACTCATGGTCTCTGTTGCTTCCGATAGGTAAACACAAATCCCACATAAGATCAGTCATTACTAATGGGACATAATTGTCATTAGCCATTCTCATCTCCGAACCTGTTCTCTCCTCCCCTCCGAAAAATGGTTGGTTCATAATAACACCCATTAATTTTAAGGTAGGCTCTAAGTTGAGAGTCGATGCCTGCAGAGCCAAGCGGTAAGCAATATTACCGCCTGAGCTACTTCCCATAATGAAGCAGCTTGAAAAATCAGCATGATCTTTTAACCATGGTTCTGCTTCATCATGGGACTTCAAAGCTTGATCTTTTAACCATAACAGTGCATCAAGTGAGTCATCATATGCAGCAGGAAGGCGGTGCTCAGGAGCAAGGCGGTGTTGAACAGTGAGAATGATAGCAGGCAAATCTGCTGCCATTCTAGCTGAGAAGTTACTTATAGGAGCGAGAGCAGGAGTGCATAAAATGAAGCCACCTCCGTGGAAGTATATTATAACTGGAAGTTTTTTGTTTTGATTTTCTGAGGATAATACAAATTTGGGGATAAAGACACGTATCGAGGTGTTATGGTTAGCGTTCAGTTGAACATCTTTTGATTCAACAGGCCATCTTTGCTGGTCTCCATTTGGAGGTGTGAATGGAATTGGGTAGTTCCTGGTCAAAGAACCATCAGGATTGATGGATATATATAAGAGTTTGCATGTTTCATCAATATTAGGGGTGAGATTCGTGAGACTAGGCATGATACCTCTTTTGCTTGTATGAATGAACTAAAGATTGCGATATTGGTAATGGAATGAGGCAATCTGTTTGGTTAGTGAGGCTACTTATAGTGCTTAATGCAACGTGGAGAGTCTTTAAGTATATCCAGTATGTACACGTTTGTGTATGTACTATGTAGACTATGTACATTTGTTTACTAGGTTTTAGATGCGGACAGGTAGTCAAATGTTAGTGATAAGAATTGTTATACTATTCAATCTTCTTTCTTTAGCGAAGTGGCAAGTTCTGTCAAAGTATATTATTGTTTATTCTAAATCAACAAATTTTTTGCTGTATTGTTTCTGCAAATCAACAAATTTTGTAGCTGTGGACCTAAATGCACATATTCTCCGGAGTTTCAAGACTGTTGCATGTCCCTTCCTTTCCTCATCCCCCAACACCCATCCACCACACCCCCCCCCCCCAAACACCCCCCCCCCCCCCCCACCGGAAAAAAAAAAAAACCCTGCCGCTCTCTCTTTATATATGTACGCGCACGCGTATGTACAAGAATGCATGTGTACAAAATCTTCTTCATTATGGATATCTGCCAAGTACTCGCTGGCTGACCTTTCGTTAAAATTTTGAAGTGGAATTCCTTTTCTGTGCATGTCCTACTGGACTTGATTTAAAAGCCATAATATCTTCTCTAAAGTTTTTGAGTGTGATGGGTTTGTATTAGTCATAGTTATTTATTTGTCCTTTTCAGGTAGAATGACGACTCAAGTTAGGTATGCATGAACCAAATGTTGAACATTTAAGTATATTGGCTTATCCTTGTTTGTAAGTTTATTTAATTAAAGTATTCTTTTGTTCTTGAAATATTACGTGCTAGAGATTCATTTTCATGTTGGACAAGGAAATTATCACATTTTCGATGCTGAGATAGTTCTTGTTATTTGCGCATCATTAGTATTTTTGAATTTGATCGTCGTTATGAGTTTGTTTGGAATTTGTCAAGGCCACACAATCCCAATTTGACATTACCAGGACTATACAAGCATGCTTCTCGTGAGTTCATTACTTCCTTGTTTATATATGTAAACTGTATGTGAGTGAAATAGTTGAAAATAGTTTGTCCTTCTATATTTTTAACACACAAAAGCATGCTAC
Source organism: Allium cepa (assembly GCA_030765085.1). Taxonomy (NCBI): domain Eukaryota; kingdom Viridiplantae; phylum Streptophyta; class Magnoliopsida; order Asparagales; family Amaryllidaceae; genus Allium; species Allium cepa. The sequence continues at coordinate 23,120,557 of CM060938.1, read as the reverse complement.
TCGAGAGTTCATTACTTCCTTATTTATATATTCGTTCTATATTTCTACACACAAAAAAGCATGCCACTCGCGAGTTCATTACTTCCTTATTTATATACTCGTTCTATATTTCTACACACACAAAAGCATGCCACTCGCGAGTTCATTACTTCCTTACTTATATATGTGCGCGCGCAAATCAATTATCAATTTTATACATCAATTCCCAATTTTCAAAACCCCACAGGATGGCATGCATACTGCTATGATGTGAAGTTGGATCATGAGGTTTCACTAGTTCAGAGGAATGTTTTAGAAATTTTTTTTTTTTTTTTTAGAAAAAAAAAACTTCAGCTTTTTCAATTTATAGAAAAAAGCCTTGGAATTTATGAAAATTCAGAGCATACAGTCATTTTTAAGCATTCTTTAAAGAGGTTTTTAGGCAGAAGAAAAAAGTTAAGAAAAAAATTAGCTTTAAGGACAAGAAGTTTACTTTTTAGGCTGAAGGACACTTTTTAGTGTAAACAGAAAATGATAGCTGTAACTATCATTCTGTGATTTACAATAGAAAGTGTTCCTCAGCCTAAAAAGCAAACTTATTATTTCTGCGACTAATTTTTTTGCAACTTCTTTCTTGTGCCTATTTTCCTGTTATTTTAAAATGCAACATTAAAAGTGTTGAGTTATGTGAGTAAAATGACATTTAAAATAAAAATAAATGTTAATAATGATAAAGAGTTTATAATAATGTGTTTTTATCCAATGTAATTGCTTTTACTTTATGTTGATGCAACAATTACCGTATACGCTGCAACAATTTGTCAATACTTCAGTTTATCGCATTATTGTAAAACGATGTGCAAAATGATTTTATTTTGTATGTTTTTGCTAAAATTACTTAAGCTATAGTTATAAAAATATTGTATTTCACGTAATTAAATGGCATAAACATATTACATATTCGAAATTCTATTACTCTTGTTTTTTTATTTGTTGCATCGAACATTGCATATTAAACCATGCAAGCTACTTGATTCGTCGTTTTTTCATTTGATTCGATATTTTTTTGGTTTGGAATTTTGATTTAAATTGCTAATTTTGTGTTATGGTGAATTTGTTTGTTATTTTATTTTTGTGATCTTAATTTATAACATTACGGAGTTGTTTATTAAACTATTAATAAAGATATATATATTTCGACTCGTGCAATGCACGTGCATATAAATTCTTTATTAGACTATTAAATTTGAAAGTTCTATGTACGTAGTTTGATAAAAATAAACTGAAAAAGATAAAGAAAAATGTAATTTTTTATCAAAATAAGGTTTGAACTTGTAATATTGATTCTGTTTAAAATTCCCATTTAAAAATGAATGTTAATATTTGTTCGTAGCAAGATCCAAATTCATGACATTTTGTTTGCATGAAAAGACTTTTTTTAAATTTCACGGTCGGACCAAAAGATTGTAATTTTATTTTAACTGTTAATAAATATTAATAAAGATTTGTATATTGATTGATTTATATAGGAAGATCCTGCATTATATATTCTAAATAGCCATATATATTTGACTCATTCTCTAAAGTCTAATTATAATTACATTTGAATAGTCTAAAGTAAGTGTAGAGAGATTTTATCTCCTACTTTATTGAGAAGATCATATGAAATAACAATTTAATATTTTAAAAGGTATATGCATAAGTGTTTTGAAAAGTTCAAAGTCTGACCAAAAATTCGCGCTTCCAAGTCAACTATTAATAAACATATAAAAAGTAAGAATGGTTTTTTCCTGCTATGATTGTAACGACCCATAATTTCTGTCATTTGAAATTCGTATGTTTAATTGATTTTAAATATTAACAAGTGAAATTTGTAAGTCGAATAAATTTTTATTTCAAATATCTAGACTTAATTGGATAATTAAATCGATAATTTAATATTTCAAATTACAGAAATAATTGGGAATTGAGTTTAATGTGATTAAAATTGATTTGTAAAGTTGTATTTAATCATATTAGAGTTAGAATGATGTTATAGAACTTTTAAAATTGAATTAAAAGTCAAACTGTAGAAATTGAATATTTTAATATTTAATTGACGAGTAAAAATAATCATTTTTCAAACAGTCTCGGATTTCATCGAAACTAGTTTCATTAGATCCGTAATGTTAAATTTTTGTAAGATTTCAAATTTCGTGTCAATCGGATTTACGGTTTGTCCGGGGCAAGCTAAAACGCGTTGAAATCAGTTTAAGCGAATTTTAAATTTAAATAGTCGATTTGAAAACCTATCTTTCAAATATGATCGAATTGGCTTCCGATATATATTCGATTGCGTTCGGAATAGGGGTAAAACATTATAAACGCTAGGCCGCACGTTTCATTTGGAGTTCGGAAAATTTCGGGATGAATAGTGTTTCGATATTTCCTATAAAAGCACCTCTATCATTTCATTTTTCACAAACCTAACTCCCTAGGGTTTTGTTTCACAGCCGCCACCCTATCAATTAATGGCCAGAAAATCGCCTCTTTCTCCTTCATTTTTCTCCAAATCCACAAACTAATTTCAAAAACTTTCAACTACAAGAATCGAGAGCACATTGAGCACTACATTTTGAACGGTTATGATCAAAAATTTCGTGAAGAATCAACGGCAATTTGAGCTTCAAGTGCCGACGTTCGTGCACGTTTTTCTATGCGCAGGGGGGTCGAGCTCGTCGTGGTTCCAGCCGAAGGTGGAGCTTGCTTCGAGCTTCCGAATGGCGCAATCTGATCGAGTTCTCGATGATCGTGCGTGTCGCGGCCATCAACTTTTGTTCGCGCGCCTATGGGTTTCGTTGCCTGGAGGTTAACGTGAGTGAGGAAGAAAGAAGGGGGCGGTCATGATCTGATGGTAACAAAATCAACGGCCTTGTGTTGGCAGAGGTAACCCGGCCTTGTGTTGGCAGAGATCCGGTTAGGTTCTCGAGGCATCACTCCAGAGGCATACCCATGTGGCAATGGAAAGTTCCTTGGCCTGACCATTTGTTGGAAAATCCAAAGAAATAATACTAGCCCTGTACAGTTTTAGTTGTATAATCTGCCATGGAATGTGGCGGTAGCCTGCTATTGAAAATGGTAGCTATAGTAGGCATACGATAATGGTCGTATGTTGGCTAAGATTTGTGTTATACTTTCGAAAGGTTTCCACTTTGCACTTATAGTAATAATATCAAAGAAATTTTTCTGCGTATCAAGCATGTTTGACTATCATAAGGAGAAATCTCCTCCGATTCTGCGTTTGCATTGTGTGTGTGTGCGGGAGGCCTTATGGTAGTTACATTTTCTAAAAGCATTGCGGATCTATTTTAAAATATTTTTTTATTTGTTTTAATTTAAAATAACCGTTTTAAGTTCTCACACCAGTCCCATGACTGGCCTGGAGTTTATTATTCCCTTTCTAAACTCTGGATGCCCACCAATTTCCACACAGGCAGTTTAGAGTCAGGTTATCAGGTCATTCTGGAATTCAGGAGTTGATGTAGAGATTTGGAGGCAAGCTGGATGGCATGGCGTATCAACTTGTATATAGTATTTATTTTCCGTTGTTTGTTGTTATAAACTCTAATAATGTAATGTAATGTGATGTAATGTAATAACTGATATAGTTATTTTGTTTCAAAGATTATTCATTTATATATTATATGTTGTTCTGCTGCGAATTGTGAGATTCTGATATTGTTTTTGTTGCTTCTTCTTTCTTTCTTCTTCTACCTCTTCTTCTTTAACCCTAACAATTCGGTTTTCCGGCCTTCGATTTCTCGGCAGTTGATACAGTGGACGTATTAATGTTGATTTTCGAAAGTCGAAAAAAGCCGTATGTTACAATGTGGTATCAGAGCATTTGGTTAAGCGACAACCTTGCCTCTGTTGGGAATTACTCATTAGAGATAAAGTCAGTAGTACTCTAGAATGAGTGTGAGTGTAATAATAGATATGAGCGCGTATTTGTTAGTGAATATAAAATTGTTTTGTATTGTGTTGACTTATCGGTTGATTGTTTATAGATTCTGGCCGGTGCAGTCTAGCTAACTGTATCGATAGGAGTTTCTAAACTCTTAAACAAGATAAACCAACACGGTATTGTTTTAAAATAAGGCAAATGAAATAATCTTACCCAGATTATTTCGTAAATAAAAGGAATGATTTTTCGAAAATTATTATAGTTGCTTGGTTGTTAGGAAGTGATAATATTAAATTATTATCATCGATTACTGAATAAGAAATTGAAATCATAATCAAAAGCTGAGAAATAAATCCATATACAAATGAGATTTGTAAGTATAAATTGTAAATGTGATTCATAATTTGAAATGGAATTTTAGAGTAATATTTGAAAACAAATTTAAAGAATTTGAAATTTTAAGATTTGGGAAATTTAAATTCTTTGGAGTTTGAAAATGATTTTCAATGGTTTTGGAAAATTGTTTTGAAAGGAAGAAAGCACTAAACTCTTTTCGGTCGTTGGAAAATAATTCTGATAATGATCGCGACATCATCGGTGTTCATTTTCGAGTTTCCATGAGAGGAATTACTGTCGAATTATAATTAAATGGAAGTTGTTTGTGAAATTGAGTTTGGTTTTGGAAATTCAAAAGATAATTTGAATAGATTTCAAAAATAATTTGGAAAGATTGAAAAGACTCTGAAATATTATATAAAATGTTTATGGAATAATAAATAAGTTTGGATGACTTAGGAAATTCAGATTTAACTGAAATTGACTTGAGTTAATTGGAATAAAGGTGAATTTTAGAAGTCTAATAGACTAAATGATTGGAATACAATTATTAAGTTGGAAAATAAATTGGGAATGAATAAATAAAATTGCAAGTGCAAGAAAATGAAATTGAATGTTAAAATTCATTTCGAATTTGTAAGTAAAGAACTGGAATTGGAATTGAATTTGACTTTGGTAAAAGTTAAATAGAATTTACTTTAGAACTGGAATCTGAATTGGATTTATAAGGGGAAATTTAAGTTAAGTTAAACAAATGATGTTTGAAATGGAATATAACTTAAGTAATGATGAATGAAGTTGATTTTGGTATCGAAGTAAAATAATAAAGTGAATTAAATGGATGTGGACTTGAGTTATGTAATGAAATTCAACTTTTATGATTAAATGAATTAGCAATTGAATTGAATATTAATCAATCGAATGTAAAAGAATTGATATAGAATAATGGATGTAAGTATTAATTCATTAAAAACTAGAAAATTGGAAATTGAATAATTGAATGGAAGTCAATTTAGATATCAACCAATTGGAATTAAAAGTGTTAAACCAAATTGAATGTAAATTTAATAATTTGGTTATGCTGGTTATGATTTGCTTATTATATGATTGTTAGTTGATTGTATATAATTTATTAAGTGTTAATGAAATTGAATTGATAAATGGAAAGCTATGTAATTGAATTTGAATTGAAAGTGAACTAATGTGAATTGGTAGTAAGCAATTAAAATTTGTATCGAAACCTTATAAATGCTTATGGGAATTATTTTGATTGCATTGCTTATGAAATGAAAACTATGTGTTTTCTATTGAAATTTAGTGAAATGTAAATGAATTTCCTATATATGTCACTTACATGTTTAAATTGAGTAAGTACAGGTACCGGGGATGTAGTTGGCCGGATTTGGTCACACTAGAATGCTAATAAATCACTGCTTTACTTAAAAATGCTAAAAAGGTACGCCTACGCAATAAAAATAGGAAATATGAGCTGTTTTTCGACCGTGTGGGTCGATGTATATATATATATTTATATCTATTGTGATATTGCAAAAGCTCCTCCGTATAAAGGAGACTCTGCCAAAATTTTCCGTAAATTTTGGAAGTCAAAATTTTTTTGATAATTTTTGGAAAATTTTTGTTAACGAAAAGTCATTTCTAATTGAAATGAAAAAGTAGGAAAAAACTAGAAAAGTGTAACCATCGGATTTTGGAAAAGTTAAAATGTTTAAATGAATTTGAAATTTAATTTGAACAAATGGTTTTGAAAAATTAATGGATTTTGTAACTTTTTCTTAATTGGCAATTTCGAGGACGAAATTCTTTTAAGGGGGGAAGTTTGTAACGACCCAGAATTTCTATCATTTGAAATTCGTATATTTAATTGATTTTAAATATTAACAAGTAAAATTTGTAAGTCGAATAAATTTTTATTTCAAATATCTAGACTTAATTGGATAATTAAATCGATAATTTAATATTTGAAATTACAGAAATAATTGGGAATTGGGTTTAATGTGATTAAAATTGATTTGTAAAGTTGTATTTAATCATATTGGAGTTAGAATGATGTTATAGAACTTTTAAAATTGAATTAAAAGTCAAACTGTAGAAATTGAATGTTTTAATATTTAATTGACGAGTAAAAATAGACATTTTTCAAACAGCCTCGGATTTCGACGAAACTAGTTTCATTGGATCCGTAATGTTAAATTTTTGTAAGATTTCAAATTTCGTGCAATCGGATTTACGGTTTGTCCGGGGCAAGCTAAAACGCACTAAAATCGGTTTAAGTGAATTTTAAATTTAAATAGTCGATTTGAAAACCTATCTTTCAAATATGATCGAATTGCCTCCCGATATATATTCCATTGCGTTCGAAATAGGGGTAAAACATTATAAATGTCAGGCGGCACGTTTCGTTTGGAGCTCGGAAAATTTCGGGATGAATAGTGTTTCGATATTTTCTATAAAAGCACCTCTATCATTTCATTTTTCACAAACCTAACACCCCTAGGGTTTTGTTTCATAGCCGCCACCCTATCAATTAATAGCCCGAAAATCGCCTCTTTCTCCTTCGTTGTTCTCCAAATCCACAAACTAATTTCAAAAACTTTCAACTGCAAGAATCGAGAGCACGTTGATCACTACGTTTTAAACGGTTATGATCGAAAATTTCGCAAAGAATCAACGGCAATTTGAGCTTGAATTGCTGACTTTCGTGCATGTTTTTCTATGCGCAGGGGGACTGAGCTCGTCGTGGTTCCAGCCAAAGGTGGAGCTTGCTTCGAGCTTTCGAATGGCGCAATCTGATCGAGTTCTCGATGATCGTGCGTGTCGCGGCCATCAACTTTTGTTCGCGTGCCTATGGGTTTCGTTTCCTGGAGGTTAACGTGGGTGAGGAATAAAGAAGGGGGTGGTCACAATCTGATGGTAAGAAAATCAACGGCCCAGATGGATAGAAGGTTTAAACAAATAAAAATAAATGTTGAAATTTTATTATATATAATTCGTTTAAACTTTAAAACGTCGTAACTTGTTCATCTGAGGTCAAAAATTGACGAAACGACTTGCGTTGGAATCGTATTGTTGAGCGTTACGCGATGGAGCTGGATTGGAGTTGATTGAAGCTAGTAAGAATTTTGGGTAAAATTAAACGCATGTTTAATTTTATTCGAAATAAAACACTGCAACTATATTTGAAGCAAGGTGAGAACTTCTCACTCAATCGAATTTGTTTCGATTTAAATTTTAAATAGTTAAATTTAAAATTGCTTGATTGTGTTGATTTTATACTTGGATGATAAATTGATATTTGTTGTATTGAAATAGACCCTATACGTCGTATATTAAGCGGAAGTTATTATATTAAACACATATACCGCGATATTCCACCTTGATGTGGAATTGGTATTATATATGTACTTGGAGTTAATTTTTCGCATTATATAGCGGATGAGACCCTATAGCGCCGCATAATAGCGGATAATATTTTATATAAACCCATGTACCGCGATATTCCGTCTTGAAACGGGATTGGTATAGTGCTAACATCTGTGGATGTAGGGAAACAGGTTGGAGGGATCCAACTGGATTCCTCAACAGTATGTATTTATTTACAGATATTTGCGATATATTCTTTTATCATATTGATATATGATGTTTGAATGCCGTGGTTGATGTATTGGTGTTGTTGCAGCATTGGGCCTATTTTTGGAGTTTTAAAAATGTTAAAGTAACGATTTCGAATTTAAAAGGATTTTCAAGTGAATTTTGAAAGTATACATTTTATTGAATTTTGGAATGATTCATTTTAAATAAATAAATGTTATAATTTTTATGTTATAAAAGTTATGATTTTTGTGAAATATAACCGAAATGTGATTTTTGAAATAAGTAGTTGATTATTTTGTAAAATGGTTTAAATTGGGATTTTTGAATTATTATAAACGGTTTATATAAAAGATTTATAAATATTGATATTTTATAAATTAAAATATTGGAATTATAAAACGAATTTTTATAAGTGTTAAAATGAAGTATAAATGGATTTCATAAGTGGATGAAATTTATAGATTTATAAATTGTGAAGTTATAAAATGAATAGATTTTGTAAAATAAAAGATTTATAAGTAATTAACTTATAAATTGGATTTTGGCATTTAAATGAGATATAAATAGAATTTATTAATTTAGGGATTTTATAAGTTGAAGTTTTTATAAAATATATATATATATATATATATATATATATAAGTGTGAATTTATAAACGTTGTTTTATAAATCCGAAACCAATTGAATTTGATCAGTAAATATGAAAGCTTATTAAAGGAGATATATCCACGATTTTGGACAGTGGATAATCCTTTAAATTAAATATGTAGAAGTGTTGAATTTGGTAAACGATTTATATTCACGATTTTGGACGGTGAATAATATATTAAAGAAATGTTTTAGGAAGTGATCTTTTAAATAGAATTAAAGCGATTTGAAGTTATTTTAAAATGTGTTAAGGATCGAAACCATAGATTTCAACATTCATTGTTGAAATAGACGTTTTCAAGAAATAAGGAAAAGATGGACTATAACACTGTTGTTATAGTAAATAATTTTCGAAAGGAAATGTTTGTATAGTATTGGGATTTATATATCTATCGTATTTTCGAATCCCTATGCTATTGATTTTGGGTTGTCGTAACGATGTTTTGCGCAACATTCGTTTTGACCCAAATAAATGTGTTTAAAGAGAATGTTTTCTTAAAGAATAAAATATATACTTAATCGTGTTTTAAGTATATTGAATATTTTCTAAGTATTAAAAATAAATAGATTTGTGAATTACTTATTTTTAAATAAGTATTTGGAAATATTTTCCAATGTAGAAATTGAAATGGTTTAGAGAATATATATTTTTAAAGATAAATTGAAGTGAATATTGGGCAAGTTATTTAATTTATGGAAGATTAATAAAAGGGCCAAGTGATTGTTATGGTGCCGAATGTTTGTGAATGTTAATTGATAGTTAAATAACCGACTATCAGTATTTACCTTTAAATGGGTATTTGTTGTGATTTTCTTGAATTTGAATGCTACACTTATTTTAAAATAAGCGCTCGTTATTCGGTTTAGCCGAGAGAGGACCTTTGGGTCATGAATCCCATTCCGAATAGTGATATGTCGTAATGGATAGCATTTGAAGACCGGTGTTGAAGATTAGATATTTTCGAAAATGGAAGGATTATCGTCGAATGTCTCTGCATCGGCTGATCTCCGATATAGAGATTTTATCACCCTTTGTGATGGGAATTCCGGATGTGATTAGTGAATATCTGGATTGCAAGGGCTTATTTTGGAAGTGCATTCGGTTCCGTTCGATCCCGGAACGGACTTGTATGGATGTGTATCAGACGTTACAATTTGAGATGTAAAGCTGGTTTCTATCAAATACATTTCTGTTGGTGGCGGAGAATTTATCCTCTTAGCGTAACACCCTTCTCTGAGACGTACGAGCTCACAGGTTATGTAGTTGATGGTTACCAGTGATCATTCCAAATTTTGTAATGTGGCATACGAAGTGTTGCTGATCATTTGTTGATCAAAGCATAGCTTTTGTGAAAAGCGTAGCTTTGTGGACGAGACTTCGTCGGACCTCACAACTCGGTAATGGTAAAAATAGAAAAGATGCAGCAAGGTTATAGGGAGTCGCGCCCCTTAGGGTATGTGCATTTCCTTCTGGATAGAAGTGGTATCATAGTATGGATCCCAGATACTTAACTTATGTGACTGTCGCAAATATATATGACTTTGTGATTATTGTTGGTTGAGGATCTTCGAATAAAGGTTGTTTACAACCGGGGGATGGCATACTCGTGTCAGTAGTTACCTACTTTTGCAGAGGTAACCCGGCCTTGTGTTGGCAGAGATCTGGTTAGGTTCTCGGGGCGTCTCTCCAGAGGCGTACCCATGTGGCAATGGGAAGTTCGTTGGCCTGACCATTTGTTGGAAAATCCAAAGAAACGATACGAGCCCTGTACAGTTTTAGTTGTATAACCTGCCATGGAATATGGCGGTAACCTGCTATTGAACATGATAGCTATAGTAGGCATACGATAATGGTCGTATATTGGCTAAGATTTATATTATACTTTCGAAAGGTTTCCACTTTGCACTTATAGTAATAATATCAAAGAAATGTTTCTACGTATCAAGCATGTTTGACTATCATAAGGAGAAATCTCCTCTGATTCTGCGTTTGCATTGTGTGTGTATGCGGGAGGCCTTATGGTAGTTACATTTTCTAAAAGCATTGCAGATCTATTTTAAAATATTTCTTTGTTTGTTTTAATTTAAAATAACCGTTTTAAGTTCTCACACCAGTCGCATGACTGACCTGGAGTTTATTGTTCCCTTCCTAAACTCTGGGTGCCCACCAATTTCCAAACGTGCAGTCTAGAGTCAGGTTATCAGGTCATTCTGGAATTCAGGAGTTGCTGTAGAGATCTGGAGGCAAGCTGGATGGTATGGCATATCAACTTGTACATAGTATTTCTTTTACCGTTGTTTGTTGTTGTAAACTCTGATAATGTAATGTAATGTAATAGCTGATACTGTTCTTTTGTTTTAAAGATTATTTGTTTATATATTATATGTTGTTCCGCTGCGAATTGTGAGATTCTGATATTGTTTCTGTTGCTTCTTCTTTCTTTCTTCTTCTACCTCTTCTTCTTTAACCCTAACAATTCGGTTTTCCGACCTTCGATTTCTCGGCAGTTGATACAGTGGACGTATTAATGTTGATTTTCAAAAGTCGGTAAAAGCCGTATGTTACAATGATGAACTAGAATTGGCTCGTGCTTCATACACAGGTTGTTTATATTATTGTATAGGAAAGCAAGGGCATTTTTGAAATTTTAAAATGATGTCGAGTAAATTAATTCAACAAAATTTCTTTATTAGTAGTAGAGATAATAAGGGTGTTTTTCAAAAAAAAATATTTGCTTTTATCCGCCGTCAAAGCACAATTAGTATACACTACAAGAACGGCACCAGATAGCGACGGCTTTTAGCCGTCGCCGGCCGTCGTTAGCCGTCGCTAGCCGACGCTAAAGGCCGTCGCTATATTGGTCGTCGTCCAATAGTATAGCGACGACTTTAGCGACGGCTCCGTCACATAAATAGCGACGGCTCGCGACTGCAAATGTGCCATGTGGAAATATTTTCAACGTCTAAATGACGTCGCCAGCCGTAGCTAGCCATCGCTAACCTGAACCAATCGTCGCTAGCCGTCCTAGCCGTCGCTAACCTGGGTAAATTTCTGTGCACCTGCATAGCCCATATACACTTCAACCAATCTGAACCAAACAACCGCTATACACTATATTCATCAACTATAACCATCATATATCCATCATATAACATCACTATACATTCAAACAATATAAAATCCAACCAAATCTCATTTTAAAATCCAACCAAATCTCATTTTCAAATTCCAACCAAATCCATTAACCAGAATATGTACATAGTAAACCGAAATTTCTACATAATATCCCGACATATATATACATAATATCCAACCAAATCAATCAACTAGAAGTCATCAAAATATATACATAATATCCTGAAATATATATACACCAAACCAACCAAAGTGTGTATATACCAAACTATAATCAAACAAACATACCTACTCCTAGCCATCGCTGCCGTCCTCTCCAGGTATCCTCTCATGCTGTTGCAAATAAGCCGCAATTCGCTCATCCAGCTGTTGCTCAAAGAAACTCTTCCTCCAATCATTTATTTCTTCCACTGTCGCCCTCAACTGAGCAATCTTCGCCTCTTGCTGCGACCTTCTGTATGCACTCTGCATTCTCATCGTCTGTAAAATAATTCATAATTATTTATATATTAGTATATATATATAATATTATTAAAATTATTTAACTATTCATATGCATAAGTAAATTTATATATTAGTACATGTCAAAATTTACCTTCATATTTTCATAGCTATACCGTCGACTGGTCCAAGAAGGCGGGTCAATAATAGCATCCCAAATATGGTTCTCCTCCTCTAACGTAAGCTCTTCCCGACCAGTGGACTGTGCTACACGAACCCACTCTGCTTCATACCTCTCCTGCGATTACAAACAATTGTTTTACACAATAAAAACCGAATTTCAAAATTTTGAAAGACAAAATATTGTTATTAACAGTAAATTAATTTACCATCACGGATTGTGATTTGTCATCCGTCCACTCGTATGAAACATTGCCCTCTTCGTCAGTCCTCTCCACGGCATGTGTGGCCTTGAACAGCTCGGCCACAGTGGGCTCGCGGTTGTATCTCGCGGTCTGAAAATATATAAATATTATTGCTAATATGATTATAAAATATTGTAATAAAATGTAAACACGGTTTATAAGTTTAACTACCAGCTCTCTCTTGTGCTCCTGAAAGGATTTGGAGCCACCACGGTGCAATGCAGGATTTTTATTCCTGTTTGCCCGGTTCCACGCAGATAACTCCTCCAAATTAAGATAAATTATCATGTATATATCTTGCGAGATTTATATTAGACTTAAATAACAAAGAAAACATATTTTACTTACTTTTACCGCCAGACTGTTCCAAAGCTGAAGAAATTCATTCCATACACCCTCACCCATCCAGTTCGGCTTTTTCCCTGCATTCTTAGCCTTGGACAATGTATCCCTGTAATTTTTCCTCATTCGTTTGTTCCAGTGATTTAAAAAAATGTCCAAGTCATCAGGGTCAATGCAGACTGGAGCCTGTAAATTAAAATTATTTTAAGTTATATAGATTATATTAATTTACAACTGAAATTCAAACTACTACTTACAAGTAAATCCGCCTGTATAGCGTTCTTGACATGAGGGTGGATGTCGTCCCAGCGAGGCCAACAACCATCCATCCGGCTCTGAAATGCCTTTCTCGAAACCTGTAAAATATAATATGATGGTTCCACCTCAAAGTCACTACAAAAGTTATGATATACATGTTTAGTGGATTTTAAAACTTATACTTTAAATAAAATTGATACTTACCAAGCACTTCTAGGAACAACTTCTGCAATCGGACGCAAGTCCGGTGCAGTGCCACTACCACCTGCACCGGGAGATGGGGATGGCGTGCCGCCACCACCTACACTCTGTCTCCTGCCAGACATATCAGCTATAAAAAAACAATATCATCAGAGAACAATTATAGAAATTCACTACTACATAGCATGTTTCAGTCACTTACACAGAAACAATTATAAAAAATTACTAGTACAAAACATGGATAAAAATTATATAAATAATCATCACAGAAGCATAATAGAAATTCACTACTACATAGCATGTTTCAATCACTTTCACAGAACAATTATAAAAATTTACTAGTACAAAACATGGATCAAAATTATATAAATAATCATCAGAGAACCATAACAGAAATTCACTACTACATAGCATGTTTCAATCACTTTCACAGAACAATTATAAAAATTTACTAGTACAAAACATGGATAAAAATTAACTAAATGATCATCATAGAACAATTACAGAAATTTACTATTACATCGCATGTTTCAATAACTATCATATAACAATTATATCAATAACGATTAGTCTTCATCGTTTTCTGATTCAGATTCATCCTCGTATTCTATCTCATTTTCTTCGGTACTTTCGAATGCATCAAATAGGACGTTCGATTCATCATTCAAAGGCCCTACATCAATATCATCGGTTATTATTATTTCTGTATTTGATTCAAGATTGGCTTGATATGCTGCTTCATCTGGATATTATTTCCTTCAAACGTAAACCTTGGTTTCGTTTTGAAAACAGTGGACCAATCCGCTTTATCTCTTTTCAAAGATGGATACGGAGCAAAATAAACTTGTAACGCTTGCTTGGCTAATACAAAAGGATCGTACTTATAGTAGTGTGATGTATGCCTTATTTCAATAAGTTTGTACTCTTTATGCACGTTGATTCCGGAACCAGGAACATTACTAAACCAATTGCACTTAAATAAAAAAAAACTTTTCTAAAGGTTCAACATAATATTTCAATTCTAGAATCTGTGTTAAGATGCCGTAAAAATCTTTTAAATGCTCATATGGATCATCACTGCCTTTGACAAATACCCCGCTGTTATATGTTAATTTTTCAGCACCGTAATCTTTTATGTTGAACTTAAACCCGTTGACGAAGAATATTGGATAAGTCTTCACATTTCTTTTTGGTCCAATCGCAAGATGTCTTAAGCCTTTATCAACGACACAGTTTCTCGGCTCATAAACGTAGTTCAAAAACCATTTGGCAGATTCTTTACTGAGATCGCCAGATGGATATTGTGATTCGTAGATACTGCATATATGTAATATGTGTTACTATTATTATGTACGTACAAGTAAATTACAAGTGAATTAATTATTACCTGACAAATGGTGCGACTTCGACACAATTTAAAAGAACATACGTGTGCGCTACATGGTGGTCTCAATCGTCCAACCATATTTCCACACATTTTCCACCAGGTCTACCATGTTGTCTAAAAACAGATAACATTGTTTGAGAAGAATTTTGTTCAACGACTTCCTCATTTCGAGGAACAGTTACAAATGATAAGTTCACATCGTCCTTAAAGTAGCGAGAGAAAAAAAATGAGGCTTCTTCTTCAAGATACGATTTTCATATCGAACCCTCAACTTGGGCTTTTTGTTGAATCTTCTTCTTCGGATGATTCAAGTACCTATTAAGATATTTATTACATATTTAGATATACAAATTTGAATTTGAAATTGACATGAACATTGCACATGTTAATTTACCTCTCAAATGGATACATCCATCCATATTGCACAGGACCTCGAAGAAATGCTTCAGATGGAAGATGAATACGTAAATGCTCCATTACGTTAAAGAAACCAGGAGGAAGTATTTTCTCCAGTTTGCATAGAAATATGGGTATTTCTACTTCAAGTTTACTTATACGATCCATCTTTAATGTTGTTGAACAAAGCTGTTTATAAAACAAACATAACTCTGTTATGACATTCCATACTTTTACGGGTAACAGTTCTTTGAAAGCCACGGGGAGTAAATATTCCATCATGATATGACAATCGTGACTTTTCATTCCACTCAGTTTACTATTTTTGAAGTCAACACATCTACGAAGATTTGAAGAAATCCCATTGGGAAATCTTAATTCTTCCACCCACTTTAGCACGAGTTTTACTTGCTTATTGTCTAGCTCATAACATGCTTTCGATTTTTTATTGTCATTAGGCTTCATATGAAGTTCTGGGCGCTTACAATAGTTTGCTATATCAAGCCTCGAATTCAAATCGTTCTTGGTTTTGCCCTTTACATTCAAAATTGTATTAAACAAATTATCAACACATTCTTTTCGTTGTGCATCACGTCAATATTATGTCGGAGTAAGAGATCTTTCCAATATGGTAACTCCCAAAATATACTTTGTTTGCACCAATTATGAATGTCAGACTTTCGTGGGATTTCAGTCTGGACTCCAGTTTCGTGTATCTTTGGATTGTCTCTTACAATTTCGTGTATTTCCTCGTCTGACCAAACCTTGGGTGGTTTCAGATTCTCTTCTCTGTTAGCTATGAAAATTTTCTTATCTCTTCTAAAAGTATGATTGGGATGAAGAAAACACCGATGACAATCAAACCACGAAATTTCTACCCATATCGTAACGAAAATGCACGTATTTTTTCCATACAATAAGGGCATGCTAGACTACCGGCCTACTCCAACCAGAAAGCATCCCATATGCAGGAAAATCATTAATCGTCCATAACAAAGAAGCGAATAACCGAAAAAAATTCGTTGATACATCGTAAGTTTCGACTCCTTCATTCCACAGTTTCTTCAACTCTTCGATCAATGGTTGTAAGTAAACATCAATTCCTTGGGTTGGATCATGAGGGCCGGGAACGACAGTGGTGAGAAACATATATGGTGTTTTCATACACATTCATGGAGGTATATTATACGAAGTAACGATAATTGGGCAAGATGAATATTTACTACCATACTGCGAAAATGGTGAAAATCCATCCGTACATAAACCAAGTCCGACATTACGGCTTTCCGCAGCAAATGCGAGATAAGTCTTATCGAAATGTTTCCATGCTTCACCGTCGGATGGATGTATCAAAGTTCCTTCTTCCGCTGTTCTCACACTATGCCATCGTGTTTGCACAAAAATGGCTAAACACCTCCAAGTCGTATGATTTAGTTGATTTTAAGTTGTTCTTAGTGATTTGGGTGATTCATGCAAATATGTAAAAAGCAGGGACTAAATTGTAAAAGACACACAGATTTATAGTGGTTCGGCCAGAATGTGCCTACGTCCACTTTATATGTTATTCTCCTTCACTCTTCATATTACAAGTACAAAGCTTTAATTACAAGTATATGAAAGTTGTTTGAAAGTTCTGTCCGTGCTTGAGCTCTCAAACTTGTCTACCATTGTTGTACCCCTACCCCTCTATTCATAGAGTGAGGCTGGGGGTAGGGGTCTTGGATGTATATAGCTTCTGGTGGGCCCGGGCTGATGTAATCTGGCCTGGCAACGTTGGTTCGGTGATGCCCTGGTCCGAGGAAGGTAGGAGTGGCCTTCGGTCCGGTATTGGTTGGAGTGGCTTTGGTTCGGCAGGGAAATGGGAAGTGTGTTGGTTCGGCATGCATGGGAAGTGGGTTGGTTCGGCAGTAGGTGGAGAGTGGATTGGTTCGGCAGGGACATGGGAAGTGGGTTGGTTCGGCAGGGACATGGGAAGTGGGTTGGTTCGGTAGGGACATGGGAAGTGGGTTGGTTCGGCAGTAGGTGGAGAGTGGATTGGTTCGGCAGGGACATAGGAAGTGGGTTGGTTCGGCAGTAGGTGGAGAGTGGATTGTGTTCTGATTCGGTAGGTTGGTTGGTTCGGTGGGACTTGGTCCGGTGAAGGGTGGGAACGCACCCAACATTTGCCCCCCAAAGTGGGGCATATGTCAGCATATGTCGCGCTTTGTTTTAGCTTGGGGAATTCTTATTTGGTCCCGAGTGTCGAACCAGTTGGTCCGGTCGCTTCTATTTTCCTATAAGTGTGGGCATTAAGCTTTCGTTATTCCCTACCAAGTGAGATAGCCGAAGCAGATTTTCCTGCCGAATCAATCGTATTGCCGAATCAACTTGACTACTGAATCAGGTGATTGCCGAATGTCTTTTAGATTTTGAACTGCCGAATGAATCGTGGAGTGTGAGTGCCGAATGAACCTTCGAGCCTTGAGCTACCGGATGGACCTGATAAGTACGAGTGCCGAATGAACCTTCGAGCCTTGAGCTACCAGATGAATCTGAGAAGCACGAGTGTCGAATGGCTTTCGAGCCTTGAACTACCGAATGGGCTTGAGTGCCGAATGAATTTCTAACCCTAAACTACCGAATGACATCTTTATGCTTCAAATTACGAATGAGATTCTAGACTGTATGTACTTGCTTGTCTACTTCCCTCGTTCTAATGACGTACCTTTTTTTGTGTTTGCAGATAAATGTCTCGTAAAGTAGAAACTCGATCAGATAAGAAGAAATCCACGGATAGAGAAGAGTCCTCCACAGTGCCCCCAGCTTAGTCAGGATCGGGACATCATGGACCTCCTCCGAGATCACTAGTAGATGGGTATGGCCCTCAGGAGCTCCTGAACTCGCCACCTGACTGCTTTACTAGCTCCCTTAAAGAGGAGCAGCTTGATGTTATATCTCGTTCTTTCGGGATTGACAGAGCACACATGGTGCTGCCAGGGAATGGAGTTATGCCGTATGACCCCCCTGAAGGATATTTCGCTTACAGTAGGTACCATTGCATGTCCGGGGCCATTCCCCTGATCAATGCTTGGATAGTCAGCTTCATTACCTATTTGAAGGTGGCCCCTTTCCAGCTTCAGCCCAATTCTTATGCTATCTTGGTGAGTCTATTCATCATTTTCCAGAGAAAATACGGGCGTCCCCCTTCCAACAGGGAGATCTGGTATTTGTACACTTGAGGGGCTATAAGAAAGGGTCTTCATACATCAGCTTGGAATCGGCCGTGTCCTTCAAGCCGGTCCTGGACTTATATTCGAAGTTCAGCATGTTCAAGAAAGAATGGTTTTTCGTCGAGGATGACTCTGTTTCTATCCGTCGCTTCACCTCCGGCTGTAAGTTGAAGCTTACTTATAATTTCCGTTCTGACTGCAATGCTTCTCCTTATGTGTTTTTATTTCTTGCTAGCGACAGGTGGCTTTGCGATCGTGGAGAATGATCACCTGGTTCAGATGGCTGGGGAGATAGAAGCCATTTCGGGAAGGGAATGGTCAGCTTCTTACCTGATCAGGAATGCTACTCTTCTGCAGCACAACTTGATTCTACCACGTCAGTCTGTGGTCAAGTAGAGAGACACATCTGAGGAGAGGGCTGTCAAAGCTAAAGGAGGGGCCATGACGAAGAGCAGCAAGAGAAAACTCTTCTCGATACCTCCAGTCGCCGGGGGAAAGAAGCTCAAGAAATCCGATGGACCCTCCCCTAGTACATGTCCAGATGTTCCGAAGGAGGAAAATATGGAGGAGGAAAGAGGCGAGGAGGAGAGCGGAGGTGATGGAGAGGGTGATGGTGATGATGGTGGCGAAGGACAGAGCAGTGATGGCGCCGGGGCTTTGTCTTCTGGGCAAGCAGGGGAGATCCAAGAGTGGACAGATGATTCTTTCTGCCAGGCTTTTGAGGGGTTGGAGGAAGGATCGTCCTTGGTGGAGAAGCCAAAGAAAACTGAAAAGGCCGGGACTGGTGCCGATTCATCTTCCAAGAGCATTTCAGCTAGGGCAACTCCGGCGATTCAAGGTGAATTTTTGACTTCTCTTTTAACTTCACATGTTTCTTGGATTATAGTCCCATGCATGCTTGTAACCCTTGGTTTTTATTCCAGGAACGGGTAAGGTGGCCAAGACATCAGACATTCGGCACCGTCTCGAACAATTCAAACTCCTCAAAGCTTCCGCTAAACCAAGCCTCCGACCAACTGTTCCGGGGACGTAGTCGGCTACCGTCCACTTCTCGGAGTTATTGAAGAGGATATTCAAAAGAAAAAGAGGAGTCGCTCCTTATTCGAACCTTCACCTGGTCCTCAGCCCCCAACCCATCCTATTCATGATATCACGGGGGAGGATACTGAGTTCATACCCTCTCCGCATCCGTCTGAGAATCCTACCGTTACTCAGATTGATCGTCCCGGCTTGGCTCGTAATCCATTTGCGGGTCATCCAGATCTGGATCCGGGTTCTCATGATATTTCCTTTGACGAGGTTACTGGTGAGCACCTTTTCCTCGCAATCCTATGGTAAGGGTGCTTGATGTGGCCAAGTCCCTGTACCTTGATTTGCTTACTACTCGGATTGTAACTATGGGGGATGAAGCTAAGGCAAATATCGACCGGGTTGCTGAGAAGACTAGGAATTTGATGGGGCATCATGCCCGACTGGTCAAGGCTGGGGGGGAAATTGGGAGTGCCAACATAAGAGTGCGGTTGGTGGTTTCCGACCAGGCCAAGAAACTCGCCGATCAGGCCATCCAGATCTCTGAGCACGAGGCTGCCTCCAAACAACTAAAGAAAACCATGGAAGAGGCTAACAGAGCCGAGCTGCAGAAAATGGAGGCCATCTACAAGTAACGGATTGATATAGCCATTGCAACGGTGGATGAGGTTCGTAAAGCGGATCTCGAGCGGGTAGAGGAGTTATCTGGAGAGCTTGAAGCCGCGGAGCTTGCTCAAGCCAAGCTGAAGGAGGAGATGGAGGCGATGAGGAAATCCCTTCAGGCTGACCGCTCACGATACCGATCAGAGAGGCATGCTGCGGTTGCA
Organism: Allium cepa; assembly: GCA_030765085.1. NCBI lineage: Eukaryota > Viridiplantae > Streptophyta > Magnoliopsida > Asparagales > Amaryllidaceae > Allium > Allium cepa. The sequence continues at coordinate 23,100,387 of CM060938.1, read as the reverse complement.
AAGCTGTTGGCTTCTGAGGTCCGAATGAGGGAGTTTGAGGAGAACGAGGGGAAGATGGATGAGATGCTCCAGGATATGTATTTCCATACTTGGAAGCAGGGCAACTTATCTTGGATGGATGATTATCCCCGGATCATGGCCAGGATTTATCTCCGGGCTCTGGAGGAGGCCAAGGCTGATGCGGATAAGGAGGGTGGCATGGCCTTCAGAATGGATGTGGTTACGGTCCAATTCACTAAGGAGGAGAAAGTGGTGGTGAAGGAGGGCATGCGGCTGCTTGCTACTGAGGAGGTAGGTGTGCAGTTGGGGGATGATGATCAAGGAACAGATGCTGGTAAGTCTTCCCTTTTAGCCTTTTCATAGCTTGGTTGCTTATTGTTTATTCAATGAATTCTTCTCCTGAATTGGACAGGCGGGACCTCTGAAACGCCAACTACCTCTGGTCAGCATGTTGGGTGTTCTGATCCGGCGGTTAAGTAGACCTCGGAGGGCCAGTAGGATAGATGCAAAGCCCCGATGCAGTCGGTTCCTTGGCTTGATCTGGACATTTTTCAGTTTACTTGACATCGCTGTCTATGTTAGTCTTAAAACATTAATGTAATTTTCAGGCTGTGATTATCTAACGAACAACTTGATTTTTGGCATGTAACTTTATAACATAAGCTGATTTTGTCATGTTTGAATGCTGTCGTTATTTTGATGTGTTGCATAAAATATAGTTGTGCATGTGTTAGTGATTCAATTGTGTTTGACGCTAAGTTCTTGCTTAAAATATAATTCCATGTCTTGCAATGTTAGTGTGATATGTGAATAAATTATAGTTACATATTTATGTACAAGAGAAGAAAGTACCGTCCTTCACGTTTTAGCTGTAGACGGTAGCTTTGAATGCCTTGTGTAATCGAATGTGGAATGCAGCTGAGTGATCTGCCATCCAGCTGTGAGTTCTTATTCCCATTAGCGAGTGTCTCCCATTTTGTGTCCTGTACTTTAGTGATCGTTATAGAGGATAGGAGGAAAGTTTTTATAAATAAAATGGAAATATAAGAAATAGTAAAACTTCCAATTACGGAAGGCCTTCGACGCGCTTAAGTTCGTGGAAAACGGGCTTTATGGTCACTTTCCCTAGCTGTGGGTCTTGGAGACATTTGTCACCCATCTTATGCCTCCGCGGGGAGTTTTCTTTTTACCACAGCCGTACTTAAGACACATCGGAGCCAAGATCGCGCACGGTAACTACCCGGGCCATTATGGCCCGTAATCGTGGGTATTATTCGATTTACCGTGGCCGGCTAGCGCGGGTGTCGATCGTCAAATGTGAACTGCCCCTGGCTGGCCACACCTTAAGTTGGGGCTTATAATCGGTTCACAGTTGCCGGCGAGCCGAACGCGGTAATGAGCTGCCTAGGCTATTTTCGGCCTCCTCGGTGGCTTATAATCGGCTCATTACGGTTAGCTTTGAGGGCCGTCGTGTGCAATGAGTTAACCCGCAGCAGAGGGATGCTAGAGCAAAAGTGTCTCATTGTCTAGGGCATAGATTCGTATAGTACCTGTTAGGTCTTGTCCAGGTGAGGTTGCGCCATGAAGTGTCTAGAATGGAAATGCCATTACACAGGATTTTGTTCAACATAAAAGGATAAAGCTTAACAAGCAGCCAAGATATAAAGAAACAAGTTAAAAAGAGACAAGATTTTTAAAGTGGTTCGGCACGAAAATGCCTACGTCCACTGATTCTCTTTGTTAATCCACTTTATATGGGCAGTACAAGTTAATAAAAGTATCGACGAAGGTGTTGGATGTTCCATGCCCTCTGGAACACCTCTCCGTCCACTGTTGACAAAATATAGGCTCCGTTGTGGAGATCTTTATGAATTACATATGGTCCGTCCCAGATGGGATCTAGCGCTCCGGGGAACGGGAAGATTCGCTTGAGGACAAGATCTCCTTCTTATAAGCTGCGATGCTTGACTTTGGAGTTGTATTATGCTGCCACTTTTTGCTTGTGAGTTGCTGCTTTGAGTGCTGCATCATTTCTTCTTCCTTCAATTAGATCCAAAGACATGTGGAGGAGTTCTTCGTTCTCTTCTGGGTTATAATGGATTCTACGGTGGGATGGCACTACAGTTTCAACTAGGAGCATGGCCTCCGATCCGTATGCCAAAGAGAAAGGAGTATGCCCTGTTGATGTTCTGAAAGACGTGCGGTAGGCCCAAAGTGCCGTAGGAAGTTCATCCACCCAAGCGCCTTTTGACTTTTCAAGCTTCTTCTTGATTAGAGTTTTAAGAATTTTGTTGACAGCTTCGAATTGTCCATTTTCCTGGGGATAAGCCACAGATGAGAAGCTTTTGTGAATTCCGTGCTCTTGGTACCAGTCGGCGAACTCCTCGCTGTCAAACTGAAGTCCATTGTCCGATATGATTTTGAATGGAACCCCGTACCTGCATAGAACATTTTTGATCAAGAAGTTAATAACTTTTGCCGAAGATATTTTATTTAGAGGTTCCGCTTCCACCCATTTGGTGAAATAGTCAACTGCCACTATAGCATATTTGGCTCCGCCTCGGCCCATCGGCAGTTCGCCAATCAAGTCAATTCCCCATACTGCAAAGGGCCAAGGGCTGGTCATTTGAGTAATCTCATTTGTTGGTAGTCGAGGAATCTTAGCAAATTTCTGACATCTGTCGCATCTTTTGACGAAGTCTAAGGCGTCTTTGTTTAAAGTAGGCCAGTAATATCCATATCGGAGCGTCTACTTCGCCAGAGTCTGCCCACCAGTGTGATCTCCGCAGCTCCCTTGATGGATGTTGGATAAGATTTTCTTGGCTTTCCTTCCAGCAACACACCTTAATAAGGGGTTAGAGAAGCCGCGTCAATAGAGGATGCCTTCTTGTATTGTGTAGTGGGAAGCTCTCCTCAAGATTTTCCTGACTTCATTATGCTCGTTGGGTAATATGCCATCTTGTAAGTACTTCCGGATAGGAGTCGTCCAAGTTTCTTCTTCGATTGCAGCTATCAGATCTTCTTGTTCGAAACTTGGGGCTATTTGTCTCGAGATGGCTACTGTTCCAGAAATGGTGTTGTTCTTCATGCTAGCTTGCTTTGCCAGTTCGTCGGCCTCTCGATTCTCTTCTCGAGGAATGTGTTTGATTAAATAGTGATCCAATTGATCGAGCAGCAGCTTGGTCTTCTTTAGATATGCTGTGAGTCGTTCTCCGCGAGTCTGAAACTCTCCTAGTACTTGATTTACGATAAGTTGAGAATCACTATGAAGACATAAAGAACTGACTCCAATTTCTAAGGCAAGTTCTAATCCTGCTATTATTGCTTCATATTCTGCATCGTTGTTGGTGGCAGCGAATTCCAACCTTAGGGCATAGTGCAGCTTCCTTCCCCTGGGGGTGATTATCACGATACCTACCCCCGAGCCTTGTTCGTTTGATGCTCCATCTACAAAGAGATTTCACTTGATATCTTCTGTTATTTCAGATTGATCCTTACCTTCGTTGGTAGTGAATTCGATAATGAAATCGGCCATGGCTTGTCCCTTGATGGCGGTGCGAGGATGGTAGGTGATATCATATTGACTCAATTCAATGCACCATTTAAGTAGTCGCCTAGAAGTGTCGGGGCGATGAAGTACATGCCTTAGCGGTTGATCGGTTAAAACTCTGATGGAATGAGATTGGAAATAGTGTCGCAGTTTCCATGACGTGATTAGAAAACAATATGCTAGCTTCTCAAGTTTAGGGTATCTGGCTTCTGCCTCTGTAAATCTCTTGCTTACAAAGTATACGGGTTGCTGTGTGCGGTTGTCTTCTCCCACCAAAGCGGCGCTTAGAGCATGGGACGATACAGCAAGGTATAGGTATAGTTCTTCGCCTTCATTTGGAGTTGAGAGTACTGGTGGTCTCTGGAGGTGTTCGATTAGGTTAAGGAAGGCTGTCGAGCATTCGTCAGTCCATTTGAACTTTCCTTTGTCTTTCTTTAGAGCTTCGAAGAAGGGGATGCATTTGTCGGTTGCTTTAGAGATGAATCTGCTTAGGGCGGCCACCTTCCCGTTTAGGCTTTGCATCTCTCTTCGAGTGGATGGTATCTTGATATCTTGTAAAGCCCGGACTTGTTCGGGGTTTGCTTCAATCCCCCTGACATTGACGATGAATCCCAAGAACTTTCCCGACGATACTCCGAAGGAGCACTTTAGAGGATTCAGCTTCATTCCATATTGGCGAAGTACTTGAAACACCTCGTCCAGGTGGTTTATATGATCGTTGGCTTTCCTCGATTTTACCAGCATGTCATCCACATAAACTTCCATAGTTCGTCCTATTAGTTCCGCAAACATCTTGTTGACGAGGCGTTGATAAGTAGCTCCGGCGTTTTTAAGTCCAAAAGGCATTACTCTGTAGCAGTACAATCCCCGGTCAGTGATGAAACTAGTGTGGTCTTGATCGGGGGTGTGCATAGGAATCTGGTTATATCCTAAGTATGCGTCCATAAAAGATAAGAGTTCGTGCCCGGCTGTGCTGTCCACGAGTTGCTGATCATTCTGTCCCTATACTTCTCTTTTTCTGCTTTACTGGCACCTTGGTAGGATCGATGTTCAGTACATGGCACGCTACGTCTCGGGAGATTCCAGTCATATCAGCGTGCGTCCATGCAAATACATCCAGGTTGTGGCGGAGAAAATCGATGAGTTGATCCTTCAATTCTGCTTTTAGTCGAGATCCGATTTTCAATAGTCTACTTGAGTCATGTTTGTCTACAGATACAAATTCCATAGCCTCTGCAGGCTCGGCGGTGGCCTCCTCCTCTTTGTCCCTGGGGTCTAATTCATTGAAAGGATCACTGGTATATCGAAGAGGAGGGGCTCTCTTTAGTTGCTATGCTTCCAAGCTTTTCATGCAGAGAGTAGTCTCTGCATTCTTCTCTTTATCACTTCTGCGGTTATTGCGAAGTTCAGTTACATAGCAGTCTCGAGTAGCGTCTTGATCTCCCTCTACTTCTCCTATTCCATTGTCTGTTGGGAATTTCATCTTCAGGCACAACGGGGCCAGGACAATTTGAAAGTCGGACAAGGCCGGTCTTCCCAAAAAGGCGTTGTAGGCCGAGTGGTTTTCTATTAGCACAAATGTTTGTTTCCGCACAATGGAGTGGGGATGACTTCCTATTTCAACAAAGAGGTCCAGTTGCCCGAGGGGCATCTTCGTGTCTCCAGTGAAACCATGTAGCGGTTTGTTGCAGGGAGACATATCATTCATCGACAGCTTCATTTTGTCGAAAGCGTGCTTAAATAGGATATTTACTGAGCTTCCAGTGTCTACTAGAATTCGGAAAACTTTGGCTGGACCGAACCAGGCAGAGATGACCATAGGATCCATGTGAGGGTACTGCCTTCCTTCTAGGTCACGCCTACCGAATGTGATGTCATTGTTCTCTTTCCGCTTTGGGTGGCATTCTTCTATAACGGAATTAACGCAATCTTCATTTTTTCCAAGCGACTTTCCATATTTTTCCATTTCTGCCCAGTTTCTGTCGGCGATGTGTGGTCCTCCCGATATTGTATGGACCACAATCTTCTCTTGACTGGAACCGCTGGTGTTGTGATTTCTTCCGCCTGTCTCTGGGTGGAGTTGCCCTGGGTACTCCTTGGCAGGAGCTGAAGTCCTGTTCTGACCTTTTACATAGTGTTCCAGTCTCTTCCTTTTGATGTGTTTTTCAATTAAGTCCTGTAGATGATGGCATTCATCGGTATCATGCCCATGAGATTCGTGGAAACGGCAGAACTTTCTAGATTTAATTGCGTTATCTGATTCCTTCTTGTGCGGTGGGCGTCTTTATTTAACCTCGTCTTGCGTGGCCAGGAAGATGTTTTCGATTGTTTCATTCAAAGGAGTGTAAGTGTCAAATCTCGGTCCTGACCGATATAGACGCTTTCCTCCCTTCTTCCCCCCACACTATCTCTGGAGTCATTTCTTCGAACGTCCTTTGCTACTGCGGGTGTGTTTCCATGAGCTGCCTTAGCTTGTTGCCCTATCTGCCTTTCAATGGCAGCGTCTTCAAGTCTCATATATTTTCCGGCTTCATGGAAGAAATTGGGTAAGGTAGCTGGTTTTTCTTTCGTTAATCTTCTAGCAAACTTGGTATCCGGATGTACGCCACTACAAAGAGCCATTAGGATAAGTTTCTCATCGGCATCTTGGACTGCGGCCGCTGCGGCGTTGAATCGGGTTAGATGTTGTTGCACTGTCTCTCCGGGCTTTTGTTTGATATTAGATAGGGAATAAGCGTCCTTGGGTTGTTCCACATGAATGCGGAACTGGCTGATGAACTTCTCTTTCAACATTTCCCATGAGCTGATGGATCCTTGAGGTAGATGACAGAACCAGGAGGTAGCTAGATCTGCCAAGAATAGTGGGAAGCATTTACACAACACTCCCTCTGTTGCTCCGCTTATGAGCATATGTTGTGTGTATCTCTGCAAGTGTACTACGGGGTCAGAGGTTCCCTTGTAAGGTTTCATTGTTGGCGTTTTCCATTCCCGGGGGGTGATGGCAGTTTCGATATTGCGGGTGAAGGGGCTGGTTACCCTAGCGCCTATCCCTCGATCCCTTTGGTCCCGTTGGACGCACTCTCTGAAAAATCGCACCATCCTTTCATCAGAACTTGGAGCGGATAGAAATGAGTTTGGTTCTTCTCTGCGGGATTGATTCCGTCCAGATGACCTGTAGGGATGGTATCGTCTATTACAACTCACATTCTCCAGCGGCTGTCTTCTGTCTTCTGGGAGCATGCTAGGGTCAGCGACAGTTGGTCAATGCCTCGATTACCTTGCTGGGCTCTGTCCTAAGCATTCCCTCGGGTCCAACTTCGGGCTGTACTCCAGCTCGGCCCCGTCCATTGGTGTTCCCATGGTTAGGTAGCATGACAGGCTCAGCCATATCTGACCCCTACCTGGTACCTCCCCCATTGGGTTCGGTTCCAAGTGTTTCCGCGGGTCGGAATTCAAGCTGAGTCTGGGCTCGGCTCCTACCGCTGTTGTTTCTGTTGTTAGTCTCTTCGAAGAAGAAAGATCTTTGTCGCCTCCCAGATCCTCCAGACTGGGACTCACCCCATGATTCGGTGTTGCGGTTGGATTCTCCAGCATCCCTTAAGCGCGACATGAGTTGGTCCACCAACGCTTCTTGTTGAGATGCGAAGCACTTAGTTACTTCAGCTACAACCCTGTCCAGATCTGCCCTAGTAATTGGTTGTTCCGTAGCGGGGGCTGTCGGATTTGCCTGATTTCCATTTGCTGTTGGAACAGGACGATTCTCTTGATCTCTGATTGCTAGATCTGGGATACTGCTAGTTGCGATGTTCTTTCCTTTGCTAGCATCTTTTCTCTTCCTGGGAGGCATGTTTTCCAAGTAATGAACGATGCTGCTGGGAAGAGGGTTGAGTGGGAGAAGCTGAAGCTTCTAGCTCAATTCTCAGTGAAAGCGCCAAAAACCAAAAATGTTTGCACAAAAAATAGGCAAACACCTCCAAGTCGTATGATTTAGTCGATTTTAAGTTGTTCTTAGTGATTTGGATGATTCATGCAAATATGTAAAAAGCAGAGACTAAATTGTAAAAGACACACAGATTTATAATGGTTCGACCAGAATGTGCCTACGTTCACTTTATATGTTATTCTCCTTCACTCTTCAGATTACAAGTACAAAGCTTTGATTACAAGCATATGAAAGTTGTTTGAAAGTTCTATCCGTGCTTGACCTCTCAAACTTGTCTACCATTGTTGTACCCCTACCCCTCTATTTATAGAGTGAGGCTGGGGGTAGGGGTCTTGGATGTATATAGCTGCTGGTGGGCATGGGCTGATGTAATCTGGCCTAGCAATGTTGGTTCGGTGATGCCCTGGTCCAGGGAAGGTAGGAGTGGCCTTCGGTCCGGTATTGGTTGGAGTGGCTTTGGTTCGGCAGGGACATGTGAAGTGTGTTGGATCGGCAGGCATGGAAAGTGGGTTGGTTCGGCAGTAGGTGGAGAGTGGATTGGTTCGGCAGGGACATGGGAAGTGGGTTGGTTCGGCAGTAGGTGGAGAGTGGATTGTGTTCTGATTCGGTCGGTCGGTTGGTTCGGTGGGACTTGGTCCGGTGAAAGGTGGGAACGCACCCAACACATCGCATATGACAGGCCGTAGCAGAAGATGCATATAATCTTTGAAGTCTTGAAGTGATGGGTAAATAATGCATTCTCTTGTACGGGACTTCTTTCCCTTTCTTCTTTCTTGGTTTGTATCTTTCTTCGTTACATATTTTGCTTTTTCTTAGGTCAATGTCGTCTTTTCAATACAACATGCATCCTTTCACACATGCATTTATCTTCTCGTACGGTAGACCGAAAGCGGACATCAATTTTTTTACTTTATAATGACTATCGCACATCAGATTAATGGGTGGCATGTGTCGTTTTGCAGCTTGTACAACTGCTGTAAATGTAGCTTCCGTAAGGTTGAATTTTGATTTCATAGTTATGTATTCGGCGGTTACTGAAAGTTCGGTTCCGCTTTTACATCCATCCCACAACGGCCTCTTAGCAGAATCCAACAAATAGTATATTTTTTTAGCTCCCGCAGTCGGTTCTTCTTCGACATTTTCATCTTCATCGACAGCTTCAGTTGTAGAAAACATTGATCGTGCTGCATCATCCACCATATTTTCTATCGGATTCGTCATCATATTACCGTCCTCTAAAACTTCAGTATTAGGTGTAGGTTCAACAAGTTCTCCATGACGATCCCAGAAATAATAATCAGGCACGAAACCATATTGATACAAATGTACTTCAACTATATCCGGTTTTCAATGCTTCAAATGTTGGCACTCACTACACGGGCAACGAATTTTTGTATTGTTTCGGTTATTAGATTTAGCAAATCTAATAAATTCGTGTACACCGTTGTAGAAATGTTGCTTTATTGATACCTTCTTTTCAGTTCTGACTTCATACATCCAAGTACGGCCGAGAAAATAATTGAACATTTTTCCTGATTTGAAAATGTATGTTACACAATTTAAATCATTAATTTTCAACCATTCTCCATTGTAAACAATTCATCGTTTCAGAAAATTCAAAATATAAACTTCACTTTATTTTTTTATTTTTTGGTATTTTGGTTTTCACTTCGGTGGTCAGTCATCATGCTTCCCATTACAAACACAATAATGTAATTACATTTTATAAATCATTTCAGATTAAACGGTTCAACAAAATTTCGGCAGCACTTCCCTTATGTTCCCTGTATCGTACACAAATGCGTGTACACATGGAACATAAAGGAAGTGCTGTCGAAATTTTGTAACCGTTTAAAATGAAACGATTTATAATATGTAATTACTTTATTGTGTTTGTAATTTGTCCAATACAGGGACAAATCCGACAAATATTGTATCAGATGAATATAAATGTCTGTTCCGTTACAAAACGAACATCCATATAACGATCATATACAACACTTGCCACACGGGGCCAAAGTCAATCTAAGGGATAAAAAAATTTCTTTAAATTTTATCAAATATTGTTGTTCTTTTCAAATTTTGACAATGTTTCAACTATTTATATTTTATTTCAAAAATTTATGTATTTAAATTTTCGTTCAACATGCAATTAACAATTTTAGTTCAATATTCATTTCTTTATTTTTTTACGACATAGATTTTATGTGACTATTTGTTGTTGTTATATTCATTTCTTAATTTCTTTACAAAATCGATTTTAGTACAATATAAGTTGTTTTTAAACTCATTTCCTAATTTTTTTTAAATAAATTAGATATATGCAGAATTTTTAATGTTCTCATATTCATTTTTTAATTTTTTATACAAACTTTATTTTTTACAATATATACAACGTTTTACATTTTGGCCGTCGCTCGCCGTCGCTAAAATTATTAAAATGGCCGTCGCTCAATCAACAGGGTAAATATAAGAATTATCAATGAATATAATTAGAAAACAATAAATTCTAGTTATCAAATAGATAATTAGAAAACAATAAAAAATTAATTATTAAATAAAAATTTGTCAATTTAAATTCACTTAACAACTTAAATTTGTAATTTATCAATTTCATAAACTATGAAATACTTTCATGTAAATTTATCAATAACCAAGTTAATCATTAATATACACTATTTTTTCACCTAAAACAACTAACCATGTTAATCACCAACACTAATTATCTACATCAACCATTTATTCAACTTGATCATGATAAACTAATTAATGTAATACTTAATTCAAGTTCATGATAATAAACTAATTAATCTAACAAATCAACATACAACACTTCTAATACCTAATTTAACAACACTACTAATACCCAATTTAACAACAAATCTCAATTTTACAACAAATCATAATTGAATTAGGGTTTAAACTAAACCTAAAAACATCAAATTTACATTCAAACAAGAGATTAGGGGCTCACCGACACAAATTTGGGTGATTTGGAGGCGTTGAAGGCCGGAGCGGCGGCTACGGTGACGGGGGGCGACGGATTAGGGGAAGGAGGAATATTTTGGGGGAGCAAGTGAAGTGAATCTGCTGCTCTCGGCTTGGATCTGTATATTGCGTATAGCGACGGCCGCCTTTTTTAGCCGTCGCTAGGCTCCGTCGCTATAGGAAGTCTTTTTTGAAGTGATATGCAGTCACTCTCTTATTGGTAGGAAGCTAGCGCTCTTCTCGTGCATTATTTGTAAAGGCTGACTTGAATGAATATTATACTTATAGGGTATATATAACCAACACATTATTCTGAATGCAAATTTGTCAAACTTTTGAATTTTCTTGTTTTATAGTTCTACCTATTTTTTATTAGACATGGTTTAAAGAAGAACATTATTTTATATTAAAAGTAATATCCACCAAGTTTTAGATAGTGTATTTTGGGTCAATACATGAATTATAATTAATTCTATCAGTAAAGTATATCGTAAGTGATATTTTGATTGCACAAGTTCTACGTTTGGGCTTCATTCAAATTTCAGTTACTCTTTATCAATTTATAACATTCATGTGAGCGTTGCTACATATACGTTTGTTGAGAACCATTAAGTGTTGAATATTCAGTTCATTTGCTGCTGAATGCTTTTGTAATTAATTTTAATTTAAAACTAAAATATACAAAAGTTGATTGGCTTTTCGATATATATTTATTTTTGCATTCATGATATAGGGAGGTACCATATCTGCTCTAAAGTTGCTGACCACCACATGTTTGTACATATGGAATGCACTAAGAATAAAACCTAAGAAAAATGATGATTTATTTGAAAAAGAAGGTTGCTACTCATATGACATTTTCTATTGTTCATCCGGCAGTCCGAGAATATTTGTCCATAGGCAATACATATTACCGTGTTCCTTTACAAATAATTTTCAATTTTCAATTTATTATGTTTCAGATGCTGTTGGTTATATTAATCTTGTTTGTGCTGATATTATCCGTGGTCCATGGATAAGAAGATATAAAGAAATGATCATACCGCCCACTAAAAAAAGCAATGAGGTGTTGAATATGGATACGTTTATATCTAATATCAATTAGTTTTGTCACCTACAGTTTGCGTTGATCTAGTGATATTTTGTACAGTGGTGAAAGAGAATCTATGGTTTCACACACACATTGCATTAGGACAACATCATAGAATGACATTCCCATGTATGAATTATTGAATGCACAAATTAACATATTTTACAGTGGTGTCTATTACTGATAGTGGTTGTGTATTTTGTAGTGTAAAAACTAGGCACAGACACATGCACTGTTGGAGCTATTTACTTATTTTGGTTCTGATTAAAGATTGGCTCCATGACTTTTTCTGCTAAGTACTTTTCTAGTTCGTTGTATGTGCGGGTCGGAGGTTACCTGATTAATTCTTGTGGTACCTTCACGGTCAGGCTATTACACCTCATAATGGTGTTTTTGACACATGTTATCCGTAATCCATATAAGCTATTCTGCTTAATTAATATCATACTAAACACAATTATTTAACCAGATATGTCTAAAGATTTTGTTATTAATATAATACATGTGTACAGGAAGTTAACTACTGGTCTAATTCTTTATATACTTTATTTTGTAAATTCTGTCCTTAACAATGTGTGGTTCAGTATTGAAAGCAAAGTCCAATCCTTTCTTCACAAGTTTCCAGAAACTTGTAAATGTAAAAAAATTATAACACACGTCACACGAAACAATTTTACTGAACACGACCAATTGATTTGCTGGGCAAAGATGCACGGGTTGCCCATGACTCTAGTAATGCGATTAGGATGAGAGCTATTTTTATTTTTTTTCCTTCTTCAGTAATGATTCAGTAAATTTTGTACGGAGATTTAAGGCGAAAAATCGATATGCTTATGTATACTGTTAGGGGAGTTTTGCGGCTAACAGTTTTTTTTATATATAATGCATATGCCATATGTAAAAACGGAACCCAGCGAATAGTATGGCCGCTATTACTGGAATTTTCTAATTTAAAGCTGGTTTTACTTTGTGACCATGCGTCCATCAAGCAATGACTGGAAAGGAACTGTTTCTTCTCGAAAATTTGGATATCAACATTAAAAATAAGAAAAACAGCAGCATGTTTGGTAAATTTACATTTCACATGCGCAAACATATTGTTTGAAGTTGATTATGACATCGTATGTTCGATCAAATAGCATGTGGGTAGGGCAATGTTCAGCTACACTTCACTTTTGCTGCACCTCTAGTCCTTTTGATTTCAACCAATGACAAAAGAAAGAAAGTACTATCATTTAATTTGGAACATGTTGTCGAAATCAAAGGGGATTAGAGGTACATCAAAAGTGAAGAGGAGCAGATCCTTATCTACATTTCAGTTTGTGTTGTACATGTATTGATATACATACATCTTGTCTTGATTTTTTGGGGATAATAGGATTGTTGGGATAAACATAGGTATCGATGTGTTGTGCCCTGTGTTTAGGGGAACATCTTTTGACTTGACAGACCATTTTGGATGGTTGCTGTTTGCAGGGGTGAATGGAATTGAATAGTTTCTGGTTAATGAACCATCAAAATTGATGGAGATGTACAAGAGTCCGTATGTTTCATTAAGGTTAGAGGTGAATCTAGGCATGGTATCTCTTTTGCTTATATGAATGAGCTAAAGATGGTGATATTGGAATTGGACATTCTTTCTGATTGGTGTAGCTATTTAGAGTTATCAATGCAATTAGCCAAGTCTTTTAAGTGTATCCAGTATGCATGCATATTGTGTATGGACATACCGTGCACTAGGTTTTCAATGTGGACTTTTTACGGTGGATTGTTTGATAAGTCCAAAGTACGGGACCTACTCCACTGTGGATGTCTGCCAAGTACTCACAGGCTATTTTTCTTTTAAAATTTTGAAGTGGAATTCATTTTCGGCGCCTGTAGTATTAAACATGGATCTAAAAGCAAGAATATCTTCTAAAAAGTTTTCGAGTGTGATGGGTTTGTGTTCCTGTTACTCATTGTCATACAATTGTTTTCATTAAGAATGGCTGAAGTTAGGTACGCATCAATCATCAATGCATGAACCAAATGTTTAACCCTCAAGCACATTGGCTTATTCATTTATGTAAGTGCTACTCTAATTAAAATATGAACTTGAACGTCATATGTTTGAAATTCATTTTTAGTTATAAAAAACTGCAATATGTTAGGGTGTGATATAGGTCTTCTTATTTGTACTTGTTTATTTTATTCAGGGAACTTTTTATTTGCAATTCACTAATTTATTAAAAGTCCTGTTTGTAAAGTATAACAGAAAGGCATCTTATTTTTGTCCATTTATTGTTAGATATGTGTTCATGAGAATTATTAGCTTTTTAGTTAAAACATGTTATATGAATAGTAATATTATATGGAGTCTGCATAGTGTGGTTGAGACGATAAAGGAATTATCTCAGTTTTAGCTATACAGTAGATAAGTATTGTTATAATCGCACAAATCCAAGGTTTGGACTTGATTCTAAATTTAATTTATGTTAGTTTTTATTATTGTTACAGATAGTATATAGCGTTCCACAAGCCCGATGTGCTTAGCCACCGGAACAGCATAGATGCTGGACAATCTTTATTAATTTATCCTAATGTCCATCATTTCACATCTTAAATGTTAATAGCCATCAATTACTAATCTTCAGTTCACTTAGTGCTGCATATTTTCTTAGATAATCTTTTGGTAAACCTTCAAAAGTATATTTGTTTTTGGACATGTATTTTATTACTGCATTAATTCATGAAGTCTAGAGGTAGCATACTGCTCTTCAGTTGCCGATCAAGACATGTTTGTATGCTAGGATGAAAAGCTAAGAAAAATAATAGTCTTTTGAATATAGTTTGCTATCATCCTCTATTGTTCATCTGGCAATAAGAGAACATTTGTCCAATGCGAATGCATATTTATGAAGATGAATTTATGTTAAATTGTGCCTCAGTGTCTGTTGGTTTTTATTAATCCTATAGCTGTTGATATTGCTAAGGGATAAGAAGATATGTATAAAGTTGATCATGCACTTAAAAAAGTAATGAGGTATGTATATTGTTCTTTTATGCGACATATCAGTTGGTTTTGTCTCATACAGTGTGTTGTTGATCTAGTGTTAATTTGTACAGTGGTGAAAGAGAATTTATGGTTTCACACACACATTCCATTAAGGAAACATAATAATATGACATCACACACTCCATTAAGAAAACATTATGGCATTTTTAGGTATGATTGAATGCACAAAATACACATTTCTTTGTATATAGTTTGCATAGTCTACTAACTGATAGCTGTAAACGTAATTCATAGCGTAAAGTTAGGCATACGAACATGCACTAACAGAGAGTTATTAGCTTGTTTTGATTTCAAGGAATTTTTTTATGAACCTATATCTTAAATTCATGTTCTAATTTATTTCAGTACAAATTTTTTGAATTAGGCTACTTTCTATACTATTTGCAAATTTAGGGCTAGATTTTTCTTGAGGCTTTTTCAAAAAGTAACACGTAGAACAATTGTCAATTGCGTCTTTATATTTTCTACGCGCAACTAGACATTGCCAGAGTGGACAACTACTGTTTTCTTGATGCTGCTCTGTTGTCTCCACAACCATTTCACCACTCATCGCAACTCTTATATAACAGTATGGATAAAAATAACATCCGTAACCAACGGGTAAACAAATAACAAAGAAAATACATTTTCTTCGATAACATAGTCAATTTCCTGTTACATTCAAATAATAACATGACGGTTTACTAAACATGAACATGCTACCCAACTAACTAAAATGTTCATCTCGTGGTGTAGGTGGTGGTCCATAACCTGTCGGTGGATATTCGAAAAATCGAAAATTCATTTGCATACATATCTGAAAAGCAATAAATATCTGATATTCGAAATAACGGATACAGATGAAGTTAGAAAACATCCACATGTGAAAACTATCGTTCATTTTTTCAAAATTATAGTTTACATTATCTGTATTATAGTACCATGAAAAATATGTATTTATTAAGTTAATAATTCATATTATATACATTTATTACATATTAGTTGCTCAAAACTATTTATTATCATTATATTCGTTTATTTTTCACACTTTATAATCATGGGATTGAAAAGAAAATTTATGTTAATCAATTTCTTTTTAAAGTTCTTAATTTTTGGATCGTTAGCAGATTAAATAATTGTTCGATATCTGTATCCGTGGTGGTGTGTATTTGATATTCGATAATGATTTCAGATGCGTATATATGTGATACCATTTGCATTTGAAACTATCCATTGACTGACCGACCTATTAGTCCAAGACCTTGCACTTCTTGACGTTCAAGTATTCTTCTTCAAATTCCTCTTCTATTATACAAGAAAATCTTGATTTTGCAGCGGCTAAATACATCGCTAAACCATTTCTAAATTGCATTTAGCGAAGGATTTACGACGTTTTATGAAGGTCGGTAAATTTATAGTCGATAATCTAGTGCCAAAACTAGCGATGGATTTTAGCATGGAATCATCGGTGTTTTACTAGCGTCTGCAAAGACAGTTATAATATGTGTAAAAATATTTTTAATAAATAGTCACCGTAAGCGCTTGCTATATAGTGTGGGATTAGCGACATGATGTAGAAGCTTCTGTCACTAATCATACTTTGTGTTGCAAATGTTTAGCAACAGATTTCGTGATTTATTCACTTTTAGTAATTCAAATCTATCGGTGTTTCGCCACCATCTGTGGCTGTTTAGCGTTGGCAGATTGGTTTTTTGCAACGGTAATAAGCATTACAAACCTATGTCCAATGTCATTTTTCCGTAAACTACAAATAATCAAATTCCTATAATATATTCATTATATGCACTATATTTCCATATTCAAATTTGTTATAAAATGCCAATATGGTTGGTTCGGTTAGTTAGTAGTTCATACTATAAGATTAAATGTAACGAGTTCGATATGAGATCGACATTTGTTGAAATTAATGAATCATGTTTAAAAAATATTATAAAATCTTAGCTTATAATATTATACAAAAGTCGTACATAAATTTTTTTACCATTATATGCACTATCGACATTTGTTACAATTCTCATGTTAGTGCTGTACAAACCATTTCTTTGTTCTGGCAACCCCTCTCGTTGGATTAAAAAAATTCAAGGAACAATAACAAACTATATCTCCACCTCTGGAAGCACCATGACCGCTTCTATGATAGAAGCAGCGTTGAATAGAAAACAGTAAGGATAATTGTTGCCACGAGAAACCTTTGGATGAACTATACTTCAAACTTTCATAGTTTGTCAAATCAAATAAAGTACCAAAGAAAAAAAAAATGAGATACATACAAGCTTAAGAACATCTTGAGCAGCTGATGCTATAGTATGTGGTCCGTGCTCCCTCGTCGACGGTGAATGACCATGACACCGCAAATCAACCAAAAGAAACCGCAATATATGGGCGCATAAGGGTATATTTTAACTGCGCATGGTTTTTAACTATACTAACAACATAAACTAACAGTGTTATACAGTAAGCCATATAAGCTATACATATAATAACATCATTTAGTTTAACATTCATAATATTATATTTCTTCATATCATACAACATTAAAGTAAAACAAATTAACCAAATAATAAATTATTTGTGAAATATGAAGGTTTAATAACTATCATTAAAAATGAAAGAGAAAATTGCTATCATTTAAACAAAATCAGATATGGTTGGTATAATGTACTGTTAGTGCAAAGTATTCTAATCTAAATATATTTGAAGATTAAATAACTATCATTTACTATTAACATTTATAACATCAATTTTGATTTTCCAGGTTAATATAAACCATTCCAGGTTAATATATTTCCAGATTAAATAACTCTGAATGTAAAACTTAATATAAAATGTTTAGAAGCCATTCTAGGTAATATCCCTTCTGATTTAACAGATCATCTGCAAAAAAGTTTAACTTCAAACTTCAAGCACTGTTCAAATTAATATGTCTATCATTACAGGTTAATAAATATATTTAATTTCATATATTTTTATGACACTAAAACGGACAGTCTATCCCCACGAATTTTCACGTATGAAAGCAGAATTCTTTTCGATTTTCCTCTTATATATTACATGCTATTTTTAAACTAATCAAGCAATAAGATGATACTTGGGAACAAAGGGTTAACATGCTCGGCAACACAGACTATATGCAAGCGAATATACAATTCTGGATAGTACTCAAAAATCCCCAAACATGAAGTAAAAAAACCTTAATTTTGAATCGATTTTACAAAAGGAGGTGGAAGGCCCATTTTTCTTTAGCTTGTTGTCTTGTGTTTACCTAGACTTGTCAAACGGATTGAGTTTGGTCAAAATGGGTTAGACCGAGTTTGATCCAACTCGTTTATGGTCCATTTTTTTGACCCATTTATGATCCAACCCGTTTAATAAGCGAGTTATCCATTTAACCCATTTAATATTTAAATTTGATTTGACTAAAATAAATAGATAGATATAAAATAATTCTAGTTCTATTGTTTACATTTTGAATTTCGATAAAAATCAAAGTTTTAAATTTTAATTCTAATTTTCATCAAAATTCAAATATGGGGATGCGGTCGATTATTTGCAAAGTGCAGCCGTTAGTAATCATAGAGAACTACAGTATGCGTACATAATATAAAATATTCGAGTGTTTCAAATTGTCCATAATTTAAGTGAAAGTTCATCAATCGAAGTCTCGCCTGATTTCGAATCAGTATGAAAAAGTTATTGCAGTCTGAACAAAAAAATAGCGACCTATGCCTATGCGGAGTTTAAATATTGGGACGTAGTAGTCTGTAATTTTCTAAGTACAACTGTGTAAGTCACCATGGAAAACTACAGTGTGCGTTCACAAGATTAAGTAGTGTTGCATATTATCCGTAAATTAGGTAGGAGTTCATCAGTCGAAGTCTCGTCTGATCCCGAGTTTAGTACGAAGAAGCTACTGCAGTCCAAACAAAAAATAGCTGCTTCTGTGTAACAACCCGCATATTTATCGAGTTTGTATTTAAATATTTTATTTAAATATTAACTCGTTAATCGGATTTTGGTCCGAAAAGCTACTTTTTGCAAACGGTCAAATTAGGACTCGAGACCACTTCCATTGAGTTCGAAATGTCGTTTACAATTTTTTTAAGTATAAACATCGATAGGTTTGGAGTTAGTGAAATTTCACTAACTTTTCCCGCTTTGGACTTTGGGTTAGTTTAGCCTATTAAGCCCAAGTTCCAACCCTCTTCTCCTCACTCTTCATAAATTTCCTAACTAATCAAGCTTTGGCATTAATGGTGGAGGGAATGGAAAATTAAAATTCCAAAACTCAAATTCAATTGCAATCCATCTTTCTACTCCAAATTCAAGAAGAAGACATTGGATTCAAGCTTCTTGTGCTTAGATAGAAGAAGGATTGATTCTTGCTTGCTTAAAACTTCATTTTCATTGATATTTGGTGCAAAGGTGAGATTTTTATCTCACAAATCTAGTCTATAACTATATTGGACTGTTGGGAATGATTCCCTATCACTTTTGCATGCACATTTGCATTTGGTTTGGATTGGATTGGCGAAAAACTCCAATTTTTAGCGTTTTGGTGAATTTTCTACACTTAGGTCGTTCTGGCCATTTTCGTGTGTTCGGAGTTAGGTCGCTCGCGACCTAACCCTTAGGTCGTAGGTCGTTTCTGGCCTTAAATTCCCCCTGCAACGTTAGGTCGTTAGCCTCGGAATTAGGTCGTTGAGTCTTAGGTCGTAGGGCGTATGGACCTTAGGTCGTAGGTCGTTTCTGGTCTTAAATTCCCCCTGCAGCGTTAGGTCGTTAGCCTCGGAATTAGGTCGTTGAGCCTTAGGTCGTAGGTCGTATGGACCTTAGGTCGTAGGTCGTCCTGGCCATTTCTAACGTTTTCGGAGTTAGGTCGTATGGACCTTAGGTCGTAGCTCGTATGGACCTTAGGTCGCTAGGTCGTATGGCTTTAGGTCGCTAGGTCGTATGACCTTAGGTCGTTAGGTCGTATGGCTTTAGGTCGCTAGGTCGTATGACCTTAGGTCGTTAGGTCGTTTGGCTTTTAGGCCGCTTCCACGCTAGGTCGTTCGACCCTTAGGTCGTAACACTTAGGTCGCTCGCCTCTTAAGTCGCTAGGTCGCGTGCCTTTAGGTCGCGTTTCTTTATTAGGTCGCGTGTCTTTGTTAGGTCGCTGACCTTCTTAACTCGCATGACCTAACCCCTAGGTCGTTGGGCCTCGTTTCTACTTAGGTCGCTGCTTCTTATAGGTCGCTCGGCTCCTTAATTTCTTTAGGTCGTTTGAGTGTTAGGTCGCGAACCCATTTTAGGTCGCATGACCTTTACCCTTTAGGTCGCTGGACCACTAGGTCGTGCCCCTTAGACCCCTAGGTCGCAACCATTAGGTCGCTCGACCCTATCCCTCTTAGGTCGTTAGACCTCATTTTGTCTTCACTAAGTCGTACCCCGTAAGCGGTGGTGTTGCCCCCGCACCCCCACCTTGGGGGGTTGCCACCCCCCCTGGACTCCCCCTCCGTAGGGGATCTTATCTGAAAAACATTGAGCTGATTTCCTTGGATTTTATTCACATCTCCGTAAGCGATTTTTGTGACTGATTGTTTCTACAATTGCTTCTGTGTTTTGTCACTTTATAATATAAAGGTTTCAATACTAGTAGTAAATATCAAAACTCTTTTAACAAACAATTTCAACTCTATTTTTAATAACAAAGCTCTTTTCTTAAACCGTTTTCCAATCTATTAGTATATACAAACCTTTACCTCACTCGGATGAGAAATCTAAATAAACGACTTAGTAAAACAAGTGGTATGAAACGCTTGCGTTCACTTCGTCGGTTAATTCTTGGACTTGTTCGATTGAACCTCTTGTGACAATTTTATTAGTGAAGATTTACAGTTTGTTCGTAAATATTTAAGTTAAGCAAGTGGTTATGGGACATGAAGCTAAACTTCTATATTTACTAGCTTAGTGTAATTGACACTTCTCGTTGATCATGACGATCATTCTGATGATTTAGACTAGCAACTGTGCGATGTCTCTTGTTGCGAGGTTAGACTAGACACCACTTGTGTGATTCCACTCACACATACCTTTTTGCTTTTTGGTTAGTCTGGACCTTAATCTGTGTGATTCCATTCACACATGTGGGGTAGCTCCCCTTGGTGTTCGGACCGTCATGTGATAGGCCTCTTTCTCTTTTCTATGATTTCTGGACTTCTTGCATTGATTTCTAGAATTTATGTCATTGACTTGTTATGAGTACAAGTTTGGGGTATGATGCCCTTTCCGAATCTTTGAGAAGATTCTTGTGATATTGATTATCTCTTATTGATTGATCTTCTGTTGATCATTATTTACATACTTATAGTGGTATGTCATTATGGATGTTTATGTTTATGCCATATCTTTTATGTTATATCATGTCATCTGATATTTATAGCTAGACTGACCCGTTTATTATTTTCTTAAATAATACTCGGGTCAGACCGAGATGTTACAGGTGCTTCTGCTTGACTTCTTCCCAGGGATTCATCACTATGACTTTTGGCTAACTGTTTAGATTAGCAGTTTTTGTTGTATACACTTGAGAGATAGACTCATAGTTGTATTCTTTTGTCTAGCACGTGTTGCTATTCTTTTGTATTATCGTGGATCTTACTGACCACTACTCTGATGTACACTTTCATGTGTTAGTTATATATTCATATCTTCTTCCGCTTTTGTGATATGGATATCTGTGACTGATTTGTGATATGATTATTTCTATGTTTGTTTCCGAAGATTATTTATAGCCACCGTGTGATAAGCAATTACATGGATGGTCGCTCCTCAACAGCCTTATTCTCCGTGCTAGTTGACAGCACTACTCCGGAGTGTTCTTGGCTAGCGTGGGTATAGAGGTGGGGCGTCACATTCTGTCTAGGCGGAGTTCAAATATGGGATGTAGCCTATTATTTCTAAGTAAAACTGTTAGTCACCATAGAAAACTACAACGTGCGTTTACAAGATTAAGTATCCAACACTACAACAAAAATACCATATTACAACGCCCTTTTTACAACGGGTATTTACTGCCTGGTGTAATAGAAGGCTGGACCGTTGTAATAGATGCCCTATACAACACCCTTTTTACAACGGGCATTTGCTGCCCGTTGTAATAGAAGGCTATTATAACGGTCCATTCAGGGCCGTTGTAATAGATGCCCTATACAACGCCCTTTTTACAACGGGCATTTGCTGTCCGTTGTAATAAAAGACTAGGACCATTGTAATAGATGCCCTATACAACACTCTTTTTAAAATGGTTTAATAATATAAATAATAATGATGATCTATTAAAATTAATTTATAATAATTACTAATTAATAAAAAAACTAATATCAAATAATAATTAAATATATAATACTTAAAAAATAATTGGTAACCTGTATATATAGTAATTAAATTTTAATAATTTATATTCAATTACAACTAAGAAGTAATATAGTAATAATTAATAATAATTAAGATGTATTAAATTTTAATAAAAATTAATTTTCAAGAAATTCATGTCATACTTAATATAAATTTCGCTTATTATATCTAACTTATAATATATATTTTACAAATTTCGACGAAAATTAATAATTAATAATTAACATTTAATAATTAATATTCAATTATAAATAAGCAGTAATAAGTAATAATTAGTTATTAATATATAAAAATTAATACATAGTAATTTGAAATTAATAATTACTATTAAATGACTAATAATTAATAATTACGATTATTATTTAATATTTAATAATTAACATGTAATATTTAAGAATCAAGAATTTACCTTTTAGCATTTATATTCAATTATATTTAATGTTTCAAATAAAAATTAAATTTTTAAATTTTTTTAAAATAAATTTAAAAATATTCGCAGAATTAATTTTTTGAAAAGGATTTTTCTAAAATTCAAAAATATAAGTTTATGGTAATATTTATTACTGTTCTTATTTTGGTTAGCAGGCCACTTTTGCTCCCTTCCTTCCAAAATTTTCATTTCCCGCTTTCCCCTTTTTATTAACCCTAAATTTCAATTTCCATGGCATTTTTCTCCCCACAGCTTCACCGCCTCATCGAGTTCCTCCTCTCGTCCTCCTAAATCTCATATTTCTTCTACTTTTAAAATATTCACTGTTCCACTTAAATGAATTCATATTCTCCTCCAAAAAATTATCGTCCCCTTAATAATTGAGCTGCTCGAATTAATAATACAGTAGCTCGAAAAATACTACTACTACTGCCTTCTATGGTGCTCGGATGTCAGAGATGCCGCCGTCGAGATCTGGATTTGGATCTAGAGCCTTAAGTCTTTGTTTTCATTCCATCCAATCTCGATCTTGCCACATAATTGCAGAAGAAGAACCATGAAACGGAGCTTCCGTGGTCGATGTTTCAGAAGTCACCATTAACGATGAGCCAGTCATCGCCCCTACCCTGCCGTTCGTGTCAAAAATGGCCTCTCCGATTTGAACAGGCTTTTCTCGATTCTCTTCCCTCTGCTCATATCGTCTATTAGAAAGAAACACGTCATCTGTGACGATCCGGAATTTTTAACAATTTAAATTGGAATATTTAATTGATTGTAAATATTTAAAAAGTTAAGTTTTAACTTGAATTCAAATATTATTATTAATAGCAATTAAGTTATTAGATTTAATAAACTGAAATTGGGTAAAATATCGAATCTTCAGTTTTAAGCTTGATAAAAATAATTTGAAGACCTATAAAATTTATATTGATAGTTCTGAAGATAATAAAAGCTTTTAAATTGAAATTGGAAGTGATCGTTCAGTTTTGAAATATATCGTTTAAATCGATATTTAAAAATAGCCTTCTGAGGCATAATCTCGGATTTCGACGAAACCAGTTCCATTGGATCCGTAATATTGTATTATTATCGGATTTCAATTTTCGTAGTAATCGAAGTTGTCGTTTGACCCTGGCAGCTCAAAACGCACTGAAACTATTTTAATCGATTTAATTTAAAATTGATCGTTTACTTCCGTAACTCGCGCATATAATCGAATTAGCCTCCAAAACATGTTCCATTGTGTTCGGAATGTAGGTAAAACATTATAAACGCCTAGCGGCACGTCTCGATGAGGGTTCGAAGTTTTGAGTTGGGTAAAGTGAGATATTTATAATTAAATAATATTTTAATCTGTTAAAACAAGACCTTGCCTTCTCCAATACGCCTTTCCCTCAACTTTATATCACGTCTATCTTTTCTTCCTCTTACTCAAATCAGAGCGAAAATCGAATTCGTTTAAAAAAATATAGCGAACGAAAGGAGAAAAAAGGGGGGATCTCGCTGTTCATTCTCGAACAAGGCAGTAGATGCTCGATTCGAGCGAGGCTATTTTGCGATGGGAGAATCGCGATATCTCATGAAGGTCGAAGCAAGGACGAAAGTGGGGGAGGCCGCAACGTCGTTCGATTTGGATGAAAGGTCTTCAGCATCTCGACGTCGCTCGAAGCAGTGGAGTATGGTTTCACGAACTAGGGTTTTGAATCTGCCTTGTTTTGGTCATCGATGTGGAGATGAGGATTTTGTGCTGGGTTCAGCCATAGCCGTCGCCGGTTAGGTCTTCGAGTTGGAATGTGGTAGTTGCGATAAGGCGGACTCGAACGCGAAGGTGGAAGCATCACGTGCTTGTGGTTGTTGGGTTTGCAAATGGAGGGTTCGCTCTGGTGGGTTCATCGTGGTCGTGGTGCCAATGCGTGGTCGACAGAGGTAGCATTTTTTACGATTTTATTCTTATTTGTTTAACCAATATATGTAGATCTGGAAAAAAAATTAACAGTAGGATATTTTTATAAGTGTGTATATATATATATAAATAATTTCAAAGGGAAATCAAAATACATGTACACATCTTTTAACCGACTAGGTATTTTAAAAATATGTATTTAGGGTTATTGATTTATTTAATAAGCTTATTAAGCTATTTAGTTGATAAAAATATTTTATCAAAAGGAAAATTAATTTAAACTAAAATTTTTGGTTTGGAATAAAATAAATAATAATTGATTGTTCGACCAATTAGGATATTAATAAAATCATCTAATGCTTTTAAAAGGTCTAATTGTGGAGAAATTAATCGTGATGGGAATGGATTGCAAAACCAATATCAAAGGTGAGTAAACCTCACGCTTCTGGATTTTTATTTAAATTTAAATGGTTAAATTTAAATGATTGGTTGAATGGTTGAAATGAATTGATGTGCTATATTATATAGTAATATATAGAATATATTAGAATGATTGATATTCCATGATGGATATTATTGGAAATTGGAATATTGAATGTTGTGGTTTGCCTGAATATTTCGGTACCCTGAGTTATTGAAATATATATAAAATTGGATTTTTGGAAGAAATGAAAGTGTGATAATTATAGAATCAAAATAAGAATGAATTGGAAAGAAATGAAAGTGATATTTAAAGAAAAAAAGACTGAAGTTAAATTGTAAAGTAGAGATTTTAAAAGAAGTTTTGAATCAGAGTTAAATCTGGAATTCAAGAGTGAATCTAAGTTTTCAAGCAAATAAGTTTTAAAATTTAAATTATTTTTACAACTTGAATGTTAAAGTACATTTTTAAATTGATTGAATTTAAAAAAAATGAATTTAGTTTTAAATTACTTTAAACTTCTTTATAAGATGAGTAATTAATTTATTTAATGAAATAAATAAAAAAGGTAGACAATGATAGGATGAGGTAAATCAAGAGTGATTAATATTTGGGTTTAATTAATGGCTAATTATTTAATGTAATTAAATTAGATTAGGATAAATTAAAATGTAATTAGAAATCATTAATTTATATAATTAATGATGTAATTTAAGATTGATTAATTAAGATTAATTAATCAATAATAAGTGACTTATGAGAAATTAATTAATATAAGTAATTAAGGATTAGTGTAACTAATATAGTTAATTAATTCATGAAGTAATTAAGATTACTTATTGATTTTGGTTAAGAATAATTAATATTGTGAAGTTAATTATAGATAATTACTTGAATGTAATTGAAGGATAATTAATCCAGGTTGACTAATTAAGATGAATAATGAAGGGATGATTTATTAATTTATTTGAAATTAATTAATGACAAGTGAAGAAATCTAAGTGATTGAGATAAGAAATTCAATTAGGATTAATTAAATTAATTTTGGTAGTGATCAAGCTTTGCTTATGAATGATTGAATGGTATTGAGTGCTTTGAATGAGTTGATATCTCTGATATGAAATGTTGTGTGTTTCATTTGGATAACTTGGATTAGGATGACATTAGACTCGAAGAGACCGGGGTCGGGTGTTAGGAAATACCTGAAACCACTTTGAATTTTTATAGATTGATATGTGAAATCTATAGGCTGGAATGAAGTGATTTAAAGAAATTGGACTATTTAAATCTAAATTTTGGTACTTAGAAAACTTTGTGTGAAATAAGTGATGTTTATAACATATTGTGAACTTGTAAATTGATTTGAGTTACCCTGGGTTCTATATAAGTTGTATGCTTTGTATTACATGTTGGATGAGTTACTCACGCTGGTTTCGAGCCTGACCCGGGTGTTACTTTGGTGTAATGATCAGGTCAGGCCGAGTATTACACCCGATCATTACAGATTTTCAGGTAGGGACGTTCTGGAGCTCAAGAGGCGAGCTGGATGGCAAGAACGTATAGAGTATTTCCGCTGTATTTATATTGTTATATATCTGAGACATGATAATTGTGTATATCCAGAGTCTGTACATATGTGTAACTCTAATGTATTATAAATGTACTTTCACAGATACAGAATTCTTTTGTAAATTGTTATTATTTGATATTATATTTTGATCCGCTGCGAATATGAGATGGTGGTGTTTCTGATCTTCTTCTTTTTCTATCTCTTTCTTCTTTTTCATAACTATCTGGAATTTTCGGGTTTGAAAATTTCTGGGTCGTTACAGTTGGTATCAGAGCTGAAAGGTTAAGCAAGAACCTTGGTTCTGGTGGGAGTTACTCCTTAAGTAGAGTCCGTAGTACTCTAGGATGAGTTGAGCATACATACATACATACATACATACATACATACATACATACATACATACATACATACATACATACATACATACATACATATATGAGCGCGTACTTATTATTTTCTTATATAAAGGTTTTAAATGATTTTATATAAAAATATATTTTGATATATAAAGCAATATTTCCTTCTAATAAATATTAAGGTGATTGAATTTTTATAGATTGATATGTGAAATCTATAGGCTGGTATGAAGTGATTTAAAGAAATTGGACTATTTAAATCTAAATTTTGGTACTTAGAAAACTTTGTGTGAAATAAGTGATGTTTATAACATATTGTGAACTTGTAAATTGATTTGAGTTACCCCGGGTTCTATATAAGTTGCATGCTTTGTATTACATGTTGGATGAGTTACTCACGCTGGTTTCGAGCCTAACTCGGGTGTTACTTTGGTGTAATGATCGGGTCAGACCGAGTATTACACCAGATCATTACAGATTTTCAGGTAGGGACGTTCTGGAGCTCAGGAGGCGAGCTGGATGGCAAGAACGTATAGAGTATTTCCGCTGTATTTATATTGTTGTATATCTGAGACATGATGATTGTGTATATCCAGAGTCTGTATATATGTGTAACTCTAATGTATTATAAATGTACTTTCACAGATACAGAATTCTTTTGTAAATTGTTATTATTTGATATTAT
This sequence comes from Allium cepa, assembly GCA_030765085.1. Taxonomy (NCBI): domain Eukaryota; kingdom Viridiplantae; phylum Streptophyta; class Magnoliopsida; order Asparagales; family Amaryllidaceae; genus Allium; species Allium cepa. The sequence continues at coordinate 23,073,001 of CM060938.1, read as the reverse complement.
ATTTTGATCCACTGCGAATATGAGATGGTGGTGTTTCCGATCTTCTTCTTTTTCTATCTCTTTCTTCTTTTTCATAACTATCTGGAATTTTCGGATTTGAAAATTTCTGGGTCGTTACAGTTGGTATCAGAGCTGAAAGGTTAAGCAAGAACCTTGGCTCTGGTGGGAGTTACTCCTTAAGTAGAGTCCGTAGTACTCTAGGATGAGTTGAGCATACATACATACATGCATGCATACACACACACACACACACACACACACACACACATATATATATATATATATATATGAGCGCGTACTTATTATTTTCTTATATAAAGGTTTTAAATGATTTTATATAAAAATATATTTTGATATATAAAGCAATATTTCCTTCTAATAAATATTAAGGTGATTGGTTGTTAAATTATTGGAATTAAATTAAGAAGTAATATAATACAAACAAACTGAAATCTTGAACGGGAATTAAATTAAGTGTTAACAGAAATACAACCAAATTAAAATTAAATTAATTGAAAATAAAATTCTAGAATTAGAACTCAGAAATTAAATTGTTTAAAAACTTTAAATGAACAAAGTTAATTTGGTTTAAAAAGTTAAACCAACCTTTGAGAATTTAACTCGAATTTATATAATTCGAGATGGTTTAAATTTTGAAATTGGAATTGAATTCATTCAAATTGAATCTGATTCAAATTAATTGGATTTAAGATTGAAGATGTATAAGTTTAAAATTTTAAATGGAAAATTTGGATTGGATTAAATTGAAATGATTTGAAATTGAAGTGAGTTCAATTGATATTAGTCCAAATTGATTGGAATAATTTGAAATTATAATTAAAGTTGGACAGGATTAAAATCAAATGGAATTTGATTTGGATTGGAGAAAGAAATCAAGATCGATTCAACTTGAATTGGGGTTAAACAAATTTCGATGGGAATTGTAGTTCTTCAAATTCGAATTGAGTCAATTAAATAGAAGTGGAAATTTAAACTGAATTGTTGGGGAAGTAAACAGTTTTGACTCCGGACTATTTTCAATATAAATTGTTTTAATATAAACTTATTTTTCCAAGCTATTTAATAAATACAACCTTTCTTTTTTTTAAAGCCAAATTATTTTATATTTATTTTACAATTATTTTTGGTACTATTAACCGTTTTTCAACTATTTTATAAACTAATTGCTATTTTTCAATTATTTTACAAATTAATTACTATTTTACAACTATTTTGCAATTATCTAAAATTTCTATAACTATTTTCCAACTATTTTATAATTAGTTAACTATTTTACAACTGTTTTACAAACTAATACTTATTTTTCAACTGTTTTCTTTTATTATAAAGCTATTCTCTAAATATAAACTGGTCGGAGTTCAAACGGTTATTGATTAAGTACCCAATTGAGATAAGAATTGAAGATATAATCCAAATGAGAATTAGGGCAAATGTGATTAAGTGAATAAAGTTCAATGTGAGGATTAATAGAAAGGAAATTGACTTGGCTAGTAATTAATGAAAATAAATATATAGGATGTACGTATATTATTCTATTTGCATAGTGATTTGATCCAGATTCGAGCATAGAATTTTGAGATGGTTATATCGATCCAAGTTGGAATTTTTTCACTTGATATTCGACGGCGAACCTAGATATGGATTGTTGGTTGGTTCTGGATATTCTCTATCATAGTATGGCTATGCAAGGAGAATGATGGTTTCTAATCAAGAAACCAGATATGTGTCCGCAATAGGAAGTCGGGTGGACGATACTAGTTCGGAAGTGAAACTGTGTGATCGAGTGAGCGATCGGATTGGTATAGCGTACGGATGATAAGTGTACATCGTACGGATTTGAATGAAATTGATATTGGAAAGAGTAATCAAATTTGAATATTTGATTTTGAATAACAAAAGTTATATGTCTTTGTTATATAAGATAAAACTCCTTGTTAAATCTATAGCCAGAAGAAAATGTTTTTGAAAATATTTAAAGTATAAAAAGGGTTTTATACAACATTGAAATGATCCAAAGATTTTTATCAAGGATTATATATATATATATAAAAAGGATCTTTTGAGGATTTTGGAAAAAGGTTTTGGGAACCTTTGGATTTGGAAAGGCTTGATTTTTTGGGTAAAATCAATATTGGAATTTAGAAAGCCTAGTTTGAGAATTATCGATTTTGGGATAATCGATTTTGTGTAAAGGAGCTTTGTATGAGATCATACTAGGTGTATGATTTGAAAGATACTATATGTGTATAGTATAAAGTGTTTTGATAATGGCTCTGGAGAAAAAGGCGCTCCCTTAAAATGAACTTCTTAGGAGTGTCACCGGGTCGTGCTGCCTTAAACCCTAAGGGGGGATTCTAAAGTTGATCATGTGAGGAGTCCGGAAAAAACTAGTTCTCGAGGATTATGAGTAATGTGTACCATAGCGAAAGTCGTGTCTGCCGCTGAGAGCCAACGGTCTACGTTTGATTTTATATCGGTAGACTGCGACACATGGTAACATAGCGAAAGTCGTGTGTGCTACTGAGAGCCAACAGTCTACATTTGATTTTACATCGGTAGACTGCGACCTATGTAGGAGCGGAGAAGTTTCATTTTTGACAGCGAAAATCGGGGCGCTGATGCCTACAGTTACATGGACTTTTGCTGTGATGGCAACGTAACCCTGGAATGTATCTGCGATCTGTTGTGGGTTCATGGCATAATCGAGGGGCGTGGAGTGCCTACAGTTTCATGGACTTTTGCTGCGATAGAAACATAACCCAGGATGTAACTGCGACCATGGATGGGGTTGATGATTTCCAGAGCATTCTCACCAAAGATATTTCCTCTATTTTTAAAAACTGTTTTCTATATTTTCAATAAAATTATTTTCCCGAGTATTTTGACTGTATGTTGAAAATGGGTCTGCCAAGCACTTATAGATTTTCGATCCTACGCCTGATCAACGTATGACCGAATTTCTATGAGAACAATGATGGACTGGTTGAGACATCGAGTTATAAGAAGTATTTTTATAAAGAGCTACTTTAATAGTACGATGTGAATTTAAAAGTATTTCTAAAATTTTAAAATAAAAGTGATGGAATTTTGGAAAATGAAAGAAAATCCAAACTATAATTATAAATAAAAAAATTTGAACTCAGGAAAATTTAATGAAGTGATTTTTGTAATAAAATCGAATATTGATTTAAAGGTTGGAAGTAAGCTAATTAGCTAAATAAATTATTTGATAGAGTATATTAATAAAATTTAACTCGGTTAAATAAATGGATTGTAAGTTAATAATAGAGTTTGGAAATGAATTCGAATTATAAATAGAATTCGACTTGGATTTGTTGAGTAACTACAATAAGTAGAGATGTTGTAAAAATAAAATGGAATTGAATTATAATAGAATGGTTTGAGTTGCAAACAAAACCCAGATAAGTAGAAATAAATTGAGATTTATTTTGTATAAATAAAATAAATTCGACAATGGATTAAGTATGTGAATTAAAAATTTAAAATGGGTTGAATAAATGGGTTAATTGAATTAAATAATAAATCGATGAAGTCTGATTGAATAAAAATTAAACCAGAGTCTTAATTGGAATTGGATTATCAGAATGAACTTGAGTTATGAGGCATATTAATTTGGAGTAAAATCACTTAAGTTAATAAAAGCTTGGTTTCGAGTAAGAATGGAAGACCATTAAATAAAAGTTTGGATTAAATTTATTTGGAAAATGGTTATTAATATGAGCGTCGAATGTTGTCAAGCTCAATGAAATAGTTTTAAAATGAAACCAATGCGGAGATGAAATAAAATGGAATTAAATACTGAATGAGTTGAAATTAATTTAAAGTATTTATAAACTAAAATAGATACTCTATTAAGCGAATATCGTCGAACTTGCATAAAAATAGTTGCCGCTGATGTAAACAAAAGTAATTAAAATTCTATGAATTAATAGAAGCAAATAAATTGATTTTAAGATCAACTGAAGTGAATATGAGTTTGTTTTACCTAAAAATGAATTGAATGTAAGAAATTGTGTTGTAAACAATTAAAAATTTAAGTCGGAACCCTATAAGTTGCTTATAAATATTGTTTAACCAGCATTGCTTATAAAAACTTGTATGTTTGCTAGTTAAATATGTTAAATGTGTTAAATTACATGATTTTGGTGCTTACATGTTTAAATCGAGTAAGTACAGGTACCATAAAACCATTTGGCTGGATTTGGATTGCGCTAATTGCTAAAATAATAAGCCGCTTGCTTAAAATGCTAAATAAAAGTACGCCTAAGCAATAAAAATAGGAAATATGAACTGTTTTGCTTTTCCGACCGGGTGGGTCGATGTTTATATATTTATATCTCTTGTCAAATTGCAAAAGCTCCTCCGTACAATGGAGATTCTGCCAAAAAAATTCGAATATTTTGGGAGTTAGAAAATTTTTGAAAATTTGTGGGAAAATTTTTTGTTAGCAACAAAACGTTGTCAAATTGGAAATTGAAATAAATTATGAATGAAACTATTTTAAAATATTTATATTAATCAGTTATAAATGAAAGATAAAATTCAATATTCAGAATTGAAGATGAATTGCATTCATATGGAAATGGGAAAAACTAGTTTGAATAGAAGTAGATATGAAACATATATATGGAAAGGTAAAAAATGATTTGAAAAGTTATGATTGGATATTATTGCTAAGTAGGATATGTAGATATTATAAAGGGAAATTGGTTTTGATTTCAGAAGATAAATTTGAATGGCCCGACATAAAGGTACGTGTTTAAAAATTTTATATGAAATTTGATTGGGTTTTTGATCTAGCCACTTGGCTTTCTGTTTTCTTTTTGGAATTTGGGAGCCCGTAGAGGCATTTTGTAGTTGTACCGAGCTAGCTGCGCCAAGGAGATGCTGGCGAAAATTTTCGAAAATTTAGAGAGTTAGAAAATTTTTGAGAAAATTCTGATAATTCAAAATTTGGTTTTAAATTGAAATTTGAATGATTGAGTAAAAGGGGTATTGTTTGAAACTATGGGAGAGTCTGGGAAGTTAGTAAGAATGATAATGGGTCTTTTATAAAAAGATATATTATAACAAGTTGATAAAACTGTTTGTTTTGGGGGAAAGTAAATGGGTATTGGACCATTCTTCCTAAGTAGTAATTTCGGGGACGTAATTCTTTTAAGGGGGAGGAATGTGACGACCCGGAATTTTTAACAATTTAAATTTGAATATTTAATTGATTGTAAATATTTAAAAAGTTAATTTTTAACTTGAATTCAAATATTATTATTAATAGCAATAAAGTTATTAGATTTAATAAACTGAAATTGGGTAAAATGAGGGCGCAGCTGCTAAGCATGTCACCCCAACTTTAGATCCATTGGTAGGACTAATTCGCATTGCCAAAGCATGATTTATTTAGGGTTTGATTAGGTCTTGTGGGTTTGGATTAGTACTTCAAGCTTATGGAGAGATGCGGTTAGGCGTTAGCGGTGAGGATTTTATTTTTCAATTTAATTTTGGATTTGAGTAGAGGAACGGTTGGGGAAGAACTTTGCGGCAAATTTGGGTGAGGCGCCAAAAATTCATAGTTGGAGTCAAAAATTTATATTTATCAAAATAAAATTTGTATGAGTTAGAAAAATAGTTACAAAGTAAAATAGATATATGCAATGCATATGGAAGCAATAATTTGTATCATACATAAGTTGTAATGCATTTTGCAATGCAATTATTTACTATACATTTTATTTATTATTTAATAATAATTAGTAAATACTTATTACTTCTTCATTATAATTAAATATTAATTACTAAATGTTAATTATTATATATATATATTATTATCTATTATATATCTAATATTAATTATTAAAAATTAATTCTTAACTATTAGTTAATTAATATTATTATTAAATATTATTTTTATTTGTTTTGAAATATTTTAACCTTTTTGAATTTTTGAAATTTTAATTATTTAGTAAAATTTTAAGTTTATATTTTTAAAAAAAAATATTTATTAATTTTACAAATATTTCAAAAAATTTCTTTTAAATTTAATTATAATTATTAGGAAATGTAATTATAAATAATAAATATTTCCCCTTAATCATTAATATTATTTATTAATCATTAATTATTAAAATTAATTATTAAATATTATATTTAAATATCAGTTTTAATTATTGATTATTAATCGTTAATTGTTACTTCTTTAATATTTAACATTAATTAACAATTTATATTTGACAATTAATGTTTTTTAATATAAGGGAGAATTTAAAGTTTATTGAAATTATTGTAGTCGTTTTTCGTTTGAATTCAAATGTAAACTAGATATACCATATTCTGGATAGGGAGGTGCTCCGCACCCTGCATAGACAGAACTATTGTAGTCATTTTCATTTGAATTCAAATTCAAATATAAATTAGATATACCATTTTCTGGACGGAAAGCTACTCTGCACCTTGCTTAGACAGGTGCCACCCCCCGAACCTCCTAGGGCAAATAATTTTAAAAAAATATAAGAAAACTTTCAATGATTCGAACAAATTAACGTTGATGTGCACGTAAATATGCATATTTTTACCACCATATTTAATCTATTTGAATTAAATAAATGATCATATCGGGTATTTTAACTTGTTTAAACCAAAAATTCAATTATTCCAAATTTTCACATATTCATCTTCATATATGGGCAAAACGGTCATTTGTGTGCATATATTTCTTTGAGAAAATTAATTGAAAATTTGTATATATTTTTGTAGGATTTTGATCACAAATAGAAGTGGTTTCATGAAGATATGCATGCACAAAATTAATACAAAGGAATGAAGATGGAAATAATTCAAAGTGAAGAACATGGAGGACCCCACCTACCCACCTACCTTACTGTACAAATTAAAGGCTAATGCACATGCTTTTGGAGTTAATGGCTTTATGTACACTTAATGGGGGATTAAAACATATTAATGATTACTTGGCCTCCACACTTCCTAAGGGGCATTTTGGGCAATCCCAAAAAAAATGAATTAGGATTTTAACACTTGTATAAATACCCCTTATGTTTCATGTAGCCATCTTCCTCTTAGTTAGTTAGTTTTAGTTTATAAAATAAATCAATTCTCTCTTTCTTTCCATGGCTACTTAGCCATCTTCTCTTATGTAATTCTTTTCTTTTATGCAATGTTAATTATTGTTTCTTTTTAATTACATGTTCATTTCCTTTTATGCAAGTAGTGTAGATTTTCCTTTATGCAACTAGAATAGTTTTCCATTTCACTTTGCTCTCTTTTCCTTTTCTTTTTCTCTCATGTTGCAAGCTACATTTGTTCATATGATAACAAATATGAGAGGCTAAACCCCTTCAATTTAGGGGTAATGAATCTCTCTAATCATGTAGCTTCAACTTAATTTGATGTTTATGCTCTCTTTTTATGCTTAATGAGAATGAATGAAGTGGTTTAATGATGTTGTTTAGCTTTGAATTTGATAGTCTATGTTGTTTATAACAAATAGGCTATGCTTAAACAAACAAAACACAAATTGTCTCTTCATCTACATATGATTATGGCAAAGAAGTGATTGTTGAAATTGAAATTTGATGGCTTATATTTCTAATTAATGGTTAATAGGCCATGCTTAAAATAAATTTTGCTTTCAACTTTGTTGTCATATTTTATGAGATTTAAAAGTGTATTAGTGGTTGTGTTATAGTTTGATGGTTTATATTGAGCTAATTAATAGCACAAATATACCATACTTATGATAAGCATATCAACTAATTCACTAATGACAAGAAAAGAGAGATCATAACTTCATTTTGTTGATTTATGTGATCTAGAGAGTGGAAATTGCCTCTAAATTGTCTTAACACTCTCATATTTTTATCTATTTTCTTTTGTCATTTTTTTTAGTTAATCACTCTTCCAACTTTGGTTAATTTGATTGAGTAGAATTTTAAAATCATCAATTCCCTGCGGATCGACCCGTATTCGCCACGTGCTACATTCGTACACCGTGCGCTTGCGGTTATTTTTAATTTAAATTCGTTCGACGGTTTTCTAACTCGATAGAATTTCCATCGGCGAACAAGTTTTTGGCGCCGTTGCCGGGGAGTTGTTTTGATTTTAGTTTTCTATTCTTCGAATTATTTGTGTTTGATTTTAGTGTGTGTTTGTTTTGTGTGTGTTGTGTTTAAAAAAAATTGTGTGAGTTTGATTTGTGTTTGCATTTGTTTGTGTGTTTGTTTTCTAATTTCAATTTGCATTTGCATTTCTATTTCTATATAAAAAAACATCACAAGTTCATTTCAAAAACAAAAATATTTTATTTCTCTTTCTGTTTGCATTTCATTTTTTATTTTATTTTTGTTTTGTACAAATTTTTGTATTACATTGTTTCAAAAACAAAAAACAAAAATTGACTAATTACTGTTGCTGTGCATCTGCCTTGCTTCACTGTTCCTCAAACTGTGCATATAACTGTGCACCGTTGCACCTTTCTGCATACCAACATTCCTGCCTGTACCTCACCTTCAACCGTGCCAAACTATCAACATTCACCTCGACCGCAATCGCTACCACCAGCAACTCTCTCGTATCCATTGCCTGCACATCCTCCCAGTCCCACATTCTGTGCACAGTCACTGTTGCACACTCTCTGTCACCATACATAGCAAACAACTTAACTTCTACACCCCCGCCTACCATTCTCTGTCGCACTACACTTACCCCTTCATTGCCATTATCAAACAATCCCCTCTTCTTTGCATCACAAAATACATACCATCTTCAACCATAGCCTGTTGCCTTCTGTCTACAACCATATCCACTTCTGTCTACAACCCCTGACCACTGACTTCATATTGCCATCCACTGACTTCATATTGCCATCTTCACCATTCAATACCATCCACAAAAACACACTACCTCATCTTCAAACTACCACAGTTAAACCCGTACCACTTCCATTACCAAACACAACACAGTCCCTTGCAGCAGTATTCACTTCTGTTACAAACATCACCCAGTGCCGACAACTACAGCTACATCATCATTCGACAGACCCCCCTGCCATACTCTTCCACTTCTTCTTGACTCATCACTACACATTTGCTTTCCACTGTCATCAAGCCAATCATGCCTGTCATCTTCCCCAAACAATTGCTTCATCAACCCTTCATACAATTGAACGGCCACTTGCTGCCTCTCTACAACCTACCACCGATAAACATCCATAACAGCTACAACCACAACCGTATCAACTGCCACAAACCATAACAGCCACTCACCCCGTTGTCTCTTCACCAACTGTGGCCACTGCTCCTCTTGCAAGAACAAACGAATACCACGAAGCTGCAAACAAAAGCAAAAACGCCCATCGCCACTCGCCAGACCCGAATCCCCAAAAACCAATCACCTAACATCCTCAATCATACACGAATTTTCATGAAATTGCAGTGAAGTTTTTAGGAATTTGCCTCTCCTCCCCTCGCCTTCCTTTAACAGCCAAATCAATCGCCAATCGCCTGAAATTTAACACCCAACTTCAATCAGCAAGCCAAATAATCTAACCCGAGACTCGAAATCACACATCATCAAATCAGCACCGTAACCACCAAGTCGCCTCACCGTTTCAATCACGACCTCTCCCTGCCTCCTCCAATCACCCAAAATTCGATTGCATCACCTCGACATCCCCTATTTCCAAATCACCTGCAGCCACTCGAGCATCTTCAACAATCACCTCGAACTCACCCGCAAACCAACCTGAGCAACCAGCACAAAGCTCATCTCGAACCAGCCTCGACAATCACCACGACCAAATCGAACACATGAAACTCGCATCCTCTGAACTACGAAGTAGGCTACTCCACAACAATCCTCGACCCCGCTAATTTCCATAAAGAAGTTCAGAAGTTAGATTACTAGACGCTATTTTTCTTGTAAAAACTTTTTGATTTGGGGATTTTGAAAATTGGCGTGTGAATTTGATTTGAGTTTTTGAATTTGTGAAGTTCGTGTGTTCGTACGGGAATAAATTTTGGGTGAAGTGTGAATTTTTTTTTGTTTTGTTACTGGACCGGAGTTTAAGTAGGTCGAGAAGTTTAGATTGTTTTGTTTTATCTTGAATCATTTTGCTTTCTTTTGTTAATTTATAACTTTTCTTTCCAAAAACATTAAAAAAAAATTGTTTTAATTTATTTTGTTTTGTTTTAATTTGTTTTTAAGTTCCATCGTTATATATATAAATTCTTTTTTTTAAGTAAAACCCTACTTTTAAGTTTCCTTTCAAAAAAAAACCAAAAAAAGAAATATTGTATATATCTTAGTTTTAAATTTTCAGGTTGCCAAAGTAGGAAATAAAGGAAGAATAGCTTGCTGAAAATTGCTTCCTTAGCTAGCCAAAATAAATTGCTCCGCTTGCAAAAAAACTCTGCTGTTATTTCTAGTTTTATTTGAATTGAATTGTTGGTTGCTTGCATTTGCATTTTAAAAAATAAAAAAAATTCATTCGTAGTTGCATTGTTAATACACGTTTAGTTTCTGTTCTGCATTTCATCTTAGATTTTGATTAATAATAACGGTTAGACATCGATAACACTTAATTGTATATTGACAATTTGTCTTTTTTTGAACAATTTAATTTCTTGGTGTCTAGGCTACGGCAGAGTAATAACCATTTATAAATATTACGGTGATTCGTAAATATTATAGTGGTTGTTCCTCTGAAGATACTTAAACCTTCGGCTGCATTGCTACGGTGATTCGTGGTGCGCCGATAAATCCTGCCCGTTACCTGGCTGAGAACTATCTTGTTTATCTAAGACAATTTGTGAATATACAATTTTGGGTTAACTTAGGATAAATCATTTGTAATTAACCCTTGCATTCATTTAGTTGCATTTGTTCATGCATATTTAAAAAAAAACAAAAAAAAATTCAAAATCCAAAACTAATTTTTTTTAAATATTCCTTTTCGTTTTCTTTGAAATTTTTAAATCCTTTTCCTTTGAAATTTCAAAAATCCAGAAAAATTAGAAAAACAAAAATCCAAAAAAAAAATTATAAAATCTTTTCAAAAGCCCAAAAAAATTGAAAATTCAAAAACAAAACAAAAATCAATTTTCCATTTTGAAAAATAAATTCTACTTGTAAATATTTTCTTTATAAAAAAAACCAAAAAAAATCTTGAAAATGTCCAAGTTTCCTTTTTCTTGCTCGCTTGAATTTAACGGTGAAAATCAATATAATCCATATGAGTTTACTCCAAATTCGTATGGATATTTTAACAACAAATTTTGTGTAAATAATTCAAATTACGAACAACAAAATTTTCAAAATGACGACCAACCTTCGACTCTTGGAAATAGCATTGAAATGATTTCATCTTTACTCGAACTTTCTACACGAAAAAATCAAGAGATAAATGATTTATGTAATTCTTATTTGTGTAATAACTCGAGTCAAGGATCTCAAAATTTGAATTCAATTCAAAATTCAAACGATTACGATTATAACCCATGCCAATTTAATTTCGAACTCCGAAATGAATTTCAAACTCAACATGAAAATGGGAACAACTTTTCAAACGAATTTGGCAATGGGAATAGTTTCAATTGCGATACGATTGAAAACTTTGGTTATCAACAAATTCAAAGTGAAAATTTTCAAATTAATAATCATGAATTTGATTGTTGACGAAATAGAAAAAGATAACGGGGATTTATTACTTGAAAAATACAAAACTTATCGTGAAAATCATAATTAAATCTCAACCCACGAAGAATCAAATAATAATCTAACGTTTATCAAAATTGGCAATTCTTGTTCTCAACAAGTCCAAATCGAAAATTTTCAAGTTAATAATTACAAATTTGACTTTGTTGAGCAAATGAATGAAATTTACGATGATCACACGAATTTGTTGATTAAAACATTGAAAAAATTTCGTGAGAAACAAAATCAAGTTTCAATGTGTGACGAGTCAAACGATAATCCATCTTTTACCCAAATCGATGATTTTCAAACAACAACTTTTGAAACTAAAAATGATGATCTTAACGAAGTTGTTGAAAAGACGGTAATTATGTTGGATTTCAATTCTTTTGAGGGTGAGAAACTCGATTTAAATTTCGATCTTCCTTTTTCTGAAAATTTGAATACACCAACTTTGAATTTTAAACTTGAGACATGTAATAAAGTTGTTGATAATCCAATAAAGGAAGACGAGTTTAATGAACGTGAATTTTTTGGACTTTTGGACGACGAGTTGTTAAATTCCGAAGGGGAAGATGAAAATCACCATTTTGATTTTGAAATCAATAATTGTGAAAATGTTTTCAATGAAGCTTGAATTTCAAATTGGTGAAAATAAACTTGAACTTCAATCAATTGTTTTGTCGACCCTGAAAATCATCGAAAATAAAACAACTCATACGATTTTTAATAAAACGACATTCGTTTTTCCAAATCGACAATCAACTTCAAATTATTTTACGATTTGGTTTTTCGTGCTTAAGCCGTATCTCACACATTTGACGAGACAAATGAATTGGTCTTTGGAAGACCATTTCATTTACTTTTTGACTATATACTTTCTCATCTCTTGTAAATAGTAATCTTTCATGTAAATATAGAATTTTTATTTTATTTTTCTCCTTCCATTTGGGTTGACTGTGGGGACACAGTCAAAATCAAGTGTGGGGGGGACTCATCTTCATTTTTTTTCCTGGTTTATTTTTGCTTTAAAATCACAAAAACAAAAACAAAAATTAAAAAAAATTCCAAAAACAAATTTTCTTTTGATTTATTTTTAAAAGAAACACTATAAGATAAATATATGGCTTTGGTTTATTAAATTGTAATTTTTGGAAATTTATTTGTCTAAACAAAAATAAAAATGAAATTTGATTACAAATAATAATGGTTTAACTGGTATATAGGAAGATTCATACGTGTTAATTATGAAGTACATCCTTATTGAAAATCTTTGTTTTAAAAAGTGGTTGATTTAAAGTAAAGGATATAACATTTTTTTTGCCTTCTAAGTTAAATGGTGCTAATATGATTTTGCAAAACTCTCTCTTTCTCTCTCTTTTTAAAAAAAATATAAAAATAAAAAATAATAACATCCAATTATTCACTCTCATTTAAAAGTCCTCACGGTTCTGCATGGGTGAATTACTTGGAATCTTTGATTATGTGCTTTCATACTCATTTAAAGTCCTCACGGTTATGCATGTGTGGAACACATGTAAAAAAAACAGACTTAATAAAAACCACCTACGTCGATAGGTGTATGCACGAAAGTGTGTGCACTCGCCATGCTCTATACTCCCCTCACATAAGCCCGAAAGACATTGCATGGGTGGTATATATGGCCTCAGTTTACCTGAGCTTGGTGTGTAATTTTTCATGCAAATAATGAGAGAGCAAGCAATTGAAATCCTAGCACTATTTTTACTTAGTTGATTTGATTTGTTATTGAAAAGAAATGAAAATACCACTTTGATAAACTTTGATAATCAACTAAGGATCCATTTTATAATTACACTTTGTTATCAACCGAAACAACAAGTTAAACTATTGTCTATTTGTTATGATAACTTGATTTTTGTTGGAAATTTGACAAGTAAATGACTTAAATTTTCATGATAATGACCAATACCTATATTTAACTTATTTGTGTCGATTTAAAAGTAAATCCTTCATTGTAAATATTTTCAAAAATTCGCATTCATCTCTTTGTAAATAAATCTTGCATTTTGTAAATATTTTCATCCCGCATATGGATTTTATGGGTAGTATCCGCTGAAAACCCTCACGAGACAACACTCGTCCGACTGGGGACACCCAGAGGTTTAACGGCTTGTTGCATATGCTCAATGCAATCATGCTCCCTACGAAAACGGATTTATCTTATTTTTTCTTTATTCGAGGACGAATAAAAAGATAAGTGTGGGGGTATTTGATGTGCACGTAAATATGCATATTTTTACCACCATATTTAATCTATTTGAATTAAATAAATGATCATATCGGGTATTTTAACTTGTTTAAACCAAAAATTCAAATTATTCCAAATTGTCACATATTCATCTTCATATATGGGCAAAACGGTCATTTGTGTGCATATATTTCTTTGAGAAAAATTAATTGAAAATTTGTATATATTTTTGTAGGATTTTGATCTCAAATAGAAGTGGTTTCATGAAGATATGCATGCACAAAACTAATACAAAGGAATGAAGATGGAAATAATTCAAAGTGAAGAACATGGAGGACCCCACCTACCCACCTACCTTAATGTACAAATTAAAGGCTAATGCACATGCTTTTGGAGTAATGGCTTCATGTACACTTAATGGGGGATTAAAACATGTTAATGATTATTTGGCCTCCACACTTCCTAAGGGGCATTTTGGGCAATCCCCAAAAAAATGAATTAGGGTTTTAACACTTGTATAAATACCCATTATGTTTCATGTAGCCATCTTCCTCTTAGTTAGTTAGTTTTAGTTTAGAAAATAAATCAATTCTCTCTTTCTTTCCATGGCTACTTAGCCATTTCTTCTCTTATGTAATTCTTTTCTTTTATGCAATGTTAATTATTGTTTCTTTTTAATTACATGTTCATTTCCTTTTATGCAAGTAGTGTAGATTTTCCTTTATGCAATTAGAATAGTTTTCCATTTCACTTTGCTCTCTTTTCCTTTTCTTTTTCTCTCATGTTGCAAGCTACATTTGTTCATATGATAACAAATATGAGAGGCTAAACCCCTTCAATTTAAGGGTAATGAAGCTCTCTAATCATGTAGCTTCAACTTAATTTGATGTTTATGCTCTCTTTTTATGCTTAATGAGAATGAATGAAGTGGTTTAATGATGTTGTTTAGCTTTGAATTTGATAGTCTATGTTGTTTATAACAAATAGGCTATGATTAAACAAACAAAACACAAATTGCCTCTTCATCTACATATGATTATGGCAAAGAAGTGATTGTTGAAATTGAAATTTGATGGCTTATATTTCTGATTAATGGTTAATAGGCCATGCTTAAAATAAATTTTGCTTTCAACTTTGTTGTCATATTTTATGAGATTTAAAAGTGTATTAGTGGTTGTGTTATAGTTTGTGATTTATATTGAGCTAATTAATAGCATAAATATACCATACTTATGATAAGCACATCAACTAATTCACTAATGACAAGAAAAGAGAGATCATAACTTCATTTTGTTGATTTATGTGATCTAGAGAGTGGAAATTGCCTCTAAATTGTCTTAACACTCTCATATTTTTATCTATTTTCTTTTGTCATTTTTTTTAGTTAATCACTCTTCCAACTTTGGTTAATTTGATTGAGTAGAAATTTAAAATCATTAATTCCCTGCGGATCGACCCGTATTCTCCATGTGCTACATTCGTACACCGTGCGCTTGCGGTTATTTTTAATTTAAATTCGTTCGACGGTTTTCTAACTCGATAGAATTTCCGTCGGCGAACAAACGTTAATTCGGAACTATCCCGTGGCGAATGTTTACTAAAAATTGCAATAGGAAATTTATTACTGTTGATCAAAAAAATTAATGTTAATTTCGAAATTTAAAATATATTGTTGCTTAATTTTACAAAATGACAATGGAATGGGAAGTAAGGGAAATAAAAATAATGTTCTAACATTACTTTGTGTATTGAATTGTTAAAATGGACATTTTAGGCATTACGTAAAGGCTTCATGTTGACTTTGTTGATCAAAGTTCTATTTTAAAGTATGAGATTAGGAAAATGTGTATTGTTTAACGAAACAAAAACATTTTTGAATTAACAATAAAACTACCGACTATGATTTTTTAATAGTTACTTAATCGTAGATATTAGTCATGATTTTTCAATGCGTTAGTAGTATCGGCTAATTGTTCATGACATATAAGTTGAATCGGCGAATGTCTTTTACGTTAGTTACATCAATCAAAATGGCTATATGTCCATCATCACTTTGAAGTTTGTTCGGCGTCACTTTGAAGTTTTTTTATACTAATTCCTTAGTATTATATGAATAAGTTATTTCTTTTATTAGTTAAGAAAAATTCTAGCGAACGAGATTTTAGAGTATAAATTGTTAACTATAGTTTGCTAATCATCCATAATTAATTATAGTAAATTATTAAATATAAAAATGATTATTGATTACAGGTAATAATTAATAATTATAAATTATTTATTAACTAGCATTAGTTATAAATTATAAATAATTACACACCTAAGTTTTCATTTATAAATTACCAGTTACAAATTACCATTTATAAATTGTTTAAGTATTAAATATTTTTAATTAATTGTAATTGTTAATTATGCTAATGTTTTAAGAAATGCTAAACGTATTGAAAAAAATTAACGTAAACGTATGAGTAGAACTACTTTTTAGAAAAGTTGTAATGAATTAATATCCAGTGGTAAAAATCAACGTTTTTACAACTTCCTTAAAATTGTTGTTAAATGGGTACTATAACAACGTTTATAAATAAATGTTGTAAAACTTTAATTTTTTACAACGTTTTTCAACGAACTGTTGTAAAAATTCATGTTTTACAATGTTTTTGTAGAAAATGCTATAAAAAGGATGGTTTTTACAACGTTTCTAAAACGTTGTAAAAATAATTTTTTACGACTTTTACAAAACAAACGTTGTAAAAAGGTGTATTGTTATAGTGCATGTTTGTGCACGTGCACACATGCACATCTGATACCTTTTACATGTACTCAAACTATAGCCTCAACTTTCGATGTAATGGCAGCCTCATCTTCTTCTTTACCGCAAACTCCACCACTGACCACCTTTAGATTACTTACTGGTGAACTACGGACCAGAAATTGGAACTTTATGAATTTCTTTTCTTTTTAAGAGAAAAGTAAATTCTTGACCATCACAGGAGATAAGTTATTACTTAACCAAAGCCGCAGATGATGGAGAGGTCATCGATAAAGGGAGCGTCGCACCGTCATTGGTTAATGGAGCGTCGTTTTCATGTTGATTGATGGGGTCGCGCCACATATGATTTGGCTTTATGAGTTTTGAAGATGAAAAAGGGACTTACTTCGAAAATGAAAGAGTAGAAATAAACACTAAGGCAGCTAAAGAGCTAGGGTTGTGGTTAAACAAAAATGTTTACTATTTTGTGAGACTGTGAAAATAATAATGAAAAGATGTTAGGATAAAAGCTTTGTAGTTAATATCGGATAATATCGTTATATATCATCGATATATCTCATATCGTTCCTTAGCTAATTTTTTTTTTAAATATCACTTAAAATATCGTTGTCGATATATCGCATGATATTTGCTGATAAATTACTTTGATATTTAGTGTAAAATACTCGACCTTTTTAAGAATATCATTCATTATTGTATGTCTTGGAGAAAATATCTTTACAAATAAATATCTTCACATATTCAATATTATTTTTTTGTATATGGTGAATGACAATCTGTAGACCATGTTAGAAATTCCAATGCCATAATTTTCAGTTTTAACCATACGGTTTTATGCTTCTTCATTATTCTTTTAATAAAAAAAAACTCTACATATTAAATTATTTTATATGTTTTATTTTCCTTGAAGACCTTATCACTAAAGACAAGATCATGAAACATCTACTTCTCATTTTAGTTTTTTTTTCCACCATTTTTAATTGGAATGTTAGTTTGTGAAGTATTAGTTGTTATCATGCACCCAAAACTAGAAGTTGAAGAGTAGTAAAGTTATATATTTTACATATCGGTAGGGAAGAAGTTGAAGTAATAATTAGTATCAAATTAACATTGCTTATTAGATAAACTAAGTGAAAGTGAAAATGACGAAATTAGATATGAAAATTTTGGGAAAGTAATACAGATGATTAGATGACTGAAGAAACAATGAGTATAGTATAAGAATAAAGAAAATAATAAAGACATACGTATAGTAACTTGATGTTATCTATCCAAATATTTGAATACTTAACATCAATGTAATACTAAAACATAGTACAATATCGTTTATAACATGTTCTACACATGTCGAATAATTTATCGATATTATCCGATATTATCATGATATTTTAAAATATCTTATATATACTTGATTGATATATACCCGATATCCATATTAGCTACTTAGGACAAATGATCCAGCCGTTATTAAATAGGGGGAATTAATTTAAAGGAATTTTTTTTTATACTTTTAGCTTCATGGACGTGACCTCAATATTTTAATCATAACATACATTATTCCAAAACTATTCATAAGGACAAACATTCTTTCAAAATTATTCATAAGGACAAACGTTCTTTGAAAATTATTCATAAGGACAAACAGTCTTCCAAAACTGCTACCGATAACTACAAATTGATACCTAAAAACTGTTATGAATAACTAAAAACTGATACCTACCCAAATTTTGATTCAGAATCAAAGTTAAGAAATTGAATAATTAAAAAAATGTCTGCTCCTCCTGACCCTCACCTTTCCCCTCACGTCTCCTCAAATATTCCTACCATACCTACGGTCAACTCAGCCGTATCACCTCTTTCCCTTGTTCTCAACGTACAATCACCAGTTGTACTTCCTCTTCCACCGTCCAAGGTGGACCATGCTCCTGTCAGTACTCCATCAATCTCCCCTCACCTCGACCCCCCTGATCCACAACCTTCAGCTTACAAGCCCCCAATTGCTCTAGCCGATTCCCCCCTTCCCTCTGTTTTTGGAGAGCGGAAATGGTCTTCCTTATTTAAACGCAAACCGAGGAATGCTGGGAAGTTCATCCCTGTCGATCTTTCACCTATTTATGAAGATGAAGCATTAGTGCCCCCTGTTGAAGTTATTGCAGCTGGAGCAGCCATCTGGAAAGAAACTCTAGTCGGCTTTTTCCTCGACAAACCACTATCGTATACAGCTGTTGTCCAGAAGTTAAAGTACATTTGGAAGCTTAAAGGTGATGTTTCTGTAAAATCGGATGGTATCATCTTCTTATTCAACTTCTCTTGTTGTGAAGATAGGAGATCAATACTGCAGAGTGACCCTATCATTATGAATAACAAACTTTTCATAATAAAACCATATGACGCGGCGGTGAGTAATGTCACAGGCTCTGTAACATCAGTACCAGTATGGGTTCACTTGTATAATCTTCCTTTATTTGCATGGTCACCCCTAGGAATTAATTGGCTAAGTAGTCACTTGGGTAAATTGTTATGTATGGACGAGATGACAGAGAAGCAAGAAAGGCTGAGCTATGCAAAGTGCCTGATTGAAGTAAGGCCGGAGAAGGAGCTGGTTGAGGAGTTTTTAGTTAAACTGGTTGAGGGAGGATATCAAAAAATTTATGTTGAATACCTATGGAAACCAGATGTTTGTGTTTTGTGCAAGAATTTTGGACACAAAACTGAGAAATGCGATATTAAAGATAACTGTGATGCTAAGGATGTGAAAGAGCAGAAAACAAATGGTGTAGTGGAAGACAAAGTTGGATATGCTGGAAGGTACAGAGTCCATAATATTGTGGTTTCAAACAACAAGCAAACTAATAGTAAATGGCAACGTGTTCAGGGAAAGAGAAAAGTAGTTACGAAGGAAGCTAATTTGGATCAAATAGAAGAGAAGGAATGTGAAGGTAACAAAGAAGAAACTAGTGTTGTTATTAATACTAAAGAGAAGGATTGGGAGAATGTACAAGTGGAGAAGGAAAATGTGCAATGTTCTACTGATGATCGGGGTGGTATACAAAGGAGTGAAACTATAGCAGTCAACTATCAGGAGAATGCAAACATAATAAATGTGGAGAAACTAAAAACGCCAGAGATGAATAAGGAAGGCGATGATTTTATAGATAGTATTCAGCAACACAACAGATTTGAAGTTCTAAATGAACTAGAAGCTGAGGACATCACAGTTAAAATGTGTGAATCACAACAAAGTGTGAATGAGAAAAGTAAAAGTTTAAACGAACACAATGAGGACGAAGGCAGAAATGAGAATGTTCAAAGAGATGCCCAAAAGAAAACTAGTATCAAAAATCCAAAAGGCAAGGAGGAACATTTGGTGCAAATATTTGATGAAGTAAACACTCTAGAAGTCAACACAAGTAGTGATACTGAAAGTAAAGACAATGGGACGAGATGTGAAGGAAGAGGTATACAGGGGAATAATTCAAGTGATAAGAAAAATAAGAAGAAAAAACAAATGAATGCTTTTCACAGGAAGGAAAATGAAATGTGTCAGGACTTGCACTTGCATGATCACTCGTGCAAACTGGGTTCCCTGATCATTCCCAAACAAGCTAATGGAGAACGAAATGTTCCACCACTACTCAATGTATACTCTAAAATAAAACCTCCAAATGCTTATAAACCCCCTCCAATGCCTATCATGTCACCAACCTCTCTTACATCTTCACCTTCATCACCAATAAACCCCAATCAAGTCAACCCCCCAACTAAAGAAGGTACATCCAATTGTGAAACCACACCACTTTCAGTTGTGATACCTAACTACTTGAACTCTTCTCAAGCAGTGACTAGGAGAATGAAAATTGAAATTATCAATGCCAGTGTTCATCAGTGATGATACACTTTGGAATATGGACTGTACGTGGGGGTTACCATGCCAGCTATTTTGAGCAATGTAAACTTCTTATCACTGTGCCTATGTATTTGCTGAAGCACACTGACAAGCCCAGAAGGAAATGGAGATTGAGAGCATGGAATGAGGAAAATAGTATGAGAGGAAACAATTTTCTCTGGAAAATACAACAACGTGCCAACCTAAATAAAGCTAAACTGGAGAGATATGGTACGAATGACGATGTTATGTGTTCTTTCTGCCATGACATAGTTGTATCTGCTGTGTATTTATTATTCGAATCCAAGGATGTTATTCAGCTATGGTATTCGGTTATGGCCACACTTGGTAGTGTTAATATTTCATATGATAAGCAGAAAAAATGGAACATAATACGTGCGAAAAGGGGTTGCAGGGAACAATTTAGGAGTTATTTTCATGCAGTTATGAAAAGATTGTTTGCTGAGGCTTGGAGAGAAAGTAAATCTCGGGTTTATGTTAAAGACAATAGGAAAGATGAGTTTTTCATAAAGAATTGGGTTGTACACGTGACAAGTGACTCTCTGGAATTGCTTCCTTTTGCCTTCGCTCTGGGCATTAACCAAACGTTATGAGTCTTTCCCTTGTTTTTTATTCTTTGTTTTTTCTTCTTTTAGTTTCCAGTTTTTTGTAGCGCTTAGTTCTCCTTTGTGTTCTTCGAGCCTTGCTCATTGTTTAATCTGTTGTAACTCTTTGGTGCTGCAATAAAATGGTCGGGGTCCATTCAACCCCGTCGGCCTTGCCAAAAACTGATACCTAAAGAAAGTTGTCCTTCAGGCTAAAATACTTAAGGTTGGTCTTTGAGGCTAAAATGCTGTGAAATTTTGTCTTTGAAAATAATTTCATGTATTATATAAGGGGCGTAAAATATCTAAATATTAGAATAAAAGATATATTTCATCGGACAGATATGTAACGACTAGCCATTTCAACCTCCAAATATCAATACTAATACATCTATAGTATTCTTGTTCCAAATATCCAAGTGCCGGAAAGATGGATTGTTAGGATAATATGATATAAAAAGACGACAAACAAGAAGAAAAAAAAGAACACAACATCAGAATCTTACAGTGGAGTGGCAACATATGATATTAAAAGACAATACAAAACTATCACTCTAAGATACATAACATTTCAAAGTTACGGTTCAAAATACTATCTTCAGCCTATACAGTTATATCAACCAGTCCTCACAAATGCTAATATGTACAATATAGTAGTACACTTGAAATAAGAATACTACGGTATGTGAAACATCCTGCCCATTTCCTTGAGTTCTAGAACATTCAACTAAAAGCTTGCCTTTCTCATATTGCTTGAAAGAGCACACGAGAAATTCAGGGAAAAGAAAAACCATGTGTCAGACATAAGCCTTATTTAAGAAAATCAAGAAATATGTGGTTAACATACAATAGTACTTTTGGGGCTACATGGAATGTCGTAACGGTTAATCCCTCAAAAGATTGAAGTCGTGTAAGTTAGAGCACTGGTTGCATTAAAACTTTGCCTAGACTCTTCATTCTTAGCTCTTATAGATAGAGAAGCCTACTTCGTCGACTTTTAATGTTATGTACACGACTAAATACTTTCCATAAATGAGTAAACACATAAAGCACGATTAAGTCATTCAAAGCATGATTAAGTCACATAAGCGACTTCTAATCCTTTTTTGATTTAATTAATTATTTGTTAATTAAAACAACTTTTATTAGTAAAACTTATTTTATCTAATAAAATTCATTTAACAATCACTACTATTCATTCATGCCTTTTCAATGCTTTAAAAAATATTCATATACCTCAAATGGTATAAGTATATTCACAAACTAATTAAAAAGATTTAAGATAAATGTTACTCAAGCATTGTCACCATAAACACATAACCATTCCATACTTTTCATTATGTTTAAAACATTCTTTTTAAAGATCTAAGTATATTTATTAACAAGATAATATACTTTTACATAACTTCAAAAAACCATTTATTATAACATATAAGTGTTATAATTCGAAACTACCTTTGTTCTTTTATAAAACACTTAACTCACTTTTCCAAACTTATATATATACTGTAAAAATACTTACAAATAGGTTCTAAATATCTATGTAATTACCAAATTATAATTTGATGAAAATAAATAAAAAGCATGTTTTATATTATTGAACCCCTTTACTTCAAAAATTCATAAATAAATATAATAAATATATTCAAACTTCAAAGAAACTTTAAAATACTGCAAAATATGTTAGTAAACATCCCTACAAATATTAGGGAAAAATACCAAATTTATATATCATTTTTAAACAATTAAAACCATAAGCCACTTACTGCAACATTTATAAATGCTGTTAAAAGTCTTTGGTAAAGAACAACATTTAAAAGCAATATCTTTGCAATCAGTGTTCACCACTTTAACAAATGATTTATGACTGGAAATTTTTACAATAAGTACTACCCATAGGGTAGTTGAAAACCTTGGAAAGAAACCCTATATTTATCTTCCAATCAGTCAAAACTTTTTCTAAAAACAAGGTACTTACTAAAATGGTCATTTAGCAACATTTTTACTCCAACTTTGGCTATTTTGTTTGACCGGTTACAAAATCTTCTAAACTCCAATCTTTTATTATTAGTAATTTCACATAAAATGCTTGTTAAAAATTCAAAGAATCCCTAAACGGTATCTTTCAATTAATTACAAAAACTCCAAAAAAATTGGACATTTCAAAGTGTTCACATAGTGACCTTCTCGCTATAACATTTTACAACTTTGTTTCATAAGTTAATGAATGATTTAACCTCTAATAATTTCCCGATAATAAGTACACTATAATAGTTATTAAAAATGCAAAAAAGCCTCTAGGATATGTAACACCCCTAATTTTAAATAGAATTATTCTGGAGGTTTAATTAGATAAATTAAACAGGATAATGTAAAGACTAAAGCGATAAGAGAATTGAGATTTAGAAACCGATTAAGGTGGTGCCGTAACTAAATGAATCTATGAGAATGGTTTATAATTTAAACACTTAAGATAATAAAGTAAGTGCAATGTGGGAAAACTCGAACCCCATTACCCCTAAAAACCCTTACCACATTCTCGTTCTTATTTACATTCTTACAAAACAAAAACATAAACAAAAGAAAAACTAGGCCGGCTATAACCCTAGGAGAAGAGGAGCTCAAAATCAATTAAAGTCTAAGATTCAAGCTAGGAAGATAAATGTTGAACAAATCTCAAGTTCCTTATCCAAACAAGGTGAATAATGATCTAAGCCATCTTATATAAATCATCTTGAATGTTTAAATTTGGGTTTGAGGTTTAAAACCGTACTTCTAATCCTTTTTTATTTGTTAATTAAAACATCTTTTATTAAAAAAAATTATCTAATAAAATTCATTTAGCAATCACCACTATTCATTTGTACCCTTTCAATACTTCAGAAAGTATTCATATACTTATCTCAAATGGTATTAAGTATGTTCACAAATCTAAGTAAAAAGGTTTAAGATAAATGTTACTCAAGAATTGTCACTATAAACTCAAAACCATTCCATACTTGTCATTATGTTTAAAACATTCTTTTTAAAGATCTAACTATACTTATTAACAAGATAGTATACTTTTACATAACTTCACAAAATCGTTTATTATAACGTATAAGTGTTATAATTCAAAACAACCTTTGTTCTTTTATAGAACACTTAACTCACTTTTCTAAACTTATATGTATATAAATACTTTAAAAATACTTATAAATAGGTCTTAAATATCTATTTAAATATTATTTAAAATAACTAAAGTATAATTTGATGAAAATAAATAAAATGCAAGTTTTATATTATAAAACCCATTTACTTCAAAAATTCATAAATAAATTTAACAAATATATTCAAAATTCAAAGCAACTTTAAATTACTGCAAAATATGTTAAAAACATCCCTAAACATATTAGAGAAAAATACCAAATTTATATATCAGTTTTAAACACTTAAAACCGTAAGCAACGTACTTAAGCATTCATAAACGTTGTTAAAAGTCTTTGATAAAGAACAACCTTTAAAAGCAATATCTTTGCGATCAGTTTTAACCACTTTAACAAATGATGTAAGAGTAGAAATTTTTATAATAAGTACTACCCTTAGGGTATTTGAAAACCATGGAAAGAAACCCTTAAGTGTATCTTCCAAATCAATTAAAAAAATTCCTGAAAATAAGGTATTTACTAAAATGGTCATTTAGGGACATTTTAACTCCAAATCTGGCTATTTTGTTTGACCATTTACAAAAAATTTCAAATTCCAATTTTTTCTAGTAGTAATTTCATATAAAATACTTGTTAAAAATTCAAATAATCCCTTAATGATATCTTTGAAATTAATTACAAAAACTCCCAAAAACAGGACATTTCAAAGTGCTCACATAGTGACCTTCTCGCTATAACATTTTGCAACTTTACTTCACAAGTTAATGAATGATTTAAACTCTAATATTTTACCAATAATAAGTGCACTTATAATATTTACTAAAAATGCAAAGAAGCCCATAGAATGTGTAACACCCTTAATTTTAAATAGAATTATTCAGAAGATTTAATTAGATAAATTAGATAGAATAATGTAGAGAGTAGAGTGATGAGGGAATTGAGATTTGGAAACCGATTAAGGTCGTTCCGTAACTAAATTAATCTATAAGAATGGTTTATAAGTTAAAAACTTAAGAGAATAAGGCAAGGGTAATATGAGAACAGTCGAACCCCATAAACCCAAAAAACCTTACCACATTCTCATTCTTATATACATTCTTACAAAACAAAAACATAAACAAAAGAAAAATAAGGTCGGCCATAACCTGAGGAGAGGAGGCGCTTAAAGATCACTTAGAGACTAAGATTCAAGCGAGGAAGGTTAAAATCTAGAACAAATCTCAAGTTTCATATCCAAACAAGGTGAATAATGATCTAGACCATCTCATATAAGTCATCTTGAATGTTTAAATTCGGGTTTGAGGTTTAAAACCATATGATTGAATGAATGATGATATGTCTTGATTGAAATGCCTTGTTATAATTTAAACAAGGATTTAGTGGAATAATGTAGTTCGATTTTAAGGCTGAAATCATGCAAAATGATTTCCAAATGCCATGACTTTTGCATATGTTATATAAAACATTATTTCAGAGAAGGATTTTAATTTTCATAATATTCTAAGCTATGAATAATTTATTATAATTTTTTTAGTGAAATAAATATATATTTCAAGTTTAATTAATTTAAGGAACTAATTAATTACTTTTGGGTTGAATACTTTATATGATAAAGATATTATCATTTGGAATTTATGTGAATTTCTGAGATTGTTCTCAAGAGATTTGGGTGAGTTTTGGATTTAATTACAAAGATTAATGATTAATGATTAATTAAATATAAGGGGTTATTTATTAATTTTGATTAAATATTAGAGCATTGGAGGATTACATGCGGTAGAAAATTTTGAAAAGAATTTTAAAAGAAGATTTTGATACCAAATAGAAAATTTACAACGTAAGGGGTTACGTAAAATGAAATTACTTTATTTAAAAATCGGTTTATAATAATTACAACAATGCCACTTGCCTTCGAAAGCATTGATGCATTCGAGAGCATACAACGCTGCTTTTATTTGTATACTAAGGGGATATGGGTGTCACTGTAGTTAAACATATACTAGAATGAAGGCGAAAGGGTCCTTTCGTGCTAATCAATTGTGTCAAATGGGTCCCTCTGCATACATACACTTTAACAAGTGTGCACCGCCGCATTGATTGATTCATGGAAAGGACCTTCCGCACTAGTATATAATGTCGAAGGGGTTCCTTCTGCTCTTATATGCTCTGCAAGTATATTAATCAATGAATATTAAGGGGGTGTGTCGCACCAATCATTGATGTCGACGGCTTACCTTCCGCATCTTTATACTTGAGTAAGTTCAACCATTACGTAAGGTACCTTCCACACTAGTTAATAGTGTCGAAAGGGTCCTTCTGCATGCATGTTTAATTATAGAGGTGGAAGGGTTGAGTCGCAACCTATCAATGGTATCGATAGGGTCCTTCCAAATGGTTTTAAAGAAGTAGTTGAATGGGCCCTCTACATGGTTCAAAGTAGTGGAAGGGTCCTTCGCATTGCTTAAGCAATGATTTCGAAAGGCCTTACGGCTAGAGTAGAGTGGTAAAATTTTAGTAGTCACTTGTTTCGAACTCATTAGTTAAATGAAAGGGGATGGAGGGCTTGTTTGCTTTATGATGTGGAAAGGGAGAGTGATGGAGGGGAATTCATAATGTCACAATGATCTGAAGGATATAATCAAATGCCTTAGTTTTCAAATTAAAGAATCCAATCTTAGCTTTTAAGGTATGTAAAAGAGCTTTGAAATGACAATTAACTTTGAAATTTTAGAGGAAGCTTTCCTTGCTAAAGATAGTAGGTTAAGGGCATTAACCATATTTATGTTATCCATAAAATATTCACAAGATGAAAAGTATAAAAGAAGGGGAAAGGGTGTTGATAAAGATCAGAAAGCACTAAGATGGTCTAGATAAACATAGCTTTCGATAAGGAGATGAAAGCGCCAACAGTACCTTTCGAGGAGGTCAAGAGAACATTTCGTCAGAGTAAACATAAAGCTTTCGACGAACTCGAAGGCTACATTTCGATGACATTAGCAAGCATGTTAACAGCTTCTGTAGAGCTCAAAGGACACCACTTGAGGGAATGGATAGCAGACTTTCTACATCCTACGCCAAACCATTCGAAACGATTTGGTTTCGCTTTCACTCACCTCCATAGGACATATGTTCAACCAAATCAACCCTTTCGAAAGCATATATAGCCTTTCGAAATGGTTAGGGCCATACTCACCTATGAAGGAAGAACTACACATCCACTACCATAAAAGCATGAGGTTCCGAATAAGCCAGGGCAGAAGCTTTCGGAGGGGACCACTTACAACAAAGTCTTTTAAATGTTTTGACCCATTCGAAAACCAAAAAAGAGCATGTTTCGACAGCATCGAAGGCCAGCACCTAGGCCAACTCATTCGACACATCAACATTCAAGTCAAAAGCGCATCAATAGGCCTTTCGATGAGGTCGAAGGCTATCAAGGACATCTTTCGACGAAGTCAAAAGGAAATAGAGCAAGAGAGAGAAGCCTAGCCTCCAGCTACCATGGAAGATTGACTAAAGCCCTTTCAACCAGGTTGAAAAGTAGGATTCAGTAGACACTCATGAAAGCAGAGAGGTTGACCTTTCGACTGCGTCGAAAGCTTAGAGTCGAAAGGTGTCAACCCGCGCCTATAAATAAGACCCTAAAGGTTAGTTGTAGGGGATCTGATTTCCTTCACTTCTCACTTATATTTTCTAAAGCTTGTAAACCCTAATTCCTAAATCAAATTGGGAATTTTGTCAATTTGTACAATTGAGTTCAATAAAAAAGAGGATCGTGATAATCTCGATTAACTAGCAACTCTACTTTTTCTATTTTCCTTAAATACATCAACCTACTGTCAAATTGATCGAAAGCTTCCCTTTCAACCGGATCGAAACCTTTAGTTCTTATAGTTCTCAAAAACCTTAGCTCAAATCTATAAGATAGCAAGTTTTACCCCTTTCGAGGGACTCGAAAACTTTCCAGCTCCGCTATTCCCAACAATTATAAATTCCATACCTTGAGCTACTTTATCCTTGTCGAAAGGTGATTTCGACAGGGTCACTATTCAGCCAATTCGAAAGGATTCTCTAAAAGTGAAGATTTCCTTTCGACTACGTCGGAAGGTATCAAGGACGTGGCTTAGACCATCTTACTGGCCTGAAACGTGCTAAAATCCTTTGTTCATTTGAAAGGAGGTTTCAAAAGCTTCACTTATACTCCAAACTTCAATTGAAGTGTTGACAAATTTTCTTGCCAACAGTTTTAGCGCTAGAAGGAGGGCTCGAACCTCCGACCACTGATTAATTTCATCGCAATTGATTGCATAGAATCCTTTGTTCAAAAAGAAGAAAATGGAAAGAGCAAGGAGTAACAGAAGCAATCCAAATGAAGAAGCTGCTTCACAATAAACTTTGAAAGATAATATAGTTTCAAACTCTATCTTCGAAAATACAGGAGTTGGGAAATCTTCAACCCTAACAAGATTAGAAAACAATGAGATCAAAGCACAGATTCAACGATCAGAAATGATAGAAATATGAAGATTTCTTCAAAGAGCTCCATCTTAAGAATCGTTTAGGGTTATGGAAGTAGTAGTTAAAGCGCAACCTCTAAACAAGGAAGAGAATCAAGGGTTAAATCAAGAAAGTCAAGCAAAAAGGTCTCTCGAGCAATCAAATAGTCCAACCCAACTTAACAGCAAAAATTTTACAAGAATGAAGCTGACCAAGAAGGCATCCTACACCAAATGATGATGGATACGCTTTGGGAAAAGGGAATTTTTGATCTAGGAAAATTTTTATCCTCCAAAACGCTCCCTTCTTAGAGTAAATAATGGTAGCTAGTCTTCCTTCTCACGTCCAAATTCCTTTACTAAAATATGATGGAACAACTGATCCAGATGATCATCTTATAGTCTTTGAAAATTGGATGAACTTATACAATGCTCCAGAGGCAGTTCGCTGTAAACTTTTTCCCATTACTTTTCAGGGAGTAGCTAGGAGTTACTGAATGGAAACCATCTATTCTTCAAAACAATTTACTTATGACTTCATAGCCCAATTTTCTATATTCAAAGATATGACTATGGACTTTAGTTTATTAGTAACCATCAGACAAAAACCAAGGGAACTGCACGGTGAGTATGTGAACAGACTTAGTACAGAACCATTAAGGGTAGAAAGTACAATGGATAGGGAAAAGCTTATGGCAGTTTGATCAGGACTAATTGAACAAACCTCACTCTGGAAAGACCTTTATATTAATGGATGCAAAGATCTACAATATTTCTTTCTCCGAGCTAAGAGTTTATTCCAATGGACGAAATGCATCACGCTAAGAAAGAATTTCACCAAGAATCTAAAGAAGAGAAATCTGATTTTAGGCATCTTGACAAGAGACCAAGGGAAAGTGAAAACCTAAAGGGAAGTCGAAGAAAGATTTCCAAATCATTTTATGTAGTCCTAAACAACCCCTCTCCTACACATTCGCCATGATGAAAGGAAATGAGAGTTTTACCACTACTTATAAGTTCAGAGTGCTCCAAAGTTGAATAAAGGAGGAAGTTACTATGACTACCATAAAGCAAATGGACATGAAATCGATGAATGCCATGTCTTAGCAGAGAAAATTCAAGGCATGATTAGGTCAAGATTCTTACAGGAGTTCGTTAAAGAAACCAAAAAGACGTCTTATTCAAGCTAAAAAGAGAGCAGCTCAACAACTACTAAATGCAGATCCCTATCAAATCATGAAGTATCGTAATATTGGTTCAACTATGAACTCTCTCTCTCTCTCTCTCTCTTCATATCTTTCTAACTCAATTTGTATTTTGATTCATACCTATATTTGTGTTGTGCATTGACCATGTATTGATTAAGACACGAGTTCTATTATAGGTAAAACAAAATAAATCTAAAGCATTAAACATACTCTTTGAGCACAATGAAATTCTAGTTGCTTGAAAAGATGGCTCAGATGTCCGATACAAGATAACTATCGGTATGTCAATCAACACAATACAGAGGATTCCTTCCATAAGATATTAGATCACCGCCAATCCTACATCTGTTTAGGAGAAAGTCTATATATATGAACTTTATTTTTAGAAAATGGTTTAAAAGAAATTTCTCAAGCATATCTTCATAAGAAAACTATATTCAATTACCCCATGGTCTGCGAGAAAACTATCATTCGACAAGTCAACATTCAAGTCAAACTTGCATCAATAGACTTTTCGACGAGGTTGAAGGCTATCAAGGATGCCTTTCGATGAAGTTGAAAGGAAATAGAGGAAGAGAGAGAAGCCTAGCCTCCAACAGCAATGGAAGATTGACTAAAGCCTTTTCAACCAGGTTGAAAGGTAGGATTTAGTAGGAATTCATGAAAGCAGAGAGGTTGACCATTCGACCATGTTGAAAGCTTGGAGTCGAAAGGTGCCAACATGTACCTATAAATAAGACTCTAGGGGTCAGTTGTAGGGAATTCGATTTCCTTCACTTCTCACTTGTATTTTCTAATGCTTATAAAACCTAATTCCTAAATCAAATTGGGAATTTGGTCAGTTTGTACAATTGAGTTCAATAGAAAGAGGATTGTGATAATCTTGATTACCTAGCAACTCTACCTTTTCCATTTTCCTTAAATACGTCAACCTGCTGTTAAACTGATCGAAAGCTTCCCCTTTGATCGAATCGAAACCTTTAGTTCTATAGTTCTCAAAAACCTTAGCTCAAATCTATAAGATAGCAAGTGCTACCCTTTTAGACAGACACAAAACCTTTCCAGCTCCGCTATTCCTAGAAATCATTAAGTCCACACCTTAAGCTACTTTATCCGTGTCGAAAGGTGGTTTCGATAGGGTCATTATTCAACCAATTTGAAAGGATTCTCTGAAAGTGAAGCTTTCCTTTCAACTACGTCGGAAGGTATCAAGAACGTGTCTTAGACCATCTTACCAGCCTGAAACGTGCTAACAACCTTTTTCATTCGAAAGGAGTTTTCGAAAGCTTCACTCATACTCCAAACTTCAATTCGAGGTGTTGACAAGTTTTCTTGTCAACAATTTCATTAAAAAATGATTGTAAGGAATTAAACTACGGATGTTTATATTATCTGTTATTTGATCAGTTATCATGTATGCTTGTGTAATTATATTCACTTCATTATTAACCCATAACTGCATTTTTGGGTGTTAAGGGCAGAATAATAAGCGAGGTTGACCCAGTAATGAATATACATTGAATTACGCCTGTGTAAGTTGAATTGCTTTCAGGTGGTCAGACATACCAGAATATAGGATGCCTAAGACCGATATAAGATTATTAATTTAGATAGGTTCTTAGTAAGCCCATAAAAACTATGTTATGGTAATTGTTATTGGCAGGGGCCAAGAGGTTCTTGGTGATCCCATGAAAACTATGTTTGGAACAGGTTCTTGATAGAGATCAATAGGTTAATGGTGAGCCCAGAAAAACTATGGCATGAGAGATGTTATTGGAGAATCCAATAGGTTCGTGGTGAATCCATGAAAACTATGGTTGGATGATGTTATTGGTAGAACCAATAGGTTCTTAGTGATCCCATAAAAAATATGAAACCAGATAGATAATTTGTAAGCTTGGAATAAGTTATTAATTATCCCATGAAAACTAATAGGTTTATAGTTATCCTAGAAACTATAACATGAGACAGATAGTTAGAAAAATGGGGATGGGAAATCCAAAGCACATTGCATGTTTGCATATCATTATGATATTATTTTTTTATGTTATGTCTTAACCATTGATGCAAGTGCATATTATATGGTTATTATTAATTGGGATAAGATACTAGTGAGGGGGAAACTGGTTATTATTATTCACACCAGATTTTTGTCTAGCTCAAAGTTTATATATTCTCCTTAAACTCTCAGATGCTCATTGATTTTGAGTAATTTAAGAGTTAAGGTTTTCAGGTTCTCCTTTAGACGAATAAGCTTATGGAGTCATGCAGGAGGCAACCTTGCTATTAGGAGTTCTTTTTGTTTGATTCTGCTATGTAATTGGATGTAATGACAAAGTAACTTAGTGCATATATTTAGACTTCGATCAACCAAGGGTCATCTTCATATGTCGTTCTTGGCGTAATTTGTAATAATTATATATCTCTGTATGTGGTCTGCAAATTGGGATTATATAACGAATCTATAATGCAAGTTGAAATGGAGTGAGAAATTTGTTTTAAAATCGAGTTTAAAATTTTCATGTCCATGTATTCTTGGTATATCAATGTATCTAACATTATCGCATGTAGTCACCAAAAAATAATAACTATAGATGACTGCAACATCTATAGCGGTAAGTTTTGGGCCTCCAAATAGGGGATGTTACAAGTTGGCATCAGGGCATAGGTTTTTGTAAATTTAAAAGAAATTTGAACCTATAAGATATTCAAAACATAACCTAATGAATCAGAAAATGAGACCGGGATTTGGGTTAATGCTACAGTAACGTACTTGCATTTGTTATATATATATATATAAGTACGTATTCGCTTTCTATTGGATCGTTATTCTGTGTCTTACTAAGGCTTGTATGCAGATATACGAGAAAGGAAGATATTGAGGCAGGAAACAGAAGAGGAAATCTAGGTGGAGGAAGCACCAAAACTAATGGAAATGCTCAACCCAATATTAGGAGGAATCTGGGTCGACAGGCAAACGCCCATCCAAATGCAAATGCCAATGTCGGTGCTGAAACCCCACCAGTAGATATGGGGATGATATATCAGTTCTTCGTCAATCAGCTACAAGCTGGAGCAGCTATAGGAATAGTCGGGGAAAATGCCATGAATGTTAGAGGAGTTAATCTTGTGGCCCTAGTTGGTAATAACTATGCCGAGCTATGTAAGGATTACACTATTCTTGGTGGGAAGCCGTTTTTGGGGATAGAGGATGCTGTTAAAGTAGAAAACTAGTTATTGCACTGCGAAAAGATTTCCGCTGATTTGGGATTAGATGATGAGCGAAAGAGGAGGCATGCTTCTAAACAATTGCAGTGAGCGGCACTTTATTAGTGGAATGGTATTCCCATGGGAGTTACCAAGGAAGAGTTGACTTAGGCATAGTTTCAAAAGATATTCGAAGAGAGGTTCTTGTTTGAAGTTACCAAGTCAGCACCGCCGAGAAAGTTCATGGACTTAGTTCAAGGTGAGATGTCGGTGATTGAGTATGCTACGAAATTTGATAAGTTGTCCATATACGGATATGTTACCATTGGCACCGTCATCAAAAGAAATGAGAAGTTTATTAGAGGGTTGAAGCTTGAGATTGCTAGGGTGGCTATGCCATATCTCCATGATCCAAGTACAGTTGTAGTGGAGATGGAAATCCAGAATCAAGAGATGCTTTCTACTTTATGGAAAGAGAAGCAGGTTGACAGGATTCTCAGGGCACGAAGAATAAATTCTTTAAGAAGAAATGAGCTCAGAAAAGAGGAGCTACCAAGAAAGGGAAGGCCGATGTAGTATGCTACAAGTGTGATAAGAAAGGACATTTTCTAATGAATGTCAAACTAGAAAGGGGAAGAAGGTTGCAAATAAGAAAGGAGTAAAGTGCTTCAACTATAACCAGGTCGGCCATTACAAGAATCAATGTCCAGTACCGGTTAGAGCAGGTAAGGGAAATGTTTTTGCCTTAGAACCATCAATTTCTAAACCGAACGCTGCTGAAAAGGGAAAGACTATGATGGAAGGTATGCTTTTGTTATCAGTTAGGGTACTATTTAATATCGGTGCATTGAATTTATTTATATCCTAATGTTTGGTATATAAGTTATATTTATAACCCTCATACCTTATTAGCTCCTTAAAGGTTGCGAATCTGATAGGAGGATATGTAACTCTGGAGATGAGATGTCACCAGTTAGAACTTGATTTGTTAGGTCATAAGTTTGCATGTAGTTTGTATGTTTTTGATTTCGTAGGCTTGAGGATCATTTTATGTATGGATTGGTTAGATAGGTATGATGCTAGGATGTTTTACCAAGATAGAGAAATATCGCTAAGACACCCTAACAGTCATAACCGAATTATGTACTCGGTGGAGAAGTCAGACTCAAGTGCCCGTGCTTTACTGAATGCAAGGAAGTGGAAGAAGAATTAGATCAGTTGTTGGTAGCAAAAGAGTTTGCAGATGTTTTTGAGCCAGTCACAGGACTACCACCGAAACAAGCCATTGAGTTTTGAATAGATCTTATGCCAAGAGCGGAGCCTGTAAGTAGTTCTCCTAGTAGGATGACACTTACCGGGATGAAGGAATTGAAGGTGCAGCTGGTGGATTTAGAGGGATAGAATTCCATTAGACCAAGCAGTTTGCCTAGGCAGCGGCCTTGGGGTTCATGGATAAACCAGATAGGTCGTTAAAGATGTGTATCTATTATCGTAAGTTGAACGAGAAGGCGATCAAGAATAGTTATCCTTTGCCGAGAATCCATGATTTTATTGATTAGTTAAGGAGCTAGATATTTTTCCAATTGGATTTGGCGATGTTATACCGCCTTTTGATAGGCAGATACCATAATAGTTGCCTAATTTGCTTCTATGATCAACAAGACAGAAAGCCCAAAGAGACGGTTATTAGGCTCAGAAATCAATTATATTTGGAACTATGGGAAATAGTTTGGTGGATTTGAACCGAGTCCAAATCAAAGTGCAATCAATTTGAAGTGACAAGGAAGGCCTCATGAGACTACATTTCAAATTTCAAGTAGGCTGGAGTTTGTATGCTCGAGTTATGGACAAATGAAGAATTTATATGGATTTATATAGAATGATCCATAAAATGGCGTAAATCGACGAAGATCGATCAATGTCTCAAAATCTATAAATCCAACGCACTTAAAACTTTTAGAGCATTAATATATTAAAGAGTGGACCCTAAAAAAATGATCGCATGACGAAACATCCAAACCTTGGAAAAAGAAGCCGATCGTTATTGGAACGATCGTACAAATCTGCCAGAATGATCCATAGTTTCATGGAAAATAAGATATCTCACAAATTGTACGTCGAAATTGCACAAAATTTGGTAGCTTACATCATGGGGAACCTATTTGATCGATCACAACTTAGTTGGATGAAGCATGGAATTATCACACTTGATTTACTACGACTCAACTCTACTACACGGAAAATGTGATATCTCACAAACGGTACATCGGAATTGCATGAAATTTGAAGAGCAAGTAGCTTAGAGCAAGTAACTTACATCATGGAGCACCCCCATGATCGATCACAGCTCCATCATAGCTCATATGAACAATCGAACCTGATCGTTCCAATGGTGTGTGATCGATCTGAAAATTGGAGGACCAGATCGTATAGATCTGTAGGCTCTTCTGGAGAAATTTCAGCCAAATCCAAACATGTCTTCACCCAAAACACAGTGAATTTGGCTCATTACAAAGGATGTTTACTACTTCTTATCTCTTCCTCTATTATTTTTATAAGAAAAAATAACTATACTTGTAATCTTACACTATAAACAAAAAATTATTGGAGTGGACGTAGGTCAGAGTTTGCCGAACCACTATAAAACTTGCATGTTTGTTTACTTTTTTGTAATTTATTCTGTCATCTGTGAATCTATACTCCTCTATATGGATCTACATATTGGATATTGGTGCTTTAGCTTATAATAGAGTATTGTACCCATTTGTGGCATGAACAGGCAATGGGTCTCCATCAATTAAGAGTGGCAGAGGACAATATTCCATTGACGGTGTTTCAAACAAGGTATGATATGTACGAGCGTTAGTGATGCCATTCGGGTTAACAAACGCATCAACTTTCTTTATGGAATTGACGAACCGGGTTTTTCGAGAGCACTTGGATAGGTTCTATTAGTATTCATAGATGACATCTTAATATACTCTAAGGATGAAAGAGAGTATGAAGTTCATCTTAGAGTTGGTGCTTGAGATGCTGTGGCGGCATCAACTGAAAGCGAATTTTTCAAAGTGTCATTTCTGAAAGAAAGAAGTTAAGTCTCTCGGTCCATGGTTTCGTAGAAAGGTTTGTCATTGATCTGGATAAGATCGAAGTTGTTAACAACAAGAAGAGACCAGAGATGGTGACTGAGATTAGAAGTTTTATTAAGCTTGCTGGTTACTATTGGAGGTTTATTAATGATTTCTCATGGATAGCAATGCCTTTGACTAAGCTGACTAGGAAGGATATTTATCTGGTTTGACAAATGTGAGGAAGCATTCCTTACATTAAAGAATTTGTTGATCAATGCATCTATGTTAGTAGTTCTAGAGGGGAACTGGGGATTAGTAGTATATACGGATGCATGTGGAATCGAATTGGGAGCTGTATTGATGTAGAAAGGAAATATTACCTACACTTCACGACGGCTCAGACCGCATGAAGTGAGATATCCTACTCATGATATAGAGTTGGAAGCGGTGATCTTCGCATTGAAAGTACGTAGAAATTATCTCTTATGGGAGAGATATGAGTTATACACAGATCATAAGTCCTTAAGGTACTTACTCTCTCTAAAGGAGATAAATATGAGATAGCGGAGTTGGTTGGAGAATTTAGCAGCATATGATTTTGGTATAGAGTATACGCCTAGGAAAGAAAATAAAGTAGAGGATGCTCGTAGCATAAAACATCAGAATGTGGTGTTAGCGATGTAGCAGTGTGGAAGGACCTGTATGCTTTGACTTCTTGTAGTGTGCAGTTAAGATCAACTGCAAGATCTAATTAGAGCACTGCCATGTTCTCCTGCTTGAAAGTCCGACCAATTCCGATCGAAAGGATTGCTTCTAAGTAGAAAGAGGATCCATGATTTACCGAGAATATTAGAAGGCTTGAGGTTGAATCTAAGATTGATGATCGAAAGGATTTTAGTCTTAGCCATAGGTAATGGTTGATAAATAAAGGACGATTGTGTGTTCCGAATGTTAGGGACCTAAGGAGAGAAGTTCTAGGGAATGTCATCGATCGAAGTTTACGATTCATCCTAGAGGGACCAAGATGTATTAGGATATGAAGAAGAGTTTCTACTGGGAAGGAATGAAGAGGGATGTTGGCTTGGGTAAAGCAGTGTTTGAGTTGTCAACAAGTAAAGGCCGAACATCAAAAGCCGAATGGTTCACTTCAACCTTTGGAGATACCAATTTGAAAATAGGATTCGATATCCATGTATTTTATAGATGGGTTACCAAGGTTAAATTGAGGAAATGGAAGTATATGGAACAAAGTGGACGGGTTGACCAAGAGTGCCCATTTCATTCCAGTTAGGTTAACCAAGACGGCACCTGTTTTGGCTAAATTGTTTAGAAGAACATAGTTTCTAGTAGTATAGTCGGTGACAGAGATATTTTGTTAACTAGCGAGTTGTGAAAGAGTCAATAGGATGTGTTAAGGTACCAAGCTCAAGACGAGTACTGCTTTTTCACCCTCGGACAGATGGGCAGACAAAGAGAGTTAACAAGGTACTCGAGGATTTGTTGAGGGCTTGTATGCTAGATTTTGGTGGATTATGGAAAGATCACCTACATTTAGTTGAGTTTTCCCACAATAATAGTTATCAGACTAGTATACGAATGACAACTTTTGAAGCTATGTATAAAAGGCCATGCAAGTCACCAACTTATTGATTGGAAACTGGAGAAAGAATAGTCTTAAGTCCAGATATGGTAAGAGAGGAAACAGAGAAGATTGAGGTCATCCATGGTAGGATGAAGGAAGATCAGTTTGGACAAAAGAGGTACATAGGTAAGAGGCATAAGGATCTAGAGTTCCCAGTTGGAGTTAAGGTTTTCATAATGAAGGGTATGGTACGATTCAGAAAGTTAGGGAAACTGGCACCGAGATATGTTGGACCGTTTCAAGTTACATAGAGGACTGGAAAGCTCGCATACGGAATAGAGTTGCCGAGCAGTTTGGCAGGTGTCCATGATATGTTTCATGTATCTCGTCTTCATAAATATGCGCATGATCCAGAGACTACTATCCCTTCAACTGCATTGGAAGACTTAAAAGTAGAACTGGATTTGACTTTTTGTTGACAGCCAATTTGGGTTGTAGCAAGAGATGAGAAGAGGTTAAAAAATAAGACAGTCAAGTTGGTGAAAGTTCAGTGGAGCGACAACGAGAAGGACTGTACATGGGAGAAAGAAGGCAGGATTATAGATACTTACCTTGATCTATTATAAGGATATGTTCTATATCTGTTATATATATATATATATATATACATTGTTCATTGTTCAAGTAGGCTAGTGTGGTAGTTAGTAGATGTTACTGATGATTGTTATGCTTAGTATTTAGTTCTTGCTTAATTTCGAGGTTGAAATTCTTTAAGGAGGGAGCCTGTAATACCCCTAATTTTAAATAGCATTTTAGGAGATTTAACTAGATAAATTAAATAGAATAATGTGGAGACTAGACGGATAAGGGAACTTAGAATTGAAAACTGATTATGGTCGTGTCATGACTAAAGAATCTATAAGAATGGTTTATAAGTCAAATACTTAAGAGAATAAGGCAAGGACAATATTGGAACAGCCGAACCCTATAACCCGAAAAACCCTTACCATGTTCTCATTCTTATTTACATTCATACAAAATAAAAACATAAAAAAAAGAAAATCAAGGCCGGCCATAACCCCAGGAGAAGATGAGCTCAAAAATCAATTAGAGGCTAAGATTCGAGCTAGGATAGTTAAAGTGTAGAACAAATCTCAAGTTCTTTATCCAAACAAGGTGAATAATGATCTAAACCATCTCATATAACTCATCTTGAATGTTTAAATTCGGGTTTGAGGTCTAAAATCATATGATTGGATGAATGATGATATGTTTTAATTTAAATGCCATGTTATAATTTAAAAAGGATTTTATGGAATAATGTAAATCGGTTTTAAGGCTAAAATCATGCAAAATGATTTCCAAATGCCATGATTTTTGAACATGTTATGTAAAACACTATTTTGGGGATGGGCTTTAATTTTAGTAATATTCCAGCTATGGATAATTTATTATGAATTTTTGAGTGAAAGAAATATATATTTCAGGTTTTAATCAATTTAAGGAACTAATTAATTACTTTCGGACTGAAAAATTTATATGATAAATATATTATCATTTTGGAATTTATGTGAATTTTTAAATTGTTAGCAAGAGATCTAGGTGTATTTCGTATTCAATTAGAAAAATTAATATTTAACAATTAATTGAATATAAGGGGTTACTTAATAATTTTGATTAAATATTGGAGCATTAGGGAATTATATGCGGCAGAAAATTCTAAAAAGAATTAAAGATAAAGGTTTTGTTATGCAGCAGAAAATTTACAATATAAGGGGTTAGATAAAAAGAAATTGTTTTACTTAGTTAAAAATCAGTTCTTATAATAATTACAACAACGTCACTTGCCTTCGAAAGCATTGATGCCTTTGAAAGAATTGATACCTTTGAAAGCATACAATGCCGCTTTTCTTTATATACTAACGGGATTGGTGAGTTGTTGCAGTTAAACATGTACTAGAATGTAGGCGGAAGGGTCCTTTTGCACTAATCAATAGTGTCGAATGGGTCCCTCCGCATACATACACTTTAACAAGTGTGTGCCACCTCATTAATAGGTTCATGCAAAGGAGCTTCAGCACTACTAAATAGCGTCGAAGGAGTTCCTTCCACACTTGTATGCTCCACAAGTATATTAATCGATGAAGACAAAAGGGATGTGTCACATCAATCAATGTTGTGACAGCTTACCTTTCGCATCTTCGACTTGAGTAAGTCCAGCCACTACGGAAGGTACCATCCGCACTAGTTGATAGTGTCGAAAGAGTCCTTCTGCATGCATATTTAATTATAGATGTGGAAGGGTTGCGCCGCACCCAATCAGTGGTGCCGACAGGGCCCTTCCGTAGAGTTCCAAAGAAGCAGCAGAGGGTCCTTTTCGCATTGTTTAAGCAACGATTTCAAAAGGACATGCTGCTATAGTAGAGTGGTAAAAGGGGCATAGCTTCTTGTTTCGAATCCATTAGTTAAATGGAAGGGGATGGAGGGCTTGTTTGCTCTATGATATCAAAAGGGAGAGTAACAGAGGGTAACTCGTGATGTCACAATAATCTGAAGGATATGGTCGAAAGCCTTAGATTTCAAATTAGAGAGCCTAATCCCATTGTTAAAGTAAATATGTAACAACCATGTCTTTAACTACAACATTAATTAAATTTGATTGTGGATAAACAAATTCTAAATTGTGATTGTGTAATTTAATCATGAAATTAAATTTAGTTTTGTAAATAATTGATTTAATTTATCCTAAATAATCTTAGGATAAAAATTTAGAATTTTATTAGTGTAATTTCCAATTCATATTTAACTTTGAGATTTAATAAATTGGAAGTTCAATAAATAATATTTTTTGAACTTAGTTCTTATATTTGGTAATATAAGAACAATTTTGGAGAATAGTGTAAATTTAATTAAATATGAATATTGTTATTTAATGTTTTCAAAATGAGAATTTTAAAACTAATGGTTCAATTATTTTATTGAAATAAAGAGAATAACTTTTATTATTAAAAGTTATATATATATATATATTTAAATAAGATATTTCAATACATGTAGAAAAAGGAATTTTATCTTGTGAATGGATTTGGTAAATTTTAAGAGATCGCTTATGTAAAATAAAAACATTGTTTAGTATAAGAATAGTTTTTTATAATTTAGCAACACTTCCGATTGGTATAAATTTAGTAACATAGTTCCTTATTGGATCCCTACCTTACCCGCTTGGCCCATTTAGCATAAGTTTGAGGAGAGAAATAAAATACATACACTTTCTTCCTCTTCTCATTTTAGTTATAGAAACTAGAAAAACTAAAACCTTTAAAGTAGAAAACCCTAACTCCTAAATCATCTCAAATCTAGTGCAAATCATAGGGCTTTTTGGTCAATACATTAAGAAATCAAAGCTAGGTTTTTGAGCATTTAGGTGTATTTGAGATTGGCAAAGAGAATGCATGTTAGTAGCAAGGCTTTGGACAATATTAGCAAGCTTTCTTCATCTTTTGAATAAGAGGTGAGTTGTAAAATCACATATCTATCTCTATTAAGTCTTCA
The DNA here is from genome assembly GCA_030765085.1 of Allium cepa. Lineage (NCBI taxonomy): Eukaryota > Viridiplantae > Streptophyta > Magnoliopsida > Asparagales > Amaryllidaceae > Allium > Allium cepa. The sequence goes on along the minus strand of CM060938.1, from coordinate 23,031,506 downwards.
TGCTCTGAATTAAGTGATAACCATCATTAAATGGTTGAATGGTTTGAGTAATTTGATTGAATTGTTGAAATTTGCAAATTGGTTGCTAAAATTTATTTGTGAAAATTGCTGTAGTAAAACAACGATATCTCGATGTAGATTGGTCCAAACTGACTCAATTCGTTTTGCTCTAGAAATTTCTTTTAACACGCTGTAAGTTAGATTTTATTCACTTTTTGAAATTTGGTGGATTAAATGGTCAAAATTCAGTTTGAAACTGATATACATCCTCTGCTCTATCAATTTTCCAAGTCAAAACCTTAAACTAAAATCGCCATTACTTTTTACCGTTAAATCCAAATTGTGAGGAAAAAAAATTTAAGGGAAAGATGAGACTTTAAGGAACAACTATCGTGTTACAAGTTTTGGAAAATTTTAGGGATAAATGGGTCGAAATGGTGTTTCAAAACTGAAAATCTGTCGTGACCTGTGATTTGTTGCTAAGTTTGTGATGTTGTTTAAATGAGCTTTGAATGTTTGGCCGTGATCATTTTGATATATATATATATATATATATATATATATATATATATATATATAGTAGTTTTTTAAGTTATAAATTGCATATAGAGATGATATGAATCAAACCTTATGCAACAGTTGGTTGTTACAATCTTGTGATATGTAATACTGAATTTCTTGTGCTTTATGGACTTTGAATCATTCTTTAACCAAAGCTTTGGAAGTTAATAAATTTAAATCTACCTATTTTTCAAATGTATATAAGTGCTTTGTTTTGTATACAGATAATTTTGCAAAGAGAGTTTATTTAAGTTCTAAATATCAAACTTGTTTTCTAAAGTAGTCTAATTACTTTTATAATTGTTTTTATGGATTTAGAATTTCAAATTTTGGAAATATAAGTGTATGAGGTTTTAACTAATTATTAAAATACTATATTGGTTTTGAAAATGGATTTAATGATCCACAAATAAATAAATACTTTTATAAGTGGCTTTTAAAATATAGTGTGTAAACATAACAACCTTGTGGAATTTATAGAATCAATGTGATTTTGGAACATGGAAAATCGTGTCTGGTAAAATAAATACTGTTGGCACATTTTGGAATAACAGAGTATTTTTGATAAATGACAAATTAAATAAATGTTTTAAGTACCTTAGTTCTATAAGTTGGGGAGTACTAATAATCGACTTAGTGTTATCGACCGGTTTTCTAATGCCTTTGAATCATGCTTCGTTGAATATGGAAAACCTATTGAATAGAATGTTTGAGTGGAATTTACTAACTCATTAGCGAATATTCCACTGGGTAGTATGGGATGCCTTGGTTAAATTTTTGCGATCATATTTGGAAAAGTATTTAACACTTTGGAGTTATATTCTCTTCTGGTGTGCGATAAGTGGTTGCTAGATCCTTAAGAGAATGTAGTTCAAGTTTTCTAGTGGCATCAGTAATAAGTAATAATTACTAGCTTTTAATAAATACTTAGATTTCACCATATGGTATGGGACATATTGGTTAAATCCTATTAATTATTGAAGGCGATAGTATTTGGCACTTTTGAATTTACTCTTATTTGGTGTGCGGCAAGTGGATGCTAGATCCTTAAGAAGTTACTCTTGGATTTCTTTTCAAATGTAATAATCTAAACTAAATCTAAAAGATTCGGTCATGGCTGCTATCCTTGAGATCATCTAGTGACTTGTGATTCCCGTCCTATGTGAGATCCCCGGTATCGGATTGGTTTGTGTGGTACCAATTGTTTGTTTGTTTGCTACGTTCTGTGTACGATCATTGCGACTGTTTTGAGCAATATCTCTTGGATTCTAGATATTTTGATTCTGTGGCTATTCTATCTTCGTGAATATATATATATATATATATATATATATATATATATATATATATATATATATATTCTTGGGTCTTGTGTTCATGAAATAAATATATATTCTTATATCTTGTGTTAATGAAATAAATGTATATTCTTGTGTCTTATATTCATGAAATAAATATATATTCTTGTGCCTTGTGTTAGGGAAATAAATATATATTTTTGTGCCCTGTGTTAGTGAAATAAATATGTATATTCTTATGTCTTGTGTTAGTGAAATAAATATATATTCTTGTGTCTTGTGTTCATGAAATAAATATATATTCTTGTCTCTTGTGATTGATGCTAGATTAAGTTAATTCTAATATTTTGTATTTAGTGACTAGTTCTTGTTTGTGACATAAACTTATAATTCTTATCTCTTGTGATTGATGCTAAATTAAGTTATTTCTATTATTCTGTGTTTAGTTAATAGTTCGTGTCTATGACTTAAAATTATAAACCTATTTTGAGTTAAATTAATTCCCTAACTCGTTATATCCTGGACTTCTGTTTTTACTTATATATTGTCTATTCTTATGTTATATTCTGTTCTCATTTTATTGCAAATTTAGAGATAGTCTGACCCGAGTGTTATTTTGCTCGGGTCAGACCGAGACTTTTAGGTTGCAGGACAAGTTGACCTTTGGATGCTTGGTGTGACGATCCAGGTTCCGAGCGTCCGAAAATCGGCATCCAATACATCACCCATATTCGAATGCCGAAGATTCAAACGTTGGAGTCCGGTTCACTGGAGCTTATAACACATTAGGTGATAACAACACAGCGGAAACAAAGAAGAAATGATGAATTTTGTTGATACACAAATGGATACAATAAATGAACAACATCAGAGATCAAATATACAATAGCGGAAAAGATATCTTCAACAAAGCTTCCAAGTAAGAGAAAAAGAAAGATAAAATCCAACGGACTGCGTCTTCATTGCCAAAGCTCCAAAAACTCCAAAGAAAAAACTCAAAACCAACAGCTCCAAACCCAAAGCTGTGATGCTGCAATGAAGCCAATGCGATCCCCAAATCTACAGAGCTCAAAGGCTTTCAAAATCTACATCTACTGATAACATGACTCTAGGCTGCCCGTGTGGAAAACTATGGGCATCCAAAGTTTCAAAAAGGAACAATAAACTCTGAGTCAATCATGGGACTGGTGTGAGCGAACAAAAATAGTTGTCTGTAGAAAAGAAATAAAAAGAAATCCGCTATGCTTTTTGAAAAATGAAACTACCATAAGGTCTCCCGGCACACACACAATGCAATTGCCCACTTGGGGGAGGTTTCTCCTTATGATAGTCAAACATGCTTGATATACGAAAATCCTTTTAATATTATTATTAGTGCATGGTATGAAAAACATTTCAAAAGTATAATATTAATATTAGCCAGCATACGTACCATTGTAGTATGTCTACTATAGCTACCATTTAAAAATGGCAGGTTATACAACTAAAAACAACACAGGGCTCATATTGGGTGATTGGATTTCCAACAAATAGTCAAGGCTAAGGAACTTCCTTTTCGGATGGGTACGCCTCTGGAGGGATGCCTCGAAAACATAATCGGATCTCTACCAACACAAGACCGGGTTACCTCTGTAACGAGGTAACTAGTTGTCATGAGTATGCCATCCTCGGTCGTAACTGACCTTTACCGAGGCGCCAACAAAAAATTCCAATAACCACATAAGTTAAATATCTGGGGTCCATACCATGATACCACTTTTTATCCAAAAGGAAATGCACATATCCTAAGGGGCACGACCCCCGTAAACTTGCTGCATCCTTTCCTGTTTCGACCATTTTCGAGGTGTGAGGTTCGATGAAGTCTCGTCCCACAAAGTTACGCTTTTCACAAAAGCCATGCTTTGATCAACCAATGATCAGCACTTAGCATTACCAAATTGGGAATGTATAATTAGTATCCATCAACTACATAACCTCTAAGCTCGTGCGTCTCAGAGAAGGTTGTTAAGCTAAGAGAATGAATTCTCCGCCAGCAAACAGAAATGTATTTGATAGAAACCAGCTTTACATCTCAAAGTGTAACGTCAGACATACATCTATACAAGTCCATCCTGGGTCTGAATGGAATCGAAGGCACTTCGTCCAATTAAGGACAGAAGTCCTTGCAAATTTGGATATTCCCTAATCACGTTCGGACTCCCCATCACACAGGGTAATCTCTATACCGGGGCCATTTGGTGCAAATACATTCAACAGGTAATCCTTTCGTTTTCAAAATACCCGGTCTTCAACCACCGTCTTCAAATGCTATTCCATTTCGTCGTATCATTATTCAGAATGGGTTTTATGACTTAATGTCTTCTCCCGGCTTAACCGAATAATGTGCGCTTATTTTAAAAACATGTGGGCACATTCAAATCATAGACAAGTCACAACTTATTTCCATTCTTAATTAAAAGATCACTTTTAAGATTCGATGTGGTTTTCGGATAACCATTTGGAATCCGACCCCCGGTCGCATCGAAATTCAAATGTCGTTTTAAAGGCCAAGTTGTTTAAGTAAACAATTCTAATTCAATTCAGAAGTTCACATTCACACAGCAATATATCACAGATAAATAACTTACAATAATCACAGCTCAATCCAAAGAAATTCATACCACAAATCAGAGATATCAAACAATTCAAGGCATTCAGTATAATCCAATCATCCATAAGCAAGATTAATTAATCGTTCAATTCCTAATTAATTCAGTTTAATCTCCAAATAATCAGATTAATTACTTTAATCACTTTTAAATCCTACTTAATTAACCTTAATTAATTACAAACCATTTGCTATTATTTTAATTAGCATATAAAAATTAATTAATCAACCTTAATTATCCATCTTAAGTAATGATCCTCAATTACTTACATTAATCACATAAACCAATTAACCTTAAGTTAATTGCATTAATTAACTTACCATTAATTATTAATTAATTAACCTTTAATTACTCTTATTAATTAATTAACTCTTAATTAATTAATTAAGAAATTAATCCGTTCAATTACTTACATTAAGTAATTATTCTTTAATCACCTGATTAAATAACCTTTAATCATGAATTAATTATCCTTAATTACTTTCATTAAGTAATTAACCCATAATTACTGGTAAATTATCCTTTAATTGTTAATTAATTTACCTAATTACCAATTAATTGTCCTCTAATTATAAATTAACCTTTTAACTACTTACATTAAGTAATTAATTATCCCTTAATTAATTGATTATCCCTTAATTAATTACACTAATTAATTACCCTTCAATTAATTACATTAACAAATTAACCCTTTAATTACTTGTGACGACCCGGATTTTCACGTTCGAAAATCGACATCCATACTTTACTCGTATTCGAATGCCACAGATTCAAACGTTCGAATCGGATTCGCCGGAGCTTATAACACATCAAGTACAACAACACAGCGGAAGAAAATGAATAATTTCATTGATACATAATAGTTGATACAATATCAGACACGACAAGAATATCAATACTATCAGAGATACAAGACAACAGCGGAAAATAACACAACAAGATGATCTAGACTTTGCAACCATCGACAGTGGAAAGATAATATAAAATTGAACTCCAAAGAATGAACTCCAATATCAGCAATCTCCATCTCTAAAGCATCAATCCAGAAATAGCTCGAACTCCCGATCAAGTTGTACCAAGCAAGGTCAGTCTGGAATGCTGAAGAGAAGCATAAAGCGATAGCCTAAATCCAAATGCTAAATGCAACCGAATCTACTCCTACTATTTGATTATCTGAAAAGCCCAACTCTAGACTGCCCGTGTGGAAAATTATGGGCATCCAGAGTTTAGGAAGGGAACAATGAACTCCAGGTCAGTCATGGGACCGGTATGAGCAAACAAAGACAGTTTTATCTTTAAAACAAACAATAAAAGAATTTAAAATTGAAATCCGCAATGCTTTTTGGTGAATGAAACTACCATAAGGCCTCCCGCCGCACACACCATGCAAACGCAGAATTGGAGGAGATTTCTCCTTATGATAGTCAAAAATGCTTGATATATGAAAACCATTTGATATTATTATTAGTGCGTAGTAGAAAACATTTCTAAAGTATAATATTAAACTTAGCCAACATACAGGCAGGTTATACAACTAAAACCATACAGGATGCGTATTGTTTCTTTGGATTTTTCAACAAATGGTCAGGCTAAGGAACTTCCTATTGCTACATGGGAACGTCCCTGGAGGGACGCCCCGAGAACCTACCCGGTTCTCTGCCAACACAAGGTCGGTTTACCTCCTTCCCGGGAGTAACACCTAAAGATATGCCATCCTCGGTCATTTGCGACCTTTATCCAAGGGCCCTCAACACCAACAACCACAAAGCAATGTATTTGCAGTAACCACATAGATTAAATATCTGGGCTCCATACCATGATACCACCTTTTTCCAGAAGGAATGGACATACCCTAGGGGCGCGACCCCTACAACCTTGTCGCATCTTTCCTGTTTCGGCCATTTCCGGGGAGTGAGGTCCGACGATGTCTCATCCACAAAGCTACGCTTTTCACAAAAGCCATGCTTCAATCAACAAATGATCAGCAACACTTCGTATGCCACACTACCAAATTAGGAATGTATCACTAGTAACCATCAACTATGTAACCTCTGAGCTCATACGTTAGAGAGAAGGGTGTTAAGCTAAGAGAATAAATCTCTGCCACCAAATAGAAATGTATTTGATAGAAACAAACTTTACATCTCAAAGTCTAATGTCAGACATACATCCATACAAGTCTTTTCCGGATTCGAACAGAACCAAAGGCACTTCCAAAGAAGCCCTTTCAATCTGGATAATTCGTAATCACGTCCGGACCTCTCATCACAAAGGGTGATCAAATCTCTATACCTGGTACATTCGGTGCAGAGACATTCGACGGGTTATCCTTTTGCTTTCGAAAATATCCGGTCTTCACCACCGGTTTTCAAATGCTATCCATAACGTCGTATCATTATTCGAAATGGGTTATATGACACAAAGGTCCTCTTCCAGCTAAACTGAATAATGAGCGCAATATTTAAAAACATATGGATATTGGGATTTTAGTTAAGTCATAACTTAAAGCCTAAAACAAATGGTTTAAACAAATTACCATTTCAAATCTTTTTGACCAAAAAGATTCACTTCACAAAGTTCACCCATTTTTCACAAAGATTCATTCACAAATTTCAAAACAATTTCCACTTCAAATCAGATTAACTCATCCAATCTTTAAATCAAATATTTAATTCATGGCTTTCAAAACCATTTCCAAAGATTCATTCATACTTGAAAAACCATTTTTTCATTTCAAACTTGAAATCCTTTTAACACGAATTGGAAATTCTTTCCTTATATGAAAGCTTTTATTATTTGAAAACAAATAGTTTTCGTTTCGGAAAATCCGATTATATTTATACAAGTTAAAGCCCTTGGTTTAAACTCAAATTCTCAAAAAAAATACTTTTAAAATGGTTTAAAGCCCATATAAACACATTTATAACTTGTATAACCTTTTTAAATTATAATTTCCAAACATGGAATTAAATTTCAAAACTTGAATCCAAATTCAAATCAAATTATTTAAATTTCAAAATTTTATCAGGTTATTCAGAATAATTTTTATCTTCAAACTTCTTTTCAAAATCTTTTTATGTTTAATCCAATTCTATTTCCAAAACCACTTGGTTTCAAAATTCAATTTTAAAACCATTTCAAAAATCTGTGACTTAACCGATTTTCTCGTGCAATCCATATTTTTGTGTGTATGGTGTAGTCCAGGGGTTTTACACAATAGTGCAACAACATCAATCATCACAGATTCAATCATATCAATATTGATAAGCGATATAATCTATAACACTTATCTTCGTTCACAGATTCACAGATAATATGAATTTATCACAAATAAATAAAATACATTCATCACAAATAATTACATTCATCACAGCTCAAACCAACATAATTCATATCACAAAGCAGTATACAGCAAGGATATTAAACAATACAAGGCATTCAGTACAACCCAAAAATCGATAATTAAGATCAATTAGTTATCCGATAAATTCAAATTAGATTGATCACTAATCTTGGTTAATTAGCATTAATTAATCACAATCATCTTAATTAATTATCCTTTAATCATTTATTAATTAACCATTAATAATAAATTGATTAACCCTTGATTTTGTAATTATCCTTTAATTAATTATTCCCAAATTAATTATCTTGATTAACTAATCACACAAATTAATTATCCTTTAAATAATTAAGGAAGTAAACCTTTAATTAATTATCCTTAATTAATTACATAATTAATTAACCCTTAATTATTAAATTAATTAACCATAATTACTTACAATAAATAAATCATTATTAGGTTAATTGCATAAATAATTAACCCTTTAATTAATACTTTCATTAATTAATTAACCTTAAATTAAATAATTTTTCTCAAATTAATTACTTAAATTAATTAATCCCATGAATTAATTATCCTTTAATTAACTTATTCTTTAACCACTTGATAAATCATTTACTAATCATTAATTAATAATCCTTAATTACTTTCATTTATTTAATTAACCTTTAATTAATTTCATTAATAAATCACCTTAGCTAATTATTCATTGAATTAAACCCATTAAGTTAAACTATTATTTAGAACACATTTTATTTCTTATTTTTCCACTTAATTATAATATTAAGTTTGCTTAAACTTTTAAAACAAAGGTTATATAAGATTAGAACACTTTCAAACTTAGTAAATAAATTTTCTTTGAAAAACTTGACTTATCTTCCTTTTAAAACTTATTAAATTTAAAAGATTTCAAAAACTTGATTAACTTTTTATTATTCAAAACTTATTGAACCTATCCAACTCGGTAAAATCCCGAGTCAAACCAAAAGAATCTCCGAACCAAACCCGTGTTCCTCTCACGTCAACTTTAACTTTAAGAAAATGATCACGCACTTCGAGCAAGTACTTGAGAAAACTTCGACTTCCCCATCATCACAAAACAACACAGCTACACCCACTTACGCATGCATGTGCACGCGCAATCAGAGCGACTCCGATCATCAACGCCAACGCCTACCAGTCACCGATCATCTCCTCACCTCACCTGGGCGCCCAGATTCTTCAAACGCGATGTCGATCAAAATTGAGCTTTTCAACTCAACTGGGACCAAAACTTTCTGACGAACATCCTCTTTTCCTTGCCTTGCCTTGTGACGACTCCGGAATCCATACTACACCGACCACAAACGCCCCGCGAGCCTTTTCCTCCAGGAGCGATAGCCTTCGATCCACCGAGTTTGACAAAAACGTCGCGTTGAACTATCAAACCAAACTGAGTACAAAACCCTATATGGCCGACGTTCAGCCACTTCCGTTGTTTAAATTTTCACCTAATAATTTTCCTAGGTTCACCGACTCCTCTACTTCCTCCAGCCATGATTCCGACCCTCCAGACTTCTTCGTTCACCAGAAAATGCCCAAATTACAAATCACGTTCAACTCCCAATTGCTCGACGATTACACCCTTAAAAATTATGAAATGAATTCCTAAATTCATATTTTTTAAATACGAATAAGTTCATATGATCAAAGCTTGAAAATATCAAAATCAAATCTTCGACTTGAATTTATTTTTACTGATATTCCTATTTTCCAGCAACTCTACTTACTATTTATACTTTAATGTATTTTTATTATCAAGTTTACACTCCTACCATCATCTTTTATTTAGAAACCAAAGTCTAGAATTGACTATATATAGAGAAATTGATTTTCTATTGAGTGTGCTCGAGCCTGTGAGTATGACAGAACAGTTTGTATACATGTATATATGCAGATATATACACATTTAAACAGAGGAATTTCAAGCATATATCCAAGTAAAATCAAACATACAAACCAGATTTTATATATGAAGGTTGAAGAGTTTGCTCACCTTGCTTAAGAAGGAACAGAGAGGCATTGAAGTTTTCCTGAAACTTGCAATTTTTTAAACTGCTCTGGCTTTTGATCTGAATTTTATATTTAAACTGATATGAAGCCTGTATTTGCTTTGATATTAAATTTGATCCTTGCCCTTTGATTTATTCGAATTTGCTTCGCTCAGATTTCTTAGGTTTGAATCCTCTGTGTTTTGATTTCTTTTGAATTTCTAGGGTTGAGATGGTTTTCAAGTTAGAAACTTTGAATTGTTTTACATCGCATTCATCAAGTTTGAAGATGTTTGCTTTGATCTTCAAGTTGCTTTGAAAATCTGCTACAGGCTTGAGTATTGATTTGCAAATCTCAAAATTTTAAAAAAATGTTACAGGCTTTATACTGTACTTCTAGGTTGCATTTGATAATACATCTCTGTTTACAGGCTTGGTTGAGAAGATTACAGACTTGAGAGGAAATGGTTACAGAGTTGAATTATTTTTGAGGAAGTGATTACTTGAAAATAAATTTACAAATTTGGATTTGAGCTGTTTTGATTATCTTGTTTAAGGAAGTTTTCGGGTTTTAATCCATGAGAATTTCTGGTATTTGAAAGATAGTTTTACAATGTTGAGTTTCTTTGAAAGTGAGGAGATAAGAAAAGAAATAAATGAGGGAAGATGAGAGTTTATAAAATGTTTATTAGAATTTTTATTAAAATTAAAGAAAAATAAAAATAATGGAATGACACTTGCCTAAATGTTTAACACTTGTCATTACAACTCCTTAATTAAACAACACATGTATTTAACATGGTTTTAAAAGTTACACTTGTAATTATTTCACTTTTATTTATTTTTAAAATATTTTAAAAGCTTTTAAATTAATTTTCCTAATTAATAAATACCTTTATAAATTAATAAATGCTTTGTAAATTTTATATAAATAAAACCTTTAAAAGAAAATAGAATATAAACAATTATAATTTAAATAAAATCATATATAATATATAAAATTCATTTTAAAATGTTAATATAAAACTTTTGTATATTTACTATTTAATAAATATTTCTTTAATTTATATAAATAAATTCTTTTTGACGAAAAGAAATCTTATTTTAAACAAGATTTTATCCATATATTTTTATATGCAAATAATTTTTAAACATAAATCCTTTTAATTCTATATTTAAATCCAAATATTAAATTTTAAAATCCAATTTATTTTTCAAATATATGTTTATTTTGAATTTCAAGTCAAAATCCTATTTAAAATCAATTCGTATACATATAATTAAATAACAAACAAATATCTTATTTTATTTGGAAATATTAAATAAATTCACCAATTAAATCCATAAATTTATGTAAATTATCAATTTAAATTTGACTCAAATATCGGGATCGTTACATTACATATGTTAATTAGCCTTTAATTATTAATTAATTAACCTTTAATCAATAATTAATTATCCTTTAAGTAATTAATTACCCTTAATTACCTACATTAATTAATTTTTCTTTAATTTATTCCATTAAGTAATTATCCCTTAATTACTTACGTTAATCAATCATCCTTTAACTAATTAAGTAATTATCATTAAATTACATTTGAAAACACTTAGGGATTTAATTACATAATTAACCTAATATATTTATTTAAACCAAAACAATTTTAAAATTTTAATCTTTGAAACTTGTTTGAAGAACTTGTTCAATACTTATATTTTGAAAACCTATTTGATAATGGTTTTGAAACTTTGTTCACTTCTATTTGCCTTGAAAATTGATTACAATTTTCTTTTGCTTTAAACTTTTAAAATTTTAAAGCAAACTCGATCCCATAGCACAAGTACCCGAGTCATATTACAAAATTCTCGAGCCAAACCTCGAGTTTAACCCGAACCCATTTCTTTTTTCCTGTCTTAAATTTTAAACTTTTATCCTGGAAACTCACGTGCGAACAAACCAGAACACATTCTCGAGCCAACAAACCAAACCCCTAAGACCAAACCCAAGGCAAAGTCCTTCTTCCACGATTCAAAATCAACACGGTAACCTTAGATACAAATGATAACCCGTGCACATGCACTGGCGATTGCGGTGGCTCCGACCATCGCCACCACCTTCAACATGTAGCCGATCACCTCGCTGATGAACCGACCACCCAGATTGACGAACTTACATAAAAATCAAAATCGAGCTATACAACACTTCCTGGAAACAAACCTGATCATCGAAATCACCTCTCTCCTCCTATCTCCGACCACCAGAGATCATGTCCCCGAGCCTAGACCCTCGCCGAAAGCCCCTGCTTCTTTTCCCCCCACCTCCAGTTAACTCTGATGCATCCCTGGTGACACACGAGCTTCAACAACTTCATCACCCAAATCAGATTGTTAAACCCTAAATGGCCATCGACCCACCACCACGGCAATCAATGAATCCTCCTACCATTTTTCCTTAGATCCCTGACCTACAAGCGTGCTCCTGCCTCAACCCCGAAGTCCATAATCCACTTGTTCACCAGAATTCGACAAAAACTCGTTTTCTGTTCATCTCGCAATAACTCAACAAATCCAAGCTTAAAAATCATGATTTTAATATCAAAATTCATAAATTTCAAATACGAATCAGGTTACATATTCAAAACATGAAATTTAGATAATTTGTTTTCTGACTTTAATTGATTATCGCTGCAATATCCTATTTTTCAAAATGATTTCTCAATATATACATTTGGAAACATTTTTAAATATGACATTACATCATTATAATTACTTTTTCTTTAGAAATCCTAGCCAGAAATTATTTGGATAAAGAGATATTGATTTGTTTTAATTGAGATAAACCTATAACTTAAGAAAAGGGTTAACATATTCATATACACATACATGCACAACAATATATATACCGACATACAAGCATCTATGCAACATGCTTTAAGTATTAATCACATGAAATCCAGATTCAAACAGATTTAACCTTTTTATAAAAAGTTGTTTACTCACCAGTTTAAAACTGAGAACATGTTTTTTATGCTTTGATCTGGAACTGGATTTTGATTGATGTTTGAAAACTAGAAATAGAAGGTGATCTGCAACTTTGTTTAGTTTCTTCATGTTTGGATCTTGAGACTTTGATCTAATCTTTAGCTTGCTTTGAAACTAAGTTGAACTTATAGCGTACTTAGGATTTGAAAATTGTTGAGTTTAGTTCTTGTTTTGATTGTTGTTTAAGATGCATCAGGTTTTGAAAACTGTTTGATTGCTTTAAGTTTTGGATTTTTTTGAAAGAGATTGTTTGCTTTTGAATTTTATTTCCTTTCTGTTTTTAGTTTTTCTTCGCGGGTTTGTTTCTTGATTTGAATATGTGAAAGGAAAATGAGAAAGGAGAGTAGATGTATATTTATAACCTTGTTTTTTATTTTTATTTATTAAATTTAAAATGAAAAGAAAATAGGACACTTGTTATTTTCATGATGTATTTATCTTACATTTGTTTAGATGCATACTATAATTGTTACAAATGATTAAATGCATTTTAAAATGGATACACTTGTCATTTGCATGCTAATTAAATGTTTAAATATGTTTTTACTTAATTTTATATTATATTTTCCTCTTTGGTTTTATATGTATATGTTTTAATATTTATTTATATTTATATTTTCTTTATGTTTTATTTTCATGTTTTTAAATTTTGTATATATATGTATATACAAACCATATTTATGTCATGTATAAATTTAAAAGAAAGTATACTAAATCTTTTTATTAAATCTTATTTTAACTAAAGCTATTATATCTAATATTTATCCATAGAGTTTTTAAATATAGAATATAATTTTTAAATAGCTTTTGAAAATTATTATATTGAATTTAAAATATAACTTCCAAAATATATATATATATATATATATATTATAATTAGAAACAAAGTTTTATTAGTTTTAAAATATAGATTTTTTAAACCTAATTTATTTTATAAGATTTTTTAGCTTTGAATTTCAAATTCAAATTCTATTTGCAATCTATTTATAAAACAAACACATATCTTATCTATTTTTTTGGAAAAATATTCAAATTAATTTACAAATTAATTCGAAAAATTATATTCATTATAAAATTAATTTTTTCTTGAAAACGAGATCGTTACAGATTCCCCCTTAAGAAAATTTCGTCCCCGAAATTTGCTAGACAGGGAGACAAACAAAGAACATATGAACACATAAAAAGACAAAGAGATGGTTTACTAGATCAAGCTGAAATATCTATTCTATATTTTCTTACCAAATCAGAATATCAACAATAAATATGAGAATAAACTTATTCAATACTTTACGAAATACTAGGTTCATCAAGTCTACGAAATATGCAGGGGCATTGGTTAGTCTAAATGGCATAACTAACCATTTGTAGAATATATCAGGATCCCAAAAACAGACAAATGGATATAATTTCCGGCAATACTCGGCTGATGGAATCCTTGGGCTAAATCTAGATGGTGCTCGATTCTTTTCCAAGAGGGACCTAGCCCATGCAATTGATAGAATAGGTTGCTGATTCAGGACAAAGGAAATTGATTTTTAAGGAGTTAACTTATTAAGATCACGAAAATCTACGCACTATCTCAAAGATCCATCGGACTTGGCTATAACTAATACAACTGAACTCCAACTAGAACGACTAGGTCGTATAAATCCTTTCCAGTAAACCTTGGGTTTTCTCAACTAGCTCCACTCTTTCCCTTGGCGCCATCCTACGACTTGCATCCACAACTAGATGGGCATTGGGAACCAAGATGATTCTACATTGGATCTCCGATAAAGACTTAACTTAAACAAATACGACAGGAAATTATTGAACAATGGGTATGGATTCCAAATTCAGGTCGGAATACCCTAAAGTATACACTAGCTTGTCCCTCTTTGGATTTGGATCCTCACAAGAAATCACAACAAAATTCTCAAGTTTGGTTTTGACCGAAATCGTTCTATTGATACAATCTAATTTAGCTTCATATTTTATTAACCAATTTATTTCAAAGTAAAATTTCAAATTTCATTAAGGTTAAGAACTGAAAGATGATAGGAAACTGATGATAAGAATTACGAAAAAGGAACCTTTTTAAAACTTAAACAAAGTTTTGTAGGGCTTCCTACGGAATTCTTCACACAATGGGTTCGTTTACGAATTCAGGTTCAATATTTAACTCATCTATGGTTTACTAGGAAATAAAACTATGCGTAACTCTAGTATCTAATAGAATTCTAACAATTTTATCATAAATAAGAAATTTAGGTAAGAAGTAAGGTAATTTCTTGATATATCCTGGAAATACCAGCTGAAGGCATATAACGCTGCTCAAATACTTGCTTGATTCTATCCCATGTAAGCTCATCCACCGATTTCGCCAATGTAATGGTCTCCCATTATACCAAAGCTTCTCTTCTTGTAGCTGCTAGTAAGCAATCAAATAATTAAAATTGGATGATGATTAAAAGAGATTAATGGGAAAAGTTATTCCCAACCATTAGTGTTGTTGCAGGGTATCGACCATTTGTAGTGGTACTCCCATGTCCCCTACTATGACCTCTTCTTGCACTATATTGATTTAGGCATACAGACATGATATCTTAGGGATACTCATTCTAAGGCATTTCTGACCCTATCCCTAATGAGTCACCTAATGAGTTATACTCTAAAGCTAAAGTTCTTACTCAACCTTTAGCTCTGATACCAAATTGACGATCAGGGTTCCGAGCGTCCGAAAATCGCCATCCAATACATCACTCGTATTTGAATGCTGGAGATTCAAATTTTTGAGTCCGCTTCACCGGAGCTTATAACACTTAGGTAATAACAACACAGCGGAAACAAATAAGAAATGATGAATTTTATTGATACATAAATGGATACAACATGAATATAATGAATGAACAACATCAGAGATCAAATATACAACAGTAGAAAAGATATCTTCAACAAAGCTTCCAAGAAAGAGAAAAGGAAACATAGAATCCAACGGACTGCATCTTCATTGCCAAAGCTCCAAAAACCTCAAACCAAAAACTCAAAATCAAAAGCTCCAAACCCAAAACTATCATGCTGCAATGAAGCCAGTACGATCTCCAAATCCACAAACTTCAAAGGCTTCCAAAATCTACATCTACTGATAACCTGACTCTAGGCTGCCCGTGTGGAAAATTATGGGCACCCAGAGTTTAAAAAGGAACAATAAACTCCGAGTTAGTCATGGGACTGGTGTGAGAAAATAAAAACAGTTGTTTATACAAAAGAAATAAACAAAAGAGGAAAAAATAAATCTGTAATGCTTTTTGGAAAATAAAACTACCACTAGGTCTCCCGGCACACACACAATGTGATCACACACTTAGGGAAGGTTTCTCCTTATGATAGTCAAACATGCTCGATACGCGAAAATCCTTTTGATATTATTATTAGTGCATAGTGTGAAAAACATTTTGAAAGTATAATATTAATCCTAGCCAGTATATGTACCATTATAGTATGCCTACTATAGCTATCATCTAAAAATGGCAGGTTATACAACTAAAAATCATACAGGGCTCGTATTGGGTGATTGGATTTCCAACAAATGGTCAAGGCTAAGGAACTTCCTTTTCGAATGGGTACGCCTCTGGAGGGACGTCCCGAGAACCTAACCGGATCTCTGTCAACACAAGCCCAGGTTACCTCTGTAACTAGGTAACTAACTGCCACGAGTATGCCATCCTCCAATCATAACCGACCTTTACCGAGGCGCCAACAACAAATTCCAACAACCACATGAGTTAAATATCTAGGCTCCATACCATGATACCACTTTTTATCCATAAGGAAATTCACATACCCTAAGGGGCGCGACCCCCGTAACCTTGCTTCATCCTTTCCTGTTTCGACCATTTCCGAGGTGTGAGGTTCGATGAAGTCTCGTCCCACAAAGCTATGCTTTTCACAAAAGCCATGCTTTTCACAAAATCCATGCTTTGATCAACCAATGATCAACACATAGCATGCCACACTACCAAATTGGGAACATATCACTAGTAACCATCAACTACATAACCTCTAAGCTCGAACGTCTCAGAGAAGGGTGTTATGCTAAGAGAATGAATTCTCCACCACCAAACAGAAATTTATTTGATAGAAAACAGCTTTACATCTCAAAGTTAACATCAGACATACATCCATACAAGTCCATCCTGGGTCTGTATGGAACCGAAGGAACTTCGTCCAATTAAGGATAGAAGCCCTTGCAAATCTGTATATTCCCTAGTCACGTTCGGACTCCCCATCACATAGGGTAATCTCTATACCGGGGCCACTCGGTGCAGAGACATTCAACAGGTAATTCTTTCGTTTTCGAAAATACCTGGTCTTCAACCACCATCTTCAAATGCTATTCCATTTCGTCGTATCATTATTCGGAATGGGTTTTATGACTTAGTGTCCTCTCCCAGCTTAACCGAATAATGAGCAATTATTTTAAAAACATATGGATACATTCAAATCATAGATAAGTCACAACTTATTTCCATTCTTAATCAAAAGATCACTTTTAAGATTCGATGTGGTTTTCGGATAACCATTTGGAATCAGACCCCCGGTCGCATCGAAATTCAAATGCCATTTTAAAGGCCAAGTTGTTTAAGTAAACAATTCCAATTCAATTTAGAAGTTCACATTCACACAGCAATATACCACATATAAATAACTTACAATAATCATAGCTCAATCCAAAGCAATTCATATCACAAATCAACAATTCAAGGCATTCAGTATAATTCAATCATCCATAAGCAAAATTAATTAATCGTTCAATTCCTAATTAATTCAATTTAATCTCCAAATAAATTAAATTAATTACTTTAATCACTTTTAAATCTTACTTAATTAACCTTAATTAATTACAAACCAGTTGTTATTATTTTAATTAATAAATGAAAATTAATTAATCAACCTTAATTATCCATCTTAAGTAATTATCCTCAGTTACTTACATTAATCACATAAATCAATTAACCTTAAGTTAATTGCGTTACTCAATTAACCATTAATTATTAATTAATTAACCTTTAATTAATTAACCTTTAATTAATTAACATTTAATTACTCTCATTAGTTAATTAACCCTTAATTAATTAATTAAAAATTAATCCCTTTAATTACTTACATTAGGTAATTATCCTTTAATCATCTGATTAATTAGCCTTTAATCATTAATTAATTATCCTTAATTACTTTCATTAAGTATTTAACCCATAATTACCAGTCAATTATCCTTTAATTGTTAATTAATTTACCTTTAATTACCAATTAATTATCCTCTAATTATAAATTAACCTTTTAATTACTTACATTAGGTAATTATCTTTAAGTAATTTATTATCCCTTAATTAATTACATTAATTAATTAACCTTCAATTAATTACATTAACAAATTAACCCTTTAATTACTTATATTAATTAGCCTTTAATTATTAATTAATTAACCTTTAATCAATAATTAATTACCCTTAATTGCCTACATTAATTAATTAACCTTTAATTAATTAATTTTTCTTTAATTAATTCCATTAAGTAATTGTCCCTTAATTACCTGCATTAATCAATCATCCTTTAACTAATTAAGTTATTATCATTAAATTACATTTGAAAACACTTAGGGATTTTACATAATTAACCTAAGATATATTTATTTAAACCAAATTTTTTTTAAAAACATTTAATTTTAAAATTTTAATCTTTGAAACTTGTTTGAAGAACTTGTTCAACACTTATATTTTGAAAACTTGTTTGATAATGGTTTTTAAACTTAGTTCATTTCTATTTGCCTTGAAAACTGATTACAATTTTCTTTTTGTTTTGAACTTTTAAAATTTCAAAGCAAACCCGATCCCATAGTACAAGTACCCGAGCCATATTACAAAATTCTCGAGCCAAACCCCGAGTTCAACCCGAACCTATTTTTTTCCTGTATTAACTTTTAAACTTTTATCCTAGAAACACACATGCGAACAAACCCGAACACATTCTCGAGCCAACAAACCAACCCCCAAGACCAAATGCAAGGCAAAGTCCTTCTTCCTCGATTCAAAATCAACACAGCGACCTCAGATACAAATGATAACCCGTGCACGTGCATAAGCGATTGCGGTGGATCCGACCATCGCCACCACCTTCAACATGTCACCGATCACCTCGCTGATGAACCTGACCACCCAGACTAACGAACTTACATATAATACATCCTAGAACCAAACCTGATCATCGAAATCACCTCGCTCCTCCTATCTCCGACCACCAGAGATCACGTTCCTGAGCCCGGACCCTCGCTATAAACACCTGATTCTTTTCCCCCGCCTCTAGTTGACTCCGATGCAACCCTGGTGACACACGAGCTTTAACGACTTCATCACTCAAATCAGATTGTTAAACCCTAAATGGCTGTCGACCCACCACCACGGCAATCAATAAATCCTCCCACCATTTTTCCTTAGATCCGTGGCCTACAAGCATGCTCCAACCTCAACCTCGAGGTCCACAATCCACTTGTTTGCCAGAATTCGAGAAAAACTCGTTTTCCGTTCATCTAGCAATAACTCAACAAATCCAAGCTTAAAAATCATGATTTTAATATCAAAATTCATAAATTTCAAATACGAATCAGGTTACATATTCAAAACATGAAATTTAGATAATTTATTTTTGATTTTAATTGATTATCACTACAATATCCTATTTTTTGAAATGATTTCTCAATATATACATTTGGAAACATTTTTAAATATGACATTACATCCTTATAATTACTTTTTCTTTAGAAATCCTAGCCATCAATTGTTTAGATAAAGAGATATTGATTTTTTTTGATTGAGATGAACCTATAACTTAAGAACAGGGCTTAACATATTCATATACATAGACATGCACAACAATATATATATATATACATATATATATATATACCGATATACAAGCATCTATACAACATACTTTAAGTATTAATCACATGAAATCCAGATTCAAAACTTTTTTATAAAAAGTTTTTTACTCACCAGTTTAAAACAGAGAACAGTGTTTTTATGCTTTGATCTGGAACTGGATTTTGATTGATGTTTGAAAACTGGAAATAGAAGATGATCTGTAACTTTGTTTAGTTTCTTCATATTTGGATCTTGAAACTTTGATCTAATCTTTAGCTTGCTTTGAAACTAAGTTGAATTTATAGCTTGATTAGGATTTGAAAATTGTTGAGTTTAATTCTTGTTTTGATTGTTGTTTAAGATGCTTTAGGTTTTGAAAATTGTTTGACTGCTTTAAGTTTTGGATTTTTTTTGAAAGAGATTGTTTGCTTTTGAATTTTATTTCCTTTCTGGTTTTAGTTTCTCTTCTCGGGTTTGTTTCTTGATTTGAATAAGTGAAAGGAAAATGAGAAAGGAGAGTAGATGTATATTTATAGTCTTGTTCTTTATTTTTATTTATTAAATTTAAAATGAAAAGAAAATAGGACACTTATTAATTTCATGATGTATTTGTCTTACATTTGTTTAAATGCATGTTATAATTGTTACAAATGTTTAAATGCATTTTAAAATGGTTACACTTGGCATTTGCATGCTAATTAAATGTTTAAATTTGTTTTTATTTAATTTTATATTATATTTTCCTATTTGGTTTTATATGTATACGTTTTGATATTTAATTGTATTTATATTTTATTTATGTTTTATTTTCATGTTTTCAAATTATATATATACATATATATACATTTTTATATATACATACAAACCATATTTTTATCATGTATAAATTTAAAAGAAAGTATATTAAATCTTTTTATTAAATCTTATTTTAACTAAAGCTATTATATCTAATATTTATCTATAGAGTTTTTAAATATAGAATATAATTTTAAATGGCTTTTGAAAATTATTATATTGAATTCGAAATATAACTTCCAAAATATATATACATATACACATATATATTATAATTAGAAACAAATTTTTATTAGTTTTAAAATATTGAGTTTTTAAATCCAATTTATTTTATAATATTTTTATCTTTGAATTTCAAACTCAAATTCTATTTACAATATATTTATAAGACAAACACATATCTTGTCTATTTTTTGGAAAAAATTTCAAATTAATATACAAATTAATTCCAAAATTATATTAGTTACAAAATTAATTTTTGGCTTATCGTTACATTTGGGCTAACAAAGGAGATAAACACTTTTGACTTTTTAGTTTATCTAATTTAGGAAATTTGTGATTATATTTATAAGATGTATAATTTGGATTAGAGAATTGTAAAGCTGTATAACAATTGTGTTTAGTATTTATTTTTATAAACTCAAAATCTGTATATGTATAAGTTGAGATTTATTCTGCTGTGATCTGCGACTGCTATTTATATGGTATATTGTTCTAATTCTGAGAAATCCGTGTGTCTATTACTTTGTGTTAATATTGTACACGTCAAATTCAGATCAGATATTAAGTGAAAAGGTAAAAAATGATGTGTCGGTGCTAGTATAAAGATATATTTACATTCGATCGCCCTTAACAAGATGTAATCTCCGAATTAGCAGACGACGGTACTTGTAATGTTCTTCGCTAATCTGGGTATCGCGGTGGGGTCGTTATAGTTTGGTATCAAAGCTACGTCAGAACACTATAGCATGCAACATTATGGATATGAGACATAGATGACTTAGAGTCCTATCCCTTGGGGTGTATGGTAGACAGTTATATTAATTATCTAATTAGGGATAGAAATATAAAATGATTATCGGGCTAATCATTTAAGGTGTAAATTGATTTTAAAAAATATTTAAATTCATAAATTGGAATTTTTGACATTATAACCATTGGAAAATAACGAGTAAAATATTTTAGAGTGTAGAAATTTTGGAATTAAACTAAGATGTATCAAATTAAAGTGAACTATTTTTTTTTAATCAAAAATTTGAGAAATTTGAGTAAATAAGTTTAATATTTAAATGATCTAGGAATAATCAAAGTTGCGCGGTAGAATTTCAGACATTGAATTGTTCCAATGTAAGTGATTATATATGTTTTGGTTGATTTGTTGCTAGAATTGATTGCTTGGTTGCATTTATTTTAAATTGTATGCATGGATGTAGTGATAATAAAAAAAATGCATCTAAACTTGTGATTATCTATTGTGTTAACTTATGTTGTTTAAGGATTCGAATCGATATTTGGGATGCCATGCTATCGATTGGGGTTCCTAAACATCGAACGTGATATTTTGACATAAGTAATAATTAAAACTTGGAAATTTAAGTATGAGTTTGTCATGAATTTTTAATGTCTCTTATACGATATGAATATGATATTAAATTTTAATACGAATTTTTAAGATAGATGTAGGTATCTGAAGTTAAATAGATAATGTTTAAAAGATTATAAATTGTTGGCTTAAGGAATATTAGCGGACTCGCTAATATTTCAAATATAAGGTATGTATCTCGAATTACATATCGAATTTTTGTGTTTTCTCTACAGGATGCCTCATTTGTGAGATGAGATGTATATTATGTAATTATATACCTATTGTAAATTTTTGAAATGCTAGCCGTGCAAAGGAGACGCTGGCGAAATTTTTTGCAAATTTGAGGCTTTGGAATATTTTTAAGAATTCTGATAACTAAAAATTTGAGTTTAGTGTTATAATTTGGAGTAATATTAATTGAATTGTTTTGGAAAATTAGAAACTAGTCAACAAAATAATTATTTCAAGACAAAATTTACATTATGGGTTTCTTTGTCAAGAAAATTACAGGGACATAATTTCTTTAAGGGGAAAGTCTGTAACAACCCTGTTGTAAACTACATTATTAATTAAATTTGATTGTGGAAAAATAAATTCTAAATTGTGATTTGCGTAATTTAATTATGAAATTAAATCTAGTTTCGTAAATAATTGATTTAATTTATCTTAAATAATCTTAGGATAAAAATTTAGAATTTTATTAGTGTAATTTCCAATTGATATTTAACTTTGAGAATCAATAAATTGGAAGTTCAATAAATATTATTTTGTGAATTTGATTCTTATATTTGGTAATTTAAGAATAATTTTGGAGAATAGCGTAAATTTAATTAAATATGAATATTTTTATTTGTTGTTTACAAAATAAGAATTTTAAAACTAACGGTTCAATTATTTTATTAAAATAAAGAGAATAAATTTCATGAGTAAAAGTTTTATATATATATATATATTTGAATAAGATATTTCAACACACGTAGAAAAAGGAATTTTTTCTTGTGAATGGATTTGGTTGATTTTGAGAGATCGTTTATGTAAAATAAAAACATTGTTTAGTATAAGAATAGTTTTTCATAATTTAGCAATGCTTCTAATTGGTATAAATTTAGTAACACGTTTCCTTGTTGGATTGCTACCCTATCCTCTTGGCCCATTTAGCATAAGTTTGAGAAGAGAAATAAAATACGTGCACTTTCTTCCTCTTCTCATTTTAGCTCCAGAAACTAGAAAAACTGAAACATTTAAAGTAGAAAACTGTAACTCCTAAATCATCCCAAATCTAGTGCAAATCAAAGGGCTTTTGGTCAATATTTTAAGAAATCAAAGCTAGGTTTTTGAGAATTTAGGTGTATTTGAGGTTGGCAATGAGGTTGCAAGTTATTAGCTGGCTTTGGACAAGAATAACAAGCTTTCTTGATCTTTTGAATTAGAGGAGGATTGCAAACTCATATATCTATCTCTATTAATTCTCGAATGGTTTGAGTAATTTGATTGAATTGTTGAAATTTGCAAATTGTTTGCTGAAATTTATTTGTGAAAATTTCTGTAGTAAAACAGAGATATCTCTATGTAGAATAGTCCAAACTGACTCAATCTTTTGTGGTAGAAAGTTCTTTCAGTAAGCTACAAGTTATCTTTCAATCACTTTTTGAAATTCGGTGGTTTAAGGTGTTGAAGTTGAGTTTGAAACTGATATACATGCTTTGCTCTATCAATTTTCTAAGTCAAAACCTAAAACCAAAATCGCCATAACATTTTAACCATAAATCCAAATTATGCAAAACCTTTTCTGATGGAAATCTAAAATTTTGAGTAACAACTTTCATGTTGTTACTTTTCGAAAATTCTAAGGATAAATGGGTCGAAATGGTGTTTCAAAATTGAAAATCTACTGTGACCTGTGATTTGTTGCTAGGTTTCTGATGTGGTTTAAATGGGCTTTGAATGTTCGAGCTCGATCATTTTGATATATATATGTGTGTGTGTGTGTGTGTGTGTGTGTGTGTGTGTGTCTATGTGTGTGTGTGTATATATATATATTTGCATTGCTTTATTAAGTTACAAAATGTGTTTAGAGATGATATGAAAATCAAACCTTATGGAACTATTGGTCGTTACAGTCTTGAGATATGTAATAGTGAATTTCCTGTGCTTTATGGACTTTGAATCATTTTTGATTCAAAGCTTTGAAAATTTATAAGTTTAAATCCACCTATTTTGCAAATTTATATAATTGCTTTTTTTTGTATACAAATAATTTTGCAAAGAGAGTTTATTTTAAGTTCTAAATACCAAACTTGTTTTCTAAAGTAGTCTAATTACTTTTATAAATGATTTTATGGATTTGGAATTTCAAATTTTGGAAATATAAGTGTACGGGGTTTTAACTAATTATTAGAATACTAAATTGGTTTGAAAATGGATTTATGGATTCACAAATAGATGAATACTTTTATAAATGGCTTTTAAATATGGTGTGTAAATATTATAACCTTATCTAATTTAAAGAATCAATGTGATTTTGGAACATGAAAAATCTTGTATTGTAAAATAAATACTCTTGGAACAATTTGGAATAACGAAATGTTTTGATAAGTGACAAATTAAACAAATATTTTGAGAACCTTAATTATACCATTTAGAGAGTACTAATAATCGACTTAGTGTTATCGATTGGTTTAAATTCTTTTGAATCACGCTTCGTCGAATATGGCACAACCCATTGAATAAAATGTTTGAGTGGAATTTACTAACCCATTAGCGAACACTCGAATTCTATCGGGTAGTGTGGGATGCCTTGGTTAAATTCTTATGATCGTATTTGGAAAAGTATTTGACATTTGAAAGTTGTATTCTCTTCTAGCGTGCGACAAGTGGTTGCTAGATCGTTAAGAGAATGAAGTTCAGGTTTTCCAGTGGTATCTGTAATAAGTGATACTTACTTGCTTTATATAAATACTTGGGTTTCACCATATGGTATGTGACGTATTGGTCAAATCCTAGTAATTACTGAAGGAGATAGTACTTGGCACTTTAGAATTTACTCTCTTTTTGTGTGTGGCAAGTGGCTGCTAGATCTTTAAGAACTTACTCCTGGATTTTTTTTTCAAATTTAATAATCTAAACTAAATCTAAAAATATAGGTCATGGCTGCTATCCTCAAGACCGTCTTGTGATCCTATGATTGCCCTCCTATGTGCTATCCCCGGTATCAGTTCAGTTGGTGTGATACCAAATTGTTTGTTTGTTTGCTAAGTTCCATATGCGATCATTACGATCATTTTGAGTAAGATCTCTTGGATTCTGGATATTTGGATTCTGTGACTATTCTGTCTTCGTGAAATAAATATATATTCTTGGGTCCTGTGTTCAGGAAATAAATTTATTTTCTTATGTCTTGTGTTCATGAAATAAATATATATTCTTATATCTTGTGTTAGGGAATAAATATATTTTATTGTGTCATGTATTCTTGAAATAAATATATATTCATGTGTCTTGTGTTACTGAAATAAATATATATATTCTTGTGTCTTGTGTCGTGAAATATATATATATATATATATATATATATATATATATATATATATATTCTTGTGCCTTGTGATGGATGCTAAATTAAGTTAATTCTATTATTCTGTGTTTAGTGACTAGTTCGTGTCTGTGACTTAAACTTATTACCATGTCCTGAGTTAAATTAATTCCCTAACTCGTTATATCCTGGATATTTGTATTTACTTATATATTGTTTATTCTTGTGTTATATTCTGTTCTCACCCTATTGGATATTTACAGATAGTCTGAGCCAAGTGTTATTTTGCTCGGGTCAGGCCGAGACTTTTCAGGTTGCAGTACAAGTTGACCTTTGGATGTTTGGGCTAGCATGGAGATAAAGACTTTTGACTTTTTAGTTTATCTCATTTAGGAAATTTGTGAATATGTTTATAAGATGTACAATTGAGATTAGAGAATTGTAAAACTATATAGAGTTTAGTATTTCGTTTTTTAAATTCAAAATTTGTATATATATAAGTTGAGATTTATTCCGCTGTGATCTGCGACTGTTATTTGTATGATATACTGTTTTGATTCTGAGAAATCGATGTGTCTATTACTTTGTATTAATATTGTAGATGTCAAATTCAGTTCAAATATTATGTGAAAAGGTATAAATGACATGTCAATGTTAATATAAATATTTATTCATATTTGATCACCCTTAACAAGCCATATTCTCTAGAGTAGCAGACGACATTACTTGTAATGTTCTTCACTAATTCGGACATCGCGGTAAGGTCTCTATAAAATATATGGCAATGTAAAAGAGTTTTGAAATGGCATTTAACTTTAAAATTTTAAATGAAGCTTTATTTTCTAAAGATAGTGGGTTAAGGGTATTAACCATATTTCATTAGAAGATGATTACAATGAATTAAACTATGGATGTTTATATTTGTTGTGTTATTTGGTCAGTTATCATGAATGCTTATGTAATTACATTCACTTCACTATTAACTTATAACTACATTTTGAGGGTGTTAAGAGCAGAATAATAGGCTAGGTTGACCTAGTAGTGAATATACATTGAATTACTCCTGTGTGAGTAGAATTGCATTCAGGAAGTTAGACAGACCAAAATATAGGGTACCCAAGACTGGTCAAAAGATTATTTTGTTAGACAGGTTCTTAGTAAGCCTATAAAACTATGTTATAGAAATTATTATTAGTAGGGGCCAATAGGCTCTTAGTGACTCCATGAAAACTATGTCCAAAACAGGTTGTTGATGGAGATCATTAGGTTCATAGTCATCCCATGAAAACTATGACATGGCAGATGTTATTGGAGTATCCAATAGGTTCATAGTGACCCCATGAACACTACGGTTGGATGATGTTATAGGTAGACACCAATACGTTCTTAGTTATCCCATGAAAAGTATGAAACTGAACAGATAGTCAGTAAGCTGGGAACAAGTTAATAGTTAGCCCATGAAAAACAAATTGGTTAATAGTGACCCTAGAAAATATAACATGGGACAGATAGTTAGGTGAATAGGGATGGAAAATCCAAAGTATTTCATGTTTTCATATCATCATGGTACACTTTATTATGTTATGTCTTAACTATTGTGGATGAAGTTGCATAGTATATGGTTATTATAAATTGGGTTAAGATATTATTGAGGGAAAACCTGTTCCGCTAAGTGGTGTGGTCTCACTAGATATTTATATGGTTCGAGATGGTAGGTAATTTTTCACACCATATTTTTGTCTGAGTCAAATTTTATGTTTTCCCCTTAAACTCTCGGGTGCCTAATTGATTTTAATTAGTTTGAGAGAAAAGGTTTTCGGGTTCTTCTTTAGATGAATAAGTTTCAGTAGATGTGCATGAGGCAAGCTAGCTATTAGGAGTTCTTTCTGTTTAATTCCAGTGTGTAGTTGGATGTAATGGCAAAGTTACTTAGTGTCTATACATAGACTCTGATCAACCAAGAGGGCATCTTCATATGTCGCTCTTGGTATAATTTATAATAATTATATTTCTCGAAACGTGTTCTATGAGTTGGGATTATGTAATGAATCTGTAATGCGACTTGAAATGGAATAGGAAATTATTTTTAAAATTGAGTTTAAAATTTTCATATCCATGTATTTCTGGTATATCAATGTATCTAACATTACCACATGTGGTCAACAAAAAAATAATAACTATAGATCACTACAGCATCTATAGTGGTTAGTTTCGGGCATCCAAATGGTGGATGTTATAGGATGTCTCTAAAAGTAACTTTGAAAATCGTCTAATAGAAGACATTTTCAAAGTGCATCTATAACGACCTTTTCACTTCCAACTTTCACAATTTTGGTTCAAACTTTCCATAACTTATTAAACCATTTATTTATCAGTCACGAACACCGAATAATGTATAGAGAACGACCCAATCAAATTATCCTAAATTAAGTTCATAAATCTTCCATTTACACAAGTTAAAGTTAAGTGATATCAAAGTGCACTTATAGCGACTATTCTCGCTTTAAACACTATCGAACATACTTAAATTCAACACACGAGCCAACCTAACATGTAAGCAAAAAGTCTAGGCCATGCCATATGTTATAGAAGGTAATAGGAGTAATGTTATACAATACAAAGTTGTCAATTGCTTTCGAAAGCGAGACGGTCCTAAGCTTATGACTTTGATTAGCTAACGTCACTTTAACTTTATATTTGCATACACATATATGTAACACCCCTATTTTTTGATAACATTATTTAAGAGAGTTAATTACATAAATTAAATAGAATAATTTAAATGTAAAGTGATAGGGGTTAAGATTTGAATAAATATAATAAGGTTGTGCTTAAAAAAACGACTAATAGGCTTAACAATGGTTTTTGGTTAAAAAAACTACATAAGGGAATATTAGGAAATCTACCGTCCATAATGCTTATCTATATATATTTTGTTCCTACCATTTCACTATCCATTCACGTCATTTTGAAATGAAAAATCAAAAGCTTAAGGAAGGCGGGCATTAAGAGAACAAGAGGAATACAAATTAAAAGCTAGGGAATCAAGCTTAGGAAAAATCAATCTTAATCCAATCTCCTTATCTTAATCAAGGTGAATAATAATTTCATCTCTGTTTTGGTTTTTATAATCATATGATTTCGGATTTAAGGGTAAATTCATTTTTATGATATATTAGATGATGATATGCTCGATTTATAATTTGTATGATTTAAACAAGATTGTTGAAAAGAGGTTACGCACGTATTTAGGGCAAAACCGAGATTTAATGATCTTTAAATGTCATAGGAAAATTTTATATTATGAGAAACATGATTTTGTAGTCACGTTTCAATTTTTATCATTTTCTAAGTCGTGGGGAACTACTTATGAATTTTCAAAGAAGAATATGGTTAATTGGGTTTATAACTTTATTTTGCAAAATATACTAAGAATTTGGGTCTGGAATTTTGATATATTAGATAACATGATTAGAGTGAATTTCTAGAATTTTTTTTGATTTTCCCAAAGTGATTTGCTATGAAAATTAAATTATTTTAAAAGAAGGACATCTTTGCAAAATTAGTTTTGCATAATGGAAGTGCTTATTTGATTAACTTAATCATGGTTTAGATCTAAAATTAGCGGCAGTTATTTTTGGTAAAGAATTTGAAAATGATTACGCAACCAATCTGGTGTTGACACGTGGTAGGTTAGTTAGAAAAAGAATTGCTTTAAGTTGTATTAAACTTGATTTACTTAAAAAAGAGGGTTCCGCCTACTTTGGATGTACCTTTCGATACAAAAGCTTTTGCCTTCAACCTAGTTGAAACCTACTAAGCCAAAACCAATACACAAGGTATTACAATGATGGTACGCAGTGGATTGGAGATAAGCGAAAGGTAAGGTGTCGAAAGCATACCTTCCAAAGGAGTCGCTACCTTGGTTTGTTTCTAAAAAGAGAAGTGCCTGCCTTAGTATTGTTTTAGCCTTCCAAGGAGTCGAAGCATATGGTTTTGAAATAGTTTTTAAATTTTTTTGAAAGGGTTGCCATTAAATTAAGTTTGCTTTCTACTAGGCTCCTTTACTTATGAATGAATGTTTTGAAACAAGAGGTTTCGACCTAGTCGAACCCTGCTGCCATTCTTTAGCCTTTCGATGGTATTGAAGATATCAACGCTATCGAAAGGTACTTTGTTTTATAAGTTAAGCCACTTCCTGTAGCTTTCGAAAGGGGTTAGGGGTTTCAAAAGCCATGGTTTTGAAAAGGGTTTCGACGCCAACCTTCCAATATATTACCTGAATGTTTTGTGATTTCGAAAGGATGGTGTCGACGCCATCATGTTTTCCCTAATATCTTTATATGATAAAGGATGGTTTCGAAAGAGATGCTTTTGCCTATATTCACTTTGACCCAAATAAGGTTTTAAGTATAAACCCAGTGGTTTCGAAATGGGGACTTTCAATGATTTCGGAGGGGTTACATCCAATGGTGTCAAAAGGGGTACTTTCAACTGGTTTCGAAGCTATGCTTCTAAAGTTATACGTTAATACTTTAATACAATCAAATGGTTTCAAAAGAAAGATTTTAAAGTATTAAAAAGGTGCAAGCCTAATGTTTTGAAGATAGATTTTAAAGCTTTTGATGTAGGTCATCCTATGAAGTCGAAAGCTAGGTTTCGAAAGGTTTTTAGCCCAAACTCTATTTTTAAATGAAGAACCCATGGCTGAATTAAAGGAGTTTTTGTAATGGTTTTGAGAAGAAGCTTTCTTTATCGAAGTTATTAAACTCATAGGAGTGGTACTATTATGTTATTATGTTTGCTTCTTTAAATATAAATATATTCACATTATAATGGACCTATAACTGCATTTTAGGGATAATGGGTAGAAGAACCAGTTAGGTTGACCCAATAGTTAATATAAATTAAGTTAACTCCTGAATGAGTAGAATTGCATCTAGGAGGTTAGGAAGACTAAAATATAGGATGCTAAAATATAAAAAAAAGATATTGGCAGGGGCCAATAGGTTCTTAGTAAGCCCATGAAAACTATGTATAGGAAAAAATATTGGCAAGGGCCAATAGGTTCATAGTTAGCCCATGAAAACTTTGTATAAAGAAAGATGTCAGAAAGATAAGTTCATAGTAAGCCTAAGAAAACTATGTTTTGACACTGGCGGGGTCCAGTAGGTTTGTAGTTAGCTCATGAAAACTATATCCGGATTAAGATATTGATAGATGTTAATAGGTTCCTAGTCGGCCCATGAAAAACTAGAGTAAGAAGAAAGGATATTGGGGTCACCAATAGGTTGCAGTCAACCTATGAAAACTAGGATAAGACTAAAGGTATTGGAGTTACCAATAGGTTCTTAGTGATCCAATGAAAACTATGTAATTGGATAGGAAGTCCTTATATATTTTATCGGTTATTAGTTAGCCCCTGAAAACTAATAGGTTAATAGTAGTACTAGAAACTATAGTTGAGACAGATAGCCAAAAAGAATCGGGATGGGTAATCAAAATTGATTCATTTGTTTTGCGTATCATCAAATTATATTGTTCTGAACTGTTTTAACCATTGTGGATATTGGAGCACAATATATGGTTTTATTAATGTTTTAAGATACTAGTAAGGAGAAAACCCGTTCCGTTAAGCGGTATGGTCTCGCTAGATATCTAAATGATTTGAGATGGTAGACTATTATTCATACAAGGCTTTATGTTTGATTCGAAGTTTATGTTTTTCCCTTAATCTCTCTGGTACTAAATTGATTTTTAGTAGTTTGAGAGTTGAGGTTTTTTGGTCCCTCTTAGACGAATAAAGCTTCCGGATATGTGCATGAGGCATGATAGCTATTTAGAATTCTCTTTTCTTTTGATTCCGTTATGTTGTTTGTAATGGCAAAGTTGTTATCTTGTCTATATATACTCTGATCATCCAAGGAGGCGTCTTCATATATCGCTCTTAGCGTATGTTGTAATAAATATATTTTCTCTGGATGTGACTTGCGATTGTGGGATTATGTAATGAATTGAAAATATTTTTAAATGGGATGTCATTTTTTTTGAAGTTTAAATTTTTTCCACATTCATATGTTTATGTGTATAAATGAATCTAACACCGCCGTATTTGGTCGCCAAGGATTAATAACCATGGATGACTGCAGCATCCGTATTTGTTAGTTTGGGCCTCCAAGTAGGGGGATGTTACAAGTTGGTATCGAAGAATAAGTTTATGAAACTTTAAAAGAAAGTTAAACCTAAAATATTTTCAAACATAATCCAATGAATCAAAAATATGATTGGGGTTCGGATTAACGCTAAAGTAATGTACTTGTTTGATATATAGATATATAGAAGTATGTATTCCCCTCTCTCTTAGACCATTCTTCTGTATCTTACTAAGGCTCATATGCAGATTTACGAGAAAGAAGATATTTAAGAAGGAAACGGAAAAGGAAATGTAGGTGGAGGAAGCACCACAACCAATGGAAATGATCGACCTAATACTAGGAGGAACTAAGGTCGGCAGGCTAATGCTAACCCAAATGCTGAAGACAATGTAGGTGTTGAAAATCGGCCAGTAGATGCAGAGGTGATGTATTAGTTGTTTGCCAATATTTTACAAGTTAGGATTGCTGGTAATGTTGGAGGAGCTAATCCTACAGTTCCAGTTGGGAATATACTAAGTTGAGCAAAGAATACACTACTCTGGGTGGAAATCCGTTTACTGGAACAGAGGATGTTGTTGAAGTTTAGAATTAGCTATCGCACTGTGAGAGGATCTTTAATGATCTAGGTTTGGATGATGGGAAAAAGATGAGGCTGGCCTCTAGGCAGTTGCAAGGGGCAGCGCTTCATTGGTAGAATAGTGTGACTGTCGGAGTTCCATTGGAAGAGCTGACATGGACTGATATCAGATGGAGGTTTGAGTAGAGGTATCTATCTGAGGTTGCTAAGTCGGCATTGATGAGGAAGTTCACCGATCTAGTTCAAGGAGAGATGTCAGTAATCGAGTATGCTACTAAGTTTGATGAGTTGTCTCGGTATGGATATGTTATGGTACACACTAACATAAGAAGGAATGAGAGGTTTATTCAAGGACTAGACATGAGCTTGCTAGAATGACCACGACCCATATCCAACAAACTTTTAATGTGGTGGTGGAGATGGACATTCTCATAAAGCGATGCTTGCTGTTTCTGCTAGAGAGAAGCCAGTAGAATCCCACGGTCCTTAGGGAAAGAAGAGAAAATTCTTTAGGAAAAAGGGAGCCTAAAAAGGAGATGCTGCCAAGAAGGCAAAGTGAGTGTCGGTCAGGCAAGGGGAAGAAGACTCCAGATAAGAAGAATGTGAAGTGCTTCAACTATGATCAATTGGGGCACTATAAGAACCAGTGCCCAATGCCAGTCAGGGCGAATAAAAGGAAAGTTTTTGTTGTTGGATCATCAGTTAAGCCTACTGCGGCTGATAAAGGAAAGATTGTAATGGATGGTACATTCTTGATTCAAAGTATACCGGTTAGGATACTTTTTGATACCGGTGCGTCACATTCATTTATATCCCAATTTTTGGTTGATGGATTATGCTTAGAGCCCATATACCTTGTTACTTTCTTAGGCGTTGCTAATCCAATAGGAGGGTACGCAACTCTAGGGATGAGATGTGACCAGTTGAACTTGACTTGTCAGGTCATATGTTAGCATGCAGTTTGTATGTTTACGATTTCATAGATTTTGGAATCATTTTGGGTATGGATTGGTTGAGAAGATATGAGGCCAGGATATTTTGTCAGGATGGAGAGATATCTTTGAGACACCCTGAAAGTCATAAACGAATTATATTCTCAGTAGAGAATTACGACCAAAGTAGTTGTGCTTTGTTAAGTGCAATGGAAGTGGGAGAAGACCTAAGTCAGGTTCAAATAGCAAGAGTGTTTGCAGATGTCTTTGAGCCACTCACAGGACTACCATCGAAACGAGCTATTGAGCTTCAAATAGATCTTGTGCCAAGAGCTACACCTATAAGTAGACCACCTAGTAGGATGACACCGACTGAGATAAAGGAATTGAAGGTGCATCTAGTGAATGTAGAAGGAAGGAATTTTATTAGACCAAGCGGTTGGACTTGGGGCTGCCGCGATAGTAGTGAAGAAACCAGATGGGTTGTTAAGGATGTGAATTGACTATCGTAAGCTGAATGGAAGGATGATAAAGAATAATTATCCTTTGTCGAAAATAAATGGTCTGTTTGATCAGTTGAGTGAAGCCAGACTATTTTCCCAATTGGATTTGGCGACAGGGTTCCACCAGTTGAGAGCGGCGGACGACAGCATTACTTTGATGGCATTTTGGACTAGATATGCTTCATATGAATGGTTAGTATGCCATTCGGGTTAACTAGTGCACCTGCTTTCTTTATGGATTTGATGAACCGAGTCTTCCAAGTGTATTTGGGTAGATTCATGTTGGTGTTTATAGATGACATTTTGGTGTACTCTAAGGATAAGAGAGACCACGAAGATCATCTTAGAGTGGTGCTAGAGACACTAAAGCAGAATCAGCTAAAGACAAAGTTTTTCAAGTGTTATTTTGGAAGAAAGAGGTTACATTTCTTGGTCATGTGGTCTCAGAGGAAGGATTGTCAGTCGATCCAGATAAGATCGAAGCTGGGAACAGTTGGAAGAGACTAGAGATGGTGACTGAGGTCAGAAGTTTTCTTGGACTTGCTGGCTATTACTGGAGATTCATCAAGGATTTCTCACGGTTAGCAGTGCCTTTGACTAAGCTTACCAGGAAGGAAGTGAACTTTTTTTGGTCCGAAAAATGTGAGGAAGCATTCCTTAAGTTAAAACATTTATTGATCAATGCTCCAGTTTATTAATTCCGGATGGAAACCAAGGGTTGGAGGATATACTAATGCATGAGGGATTGGATTGGGAGAAGTGTTGATGTAGAGGGAACATGATTGCCTATGCATCTTGGCAGCTTAAACCACACAAAGTAAGATATCATACTCACGACTTGGGGTTGGCTGGGGTGATCTTTGCCTTGAAGATTTGACGGCATTATCTCTTAGGGGAGAGATTTGATTTGTATACCAATCGTAAGTCCTTAAGATATTTATTCTCTCAAAGGAGTTGAATATGAGGCGGTAGAGGTGGCTGGAGTTTTTGGCAGCTTATTATTTTGGTATAGATTATACACCAGGGAAAGGTAGTAAAGTGGCCGATGCCCTTAGCAGAAGACAACATAATGTGGTGTTGGTTATGTTGGAAGAGTGGAAAGATCTAGAAACTTTGGCCAGTTGCGGTTAACATCGACTGGTAGTTCTAGTCAGAGTATTTCCATGTTGTCATGTTTAGAAGTTCAACCGGTGTTGATCGAGAAAATTGCTTCTAAGTAGAAGGAGGATCCATTATTAGCCGAGAAGATCATATGGCATGAGGTAGCAACTAAGGTCGATGATTTGAGAGATTTTTGTCTTGATCAGAGAGGATGGTTGAGAAAGAAGGGGCGATTATACGTTCTAGATGTTGAGAACTTGTGGAGAGAAGTTCTTGAGGAATGTCATCGATCAAAGTTTACGATTCATCCTGGAGGGACTAAGATGTATCAAGATATGAAGAGAAGCTTTTATTGGGAAGGCATGAAGAGGGATGTTGGCTTGTGGGTTAGGCAGTGTGTAAACTGTCAACAAGTGAAAGTCGAATATCAAAAGCCGAGTGTGTCACTTTAGCCTTTATAAATTCTAGTTTGGAAATGGGATTCGATATCTATGGATTTTATAGATGGGTTTCCAAGGTCAAGTAGAGGAAACGAGAGTATATGGGTTATTGTGGACAAGTTGACTAAGAGTGCCCATTTCATTCCAGTAAAGTTGACCAAGACGGCACCTGTTTTGGCGAAGTTGTGCATGAAGAACATAGTTAGACTTCATGGAGTTCCTAGTAGCATAATCAGATATGCTTTATTCACTAGTGGATTCTGGAAGAGACTACAGGATGTATTAGGCACTAAGCTCAAGATGAGTACCGCATATCACCCATAGACGGATGGGTAGACAAAGAGAGTCAACAAGGTACTCGACGATTGTTGAGAGCTTATGTATTGGATTTTGGTGGATCTTGGGAGGATCACCTCATTTGATTGAGTTTCCATGTAATAATAGTTATTAGGATAGTATAGGAATGATGCATTTCGAAGCTTTCTATGGAAGACCATGCAAATCCCCTATATGTTGGTTGGAGATTGGGGACGGATTAGTCTTAGGTCTAGATTTAGTAAGGAAGGTGACAGAAAAGATTGAGTTGATCCAAGAACGGATGATAAAAGCTTAATCCAAATAGAAGAGTTATGTAGATAAAAGGCATAACGACCTAGAGTTCTCAATTGGAGATAGAGTTTTCATAAAGGTATCACTGATGAAGGGTGTGGTATGGTTCGGAAAGTCAAGGAAACTGGCACTGAGATATGTTGGTCCATTCTAGATTATAGAGAGGAGTGGAAAGCTCGCATATGAAGTAGAGTTGCCAAGAAGTATGGAAGGCGTCCGTATTGTGTTTCATGTGTCTCATCTTCGCAAGTATGTGCATAATACAGAGGCTACTATTCCTCTGACAGGGTTGGAAGATCTGGTAGTAGAGCCTAATTTGACTTTTATTAGACAACCAGCTCGGGTTGTTGCGAGAGATGATAAAAGATTGAGGCACAACATAGTCAAGTTGGTGAAAGTTCAGTGGTGCGACAACAAGAAGGACTGTACTTAGGAAATAGAGGAAAAGATACGAGATACTTATCCTAATCATCTTTGAGGGTACCTCTATATTATATTTGTATAAATAATTCCTATTCAGGTAGACTATTATGGTTGTTAGGAGTCATTACAGATGATTGCTATATTTTGTATTTAGTCCTTACAGAATTTCGAGGACGAAATTCTTTAAGGAGGGGAGCCTATAACACCCTTAATTTTTGATAACATTATTCAAGAGATTTAATTGGATAAATTAAATAGAATAATGTAAATGTAAAGAGATAAGGGGGTTGATAAATATAATAAGTTTGTGCTTAATAAAATGATTAATGGGCTTAAGAATGGTTTTTGATTAATTAAAATACATAGGGTATATTAGGAAATTTGCCGCCCATAACCCTTACCCATATAGATTTCGTTCTTACAATTTGACTATCCATTCACATCATTTTGAAACAAAAAATAAAAAGCTTAAGGAAGGCCGGCCATTAAGAGAAGAAGAGGAATACAAATTAAAAGCTAGAGAATCAAGCTTAGAGGAAATCAATCTTAATCTAATCTCCTTATCTTAAACAAGGTGAATAATAATTTCATCTCTATTTTGGTTTTTAATTTTGAATTTAAGGGTAAATTCTTTTTTATGATATATTGGATAATGATATGCTTGATTTATAATTTATATGGTTTAAACAAGATTGTTTAAAAGAGATTATGCACGATTTTAGGACAAAACCGAGATTTAATGATGTTTAAATGCCATGAGAAAATTTTATGTTATGTTATGAGAAACATGATTTTGGAGTTGGGTTTCAATTTTTATAACTTTCTAAGTCGTGGGGAATTACTTAAGAATTATCAAAGGAGAATATGGTTAATTGAGTTTATAAATTTATTTTGGAAATTATTGTAAGAATTTGGGTCTGAAATTTTAATATGTTAGATAACATGATTAAAGTGAACTTCTAGAATTTTTAGGGATTTTTCCAAAGTGATTTGCTATGCAAATTAAATTATTTTAGAAGAGGGACTTCTTCACAAAATCGGTTTTCCTTAATGGAAGGGATTATTTGATTACCTTAACCGTGGTTTAGATCTGAAATTAGCGACGGTTATTTTGGTAAAGAATTTGAAAACGTTAAGGCATACAATCTGGTGTTGACACGTGGCAGGTTAATTAGAAAAGGAATTGCTTTAAGTGGTATTAAACCTAGTTTACTTCGAAAAGAGGGTTCCGCCTACTTTGGATGTATCTTTCGATGCAGAAGCTTTCGCCTTCAACCTAGTCGAAACCTACTAAGCTGAAACCAATACATAAGGTATCACAATGATGATGCAGTGGATTGAAGACGGGCGAAAGGTAAGGTGTCGAAAGCATGGCTTCCGAAGGAGTTGCTACCTTGGTTTGTTTTTTAAAAGAGAAGCGCCTGCCTTTGTATTGTTTTAGCCTTCAAAGGAGTCGAAGCATATGGTTTCAAAAGAGGTTTTAAAAGGTTTGGAAGGGTTGCCATTGCTTTCGACTGGGTTCCTTTACTTATGAAAGAATGTTTTGAAATAAGGGTTTCCGACCTAATCGAAACCCTATTGTCGTTCCTTAGTCTTTTAATGATATTGAAGATATCGATGCTATCTAAAGGTACTTTGTTTTATAAGTTAAGCCACTTCCTGTAGCTTTCGAAAGGGGTTAGGGGTTTCGAAGGCCATGGTTTTGAAAGGGGTTTCGATGCCAACCTTCCATTATTTTACCCAAATAGTTTTGTGCTTTTGAAAGGATAGTGTCGACGCCATCATGTTTTCCCCAATATCTTTATATGATAAAGGATGGTTTCGAAAGAGATGATATCGCCTATATTCACTTTGATCCAAATAATGTTTTAAGTATAAACTCAATGGATTCAAAAGGGGGACTTTCAATGATTTAGGAAGGGCTACTTCCAATGATGTAGAAAAGGGTACTTTCATCTGGTTTTGAAGCTATGCTTCTAAATTTATATGTTAATACTTTAATAAAATCGATAGGTTTCGAAAGAAAGGTTTTAAAGTATTAAAAAGGAAGTAGACTAATGTTTTAAAGATAGATTATAAAGCTTTCGAAGGAGGTCATCCTGTAAAGTCAAAAGCCAGATTTCAAAGGTTTCGAATGGTTTTTAACCCAAACTCTGTTTTTAAAGGAAGAATCCATGGCTGAATCAAAAGAGTTTTGTAATGGTTTTGAGAAGAAGCTTTCTTTAACGAATTTATTAAACCCACAGGAGCGGTATAGTTATGTTATTTTGTTTGATTCTTCAAATATAAATATATTCACATTATAATGGACCCATAACTGCATTTTGGGGATAATGGGTAGAAGAACCAGTTAGGTTGACCCCGTAGTTAATATAAATTAAGTTAACTCCTGGATGAGTAGAATTGCATCAAGGAGGTTAGGAAGACCAGAATGTAGGTTGCTAAAATATAAAAGAAAGATATTGGCAGGAGCCAATAGGTTCTCAGTATGCCCATGAAAACTGTGCATAGGAAAAGACGTTGGTAAGGGCCAATAGGTTCATAGTCAGCCTATGAAAACTTTGTATAAAGAAAGATGTCAGAAAGATAGGTTCATAGTAAGCCCATGAAACCTATGATTTGACATTGGCAGGGTCCAGTAGGTTTTTAGTTAGCCCATGAAAACTATATTCGAATTGAGATATTGACAGATGTTAATAGGTACCTAGACGGCCCATGAAAAACTAGGGTAAGAAGAAAGGATATTGGGGTCACTAATAGTTTCCTAGTCAACCTATGAAAACTAGGATAAGACTAAAGGTATTGGAATTACCAATAGGTTCTTAGTGATCCAATGAAAACTATGTAATTGGATAGGAAGTCCTTATGTATTTTACCAATTATTAGTCAGCCCATGAAAACTAATAAGTTAATAGTAATCCTAGAAACTATAATTGAGATAGATAGTCAAAAATCAATGAGGATGGGTAATTCAGAATTGATTCATTTGTTTTGCATATCATCAAATTATATTGTTTTGAATTGTTTTAACCATTGTGGATGCAGAAGCATAGTATATGATTTTATAAAGGTTTAAGATACTAGTGAAGAGAAAACTCATTCTGCTAAGTGGTATGGTCTCACTAGATACCTAAATGATTTGAGATGGTAGATTCTTATTCATATCAGGCTTTATGTCTAACTCGAAGTTTATGTTTTCCACTTAAACTCTCAGACAATCAATTGATTTTCAGTAGTTTGTGAGTTGAAGTTTTCAGGTACCTCCTAGACGAATAAAGCTTTCGGAAAAATGTAAGAAGCATGATAGCTACTTAGAGCTCTCTTTTCTTTTTATTCCATCGAGTTGTTTGTAATGGAAAAGTTGTTATATTCTCTGTATATACTCTGATCATCTAATGGGGCGTCTTCATATGTCACTCTTGGTGTATGTTGAAACAAATATATTTTCTTTAAACGTGATTTGCGATTGTAGGATTATGTAATGAATTGGAAATATTTTGAAATGGAATGTGATTTTGTTTGAACCATATTGATATATTTCTATATTAATGAATCTAACACTGTCGTATCTGGTCGTCGAAGATTAATAACTATGGATGAATGCTGCATCCATAGCTGTTAGTTTTGGGCCTCCAAGTAGGAGGATGTTATATATATATATATATATAACAAGATAGCGAGATAACTCACCTAAATCCAAACCTACAACAAGCTGAAACACATAGAATCATAGAACCACTTCCTACCATCTCCAAAAGAATAAATGTCCAACCTTTAGCACATCCAAGACAAGCCAAGCCACTCCTTCCCTCCACCTTTCATACTCACGACCCAAAGAGGAATCATACCATCATCTTCACTTTTTCCACTTTTTACTTTAGATCCATGCTTCCTAAGGTGTTGGCGAAAATTTGGTGGAATTTGGAAGTGGTGTAAACTAATTAGACACATTTTAGTAAAGAACAAAGTGGACTAGTGTTAATCCACTTCCATCATTTTTAATCTTTTACTACAATTAAAGCTTTAGTGAATTAATCAATGAATACATTTTCCTTAATCCCTCCTTTACACATCAAACCCCCTCCCATGTGCCATGCATGCCTATTTTCACTTTACTCCTCATTTTTACTTAGCAAATTACCCTTTTATCCTCACACCCGAAATATTTTCCCGTGACATCATCAAATATTTTCTCTTCATAAACGGTAAAATATTTTATTTCTCATTATTTATTTCATAATTAAATATGTGTATGTGTAAAAAGTTTAAATAACTTCTGATGAGTAAAAAACTGTTTATCGATATCGGTTTTTGGTCACATTATCGATATTTCTTCAAAGTATTTATTTTTGTAAATATTTTTCCAAAACAAGTTTATCATCATTATTTATGAGTTAAAAGGGTTTAACAAGGTTATTAAATCAATTTAATCGCAATTTATCCAAGATTCAAATATATAAATAATTCAGATATCTAAATATTAAGTGTCCAAAATTTCGGGTCATTACATTCTCCTCCACTTAGAATATTTCATCCTCTAAATTCCAACACGGGCACCACAAGGAAACAATCACATAAAAATACTTAACAATATTAGAAATTATTAGCAAACAAAGCCTATGGTTTGCTCAAGTTAAAAAATCCTCTTATCATGCAAGGACGATAAACAAGCTACTAAGTATACCTTACGCTCAACAACCTCATGTCATTATTTAGTCAATTATTCATGCTACCTCATAATAACTTGAAGATTTATCACTTAAACTCTTCATAATCCAATAAACTGAAAATTCCTGTCGATCGGTAGCTGCCTTTCCTGAGTAGTACAGCCCAAGAAGGAAGCCTTTGAATTGCCGATTTGAGTCCCTTCTTCTCCGTTGCTTCGCCCGATGAGTCACATAGCTCTCACAGTCTGCCTTCGATACTTTTTTGGAGCACATTGATTGATATTTTGGAAGTGGTTCCTTATGTGTTTGAAATCTAATTTCAACATGAAATCCACTCTTTGCATGTGTAGAGTACAACATCAAATCTAGCGACCAATCCTCCTCTAACATGCCAAAATGGACCCAACCAACATTCTTGCCTTACGCGATGCTCACATATGTGTTGATACACTCGCTCGTGCACACCTATATACGCACAAACAATTACTTGCTTCAAAAATCAGGTTTCAAATTTCGTCGGGGCGATTACTTGACTAAGTATCCTTCCCATGCAACTTAACAGACACGATGGTTGCTGTTGCTACATGAGATTGCTCATAACCTAATGATATACTCATATGGATATTTTCATACGCATATACATATATATTAATAAACAATTCGATTATTAAATAATCAAATCTTACTTTTATTTACTAAGACATTTCAATAAAAGTCTATTCTCTTTTCTATTATTTTATAAAATCATTTTTTTATTTTTTTAAATATAAAGTAGCTTATGAATCATTTTAAGCCTTTTAACTCATTTTAAAAGTCATACTCTTATTTTCGATTAGTAATAAATTATATAATAATATTTCTATCACTAATATAACGAAAAACTAGAGTTTAATTAATTTATAATCATACTATAAATTAATATCATTGCTATCTAGCTCTATTCAACATGAATAAAACACTATATAAATATACGGGATTTTAATCAAATATCCCAGATATATATATTCAAGCAAATTCAATCAATGGGGAAACAAATACATATATATACATACACATACATACATACATATACATATGTACATACATACATACATACATACATACATGCATGCATACATACATACATGCATGCATACATACATATGTATTCTACCTCTACTACGTAATACTTCTCAATATATGATATTTTAGGGATTTATACTGAAATACAAATTTAGAGTTATAATTCCGCTCACCTAAACCATAAATTCTCAACTGTTTGAATCTAGTCCAAGCTCATACCATATCATTGATATTCTCACTGCAAGTGCAATGGAAAAGATTGTGTCTCGATTGGACATTGTATACAAGGGATATGAATTAAACATGAAATAATATTTATTTAAAATAATTAAATCACTAATTATACCACTAACTACCTATAAATCCTTCTTCTCCAAATCAATTCTCGTGCACTGTGATTCGCCAACGTGCACACCGATAGTCGAATCCATCTACACTTATTTCTCCATTTATACACCATAATGTGATGAACCGTCGAATGCAATGTGCTCCTCTTTAAGATCTCTTTGCCATGGACCTAAGCTTGTCAAACCCAAAGCCCTTATCAA
The DNA here is from genome assembly GCA_030765085.1 of Allium cepa. NCBI lineage: Eukaryota > Viridiplantae > Streptophyta > Magnoliopsida > Asparagales > Amaryllidaceae > Allium > Allium cepa. The sequence continues at coordinate 22,988,759 of CM060938.1, read as the reverse complement.
AATGCAAACCTGCTCCCCCTTCGCTGTCTCAAATTATCGCGGCACCCCATTGTCGATCGGAGTGGCTGCAAATGAGAGTGGAGGTGAACATCACCAAGGGAAAATCAACAATGATCTCCGTTTGGCCTATCTCTGCCTTGAACCCCTCCAATGTCGAATATTAGTCGACAACATCCAAATCGGTCCCACCTAAGTGTGGCCTCATATGCCAAGACTAACATAGATTTGAAGCCTTCCTCATGGCGAGTTCAAAGGACCCAGTCTCATTACTTTTCGTGGTCTATAGCTTTGGTTTTAATTTTTGAAAGGAGGCGGCTTGGTTTGATTACGGAGCTAGAGGAAGAGAGTGAGGAGATAAATGAAAATGAACGGGGTGGAAAAGTCTTGGGTGTGGTGATGTTTTTATCCAATAATATTTTTTTATTTGCTTTCTCAAATCACCATGTGTTTTGAGCTGGTACGATCACACAGCACATCAGATTGCCGTAAAATTTTCAATACATATCACCTCATTTTTGGTCCCGATGGTACCAATTACGTCGCTATCCGAGACAGTGCTCGGGGGTACATTTCGAGGTCATCTTGGCCATCGGATTACTTGATTCTAGAAATTCCTCGATAGTACGTCCCATAATGATGTTCTCATCCAGAAGTACAAGCCGTCAGTTGAGATCCCAGTAGGCCCCACTACATATGTATATCTACATAATACATATAAAAATGTATATCTAAAAATACCATGATTCTATATATAATGATTTTTATATGCATTTGATTCACAATGTCGATTCAGACTCAACGGAGGTGGTCTCGAGTCCTAATTCGACCGTATATGAAAATCATATTGGATCTTTGATTCAATATTTAAATTAGTTATTTAAATATTCCATCATTAAAATGCGGTTTGTTATATTAATCTTCCCTACTTAAATGGATTTCGTCCTCGAAATTCCTAAAGTAAGAAATTGTCTACCGATCCTTAGGCTTTCAAAGCCCCTCTTATTTTAGAAAATTTTGATAGCACCTCCTTTGCGTGCCATGCTTCGAAAAATTCCTAAATGATAGATACATATACATCTCATATTTGAGCATCCTCATATCTAAGACATTTCATTTTTGAGGACAACAAGCACATATATGCCCAAGTCTACACTACAGATCTTACGTATCTCTTTCATAGCAAGCGTATGCCATTTGGATACCAATATAAGCGAATAAGTATCTCAATTGTGCATAGTTGCTTCCATTTACCTGATCATGTACTCAACAAAGAGGATTAAATATAATTGCAATACTAGCTATGGGTTTAAGCACGCTAAATCGTATATGACAATCATCTGAAATAAATATGCCATATCAAACCATGTAATTATAATTTCTATTTTTAAGAAGCATAAAATTTAAACATTTATAGTTTTAATGTAGTAACCGATACTTTCACAACCATAATGACAATCAATTGAAGAGTAAGCTCAAATATGTCGGCATCCAAATGCATCATAGACTCCAAGTTACATCAAAAAGCAATAGACTCGTATAGATCCCATCTCGACCTCTAAGAAGGAATTAGATGATACGTGATCTATTTTAGATAGCTATTGCTATCATTCTTCGAACATACTACAATAGGAAATTATAACTATCGTGTAAGCAAAAACAATCAATGGCAATTAGAAGAAATAAACAATAAGTGACAACTAGATAATAGCAAATGATGGTAAGTAACAATAACTAATATATAAACTACCAAACACGCAAAGCAAGCAACAACAAGTAATAACAATTAATAGAAATAAATAATAAGTGACAATTAAACAATAACAATAGGTAACAATAACTAACATACAAACTATCGAACACGCAAAGCAAACAACAAGTAATAACAATCAATCAACAACTAGAAGCCAGAGAAATCAACAAGCAATCAAACAAATAGCACAAGCAACAATCAATCAATATTATAAATTTACTATAGAGAAAGAGCCTATACCAATACACACAGTGACTAATCAATAAGCATGCCTACCAAGCTATAAACTCTCATGATTTGGTACGATATCAAAGATGAACCAAACGCCAAAGTGGTACGCTCCTTTTGTGAACGTGGCATAAGAAAGACTATCACACCACCTGTTTTAAAAAAGGAAAACTCGTATGATATGTTGGATCACCGATCTTTGAAAATCTCCAGTAAATTCAGCAATCTAAGTCTTGAATTTCTTTCTTTTTTTCGAACAAGACTCATTTTCCCAAGTGTTAAACTTTAATAGTTTCAATCATCATTAAATGAAGATCAACAAATGCTTGGGTTTGTTCGAGTTCAAACTCATCGTAACTGCACAATGCTAATAAGGATAATACACTATGTGTAGTGCGATACTCGGTTAGATAGGTATCTTATCACTACTTTGTATATTATTTGAATCGTCCAAAAACTAGTTAAGATATACCTTCCCAAACTAATCCAAGCTCCATATACTACAAAATTATTATTTGCGCTAGCATAACGTGTATGGATCATCCAAAATGATATACGATATCCTATCCAATCCTCCATCCGCTCTCATGGTTCCCTTGTTAAGCTAGGGTCGGCCAACTAATTCCTATCATGAAAACTTTGATCCAGTTACTTGGTTTGATTATTTAAACTCCCTCGCACGACCAAACTAGTGCTACATAAATTTCACAGTCGTTTCCAGAATTTGCCTTAAGTGTTCACCATTAAGAATTGGGTGAAAAACTCTTGCTCAACTAGTGAAAATCGCCTAAGAATCTCGTACTCGAACTCGGGACTATGAAATGGTAAGTCAATGGATTGATCCATAGAAAACACTCTTACAGCATATGGAATAAATACCATCACTTAAGGTTTACAAACACAAGGACAAATAATTTTGATACGAACAACTCTACGCAAAACATATAAGTCACCCGGCCGATCCTCGCATATTACCATGAAATTACCGAACCCTATTTAGATATCGAATCTAAGTCGATATTGAACAACCTTACTCAACTCGAATGCTCATGCATTGAGATTGAATGGTAGCTATAATGATCTGGAATTTTGTCACCTTGATTGGAGAATATTCAATTAATATTAAATATTTGTAATGACCCAAAATTTAATCACTTTGAACTTGAATATTTAATTATATTTTCAAATAAGTAATTTATGGTTTTGATAACTCAAATAAACTCCATTTTAATAACAGCTAGTGAGATTGAAATGGTTTTCAAAATTTGTCTACAAAAAAATTTAGTTCGAAGAAAAATCGAAAATATGATTGAAAATCGTTTTCTGAATTTTTCGACTTCTCATTGTCTAAAAGTTATCGTAAATGTTGTGTACACTCCAGTATACATATACATGTACATTTACTAATAACATATGTATGGTTAAGATAATATATAGTAAACATATATGTACTCAAGTAAAGAAAAAGGTGATGTGACCTTTTTCAAATTATTTAAAATAAAAGAAGGAAAGATCACATTATAAAATGTAACATCATAGTATAAAGAATAGGTTTATATGTTGGACAAAAGGGGGTTGGGGATTCCTTGTGTGTGGAAGAAGGAGGAGGAAAGGAGTGCTGCGATGTGGCAAAATGTAAGTGTACGGTATGTACTTGAAAGCATTTTAGTAATTTGCATATTCCACTTTGTATAAAAACAATTTCCTAATTTTTCTCTCTTTCACATTTTATTTCATTTCTTATTTTTAAAAACTCCATCGCCTTCTTTCTAAGATCTTGTACTTTTTAACAGCTTCCAAAGTTTTTCAAAGTTTAAAAACCTTCTATTCCATTTAAAATTCTTAAAAACTTTATTTAAACCCTTCTTTCCTTTTCTACATACTCTCTTTACAAATACAAGCCCAAAAACTCCCCACACCCCAAGGCTGAGCCCACACCCCACTAGGCCGAACCCAAACTCACTTTTCAAGGTCAAAAATCAAATATTTTGCAAGATATAGGGCCGATACAAGAATGGTGGTTGTTTTGGTTTGTTTCCGTAAGATTTTGTTGAGTAATGCTCACGTTTTTAAACAGGCTTTAAACTTTATTTTTTTGGCTAATAATTGTGTTAATTGTTGGTTGAAAAATAATGTTGTTGTGCTTTACATATGTGTGATTATATGTAATGTTTGGTTATGGATTTGAAAGTATAGTTAAAATGTTTAAGTGATGTTGAAAATAATGATTTTTTACTTTGTGTATAATGTTATGACATGTAATAAATGTATAAGCTTATGCTATGTTGTTGTATGCTAAAAGAAAATAGCACTTAAAGTTTTGAAGTTATGGTATCTATAGCGATAGTCGCTATGGATGAGTTCGTAAATCGAACACTTACTTTAAACTAAAAATGTTTTCACTTTAATATATTTTGAAAAGTATTTCAATATATTATTACTATTAAAAAAGAAACTAGTACTTATTAATTAAAAAATGTTAAAGGATTATTTAACTAATGAATTTAGTAAAAAAAATTAGTACTTAATCATTAGTTAAGTAAAGTTTATCGTTACTTAATTTATTAATTAAGTAAGATAATTATAAATAATTAACTAAGTAAAGGTTAAATATTTAGTTAATTATTCTTTAAGTAAGGTATAGTTATTAATTAACTATTAAGTAACTAATGTTTGATTATTAATATTAATCAGGCAGGGTTAATTATTAATTAATTACTAATTAAGTTAGGATTTAATTAAGATTTAATTATTATTAAATAAATGTTTATTTCAAAGGATCGTTTGTTTAAAAAGCAGCTTTCTTTTTCAAAGAATGGTTTAATACAAGGGATTCTCTTTGCTTGGGGCATTAAGTAGCCAAACAAATATGAATAAGTTACATTAAAACGTTGATAAGTTTTATTGAAAGATGTTCATTTTATATTTAGCAGAGTAAATTCACTAGTACAAAAAGTGCATATTGCTTCGTCTCATTTGCATCGGTTGAAGTAAAAACTGATGCAAATAGAACTATTTGCATCAGTTCCATCTTAATAACCGATGCAATTGGTACGTGAAAAGAAATAGGTAATAAAAAATCAAATTTGCATCAGTTGTCACCAACAACCGATGCATTTGGTACGTGCAAATAGTTTTAGTCGCATCGGTTTTAAATTCAACCGATGCAACTACATTAGTTTGCATTCATTTTCCATCAGTTTGCTACTCCAACTTTCATTTTCCCTCCCCTTACCTTTTCGTTTCCCGCTTAGTTTTCATTTATCCCTCCACTTCCCCGTAACCCGTTATTCAACACAACCACGCAAATACCTCTGAACTCTCTAATTCACAAACAAAATTCTCAAATCCAAATCGAGAAAGGAGGTCGATACTGGGAAGGCTTTCGTCCAATCTTAAGGCAAAATCGTCTTCTTCTACCAACAGGGGTTGTGGACTTAACTAGAAAGAGCCAAAAGGTAGTTGTTTCAAAGGGGAAGCAAACCAGTCCTTCTAGTATTTCTGCTTAACCTGAATCCTCTTATCTTCCTCCTCAAAGTTTCCTCGTCTCTTTTCTTCCAAGAAGCCCTGATGTAACCTTGGAAGCCTTCAGGCTTTAGATTTCTTTGGTTATTGATGAAATTTGGATTAATCTCACTACTTGTAATGGCTATGAGAAATTTTTAGAGTTTGGTTTCCAAAACTCTCTTAGAGTAAGTAATCAATACTTGTTAAAAAACTTTGATTAATCCATTACATATCTTATATTTAAATGTATACTAACTAATAGCTGCTGTGTTTTCGGTCCTCTTACACTAATTTAAGAGTTTAAAAGAGGCTCTCAAGGAGGCCTAAACAAATAAAGAGGAAGTTGTCAATCTTCGATGGCAAAACGAAGATTTAGAAAATGAAGCTCATAAGGTTAAAGCTTCTTTTAATCAAAACGCTAAAATTTTGAAGGTTAAGGAAATTAACCATGTCAAATTTCAAAAAAATCTTCAGGCTAGCAATGATATATAATCAGGCTTCAAGCAGATTTAGAGGCTCAGGATAATGAGGAGGCCAAGTTGAAAGTTGAAGCCGAGGGCCTTACCAACTTGATTTAGGCTAGAGACTTGGCTAGTGAAAAAGCTTTCAAATTTCTATCTGATTCATCGGACGAGAAGGAAAAGCTTAAAGAGGAGGTATGGACCTATATCTCTGTGGTTATTGTTGAATATGTGCTTAGAACTATAACCTTTGTCTACTACCTGTTAAGCATTATCTTTTTTTCATTATGATTCATAACATTGCATTTGCAAATATTCAACAGCTAGCTCATCTTACAAACAAAGTACTCATACAAGAAAAGCAGAATAACACAGCAGAAACAGTGGAAGTAGATAATCTACTCGATCAAAAGTCTGTCATAGACATGAAAAGTGGAGAAAGCCAATTAATAGATGTAGCGGTGAAACAAGAAGATCAAAGTTCAAAAAATAGTGCGGAGTCGGAATCTGGTAGCCCACATGAAACGAGTAGATTAAGAACTGATTCCTTTAATGCATTTGAGACAACTCATTCTGATTTTATGTCATAGTGAATAAACCGATATCCACATACGTTGAAAACCAGTCTATTCTTGCAGTGAATGTACAACACAAACAATTTGATTTACATTTTTGTTTTTTCATTTTCTGGAATGATTTGCTGGACCTACAAGTGATGTAAATAACTACAGCTGAGGTGGGTGATTCATTGATACAGTTGTGGTTTTTGAATGAATACGCCGACAGTGTCATATAGGGAAAACCATATTAACAATTTCAGGTACTGATTAAATACTTGATGCAACCTTTATTCGAAATAGAAATTGAATTCTATCTGCTTAAATAATTTTTTAACGAAATCAAATGCAGGAAAAAGAAATGAGTTAACAACTATAGGTGATGCAGGAAATGCACCGAGGAAGTTCTGGTACATCTCAGCATGGCTTTAAATGGTAAACATATGTAGATGTATGTTTTTTCAGTCAATGCTTACTAGTGCAATTCAAGTATAATAATTTTCATTTCTAATTTCATACGCATAGCTCAGTAAGGAAGTTTATTTTATTTTCCCTTATTTATTTCAAGTTAACTTAGTTAACTATTGTCGGTTATAAAACCACAACTTTCATGTGTTAAATTAATTGTTAAATTATTCATGTGTGCATTTAATTTCTAAGGCATGCATTTTTCCATCTCAAAATTTGGTCCATATCAGGCTATTCTATTTAAAATTGATCAAGTATTATTTTTCTACAAATAAGCTCAGTATTAAAAAGAATATGCATACATGTAAACACTGATGAATCTGTGGCTTGGGTTTGAGCTGTAACTAATTCAAAAAAAATTAATTTCATTTAAATTTTCTTTTTTTATTAATCTTCATTTTGAGTTCTTCATAGTTGATGTCTTTCTTCCAATTTTTCTCTTCATTGTTTAAATCAACTGATAATTCAAGCATATGTTACAGAGCAGTTACCACTGATTGTGCCATCAAATGCAAATGAGTGGCTGATTCTTTTGATGCTGAGATAAGCGATGCTTCAAAAGCAGAAGGAAGTGTATTGGAAAAGGTAAACTTTAATAAATTTGTTGATTTTTTCATTGCAAATTAGCAGTACACATATTATGTCTTTAATTGCTTATGTGTGTATACACGCACATTCCACGTTTATTCTTTATAGTACTGCACAGGAAGTGGGATATCTTTATGAATGAGCGTGCCTAATCACATTATTGTCAGTTATTACTAGCCTATCAGTGGCTAATTACCATGTGTTGGGACTACTGATTCCATTAACTTCAGTTTAAAATCAGGCATTATTACAATGTTTCATAATGCTATGTCAGCGACATACTAGTCTTCCCTATGTCCATTTAGATTGTATGATACCTGTTACTGGACCTCTATCTATTTATTCTTCTGCCAATTTTGCGACCTTTATTTTCTATCGTCTAAGAGCTGTGTATTGATTACTGCACCTTTCAGAAAATTGCATCTCTTAAAAATAGGACAGATGCAACGACTATTCCAGCTGCTAGAAACGCTGAACTCAGGGCCAAGATATCCCAACTGCAGGTAATATTTTCTCTACTGACATAGTAATTATATTTTTCGTTACTTGTATTGATGTAGCTGCTAATTATTTGTCAATCAATTAGCCCACTGATTTTTTATTATTCATCTGTACATACACTTGTTTATGTGCTAACACGATTTGTTCAAATTCACATTACATCCTACTAGTTTGAACTTTGAAGTATAACTCATGTAGTTTTTTGTTACTATCTTTTGAATTTTACTTAAACTGATAGAAGCAGGGCAATTTTTATACAAAGGATAAGGAAGCAGGATATCTTCTATACTGAAAAATTAAAGAGGAGGTAATTCATTCAAGAAAATATAACCAGAATAGGCGATCTAATTCCATTGTTTAGAATATATATATATATACGAATTTGAACTGATTTTTAGTACATGAATAAAATAAAACTTCATTACTACATGGCTGGTTTTGTATGTAACATTTCACATATAGGTGTTACATCAGTGGAAGTGATTCAAAAACAAAACCAGAGGAGTTGTGATAGGAATGAAGTTAGAATTGCAATTTGAAAGCAAGGAGAGGTTGTGGAATGGTGATCTGTCAATGCAGGTAGCTCGGTGGTAGATGGTTCAAGCAAGCAATGGAGTATGCTGGTTTAAGCATACAGGTAGGATGGTGGATCTGGAGTATGGTAGCAGTTGTGAAGGTGATGCATGCAGTTATTGTATGGTGATGTTCACAGTAGTTTATAATGGATATGTTCACGGTGTCGAGACAGTGAGTGGAGGTAATTTTTCAAAATAGTGAGTGGAAGTGTAGAGTTGTCAGAGGTGGTGCAAAGGAGGTTCACAGTGAATGTTGATGTCGTGCTTGCTGGAGTAAGAAATGGATGGAGACTGTGTAGTTAATGCAGTTCTGTATGATGTGAGTTTGGAGGGGTATTTGATGTACAGGTTTGGTTAGGTCAGGGATGATTGAAGTTGTGGGTGGTGTCAGAAGTTTATGATCAAATTGTGGTGGAGGCTGGAGTAAGCAGTTGAGATGGTGAGTGAAGTTGTTTGGGTTTTTGTAGATGAATGTATGGTAGGTGTGACTTGTTGTCGAGGCAAGTAGATGATCAATTGTATTGTCATTGTTGGTTACTGCTGACAGTATGGGTGGTGGAGCTGCAATGGATGACTGATGATGTTTAGAGGAGCATAGAATAATGTCGATAGTATGTTGGACTGTGATTTTGTATGTAAATTAAGTTTTCTTATTGTTTATGTATTTAGGATGATGCTGGAGATGAAAACAAGGAGGCTTCTGTGTTTAAATCATAATGAAATAATCTTATAATTTTTGATTTTTTGTGTATGTTTTTTTCTTTTATATATATATATATATATATAAAGATTATCAATAATATATATATAGTCTATTTGAGTATTGTAATAATGGTTTCTGAGGGATTAGTTTGCATCGGTTGTTATAAAAAAACCGATGCAATAGAGGGATTAGTTTGCATCGGTTTTCAACAACAACTGATGCAACAAGTTCCTTTGTTGCATCGGTTTTCATTACAACCGATGCAACATGGGGGCTGTGTTCAAGCAACCAACCATGATATTTTGCATCAGTTCTTAGTAACAACCGATGCAAAAAGGACTTTTATGCATCGGATTAAGAACTGATGCAAAAGTGTTAAGCCTGTTACATCGGTTGCATATGCATCGGTTGTTGAACTGATGCAAAAGGGGGTAAACAACCGATGCAAATGGCCTGTTTTGTAGTAGTGATTCTCGTTTTACGGTAATTAAAGTAAATAGATTATTAATGACATCTTTTTAGTAGAATAATTTTCCATTCTGCTATTATATTAATTTGGACATTTATTCATATGTCAGTTAATTATTATTGGGAAAAGTGATGTGCCAACTATTGATGGTTAATTATTGATTTTATTTACATATATGCTTAGTTATGTAAATACCAGTTATGTGACCTAAAAAGTCAAATTGAATTAAATGGTAACTTGTTTTAGTACCATTGTGGTCGCTAAGCCTCTTTTCGAATTTGTAAATTTACTGATTTAAAATAACTTATATTTTTTACAATTTGAGGTTAAGTGTTTATAAATGATGTTTAAAGTAAGTTAATAAATTATTTGTTAATGAGGTTTAAAGTTAATTAATTATTTAATTATGATAGTTAAAGGAAATCAATTAATTAGATAAAGGTATTTATAAATGATAATCTGTTTATAAAAGGAATTTTACTTAATAAAAGGATTTATTTTAAAGAAATTTCCAAATGATATTTGTTAAATGATATTTTATAAAGGATTTTTATAAAGGAGTTATAATGAAAGATTTATAAAAAAGTTTTATAAATAGGAAGGAATTTTATAAATCATTTAGAGATTTATAAAAGAAGTTTAGTAAATTAATTTGGAGATTTAGAAAAGAAATTTTAAATATGAAATGGGCTTATCAACATGGAATTTTATAAAAGGAATGAGATTTGATTTTGATAATTAATCCTTCTTAATTATGGTTGCATGAAAACATTCTTTCCATACTTAACACTGAAGGATAAGTAGTTTGGTTCATAGTAAATAATATTTTAAATGATACTTGTTTGGCGCATTTAAATATAAATTTGGAAGAGTAAATTTACTTAAGTTTTGTAAATATAGTTATACTATTGAGATAAGTATATGGATATATTTTCTAAGAATTGAAAGTATAATGTCTGTACTACAGTTATATCAATGAGATAAGTACAAGAATGTTTTTCCCAGTATTTGAAATAGTATAAAGGTTTATGAAAATATATTTTGTGAAGGCATTTTGATTCAACTAAGTTTGAGAAATTTAATTGACAAAAGATTAATTAATAAAGGCTTAGTGGATCTCACATGGAATTAAACCTATGTTTGATTGTTTGTTTATTTGATAGTTATATAACCGACTATAAAATCTTAGCTAATTTTTAATTTTGGAAATATCTAAAAGAAACACGAGTCTTATATGGTACAGTCATTTATGTTGATGCTACTGTACATATAAACTCATTATGTTCTTCTAGGACAAATGATAAGGAAATCCGATAAATAGTTAGGGGATGTTCCCCGCTCTTATGTATTGTTTGTATATTTCCAAAAGAACTTGGGTAAATTTTATCGTAAACTATCGAATGTTGGTTCAAAGAGACCAGGATCGAATAATTATGAAATATCCAAAACCACTTTCAACCAACTCAAGCATTCGAATTGAAAACATCTTAAAGATAATGGAATCGAAGACGGAGCTCTTGAAGTGCAAGGGCTACTTGCTACTAATCTTGAGGGTGATTTGAAAATGGATGTGGTAGAAGTAGTGCCTTCGGATTGTTCATATCCTGAACAACTTGTATGGCATTGCATTGTCATCTGGAAGGTAGTGTTGGCATTCCAAGTAGGATTGCTAACTAAAGGTAAAACCGCAGCCTCAAGCCTCATCAATCAAGAATAATTAAAATATGGAATATGCAGCAGGGTCATGAGGGTATTGTCATCACCCTTACATGTATATACACACGTACACACACACACATATATATAGATTTGGTTGTGTATGAGAGCTCTCGAGAAAGGTTGCAAAGCAAGTGGGGTGGTAAAATATTCGATACTATCCAGTAAGGGGTAGGCCGGTCCTGTGTTGGTAGGGGGTCCAATTGAGGCCCATGGTACATTTTTCTAGAGGTATACTCTAGCAAATGGTGCCCTGGTGCCTTGTCATTTTATGAAATTCATTCTTCAATACGTGACTTTACAGACTTAGTTATAAACCTATTATGTTGGAATTGAATCAATGTAACAATTTCGGCTAGGATTCCATAATTTATTTTAAACCCTAGACACTATTATAATATCACTGGATTTTCTATAGAAATGTTTTATTTATTGTATGGTAAAAACATGTTTGTTTTTATGTACAGCATGGTCTTACGAGATACCTTTATTTTGATTGATTTTATAAAACATTAAGAATCCATTCGATCGTGTTTCTCACACTAGTTTTACGAAGCCGATCCGGGCGATATTTTTCTTATAATGTTCGGGTCAGCCCAAGCATATTTTCTTGATTTAGTGGGATGCTTCGAGCTGTAGGAGACGAGCTGGATGCCTTCAAGACATATTTTATTTTATCTTGCACTTTTTTTTGTATTTATGAGTAATTATAAGGACAAGTTATTATTACTGTCTAGGTTGAGATGAGTTAATTACTCTGATTTTATGTAGGTATGTTAAAAGTTCGGTTTCATTTTTTAAAAGATCATTGGAATATATTTCTCGTCACATTTTGAGGTTCTATTCTATCTTTTCTTTTTCTTTCTTCAATAATCTGTCTTTCCGGTACTTGGATGTTCAACACATGAATAACATGGATATATTAGTGTCGACTTCTGAAGATCCAAATGGCGGGTTGTTACAATTGATATTAGAGCTAAGGGTTAAGCGAGACCTTGTTCCTGGTGGGGGTAAACTCAGTTAGGATAGGGTAAGCAGTACCTTAGAATGAGTATAAGCATATATATAAGAGTATGTATATGTTATTTTATAAAAATGTTTTATATTGGGTTGATTGAACTATTGAGTGGTTTATGCATTCTAGTTAATACAAGTGGCTAAAATTATTGATAGGGATCTCTAAACACTTAGACAAGGCCAACTAACACAGTATTGTTTTAGATCGGTAAATGAAATAATTTTATCTAAGAGTATATTTTATGTATAAAAAGATCATTTTCGAAAATTAAAATATTTATTGATGAGGTGCTTGGTTCTTAGGAAATAAGAATATGCAGTTATTATCATGTAGGGTTTGATCAGTCATGCTCATCCGGCTTTGAGCATTTTCTATTGTTTATTGATTTATCAATATTTTCTCTATTTTGAAACCTGGGTTGGATAGATAGAAATTATGGGGGCATTGAAATGAATACGTTATGAATTAAGTTTCAGAATTGACCATAAGGCATTCAATGTTAATGTTGGGTTAAAATTCGATTTTAATAAATTATGTTTGTAAAAGGTTACATTATTTTAGAATAAATATTTGAGAAATGGTTTTGTAGAAGTAGTTGATTTTATAAAATTGGTTTATAAAAATGTGGCTTATAAATATATAGGGGATTTAGGTAAAGAATTTAAGGACTTAAATCCCGACGCTTTTAGAAAATGGTTTTCATGATTTTAGGAAAAATAATAATAGTAAATTTGAGAGTGTTTTTTGTTTAAGTATAAAATAATCTTGGGAATGAAAATTTCATTTAGATGCATTTTCTTTGGTTGGTTCAGGAAATGAGTTTCGATTTGTTTTATGACGATCTAAATAATCTTTTAAGTGATAATCAAATTTTTGTCTTGGCGAGCGTTGTAGTGCACATAGTAAATTATTTTCTTTATCATGGTACAATCAAAATGAGTAAACGAACCCAAAAGAAGTTAGAAATTAAGATTTTGTTAAAACTATCTATTTGGAAATATGTAAATTACTATTTCAAAATCGAGATTTTAAAGTAAAAGAAGTATTTTTATGTTAATTAGTTCGATTGGTTTAGAAATAACTAAGAATGAGAAAACTATGTTCAGATGGAAAATACTTCTCTTAAATATTACCCTTCTTGGTCTACCCAGTCCCTTATTATCATTTGAGGTTAGTCAGGATCTATATACGTATATTTTCTACTGTTAAAATATATAGAATCATTTTAGGAAGTGGGTTTGAAATAAAATCGGGTATTTGGATTTTGAGTTTACGTAATAAACTCAAATTGGAAAAAGTTTGAACCGGATAGTGGTATATACTCTTATGATGAAGTAGTGTATTATACAAGTTAAACTTAAGTTTAGTTTTTATGAAATGTTTTCAGAAATAATTTTAACAAGAAAAGAAATTGGTATTAGTGAGACCAATATAATAAGTACGTAAGTTGAGCGTAGATCATTTCTTTTTTCATATAATTTTTTATCCAAGATTCGAATACACGACTTTGAGGTGTATCATACCGTTACAAATAAGAATTTATCACTCGATCCTTGACGGCAAACACTTGGTGAAGGTTCTTGATATCGAACCAAAATTTTCTATCAGAAGTTTATGGCTATGTAAAAAAATTGAGGTTTCTAACCAAGAGACCTGATCGGAGTCCGCACTGGAGAATCGAGTGAGCGATATTAGTTCGGAAGTGAAGTTATGTATTCGACTAGAGATCAATCAAATTTCACGTATGAATGATCTATAAAAGTCATACAGACTTATGAATAATATTGGATATTCATGTGGTGAAATTTTAGGGTTGACATTCTATTAAGGGGGGAGAATGTAATGACCTGAATTCTATCACCTTGATTTGGGAATATTTAATTAATTTTAAATATTTGTAATGACATGAAATTTAATCACTCTGAAAATTAATATTAAATATTTTTTAAATAATTAATTCACGGATTTTATAACTCGAACAAATCCTATTTTGATAATAACTAGTGAGGTTGAAATGGTTTTCAGAATTTGTATACAAAAATATTTAGTTCAAAGATAATAAAAAATGTGACTAGAAATCGTTTTTCGAATTTTCGACTTTTCATCCTCTAAATGTTGTTGGAAATATATTGTACACTCTTGTATATGTATACACATACATATACTAATAACATATGTACGGTTAAGATAATATATGGTAAAGATATATTTACTCAAGTTGATAAAAAGAAGGTGTGATCTTTTTCAAATTATTTAAAATAAAAGAAGGAAAAGTCATTTTATAAGATGTAACATCATAGTACAAAGAAGAGGTTTATATGTTGGACAAATGGGGGGTTAGGGATTCCGTGGAAGAAGGGAGAGGGGAGTATGGTGATGTGGATAAATGTAAGTGGAGGTTACGTACTCAAAGGGTATTTTAGTAATTTTCATATTCCATTTTGTACAAAAATTTTCCTGATATCTCTCTCCCACTCTCATATTTCTTTTCATTTCTTATTTTTTAAAACTCCATCAACTTCTTACTAAGCTCTTAAAATTTTTAATGGCTTTTAAAGTTTTTCAAAATTTAAAAATCTTAACATTTTCCGTTTAAAATCTTTAAAAACGTTATTTAAAACCCTTCTTTACTTTTTTACATCCTCTCTTTTTAAAAACAAGCCCAAAAACACCCCACACACCCAAGGCGAGCCCATAACCCTCTTGGCTGAATCCAAACTTACCTCCCAAGGTCAAAAATGAAGTATTTCGTAATCTAAATCCAAGGTCTTGGGATGAAAAAAGTATGGTGGTAGTTTGATTTGTTTCTGTAAGAATTTGGTGAGTGAAGCCCACATTTTTAAACAAGTTTTAAACTTTTTTGGCTAATAATTGTTTTGATTGTCGGTTGAAAAATAATGTTGTTATGTTTTGCATATGTGTGACTATATTTAATTGTTCGGTTATGGATTTGGAAATATAGTTAAAATGTTAAGTGATGTTGGAAGTAATGATTTTAATTTTATGTATAATGTTATGACATTTGATAAATATATGAGCTTTTGCTATGCTGCTGTATGCTAAAAGAAAATAACACTTAAAGTTGTTTTGTTACAAGATCGTGATCTTTTGATTTTAAACTTGTTTCACTTATGTATTTTTTAGAAAATGTTTTTTAAGGTTTTCAAAAATATTACTTTTTAGTTTCTAAAACGTTATACTCTATTTATAAATTAAGTTAAGTTAAAAAGTAAGGGTTTAAAGGGGCATTTGATATATAAATATAGTTTTCAAGTTGTGATATCCATAGCAATATTTGCCATGGATGTAGTTGGTAAATCGAACACTTTTTGTAAACTATAAATGTTTTCACTTTAAAATATTTTGAAAACTGTTCAACAAATTATTAGTACTAAAAAGTATTAGTACTTATTAACTAAAAAAGTAAAAGGATTAATTAATTAATTAATTTAGTAAAGATAATTAGTATGTAATTATTAGTTAAGTAAAATTAATTAATACTTAATTTATTAATTAAGTAAGATAACTATAATTAATTAATTAAGTAAAGGTTAATTCATTATTGATTAATTCAAGGTTAATTATTTAATTAATTATTGTTTAAGTAAGGTTTAATTATTAGTTAATTACTAATCAAGGAGGGTTAATGATTAATTAATTTATAATTAAGTTAAGATTTAACTATTATTAAATGAAGGTTTATTTTTAATTATGTCCAAGGATTGATTTGTTTAAAAAGCAGCTTTCTTTCTCAAAGAATGGTTTAAATACAAGGGATTCTCTATGTTTGTGCCATTATGTATCCAAATAAATATGGATAATTTATAATAAAATATTGACACTTTTTATTGAAAGCAAGACATGTTGTACTTAGAAGTAAAAGATGATTAGTGCACTTTCCTCTGTCGGTGAGATCTATATTTTGTTTCTAGGCGAGGGATAAAAAAGTCGAAATGTCAAAAACGTGATAAATATCAGAGAGTTAATTTTGATAAATGGGTCATGATAAATTAAGTATATAGATGATACTTTATTATATACTTAACACCCTTCTGTTAAATTTAATTGAATAGATTATTGATAACATCTATTTAGCTAAATAAATCCCCCATCTACTATAATTAAAGTAAATAGATTAGTGATGACATATATTTAGTAGAATAAATCCTCATTCTGCTATTATATAAATTTGGACATTTATTCATATGCCGGTTAATTAATATGGGGAAAAGTGATGAGTTCGCTATTAATGGTTAATCATCGATTTTATTTACATATATGTTCACGTATGTAAATACCAGTTATATGACCTAAAAGTCAAATTAAATTAAATGGTAACTTGTTTTAGTACCGTTGTGGTCACTAAGCCTATTTCCAAATCTGTAAAGTTATGGATTCAAAATAACTTAAATGTCTAACAATTTGAGGTTAAGTGTTTATAAATATGAAATATGAAATTTGTAAATTAATTTTGAGGTTTATAAAAGGAACTGTAAATATGAAATGGGGTTATAGAAAAGGAATTTTATAAGAGGAATGAGATTTGATTTTGATAATTAATTCTGCGTAATTATGGTGGTATGGAAACATTCTTGACATACTTAACGTCGAAAGATAAGCTGCTTGGTTTATATAAATAATATATTAAATGATCTTTGTTATGTCCTTTTAAATATAATTTGGAAAAGAGGAAATCTTTCATAAGTTTTGTAAATGAAGTTATACCGCTGAGATAAGTACATGAATACATTTTCTAAGAATTGTAAGTATAATGTACTTATACCGATGAGATAAATATATGAATGTTTTTCCCAGTATTTGAAAGAGTATAAGGGTTTTGTGAAAATATATTTTGTAAAGGTACTTTGATTCAACTAACTTAAAGAGATTTAGTTAATAAAAGATTAATTAATAAAGGCTTAGTGGATCCCACATGGAATTAAATCTATGTTTGATTGTTTGTTTATTTGATTGTTAAATAACCGACTATTAAATCTTGGCCAATTTTTAACTTTGGAAATTATAGAGGAAACACGACAATTATATGGTACAGTCATCTTTGTTAATGCTACTGTACGTATAAACTCATTGTGTTCTTCTACGATAAATGATAAAGAAATCCATCCACTTAAACTGTAAGGGGTGATCCCCGTTCTTATATATTTTCTGTATATTTCCAAAAGAATCGAGGTTGAGTTTACCAAAAACCGTCGAATGTTGGTTCGAAGAGACCAGGACCAGATAAGTACAAATTATCGAAAAACCACTTTAAACCAACTCAAGCATTCAAATTGAAGAAATCTTGAAGATGATGCAACCGAAGACAGATCCCTTGAAGTGCAAGAGATGCTTGGTACTAATCTTTAGGATGATTTCAAAATAGATGTAGTAGAAGTAGTGCCTTTGGTTTGTCCATATCTTGAACAACTTGTATGGACAAATGCTGACATAGCATTGTCCCATGGAGGCAGTGTTAGAATTCCAAGTCGGATTGCTATCTAAAAGGTAAAACGTAGCCTCAAGCCTCATCAATCGGGAATGATTAAAACATAGGATGTATAGAAAGGCTTTGTGGGTCGCACCCATTAGGGTATTGTCATAGCCTATATATATATATATATATATATATTTGGTTGTGCATGAGAGCTCTAGAGAAAAGATGCAAAGCAACCGGGGTGATGAAATATTCGGTACTATCCAGTAAGTGGTAGGCCTGTCTTGTGCAGGCAGGAGGTTCATATGAGGTCCTCAGTGCATTTTTCTAGAGGTGTACTGTGGTAGGTGGTAACCCAGTGCCTTGTCATTGTATGGAATCCATTCTCCAATATGTTCCTTTACGGACTTAGTTGTAAACCCATTATGCTGGAATTTAATTAATATAACAATTTCGGTTATGATTCCATAATTGATTTTAAACCTTAGACAGTATTATAATATCACCAGATTTTCTATAGAAATGGTTTTGTTATAGTAAGGTAAAATTCCATCTATGTTTATGTGCAGCGTGTTCTTATTAGATATTTTTATTTTGGAAGGTTTTATAAAAAAAATAAGAATCCATTTGATTTTGTTTCTCATGCTGTTTTTACCAGACTGATGCGGGAGTTATTTTTCATATAATTCACGGGTCAAGTCGAGACACTTGGAGCTACAGGAGGCAAGCTAGATGCTGCCAAGATGTAACCTTGTATCTTTTTTCAATTTTTTCTGCTTGTTTTTTGCCTATATTTATCAGAAATTGTAAGGACCGATTGTTATAACTGTCTAGGTTGAGATAAATTAGTTACTCTGATTTTATGTATGTATATTAAAGTTCGGTTTCTTTTTTGTAAAGATCATTGGAATATTATATACTACTCGTCATGTTATGATATTCTGCTTTATCTTTTCTTTTCCTTTCACCCTAATAATCTATCTTTTCGGTACTTAGATATTTGGTACGTGACTACCATAGATGTATTAGTCTCAATTTCCAACGATCGAAAATGCTGATTGTTACAATAGTATGCTCGATCGCTATACCTCTGTTTAACACTAAGGTTACTTATACAAGGTTAACATTGTAGAAGAACTTACTTACTATGAGAGTTTAGTTTATTTATTAAAAAACTAGCAATAGGAGAATGTACCGCTCAAGTATCAAAAGTGACACAAGAAAGTAATTTACAATTAAAGCACACCATGCTACATGAATCTCTTTCCTTTCCCCAAGCAATAGGCTTGTTAGGACATAGTAATGCTTATGAGGCATAAATCATCATTACTTACTCACCTCATGAAGTATAGGATAATCCTTCTTTTAGCGATCAAGCTGATCGCAATTAAATCACTCACACTTCGCTTTAGTGGCATGACATTCCTCAATGAAATGTCCTTTGTGCCACAAGGATGGCACACTAAATCAGCTCCATTCTTTGCAAAAGCTTGATCTTTTCCTATACCTTAGTCTTTGTGCTTCGATTGGGAGTTTGGGTTGCTTTCCATCCTTGCTACCTCAGATGATACCCTGCAGTTGCTATCATAGAGAAGAGTCATCCCGATGGGATGCAAAGATGGCCTCTACTAGGATAGGAATAAACAATGAATCCCTAACCGAATCACCAAAACCTAGGCAAACTTCTTGCCTTTTTCTATGGAGTACTAACCTTCTCAATATTGAATTCAACCTAAAGATCAAGTTGGTCAACATACTCCTTTACTGATAAACTACCCTACTTCTAACGATGAAACACTCAAATCGCTCGCCTTACTTGGTCATAAAAATAAATCAAAGCTCAAAGCAATGCCTGGAGTCAATTCAAGGCACGACTTGCTCATTAGCTTCCCCTACTATTATATCCCCCTAAGCCAAAAAATCCCCCTTAAGATGCTAGAGGATAATCGTCTATAATAGGACATCCCATAAATCATATTGGCAAGAGCCATATCACAAACACATGTCTTAACCGGTATCACAACGCATCCTTGGAATTAGAAAATGGCTTTTCGCCAGGGTTAAAGGAATCCTAGCATAACTTAGGGAAGTTAAAAGTCGATGGAGCTAGAAATACTAGTGCCCAAGGGCTAAACTACATTCATCATCTACAATAGGTACTGAACTGTTCACATGTAGTTAAACATCCCGTGCACTAGTCAAATAGTCTCTTGACAAATCAGGGATTCCATATTACCTATCTGTAATCCGTCTTATACTCCATCCACTCATAGGGATAGCCGGAACGAAGGTACCATAGCAACTAGTAGTAGAAAAAATCAATGTCCAAAGACAAATGGTGTATGCAGTACAATATAATAGAAAAATACAAAAACCGCTCTCTTTACGTATCTCCTTTTACCAGTTTGTTTAACCTAAACTGGTATACTTGACCCTAATTGTTGAACCTAGGCTCAGATACTAAATGTAATAACCCACCCTTCATAGTACCCTAAAATCAGCACTGAATTAAAACGTCCGACTTTCGAATACCACAAGAGAGAGATTATTGGGAAAGAAAAATAAAATAAACATTATACTAAGTCATATTGACAGAATCTCACAGTGGAATGATAACATATAATATACTGAATAAACATGAACAAAACATGATGATAATATATATAAATGACTGCACTAGCAAAAATAACTGATAAATGAATAATAACACTGGAAGTCAAAATACATCAAACTCCATACAGACGGAGTTCTGAATACAATGTCTGATACATCAAGTCTCATATCTAAATATATATCTGTCATGTACTACTACAATATCAAGTATATATAGGCAGTGTCGACATCGCCTCCATAGAATACTCCAGCTACTCTGAAAGCATATCCCTAAAAGATCCTAACTCCTAAACTTCTTAATCGAGCACCCGAGAGTTTTCGTGACATAAACAGATAAAGACAAAATGCATGTCATACATACATCCTGATGTGAGGGGAACTATCTCCAAATATTGTATATTAAAGTTATACACAAATAAACATGAACTACTAATGCACAATCGGTCCTCTCCACAATAATGATTTATGGGTAATCTGGACCGTCCATAAATAAGTAAAGTAAACATATGCAAGAGATAAGAAATCATACCATAACCTACTCTTCTCCTATAATCAACGAGTCTGACAACTAATATAATGTGACTGAAACGTAATGATATATCATGATAAAGTTACCCCGATATACAAATGCCAATATCAAGATACAAGCATACCCTAGAATACACGAAAATATTTTCAAACAACTAATATAACACACAATATAACTATAAGCGATACGGAAAGAATACAAATTGATACTCATCATTACTGATGAGTGGAGTCTGCGTAGACTCATGCGCAAGAAAAATAGAGTCAGCACCTCAATGTACCATAAACCCTAAGTTGGACCCAATGCGGTCGAATTCGTGTAGATCCCACCGTGCTCCATATCGAGCATAAGTGATATATGACCAACTCTATATATATGAAATCTGAATCCACATTGGACATCGATCTAGAATTCAAATTATCACGATCCAAGTTTCCATTGAGAGTCAAAAATAAATAGGGCCTACACCTTAGTGTATCATAGACCCCAAGCCGTATCCCGATGGATCAAACTTGGCTAGATCTCACCGTACCCCAGATCGAGCATAAGTAATATATGACATACTCTAGATATTTGAAACCTATGTGAACCTCATGTACCTCATATCGAGCATAAGTGATAAATGATCCGCCTATAGATGATGATGATGATCATCTCCTCCTCGGTTATCATGGATTTGTTTTCTAACTCGCGTTACGCCTCTACAAAAAGAGAATGACGGGATTTACTGTCCAAGTTGGTGCACCATCAGTGCATCGATGATAAGCCACCGGTCCACCTGGGGTGGCCTGTCCCAAGCAGTAAAGCTTGAAGCAAGTGCAAATCGTGCTACCGATCGTCGATTTGGACTCTGTTTTCTTTGACACTTTTCTCGAAGTGTCACCTAGCACCCCTATAGCCAGCCTTCAACCCATAAGACCTCCTTTGAAGCCCATTGGTTGATATATTGGAAGTGGGTTCTTACGTATTCAAAAACCTATTTTGACACGAAATCCTCTCTTTGCACATATAGTATTTAACGAATGAATCTAGCGACTCGGCCTCCTCTAGTATGCCAAAAGGAACTCAACCGGCCTTCCTACTTGAGGTATTGCTCGCACATGTATTGATACACCTATTCATGCACTCCTATGCACACATTTATCCGCAAGTAAGTAAAACCTCACAAATCACGTTCGAGCTATCCCGGAGCGATTACTCGATCTGGTACTCTCTTACGCCACTTAGCACAATCAGTGGTTGTTATGACTACATAAGATTGCTCGGAACTTGATTATATACACATATATATATATTTCCATACACATATACAATTATTTACACAATTAAACAAATGTTATCAACAATTCAAGCTGTTAATAATTTTAACTACAATTCAAGAATTTTATTGGTTGTTATACAACCTCAAATACATGTATATGCATACCCGCTCGTGCATATATACGTATATGTATATTCAATTAAGTAATTAAATTATTACTTAAATCAAGTCTAACTTTTATTTACTAAAAAATTTCAATAAAAGTCCATCCTCTTTTCTATTATTATATAAAATCATTTTATTATTTTATAAAATACGAAACTAGAACTTATTTTTAAAAGTCATATGCTTACTTTCGATTAGTAATAAAATATATAATAATATTTTTATCACTAATAAAATAAAAAACTAGAATACAACTAATTTATAATCATACTACAAATTAATATCATCGCGGACTAGCTCTATTCAACACGAATAAAACACAATATAAATATCGGGACTAAGATCACTATCCGGAAAATTTATCAGACAAATCAAATCAAATGGAAACAATTTCATATATTTATTTTTTCTACCTCTATAGGGTTATACTTTTCAATATATAAAATTTTGAGGATTTATACTGAAATACAAATTCAAAATTATAATTCCGCTCATATGAATCGTAAATTCTCAAGTGTTTGAATCCAATCCAAGCCCATACGATATTGAAGATAATTGCACTATGAGTGCAACGGCAAAGACCACGTCTCGATTTGATCCTATGCAGTTAAAAGCTTAGTGGTTCTATAGTAGTAGAGGTGCAAAATGTTATAGTGGGGATAAATCAGAGATATAACGGAAAATAGCGAAGGTGCAAAAAGCTTCATTATATATCAAACCAAATATTTAAATTAGATTTATTTTCATTCTCATGCCATTTGTGTGCGAAAAATAAATATTTTTTAATCTTATGTAACAAAACTGAAGAATATCATGATTTATGTAGACTAAATTTGGTGACAACAATAGATATCTAACTTATATTGAGCACTTGGGCCTTAAAATTAGGTGTTTAATCTAAATATTTTGATTTAATTTAAAAGAAAACCACTTAAATAAACCTTTTTATATTAAGCGGAGACTAAAAATCATTGATTTATTTAGATGAAGCGGAAAATAGCGAGACTTAAAGTGAATCTACAATTTAACAGCGCTAAATTGAAATATCGTAGCGGCTGGAGGGCGCTGTGTGGTATAACAAGGATTTTGCGGGGCATTAGCGGGACTTTAATTGCATAGATTTGACCTCGTATGCAAGAGATATGGATTAAATATGAAATGAAATGAGATTTACTTAAAATAGTTAAATGACTAATTATTTTACTAATTACCTTTAAATCCTTCTTTCCCAAATCAATTCTTGTGCACATTGATACACCAACATGCACATCCATAGCCCAATCCATCTCTCTCCCCTTTCTCCATATACACACCATAATTCAATACTGATTCGATATTTAAATTAATTATTTAACAATCTTATCGTTAAAAATGCAGGTTGCTGCATACAGCTTCAGTACTTCTCCTTGTTTCAAAGCTTTTTGGAGTTGTTCACTTACTCCTTTAGAAATGGACACTAGGACGATCACTTTATCTAACCACTCACTGGCTATAGCTTAGAGCTTTTCATTATGCCAAAAATCATGTCAGTATCAACCCGAAAAAAGGTTGGTACCGATCACTTTCTTTTTTACTTATTTTTCTCATTTGAAGGCTGCTTGATCTAAAAACTGAGTAACAAGAGCACTATTCAACTTGGTTCTATACTATGGAGCCATGTGGCATAAAATTCTACGATTGGAGTTTTTTCTAATAAATAAACTAACTACACGTTACCTTTGTTTATTGTAATTGAGGTGGATTTCTAAGTAAACTTGATACTACAAATCTACAAACAAGTACACATAAGAGTTTTAGATATTTCAGTTAACAATTTTAAATTTTTTATGCAATTTAATAATTGTCCCAACATGGGGTAGCTTGGTTATGCATAACACGTCAATCAATGAGATCGATGATATTTTTATACACATTGGTTGCACTATTTTTATGAATAAACTCAGAATATATTTTAGGAGTACCGTGCGTATTTCCTTGGAGTCAAGAAATTTTTAGTTCTTTTCATTTTCAGAAAAAATCAAGCAATAATTATTTGGTTATGCGACTAACTAAATCAAATAAATTACATATGTGATTGAGACAAAATCATATTTTTGAGGTGTTATTGCACATGTACATTTACAGCCATTTGCAATAATAATTGGATAGGTTTGATGCATATGTTTATTGGATTCATCTCAAAACCTATGGTCTCAAGGATCAAAGTCGCCTTGCTCAACCATTTGAACAACGCTGTCATGTCAAATATAATTCTTTTGCTCATAACGTATTGAACAAAATGATTAAGTGATTGCTAATTCATAATTGTAAAAGTTGATGTACTGCTCATTGTTGCTTTCACCCAAATTAATAATGTACTTTCGAAATTGATCGTATTCAGTTGTAATATCTTTTAATGTCTTTTGGATCAATATTTTTTGTATTGTATTTTTATTTTTATTGTTATTATTATTATTTTGAAAACCCAAAAGAACCCGACGGACCGATAAACTTCTTATAAAGGTATAGTAAAGCTGTCAGCTGATCCAATCCTCAATGTGCTCTGGTAAATTTATATAGAATGGACATATGCATTGTAGGAATCACATCTGGGTCTTTTTAGCAAAACTCAATCTTTCTTTTCACTGCGTGGATGAGGCCTGTTATTATACTATTATATGTTAACATAATGGTCAATGAATATTACACGTTATCTTGCATCGCTCAGCGGGATATCATACATTGTTGTACACGTTTTTTATTTTATTTTGAATAATTGGGTTTTGACCGTACGTCATACGTTAAAAATAGTGTTGTTCATGTCTGTAACTAATAAAATTGTTGTAATTTTGCAGACTAGCGTGTATATTTTATATGCACATTATGGATGTTGCTTAAACCTGGTTTTAACCATGTTTTAATCAAGTAATGACCAGAAAGGTAACATCCTCTCTTAAGATTCGGCTAGCAACATGTTGAGTGCGTGTATACATTTCATTAGTCTTATGTTGTAAATCATATTCGTTCTTTCTTTTGCTTAATTTGACCATGGAGAAATTATGGCAGCATTGTAAAAGGCCACCAGTACTGATCATGGGTTTAAGTCCCTGACATGGTTTATTTTAAGTGAATATTAGACATGCATCCCTAAAATCAAACTTAATTCATTAAAACCCCTCCCCGCAAGAAAACATACTTTGCAGGTCTCTGATTTCCATTTTGGCTGTTTTTTCTTAAAATACCCCTCCGCTTCTTGCATGATTGATTTAATAACGAGCTTACCTTTCTTAATTTCATCATCTTCTTCAATGGCGAGCTCAGCTTTCTCGATTTCAATGGAAAACTGCAATTACACACAATAGTTGCAGAAATTTCTGCAATTATATGCATAGTTGCAGACATTTCTACGAGTATTTGCAAATTTGTAAATTTGAAAAAAAAAATCAAAAATGTTCAAAATTTGCTGAATTGTCTGCAAATATATGAAATAATTACACATTTACTATAAATATGAATTTTTAGTATCAACAATGGATCTCATTTTAAAGATCATAAAATTTGTGATTTTTTGATGAAAACGGTATGTTGATTCGATTTTTCTACATAAAGTTATACGCGTTTGAAATGTTAAAAACATAAAGGGTATTTGAGTACTTTTGCGTGCGTGAATTTGAAAGTAGGGACTGAAAATATAAGTTTAGTTTGAAAATAATATTTTCTCTATTTTAAAACTTATTAGGAATGTGAGCCAAACTAACATTTATCTGATAAAGACCCATTTCCCGCAGTAATTTCTCTATACCATTGCATAACATAATTTATCTTGCTGGTTCCATCTCTTCTAGTTAGTTTGATCGCTACACTTCAAATGTATTTTGCACTCAGCTTATTAGCGATAAAGGACAATCGATTCTTCATGTTTAATATCACCTATTTTCTTCGTTTCTTATCTGTGACTTTTCCAAATATTTATTTAAGTTTGCCTATCATACATTCTATAACATATTTGTTATTTAAGTAATAACATATACACTATAAACTACATTCTTTTTTCAGTTTTGGTTTAATGTTTTCTCCTTTTTTTTTACATTTCCTGTTATAAATTGAAGGTCCTAACATCATCGAAAAACATGAAAATAAACCCAGTCCATTGTTTTGGAAAGTATTCGAACCCACAATTGAAAACATTAGTTTGTCTATGATGCTAAATCAATATCTATTTGCATCAACAATTGGCACAAACACCCAATAAAAACTTTTTGAAGAAAATTAAATGAAGAATAGAATAGAAAAAATGGATAATAGCAAAGAAACAACAATTAATTGAAAGAATAACACGCACACAACGATTTACAGTAGTTCAGCGTTGTTTGTTTACGTTCACTTTGAATAGATTACTTTTTAATTGCTTTATATTGAGTACAAGAGGAATCAGATCAAAATCTTTAGTTACAAAAGAGTATAAAACAACTAGCAACATAAAAGTTTCAAAAATTAACAACCAAGCCGGTATTGTAGATGAAGACACCCAAAGTTTCTTTGAAAACTCGGCAAAAAGACCCACAAAACCATATGGGCCCACAAGACGGTCACATGACTCAATTTCCAAAGAAGAATGATCGATACCGATCTCTTCTTTGATTGAATATTGGGGTGCGATCTTTATGGTGGCTTCCTTATGCTAAAATATGCTTAGCCTTCAAATTTCATGTCAATTAATTCAGTGGAGCTCGAGTTATTACTTGATTTTTACTTCAACATAGTTTGCATGTTGTTTTCTGCCGATCCCTTCCAAGAAAAGCATACGGATCCCTTCAACTTTATCCTCTTGAGGTGTGATCCCTAGAGTAGGCTTTCTAGGGTCCCTACGTCTTACTCATAAAATTTCATATGCATTGGACTTACGGATCTTAAGATATTAATTGTTTTCTACAAGACCGTTTCCACACCTTGAAACATACCGAACCCTTTTATTAGAGTTAATTTATGCTGATCCCTTCTATACGTTGAACCATATTTCATACTTCAAACAGTCTACCTTGGATATCTATCAATTCCATTCAACCTTGACTTATTATCATCATCTATCATCTACACTTGAATTTTGGGCCGCACAATCATCACTCTGAAGTCATCGGCCTTGATGGCAATCGAATCTAACTCATGCAATTAGTTCAATATAGCCAGGTTAAAATGTCGGATAACACATGCCGTCAAAGTACGTCTTGTGATGAACATGACGTGCTTTGAATTGAAGCAAGTTAGAGTCGTCGACAAGAAATCCATCAAGCTTCCTGAATAGTTGCTATCCTTTTGTCAGATTATTTTTCCAATGTGCTATATTTCTCATTGACCGTCATGACGCCTGGTGGATTTCCAATAATATAATCTAGGGGTATACTCCATCAGTTGATATATATAAGTCGGTTCTATAAGACTAATAAGCTTTGGTTATTTGGTTCAGCCTCGAACTTAAAGGCTTCAAGTTTTATTTCAATTTCTATTGATTTCAAACATTGAACTTTTAGATCATACACATGCATGTTCATATACACGTTTTTGTTGTAGGCTATTGGACGTGTTCGTATGTTCATGGGTCATCGCCAATTTTCATTGTATTTTGTATGTTCATGTTTTTAATAATTTCCATGCCTATATTTATTTGCATGCATACTAATGGCCAATCCCTCACTTTTTTTATAAAAAATGTTTGTAGGGATCGGCATATGTTTAGCTGATCCCGCATTTCCATTCCTTGTGCTAACAAGGATCGGTACCTTTTATGCCTATCCCTTTTCTCTTGCTTGAAAACATAGGCCGACCCCTTCACTGTCTTATATAAACCAATATCTCTTCTTTCCAACCTTGCTTCATTTTTCTACCATCCTTCAAAGCAACGAACCCTTTCATTCCTCTATTGAAATCGAATCCTCCTTCCCTTCTTCCCTTAGCTTCAAAATGAAATCCTTATGCAATTCAACCAGCCTCATGAACCCGCTTCCTCTCACCTTCCATTTCGGACATCTCCAAACCACTCACCCACACCTCTAACTCATACACTCACGTTGGTAGGTATTTAGTTTATAACTTTTGATTTCATGAGGAGATAATGGATTATATGCCATCGGCGATTACGATGGTACTTGATGCCTCGATGAAATGGTGGTCAAAGTGCCCTGGAACAGGTGAGTAGTGGAGTGTGAAAGGGTTAGGCATAACAAGTAAGAAGGAAGAAAAAAGGAGAGTAGAGGAGGGATCGGTTGTGATTTTTTGTATGGGATGGATTACTGATCCCTCATTTGATGATGTGGGAGAGGGATTGGTGTGGAAGCTTGATGGGAGGAAGGTAGAGTGGACTAACGTGGGAGGATCGGTACTGGAAGTTTGGTGGAAGATAGTGAAGTAGATTGATCGGTAGGATCGGTTAAGTAGGAGAGGGGTCAATGGAGTTCATGGAGGGATGGTTATTATTTGCGAAAGGAAAGTTGGGCTCGATGAAAATGGGTAGCTTGGTGGGATCGGCAAACCTGCTATGCCGATATGATCCCAAAGCTTACATAGCCGATCAACCTCTTTGCCGGTTGAGATGGTCAGCGATGACGGTCACTCTGGTCGGAATCCAAAGTCTCGTCATTTCACCTGGCTTTCTTATTTTAAGCTACTTATTTCTATGACACATCACACCGAACCACACTACGCTACCTAGCTTACACTTAGTGTAGGGGGGAAAGGTAAACTTTTCTAATTTCGATTATCTACTGAGTATATTTGGCATGGACTTCAGATGTTCAAAACGTCTTGCTGCAATGTTTTCTTGGCCAGCCTCACAACATAGCAATCCCGAAGCTGAGTTGAGTTCCGCTACCATATTTGGCAGGCTTTCCCTTGGTCGTCTGTAACAACCCCTTTCTAGAGGCCCAAAACTAAGCACTACAGATGTTGCAGTCATCTATAGTATTAACTTCCGGCGACTAAATATGGCTATGTTAATGGTACCTATAATATCAAATGCACTTGAATATGACACAAATTACAGATTTCAAAACAACACTTTCTTCATTACATTCAAAACAGATGTTCCATATTCATTTTACACAACCCCAACACATTCCCAGGCAATGAAAATATATATATTTATTACAGAATACACCAAGAGCAGTATGTGAAGATACCCCCTTGATGATCAGAGTCATATAGTCATAACATTCATAGTGGAAATAACAACAACTAAACAAAGAACTGCAACTCCTCAATAGCTATCTGTTAGCCTCCCGCTTGCCTCTGGTATCCTAATTCGTTATCATACTAAAAACCTGAAAACTTTAATTCCTCAACCTACTCAAATCAATTTTTGAGCACCCGATAGTTTAAGGGGCAAACATAAGTTTCGAGTCAGACATAAAGCCTGGTGTGAATAATACTAAACATCCCGGTTAATTAATGTGAAGTGAGACCATGCCACTTAGCGGAATGGGTTTTCTCTCACTAACATCCTTTTAAAACATATCATTTGCAAAACCTTTTCCTACAACCAAAATTGGTTAAATATTGTAAAGCACCATTATGTAGATATACATAAATATCAGGTAATAAATGAACTATCTATTCAAAATCATAAGTTTTGTTTGGTTAACTTTTAACCTTTGGCTAAATCGGGACTACTAGACAATATAAATAGAATTAATCTAACAACTTTTAGAACCTCCTCTTCTGGACGGTCTGTGCTTAACTATCTGTTAAATACTTCTCTTATGGACGGCCTGTCCCTTAATCATCTCCAGGTCACCTGAGCCTAATAGTTTTGCAGGCTCACTAATGACCTATCCGTATACAAACATATATTCTCTTCTGTGTAATCATAATTTTAGTCTTACATGTGACAAAGCCCTACACATTGGAATTTTGAACAACAATTAGCTAGGTCCAATAGCTAACGTATAGGGCGCGGTCGTATACCAGTCCCATATGGTATCTAATATCTGAGTCATTTCACTTAAGGGTTTCTTCCTATGATTTTTCTTGAAAACCTTTTCAGAATGATTTAAAACCTTTCAATCAAACTCACATAAGGAAAATACTTAATCTCTATGCTTTGCTAAAAACCACCTTGCCATGTTATACATATATATACTTTTCACAAACCCTAGTTGATGAAAATAATTAAACACTTGAAAGTACACCTTTCGATCCCATTGAAAGTACCCTTTCTCGACCTTTGAAAGCAACTCTTTCAAAACCAAGTAAAAACCCATTTCTTTATCTAGACCGAATGGCCAAAGCTTCCCTTTCGAAACCAGATATCATAACCTTTCGAAACCTTTGAAATTCTTCCTTTCGAAAGCAAGACCGAGTATTATAGGATGCAGGAAAGAAGGCCGTGTAGCTCAGGAGACGAGCTGGATGGCGAAACGTACTTCCGTACTTGATTTATATTCTGCTATGTATTCAGTTGTGTGAGGACAGGTTATGATTACTGTCCAATTGTGTGTTATGTGATTGATGTACTCTGATGATGTAATCTATAAACATATGTATTTGTTTTTGCGTAAAGATCATTTATTATCTATTATATTTTATTCCGCTGCGATGGTTAGATTATGATGTTATTTTCTATTTTCTTCTTCTACCTCTTCTTCTCTAACCCCCATGGTTCGCATTTTCGTACATCTTGAGTTGATTGATGGAGAATAGTGTCGACTTAAGGGATACAGATTTACGGGTCGATACATTGTGGTAGACACCATATCTTAGAACACTTCAAAACATTGCATTAGAAAACCTTGGAAAACCTTCCATTTCAACCCTTTCGAAACCATCAGAAAATACCACTTTTCAACTCCACCGAAACCCTTGGGGGAATTACTCCCTTCGAAACCATTTTAAACACCTTTTGAAAGCATTAACCTTTAAAAACTTAAAAATTTCTAAAGCTCTTTGGGTTCAATTTAAAACATATGGAAAAACACCTTTCGAAACCAAATAAGGCATCTCTTTCGAAACCTTTGGATTATACTTCAAGCAGAATAAAAACGCACAAGTAAAACATATAAGTTGAAACCTTCCTTCCGAAATCTGTTCCTAAGTAAAGAAGTAATGACATCGAAACCATCCCTTTGAAAGCATGGAAGAAGTGGTTAATTTTTAAAAGTACACTTTTTGAAGCCATTGACTTCGAAAGGTAGAAAGGTGGTAGATAGGGGTTTCAACCCCTTCGAAAGTTGTAATTAAAACAAAAGAATGCAACCAAGTCAAAACCACTGAAAGCATTTCACCCAGCCAAAAGCAACTGATTCGAAACCTATCTCTTTCGAAAGCAAAACAGGCGCTACCTTTGGTTCTAAAACAAATATACTTCAACCCCTTCAGAACCTATGGTTTCAACCAAGTAATCCTTTACCTTTATCCAAAACACTATGTAACAAGTAGCTTAATACCATGCGCTTTGGTTTTGAAACCATTAGTGGCGAAAGGTCTGGGTCGGAACCCCTTGTGCTGAAAGTGGCGGAACATGCTAAAATCATGTTATTTTTGTTTTTAACTTAAAAGAGAAAAAAATTTCAACTAAACCGCCTTTATTTGTCAAATTTTCATTGGTTGCTAAATACTTTTTAGAAAAGTGCTGCCAATAATTTCAGAAACAATAATGACTTTAATTTTCAAAATGCCCCTTCTCCTTAGTTAAATATATAAAACATTTAAGTCCCGTACCGTAAATAATTTTATATATTTATCAAAACATTTAGGAAAATATGGAAAAATCCCAAAAATCTATTTTAATATGTTTTCTAACATGTAAAATTTTTGGAACCAAATAATTATTTATTTTTCCATAATTATAACCCAATAAATCAGTTTCTTCACTAGAAAATTAATATAAAATCCAACATAATTTAGAAAATTATGAAAATTGAAAACCATCTCTAAAATATCATTTTTGAGTTAAATTTAAATTTTCAAGGCATTTAGATGTCATATAATAGGGTTTTCATATCAAACATATGATAAAAACTTATATGAACATGTACAAATCATCAACAAGCATATATAAACTTTCTATCGTTCAAAACATGGCATAATCATGCAAAATCATTTTGGATTCACTTTAAAACTGAAAATTTATATGAAAATGGGATGTATTAACCATTTACCTTAGCTTTGTAATTAAAGATGTGAGATGTGATGTCCAACAAGTTGATTTACTTCTTCCTCTTCAAATCCTAGCATTATATTCCCTTGAGATAAAAAACGGTGGCCGGCCTTGATGTATTTTTTTTTTAGAAAAATGAAATGAACGTGTGTTTTCAATTCCTAAGGGTTTAGTGTATAAGTCCCTCCTATTTCCCATTTTGTCCTCCCATATTTCCTAACATTTGTATTCATGTTATCATATTTTGATTTACATATTCACATGGCACAACTACCCTTCATTATAATCAAATATCAATCTATTAATCATCACATTATTTTATTTTATCTAGCTAATTAAATATCCTAAATAATGTTATAAAAATATGAGGTATTACAGACTTCACTCTTTAAAGAATTTCGTCCCCGAAATTATGATAAGGTACAAAATCAATCAAAAGGCAAAACATATCATCAAACAGATCAGGATAAATGTCTCTAATCTTGCACTCCCCAAGTACAGTCTCTATCATCGTCACTCTACTAGATCTTTACTAATCTGATTGTCTTATTTCTCAACTTCTTCTCATCTCTCTCGACTATCCAGATAGGCTTCCTAACTATAGTCATGTCGGGTTCCACTACAAAGCCTCTAGCACTGTCGGTGCTATAGTAGTGTCTGGATCCTTAACACACTTTCTACGATGAGAAACATGGAATATATCATGGGCTCCTGCCAAACTATTATGTAACTCTATTCTATATGCGAATTTCCCGATCCTTGTAATAATACAAAAAGTTCCAATGAATCTCGATGCTAACTTCCCTAATTCTCCGAATCTGATCACACCCTTCATCGGTCAAACCTTAACGAATACATAGTCCCCAAAAGATAACTCCATATATTTCTTACTTCTATCCGCATAACTTTTCTGCCTAGACTGAGCTTCCTTCATCCTACCTTAGATCAACTTAATCTTTTCTACGGCTTCTTTCAGTAAATATGGACCAAGAACCAAGCTATCCTCGGTCTCCAACCAACATACGGAAAATTTGTATGGCTTTCCATACAAAGCTTCAAACAGTGTCATCCCAATACTAGCGTGATAACTATTGTTATATGAAAACTCAATTACATGCAGATGGTCTTTCCATGATCCCCCGCAATCAAGAACTCAAGCCCTTGACAAATCCTCTAAGTTTTTGTTAACTCTTTTCGTTTCCCATTGGTCTGTAGATGGTAAGTGGTAATCACTTTAAGCATGGTTCCTAAAGCTTCCTACAGACTCTTCCAGAACTCGCTAATAAACAAAAAATCTCTATCACTGACAATACTACTAGGGATTCCATGTAGTCTAACCACATTCTTCATGAGTAACTTCGCCAAAATAGGTGTCGTCCTAGTTGACTTTATCGGTATGAAATGGAAACACTTAGTCAATCTATATACAGTGACCCATATACTTTCATTTCCCCAACTAGATCTTGGCAACCCATCAATAAAGTCCATAGAAATTGAATCCCACTTGCACATTTGAATATCCAACGAATGAAGTAATCCACTTGGCTTCTGGTGTTCAGCCTTTGCATGTTGACAATTCAAGCACTACTTTACACACAAACCAATGTCCCGTTTCATACCTTCCTAGAAGATACTTCTCTTCATATCTTGATACATCTTTGTGCCTCCTGGATGGATAGTGGACTTCGAATGATGGCATTCATCAAAAATTTCTTTACTTACGCTCCCCACATTAAGAACACATAACCTTCCTTTCTTTCTCAACCACCCGTTTTGGTCAAGACTGAAATCCTTTAAGTCATCACTCTCCGTTCCTTCGCCTAACTTTCTGATCCATTCAGCAAAACTTGATCCTCCTCCTGTTTAGAAGCTATCTTTTCAATTATAACCGGTGGAACTTCTAAATAAGACATCGTAGTACTTTCTGCACTAAAACCTGCCTCGGATCTATACTTCACTCTACAAGCAGGCAATGCTTCCAAATCCTTCCACTCAAAAATCATCACCAATAATGCATTCTGGTGTTTCCTGCTAAGTGCATCTGCTACCTTATTACCTTTTCCCGATGTATACTCAATCCCAAAATCATAAGCAGTAATAAACTCTAACCATCTTTGACGTATTATGTTCAGTTCCTTCTAAGAGAACAAATATTTCAGCGACTTATGATCCATATAAAGTTCAAACCGCTCTGCCAAAAGGTAATGCCTTCACACCTTCAAAGCAAATATAACTGCAGCTAATTCCAAGTCATGGGTTGGATATCTAACTTTATGTGGTCTGAGCCGTCTAAAAGCATAAGCAATTACTTTACCTCTCTGCATCAACACAACACCTAATCCAGCTCCACAAGCATTGGTATAAACAACTAAATCTTGATTCTCCTCTGGAACCACCAACACCGGTGCATGGGTCAATAAGCATTTCAAGCTCTAGAATGCTTCCTCACACTTATCGATCCATATAAACTTCACACCCTTTCGCGTCAACTTAGTCATCGGTGTAGCTATTCATGAAAAATCCTTTATAAACCTTTGGTAATATCCGACCAATCCAATAAAGCTCCTTATCTCGGTCACTGTCTCGGGCCTCTTCCAATTATTCACTGCTTCAATCTTAGCTGGATCTACAAACAATCCTTTTTCTGAGACTAAATGACCAATGAACTTTACTTCCTTTTTCCAAAAATGGCATTTCAAAAACTTATCCTTCGGTTGATGCTCTCTTAATGTCTCAAGCACAACTCTAAGATGAACTTCATGCTCCTTCTCATCCTTACAATATATCATAATATCATCAATGAAAACCAACAAGAATCTATTTAAGTGTTCTTGGAAAATCTGGTTCATCAAATCCATAAAGAATGCCAGCGCATTAGTTAGTCCAAACGGCATAACTAACCATTTGTATGATCCATATCGAGTCCCAAACGTCGTTAAAGGAATACTGTCCTCCGCTACTATAAGTTGATGAAATCCCGTCGCCAAATCCAACTGAGGGAATACCTTGGCTTAACTTAACTGATCGAACAAATCATCAATTCTCGGCAGTGGATATCTATTCTTTATCGTCTTCTCATTCAGCTTACGATATTGGATACATAGCCTAAACGATACATCTGGCTTCTTAACCAATACCACGGCAGCTCTCCAAGGTAAACTACTCGATCGAATAAAACTCTTGCCTTCTAAATCCACCAAATGCACCTTCAATTCCTTCATTTCTTTAGGTGTCATTCTGCTTGGCGGCTTACTCACCGGTTCTATTCCAGACGTCAAATCTATCCAAAATTCAATGGCTCATTTCGGTGGTAATCCAACTACTGACTCAAAGACATTGGTGAATTCTCTAACCATGAAAATTCGATGCAACTCATCTTCTAACTCCACAACACCCAATAGAGTATCCACTTCGCGACTGGGATTTTCTACGGTATAAACTATCCGATCACTACGGTTAGGATGTCTAAGTGATATTTTCCTATCATGGAAAAATATTCTAGCATCATACTCTCTTAAGCAATCCATCCCAAGAATAATCCCGAACCCCACAAAGTCAAATACATGCAAACAACAAATAAATTATGACCTGGCAAATCAAATTCTAAATGGTCACAGCTCATCTTAAGTGTCACATATCCTCCTATCGGATTTGCAACCCTTAAGGAAGTAACTAAATATGAGGGTTATAGTTTAACCCTATCTACCAAACATTGAGAAATAAGAGAATGTGATGCACCGGTATCAAACAGAACGCTAACAGACATATGGTGAATCTGTAGCGATCCCCCCAAAACGGCCTTTCCCTTTCCTTGCACCACTGGCCTTGAAGCTGCGGGTTCCAGAGCATACACTTGGCCCTTTCCATCTCTCGCGGGCACGTTACATCTGTTCTTGTAATGGTCGATCTAATCACAATTAAAACATATGATCCCTTTCTTATGAGCAGCCTTCTTTCCTTTGCCTGTCCGACACTCATGGGCATAATGGTCTTTCTTGTCGCACTTATAGTAGGCCACCTCAGACTTTCCCTTCTTTGCAGCTCCTCCTTTCTGCGCATTCTTTTTATGGGAAAATTCTCTTTTCTGGCCTTATCCACTCTGAACCTCCTCTTTCTTCTTTTCCAAATAAGCTAATGCCTCTTCCTGCCTCAGCCCCATTTCTACAACTACATCACATGGATCCCTTATGTGCGGTAAGGTAGCTCTTGCCAACTCCAGCTTGAAACCCCTAATAAACTTCTCGTTTTCCTTTCATGCTGTATCAACGGTGGTATACCCATGTCAGGTTAACTCTTCAAATCTTCCAGCATATTCTATAACAGACATCTCCCCTTGTTCCAGTTCAACAAAATTCATAACCAACACAGATTAAGCCATTACCGACATAAACCTCTCTTGAAACCTCCTCCTAAACTCCGCCCAAGTCATTGTCTCCTCATCTACTCAAGTAGTAACAGTATTCCACCAATACAGAGCAGCTCCTTGAAGCTGTCTTGAAGCAAGTCTCCTTTTCTGCTCGTCATTGAGTCTTAAGTCAACAAAAATCCTTTCACAATGTAGCAGCCAATTTTCTATTTCAATTGCATCCTAAGTTTTAATGAACGACTTTCCTCCAAGCTTAGTGTAGTCTCTGCTCAAGTTAACATAGTGGTTGATTATCAGAGCTTTTTGAACTCCTAT
The DNA here is from genome assembly GCA_030765085.1 of Allium cepa. Taxonomy (NCBI): domain Eukaryota; kingdom Viridiplantae; phylum Streptophyta; class Magnoliopsida; order Asparagales; family Amaryllidaceae; genus Allium; species Allium cepa. Next base: position 22,951,409 of record CM060938.1, on the reverse strand, counting down.
TCCAGCAGCATTCCCTCCAACAAATCCAGTTGCAATTCCAGCTTGCATCATGTTTACGAAAAACTGATACATGGTTCCCATATCCACTTGGGGAACCCTAGCACCAAAATTTTCAGCTTGAGCCTGACCTGGACCTCTTCTAGCATTTGGTCGGGCATTTCCATTTATGGTGGTGCTCTCTCCTCCAAGATTAGCTCTGCCACTTCTTCCGTCCATATCTGTATTCAACCCTTATGAGTTACAGATGAATAGCCTAACAAAGATAGGAGTCTAGAGATATAGTGCACACTATATATAGCAAATACAAGTGCGCTACTATAGCATTATCCCATACCTCGATCTTAACTCTAATTCCTTGGGACTATGTTTTCAAAAATCATTTTAATTAAAGTATTTCATAAACCATGCTTTGATACCAAGCTATAACATCCAATCTCAAAAGGCCCAAAAATAAGCGCTATAAACGTTGTAGTCATCTATAGTATTAGTTTCCAGCAACTAAATATGGTTATGTTAATGGTATCTATAATATCAGATGCATTTAAATATGAAACAAATCACTGATTTCAAAACAACATTTTCTTTACATTCAAAACAGATGTTCCATATTCATTTTACACAATCCCAATACATTCCTAGGCAATGACAAAATATAATTATTCCAATATATGCCAAGAGCGGTATATAAAGATACTTCTTTGGATGATCAGAGTTATATAGTCATAATTGACTTAATACATTCACAGCTGAAATAACAACAACCAAACAACGAAATGCAACTCCTATATGCTATTCGTTAGCCTTTTGCTTTCGGTAGCCTAGTCATCCTTCTAAAAAGCTAAAAAACCTTAATCCCTCAGCCTACTCAAATCAATTTTTGAGCATCCGAGAGTTAAAGGGGAAAGATAAACTTCGAGTCGGACATAAAGTCTGGTGTGAATAATATTAAACATCCCGATAAATTAATGTTAAGTGAGACCACACCGCTTAACAGAATGGATTTTCGCTCGCTAACATCCTTTAAAACATATCTTTTGGAAAACTTTTTCCTCCAATCTAAACTGGTTAAATACTGTAAAGCATCATTATGTAGACATATAAAAATATCAGGTAAAATAAATAAACTATCTGTTCAAACTCATAAGTTTGGCTAACCTTTAACCTTTGGCTAACTCGGGCCTACCAGAAAATATACATAGAATTAATCTAACAACTGTTAGACACTCCTCCTATGGACGTTCATCCCTTACCTATTTGTTAAATACTTCTTTTCTAGATGGTCTGTCCTAACTTAATCTTCTCTCGGGTTACTTAATCTTAATGGTTTTACGGGCTCACCAATAACCAATCTATATACAAACATATGTTTCCTTCTATGTGTACTCATAATTTTAGTCTTACATGTGACAAAGCCCTGGTATCTAACATCTAAGTCATTTCACTTAGGGATTTCTTCCTATAATTTTCCTTGAAAACCTTTTGAGAATGATTTAAAACCTTTCGATCAAATGCATATAAGGATAAAACTAAATCTTTATGTTTTGCTCAAAAACACCTTTCCATGTTATACATATATATACTTTTCATAAACCCTAGTTGATGAAAACAATTAAACACTTGAAAGTACCTCTTTCGATCCCATTGAAAGTTCCCCTTTCTCGACCTTTGAAAGCAACTCTTTCGAAACCAAGTAAAAACCCATTTCTTTATCTAGGCCAAAAGGCCAAAGCTTCCCTTTTGAAACCATAAATAAAACATTTTGAAACCTTTGAAATTCTTCCTTTCGAATGTAATAAAACCTTCTTAAAACACTATAAAACATTGCATTAGAAAACTTCCATTTCAACCCTTTCGAAACCATCAGAAAATACCACCTTTTGACTCCTCCGAAACCCTTTAGGGAACCAACCCCTTCGAAACCATTTTAAAAACCTTTCGAAAGCTCTTTGGGTTCAATTTAGAAAATGTGGTAAAACACCTTTCAAACCATATAATTCATCTCTTTCAAAACCTTTGGGTTATACTTCGAACAGAATAAAAAGGGTCAAGTAATAGATCTAAGTCGAAACCTTCTTTTTGAAACCTATTCCTAAGTAAAGAAGCAATGGCGTTGAAACATTCCCTTTGAAAGCATGGGAGAAGTGGCTGATTTTTAAAAGTAAAGTATACTTTACGAAACCATTGACTTCGAAAGGTCGAAGGTGGCAACTAGGGGTTTCGCCCCCTTCGAAAGCTTTATTAAAATAAAAGAATGCAATAAAGTCAAAACCATACCTTTGAAAAAATTTGACCTAGCCCAAAGCAACTAGGTCGAAACCTATCTCTTTTGAAAGCAAAGCAGACGCTACCTTTGGTTTTAAAACAAACATACTCCAACCCCTTCAGAACCTATGGTTTCGACCAAGTACCCCTTTACCTTTGTCCAATACACTACGTACCAAGTAGCTGGATACCATGCACTTTGGTTTCGAAACCATTGGTGGCAAAAGGTTTGGGTTGGAACCCCTTATGCCGAAAGTGGCGGAACATGCTAAAATCATGCTATTTTTGTTTTTAACTTAAAAGAGAAAACTTTTCGACTAACCTACCTTTATTTGTCAAATTTTCATTGGTTGCTAAATATTTTCAGAAAAGTGCTGCCAATAATTTCAGAAATAATAATGATTTTATTTTGCAACATGCCCTTTCTCCTTAATTAAATATATAAAATATTTAAGTCCCGTACCTTAGATAATTTTAGGTATTCATCAAAACACTTAGGAAAAATCCGAAAAAATCCTAGAAAATCTATTTTAATATGTTTTCTAATATATAAAAATTTCAGACCGAAATAACTATTTATTTTTCCGTAAATAATTTATAACCTAATAAATCATTTTCTTCACTAGAAAATTAATATAAAAACCACCATAATTCAAAAAATTATAAAAATTGAAATCCATCTCTAAAACATCATTTTTGATCTACCTTTAACTTTTCAAGGCATTTGGATATAATTTAATAGGTTTTCATATCAAATATATCATAAAAAATTACATGAACATGTATAAATCGCAAACAAACATATATAAACTTTCAATCATTCAAAATATAGCATAATCTTGCAAATTCATTTCGGATTCACTTTAAAACCGAAAACTTAAAAAATCGGTTGCAGTAATCAATCACCTTAGCTTTGTCATTAAAGATGTGAGATTTGATGTTGAATAATTTGATTTACTTTTTCCTCTTGAATACTAGCTTTATCTTCCCATAAGATTAAAAATGGTGGCTGGTGTTTGCGCCAAAATTGGTCACAAACCCCAAGTATCATGAAATCACCAATATATGAATATAAATCAACAATATTCGAGCACAAGTCACAGATCTAAGCAAATAGCAAACAACAATCAAGAAATAACGAACAGAAACACAAGATTTATAGTGGTTCGGCTATCTCCGGCCTACGTCCACTTCGAAAAGTAATCCTTTATTGATTTTCCTTGCTGGTTACAGATGATTACAGCGATTACAACGAAGGAATTTGAGTACAACAGTGATAATGAGGTGTAAAATTGAATCCGGCAGAGACTGGACGTTGAATAGCCAAAAGATCCCTTTTCTGTAGGTTCCAATGGGGAAATTTATAGGTGTAGGAGGTTCATATCGCACTCAAACTTCGAAAGACTTCTTCTGGCATGTGAGTGGGCCCACGTGATCGATCCCGGAAAGTTTCGACTCGATCCGTGATCGATACAAACCAATTTTGTATCGATCAAAAAATGATCCAACCGAGCTGAAATTTGGCAGGAATGTTCTTTAGCTTGTACGTAAGCTCCTGTGAAAATTTCGTTGCATTTGGACCTGTGTTTAGGAGATATGATCGATACGAGCTGGGCTTTCTCGCATGGAACGTTTTCGCATCGATGCCTTCACATCCATCTTTTTCGCATCGATCTAAGGCACGTGCCTATCTGTTGACGTGGCGCTACTTCCTAGCCTGATCATAACTTCATGCCATTTGAATGTTTCTTCCCTTGAATCGTGCTCGCATCCACACTTCACGTTCGTTCGTGTCCATAATTTTGCTTTGCGTTCGTACCCAACTGCTTGCATCGTACCATTCTTCGTATCGATTCTAGGAGTGTGTTTCGTATCGATCTATCCGATTGATACGAAATAATAAATATGGGAGGCATTATCGATCGATACGAAAACGCACGAAGGGCCAATCAGATGGATACGAAGACTAGCCCTTAGGATAGACACGAACGATGCCTTACTTGATGGATACGAGTGAAGCTTTACCTGATGGATATGAAGACGTTGATACAAAGCGCGCCGCTTGTCTCCATCCTGATCGATTCGTACAAATCATCACGCTCTTGCCTATCCATTTTGGGTCCACTACCATCGAGTTGAAATCCTTCCGGTCTTCCTATCTGATCGATACGAACACCCATGTGGATCGATACGAACTACATCGGTTCGAACCAATGACGATCGATACGAAATGTATCGATAAATTAAGAACCACCTTTCACATACTTTGACCATTCCATATCTCGAGCATACAAACTTCGATTGACCCGAAATTTGAAATGTAGCCTCCCTTAGTCCTGTTCATCATTCCCAATCGATTCCGTCTTGATCAAAGTACGACCAAATTTTAACGACATCGATCGCAGCCTCATTTCCAATCGATCTCCAATCCTGATATCCATACTTTCTCGCCAATTTGTTGATATTCCAGCCTAGACCAAAAGGTGGGATAACATTTGCCCTCCAAAACATGCCTTGTGATAAGAAGGTGTGTTTTGAATAACTTCGAATCTGATATCCAAAGTCCATAGCCAATTCCATGTCCATCTGAACTCGATAACCGACTTTTAATCCATCCTTATCCAATAACCAAAACCGAATCCTGGACCTCTCTGGGTCGATATCCAAATCTGTAACCTCTCCGGGTTCTTGCCAAGCGCAATCTACACCCGACGGCCTCGGTCCAGTGTCCTTGGACGTTGATTAACCTCTCCGGGTTATTGCCAAGCACAATCCACACTTAATGGCCGTGGTCCAGTATCCCTGGACGTTGAGTAATGTCATGGCTTAAGTCCTAAGCCGAATCCTAGTCACTTCGTACCCTTGTCGGGTATAATCCATACTCAATGACCTGAAAATAACAATTAATATTACAGGGCCTAAGTCCAAGGCCGAATCCTAGTCACTCCAGACCCTTGCCGAGCATAGTCCATACACAACGACCTGAGTAAGCTGACTTACCACTTTCGGGAAAAGCGACTCACCCCTTGCCAGGTATAATCCATACCCAACGACCGTTTACCAAAAACCAGACAAAAATCCAATCAAAATCCAATCCAAATCCAAATCAAATCAGAAAATCAGAAATCCGAACCATCATCCAAAACAGAAAACAATCATCCAAACGAGAATCCAAGCCATAAAGTAAACAAAACTAGGAGTTCAAACCAAACTCCAAAACCAAACCAGAAAAAACGAGTATCCAACCCACAAATGGAAAACAGATTTCACAAACCATAGCATCGTGGTCTACCACCATTCAGAGCATGCCTAGGGGTCATCCCCGTCTCCGTACTTGTGTAAATGATTTTTCCATTTTCTAGCGGCTCGCTACTTATTTCATAACATCCTAGTCAATTGATAACCAATCGACCATCATCCCTGTGCCTCACACCATCATGGTTTGAGGTGTTGTTCTTGCTCCACCGCTGCGTTACGACCCCAACATACTGCCTCAATTGTCCATTCCTCACATTCTCCTTAATTATGTCCTTTAAGTGCCTGCAGCTATTGGTATCATGTCAATCCAAATCATGGAAGAGACAGTGCCTTCCCGATGCCCTTTCACGTTCAGAGGATTATCTCCTAGCTGGCCTTCGATAAGGAAGGCAATTCCGGGTTTCCATGTATATCTGCTCCAATATTTCGTTTAATCCTGTGTATGTGGAAAACTTTGGATCCTTCCATCGTTTCTTGGCCTTTTCCGAATCGTCATTAAACTTCCTTTTTCTCTTTCCTTTATCTCTATCCAAGCCTCCACTGGATGGTCCTCCACCCTCAGTCGCATGCACCTCCTTTAACTTTAAATCTATGCACGCATCTTCTTTCCAAAGGAATCTTTCAGCTTCGTGAAAGAATTCCCCATGATCCAGTGGTGGGTCTCGTATCAAAGATACTTTGAAATCTGAATCCTCTTTGACTCCTGAAACCACTGCCTTTAGAACCATTGATGGATCCGGCCGATCCACCGAAGCAACCGCCGCATTGAACCGAGTTAGAAAAGCTCCAAGTTATTCATCCATCCTTTGCTTGATTGACGTTAGTGTCATCATGTTCTTTGGCCTTTTGATGTGAACCCAAAATTGCCCCAAAAACCTGTCCACCAACTCCGCCCACGTTCTGATGGATCCTTCTTCCAGCTGCCTGAACCACATCGCTGCTATATCGGTCAAGTATAAAGGGAAACACCAGGCCATAACTTCCTCCGATTCCCCCAGCACTTCCATGTGTCTGGTGTATCTCATCAGATGATCTGTTGGATCAGCCTTGCCATTATATACCTCCATGTTAGGTAGCTTGAACTCAGGTGGATTTCGAGCTATCCTAATTTTACGAGTAAACGGACTCTTGTTCACTCCTTCCAAATCTCTATTGGCCAAACCTCCACGCATAGTTCTCCTAATGATTTCATCTAATCTAGTATTGTCCGTCAAAGGTTGCCCACTGAGTCCTCTAGAGAATTCTGGTACGTATTCTTCGTGTGGCTCATTAACGTTAGTGTTCGCTCTAGCCTATTGAGCTCCATCCAAAGGTCTTCCAGTGTCAGATCCTACGGGATTGGCCCCAAGCCCTTGTTGATTGCCTTCTGGCTCTGTATTCTGTCCTCCATTGGGTTCCGCCACCCTAGCTCCTTGTTTCATATTCGCAATAGATATAGTCGGTCCTAAGTTCCGTGTTCCTACAGCTCTTATCTGTTCAAAGAAAGTCTACATCATATCCTATTGACTCTTCAACAATCTCTCATGCAATGAATTTTCCATAGCTTCCATCTCGTCCCTGGTAATGTAGATAGAAGCTTGTCCTTCTCCAGCTCTAGAGGATGCCTCTTGACTTCCTCCTTGTTGGCTTCTCTCAGCTCTTTGTCTTCTACTCGTTTGTCGAGTCATTGTCTCTAAATCTTCAAACTTTTAAATCTGAACTTCAAATCCGGTGTAGCGGGTGCTAATTCTTCTAAGTGAAAGCACCAAAGTGTTTGCGCCAAAATTGATCACAAACACTAAGTATCGTGCAAGCACCAATATATGAATATAAATCAACAGTATTCGAGCACAAGTCACAGATCTAAGCAAATAGCAAACAACAATCCAGAAATAACGAATAGAAACACAAGATTTATAGTGGTTCCGCTATGTCCGGCCTACGTCCACTTCGAAAAGTAATCCTTTATTGATTTTCCTTGCTGGTTACAGATGATTACAGTGAATACAATGAAGGAATTCAAGTACAACAATGATGGTAAGGTGTAGAATTGAATCCGGCGGAGACTGGACATTGATTAGCCAAAAGATCCCTTTTCTGTAGGTTCCAGGGGGCTATTTATAGGTGTATGGGGCTGATATCGCGCTCAAACTTCGAGAGATTCCTTCTAGCACATGAGTGGGCCCACGTGATCGATCTTGGAAAGTTTCGACTCGATCCGTGATTGATACGAAACAGTTTCCTATCGATCAAAAAATGATCCAGCCGAGCTGAAATTTGGAAGGAATGTTCTTTAGCTTGCACATAAGCTCCTATGAAAATTTCATTGCATTTGGACCTTTGGTTTAGGAGATATGATCGATACGAACTGGGCTTTCTCGCATGGAATGTTTTCGCATCGATGCCTTCACATCCATCTCCTTCACATCGATCTAAGGCACGTGCCTATCTGCTGACGTGGCGCTACTTCCTAGGCCTGATCCTAACTTCATGCCGAGTTGAATGTTTCTTCCCTTGAATCGTGCTCGCATCCACACTTCGCGTGCGTTCGTGTCCATAATTTTACTTTGCGTTCGTACCCAGCTACTTGCATCATACCATTCTTCGTATCTATTCCAGGAGTGTGTTTCGTATCGATTTATCTGATCGATACGAAATAATGATATGGGAGGCATTATCGATCGATATGAAAACACATGAAGGGCCAATCAGATGGATACGAAGACTAAACCTTAGGATGGACACGGACGAAGCCTTACCTGATGGATACGAGTGAAGCCTTACCTGATGGATACGAAGATGTTGATACGAAGCATGCCACTTGTCTCCATCCTGATCGATTCGAACAAACCATCGCACTCTTGCCTATCCATTTTGGGTCCACTTCCATTGAATCGAAATCTTTCCGGTCTTCCTATGTGATCGATACGAACACGTTTTTCATATCCATGTGGATCGATACGAACTACATCGGTTCGAACCAATGACGATCGATATGAAATGTATCGATACGAACCACCTTTTGCATACTTTGACCCATCCATATCTCGAGCATACGAACTCCGATTGACCTGAAATTTTAAATGTAGACTCCCTTAGTCCTGTTCATCATTCCCAATCGATTCCGTCTTGATCAGAGTACGACCAAATTTTAACGACATCGATCACAGCCTCATTTCCAATCGATCTCCAATCCTAATATCTATCATTTCTCGCCAATTTGTTGATATCCTAGCCTTGACCAAAAGGTGGGATAACAGCCGGTCTTGAAGTATTTTGTTCGAGAAAAATGAAATGAATGTGTGTTTTCAATTCCTAAGGGTTTAGGGTATAAGTCCCGCCTATTTCCCATTTTCCCTCCCTTATTTCCTAACACTTGTATTCATGTTACCTCATTTTGATTTACATATAAACATGGCACGGCTACCCTTCATTACAATCAAATCTCAAACTGAACAAACGGAAGTTTCTAGCTCGTCAGCCAATCTTTTTCTGATGTTCCTGTCCTTTCGACGGAAGATGTAAGTCCTGCGCCTGATGCGGCAGAAGGCACTGTACTCTTAGATAACCCGACAGAATCTCAAGCCTCCAGAATTGGTGAGGCCTTCCTTCAGAGACTGTGTTCTTGACATGGAATTCCATTCGAAGACGTCCTGGCTCCTTCAATAAATGACAGGGCTCACTCTCCCCCGGATGGGTGCATGACATGTAACAAATTCATGTGCTGGATCGGATGCGTGTCGCCCTTCAATTCTTTTATTTGGGAAATGTTAAGATATCTTGGAATTTCCCCTACTCAACTTCACTCGAACAGCTATGCCTTTCTCCATGATTTTTTTTACTATTCATGAGAGTTCTATTTCGTCTGCTAACTCCTGAGGACATAAAATTCATTTATAACTTTAAGTGACGATCAGGGAGTCCTTTCTATGTTTTTTTCTCGAGACTTCACCCAGCCGTCAAGTCTTAACTGGTGCTTGGAACAAACTTGCCCTTTCCAAACATGAATGGTTCTACATTCGATGTCCGCCTATCTTTTCAAGGCAATGGTTGAAAGGACGCAAGTGTCATCTACGTTTTGTTTTCAAATTCTCTAATTAGAATCATATTCTAGAGCAATTAACATTCTAAACATCGACAGGCGTCCGCCCATTTTTGGGCTACTGGAAGAAGGTCACAACATTAGGCTTCATAGAAGTGCTGCTTTACCAAGAAGCGATGTCAAACAAGAAAGGGATATTAATAACCCTATCGTGCCCCCAAACGAGGGGACTCATGATGGTGTCGAAGAAGGCAAAATTAGGGGTACCCAGATCAATGAGCTTGGTAACACTGATGCAGGCCCAGGCAAGGAGCCTATGGTCGAACCATCATAGGGCACGCAACCCTACACACTCATTAGGAGAAGGAAGAAGCTTGCATATAAGCTTCATCAGAGAAAAACTGCTAAGGATCTAGAGTTCGTCATCACTTCAGTCGATGAAGAGTTGTCTACCCAACATTTAGAAAGATCGATGAAGGGTTTTAAAATCTCCAAATTCATGATGATATTTTAACTTATGACTTTCCTAACATCAACATCGATGGGCTCAATTATCCTACCAGAAGTGGTGACGGCATTCTCCCTATCGGCAAAGGGGAGAAACCTCCCATGAGAAAGGTTGCAGCAACCGGTCCATTTTGAGGGACACTAGGACACTCACAATCATGTGCACTTCACCACACAATTTCCATTTATCTTTTGTGCAATAGTTACTTATACTCCGGTATATTGGTTTTTTGCAAGTTCGATGTCTCAATCCTGAGCTTTTAGTCGCTTAAGGAGCTCCTCAATGCAATATGGATCCAGATGTTATTCGGAATGGAGTAGGCGTGGAGAGAGGGATGATGACCGAAAAAGATGTCGTCGCTCAAGGGAATCTTCATCTTCAAAATATAAATTCCAACCTTGGTCATCCCATCAAGAAGTTCAAACTAATCTTCCTATATATAGTGGCGATCAGTCCTCTTTTCATGGTCCTCCATCTCCTATATCACCCGAGCAATATTGTAGTTCATGTAGCTCTAAGAAGTCCCATGAATGCAGGTTGAGCAAAAGTCTAATCGTTGCTTCTGATCCATTTTTCCAACCGTTATTCCTAAAGCTTCCATAATAGAGAAATTGGCCAAGCATACAGTCATTTTTCCAAAGATTTGTTTTGATGGCCTTAATTTCCTCCCCTCTGTCCATACAATCCAGAGACTGTCAATGCAAGCTCTCTCGCATGTGTCAACAATGTTTTCATGCAACATGAATCATTCCGGCACTTAGCAGAAAATCTCCGAGGTATCTATTGAGCTACAACATGAGGTATATCCTCTCAAGCTAGAGGCGATCCGTAATAAAGATATAACTACGCACCAAGATAATGGTATCTTGGAGTTGATGAAAAAACTAACCGAAGTAGAAAAAAGTTCCAAGGAAATAATCTGAGGCAATGAGTCGTCTGGAAGCTGCTCATGAAAAGGAACTTGACGCGACCCTCGATCGTAGCGGTGCACTTGGCTTAGAAAAAGATGCCTTACAAAAGGAGAAAAATATCTTGTCCCATCTCCTTGAGGAGCTTGAAGAGCTTCTTAAGAAAGAGATGGAAGAGAAGATCGAAGCTTAAGAAGAATTGTAGACATATTGCGAAGAAGCCATTGAGGCTCGGACTTTAAAGATTAAACTTAATTTGCAACTTGCTCAAATTGATGTCCTCAAAAAAGAGGTGAAGGAAGTGGGCCGCAATACGATGAGAGAACAAATCGAAGCCTGTCAGAATGAAATCAAGGACATGTTCGATCCCCTGAGCATCGAGTAAAATGATAAAATCCTTCTCCACGGTGATCTGAGCTTTCTTGTTGAGGGTTATCTTGAGTCGCTCCACGAGGCATGGGAGTATATTGTTGAAAAGTAAAGGAGAGACCTTGGCGAAGCGGATCTAGATGAAGAGAATTTTGTGTTGGAGATCCTTCGTGGAAATGAACCCCTAGACCTTGCTACCACGAGACTTCGATACTTTGATGTTCTAACAACTTTCGACAAAGGGAAAAATATTGCTAAATCATCGGAGTCTGATCCTAAAGGGCCACTTTCTTTTCAAGCAACCAGAGCATCAGTTTCTTTCGGCCTGAGACAAGATCGAAGCTATGATCTGGACAAACCCGGTTGTCAATCTAAAGTGCCGACCCCTATTCTGGATGGGGGACACCACCGAAAGTCAACCGAACGCAGGTATTCTGCTCTATCTACCACTTTTCAATAGATTTCTTTCTTCATGTCAAATAGCCCTAGGCTTATTTTCTTGTTTCCATGAATCTATAGGTCTTTCGAGTCCCCACCAAACTCCAAGAAGTGGTGCTGCCATGGAGAAACTATCAACATCAACTGAGATATAGGTGGCCACCGATGCTCTAGGGCTCAGATGTTCAAGTCATTGAAGAACTCGATGACGATAAGCTTGAAGATTCGCTACTGCTAGACAAATTTGATGATGTTGAGATCACCGATGCCACTAAACACGTTGATGAGCTCAGCTTAGAGGATTGCATTGTGGAGGAGTTGCAGAAGAAACAATCCAAGTCTAAACCCGTTGTTGTGGATATTGACGATCCAAATCTCATCCTGTTACAAGTCATCCCACTTGTCGGGTCGATTTTCGAAAAACTCCATCCTACTTTTGAAAGCTCCTTTGCCAAAGGTGGAAAAGGATCAAGGAAACGGATAGGTGAAAGCTCAGGTGGCACCACTCCTAAAAAATCCAAAAAGGAGAGAAGACAAAAGAAGTAGCCCTCGTTTCGGCTCTGTTTGCAAAAAACTTATATAACTGTTTTTATTTTTGTTGTCCGTGATTATAAGGGTATGGCCCCCATTTTTTGAATAAACTTGTATCATAATTTTGAAGTTTATTATGTGAATAGTTTTTTTGTTTTCTGTTGAACCTTGTGTGAATTTTTATCTAAGTAGTTGAGCTATTACCTTCCATTCAACGTACTTGTAATTCATTGCTCATTGCTTTGGATGATAATCTGTTAATTCTATCCCAAGGCCTCCATGTAATCGTGGCCCTGAGTCGTACCAAAACAGGGGTTTGAGCCCTTATGTTATGCTGTCAGATTCGGCAGTTTGAGGGTATACACTCCTGCTCCTAGTTTCGGGTTAGCGGAGTTAGAAGGTGGATGATCAAACTCCATCCTTTGTGGGTTTATACTACTCCTTTCGATTTCAGGCCGGGGTTCATAGAATAGTGAATGGTTAAGAAGCACTCATCTATTTGTTTATGCTCGTATCCACACTTTGGGGATAACAGTTGGTTAGCGGGTGGTCGATTCACACCCAGTTTATGTTTATACTCCAGTCCACAATCTAGGGACTTAGAGTTAGTTCGCAGGTGGTCAATTCACACCCAATTTATGTTTATACTCCAGCCCACAGTCTGGGGATTTAGAGTTAGTTTGCGGATAGTCGATTCACATGCGATTTATGTTTATACCCCAGTCCACACTTTGGGGCCTTAGAGTTATTTCATAAAATATTGGATCTTACTTTCCTTAATTAATTGATTTGTCCCTAAGGTTAAGGGTTTGATTTAGTGAGAGATCGGTTGTGTAACGATCGCTTTTGATTTATCTTAGTTCCATCACTTGGTAAGATTTATTTGATCATTGAATGGTCGAGTCACATCCATTCCTCGTTATGTATTCCATGCATTGGGTTATGAATGAAAGTTATCAACTGAATGTTCGTACCACGCTCATCTTGTTTAATTCAATCAGGAACTAGTGTAATTGGTTAGTTCCAAACTCTGGGAACCTGTTTAGACATACCGTCATCAGTCAATTTCATAATGTAACTAATGAGTGATGCTACAACAAATATAGATATAAAGGAAGTTCAAAACTTTATTTTCTAAATGGAAGGAAATGACATAATTTGTCATATTACATATTCAGAAACTCAAATGCTAAAGCAAATTATGAAAATAAATACAACTGAATGAAAAAGAAACAAACTAAGTGAAATAGCATCGTAAATGCTCGCCATTCCATCCCCTTGGAAGTGTGTTGCCATCAACAGTCACTAGCTTGAAAGTTCTCTCTCCAAGCCTCTGCTCAATGACATACGGTCCTTCCTGGCTTGGATTCATATGCAATGGGGTAGGAAAAACCCGTTTCACGACTAGATCGCCGATTTCAAAGGTTCTAGGTCAGACTTTAGTGTTGTGGTATCTGGCGACTCGGAGTCGATGTGTAGCTGCCCTCAAATCTGCTCCCTCACGCTTCTCGTCTATAAAGTCTGAAGATTCCAAGAGTAGACCTTTAATTTTTCTGGGATCATAGCAAGCCACTCGATGGTAAGGAACTTCGATCTCAAAAGAAATTACAGCTTCAGAACTATGAGCGAGGGTGAATGGAGTATGGCCGGTTGCGAACTTCTGGGCAATCCTATAGTCCCATAGTGTTATTGGGAGTTCATCCACCCACTTTCCTCTAGATTTTCCAAACACTTCTTCAGAATGGATTTTATGACTTTGTTCACAGCTTCAATTTGCCCATTTTCTTGAGGGTGAGCTACTGTCGCAAATCTTTTTCCAATACGTTGTTGATGGCAGAAGTCTTCGAACTTAGTACTATCGAATTGAGTCCCGTTGTCGGTTATAATAGTTTGTGGAAGACCAAAACAACATATGATTTTTCAAATAATGAAGTTGATTACTTTCTTCGTTGTGATCATAGCTAATGGTTCTGTTTCGACCGATTTGTTGAAGTAATCAACTGCGACAATGGCATACTTCACACCAACTTTAGAGATCAATAAAGAACTAATAATTTCTTTGCCCCGTATGGCAAACGGCTATGGGCTGACTATTTGTGTTATTTCCGTAGACGGAGCTTCCAGGACTTTTGTATATATCTGGCACTTGTTGCATCGCCTTACATAACCAGCAACGCGTTAATTGATGGTTGGCCAATAATACCCATAACATAGTTTTTTGTTTCCTAGAGTGTACCCCATAGTGTAATCGCAACATTCTCCTTCATGAACATCTTTTAGGACTCGTTTTATCTCATCATGAGAAATACACCGAAGCAGGGGAACGGAAAAACCCTTTCTATACATAATACTTTCCTGCATGATATATCGTGAAGCTTTACAAAGGACTTGTTGTTTTTCTTTATTTGTTCAGGAAGGACTCTCTATAGCAAATAGTTTTTAACTGGAGTCATCCACGATTTCTTCTCAGGCTATACACGGGGCATTTAATACATTGATTGGAACCAAGCCCATTTGTTGTGCGTCTCTGATGCTAGCAAACTTTACAGTGAGTCTACCACTCTGTTTTGATCCCGAGGAATGTGCGTAATGTCGTAATACTCAAAATCAGTCAGCAACTCTTGGACTTAGGTAAGGTATGGAGCAATCCGTTTCCCTTTAGCTTGGTAACCTTCCCTGACTTGGTATACTACTCATTATGAATCGCAAAATATTTCAAGAGACTTTATTCCTAGTTCTCTGGCGAGTTTAAGTCCAGCAATCGAAGCCTTATACTCGGTTTCGTTGTTTGTTGCAGGGAAATCAAGCTTTAAAGCATAGAAAATTGATCGATCTTAAGAAGTTACAAGCATTATCCCAACTCCAGAACAATGATCATTGGATGCTTTATCTGTATACAACTTCCACCGTATGGTAGGGGTTTCGCTGCTCTTCGGGAAATCATCTTGTACAGTAAATTTTGCTATAAAGTCTACCAGTTCCTAACCCTGGATAGCCCTCCTGGGAAGATAAGTGATGTCGAATTGGCTAAGCTTGATATTCTACTTGAATAACCTTCCAAATGTCTTGGGTTTCCATAGGACCTGTCAAAGCGGCTGGTCGGTGTAGACGTCGATAGGGTGCACTTGGAAGTAAGGGCGGAGATTTTGTGATGCAGTCAGCAAACAATATGCTAATTTCTCTATCTTCGGATGGTTCCTTTAAGTTTCTGTCAATCGCTTGCTAACATAATAGACTGGTCCCTGGATTTGATTTTCCTCGTGAAGAAACGCGACACTTATAGCATATACTGACATAGCTAAGTACATATATAAATCTTCACGATCCACTAGCTTTGATAAAATTGGGGATTTCTCTAAATGGTTCACCAAAGCTTGGAAAGCGTCTTTACAATCCTATGTCTACTCAAAATTCCTTTTTCCTCTCCTAATCAAGTCAAAGAAAGGAATGCATTTATTGGTTGCTCTGGAAATTAATCAGCTTAAGGTAACACCCTTCCCGTTCAGGCTTTGTACTTGTTTGATAGATTTGGTGCTTAGATATTGCGAATAGCTTGGATCTTCTTGGGATTAACTTCGACTCTGCAAGCACTAAGGACGAAACCCAAGAATTTTCCTGATGCAATGCTAAAGGAATATTTCAGAGGATTAATCTTCATTTTGTAATGTCGAAGAATGTTGAACATTTCGGGTAAGTCTCTAATGTGGTCGCTAGATTATCGTAACTATACAAGCATATAACCACATATACCTCCATCATTTTTCCAATCTGATCTTTAAACATTCTATTACCTAGGCACTGGTAGGTCACTCGTGCATTCTTTACTCCAAATGGCATCACCACATAGCAATATAATCCAACGTTGGTAATGAAGCTGGTGTGCTCTTGATCGGGAAGGTGCATCGGGATCTGGTTATATCCTGAGTATGCATCCATGAAAGATAGAAATTCATGTTCTATGGTCGAATCTACCAGCTGGTCGATCCTTGGAAGAGAAACTTTTTTTAAGCATGCCTTGTTCAAGTTCAAGTAATCAACATACGTCTGCCATATCCCATTCTCCTTTCTCACGAGTACTGGATTAGATACCTACTTAGGGTAGAGGGCGTCGTGAATAAACCCATTGTCTTTGAGTCTATCCAACTCCTCTTTAAGAGGGCTAGATCTCTATGGATTCATGCCATGTCTTTTTTGTTTCACTGGGACATGCCTCGGGTCGATATTCAATGCATGGCTCGGAATGGCCGGCTAGATCCCACACATGTCAAAGTGAGTCCAAGCAAACACGTTGAGATTTTCTCGAAGAAATCCATCAAGTTCTTTCACCACTGGGGGGCTGAGCTATGATCCGATCTTTAGGACCCATGAAGGGTCATCCTGACTGACTATGATGCCAATCATCAGGTCAGCTAGTGCAACCTTGGTCTCTTTGGTCTCCTCCTCGTCATCTCTCGAATCTATATCTCTATAGAGCTGACTATGGGGCCCAAGCCAAGGCTTAGGCGTTAGTTATCAATCTTTAGTGGCTTGGATGCAGACTGACTTGTCCATACCCTTACCTTTCTTTTTCCATTATGCATCCCTCAATCCAGTTATGTAAAAAGCATGTCCAACTGCCTGATCACCATGAATAACTCCGATGCCATTATCTGTTGGGAATTTCAAAGTTAAGCACCATGAGGCAAGAGCTTCCCGGAACTCAGCTAGGGTTGGTCGACCCAGAAAATAATTATTAGAGAGTCAACATCCAAAACAACAAAAGGCGGAATCTACACTCTCCTACAGTCACCTTCTCCCCACTCTATAAGTAATTCAACATAACCAACAGTTTCACTTGCAACACTGTTGAAATCATGAATATGGGCTTCAAACGGTTTCAAGTCCTGGATTCCATCCTCATCCGATCATAAGTTTTTTTGAAAATTATATTTACAGAACTTCCACAGTCAACCAATATCCTTCTTACAAAAGCGAGGATGATCATGGCCAAAATGACCATTAGGTCGATCGTTGGAGCCTCCACCTTGTCTGCATCTCTATTTCTAAACATAATATCATCTGTCATTGTATGTTGCTATTTTATTGGAGCTCCATCTTCCATATTTAAATAATATTTAAAATCCACATGCTTAACCGTTCTAGCATAGTACTTCATTTCATGCCAACTCTTACCAACAGGATGCGGTTCTCCGACTATTATATTGATCACTAATCTTTCACCAATCCAGTAGGCTCCTTAGCTTTGTGTGGTGCTTGTCGTCAGTTAGGGTCAGATGTCCCTTGCACGCCATCCTACGGGGTTTTCAAAAACTGCTATAACTTCCTTTCTCAAATCAGCTTTTCGATAATCTCCTGAACATTCGTGAAAGCGACAAAATTTCTCAGTTTGTTTCTGCTTCTCTATTGATTCTATTAGAGGCAGCATCCTACGCTGCATGGTATTATGGGTAAAAAAATAGATATTCTCCAGTGATGTATTCATTGGCGTGTAAGTATTGTACATCGAAATCATAGGCATCCCTCTTTCAGAATCCCTCTTTCGTTCTCGGCTCCTATCTCCATCTTTCTTTTATGGACATTCACTTAAACTTTTCTAGGGCTTTCATCAGAATGCTTTATAGCAATACTATTGTGTACTGCCTCTCCATTTGATCCTACAAGATTCTTCTTCCTGGAGGATCTGGCTAATTCCTTCCACAAGTACTAAGCCATTTTTGCCTAAAAGCGTTCCAACGTTGCGGGTGGTTTGCCTGCTAACCAATTGCCAAAATCAGATTCTAGAGCATAAACGTTTCACGACCATCAATATTGCATGGTCATTCAGATTACTGATTTTCGTAACAGCTGTATGAAATTTCTTTAAATAATCTTTCAATGATTCACTCGAAGCCTGGATCACGCTAGATTGGGACATCACATCCTTGGGGCGAGTTGCGTGCATTTGGAACTGCTCCATAAACCTAGTTGCCAAATTATCAAATCTAGAGATCGACCATGGGGGTAACCTTGTAAACCACATCGTTGCTATTCCAGAGAGAGTTATGAGAAAGCATCTACACTTGGTTGCATCATCTGCTCGTGCGGAATCCATCATCCACTCATATCTCATGATGTGCTACTTGGGATTGGTTTTTCCCTCATAGGAAGGCATTGATGGCATGATAAACCTCCTTGGATACTCTGCATGTAGGACATTATCGATGAACAGGGCATGGCTTCTCGAGATCCCCTAGTCATTATTGGTCAAACCTTGACTCTCTCTCACTAACCATCTGAACATAGTTGATAAGTCTGGCATTTGGATAGTTGGTGCCAAGCGATGATCGCATTCCACCTCACATGAATAGACCGGTCGATCTCTACGGGCGGTTCTATGCCTTCTTGGTTCAACATCTTCCCGATGTGTACCTTTTAAATTCACTTCTTCTTCATTTTGGGGAAGCACTTGCTCAACATTTAACTGAACTCGATCATCCTAATCGACTGCATCAGCTCCGACTTGAGTCCGATTGTGCATAGGTATGTTCCCACCACTGGAGGAGGTATCAATACCAATCCCTATGAAGGGGTCGGCACCGAACAATCCTAGCCGACCACGATGGTCTAGCTATTGACATACCGAAGTTTCTGCACGATATCCGTCTGTTCTGCGATGACTATGCCTATGTTACTTTTCTGATGAACTAGAACTCTCTGATGCCGAGTAAGGGGTAGGGTCCCTCCTAGATTTTTCCTCGCTATTGTTGAGTGAGTGGGTTCATTAGGTTGATATTGGTCTAAATCTACCGACTTAATTGTCGATGGCTATCCATTAATTCTCTCATCGGTTTTGGAATTCAACTCTTATAATAGAATCGGTTGGATTTTGGACTTCAACTGGTTCAGCGTTCACATCCATTGGTTGAGTGCTTGGGCATCCTTGCTGGATACTAGCATTTTCATTTCCTTCCACGATCTGAGAAGTAGATCTAATGTTCCTCACCATTGCGGATAGCTTTACCTAGGTTTTTGCAAATCTGAGTAGTATGAGCAAACTTCCTGAAGATAACTATGGACATTCTTCGAGGGATTTATGCAATCCAATAGCAACAAAGAGATCCTAATAAACTAAGAATCAAGGTTCTCAGTGAAAGCACTAAAATGTTTGCACCAAAAATTGGCATAAATACCCAATATAAACTTTTTAAAGAAAACTAAATGAAGAATAAAATGGAAATAGTGGAGAATAACAAAGAAACAACAATTAATTGAAAGAATAACATGCATGCAACGATTTATAGTGGTTCGGCGTTGTTTGCCTACATCCACTTCAAATAGATTACTTTTTTAATTACATTATAATCTGAGTATAAGAGGGATCAGATCAAATTCTTAGTTACAGAAGAGAATAAAGCAACTAGCAGCGTAAAAGTCCCAAAATGAAAAACCAACCTGGTACTTATAGATGAAGATTTCCAAAAATCTCTTTGAAAACTGGGCAGAAAGATCCACAAAACCATATGGGCTCACAAGAGAGGGCACATGGCCCAATTCCCAAAGAAGAGGGATCGGTATCGATCCCCTCTCTGGTTGAATTTTGGAGTGTGATCCCTATGGTGGCTTCCTCATGATAAAATATGCTTAGCCTCCAAATTTCATGCCAATTGGATCAGTATAGCTCGTGTTATTGCTTGATCTTTGCTTCAACATAGTTTGCATGCTGTTTTCTGCCAATCCCTTGCAGCAGAAATATACAGATCCCTCTAAATTTGTCCCTTGAGGTGCAATCCCTAGGGTAGGCCCTCTAGGGTCCCCATGTTTTACTTACAAAATTTCATATGCATTGGATTTGTTGTCTTGGGATATTAATTGTTTCCTACAAGAATGCTTCCACACCTTGATTAATACTGATCCCTCTTAGTAGAGCTAATTTTATGCCTCATCTATGTGGAACCATATTTCATACTTCGAATATTCTACCTTTCATATCTAACAATTCCATTCAACCTTTGACTTCATATTATCATACGCACTTGACTTCTAGGCTCCTTAATGATCACTCTGGAGTCATCGGCCTTGACGACAATCAAATTTAACTTATGCAATTTATTTAATATAGCATGGTTAAAATGCCGGATGATAGAATATATTTATCTATTAGTTAATAGTAAAGCAAAAGAATTTCATGCTCTCTTATTAATTTAGGGACTTTCAGCTTTCTTTTTTCTCTCTATAGATATTTTATTTCAAATCTCCACTATTTATCACTATTATAACTATTACAAACTTCTATTAATTCTCTCAATTAACATTTTACCTTCAAATATTGGCAACATCCTCTATTTGGAGGCCCAAAACTAACCTCTACGGATGTTATAGTCATCCATGATTATTAATTCTTAGTGACCAAATGCGGTAATTTTAGATAACATTGATATATTAGAAACACATGAATATGGAAAAAAATTAAACTCAATTTAAAACAAATTTCTCATTTCATTTCAGATTCATAACATAACCCCATACGTAAGCCATGTTCAGATAAATTATAATTTATTACAAAATATGCCAAAAGCAACATATGAAGATGCCCCTTTGGTTGATCAGAGTCTAAATATAGGCACTAAAAATTTTTTCCATTACATCCAATAACACAGCAGAATCAAACAGAAAGAACTCGTAATAGCTAGTTCGGCTACTTCACATCTATGGAAGCTTATTTGTCTAAAGGAGAATCTGAAAACCCTTAACTTTCAAACTACTCAAAATCAATTGAGCAACCGAGAGTATAAGAGGAAAACATAAACTTCGAGCAAAACAAAAAGTCTGGTATGATTAATAACCTACCATTTCGAACCATACCAATATTTAATGAGGCCATGCCGCTAAGTGGAACGGGTTTTCCCCTCACTAGTGTCTTAACCTAATTTATAACAAACATATATTGTGCACTTGCATCCACAATGGTTAAGACATAACATAATAAAATGTACTACGATGATATGCAAACATGCAATATGCTCTGGATTTCCCATCCTCATTTCCCTATCTGTCTTGAGTTATAGTTTCTAAGGTCACTATTAGCCTATTAGTTTTCATGGGCATGTTAATAATCTATTCCAAATTTACGGACTATTAGTCCGACTTCATAATTTTCGTAGGATCACTAAGAACCTATTGGTGTATACCAATAACATCATCTAATCATAGTTTTCATGAGGTCCCTATGAACCTATTGGATTCTCAAATAACATCTCTCATGTCATAGTTTTTGTTCTGGACATAGTTTTCATGGAATCACTAAGAACTTGTTGACCTCTTCCAATAACAATTTCCATATAAAGTTTTCATGGGCTTACTAAGAACCTGGCTAAACCAATAATCCTTTGATTAGTCTTGGGCATCCCATATTTTGGTCCGTCTGACCTCCTGAATGAAATTCAACACATAGGAGGTAACTCAATGTATACTCACTACTAGGTCAACCTAGCTGGTTATCCTACCATTAACACCCCAAAATGCAGTTATGAGTTAATTATGAAATGAATATGTTTACAGAAGCATGTATGCTAACTGATCAAAACATAACAATATAAACATTCATGATTTAGTTCCTTGTAATCATTTTTCTAATGAAATATGGTTAATACCCTTAACCCACTATCTTTATTAAGGAAAACTTCCTTTAAAAACAAAACTGAATGCCATTCTCAAATTCTTTCTTATTGCCATGTATTTACTTTAAAAATGAGATTGGGTTCTCAAATTTGAAAATGAAGGCTTTCGACTATATCCTTTGTATTATTACTTAAAACCTTAGATGTTTTCTTTTGAGACCATCCAACATATCTTTCGAAAAGCATTGAAATCTTCCTTTCAAAACACTTAAAGATATACCTTTCCAAACACTCAAAACATACCTTTCAGAAGCATTTGTCTCAAGCAAGAATTTATGGTCATAGCTTCGAAACCATTTAAAAGTATCTCTTTTGAAATCATTGAGTTTAACATTAATTATAACTTCTAGGTCAAAGAGAAAAAAGCGAAAGCTTTGTTTTTGAAAGCATTAATCTTAAGAAAGTGGATTGGGGAAGAGTTTAGCTTCAAAACCATCCTTTCGAAACCATTGCCTTCAAAAGAGTTGATAAAAGCAGCTAAAAGGACCCTTTTGAAAGCAATGAGAAGATGACTTCAAGTTAAAAGGTCAAAGCACCCCTTTTTAATACATTTTTTTAAGGCTATGAAGAAAGTGGCCCTAACAATTCGAAAGGTATGAATGCGACAGCTTGGTATCGAATAGGTTCAAAATGTGGCAACTCTTTTGAAAGCTTCTTTAAAAATAAAATAAGCGGCAACTCTTTCGAAATCTCCTTTCTTAAAACAAAGCGAGCGACAACTTGTTTGAAAGCATCTTTTAAAAAAGGTAAGTTGATTGATTTGAAAGTTAATTAGAGTGGCTTCAACCCCTTAGGAAGCATGCCTTTGACAACCATCATTCCTTTTGCTTTCTCTAATACACTACATACCAATTGCTTGATAACAACATTGGTTTCGAATGCGAAAGGTCTAATTGGGCATGGTGACGGAAGCAACCTAAAGAAATGGCGAAGTTGTAATTCGAAACAAAACTAGTTAATTGGCTTTCAAAGTAATTCTTTTTTGCCTAACTTGCTCAATTTGTTAAAATATGATTGGTTGTCCATTCCTTATCAAAATTCTTTTCTAAAAAGGTCCCGAATTTAAATTTACAATTAAATACATTTTAACAAATAAGCCTTATTCCTTGGCAAAACTGGTAAAATGTTCAAGTCCCTTAATTAAAATAATTTTATAAGCATAGTAAAATACTTAGGAAAATCGTCCAAAAATCACAATAATTCACTTTTAATACGTTTTCTAACATATATGAATTTTAGACCCAAAACAATACTTGATTGCCTTAAATAATTTAAACCCAAAATTATCTATTTCTTCATTCAAAATTCATAATAAATTATCTAAAGCTTGAAATACTATGACAATTTAAGCCCATCTCCAAAATAATGGTTTACATAACATATCCAAGCATCATGGCATTAAAAAATCAATTTGATGATTTTAACCTTAAAATCGAATCATATCATCCGACAAAAATCCTTTGTTTAAATTATAATGTGGCATATAAATCAAAGCATATCATCATTCATCCATCCAAACGATTTTAAACCTTAAACCAAAATTTAAACGTTCAAAAAGAATTCTATGAGATTGTTTAGATTATTATTCATCTTGTTTGGATAAGGGACTTGAAATTTGTTCTTCACTTTAGTCTTCCTAGCTTGAATCTTAGGCTCTAATTGATTTTGAACTCCTCTTCTCCTAGGGTTATGACCGACCTTGTTTTTTTTATTGTTTTTGTTTTTTATAAAAGAAAATGTGAATGAGAACGAGGTAAGGATTTAGGGGTTGTGGGTTTCGGCTATTCCTATGTTGCCCTTGCCGTATTCTTTTAGGTATCTAACTTATAAACCAATTTTATAAATCCGTTTATTTAAGGCACAACCCTAATTGGTTTTCAAATCTCATTTCCCTTATCACTCTAGTCTCTACATTATTCTATTTGATTTATCTAATTAAATCTCCTGAATAATGCTATTTAAAATTAGGGGTGTTATCGGCTCCCTTCTTTAAAGAATTCCGTCCTCGTAATTCAGCAAGGACTAAATACTAAGCATAGCAATCATCTTTAACATTTCCTAATTACCATACTAGCCTACATGATTAGCAAACAATCTATACAAAGTAAATATAGATTATACCCTTAATGCTGATCATGATAAGTGTCTCTAATCATGTCTTCTATTTCCCAAGTATAGTTCCTCTTGTTGTAGCTCTATCGAACTTTCATCAACTTGACTGTCTTGTTTCTTAATCTCTTCTCATCTTTCGCTACAACCCGAATCGTTTACCTAACAAAGGTCAGATCTGGTTCTACTATGAAGTCTTCCAATGTAATCGAAGGAATAGTAGTCTCTGGATCATGCACATAATTACAAAGATGAGACGCATGACATACATTATGGACACCTGCCAAATTGCTTAGCAACTCTACTCTATATGCGAGCTTTTCGATACTCTTTATAACTAGGAATGGTCCAATATATCTCGGTGCCAATTTTCCTGAATTTTCAAATCGTACCACACCCATCATTGGTGATACTTTAATGAAAACCCTATCTTCAATTGAGAACTCTAGATCCTTACGCCTCTTATCTGCATAACTCTTTTACCTAGACCGAGCTTTCTTCATCCATCCTTGGATTGACTCAATCTTCCCTGTTGCCTCTCGTACCAGATCAGGACCTAAGATTAATCTATCTCTAGTTTCCAACCAACATGCTGGTGACTTGCACGGCCTTCCATACAAAGATTCGAAAAGAGTCATTTCTATATTAGTTTGATAACTGTGATTATAGGAAAACTCAACTAAGTGTAGGTAATATTCCCACGATCCACCAAAATCCAGCACACAAGCTCTTAACAAATCCTCGAGTAGCTTATTGACTCTCTTTGTCTATCCATCTATCTGAGGTTGATAAACTATACTCATCTTAAGCTTGGTACCTAATACATCTTATAGACTCTTCCAGAACTCTTTAGTAAACAAAGTATCTCTATCATATACTATACTACTAAGAATCTCATGCAGTCTAACTGTATTCTTCATAAACAATTTAGCTAAAATACGTACCGTCCTGGTTGACTTTATTGGAATGAAATAGGCACTCTTAGTCATCCTATCCACTATGACCCATATACTTTCATTTCCTTGATTTTACCTTAGCAACCCATCTATAAAATCCATGGATATCGAATCTCATTTCCAAACTGGTAGCTCCAAAGGTTGAAGCAACCCACTCGGCTTCTGATGTTCGACCTTCACTTGTTGACAATTCACATACTGCTTTACCCACAAGCCAATATCCTTCTACATACCTTCTCAGTAGAAATCCCTCTTCATGTCTTGATACATCTTGGTTCACCCATGGTGAATCATAAATTTTGATTAATGACATTCCCTAAGAACTTCTCCCTATAAATCTCCAACATTCAGAACACACAACCGTCCCTTTTTTTCTCAACCATCTTCTCTAGTCAAGACTAAAATCTTTTAGATCATCAATCTCCAATCCAACGTCAAGCCTTTTAATCTTCACGGCTAACATTGGATACTCTTCCTACTTAGAAGCAATCGTTTCGATAAGTACTAGTCGAACATCCAAGCAGGGTAACATGGCAGTACTCTGACTAGAACTAGCAGTTAATCTTAATTGCACACCACAAATAGTCAAAGCCTCTAAGTCCTGCCATTCTGTTAACATAACTAACACCATATTCTGATGTTTTCTGCTAAGTGCATCCGCTACTTTATTTCATTTTCCAGGTGTATACTATATACCAAAATCATAAGCTGCTAAAAACTCCAACCACTTTGTTATCTCGTATTCAACTCCTTCTGAGAGAATAAATACTTTAGGGACTTATCATATGTGTATAACTAAAATCTCTTCCCTAGGAGGTAATGTTTCCATACTTTCAGTGCGAAGATAACCGCTGCCAATTCTAGATCATAAGCATGATATCTCACTTCATGCGGTCTAAGCTGTCATGAAGCATATGCAATAACTTTACCTTTCTACATCAACAAAGCCCCTAATCCGGTTCCACATGCATTGGTGCACACTACTAATCCTTGATTCATGTCTGGAACTACTAACACAGGTGCATTGGTCAATAGATGCTTTAACTTAAGGAATGCTTCTTCACATTTTTTTTGACCAAATAAACTTCACGTCCATACAGGTTAGCTTAGTAAAAGGAGCTCCTATCCGCAAAAATCCTTGATAAATCTCTAGTAATAGCCAATGAGTTCAAGAAAACTTCTAATCTCAGTCATCATCTTTGATCTTTTCTAGTTGTTAACAGCTTCGATCTTATCCAGATCAATTGACAAACCCTTCTCTTAAACCACGTGGCCAAGAAACTTAACTTCTTTCTTCCAGAAATGACATTTTGAAAACTTCGCTTTCAGTTGAT
This sequence comes from Allium cepa, assembly GCA_030765085.1. NCBI lineage: Eukaryota > Viridiplantae > Streptophyta > Magnoliopsida > Asparagales > Amaryllidaceae > Allium > Allium cepa. The sequence continues at coordinate 22,925,059 of CM060938.1, read as the reverse complement.
GCTGCCTCAGCATCTCACGCACTACTCTAAGATAAACTTCATGCTTCCTTTCATCCTTAGAGTATATTAAAATTTCATATACGAATCCCAATAAGAACTTTTCCAAGTGCTCTTAGAAAACTCGGTTCATCAAATCCACGAAGAAAGCAGGTGAATTCACTAACCGAAATGGCATTACTAACCACTCGTACGAACCATACCTAGTCTGAAATGCCGTCAATGGAATACTGCTCTTTGCCACCCTTAGCTGATGTAAATTTATCGCTAAATCTAATTGGGAAAATACTCTGGCTCCACTCAATTGATCAAATAAATCATCGATTATCGACAAAGGATACCTATTCTTGATTGTTTTCTCGTTCAAACTACGATAATTGATGCACATAGTTAATAACCCATCTGATTTCCTCATGAACACTGAGGCCGCTCCCCAAGGTGAGCTGCTTGGTCTAATGAAATTCTTTCTTTTTAAATTCACTAGCTGCACCTTCAATTCCTTTATCTCGGTAGGTGTCATCCTGCTAGGTAGTCTACTTACAGGTTTCGCTCCTGGCACAAGATCTATCCAAATTTCAATGACTCACTTTGGCAGTAGTCCTATGACTGGCTCAGAAACATTTTCAAACTCCCTTACTATCAAAACCAGATTCAACTCTTCTTCTACTTCCGTTGCATTCAGCAAAGCACAAGCACTTGGGCCTAACTTCCCTACCGAGTATATAATTTGGTTATGACTATTGGGGTGTCTTAGTGATATTTCCCTATCTTGGCAAAATATCCTAGCACCACACCTATCTAACCAATCCATATATAAAATGATCTCGAAGCCTACGAAATCAAAAACATACATACTGCATGCAAATTTCTGACCTAACAATTTAAGTTCTAACTGGTAATATCTCACCCTCAGAGTTGCATATCCTTCTATCGGATTCGCAACCTTAAGAAAGTAACAAGGTATGAGGATCTAAATATAACTTATTCACCATACATTGAGTTATAAATGAATGCGATGCACCGGTATCAATTAGTATCCTAACTAGTATACTATGTATCAAAAGCATACCTTCCATCAAAGTCTTTTCCTTATTAGCAGCGGTTGGTCTAGAAGAAGATGGTTTCAAGGTAAAATCCTTTACCTTGTCAGCTTAGACTAAATCTGGACACTGATTCTTGTAGTGTCCAACCTGGTCACAGTTGAAGCACTTCACTCCTTTCTTACCTGCAACCTTCTTCTCTTTTCCAGTTCGACATTGATGAGCATAATGTCCTTTCTTATCGCACTTGTAGCAAACTTCATTGACCTTCCCTTTCTTGGCAGCTCCGCTTTTCTGAGCTCCTTTCTTCTTAAAGAGTTTCCTCTTTTCACTTTGCGAATCCTGGGTTCCAACCTGCTTCTCCTTCCCATAAGAGAAAGCATCTCTTCATTCCCGATTGCCATCTCCACTACAACTGTCATAAAAATTTGTAGCATACTCAATCACTGACATCTCACCTTGCACTAAGTCCATGAACTTTCTCAGCAATACTGACTTGGTAACTTCGTATAGGAACCTCTCTTCGAATCTCCTTGGAAACTCTGCCTAAGTCAATTCTTCCTCGAGAACCCCAATGGTAACACTATTCCACCAATAAAGTGCTGCTCCTTGTAACTTTCATGAAGTAAGTCTCCTCTTTTTCTCATAATCTAATCCCAAATCAGCGAAAATTCTTTCATAATGCAATAACCAGTTTTCTACTTGGACATCATCTTTTGTTCTCAAAAACGGTTTCCCACCAAGACTAGTGTAACCCCTGCTCAACTTAGCATAGTGATTGCAAACTGGGGCCATAGGATTAGCTCCTCCAACATTCACAGCATTATACCCAATTACTCCTGCAGCTGCTCCAGCTTGCATCAAATTGACGAAGAACTGATGCATCTTCCCTATATCCACCAATGTGGTTCCAGCCCCTACATTGGCATTTGCGTTTGAATTAGCATTTTCCTGTCGACTCGGGTTCCTTCTAGTGTTGGGTCGAGCATTTCAATTAGTTGGGGTGCTTCCTCCACCTGGATTTACTCTTTCATTTCCTACCTCCACATATTCCTTTCTCGTGAATCTGTATATAAATCTTAGTATGATATAAAAGAACAGTCTAAGAGAGGGGTATATGTACTTATAGATATATATAAAAAATGCAAGTACATTAATATAGCATTAACCCAAACCCCGATCTCATTTTCTGATTCATTGGACTACGTTTTGAAAATATTTTAAGTTCAAATTTCTTCTAAATTTACATAAGCCTATGCTCTGATACCAACTTGTAACATTCCCCATTTGGAGGTTCAAAACTAACCTTTACAGATGCTGTAGTCATCTATAGTTATTAATTTTCAGTGATTAAATGTGGTAATGTTAGATACATTGATATGGTAGAAACATATGAATATGAAAAAAATCAAACTCAATTTAAAACAAATTTCTCATTTCATTTCAGATTCGTTACATGGTCCCATACTTAAGTCATACTCAGAGAAATTACAATTTATTACAATATGCCAAGAGCAACATAAGAAGATACCCCCTTAGTTAATTGTAGTCAAAGTATAGGCGTTAAATTTTTTCCATTACATCCAATAACACAGCGGAATCAAACAGAAAGAACTCTAAATAGCTAATTTGATTCCCGCATGTCTTTGGAAGCTTATTCTTCTAAAGGAGAACCTGAAAACCTTAACTCACAAACTACTCAAAATTAATTGAGCATCCAAGAGTTTAAAGGGAAAACATAAACTTCAACTCAGGCAAAAAGTCTGGTGGGAATAAAAACCAACCATCTCGAACCTTACTGATATCTAGTGGGACCATGCCGCTTAGGAAAACGGGTTTTTCCCTCACTGGTATCTTAACATAATTTATAACAACCATATACTGTGCACCTACATCCATATTTGTTAAGACGTAACATGATAAAATGTACCACGACGATATGCAAACTTGCAGTATGTTCTGGATTTCCCATCCCTATTTCCCTAACTATCTGTCTCAAATTATAGTTTTAGGGTCACTACTAACCTATTAGCTTTCATGGGATGCCTGATAACCTATTCCAAGTTTATGGACTGTCTGTCCGGCTTCATAGTTTTCATGTAATCACTAAGGACCTATTGGTGTATGTCAATAAAATAATCTAATCTTAGTTTTCATGGGATCATTATGAACCTATTGGATTGTCCAATAACAACTCTCATGTCATAGTTTTCATGGGCTGACTACGGACCTATTGATCTCTATCAATAACTTGTTTCGGACATAGTTTTCATGGGATCACTAAGAACCTATTGGCCCCTACCAACGACAATTTTCATGCATGGTTTTCATGGGCTTACTAAGAACCTGTCTAAACCAATAATCCTTTGATTAGTCTATGGGCATCCTATATTCTGGTCTGCTTGACCTCCTTGGTGCAATTCTATTCACACAGGGGTTAACTCAATGTATACTAACTACTGGATCAACCTAGCTGGTTATTCTACCCTTAACTCCCCAAAATACAGTTATGAGTAAATTATGAAGTGAATATGTTTATAGAAGCATACATGATAATTGCTCGGAACATAACAATATAAACATCCATGATTTAATTTGCTATAATCATTTTTCTAATGAAATATGGTTAATACCCTTAACCCACTATCTTTATTAAGATAAAATTCCATTAAAAACAAAGTTATATGCCATTCTCAAATTCTTTCTTATTGCCATGTATTTAAGTTAAAAATGAGATTGGGTTATCAATTTTGATAACTAATGCTTTCGACTATATCCTTTGTATTATTACTTAAAACCTTAGATTTTTTTTAGACTATCCAACATATCTTTCGAAAGCATTAAAATCTTTCTTTCGAAACACTTAAAGATATACTTTTCAAAACATTCAAACATACTTTTCAGAAGCATTTATCTCAAGCAATAATTTATGAAAGCCTAGCTTCGAAACCGTTTAAAAGTACCTCTTGAAATCATTGAGTTTAACATTAATTGAAACTTTTGGGTCAAAGAGAACAAAAGCAAAAGCCTTGATTTCAAAAGCATTAACCTTAAGAAAAAGGACTAGGGAAGAGGATAGCTTCGAAACCATTCTTTCGAAATCATTGCCTACGACACCATTAATAAAAGCGGTTAGAAGGATCCTTTCGAAAGCATTAAGAATGCGGCTTCAAAGTAAAAAGGCGAAAGCACCCTCTTTCGAATACATTGTTTTAAGGCTATGAAGAAAGCGACCTTAACTAATTTGAAAGGCAAGAATGCGGCAACTTGGTATCGAATGGGTTCAAAATGTGGCAACTCTTTCGAGAGCTTCTTTTGAAACAAAATAAGCGGAAACACTTTCGAAAGCTCCTTACTAAAAAATAAGCAAGCAGCAACTTGTTCGAAAGCCTCTTTTTAAACAAAGGTAAGTTGATTGATTCGAAAGCTAATTGAGTGGCTTTAACCCCTTCGGAAGCTTGCCTTCGGCATCATCATTCCATCCAACTTTCTCCAATACAATACATATCAATTGCTCGATATCATATGCATTGGTTTCGATGGGAAAGGTCTAACTAGGCATGGTGACAGAAGTAAGCTAAGAAAGTGGTGAAGTTGTAATTCGAAACAAAACTAGTTAATTGCCTTTCAAAATAATTTCTTTTTACCTAACTTTCCCAATTTTGTCAAATATGATTGGCTTCCCACTCTCTACTAAAATTCTTTTCTAAAAAGGCTACCGAATTCAAAATTTACAATTAAATACATCTTAAAAAATAAGCCCTCTTCCTTAACAAAACAGGTAAAACATTTAAGTCCCTTAACTTAAATAATTTTATAACCATAGTAAAATACTTATGAGAATTCCCCAAAACTCACCATAATTCACTTTTAATATGTTTTCTAACATATATAAATTTTAGGCCCGAAAACAATACTTGAATGCCTTAAATAATTTAAACCCAAAATTATCTACTTCTTCCATTCAAAATTCATAATAAATTATGCATAGCTAGGAATATTATGAAAATTTAAACTCATCTCCAAAATAATGTTTTATATAATATATTCAAACAATATGGCATCCGAAAATCAATTTGCATGATTTTAACCTTAAAATCGAATTATATCATTCCTCGGTAATCCTTGTTTAAATTTTAACATGGCATATAAATCAAAGCATATCATCATTCATTCATCCAAATAGTTTTAAACATTAATCCCGAATTTAAACATTCAAAAAGAATTATATGAAATGGTTTAGATCATTATTCACCTTATTTGGATAAGGAACTTGATATTTGTTCTTCACTTTAGTCTTTCTACCTTGAATCTTAGCCTCTAATTGATTTTGAGCTCCTCTTCTCCTTGGGTTATGGCTGGCCTTGTTTTCTTTTGTTTATGTTTTTGATTTATGAAAATGTGAATAAGAATGAGGTAAGGGTTTAGGGGTTATAGGGTTCGGTTATTCCCATGTTGCCCTTACTTTATTCTCTTAGGTATTTAACTTGTAAACCATTTTTATAAATCCATTTATTTAGGCACAACCTTAATTGGTTTTCAAATCTCAATTCCCTTACCACACTAATCTCTATATTATTCTATTTAATTTATCTAATCAAATCTTTTGATGTTATTTAAAATTAGGAGTGTTATAATATCTTTAATTATTAACAAAATTACCTTATTTTTATCTTATTATTTAATATTTAAGTCCATATATTTAAATTAATTTAGTGATCTTAAGATTGATTTTTTAAAATAAATCCAATTAACTAATATTTATAGTGTGTTGCTAAGGGCTTCCAGTTTTCCACTTCCTACTACCATAGAAAAAAATACAATAAAATTTGTATGCTTCTTAATACCAATGTTATTTCATATGGTAATTAACCACCGTGTAATGTCATTTTGCACGGCGAACAACCGCTGACCGAAGCCCTTTTTCACGGCCATCAACCGTCGAACTACCGTTGTTCGGTGGTTGATCATCGTGAAGTGTTGATCGACGGTTGTTCGCTGTACAAAAAAGAGTCGAAAATAATGCTTCTAGTAAGCCCTTAAAAAGTCTGGTATTATGAAGAGGGGGAATTAATTTAAATGACAAAAATTTGTATATTTTTAGCCTCAAGGACACGAACTCAATATTTTAACCACAAGGATAAATATTCTTCTAAAAATTATCCATAAGGACAAACATTCTTCCAAAATTATTCATAAGAACAAATATTCTTTCAAAACTGCTACCAAACTAAAAACCGATACCTAAAAACTGCTACCGATAACTACAAACTGATACCTAAAAATTGCTATCAATAACTAAAAACGGACACCTAAAAAAAGCTGTCCTTCCCGAATGTCCGTCGTTGAGGCTAAAATGCTGAGAAATTTTATCTTTGACAATAATTTCTAGTTATGAAGAATATAGTACACAAATTTATGGTGTGTTTTAGCAATGATATTAGAAAGAGGAAAATGAGATATTCTTAGCAATATACTATTTATATAGTCTTATAACTCATAAAAATGACAGTTCAATGCATTTCATCTACCACACTTATATTGATAATGATTGTAAAACTAATATTTCATTCAAGTCCATCTAACTTAAAATTTCCATAATTATATACAAAATTATCTTTAGTTCTGCTTACATTATTATACATACAACTTTATATAATTTATTTCTTTCTATAATTAGTATTTTTTTACACACACACACACACACACACACACACATATATATATATATATATATATATATATATATATATATATAATGTTCTTTCTAAAGTTGGTGTTTCGTTATAAACAAACATATACAAAAAAAATTCTTTCTAAAATGGATATACTATATATATAACACATAAACACGTTTTTCCATTCTAAATTTGGTAAAGGTGAATTCTTTATCATTAATAAACTTTTATTAAAAATTGTCACTAAATTAATGATAAGTATAAATGAATATTGTAGTTTGTAATTTTGAAAATAGTGAATTTTTTCAGTTAATACATTTTGTAAAAATGTTAAATTTTAATTATATATATTTATAATTTACGTTAACTAATGAATAAAAATATACGATATTATGGTTACAAATATTTTTCTTTCGTAGTTGACTTCTTTAGGTAGATGTTAATTATTTTTTGAAAATTTTTGTTATAAATTAAAGATACGGGGGTACGAAAACACATAAATAACATATAAAATCTACATACCTAAAAATAATAGGTGTTGTGTCTACCTTAACAAATTCACCACATATTCTGCATAACAAATTTAATTCTTTAAATATGTTTATAATAATATTTTTATCAAAACATGCGGTGTGTAACGCACTAGTTCTACTGAGCAGGGCTACTACAAAATACTGTAAGTTCATTGCTGAGCTTAACACGTGGATCGAATCCTAGAACAATTAAGAGAAATATGTAGGGCAAAACATATATATCATAATATCATTTTAATTACTTACAAATATTACACCTTCACGGCTAAACCTCAGACTATATTAACTCATAGACATGTCTTACACATGTCATCATAAAACTACACTGTGAGGAATAATCATCACTCTTTATCAGAGATGAAATCTCTAATATTATCTACCATTGCCTCGGCTTTACCTGAATTGAATAGCTCAATTCCATGAAATCCTTCCTCGTTCATTTTCGACACAACAGTTACTCCTACCTGTTTCAACATCTTCGCCAACATTCTAATTCTGTCGATTAAAGGATCATCTTCATATCCCCATATCAAACATTTTGGAAATACTTCTCCATGAATATTTTCAATATCCTTAACCCTACTGTACTCATGGTTCCTATTGCTTCCGACAGGTAAGCACAAATCCCACATAAGATCGGTCACTTTTAATGGGACATAACTGTCATTGGCCATTCTTATCTCGGATTTTGTTCTTTCTTCCCCTCCAAAAAATGGTTGGTTCATGATAACACCTGATAGTTTTATGACAGGATCTAAGTTTATAGTGGATGCATGCAGAGCCAAGCGGTAAGCAATATTACCGCCTGAGCTACTTCCCATAATGAAGCAGCTTGAAAAATCAGCATGATCTTTTAACCATGGTTCTGCTTCATCATGGGACTTCAAAGCTTGATCTTTTAACCATAACAGTGCATCAAGTGAGTCATCATATGCAGCAGGAAGGCGGTGCTCGGGAGCAAGACGATGTTGAACAGTGAGAATGATAGCAGGCAAATCTGCTGCCATTCTAGCTGAGAAGTCGCTTATAGGAGCGAGAGCAGGAGTGCATAGGATGAATCCGCCTCCATGAAAGTTTATAAGCACTGGAAGTTTTTTCTTTTGGTTTTTTAAAGATGATACGAATGTTGGGATAAACATACGTATTGATGTGTTGTGGTCTGCGTTCAGGGGAACATCTTTCGATTCTGCAGGCCATTTTGTATGGTTGCCATTTGGAGTGAATGGAATTCGATAGTTTCTGGTCAATGAACCATCAGAATTGATGGAGATGCATAAGAGTTTGCATGTTTCATTGATGTTTGAGGTAAGACTAGGCATAATATTTCTTGTGCTTGTATGAATGAGCTAAAGCTATATTGATATTGGAATTATGAGACTTTCATCTAGGTAACAGGGATATTTATAGTGCTCAACGCGAGTAAAGTTTTGAAGCAAATCGAGTATGTATACATTTTGTGTATGTGCATACTGTGTACTAGCTAGGTTTTAGATGTGAAAGGCTAGTAAACATGTTAGAGAGACATTCTTTGATTAGGTAACCGGTAAGCTCTTTGGCCACAATTTTTGGCTCTACTTTTATTTTGTGAGAAAAAGATACAAATGTTGTAGTTATATTTATTTATCATTATTTCATTATTATTTTTTAATTTTTTGCTTTACTTAAAATGTGAAGCGAAAATGCACATTCTCAACTAAGGTTTTTAAACTAAAATTTCTACAAAATAAAATTGTTACGCATACATATGCCAATAGGATTAACTCAGCTGGTTGGTAGTTTAGATCATAAAATTAAATATTACGAGTTTGATTGTCGAGATTTGTTGGCATTAATTAATGAACCATTTTCAAAATAAATTAAAATAAAATAAAACAAAAATTGTTGTGCATATGCTCCCTAAGTCTAAAGTAGAGGACCTACTCCACTTTGGATGTCTTCCAAGTACGGACTGGCTATTCTTCTTTTAAAAGATTTTTAGCCCAATTAAATCATTTCTGAAATCCTTTTGATTTGCACTTGTCCGCTGTCAAAGTGCGGCAGTAGGTATTGTTTCTTTTATTTCACTTTAGTACTCTCGAAGTGCAACAGTAGGAATATTCAATTTTTATCCACAGGCATAAAGTATTTTGTTTTTGTAATTAGTTTTTCAAAGGGTTTTTATGTGCAATAAATTTTGAGAAGTGGCCTAGATGCACAAAATAAACTAAAAAAACGAAAGAAAAAGAAAATCCTCTTTTAAACTTTTGAAGTGGGATTCCTTTCCAGCGCATGTCAGATTAGATACGGATTGAAAAGCAAGAATTTCTCTAAAGTTTTTTGAGCGAGATGGTGATAAGCGTGCACATCAGATGGCTTTGTATTCGTATTACTTGTAATGATTTTATTGTCATTTTCAGTTAGAAAGGCTGAAGCTAGGTATGCATCAATGCATGAACCAATTTATTAATCTTCATGTATACTGGCTTATCCATTTATGCAAGTGCTAGTTTAATTAATACCTTTTTCCTGCATGTTAAAAAATTACAATAATAATATGTTAGAGGCTGAGACAGGTCGTATTGTTTGCACTTCATTTTTTAAAGAACTTAATCGCAATTCACTAGTGTATTAGATCTTTGTTACAAGTTTGTTAGGAATTTGTTCGCAGCTCACGACCCAAATTTGGCATTGTTGCTAGTGCCATATATACAAGTATGGTTGCACATGAGTTTCACTACTTCGTTTCACATATGCAAAGTGGATGTTATTGAAATGGTCGAAAATACATTGTGTCTTGTCATTCTTCCTCTACTACAGATAATTGTTTTAGGAAAAAAATTTAATTTAATTTTTGTTTCATTGCAATCACCATATGCAGGCACCCTTTATTTGGTAGGAGTCAGGCCCCTTCTCCAGAAGTCTAGACTTAAATGCATCTTTTATAACCATATGCAATCACCATATGCTGCATCTGTGTTTTGGAATTTGGTAACCACCGATTACTAATATTTAATTCTCATTTACTGCTGCATCTTTTTTTATATTTATTTTTATAAAGATTTGCTTCAGAAAAGGATTTGCCTTTTCATATATATTTTAAAACTGCACTTACGAAGTGGATAGGTATCATATCTGCTCTAAAGTTGCGGACCAGGACATGTTTGCAACGTTTTTTTGTTTTTTTTTTGTTGTTTTTTTTTTTTTTGAAAAAGTTTGCTATCATGTTGTTCATCCAACAGTAAGCGAATATCTGTCCAAAGTGCATGCATATTACCATGTTACTTTCTGTGAATAGAATTACATTATGTCCCAACCTCTGCTGGCTATATTAATCTTATATATAGGTGCTGATGTTACTAATGGATAAGAAGATATAAAAATATGATCATACCGGCCACTAAAAGCAGTAATGAGGTATGGATATCGTTCTTTTATTAGGTAACACGTTAGTTAGTTTTGTCTCGCACTGTGTTTTGATCTAATGAATATTTGTACAGTTTTGAAGATATTCTATCGTTTCACACACGCATTCCATGAAGAAAACATCATGATATGACATCACCTTCCATTAAGAAAAACATCATGACATTTTCAGACATGATAGAACAAAAAATGCTGTAGTCTCCATTTTATTTTGTGCGGGTACTTGTACAAATGAAAGAGAACGGGGTGGGACCCACGTGGGATGCATACGTGGAAGTAACCCACCACATCCTCCCTAATTTACACATTTACTTGTACAAAAATGGAATCTCTAGCTCGATCATATGTTATTGTCGGTGTCTGTCATTGATTTTGGACCAGTGGTGGTGTTATGTCATACTCTGCTTGTTAAGTTTGCGAACATGCACTGATTGGGCTATTTGCTTGTTTTGATGTCAAGTAAAATAATTTGTTTAAGGAAATCTTGTGTTGGCTTTGATGAATTGTGAAATAGTGCAATGTATTCACATGATGATTCAAAAGGTTTGGGGTTTAGTTCTTTTCCGATTCAAATTTCATAATTTGTTAAAGCGACCAAGTCCAGATTTGCACAAAAGCTTCCGTTGCTCAATGAATTTCCGAGGAACGTTGCATCTTCATTGAGAATACCGGCACTTCATTCCAAACAATAGTTAAGTCGCGTCTTATTGGTAGATATGAATATTGCAATTCAAGTCCAAACATTTCATCATTACGTTCATCTTGGAATTTTTTTGAATCATTTTAGCTTATGGTAAGATGAATTTTCCATCTTTTCTTCATTTATGTTCAAATAATCCATTTTCTCTTCGTATTTAGAAAATCATTTGATGGGTCGGGTTGGCTCATTCCGGGTGATACTCCATGAAAATGCATCAATTTTTCAGTAAACTCAAGTGTTGGCTCATCTTTGGCTCATCTTAAGAGTCGAGTCCCACCAAGCCTGATTTTGTTAATCAAGAATTTGTGCTCCGCAATGACCGCACCATCTCTTCGGCATTCCTCAGTCGAGAGTTCAAGATACATCCGCATTACAGTCCATTCGTTTACAATAACGTAATTTCTGTGTTAATGGGCAATATGCGACACATAGTTCCATCGCATGTCAGAGCTTGTTTTCCCAGCATGAGCAAGCTCTTACACAGAATGCTTCCTTACACCATGCCAACGACCCAGGATAAACACACTACAAAGGACACCAATATTGCACCTAGTCGATGTACAAGATCTGGCGGTTAACACACGTCAACGTTCATTGGGCGCTGTGCATCGACCATCCATAGGAACAAAACATGGAATACCACATAATTTTGATAACTAAACTAAAATAGAGACATTTTAATGATTTGACCGATAAGGGTAAAATAGTAATTGTACAAATTAATGAATCAGGCATTGAGACTTATGCCATTTGGACCAGCTCATTTTATTGATCAGAGTGGTTTTTTTTTTTCTAATTGAAGATTTTAAGGATGAGATACAGACGAAACGGGCTTTGGAGCTTAGTGGGCTTTGGGCTATAGGATTTGAAGTTGAATTTTAAAACTAAAACAATGTTTTAGTTCTCCCTCCTATAAATGGCCCGTTTACAGAAGAATGGGTTTATTTTCCAAATTTCCTTCTTCCTTCTCATACATTTGGTTTTCCTCTTCCACTACAAAACTTCAAAATGACATTTCTCTCCCTCAAATCTTAACAGATTTCGATAATCTACCCATTGAAACAATCTTGGAGACGAGTAATACGATCTAGTGTAGAAATGGAGACGAATTGCAAAAGTTTTTGGGCGCTAAGTGATAAGGCAATGAAGGATTTAGGGCTAATCCATTGTTGGTGAGTGAGTTTTGTTTAATTTGATACTTACTCGATTAAACAGATAAAGTATTATGATTTATATGACTTAAGGTTAGAAATTGCGTTTGATAGTGGTTAATTACTAATATAAACAGTAACTTAATCGGATTAAAGTTGAATTTAAGTATGAATTTGATATTGAAATCAGTGAGTTTGATTTATTCTTGGACCAAACAATATCTCGATGAATCAGAACCATTGAATGGTTGTGAAATAAACTAGAAGCCTAGAAGTATAAATCTCGAAACCAAAATTCAGATGAAGACCAAAGAATGGATATTGACCTTTGCTTGCCACTAGAAGGAACTTAGCCATTCTCCAGACGATTCCCGTGAGAAGAAGCAAAAATGAAGATGCAACTTAAGGTTACAATTCGGTACCAAATCTTGAAGCTCAATAGGGCATGTTCAAACGATTAAAGATATAGCAAAGCAAATGAAGAAAAGGAATTTCATAATTCGACACCAAGTTGTGAGCACAGTGCGATACTAAGTTATCAGTTATTGTTGATCCGATCATGTCTTCATCCAGAACTTCATGCTGGACGTGAAGAACATGGAGAGAAAGTTTTGAAGCTTATTGCAATGGTCTTCCCTATAAATAGGAGGAGCATGAATGAAAGGAACTTTTTCTGACATTCTAAAATATTTGATTTTACCTCGACACTCTGTTGGATTTTTATTCGAGTTGTAAGCAATCGAAGTGTAAAATCACTCTTGCAAAAGAAAGAAGGAATCATTAACAAAGTTGATAATGGATGTATACTATTGATTTTGGTCAAACCACTATATTTCTCATGTGTTCTAATCTTATTTTAATTTCTTTTTTACATAATTACCACTTAACAATTGGTTGGATATTTGTTTGATTTTTGATGCAAACATTTTGGTGCTTTTACTGAGAACATTTGAATTCCTTACATGTAGATCTATCTTGGAACTATGGATTTAAGCTGTCCACAAGTTAGACCAGTAAAGTTGTCAGAAGATCCTTGGTTACTTAGATTTGAGATGTCTAATACCAAGTAATTTGGCGCTATTTATTTAATTATTTAGTTGGTTACTTAATTATGCTTCAAATATGAAATTTGTTTAATGATGGAATTTGACTAGTAAACTTACACTATTGCATTCGTGGCGAAATTTTAAGCAACTTTCATATGTGGAGTTTTACGATCGGAGTTCAAATGAAGAAGTTATAGAAAAAAAAAACGAATTAGCAACGAAAATATTTCGAAGTGGAAAATTAACATTCATATATTAATTATATAGGGCCCACAGGTCGGTCTGCATATTGGAGTAGTCAATCAGGGATGGTCGACTCCTAGGAAGAGGCAATCGACTATTTCGCGTGTGGCATCTAAGGTAGCCTAGGCCCAACGTCCCGGATTTAATATATTTCGTTCTAACAGTTCTAGTTGATTTTAGTATCACTAAATTCAGGCCTAACCCTCCCTTCCATTCTCATATTTTTATAGAGACAGCAGCAAAGCTCTGCCATTTTTGCTTCTCCAATTTCTTTCTAAATTATAAAAATAGGATATTTAAATTTATAATCATACAAATTGGAGAAGGTAAAAATCTAATAAAAATGAGAATAGAAGAGAATCAACTATATGCATATTGAGGTAAATTATACATATTTGTATATTTGTATCCATTTTCCCTTCCAATTTCAAACCTCTTTTTAGATCTGTAATTCTAATATATATGCCTTTTTATATATATTTCTTGGATTAAAAAGGATTTGGAGATGAATTTAAGATTCTACTTTAGATTTGGAGATTTGTATCGCTTTTAAAAGATGAGTGGGAAATTTTATATTTTGTTTATGATTTTAAATATGTTCCATTCGCACATGTTTGATTTCTATGCCTAAATCTATTATAATGACTTAAATTAATGCAGAAAACTATTGTCTATATATTATTCTTCTAGATCTAATTTGAAATATGTTTACACCTAGATCTGAAAATCAGTCCTAAAGATTTTAGAATTTGAATATTATATAATTTTATCCAGATCCATACTTAGGTGTAAAATAGAATTTTTGGATTATTGATCAATTTGTGCTCTGTTGTAGATTTTCCATAGTTTAATCTATAGGAAGAACATTCGTTTGATTTTTTTATAAATTTGTTAACTTTTGCTACTTTTCATTCAAAAGAGCAACATTTGATTTAACAAGGAATACCCAAAAAAAAGGGAAAAGACATGTAAAGTACAGATTTACTCTTCGTAGTTTAAGCTATTTATTCGAAATAAAAAGAAATTATTCATTTCTTGTAATTTCAAACGTAGTAAAGATTTCTTTTTACGGTAAACCAATTTTCAGAAATCATAGCAGAAAATCTTCCTAAGAAATTTAATTCCAGCAAATTAAACATGGAAAGTACATTCTAGTTAAAGATTTATGACTAGAATATATTTGAATAAGAATCTTTGTTTTATTAGGTAGTTTATATGTATTTATACCATTAATAAAGAAGAAGAACGTTTATTCGTGCATTATTTATGCGTAATATTCGTTAGTTATTATTACATTTAGGAAAGTGAATAAGTAGAATTAAAAAAGGTTTGTAATTCATGTTAATGAGAAATAAATTAGGAATTGCTAAATGTTAATAGAAAATAAAGGATTGTAACCCTACTTAATGAGCAATTAATGGGAAATAATGATAAGATTAGATTAGGGGTTACAATTGGTTAGTATGGGAATTAAAAATTGTAACTTCAATAAATGAGCAACTAATGAAAATAAAATTGGAAGTTAAAATTAATAGAAACAAATGGATAAAAATGGACTAATAAAAATGGAATAGATATAAAAAGGTTACTAATATGGAATTAGTAGTCATACGTAAATATCTTAGAAAATGTCCATTAGGATTTTATGGACAAATTGACATTTGTGAGCATTAAAAGGGATTTTATGTGCAGATAAGTATTTAAGGTAAATCTTATTGCCTTAAATATAAAAAAATTAGCAAGATAAATCCAGTGTCAACTTAAGATAGTACAAGTAAAGAGATATGATAGTTAATTGGACTTAGTAAGTTAGTGATGCGAGGTCAGTAAAGTCACTTGATGGAAAGCTGACTTTCACTTTGAGTCTACCAACAGTCGGGTGCACTTTTGATGTGAGATATCACTAATCCTAGGACCTGCGACTTTGCAAGAGATATGACCTATTTTAGGGTCAAAGGTATTAAGTGGTTATTGGAGGGCTCGTCTCTTTCCCAATTAAAAAGTATTAAATTTTCCAATTTGGAATTAGGAATGGTGATGGATATCTCCATACGGTTCGCTTCTTGTTTGAGGTATTAAATGGCTATAGGGTCCGCCTCTCTCCTAAAAAGAAGTATTAAGTAACCTAGCGAGGTTTCAAATAAATAAGGATATCTCTAAAAAGGTTTACTTCGGTGTTAAGGTATTAAGTGGCTATTATAGGATCCGCCTCTCTACCGAAAGAAGTAAACTAAAGAAATTCCGTATTTATAATTAAGAACGATGATGGATATATAGGGAAATGTTCGCTTCAAGTTTGAGGTATTAAGTGACTGTAGGGTCCATCTCTTTTCTATAAAAGAAGCATTAAGTAGTCCAATGAGATTTTTAAGAAATGGCAGCTAGATAGTACCAACGAAGAGTCCGTCTTGGGGTTATGTATTAAATGGCAAAGATCTACCTATAAATTGGTTTAAGTGGTCAGAGGCCTGTCTAGTCCTTGTTAACGAGGTAGTAAGTGGCTTGAGTATAGTCTCTCATATTGCTACGACCTTAATAGCGATAGTACCAGAGAGGAGTCCTCCTAGGAATGGTATTAAATGATGTAGTACCAGCCTAGAATATAGGTATTAAATGATTAGAAGTCCGCCTATTTGTTTTAAACTTATTAAGTAGCTTGGGTACTTTCTCTTATATGGCTATGATTTTATTGGCGATAGGTACGTTAGTAGTATGACTATTAAAAACTATAAATTCTAAGGCCATAGATAGTAGTCAAAGGTCTCTGTGGCTAGGACCAATAGATCAATAATGACGATGCTAGAAGTCCACCTTGAGAATCGGTCTTAAATAACGGGGTCTACCTCGATTGAGGTCTTAAATGGCAGAGTCTGCCTACTTCTCTTTTAAAAGTATTATGTCGTGATAGTAGAAGCTAGCTTCACATTTAGAATTATTAAGTACCAAATGGGTATGGAAGTATTGGGTGCTTGATAAGCTTCGTCGGTATTTTGTACCTTGGAAATGGGTAGGTAAGTAGTCGTGTGTGCAATGCAAGATTAGGTTAGAATTGCTAACCTTAATAGACATAACAATTAGATGGAAACCAATCGGTATAAATTTATGTTATGGACAGTTTATAGATTTTCCGGTAATCAAAACGTTGTTCTGACTCCCTCTTCATTACAACTCATATGATAGATTTAGAGTAACAAGTCAACGCAGCTGGATGTGCTTTGTTATTGGAGAAGTCTTCTTCTCATACTCGATGTTGATGTGACGACCTTCTGTCCAAGGAGTACCATTAATTCCAAGTTAGTTGTCATAATCAGTATTCTAATCCTATTATTGTTTCTGTTGTGTATTTAGATTTCTATCAGCCTCTGATAATACTCATGTTTATTTTCAAATACCAAATCCAACGATCTATGCTTTAACGGACTTAAGTTTTGATTTTTATCGAAATTTAGACCCATTAGAGTATGGTTTGTTACAAAATGAGTCTATCGATAGATCTAGAAGAGTCATGGCATCTAGGAAGGACAAAGAGAAGTCACCACTTCAAAACCCACCAGTGAACCCGAGAATGAAAGCTCTTAGCATAGAGAAATGAAATATCCATCCTCTCCCGCTGAGGCTTCAAGTCCACCAGAGATGGTGACTATGGTGGATTTGGATGGAATTGTGACGGAGATGAACATAAGGATGTTAGAGAGTCAAATCGCTATCCTAAAGGAATGGAGGGATATATTACTTTAATAACTTGGTTATTCCAAAGTTGATAGAAGTGTCAATCTTAATACGGACTTTGGTAAATGGTTTATGAGAAAGTAGTCTCCTACCATGGAAGAACTCTATCGAAAAGCGTCTAACTATCTATGCTCGAAAGTGGAATCTAAATTTAAATTTTTTGAACTTATCTCTTTCACAGTATTGATTTACTCCTTCATTTCTTCTCATTTATTTTCTACTATATATGTACACACACACGCATACATATATATACACACACATATATGTAGTATTTTTGTATTTCTAAAAGTAGTGGAGAATGAAAAATGCTAGAGTTCTGCTGCTTAATTCAGAAAATATGAGAAGAAAAGTGAGGGGTTAAATCTATATTTATAGACGCTCAAATCAATTATGTCCGTTGGATTATTATTTATTAAATCCAGACCGTTTAGGTCGAGGTTTAACCTACGCCGGCCCTAACTAACTGGTCTACCGTTCCTATATAGAGATCGATCGGCTGTTTCAAGTGGTCGATCGGTGGGTCTTGGGACTTAATTACATCATTAACGTTAAGTAACGATGTTATTTATAATATTATTTTAATCGATTTGAATTCTTTATAATTATTTTTGATCTGAAAACTTCAAACATTGATAATTTCTTCGTTTGAACTCTAATCGCAAAACTTTATATATAAAAGCTGATCAGAAAAGTACCACGAACGCAATGGTGTAAGTTTCGTGGTCAAATTTTAAAGTTTGATTAAATTCCATTTTTGAGTATTATAAATTATCTATTAATTATTTTAATTAATTACTGTTTTATACAGGGTGTTACAATTTTCTACCATCATTTTTTTCTTCTTCTCTTCTCTGCTTAATCCTTGCTTCTCCATACTACTTCTTCTTTTTCAATGCTAGAAATATAGTGTCACATCTAACGCCATTACCAACTGTTACCAAGTAAAATAGTACAAAAATATGATAACCAAATTGGTTGTTATGGTTTGGCGCATTTGGTGTACCAAATGAACAAATGCAGTATGGTAATGGTAATCAAGCACTAACAATGGTAATTACCATAACTACTATATACACAGTAATTAATAAGTGTGTGTGCGCATTTATATTTCATTATATATTTTTATTATATAGCATATAACATCTTATGTTTAATAATTTAATGGAAAATCTAGAAAAATGTTGTGATGACATAAGGTTGAATGTTATTCCTATCGTGTATTTGAAAGAAAATGATATGATTTTATACAGTATTTTAGTTTTTCCTCAACGTTTTCCTGTTTGTTGGACTACAAAACTAAACTGATAAATGATTATATAGTAAAAATTAGCAACTTTTGATATTCACATTTTTAACATGAAATATAGCAAACAACCCGATATCATAGTTGTAAATTGTAAAAGCTTATTACAAACCTATACAAACATTATCAATCACAAAATAAAGTATTGATTTTCTGATCACGCTGATAGGTAATGGTATGATTTTCCAAATATCATATAAATGGCCATGGTAACGATTTCAAAAATAAAATTTCGGTAATATACCGACTATATGAGACAATGATATATGTCTCGACTATTATTTAGAGATGGTGGGCTCAAGTTCACTAGACACAAAATAACGCGTGTAAAAAAGGATAGCGGTCATTGGACCAAGGTTTCAAATTCCATTTTCCGTTTCCGTTTCGGCCATTGATAATTTTAAAATTCTTGGTCCCGTTCTGAAAATTTCGAAAGTTCCACTTTAATTTTGGTTTTCTAATTTCGGTATTTTTTTGCTTTAATTTGCCATATACGCTAATAAATATCCAATACTGTCATAAATTTAAGGTAATTTTTTTTACATTACATATAAAATACACGCTTTAATTAAAAAATATATTGCATAAGATTCCGTATTGTTCATTAGAGATTTTAAAACTTTGAATAATTTTGGAAATTTCGAATTTTTTATTTTGATTCGATGTAAATGAACAAAAGTATAACAACTTTTTTTTAAAAAAAACTGCTTTATTTCTTCTCCATTTATTTATTGTCTCGATTAATTTGTTTTTTTAATAGCTATATGTTTGTTGTATTTTTTTTAAATTTATTTATACTTTTTTTTCCAATATTTGAAAAGTAAATCTGGAATTTAGACCGGAACTGGAATTTAGACCGTAACTGAAATTTTGACCGGATTCCGTTTCGGTATGAGCGGAACCGGAACGGAATCACCGAAATAACCGAAAATCCATCAGAATTTTGAACCGTGCATTAGACTCGGTACACAGTTCCAAAGGATCATAATTTTGCTACTCTACTTGAGGCATACCTCCAATAGTACCCTTAGTCCACTTCTTTTCTTTCTTTTCTTTTTTGTACCGTGTTGGGTTCATATTAAATTTGTTGGGTATATCATGACCATTTATTGGGTAAATATTGAAATATTAAACTTGATTTATTAATTTCTAGAAGTTTCTTATTATTAAAGATTCTAGAGTTTTCTTGTATTTGATAGAATTTGGTGAGAGCTCTAAAATTTTATATTAGTTGCTAGAAATAAGAATTATATAATACTTATGTTTCTAGAGTTGCCTAAAGAGTCATTTCTAGAGTTTTCAAATGATTCATGTTTCTTGAGTATTCTATATCTAGAATGTTCTATTGAGTCATAAAAATAGGGAAACTCTCCCCTCATTTTGTATCAATCAAGCAAGAAATAAATCATCAATAAAGAAAAGTTTTCTACAATAAAATAAAATAAAATAAAAAACTCCTCTTTCTTATATTCTCTTCCTCTTTCTCCAAAAATATTCAATAAAGTGGTATCAGGGCAAAAGGCTATAAAAGATAGAGATGACGAATAATGGCGTTCTCCTATAAGTTTCAATGCTCACCAAAAACAATTATGATAATTGAAGTTTAAGGATGATGGCTCTCCTTGGAGCACATAATGTGTGGGAGATAGTTGAAAATGGCTATACTGAACATGAGAATGAAGATGATTTATCTCAAATTCAAAGAGATGGTTTGAGAAAATCAAGACAAGGGACAACAAGGCTCTTTGTCTAATTTATCAAGCATTGGATGATGATACATTTGAAAAAATTTCTGGATCAAAGTCGGCCAAAGAAGCATGGGAGAAGCTTCGAACGTCTTACAAGGGAGCTGATCAAGTCAAAAAGGTACGTCTTCAAACTTTAAGAGGAGAGTTTGAAACTTTGCATATGAAAGAAGGTGAACTTGTTTCTGGTTACTTCTAAGAGTTCTAGTGGTTAGTAATAATCTTAAAAGAAATGGTGAGATGTTAGATTATGTAAGAATTATGGAGAAGATTCTTAGATCGTTTGATCCAAAGTTCGAACATATTGTCGTCATCATTGAAGAAACAAAAAACTTGGAGACCATGTCAATAGAGAAACTTCAAGGCTCATTGCAAGCTTACAAAGAAAAAAAAGGAAGAAGGAAGAGACTGTGGAGTAATTTCTTAAGACACAGATTGATTAAAAAAAGGAAGAAAGTAATCGAAGCCAACAAAGATGGGGTGGTGGCCAAGAAAGAGGAAGAGGTCGTGCATATGGACATGGACGAGGTTGGAGGCCCAATTATGAAAACAACAACAACAATAATAAAAGAGGAGAAACCTCAACAAGTCACGACAAGTCACGTATTAAATGCTATAATTGTGAGAAATTTGGACATTATGCTTCTGAATGTAGAGCTTCAAAACATAATAAAGTTGAAGAGAAGACCAATTAGGTTGAAGAAAAAAGCCAAGAGGATGGTACATTATTACTGGCTTACAGAGAAAGTGAAAAAAGAGAGGAAAACCAATGGTACCTAGATAGTGGTGCAAGCAACCATATGTGTGGAAGAAAAAAATATGTTTGTGGAGCTTGATGAATCAGTGAAGGGCAATGTGGCATTTGGAGATGAATCAAAGATAGCAGTGAAAGGTAAATGAAATGTTCTTATCTGATTGAAGAATGGAGAGCACCAATTTATTTTCAATGTTTACTATGTGCCAAATATGAAGAGCAACATTTTGAGCTTAGGACAACTCTTAGAGAAAGGTTGTGATATTCAATTAAAAGATAATAATCTTTCTATAAGAGATGGTGCAAGTAACTTCATTGCAAAGGTACTAATGTCAAGAAATAGAATGTTTATGCTCAACATTCAAAGTGATGTCACACAATACCTTAAGGTGTGCTATAAAGATAATGCTTGGCTTTGGCATCTTCGTTTTGGACATCTTAACTTCGGAGGACTAGAATTGCTATCCAAGAAGGAAATGGCAAGATGATTACCATGCATAAGCCATCAAAATTAAGTGTGCGAAGGATGTTTACTTGGAAAGTAATTTAAAATGGGCTTTCCAAAGGAGTCATATTCAAGTGCTAAAAGGCCGTTGGAACTCATACATACGGATGTGTGTGGTCCAATCAAGCCAAGTTCACTTGGTAAGAGTAACTATTTTCTTCTTTTCATCGATGATTTTTCAAGAAAAACATGAGTGCATTTTTTAAAAGAGAAATCAGAGGTTTTTGAGAACTTTAAGAAGTTCAAGGCACGTGTTGAGAAAGAAGGTGGCCTTATGATTAAAGCCATGAGATCTGACCGTGGAGGAGAGTTCACATCAAAAGAATTCCAAAAGTATTGTGAAAATAATGGAATCTGATAACAACTGACAGTGCCTAGATCCCCCCAACAAAATGGAGTAGCAGAAAGGAAGAATATGACAATTCTTGAAATGGCAAGGAGCATGCTCAAAAGTAAGAGGTTGCCAAAGAAATTTTGGACGGAAGCTGTGGCATGTGCGGTTTATCTATCAAACCGATCACCAACAAGAAGTGCGTGAGAAAAGACACCACAAGAAGTATGGAGTGGAAGGAAGCCTGCTATTTTCCATCTAAGAGTCTTTGGAAGCATAGCTCATGTATATGTACCAGACGAGAAGCGAAGCAAATTGGATGACAAAAGTGAGAAGTATATTTTCATCAGTTATGACACCAACTCTAAAAGATATAAGCTCTACAATCCTGATACGAGAAAGATAATAATTAGTCGAGATGTTGTGTTTGATGAAGAAGGAGAATGGGATTGGAGATCACATAATGAAAATTACAACTTCTTTCCATACTTTGAAGAAGATGAAATACCACAACCAAGGATCGAGCAATTAAGGGAGGAGCCTACTCCCCACTAGTTTCTCCTACCACAAGTTGTCTAGAAGATGAGACCTCAAGTGAAAGGGCTCCACGCTTTAAAAGTCTTCAAGAAATTTATGAGGTAACAGAAAATCAAAATAATCTTACTCTCTTTTGTTTATTTGCGGATTGTGAGCCTATGAACTTCCTAGAAGCTTTGGAAAAGAAGAATTGAAAAAATGCTAGAGACGAAGAAATTAAGGCCATCATGAAGAATGACACATAGGAGTTAGCTTCACTTCCAAAAGGACACAAGGCGATTGGTGTGAAGTGGGTATACAAAGTAAAGAAAAATGCCAAAAGAGAAGTTAAAAGATACAAAGCGAGATTGGTGGCAAAAGGCTATAGTCAAAGAGCCGGCATTGACTATGATGAGGTATTCGCTCCAATCGCTCGATTAGAAACTATTAGACTAATAATCTCTTTAATAGCTCAAAATAGTTAGAAGATACAATAAATGGATGTGGAATCTGCTTTATTAAATGTAATTCTTGAAGAAGAAGTTTATATCAAGCAACCACAAGGTTATGAAGTCAAAGGAGAAGAAGACAAGGTTTTGAATCTAAAGAAGGCACTTTACGGGTTGAAACAAGCACCAAGAGCTTGGAATGCTCGAATTGATAAGTACCTCCAAGAGAGAAACTTCATCAAATGTCCATATGAGCATGCACTCTATATTAAAATCCATAATGGCGATACATTATTGTATGTAGATGACCTGATCTTCACAGGTAGTAATCTAAGCATGTTTCAAGAGTATAAGAAAGAGATGACGAAAGAGTTTAAGATGACTGATATTGGGCTCATGTCTTATTACCTCGGCATTGAAGTAAAACAAGAAGATAAATGCATTCTAATTACTCAAAAGGCTATGCTAAGGAAATATTGAGGAAGCTCAAGATGGATGACGCTAATTCAGTTTGCACACCAATGCAATGTGGAACCAGGTTGTCAAGGCATGAGGAAGGAGAAAAAACGGACTTGACACTCTACAAAAGCTTGGTTGAAAGCTTGCGATATTTAACGTGTAAAAGACTTGACATTCTATATGCGGTAGGAGTTGTGAGTCGATACATGGAGAACCCAACAATAACTCATTTGAAGGCAACAAAGAGGATTCTTCGCTATGTTAAAGGCACAACAAACTTTGGATTGTACTACTCTATTTCTGCTAATGATGAGCTTTTTGGATATAGTGATAGTGATTAGAGTGGAGATATGAATGACCAAAGCACAAGTGGCTTTGTGTTCTACATGAGAGATACAACCTTTACATGGATGTCGAAAAAACAGTCGATTGTCACTCTTTCCACATGCGAAGCAGAGTATGTAATTGCTACTTCATGCGTTTGCCATGCAATTTAGTTACGAAATCTACTAAAGGAGTTGAAATTGGCACAAGAGAAGCCGACCAAGATTTTCGTGGACAACATCAGCAATTGCTTTGGCTAAGAATCTAATTTTGCATGATCGAAGCAAGCATATTGATATACACTATCACTATATTAGAGAGTGTGTCTCCAAAAAGGATGCGCAACTAGAATACGTAAAAACACATGATCAAATAGCTGATATCTTCACCAAGCCTCTCAAGCATGAAGATTTTATCCGGTTGAGAAATCTGCTTGGAGTCACAAATCAAGTTTAAAAGGGGGTGTTGAAATATTAAACTTGATTTGTTAATTTCTAGAAGTTTCTTATTATTAAAGTTTCTAGAGTCTTTTTGTATTTGATAGAATTTGGTGAGAGCTCTAGAATTTATATTAGTTGCTAGAAATAAGAATCATTTCTAATAATTATGTTTCTAGAGTTGCATAAAGAATCATTCTTTAGTTGTGAAATGAGTCATGTTTATAGAGTATTTCATATTTGGAATGTTCTATTGAGTCATATAAATAGAGGAGCTCTCCTCTCGTTTTGTATCAATCAAGCAAGAAATAAATTATCAAAAGTTTTCTATAATAAAATAAAATAAATTAAAAAACCTCATCTTTTTTATATTCTCTTCCTCTTTCTTCAAAAATATTCAATAGTAAAATGATTTCTGCTACTATTGAAACCCTGGATTATTTCCTGTCCGAAGGAGAATTTTCTTCTCTGCCACTAAGCTTTGAACCATAACGAATTTTCTGAAGATACTATTGTTGGGGAAGCTCGCGCGTTTCCTGAAATAACTGACAAT
This sequence comes from Allium cepa, assembly GCA_030765085.1. NCBI lineage: Eukaryota > Viridiplantae > Streptophyta > Magnoliopsida > Asparagales > Amaryllidaceae > Allium > Allium cepa. Next base: position 22,900,161 of record CM060938.1, on the reverse strand, counting down.
TATAATTTATAACCGAAAATACAATTCGCTTAAGCAACAAACAATTCACAGTGTGAAAGCTAGGTATACAAACATGCACTTAAAGAATCATAGTGTTTCACCTTATTTGCATCAAAGTAGAGTAATTTTGTCATGGTCCATGGAATCTTGGATCTATTTGATGTATTTGCTCGATGATTTGAATATTTGGCTACGTTTGAAATTTTTAAATATACGTGATTCATATGCATCTCATGATTAAATATGTACATCACTTTAACTTATTCTATCTATTTGTTCAGATATGTCTTAGGGGTTAGGATGTTATGCAACTAAGGATTCTGCATGTAAAGAAGAAGTTAATAAGCACTGTACCTCACTTTCTAAACGAAACTCTCTACAGTGTAGTTTGGTTCTGAAAGTAAAATCAACTTCCTCCTAGACCGTACGAAGATTGTTAAACTTCGTCTGTCGGTAATTGCTTTATCAATTTGTACCTAAGATTGTGACAATTGCATAATTTTACTACAGCTGTCTGTGGTTTATTGCAACTGCTACTTAAAAAAATATACTATATGCAGATTAAGGTGGATTCCTACGTGTACACAGGTAACACAACAGATATAGATATACCTTATTTATTTTATGAAGCAGGTTTGTCTCTTTAGGTATGGTTGATCTAGTAATGGATGAAGATAGGACGCATCTCCTCAAAAGATTTGGAGAGCAACAGGTTAGATATATAATTGGTCTTCATTTCACACCACATAGTTAGATGTAGTCATTGACATTGTTCCATTGGGATATACAAATCATACATTTTCATTACATATGTTATTTTAGTATCTTTTGTAAAGCTGTTGAGTGTGATGTGTTTGTATTAGTCATTGTTATTTATTTGTCCTTTTCAGATAGAATTGCTCAAGTTAGGTATGCCTGAACCAAATTTAATCTTTCTAGCATATTGGCTTATCCTTTTATTCATGTTCTAGTTTATTTTATTGAAGCATTCTTCTTTTCATAAAATATTACATGCTTGAGATTCATTTTCATGTTGAAAACCGAAACTTATCACATTTTGAAGCTGAGGTAATTTTGTTATTTGCCCTTAATTAATATATTTGAACTTCACCACCTCCCCCCCCCCCCCCCCCCCTTTTGTTTTTTTGGGGGAGCTTGCTCGCACCACACAATCCCAACTGACATTACCAGGGTTATGCAAGATTGCCACACGTGATTAAATATGTAAACTGGATGTCAGTTAAGTGGTTGAAAATAGTTTGTCATTCTATGTTTACTAGGAAATTAATTTAATTTAAAACGTCAGTGAAAAAAGTCTAGTTGTAAAATTTATAGAGTGTGGTTGTAGAGGTTGTCGAGTTTAAGCGGTCGAGTCAAACTCCTCCATCTTCTCCAAGTGGTGTATGCATATGGGTTGTCACACACTAGTTTAACAAAAAGAAGCTCCAACATTGAGTCCACCGATCCATATTTATACACCACATCGCCATTAATTTTAGCAACATGATACAATTTTATTTCCAAGTCACTGTTTCATTTTGCATCGTGCAAAACAATCCTAACAAAGGTAATTAATGGGTTTATATTATCTAAAACAAATAATTATCAATATATCTCGGGCATTCCCAATTTTTTAAGCCCCAAAGGAGTTGTATTATCATGACGTGAAGTTTGATCATGAGAGCTCACAAGTTTGATCCCTAATGTATTTTAATTTAGTGGTAATTGTGATAGGTCCACTATTTTCAAACTTAATACTTAAAAAAGACTTCTGAAAATTAAGTTTTACAAAACATCTCTGTCAGTATTTTCAACAAAAATGTGTATTTTAAACCGTACATATTTGTGACTAGAACCGCAAATATTTTGCGGTTTAAAAATGTAAATATGTGTAGTGTAAAATACATATGTCTGTAAAATAAACAGTTGCACCGTGAACTACAAATATTTAAGTTGTAAAATACACATATCTACGGGATAGACTGCAAAATTTCATTTTAAAATAATGTGCAGTTAGAATTGCAAATATTTATAATTGTAAGTACAAATATATACAAATTAAAATGCATATTTTCGCTAGAAATATGTATATATTTTTATGAAACCTGTTTTTGATAGGGGATGGAAGTGAAATTTAAAACTAGGGCTGTTATGATAATGGTTATCGTTACCGTTATCATTTCGTAAATATCGTTATCGTATCGTTTTTACTGGTAAGCTAAAATTGCTTATCGTTACTGATTGGCTAATATACCGAAGACTGGTATACCGATAATCTGGTAACCGTTACATGGGTAATGGTATGTTACCATTTGTTTAAAAAAGATGTCTGACTTAACATGTTTTTACACTATACTGCATCTTCGTTATATTATTTATAGTGCTACTCAATAAAAGACACAAACAAGAAAGAAAAGAAATGTATTTGGTAATATTATTTCACCTGATTCCTGAACTAAATTTAATCATTTGATTAGTTCTAAATGACTCTAATAAATTATATCACATGAATGTATAAATTGGCTGGTAAAATTACTGTTATCGCTGATTTTGAAGAAATGTTAGTGATAATTTACCGCAGGAAATGATAATTTACTGTTACCATACTGGTTAAACTTGTATACCGATTTCAATCACAATTGTTTACCGATTAATAACTGCATGGTAATGAAAAATATACCGTTATTATAACAGCCCTATTTGAAACCTTGGAATGGTGTTTGAAAAAAGTCCCTTTAATTTATCGAATATCTAAACAATTACCATATGCAATAAATCTTTTTCTATTTATTTTTTATAGTAGCTATTGCTCTTCTCCAAAGGTAAAATTTTGTGAAGTTTGACTTGAATGCATCTTATACATATAGGCTATATACAACCAGACATATTATTCTTAATGCAAACTTGAAACTTTTTATTATATATGTTTACCCTTTTTTTTATTAGATTAGGTTTATTGAGAAACGTCACCCATTTAGCGAGAATATGTTGTATAAAACGTATTAATCTATCATATTTTACCGGATATATTTGAGGTAATGCATGTTTTATAGTTAATTCTAGGTAAAAGCAGTAAGTCATAATTGATAGATTACTTGTATCGGTTCGACGTTTGGACTGGTTCAAATTTCAATTAGTCTTCATCAAATTATTCCAATGTTCATATGGCCCTTGCTGCACATGAGTTTGCTGAAAACCCATCAATTACTGAATATATTCAGTTCATTTCACTATTAGAACTACAGTATATAGCCACGACAGGTTTTCAACGGCCGTCAACGGTACTTTCCAATGGCTACCAATGGCTCGTTATTTTTTAACATGCCGTTGGTAGCCATTGGTAACCGTTGAAAAAATTGCCGTTTGCGGCCGTTGGAAGCCGTTGAAAATATTCGTGTAAACCTGCAGTGAGGCCGAGACCCAAATCATTATCTTCTTCCTCCCCAAAAACATCAAAACACTCATCCACTCCTCCTCTTTTCTTGCTCCCAGCTTCCCCACGCAACCGGCACCCACTTCGACGCCATTAATCAGCACTATCGGCCTCTCTCCATCCAAATACATCTTCAAATTTAGGTTTTGCCTAAAACCCTAAAATTTTAAGTTTTTCTAATTTTGTGTTAATTTGTTATTATAGTTGTATCTAATGGCCTATTGATTGTTTATTATACCAAACTAAGTGCTGATTACAATTATTACCATCCAAATGTCCAAATTGTTTGTGTATATATATTATGCACATATATACATATGTTGATAATTTAGTGTAAATGCGCATTTGAGTTAGCGTTAGATTAGTTAGGATTGATTTAAATTAATTTATGTATGTTTTGTAAAATATTAGGTAAACATGAATTAGTCGAATATTTTACAAACATGAATTATATCTTTTACAAAATATATTAGCATTAGATAAGTATATAATTTAGTATGTATATATGCACATGAATTATATATTTTGTGAAATAGTAAAAATCATATAATTTACTAATATTTAATAAAATAGTAGAATATAAATAAAATAATGCATAATATGCTTTATTTTATATATTTAATAAAACGGTAACATATAAACAAAATTTAAATCTCTTAGTGAATTTTTGGCCCCGTTTGACAAGTGTTGTATATAATCGTTGTATGAACATTCGTTTTTATTGCAAAACGGATATTCATATTCATCTGATACAATATCTGTTGGATTTGTCGCTGTATTGGACAAGTTACAAACACTATAAAGTAATTACGTTTCGTAAATCATATCATTATAAACGGTTCACAAAATTTCGACGGCATTTCCTTTCGTTCCTTGTGTACATGCATATGTGTACGATACAAGGAACACGGAGGAAGTGCTGCCGAAATTTTGAAAAATCGTTTATAATGATATGATTTAAGAGATATAATGACTATTGTGTTTGTAATGGAAAGTAGGATGACCGACCATCATAAAAGGTACAAAAATGTGAACAAAATATCAAGAAATATAACTTTGTATATAAACGAAAATGGATTATAAAAAACAGTAAAATCTAAATGTGTTTATCGAATTTGATTCATAATTTTTTTACTACTGATCATAGGTTTTACAGTAGAAAAAATGGTCAATTATTTTATTGATCGAAGCTGGATGTATCAAAGAAGAGAAATGGGAGGCTCAATAAGTAATTATTTTCTTTACGGGGTAAATGTGTTTGTCGAATTTGCGTAATATTGAAAACGACGTAGAAATTCATTGTCCATGTAGTAGGTGCAAATTGTTGAAGCATTTAGTACCGAATATGGTTAGGATTCATTTGCGCCAATATGGTTTCGTAACCAATTATTTGGTGTGGGATCGTCATGGAGAAAGTATAACACGTAACGAAGAACAGTCAATAGAGGTCATCAATGATGAAGTTAGTACGACGAATCTCATAGAACATATGGTTGAAGATGCAGCACGATCAATGTTTTCTACTGTTGAAATTAATAACGACGATGTTAACGTCGAAGAGGAACCAAATGCTGGAGCAAAAAATATATATGATTTATTGGATGTTGCTAAGAAACCTCTTTGGAATGGATGTACTAGCGGCACTCAATTATCGGCAACTGTAGAGTACATTGCAATGAAATCAAAGTACAACCTCACAGAAGCCGGATTTACGGCTGTTGTACAAGCTGTTAAACTCCATATGCCATTAGATAATTTAAAGTGCGAAAATTATTATGAAGTGAAAAAACTTATGTCATCTTTCGGTTTGCCGTATCAAAAAATTGATACATGTCTAAATGGTTGCATGTTATTTTGGAAAGATGATGTCAGTCTTCGGAATTGTAAAATATGTAATCAAGAAAGATACAAACCAAGGAAAAAAGGTAAAAGAAGTTCCATACAAGCGTACGCATTATTTACTTATCACTCCTAGGCTTCAAAGGTTATATGAATCATCTGTAACAGCGCATCATATGAGATGGCGCAGTGCGAGAACATCTGAAGAAGGTACGTTAACACACCCATCTGATGGAGAAGCATGGAAGTTTTTGATAAGAAATATCCCGATTTCACAGCGGAGAGCCGTAACATAAGACTAGGTTTGTGTACTGATGGATTTTCACCGTTTTCTCAGTTTGGTTCTAAATATTCATCTTGATCTATAATCATTACACCTTACAATCTACCCCTGTGGATGTGTATGAAAACTCCATATATGTTTCTCATAATTTTCGTCCCTGGCCCTGATGATCCGACACTGGGTATCGATGTTTACTTACAACCACTAATCGAAGAGTTGAAAACATTATGGTATGAAGGAGTTGAAACATACGACGTGTCGAAAAAAAATTCGGATGTTCGCTTCTTTATTATGGACTATTAGCGATTTTCCTGCATATGCAATGCTTGCGGGTTGGAGTACGGCCGGTCGTTTTGCTTGTCCTTAATGTATGCAAGAAACACGAACATTTTCTTTACGGCATGGGAAGAAAATTTCATGGTTTGATTATCATCGACGTTTTCTCCATATTAATCATACTTTTAGAAGGGACAAAAAAACTTCATAACTAATAGACATGAGACTGTACAACCACCAACGATTTGTTCAAGTGAAGATATATATGAACTTCTAAAAGATTATCCAAAGACACATGAAACCGGGCAGCAAACTGAAATCCAAGGTAAACCGGCGTTTCATAATTGGTGCAAACAGAGTATATACTGGGGGTTGCCGTATTGGAAAAATCTCTTAATCCGTCATAACATTGACGTGATGCAACGAGAAAAACGTATTCGGTAATGTGTTTAATACACTTTTGAATGTTAAGGGAAAGACTAAGGACGATCTGAAATCAAGACATGATATAGAAGAAATATGTAATCGTCCTAAGCTTCATATGAAGCCAAAGGACACTAAAAACCCAAAACATGTTATGAACTAGATAACAATCAAGTTAAAGTACTGTTAAAATGGATGGAAGGATTACGATTTCCTGATGGAATTTCATCTAATCTTCGTAGATGTGTCGATTATAAGAACGGAAGACTGAATGGGATGAAAAGCCATGATTATCATGTAATGATGCAAAATTTGTTACCCGTCGCTTTCAAAGAATTGTTGCCCGTAAAAGTTTGGAACTTTATAACAAAACTTAGTTTATTTTATAAGGAGCTTTGTTCAACTACATTAAAAGTTGACCGTCTTCGTAAATTTGAGGTAGAAATCCCTATACTGCTCTGCAAACTGGAAAAAATATTTCCTCAAACTTTTTTCAATGTAATGAAGCATTTACCTATTCATCTTCCATTTGAAGCACGTCTTCGAAGTCCTATGCAATATGGATGGATGTATCCATTCGAGAGGTATGTTATTAATACTGAGTATGTAAATGTTAATTTAACTATAAATAAAAAATCAATATTAATATGAAATATTTTTTATTAGGTACTTAAATCATTTAAAGAAAAAAGTGAGACAAAAAGCTCGAGTTAAAGATTCGATTTGCAAATTATATATCGAAGAAGAAGCATCGTTCTTTTTCTCTCAATATTTCAATGATCATGTGAATTTATCATTTCAAAGTGTTGCCCGTAATGATGAGGCCGTTGAACAAGATTCTCTCCTTCTGAAGCAATGTTATCTATTTTTAAACAACATGATCGACATGTTGGAAAATGTGTAGAAGTATGGTTAGTTGATAGAGATTACCATATAGAACACACATATATTCTTCTTAATTGTCTAGAAGTTGCACCATTTATTAGGTAATTATCAGGTTACAAGTTTTGATAAATTTAACTTAATACTACATCTGTAAGTTAATAATAAAACAATATATTATGTTTTTGTTTGTAGTGTTTATGAATCACAAAATCCAAACGGCGATTTAAGCAAAAAATTCGCTACTTGGTTTACGAACTATGTTTGTAATCCTACAAATAATGTGGTCAATGAAGGATTAAAACATTTGGCGTTGGGACCGAAAAGGAAAGTTAAAACGTATCCAATATTTTTTGTTAATGGATATAAATTCAACACTAAAGATTACGGTGCTGAAAAATTAACAAACAATACCGGTGTATTTGTTAAAGGTAGTGATGATCCTAATAATCATATACATGATTTTTATGGCATGTTAACCCAGATTTTGCAATTGACATATTTTATAAGCCCCGTGGAGGAAGTTTTTTTGTTTAGATGCAACTGGTTCAGCAATGTTCTAGGTTCTTGTATTAATGTGCATCTAAATTATAATCTTATAGAAATAAAACACACCTCCTGTTATCAGCAGTACGATCCTTTTGTACTAGCCAAACAAGCTCTACAAGTTTATTACGCCCCTTATCCATCTCTAAAAAGGGATAAAGCGGATTTGTTTACGGTTTTTAAAACCAAGACGAGATATACATTCGATGGAAAGAATATTCCAAAAGAACAAGCCTATCAAGCAGATATCGAGGAAAATTGAAATCACAATTGCAGACGATCAAGCTGATTTTGGACAATTAAATGATGAGACAAATGTATTAGTCGAAGCATTTGAGAGGTAGAGGAAAACGATATAGAACACGAGACCGAGTCTGAATCAAAAAACGACGAGGACTGAGTAATATCCGATAACTTTTATAATTATTCACGCACACGCATCACATATCATCATCATCATTACATGCACTACCAATTAAAAATGACTTTATTACATGCACCATATATCATCATCATTTTATCTATGTCTATAATTAAAAATGAAACTTTCAACAGGTATTATGTCAGGCTCCAAACGTCGTAGCTCTTCTCCCTCGGCTGGCGAGAGTAGTGGTGAGCCTCTGGCTCAACCACTTGTATATTTGCAGCCGAAGGCTGATGGAGCGTAAGTATTAAAATTAAAATGATAACAATATAAATTTTTTCATACATATATATATATATATATATACTTGTCTAAAGCTTTGTTTTATATCTAACACAGGGGATTTGATTTGGAGCCCTTAGGAGTTGTGCTTGGCATTTCCAAGCAATCATATATGAGCAGGATGGCAGATTGCTGGCCTAAGTGGAGTAAGATCCTTGACCAAGTCAGGGAGGCCATCTGGCAGGATTTTCTGGTGGGTTTATACCACTTTACTATATGAATAAGTATAAATAAACAATTAGTAATATTTTCTCTTTGTACAGGGGCAAGTGGACTTGGCGGAGCCCGATGTCGCCATGGTTCAGCGCCACTGGAATTGGAAGGTTGCCAAAAATTACAGGAAGATAATGTCAGCTCTTAAAAAATCGAGAAAGAAACCGAAGTAGATGGGCGCTTCCGTATGGGATTCTTGGATGAGTTGGTGGGAGACCGACGAATTCAAGGTAAATCTATCAAATATATAGTTAATTATCTCGCAATTAGTAAATATAATATTCAATTTAAATTGCAGGTGGAGTCGGAGAGGAACTCCGCCAATAGAAGTAGGAATCCTGTAATGCATCGTGGCGGATCCAAGTCTTTTCAGCATCACCGTGAGGACTTGGTAAATTTATCAATTACGAATCTAAACCGTTATTACATTTTTTATAATAATTAGTTCAATAATTAGCTATGAAAAATTAAAATATATAAATTATTTATTGTAGGAAAGATCGCTTGGACGTCCGTATCTATGATGGAGGTATTTACCCGCACCCACGCATCAAGACAAGCAGACAATGCTGGCAATATTACATATCAGTGGGATGATGATAAGGCGACGGCTGCATATGTATGCATATTTTAAATCTTATTTTATTAATATCGATAAGTTTAAATCATATTCTACTAATCTTAACCTGTAATTGTTTTTTTATTTTAGGAAAAATTTCAGATGCATGGGCAGAGCTGCTTTCAGAATCGGATCGCGATAAGTTGACGGTAGAGGAGCAAGATAATAGTTTCTATGTTATTATGGATCCGACGCAGCGGAATATGCGATTTGGCTATGGAAACCAAGCGGTAATCTTATAAACATTGCAATATTATATTTAATAAATTAACCTATAAATACATTATATATATGATGATTTCAACCTAAGTTAAATCTAACATATTCGTGATTTACCATCCCGCACCATTATCATTTAGTAAAATATGCATTTCCTTGTGGTATATGCATTGCTTAAGATCACGTCATTTACGTTTCTATATTTTAAAATATGCATTGCTTAAGAAAATGATTATAATAAAAATGTGAACATCTCACATTCTATTTGCAGGTTCGGACAACTCAAAAGGCGTGTGACAAAGCTGAAATAAAAGAGCTTAGAGCCATGGTTGAGCAACTGCAAGAGCAGGACCGTCTTCGCGCTATACAAATGGAGCAGCTGAATCAACGTTTAGCGGAGTACGCGCATAGGCATGGTTCCTTCCCTTCGTCGTCTGGTGCTTCCGGAGGTGAGGATGATGCTTGAGAGGTATGATGATTATTGTCTTTGTGGTTGGTTATTGTATATATTGACTTTGAGGTGGTGAGGATTGTGTTTGATGGTTATTGTGTATATATTGACTTTGAGGCGGTGAGGTTTATGTGTTTGCATTGTATATTTTGACTTGAATATGGATTGGAGTTGGTGTTGGTGAAGGTTTTGTTGTTTATGTACATATTGACTTGGACAACATATTGACTTGGAGTTTGGTTTGAAAATGTAATGTTGGATGTTGATTTTGGTTGTTTATATTGTTTGTGGTATAATGTGTTGGATATGTGATATATATGTGAAATGGAGTGGAATTGGAATGGAAATAGATATATATTGATTGTGTGTGGCTGGAAGGTGAATGACTTGCTGTTATAAAAAAAAATTCACCCAGATTAGCAACGGCTACCAATGGCTACAAACGGCTATTTGGTCATTTTATTGTAACAGCTTCCAACGGCCTCCATCGGTTAAATGCCGTTTGAAGCCATTGAAAAAGCCATTGGAATAGCCCCGTAGCTTCCGTTGGAAGCCGCTGGAAAGCGTGAATGATATTCCAATGGCTTTTCCAACGGCTCCCACCGGTCGCCAATGGCTGGGAGCCGTTGGGATAGCCGTTCTCTCTTGTAGTGTTTGCCGCTGTATATTTCTGTGAATAAGTTTTGAATAAAAATACAAAAATTGATTTGCTTTTGAACATTTGCTCACCACCCCATGTTTGTACATGAAATGCACTAAGAATAAAACCTAAGAAAAATGATGATTTATTTGAACAAAAAAGGTTGCCAGTCATATGCCATTTTCTATTGCTCATGTGACAGTCCGAGAGTATTTGTCCAAAAGCAATACATATGTATTACCATGTTACTTTACAGAATAATTTTCAATGGAAATGGTTAAAGAGAGAATCCATTTGGACAAAAGGGACAAAAAAAGGTATTTTCTTAATCAAAATATTTTGTTAAGTAGAGAAACCAATAATTGATTCTTCCCTTCTAAATTGAAACTAAAACAACAAAGTTGCCTTTTTAACGACATTCTTATATTTCTTTTTTGTCTCCAAACGTCGTGCCTTTTCTTCTTAATCCTATACCCTAATTTTCTAATCTAAAACCATAAATTTCTAATTTTACGAGGAGAATGCATATTGATCTCCAACTTAATCTCTGTTTTTCCAATTTCCATCCAGCCCAACCTTATGCAAAGATTGCCCAATATTAACCGGCTTTTGACCAATCAGGTTTTGAAGTAAAATTAAAATATAAAGATGAAAACAAAATGATTCACGAACTTGGACACACGCTTGGACGGGAAAAAAAATGTCATTCATCAAGTTTCAAGTAAAATGGTGCAAAATGAATCTCTCAGTATAGAGAGGAATTTGTTCCACTTCGGACCTTTCAAACCTTTTGTACTTCAAGTATTACCTCAAGCAATCGTCGTTGAGTACTTTTCTCAGAGAATAGACTATCAACTCTAAAGATTGATGGAAAGAAAGCAAAAAAAAGCAGTATAATACAAGCGGTGTCAAGGAGTTATCAAGAGGCAACTCAATTGTCAAGGAAAAGTGTTTATAACATAGTAAATCAGAGATAGGAAGGCAAAACAAGTGAGGAGAAAAGATGCCCATCAACATAAAGCAGTCGGTAATGAGAGGTTTTCTCTCGATACTATTATTATTCTGGCCAACTTTGGATCCCCAGCACCTTTGGACTTGCATTTGAACCATCGATTTCATGGGCCTACAACTATACTGGCTGTTTTCCCTATATAAAAATCAATCATGTAGCAACCAAAAGAGGACTTTTAGTACTTCTCCTTCTTCATCATCTATTTTTCTTTACTATAGTCACCAAGGAAGAGATTCTTGGCAGTCCTAGGCCTAAGAATTTGTCAATCCTTTGTACATGTAACTTATAAATATCCCTAATCCTCTGAAACCCTCTCTCAAATCAATAATTAATAAAGATAATAGTGGACGTAGGTCGGAGATTGCCGAACCACTATAAAAATTCTTGCGTGTTCTTAATTTTAATATAGTATTTTTTAAATCTCAACTTTTTTAAAAGTTTTTAGTGTGGTGCCACTTTTGGCATCAAACATTTTGGTGCTTTCACTGAAATAGAGCTAGTTTGATAACCTAAAGCTTGGATCTGAAGTTTTAAGAGGATGAAGAGACCTGCTACAAGAGTTAGTACTGAACAAAGTTAACAAGGATATAGGGACAACCAGGAGGTGTCCTCAAAAATTCAAATCCATCAAACTACATTTCGAGAGAAGAGATGGATAGGATGACGAAAGAGATGCAATGTGGGATAATTTCTCAACAATAGCAAATGCTAGAGGGATTTTTTCACTGGATGGGACAACATGGAACAACTAGAGCAGTTGGAATTTAGAATGAAGGATCAGGAACTGATGTAGAAGCACCTAGAGTTGGAGCAGAGTAAACTGGAACAATGTCCCCACGATCAGAATCAATCGGTACCGACCTTAATACTCTTGGTACCGAGTGGAATTTACTTGAGGCAACATTGGTTCAGACTTAGGGCGAGCAAGGATGCCGAGGATGGACGATGTTGGTACCGGAAATGCAAGTCAGAACACAAATGCACAATGATCGAAGAAGTATGTGCCAAAGATTCCTCGTAGGAACAGTGAGCAGAATACAATTGAAAGTGTTGATTAGAGTGTGAACGTGCGACCATAAGAATATGTGCCAGAATTTACCTGTAGAGGCGGGAGGGGGAAAAATAGTTATGGAGCGGAGACTACGGTTAGACGACAACAATCGAATATATGAGATGATCAGAAGGGGTAGTAAGAGGTGGGCCCCCAGAATAGAATTTTGAAGACATAAATAGGAAACCATTTACCCCTAGTATTCGGTATGCGAGGAACCCTCCCAATTTCAAGCTTCTAATGTGGTAATGTATGATTGAAAGACAGATCCAACGGTTCATCTAATGAGGTATATCTGACATATGGAGGTGTTAGGTGCTTCTGTGGAGGTAATGAGTGGTGCTTCCCATTATATTTAATGGATTTAGCAGCAATGTGGTTCAGAAATTGGAAAATAAGTTGATAAGAACATGGACCGAGCTAGTGAATAAGTTCATTAGATAGTTCAGGGTTCATATTTCACGATCAAATAATGTGATGATGCTATCACGCGTGAAGCAAAGGGCCGGAGAGACCCTTAAGAGTTACTTGGCTAGGTTTAATGTTCGAGACGATGCGGTTTATAAGTCGGATCTATCAACGATTATGATGGCAGTGGTTTCAGGAGCTGCGAATAAATATGACTTTAAAATTGCTTTGGAAAATGATCCACTAGTGGATCTCATGGAGTTCATCATGAGGCAGAAAGGTATTTGTGTTAGGAAGATGTTGAAACCCAAAAAGTTAAAGTGAATGCTCTGAATGATGGAGAACCGTCCGAAGCAGAATATGGCCGAGACAAAAGAAAGTGGAAAGCTGAAGATAACTTCGGAGGACCAAAGCGACCGATGAGGATTCTCTTCTTATACAGACCTGACAGAAAACCCAGAGAGGACATACCTAGAGACTAGGGGCGGATCCTCTATCAAAGGCTAGCAAAGAGGGAACCCACGTATATGGAGAAAAAGTCAGGAAAGCTTTTCCTGTTCCATGAGCTAGATGTACATGAAATGAACAACTATAGGCACCTTTTCATTTTGATAGAAGAATTGGTTTGGACTAACCAACTACAATAATATGTAATGAATTGAATTGCGATAGTATAGCCGGAGTAGCTAGTATCTATAGTGAATGCATCAAGCCACAACCAAGGATCTAGGTCGAGACTGGTAATCCCATGATAAGAATTGAGAGGAGTCCGGTTCGTTTCCCACGCACTACTTTTCGTTTTGAATAGTTAAGAAAATAATAATCTCAGATCGCTTACATGTGTACGAGATCATAATAGGTCTCTAGAAACGCTCTAAGTCAGATGTCTAAGATGAATATTTAGGATGTTTGCTTGCTTGCTTTGATTTGAAATTTGATTTTTGAAAACCACTTGAACGTGACAACTAATATCGATCGTGGTAGTCTTGTCCTGAGAGATGGGTTAATGACTACAAGAAGTAATTCTCCTTACTGGAGAGCAAGTAGATGGACAAGCTTGGACATTGGGCCCTTTGTCGGAGAGCTGGTAGATTAGACTCAATAAGGATCCAGAGAGTTCAAAGATGAGTCTCCTCACCGAAGCGTGAGTGGATGGACTTGCTTGGATGTTTAATCCCCTTGTTAGAGAGCAAGCGGATTGGACTTGGCTATGACCCAAAGAGATTGAACCCTAGATTGGATGATAAATGATCCAAAGAGATTGAATCTTAGATTGGATGACAAACGATCCGAATAGATCGAATACTAGGTTGGATGTTAAGCGATCCAAAGAGATCGATCCTTAGATTGGATGATAAACAATCCAAAGTTGTTGAACCCTAGATTGGAAGATAAATGATCTAGTAAGACCAAACCCTAGAATGGACATTAACCCGATATTAGGGTTTGAATGCCTTATGACTAGAGTAAAATAGATAAATCGTAGGAGAACGCGGGATGATTTTGATATAAGATATGATAACTCTGGATGAAACAGGATTTATTATGATTCATAACTAACACTTGAGCAAGGATTGGAGTCCTTAGACAAGACGGTCTGGAATGACCATGGAGTTGCAAGAGAATCTGAAGGAACTAGATGATTCACCAAGTTTGGGATCGACGGATGGCCGAAGGGCTCAACTATTGAAGATTGACTACTGCTGAAACTTTTTCTTGAGCAAAGTACACCTTATACATAAGGTGATCTTAGGAGGCAAGTGTTAACTGGCTTTTTGACTATGTGGATTTTCAAATGGAATTAGAACGTCTAGATGAAAACAAAATAATTCTTGAACTCGGAAAAAAATTCAAAAGGGCAAAAGGATGGCATTCAACAAGTTTCAAGTCGAATGGTGCGAAGTGGACCTCTCAGTATCGAGAGGAACCTCTCGGTACAGAGAGGAATTTATTCCACTTTTCAACTCTCAATCTATTGTACTTTAAATAATGCCTCAAGCAATTGTCATGGAGTACTTTTCTTAGAGAATGGACAAGAAAATCTAAGGATTGATGAGAAGAAAGTAAAAAAAAGCAGGATAAGACTAGCAGTATCAAGAGACAACTCAATTGTCAAGGAAAAGCATATGTAATATAGAAAATCAGAGGTAGGAAGTTAAAACAAGTAAGGTATGAATATGCTTATCAAAAAAACTAGTCGATACCGAGAGTATCCTCTCAGTACCAAGAGGAATCTATTGTTTTTTGGGCCAACTTTAGATCTTTAGCACCTTTGGATTTGCATCTGGACTATGGATTTCATGGGCCTACGACTCTACTAGTTGATTCCGCTATAAATACCAACCTATAGCAACCAAGAGAGGAATTTTAGCACTTCTCCTTCTTCATCTATTTTCCTTCACTATAGTCACCAAGACAAAGACTTTTGGTAGTTCTAGACTTAATAACTTGTCAATCATGTTTACTTGTGACTTATAATTCTCTCTAATCCTCTCAAATCAATAATCAACAAAGATAAAAGTCAACGTAGGCTAGAGATTGTCGAACTACTATAAAAATTCTTGCATTTTCTTTAACTTTCTTACAGTATCTACTAGCTCTCCACTTTTCTACAGTTTTTGGGTGTTGTGCCACTTTTGGTATCAACATTTTGGTGTTTTCACTAAGAAAGAGCAAGATTTGAAAATCTAAAGCTTGGATCTGAAGTTTAGAAAGGATGAAGAGACCTATTATAAGAGCTATTAGTGGAGGAAATCAACAAGGATATGGGGCAACCAGTAGGTGTCCTCAAATTCAGATCCATCAGTCTACTTGTCAAGAAAAGAGATGTAGAGGATTATGAAAGAGGCAAGAAGAGATAAAGGCTCGACAATAAGAAATGTTGCTGGGATTTTTCCAAAGGACGGGACAACAACTGGAATTCAAAACCAAGGGCCATAAACTAATGCAGAAACATATGGAGTTGGAGCAAAGAAAATTGGAACAATGCCCACACTACTAGGTTAGCACCTACCATAATCCTCTCCATACTGAGAGGAATTTATTGGGAGGAAATGTTGGTTCAGGCTTAGGGGAGCTGGGATGCCGAGGATGGACGATGTTGGTGCTAGAAACGCAAGTCAGAACACGAATGCTCAACGATTGGAGGAGTATGTGCCAAAGCTTCCTCGTAAGAATGGTAGGAAAAATGAAGCTAGAAGTAGGGGTGGACATTTAATTAACTGAATCGACTTAACCGACCGAACCGACCTTAGTTGAACCGCTTTTACCGAATAAATCAGTTAACCAAACTTTCAGTTAAACAATTGATGTTAACCGACCAAAATTGGTTCGGTTAATGGTTAACCCCGATTAAATATCGGTAAACTGTTAGCCGAGCCTTATTTTTTAAATTTTAAAAGAGGGCCAAATCAAAATGCTTTTGCAACCCGACCCACCCATTTTCCCCAACCTTAATCTAAATCGAGAGCTTCAGCCGCTATTCAGTACTTATTCACGTCACGAATCACGAATACAATTCGTTCCCAAACCCTCGGTCATTTTCGATCCAAGAAAATACAAAACCTTCCAATCCAAATAGAAATCGATCCTCCCCTCCTTGGTTTTCATTTTTGCTATCTTGATCGTCGATTTGAAGTTTTAGCGATGGTGAATGCTAGTAGGAAGAGGAAAAATGTGAATTGTTTTATAATTGACGTATTCTGTGTAGTGTTTATTGTGAATTGGTATGATATGCCAGTTATCTTGGTTACTGAATAATTATAAATACCATTTGAAGTTGATCCCATACACCAATGTTAGCCATTACATTCATTTTGATATAATAGTCTCAACGTCTAGGGTTCATGAAACAATATAAATGTGCTAACTGTCTAATAGAGCAAAATTGTGTCAAATAGAACAAATTGTAAAATAGAGCCATGATGTGTCAAATAATGAATTTGGTAAAATCCATATTTTAGACCATGTAGATCATTATGCGCGAATGAAAAATAAACATCTAGAAGCGTAGCTAAAAACCCACAAATGAGTATGAATTTTGCAGTGGCACCCATAACTCAATTTTATCTTTTTAAAAATAACCTAATTTGAGTGTTGGGAGTCATTTTTCTAAGGAAGGCAAACACTTTAACAATATGATGTTCTTATCCAAAAGACCAAGTAGTCTATTATATATCCTAGTATAAGATGAAGTGGTCACACTATGCAAAAATTATCAAAGCCAAGGCCACTTTTATAAATTTAAGTATACTGTGTTGTTATCTTTAGTGTAAATATAGAGTGTCTATCAGCATAGATATGAACTTTAATGTTGTTGTTATCTTTAGAAGAGATATGAACTTAGTGTAAATATGTGATTGTTGTTATCTTTAGTGTTAACTTATGAATAGCTTGTCATGGACATTTTGATCCTTTCTGTAAATCTTTACCAGTTTGAATAAATTTAGAGTTAGTTTATCCTAAAAGTTATCAAGTTCTTTACAGTTGGAAAATGGTTTGAATCTTCTTGTTTTTAATGGAAGACCAAATCTGTTTGTAATATTGACAATTGAAAAATAAATGATCTGAATCTTCTTCACAACAGTTGCACAAAACACAAGTAGTAGAAGAGTTAATGCTCCATTTACTCATTCTTTTTAAGACGAGCAGTCTACCAATGTAGGAAAAATTGGTACACACTACACAGAGACATTTTAGGAGAACAGGCTCTATTCAAAATGTGTTAGACCATTCGCATTGTTGAATTTGAAGCAGATTTAGTCAAAAACTGCCATCTTTAGTATGATTCCACCACAAGTAATCACAGTTTATGTCTAAAATATAGGGATTAAAATTTAGTGATAACCAAATAAAAGGCCAACATTAATAAAATTAGAATGAAATAGCCAAATAAATTGTGTCATACATTTAGTGATTCATTAGTGATTCATATAGTGATACATTTAACCGAATAAAAGGCCAACATTAAAATTCGGGATTAAAATTCCACCATAAATAAAATTTAGTCATCTTCTTGAATTTTCATACATTTAGTGATTCATTATGTTGGCTTCTTCTAGGTCCATAAGCATCAATTTCAAGTGGTAGGGATAGGTGCCTTTTGTAAATTTAAAAAGAAGAAGCATACGAATTCTGGCTTGTCGATTTTTTTTGTTCATATCAGTACATATCAGTTCATATCATTTCATGACTTCATGTAATTTTAGTTCATGTATTATCCCCATGTACTAGTTTTGTTATGCTTCTTGTAAACTATACATTTCAGATTTGCTACGGAACCTTTATTCCAGTAGTGCCCGTATGCTTATAGAGCCCCTATTTACAAAAGGGAAAGAGTTTGTGATTGTATTTTGCATTTATTCTAGTTTTTTGTTTCCAGTTTTAATGAATTTTATTCCAAATAACTAAATTTCAGATAAGATGTTTTTTATAACTATATTTGCAAATAATTAGATTTCCAGTTCAAAATTACTAGGTAATTGTATTTTGCATTTATTTCCAGTACAACTAGATTTCAGATAAGACGTTCTTAATTTCCAGTTTTAATTATTATTCCAAATTCAAATTTAAATTCTTTGCTTTTCTACTATTGTGTTTTGCATTGTGATGCTTGATTTTTTTAAAATAGACATTTAAGTGATATCATCAATTAATATAGTATTAAATTGTATAGCAGGTACAAATAGATAGATCTTCTAGAGAAACAACGGATGATGACGAGTAAGTGGAAGAAGCGGATGATGAGGAAACCGGCGATGAAGACATCAATGTTGGAAAACCACTTCTACACCCGAATCGCAAGCCTTCTTCTAAAACACCTTCTTCGGTATGGAAACATTTTACTAAAGATATTAATTCCATAGTTCATAAATGTGTTTGCACCTATTGTGGTCAACGATTTGCATGCGATCCTAGATCAAATGCCCTTACACATTTGAATTGTCATATAGGAAAATCCTGTAGGTCAATTCCACGTGATAGTGTTAGGGGACAAAAAACTTTAGCTTTTGAAAAAAATAACGATAGTGAAGATAGTTGCACTCTCACCGCATGGTCATTTAACAAAGAGAAATGTTGAAAATCATTAGCTCGAATGATAATTATTGATGAACTCCCTTCAGTTTTATGGAGGGTGAAGGTTTCCTTGAATTTTGTCAGCAATTATGTCCTAGTTTTGAAGTTCCTACACGTAGAACAAATTGTAGAGATGTGCTTCAAATATACTGGGACTTGATGGATTCTCTTAAAAAAATGTTCGCCGAATCATTGCATGGTGTTTGTCTAACTATTGATACATGGACTTCTGTTCGAAATGTGAATTATATAGTTCTACCACACACTTTATTGATGAAAATTGGAATTTAAAAGGATTATAACTTTTTGTGTGATTACTAGTCACAAAGGAGAAAATATTGGAAAACTTATCGTCCAATGTATTGAAAAATGGGAACTCAAACATTTGGAACACAAACATGTGATAAACCTCGGTCTAATATGTCCATTGTTAGTGAAAGTTTTGTGAATGTTAGCGATATTCTTTTTAGAAAAAGAAATACTTTTCTAAGACAAGTTCGGCAATTAGATATTGAAGGCAATGAAACAGAAAAGTATTTAAATGCACCAATTGAGGATGCACCCGATGATTTTGATGTTTTACAACAGTGACCAAATATCATGTTTTATCTCTAGTCGCTCGAGATCTCCTTGCTATTCTGGTGTCCATGGTTACTTCCGAATCCGCTTTTAGCATCGAAGGAAGGTTTATAGACCCGAATGGTTAAGGCATTGATTTGTACTCAAAATCGGTTAAGGACCAAATTTATTTTTGTCGATCACCGGATTGAGGTTCCACTCGATGATGTTTATTTTTATGATGACGCCTTCTCAGGTGATATTAGCGTTCATAAAATAATTTAGTTCGACATTTGTTTGATTTTACATATAATACTCTAACTAATTTGTTTGCCATGTAGAATTTGTACATGGACGTCAATGTGATCGCCATCATCTTCTATTTTTAACATGGATAGTCCATCTCCATCATCGCTGTTTTCACCATGGTTAGTTCATGTTGTATCTGTATAAGCTACTATTAATCACTTACATATATATATATATATATATATATATATATATATATATATATATAGTATATTAAAATAAGATGCAGTAACTTATATAATAGTTCATTTACTTAAAGTTATAATTGCTAAAGATAAGACTACTAAAGCTCGGTTACTTCAAGTTAAATAGACTGCTAAAGTCCAATATAACTTGTATAATATTATATTAAATATAAGATGCAGTAACATATTTGTATAATAAATTGTGTGACATTATGTTTATATAAGGTGTAGTAACTTGTATAGTAGTTCAGTTACTTAGTTGCATTTTGTACATTTGATTACCTATACTTGCATTTATTAACTAACTTGTATATTGTATATTTAAAATAACCTATAGAATAATTAGTTTGCTAGTTTCAGACTTTCAGTTTGCTAGGTTCATGATTATTAGTTTGCGATCATGACAATTAGTTTCTGTCAAATATAAGTCATTAACTAATTTATACTCAGTTCATATATGCACTTGAGCCAGTTTACCTTGAGTCAGTTCTAATATGCTAGGTTCAGTCTTTCATTTAAGTTTGACTAACTTGTATATGTTTACCTTTGGACAGAGACTTGGAGAATCATAGATTAGAGATCAAAGTTGCAATATCATTGGCACTCTATTCTAGTACTTTTATGTTATTTGATTTGGACCCTTTGTTGTAATTATATTAATGTATTTCTATTTATGCTTGGACTTGGGGATTAAAACTTTGAATTCTAATGTACTGTAATTTGTATTGGACTTTAGTAGTCAGATTAGATGTTAATATAAGTGGTTAATAGGTTAATTTAACCGTTTCTAGAATTTTTATTTCATAATTCAAGTGGTTAACTTGTAAAATTAACCGGTTAACCGTTCGATGTAAACGGTTAACCGGTTAATTTCATCGGTTAACCGGTTAATTTCATCGGTTAATCATGGTTTATATTGACCGGTTCGGTTGGTTGGCACTGATTGCCTTAACCGACCAGCGGTTAATCGAACTGTGTAATAATTTCGGTTAATCGAAAATATTTTTTGTCGGTTAACCGACCGTACCTACCTCTAGTTGGAAGTGCGGATCAAAATGCGAACACGTGACCAAAGGAATATGTATTAGAGTTTCCGCATAGGAGTGAGGGTGATGGGGCAAAACATAGCTATGGAGCGGAGACTACCATTAGATGACAACAACGTTTGTTTTAATTATATTAATGTATTTCTATTTATGCTTGGACTTGGGGACTAAAACTTTGAATTCTGATGTATTGTAATTTGTATTGGACTTTAGTAGTCAGATTAACCATTAATATAAGTGGTCAACAGGTTAAATTAATCATTTTTAGCATTTTGATTTCATAATTCAAGTTGGTTAGCCGGTACAATTAACCCTTAATCGTTAAATTGAAATGGTTAATCATTTAAATTTATCGGTTAATTGGTTAATTTCATTGGTTAACCATGGTTTAGATTGACCAATTCAGCCGGTTGGCATTGACTACTTTAACCGACCACTGGTTAATCGAACCGTGTAATAATTTCGGTAAATCGAAAATATTTTTTATCGGTTAACTAACCGTGCCTATCCCTAGATGAAAGTGCATATCAAAATGCGAACATGCAACCAAAGGAATATGTATCAGAGTTTCCCCATAGGAATGGCGGGCAAAACATATTTATCGAGCGGAGATTACCATTAGACGACAATAACCAAATAGCTGAGATAATCAGAAGGGTGGTGATAGGTGGACCCCTAAAACCAAAGTTTGGAAGATGTAAACAAAAATCCATTACTCCTAACATCTGTATGCGTAGAATCCTCTTGATTTCAAGCTGCCGACGTAGGAAACGTACGACTAAAAGATAGGTCCAACGATTCATATAATGAGGTGCATCCGACATATGGAGATGTTGGGTGCTTTTGAGGAGGTGATTGGATAGTGCCCCCCGTTATATTTAATGGATTTAGCATCAATGTGGTAAACAACTTGAGGATTAATCCATAGGCACGTGGACCGAGCTAATGGATAAGTTCATGAGACAGTTCATGGTTTACATTTAATAACCAAAATATATGATAACGCTATCAAGTATGAAGCTAAGGGCCAGAGAGGCCCTTAGGAGTTACTTTACTAGGTTTAGTGTGGCAGCTGCTGCAGTTCATAAGACAAATCCATCGGCGATTGTGATGGCGGCAGTTTTAAGAGTAGCAAATAAAACTGACTTTAAAATTGCTTTAGGAAGTGATTCACTAATGGATCTCATGGAATTCTATCACGAGGAAGAGAGGTATTTATGTCAGGAAGATGTTGAGTCAAGAATACTGAAGTAAATGCTGTGAATAACGGAGAACCGTCCGAAGCATGATATGGTAGAGACAAAAGAAAGTAGAAATCTGAAGATAACTTTGGAGGACCGAAGAAATCAAGGAGGGAATCAAAATTACCTTCTTACACTGGCCGAACTGAAACACCAGAGAGGATGTACCTAGATACTAGACGGCATATCCCCTATTGTAGGCCAGCTAAGAGGGACCCACGTATCTAGAGAAAAGATCTGGAAAGCTTTGCATGTTCCATGAGCTAGACGGACATGAAATGAACGAGTGCTGACATCTTCGTATTTTGATAGAAGAATTGGTTTGGAGTAACCAACTACAACAGTATGTAAGGAATCAAACTGTGATAGTGTGGCCAGAGCAGCCACCATCTGCAATGAATGCACCAAGAGACGACCAGGGATCTGGGTCGAGACTGGTAATCCCATGATAGGGTGGACAGGAGTCGGGTTCATTTCCATGCTTTGCCTTTTGTTTTGAATAATTAAGACAATAATAATCTTAGGCCACTTGCATGTGTACGAGACCTCGATTGGTGTCTAGGCACGTTCTAAGTCAGATGTCTAAGATGAATATTTAGGATGTTTGCATGCTTGCTTAGATTTGAAAATTTGTTTTTTGTAAACCTCATAAACGTTGATATTGATCATAGTAGTCCCATTCGAAGAGATGAGGCAATGACCACAGGAAGTAAGTCCCCTTACCGAAGAGTAAGTTGATAGACTTACTTGGACATTGGGCTCTTTTTGGAGAGCAGGCGGATTGGGCTCAACAAGGATCCACAGAGATCAATGGTAAATCCCCTCACCGAAGAGTGAGCAGATGGACTTACTTGGATGTTGAGTCCCCTTGCTGGGGGAAAATGGATTGGACTCGGCTATGATATGGATAAATTGAACCCTAGATTGGATGATAAATAATTAGAAGAGGTCGAACCTTAGATCAGATGACAATCAATTTGGAGAAATCAAACTCTAGATCGGAAGTTAAGTGATTAGGAGATATTGAACCTTAGATTGTATGATAAACAATCCGGAGAGATTTAATTCTAGATTGGATGATAAATAAACCAGCGAGACCAAATATTAGAATGGACATTGATCCGATATTAGGATTCAAATGGCTTGTGATTAGAGTAAAATTGATAAATCATAAGCGAACACGGGATGATTTTGATATAAGATATGATAACTCTGGACGAAAACAGATTAATTCTGATGCATGACTCACACTTAAGTAAGGGCTATAGTACTTAGATATGACGGTCTGGAATGACTATGGATTTGCAGGAGAATTTGAAGGAACTAGACGATTCATTAAGTTTAGGATCGATGGATTGCCGGAGGGTTCAACTATCAAAGATTAACTACTACTGAAATTTGTTCTTGAGCAAAGCTTACCTTACGTTCATAAGGCATTCTTTAAGGGGCAAGTGTGCACCGGGTTTTTGATCAAGCGGATTTTTGACTAGAATTAGAATGCTAATATAAAGAAAAAATGATTCACGAACTTGGAAATACGTTCGGAAGGGTAAGAAGATGGCATTTAACAAGTTTCAAGTAGAATGGTGCAAAGTGGACCTCTTAGTATCAAGAGAAACCTCTCGGTACCGAGAGAAATTTATTCCACTTTGCACCTCTCAAACCCATTGTACTTCAAGTACTACCTCAAGCAATTATCATGATGTACTTTTCTCAGAGAATAGACGAGCAACTCTAAGGATCGATGAGAAGAAAGCAAAGAAAGTAGGATCTGACAAGCAGCATCAATGTAGTTATCAAGAGACAACTAAATTGTCAAGGAAAAGTGTTCTTAACATAGCAACTCAGAGATAGGAAGGAAAAAAAATTGAGTAGGGAAGATGTCTATCAAAAGAAAGTAGCCGGTGCTAAGAGGTTTCCTCTCGGTACCGAGAAGAACATATTGTTATTTGGGCCAATTTTGGGCCTTCAGCACCTTTGAATTTGCTTTTGGACTATGGATTCCATGGGCTTATGACTCTGCTAACTAATTCCCCTAGACATACCAACTCTATTGCAACCAAGAGAGGACTTTTAGCACTTCTTCGTCATCTATTTTCCTTCATCATAGTCACCAAGGCAGAGATTCTTGGCAGTTCAGGGCTCAAGAACTTGTCAAGCATTTGTATTTGTGACCTATAATTCTCTCTAATATTCTCAAACTCTCTCTTAAATCAATAATCAATAAAAATAATATTGGATGTAGGCTAGAGATTGCTGAACCACTATAAAAATTCTTGCATTTTCTTATAGTATTTGCTAAATCTCAACTTTTCTAGAGGTTTTGTAGGTGTTGTTCCACTTTTGGCTTCAACATTTTGGTGCTTTCGCTAAGAAATGGCTAGAGTTGACAACCTAAAGCTTGAATCTGAAGTTTAAAGCAGATGAAGAGACCTACTACAAGAGCTATTTTTAGTGGAAGTCAATAAAGACATGGAGGCGGCAAGGAGATGTCCTCGGATTCAGATCTATCAATCTATATCTCCAGAGAAGAGATAGATAGAATGATTAAAGAGATGCAAGATGAGATAATGGCTTGACGATAGAAAATATTGAAGGAATTTTTTCAAAGGATGGGACGGCAAGGAATGGCTAGACCATTTGAAATTCAAAACCAACATGAACTAATGCAAAAGCACCTAGTGTTGGAGCAGAGAAAATTGGTGCAATTCCCCCACGACCAGATCTAGTCAATACCGACCTCAATTCTCTCAGTGCTAAGAGGAATTCACTTGGGGGCAATATTGGTTTGGGCATAGGGAAGGTTGGGATGCCGAGGATGGACAATGATGGTGCCATAAATGCAAGTCAGAACATGAATGCATAGCGACCAGAAGAGTGTGCGCCAAAGCTTCTCTATAAGAAAGGTGGGCAAAATGAAGCTGGAAGTGTAGATCAAATTGTGAATGTGCGACCAAAGGAATATGTACGGAGTTTCTTTATAGGAGAGGGGAAAAACATAGCTATGAAGTGGAGACTACCATTAGATGACTACAAACAAATAGCTGAGATGATCAAAAAGGTAGTGAGAGGTGGATCTCCAGACCAAAGTTTGAAAGACGTAAATAGAAATCGATATATCCCTAACATCTATTATCCATGGAATCCTCCCGATTTCAAGCTTCTAATGTTGCAAAAGTACCATTGAAAGATAGATTCAATGGTTTATTTAACGTGGTACGTTCGACATATGGAGGTGATGGGTGCTTATGAGGAGGTGATGGGATGGTTCTCCCATTATATTTAATGGATTTAATAGTGATTTTATTCAAATAGCTGAAGAATGGGTCCATAGGCACGTGGACCAAGCTAGTGAAAAAGTTTATTAGGCAGTTCATGGTTCAAATTTCATGACCAAAGAATGTGATAACACTATCAAGCATGAAGAAAAGGACTGGAAAGACCCTTTGGAGCTACTTGACTGGGTTTAATGTGGCAGCCGCACCAGTTCATAAGATGGATCCATTGATGATTCTGATGGTGGCAGTTTCAGGAGTTGCTAATAAAACGGACTTCAAAATTTCTTTGGAAAGGGATCCACCAATGAATCTTATAGAGTTTTATCATGAGGCATAGAGGTACTTACGACAGGAAGACACTAAAGCCAAGAACGTGGAGTAAATGTTGTGAATGATAGTGGACTGTCCGTAGCAAGATATGGCAGCGACAAAGCAAAGTGGGAAGCTGAAGATAACTTCAGAGGACCAAAGAAACCAAGGAGGGAATCAAAATTCTCTTTGTACACTAACCTAATTGAAACCCTAGAGAGGATATATCTCGATACTAGAGGGCAGATCCCCTATTGGAGGCGAGCTAATAGGAAACCCACAGATCGAAAGAAATGATTTAGAAAGCTTTTGTCTGTTCCATGAGCTAGACGGACATGAAACGAACGAGTGCAGACACCTTAATGATTTAATAGAAGAATTGGTTCGAAGTAATCATCTACAATAGTAAGGAATCGAACTACGATGGTGCAGCTGGAGCAACCACCATCTGCAGCGAATGCATCAAGACACAACCATGGATCTGGTCGAGACAAGTAATCTCATGATTAGGATGGACAGGAGTCAGGTTCGTTTTCCATGCTTTATTTTCCGTTTTGAACAGAAGTTAATAATAACCTCAAACCGCGTACACGTTTATGAGACCTCAATTGGTCTCTAGGCATGCTCCGAGTCAAATGTCTAAGATGAATATTTAGGATGTTTGCTTGCTTGCTTTTACTTGAACATTTGATTTTTAAAAAACCACTTGAATGTGATAATTGATATTGATTGTGGTAGTCCCGATCCAGAGAGACTAGGCAATGACCATAAGAAGTAAGTCTCCTTACCGGAGAGTAAGCGGACAAACTTGTTTGGACGTTGGGCCCCGTCACTGGCGAGCGACGAATTGGGCTCAACAAGGATCTGTAGAGATCAAAAGTCCCCTCACTGAAGAGTGAGCAAATGAACTTGCTTGAGCCTTGCCGAAGAAGAAGTGGATTGGACTCAGCAAGGATCCGGAGAGATCGAACCCTAGATCGAATGATAAACAATCTAGAGAGATCAAATCCTAGATTCAATGTTAAACTATTCAAAGAGATTGAACCCTAGATTGGATGTTAAGTGAACCGAAGAGATATAACCCTAGATTGGATGAAAAACGATCCAGAGAGACCAAACCTAAAATGGACATAGACTTGATATTAGAATTTGAATGCCTTGTGGTTAGAGTAAAATAAATAAATCTCCGGTGAGCATGAGATGATGACCAGATGAAAATGGATTTATTATGATTCATGACTAACACTTAAGCAAGGACTAGAGTTCTTATCTATGATAGTCTGGAATGATCATGAATTTGTAGAAAAATCCAAAGAAACCGGATGATTCTTCAAGTTCGAGATCAATGGATGGCCAGAAGGCTCAGCCACCAAAGATTGACTACTGTTGAAACATGTTCTAGAGCAAAACACATCTTACATTCATAAGGCATTTTTTAGGATGAAACTGTTAACTGACTTTTTGACCAAGTGGATTTTCAACTGGAACTAGAAATTCAAGGTGAAGGCAAAACAATTCATGAACTTGAAAACATGCTTGGAAAGGCAAGTAGATGGCATTCAATAAGTTTCAAGTAGAATGGTGTAAAGTGGACCTCTCGGTACCAAGAGGAACCTCTCGGTACCGATAGGAATTTGTTCCACTTCGGACCTCTCAAACTCTTCGTGCTTCAAGCAATACCTCAAGCAATCGTCATGGAGTATTTTTCTCAGAGAATAGACATGCCACTTAAAAGATTGATGAGAAGAAAGCAAAGAAAGCCGGATAAGATGAGCAATATCAAGGAAGTTATCAAGAAAAAATTCAATTGACAAGGAAAAGCTTTTATAACATCACAAACCAAAGATAGAAAGGTAAAAAAGTGAGGAGGGAAGATGCTTATCAGCAGAAAGTAGTCGGTACCGAGAGGAAAATATTGTTATCCAAGCCAACTTTCGGTCTTAAACACCTTTGGATTTGCGTCTGGACTATGGATTTCATGGGATTATGACTCTATTAGCTAATTCCCTTATAAACACCAACCCTCTGGCAACCAAGTATGGACTTTTAGCACTTCTCCTTTTTTATCGTCTATTTTCCTTCACCATAGTCACTTAGGTAGAGACTCTTGGCAGTTCTAGGATTGAGAATTTGCCAATCATTTGTACTTCTGACTTATAATTCTCTCCAATCCTTTCAAACTCCTGTCTCAAATCAATAATCAATAAAAAAAACCAGTGGGCGTAAGACAGAGATTGCTTAACCACTTTAAAAATTCTTAAGTGTTCTTTAAATTTTTTTATAGTATTTTCTAGATCTCAACTTTTTTGTACATTTTTGGATTTTGTGCTACTGTTGTCATCCATATTTTGATTCTTCCACTGATAAAGAGCTAGATTTGATAACCTAAAGCTTGGATCTAAAATTTAAAGAGGATGTAGAGACCTACTACCAAAGCTATTACTGAAGGAAGTGAACAAGGAAATAGGAGAAACTAGGAGGTGTCCTAAAATTTAGACCCATAAGTCTTTGTGTCAAGAGAAGAGATGAACATGAAGATGAAAGATATGCGTGATCGAATATAATAGGAAATGCTGGGGGGATTTTTTCCAAAGGATAGGACAATAAGGAATAGTTGGAATTCAGAACGAAGGGCCATGAACTATTATAGGAGCACTTGGAGTTATAGCAGAGCAAACTAGGGCAATGCCCCCATGACTAGAACCAGTCAATATCGACCTCAATCCTCTATGTGTCGAGAGGAATTTACGAAGGTGTAATGTTGAATCGGGCTTAGGGTAAGCTAGGATGCCGAGGATGGACGATGTTGGTGCTAGAAACGCAAGGTAGAACATAAATGCACAGCGACCGATGGTGTATGTGCCAGTGCTTCTTTATAGGAATGGTAGGTAGAATGAAGCGGGAAATGCGGTTCGGAATACGAATGTGCGACCAGAGGAATATGTATCGGAGTTTCTCCATAGGAGTGCAAAACATAAATGTGGAGCGGAGACTACAATTAGATGATGACAACCGAATTTTTGAGATGATCAAAAGGGTATTAAGAGGTAGACCTCTAAACTAAAGTTTGGAAGACATAAACAGGAATCTATTTACCTCTAACATTCGTTATGCTAGTAATCCTTCCAATTTCAAGCTTTCGACGTTGGAAATGTATGATGGAAAGGAGATCCAACGATTCATCTAATGAGGTACATCAAAAATATGAAAGTATTGGGTGCTTCTGAAGAGGTGATGGGATGGCACTTTCCACTATACTTAAGGGATGTAGTAGCAATGTGGTTCAGATAACTGGAGAATGGGTCCATAAGCACGTGGATGGAGGTAGTGAATATGTTCATGAGACAGTTTAGCGTTCCCAATTCGTGAAAACATAATGTGATGATGCTAATGAAGCAAAGAGTCGCAGAGGCTCTTAGGAGTTACTTGACTAGTTTTTAACGCGGTAGCCACTATAGTTCATAAGCCGGATTCATCGATGATTCTGATGATGGTGGTTCCAAGGGTTGCAAATAAAACTGACTTTACTTTTTTTTTTTGAAAATGGATCCACCAATGGATCTTATGGAGTTCTATCACGAGGTAGAGAGGTACTTGCGTCAGGAAGATGCTGAATCTGAGAACATCGAAGTAAATATTGTAAATGACGTTGGACCGTATGGAGCAGGATATGGTGGAGATAAAGGAAAGCGGAAACACCATGAAAATTCTTGTATATTCTTTAGTTTTCTTATAGTATTTGCTAGATATCAACTTTCTATAGGTTTTAGGGTATTGTGCCACTTTTGGCGTTAACACCAAGGTAGCTGCTTAGGAAAATAAAAACGGTAGAGGCAATGGTGAAGAAGACCACAGTGTTGATTCTTTAAAATAAGTAAAATTATATAATATCAAAACACAACTCAAATAACAATTACATAAAATCGATATTCACTGAATCAAATCAGTTAAGTCCATATCAAGAATATTATGATTCAACGACCATATAGACCAACATACATATTATTATAAAAGGAAAAAAGTATTTTCTTCCACCTTTTTTTTGAATTTAAAAAAAATTTAAAAATTATATTTTGGAAATTTATAATTATTTCTAAAAAAATAGTTTTGAAAGACATTGGGATTACGTATTTGAAAATGGAATTAATTTTCACAATTATTTATTTATTTATTCATTTTTAAAATTTGACATAAAGAATTAAGTTTCGAAATTATTTACCAAATGATGTTGAATCTCATCGATGACGTCCTTCCTCTCAGTGGAAGATAGCCTATCAAACTCAATTTGCAAGATTTTATTTCATTATTCGATGATAAAGTGTTGGATTGTGAGATAAATTATGGTGTTAGGAAGAGTATAAGTATATAAAATTTTGACTAAATTAAAATGGTATTAGGAAGAACAAACCAACATGCTCGCAGTAATACACTGATCTAATTATCTATTAAATTAAATAAAAAAATACATAGTTTCAAACAAAATTAATATCAATATTTTATATGTATTTGGATTGAAAATGATACAGATGGAAAGCAATGAAATGGGGTCCAATAAAATGATTCGTAATACTGGAAAATTAGTTGATAATTTGTCATGTTTCTTCAAATATAAAATTTTAACTTTATTATATCCTCCCTTAACTTTTACTAAGTTTAACTAAAATATTTTACTTTCTAATGAGCCTTTTCAATTTTGTATGTCTCAGACGCCGTTAGTTATATTAATCTTGTTTGTGCAGATATTATTCATGGTCTATGGATAAGAAGAAATAAAGAGGTGATACCACTAAAAAAAGTAATGAGGTATTGAATATGGATATGTCTTATGTCTAATATAAATTTGTTTTGTCACCTACAGTTTGTGTCGATCTAGTGATAATTTATACATTGATTAAAGAGAATCTATGGTTTCACACACATTCCATTCGTACAAACGAATGAAAATCTATGGTTCCATAGATATTCCATTAGGAAAATACCATAGGGTGACATTCCCAGGTATGAACTATTGAATGCATAGAATAACATATATTATATATTACTGCCGATTGTGCATTTTATAGTTCAAAAACTAGGCATAAATACATGCATTGATGAAGCTATTTACTTATTTTGGTTCCGAGTAAAATTATCATACCAGTCTATGAAATCTTGGATTGGCTCTATGAATTTTAGTACTTAATTTCTAATCCGTATGGTAAATTGTATAGTATCTTATCACTATTATCCCTATAATATCAGGCATTTACACCTCATTTTGTGGCTTTTTATACATGTTATCTATGATCTATATTGGCCTGCATACTGCTTGACTTATATCATACTAATTAAATCTTTAACCATATATCTATAAAGATTTTATTATTAATATAATACATATGCACAAGAAGTTCGCTTTCGATCTAATTCTTTGTATATTTTAATATTTAAATTCAATCCTTAAGTGAGATTCATTGCTAAAAGCAAAGTCAAATACTCATACTCTTGACTGCAGTCATTTGCATGATGGTTTGAATCGATTTTAGTAGTGCAACTGCAATCAATTAGAAAAATTCAATTCTTGACTCCACTGTATCTTAAAAGACAATGTGCCGCGATTTTGAGCATTCAATCATTTGCTTAAATGAGTGGAGATGAAAAATAACATCTTAAGAAAAGCGTCATCGATGTCTTGAAGCGATCTCTACATATTTCATTATCACTACTATTGGGCCACTTAACCTAAATCCAAAATTATACACCAACAATCTTAAGACGTTATTTTCCCAATGCCACCATCCAGTTTGAAAGAGTTTGCCTCTAATTTAACTAAATTGGAAATATTTAATGGTGATAATTTTTTTCGTTGGTAGATGAAAATGCACTTTTCATGGCTGGATTAAAGTTGTATATGTGCTGACCATGCCAAAGCCAAAAGAGGTAGAGAACAAAACACCTGCAGGTACAAGAGCATAACTAAACTGGTAACATGATGATGATGTGTATAAGAGGCACATATGTAACGCAATGATGGATATCTTGTTTGATACGTACTACAAAAATCGACTGCAAAAGATGCCTGAGATGCATTAGAGGCCAAATATCTAATTAAGGATGAAATAATTAAGAAATTTTTTACTACAAAATTTTTTAATTACAAAATGATTTTTGGTTAGCAAGTATTAAAGCAATTCAATGACATCATGCATATCCTAGATCAATTTAACTAATATAATATGAATATGGATGAAGAGATTAAAGTTTCATCCATAATAGGCAAACTTTCTCCTTCATGAAAAAATCAGAGAAAAATACTCTAACATAAGAAAGAGAAATAAGCATGTACAACCTAGCACAATATCTATAGGTTGAAGAACAAATGAGGTAGAAGGAAAGTGATGATCCAATAATATATTCATCAAAGATCCACACGGTAGGGGAAAATGATGCAAATAATGCCTCATAGCGCTCTTCTAATCAAAAAATAAACTTTTAGAATAATAACAATTTAAAAAAAAAGAAGGCCAACAAAGTGAATGATTGTAACAACTGTGAAAAAGTAGGTCATTGACAAGCACCTTTGTCCAAGTGGTTAATTGATTCGGCTGTGGTGCAGGATGTTACAAGTTCGAAACTTGCTTTCGAACGTTTATTTGACATGGGATATGTTGTCCCAATGATTTGTTGTATATAAAGTACCAGTTCAAAAAAAAAGTAGGTCATTCTAAAAGGGATTGTCATCTTCCTAAAAAAACAATGATCAAAATAAAATTTTACCATCATAATCTCTGAAATCAAATTGAAACAGAGGATTCTTGGTGGATCAACTCTGGTGCTATTATGCGTATCTACAAACAACAAGGGTCAATTCATGAAGTTTGAACCGTTTAAGGATGAAATTTATCTATATATAGAAAACTTAGCCGAAGTAGAGGTCAAAGGGAAGGAGATAGTAGACTTGGGGTTCACCAAGAAAGATTCTGACAGTGATTAATGTATCTTATGTACCCAAAGTTAGAAATAACATTATTTCTGGAATTCTTTTAATTAAATTTGGTTTCAAATAGGTCTTTGAGTTAGATAAGTATGTATTGACCAAAGATGGTGTGTTTATGGGAAAAAGTAATATGTGTGATGGAATATTCAAATTGAATATTAAAATAACTATTGGTTTTGCTTATATTGTTAACAATTTTGTTTATGGAATAGTAGATTAAGACATGTTAATACTAGATGTATGAATGATATGATTGCATTAAACATGATCCCTAAGAACGATAACAATTATAATGATCAGTGCAACATATGTTCTTTAACAAAGATAACCAAAATCTATTAACACCACTAACTTGTTACAACTAATTCATAGTGAGGTCTATGATATGCATAGTACTCGTACTAGAGGAGGAAAGATGTAATTTGTTACTTTTATAGATGACTGTTCAAAGTATTTTTATGTTTATCTAATGCATGCTAAAAACAAAATATTACAATCATTTTCGACTTATAAAAATAGAAGTAGAAAACCAATGTGATTATAAAATTAAAACCCTTAGATCTGATAGGGGAGGTGGGTATTATTTTTCAGTATATTATGAATTTGTAGGAATAATACATGAAACATCTGTAACGCATACACCACAATAAATGGATTAGCAGAATGAAAAAATAGAACCCTCATTGAGATTGTTAACGCTATATTGTGTAACTTTGGTCATAATGCTAGTTTCCAGAGTGAAGTTATATATTGAATAAAATACCTCATAAGAAAACCATAGTCACCCCATATGAACTTTAGAGGAAAATAAATCCCAATAAAGAATATCTTAAAGTCTAGGGTTGTAGGGCAATAGTCCGACTACTTGAATAGAAAATGAGAAATTAGGACAAAAGAGCATTAAGTGTATTTTCTTAGGATACGCTCAGCACAGAAAGGATTATTGGTTTCTTATAATAGAACTTAATAACTCGGTTAAGGTAACCACAATAATAGAATCAAGAGATGCACTATTCTATGAAAATGGATTCATGTCTATTACATCTAATCCATCTACCGATGAAACCGTGGAGATCAATAAACATATACGTGAAATGGTGGACGTCAATGAAGCTATTCGTGAAATCGAGAGCACTCAGACAAATAATGATGAAATTGATGAACCTCTTCGAAAAAGTAAAAGAATGAGGATTAAAATATCATTCATATCAGATTTTTTCATTTATTTGGCAGAAAATCAAGAAATATTATCAGACATCAAGCCATGCTTTCTTCAAGCATAGGGTCTGATCTTTTAACATATAATTAGGTAATAAGTCTTAGGATTCATCCTTTTGGGAAGAAGTCAAACAATAAAATTGGTTCTATTATGGAAAACAAAGCTTGAAAACTAGTAGACTTACCTCCTGGTTCTGAGCCAATAGGATGTAAGTGTATATTTAAGAAAAATTTAAGAGCATATTGCATGGTAGAAAAGTTTAAGGAGATATCAGTCCCTAAAGATTTACTTAGAAGGAAAGAATGGATTATATTGACACATATGCATCTCTAGCGAGAATATCAACAGTTAGGACGTTAATCGCTTTAGTATCCGTCTATAAACTTGAATAGATTTCAAGTTTTCATTCTTAAATAAAGAAATTGATAAAGAAATACATGACGCAACCAAAAGTTTTTGTGATACCGGGACAAGAATGTAAAATATGCAAGTTTATTAAATCACTTTATGGTCCTAAACAAGCGCTAAATCAAAGGCATGAGAAAATTGATAAAATCATAGTATCAAATGATGTTATGATATGTGAATTAGACAAATGTGCATTTAGCGAATTCTTATATGGTAAAGGAGTAATAATATGCCTTTATATTGATGATTTATTGATATTTGAGACCGATATCTCGATATTGAAGAAATAAAGAGATTTCTATATTAATATTTTGACAAGAATGAAATGGAGGAAGCTGAAGTGATTCTAGGAATAAGAATCATAAAATCAATAGAAGGATTGATCGTTACCCAATATCATTACATCGAAAAGATCCTAAAAAGGTTTAATCAATTTGATTGCAATCCTATAACCACCCTATTTGACCAAATATTTAATTATATTCTAATATTGGTTGATTGATGGATCCCAAAATATGCTAAAGTTATTGGGAATCTAACGTACGCCTTGACATGCATTAGACCTGAAATTGCATATACTATAGGCAAAAAGAGTAAATACATTAGCAACCCTAGTCATATTCATTGGATAGTTGTATAAAAGATTTCAAAATACATAAAAGGAATCATAAATTATGGTATTTAGTATGGTATGCATTCAAGTGTAATAGAAGAATACACGGATTCTAGTTGGAACTAGGATAGTAATAAGTCAACTAGCGAATGGATATTTACTCTAAGTGGGTGAGCGATATCCTGGGCCTCAAAGAAACAAACAAGTATTGTTGATTCTACTATGACTACTGAATTTGTAGTATTTGTTTCTTATATCAAAGAAGCAGAATGATTAAGGAATATACTATTAGAAATTCCTATATAGCCAAACCCAATACCTCTGATATATGTGCATTATGATAGCCAAGTAACATTATTACAAGCATATAATTGGGTATATAATAGCAAAATAGGTATATTTGTCTAAGATCTACCGCGGTAAGTCAAATGCTCAATGATGGTGTAATGAACATAGATTTCATGAGATTTAGCCAAAACTTGACAGATTCATTTACAAAAGGACTTGTAAGGGACTTTGTATTGAAACATCAAGGGGAATGGATTTAAAGCCAGTATAAAACAATTTCCTATGATAGAAACTCGACTCATCATAATGAATTCATTATCTCAAGTTCATTGAAAAAAGGTACATCATACGAGGAAGCACTATAGTATTAGTCTAAACAATTAATATTATATTACATTCAAAGATAAGTGTTTGGTATCTATAACGTTAGGGTAGAGATTATATTGCTTAGTACTTAATAGTTTACAACATGAATATTGTTTAATTGTATAATTATAGCATGACAAACCTGCCTATGTGAATACACGAAAGTGGTATTGCCTTCTTCAAGACTATGACTTGGTCTCTAGCATTTCATGAAATCAAGATACAAACACAAGGCCAATCCATGCATCTTCTTCTAAACCATATGAAGGAAAAAATAATGAGTATGTGAAACACATCCAGTATGTCAGATAGGATTGATGGTTCGATGCTTAATCAATCACTTCATCCAAATGTCCTTTGATTAGTTATCATTATGTATAAATTCAAATCCTCAAGACATCCATACTTATACATGAGTTTTCTTGCAACACCTAACAAGTGAGTTTTATTAAAATTTGTTGGAAAATTTTAAGGAAAATTTTATTAAAGTTTGTGTAAATATTTTTGTTTTGGGGAAGAGCAGAGAAAGAGAAGAGGAAAATCATGAGAATTGAATAGTCCTACACCATGGAGTATTGTAAATTATATTTGTTTAAATATAGGATTTACAAGAAAAAGATTAGGCCTTTTGGTCACCCAAATGTTTTTTATTAGGTCGAAGAGTGAGATCATGCATGTTAATACACACGTGCGTGCCACCGTCGCCTACTGTCTGACCGATCAGTTTGCCCTGATCGGGTTTGAGTTTAGATCCAGAAATATGTTTTATCTAAATGGGCTAGTTTTAAACCAGTAAAAAGCGCAGAATAAATTTCGAATTTAAAAATTCAATTGGTAGGAAATTCTTGAATTACGCAAAAAAACAATGAGAAAAGTGACTGTTGGACCAATAGTAAGACTGTCTGGTGAACAGACGCTTCTCTTCAAATAGATGCTTCTATTTGCGAACGGGTGCTTTCCTTCATGCTTATATAAAAACAATGCTTCTTCTCAGAAATCACTCAGAAAATTCCAAAAATCACTCTCTTTATTTTTCCTCCACTACATCGATTTTAATTTTAACATATTGGGTTGTAATACTCCAAATCTCAAACTCGAAACTCGTGTTCACTGTAGTCTTTCACTTGATAATTTGAATCAATATCAGTTGTGAAACTGAAATCGATTGAAATGAATTAATTCTTGACTCCATTATATCTTGAGAGACAATTTAGTGCAACTTCAAGTGTCCATCCGTTTGCCTACACGAGTAGATATGACAAATAACATCTTAAGGAAGTCGTCACTAATGTACTTTGGAGCGATCTCTATAAATTCTATCATTGCTACTGTGAGTAACATAGATTTTATTCGAAGAAACAATTTCCCCGAGCATGACCAATTGATTTTCTTGGGAAAGATGCACGGTTACGCATGACTCTAGTTATGTGATTAGGACGAGAGCTGCTACCATTTTATTTTCAATTTTTTATTTTATAACAATGATGATTTGGTAGTTTTAGCACGAAAATTAGAGGTGAAAATCGATATTCTTATGAGTACTATTAAGGGAGTTTTGTAACTAACGGTATATAACCATTATGAAAGTGGAGCCTACTAAATAACATGGGAATACTTTCAGATTTAAACTTGGTTTTTCTCTGTAATCACGTTTTAATTAGGCAATGAGAACGAGACTATTTTTCTTTTTTTCTCTAAATATTTGGATAGCAACATAACATAAGAAATGTAAAAGAATAGCAACATGTTTGGTAAATGTTTGCGTCTCACATGCGGAGGCACATTATTTAAAGTAGATTTCGATCTCTTGGTTTTAGATGAACCGAACCAGACGAAGGAGTGTTTAGTTTCTGTTCTAAATAAAATCGGATCTAACATGGACCATGAGATTTATGCTCATATAAATTTTGATGTTATAATTAATATTCTTAATAAAATCGCATGGACACGGACGGACGACTACGAACTCGAATGGACATGGATGAACATTGTTATTTACATCATATTTTATGTTTTTAATAGCATCCTTATTAATTATATTATTTTTATCAGTATGTATTGAAGTGTAAGTATTTTATAAATCTTTACTCAATCAACGAACTAAACAGTTGTCATAAATAATTGGAAAAACATAATGAATATACTAAATTAAAAGAAATTCAGACGAATTCGAACTGTAACAACCCTAGATTTTTATGTATATTTTAATTTTGACTTCATTTCATTTTGAAATTATTTTAAACTCGTTTCATTTCAAACATTTCATTATTAAATATAAACTTTGATTATTATGTGAATTATAATTCCAACTGGTATAAATTGAATATTTTACTGAAAAGTGGATTTCTGGTCAAACTGGTCAAACTTTGACTTTTTAAATTTCAAATTTAAATATTTAAATTCTTAAATTTTATATTTTATTATGAAAATAGATTTAATAACTTGAATACTGCTTTTCATTTCGTTGAAAACGGATTTAAATTGTGAAAGTTATGTATATTTCAATATTGGGTGCAATTTGTTTTATTTAGCAATTTTGTCTATTTTAAATTATATAAATTATATTTTCTCTGCCATATTTTATTTTAAAATGTGTAATTATGTTATTTTATGTATATTTTTGTCTTTTAATATTTTTGAAGTGATAATAAAACTTTTCCAAAATTTACTGTATTTATTTTCATTTTTAAAGGCTGTTTTCTATTTTTCTTCTATTTTCTTCATTTAAATTATATTTAATTAAAATTTATATATTTTTTTGTGAATGCGTTTTTATTTTATGTTATTATCTTTGTTATAAATATTTTTACAAGTACATATAAATTTTCCAAAGTTCATTCTGTTTATTTTCTATTTTTCTAGACTAGTTTGCAATTTTGTGATATTTTCTTATTTTAACCTTATATAATTAATAAATATTTATACATATTTTGTATTTTGCTATATTTTCGAATTTGTGACTGAAATTATTATTATTTTCAGTAATAGAAACTTATATAAATAAATTATAGGAAATTTGAAAGGTCTTAAACTTTTTATATTCCAAAGTCCTTTTATCTTCCGCCTTTTCATTTTCTCAACTTACACATTTATTTTGGCCGTTTCTTCTCAAGCCTATAGCCGTGAGTTTTTATGCAATTCATGTGAGAAAATACTTTATCACTTCAATTTTCACGTCACTTTCAGATCTGAAGATGAAAGCTTTGGTAATGTCTCTTTTCTTTCCACTTTTCTTACCATTTTATTTAATTTTTCTAGTGGATTTGCATTTGCCTTCTTCATCTTTATATGATCGGCCTGCCCTCCTCCAACCCCTAGGCCGCCTCCACCAACATACCCTCTGGTCAACACTTCCTCCAGCCCAGCCCCATCCTTGTCCGTGCACCCATGGTTGCAAGATCCACCTAGAAAATGAGCAAAACATCACCTAAATTCCAAGCCTAGCCTATATTTTTGCACCACCACTTCAACCAACCTTTAGCTGCCACTTCCTCCACCACCACCAGCTCAGACCTGACCACCACCCTCTGCCACATCACTCACCACCATCTGGACATCAGGCCTTGACCTTAGAACCTATGGCCGAACCCATTTGGAGCCACGATATGTTGTATATTGCCTAGTTGTTGAAGATGTATGCACCTAGATCTATGCACCATCAAAACCATCATAACTCGACCCATGATGAACCCAAACCAGACCCTATAGCATGCCATGGCCGAGCTAAACACCTACCTAGCTGATGCATATGAAGTTGAGAACAAGTGCAATGCATTTGATTTTGTTTTGGGCTTTGATTTCTAACATCGTTTAGTGATAAATTGTTTTGAAACTTATCTATGTTGCATTATTTTGTTCAAATGTTTGATCAAGGCTTTTAGCTTTGTCTCTCCACTCTCAAGTCATTTCCATGTTGTCGTGCCTTCGTATTGTCTGTATTGTTTGCTTTGGTAGCTATCTTCAGCTCTGAACAGATGAGTTATTCTCACCAGACAATATGTACATATATAACTAGTAAATTGACCCCTTTTGAATCTGTAAAATGCATTATCATGTTACACCTGCTATATTATGATTATATGATGTTCACTCATGCTTAAACACCTTTTATAACATCTGTTACTGTTATATAATGCTGTTCTGTTATTTTTATCAGTTTATCACACTGCAAGTTCCCTTTAGATTAGAATCACTATGGGTTGGAATGATACATACCCGAACGGACTTTAGAATAGGAGAAAATCATTATGGGCTGAAATGATAGGCCTAAATGATTTTCAATTATTTTCATTTACTTAGGATTGCGGGTTTGAAATGATCATACCCGGGTTTTCTTTGTAAATTACGAGTTGAAATGATATATTACCCGTATTACTTTACCCAGGCTAGAACATGGTTTTAAATCTCCTATATCTCGCCCGAGATCTCATTTTCACACTTAAACAAGACGAGACATCAAATCTCCTCCATATCTCCTTCGACACTCATCTCGTCCGAGATATTCAAATCTCACCCGATATATGGATCAAAATCTCAATCCAAGATCTCACCCGAAGTTATACATTTTTCTTATTTTCCATAATAATTTTTATTTTCATATTGATTCAAAAGAAACTACTCAATCCAATTATAATTTACCAACTTCTTGAACATATTCTTTACTTTTTATCTTAATGAGTCATAGCGAAAGGTTTCACTTCTCTATTACGTTCAAATAAAAGGATATTATTCAATCATTACCAAATCAATTAAGCTAATCAAGCTAATACTCTTCTAAAAATATATTTTTTCCATGTAAATCAAGTATGTTACCATTTTTATTTTTACTAAGAAAGTTATAATCGTTAAATAAATTTTTGACACATCAATTTTAAACACATATGTACATCCGAGATATTCCCGAAATGCATTATAAGACCCGAGATGTCAATCCGAGATGTACACCCGATACGTACTCATCTCGTCAGAGATCTCTCCCGATATGAGATAACTTGTGTAAAAATTCCGAGACCAAACGTGACCGAAATCCGATATTTAAAACCTTGGGCTAGAAAATGAAATACAGACCCGTTGTTAAAATATGTTTTTCTAAAACTTTTAAAATATTTTAGAAATGTAAATATTATAATATTTTGATTTAAATTTGATTAAAAATGATTTTTGTAAAGCATTATTGATTTTCTGAAAATTTATAGGTGAAATAAATAAATGGAAAAGTTAGAAAATCTGAAATGTAAGTTATTTTGGAAATTATAATTTGGTGATAAATGGAATTTAAATTAAGTATGAAAATATGATAAATTTATGATATTTTGAAGTAAATGAATTTAAATGATTTTATAATATATTAATGATTTTTGAATAAAGTTAAAATGTGAAATGAATGAATATTTAAGTTGAAATTTTGAAATATAACTAAAACTGGAAATTTGTGAATTTGGCTTAAAAGTGAATTTTAAGTTAAGTAAATAAAAACGAAATTCAGTTATATTTGAAAATTTTAAACTTAAGTGTTAAGTTTAATTTAATTTAATGAATTTAAAATTTAATGTTGGAATTTAATAAGTGAATTATTGTTAAATTTTGATTTTTGAATGGAGATTCAACTTTATAAAATCATGAATATAAGGGTATTTGAATGATTGCTTAAAATTGAAATTATATGATTTTATAAGTTAAAAATGATTTAAATAAAAATATAATTGTTTGTGAAATTATACTGAATATTTGAAGTTAATTAACTGCATTTCTGAAATGCTATTAATTCTAATGTAAATGATAATACAACATTTGTAGATGCTGTAGTTGATAATAATGAACCAAATGGCTAAGTTTAATTAAAGGCTATTATAGCATTTTTGTAAATGTTACAATTGTTGAATCCAACTAAGTTTTATTTGAAACTAATGTAGCCCTATTACAGCATTTTAAATGCTATCTTTTGTTAAATTGAACTGTTTTTGAATGTAACTTTCTGTAGAAATTTCTAAATGCTGCGAAAGCTGAATTTCCATCTGTTTTAATAAATTAAGTGAGTAAGTGAATTTTGAAAGACTAAAATTTTGAAAACTTAATAATTTAATTATTAAATATAATAACTTCATTTTATGACTTAAATTGAAGTAATTTGTTTCGAAATATAAACTATTTTAAAATGTGTTTTGTAATGGTATTTAAATTAAATAAAAATGAATGTGGTTTGGAAGACATGATATTTTGATATTTTGAAATGGATTTTGAATGATACTGAATTTTGAAATGATATTTGATTTTGAAGTATAAAATAGCATTTTGAAATTTTAACCACGGGATGTATTTAACTTATAGTTTAACTGATTCTCAAAGGATGGGCGATCCCAAGCATCCTTTAAGTTGTTGTGCATTTCTACTACAGTTCACTTGAGTTGGTTTACATTATGTAAGTATATATTGTCCTGACTCAAGTGTTTTGTGTTTAATTTACGCTCGGGTCAGCCTGAGTATTCACAGCTTTGGATTCTCTTTCTAGAGCTGGTCTTTGCTGGAGTTTCTTCTTATCTACATTTATATCTACTTTCTGTTTCAGCTGTTCTAGTTTATCTCATGTATTAGTGAACTTCTATGTATTTGGGATTTCTATTATGTTGTTTTCAGACTGTATTATGTGTTTGGTTTAAGACTCTACCCTAGTAGCTTCATGAACTACTATGTATTTTATATTCCGCTGCGAGTTATTCTGATATTTCTGTGTCTGTGATTCTGTCATTGTATTTCATTTGCTTCAAATTTATTTACAATGCGATATTTTGAGCAATTCAAGTCCGGCATGTGCGGCTACGAATGGCTAGAAATATCGGGTTGTTACACGAACGAACACGGGTCGACTGAGAATTTCGCTCGTACAAATTTTGTTGTCATAATTCATATCCTAAATGAAAATCAAACGGACTCGGACGGATTTTTTCGACAACGGACTCAAACATACATAGAAACTCGTACATAATGCATATCTGTTCTTGTGATATATTGTATCTTGTCATTTAAAAAAAAAGAAAATGATTGGATTCAATTTTGGAATTCAGTTCAAATGATGCTAAATGCAATTCTTTTATTTCTCGTCATCCATCTCTTATGTTAACCGACATAGTAAAGTGGAGATAAAGCATCACTACACCATCAAAACAAATTAAGTTTTTGAATTTTAAAAACAAGTGATGATTTAATATTACCGGTGTAACGATTACCAGATTATTGATATACCAACAAATCAATAAAGGTAAGCAATTTTAGTTTATCGGTCATTAGCAACAATTAACATAACAGTCCTATTCCCATAAATAACTAATTTAACTATTTTGTATTCTACTCATTCAATTTGGTGAATTGCAGCATGCACTAATTTTTGATCCCACCACATAGGATCCAATCTCATTGAATGCTTTTTATTCCATTTCTGGACAACACTAATTTTCAATTCTATCGTGCTGTTTAATCACACATTAAGTGTCTACTCACGGACCCAAATTTTGCTAATGAAGAAGCAGTTGATCAAAATTATATATGATGTAATTGTTTTAAGTCAGAAGTAATGACCATGCCAACGAGTTTGCTAAAGTGTTTAGCTTCTCATATTTGAAATTTGAGTAAGTGGTACGATCGACATAAATGAATTATGATGGACATAGTTAGATTCTCAAATTTCAAATTTACCATTCATACGTTATAATGTTAACTAAGTATCTTCTATTGTATTCTTTCTATACTTAAGTTACACAATGAATATCACTAAAAATAATAATTTTTACCAAAATCAAGTCGAAAACCACAGCTATGTCAAAAATCATAATTAATGGAAAATAAAAATCCAATTCTAAACCATAATAATCATGTAAAAGTTTGATAGTCAGCTTATACCAGAATAAGATTGAACCCGTGTTAATTCGTAGATGTTTCTGGAACTAATTTGTGTTATATGCTAAAGGAAAGCACAATCAAAAATCAAGTATTGTATAAAGAGGTAAGAAAAGATGAAAGTTAAATTAGTATTTGATGTATTTATTTTATTTTATGTACTGTTGATGTAACGAACTTGATGTAGTATCTACCCAATGCATGCTATTTCCAATATTATTTCATTATATGCGCATTGTTAGTTAAAAATAATTTATTATTAAAAGTTTATCTAGCTTATAGTAACAGCTCTTTGATGCTGATGACTATTGCTTTCAATTTAGCTAAACTAAACTAGATATGTCAATGAGTATCTGAAAATTTTAAAATTCGTCCGCATCCGTGTTTGAAAATTGATAACATATTCAAAATTCGAAAAACAAATATGATAATAACCGCATCTGAAAATTATCCATCCAACTTTTATTAAGATATTAGTTGGGACA
Organism: Allium cepa; assembly: GCA_030765085.1. Classification (NCBI taxonomy): domain Eukaryota; kingdom Viridiplantae; phylum Streptophyta; class Magnoliopsida; order Asparagales; family Amaryllidaceae; genus Allium; species Allium cepa. The sequence goes on along the minus strand of CM060938.1, from coordinate 22,855,914 downwards.
ATGCTTATTTTATTACATAAAATGACATATCGTGGTGTTAATTCAAATATATTCATATATAAATGGATATTTACTACTATCTCAAGTGACTATTATCATTATGTTTTTTGTTTTTTATGTTTATGTTGGTGTTGTTTCTAAAAAGGATTTAAGTTGGATCAAAAAATTTCATTTATTGTTTTGACTTAATTAATTATAAGTGGAGCAAATAAATATTTGTTATCCTTCCGTATTCATGTATGGGTATATTCGATATCTGAAAATGAATGTGTATGGAACATTATAAAATATTCATTTCTTATTTATTTTTGAAATATCAATTACTCCCACCTTTTTCAATATCTTCGCCAACATTCAAATTCTATCAATCGAAGGAACATCTTCATATCCCCATATCAAACATTATGGAAACATTTCTTTCTTAATATTTTCTATATCATTCGCCTTACTGCACTCATGGCCTTTATTTCTTCCAACGGTTAAGCACAAATCCCACATAAGATCAGTCACTTCCAATGGCACATAACTGCGATTTGCAGTTTGTTGGATTATTTGAAGTCCTGTTTGTAAAATATAACATAAATGCATCTTTTTTTCCCTTTATTTTTAGATGAGTATTCATGAGAATTATTAACTTTTCTAGCAAAATATGCTATATGCAAAATAATTTCATAAAGAGTCTACATAACGTGTTTAAGATAATATAGGTATTATATTCGGTTTTAGTTATAAAGCATATAAATACTGTTCAAATTGCACAAATTTAAGGTTTGGACTTGATTCAAATTTTAATTAAATTAGTCTTTGTTAATTTATTATAATGTCCATGTGACCCCAATACATTTTAGGTTTCAAATTTTTTAGTAAACTTCAATTGCAGATCTTTAGTTCATTTACTACTGCAAAATTTGTAGATAATCTTTTGCAAAACCTTCAAAGGTAGATCTAATTACTTTGGACTTGTATTATATTACTACATTCATGAAGTGGAGTGGCAGATATCTGCTCTAAAGATAGGTTTGTATGCTAAAACAAAAGGCAAATTCTATTTAAACATAAGAATTTGTTATATAGTCAACCCCTTATTTTTGAAAAATTCTAGGACAAAATTATTCTTGTTAGATTAACATATCTTTTTAACTTCTTTCTCTCTTTCTCCTCATATTCTACCTTAAATCTCCAAACTAGTAAACCCTTTTACTCCAAATTCTAGCTAAAATCTCAAATATTTGAATTGAATTGATGAATTTTAATAATGATAATGCAAATCTACATAAATCAAAATCGGTAAACTTAGAATTTAACCTTTTTTGATAATTTTTGAGTTTGAAATTTCTCTGGTTATAGAAGGTTGGATGAAAGATTGATAGCACAATCATGAAGTGACGGTGTGTGGTTTGTACAATAAACACGCAGACACAAAGCGTGGCTAGCTATGATATCTTGCACAGACAGTACATGGTAGAGTACACATGCATTTGCTCAAACTATATAGCTAGCTATGTTACCACACACTGAAAGTGTGGTATAGTACACAATCACTCACACCCCCTGCATCTTTAATAATGTAATCACATCCTAAATTTGTATTAATTCTTATAGGTTATACCATACTCAAGTGAAGATACAGGGAATACAATTTTGTTGGATTACACTAACGAATTTACAACATTAATTAAAATTATATCTATCTTTTATTCAATTTCATTTAGTAAATAGTCGGACTGTGTAGTTAAAGCTTCGTTAAATCCCAGCTATAACACATAGTGCTCTATGGCTGCTACACAATTTCTATTTAGCGTTATTAAATACTAGATCCGCTTTAAGCCCTTTATTTTCCGCTACACCCGTTAAATCAAGGTTTTTTAGCACTCTCTTTAGCAACATTAATATACAAAGTTTGATTTGATTGGTTCTGTTTTAAACCAAATCAACAAAGGGTAAAGACTTAATTTTGATGTATAAGCGTTTAATATAAGTTAGAAATCTATTATAGTCACCAAATCTAGTCTGCATTAATCATGATATTCTTCGTTTTTGTTATATAAGATTAAATAATATTTCTTTTCCCTACACAAATGATGTAAAAACGGGAATAAATTAACTTTAAATACTTGGCTTTATATCTAATGAAGCTTTTTGTACCTTTGCTATTTTCTACCATATCCTCACTATAAATTTTTGCACCTCAACCGCTATAGAACCGCTATGCGCTTTAACTGTACAACAGTTGGGTAATACGAATTTTTGTTTTGTCGATATACTCAGCCTGTTGGAAACGATTCGTTGGATTTATAACACAAGTAAATTTCTTAGTTTTGTAATCAATATGATGAATTCGAACATTGATGCCTCTAGTATGAAATAAAAATAATGTTTCAGTATGAACATAGTGGTATTTATAAGAGGAATAACATTAAAGATCCTAATAATCATAGATTGACAAGTATCGGAAAACGTAATTGTCCATTTAGGCAAGGTGCAAGCTTCCTACTTTAGACGATTAGCATTTTTTGTGAATGGTGTCCATAATCATTCTGAGTTGAAGCACAACGAAATTTACTCGTATGTAAGAAGGGTAAGCGAAGAGATCAAAGTAGTGATTAAAATGCTTAGAAATATAGATGAAGCTAAGGAAATTTTGCATACATTAAATTTTTTTTTGAGCTGTATATACATAAAAACTAAATATAGTGCAATCCAAGCTCGAAATTCAATCGAACGAGCTGGCCATTCTCAAGTGGAATATTTTCTTAGTAAACTAAAAGAGTATGGCTACTTTGAGTGGCGTCGAAAGACCTTAGATGGAAGCGATATTATTAAAAAAAAAATTGGCACATCTACGGATTTCGATTTTTTAGGAACGTTTCCTCGAGTTTTCGTATTGGATTGTACTTACAAAATAATATTTATAAGATGCTATTACTCAAGATAGTTTTTGTATTCTCCACGATCACAGTTATGTATTACTATTACTTAATTGCAGAAAGCAAATGTTTGAAGTCTGTTATGGTTGACTGTGAGGTGGAAATGCATAATGCGTTCATAAGTCATACAAAGTTGGCATTGGTTAATACCATTTAGTTAGTTTTTCCGAATTCTTTTCACATGTTATGCAAGTGGCATACCAAGAATAACACTCTTACTTTATGAGAAAGAAGAGGAATGTGAATGGACGCTGTAGGGAAGAAATCATTTTAGGTGATTGGAATAAACTTGTTTTCTTAAAAAATAGTATTATGTATAATGAAAATGTACATTTGGTACATGAGAAGTATGTCAATATAGTTTTCTATTGGATATGTTCATGAGCAATGACTAGATCTGTATAAAGACTGGTTTGTTCAAATATGGATCGAAGATTGTGTGCATTTGAGGAATTGTACATTTAATAGGTGAATTTCAATTTTTTTAATTTAAATATGCGCAAGTATGGTAGTAAATTCTTTATTAATTCTTTTGTACTAATTTTTTTTAAATGCAAGGTTGTGTCAGCTTATTTACAGTTGAAGAAACACCTAGATACCTGTTAATACAACTTCGAGCTAGCATGGCATAAAATGCATTCATTACTAGAATTATTATTCACTGAATTAAAGGCTTCATTTAAAAAAGATTAACTAGATTGAAATAAATTTTTAAATCAAGGAGTTCAAAATTTTGCATGCCATGGATCATGACTTGCTTCATTCGAAGCTACGTTGAGTGAAATCCGCTAAGAATGATGAATTACTATGTGATTGCCTCATTCGTAAAACCCTGAAATTCCATACGCATATGAGTCAGCTCCTCTTTGTCCATCCGCATCAAGACCACTTGAATTGATTGATGTTCATTGGACATGACCACATCTAGTAGAAAGAGGTGGAAAAAGGGTTATTGGTGTAGTAGAAAAAATGAAAGTTTTATTGAATGATGTTAAGAAAATGGATGCTCTACATCAGCTTCAAATTTATTAAAAAAATGATGGAAGTTGTGCAACCACAAACTTCAATTCCTGGTTCACCTAAAAAAAGGTAAAAAACCAAATGAAAGGAAAGTATTAAGACTATTAATACTTCAACACGAAGAACGCCGTCTTCATTTGAATTAGTAGAAGAAATTTCATCACAAAATCCATCAAGTCAAATTAGTGTGTACAAACCAAAGAAGAAGAAAAATTAAATTCGAAACCAATAAAAATTGATACTAAACTTGTTTTTTTTAAATTATATTTTTTTAATTATTACCTTATTAATACATGTTTTCTTTTTCTTTTTCCAGTTATAACGACATAGATGTGATATGAGAATGTATTTAGATCAAATTCCACCGAAGATTAAACCATTTGTTAATGATGTTACTATCGGATGATAATTGTTGATTTTTTCATACTGTGGCACTGCTTGGAATGGGGGATCTTGTTTATCGCAAGTTCGTCATGACTTATATGAGGAGTATGAAATTCAAGAACTATAGGACAAGTGTTCATAGAATGTGTTAGATGCAATGCTTTAATTATGCTACTTCAACACGAAGGTGATGGCTTTGCACCAAGGGAGAAAAGGATGACAATGCCGGAAGTTGATTATATTATGGAGAGATGTGTGATCCCTACGTGATTGTCAACATAGCACAGCCATGTCCATGTGTTGCCCATATATTTTCCTATGTAGCATGCCCACAAAGTAGGTATGAAATTTAAAGAAAATTACAAAATTATTAAACAAGAACCGACAATGATTACTAAGCAAAAACATAGTAAATGTATATCAGAAATATTTTCACGATATCAAAACATATTGGAAAAATAAACATGTCAAAACATAAGGTATATATCACAAACACAAATGACAACAAATATAGTATCATACTATCGATACAACAAATATAGCAACAAAATATTAATATAATAATAATAAAAAATCACGTTCGCGTAATACATTACAACCATCATAATACTGTAGCAAAATATATAACAGAATCCCATCTCCTACCGCAAAATACCTAATAACTAGTTGTGCCTATCAATGTAGCAGCCACTAACAACTCTAGCACTACGAATAGAATTACCGAATACATTTAGGTTAGCTTGATTGTTTGTTTCGTCCAATAAGCCATGCACATCAAAGTCTAAAATAAAAAAATGTTTAACTTTGGATTATCATTCAAAATAAAATGAAATATGAAGTTAGAATTTACTGCGTACCATTGCTCAATGTTGGCTGAAAACGTGGTACTCGTTACATGATATCATTGGATAGAAATGCTGGATGTTGAATGCTCACTGTGATAACTATACCACTCAATATAATCATCCATGCACAAATAAGATTGATTGAGTGGTAATGATCAATATCCTTCTGTAATAACATGATGGTATTAATGCTCCTATATACTCTCTAAAAACTGATGATACACATGAGTGTATGTAGCTGAAGTTGTTCCCCATTAGGAACAAGCAGTGGCCGAAGGAATATGAGGTATGAGAATGTTTTGTACTTTGTCAAACAATCTCAATACTATTAGGATGATATATTTCCATAGTGTTGTGATAAAGTATGCAACCACTGTAACAACCAATATCATATAGTCACATGCATAGATATATGAAATTATCAAGAAATATACGTATATCTTTGACTGATAAATTAGCTCTAAACATGGAACCCATTGAGCAACACATAGTAAATTTTCACAGTAAAATTCTATAGAAGGATGAAAGCATGGAAAGTGATCCAATATCCATGTCTCCTATAACAAAGATAACCGACAATCTGCTTAACACCAATACAACTAGCTAATCCAACCTACCTGCATATAAATGCAAGTGCTGCTGAACCCCATGAATTTGTGTTAATGACATTAGAATCTTTTAATGAGCCTAAAAGTGTCTTATGGACATGCGACTTGCCTTTATCAACAAATAAAGTTTTCCCGAGCAAGAAAAAAGACAAGAGCGAGGAGCATGTCTAATTGCTTTATCAGTCCAATCATCACTGGCTTCTTTGAGCTCCTCAAATAACATAAATAGACTTAAGTTATAGCCTACTCTATTATTCATTTCCGTCCTCGCTTCTTCATTACTATGAACTAGATATTTAGAAGCAATCCTAACTACTTGTTGCATATCAAATGAAAGACTACATATAGACTAGTCTTCTACTGGAATATGTAATAAAGAAGCTACATCGTCAAATGTAACAGAAATCTCGCCAAACGACATATGGAGGGTATTACTTTATGAATACCAACGTTCCATAAAAGCCTATATAAGATTTTTTTTAACACTCTTATAACATGTGTTAACAATATAAAACAATCCAAATGATTTAATAATGTTTATGAGAATAGTAGTATTTTTTTGGATCTTCCAATCCACAACCTTTTATCCATGGTTGACATAAGTAGGAGGCGATCATTCCACAAAATTACAATTTATGTTACTCAAATGTATTGTTATGTTAAAAAATAGAATTGAAGAGGACTTCAAACTAAAATACCTTGCCCTTCCTTATACTGAAGCAGTATGAGTTTCATAGTTTTTGATCACATCATTGTACTTTGGATCGTCATTTTCATTTGCTACTTCGGCATCATCATTTGTCTCCTCATCATCTTCGCTTTCCTCATCATCAGACTTTGCATCATCATCACCTTCTTGATTGACATCATCACCACCTTCCTCATCATGAACATCATCTTGAGTCTCTTCTTCATTTCGTTCACCGTTAACTTGTCTATTAGCCTCCTTATTTTTGTGGATTATCCTTCCTTTTGGCTGTCTTCACCTTTCCAAACTTATCATTCGTGTTCAAGCCATCGACAAGTAAAAAAAACACATCAAGTTACCAACACCCAACATTAAGGAAAACATAATACATAAAATATTTTACCCCATAGAGCTCTTGCAGGGTGAAAATACAAACCATACAGATGGCTGTGTGATTAGAATTTTTACTGTGTACAAGCTTTAAGGTGTAAAAATCCTAACCATGAAGAATGAAAAAATTAGGGTTATGCATTAGCGGAAATTCTATGATTTTTTTACATACATCTAACTTTATAACCAATCTTATTTATAATAAAGATATTTGATTTTTTTTCATATACTTTGTTATATATTGATATAATTAATTAAGTAAATCATTTAAAGTATATTGAAATAGAAAATCCTTGAATGATATGGTATGTGATAATAATTATGAGGAGTTATAATCATGAGAAAACCATCACAATATAAAATAACATGTTATTTTAGATATTTATGGTCAAGATAATTCGAGAAAGGACATATATACGTATGTTGAGACCAAAGTACGTAACGCTTTTTAAATATTAGGTAGTGTATTACTCATGGTTATTAAGGGCACCGAGGTGTAATTTAATGACAATTATCAGGTAATTATGGAGTGACTCACTCAGGAGTTTCTAATTGGTTAATAAAAACTAGGTCAAACAAGAAATCTCGAAGTGATGATGTTACATAGTATTCTTGACTTGAGAACTCTACTGAGCTTCATTGTACATACTCAACTTTGATTATAGTTAAAACAAGACACGGTGATCATCGGGCAATTATAATTGGGTCTGAGTTAAAGAATTGAAAGTGAAATTCTATAATAGGGAATTTGTCACCTCGGTTGTATGAGGTTAGTATTGTTTAATATGCTAGTATATGATTTTTGTTTGATGATAATGAACATATATATATATATATATATTCATTTAAATGAATTTTTTGCTGTACTATTTTATTTTCACATAATTAAATAAATATTTGCCGAATAAAATAAATAACACAGAATGTAAATTCAAAAAATATTTTATTGAAACAAATATTTATTACAATTTTGAATAGTACAAATTTGGGCTCTCACTATATACACAATTTTCATCGTAATGCAATTTCAAATTACAACACAATTTTTCACTATACAATTGTCATTTACATTTGCACTTCACTACATATCACTCATATTTAATCTTCAACTCTATTACAAATTGAATGCAGCATCTGAATTATCTACAAAATAAACACTGACGCGGTAAAATTGAAAAAGAAATATTTTTTACAGTGTAAAATAAAATGTGTTTTTGAAAATATTATTTGCCTCAGTTATTTGGGTGTTCGTCATCATATTTATATTGAATTCATCTTACACGAACAGTTTATGACATGTACATTGTATCACTGTACATGCCACAAGGTCGTGCACACCGATATACACTTGATAAAACTACAGGGACATGTGAGCACAAGGTCAAACCTCAGCCAAAGCTAGGTTCAACTCGAAGTGCAATACAAATTAAGTCACGATATGAGCACAAGGTCAAACCCCAGCCAAAGCTAGGTTCAACTCAGGTGCAATACAAAAATAAAAATAGAATGATCAAGTTTTAAAGACCGGAACAAGACTCGACCAAAAATCCAGTGTGCCCACTTGAAAAATACTCGACCATTCAAACTCAAGGCAAGTGCAGACCTAAACTTCAATTCTTTTGAACTGGTGCACCAAACAGTTCATCTGTTCATGATAGTGGGATGGCACAAAGGCAAAGACCACAACAAGTAATATATATATATATATATGCTATATATATATATATATATATATATATATGCAACCAGACCAGATACAAGAAAACAGAGGCTAGACAGTCCGAATAGACTCGACGGTGGAGTCAAAGCAATATGAGAATTCAAGTAAAGACCAGAGAATACAAGACTACAATGAATCAGATTGCACATATACAAGACTCAAGTCCAAAATCATATTCCAAAATACAGTGAACTATTGAATGCATCTGAATACAAGTGAAGCCTCAACAGTTAATGGTTAAAATGTCAAACCGCAAAGACTAGATGAAACTACAACAAGCCTCAATAGTCAAAGTGTACACATATATGGTGGACAACACACAGTACACCTCAATGCTAGACAAAGTCCAAAATCACAATGAACCAGTACAAAAAATGTGAACAGCACATAATGGAGGCAAAGCAAAATCAGAAGCATATACATGAGTAAACAACATAAATACATATGTAGTGAAATATGGGGTACAATGGTAGTAGTTCAATATGCAAGCAAGGCTACTACATGGTGCAGCAAACTCAAATATCAATGGCACCAGTGATGATACAAGTGTAGTGCAAAGCAACAAGAATTCAGACAAGTGAGCATGATACAAGAGCACGTGCACTTATATACATATGCAACAGCGAATGAAAAATCATAATACATGGTGCTCAATAAATTGCAACTGGAAATGAAGCCAGTAGAAAATACTTCCAAGACTCCAAATGTACATGAATACATATGTGAAAATCAGACAAGCTCGCGACTGACAATGTGGACTGAGTGAAGCATTGTGTAACAGGTGGTGGTAACAACATCGAAACGAAAGTGCGACGAGATTAACTCAATGCGAAGAATGAATAAAGTCAATGCCGCAGCAATTTCTATCTGAAGATGTCAGATTTTATATAACAAAGTCAAAGCCGTGGTGACCTAGGTGATAACAAGAAACGAACAAGTCAGAGTCAAAACTAGGTAATAACAAGTCAAAAAATTTCCATATTATCTAAAGAAATTCAAAAGGCTGAAGTCACAGGAGAAAAGAAATTCGCAGAGCAAGTTCAAATTCATGAAGCCATGGTAAGCAAGCATAATAGAAAACATGAGGAATCGAAATAGTCAGAAAACATCACCAACATTCAAGTTAAATCGAACGGCCAAGCATACCGATCGAAGAAATAAAATAAAATATATACGAACGAGATTATAGGATTTCGAATCCTATTTAACCCATCATCGTCAGGCATTCAAATGCATTCAAGTTGAAGAAAAATCATTTAACGACCCGACTTCCTATCTCCAGGAAGACGCGTCGCCAATAAAGAAAGAAAGGGATAGAAGAAAAAAAGAAAGAGAAAGAAGAACACAACAACATCAGATAACTCACAGCGGAACGAATGAAATATAATATATCACATAAAATATTACATAGTATCATATTACATCAGAGTATACAACTTAAACAACAGATATTAGACAGTTATAAACATCTGTCTAACTATACAACTCAAGTACACAAGATACAGATATCAAACAAACACAGCGGAACCAAAAAATATCTACACGTGGAAGCCTCCTGCTCCATATCTCCTCCAGAATTCGTCAAGCAAACCTGAAACACTCGACTACTCATACATAATATGAGTACCCAAGAGTTTAATAAAACATAAAATAAACGCTCGGGTCAGACAGGGGTCTGGTGTGAGTAAACGGTATAAAATTGCTTAACTTTAGAAAAACCTTTGAAAAGAAAAGGTATCACGTAAGACTTCCCACACATAAACATGGAAAAGTTTTTACCTTACGCTAACCAAAACATTTGATAGGAAATCCAGTGATATTATAATAGTGTCTAGGGTTTTCAAGTAAATAAGAAATAGCCGAAATTGTTACTTTATTAAATTCTAGCTACTAGCCACAAAAATGGGTAGTATAAAGAAAACCGTAGGGTCTCGTAGGAAGAATGAGTTTCCATCAATGGCAGGGCTACTGGGGTACCGCCCATCACAGTACGTGGCCTAGATCACCGTACCGAAGAGCCACCCTAACTCCCCTGCAACACAAGGCCGGAACCATCCCTTACTGGACAGTCCCGAGCAAGACAGCCCCGGCAGTTGTCGCGAATCAACCGCCCCTACACACCCGAATAAAAAGGGACTTCTAGACAGGGGAAAATCTTGTTCTGAAATGGACGCTACCCACCTAGCCTTGCCGCACCTCCCCTGTTTTAGCCATTCCTGGGTTAATGAGGCTTGAGGCTGCAATTACCTTTATAGAACACATCTATTTTAGAATGCTCATCGTCCACCTGACGATGTTCTAAAAGCATTCAATCCATACAAGTTCGTTCCGAGTTCGAACGAAACCGAAGATACTACCTCGTCGCACTCATTTTGGAATCACCCTCAGAGTTAAGGACCATAGCCCTTGCACTCTAAATCACCATCTCGAATCTATAAGTACTATCTCTGTCAAACTCATCACGGAATCACCCACAGAGTTATACTGACAAATAGTTCTTACCCTTCGAGTCTTCACAAAGCTCCCCTTAGATTCACGACCTAACGTTTAATTGGAATCGATGTGGTTTTCGGATATCCAAATATGGAAATCCGATCCCGGTCTCATCGAAACCAAACGCCATTTTAATGTCCAAGTTGTTTAAGGGTTTTAAAAAATTAAACTTATATTCATGATGATATAAACAGATAGATGAATCACATTATGATAATAGATAATTCATATCAACCATTCATCTCACAAAGCAGCATATCATAGATATCCAAATTATCCAGTATCAACCAACATCAATTACCCAATATTGATCATCCAATATCAATCAATCAACCAATATTAATCAATCATCCAAAGCAGAATTGATTAACTCTTAATCAATGGGATTACATAAATCCTTCTTCATTAATTTATTCCAAATAAATCAATTAATCATCTCTTAATGATCTTCTTTAATTAATCTCCCTTGGTTAATCATACCTTAATTACATTCAAGTAATTAGCCTTAGCCATATTCAGTAATTAACCTTTAATTACAATCATTAGTTACAATAATTAATGATTCTTCATTTACTTCAATTAATTAATCAATTATAATTAATTACATTAAACCTCAATTAATTACAATTAATTAATCACACTTAATTTAATCACTTTTATTAATCAACCTTGATTAAATAATTAATTAACTAATGATCCTTATTAATTTAATAATTACATGTAATTAATCATCTTATTAATTAGTCTTAATTAATCATAAATAGTAATTAACAACTTGTAATTACTTATCTTAATTAATTATCTTCTTAATTAATTATATTAACCCTTTGATTAATTAATCTAATTAATTAATCTTTAATTACTTCATTAAGTAATTATTAATCAATCAACTAACAAATAATCCTTAATTATTTATTTATTAATTAATTATAATTTTAATTAATTACACTTAGTAATTAACTTTAAATTAATTACATTCATTAATTAATTAATCACATTAATTAATTAACTAAATTAATTAAGCAATTAACCCTTAATTACTTACATAAGAAATTATCTTCTAATTACTTCCATTAATAAATCTTGATTACTTTCTTAATTAATTACCTAACAAGTAATTAATTTCATCATTAAACAATCCTTAATTCTTAAATTAATTAGTTACTTCATAATTAATTAACTTCAAACAATTATATTAACCAATCTTAGATTAATAACATCTAGTGATTAACCATTAATCACTTCAACTAATTACTCCCATAAGCAATTACTCATTAATTACTTCCAGAAGTAATCTCCATTCTTAATTACATTCAATAATTAACCAATAATTACTTCATCAAGTAATTACACTCAACTAGTTCATAATTAAGTGATTATTTAAAATTAAATAAATAATTAACTAGTTATTTAAAATTAATTAAATAATTAGTTAACTTCTTATATTTAAATCTTTAATTAATTAAGAAAACATTAATCTTAATTAATCTTTTACTTATTAACAAATCATATTAAATAAGTATTCTTAAGTTCATAACAATTTATTCTTAATTTTCATCAAATTTTAATCATTTGAATTAATCAAATTTTAATAACCTAAAAAAAACAAATTATTCAATTGGTTTTTAAAATCATGATAATAACCTTAATTGAAATGAAGCATTAAGAAATCAAGTTTAAAATTTAAAACACTTTAGCCATCTAATTCAAACCTATTCATTTTCAAAATAAATTGAAAACTTTGTTATTAAAACATTACTTAACAATTTACTTTAAAACTTTGATTTAATAATTAAATTCGAAACACTCTTTTAATTTGAAATTCATGATTTAATTAGATAATTACTTTCTAAGCAAATATCTTAAAACATTTTAAATTTTAAAATCAATTCAATTATCACTTTTAAAAAGTTTAATTTACATTTATTTAAAACAGCAACTTTTAACTTTGAAAATTTGTTTATTTTATAAAACTTGTTTAAAATTCAAATCTTGATCTTAATTTATTTCAACTACAAGTTTTAATTGCAAACTAATATCATTACAGTACTTAACAAACACAACAAACTATACACTTGGGACAAACTCGGAAATCAACTCGAGCACTACTCCAAGTTACAAACCAGACACGCCGCATCGAGTCAAGCACGATGAAGACACAAACAAAACTTCGAGCAGCCTTCGTCCTCCCAAACTTCAAACTACCCAGTGCACCAAATGTACACGGTGCACGTTGCACAGCGAAACCAACGACGGCGAACCATCCTCCGTCCATCCCCAAGTCGGCGGTGACCACGTCGTCCCTCACGACCAACCAAAACCCTAAAAACACCTCCAATACAAAATCGAGCACCCAAGGCAAAATCTAAAAATGCAACTCGACCAAAAAACTTCCCAATCGTCGATGATCCTGACGCCGGTAGACCATACCGACCCCACCATCAAAACCCTTCGTCCCCGAGCATCCTCTCCCTCAAATATGAACAACTCCGGTCACCAATCCAAATCACAGAAGCCACTACAACCAAACCAAAAACAAAAGCATGCTAAACCCTAATTCATTCGAATTCGAATGCCATGTCCAATGGAAAAATTTGAAACAATTTTTCCCATCATCCACAACACCCAAGCAAGCTTCGCCCAAGATTTCAACCTCTATCTTCACTTCATTCGCCGGAATTCGGCGAAAGTACTAATTCCGTTCATCTCACAAAATCACAACAGTTATTAACCTAAAAATTGTGATTTTGGTACCTAAATTCATCATGTCAAATTATTAACCTATTCCTGGAATCAAATTACAAAATTATGAGTATTTATTTTTGGCATGCAAATGATTCTTACTGTATATTTTCATTTAAAAATAATTTACTCAAATAAAAATCCTAATTCCACTTTTAAAATCATCCTTATACATTAACAAACAACTTCCATTCAATCATCAAAGTCTAATAAAGGTGAAATTGGGAGTTTTGGATTTTTGAATAGAAATCCGTTCATTTAAAAAAAAAACAGAACAGGGTGTTTACAGGCATACATAAATATAACTATAAATTCAATAAATAAAACTGAATGATTTCCATGCAACATCAAGATAAATTTCAGATCATCACATGCATGTAGTAACAACTAGATCAAACTGTTTTTAAAAGAAATTTACTCACCTATCATAAGCACAGCAGTTTCAATTTGCAGGCTTGAACAACTTTAATTTGAAAATGCTTTGATATGCTTTGATTTGCTGTAGAAATCCTAATGCATGCTTACAATTTGATGTTTTAAAAGTTGAACTGCAGCTGACTCCCCTTTTGGAATGCAGGTTTTCAAATTTGCAGGTTTCATTTGAATTGCAGGATTTTAAATTTGCAGTTTTGAAGTTGATATGAAGTACTTTTCTTTGAAGAATCTAAATTTTGCTTTTGCTCTTGGATTTTTATTTTGCGGTGAAGAACTTTGCTTGCAGATTTTAGTTTAATTCAGATTTGCTCTTTAGTTTAAAATTTCAGGTTTGAGAAAGATTTTCTAGTTTGGGTTAAGAAGTGAAAACAAAGAAATAAAAGTGAAAAACAAATCATCTTTTCAAACTATTATTTTTTATAAATTTAAATTCTAAATAAAAGAAAATGATGCCACATGTTCATTTTGTCAACATTTGTCATAAGCTAGCTTAACCTTCTTACAAGTGTTATTAAAGTGACTAATATGGTTACATTTGTCTTTGCATTTTTAATTAATTTTTTTACTTAATTTAAATGTAAATATAACTTACGTATTTAATTTACTTTATTAATAAATGCTTACATATGTAAATATAAATTTAATCCTTAAAAGAAAATATTATAAAACTAATTAAAATACAAATAAATCTTATACATGTATTTTAAAAATCTAAAACTTTTATTTTTATATCCATTTAAAAATTCAAGCATTTTAAAGAAAACCAAAAAGAAAACTTTATTTAAACTATTATATTTAAAATAACAATTATCTTATATTTTGAAAACAAATGAATTAATCTTTAAATTAACTTTTGAAATATTAAGTTTTAAAACAAAGCTTTAAATTACAATTCATACATTATAAATTATCAATAGACTAAAATTAAATTTCAAAACAATATCAAATTATAACATATACATACATATATATTACAATTTGAAACTTCATCTTTTATTTAAAACAAAAGATATTGCTATTCACTATATATATCAAATATATATATATATATATATATTATAAATAGAATAAAAAATTTATTAGCTTTGAAAAACAATTCTTATCAATATTGCCAAATTAAAAATTTATTAATCTTTAAAAGATTAAATTTACCAATTTAAATTAAAATTATAAAGAAAAATTATCAAACCAGTTTAATTATTAATACAGATTATTAAATTGATATTGCCTAAAATTCTGGGTCGTTACAATTCTCCCCCCTTAAATGAATTTCGTCCCCGAAATTTAAAAGCATAGATAATTTAATAACCCAGCAAAGATTTTAATTTAAATCAACAAAGCATTACTAACATCCAGTTACTAACAACCATAGCAATCAATCAAACAAACATACCTAACTAATTATCCTGACACAAATCAGAATAAATCCTACTAACACTATCTCGGGTTTTCCAAGTATAAATCACCGGGAGACTCGCTCTACAGAAGCTAAACTAACAAACTACACTACCAAAATCCAGAGCTCCCCTCATTCTAGATCCATCAATCTGAACAGAACATCAGACTACACCCAAGTCTAACTCAACTTCCAAATCCAACTAAACTGCAGATTCAACAACCCACAATGAATCATACACGGTAGGGAAAGGAGACAGGTTTCAAATTCTAGATTTAGATGTTAGAATTAGTAAGAGGAGAAGTTGTAAAAGGAGGAGAATTTGACTCCTTCTCCTTCTCTGTATAAATCAAATTATCTTCTCACTTTTGTTCTCCTAATACCCTACATAACCTTGGCCGCTATACCCAATCCCACTAAAGCACGGAGAAAAATTTCATACTCCAAATTAACATCAAAATAATATATATTGTGGTGCTCTAGATTACTGCAAGATTTAGAGATTGATTAAGGGCAAATCTAGGAGTATCTTCAACCAACTTTCATTCAACGATTTCATCTTCAATCAGTATATTCTAATTTAATTTTAATATCATGTGATAATTATATATAATGACTAATTTTAATATCATGTGATAATTATATATAATGATTTTATATGTGCATATATTGTCTCACTTAATTATGTCATTAATTTCACCACTCTAAAGAATTGTTGTTATATATGTTGTAATATATTTATTCACATTTGTTTTAAAAAAAAGTTTTTTTATTTGGCCATATTCAATATTTTGTGCGTACCTAGCTATACATACATATATACATACATACATACATACATACATATATATATTCTAGATATTATTTACATAATATAATGTATTAAATAATTATCTATCGTTTTATGATCTATATTTGATTAATACATGTTTTAAAATTCACTCACACAAATATATACTTTAATTATTTTCGACAAATAAAAAATTAATTTTTTTTGGCCAAAACCTTGATATACACACCCCACACACATAACTCAAAATTTTTAGACGAAGGAATGGTTACTGTACATGGACTACTTCATCGGAAGGAGAGTACTCTTTTGACGAAGTGTGGAATGCCTTGAGAACAAAGCATTTAACCACTTCTTGGGCAAGTTTTGTTTAGAAAAAATGGCACACTCCTAAAATGTCAATTTGCCTCTGTAAAACCACAATGAATGCACACCCAACCAAAGACAAACTCTGCCAATGCAACACGCCCATAAATCCTACTTGTGTGTTATGTAATTGTGCACCAGAGAACAGCCAACACAAAAAAAATTTAAGTGTAAGTATCATGCTTGTTTTCTGAAGTGGATTCCTACTAAGCTTCATCACCCAGCTAGCCATACAGAAAGCCTAAACATCATTTCAGAACTGCATTTCATAGAGAAAATTTTCAAACACCATAAAGGTAGCAAAATTCTTGCGTACATTACTTTTTCTACCACTATATGGATGATTCGGCATGAGCGTAACCACTGAATCTTTAATCAGAAAATTCACAATCCAAAAAGATAATTATACCAACAAATAACCAATTTTACAAGAATTGGAGCAAGCAAATTTGACTACCAATCTACTCATGGGCAGCAAGATGATGTAGTTCAAAGAGAGTGGTTTCAGATTATATCTAATAATACCTGATCTAAATATTTATGCACTTACTGTTCGGGGTCAGTGTTAACGTCGGTCATACTCTTACTGGACCTTCTCCCTCTTGTTCCTCCCTTTCTCTGGCAATGTATTCTTGGCCCCCCACATCTCTTTTAATGGTTGAGTCTGGGTTTTCAGCTAGTTTGTGCTGGGTTTGATGAACAAAAATTATTGTTGTATTGTAATAGCAAGTCTAAAACCTATTTTAACTATCAAATTTGCTTCACACTTATCTTTCATAAGATTTTCAGTACTAACGAGATGCAGATTCGTCCTTCTGAGAAACTGTAGCAACAGGCAAACCCGCAAAGCACGGCAAAGCTTCTTTATGTTAACCTCTAGCTAAGTAGTCGCGATAAAATCTCATAACCATAATAAAATTGAAGTGAAACCTATTCGATCTTTGTTGCTCCTACTTTCATTATACGAATTTGAAGCTATAGAGCAAAATCTATATTGAAGAGTCGAGTTCTTTTGTGCAGATTTAAGCTGAGATCTGGCTACAATTGTCAAACCGCCACCATTAAAGAAGACTTGAATAAAACAGGGTTTGCGTTTAACTAACTGAATACACTTCAGTTTGTTTTAGGAAACGTTGAGGTCTGGCTTGTACCCGTATGCAGAACTCGTAATGTTGCAGGCAGAGTAGCCATTCGGCTTTGTTTATTGCATATATTTTTTGTAATTAGCTATTACAGTAATAAGTAATAAAGTCTGCTTTGATTAGTGTTTGTGTATGGGGGAAATTAATTTAAAGGACAAAAATTTCTATATTTTTTGTCTCAAGGACACGACCTCAATATTTTTGCCACAAGGACAAACATTCTTCTAAAATTTATTCACAAGGACAAACATTTTCCAAAATTATTCATAAGGACAACAAAACTGATACCGAGCTAAAAACTGATACCTAAAAACTGCTACCGGTAACTACAAACTGATACCTAAAAACTGCTATCAATAACTAAAAACTGATACCTACAGAAAGTTGTCCTTCAGGATAAAATATTGAAGGTCTGTCCTTGAGGCTAAAAAGCTGTGAAATTTTGTCCTTGACAATAATTTCCTGTTGTGTATGTGTGTACATTTACATTTACATTTACACGCCGGCAAAATTCAAGTTTTTCGCAACAATACAGTAAAAGAATTCTGAAGAAAAATGTAGTTTTATTCATATAGATTTAATACAAATTGCATTTAAACCTTTAGCCCTTAAAGGTCTATCAGAAAGTTTATAGCTGCCTTAATTGAAAAAAAAAATAAAAAATCATTGATGAAACTAATACTATCTAGTTTGGCTCATGGTCCAATTTATTTTCATGTTTATCCAAATTTACAGCTTCCTTTACCTCACATTAATATTCTAAAAGCTATTACTTTAAATGTTAAGACCCATAAATTTACAACCCTTAAATGAAACGATTTTAATTGAAAGAAACTTTAGTCAATCTAGTATAACAACAACAAGATCAATAAAATGAAAGAGGTTCCTCTTCCAGAAAGTTGGAAAATAGAAAGAGTTGTTCCTTCCCAACCAGTAATACATAATAATATTACTACTATCATACAAACTCCTAAAGTAACTATACAAATACAAATGGATAATAACTCCTCTAGACCTAGTTTTAGAAATTCATATTTATCTAGAACAAAATCTTTTCACTTTCATATTTCACCTTTTGATTATGTTGTTGAATCCCCATGACGGATATCAACCTCTTAAATAAGAGAAAATGAAAAAAAGACATCTGATGACGAATCTTTAAACGATACACCTGTTGAAAAATCATATGTAACAAAAATAATATTGGATAGGGTATTTACAATAATTAAGAAGTGGATATAATTGAATCAGAAATGATTTTTTCTATTTAATGGGCTGTACAACCAAAATTGATTTTAGTCCTGGCTCTCAGGCCAAACAAAGAATTAAATTTGAATTTAATCTTCTAAAATGGAAACAATGTAAAAAACGATTTTATGAAAGTTTTTTAAAAGAAGAAATAAATATTTTCAGGATGAATTTTATAAATTTACATATGAAAAAATATAATGTTTCCTATTGTTCCTTGGTTTACAACAAATTATATTGAACAATAGTGTATTAGAAAGAGATTATAAATTTTCAAATACAGATATTTTAAAATCAACTTACCCTCCTCAAGCATCTTTTCAAATAGAAAAGAAAGGAAAATATTTAAATTTTAGTGCTTTTTCTAAAATTTTAGAAAATGATCCATTACAAATTATTATAAGATAGATAGATCAAATATTCGAACAACAAAATTATATGAATCTCTGTTTAACCATTATCGGTGAACAAATTACTTCTTTACATAACAAAATAGAAAAAAAAATACTTTCTGCTATTAATAATAGAAAACTTATTGTTTCAATTACAACCGAAATAAGTGAAGTAACTGCAACTTCAAATCTTTAACCGCCTCCTGAAATTACATGAAAAACAGAATCGGAATTCGAAAAGATTTTCAAATTAAAAGCAGAATCCGACTTAGAGTAACTCTTAAGAGAAAAAAATGTTAATTTAAGATTAAATACCTGTAAAGGCCGCAAATCCGTATCCCTTTGAGTCGAAAATATTCCACCTCAGCTCAACTCAAATTGGGCGGAAATATGAATCTTTAGGGTAAAGAAGAAAAGATAGAAGAAGAAATAGAAACAACAACAGAATCTCACTATCACAGCGGAATAAATATAATATGTAATAACGGATTTTATACAAAGGAATCTGTAATTGTCTATACTTACAATCATTAGAGCACAACAATCGATACCTCAATCTGGAAAGTTATAATAACATGCCCTCACACAGCAGAATTAAAAAGTACATGATGTACGTCAGAAATCCTCCGGCTCGTCCTTTGAGCTCTATAACATCCTAAGCTGAATCTTTAATACTCGGTCCGACTCGAGCATTATAATAAAATAACACCCGAGTCAGTCTGGAAAACTAGCCTGAGAAAACACACTCAATTTGAATTATTATTTTTTCAAAATTCTTTGAAAAAAAGGTATCTCGAAAGACCACGCACAAATAAACACGACAGATTTTTACCATATGATAACCAAAACAGTTTATATCAAAGGTATTTGATATTAAAATAATGTCTATAGAAAGTAAATAGAAAATAGCTGAAATGATTGCATCTCATATTCCAGCAAAGTTGGGTACAACCAAAACCATATGGCGCTTATTGGAGGATGGATCCCATCGAATTACTGGGCCACTAGGGTACCGTCCATCATAGTACACCTCTAGAACAACATACCAAGGACCACACCAGGATCCCCTGGTACACAAGACCGGCCTACCCCTAACCTGGATAGACCGAATATGTTATCTACCTGGGTCACCCTTACTATCGAGCGCTTCTTCCATGCACAACCGTATCCATAAATATTAAGTTTGCAAGGACATCTAGAAAGGTGATAACGTTAAATTATTCAATAAATTGATATTTTTAAATTCTGAATTTATTTTGTAAATAAATCCAAATCTTCATATTAAAAATTAATCTATAATTCAAATTCAATATTTAAAACCATTTAAATATTTCAAATCAAACTACGAAAATCCGGGTGATTACAATACCCTTAAAGAATAATTTTCTCAAGAAAATGATAATAACCAAACAGTTCAAGATGAAATTAATAAACTTG
This sequence comes from Allium cepa, assembly GCA_030765085.1. Taxonomy (NCBI): domain Eukaryota; kingdom Viridiplantae; phylum Streptophyta; class Magnoliopsida; order Asparagales; family Amaryllidaceae; genus Allium; species Allium cepa. Next base: position 22,834,891 of record CM060938.1, on the reverse strand, counting down.
AAAAATATGCATATAAGCCGTCTCAGAAATTATTCAATTACAGAAGACCTTCTCCCATGGTTACCTTATCTGAAGAACCAGAATTTACTTGTAATAATGGTTGCAATGGGAAAGGTATTTGTGAATGGAATATTGAAGCATTTACTATGAAATAAGTTTATAATTTAGGTTATGCTAATGTTAGCACTATTTGCCAAAACAATGGCAATAATGATGTTACTATTGCAAAAATGATAGTTGCTAGCTTTACTGGCCAACTTAAAGGTTGGTGGGATAATATATTTCTCCAGTAAATAAAAGTGAAATTTATAGCATAGTAAAACAAGAAGATGGACAAATGGTCCAAAATGTTGTGTATACTTTAATAGTTACCATTTGACAATATTTAACCGGTAGATTGTCCAATAATATTGAATATTCGAACAATATTACAGAATTTGAGATGTAAAACATTAATAAATGTTAGATGGTATAAAGATTTTTTTTAAAATAGAGTAACGGAATTACTAGAGAGCAGTAGCTCTCATTGGAAATCAAAATTTATTGATGGGCTTTCCTTTTTATTTTCGGAAAGGGTAAGAAAATCTTTAAGAAATGTTAAAATAGATATCCCTTCTGAAAGTTATACTTACGGTAAACTTATTGGAACATGTATTCAAGAAGGTTTATCATTATGCAATGAGATAAAATTAAATCAACAAATTAAACATCAAAATTTGATAGAAAGAAATCAATTAGGATAATTTTGTAGCCAACTTGAAATGGATGTTCCAGCCATTAAAAAATCTCATAGAAAGGACAAAAATTTAGTAAATCATTTCATAAAAAGAAAAAGAAATTTTATTCTTATAAAAAATTAGAGAAAAGAGCTCAAAGAAGAGAAGAAAGATTAAATATAAAAAAATCCATTGTTATAAATATGGAAAAGTTGGTCATTATGCTAACAGATATAAATTAAAAAAGAAAATTTATAATTTATAAAAAATAATGTATTAAAAGAGACATTATTAAAACTTTTATTAAATTCCAGCTCTGAAAATAATTTAGAAATAGAATCTGAAAATGATTCAGAATATTAAAACACCTCTGAAAAACTTAGAGTTCTAGATGAATCATAAGAATCTGATGAATGTTGTGAACATTGTAGTAGAGAAAACCTTGTCTAAATCCAATAATAAGTAGTGAAGATGAGAAGGATGATTTTTATAAATTATTTTCATAATTTCAAGATTTAAACGTTAATGTGTCAAAATTGGGCACAACACTCTTCGGGAGTCGTTGAAGAGATAATGACGACTCATGTAAATTCAAAACAGATATTATCTAACAAAAACTCCAATCAGCAGTAAAATAAATGCGTAGACAAGCGATTTATAGTGGTTCGACGTGTTGCCTACGTCCACTGTGAAGTGTTTTGATGTTTTATTGATTCTCTTTCAATTATTACAAGTTGTTGTAGCAATCAACAGCAAGTTACAACTGGAAATTCGAAATCAACAGTAAAATTATGATATAGGATGATGGAGATCTCGATCTGGCAGAGTCTGGGCGCTTGAGAGTCGAAAGATCCTTTTTCTGTTGGCCTTGGGGCTCTATTTATAGGCGTAGGCTGCTGATATTTCGTTGACAACTCGGTAGACCACTTCTGGCACGTGAGGGGGCCCACACGCCCGGTCTCAGGAAGTTTGGGCCCACTTTGGCATCGGTTCGAACTCCATTCGAATCGATCAAGAATTCATCCAATCGAGGTGAAATTTGGCATGGACACTCTTCGACATGAATGCAAGCTTCTGTGAAAATTTCGTGGCATTTGGATCAGTGGATTGAGAGATATGATGGATTCGAAAAGGGGGTTCACTGCGTGGCTGTTTGGTTCGAAACCATCCATTCGAACCGATGGTGACGCGCGCCTTCGTGGTGACGTGGAGCGCTAACTTCGAATCGATCCGGTCTTCACTCCATGTTGACCGCTTCGACTCCATATATCTTGGCGCATTCGAACCGGTGAATGACACGTCATCATGGTTAGTTGACCCAGTGGGTTCGAATGAAGCTTTACAGGTGGGTTCGAACAAGGCTTCCGTGATGGGTTCGAACAAGGCTTCTGTGATGGGTTCGAACAAGGCTTCTGTGATGGGTTCGAACAACCAAAGCTTAGTGGATTCGAACAGGGATCTTTGGATGGATACGAGCCTTACAAACTCTCTATGGACATGAGGCCCACTGGCGCGAACCAGATGGATTCGAAGTTGATGGAGTCGAGTCGAGGCATTCCGATGGGTTCGAAGTCCCTCGGTTCGAAGTCCATCGGTTCGAAGGTGATCGGTTCGAATAGTGCATGATGATGGGTTCGAAGACACCCACCATGATGGGTTCGAAACCAGTGTGTTCACTTCAAGTTGGACCAATCATAACTTGAGCGTATGAACTCGGATTGACTCGAAATTTGAGACGGCGGCTTCTATGACCTCTCTTGTCATGTCATATCAATTGTAGCACAATTCGGGCTCGGACAAAATTCAGCGATATCCATAGCAAAACGACGTATGACCAATCTATGATACGAACTATCCTTTGTTTTTCGATCGATCTTTTGGTATCACGGCTTTGACAAAAAGCGGGATAACATTTTTCCCCCCAAAGTATGTCTTGTGGGAACATGACGTGCTTTGAATAGCTGCAATCTCTCTCTGAACAATCATTGCTCTCTTCTTTTTTTTTTGTTGAGACTCGTACTCCGTATCGCTATAACCTTGCGTTGATATGATTGACTGTTGTATGATAGCGCTTAGCCGTTGGCTATTGCAATTGTAACAAGATGAGTACTTGATCCCTGTAAATCGAATGTTAGTTCGACATATATGCACATATGTGCGTTTTACCGTTGTTAACGTTGTGTGCTCATGAGTCGTTGTCAGTTTTGTTTGCTATTGAATTTCGTATCGATTCTCTCCTGAACCGATTTGGAAATTTGAGTCGAGACAACGCTTGATGGTTGTTTTGAAAGGTTCCTTCGTATCGATCCTCTCCTGAACCGATGTAGAAGGTTGAAGGAAACGACTCTGCATTGCGTGATTGTAATGCTTCGAACCGATGTGTTGGATTATAGATGGGTTCGAAATCCACATTCGTATGGATGGAGTATACTTGTGTTGTGATGGGTTCGAAACTGACATTCGAACCGATGTGAATGGATGGATTCGAACTAGCAGTTCGTTTCGGTAGGTTGTGGATGGAGTTGCGAACAGGGGCCTCGAATCGATGTGCCCACTGCACGTTTCGCATCGATGCAACTCGTTGTCCTGCTGTGCACTTCGTATCGATGAAGTGTGAGGGTAACTTCGAACCCACACGGCATTAGGCAAATGGCTTCGAATGAATGTTTTGAAACGATCCATGCTATGACTGGTTGCCACCGGTCGCGTTTACCAGAAGGGGAATCGTCTCGGTCAAAATCAAAACTCCATATAAATAGCAGTGGGCCTGCCACTTTTTCACTTTTCACTTTTTACTCTCGCCTTGCTTTGACTGTGTTCTACATCATCTCGAAGCTTCAAAGGAGAAAACACTGTGTCGCGTCATCGAATCAACCAAGATTCAAGTCTTCAATCTCTCGAATCCATCATTCAAACTAGGTAACTAGCCTCGAATCCAAACGGCAAAGCCATTTCGAACCCATCTCTTCTTCATCGATTGCTCATTCCAGTGATTGGCAAAACCAGATCTGGTTTGGGGGGGACTTCGAATCGATACGTGGGCTCGAGTTCGAATCGATGATGGCGGCGTCACTTTCCCTTGGATTTCGCCTCGATCTCTGGAATGAATTTATGGGGTGACGCAGTTCGCACCGATAGACCATCTTTGATGGGTTCATTCGAATCGATGGTTTCGAACCCATCAGCCATCGGTTCGAAGTTCTCCACTTTGCATCGATACGAAGGGCATCGATTCGAACATGGTCGATGTGAAGTTTAGGGTTTGCTTATCGGTTCGAACCAGTTAACCAAGGTTGGATTCGAAGTCCTCCTTCATTGGTCGATTCGAGTGCGCCTTTCTGCATCGATTCGAAGTGACGTGAGCATGGGTTCGAATGAGCTCCCTTTGTTCGGTTCAAACCCTCTATGATGGATTCCAAAGTTTGATGTTTCTAAGCATAACTCCGACAAGCTTCATTCTTGCATATTTGGACATATTAAACTGCATACTTGACCACCTTTCGAAGCTCGTCGATGGAACGATAACAACTTCCATTCGAATCAATTTCCATCATATATAAACGGTTTTGTGATGACGGTCAGCGATGACGGTCATTGTAACTGGACTCCGTAGCTTTGTTGTTTGCATATTTACTTTAACTTTGTGACATTTATTCAAGTAACGCATGGCACTATACCACACACATTCATACACTTTACACTGGGGAACGCACGGGTTCTTTGTCGTCTAACGATGGTTTCTCATGAGTTAGCTAGTTATGGAACCTTCAAGTTCGCAACAGCAGGAGGTTCAAAGCACAATTGCTCCGAGACTAGAGGTTCCAGATATTGAACCTGAGATCATTGGTCCGGCTCCGGACGAACTTCCCAATGAGTCTTTCATTGCCAATCCGTCGGATTCCGTTCAATCGAATATTTCTGAAGACATGTTAGGGAGAATATGCTTGAGGCACGGTCTGTCACTGGATGACGTGTTATTGCCAGGGCCGAACAATAGACCACACAACCCGCCGGAGGGATATACATCATTTAATCGCCATGCGTGTGCGGCTGGTACACTTCCTCCGTTCAACGAGTATATAAGGGAAGTGTTGTCTTTTTTGAGGATCGCTCCATCTCAACTACACCCAAACGGATATGCGTCCGTGAACAGTTTATTCATCGTCTTCATGGAGTACCTCCATAGACCACCGATCCCGACCGAGATCAGATATCTATTTAATTTCAAAACTCGAGGTGATTATCCTTCCTTCACATTTCTGGAAGCGGTGAGGAACTACCAAGTGGTCACTGGGTCCTGGACCAGGTTGAGTTACTATAGGACGGAATGGTTCTATGTCAGGTGTCCTCCGGGGTTTGCCCGGCGATGGTTATTCAGACGTGAGTGTAGCTGAGTTATCAAGTAATTACTAAGGCAATTGCGGTCAAAGCGAAACTTATGTTTTTTCTCTTTTTTACAGCGACGATTCAACGACCTGAGGGCGAGCACTTTAAGGAGACGCTGCGAGTACTTCGAGAAGTCCCGAGTGAAGATAGGGATATCGAGTCGCTCTTGACGGATAGGAATCTTCGGACTTACGGGTTGATTGAACGAGGGCAGAGCATACTGTTTGACGGGGCACTAAGGATTGTCTCTAAAAAACGAGTCAAACACAAGAAGTCTAAAGTTATCATAGCCGAGGAGGCTGATTCTGAAAGAACTCATACTGACGACGAGCCGTTGTTGGAGCCTACAGACGTGGTTCAGGATGTTGAAGAGCAAAGAAAAGGCAAGGCAGCCGTCGTCACGTCAACTAAGAAGGGGAGATGGAAATCGGTTGTCACGGCCCGATCTTCTCCCGGAGTTAGAATTTATGAGATGTCTCCTCCGCGAACTGAAAGTCTTTACGAAGGGCTTACCGATCTTCCAATCCCGGACGATGTGTGTTTTCAACATGATGCCGCGTTGGAGGAGTTCCATCGTACTCTAGAATTGAGCGAGCCTTTTATTACTAGCTCAGTCGACACTTCTGGTTGGTCGGGGGGAATACATATTCATACACATTTCACAACACTACATAGCCCTGAGTCCTAGGTCATTGGTTTTGAGAAACCACTAACTTTATTCTCATTTCGCTTTGCAGATATTATGACTGGGCGCGACTCGATGTTAGGGAGCCTACGACATGCTCGCAAATCTTCCTCATATTACGAGTCACAACGGAGAGAAAAATATAGGGATTACGATCGTGGGTACTCCGGGTATTCTAGCCAAGAACGAAGAGACAAGGATTACAGACATCGGTCTCGATCGCGCACTCCTCCTCCAAGAGTTCCTATACAACCTCCTGTCCATGTTTCTCGTCCTTCTCATTCCTCGTACTACCAGTCGGCCTCTCAATCTTCTAGGCATGAACCTCGCCATCCCAGATCTGAAGCAATGCCTCCAATAGTTGCGGAGCAATCTCCTACTGAAATTTCGGGGGAATGAGCAATCAGGCTTGCTCAACTGAAGAAGGACTTTCCAAATATTTGCTTTGATAACTACATTTTTCCTCTTCACTTGAAAAGAATCCCGCCGAAGGCCGAGCAGACGGCGCACGATTATGTGCACGACTTTTATGCCCAATACAGGGCGTGGTACAAGGCGGCTGAGAAAGCGTCGTCATTGGCCTTTGAGCATGGGGCCACCATCGAGAAATTGCAGGCCGAGTTAGCTCAAAAGAGCTGTATTATTGATGTGCTAAACACTGAAGCTGAATCTTCTCGGAAGTCTAAAATGGAGGCTATCAAAAAAGCCGACGAAGCCCAGGCAACAATGGATAGGATGAAACGTGAGCACTATGCCACGGTAGAGGACATGGGCTATCGAAACACCTTGGTCACTACCGAGAGGGACGCAGCCCTGAAGGAGTTAAACGAGCTTAAGTCCAAATTCGCCGAAATCGCCAAGGATAGGGATGATGCGAATAATGCAGCCCAAGAGGCGTGTGAACAAGCCGTGATTCTCCGGACTGAACGGGATGCAGCAGTGGCCAAGGTCCAGGCGGTTGAGATGGAGGTTGAGGAGAAAGTTCATCAAGCGGAGGCCAGGCTAGAGGCCGATATTGAAGATTTGCTCATCACTTACAATGCCAACGTGTTGAGACACCGAAATTTGGCCTGGCTCCAAGATTACCCGATACACCTCCGCAGCGCTTGGGGTCGATTGGTTGAGGAAGAAGAGGAAGCACGTCCGGGTGAATCGATCGACCGATTCAAACTTGAAAACCGGCTGCTGACAGACGATGAGAAGAAGGTCCTTCATGACGCTATTATCGCTCATGAGAAGAGATGATTGGTGGCCGATCTCTGGAGGTTGGAGAGGGATCAGGTGTTGAGCATCACTCTACTGTTACTGAAATCATCGCTTCACCTTCGGTAGTGCCTGTATCTGTGGTCGGTACACAACCTATTCCTGCTTATGACCCAGAACAGCCGCGGTTATCTCCCATTCGGGAGCATACTTCTGAGGTCGCTCAGTCGTCCGCAAGTCAAACTGGGGAAGGTATTCCGAACTTATCTCAAGTGTTTTCCAAATAGAGAGTTTGTTCTGAAGCAGTTACTGATAACCTCTTCTTATCTTTGTTTAGTGACTGGAGTTGCTACGATTGCCGCGACCCAAGAATCAAGCAAAGGGGATAAGGCCATCACCACCGAGACTACTGTTGTAACTGCAGTATCAACCGAGGCGGCGTAGGGGAGCAGATTATCTCTTGATGAACAAATGGTGAGCGAGCTGCTCGATGAGCAGGGTGGCTTCTCCACAAACCTGCCGTTCATCACTAGTGACCTCTCGCCAACCTCTAGCTCTTCAATGCAGACTGCGGATGCCCCCAGCCAAGCCCAGACGATTCGTGATGAAAAGATCCTGGCCGAGATTCATGCAGAATTAGAAGCTGCGGGGCAAAGTGGTAGCGTTGGTGGTGGCACGGCAGCGCAGAGCCCAGCACCTGCGAGGATAGTATCGTCGGGTGGCACTATCCCATCTTCCGTTGCGGGTCCGGTCCCTCCTACTCCTCCGGCAAGGAGCCTTCATTTAGATTCAAGTTCTGAGGAGGACGTAGATATTATGCCCCCGGCCGAAGAGCAACCACCGGAGAGGAGGTCGTCCAAACGAAGGATTTCCGTTCCTAGCGATTCTGATGACGAACCGCTGATAAGGAAGCCAAGAAAGAAGGAATAGATCGGCCTCCCAAGCAGATTTTTTGGTAGATAAGAACTTGTTTTTGTTTTTTGTTAGTAGGTCGTGTATAGATGCAGGTTCGTCCCCTGCTGGTAGGAATTCTTTTCTGGGAGAACTTATTTGCATGTAAGTCCTTGTCTTCAATTAGTTGAAATAAAATTTAGTTTCTTTGTTTCAACTCTCATTTCTTTTTGTGCTTAAGTGTTTATAGTGTTTTGTTTTCAGTCCGGTGCACTCGTGGTGTTTTTTACCGTCAAGTAAAATTCGTTTTTATTCGCGAAGCCTGAGAATCTTGGTCGCAAGTTGTGATCGACGAATAATCGAACTTCGGACATTGTATCACTTTGGTTAGCGATTAACACTTAGCTTTTTTGCCCCCTAGTCTCGGGGAATAGCATTTGTGTTCCGGTGGTTGACTGCGTTTATTGCAAACCTTAAGCACATGTCCACATTCTGGGGACTTAAGATAGTTTGAGATCGATAATCCAGTTCGCACTCCGGGAATTCGAGAGTTATCGATGTTTGTAACACGGTCCGCGCTCCGGGAACTTGGAATTGATGTTCGCATTCCAATTCACACTCTGCGAACTTGGAGTTAGGATTAACATTTCGGTTCGCGCTACGGGAACTCGGAATTGGTATCGATGCTCCAATTCACACTCTGGGAACTTGAAGAAAACATGTATGTTTGGGTTCGCACTTCGGGAACCTGGAACTGATGTTTGTACTCCGACCCGCGCTTCGGGAATCTGGAGTTAGCCGCTAGATGGTCAGTCACATCTATTCGGGCTTTCAGGAATTCGTTCATACTCTGAGAACGATGGATTCGATGTTCATACTCCAATTCGCACTCTAAGAATTTGGAGTCCATTCGCACTCTGCGAACGATTTATTTAATGTTTATACTCCAATTCGCACTCTGGGAATTTGGAGTCCGTTCGCACTCTGGGAACGAGTTATTGAATGTTTATACTCCAATTCACGCTCTGGGAAGTCGGAGTCCGTTCGCACTCTGGGAACGAATTGTTGAATGTTTATACTCCAATTCACACTCTGGAAAGTTGGAGTCAGTTCGCGCTCCGGGAATGAGTTGTTGAATGTTTATATTCCAATTCACGCTCTGGAAAGTTAGAGTCCGTTCGCACTCTGGGAATGAATTATTGAATGTTTATACTCCAATTCACGCTCTGGGAAGTTGGAGTCCGTTCACGCTCTGAGAACGAGTTATTGAATGTTTATACTCCAATTCACGCTCTAGGAAGTTGGAGTCCGTTCGCACTCCGGGAACGAATTATTGAATGTTTATACTCCAATTCACGCTCTGGGAAGTTGGAGTTAGTTGTGGGACTGTCGTGTGTTGGTCCAGTCCAGCCTTTGATGTGATGGCTTGCCCCCGAGCTGGGGTTTCACTTAGTGAGTGGCCGGTTGTATCGCAGGCACTTGCTATTTGAATAAATTCCATTGTTTGATGGAATTTAGCTCTTCGTGTGTCGTGATTGTTGAATGTTGTATTCGGTAAACCATAGCTCTAGCTTGAAGAGGTAGTATTTTATTGGTGAAATAAGAAAATATGGAAAAGTCGGTGCCTTATTACAAATTCAAATTTCAGAATGCAAAAGAAACAGCAAAGTATTCATAGATTGAAGGAGCCTGTCATGTGTGACAGTGACGAGGTTCTTCGTCGTTCCAGGCTCCTGAGTAAGTAGGTCCTCCATTGATGGCGTTTATCACCAATCTTCCACGGGGACAAGTCGAGTCCTCCTGTCTCGGCCGATTGGGTCCATTGTTTGGATTTGATGAGCCCGCTTCTCTGGGCTGCGGTGTCCGAACAAATTGTTCCAGCTTCCTTTCTCTGACCAGTTTTTCAACAAGATCCTGTAAGTGACGACACTCGTTCGTATTGTTCCCGTAGCTTTCATGGAACCTGCAAAACTTTCCCGTTTGGATTTGTCTTTCTGACGACGGTCTTGGTGCAGGTTTTTGATATTGAGTTGTATCGCAGGTTTGTAAGTACAAGTTCTCTAGTGATGTATTTAGAGGAGTGTAACTGTCAAACATTGGATTCTTGCGCTGCGGGCCACGAGTTTGATCTTGTTTCTTAATTTGATTCACGCTTTCTCTTCGCCGAGCTTGTTTATTTTTAATGTTCAACTGAACTTTTCCGGAGCTCTCACCGGACTGTTTTATTGCAACTTTGCTTTGGGTCCCTTCCGCATTTGGCCCTGCGTCAGTTTGCTTCCTAGACTGTTTCGCGTCTTCCCGTCTCAGGAATTGAGCTACTTTGGTATGGAAACGGTCCAATGATGCAGGTGGTTTCCCAGCTAGCCAATTGCCGAATTCAGAATCGGGGTCGATCCCCTTAGTCAATGCCATAAGGATGGAGTTATCGTTTGGATTACTAATCTCCGCGCATGCAGTATGGAATCTCTCTAAGTAGTGTCTGAGTGTCTCTCCGGGAGCTTGCGTGACACTAGATAGAGTGTTGACGTCTTTTGGCCCTGCGACGTGCATGCGGAATTGCTCAACGAATTTTGTGGCTAACTGATCGAAGTAAGAGATGGATCAAGGTGGCAGATGGGTGAACCACATGGTAGCGATGCCCCCCAAGGATATGGGGAAACTACGACATTTCACTGCATCGTCAGCCCTGGCAGCAGTCATCGACCATTCATATTTTAGAATATGTTGGTTGGGGTCGGAGTTTCCCTCATACATGGGTAGAGTGGGCATTCGGAATCGCCGCGGGGGTTCAGCAATAAGAATATCGTCCGTAAAGGGAGTGTGACTTCGGGAAACTCCCCAATCGTCGTTTGTGAATCCCTGACTCTCGTGGATCATCTGACGTATCATAGTTGAAAGATCCGGCATTTTCGCCGGAGTATGATCATGTTCCATACTTTGAGTTTGAATCGGATATCGTCGACGGTCCAAGTCTCGCCTTCTCGGCTCATAGTCCTTTGGGACGTACAGTTCAGGAGTACGCCCGCTATGACGATGGTCCAGGCCCGACTGACCTTGGATGTCGACCCCTGGTTCAGCCGCAACGTTAGTGGTGCGGTATTCTGCGGTGTGGTGAGGAACGGCACCCCCTTGGGAGGAGGGTCCGGTTTGGAAACCGGCTGACGGACCAACTCTAAGTTGTCCAACGGTCAATGTCAGTTGATTTCCAACGGGTGGCATACGACTCCCATCTAGCCGGGGTCGTGGAGGCCGGTTATGATAATCAGAGGATGAAGAACTTTCGCTGGATGAGCGAGAAGCATGGTCTCTCATGGATCTCTTTCGTTTCTGACGATCCAGCTTGTTGATTAACTCAGCGTTAGCGCGTAGCTGTTCTTCTAGCTGTTGCTTACTCTGGGTCAGCTCTTGGAGTAACAACTGCAACTCTTGTCGAGTAACCGGATCGGACGGTTCAGAGTGCCTAGTAGCATCCTGATTAGATGGAGGTGGGGGCACAGGATTTTGTCTATCCTGTTCTTCTTGATTGACAGCATTTGAGGTGGTTCTTGTGCTAACCATCTTGATAGTTGAATTCCTTTCCTAGACTTTATGCAAATCTGAATAGAAGGGAAGGAAGTTGGATTTGATGATCTGGATCTCTCTCTTAGATTTATTCAATCCGGTATCGATGACAGATCCAATGAGCAGGAGAAAAGCTGGGTTCTCTCAGTGAAAGCACCAAAGTGTTTGTGTCAAAATTGGGCACAACACTCTTTGGGAGTCGTTGAAGAGATAATGACGACTCATGTAAATTCAAAACAGATATTATCTAACAAAAACTCCAATCAGCAGTAAAATAAATGCGTAGACAAGCGATTTATAGTGGTTCGGCGTGTTGCCTACGTCCACTGTGAAGTGTTTTGATGTTTTATTGATTCTCTTTCAATGATTACAAGTTGTTGCAGCAATCAACAGCAAGTTACAACTGGAAATTCGAAATCAACAGTAAAATTATGATATATAATGATGGAGATCTCGATCTGGCAGAGTCTGGGCGCTTGAGAGTCGAAAGATCCTTTTTCTGTTGGCCTTGGGGCTCTATTTATAGACGTAGGCTGCTGATATTTCGCTGAGAACTCGGTAGACCACTTCTGGCACGTGAGGGGGCCCACACGCCCGGTCTCAGGAAGTTTGGGCCCACTTTGGCATCGGTTCGAACTCCATTCGAATCGATCAAGAATTCATCCAATCGAGGTGAAATTTGGCATGGACACTCTTCGACATGAATGCAAGCTTTTGTGAAAATTTCGTGGCATTTGGATCAGTGGATTGAGAGATATGATGGATTCGAAAAGGGGGTTCACTGCGTGGCTGTTTGGTTCGAAACCATCCATTCGAACCGATGGTGACGCGCGCCTTCGTGGTGACGTGGAGCGCTAACTTCGAATCGATCCGGTCTTCACTCCATGTTGACCGCTTCGACTCCATATATCTTGGCGCATTCGAACCGGTGAATGACACGTCATCATGGTTAGTTGACCCAGTGGGTTCGAATGAAGCTTCACAGGTGGGTTCGAACAAGGCTTCCGTGATGGGTTCGAACAAGGCTTCTGTGATGGGTTCGAACAAGGCTTCTATGATGGGTTCGAACAACCGAAGCTTAGTGGATTCGAACAGGGATGTTTGGATGGATACAAGCCTTACAAACTCTCCATGGACATGAGACCCACTGGCGCGAACCAGATGGATTCGAAGTTGATGGAGTCGAGTCGAGGCATTCTGATGGGTTCGAAGTCCCTCGGTTCGAAGTCCATCGGTTCGAAGGTGATCGGTTCGAAGGTGATCGGTTCGAATAGTGCATGATGATGGGTTCGAAGACACCCACCATGATGGGTTCGAAACCAGTGTGTTCACTTCAAGTTGGACCGATCATAACTTGAGCGTATGAACTCAGATTGACTCGAAATTTGAAACGGCGATTTTTATGACCTCTCTTGTCATGTCCTATCAATTGTAGCACAATTCGGCCTCGAACAAAATTCAGCGATATCCATAGCAAAACGAAGTATGACCAATCTCTGATACAAACTATCCTTTGTTTTTCGATCGATCTTTTGGTATCACGGCTTTGCCAAAAAGCGGGATAACAGTATTAAAAAATAATAATGTTATAGAATTTTTTAAATTAGTCAAAGACTTAGAACGAAGATCTAAAATGATAGATAAAATGGAAGACATTTTAGAAACAAGCAAAAAATAATGAAACATTTACTAAAACATTTCAAAATATTAGTTGCTCTCAAAATCCATATTCTATTAATGAAGTTCATAAACTTCTGAAAAAAAGACAAAGAATTGAATATCCTACTATCCAAGATCTTAATAATGAAATTCAAAAATTTAAAAAGGAAATTCAGACCATAAAAAATAAAAGTAGAAATCTTGATTATAGACTTTCTTCTCTAGAACAGTCAAAATAAATTATTCCTATTGAAAGTAATTGTAACGAACCTAATATTAGCCATAAAATCCACTCAGAGAACAAATGCATGAAAGAAGATTAAAAAAGCGCCAACATCTAATAAAGTGGGTTTCAACAAAGATCATGAATAAAGGTTTCGAAGGCATTGGGAAGGCTCTTGAAAGAGTTGGGCACCCTTCTGGATGATAAAACATGAAAAAAGGAGAAACAAAGCCACCTTTCCGCCTCTCTAAGACCTTTGACACAGATGGGTCAGCAAAGACTACTTCAAAACCTACTTTTGAAGGCAATTAATGTTAATCTTTCATAAATGCACCAGGCCTTATTGAACTAAGGGATTCGCCATCATAACAACCCTTTCGAAAGCATACATAAGCCTTTCGAACCGGTCGAACCCAATGACATTAGGGGAAGGTCCTGCATCAATGCACAGATATACATTCGAAAACTACTCAACATCATCGAAACCATAGGCATATCCACAACTTCAAAGCCCCTATAGGAAACCTATCGACAAAGTCAGAGGCACCATTTAACTTCTGATAACCATAAGGCAACTTGAAGGGAAAAGCGCATTTGGAAACTTTTCAACAACGTTGAAAGGTGTTCTAAAGAAGGAAGCTAACAGGGGTACTCAGAACTTAACATGGACGGAAGGTTGGTAAAAGACCCTTTCGACTTAGTCGAAAGGTTTAGAGAAAGATAAAGAAAGCTAGAGGGAAAATCAAAGGATTCCAAAGAGATGCCTTTCGATAGCGTCGAAGACAGATAAAGACTTTTGATTGAGTCAAAAGGCGTGTGACAACATATAAAAAGGGGACCTTACGACCGTGTCGAAGGCACAGGCGCCAAAGAGGGGCCAACTTGCATTTATAAATTATTCCTAATGGGTCCAGTTTTGGGGATCTAATTTTTAAATCCCAAATTCATTTCTTTCTACTCCAATTTCTTTGTTGCAATTAAATCTTCAAGAAACCCTAAATCAAATTGGGGATAAAGCTCTATTAATTATAACTCATTTTGGATTATTAATAAAAGGGAGATGGTTGGTTCGTTGAAGATTTCGATGAGGAGGAAGATCATTTTGGTCATTAGCTAGTCAGATGATCCATTGCACATGATTCGAACCTATTCTCTTAATTTCTTTTTATGCAATGCATAGGATCAACTTGGATATATGCAGTTGAAACACATCATCGTCGAAATCAACATAGACAGTGAAAATAAGAATGATAATGGGGTTTCGACATTGGTGAATTTATGAAACTGGTAAATATCCAAGTCGATCTTATACAGGGAAAAAAGTGACACTTAGGTGGTTATAAGCTAAACTTGTTACAAAAGTATGGAACCTCACTCAACTTAGTCGAAAGAGGGGTCTCGACGGAGACCGGTTTATAACTGGCTAACAATTGTAAAGAGAGGAACTCATTCGAAAGGGGTTTATCCCCACCTCCATCTGCAACCCTTTCAAAGCAGTTCCACAACAAAAGTAACCAAACCATAGAGTCGAAAGTAGCTGTGTCATACTATTGAAATATATATCCCTTTCAATATGATCGAAAGGGTCGGACAAGACTTTCGACATGATCAAAAGAAATGAAAAGCTAAGATGATTAGCTACTTTCGACACACTCAAAAGAAAGGTTTTGTGCAGGATGCAACTTCTTTAGCCTGCATTCCTAAACTGACTTCTTAAAGCCTTTTGACTAAGTCAACCTGATTGAAAGGTAAAGTTAATATCTAGAACCCTTTCGATTAAGTCAACCATGTTGAAAGGTAGAGCAATCTCCTTAAACCCTTTCAACTAGATCAACTTGGTCGAAAGGTAGGTTTTGAAAGGAGAGATCTTTCTAACAGCTTGGTTACCTTTCGCATAGCATTAAGGATGTTGAAAGGTTTTCTTGTTAACATTTTTGATGCTAGAAGGAGGCTCTAACCTTCAACTTTGTCACTATATTATAGACTAATTTTGGTTCATTTAATTTACGTAGGAAAATGAGATCTAAACGACTAAGCGGAATTGAGGAAGGAGTCGTCCACACCACCACTCTTGAGGAGAACATGACTCCGTCCATTAATTTGGATGGGGCGGTTCAAGGACAGCCTTCATCACCAGCTCGACAAGATGATAACGCTGTAAAGAGTAAACACTTGAAGCAATAGCTGCAGGAGATGCAAGAGCTACTTAAAATGGCATTATCTTAGAAATGTTCAAAGACACCAAAACCAACTCAAGGGAAAAGGTGGTTTCCCCTAGGAGAAATTTAAAAGCCAACTTTGCTGAATATAAAAGTAAAATTTACTTAACATCCTCCAAGAAGAAGTAGCATCTTCAGTCAAAAGCTAACCATCAAGGAAGAGTTCTCAACAAGTCGCTTGAACAATCAGAAAGCTTAACATTAAAGGAATATTGCCCGGACCAAAAAATTACTGTAATGTTGAGGCTTATCTAAAAGATGCATTGAAAAGGCAAAAAAGGATGCTATGAATTCGAAAGGGAAGAGAACGATGGATGAAAATGTTAATAACAATGAAAGAGTGCCACCCTTCACTAATGAGATCATAGCTACAGTCATCTCGCCATATGTAAAAATCCCATCAATGAAATATCATAGGATTACATACCCAAATGATCGTCTAATGGCTTTTGATAGCCAAATGGATCTGTACAATGCATCTAGAGCTGTCAGATGCTGATTGTTCCCGGTCACTCTCCAGGGAGATGCAGCAAAATGGTACATATAGTATCAGGAGAAAACCATGTACTCATGGAATCGGTTCTTTTATTAATTTTCCGCCTAACTCTACATTTGCAAAGATCCCACGATCGACTATACAGTCTTAGCCAATACAAAACAAAGACAGGGAGAATCCTTGAGAGTTACTTGAAGAGATTCAATGCTGAAGGTCTAAAATCCAAAGACATGAATGATCGAGACAAGCTTATTGTAGTTCATTCCGGCTTGATAGAAAACACCCCCTTTTGGAAGCAGCTCTTTGGCAATGGCTATAAAGTTTTACAAGACTTCCATTTCCAAGCTGACAAGTTCAATCGGGTGTATAAGCTTTACCATGTTAAAAAGAAAACTATCCCCAAGAAAGAAGGGGGAGATTTGGCTAGGATCGAGGAAACAAAAGGATGAGATGGGAAGAGCCAATCGCTAACGCAGTCGCTATAAACAAGCCGCTCTCTTAACTCTATGTCGTAGCTAATGAAAGAGTAAACTTTCCAACATCCTTTAAATCCAAGAACAACCCTGAACAAAGAAAGGGAGGGGATTATTTTGCTTATCACAAGTCCAACGGCCACAAGACCGATGAGTGCAGGGTTCTAGCTGGCATTATCCAGAAACTGATCCGTGAGGGTTATTTGAAGAAGTTCATTCAAAATCAACAAAAGCCCAACGGACAGAGCATGGTCTATAGAAAAACCTTGGCAACGCTGTAAATGTATTGGAGATGAAGACTCACTAAGCTTGAGTCCACCAATAAAAGAATTGATGTAATTAACGAAGGATCGCATCCAGCGAGAAACTGCAATAGGGCCCGCAACAGGTATATTAAGGAAGCTAAAGAAGGCATTCGCTCTGTCCAAGAGGAACCCTCAATGAAGAATCCACGTCTCAACATTTAGATGCCAAACCTTGTTGTCAGTCCCCAAGAGCTAAGAAAGGGGGTTCATCGTCCTCATAATGATCATTTAACGATTACTGCACAAACTGGATTATCCATCTCTCTAGAATTCTGGTTGATACGGACAGTATAGTCAATATAATCTTCAAGAATGCCTTCGATCAGATGAACATTCCTGAAGACAATCTCGAGCCAAACATGGAACCCATATTTGTATTTAACAATAAAGGATCAACTCCAGTTGGACAGATAAAGCTGCTCGTGCAAATGGGGGTGCCGCCAACATGTAGAACCTTCAAAACTATCTTTGTGATAATCAACCAACCCTCATACTACAAACCCTTCTTTGGCAGTCCAGCTCTCAACGAAATAGATGCCTTCGTCTCCTCGAAATAACTCATGGTAAAATTCTTGACAAAAAGAGGATGGGGAACTATCCGAGGGGAGCAATTTAGCTCCCAAGAAATGTATTTTGCTACTTTAGACCAGTATAAAAGGGAATATTCCGCTTACTTTGATTCTTCTACTATTACAACCTTCAGATGATGGATTCACACATCCAACATTTGAAGCAAAGACTAAAAGTAATAAATCTGACAAACACATGTATCAAAGGTACATTCCTTCTGGAAACAAGAGAAAGAGAATTGATGCAAACTCGGCAAAAGAAAGCCCAATAGTCATATAATTCGATCACAGAGGGGAAATGGAAAGGATAAAACCCGTAGAGGATCTTGAGGAAGCATACATAGATTCAGATGATGCTACCAACGTGGTTAAGGTTGAAAAAGATCTTAATGGTTACTTGAAGAAGGATTTGATACAATTTCTCAAAGTCAACAAACACGTATTTGCTTGGTCACATTCCGATATGGTGGGAATTGATCCAACGGTCATGTGTCATGCTCTCAACATAAATCCAGGAGCAACCCCTATAAGGCAGAGAAAGAGATGGATGACTCCTTGAGAATGTATTTATTCAATAAATATACTACTCAAAGTGGTCAACTTATCAACTTTGGTAAAGAAATCAAATGGAAAATGGAGGACTTGCATTGACTACATGGATTTGAACAAACATGTCCAAAAGATTGTTTCCCATTCCATGAATAGACCAGTTAGTAGATGCAACAAGCAGGCACAAGTTGTTGTCTCTCATGGATTTCTATTCAGAGTACAATCAAATACCAATGTTCAAACTAGATGAGGAGCACACTACCATCATAACTAAGTAGGGGATTTATTGTTACAAGGCAATGCCACTTGGATTAAAAAATGCAGGGAAAATATATCAAAGATTGGTCAACTGAATGTTTAAGGAGCAAATTGGCTGGAGCATGGAAGTTTATGTTGACGATATGCTGGTAAAGTCTGGAAAAATCGAAAATCATCTTAAAGATTTGGAAGAGATGTTCAAGGTATTGCAGAAATATCAAATGAAAATGAACCCATAAAAATGTTATTTTGGAGTCCATTTTGGAAATGTTTTTAAGCTGTCATGTAAGTGCCCAAGGAATCGAAGCTAGTTCAGATCAAATTCAAGCCATTAGGGACAAGGCCGAACCAAAACCAACAAGGAAGTGATGAGTTTGAATGGAAGGGTGGCTGCCCTAAGTAGATTTATCTCTAAAGCCACTGATAAGTGTATTCCCTTCTTTGATGTGGTCAGGAAGAAGAAGAACTTTGAATGGTGGGAAGATTGTAGGAAAGTCTTTCAGGAACTAAAAAGCCACCTGGAAAAGCCAGCAGTAATTTCTACCCTCGAAAAAGGGGAAACCTTATACCTATATACGACAGTCTCAGAGCATGTAGTTACTCCAGTGTTGATTAGAGAAGGGAATAGAGCACAACTTCTAATAAATTATGTGAGCAGGCGGTTGAAGGATGCAAAAGTTTGATACCCAGTGATTGAAAAGTTAGCCTATTGCATGATTCTCACGGCTCGAAAGCTTAGAGCATATTTTCATGCACACCCGATCAGGATATTGGCCAATTTTCCCCTTAAGCAAGTCTTTTGTAAACCGGAAACTTTAGGAAGGTTAGTAAAATGGGGAACTGAGCTCAGTTAATATGACATAGAATGGCAGCCACGAGCTATAATCAAGGGGCAAGCATTAACAAACTTCATTAATGAGTGCACTAACTTTATCAAGGAACAATCATAAAAGGAGAAAGATCAGAGGCCTATGTGGCAACTATTTGTTGATGGTGCATCAAATAAACAAGGAGCTGGTGGAGGATATGTAATCATCACCCCCAAATGGACATTATTTACATTATACCATGAAATTAGGGTTTCCCGCAACTAATAATGTGGCAGAATATGAACCTATGGCAGCAGGATTGACCTTGGCATTAGAACTCAAAATTCCACGAATACAGTTCATTAGTGATTCTCTACTAATGGTGAATGAAGTAGAAAAATATATCAAATATATCAAACAAAGGACCCCTAAACTATCTTTATACGTGAAGAAGGTACTAAGATTTCTTGCTTTGTTTGAAGACTTTCCAATACACCAAGTCCCAAGAGAAAAAAATTCACAAGCAGGCTCCCTAACAAAACTAGCAAGCTCAAGGGGAGCCCCGAAAATACTTATTGTTCCAGTGGGATATCAGTAAATTCGAAGTATTGGAGAGGAGGCATCCGAATAGGGAAAGGAATTGTTAGTCCTGACAAGGTCTCAAGCAAAATCACAAGGGGAAGAGAGCAGAGAAAGTAATAAAGAAATATCAAATGAAAGGGTTGACCAGCCGAGACCAAGTAACATATATGATGACACATCATGTCACCCATTGTTGAATATCTTGTTAAAGGAACCCCCCATCTGACAAAAGTGAAGCAAGGAAAATCAGGAGACAAGTTCTAACCTTCGTAATAATGGATGGAATCCTTTATAAAACGGGATATGCTCTTCCCTATCTAAGATGTGTGAGAATGAACGAGGGAGTAAATTAACAGTTGAAACACACGAGGGTTTTGCGGAGATCATTCAAATGGAACAAAATTGGCAAAGAAAATAACGATGCAGGGATTTTATTGACCACGTATGGTAAGCCAAGCGGTCGAGTATGTGAGAAGATGTGAAAAATGTCAAAAATACTCAAAGACTCCTAGATTGCCCCAAGTAAGTTGACTCCAATTGCAAGTTCATGGCCCTTTGATGTATGGGGAATAGACTTAATCGGCCCATTGCTAATTTCAAAAGGAGGAGAAAAGTACGCCATAGTCGCCATAGACTATTTCACCAATTGGGTTGAAGCGGAATTGCTTCCAAAGATTACTTCTGGGAAGGTACTCAGATTCGTTATCAAGAATATCATAACCAGGTTTAGAGTTCCCCAGAAGATAGTTTCTGACAATGGGACACAATTTTGCGATTGAAGAATTCTCTCTCTTTTTCCACAAAAATGGAATCGCTAAAAGTTTTTCATCCATCGCACATCCAAAAGCGAATGGAGCAGTTGAAGCTGTAAACAAAATCATAAAGACAATTCTGAAAAAGCGGCCAAACAAGGCAAATATAAATTGGATATAAAAAATGTCACTTGTGTTATGGGCTTATCTAACATCCACCAAAATGGCTTTGGGACATACTCCCTACTCTTTGACATATGGGTGTGAGGCAATGTTACCAATCGAGATTGAGATACACTCACACTGAAGAATCGCCTACGCATTTGATAAAAATCAAGAGTTTAAAAGAGAATCCTTAGATTTAGTACATGAATTAAGAGATGAAGCAGCGGTAAGAACCGTTGAGTATTAAAAAAGAATCTCAAAGTACAACAATTCAAAAGTGAGAACTTGATCATTTCACGAAGGAGATTTGGTACTTCAAAGAGTGATGACAAATACCAAGAACCCTACAGAAGGACCCCTTGGGTCAAATCGGGAAGGACTATTAATCATTTGCAAAGAAGTCCCCCGGGAGCTTACAAATTATGCCGACCAGACGGTAATATGGTTCTAAGAACATGGAATGCCAAACATTTGAGGCCATATTTTCCAAAGTTGAATGAATAAAGCATCTCTTTCTTTAAAAGAAAATCTACGTGGTTAGGAGTGAAATGCTCCTTATATTTGGATACTACCTAAGATGGTAGTCTACCTAAGATGGTAGAAAGCCTCTGGCCGTGCTGAGTTAGCCAGGGCAGAGCACCTCCTAGAGGGAGGATGGGTAAGTCTTTAGCCGCACCATAAGATGGCTAGGTTAAAGCACTAGACAAGCCCTTGGCCGCGTCTCTGGTCAGGTCAAGGCTCCTTCTGAAGGGTGGATGGAGTAAGCCTTTATCCACGCCATAAGATGGCTACGGTAAAGCACCGAACAAGTCCTAACCCACGCCAGGCTATGGCCAGGGTAGGGCACCTCCTGGAGGGAGGACGGAGTAAGCCTTTATCTATGCCATATGATGGCCAAGGTAAAGCACAGGACAAGCCCATGTCCACAATGGCCAGAGCAGGACGCCTCCTGGAAGGAGGTCAGGTAAGTCCTTGGTTCAAGCCTCTATGATGAGCTAACCAATAGCACTAGACAACAATGGACTAAGATGTCTAAGCCCGAAAAGAGACTCTTCCAATCATAGACTAATGTCCAAACTCGAAAAGTGGTATATCTCCAATGGACTAAGATGTCTAAGCCCGAGAGGCAATTGATCAAATTACAACTACATACAAGACCTAAAGGGTTCATACATGTCAAGAAAGAAGGAATATAAAGAGTTAAGCCAAATTCCGACCATTAAATACCCGAATTTGGGTTTTGGGTTCTTCATTTCGAGATTTCATTTATTAAATACTCCAATCTAGGTTTCGCGTTTCGTATTTCAGCATTTCATCTACTAATACACGAATTTGGGTTTCGGGTCAATTCAAATCACTTATAATCCTTATAATACCCGAATCTGGGTTTAGGGACTCTCGTTTTTAAACATCATCTATTAATACCCGAATCTAGGTTTCATGTCTTTACAAATCACTTACAATCTTTATACCCGAATTCGGGCGAGATTATTGCAAGATTTTGCCTTGATGCCCTAATCTGGGCTTGTGGTTTCTACTATAAAGACAATTGCCATGGACTTCTGGTTGTCCAACATATTCCCTAATTTGGGCCGAGGATTTCTATTATGATAACAATTACTATGGATTTTTGCCTATCCAGCATATGCCTTAGTTTGGGCCCGGGATTCCTTTTACAATGATAATTTCTAATAATCTCTAATTATTCAACATATGCCCAGATTTGGGCTTGAGATCTTGAAATAGAGACAATTGCTACTAAAAAAGAGAATTTTTGTTTAGAAATATCACTCGGATGACTATTTTTGGATATTTCTATTAGGATTCTGGAAATCTCATTATTAACTTTTAACTTCGCAAGTTCATACCCTAATTTGGGTTAAATTTCAATGCTTCCTAATCTTAATCAAATCCCAAACCTAGGGTATAAAGTAGTAGAGTTAAGACTACTATAGATAATTATAAATTTTAAGTTGGTCTTCTTAATACTTAAATTAGCATTAATGTACTAAAACTCTAGGTGATGCACACCAACATCTGAATGAAGACTTTAGGATCATTCAAATCTCTAAGAAAATTTTCAAAAACATATTAAAGTGAATGGGATACAGAGGCTTACTTTTTGATAATAACTTATAGCCTCTATTTGCAGCTATTGACTATTTCCCACAAGGAGTCCGTAAACTAAATTTATTATATGCATTAATGGCTATTGAGCATAGGCCTCATATCTTTTGAATCAGGATTATAAACAACTAACTATCTAAATATAGAAGCATTGATATGCCGATTTATCATGAAGCCATATAAATATGATAATAAGCTAGCAATATAGAATATAACTTACTTTGAATTTTGCAAGAAAAATAAAGTTACAAAAGCGAGAAAGTTCTGAAATTTTTGTCCTAAAGAATAAAATCTTCTTTCATACAAGACGGGTAAAAAGTTAGCTATAAAATCCACTCATAGAACAAAGGCATGAAAGAAGATAAGAAAAGCGCCAACATCTAATAAAGTGGATTTCGACAAAGATCATGAATGAAGGTTTCGAAGGCATTGGGAAGGCTCTTAAAAGGGTCGCATGCAGCATGCATCCACATAGGTGATAAAGCATGAAAAAAGGAGAAAAAAAGCCACCTTTCCACCGCTCTAAGACCTTTCGATACAGATGGGACAACAAAGCCTCTTTAGATCCTCCTTTCAAAGGCAATGAATGCTAATCTCAAAAATACGCTAGACCTTTTTGAAATAAGGGTTTTGCTTTTATAACAATCCTTTCCGATGCATATACAAGCCTTTTGAATCGACCAAAGCCAATGATATTAGGGAAAGGTTATACATCAATGCACAGATATACATTCAAAAGCTGCTCAACATCAAAGAAACCATCGGCACATCAACATCTTCGAAGCCCCTATAAGCAACCTATCGATAGAGTCAGAGGCACCCATTAAAATTTCGATAATGGCAATGCCACTTGAAGGAAAAAAGCACATTTGGAAACTTTTCGATAACTTTGAAAGGTGTTTAGAAGAAGGCAGCTAACAGAGTACTCAGGACTTAATATTGGAGGAAGGCTGGTAATAGGCCCTTTTGACTTAGTCGAAATGTCTAGAGAAAGATAAAGAGAGCTAAAGGGAAATCAAAGGATTCCAAAGAGATTCCTTTCGATGGCGTCGAAGGCAGACAAGGTCTTTCGACCGAGTTGAAAGGCATGAGGCGACATATAAAAAAAGGGTCCTTTCAACCGTGTCAGGCACAGGCACGGAAGAGGGGCCGACCTGCATTTTTAAATAAGACCCAAGGGGTCCGGTTTTGGGGCTGAATTATGAAATCCCAAATTCATTTCTTTCTACTCTAATTTCATTGTTGCGACTAAATTTTCAAGAATCCCTAAATCAAAATAGGGATAAAGCCCTATTAATTCTAACTCATTTTGGGTTATTAATAAAAGAGAGATGGCTAGTTCGTTGAGGACTTTGATGAGGAGGAAGATCATTTTGGTCATTAGCTAGTCTAATGATCCATTACACATGATTCTAACCTATTCTCCTAATTTCTTTTTGTCTATGCAATGCATAGGATTGACTTGGATATATGCCGTCAAAACACATCATCATTGAAACCAACATAGATAATGAAAACAAGAATGATGATGGAGTTTTGACATTGGTGAATTTATGAAACTAGGAAACATCTAGGTCGATCTTATATATGGAAACAAAGTGATGCTTAGGCAGTTATAAGCTAAACCTATTTCGAAAGAGTGGAATCGCACTTGACTCAGTCGAAAAGGGGTCTCGAAGGGGACCAGTTTATAATTGGCTAGCAATTGTATGGAGAGGATCTCATTCGAAAATGTTTTATCCCCAGCTCCATCCACAACCCTTCCAAAGGGGTTCCACAAAAAATATAACGAAACCATGGAGTCGAAAGCTGTTGTGTCATACTATTGAAATGTACATCCTTTTCGACACGATCGAAAGGGTCGGACAAGCCTTTTGACATGATTAAAAAATGAAAAGCTAAGATGATTAGCTACTTTCGACATACTCAAAAGAATGGTTTCAAGAAGGATGCAACTTCTTTAGCGTGCATTCCTAAACTAACTTCTTAAAGCCTTTCAACTAAGTCAACCTGATCGAAAGGGAAAGCTAATACCTAGAACCCTTTCGATTAAGTCAACCATGTTGAAAGGTAGAGCAATCTCTTTATAGCCTTTCAACCAGATCAACTAGGTCGAAAGGTAGGTTTCGGAAGGAGAGATCTTTCTAACAGCTTGGTTACCTTTCACATAGCATTGAGGAAGTTGACAAGTTTTCTTATTAACACCTAATTTTGATTAACATTATTTAGGACATTTAACTAGATAAATTAAATGAAACTATGTAAATGGTTAAGGGATTGAGATTTTTGATTAATAGAATCGTTCCTCGTTGAACTAATGAACTAAAGGAAAACAAAATGAATTAGATCAAGTAAATGGTTAAGGGAAAGATAGGAATAAGATATATTCTAATACCCTAAACCTTCATACCATATTCATTTTACAAGTTCACAATCAAAACCAAATAATAGAGAGGCCGACCACCATTAAGAAGAAGTAAGGGGAAGATAAGCTAAATCAAGAGGAAGAAGCCTAATCAAATTAATTCAAGATCAAATCTCAACTCTTAAACAACAAAGCTAAACATGAATAATAGGTTGCATCTAATATTTTTGATGTATTTGATTTTCAGAATCGAATCCGAATGTTTTGCAAGTATACTGCTATGTTTTGAATGTTATATATATATATATATATATATATATATATATATATGCTTGTTAATGAATTATGCTCGTTCATATAGATTTTATGACATGTTTAGATTTGAAAAAACCTATCAATTGACATCCAAACGCCTTACGATTTTAATATATGGTCAGAAATGATATTTTAGAAATGGATTTCAAATTTCATAATTTTCTAAACTAATGTGTATTTATTATTAACTTTCTAGTGAAGAAAATGATTAATTGGGTTTAAAATTAATTACAGCTATATATTAGCTTTCGGTTAGAAATTTTATATGTTAGAAAACATAATAAAGTGATATATGGGAATTTTTGGAGAATTTTCCTAACTGTTTTAATAAGTATATAAAATTATTTGAGGTATGAGACTTAAATGTTTTATATATTTATAAAAGGAGAAGGGGAAATTTGCAAATATTTTAATTATTAATCTCTGAAATTCGACAGCACTTTTAGAAAGAAAAATTAGAAAATAAACTGGCAACTAATTATATATAAATAAGCAGGTTAGTTGAAAAGAATTACTTTTTAGAGTCAAAAATTAGATTTTACATAGTATTGCTGTTTCGATACTTTCGGCAGCTACCTTTCGACTCAGTACTTCAGCCTCCTTTTCATTCGAAACCAATACACATGGTATCAAAAGACTTGGTACGTTGGAAATAGGCGAAAGGTATTGAGTCGAAACAAGGGGTTCCAAATGGGTCGAAACCTTATTTTGCTTTCTAAACAAAATGCGCCTCCTTTGCTTTCTAAAAGATTGCTTCCGAACTAGATAACTTTCAACTAAGTCATTGGTTTTAAAGGAAGAAAGGGTTCAAAAGAGGTTGAGACTTTGTTTTAAGTAATTGCTTTCGAAGGTGTCGAAACCCCTACCTACCGCCTTTTACCTCTTGATGCAGTGCCTTTGAAATGTTCCTTTGTTTTAAAATTAGAGCCGCTTCTCCAATGCGTTCAAAGGGATTGGTTTCGACACCATCCACTTCTTTTACTTAGGAAAATGCTTTCAAAAGAGTTGCTTTCGACTTAGTTGTTTTAAGACCCTTTTTACGTTTTGAAAGTTAACCCCAAAGGTTTCAAAAGGAATGGTTTCAAATGGTTTCGAAAGGTTGTTCCATATATTTTAACTTGAGCGCAATGCTTTTGAAAGGTTTGTATTAAGTATTGTACTTTAATGCTTTCGAAAGGTAACTAATAAAGGTTCTGAAAGGGAGGTTTCTCAGTACTTTCGAAAGGTAACTAATAAAGATTTCGAAGGGGAGGTTCCCCAGTATTTTCGAAAGGTATATGATAAAGAAGAGGTGGTTTCCCAATGTTTTGGAAAGGTTTACCTTAGTGTTTAAATGGAAGGTTTCCAATGCTTTCGAAAGGCATGTTTAAAATGTTTTAAAAAGAGGATGTCTAAAGTTTATATAGCTTTCGAAAGAGATGTTTTCAACGTTTTTGAAAGGACTTGGGTAAATTGTTTCAAAAGGTATGTTTTGGCCTTTTGTCCTAAGGATATAAAATAAATTAGTTTACCTGTATCAAAATGGGTACTTTCAATGGTTTTGAAAGGGAGTTGTACAAAGGTTTAAACGAAGGTTTCGAATGTTTTTGTTATCCCACATTTTGGTCATGGCTGGAATATCAACAAATTGACAAGGAAGGATGGGTACCAGGATTGGAGATCGATTGGAAACAAGGCTACGATCGATGTCGTAAAAATTTGCCCGAGCTCCGATCAGGACGGAATCGATTGGGAATGATGAACAGGGCTACGAGAATCTACATTTCAATTTTTAGGTCAATTGAAGTTCGTATCCTTAAGATATGGATGGGTTAAATTGCACAAATGGTGGTTCATATCGATTCGATTCGTATCGATCGGCAGTGGTTCGACTCGATGAAGTTTGAATCGATCAGGTTTTGGTTCGACTCGATAGCGTTCGTATCGATCAAATGGAAAGGCCAGAGGGATTTCGACTCGATAGCAGTAGACCCAGATTGGTAAGCAAGCGTGCGGTGGTTTGTTCGAATCGATGACATTCGTGTCGATCAGGTTGGAGGCAGGCGGCACATTTCGAATCCATGCTCTCGTATCGAGCGCAGGTAAGTTTGGTTCGTATCCGTCCACTCTACAGCCCTCCTTAGTATCAAGCGGTTCATGTTGTTCGAATCAATTGCATTCGCAAACGATCATGGGATGAATGCTATTCATATCCATACGCATATGGCCCTTGTTCGTATCCACCTCAAAACAAGTCACTTCGTATCGATCGTATTGCAGCGATCGATACGGAGGACATCTCATCAAGGCAAACGTGGGCTGGGTCAAATGGGTACGAACAGAAGGTTACCATTGGGTGAGAAATAAGGGATGAAGCCTCGGTCAACATGGCGAACAATATGGATCCCCCCTGGTTTATTGTTCCACGTTATCGAGCGAGCACGTGCTTATGAACGACACGAAAGGGATGGATTCGAACCAATGGATTCAAAATCTGCAGCCTACGAAGAACACGAGATTGCATCGATCATATCTCACGATCATATCTCAGCTCGATTGGAAAATTTCTTGATCGATACGAAATCAATTCGCATTAATCATAGATCGAATCAAAACTTGGTGGGGTCGGTCGCGTAGGCCCACTCACGTGCCAGAAGAAGTCTCCCAAAGTTTGAGCGCGATATCAGCCTCCTACGCCTATAAATAGCCCCCAGAAGCCTACAGAATAAGGATCTTTTGGCTATTCGACGTCCAGACTCTGCCGGATTCAATTCTACACTTTACTATCGCTGTTGTACTCAAATTACTTCATTGTAATCGCTGTAATCATCTGTAACCAGCAAGGATAATCAATAAAAGATAAAACTTTGAAGTGGACGTAGGCCGGAGATAGCCGAACCACTATAAATCTCGTGTCTTTGTTTGTTATTACTGGATTGCTATTTGTTGTTTGCTTAGATCTGAGACTTGTGCTTGAATATTGCTGATTTGTGTTCATACACTGGTGCTTTCACGGTATTTGGGGTTTGTGACCATTTTTGGCGCAAACACTTTGGTGCTTTTACTGAGAAGGACTAGCACCCGCTACATTGGATTGAAGTTCAGATTTGAAAAGCTTGAAGGATTAAGATTTAGAGAGAATGACTCAATAAACCAGTAGAAGATAGAGGGATGAGAGAAGCCAATAGGAAGGAAGTCAAGAAGCATCCTCCGGAGCTGGGGAAGGACAAGCTTCGATCTACATTACCAGGGATGAAATGGAGGCTATGGCCAATTCATTGCGAGAGAGATTGTTGAAAAGTCAATAGGACATGATGCAGACCTTCTTTGAACAGATGAGAGTTGCAAGAACGCAAAACCTTGGACTGACTACATTGACTGCGGATGTGGAACCTGGTACTAGGGTCGCAGAACCCCATGGAGGACAGAATACAGAACCAGAGGGCAATCAACAAAGGCTTGGGGGCAAGCCCGCAGGATCCGACACTGGAAGGCCTATGGATGGAGCTCAACCGGCTAGGGATAGCGCTAACCTTAGTGAACCGCATGAGGAGTATGTATTGGAATTCCCTCGGGGGCATGGGGGCAACCTTTGACAGATAATGCTGGATTAGCTGAGATTATTAGGAGAACTATGCGTGAAGGTCTGACCAATAGAGATTTGGAAGGAGTGAACAAGAGTCCGCTTACACGGGAAATCAGGATGGCTCGAAATCCGCCTGATTTCAAGCTACCTAGTGTGGAAGTATACAATGGCAAGGTTGATCTGACAGATCATCTGATGAGATACACTAGACATGGAGGTGCTGGGGGCATCAGAGGAAGTTATGTCCCGATGTTTCCCCCTGTATTTGACAGATATAGCTGCAATGTGGTTTAGGCAATTAGAGCATGGACGGAGCTGGTGGATAGGTTGCTAAGGCAATCTCGGGTTCATATTAAGAGGCCTAAGAACGTGATGACGCTAACGTCGGTAAAGAAAAGGACGGATGAATCACTTAGAGCTTTTCTAACTCGATTCAGTGCGGTGGTTGCCTCGGTGGATCGGCGGGATCCATCAATGGTTTTAATGGGAGTAGTGTCAGGAGTTAGAGAGGATTCGGATTTCAAGGTATCTTTAATAGAGACCCACCACTAGATCTCGAGGAATTCTTTCATGAAGCTGAGAGATTCCTTCGATAAGAGGATGCATGTGAAGATTTAAAGTTGAAGGAGGTGAATGTGACTGAGGGTGGAGGACCATCCAGCAGAGGTTCGAATAAAGATAAAGGAAAAAGGAAGTTGGATGATGATCTTGGAAAAGCTAGGAAGCAATGGAAGGATCCAAAGTTCTCCACATACACAGGATTGAACGAGACGCTGGAACGGATATACCTGGAAACCCGGAATCGCCTTCCCTACCGAAGGCCAGCTAGGAGAGAACCATCCGAACGTGAAAGGGCGTCAGGCAGGCACTGCCTCTTCCATGATTTAGATAGGCACGATACCAACGCTTCAGGCACTTAAAGGATATAATCGAGGATCATGTAAGGAATGAACAGTTGCGACAATATGTCGGAACTCGGAGTGCAGCGGTGGAGCAGGAGCAACCACCGCCTACCTCGAGCAACGATGGTGCGAGGCCCAGGAATAATGGTCGATTGGTTATCAATTGACTGGGATAATATGAAATAAGTAACAAGCTACTGGCAAACGACAAAGTCATTTACACATGTACGGGGACGGAGATTGCCCCTAGGCATGCTCTGAATGATGACGAACCGTGATGCTATGGTTTGTGAAATCTGTCCTTTTTTTTGGATCGGACACTCGCTTTTCTGGTTTGGTTTTGGAGCTTGGTTAGAACTCCTGGTTTTGTTTGCTTTCTGGTTTGGATTTTCGTTTGGATGATCATTTTCTGTTTTGGATGATGGTTTGGATTTCTGATTTTCTAATTTGATTTGGATTTCGGATTGGATTTTGATTGGATTTTCATTTGGTTTTTGGGTAAATGGTCGTCAGGTATGGATTATATCTGGCAAGGGGTAAGTCTCTTCGTCCGCATGTGGCGAATTGGCTTATTCAGGTCGTTGGGTATGGACTATGCTCAGCAAGTGTCCGGAGTGACCAGGATTCGGCCTAGGACTTAGGCCCCATATTATCGATTATTATTTCAGGTCGCTGGGTATGGACTATGCTCAGCAAGGGTCCGGAGAGACCAGGATTCGGCCTAGGACTTAAGCCATGGCATTGTACAACGTCTAGGGGCACTGGACCATGGTCATCAAGTGTGGATTGTGCTTGGCAAGTACCCAGAAAGGTTAGCTCAACTTCCAGGGACACTGGACCACAGTCGTCAAATGTGGATTGTGCTTGGCAAGAACCCAGAGAGGTTAGCTCAACGTCCAGGGACACTGGACCACAGTCGTCAGGTGTGGATTGCGCTTGGCAAGAGCCCGGAGAGGTTACGGATTTGGATGTCGACCCGGAGAGGTCTTGGATTCGGTTATTAGCTATTGGATAAGGATGGATTAGGACTTGGTTGTCGAGTTCAAGTGGATATAGAATTGGCCAAGGCTTTGGTTATTGGATTTGGAATTGGGCATCGACTCGGAGCATTCAAGGATGATGTACTCTGATGATATGGCTATGGACTTCGAATATCGGATTCGGAACTATTCAAAATATGCCTTCTTATCACAAGGAATGTTTTGGGGGACAAATATTATCCCACCTTTTGGTCAAGGCTGGAATATCAACAAATTGACAAGGAAAGATGGATATCAAGATTGGAGATCGATTGGAAACAAGGCTACGATCGATGTCGTAAAAATTTGACAGAGCACCGATTAGGACGGAATCGATTAGGAATGATGAACAGGGCTAAGAGAATCTACATTTCAATTTTCAGGTCAATCGAAGTTCGTATTCTCAAGATATGGATGGGTTAAAGTGCACAAATGGTGGTTCGTATCGATTCGATTCGTATCGATCGGCAGTGGTTCGACTCGATGAAGTTCGAATCGATCAGGTTTTGGTTCGACTCGATAGCGTTCATATCGATCAGAAGGGAAGGCCAGAGGGATTTCGACTCGATAGCAGTAGACCCAGATTTGTAAGCAAGCGTGTGGTGGTTTGTTCGAATCGATGACATTCGTGTCGAACAGGTTGGATGCAGGTGGCACATTTCGAATCCATACTCTCGTATCGAGCACAGGTAAGTTTGGTTCGTATCCATCCACTCTACAGCCCTCCTTAGTATCCAAGCGGTTCATGGTTGTTCGAATCGATTTCATTCGCAAACGATCATAGGATGAATGCTATACGTATCCATACGCATATGGCCCTTGTTCGTATCCACCTCAAAACAAGTCATTTCATATTGATCGTATCGATATGGAGGACATCTCATCATGGCGAACGTGGGCTGGGTCAAATGGGTACGAACAGAAGGTTACCGTTGGGTGCGAAAGAAGGAATGAATCCCCATGCACGACGAACAATATGGATCTCCCCTAGTTTATCATTCCATGTCATCAAGCGAGCACGTGCTTGTGAACGACACGAAGGGGATGGATTCGAACCAATGAATTCGAAATATGCAGCCTACGAAGAACACGGGATTGCATCGATCATATCTCATGATGTATAAGTCCAAATGCTACAAAATTTTCACAATAGCTTGCGTACATGCTAAAGAATGTCTCTGCTAAGTTTCAGCTCGATTGGACAATTTCTTAATCGATACGAAATCAATTCGCATCGATCACAGATCGAGTCAAAACTTGGGGGGGTCGGTCGCGTGGGCCCACTCACGTGCCAAAAGAAGTCTCTCGAAGTTTGAGCACGATATCAGCCTCCTACGCCTATAAATAGCCCCCTGAAGCCTACAGAATAAGGATCTGTTGGCTATTCGACGTCCAAACTCTGCCGGATTCAATTCTAGACATTACTATCGCTGTTGTACTCAAATTACTTCATTGTAATCGCTGTAATCATCTGTAACCAGCTAGGATAATCAATAAAAGATAAAACTTTGAAGTGGACGTAGGCCGGAGATAGCCGAACCACTATAAATCTCGTGTCTTTGTTTGTTATTACTGGATTGTTGTTTGTTGTTTGCTTAGATCTGAGATTTGTGCTTGAATATTGCTGATTTGTGTTCATACACTGGTGCTTTCATGGTATTTGGGGTTTGTGACCATTTTTGGCGCAAACACTGTTCATCAATAATGTTTTGAGTAAAGCATATATATCATGGGAAAGAGATTTTAGTAATGCAAATAGTATTTTTCCTTGTTTGAGTATGATTTAAAGGGATTAAATAAATTTGAAATGTTTTTAAGTAAAATTTAAAGGGTCGTTAACCCTAAGTAAAATTACTTAGATATTTGTATACTAGATGGGATTGGTATAGTGTCGCGCCCTATACATTAGCTATGGCTCCTAGCTAACTTAGTTTAAAATTCCTATGTGTAGTGTTTAGTCACAGGTAAGACTTAAATGATAGTTACACAAAAAATGAATTTATGTACAAGGAAGGAGGATAGGTTATTGGCGAGCCCGAAAAACCATTAGCATCAGGTGACCCTTGGAGAAGTAAGTTAACGACAGACCATCAAGAAGTTTGTCTAACAGGTGTCGTTTTATCTGGTAGGCCCGAGTCAGCTGCTGGTTAGTAGTTAGCCAAAAAAAATATTTTTCGGAGAAATGATCCATTTATTACCTGTTCTTAAGCATACATGATATTTGCTATTATTAATATATTCTGCTTAATTAACCAGTTTGGTTGCAGGATTATGATTTGCAAAAAGATATGTTTTGAATGGATATTGGTGAGGGGAAACCCGTTCCGTTAAAAGGCGTAGCCTCACTTAATATCAGTAAACTGAGATGTAATAGTATTATTCACACCAAACTTTATGTCTGACTCGAAGTATATATTTTTCCCCTTAAACTCTCACATGTTTAAAATTAATTTTATTAGATTGAAAGTCAGGGTTTTATAGGTGTAGTGGGTAGACGAATAAAGCTTTTGAAGATGTGTAGGAGGCCGATGTTAGTTATTTAAGAGTTATTATGTTTTTATTTCCTCCGTAATGTATTAAGACTGTTCTTATCAATTTAGAACTTTGGTCATTCAAGGGGGCATCTTTATATGTCGCTCTTGGCGTATTTTCTAATAATTATATTATATGTGAACCTAGAAAATGTTTGGGATTATGTAATGGAATATGAAACATGTTTTGTGAAATGTAACCAGAAAAGTTGCTTTTTTGAAATTGATTTTGTTTCGTATTCATGTGCTTCTGATATTATAGATACCATTAACATTACTGTATTTTGTCGTAGGAAGTTAATATTATTGATGATTGTAGCATCCATAGCGCTTAGTTTTAGGCCTTAAATTAGGGGATGTTACAGCTTGGTATCAGAGCATAGGTTTACGAAAAACTTTAAACTAAAAATGATTTTGAAAACATAATCCTAAGGAATTAGAGAAAAGATCAAGGTATAGGATAACGCGATAGTAACATACTTGTATTTTCTATATATAAGTATACACTTTAGCTATATTCTCCTATCTATCTTAGGCTATTCTTCTATATCTTATGAAGGCTTGAATGCAGATATGGATGTTAGTGGTGGAAGAGTTAACTTCGGAGGTGGAAGCACCACAAAAAATGGAAATGCCAGACCAAATGCGAGAAGGAAACAAGGTCAGGCACAAGCTGCAAATGTGGGTTTTGGAGTCCCGTAAGTAGACATGGGAGAAATTTATCAGTTCTTTTTCAATATGATGTAGGCGAAAATTTATGCTGGAGTAGTTGGAGGAAATGCTGGAGAAGGGAACCGAGGAGCTCCAATGGTGAATATGTAACATTCCTGATTTTTTTAACTTATTTAATTTGGAAATTTATATGAAAAATTTTTGGTTAAATTATGAATTAATAAAGAATGAATTTGAATATTTGTGGATACATTAAAAAATGTATTTGGAATATGATTTAATAAATAAATTAGATTTAAAAAGCTTTATTAATTAAGAATTATATATGTATGATTATTTATAAATTGTTTTCAATTCATTTTCCTTTATAAATTATATAATTTTAAATGAAGGCTTTAAAACTGACATATATAGGTACATATATCTTTTGAAAATTAATAAGTACATGAATTAGAATTGGGTTGTAAAATATGAACAAGATTTAATAAAATAGTTAGTTTTATATGTAAATAAATATTCAATCTTTGATATGAAGATATCTTTTTAAAGAATAAGATTTAAAACTACATGACATATATATATGTAAATATAAAACAGATAAATATGTTTTATAAATTGAAATCAAATAAGGGGCTAAAACATAATTTGTAAATACTTTTACAAGTGTGAGAAGATTAATACATGTATTTACAAGTGTAAATGATAAAGACATGTGGCAAGGGAGATTGTTTTCTTTGAGTCAAAAAAAATAGAAAGCATGCATAAGAATTTTTTTGAAACCAGGCTATCTTCATTCTCTTCTCAAGCCTAAGGAAAAAAAATGAAAATCCAAACCAAATTCAAACCTGAAAGCAATTCAACTCTCACAAGACATCAACCTAAAAACAAGATCAAGTTTTCAGATTCTAAGCAGCAAAATCAAGTACAAAGTTTCAGAAAAACAAACAGAGATCAAGTTTGGAAAATGAAATAATACAAACCAGGAAAGAAATCTTAAAGCCTGGAAACAAAATCAAGTTCAAGCATGTGGCATAAAATCTGCAACCCGATCAAGCATGAAAGTTTAGGCTTAAATATGAAGTATGTAAGCATCAAGTTCAACCAGAAGATCAAATACTACAACAAAACAGTCTTTTTACAACGGGCAATGCCCATTGTAATATGGTGTTCGCAACGGGCACGTGCCCGTTGTAATAGGCCTCGTTGTAATAGATCCACCACATTTTACAATGGGCAAAGCACGTTGTAAAAACCGTTGTAGTATACTTTTTACAACGGCCTTAACCCGTTGCAATAACTATAATACAACGGCCATAACCCGTTGCAATTGACTAACCATACTAGTTGCATAGCGTGTTTCACAACATGCATTGACCGTTGTAAAAAGCATATTTAACAACTTGCACTGACCGTTGTAAAAATTCAAATGAGAAAAAAAATAAAACTACTACAATGCACGTGTAAATTTTAAATTAATTTGAATTGAAACGAAATTATTATACTAATGACAACCATCTTTATTCATATTTACTAAAAATAACAAAAGAAATTCATATTTCAAAATAACAAAAAGATTTGTCTATTCACATCATTCATAAAATTTTACATAGTTACAAAACATCGAATACAATCCTAAACTAACATAACACGTAGTGCATACAAATAATAACATAAGATTTAAAATTTAGACCGAACGACATTGAAGCAAACCTTAAACCATAATATTTTAGTTAATCAATACCCACATAACACCTTTTTTCTTCAAAAATTCCTTTGTTTTTGCTATGTGTTGCAATACATACAAAGATAATGTAAATTACATATATACATGTGTGTGTTAAAATGATAAACATGCATATCCTAACAGAAATGAGTAAGCATGGCCAAAAGCAACATATATAGGGAATCAGTTATTGTGTAGAAACATATACTCTATTAATAGAATTATTGAAGTCTAAATAACATTTATTACTGTTGATAAAAGGGTTACATATCCTCTTTTAATATATAATAGAATAGATTTCATCAACATAAAGTGCTAACTTGAGGTCATAGTTCAATATAAAAAATTCATTTTTGCAAATAGCTTATATTTGTTATCACTTCCGTCAAACGTAAAAAAACACCTTTCAAACCTATGAAGGTATTCTTCCTGATATAGATAAAACTAAATTATGCTAGTACAGCGATAATACGAGGATAAATCTTTATTAAGAAACTATCTCCTCCATATAATCATTGAAGTCCATAGATAGTAATACATTTTACACGTATTTGCCCATTCATATAATTTGACAAATTCGCAAGATCCCTTTGGACCAAAATCAAAACAATGACTACTGGGTATGGAAACTACAAAGTTGTGGTAATTTTTCTTTCAAATCGGCATGGAACCATGTTAAGGAAAAGGATAATGAATTAGATTGGGGTAAACGCATTTGGAACGCGGCATGCTTATAATAAATGTCTGTTTGTACGCTTCTTGCAAGAACAAATAAACTACACACAAAAGAAAAAATCTCAAGGATGGAACATAATAATAGACACAACTTGTGCTCTCTACAGACAAGGAACTGAATCCCGTGATCATCTGTTTTTCCCATGTAACTACTCTTAACAGGTTATGGCATGGAATTAAAA
The DNA here is from genome assembly GCA_030765085.1 of Allium cepa. Lineage (NCBI taxonomy): Eukaryota > Viridiplantae > Streptophyta > Magnoliopsida > Asparagales > Amaryllidaceae > Allium > Allium cepa. The sequence continues at coordinate 22,798,254 of CM060938.1, read as the reverse complement.
CCAAATTACAAATTTCATATATAATCGATAGGGACGTGGATGAAATTTTCGAGCAACTCAGTAGAATAAACACGTGCTAGTAAATCTTTTAATAAGCTTATTGGCATTACCGTGACTACACTAGTATGGCATGTCTCGATAGAAAGAAACTCAAGAGATTTTCATAATATAGAAACTCCAGTCAACATCAGATCTCAACTTATGATCTCCGACTGCAAAAATATCCTTAGCTATGCATGACTAACAGACAATGAAATGAAAGAAAGGGAGAATACCTTCAGGGAATTCAGAATTGTTTCCCATCCAAGGCAATGCCCGAACAGTGACTGTCGCCATTTTCAACTTCGACACTGAATCCAACTCGTTAACGCGGACCTATGATGCTAAGGATGTCTTTGGGGTATGGCTGAATAGTGTCAGAGGGAGGTAGTTTCGCTCATGCTGAGTTGCCTTTGTGCTAGAGTATGTGTCAGTAGTGCCATTCCATACTTTGTTTGAAGTGAGTGAGTGAGTGAGATAGGAGGAGATGGTTTTACTTTTCATGTCTATGTCCTCCTTTTTTGCTGGCCTTTGTATGTGCTATTTTTAATTGAACTATGACTGACGGGCAACATACATTGGTTTTTGAGTAAAATAAGATATTAAACACCCTTACCATAGTTTGTTCCTGGTTTGTCGCATTTGTATTCATCTTGAGTAGTATATAAAGTACCTTTCTCCAAAAAAAATAACTTCTGTTGTATAGAAAATTATGAGTTGATAGAACAAAGGACAACTGACTATCATACTTAATCAAAAGCACGATGAAATCCAATATATATAAAGCAATAGAGGTCCATAACATCCATTGTATCATGCAAATAAAATAGTTTCATTGCAGTAGACAACATGTATGTTTAGTTTGGTCACACAGGTACATGCTGTTCTAAGATTCTCTGGTTTCCAACTTCCATGCACATAAGTATGCGTGAATGATTTATTTTGTGTATGTCACTCATCGTACCAATCACCAAAATCATTTAGATCAACCAAATTTTAAATTTTTTTACAAGAAAATGGAATTAACCACATACCTTTTTAATGTGAACTCTTATCATTTTTCCTTAGTCACTTCTATTCAAGGCACATTAAAATTATTTAGGCAATTGAAACTATCATGGCCGATGTCAAATATGAATTGAACAGCTAAAGCATACTTATGAGTAACCTTCTAATATTAGCTTCTCCCCAAATTAATTAATGTCATTATGTAAAAAGCTAAATAATTTAAAATATGAAGTTAATGAGACTGTGTTATAAACCATATTCAATGTGCTAAAGCATTTAAATTATGAAGTAAATAGCTAAAGCATATAAATATGAACCATCATTCAAAATATGAAGTCAAGGAATACTGAATGCTATAGAAAATGTGTTGTGAAATATGGATTCTTGATATAGTCAGCGAGGAAACCAGCTTTCTGGTATGCGGTGGGCAGAATTGTACACATGGTTAGATATATAATAGATAAAAATATGAAATTCAACCCAAGCGTTTTAGTGCAGTAAATTTTGACACACATCAAAATAATATAGTTTGACTGCTTGCATAATAGCGATAATTTTTTCGATTGTAGTAGATATCGAAAGAGTTAATTCTGGTCAAATCAATCTGTAAACAAGAGGTTATCGTTCGACTTTTTATTATCTAAGCAACTCCCTATTTATTGGTGCTTCCCGTTGAAAATCAATTTCCAACTCACTAAAATCTATCTCCATGATAATCCTGCTTAGCAAACATGCATCATCAACTGTTAAAGCTTCAAAGTTATTTTTTGGCTCCAAAACTGAACTGGCCTAAAAATCATACTGTCCTGTCTAAAAATCTTGTAGATAACTCCATTACTTATGTATCGACGGTTTCATACTGTAGGATTCCAGCTCTTTAACTTCAAATTCAAAGGAGGATTCGGAGATGATGTTCCAAAATTATCATACATTTTTGTGTAGAATGAAACAAAATTTTGATTGGTCTCTTGGACATAGCGTTTAAGTTCAAACAATAAAAAACGTGTTTAATACTATTTTTGATCAAACAATTCACTTAATTTAATATTTTATTAGTTCATATTCAAATTAGCCAACAAATCAGAAAATTAAAATAACATAAAGAAGCAATAGTTAACAAGAATAAAAGGACAAATACCTGCAGCTCCGCACAAAAAATAGAATATTTAGATTTAGTTCCTCAAATTAGGATTTGGAAACCAAATCGAAGTCGCTCCTCATCAACCGCCGACAAAATAGAAGATTTAGATTCAATTAATTGAGTGTGAAGAATGAATTGGAGAACATCGTCAACATCGATTTCCAGGGTTGCGAGAAGTAAGCGAGATAGATTAGGGTTGCTAGAAGATTAATGTGTATTTTATTCTCCATATTTTTTTCTGTTTTTTTGGAAATCTTGGGTTGGGCAACTGCCCACCCGACTCAAGCTTTGGATTTGTCACTGGACATAGTCATTCGTTGGAGGAGAAAAGGAAGTGGCTCATGCGGGTTCAGATCTGACTCGTTGAAATCAATGCAAGCCCAAACAATTCCAATCTATCAATTAATTAATTATTAATTATTAGAAATTATTAATATTATTTAATACTTAATATTAATAGTAATAGTAATATTAATAGTAACGTTAATTATTAAATTATTTAATATTTAATATTAATAGTAATAAAATCAATTATTAATATTATTAATTATTAATTATTAAGAATTAATTAATAAAATCAATTATGAAAATTTTAAGTATTAATTATTCATTAGTAAATGAATAATAGTATTTATTAATTAATTAATATTTATTTATTGATTATTAACTGTTAATCATTATATATTTATTTATTTTTTATTATTTGGAATTATTTCATATTTCAAATTAATTGTTAATTATTATATTAATTTATTATTATTACTATTTAATATTTTTATTTATTATTAATTAATTAACTATATTTAAATACTAATTATTAATAGGAATTACTTCATATTATTAATTAAAATTAATGAATAATTATTAAATATTAATAAATAATAAATATTAATTTTAAGAAAGCATTGTAATTATTAATTATTGGTTGTCAAAATTTGGCAACAAAAATTTATTACAACGGGCATTTTATGACCGTTGTAAAATTGGCACCTATTACAACGGGCATTTTTAGCCCGTTGTAAACTTGGCACCTCTTACAACGGGCATTTTGTGACTGTTGTAAAATTGGTATCTATTACAACAGGCATTTTGTGAACGTTGTAAAATTGACGTCTATTACAACGGGCATGAAAGGACCGTTGTAATAACATTCTATTACAACGGGCAGTCATTGCCCATTGTAAAAAAGACGTTGTATATGGCACCTATTACAACGGGCCTGAATGGACCGCTGTAATAGCCTACTATTACAATAGGCAACCAATACCCGTTGTAAAAAGGGCATTGTAATAGAGTATTTTTGTTGCAGTATAACTTCAAATAGTTCAAGTTTCAAGCCTCTGTTCTTCTCTATTCAACAAAACCAAGTGAGCAAACCTTCTTTTTAAACCAGACTTCTTTGTTTCTTTTACCTGTGAGTAAACCCCTTTGATTTCTGGATTTTGATCTGTTGTTTGAAACTTGTTTAAAGTGGGTTGAAATACTACTTGCATGTGTATAAATTGGTGGATATATGTGTATGTATTGCTTTGCATGTCGGAGAACAGACAGTGGCCTCTGTTTTAAAGCTTTAAAGGTTTCAAAAACCTGTTAGAAAATGAAATTTTCATCCTACAATTTTTGATAGGCTTCAATGTCTAAGTATGATCATGCTTTAAATTTTAAAAATAAATTTGAGTAGAATAAATCAAGCATTTTCTGGAAAATATCAAAACATAGTGGATTCTCAATTTTTGTTAAAATTCAATTGATTAAATTTTAAGTTTTGAATGCATGATCTTATTCACGTTTGTAAATCATGATTTTTAAAATAAAAATCCAGTTTTCTAGTGTGAGATCGAGGGAGGAATCGCGAGATGAACAAAATTTAGTTGTTGGGCAAACTATGGTGATCTGCGAGTTTGTTTGCCTCGTGATCGGAGCTGGAGCTGGCCGGGAGATCGATGAGTGAGGGAAAAATTCTCAATGAATTTTCATATCTTCGTGGTGGCCGAAAATCGCTAAGCTATGGTTTAAGCGCACGATTTAGTTAAGGTCGGAATTTGGATTGTTGGCGACTCGTCTTTGAACTGGAATAGACCGCACCAGTGCCAAACGAGGCGTCGAACATTGTGGAAGGTTCCTGTGTATTCGCGTGATCTCCGATGGCCTGAGGTGATGGCGTCGGGCAATTATTTGATGATGCTTCGCTGGGTTTATTTGGTCGAGATGACTCGATCTCGTTTTCAAATTTAATTCTAGTTTCTGGGTGTTTGGATGGCTTGGGGTGATTGAAGGTGACCGGTTGGCGGTGGTTTTGGAGGCCGGAGCTCCGACGACTGATGGTATACGTGCACAACCTCTGGCGTGTATCAGTAAGCACGAAGGATTTTTATCTCGAAGTTGTCTTCGGGAAGATGGGTTACATGCTCGAGCTTTAACTCGAAGTGTTGTTGTGTTGAACCGGGTCTTTTTCTAAACTTAACCAAAATTTTAAAATTGTAAGGCAGCTCGGGTTACATTTGAAGAAAAATTGAAGTGGATGGCAGTTCGACTCGGGGGTGTACTCGAGTAAATCTCGGGTTGGATATAAGATGGTTTTCAACTTTAAAACCAAATATGGAATTTTAGAAAACATTTTAACCCAAGTTTTAAATAAATGATTTTGACTTAAGTTTTGATTAATAAGGGTTTTCAAGTAAGTATTTTTAAAGTAATAAAATTTAAATGATTTATCATATGATCTTTAATTATAAAAAATCCTTAATTTGTTTTAGGAAATAAATAATTAATAAAAGTAATTAAGATTTAATTAATCGCAATTAAGGATTAATTAATTAAGATAATTAATTAAGAAAAGAGTAATTAATGAAGATGAATTAAGATTTAATTAATTTATAATTAAGGATAATCAATCGTTGATTAAGGATAATTAATAAAAGTAATTATGTGATTAATTTATTCTAATCACACGATTAATTCATCTTATTTATAGATGATTGATTATTATTGAATGTCTTGAGCTGATTGATACCCCTGATGTGTGATTGTGATACTTTGTGAAGTGAGTTGCTGTGTATTGATCTGTGATATCTGTGATATGTTTCTGTATGAATGAGAAAAACCCCTGGGCCGTAAAACGACATTTGATTTTCAATGCGACAGGGAGTCGGATTCTAGTTGGTTATCCGAAACACACATCGAATCGTAATGATGAATCTTTGTGATTGATAAATTGACTTTATCTGTGAATCTGTGAATAACGATAAGCGTTATGGATTATACCGCTTATCGATATTGATATGATTGAATCTGTGATGACTGATATTGTTGCACTATTGTGTAAAACCCTGGACCATACTATACACACGCAAATATGGATTTCACGAGGAAATGGTTAAGTCATAGATTTTTGAAATGGTTTTAAAAGTTGAATTTTGAATTCAAATGGTTTGGAAATGGAATTGGGTTAAATGTGAAAAGATTTTGAAAAGGAGTTTTGAGGATAAAAATTATTTTGAATAACTTGATAAAGTTTTGGAATTTAAATAATTTTATTTAAATTTGAATTCAAGACATGAAATTGAATTCCATGTTTGAAAATTATGGTTTAAAGAAGTTATACAAAGTTATAAACGTATTTATATGGTTTTAAACCATTTTAAAAGTATGATTTTGAGAATTTGAATTAACCCAAGTTTTATAGTTGTAAGGCTTTAACTTGAGCAAATGTAATCGGATTTTTCCGAAATGAAAACTATATGTTTTCAAATAATAGAAGCTTTCATATAAGGAATGAATTTCGAATTTGTGCTAAAGAGATTTCAATTTGAAATGAAATGGGTTTCCAAGTTATGAATGAATCTATGGAAATGGTTTTGAAAGCTATAAGTTAAATCTTTGATTTAAAGATTGAATGAGTTAATCCAATTGAAATGGAAATCGTTTTGGAAAGGGCTATGAATGAATCTTTGTTAAAGATTGGTGAAGTCTATTTTCAAATTGAAAAGGGATCTGAAAAGCGTATCTTTTGTATAAAAGATTTGAATTGGAAAGATATCAATGAATCTTTGTGAAAGATTGGTAAACTTTGTGAACTTTGTAAACTTTGTGAAATGAATCTTTTTGTTTAAAAAGATTGAAAATGGTAATTTGTTTAAACCATTTGAAAGAAAGTTTTGGATTTTAAGTTGTGACTTAACTGAGATCCCATATCCATATGATTTAAATATTGCGCTCATTATTCGGTTTAGCCGGGAGAGGACCTTTGTGTCATATAACCCATTCCGAATAATGATAACACGTATATGGATACCATTTGAAGACCGGTGGTGAAGATCGGGTATTTTCGTAAACAAAAGGATTACCTGTCGATTTTCTCTGCATCATGGCTCTGGTATAGAGATTCCCTAAGTGATGGTAAGTTCGATCGGGATTGTGAATACCCGGATTGCAAGGGCTTCTTTGGAAGTGCCTTCGGTTCTGTTCGAACCCGGAACAGACTTGTATGGATGTGTGTCTGACGTTACACTTTGAGATGTAAAGCTGGTTTCTATCAAAAACATTTCTGTTTGGTGGCGGAGATTTATTCTCTTAGCTTAACACCCTTCTCTGAGACGTATGAGCTTAGAGGTTATGTAGTTGATGGTTACTAGTGATACATTCCCAATTTGGTAATGTGGCATACGAAGTGCTGCTGATCATTTGTTGATCGAAGCATGGCTTTGTAAAAAAGCGTAGCTTTGTGGATGAGACTTCATCGAGCCTCACAACCCAGAAATGGTCGAAACATGAATGTTGCGGCAAGGTTTTTAGGGGTCGCGCCTCTGGGGTATGTCCATCTTCTTCTGGATAAGAGGTGGTATCATGGTATGGAGCCCAGATATTTAACCTATGTGGTTACTGCAAATATATTACTTTGTGGTTGTTGGTGTTGAGGGCCCTCGTATAAAGGTCGGTAACGATCGGGGATGGCATAACTCGTGTGTTAGTTACCTAGTTACAGCTTGGTTAAAGCACGAGGTAGCGTCGGCCTTGTTTGGCAGAGATCCGGTTAGGTTCTCGGTGGCATCCTTCCAGAGGCGTTCCATTTCGGTGTGGGAAGTTCCTTAGCCTAACCATTTGTTGGAAATCCAATCATCCAATACGCGCCTTTATGATTTCAATTGTATCACCTGCCATTCTTAAATGGTAGCTATAGTAGGCATACGACGAAATGTGGTATGCTGGCTAAGATTGATATTATACTTTCGAAATGTTTTCTGCACTATGCACTGATAATAATATCAAATGGTCTTCGCGTATCAAGCATTTTTTATCGTCATAAGGAGAAATCTCCTCCAAGTGTGCGCTTGCATTGTGTGTGTGGCAGGAGGCCTTATGGCAGTTTCATTTTCCAAAAATCATTGCGGTTTTCATTGTTTTAAAATCTTTTGTTGTTATTTTAAAAGATAAACTGTTTTTTATTTGCTCATACCAGTCCCATGACCGACCCGGAGTTTATTGTTCCCTTCCTAAACTCTAGGTGCCCACAATTTTCCACACGGGCAGTCTAGAGTTGGGTTTTTCAGATGGTAGATATCGAGTCAATAGCTTTTAGCTTTCTCTTTGTAATTCTTTAGAGACTTTGGATATTGAAGCCTTTAGTTAGGACGACTGACCTGGTTTGCTTATCTTTGTGAAACGTGATGGGGGGTTCGAGCTATCTATGGAGATTGCTGATATTGGTGTTTCTTCTGGAGTTTCAAGTTCTAGTTGTTTCCGCTGCTAGTTCATTGGTGTTTCCACTATAGCATTTCATTGTATCTCTGATATTGATCATTGTTGTATATTTGGATATTGTATCATTGGAGTTGTATATGATATTCATTCTTTTCTTCTGCTGTGTTGTTATACTTAATGTGTTATAAGTTCCAGCGAGCCAGATTGGACGTTTGAATCTGCGGCATTCGAGTACAAGTGAAGTACGGGTGCCGATTTTCGAAGGTCGAGTCCTGACCGTCACAGAGTAACTATGCTATTTTGAGTAGAGATTATGCTCGGCTGGGAGGAAAATCGAATATTGGTACTAAAAATTCAATCGAAGTAGAGAACTGGTTAATTCATTGTGAGAGATTTTTTGCTGCCTTAGGACTCAATGATGAGAAGAAGAGAAGGCTTGCTTCTAGACAGCTGCAAGGAGCAGCACTGTATTGGTGGTGGTCCTCATCCAGCGGATCAGAGCTGGAGGGAAATAGAGTCATATGCCATCTCTATTAGGCATGCGAGCTTCGAATGTTGCAATAACTTTGAAGAAGGGGATCCGACCAATCAACAGAAAACAATGACAGACATCGTATATCGAGATAGTGATGCCGATAGAGTCGAAGCCCCTACTATTGATCCACTAGCCATTTCAGCTCAGATAGATCTTGCTTGGATGAAGAGGATCTTAGTGGTCAGTGGAAGTTCGATGAACATCTCTTTAAGCAAGCCTATAATCAAATGAAGATGGAAGCGAAAGATTTGAAGCCTTGTCAGTCTCGTATTCACGGCTTCAATGGAAGTGCGACTATACCCACCGGAATGGTGGAGATACCAATGGAGTTAGGAGTTGGAGAGCACTAAAGAGTTCAGATATAGCAGTTTATTTTATTGGATATTGACTCAACGTACAATGCTTTCTTGGGCCAAGCGCCCCTAGCTGAGTTCATGGCTGTTATCGCCCACTTGTTGAAATACCCTGGCTACAATGGAGTTGGAGTCGTTCAGGGGGACCAGGCAACTGGATGGGCATGTTATGTTGCTGAGCTATGGAAGGCATAGCGAAAGGAGAAGGGAAAGGGCGTAGAGGGATCTCTCTACGTCCACTTTGCGGATAATTGACAGTTAACGCCTGGGCCGAGGCCCGGGCATCACAACCAATTCCCAAAAGATCTTGACCCAAGAGATATGAAAGCGAGGATGAAGTCAAAGACAGTCAAGCTTCTTCGGTAGAGCTGACGATCGATGTTCCGATAGATAATGATGATGATTCTAGAATGGTAAAGACTGGATCTCAGTTAAGCAAACAGATGAAGGAGGAATTAGCTGAGTTTCTGCGAGTAAACCTCGATATGTTGGCCTGGACACACTCCAACATGTGTGGGATCTCGCTAGACATTGCGAGCCACATATTGAATATTTACCCGCGGCATATCCCGGCCAATCAAAAAAGGCGTGGTATGGATCTAGAGAGATCTGCCACCCTAAAGGAAGAGATAGATAAAATCAGGTCGAACAGGTTTATCAGCGATGCACTATATCCAGAGTGGGTGTCCAACCCTGTACTAATCAGGAAACCTAACAGGAAATGGAGAACTTACATTGATTACTCAGATTTGAATAAAGCTTGCCCCAAGGATAGATTTCCACATACCTTGATTGATCAGCTCGTAGACTCTACGGCCGGACATGAGCTCTTATCCTTCATGGATGCGTATTCTTGCTACAATCAGATGCCGATTCACCTACCTGGTCCAGAGCATACCATCTTTATCACTGATCTGGGACTCTATTGTTCTAAAATGATGACGTTCAGACTTAAGAACGCCCATGCAACCTATTAGAGACCCATCAATCGAATGTTTGCTGACCAAATTGGAAACACCATGGAGGTAAATGTGAATGACATGCTTGTGAAGTCACGATTCTCCACCAGTCGTATCAAAGACCTAGAAACGATGCTCAACATCCTCCGAGAGTACAGAATGAAACTCAACCCATTGAAGTGTCACTTTGGGGTCACGTCTGGAAAGTTCCTTTATTATCGTTAATGCTCAGCTAATCTAAGCCAATCCCGAGAAAATTTAGGCAATTAGAAATCTTAAGACTCCAAGGACTATAAAGCAAATTCAGAGTTTCAATGGGAAGGTAGAAGCACTGAGTAGGTTCATTTAAAAATCCACCGACAAATGCATTCCCTTCTACGATCTAATCAGAAAAGGGGAAACAGAACTTTGAATGGACTACAGAGTTGAGGGAGCTTTATGAGCACTGGTTCAAAACCTATCCATACCACCCATTCTGTCAAAACTTATTGATATTCAAAGATTGTACATCTACTTGGTGGTGTCAGAAAATACAATCGGTGCTGCTTTAATTTTGGAGGAGGATCAGATACAACGACCAGTCTATTACATCAGCAAACGACTAACCGGAGCAGGGAAAAATTATCAAAAGTTGGAGAAGTTAGCTTACTATCTTGTCATTGCCTCGAGGAAGCTCCGTCCATATTTTCAGGCTCATCCTATCACTATCTACACTGACCAACCGTTATGATAGGTCCTCATTCGGCCTGAGACGTCTAGTAGGTTACTCAAGTGGAATATCGAGCTAAGTCAGTTCGACATCGCTTACACACCGAGGCGAGCTATTCGAGGACAATTCCTAGCAGACTTCATCATTGGATTCACTATCCCGGAGGACTTCCCCGAAACCAGTGAATCTCCCAAATACATTTGGAAGCTACATACTGATGGTGCATCAAATAACCGCTACTCAGGCGTTGGGGTTGTGCTCAAAACTCCTAAAGAACGATCTATATGTTAGGTTTGGAAGTTTGATTTTCATGTGACCGATAACGAGGCCGAATGCGATGCCCTACTCGCCGGACTATGGCTTGCCAAAGATTTAAGAATTATTGCTGTGGAGATTTACTACGATTCACAATTGGTTGTGTGCCAAGTTCGGCTGGAATACCAGGCCAAAGACCGGAGACTGGCTGCTTATCTTGCTCGGGTCCAGGAAATACTAAATTAGTTCGATTATTATGCCATATATTGCATACCTCGAGAACACAATCAGAAGGCCGATTCCTTGACAAATTTAGCCAGCACCGGTGAGGCACAACAAATGTGACTCGTTCCTGTTGAGACACTATCTTCCATGTGTATTGATCAAATGGAGACCGACTGGGTACATAAAGTCATACCTGATAAGGATTCACGGATGACTCTGTTCAGGAACTATCTCGAGCATGGGACCGTATCAGAGTGCAGTATTGAGAAAAGACAAGTTCTTTGAAAGGCTTCGCTGTTCATTATTCAGAATGGAGTCATGTATAGAAGAGGGTACTCTGTTCCTTTTCTCCAGTGTATCGCCCACGATGAAATCAAAAGAGTATTGCATGATGTGCATGAAGGAGAATGTAGCGATCACACTAAGAGGCAAACTCTTGCTAAGTAAGTACTACGATACGGTTATTATTGGCCAACTGTAAATGGCGACGCATCAGATTATGCCAGGAAATGTGACAGATATTAGAAACGTGCTCGGATTCCAAGAGCCTCACCTAACGAAATAACTCAGTTGGTTAGTCCATGGACATTTGCAATATGGGGATCGATATTATTGGGTCTCTACCTCTTGCTAAAGGTGGCACGTAGAACACCGTCGTTGCAATTGATTACTTTACCAAATGGGCAGAAGCTGAACCGCTTGCTACTATCACAATGAAGAAAGTGATCAACTTTATGGTACGCAACATTATATATCGATTTGGTCACCCACATACCATCGTCACTGATAACAGAGCCCAATTCGATAGCGTCAAGTTCAATAATTTCTGTCAGTGGTTCCATATCCAAAAGAAGTTCTCTGTAGTTGCACACCCTCAAGCAGATGGACAGGTCGAACCTGTTAATAAATTTATAAAGTCCATTCTAAATAAAAGATTGGAAAAAGCCAAGGGAAAATGGGTCGATAAACTTCCTATGGCCCTATGGGCATATCGAACAACCCATAAGTCCACGACCGTCCACACTCCATTTTCACTTTACTACAGCTTAGAAGTCATCATTCCGATTCAAATGGAAATACCTTCTCATCGTGTTACTTATTATTATCTGAAGAAAAATGCTAATTGCTTGCCGAATCTCTAGACTTTCTTAATGAGAAACGTGAAGATGTTGATTTAAGGGCAGCCGCGCACCGAAGTCGAGTCGCCCGATTGTACAATGCTAAAGTCCGACCCAACCTTTGAACTTGGCGATATCATCCTCAAGAGAATTTACCCGGTCCCTTCGCATATGAAACCAATGTGTGAGGGACCGTATGTTATTGAACGAAGACTAGGAGACGACACATTTAAATTGTCGACCATGACGGTCTCACTTTGCCGAGAGCTTAGAACAATGAGAATCTTTGTCGCTACTACACATAACATGATTTATTTATACATTCAGTCTGCTTTTCATTTACAATTTTTTTGTGCATTTAAAAATTTTAACTTGTAATAAGGCAACTGACTTTGCCATACTTTCTTATTTCAGCAATAAAATGCAATCTCTTCGAGAAAGAGCAGTGATTCTTAAAATTCACCATAAAACCATCATAATGCACGGATAGCTAAGTTCCATCCTACGGTGGGACTTATTCAAATAGGAAGTGACTGTGATGTGACCGGTCACTCGCTAAGTGAAACCCGAACTTCAGGCAAGCCATCACACTGAAGCCAAAAAGGATTGATCACGACAATCCTCTAACTAACTCCGACTCCCATAGTGCGAGCTGGAGTATAAACTTAAAAATGTGGGCTCGAAGAGGGTGGATATGTCCACCTAATAACTTCGCCCATGTTTAATCCAAGTCTGAGGAGGATGGATCCGTCCATCTAACAACCTCACTTGTTAACTCAGTGTGGATGTGACCCGACCGTCAACAATCCTGATAAATCTTTCGTTCCCAGAATGGAAACAAAATCCTAAAACTCAAAACAGAAGTGATCGGTCATCTGTTATCCAACTATAGATTCCTAATGTGTGAACTGGAGTATAAACATCAAAATGGATGTGACTGATAATCCATTGAATAACTCTAAGTCCCCAGAGCATGAGCTGGAGTATAAATACCAACTGGGTTTGAACCAACCGCCCGTGAGACAACATCGAGTCCTTGAAGTGTGGACCGGAGTATAAACACAAATTGGGTGTGATTGATCACCTACAAATCAATCTAAGTCCCTAGAGTATGGACGAAAGTTTAAATGTCATATGGGTGTGACTGACCGCCCATAAAATAACTTAGGTCCCCGAATCATGGATATATCTTTAAACATCAAACAAGCGTGACCGACCATCGACACACAAGTGCAATCCCTAAAGTGTGGATGCGATTACCAATAGATGAGCGAGTGTGATCCGACCACTTGAACTCGTCTCGTTTCAACTTTGTTCCGACTAAGTTAAGCTCAATTAATTAAGGTGAAAAGCGACCGTCGACTGACCACTTCAATTTATTCTCGGGACTGGGGGCAAAACTCAAGTTCCGTCTACTGGTCGAGACAACACAATATTGGGACTCAACTTAACATTCGGTTATGATCCGAAGCCATAACTTCGGGACTTAACAACCGAACTCAGGTCCGATTCAGAAACTAAAGCCTCACAAGTACACTGAATGGAAATTCGAGCGCTAAAGCACTAAAGCAAATAAACAAAAAATTATGCTGAAAAAATGGAATTTCATTTCAACTATTCTTTGAAAGAGAAGGATAAGTATAAAAATTATTCCAGGAATTCCTAGAGACAGGAGCCGAACCCCACATCTATACATGGCCTACAAGAAGCAAAAAGAAATTCCTATCTATCTACCAAAAAAGGAAGCAAGAAGACATATCTACTTCCTCGGTTTCTTCTTCTTCCTCGGCATCGACTCGCTGGAGCTACTGCTCGGATGCCTCTTCGACCCTTTGCCTTTTGGTGGTTGGTCTCCAACCGGAGGAATTATGGTAATCTCTTCCTCCGAACTCATGTGAATTGGAATATTTTCTGAATATGGAGTCGGAGGAATAGGAACACTCTCGATGTAGGAAGACAAGGGAGGCACGCCAGTGTCGACAATTGTACCGCCGGGAATAATCATTCGTAGAGGAGCTGGGCCAGGACCCGCCATACCACCTCCAATACCACTAGCATGTGCGGCTACTTCCATCTTGGCGTTAATCTCTGCCATTATCTCTTTCTTATGAATTGCTTGAGCGTCCATAGGAATGCTACCAGTTGGGCCCGAAGAGCTGGCTGTGAATGCGCCTTCGCCCACGACGAATGACATGTTGGTAAGTGGGTCACTTTGATGACCAAGGAGTTCATCCATCATCTGTTTGTCAAAAATAAAAGCGCTCCCCTGCACTCCCTCAGTTGATGCAGCGGCCATTGTTGTGGTTGCCTCCGTCATAAGGGCCTTATGTTCATGATGCCGCATTTGGGTTGTAGGCGGCATGGCGGATGTAGCTCCTGTCACTGGATGAAGATAAGAAAAAATATTAGTGACTTCCTATGATAATACTCTAAACTTGAAATGAATTCAAGAAGTGTTCATAATACCTTCTTCGGGTTGGATCGTGGATGGAGCCGGGACACCTTCGGAGATGTGCACGCGAATTAGAGACAATTGTAGTTCATTATGATTGTAAGCTAGCATAGATAGAGGATCAACTGTAGGAGTAGACTCGGGCTGGGTTGGCATAGGAAATTCAGAGCTCGTGTCATGATGCCCAACGCTAGAACCATCTATGGCCTCCGGATGCTAGGTGGCAAGTCTCTCTGTTTCAAATATGATAGTGGCATCGTAGAGAACTCTTCTCTCGTCCTCAGTCAACACTCGGTTCTCCAATTCGAACCCATCAACGGATTCAGCATGATGCTCTTCATTTTCTTCTTCAACCAAGGGGCAACATGCATTATACAGATGCGATGGGTAATCTTCGAGCCAGCTCAAAATTTGGATGCTTTAGAACATTAACATTATATATAATGAGGAGATCCTCAATGTCGCCCTCTAGCCTGGCCTCTGCCGCTCTGACCTCAATCCTAACCCTAGCCTCGACTTCCTGCACCTTTAGTACAGCCGCATCCCGCTCACTCCTAAGTTCCACAGCTTGAACACATGCCTCTTAGGCAACCTTATTAGCATCACCCTTTCTTTAATGACCTCAGCATACTTCGCCTTAAGCTTATTGAGCTCCTTAAACACATTATCCCTCTCGGCTATGACAGTGGCATTTCTGTGGCCCATATCATCGGCAAAAGTTAGGTGCTCTTGCCTAATCTGCTCCAACTTCTTGTTCGCCTCATCGACTTTCTTCAAGGCCTCTATTTCTGAGTTCCTCAGAGTGTCTTATTCGACAGTGAGCACTTGCACTATGCGGTCCCTCTGAGCAAGATGGTTTCTAATTTCTCGATTGTCTTCACCCGCTTAAAGACCACAGCTGATACTTTCTCTGCGATCTTCATTCATTCTAGATATTGGCCATAAACATCGTATATGTAGTCATGCATTGTCTGATCTACCTCATTGGGAATTTACTTTAAGTATGGAGGAAATATGAAGCCGTCGAAGCAGACATGTGGGAAATCATTTTTCAACTTAGTGATCCTAATCGTCCCTTCCCCGGTGGGTTTTGTAACAGCATGTTCAGCAGTGACGGGGGTCTGATTTTCAATCCTCTGACGTTATTCGTCGGATCTTGAAGTTTGAGAAGGTCGTACTGGTGCGAAGATTTTTAGGGTTGTTTGTCAAAACCAGAAGGTTGTGTTGGGCCTCTAGGTGGCAGAGAGTGCGACCAAGAACGGTGCCTATATTGCCTCTCTCTCTTTCCCTGTCCCTTTACCTCTCATAGCGCTCCCTCTCTTGACCAGAGTAGTCGTGATCATGTTCTCTATCGGCCTTACGTCTGCGAGACTCAGAATATGAGCTGGATGAATGACATGTAGAACGGAGACTGCTAAGCATACATTCTCGCCTTGACATAGTATTTGTAATATGAAAAGAGAAACAAAGTTGGTAATCTTCAGAGATGAATAGCTTATAATTAGAAGTTATGTGGTGCTATAAAGTGTGTGTATGCATGTGCAAACCCCCTAACTAACCTGTTGTAATAGCCATACTAGGAGGAGTTGGCTCTTCTATGTCTAAGGCACTTTGAAGCCCCTCTAACCCGGTATCTTGGTGCAAAGGCAGGTCATCCGGAATGGGGATGTCCAACAGTCTCGCAAAAGAGCTCTCCATCTGCGAAGGAGGAATCTCTTGGCTAGTAGCAGATAAAGAGATTATGATGGTTATGTGCCTTACAGATTTTCGAGCAGTAGACTTTCCTATTGTCTTTCGCTCTAAAGATTGAGGACTTTGCAAAGGCCTAGCTGTGAGCTCATCCCTAGTTGACATATTCTAATCACTGCCTTGTTCAGTAATTACTATCCTAAAAGCTCTCCTTTGAGCTTGCCACACTGGGGACATCCTAAGAACTCCAACGAGGCCGATGCTTTGGTCTCTATCAATTAGCCCAACGGCAACAGATTTTCATCTGTTAGGACTTCATCGATCTCTCTGTACTCGACGGGCACCTCTTGAAGAACTCTGACTATCTCCTTAAATTGAGCGCCTTCAGGTCGCGGAATTGAAGCTATAAAATAAAGAAAGTTTTAGACTCAACATCAACAACTATTATCCAGTTAATCAACAAAGAGGCCAGGGCACTTACGTCTTGCTAGCCACCGTTTGGAGAACCCCAGTGGACACCGAACGAAGAACCATTCGGTCTTGAAATAACTCAACTTGCCGCAAGCCCTGACCATGATCTTACAGTTCCTAACCGCCTCTAAGAAAGTGAAGGTAGTTTTGTCCCCACGAATCTTTACATTGAATAAGAATCTGATCTCTTCTCCAATTGGAGGGTGGAAGAGGTGCTCCATGAAGATGACAAAAAGGACTGTTGAGAAAGGCATATCCATTCGGGTGCAGCTGAGATGGAGCGATCCTCAAGAAAAGTAGAACTTCTCGGATGAATTTGTTAAATGGAGGGAGTGTCCTAGCTACACATGTAAATCTATTACAGGCTATGTACTCTTCTGGGGGAGTGTGGGCTTTATCCTCTGGCCCTAGCAATAAGACATCATTTATTGATAGCCCATGCCTTAGACAAATCCTGCCCAGCATATCTTCAGAAATATTGGAAGGAACAGAGTCTTATGGATGTGCGATAAAAACTACTCTCGGTAGTTCATCCGGAGCAGGTCTTATAGCATCGGCTATAATAACTTGCATTTCGATTGCGGGAAGGGTGTGGACTATGGACATCCTGTGATTGCGAACTTCTAGGTTCCATAGCTATTGAACTCAGTAAAAATCATCGTTAGTCGACAATAAACCCATGTTCCCCTAGTGTGAAGTGTGTGAATATGTTGTACAATACAGTGCTACATAGTACTTAAGAATTTCTACTGGATTTGCGAGACGTTCAAATG
Organism: Allium cepa; assembly: GCA_030765085.1. NCBI lineage: Eukaryota > Viridiplantae > Streptophyta > Magnoliopsida > Asparagales > Amaryllidaceae > Allium > Allium cepa. The sequence goes on along the minus strand of CM060938.1, from coordinate 22,780,827 downwards.
ATAAGACTTCGAAATTCAACCGGAGTGACCGTTATCGCTGCCCATCACAACGTGTTGTCCAGACTTTGGAGAATGATCCAAGTTAAAGATTCGTCAAATTTGTCGAGTTACAGTTTCGTCGACGAGCTTCGAAGGGAAGTCAAATATGCAGTGAAACGGCTAAGTCCACTTATGCAAGGCAAAAGCTCGTCGGAGTCAAATGTTCAAGTGTGCAACAATTTCGTATCCATCAGAATTTGAACTAGGATCGTCGGTAAAATAGAAATTCATATCGATATGAAAAAACCAGTTTGTATTGATCATTAAAACCGTCTTTGTATCGATCAATGAACCATTAATTCATATCGATTGAGCATTGGTTGCAAGTTCCAAAATTCATATTGATCAATTAACATCGATACGAATGCCATCGGTGATCAATCGATATGAATGCCTACCATACATTAGCACGAAGCAGTCCCTTCAAACGGTACGAAGCTGCATCGTATCAGGATCGATACAAACTCTTTCTTCACCCATCATCGATACAAATGCTCCTTTCATGTCCCTCCACACTTCTTCTACTCCAAGCCGTGTAAAAAACTATTCCAGCCTTCCTTGGCCTTGCGCCGACCACCTCCGGCCTCCTTTTCACTAGAATCGGCCACGAATGCAAGTGGGATGGCACGAGAATTCGAGTCTCGTCATTTTAAGATTGAATTTGGTTGATTATTTTCCTAATTTCAGCAATTAGTTCAAGGGATTAAAGCTTGGTTCGATTCGAAAGCAAGAGCAATTTCTATTTCTTGGTTTTTCAATTGATACGAAAGCGGCAGAAAAGTGAGAGCAAGTGAGAAAATTTCTAAGTACGTAACATATTTATATGGGCATGATAGATGGAAGGAAACGATTCATCTCTTAGTTATTTTGACTGGTAAAAAGCAGTCACCCCTCCAATCGATACGAAGAAAGCTATTCATATATGTTCACCATCAATCTATGACAGCGGATGTTCGTGACGAGCAACTCGAATCAATCTGAAGCAATAGCGGTTCATGTCCATCGACCCTTCGATACGAAAGATACACAGAGGATTGTTTGAACTATTCAGATCGATCAACGATTCATCGATACGAAACAACAATTTTGTATCCATCACTTTGAAGCACCAGAGTTCGCATCCATCGATGCGAAGAAATTTCAAAGAACAAACTATTACGTATCGATAGCCATCGATACAAAATACATATCCCGACTTCTAAAATCGGTCCAGGAGAGGATTGATATGAAGGGATACTGATGTGCACGCAAATATTCATATATTTGCATCCGTACTTTATCTATTTTTATTTAAATAAATGTTATATCTAGGTATTTTAACATGTTTAAATAAAAATTCAATTATTGTCAAATCATCATATATTCATCTTCGTTCAGAGGCAAAATGGACATTTTTATGCATGTGTCAATTTGATAATTTTTATTTGGACATTTTTCATAATTTTTATAGGAATTTGGATGCATATGGAAGAGGGTTTTATGCAGATATATGCATGCACAAGGGAATACAAAAGAATGAAGAGGAAATAATTCAAGCTCATGATCATGGAGGACCCCACCCACTTACCTAAATCTACAATTAGAAGTTAATGGACAACTAAGTGGAGGTTAAAGCTTCATGTACATTTAATGATGGATTAATTAGTGGCTAATGGTTACTTGTTGGCCACACTTCCTTGAGGGAATTTTGGAAAGCACCTTAAAAATTGAATTAGGGTTTTATGCATGTATAAATAGCCCTCTTATATACATGTAAATATCTTCTACTCTCTTATATTACTTAGGAAAATTAGCAAGCAAGTTGTAAACACAATATTTCATGAAATAAAAATGGCTTCCTATTCTCTTTCTCTTCCCTTTTTTGCTTGTTTATCTTTACTTTTATGTTAATGTTTATTTCTATGCTCTTTTTCTTTTCATCTTCATAGCTTAGATTTACATTCATGCAATTAGTTTAATGTTATTTCATGCTAGTAGTTAATCTCATTTCCTTTGTTTAATTTATACATCTCTTTACTTTCCAATGTTGAAACTTACATGTGTCAATTTGATAACACAATGAATAGCTAAACCCCTTAAATTTAGGGGTAATGAAGCTCTCTAACTTTATGTCATTTCAACATTTCTATGATTTATGATCTCTTCTATTTGTGCTTTATGAAAGTGGATTTTGATATAAGTTTATACAAGTGTGTTTGATAGCTTATGTTGCTTTTGCAAATGAGCTATTTTTATTCAACATAAACACAATTTACATCATCATTTGCTAATTGATTTTTGATTTTGAAATGAAAGTAAAAACAAAATTTGATGATCTATATTACTAATTACTATAGTAAATAGATCAAACTTAGAATAGCTTTTGGTTTGGCTTCATTTTCATGAGAATTGATAAATAGTTTATTTGTTGTATTATAGTTTGATGTTTAAGTTATGTTAATTAATAACATAAATGAATCATACTTATGGTAAATACAATAATTATTTCACTTAATATCAAAAATAGAGATCATAGATTGTTTGATTGTTGATTTACAAAAATATGAGAGTGGATTCGCCTCTGAATTGTTCTCTAATCTCATAGTTTTTAATCTCATTTAAATTTTAGTTTTAGCTTCATTTTGCTTGTAGCTAACAATTTCCTCTTCATTTGGTATAATTTGATTGAATAGTGTTTTAAAATCTAAAAATTCTCTACAGATCGACCCGTACTCGTCATGTACTAAAATTGTACGTCGTGCGCTAGCAGTATAAATTTTATTATAAATTTATCAGCGATTTTCTAAACCGGTAGAAAATTCGTCGGAAAATAAGTTTTTGACGCCCTTACCGGGAAATAGTTTTGATTTTAATTTTCTATTATTCGAATTATTATCGTTTGATTTTTTTATGTGTTTTTGTTTTGTGTATGAATTTGCGTTAATTTTATTTTGCATTTGTATGTTTTTGGTGTGATTTGATTTGTGTGTTTTTGCATTTTCTTTATGCTTGTTTTCTTTTCATTTTCTATTTGCATTTACAAAAAAATTACACAATTTCATATAAAAGAATTTTTTCATTGCACTTTCAATTGCATTTACAATTTCTTTTACCACTTTACTTAAATGCCTACTTCTTCCTACTACCACATTTCACCTACTACCACCATTCTCCTTTAACAAACCCCCCGTCATATGCAGACACATTCAATCCCTGACCACATACAACATCCACCATCATATTACTACTGCCATTCAAACCATTGGTCAACCACACCCCAGCCATCTACATCTGCAAATATCACTCAACCAACCCACTTCATTGTGCTTCAACGTCACTATCGCCCGTGCGGCATTTCATCTCCCACTGAAGAAATTACTCCCCGATAGCAACTCCACCACTACTCTTCTCCATCTGCAACCACCCAGTATCCACCATCATCCAAACCTCCTCACAACCAAACATACAACCCCTACATCCTATCCAGAACCCATCTCCAACATTACTCCTCTGACCTACATCACAACAACCTGCTTGCGGCCACACTACAGACAACAATAAACTCACCAAACAACCTAACCACATCCACAATCCAAACAACCCTTTCAAACACATTGCCAACATATTCAAGCTTCACCAGCAGTTGTCAATAGCCCCATCAACACGAAGCTGCCGCCTAACCCTTAACTACATACACTTGCCCACCATCAACCTGCATAATACAAACAGCCATCCCATTCCTTCGCCACAATCTATTGCCTCTACCCTATTCTACAACCACACCTGTGCCTATCATTAACCATACTGATTGCTATCACTCACCATATCACTGTCCTCACCAACCATCACATACAAAACTGCTCACCACCTGTTAAACCACCTAATTATACCAAAACATATCACCATCTTCATACTCCACTCCGCTGCCATACAACTTCATACAGACCAGAACAACACACGACACTTCACCTTTCTAACCTGTTCCTCCCAATGCATCCACCATATTACCACTACTCACTATTGCAAAGCACAACCCTGACAACTCATATAACTGCTGCCTCCTCTGTTACAATCCATCAGTACATCAACGAACCACATATCAACACCACAAGCTATGACGACCAATCAGCCACAGCATTCACATACCTCATCTCTAATCTTAGCAATCGAACCATCTCCAGTCACCAGAATCCAATTCGCAACACATCACAACCCAAATTCTTCAAAAGCCGAACATCCCCAATTCGAACTTGAAGGCCAGCAACAATAATCGAAACAACCCAAAATCGAAGACAACTACAACCCCAATCAAAAAACTATCTCCAAATCACCTACAATCAATTTCGAAACCATAAATCCGAAGTCGCAGTTAATCCCCGATCAATCCATTGCAACCCTAGATCATATTTCCACCCGCGATGAACTCTTTCTATCTTTCGATTGAATTCGAATTGAGCACATCGGACGAAATTGAGAATTCGCGAGATTGCGAATTGGAGAATTTGATTGATTTTGTAAAGCAAAGAAATTATAGTTTTGATTTTTTATTTAATAGGGAAATTCATTTAACAGGGAAATTCTTTTGTGGGCTGAACTTTTATAATTTTTTTGTTATGTGTGAATCATAGAAATCATATTGGGGTTGTTATTTGCAGTTGAATTTTTTTACAGTAAATTCATTTGAAAAAAAAGAGGAATTTTTGTTATCTTAAAATTTTTAAGTTTCTTTTCTTCCTTTATTTCAAACTTATAAAAAAAGAAAAAAAAAAAAAGTTGGTTTTATTCGATTTCAATTGTTTTGATTTTTCTTTGCTTAGTTTCTTCTTTGATATATATATATATATATATATATATATCAGGTAAATGGGCACAAGAAAGAAGTTGCAAAAAAATTTAGTCTCATGGACAACAAGTTTGGTTTTCAGTCTGAAGGACACTTTTTAGTGTAAACTGAAAATGATAGTTATAACCATCATTCTGTGATTTACACTAAAAAGTGTCCTTCGGACTAAAAAACAAACTTCTTGTGTTAGAAACTAAATTTTTCTGTAACTTTTTCCTTGAGCCTAAAAACCCCTATATATATATATATATATAAAATTGTATATATCTCGTATTTCGTTACAGGTTGTCAAAGCAGAAAATCGGAAGAAACTGCTGCTTTTCTTGTCAAATAAATTGCTTGCTTTTTAAAAAAATCGCCGCTTAAAATAAAATTGCTAATAATTCGGCACGCTTTGGTACCGTGCTTTCATCTTTAGTTTTATTTTAATTGCATTGTTGATTGCTTGCATTTGCATTTTATATAATAAAAAAATTCAAATTCCAAAAAAAAAAAATCATTTTAGTTGCATTGTAAATTCACATTTAATTTTTTTTGCATTCATTTCATATTATTTTATTACCTAAGGGCAATACCCCAATTCACACAAGGTGGGGGATTTCATAACCATTTCGTTAGCCCACAAATCGCATTTCATCGTAGAATTTGACTAATAATAAAGATTAGACATTCAACTTAAGGGTGTCGCGAGCTCATACAGGGCATAATTGTATCTTCATAATTGTTTTCTGTAAATAATTTTATTTCTTGGTGTCTAGGCTACGTAGAGTAATTACCATTTATAAATATTATGATGATTCGTAAATATTATAGTGGTTGTTCCTTTAAAGATACTTAAACCACCGGTTGCATTGCTACGGTGATTCGTGGTGCACCGATAAGCCCTGCCTGTTACTTGGCGGAGAAATATTTTTGTTGATTTAAGACAAAGTGTGATTATACAATTTTGGGTTTAAGGATAGAAAATTTTAATTAAGTCTTTTGCATTTATTTAGTTGCATTAGTTCATGCATATTTAAAAAAATCCAAAATCCAAAAGAAAAATATTTGTAAATTTTACTTAACTTAGATTTTAATCCCAGGAAAAAAAATCACTTTTCCTTTCCTTTGAAAATTTTCAATCAAAAACAAAAATTCAAAAAAAATCTTTTCCAAAGAAAAAAAATTAAAATTCAAAAACACAAACAAAATCAAATTCTCATTTTCTTAAAATCATAAAAATTCCTTTCGGTAAATATTTGAAAATTCAAAAAAAATTCAAAAAACAAAAGCATATAAAAAATTGAAAAATCAAAAATAAAAAAATCAAACTTTTCCTTTGAAAATAAATTTCACTTGGTAAATATTTTTCTTTCTTAAAAAAAACAAAAATAATTTTTCACTTCATTTTCGAAATCTTGTTTCATTCTCTAAACTTGTTTCTAACTTCTTTCTTTTCTCGACATTTGCTTGTGCATGAGTACTTGGACTCGTGACCCAACAACAAATCGTTGGACTCGCGACTCAACAACTAATCGTTTAACTCGAACAGATGATCCTCCCGAAATAGCGAATGAGAACGCCACTCGAACTCTTTTGGATAGAATCTTTCCCGATAGAGTTTCTATTCCATCTTGCATCACATTACCCACCCCTATGGATAACCATTTTGAAATTCATTCGAACCATATTGTCGCGCTTTCGAAATTTGACAATTTTGAGCACAATGACCCCTACATTTTCTTGACTAAATTCAAACAAGTTTGCGCAACCATTAAACTCCAACAACTTTTCAATGACGGAATCAAACTTCGGTTAATCTCATTCACTCTTACAGATTACGCTGAAAAATGGCTGTATAGCTTACCATCAAACTTGATTAAAAACTTTTGAAGAATTCGTAAAAGCATTCTTAAAAAAATTTCTACCACTTAGAAAAAATGAGTAGAATCTGAAACGAAATTGTCCACATTATAACTTCCAAAAATGGATAATTTGCCAAATCTTATACGATGGACTCGAAAATAGCTCACGACCTATGCTCGAATCAATGTGCTTAGGCAACTTTCTTTACCAACATCACGGTGGTGCTTGGCAATTTCTTGAAAACCTCGCCAAAAAGTCGTCCCAATGAGAATGTTTGAACAAAAAATCTATTTACTCATGATCGAGTGCACACTCGATAAGATCTTCTTTTGCTTTGGAAGCTAAGATCGACGCAATGATTAAAATGTTCGATAACGTTTTCTCATCGAATCAAATGAACCAAGCTTCCCAACTGATATGTTATAAATTCAATGGTACTAACCATATAGCCGATTAGTGTCTCAATTCTGTCGAACAATTCAATGCTTTCAATAAAGCCAAAAATGACCCATTTTCTCCAACGTACAACCCTGATTGGAGAAATCATCCAAATTTTGCTTTGAACCAAAACAATCCCAACATGAATATGGCTCATCCCAATTTTCTAGCATTCCCGAACAATGCTTCGAATCCTCCCTTTCAATCCAATAATTTTCAACCAAACTTTGTGGGCCCGTCTCATAATCAACCGCAACAATCAAATTTTCAACCAAATTATGCTCATCCTCCTCAAGACGATAAACGTTTAAGGTCATTTGAGAAAACTCTTGAAATGTTGGCTAAAGCAACTACTCAAAGCCTTCAATCAAACAACAATTTGCAAAATTTATTGACCTCATATATGCAAAACACAAACCAATCAATTGCAAAACTTGAAATGAAAATGAGTTAATTAGCCACGTCTGTAAGTGAACGTGAACGAGAAACATTCCCAAGCCAGCCCATTCTAAATCCCGAAAATCAAAACGCAAATTCAAATCAAGGTCATGTTGTTCAAGATAGCAACGCCAACCAATCGAATGATATCACAACCCTACATTCCGGTAAACAAATAGATAATAAAGTCGTTAACCTAAATGATTTAATGGAAACCTCTCTCAACACTTCTAAAACAAAGGATGACTCTAAACTGAACATGGAGACAAATGTTGATTCGAATTGCCACATCGTCTTCAACCCAAGAAACACTCAGACTAAATGGAAAAGATGTTGGAAATTTTCAAACAAGTGAAAGTAAACATCCTGCTTCTTGTCATCGTTTGGCAAGTCCCCGCTTATGAAAAATTTCTTAAGGACTTGTACACCCAAAAGCGACACACTCAAGTATCCAAAAATGTTTTCTTAGCCTCCAGTTTGAGTGAAGTCTTGTCCCAATCCATGCCCGTCAAATACAAAGATCCTGGTTGCCCTACGATTTCGTGTACAATTAGAGACAAGACGATTAACAAATGCTTTATAAACTTAGGTGCGAGTGTTAATTTGATTCCATATTCTGTGTATGAACAATTAGGCTTAGGTGAGTTCAAACCCACAAAAGTCACGCTTCAATTTTCCGATCGCTCCATTAAGAAGCCCGTGGAAGAAATCTAGGACGTGCTCATTGAAGTAGGGCAATCCATATTCCCCGTTGACTTTATCATTCTCGAAACACAACCCGTGACAAATCTCACAAGTCAAATTCCATTGATTTTAGACCGACCATTCTTAGCCACCTCAAATGCCTTGATCAATTGTCGTAACGGTTTGATGAAAATCTCTTTTGGAAACATGACTTTGGATATGAACAATTTTAATCTTGAAAGCCAATCAAATGAACCACGCGACCAAACGTTAGAAGTTAATGCCATTCATAAAAACTTCAAAAACGAGACACTTGACCTTAATGATGAACGCGAAGCGGAGTACGAAATTTTTTTCTTCATGAAATGCCCAATTTGATTGATTACCTTCCTCCTATTGAATCGCTTCCGATTGAGTTCAAATCTCTATCCAATTCTTTGATAAAGAAACTCTTGAAGTTGGACCTCAAACCACTTCCCGATCACCTTAAGTACGCATAATTAGGTGATAACGAAACATTTCCCGTCATAATTTCCACAACTCTTTTTCTTGACCAAGAAGCTTCTCTTCTCTCTATTCTTTTGACAAATAGAGAAGCAATTGGGTGGTCCATTAACGATATTAAGGGAATCTGCCCTGCTATTTTTCAACATTGCATTCACTTAATTGACGAAGCCACACCCACTCTTGATGCGCAAAGGAGGCTTAACCCATAAATGAAAGATGCGGTTCGCGATGAAGTTCTTAAGCTCCTCGGTAACAGTGTCATATACCCATCTCCGATAGCTCATGGGTTAGCCCAATTCATGTCGTACCTAAAAATTTCGGACTTACCGTTTTAACAAACGATGATAATGAACTCATTCCTACTCGGACTCAAACTGGTGTTGGCATGTTTGCATTGATTATCAAAAATTAAATGCTGCAACACGGAAAGATCACTTTCCTCTTCCTTTCATTGACCAAATGCTTGAACAGTTAGTCGGGCCACCAATTCTATTGCTTCCTTAATTGTTATTCCGGCTATAGCCAAATTCCAATCGCTTCCGTAGGTCAAGAGAAAACAACTTTCACATGTCCATTCGGTACCTTTGCTTATCGACTTATGCCATTCGAACTTTGTAACGCTCCTGCTACTTTCCAACGATGCATGGTTGGCATTTTTTCCGATATGATTGAACGCTTTCTAGAAGTTTTTATGGACGATTTCTCTTTCTTTGGTGATTCTTTTTCCCAATGTTTACATCATCTCAAGTTGGTTCTAAATCGACATAAAGAAAAACATTTGACTTTTGAATTGGTAAAAATGCCACTTTATGGTCAAATAAGGCATAGTCCTTGGACATATCATCTCAAATAAAGGCATTGAGGTAGATAAAGAGAAAGTTGACGTAATTGCAAATCTCCCTAATCCCAAATCTGTTAAGGAAATTTGATCATATATATGACACGCTGGCTTTTACCAACGCTTTGTGAAGGACTTTAGCAAAATCGCTCGTCCTTTGACAGCTCTTCTTGGAAAAGACGTTCCTTTTGATTTTAACACTAGTTGTATCTCTTCTTTCGAACTTCTCAAAAAAGAACTCATTTCAGCTCCAACCATTTGCACACCCAATTGGGCACTCCCATTTGAAATACTGTGTGATGCTTCTGACTTTGCGTTTGGTGCTGTCTTAGGACAACACATCAATAAATTCCTTCATCTCATTTACTACGCAATTATGACTTTTAACGACGCTCATCTAACCTACACAACAACCGAAAAAGGGCTTCCAGCGGTCTTTTGCACTCGAAAAGTTTCGACCTTACTTAATTGGGTCACACATTACTGTGTACACGGACCATTCTGTGCTTTGATATCTCTTTGCTAAAAAGCATGCTAAATCTCGCTTAATTCATTGGATCCTTTTACTACAAAAGTTTGATCTTATAATTAAGGATAAAAAAGGATCTGATAATGTCATAGTCGATCACTTATCTAGTCTTCTGAATGCACTATCTTCTTTGCCAATCAATGAAAACTTCCTTGATGAATATCTTCTGTCAATTGCAATCGATCCATGGTACGTTGATATAGTGAACTACTTAGTCACTAGAGAAACTCCCTCATCTTGGTCCAACTAGGATAAATACAAATTCATGTCCCAAGTGAAATATTTTTGTTGGGACGATCCATACTTGTTCAAATATTGCCCCGACCAAATCTTCCGATGTTGCATTCCAGATAATTAGATCAGGAATGTTCTTTCATTTTGCCATGGTCAAGCATGCGGTGGACATTTCAGTCCTCCAAAAACTACGAAAAAGGTGCTTCGGTGTGGTTTTTATTGACCTTCTCTTTTTAAAGAATCATTTGAATTTTGTAAAACTTGCTATTGATGTCAAATGCTTGGACGAATTTCTCGATGAAATATGATGCCTCTAAACCCCATTCTCACAATCGAAGTCTTTGATGTTTGGGGTATAGACTTAATGGGACCATTTCCCAATTCTTTTTGGAAACTTGTATATCCTTCACGTTGTTTATTACGTCTCATAATAGGTCGAAGCCGTTTCTTGCAAAACTAACGACCATAGAATTGTTGTGAAATTTCTCAAAGAAAACATCTTTTCCGAGTTCAGCACACTTCGCATAATAATTAGTGATAACAGGACTCATTTTTGCTATCGATCTTTTGAAACATTAATGAAGAAATAATCGATAATTATCCACTCCATATCATCCTCAAACTTGTGGGTAAGTTGAAGTTTCAAATTGTCAAATAGAACAAATCTTAGAGAAAACTGTCAACAAAAATCGAAAAGATTGGTCTTAGATATTGATCGACGCGCTTTGGGCTTACCGTACTGCTTTTAATACTAACCTTTGGATGTACCCATTTCTTTTAGTTTACGGTAAAGCTTGCCATTTACCCATTGAAATCGAACATAAAGAGTTATAAGCAATAAAGAACTTAAACTTTAATCTTGAGATAGCTGGCGAAAACTACAACTCAACGAATTAGAAGAACTTAGGAACGATGCATATGAAAACAAGAAAAATTACAAAGAAAGAACAATTTTTTTTACGATAAGTCAATCCTAAGGAAAACGTTTTCGCCTAACCAGAAAGTTCTTTTATATGACTTAAGTCTTCATTTATTCCATGGAAAGCTTAAATCGAGATGGACCGGACCATTTGTGGTACGAACTATTTTTCCATATGGTGCCGTAGAAATAGAAAACCCCAAGGATGGATCGATTTTCAAAGTAAATGGTCATCGTTTGAAACCTTTCATGGAAATGCCAAACGACCAAGAAGAGGAGCTCATGGTTCCTCATGAACCAAGCTACATCTAATAAGATTGTTAACCTTCTTTTGTAAATATGTACATATTTTTCTCCGTTACACTCATTATATCGTGCATTGACTGTGGGGACAGTCAAAATTAAGTGTGGGGGAGTCTCATTTTCATTTTTTTAGTTTTTCATGGCATTTTTGAATTTTCATTTTCTTTTAACTCAAAAAAAAAAATCTCTACATCTCAAAAACATTTTCTTTTAACAGTTCGATTTATTTTAGAAACACTATAGGATAAGTATTAGTTTTGGTTATTAAATTGAAATTTTTGAAAATTTATTTGTCATAACAAAAATAAAAAAGAAATTTGATTACAAATATCAATGGTTTAACTAGTATATAGGAAGATTCATATGTGTTAATTATGAAGTATATTCTAATTGAAAATCTTTGTTTAAAAAGTGGTAAGTTTAAAATAAAGGACGTGATATTTTTATCGTATAAGTTAGATGGTGCTAAGATGATTTTGCAAAACTCTCTCTTATTAAAAAAAACAAAAAAAGAGACAAAAATATATATATATATAAGTAAAAAATATATTTGTACATATGTACATATATTTTTAACACCTAGAGTCATGTGTTTGCACTTTTGTATTCACTCGCCATGCTCTGTACCCTTCTCACGTAAGTCCGAAAGGCAGTGCACGATCGATATATCCGGCCTCAGTTTATCAGAGTTAGGTGTGTGTATATAATTTTTTTTAATAATGCTACAGTCGATAACTGCTCACACTTGTGTGTTCACTCGCCATGCTCTGTATTCCCCTCACATCATTCTGCAAGGCAGTGCATGGATAATATATCTGGCCTTAGTTTATCTGAGTTAAGCTTATGTAAATATTGTTAATATCAATAAATTTTCAAATAAAAAATAAGAGAGAGTAAGCAAATGGAATCCAAGCACTATTTTCACTTACTTGATTTGACTTGTTATGGAAAATAAATGGAAATATCACTTTGATAAACTTTGATAGTCAACTAAGGATCTATTTCATAGTTACACTTTGTTATCAACTGAAACAATGAGTTAAACTATTGACTATTTGTTATGATAACTTGATTTTTGTTGGAAATTTTGACGAGTAAATTACTTAAATTTTCAAGATAATGACCAAAATTTATATTTAACTTATTTGTGTCTATTTAAAAGCATCTTTCATTTATAAATATTTTCAAAAAACTTGTATTCATCCCATTGTAAATAAATCTTTCAATTTCTAAATATTTTCACTTTGCATTTGGATTTTTTAGGTAGTATCCGTTGAAAACCCTCATGAGACAACACTCATCCTACTGGGGACACCTAGAGGTTTAATGGCTAATTGCATACGCTCAATGAAATCGTGCTTCCTACGAAAATGGATTTATCTTAGTTTTCCTTTATTCGAGGACGAATAAAAAGATAAGTATGGGGTATTTGATGTGCATGTAAATGTGCATATATTCGCATCCATATTTTATCTATTTTTATTTAAATAAATGTCATATTTGGGTATTTTAACATGTTTAAACCAAAATTCAATTATTGTCAAATCATCATATATTCGTCTTCATTCAGGGGCAAAATGGTCATTTTTATGCATGTGTCAATTTGAGAATTGTTACTTGGACATTTTTTAGAATTTTTATAGGAATTTGGATGCATATGGAAGAAGGTTTCATGAAGATACATGCATGCACAAGGGAATACAAAGGAATGAATAGAACATAATTCAAGTTCATGATCGTGGAGGACTCCAACCACTTACATAAATATACAATTAGAAGCTAATGTACAACTGAGTGGAGGTTAAAGCTTTATGCATATTTAATGATGGATTAATTAGTGGTTAATGGTTACTTGGTGGCTGCACTTTCTAAACGGCATTTTGGGAAGCACTTTTAAAATTTAATTAGGGTTTTATGCATGTATAAATAGCCATCTTTCGTACATGTAAATATCTTCTACTCTCTTGTATTACTTAGGAAAATTATCTAACAATTTGTAAACACAATGTTTCATGAAATAAAAATGGCTTCCTAGCCTCTTTCTCTTCTCTTTTCTACTTATTTTTCTTTACTTTTATGTTAATGTTTATTTCTATGCTCTCTTTCTTTTCATATTCATAGCTTAGATTTACATTCATGCAAGTAGTTAATCTGATTTCCTTTGTTTAATTTCTACTTCTCTTTGTTTTCCAATGTTGAAACTTGCATGTGTTGATTTGATAATACAAATGAGTAGCTAAACCCCTTAAATTCAGGGGTACTAAAGCTCTCTGACATTATGTAATTTCAACATTTCTATGATTTATGATCTCTTTTATCCGTGCTTCATGAAAGTTGATTTTGATGTAAGTTTATACAAGTGGGTTTGATAGCTTATGTTGCTTTTGCAAATGAGCTATTCTTATTCAACATAAACACAATTTACATCATCATTTGTTAATTGATTTTGAAATGAAAGTAAAAACAAAATTTGACAATCTATATTACTAATTACAATAGTAAATAGGTCATACTTAAAATAGCTTTTGCTTTGGCTTCATTTTCATGAGAATTGATAAGTGGTTAATTTATTGTGTTATAGTTTGATGGTTTAAGTTATGTTAATTAATAACATAAATAAACTATACTTATGATAAATACAAAAATTATTTCACTTAATATCAAAAATAGAGATAATAGATTGTTTGATTGTTGATTTACAAAAATATGAGAGTGGATTTTCCTCTAAATTGTTCTTTAATCTCATTTAAATTATAGTTTTTGTTTCATTTTGCTTGTAGTTAACAATTTCCTCTCCATCTGGTGTAATTTGATTGAATAAATTTTTAAAAGCTAAAAATTCCTTGCGGATCGACCTGTACTCGCCACGTACTGAAATTGTACATCGTGCGCTTGCACTATAAATTTTATTATAAATTTAACGGTGATTTTCTAAATCGATAGAAAATTCGTTGTTATACAGATACTTAAAAATGACCATCAAGCGTTGCTTCAACTCGAATTTCATGTCGATCCAGGAAAGGATCGGTTCAAAACTAGATTTAAAAAAAAACTTGACAATGGCTCGTGAACGTGCAAACGTTAATGGGGGTCTGGTTAACATGCATGTATGACGAACTAATATTCAATTTTCAAAATTCACAGAATTTGAATGCTCAACTGGTGAAAATTACAATAGTGAACAACAGGTCGCTGACACTCAACACTCACTTACAACAATGCACTGCGTAATAATTGGCAGTCAATAATTCAGCATTTATATTACTAGAAATCAATCAAAGGTTACATCTTTTGACGAAAAGACAATAAATAATCAACGAATCAAATATAACTTTACAGAATAGAGACTGAGCTTTTCAAAGCATGCCATGTTCTCACAAGATGTATTTTGAGGGGAAAATGTTGTACTGCCTTTTGGCAAGGCCGTGACACCAAGGAATTGACTAGAAGCCAAATACAGTCCATCCCGAAGACCGGTCATACTCAGGTCTACTATGGATACTAGTAAATTTTGTCTAAGTCCAGATCGAGCTACAATCGATATGGCATGAAAAGAAAAGTTACAAAAGCCAACATTCCAAATTCCAAGTCAATCGGAGTTCGTACGCTCAAGATATGGATCGATAAAAATCAAGAGAGAATGTGCTGGTTTGTATCCATCAATAACTACTCTTCTTCATATCCATCCTGCTTGTTCTACTTTGTATCCATCATGTATTTTCCACCTCGTATCCATCAAGACCCGATGAACATTCTTCGCTTCAAGTGCTACCTTCTCAAACTTCAAGACCCGATGAACAACATCGGAGGATTGAAAATGCGACCCCCATCGCTGTTAAACAATCCGTTACGGAACCCACCGGGGAAGGGGCGATTAGGATCACTAAGTTGAAAAAGGATTTCCCAAATGTCTACTTCGATGGCTTCATATTTCCTCCAAGTTTAAAGCGAATTCCCAATGAGGCAGAACAGATGATGCATGACTACATATACAATGTTTATGGCCAATATCGAGAATGGATGAAGACCACAGAGAAAGTATCAGCGGTCGCCTTTGAACAAGCGAAGACAGTCGAGAAACTAGAAACCGATCTCGCTTAGAAGGAGCATATAGTGCAAGTGCTTATTTTTGAGAACGACATTTTGAGGAACTCAGTAACGGAGGCCTTGAGGAAAGACGATGAGGCAAACAAGAAGATGGAGAATATGTGGCAAGAGCACCTAACTTTGGTCGATGATATGGGCCATAAAATGCCACCATCACTGACGAGAGAGATAATACGCTCAAGGAGCTTAAGGTGAAGTATGACGAGGTCGTCAAAGAAAAGGATGATGCTAATAAGGCTGCCCAGGAGGCATGTGATCAAGTTGTGGAACTCAGGAGTGAGTGGGATGCGGCTGTACTAAACGTGCAAGAAGTCGAGGCTAGGGTTGAGATTGAGGCCAGAGTGGTAGAGGCAAGGCTGGAGGGCGACATTGAGGAACTCCTCATCACATATATTGTCAATGTTCTGAAGCATCGAAATCTGAGATGGCTCAAAGATTACCCTTCGCATCTGCATAATTCTTGGTACCGCTTGGTTGAAGATGAAAAAGAAGAGCATCATATTGAATCCATGGATGATTTTGAAATGGAGAACTAGGTGCTGGCTAAGGATGAGAAAAGAGTTCTCTATGATGCCACTATCATATTTCAAAAAGAGAGACTCGTCGCTCAGCATCCGAAGGCTGGAGAAAGTTCTGGCATTGAGCATCATGATACAAGCTCTGAAATTCCTATGTCGACCCAGCCCGAACCTACTCCTATAGTTGGTCCTCTACCTGTGCTTGCTTACGCTCCTGATCAACTGCAATTGTCTCCAGCTCGCGAGCATGTCCCTGAAGCTGCTCTGGCTCGACCCTTGAGCCAATCTAAGGAAGGTATTCTGAGCATTTCTTGTATTTATTCAAAGTCGGGAGCATTGTTTGAAGTAGTCACTAATACCTTTTCTCTTATCTTTATTCATTGAAAGGAGTTGTACCGACCTTGCCCTCTGCAACCCAAGAGCTGCATCATGAGAAGGAGGCCCTTAAGACGGAGGCAACTACAACAATGACCACTGAACTAACTGAGGGAGAGCATGGTAGTGCTTTTATTTTTGATGAACAGATGATGGAAGAACTCCTTGGTCATCAAAGTGACCCACTTACCGACCTGCCATTCATCATGGGCGAAGGTGCATTCATTGAGCTCTTCGGGCCCAACTAGTAGCATTCTCGTGAACACTCAAGCAATTCATGAGGAAGAGATAATGGCGGAGATTATCACCAACATGGAAGAAGCCACACGGGCCAGTGGTATTGGAGGTGGTATGGTAGGTCTTGGGTTGGCTCCTCGGCAAATGATTTCTCTCGGTCGTACAGCTGTCGACACTGGCAAGCCTCCCTCATTTTCCAACATCGAGAGTGTTCCTATTTCTCCGACTCTATATTAATAAGTATTCCAATTCCCATGAGTTCGAAGGAAGAGAATACCATAATTCATCCAGTTGGAGACTAACCACAAAAGGAAAAGGCTTGAAGAGGCATCCGAGTAGTAGCTCCATGGGGTCGACATCGAGGAAGAAGAAGAAACCGAAGGGTAGACGTGCCTTCTTGCTCCCTTTTTTGGTAGATAGATAGATATTTCTTTTTGCTTCCTATAGGCCATGTATAGATGCGGGTTCGGCCCCTACTTCCAAGAATTCTCAGAATAATTTTTGTAATTATCCTTCTCTTTCAAAGAATGGTTGAAATGAAATTCAATTTTTTTTAGCATAATTTTGTGTTTATTTGATTAAGTGTTTTAACACTCGAATTTCCATCCAATGTACTTATGAGGCTTTAGTCTATGAACCGGACCTAAGTTCGGTTGTTAAGTCCTGAAGTTATGGGTTTGGGTCATAACTGAACGTTAAGTCGAGTCCCAATATTGCACCGCCTCGATCAGTAGCTGACACTTGAGTTTTTCCCTAGTCCCGGGGATAAATTGAAGTGGTTGATCGGCAGTTGCTTTCTGCCTCCAATAAATTGAGCTTAACTTAGTCGGAGCGAAGTTGAAACGAGATGAGTTTGAGTGGTCAGATCACACTTACTTATCTATTAGTAATCGCATCCACACTATGAGGATTGCAGTTGTGTGTCCGCGATCAGTCACGCCCGTTTTATATCTAAAGATATGTCCATGCACTGGGGACTTATGGGCGGTCAGTCACACCCATTTCATATTTAGAATTTCGTCCCCACTCTTATGGGTGATCAATCACACCCAATTTGTGTTTATACTCCGGTTCACACTTCGGGGACTCAGAGTTATCTCACGGGCAGTCGGTTCACACCTATTTTGTGTTTATACTCCAGCCCACGCTTTGAGGACTTAGAGTTAGTTGGATCTGTTCAAGTAAGGTCGTACTACCTCATCCTTATAACATAAGGAGGAAGGCAACTCCGTCTGTTTGATGACATGTGGCCTCGTTTCCATGGTGTGACTAACGGTTATTGGGGTCCGTTATCGAATCCATCCTGTAGATGATCCTTCTGGCCAGGCCCTACCCTGGTTAAAATGGATTCGAGGTTGTTTGACAGACCCCCTACCCAATCCCCTTACAACCATTACGTTAAAGAATTTGTTGATTAATGAACCTATGTTAGTAGTTCCATACGAAAACCAAGGGTTGGTGGGGTATACTGATGCATATAGGACATGATTGGGAGCTGTGTAGATGCAAAAGGATAAAGCTATTGCCTACGCTTTACGATAGCTTAGACCACATGAAGTGAGATATCCTACTCATGAGTTGGATTTGGTTGTGGTGATCTCTATGATAAAAATTTAGAGACATTATCACTTAGGAGAGAAATTTGAGTAATACATGGATCATAAGTCGCTAAAGTATTTATTCTCTCAGAAAGAGCTGAATTTGAGACGGTAGAGATGGTTGGAATTTATAGCCGGTTATGATTTTGGTATTGAGTACGCACCGAGAAAAGGCAATAAGTTTGGAGAAGGACTTAGCAGAAAAGATCAGAATGCAGTGTTGGCATTGATAACTGAGTGGAAAGATTTAGAAGAGTTGACGACATGCATAGTGAAGCGGAGATCTGAAGCTGGGTCTAGTAAGGAAACTACTATGTTGTCATGTTTAGAAGTTCGACCGGTAATGATCGAAAATATTGTTTCTAAGCAGAGAGAGGATCCGTTATTAGTAGAATGGATCAGAAAGTTAAGGGATTGAACAGAAAGTGAGGACTTGAAAGATTTTAGTCTTGACCAGAGAGGATGGTTGAGAAAGAAGGGACGATTATATGTTTTGAATTTTGAGGACTTAGGGAAAGAAGTACTTGAAGAGTTTCAATGATCCAAGTTTATGATTCATCCTGGAAGGACCAAAATGTATCAAGGTATGAAGAGGAGCTTCTATTTGGAAGGTATGAAGAGGGATGTTGGCTTGTGGGCCAGGCAATGTGAAAACTGTCAACAAGTGAAGATGAACATGAGAAGCCAAGTGGGTTGCTTCAGCCTTTAGATATCCCAGTTTGGGAATGGGATTCTATCTCAATCGATTTTATAGACGAGTTGCCAATGTCAAATAAAGGAAATGAAGGTATATGGACCATAGTGGACAAGTTAACCAAAAGTGTCCATTTCATTCCAGTTAAATCAACTAGGATGACATATGTTTTAGCTAAGTTGTTCATGAAGAATATAGTTAGACTGTATAGAATTCCCAGTAGTATATTAAGTGATAGAGATTCCTTATTCTCTAGTGAGTTCTGGAAGAGTCTACATGAGATTTTGGGTACCAAGCAAAGATGAGTACCACTTACCATCACCGGACAGTTGGCAAAACGGAAAGAGTTAACAAAGTCTTGGAAGATTTGTTACGAGTTTGTGTGCTAGATTTTGGAGGATCATGGGAAGACCATCTACATTAGTCGATTTTCCTTATAACAACAGTTATCAGGCTAGTATCAAGATGGCATTGTTTGAAGCTTTGTATGGAAGGCCATGAAAATCTCTAGTTTGTTTGCTAGAGACTGGGAATAGGTTGGTTCTTGGTCCAGATTTAGTTAGAGAAGCTACAGAAAAGATTGAGTTCATTCGGGCTAGGATGAAGGAAGCTCAATCTAAGCAGAAGAGCTACGCTGATAGAAGACGGAAAGACATAGAACTCTCAGTTGGAGATCATGTTTTCATCAAGATAGCACTGATGAAGGGTGTAATTCGATTTGGAAGATCAAGGAAATTGGCACCGAGGTTCGTTGGACCATTTCCTATAGTAGAAAGGATCAGGAAACTCGTATATAGAGTGGAGTTACCGAACAGCTTGGTAGGAATCCATAATGTTTTTCATATTACTCATTTAAGGAAGTGTATTCGAGATCCAGAGACTACTATAGCACAACCTGTGTTAGATGACTTGGTAGTAGAGACGAATTTAACTATAGTTAGAAAACTCGTTCGTATAGTCATGAGAGATGAGAAGAGACTGAGGAACAAGATAGTCAGATTAGTAAGATTCCAGTGGAGTGAGGACGAGAGAGACTGTACTTGAAAAACTGAGAGCGGGATTCGAGATACGTATCCTGAATTGTTTCACGGGATGTTTTACCTTTATGATTGAATTTGATGAGTGCCTTATCGTAATTTCAAGGATAAAAATCTTTAAGGAGGGGAGTCTGTAATGACCCTAATTTTGACTAAAATTATTTAGAACATTTAATTAGATAAATTGAATGAAATAATGTAAAGGGTTAGGGGATTGAGATTTGTGATTAATAGAAGGTAGTCATGCCTAGTTGAACTAATGAACTAAGGGAAAATAAAATGAATTAGATAAGAGAAATGAATAAAGGAAAGATAGGAACAAGATATATTCTAATACCCTAAACCTTCATACCATATTCATTTTACACGTTCACAATCAGAACCAAATAGTAGAGAGTCCAACTACTGTTAAGAAGAAGTAAGAGGAAGATAAGCTAAACCAAGAGGAAGAAGCCTAATCAACTTAATCCAAGATCAAATCTCAACTCCTTAACAACAAAGCTAAAGGTGAATAATAGGTTACATCTCATATTTTTTATGTTTTCGGTTTCTGGAATCAGATCCGAATGTTTTTCCAAGTATATTGCCATGTTTTGAATATTATACATATATATATATATATGCTTGTTGATGAATTATGCTCGTTCATATAGGTTTTATGACAAGTTTGGACTTAAAAACCAATCAATTGACACCCAAATACCTTGCCATTTTAATATATGGTTAGAAATGATATTTTAGAGATGGATTTCAAGTTTCATAATTTTCCGAATCAATATGGATTTATTAATTCTCTAGTGAAGAAAATGGATAATTGGGTTTAAAATTAATTATGGCTATTTTATATTAACTTTGGGTCAGAAATTTATATATGTTAGAAAATATATTGAAAGTAATTTATGGGAATTTTCGGAGAATTTTCCTAAATGTTTTAATAAGTATATAAAATTATTTAAGGTATGGGACTTAAATGTTTTATGTGTTTATAAAGGAGAAGGGGAAATTTGCAAATATTTTAATTATTAATCTCTGAATTTGGCAGCACTTTTAGGGAAGATTTTAGAAAATAAACTGGCAAACAATTGTATAATGACAAATAAGTATGTTAGTTAAAAAGAAGTACCTTTTAAAGTCAAAAATCAGGTTTTACATGATTTTGCTGTTTCGCTACTTTCGGCAGCTACCTTTCGACTAAGTAATTTTGCCTCCATCTCAGTTGACACTAATACGCATGTTATTAAAAGCCTTGGTACGTAGTGGATTGGAAATAGGCAAAAGGTATTTAGTCGAAACAAGGGGTTTCGAAGGGGTCGAAACCTTATTTTGCTTTCTAAACGAAATGCGCCTTCTTTGCTTTCAAAAAGATTGCTTTCAAACTAGATAGCTTTCGACTAAGTCATTTTTTTTATAGGTAGAAAGGGTTCGAAAGAGTTTGCACCTTTGTTTTAAGAAATTGCTTTCGTAGGGGTCGAAACCCTACCCGTCGCATTTTACCTTTCGAAGTAGTGCCTTCGAAATGGTTTTTTTTTTGTTTTAATATTAGAGCCGTTTCTTCAATGCTTTCGAAGGGATTGATTTCGACAAGGTGCACTTCTTTACTTAGGAAAATGCTTTCGAAAGAGTTTCTTTTAACTTAGTTCTTTTAAGACTCTTTTATGTTTTGAAAGTAAACCCCAAAGGTTTCGAAAGAAATGGTTTCAAATTGTTTCGAAAGGTCGTTCCACATATTTTAACTTGAGCCTAATGCTTTCGAAAGGTTTGTATTAAGTGGTGTACTTTAGTGCTTTCAAAAGGTAACTAATAAAGGTTTCGAATTATTTTCGAAAGGTAACTAGTAAAGGTTTCGAAGGGGAGGTTCTCCAGTATCAATGCTTTCGAAAGGCATGTTAAAAGTGTTTTAAAAAGAGGATGTCTAAGGTTTATATAGATTTCGAAAGAGATGTTTCCACTGTTTTTGAAAGGACTTGGGCAAATGGTTTTGAAAGGTATGTTTTAGCCTTTTGGCCTAAGGATATAAACTAAAGTAGTTTACTTGTATCGAAAGGGATACTTTCAGGGGTTTCGAAAGGGAATTGTTCAAAGGTTTAAACAAAGGTTCCAAATGTTTTCATCAATAATGTTTTGAGTAAAGAATATATCAAGGCAAAGAGATTTGAGTAAAGAAAATAGCATATTTTTCTTGTTTAAGTATGATTTAAAGGGATTAAATCAATTTGAAAGGTTTTCAGGGAAAATTTAAAGGGTGGCTAACCCTAAGTAAAATGACTCAGATATTTGAATAACAAATGGGATTGGTATAGGGTCATGCCCCATACATTAGCTATAGCTCCTAGCTAATTTAGTCCAAAAAAATTATAGCGTGTAGAGCTTAGTCACAGGTAAGACTTAAATGATGGTTACACACAGAAAGGAATATATGTGCAAGGAAGGAGGATAAGTTATTAGTGACCCGAAAAACCATTAGGATCAGGTGACCCTTGGAGAAATAAGTTAACGACAGACTTTCTAGAAGTTTTTCTAACAGGTGTTAGATTATTCGTTTATTTTTTCTCGTAGGCCCGAGTCAGCCAATGGTCAGTAGTTAGCCAAACAAAACTATATTTTTCAGACAGATGGTCCATTTGTTACTTGTTTTTAAGCATACATGATATTTGTTATTATTTATATAATTAATTTGATTAACTAATTTGGTTGCATGATTATGTTTTGCAAAAAGATAAGTTTTAAATGGATATTAGTGAGGGAAAACTCGTTCCGCTAAGAGACATGGTCTCACTTAATATCCGTAAACCGAGATGTAATAGAATTATTCGCACCAGGCTTTAGGTCTAACTTGAAGTTTATGTTTTTCCCTTTAACCTCTAGAGTGCTCAAAATTAATTTGAGTAGACTGAGAGTCAGGGTTTTACAGGTTTAGTAGTGAACGAATAAAATTTCCGAAGACATGGCGGAGGTTGATGTAAGCTATTTAGGAGTTCTTATGTTTCTATTTTCAGTTTTTGTCTATTTAGTATTCTAGTCATCCAAGGAGGAATCTTCATATGTCGCTCATGGCGTATCGTGTAATAATTATGTTTGACCTGAACCTGGGAAACGTTTAGGATTATGTAATGGAATATGAAACATGTTTTATGAAATGTAATCAGAAAAGTTGTTATTTTTAATTTGTGATTTTGTTTCATAATTATGCGCTTCTGATATTATGGATACCATTAATATTACCGTGTTTTGTCACAGGAAGTTAATACTATAGACGATTGCAGCATTTGTAGCATTTAGTTTTGGGCCTCAAGATAGGGGATGTTGCAGTAATCAAATAAATTGTTATAAAATAAAATTTTCAAAACAAGAAGAATTTCGTTCAAAATTAGATATTGTAATGTATCAAAAATGCTTTATCAAAAAAAATTTTAATTGACAATTATTTTAAATAGGGATTAACTGCACTTGTAGATAGTGGTGTAGATATGAATGTAATTCAAGAAGGAAAAATTCCAACTAGATACGTTCACATAATCACTAATCCATTGAGTCATCCTGGTTGAGAAAAAACAAGATATTAAGTTTAAACTACCACATGCTTATATATGTAAAAATAAAACTTATATTCCTATAAGTTTTTTACTAGTAAAAAATATCACCAAGTTTGTAACGACCCAGGATTTAATCGCTGTTTAAATTAATATTTAATTATATTATAAATAATCAATAAATGGATTTTTATTAACAAAAAAAACTATTTAAACAATAATTAATGGTGATAAAATCATTTTCAAATTTTTTTTACCTATACATATAGTCTGTAGAGTAATAGAAAATGCGACTGAGAACTATTTTTCGAAATATCGATTTTCATTAGGTAAAAGTTGTTCAAAATGTCATAACACTATGTTAAACACACATGCACACAATATAAACTAAGTTAACATGGTGTGTACATGTATATATATATGCATGTGCATGTTTCTCCTTAAACATATAAACATATAAATTAATATAAGATTTATGTCATAAATATAAATGTGTGTGTATAACATATATACAATTCTCTTTTTTAACTCAAGTACATAAGAGCATAGGGGTATGGCCGCACATGCATACGTATACCTTAATATAAATCACTTTATATTATTTAAATTAAATCCTCGGTCTATTAAACCCCTTTATCTTAATATTTTCATGTTTACAACCTCCTTATTCATTCCAAATTTCCTAAGAGCTTGAGCTAAAGTATCCATGGCTTCCTCTTTATAAAAAAATCACTTTCTTATGCAAAAATCTCTCCTTTAATTTACAAAACCACTTCTACATTTCCTACAACACTTCCTCTTCCAAAACTCAAGCAAACATCCACCCAATACAACACGGTCGAGCCTCAACTAATAATAGTCGTGCCCTACAAGGCCTAGGCCGAGCTCAAACATACTTGGCTAAGCCCAATTCAAATATACAAGCATCCAAAAATTTCAAATTTTGTAAAATTTTAAACTATTTTCAAGTTCTGACAAAAGTTCGCTTTGATTTAGAAATTTTTCAATGAGTAAATATAATATTTTTGGAAATGAAAACAACTTGTTTTAATGATTTATATGTTGTGAAATTATAGTGTTTGTCCTGTTGAAATATCGTGTTGTTTGGATGATGTACGATTGCAAGTTGGCTGTTTCGTATAGATTTGTGATTTGGATAATATGTTGATATGTATATGGATATGTATATGTAAGATTGTTTTATGATATGATGTTGTTATTGTTTGTGAAAATAAACCAAGTATGCTGTGAAATGGTTGTGAAACTAGTGCTTTAAAAAGTCGTAAAGGACTTGAGATCAGATTTGAGAACGAAAGTTATTTTCTAGCTTTGGATTTTTGAAATGTTTTTTTCAAGAATTTACCTTTTGTTTAAGTTTTCAAAAATTCTTACAATTTTGTTTTCAAACATGTGGTAGCTAGAGTTAAGTGAGATTTCCACTTAGAAATCAACTCTAGCAAATTGTGCTTATAGCGATAGTCGTTGTGGATGCAGGTCGGAAAATTTCACGATTTCAAGTGTTTTCTTTTGGATTGTTTTTGAAAAATCATTTTAAAACAATTAAGTCAAAAGTCCTAGTTTTTAATTATTTAATAATTCATTTAATTAATTTATTAACTAGCGTAATATTAATTAATTAATTAATTAATTAATTAGGTTAAGTAATTAGAGTTTAAGAAATTATTAACTAAGTTAATTATTTTTAACTAAGTAAGTTTTAAATAATGATTAATTAAGAAAAAAAGGTAATTAATTTTTATTTAATCAAGTTTATTTTAATTAATTATCTAACTAGAGTTGATTATTTAGTTAATTATTGTTTAATAAAAGGTTAATTATTCGATTAATTATGGTTTAATTTCTTAAATAAATTTTAATTAATTAAAGTATAATTAAGGTTTAATTATAAATAAAATTAGGATTTATTAATGATTTAATTTTGATTTAATTAAAGATTAATTAAAGTTTAATTTAGATTTAAACTTATGATTTAATCAAAGTTAATTTATTTTAAAGTTTTTTTTAAAAAAAGAACTCTATCCGTCATTTATTTTTAACCAATTCTCTTATTTAAGTGAATTGTTTTTAAAAACCAAGGATCACTTGTCTATGCTATTAAGTAACCAAATGAATTAAAGTAGTTGTAATAAAATGATGTGTCATTTTATTGAAAGTAAGTCGACATGTACTTACATTAAAATACCGCACTTTGGGAAACATGATGAATACGAGGGGTTTAATTTCGATAAGCAGGTCATGATAATCTATGCATATGGAACATATGTGCATATGTAAATCTTTACACCCTGATAGTGGGATAGTCCACTACAAATAACTTGACCTTTTAAAATTATCGAACGTTGGTTTGGAGAGACCAGAATCGGATATTAGTTGTACTCTAAAAACTAGTTCGAACAAACGTTAATGTTCAAATTGGAAATAGTAAAGGAAAGGTCCAAGATGAAGACTTTGAAGTGCAAGGGCTATTTGCTACTAACCATGAAGGTGATTCCAAAACGGGTGTAGTGGAAGTAATGTCTTCGGTTCATTCATCTCCTGGACGACTTGTATGGATGAGTGCTGACATTGTGTTAACATATGAAAGGAAATGTTAGCATTACAAGTGGAAATTCTGTAATAAAGGTAAACGTTGCCTCACGCATCATCAATCGGGAATGACGAGAATATGGGAGATTCAGCAAGGCAAAGTAGGTCGGTTCCATTAGGGTAAGTTATTCCGATCTAGAGTCCCATCTGCCAATTCATGTATGCTTCAATATGGTTACTAATCCCAACCAAGGTGATCTTATTCGATACTATCCAGCAACAGGTAGGCCAATATTCTATTAGCATGGGATCCAAGCGAGGTCCTCGGTGTTATTTTATCTAGGGACACACCGTGATGGGAGGTACTCCAGTAGCCCAATTATTCTATGGAATCCATTTCCCAATAAGTGCATTTGGTCTTAGTTGTATACATATTATGCTATAACTTAATTAATGTAACAATTTCGGCTATATGAATTATTTATTTGAAAACCCCTAGACGTTATGATAATAGCATTGGATTTATTTATAAAGTGTTTGGTTATCATAATGTAAAAATCCATCCATGTTTATGTGCGACGTGGTCTTATGAGATACCTTTGATTTCAAAATCTTTTATAAAAGTAAGAATTAAGTTGGTTGAGTTTACTCACACCAGACCCATGTCCAACCCCGTGTTTTATTTTCATTTCTTAAAACTCTTGGGTACTCAAATTTTTGTGGGTAGCTAAATGATCCAGGTTGATTACGGAAGCATTTTGAAGGAGTTGGAGCTGGTTGCTTCACCGTTAGCTAATTATTATCTTATTCAACTGTGTTTTATGTATGATCTATGTCTTTTGTATGGGTAAGTAGTCGTAACTGTCCAGTTGAAGTTGCAAATGTAATGGCTTTGATGTATTACTATTATCATGGAAGTGACAATGTAATATCATATGCTATCTATTATATGTTGTTCTGATTCATGGTGAGATTCTGTGATTGTGTAGCTTCTTCTTGTTTTTCTTTTCCTTCTACCCCTAATGGCTCGTCTTTCGGTGCAAGAATGGCGGTCGTTACATTGTGGTATCAGAGCCTAGGTTAAGCGAACACTTAGGCTTTGGGTTAGGGTCAACTTCGATAGTGCGTATTTGTATATTTTTATTCGTGTGTGTATATATTTATATATATGACAGATAGATCAGCCTGATAGGTTTGATTAGTATCCTTCTTTTAAGATATATCTCGTTGAAGTATTCAAATATTATCTTACTATGTCTAGGTGGTAAGACATGAGTAATAGATGTAGAACAGGTGGGGAAGCAGGTAGCGCTACAACTACAAATGGTCAAACCCCAAATCTTGGAGGAGTTCAGATTACCGAAGAGGGAGTCCCCGAGCAGCCAAGAGTGAATTTCGCAACCTTATGCAAGGATTACACTAATCTCGGTGGAAAAACATTTAAAGGGACCGACTTATCATGAAAGTGCAAGCCTAGTTACAATCAGCGAAAAGATCTCTAAAGGTCTTGGCTTATCCAATGAGCAAAAAAGATTCTTAGCAGCATGGCAACTTCAAGAGGGTGCAGCAGCCCGGTTACTGCAAATATTCCTAAATATGAGTTTTCATGGGCTCGATTTAAAGAAGTTTTTGAGGACCAATTCTTGCCAACCGCAAGAAGGACTCGGATGTACCAGAACTTAATGGATTTAAAGCAAGGGGATCTGTCTATACAAAGTAGGAGATGAAGTTCAACGAGGTATCTTGTTTTGGCCCGAAATTGATCAACACCCCAATAAAGAAGATTGAGATGTTTGTTTTGAGTATAAGGGAAAAATATCATGAAAAAATGACTGCTCATGTTAAAGGTACTTTTGTGGATCTAGTTGATATGGATCTGAGGTACAAGGCACTGGAAAAGAAGAAACCTACTCTAAAATCACCTAGTGGAAATACTGGTGGAAACAGCTACAACAAGAGGAAGTTCAATCCAAATTGGAAGAATTAGGTAAAAGCGAGACAGGGGAAGGTCAAGGAGGTAAGCCTAAGGATAGTGGTTGTTATGTTTGCAAGCAGAAAGGGCATATTGCCAGCTATTATCTAAATCATGATGTTCCAAAGCAGCAAGGTGGACCCATATATCTGATGGTCCAAAAGACTCTCTATTTTGATTGCCATCAGCCTGGGCATATAGTAAAGGACTGCCTACTCATGAAGAAGGTGCAGCAGTACAAGGTGTACGCCATTAAGAATGAACCGTCTACTTCAATGGATGTGAAGGGAAAAGGCATCCTTGAAGGTTCCTTACTGGTTAATGATACTTTTGTTCAAGCATTATTTGATACTTGTGCCTCTCATAGTTTTATCTCATGTGAATCAGTAGGTAAATTTCATCTTATCCCTAGTATTATAGAAAACCCTATGTGTGTGTCTAACCCATAGGTAGTGTAACTCATTTGAATATAATTTGTGAGAATGTGCCAATTTCCTATCTTTCTCATCACTTTTATTACGTCCCGTATGTCTTAGACTTTGAAGGGTTTGACATTATTCTTAGTATGGATTAGTTATCGAAATATGGAGCTATTTCAGATTGTATCAAAGAACCGTATCGTTTGAAACCAATTTGGGAAGGATTGCTAAAGTACCATGTAAGGAACCCGGTATTAACATGTGTAGTTTCTTGTATGCCCTAGAGGCATCCTAAGAAAATCTAGTGTCTATTGAAGTTTTCGAGAATTTTTTGGATGTATTCGAAGAAGTTAAAGGTTTACCCCCATACCGAGAGATAGAGTTTTGCATTGATTTGGTTCCTGATGCAAGGCCTATGGTTCAACCTAAGGGAAGGATGGCCTCGAGGGAGAGAGCGGAGCTGGTAAGTCAAACCCAGGACCTGCTAAGGAGAGGACTGATTAGTCCCAATCGTTCGAGTTGGGGATCTACTGTGGTGTTTGCGACTAAGTCTAATGGATCTTTAAGGTTATGCGTGGATTATAGGGAGTTGAATAAGCTTACCATTAGGAATAAGTATCCCTTGCCCCACATCGATGATCTTTTTGACCATCATGGAACTACGGTATTTTCTCAGATGGTCTAGCTACTAGATTCCATCTATTGAGGGTTGCTGAAGGTAGTATATCCTTAGCTGCATTTAAGGGCTCCGATTGTTTCTTTGAGTGGTTGGTTATGCCTTTCGGGCTAACCAATGCACCAGCATATTTTTAGATCTCATGAACCCTATTTTCCGAGATGTTTTTAATAAGCTTGTGTTAGTGTTCATCGATGACATCCTTATCTACTCCGTATCCATGGAGGATCATAAGCATCATTTGAAGGTGATGTTAGGGACATTGAGAAGACTTGTCTTGAGGGAAAAAATTTCTAAGTGCCATTTTTAAAATTGAAGGTAAGATTCTTAGGACATATTGTGATGGGAGATGGTATTTCAGTAGATCCTGTCAAGGTGGAAGCTGCTCAGGAATGGAAGAAACCACGGACTCCTATTGAGAGGTTTGTAGTTTCTTAGGTTTAGTTGGATACTATAGAAGGTTTGTTCATGAGTATTCCAAGATTTTATCACATTTGACAAAGCTGACTAATAAGGGGGAAATGTTTGTATGGACCCCTAAGTGTGAGGAGGCATTTTTGGTATTGAAGAACAGATTAACCAGTGCACCAATTTTGGCTGTTCTTGATGGAAATAGTGGATTCACGATTTACACAGATACTTGTGGAGTGGGACATGGTGTTGTTATTATTTAGCATGGTAGAGTGATTGCATATGTAAGCAGGCAGTTAAAGCCTCACGAGAAGAATTATGCTATGCATGACTTGGAGTTGCTAGATGTTGTCTTTGTGTTGAAAATGTAGAGAGACTACTTGTGTGGTAAGGATCCTTCTATTCCTATTAGTTTCTTTCTGATCTTTAGAGATTTTAGGAATAATATTTCTTTCTTTAATAAGATGAAAAATTCGACCTCTTCACGGATCATAAGTCGCTGAAGTATCTTTCTACTCAGAAGGATCTGAACCTGAGACAACAGAGGTAGTTAGAGTTTCTGGTGGCTTATGACTTGGATATTCTTTATACGCCAGGGAAAGCTAATATAGTGGCAGATGCCTTGAGAAGGAATGCTATTTTGACTCTTTTGGAGGTTACCCCGATTCTCCTAGAAAGAATAGTGAGCAAGTAAAGAGAGGATATATGCTTACTGGCGATCATCGGGAAGGTTGAGGAGGGGCAGTGTATAAGTTTCAAGATTGATAGCCGAGGAGTTTTGAGCATGAATGAACAGATCTATATATGGAATTTCAATGGTCTTAGGCAGGAAGTTTTGTTGAAATGCCATCATTCCTAGTTGAGTATCCATCCAGGTGTCTCAAAGATGCATAGGGATATGAAACGAATGTTTTTGGTGGAAGGGAATAAAGAGAGGTATCTCTATCTTCGTTATCAGGTGTTCATGCTGTCAACAAATCAAGAGTGATCATTAGAAGGTAGTCGGATTATTAAAACTTTTGAAAATGTCCAATTGGAAATGAGAAATGATATCATTGGATTTTATCGATGGTTTTCCCAAAACCAGAAAAGGAAATAAGGGAGAATGGGTCACCGTGGATTGGCTAACGAAGAGCTCATATTTTATTCCAGTGAAACCAATAAGGACCACTACTTCTTTGGCTGAAATTTTTATGAGAGAGATTGTCAGATTGCATGAAGTTCCTGTAAGTATTGTAAGTGATCGAGACCCTATATTTACTAGTTAATTTTGGGAAGCATTGCAAACAACCTTGGAACAAAGTTGAGCTTAAGCACAACATACCACTCCCAAACAGACGGACAAATGAAGCGGGTGAATCGGATTCTTGAGGATCTCTTGAGAGCGTCTATTTTGGATTTTGGTAGATCATGGGAGAATCATTTGCATTTAGTTGAGTTCTCCTATAACAATAGTTTGCAAGCAAGCATCTGAATGGCTCCATATGAACCCTTATATTTAAGGCCATGCAAGTCACTAGTATGTTGGGTTGAGACGAGAGATAGATTAATTCTTGGACCAGACATGATCCGAGAGGCTACAAAGAAAGTTGCAGTGATTAATAAAAGAATGAAGGAGGCCCAAGATTGCCAAAAGAGTTATGCAGATAGGAGGTGAAGGGATTTGGAAATTGAGGTTGGAGACCTGGTGTTCGTAAAGATTTCACCAATAAGAGAAGCTATTAGATTTGGGAAAGCTGGAATGTTAACTCCAAGATATTAATCAAAGCCGAAATTGTTAAATTGTTTAAATTCCATCATATAGCCCAATTGGGTAATACAATCAAAATGGTAAGTACGTAGTGGAGTTTGGATTTCCATACAAATGACCAGGTGAAGGGACTACCTTCCGAAGGGGTACACCTCAAGATGGATGTCCCGAGGCATAGAACATCTGCTCTCTACCAACACAAGACCGGCCCACCTCTATAGCTAGATGGTACCGAATATGTCATCCTCCAGTCGTTCCCGACCTTTACCGAGGGCCCTCTAGCATACAAACCACAATAATCAGATACACGACGTCATAGCGTGTAAAGATATATCTAGAAGAGGATGGTCATACCCTACTTGGAAGCGACCCACTTAGCCTTGCTGCATCTAACCTTGTTTTTTTCATTTCCGATTGATGAGGCTAGAGGTAATGATTACCTTACACGAATCACAATTATATCAATTTGAAAAACACATGGCCATTTTCGTCGACTACTAATTGCCTTCCACAAAAATACAACTCTTAAGCTCATACGTCTCAAGGAGGGTGTTAAGCTAAGAGAAGTTGCCTTCTCCGCCACCACTGATGTACATTTGCAAAAACCAATGTACGTAATATATAGAAATGCAATGTCAGAAAAACATCCATACATGTTATCCAGGAACAGGACAAACCAAAGGTACTTTCCTACCACATCCTGTCGGAAAATCCTTAGGATTAGTAGCGAATAGTCCTTGCATTGGATATTTCATAATGAAGAGACCACTACTACTGGATGTATATTGGGATTTTAACCCCAAACAATCAACATGCAGTCCCCCACTATGAAAATCCAAAATATCAATATCATCACAAGCAGCATGCACAATCGTCGCATATACATTGGTCCGAAGTGGTTTTTAGATAAACCGATCCAGGTCTCTTTAACCAACAACGCAAAAGCGTTCCTCAACCTCACACAAGAACTATGTCTCATAGACTTATCACGTCTCCTGCTTTCAACTTGCTATCCTTCAGGCCAAGAAGGAAGCTCGATAGATTGGAGTAATACTCCACGCTATACGAATCATCATCCTCAATACAACGATAATCAAGCATACACAAAAGGCTATGTACTAAGTGTACGACTAAATAGTTCCCACATCAAGTCGAGGAACTAAAAATTGGCCCAAGTTTGATAGTCAGTTATTTAACTACCAAAACAAACAAACAAATATTTAGCACCATATACAATCACTAGGCCCTTTTAATCAATCTTTTATTAAAACCATTTTCCAAATATTCACTTCATGTTATCTTTTAAAAAGATAACATTCCTAAAAACATTTAAACATTGGAAAACATTTCCATTTACATATTTAATAATAAGTAATTCAGAAATCAATTTATTTTCAACATTTAGAAAATATTATATATACTTAAATCAGAATTAAGTATGTATTCTATTCTGTAAGGAAAACATTCTCTTTAAACATATTTATTTGGGTCAAAACAAATGTTGTGTAAAACATGGTTACGACAGCCCAAAATCAATAGTATAGGAATTCTAAAATTAGATAGGTATATAAATCCCATATGCTATACAAATCATTTTCTTTCGAAAATCATTTACTATAACAACAGTGTTATAGTCCATCATTTCCTTACTTCTCAAAAACATCGATTTCAACAATAAATGTTGAAATCTATGGTTTCGATACTTAACATATTTTAAAACATCTTTAAACCATTTAACTCCATTTAAAATATCACTTTTAAAACATTTATTTAATATATTATTCACCGTCCAAAATCGTGAATACAAATCGTTTACCAAATTTAATATTTCTACACATTTATATTAAGGATAATCCACTGACCAAAATCGTGGATTTAATGCCTAATCAAATTTATTACTATTGCACTTTTATTAAAGGATTATCCGCGATGCAAAATCGTGGATATAATTCCTTTAATAAACTATAATAATTAACTTATCAAATTCAATTGATTTCGGATTATAAAACAATGTTTATAAGTTCCATATATATTTTATATAAACTTTAATTTATAAATCTCCTTTCTAAACCAATTCTATATATAACTCATTTTTCTCGTTTATATACAAAAAATCCAATTTATAAGTTAATTACTTGTAAATCATTTATTTACAAAATCATTCTTTTTATAACTTCACAAATTATAAATCTTATTACTTATAAGATTCATTTATAACTCATTTTTAGCACATATAAAAACTCATTTATAATTCTACTATTCTGATTTATACAAATTCAATTTTAACTTGTTCTACAAATTAATTAACTTCATATTTCAAAAACCACATCCTGGTTATATTCCATAAAAATCATAATTTTATTACATAAAAATTATAACTTTATTTAAAACAAACTCATTTCTTTAACCATTTAATATTAATAAAACATCTCTTTCCAAAATCACTTTAAAAATCCTGTTTAAATTAAAATCATCACTTTACATTTTTAAATCTCCAAAAATAGGCCCAATGCCGCAACAGCACTGAATACATCGATCACCGCATCTAAAACATCATATATCACATGATAACAAAATATATAGCAATATATGTAAATAAATCAATACCTGTGAGGAATCCAGTTGGATCCCTCCAAGTGTCACCTGCAACAAATATACATATTAGAATATGTGTACAATGTCCGCTTCAAGACAGATGCGCGTACAAAGGGTCATCCTCTAATACACGGAAACGTATAGGGTCATCTGCTCCAATAGGCAGGAATATATCCAAATACCAATCAATATATCATATATCATCCAAATAGTCATCAATCATCATAAATAATATTTATTCTCACTTATATAAAAATATTAGTGAGTCAGAAAGAGTGAGTTGGACTCACTTTGATTGTAGTCGTCGCAATAATGATTTATTCAGATTAAAATTAAACGAGCGTTTAATTTCAACCAAAATAAACACTAGCTCAAATAAATCCCAATCCATCTCCATAATGTAGTGGTCGTCAGTACAGACCCAAAGCAATTCGTTTCGTGTGAAACGGACCTGGTATGGAAAAGTTGCGCAGTTTTAAAATTTATATGAATTAATATATATATATAAATTTCAATTTACTTTTTTTTTCCACAAACCATCCTGGCCGTTCAATTTCTCTACCTTGGATCTAGGCCGCCCCTTCTTTCAACTTCCCCCTACGTACATCCTAGGTTAGTCACAAATGTAAGCAACCCATATAGCCGATCTACATCCCATTGTCACGACCCCCTCACTTGATTCGAACACGATCAGACACTTCCATTTTGAAGCCCTATGCGAGCACCTTCTTTGGCTATAAAATCAGAGAGCTCGACCTCCTCCATGCATAGATAAACGCGCCCAAACACGTGAATAACACGACCCCTAGCTCCTCGATTGTTGCGCCGTTTTAGATCGTAGCCGTTGGATTGAATGATCTAGTCGAGCTCTACAAATTTAGTTATAGTTTTAGCTATTACTCAATGGATTGGGAGAAAAAGAGGGAGAAAGCACACGAAATTCTGGCCATTAAATCAAAGCCGGCGACTAGGGTTCTAGAGAGATAGGGTTTGAGAAAAATAAAAATATTTTGGCCTTATATAGAAAATTTGATGCCACTATTCATCCGGAAAATTTTCAAACTCGAAACGAAGTATGCCGCCTGGCGTTTATAATGTTTTACCCCTATTCCGAACATAATGGAATATATATCGGGGTCCAATTCGATTGTGATGCAAACCAGAGAGACGAAGTCATAGGTCGGCTCCGACCTAACTTGTTTTTAAGACGAGCACGACCTAAGAAATCACAAGGTGAAGAGTTCCGACCTAACGAGCCTCGATCTATTGAGCTCCGACCTAAGGGGTTACAGGAGGAAGACACACGAGTTAGTAAAGAAAGATTGAGTCGTTTTCGACCTAACTGGAATCCAGGATGTGAAGGCCTAGGTCGGCTCCGATCTAAGGAACCATGTGGGGAAAAGATGCGAGTTAATGTAGAGGAGTTAAGTCGTTTCCGACCCAACGAAGAGGCAACACGAGTTAACGAAGTTTCGGTTTTTGGTCGTTCTGATGTTTTAGGTCGGCAACGACCTAAGGAAGAAGACTTAGGTCGGCCACGACCTAATGATAATGTTGAAGACTGCTCACGACCTATGGAAGGAATGTTAGGTGGTCTACGACCTAAAGAAACATGTGGAAAGAAGCTACGAGCTAACAGACCCTTAGGTCGTATGGAGGAAGCCGCGTTTTTAGGTCGCGTACGACCTAACTCCTTTAGGTCACGGAATGATTTCTGAAGCCGCTCCTTTAGGTCGCGAACGACCTAAATCATAAGCCGTTGATGTGCTAGGTCGCAGACAAGTGTGAGCCGTTGGTCTTTAGGTCGTTATGTGTGAAGCGCCTACTGTTTTGTAATCTGTTAGGTCGGCAACGACCTAGTAAAGTCGTAGGTCGTAGGAGGGTTGAGTTACCGTTGTTTTAGGTCGCTGGAAGGGTGCTGTGTGTTTGTTAAGTCGGCAACGACCTAATATAGGTCGTGTGATGGGTTGTTTGTAAGTGTGTGTTGTAATAAGTCGTGCGCGACCTAAGTGTTGTCCAATGTTGAGTTGTGTGTGTGTTGTAAACTCTATAAATAGCAGGGTTGAGTCATTTGTAAAGTTGTTGATATTTGAATAAAATTCTCTTTTGTTAGCTTTGTGCTTTCATACAAATTGGTAGTTGAGTGTGATCTCCTATCTCCTCTTTCGGTTAATCGAGTGCGCTCGATTCAACGATCGTAGAAGCCGATTCACGGTATCTAGTGCGCTAGATCAACGTGCGAAGAATCGTAGATCTTCTTTCTCGGCATCGTGCACGATCAACGAGACGAAGATAGCTAGAATCCGGTATCTTTGGATCAACGGATTTTGGCCTTGCAGTATTCTCAACTCACCGATTGCTACATTCCATCAATTGAAGTTTGTTTCGGTTTATCCGCTGCGTCAGTTTTGGTATCAGAGCCATACTTAGCCAATCATAGCTAAGTTGATTCTTGGAGCCAAGTATTTGGAGTTTATCGTGTTCATCTTGAAGTTGCAACGAGTTTGAAGATTCCGATCCATTCCATCTTGGATCTAGAGTGGAGATTTGTTTGAATTTGATTTGTGTTGAAGTACTTGAGCTTGAGCCGAGCTAACTTGTGTAGTGGTATAGGCCGAGTCAAGAGAAGTTTAAGGCCGAGCCTTGTGAAGTTGTGTGGAAGCTTGTGAAGCCGTGACTTGAAGATTTTGTTGTTCAATCATGCCGCCTAGAAGAGCCAACCGACATCAAAACGTTGAAGCTTTGTATCGAAGAGAAGAAGCCGATCAAATGGAGCAACGTATGCATGAGAAGATTGATGAAGGCATTGGTAGGTTGGAGAAGCTTATGATTGATATGAATCAAAGTAGAAGAAGAAATTCACCTGAATCCATCCGTGGGGGTAGTAGAGTGTCATCACATTCAGAACGGGAGAGGAGAGAAAGTCAAGAGCATAGGAGTGTTGACAATCGAAGTAGTAGGAATGTTGATGATCATGATAGACGGGATGTTGGTTGTAGGGGTGGGGTGGTAGAGATGTTGGAGGACGTGAAAGACAACGATATACATCAGACTTTGATGAGGAGTTTGACGGTGAGAGGGGAAGTATTCATTTCAGAGACCGAGATCAGGGACAACGTCAGTATCGGGTTATTGATGATGATCGACGTTGGGAATCGGGAATGAAGATGGAAATTCCGGAGTTTAAAGGAGGGATGGTAGCTGAAGAATTCTTGGATTGGTTATCTAATGTGGAAGAAATTTTTGACTTTAAGGAAGTTCCGGAGAATCGACGGGTGAAGTTAGTTGCTACTAGATTGAGGGGAAGAGCATTGGCATGGTGGCAGCAAACTAAACTTACCAGAGAACGGATGGGGAAGTCAAAGGTTGAGTCTTGGGATAAGATGAAGAAGATGATGAGAGCTACATTTTTACCATACAACTATCAATCACTTATGTACCAGAGATTGCAGAATCTACGGCAGGGGACAAAATCAGTAAATGACTATACAGATGAATTTTACCAACTCATTGCCAGGAATGATATAATGGAGACAGAAGAACAGCTGACTGCTAGGTTTGTTGGAGGGTTGAGAATGCAGATCCAGGATATGGTTAATATGTTCGATCCCAGATCTGTAGCGGAGGCACATCAAAAGGCGTTAGTTTGGGAAAAGCAAGGAAGGCGTGGAGGTGGTGTGTTTACTAATTCTAACAATCAAGCAAAGGGTGTCGGTGGAAGTTCTAATGTTACTAAAGCTGTTGCCAAACCAGTTGTGAAGGAGGGTGAGAAGGCGAAGGTTGGCAGTGGATTCAAATGTTACAACTGCCAGGAGATGGGTCATAAAAGCAATGAATGTCCGAAGCCGAAGAAGAGAACTATGATAGTTGAAGCTGAGGATGAGAAGGAAGAAGTTGAATGTTCTAATTCACCTTATGTTGAGGAGGAAGAAGAAGTGTCGGGAGACGAAGGTTGTAATCTGATGATGAGGAGGTCTTGTTTGACGCCAAAACAAGAGGAGGAAGATAGTTGGTTGAGGAATAACATATTTCAATCTACTTGCACTATTCTTGGGAAAGTTTGTAAATTTGTCATTGATGCTGGGAGTTGCGATAATATTATCTCTACAGAGGCAGTGAGGAAATTGGAGTTGAAAACCGAGAAGCATCCTAAACCATACAAGTTAGCTTGGTTAAGGAAGGGTGGTGAAGTGAAAGTTGGGAGAAGAGCTAGCGTGAAATTTTCTATTGGGAAGAAATACAAAGATGAAATCTGGTGCGATGTAGTGGACATGGATGTGTGTCATCTGTTGTTGGGCAGGCCATGGCAGTTTGATCGAGCAGTACAACACGATGGTCGGGCCAATAGCTATAGTTTCATGTTCGAAGGTACTAAAATCACTTTGGTTCCCAAGAAGCAACAACAGAAGGAGAGCAAGCTGGAGGAGATTGAGGAATTGAAAACTCTGTTGACTTTGAAGGAGTTTGTTAAGGAGGTTGAAGAGGAGCCTGAAGTATACTTGTTGATTGGATGTGAGAGCAGTGAAGAAGTTGAAATTGCCGAAGAAGCAAAGCCAGTTTTGAAAGAGTTTGAAGATGTATTTCCAGAAGAGTTGCCAAAGGAGTTACCGCCACTGAGAGACATTCAACATCAAATCGATCTTGTTCCGGGAGCAGTATTACCGCATAGACCACATTATCGAATGAGTCCGAAGGAACATGAAGAGTTGAGAAGGCAGGTGGAAGAGTTGCTTGAAGAGGGACGTGTGCAGGAGAGTCTGAGTCCATGTGCTGTGCCAGCTTTATTGGTACCCAAAAAGGACGGGACGTGGAGGATGTGCACTGACAGTCGAGCATTGAACAAGATTACCGTGAGATATAGATTTCCAATGCCGAGGTTGGATGACTTGCTGGATCAGTTGAGTGGGGCAACTATCTTTTCGAAGATTGATTTGAAGAGTGGTTACCACCAGATTCGGATTAGACCTGGAGACGAATGGAAGACAGCGTTCAAGACGAGAGAGGGGTTATATGAATGGTTGGTTATGCCATTTGGTTTATCAAATGCACCTAGTACATTCATGCGGGTGATGAATCAAATCTTTAGACCATTCATTGGGAAGTTCGTGGTAGTTTATTTCGATGATATTCTGATATATAGCAGGAGTATGGAGGAGCATGTTCTACATTTGAGGGAAGTGTTGATTATTCTTCGCGAGGAACAATTTTATGCTGCTACGAAGAAATGTGTGTTCATGGCAAGAAGTGTTTTATTTCTGGGGTATATTGTTTCGGAAGCAGGAATTCAAGTTGACCAGAATAAAGTGGAAGCAGTCAGGAATTGGCCACAGCCGAGGACGATTACAGAGGCGAGAAGTTTTCATGGGCTAGCATCATTCTACCGAAGATTCATTCCGCACTTCAGTAGCGTGATGGCTCCAGTTACTGATTGCATGAAGGGGAAACAGTTTATATGGTCAGAGGAAGCGGGGGTTGCTTTTGAGAAGATCAAGGAATTGTTGACGTCTGCACCAATTCTTGTTTTACCGAATTTTCAGTTATTGTTTGAATTGCATACTGATGCATCGAAGGTCGGTATTGGAGGAGTTCTGAGTCAGAATGGGAAGCCAGTTGCTTATTTCAGTGAAAAGTTATCAGGAGCAAAGATGAGATACAGTACATATGACGTTGAATTCTATGCTGTGGTACAAGCTGTTAAGCACTGGAGGCACTATCTATTTCAGAAAGAATTTGTTCTGTACACTGATCATGAGGCATTGAAGCATTTACAGGGGCAAGACAAGATTTCAGCGAGACATGCATCATGGATTGCTTATTTACAACAGTTTACTTTTGTCGTGAAACATAAGTCAAGGGTGACGAATCGTGTAGCAGATGCACTAAGCAGGAGGAGTCATTTATTAACGACATTGAAGGTTGAGGTGACAGGGTTTGAAATGTTGCCAGAGCTGATTGAAGAAGATCCTTACTTTGTGAAATGTGTAGAGAAAGTCAAGGAAGGAAATACCGATGAATTTGTGATGGTTGATGGATTCTTGTTCAAGGGGAATCAATTATGTATTCCAGATTGTAGTTTGAGATTGAAAATTATCAAGGAGTTACACGAGGAAGGGCATGTGGGCCGTGATCGTACTTTGCAATTGATTTCACAGTCTTACTTTTGGCCGTCGATGAGGAAAGAAGTGGGAAGGTTTGTGGAGCGATGTCATATTTGCCAAGTTTCGAAAGGAACCGCGACCAATGCTGGGTTGTATATGCCGTTGCCTGTACCGGCTAAACCATGGGTTGATATGAGTATGGACTTTGTATTGGGATTGCCGAGAACGCAGCGTGGTAATGATTCTATATATGTAGTGGTTGACAGATTTTCCAAAATGGCACATTTTATTGCTTGCAAGAAGACGGCGGATGCTGTTCGTGTTGCTCAGTTATTTTTCAAGGAGATCTATCGACTTCATGGATTGCCAGAGTCTATTGTGTCGGATAGAGATACTCGTTTTCTGAGTCACTTTTGGTTAAGTTTGTGGAAGATGGTGGGAACGAAGTTGAATTTTAGCAGTGCTTATCATCCACAAACAGACGGACAGACCGAAGTTGTTAACAGATCGTTGGGAAATTTGTTGCGATGTCTTGTGAAGGACAATCTGAAGAGTTGGTACATGAAGTTATGCCAAGCTGAGTTTGCACATAATCATGCAGTGAATCGTAGCACGGGATTCAGTCCATTTCAGATTGTATATTCAAATTTACCCAGGGGACCGTTGGACTTAGCGGTGGTACCACAACCGAAGGGGACGGTTAAACGAGCTGCTGATTTTGTTGAAGGATTGACGGAATGTCATAGAATCGTTCAAGAACGATTGGAAAAGTCAAATGAGAAGTATAAGCGGGCTGCTGATTTGAAACGACGGAGTGTTGAATTTAAGGAAGGTGATTTGGTTTATGCTGTATTGACGAAGGATCGTTTTCCGGTGGGTGCTTATAACAAGTTGAAAGCTAGAAAAATTGGTCCTGTGGAAGTTGTGAAACGGATTAATGAAAACGCTTATAAGTTGAAGCTGCCGGAGGATGTGTACACTTCTGACGTGTTCAATGTTAAACATCTTGTGCCATATTATGAAGATGAACAATCAGATGTAGGAAAATTTACAAATTCGAGGACGAATTTTTCTCAACCCGGGAAGGATGATGCAAACCAGAGAGACGAAGTCATAGGTCGGCTCCGACCTAACTTGTTTTTAAGACGAGCACGACCTAAGAAATCACAAGGTGAAGAGTTCCGACCTAACGAGCCTCGATCTAATGAGCTCCGACCTAAGGGGTTACAGGAGGAAGACACACGAGTTAGTAAAGAAAGATTGAGTCGTTTTCGACCTAACTGGAATCCAGGATGTGAAGGCCTAGGTCGGCTCCGATCTAAGGAACCATGTGGGGAAAAGATGCGAGTTAATGAAGAGGAGTTAAGTCGTTTCCGACCCAACGAAGAGGCAACACGAGTTACCGAAGTTTCGGTTTTTGGTCGTTCTGATGTTTTAGGTCGGCAACGACCTAAGGAAGAAGACTTAGGTCGGCCACGACCTAATGATAATGTTGAAGAATGCTCACGACCTATGGAAGGAATGTTAGGTGGTCTACGACCTAAAGAAACATGTGGAAAGAAGCTACGAGCTAACAGACCCTTAGGTCGTATGGAGGAAGCCGCGTTTTTAGGTCGCGTACGACCTATCTCCTTTAGGTCACGGAATGATTTCTGAAGCCGCTCCTTTAGGTCGCGAACGACCTAAATCATAAGCCGTTGATGTGCTAGGTCGCAGACAAGTGTGAGTCGTTGGTCTTTAGGTCGTTATGTGTGAAGCGCCTACTGTTTTGTAATCTGTTAGGTCGGCAACGACCTAGTAAAGTCGTAGGTCGTAGGAGGGTTGAGTTACCGTTGTTTTAGGTCGTTGGAAGGGTGCTGTGTGTCTGTTAAGTCGGCAACGACCTAATATAGGTCGTGTGATGGGTTGTTTGTAAGTGTGTGTTGTAATAAGTCGTGCGCGACCTAAGTGTTGTCCAATGTTGAGTTGTGTGTGTGTTGTAAACTCTATAAATAGCAGGGTTGAGTCATTTGTAAAGTTGTTGATATTTGAATAAAATTCTCTTTTGTTAGCTTTGTGCTTTCATACAAATTGGTAGTTGAGTGTGATCTCCTATCTCCTCTTTCGGTTAATCGAGTGCGCTCGATTCAACGATCGTAGAATCCGATTCACGGTATCTAGTGCGCTAGATCAACGTGCGAAGAATCGTAGATCTTCTTTCTCGGCATCGTGCACGATCAACGAGACGAAGATAGCTAGAATCCGGTATGTTTGGATCAACGGATTTTGGCCTTGCAGTATTCTCAACTCACCGATTGCTACATTCCATCAATTGAAGTTTGTTTCGATTTATCCGCTGTGTCAGATTGTATTTGAAAGATAGGTTTTCAAATCGACTATTTTTAATTTAAAATTTACTTAAACGAATTTCTATGCGTTTGTGCTTACCTCGGACAAACCGTAAATTCGATTGGCATGAAATTTGAAATCCTATAATAATATAACATTATGGATCCAATGAAACTAGTTTCATCCAAATCCAAGACTGTGTGAAAAATGACTATTTTTACTCGTCAATTAAATATTAAAATACTCAATTTCTACAAATTAACTTTTAAATCAAGTTTAAAAAGTTCTGTAACATCATTCTATTCAAATATAATTTTATTCAACTTTATAAATTATTTTCAATCACGTAAAATCCAATATTCAATTATATCTGCAATTTCAAGTATTAAATTGGCAATTTAATTATCCAGTTAAATCCTCATATTTCAAATAAGATATACTCAGCTAATAAAATTAACTTTTGAATATTTAAAATCAATTAAATATACGAATTTCAAATGATTGAAATTCTGGGTCGTTACATTCTCCCCTACTTAAAAGAATTTCGTCCCCGAAATTACCAAGTAAAAAAGTGTCACAAATCCATTAACTTTTCAAAACAATTCGTTCAAATTAGATATCAAATTCATTTAAGCTTTTAACTTTTTCCAAAATTCAATAGTTAAACTTCTTATAAAACTTTTCTAAGTTTTCAAATCCATATATAGTTATCTTTTCAAAAGTTCAAATATCGTTTAACTTTCAACTCAAAAACCAAAACTTTAGTTATCAAAAATTTTCCAGTTTGTCCAAAAAATTTCTAACGCCTTAAATTTTCAAAAAAATTACTATAGTCTCCTTTGCGCGATTTGATCATAGTAGGATCACAACATATATATATATATATATATATATATATATATATCACAAATATACATCTCATCTTTGAGGATGAGGCATCCCGTAGGGAAAATAATGTAAAAGTACGATATGTAATCCAAGAACGTATCTTATATATTATTAGCGAGCATATACGGCTAAAATAGCATGAAAGCGAGCTCCAAATGTGAAGCAAGCGCCATACACACCTACTAAATACTCATCGAACAATGAGAAACATGTATATATGAAAAAAAATATCAATATACAACAACTATATATGCCAATATAAGAAATGCTATCAAAAGCAACAAATCCAACCATCAAACAACTATC
The DNA here is from genome assembly GCA_030765085.1 of Allium cepa. Classification (NCBI taxonomy): domain Eukaryota; kingdom Viridiplantae; phylum Streptophyta; class Magnoliopsida; order Asparagales; family Amaryllidaceae; genus Allium; species Allium cepa. The sequence goes on along the minus strand of CM060938.1, from coordinate 22,737,145 downwards.
GTCCAACAAACCATATCTATCCAGTAAATCCATAACCAAATCAATGTACATTTCTTACTAATATTCATTAAATTGATTTTCAATTTAATCACATTTGATTCATTAACATTGGACTTTACTAATCATCCTTTTATTTCATATTCAATTAGTTTACATTCATTAATTTACATTCAAGTTGGTTCACTTCCAAATCAAATTCAAATTCAATTCTTTTTAGATTTACTTACTTCCAATTTGAATCCAACTATTTATAGCTTTCAATTTCATCAATTAAATTTCACATGGATTTCTATACAATCAACTAACATCCATTTAACAACCAATGTATATCCAACATCACCAAATTTACTTAATTTACTTTGCTTACATTCTATTGATTAACATTTAATTTGGTTTAACACTTTTAATTTCAATTGGTTTAATATCTAATTGACTTTTATTCAGTTATTCAATTTCTAATTTCATTAGCTTTTAGTGAATTAACACTTGCATCCACTATTCCATTAGTTAAATTCAATTCATTAATTAGTTCCATTGTTAATTCATTCTTACAACTAAAGTTGAATTTTATTTATATAACTCAAGTTCATATTCATTTAATTCACTTTATTAATTCATTTAGATATCAAAATCAACTTCAACCAATATTGCTTAAGTCATATTTCCTTTCATTCTCACTTGCATTTACTTTCACTATACAACTTAAGTTCACTACTAATTTAATTCAAATCCTACTTTATTTGACTTTTACTTAAGTCAAATTTCATTTCACTATTCAAATTCATATTTTGTTTTACTTAACAAAATTGTTTAACCATTTTAACAGCTGGTTTTACTTACATTTTCCCATTTTCTAAGTTATACAACTTATTTATTTAAACTTCCAAATTCGTATTATATACTCACTTGTCTCTTAAGTTAAATTTTCATTTCAATAATTTATCTAATTTGGTACAAATCTAATTCAATTTATTTAACTTCCTTTAGTTAAATTTCAAATCATATATTTCTTATACTAATTCGAATTTATTTCAATTTTACCAGAGCTAAAAATTTATTTCATAATATAAATCCAAAACTCATTCTACTTATTTCTATCAATTATAACTTGGATTTTAAATTCAAATTTGTTTATCAAAACAGAACTTAAGTTTCCAATTTATTATTGGTAGCAAATCCATCACATAGAAACTCGAAAATGATACTGATGATGCTGCAGTCATCACCTATATTATTTCCCTGCAGCAGTAGTGAATTCAGTGCTTTATATTCATTCAAAATCCTTTTATTTATAAATCACGTTTATAAATATTTTTACTTATATAATTTCACTATTACACTTTACTTATATAAGATCATTCCCACTTAATTTATCTCACTTAGATTTATAACAATATAACATCTTTAACTTTGAAAAACAACTTCTAAAATCAACAGGATTCAAATTTTCAACTTCTTAGTTTAAATTCATTTTTTATTTATAACTTATACTTATAAATATATTCATACAGTTTCACTTCTTATATATAAGATTATTTCACAATTGTAAGTCATATTAATTATAATTCCATACTTTATAATTCATTTGCTTATATAATTTCATTCTTTTACAATTGTTGTTTTTATTTAGATTATTCAAACACTTTTATTAACTTATATATATACATTTTCAAACAACCAAACAATCAATTTATATACACTTATAATAATTGAAAATTATTTCCTTTATATATAAAATATAATAGAGGTAAAATGATTTCATATACCAAATTCAAAATGATACTATGTCGACTTGCCTCGTTTAAGTGTTTGGAAATCCCTATCGATAACATGGCATCCCACATACCGACCAGAATTCACAAACTGCTCAATGGATAAGCAAACACGATGTAAAATATTTTATATCAACTAACAAATATGCGCTCATATATATAATACACTCAAACTCAATCAAGAGTGCTACTGTCCCTATCTCTACTGAGTACACATCAAAGCTTAGGAATATACAAAATCTAAGCTCTGATACCAATTGTAACGAACGGGAAACTCCTGCACCCTCCCCAGTATGCTTTTCAACCATCCCGCTACCCTTTTTCTTTTCAACATGGGGGTACTCCTGCTTTTCAACATGGAGGTGAGCACAAGTGATACCTTAGATCTGCTTTTACGGCAAGCCTCTCGACTATCAACCAACCCTTTCACACAAGGGACATGTATGAGTAAGAGTATAAGCTTCATCACTATTCACAAAGCGAGAACCCCCCATCACGATGAACATAATTAAGCAAAACCGATGTACGTAATCTATAGAAATGCAATGTCAGAAAAATATTCATACAAGTTTTCCAAGAACAGGACAAACCGAAGGTTCTTTCTTACCGCATCCTGTCAGCAAATCCCTTAGATTAGTAGCAATTGGATATTTCATAATGAAGAGACCACTGCTACTGGATGTATAGTAGGATTTTAACACCAAATGATCAACAAGCAGTCCCCCACTATGAAAATCCGAAATATCAATATCATCACAAGCAACCTGCACAATCGTTGCATATACATTGGTCCGAAGTGGTTTTCAAAAAAACCGATCCTAGTCTCTTTGCACCAACAATGGAAAAGCGTTTCTCAACCTCAAACAGAAATTAAGTCTTATAGACTTATCACGTCTTCAACTTTTAACTTGCTATCCTTTGGGAAAAGAAGGAAGCTCGTTAGATTGGAGTAATACTCCACGCTATACGAATCATCATCCTCAACATAACGATAATCAAGCCTAACAGAAGGCTACATACTAAGTGTATGACTAAATAGTTCCCACATCAAGTCGAGGAACTAAAAATTGACCAAGTTTGATAGTCGGTTATTTAACTACCAAAACAAACAAACAAATATTTAGCACTATATACAATCACTAGGCCCTTTTAATTAATCTTTTATTAATTAAACCATTTGCCAAATATTCACTTCATATTATCTTTTAAAGAGATATCATTCCCAAAACCATTTCAACATTGGAAAACATTTCCACATACTTATTTAATAATAAGTAATTCACAAATCAATTTATTTTCAACATTTTGAAAATATTACATATACTTAAATCATAATTAAGTAAATATTCTATTCTGTAAGGAAAACATTCTCTTTAAACATATTTATTTAGGTCAAAACGAATGTTACGTAAAACATCACTACGACAACCCAAAATCAACAGTATAACGATTCGAAAATTAGATAGATATATAAATCCCATATGCTATACAAAACATTTACTTTCGGAAATCATTTACTATAACAACAGTGATATAGTCCATAATTTCCTTACTTCTCGAAAACGTCCATTTCAACAATAAATGTTGAAATCTATGGTTTCGATACTTAACGCATTTTAAAACATCTTTAAACCATTTAACTCTATTTAAAATATCACTTTTTAAAATATTTATTTAATATATTATTCACTGTCCGAAATCGTGAATACAAATCGTTTACCAAATTTAATATTTCTACACATTTATATTAAGGATGATCTGCTGACCAAAGCCGTGGATTAATGCCTAATCAGATTTATTACTATTGCACTTTTATTAAAGGATTATCAACTGTCTAAAATCATGGATATAATTCCTTTAATAAGCTATAATAGTTAACTTTGCAAATTCAATTGATTTTGGATTTATAAAAAAATGTTTATAAATTCCATATATATTTAATAAAAACTTCAATTTATAAATCTCCTTTATTAACCAATTCTATATATAACTCATTTATCTTGTTTATATACAAAAAATCTAATTTATAAGTTAATTACTTATAGATCATTTATTTACAAAATCATTGTTTTTATAACTTCACAAATTATAAATATTATTACTTATGAGATTCATTTATAACTCATTTTTAACACTTATAAAAACTCATTTATAATTCCATTATTCCAATCTATAAAAATTCAATTATAACTTGTTTCACGAATTAATTAACTTCATATTTAAAAAACCACATCCTAGTTATTTTCCACAAAAATCATAATTTTATAACATAAAAATTATAACTTTTATTTATTTAAAATAAATTCATTTCCTTAACCATTTAAAATTAATAAAACAACTATTTCCAAAATCACTTTAAAAATCTTTTTTAAATTGAAATCATCGCTCTACATTTTTAAATCTCCAAAAGTAGGACCAATGCTGCAACAGCACTGAATACATCAACCACGACATCCGAAACATCGTACATCACATGATAATAGAATATATAACAATATGTGTAAATAAATCAATACCGGTGAGGAATCCAGTTGGATCCCTCCAACCTGTCACCTGCAACAAATATACATATTAAAATATGTGTACAATGTCCTTTTCATGGCAGACACGCGTACAAAGGGTCGTCCGGTCATATACGGGAACGTAGATCGTCATCTGCTCCAATAGGCAGGAATGTATCCAAATACCAATCAACGTATCATATATCATCCAAACAGTCATCAATCATCATAAATAATATTTATTCTCACTTATATAAAAATATCAGTGAGTCGAAAAGAGTGAGTTGGACACACTTTGATTGTAGTCGTCACGATAGCGGTTTATTCCGATTAAAATTGAACGAGCGTCTAATTTCAACCAAAATTTTCACTTGCTCAAATTACCAATCTTGCTCCATAATGTAGTGCTCATCAATACGGACCCAATGCAATTCATTTCATGCGAAACGGACCTCTATGGAAAAGTTACGCAGTTTTAAAGTTTATACGAATTAATATATATATATATATATATATATATATAATTCAATTTTATTTTTATTTTTTTCAAACCATCTTGGCCGTTCAATTCTCTACCTCAGATTTGGGCTGCCCCTTGTTTCACCTTCCTCCTACTTACATCCTAGGTTAGTCACGAATGGAGGCAACCCATATAGCCGATCTATGTCCCATTGTCATGACCTCCTCACTTGATTTGAACACGATCAGACGCTGCCATTTTGAAGCCCTATGCGATCATGTCCTTCGGCTACAACATCAGAGAACTCGGCCTCCTTCATGCACAAATTAACGCGCCCAAACAGAAGAATAACGTGGGCCCCTAGCTCCTTGATCGTTGTGTCATTTTTGATCATAGCCGTTGGATTGAATGATCTCGTCGAGCTCTACAAATTGTTAGTTGGAAGTTTTAGCTATTAGTCGACGGCTTGGGAGAAAAAGAGGGAGAAAGCACACGAAATTCTGGCCATTAGATCAAAGCCGGCGGCTCGGGTTCTAGAGAGATAGGTTTGTGAAAAATGAAAATATTTTGGCCTTATATAGAAAATTGGACGACACTATTCATCCGGAAATTTTTGAAACTTAAAACGAAGTGTGCTGCTTGGCATTTATAATGTTTTACCCCTATTCTGTACTCAATGAATATATGTCGAGATCCAATCGATCATATTTGGAAGATAGATTTTCGAATCGACTATTTAAAATTTACTTAACAAATTTCTACGCGTTTTAGCTTGCCCCGGTAAACCGTAAATCCGATTGACATGAAATTTAAAATCCTACAATTATATAACATTACAGATCCAATGAAACTAGTTTCGTCAAAATCCAAGACTGTATGAAAAATTGCTATTTTTACTCGTCAATTAAATATTAAAATATTCAATTTCTACAAATTAACTTTTAAATAAATTTTAAAAAGTTCTATAACATCATTCTAATTCAAATATAACTTAATTCAACTTTATAAATTATTTTCATTCACGTTAAATCCTATTTTTAATTATTTCTGCAATTTCAAATATTAAATTGACAATTTAATTATCCAGTTAAATCCTTATATTTCAAATAAAATTTACTCAACTAATAAAATTAAATTTTTAATATTTAAAATCAATTAAATATATGAATTTCAAATGACTAAATTTCTGGGTCGGTACAATTTGCCTATATATATAGCTTATAGAGAAATAGAAAATGTGGTCGGGAATTATTTTTCCAAAATATCGATATTTCATTAGTTAAAAGTTATTAATATCATTATACTATGTTAAACACACGTGCACATAATATAAACTAAGTTAATATGTGTTGTACATGTGTGTGTGTATATATATGCATGTGCATGTTTCCCCTTAAACATATAAACATATAAATTAATATAAGATTTTATATCATAAATATATAAGTGTGTGTGTGCATAACATATATAAAATTCTCATTTTCAACTCAAGTACGCAAGAGCATGACATAAATAGTGCAAGATAGGAGGGGTATAGTGGACGGTGTTGAAGGAGGGAAGGGTATGGCCACACATGCATACGTAAACTTTAATATAAATCACTTTATATTATTTCAATTAAATCCTATGCCTATATATACCCCTTTATCTTCATATTTTCATGTTTACAACCTCCTTATTCATTCCAAATTTCCTAAGAGCTTGAGCTAAAGCATCAACGGCTTCCTCTTCACTAAAAAAAATTACTTTCTTATGCAAAAATCCCTCCTTTAATTCACAAAACCACTTCGACGTCTCCTATAACATATTCTCTTCCAAAACCCAAGCAAACATCCACCCAAGACCACATGGTCGATCCCAAAATAATCATGGTCATGCATTACAAGGCCTCGGCCGAGCCAAATTCAAGTGTCCAAGCATCCAAAGTTTCAAATTTTGCTAAATTCTAAAGTGTTTTCAAGTTCCGGCAAAAGTTTGCTTTGATATAGAAAATTTTCAGTGAGTAAAACTAATATTTTTGAAAAATAAAACAATTTTTTTTATGATTTATATGTTGTGAAGTTATAGTGTTTTTCGTGTTGAAATATCTTATTGTTTGGATGATATATGATTGCAAGCTGGTTGTTTGGAATAGATTTGTGAATTGGATAATATGTTGATATGTTTGGATATGTATATGGAATGGATATGTGAGATTGGTTAACGATATGGTGGTGGCATTATTTATGAAAAAAAACCAAGTATATTGTGCATTGGTTGTGAAACTAGTGCCTTAAGAAGTTATAAAGGACTTGAGATTCGATTTGAAAATGAAAGCTATTTTCTAGCTTTGGATTTATGAAAATGTTTTTTTTCTTTCAGGTTTTTAACATTTTTTTAAGTTTTCAAAACTCTTACAATTTTGTTTTCAAACATGTAGTAGCTTATGTTAAGTGATATTTCCACCTAAAAATCAATTCTAGCGAACTGCGCTTATTGCGATAGTCGCTGTGGTTGCAGTTTGGAAAATTTGGTGATTTCAAGTTTTAAAGTGTTTTCTTTTGGTTGTTTTGAAAACTCATTTCAAAATAATTAAGTCAAAATTTTAAATTTTTAGTTATTTAAAAATTTATTAATTAGGGTAATTATTATTTAATTAATTATGTAATTAGGTTAAGTAATCAAAGTTTAATAAATTATTAACTAATTTAATTATTTTTAACTAAGTAAGCTTTAAATAATGATTACTTCAAAAAAAGAAAATTAATTTTTATTTAATATAGTTTATTTTAATTATTTATTTAATTAGATTTTATTATTTAGTTAAATATTGTTTAATAAAAGGTTAATTATCCACTTAATTATGGTTTAATTTCTAAAGTAAATGATAATTAATTAAAGTATAATTAAGGTTTAATTATAAATAGATTAGGATTTATTAATGATTTAGTTAAAGATTAATCAAATTTGATTTAAACTTATGATTTAATTAAAATTTATTTATTTTAAAGTTTTTTATTTTAGAAAAACTCTGTTAGTTATTTATTTTTAATCAATTCTCTTATTTAAGTGATTTTTAAAAAAATCAAGGATCTCTTGTCCATGCTATTAAGTAGTCGAATGAACTGAAGTGGTTGTAATAAAATGATAATGCGTTTTATTGAAAGTAAGCCGATTTGCACTTATCATACTTCGGGAAATGTGATAAATACGAGGGGTTAATTTCGATAAGCAGGTCATGGTAATCTAAGCATATGGAACGTATATCCATAGGTAAATCTTTACACCTTGATATTGGGATAGTCGGCTATAAATAACTTGACCTTTTAAAATTTTCGAACATTGATTTGGCAATACCAAAATCGGATATTAATTATTATCAGAAAACCACTTCGAACCAATGCAAATGTTCGAATTGGAAATAGTAAAGGAAAGGTCCAAGATGAAGACTTTGAAGTGCAAGGCTATTTTCTACTAACCTTAGGGTGATTCCAAAATAAATGTACTTGAAGTAGTGCCTTCGATTCGTTCCTCTCCTAGACGACTTATATGGATGAGAGCTGACATTGTGTCAACATATGGAAGGAAATGTTAGCATTCCAAGTGGTAATTCTATAATAAAGGTAAATGTAGCCTTAAGCCTCATCAACAGGAATGACTAAAACAGGGAAGATTCAGCAAGGCAAAGTGGGTCGGTCCCATTAGGGAAAGGTAAAAATCCGTCTGTTATCATAAGGTAATATCATTAGGGTATGATAATATCATTGGATTTCTTTATAAAGTGTTTGGTTATAATAAGGCAAAAACCCATCCGTGTTTATGTGCGACATGGTCTTATGAGATACCTTTGATTTCAAAATCTTTTATAAAAGTAAGAATTAAGTAGTTTGAGTTTACTCACACCAGACCCATGTCTGACCCAGAGTTTTATTTTTTATTCCTAAAACTTTTGGATACTCAAATTTTTATGAGTGTCCACGTGATCTGGATTGCTTACGGAAGCATTTTGAAGGAGTTGGAGCGGATAGATTCACTGTTAGCTAATTATTATCTTATTTCGCTATGTTTTATGTATGACCTATGTATTTTGTATGGGCAAGTAGTTGTAACTGCCTGTTTGAAGTTGTAAATGTAATGAATCTGATGTATTACTATTATTATGGAAGTGACAATGTAATATTCTATGTTATCGATTATATGTTGTTATAATTCATAGTGAGATTCGATGATTATGTCGCTTCTTCTTATCTTTCGTTTTCTTCTATCCCTAATGGCTCATCTTTCAGTGCAAGAAAGGCGACCGTTACAAATTGATACTTGGAACACCATTTACAGATAAAATTTACCCTATAGCAAATATTGATAAAAATGGAACTACAAGTATTTATGAAAATAAACCTATTACTTTTCAATTTATAACTAAACCTTCTACAAAGGTTTTACATGAAATAAAAGATCTTTTAATACAAAATATTTTTCACCAAATTTCTTAATAGAAGAAATAAATTCTCTTAGCATAGAGGAAAAACTCAAAAATCCTAAATTACAAGAGAAAATTAAAATGATTTGCAACAAATTTTCTATGGAAATTTGCAGTGATCATCCAAATGCTTTTCGGAATGGAAAGAAACACATTGTTAGTCTTCCATACAAAGAAGATTTTGATGAAAATAAAATTACTACTGAAGTAAGAACATGTCAAATGAGTTTTGAATATTTAGAATTATGTAAAAAAAAAAAAAAAAAAAACATCGTTACTAGAAGGTTTAATAAAACCATCCCAGTCATAGTGGTCATGCACCACATTCTATATAAATAAACATAATGAACAAGAAAGAGGTGTTTCTAAATTAGTAATAAATTACAAACCCCTAAATAAATAAAGTTCTAAAATGGATTAGTCATCCAATTCCTAATAAAAAAGGCTTACTTGATAGATTATATGATTCTATCGTATTTTCTAAATTTGAATTAAAATCTAGTTATTGGCAGATCCAAATTTCGAAATCTGGCCAATATAAAATAGCTTTTAATGTTTCAATTAGACATCATCAATGGACAATAATGTCTTTTGGATTAAAAATGCTTTTTCATAAATTCAGAAAATAATGAATGACATTTTTATTCCACATAGGGAACTTATATCGATGGTATTCTAGAATTTCTAAGGATATTGAAATGCATTTTAAACACTTAGATATTTTTAGAATAATCTTTATTCAAAATGGTTTAGTAATATCAAGAACAAAGATGTCATTATTTCATACAAATGTAAGATTTTAGGTCATGATATTGAAAAAGGAAAAACAATTACTATAAATAGAAATATTGAATTTGCTTTAAAATTTCCAGATATGTTAACTGATAAAACACAATCACAAAGATTTTTAGGCATTTTAAATTTTATATCTTCTTATTATGTCAACCCAGCTACAGATGCTGTTATCTTATATGATAAATTAAAAAAGAATCTAGGTCCATGGACAGAACAACATACTAAAGCCGTTAAAATAACAAAAGAAAAGGTAAAATTTCTGCCTTATTTGATGCTTTCAAATCTAAATTTATAAAAAAATAATCGAAACAGATGCCTTAGATATAGGATTTGGCAAAAAATTGAAGTAAATTTATCCAAAACTAAAACAAAAATGTGGTGTTGGATTTCATTCAGGTAAATGAACTAATAGTCAAATAAATTATGCAACTATAGCCAAGGAAGTTCTTGTAATAGTTAAATGTGTTTTAGAATTTCAAGATGATTTATATAATTAAGAATTTATCATAAAAGTGATTGAAGATCTGCCAAATATATGTTTAATAAAGATTTTAAACATGATGTTTCCAAGCAAATGTTTGCCAAATGGCAAGCTATCTAGCGCCTTTGGACTTTGAAATCCTTTATAAAGAAGATGATAAAATAGTCTTCCTGATTTTTTAACATGTGAATCACAGGACTTTGAACCCCAGTGGAAGGAGTATTTTTCCTTACAAAGGGAAGGGCAGAGGAAGTATCCTGGCCCAGTATGGCAGCACGAAGCTGATAGATGAAAATCTAACCAGTTCAGGAAGTAATAGTTCTAATGATCCTTTATATAAGGAATTTCTATAATTCAAGAAAAGATAAGGGGATAATATCCAAATAGCTAATAGCCAAACATCATCATCTTCATATGCTAGCATAACCGGCAATGAAGAAAATATAACTACGTACGCACAAAGTCTTCATAAGGAAGTTATAGTTCTTTTAGAATTTGATGAACTGAAAACGGAAAATGATCCCTGGAGCTTAGTGCAAAGTATTTTGATACGGCGTCATTTTTTGTTACGGCTTATAAGCAAAAAGGATATTATAAGGCAATAATAAAAGCCTCTAAAACGTGTGAAATAACATATTTCAATGCAGGAGATACAAATGTTTATAGCTTCTGCAAAATAATCATCAGAAGGCTAATATTGCTAGGAGAATAGGAGTTTTCCACCCTTAAAAGAAAAAAAATGTTTTTTCCTAACAAAAGGAGTACTATCAGGTATAATTATTGGGATTATATTGACGTACTAAATAAAGTGCTCCTTATGAAACCAATAAAAGAAAACATTCATGGTTTATTAAAGTATGCGAGAAAGTTTATAAATGCCCAATACCAAATTAGTTTACAGAATGGTGGACAAATTATGGACCACCAATGGATATTCTGCCTACAAAAATTAAAATAATTATATTCTGAATTAGTTGTTATTTCACCCAAAATAAATGATCTTGATCAATATCTACTGGTATTAGGATCTGATCCAATATATTTTTTCGTTGAATTTTCCATTCCTTGGATTTGGAAATGAAAACCAAAATTAGGTTATATCGAAAAAGAAATTCCTTGTTTATATAGATGTTTTATTACTAAATTCTGGGACAAATTAAAAAAAATTGATAACAGCATAGGTCAAATATTTAGTGCTGAAATGATAATAGAAATAAGCAACAAAATCAAAGTCTATCAGAAGCAGAAGAATACGAATTTCAGCATACTGTAAGATAACTAAAGATGCAAAAAGGTGTAGTCACCAAAGAAGATATCCTTTATGCCTACGTTAAAGAAATAAAGGAATATTTAATGAGGAATCTTGGAAAAGACAATGCAAAATCAGATATGTCAATAACATCTTCAAAAGCAAAGGACATAGCCGAAGATGATCAATATTTAGATCTCAATAATGAGGATTTTGTAGAAATATTTGATAAGATTGAAAGGAAGGCCAATAATTTGGGACAAGATAAAGGGAAAATGGCGTTGGACTTAACAGGTAATATTCTTGTCAGCTATCACAAGAAGATGCATTACTTTAGTAAAGTAAATGCACTAGTTTAAAAAAGAAGAAAATATTTTTTATAAGAGTTAACAGATGGCCTAATCTATGTTTACTTTGATAAAGTTATCAAATAATTATCGAATTTGAAGACTTTGGAATCCGAAAAAAATAAAATTGAATTCCAGATTCAAGTCCATCCCGTGCTATAAATAGAGAGGCCCTCCACTTGAAGAAGGTAGACTTCAATCCATCCATGCTCTTCTCAATCTTAAGCTTCCGTCAATAAAATAAGAAAGTGCACGATAAATTGTGTTGTAAAATAAGGAAGAAGACCACTACTTCTACTAGTGCTCTTGATATCCAAAGACTGCTTCTGATATATTTTCCTGTATAGCCTGAATGGAAGGCTAAATTAACCATGTGTTGAATTATTTCTATTCTATGTGTATGGATTCATGTGTTTATATTTTTATGGAATACGTATTAAGTTGAAAATACCATTCATGGGTTAAGAACTGCATCAGGTGACAGTAAGTTCTGGCTAACATCTAAGTAGCGTATGAAAGTCCGTATGCTGTATAGCTAACACTATGGATCATGTAATATGGAAAGTATTATAATCTGTAGAAACAGATAATTAAAGTAAAGTAAATAGGAATAAGCACACCAGGAGTTTTTATACTAGTTCGAACTTCCCATTTTACGTCCAGTCCCAGACTTCCCCCTGGAATTTCACTCAATAACCCCTCACTTAACCCTGAGGAATAGGATACAACACTTTAGCAGCCGAATGGGATTTTTCTACCTCAGCAGCTGAAGAGAACTTTTCCGCCTAATACAAACTAACAGGACTTCTACAATTTTGATAAAGTTGTTAAAGCTTTGTGTTCTTGATAGCACTGATTTGTCTTTGATAGCACAACCTTCCTATAATCTCCTCAAGTATATATTTTATGTGAAGATTAGAAAGGAAGATATTGCTTTGAATCGAAGTATATAATAATTAACTTTGAGATTCCAACAATATATCTTTGATTAGAAAGCTTTTAGAATGAAGAAATATAGTCAAGAAATAAAGATCATAAAATAGAATAGATTAAAGTAAATTGGATGATTAAAAATCATTGATTTAGATCTATATATATAGTATATAAGGTTGTTACTATTCACGAAGAGTTTCAATCAAGAGTTGCATTTGTACCTCTTCAAATTGGATCCTTACTCTTCGCAAAGAGAAGCAACCCTTCAGGAAATATGGCAATTGCGTACGATCAGTCGACTGGTCAAAAATATATAGTTGACTGAATATTCAAAGTAGTGTGCATGTGTGCATGTTTGTGCAAAGAACATTCAATCGACTGGTGAATTCAGTCCAGTCAACTGAACTGTGCTTTTTTGCACAGTGAGCACTTGTGCACACTATTTTGTGTATATATATATATATTTATTTAAAGCTTTTGTATAGTGTGTGTAAACTACTTGAGGAGTTATTTTAACAATTATAAACTATAACTACGACTCAAACAATTAAAATTTTTATAACGTACTCTAGTTTGAAGTCAAGTTTCCTTTGTAGTTCGCCACGTGTGTATAGATTTCTCTTTTTTTTCGCTTTGATCATCTAATCTCATTGTTGATCGTTGAAGCCTGTCATGATCAAAACTCATTATTCAACATTCTCCCCCTTTTTTATTGATGACAACCGATTTTGATTATTCTTCATATATGGAAATATATAATTATATTATATATTCCTCACCCTGGATGTATGGCGACTTTTCTATTTCTACTTAAAAGGTTAGCACAAAAATTTCTCCCCCTTTGTCGTCGAAAAAAAGGAATACTTAATTCAATAATCACAGAGTACAAACAAATATTTGTAGAATGAGACATTACGAATCATTACCAAACATGAACATAAACATCATCATATAAAAAATCATGAACATATTATATCATAAACATTTTTTTACAAATACAAACATCACGAAAGCACAAACGTTTGGTCACAACGTCATAGACATAACATCATAAAGCATATCATAGTCTTTTACAAAAGAAAACTTACCCAAAAAAAATCAAATTCTTACTTTGATTTTCCCTATCATTCATCGGTGTCTTCTTCTTCGTCATCTTCGGGAATCATTGGCCTCTTCCCCTTATCTTTGTCCAAATCACTTTCTGTTTCCTCATCCGATGTTGTCCATGTAAATTTTGATGTCGGTTGTTTTTCGGATGAGGTAGATGAACTAGCGGTGCAAGAGAAAGCTTCCTATTATATGCCAAAGAAGCTCTTTATCTTATTGAACTTCTTATCGATTTTCTTGTCGAGGAGTCTGACATGTGAATCTAATATCACTTGATTGAGAGCTATAAGATCGATTGCTTCACGTATTCCTTGGGAAGGTGTAGTGGTTCGAATTTCATTTCCTTGTCTTTACGTGGTGCTTCTTCTTGATGTTCCTGGGGATGGTTTTGCCACTCTTGGAATGTCATGATACAGAGGGGTCTTGGGGATAATTTCATAAGGCTTATCGTCTGACTATTAAGAGTTTTTACAATTAAAGTGTCTGAGTCGGGTATTGGCACTTGAAGATCTATAAGCAATCTCATAATGTATGCTCCGTAGTAGATTATATTTTGTTTCCCTTAATTGAAGACTAGCAATTCATCAAGAATAAGTTTCGGCCAATTTATTTTAACATTTCAATATATTGTGTACAATGCTCTATAGTTCTTCAGGTATACCAATTCATATGATCCGGTTCTTGGAAGTATTGTTTTCATTAAGGCACAATGCAAAATTTTTGCCGTTGGTCGTAATGAAATAGATTTCAATTCTCTTATATTATCTTCAAGGAAAAGATGGCTTATTTCGTCTCAAATATTGATATCGCAATTCAAGTCTTCTAATGGTATTCCATCTATCGATGTGTGAAGTATGTGTCCGGTTCTTGCTAAAGAAAAAAAATACTTGTCATCCACAAACTAGACTCCAAACACAATTATCTCTATTCCGTGGTGTTTGGTGATCTAGATTGATATTAGCAAGAAACAATTTCACCATAGTGTGATTAATTTTGACTTTGTTCTGATTGTAGTCTAATAGCGATTCCAAACGACTTCTTCTTGCCAAATCTTGAATTCCATATGCATTGAAGTCAGGATAAACCACAAACGATCCTTTCAAAAATCTTGATTCCTTCGTTTTGTTCCACCGTTCGATCACTACATGATTGTAAAGCCATTGACCAATTTGAGTATCAATTGGTTCTAGAGAGGTTGAGGTTGTTCTTCATTGTCTTTTTCGAGGTCTAGGAGCCATGACGTCGAATGATTTGGATAATTTTTGATTTAGAAATACTTTGGAATGTTTTAGGGTTTTGAAAATTTTGGGTTTGGAAGAGTTTATGAGAGAAAATGAATGTGATTGGTTTATAAAATAGGGTTTTCTTTCGTCTCTGTTACGTCTTTAAGTCGACTGAACTAAAAAGTTCAGTCGACTGAACCCTTTTCCTCAAGCTATTTGCTCTAGAAATGAGTTCAGTCGAACGAACCCTTGTCCTGAAGCTATTTGCTCTGAAAATAAGTTCAGTCGACTGGACATTTTGGTCCAGTCGACTGACTTCTATCAGTGACTTTTACTTGCTTTATAATGCAACTAATTTTATACGATGATTTTATATAATATAACGATAATTTTACAAAATACAATACCAATTAAAAAATTTATTTATATTTTTGTTGATGATTTCATGAAGATATGCATTAATAATGAAATTTCAAAATTAAATTGATCACCATCAAATATGATTTATTTTGAAGGTGATTTCTTTGGAGTCTTAGATTTCTCCCCATCATCCTTCTTTGATGACGTGATCGCTGGTGATAATTTGCGATCCCATGAGTTTGGAGTTCGAGGAGAGTATCATGGAGAAGGATCCCACGGATTTCGATATCCAGCTGATGGGTCGAGCGATGAACAAGGCTTTGGTGAAGGTTCATATGCGTCTATCGGTTTAGAGTTGCAAAATTTGACTGCAGTTTGTTCCAAAAAATTTAAGCGTCTTGCCATCACTTTTTTTTCAAAATATAATTCATGTTTTAGGTCCATTTGTTGTTGTTGGTAGTGATAAATATTGTCGATCTTCTCTTTAGTCAATGGCGAGATAAACGTATCTTATTTTAAAAATGTTCAAAAGCTTCATTTTCGAATTCTCCTCCATGATCACTTTTTTTTTTTAAATTTTAAATCTTAAATATTTTCAATTCTTTTGACAAATATTTTAAAGCTTTCAAAAGTATCACTTTTATTTTTCATGAATATAGTCCATGTATATCTAGAAAAATTATCTACAATAATAAACACATATATATTATGATTGATTGAATCCGAGTAGGTCCATAAAGAGCCATATATAATAGTTCAAGTGGTTGTTCTGTAGAATATTACTCTCTTAGATTTAAAAGAAAATTTGGTCAATTTTCCTAATTGACATACATCACAGATGTTGTCAATTTTAAATTTTATATCGGGTAAACCATTTACTAGTTTATTTTTGGCTAATTTATTCATAGTTTAATATTTATATGACAAAATCGTTTGTGCCATAGCCAAGAATCATTTTCTTTTGCTGTTAGACACATATTAGAGTTATTATTTATATTCATATTTAAAATATAAATATTTCTATCTCGTATACCTTCAAAGATTAACTCTTTATTTTTATTAGTAATATTGCATTTATTTTCTGAAAACGATATATTAAAACCTTTATCGCATAATTAACTTATACTTAGTAAATTATATTTTAAATTTTTAACTAATAAAACTTCAGTAATGAGAGATAACTTAAGGTACCATTGCTGTTGACATCGCCTTTGGCGATGATATCTCCAAATGTAACTGATCCTCCATTTGAGTAGATAATGTTTTTCCACATATCTTTATTGCCAGTCATGTGTTTAGAGCAGCCGCTGTCTAATATCCATTTTCCTCTCTTTTTACGTGGTACATCGTCTTTTGTGGCCATGAAGCATACATTAGCTTATTCATTGGCGATGTCATTGTCGACATCACTATCTGATGAGTCTGATTCGTCCCAAGTGACTGAAAAAGCTTTCTTTCTAAATTTGTCCTTTTCGAATTGTTCTTTTTACATTCTGGACAATCTCTCTTCATACGGCCCTTCTTATGACATTCATAGCATTCCATGACTAAAGATGATGGTTTAATGCTATCAGTATTGTTGTTGAAGTTACTTTTGTTACTCCTGAATTTGTTATTCTTTTTGAATTTCAAAAACTTTTGGAATTTTTTTGCAATAAGTGCCATATCCTCTTCGTCTGAATTTGAATCATCTTTTTCTGCTGGAAATGCTTGATTCTTCTTATCCTGTGCTTGAACTTTCTTTGCCTGCAAATTCACTCCATATGACATTAGATTTCCTATTAACTCTTCTGGTTTCATAATGGAAAGATCGTTTGCTTCTTCAATAGCTAAGACATTTCTTTTCCATTCATCCGTTAAAGAGTTTAGGATTTTTGATACTATATCAAAATCAGAGAATTTTTCTCCTAGTCCTAATAATAAGTGATAAATATCTTGGAATTTGGAATACATATCATTAACGGACTCATTTTCTTTCATTCTAATATTTTGAAATTGATTCTTAAGCATAGATATCCTGATTTTTTAACCTTGTTAGTATCTTCATGAGTTATTTTCAGTGTTCGCCATATTTCATATGTAGTATTGCATATGCTAACATGATTAAACTCATTCTTATCAAAGGCGCAAATCAACATATTCATAGCTTTAGCATTTGCAGTAGCATCTAATTTTTATGTGTTTGACCATGTAAAAAATTCAGTTGTGGGTATATGATATTCAGATTGTGTGATATTCCATAAATCAAAATCACTTGCTTGCATATAAATTCTCATACATATAGACCAATAAGTGTAATTCATGCCATTGAATAGTGGTGGTCGTGCAGTGGGTTGGCCTTCTATAAAACTGTTATTAGTGTTATTTTCCATATTACTAGAATATATCAAATAATTATGTAATGGTTATTAGATGACCATGCTTTGATACCAATTGAAAATCCATATGCCGGATAGCTAACACTTAGGATCGTGTCATATGGAATGTATTATAATCTAAATGCGGAAACATATAATAATAGTAAAGTAAATAAGAATAAGCACACCAGAAGTTTTTATACTGGTTTGGACTACCCGTTCTATCTCCAGTCCCAGACTTCCCTCTGGAATTTCACTTAATAACCCCTCACTTAACCCGGAGGAGTAGGTATACAACACCTGAGCAGCCGAACAGGATTTTTCTGCCTCAGCAGCCGAAAAGGGCTTTTTCGCCTGATACAAACTAACAGGACTTCTACAATTTTGACAAAGTTGTTGATGCTTTGTGTTCTTGAAAACACTGATTTGTCTTCGATAATATACCCTTCATATAATCAAATCCTCAAGTATATATTATGTGTGTGAAGATTAGAAAGGAACATATTGCTTTGAATCGAAGCATATAATAATTAGCACTAAGATTCAAGCAATATATCTTTGATTAGAAAGCTTTTAGAGTTCAGAAATATAGTCAAGAAATATAGATTAGAAAGTAGAATAGATTGGAGTAAATTGGATGATTACAATCATGGATTTAGATCTATATATATAGTATATAAGGTTGCTACTGTTCACGAAGAGTTTCAGCCAAGAGTTGCATCTGTAACTCTTCGAATTGGATCGTTACTCTTCGCAAAGAGAAGCAACCCTTCAGAAAATATGGTCGTTGCGTACGGTCAGTCGACTGGTCAAAAATATATAGTTGATTGAATATTCAAAGTGGTGTGCATGTGTGCATGTCTGTGTAAAGAACATAGATTCAGCCGACTGGTGAATTCAATGCAGTCGACTGAACTATACTTTTTTGCACAGTGAGCACTTGTGCACACTATTTTGTATGTATGTATGTATGTATTTAAAGCTTTTGTTTAGCGTGTGTAAACTACTTGAGGAGTGATTTTAACAACTATAAACTATAACTACGACTCAAACAATAAAGATTTTATAGCGTATTCGAGTTTGAAGTCAAGTTTCCTTTGTAGTTCACCACGAGTGTATAGCTTTCTCCTTTCTGTCGCTTTGATAGTCTAATCTCATTGTTGACCGTTGAGCTTGTCACGAATCAAAACTCATGATTTAATAGCGTACTTATGCCTATTTCTAGCCATAGTAAGGCGTTTCGTCGAGCTTTCTTTACACTAACTGTAACATCCCCCTATTTGGAGGCCCAAAACT
Organism: Allium cepa; assembly: GCA_030765085.1. NCBI lineage: Eukaryota > Viridiplantae > Streptophyta > Magnoliopsida > Asparagales > Amaryllidaceae > Allium > Allium cepa. Next base: position 22,717,805 of record CM060938.1, on the reverse strand, counting down.
AACGGCTACGGATTCTGCAGTTATTCATAGTTACTAAATCTCGGTGACCAAATACGGCTGTAATATCCCCCTACATGGAGACCCAAAACTAATGGCTACGGATGCTTCATTCATCCATAGTTATTAATCCTCGGCGACTAAATACGGCGGTGTTAGATAAATTGATTCACAGATCACAAGAACATGGAAAAAATTTAACAATTAAAAACATAATTCCATATTCCATTTGAAACATTTCATGTTCGTTACATAATCCCAAAAATGTTAACCACGTTCAGCAAAATATAATTATTACACATACGCCAAGAGCGACATATGAAGATGCTCCCCTGGTTGATCAGAGTATATAATAAGGCTAATAAACCTGCCTTTACATCCAAATACACAGTGGAAAAAAATAATACTAAATAACTAACTACCTCCTGCACGCCTCCGGAAGCTTTATTCGTCTAAGAAGAGAACTTGAAAACCCTAAACCTCAAACTACTCAAAATTAATTGAGCGCTTGAGAGTTTAAGGTGAAAATAAAAACTTTGAGTCAGACATAAAGCCTGGTATGAATTAATCTAATATCTTAATTCTTTTAGATATCTAGTGAGACCTTGCCGCTTAACGTAACCGGTTTTGCCCTCATTAATTTCAAAAAACCATTATAAAACCATATACTGTGCTCCTGCATCCACAATGGTTAAAACATACATTTTAAAATATTATGCTGATATGCATATATAAAAACATCTAGGATTTCCTATCCCCAGTATAAATTGACACTCTGTCATCTAGGTTCAATATTAACCTATTAGTTTTCATGGGTTTACTAATAACCTTTATCATTACAACGGACACTCTGTCTTATTTCATAGTTTTTACGGGATCACTAAGAACTTATAGGCTCCTGCCAATTAACTTAGTTAATTCATAGGTTACCCCCAACCTATTAGTCATTCCAATAACTAATCCCTTTATCCTAGTTTCCGTGGGTTGAATAGGAAACTGTGGATTTATCCAGTAACTCATTTCTCATCCAAGTTTTCATGGATTGTCAAAGAACCTACTAATGCATCTATTAACTTCTTCCTTATCCTTTCATTAGATGATAAGGAACCTATTGACCGATGTCAATTCTTAATCCGGATATAGTTTTCATGGGTTCACGGCAAATTAATTAGCCCCTGCTAACCTACATAATACATAGTTTTCAAGAGTTTACTATGAACCTGTTGGCCACCCCCAATAACTACATAATCATAGTTTTCATGAGTTTACTATGAACCTATCTTCCGAAAAACTTCAAGGTTTAGGCATCCTATATTTTAGTCTCCCTGACTCCGTGGATGCAATTCTACTCCAATTTACATTCGCTACTGGGTTAACCTAGCGGGTTTCCCTACCCCTTTATCTCCAAAACACAGTTTTCGGTTTTTTATCAAGTGAATATGTTCATATTTGAAGAAGAAAACATAACAATTTAACAATACCACTCATGTGGGTTTGAGGTCCTTGAAATACATTTCTTATAAAGGATAGTTAATTCCTATAACTTATATTTTTATCAAGGCCATACCTCTTCAAATTTATACGCTTAAAGTCATTTCAAAACTCCTTTATTTCGCCATGGTTTTTTTCTTTTAAAATTTGAGTTTGGGTTTTAAAACCTTTCGACTCTTTTGAAATCTTGCTTTTGACCCTATAGGATGACCTCCTTCGAAAGCATGAAAATATGTCTTTAAAACATTAGGCTCCTGCTTTTCGATTACATTAAAACATTTCATTTGAAACCTTTTGACCATGTTAAAGTATTGTTATATAAGTATAGAAACATAGATTCGAATCTATTTGAAAGTACCCTTTCGAAACCAATGAAAGTCACCCTTTCGAAAGCATTGGGTTTATACTTAAAACATCATTTTGGGTCAAAGTGAACATAGTCAAAAGCATGTCTTTCGAAACCATTCTTTATTTCAAAAGGTATTGGGAAAGTTTGATCATGTAAAAATCATCTTTTCGATGGCGTTAAAACATCTGGGTAAAATAATTGAAGGTTAGCTTCGAAACCCCTTCCTAAACCATTGCCTTCGAAACCTCTAACTCCTTTCGAAAGCATTAGAAAGTGGCTTTTAGTAAAAACAACAGCACCTTTTGGCAGCAATTAATGTCATCATTACCATCGAAAGGTCATCAATTCTTAGAAGGGTTTCGACTTAGTCGAAACTACCCCTTCCAAAAGCTTCAAACAAAACCTAAGTAACTCCTTCGGAAGCTACTTCTTTAAAACAAAGGCGGCAACTCTCTTTCGAAAGCTTCTTTGAAATACCTTTCGCAACCATAGGTTTCGACTAAGCCGAAACCTTTTTTTATAAACAGCGAGCGCTTTTCTTTCAAAACCACATAAAACAAAGGAACTATCCATTTCGAAAGCTACCCTTTGACACCCTACCTTCCGCATTTCTCCAATCCACTACGTACCATCAAAATGATAACATGTGTATTGGTTTAATGGTTTCAACCTAGAAGGTTTCGACTAGGTTGGTCTGAGTCGTAAGGTCCAACTAAAAAATAACCCCTTTTTCTGAATAAAAAGCTATTTTTAACAAATAAAGTAAACTTTTTTAACAAACTTGCTGCTTGTAAACATTTGATTAGATGTCATGAACTTTCAAATGATTTGGATAATATTTTTGTATTTTCTCAGATCTAAAATCATGATTACTTTTAACAATTAAGCCCTTCCTATTAACAAAACGATTAAATCCTTTAGGTCATCCTTTCAAACCAATTCAATTCCCATACTAAATCACTTAGTAAACATCCCCAAAATTTCCAAAAATTCACTTTAACCATGTTGTCTAACATATCAAAATTTCAGACCTAATTCCTTAATATATTTTCCAAAATAAATTTATAAACCTAATTAACCATATTTTCCTTTGAAAATTTATAATTAATTCTCTACAGCTTAGAAAATTATAAAAGTTTAAACCCAACTCCAAAATCATGTTTTTCATAGCATAAAATTTTCCTATAGAATTCAAAATCATTTGATCACGGTTTTACCCTAAAACCATGGATATATCCTTCGAACAACCTTGTTTCAACTAAGTAAATCATAAATCAAGCATATCATCATTCAATATATCACAAAAAGAAATTTACCCTTAAATCCAAAACCATATGATTTTAAAACCAAAATAGAGATGTATTGACTATTATTCACCTTAGATTGGATAGGAAAATTGATGATTGATTGAGACTGATTTCTTCTAGCTTGAATCCTAAGCTTTACTTGAATTTCTCTTCTCTTCTTTCTTCCTAATGGTCGCCTCCTTTTCTTCTTACGGTTATAATTTTGCTTATGATAAAATGAACGCGTATGACCAAGAGAAATTGGTATAAGGGTAGGAAATATTGACGGCTATTTACCCTAATGCTCTTATGTTTATTTAGTTAACAATTCATAAGTCCAATTTGTTAATAAGCACAACCACTACATGTTTTTTAATCAACCTCAATCTCCTTAAGTACATTATTGTATTTAATTTATTCTAATTAAATCTTATGAAAAATGATATACAATATCGATGTTAAATACATTGATACACAGAAACACGTGAACATGGATTTTTTTTAAAACATCAACAAGATCACATTCCATTTCAAAACATTTCCAATTTATTACATAATCCCACAATCGTTAACCACGTTCAGAGAAAATTATTTATTACAATATATGCCAAGAGCGACATATTAAGATGTCCCCTTGGATGATCTGAGTATATAGGCAATTTGACAACTTTTCCATTATAAACAACACAGTGGAATCAAAGTAAATGAGAACTCTAGATAGCTATCATGCCTCCTGCACGTCTCCGGAAGAATTATTCGTCTAATGAGGTATCTGAAAACCTCAACTCCCAAACTACTCAAACTCAATTGAGTACCCAAGAGTTTAAGGGGAAAACATAAACTTCGATTCAGACATAAATCCTTGTACGAATAATAATCTATCATCTCAAACCATATAGATATCTAGTGAGACCACGCCGCTTAGCAGAACAGGTTTTTTCCTTACTGGTATCTGAAAACCTTCATAAAACCATATATCATTCTCCTGCATCCACAATGGTTAAAAAAATTCAAAACAATATGACATGATGATATGTAAAATAAATGAATCAATTCTAGATGACCCATCCCCATTCATTTTTTACTATCTGCCACAGTAATAATTTCTAAGGTTACTATTAACCTAATATTTTTCATGGGCTGACTAATAACCAGTAAATAATTATGGACTCCCTATCCAATTACTTAGTTTTCATGGGATTTCTAAGAACCTATTGGTAACTCCAATATCTTTACTCTTATCCTAATTTTCATGGGCTGACTAAGAACCTATTAGTAACTCCAATATCTTTTTTTCATATCCTAGTTTCTGTGGGCTAACTAGGAACATACTGACATTTGTCAATATCTGGATCTGGATATAGTTTTCATGGGCTAACTACAAATGTATTGGCCCCTGCCAATATCAAATCACAGTTTTCATGGGCTAACTATGAACCTATCTTTTTGACATCTTCATTTATACATAGTTTTCATGGGCTTAGTATGAAAATATTGGCCCATGCCAATATCTTTTCCTATACTCAGTTTTCATAGGCTTACTGAGAACCTATTGGCCCTTGCTAATATCTTCCTTTAATATTTTAGCATCATATATTCTGGTCTTCCTGACCTCCTGATGCAATTCTACTAGTCCAGGATTTAACTTAATTTATATTCGACTTTGTGGGGTTTCGACTTGATTGAAGGCGGAAGCTTTGAGTCGAAAGGTACTTCTATTAGAGGCGGGGCCTGCTTATATGAATAAAAGCCGATTAATGCCACATAAAGCAAATTTTTATCCAGCCAACCTTCCACGTGTAAACCTGTAATTAGTTGCCTTAACTTTTTAAATTCTCTACCAAAATAACTGCCACTTAATTTCAGATCTAAACCATGGTTAAGTTAGCAAATAAACCCTTCCATTAAACAAAATCAATATTGCAAACAAGTCCTTCTTCTAAAATAATTTAATTTGCATAGAAAATCACTTAGGAAAAATCCCCAAAAATTACATAAATTCACTTTAATCATGTTATTTAACATATCAAAATTTCAAACCCAAACCCTCTATATAATTTTCGAAATATATTTATAAACCTAATTAACCCTATTTTCCTTTGAAAATTCATAGTAATCTTTCCATATCTTGGAAAATTATAAAAATTAAAATCTAACTCCAAAATCATATTTTACATAGCATAAAAATTTTCTATGGCATTTAAACATCAATATCATTCGGTTTTGCCCTAAAACTTCATATAATCTTATTTAAACATTCTTGTTTGAATCAAACAAATTGTTATTCAAGCATATCATCATCCAAATCATCGTAGAATCAAATTTAATCTTAAATCCGAAAAACATATGTTCATAAACAGAAATATAGATGGTATAAATTATTATTCACCTTGAATATGATAAGCAGATTGGATTGAGATTGAGATTTATTCTCCTTGGTTTAATTATTTAGCTTAATTTAAATTCTCTATTCTCTTTGATAATGGAGGGCTCGTCTTCTTACATTTTTTCTTCTTCAAAATGACGTGAATGGGAAATGAAATGGTAAGGAACGAGAATATATAAGGGTAAGGGGTTATGTGCGGCTAATTCCCATTATACCCTTATGTAGATTAATTAACTTTAAAACTATTTTTTAGCCCATTTAATTAATTAATTGAGCACGACCTTAATTATATTTATTCAAATCTCAATCCCCTTATCATTTAACATTTACATTGTTCTATTTAGTATATCTAATTTAATCTCCTGAATAATGTTATCAAAAATTATGGGTGTTACATGCTCCCCTTCTTAAAGAATTTCATCCAAAAATTCAGTATGGACCAAATACTAATCATAGCAATCATTTGTAACAACTCCTAACAACCATACTAGTCTACCTAACTAGAAATTATCTATATAAATCTAGTGTAGACATACCCTCAAAGTAGGTCAAGCTAATTATCTTTAATCCTGCCTTCTGTCTTCCAAGTACAGTCCTTCTCGTTGTCGCTACACTGAACTTTCACCAATTTGACTATCTTGTTCCTCAATCTTTTCTCATCACTAGCCACAACCCAAACTGGTTGTCGAAAAAAGTGAAATTAGACTCTACTACTAAATCTTCCAACCCTTCGAAGGAATAGTAGTCCCTAGATCATGAACATACTTGCGAAAATGAGATACATGAAATACATTATGGACATCTGTCATACTGCTCGGTAACTCAACTCTGTATGTGAGCTTTCCAATCCTCTCTACCATCTAGAATGGATCAACATATCTCGGTGCTAGTTTCCTTGACTTTCCAAACCGTAATACACCCTACATCGGTGATACCTTAATGGAAACCCTATCTCCAGCTGAGAAATCTAGGCCTTTATGGGTTTTTTCTGTTCTGTCTGGATTGAGCTTTCTTCATCCTTTCTCGGATCAACTAAGTCTTTTCTGACGCCTCCTTAACCAATCTGGTCCTAAGACCGATCCGTCTCCAGTCTCCAACCCACATGCTGGTGATTTGCATGGCCTCTCGTACAAAGCTTCAAAAGGCGTAATTTCTATACTAGTCTGATAAATATTATTATAGGAAAACTCAACCAAATGTAGGTGATCCTCCCAAGATCCACCAAAGTCCAATACATAATCTCCCAACAAATCCTTGAGTACCTTATTGAATCTCTCTGTCTTCCCATCCGTCTATGGGTGACATGCAGTACTCATCTACAGCTTAGTGCCTAATACATATTGTAGACTCTTCTTGCATTCACTAGTGAACAAAACATCTCTATTACTGACTATGCTACTAGGAGCTCTATGTAGTCTAACAATATTCTTCATGAAGAACTTAGATAAAATAGGTGTCGTCCTGGATGACTTTACTGGAATGAAATGGGAACTCTTGATCAACCTGTCCACTATAACCCATATACTTTATTTTCCTTTATTTGGCCATGGAAACCTGTCTATACCAAACTAGAATCTCTAGAGGCTAAAGCAACCCACTCGGCTTATGATGTTCGGCATTCACTTGTTGACAGTTTGCACACCGCCTAACCCACAAGCCAACATCCCTCTTCATAATTTCCCAATAGAAGCTCGTATTCATATCTTGATACATCTTGGTACCTCCAGGATGAATCATAAACTTGGACCGATGACATTCCCTAAGAACTTCTTTCCTCAAGTTCTCAACATCTAGAACACATAATCGTCCCTTCTTTCTCAACCATCCTCTCTGGTTAAGACAAAAGTCTTTCAGATCATCAATCTCAGTTCCAACCTCAAGACTTCTAATCTTCGTGGCAAATAACGGATCCCCCTTTTGCTTAGAAGAAATTTTCTCGATCAACACTGGTCGAACTTCCAAACATGACAACATAGTAGTACTCCGATTAGAACTAGAAGTCGATATTAGCTGCACACTACAAGTAGTCAAAGCTTCTAAATCTTTCCGCTCTGCCAACATAGCCAACACTACATTATGATGTCTTCTACTAAGAGCATCTGCTACTTTATTACCTTTCTCTGTTGTATATTCTGTATCAAAATCATAAGAAGCTAAAAACTCTAGCCACCTCTGCTGTCTCATATTTAACTCCTTCTAAAAGAATAAGTATCCTAAAGACTTATGATATGTGTATAGCTCAAATCTCTCCCCTAAGAGACAACGCCTCCAAATCATCAATGTGAAGATCACCGTAGCCAACTCCAAATCATGAATAGAGTATCTCACTTCATGCGGTCTAAGCTGTCGTGAAGCGTAGGCAATAACTTTACCCTTTTGCATCAGCACAGCTTCCAATCCAGTTCCACATGCATCAGTATACACCACTAACCATTGGTTTCCGTTTGGAACTACTAACATTGGTGCATTGGTCAACAAATACTTTATCTTAAGGAATGCTTCCTCACATTTGTCAGACCTAACAAACTTCACCTCCTCCGGGTTAGCATGGTCAAAGGTGCTGCTATCCATGAGAAATCTTTGATGAATCTCCGATAATAGTCAACAAGCCCAAGAAAACCTCTAATCTCATTCACCGTCTCTGGTCTCTTCTAATTATTAACAGCTTCGATCTTATCTGGATCAATTGACAAACCTTTCTCTGAAACCACATGACCAACAAACTTTATCTCTTTCTTCGAAAAATGACACTCGGAAAACTTTGCCTTTAGATGATGTTGCCTTAGCGTCGCAAGCACAACTTTAAGATGATCTTCATGCCCTCTTTCATCTCTAGAGTATACCAAAACGACATCTATATACACTAACACAAATCTATCTAAATACTCTCGGAAGACTCGGTTCATCAATTCTACGAAGAAAGCAAGTGCATTTGTTAACTCGAATGGCATTACTAACCACTCATACATACTATATCTAGTCCGAAATGCTGTCAAAGGAATGATGTCCTCTACTACCCAAAATTGATGAAATCCTGTCGCCAAATCTAATTGGGAAAACACTCTGGCTCCACACAATTGATCAAATAGATCATCAATTCTTGTTAAAGGATACTTTTCTTATTGTCCTCTTCTTCAGCTTATGATAGTCGTTACACATCCTCAACGACTTATCCGGTTTCTTCACGAATACTGCAGCCGCACCCTAAGGCAAACTGCTTAGTCTGATAAAATTCCTTCCTTTTAGATCCAATAGACACATCTTCAATTCCTTCACCTCAGTAGGTGTCATCTTGCTAGGTGATCTTCTCACAGGTTCAGCTCCTGGAACAATATATATCCAAAACTCAACAGCTATTTCGGTGGTAGTCCTGTGACTAGCTCAAAGACACTGTAAACTCTCTTGCTACTCGAACCTGACTTAACACTTCTCCCACTTCCATTGCACTTAACCAAGCACAACTGCTTCGGTCAGAATCATCCATTGAGAATATGATTTGGTTATGAATATCAGGGTGTCTTAGTGATATCTCCCCATCCTGGTAAAATATTCTAGCCTCATACTTGCTCAACAAATCCATACCCAAAATGATTCCAAAATCTACGAAATCGAAAACATACAGACTGCATGTAAACTTTTGACCTAGCAAATCAAGTTCTAATTGGTCACATCTCATCCCCAAAGTTGCATGCCCTCCTATTGGATTCACAACCCTTAAGGAAGTAATAAGGTATGTAGTTTTAAGCATAACCTACCAACCAAAAACCGGGATATAAATGAATGTGATGCATTGGTATCAAATAGTATCATAACTGGTATACTCTAAATCAAAAACGTACCTTCCGTCATAGTTTTCCATTCATCCGCTACAGTAGGCTTAGAAGATGATGGTCCAACAGCAAAACCTTTCCCTTGTCCGCCCTAGCCGATTCAGGACAGTTGTTCTTATCATGCTCAACTGGATCATAGTTGAAGCACTTCACATTCTTCTTGTCTGTAGCCTTCTTCCCCTTGCCTGACCAACACTCGTTAGCGTAATGACCCTTCTTATCACACTTATAGCAAACTAAATCAGCCTTTGGCAGTATCTCCCTTCTAGGCTCTCTTCTTCTTAAAGAACTTTCTTTTCTTTCTTTAAGGACCCTGCGATTCAACTGGCTTTTCTCTAGCACAAACAACAAGCATATCCTCATGGCGAACTGCCATCTCCACAACCGCATTACAAGGATCGCGGATATGTTTCATGGTCACCCTAACAAGCTCAAGTCTCAATCCCCAAATAAACCTCTCATTCCTTTTGATGTCATTGTCTATAGTTGCATACGTATATCGAGAAAGCTCATTAAAATTAGTAGCATACTCGATTATTGACATCTCTCCCTGAACTAGATCCACAAACTTCCTCATCAATGCCGACTTAGTAACTTCAAATAAGAACCGCTGGTCAAATCTCCTTCTGAATTCAGCCTGTGTCATCTCTTCCACCGGAACTCCGGTAGTAATACTATTGCACTAATAAAGTGATGACCCTTGCAACTATCTAGAGGCCAAGCTTCTCTTCTGTTAATCATCTAAACCCAAATCAGCGAAGATAAGCCATAATGCAACAACCAATTCTCTACCTCTATGGTACCCTCCGTTCCCATAAACGGCTTCCCACCAAGACTGGTGTAATCTCTACTCAACTTAGCGTAGCTATTCCCAACTAAGCCACATGATTAGCTCCTCCAACATTTCCAACAACTCCTACTTGCATCGCATTGACAAAGAATTGATATATCATCCCCATATCTGCTGGTGAAATTTCTAGCACCCACATTGACATCAGCATTTTGGTTAGCATCAGCCTGTCGACCTTAATTCCTCCTGGTTTTAGGTCGAGCATTTTCGTTAGTTGTGGTGCTTCCTCCACCATGATTTCATCTTCTATTTTCTGTTTCATACCTTCTTTCTCGTAAATCTACATATAAGCCTTAGTAAGATATAGAAGAATGGTCTAAGAGAGAGGGGAATACGTACTTTTGTATATATCTATCAAATACAAGTACGTTACTATAGCATTATCCCAAATCCTGATCACATTTTTGATTCTTTGGATTATGTTTCAAAAATCTTTTAGGTTTAGCTTTTACTTTAAATTTTCATAAATCTATGCTCGGATACCAACTTGTAACATCCCCCTACTTGGAGGCCCAAAACTAACAATAAAGAATGCTGTAGTTATCCATAACTATTAATCCTCGACGACCAAATACGGTGGTGTTAGATACATTGATACACAGAAACACATGAATATGGAAGAAAAATAAATTAAAACATCAACAAGATCACATTCCATTTCAAAACATTTCCAGTTTATTACATAATCCCATAATCGTTCGCCACGATCAGATAAAATAGATTTATTACAACATACGCCAGAAGATGCCTCCTTGAATCATCAGAGTATATATAGGCAATTTGAAATTTTTTTGATTACAAACAACACAACATAATCAAAATGAAGGAGAACTTTAGATAGCTATCATGCCTCTCGCACGTCTTCGGAAACTTTATTCGTCTAATGAGGTACTTGAAAACCTCAACTCTCAAACTTCTCAAATTCAATTGAGTATCCAAAAGTTTAGAGGAAAACATAAACTTTGAGTCAGATATATAGCTTGGTATGAACAATAATCTACCATCTTAAACCATTTAGATATCTAGTGAGACCACGCCACTTTGGAACGGGTTTTCCCCTCACTAATATCTAAAAACATTTATAAAACCATATACTATGCTCCTGCGTCCACAATGGTAAAAAAATTAAAAAAAATATAACATGATGATATGTAAAAAAAAAATGAATCAATTATGGATTACCCATCATCATTCATTTTGGTTATCTACCATAGTTATAGTCTCTAGGTTACTATTAACCTAATAGTTTTAATGGGCTGACTAATAACTGGTAAAATAGTTATGGACTTCCTGTCCATTTACATAGTTTTCATGAGATAACTAAGAACCTATTGGTAACTCCAATATTTTACTCTTATCCCAGTTTTCATGGGATGACTACTAATCTATTGGTAACTCTAATACCTTTTGTTCATATCCTAGTTTTAATGGGCTAACTAGGAACCTATTGACATCTGTCAATACCTTAATCCGAATATAGTTTTCATGGGCTAACTACAAACGTATTACCCCCTGCCAATATCAAATCATAGTTTTCATGGGCTAACTATGAACCTATCTTTTTGACATCTTCATTTATATATAGTTTTCATGGGCTTACTATGAATCAATTGGCCCCTGCTAATATCTTTTCTATACTCAGTTTTCTTGGGCTTACTGAGAACCTATTGGCCTCAGCCAATATCTTCCTTTAATATTTTAGCATCCTATATTCGGGTCTTCCTGACCTCCTGGATGTAATTCTACTCATTCAGGAGCTAACTTAATTTGTATTCACTACTAAGTCAACATAGCTGGTAATTTTCCATTTCCTAAAATATTGTTATGGGTCCATTACAATGTGAATATGTACAGATATGAAGAAGCAAACACAATAATTTGGTTAACCCTTAAACCTTTTAATCAAAGAAAACTTCTTCAAAAACTCATTTTTAAAACACTTTATTTATTTATGCCATGATTTTCTTTTAAAATGAGATCGGGTTATTTGTTTTGAAATACTAAGGCTTTCAAAACCTTCAAAACCTTGCTTTCGACCTCACTGGATAACCTCCTTCGAAAGCGTAAAAATTCTCTTTTCAAAACATTAGGCCCCTGCCTTTTGAACACTTTAAAACTTCTCTTTCAAAACCTTTCAAATGTAATAAATTTTACCTATTAACTTTTAGAATTATAGCTTCAAAACCAGTGAAAGTACCGCTTTTGAAACCTTTGGAAGTATCCCTTCCGAAACAATTGAAAGTCCCCCTTTTGAAACTATTGGGTTTATACTTAAAATATCATTTGGGTCAAAGTGAATATAAACGAAAGTATCCCTTTCAAAACCATCCTTTATCATATAAAAATATTGAGGAAAACTTGATGGCATCAGCACCATCCCTTTCGAAAGCTTCAAATCATTTAAACAAAACACTGAAGGATAACGTTGAAACCCCCTTTCGAAGCCATTGCCTTCAGAACCTTTGGAACCTTTCGAAAACATTTAGTACGTGGCTTAAAACATTTTTAAAACAAAACTACCCTTCGAAGGAATTGATGACTTCAATATACTCGAAAGGCGAGTGAACGGCAGCAAGGATTCGACTAGGTCAGATCACCTTCTTTCGAAAGCATTATTTTACAGCTAAAAGAACTCATTAAAAAGCACATACTTGTAGAACATCAAATGGCAACCACTTCGAAAGCTTTTATAAAACTCCTTTCAAAACATATTTTTCGACTACGTCGGAAGCTTTAGTAAAACAAAGGTATCGACCCCATCGGAAGCAATGCTTTCGACACCATGTCTTCCACCTTTTCTCCAATCCACTACATACCATCTAAGTGATACCTTGTGGATTGGTTTTGGCTTAGTAGGGTTTTGACTTGATTGAATGCGGAAGCTCTGAGTCAAAAAGTACTTTTACTAGAGGCGGAACCTGATTTTCTGAGTAAAAGATGATTAATGCCACTTAAAGCAAATTTTTATCTAACCAACATGCAACATGTAAACCTATAATTGGTTGCCTCAACTTTTCAAATTCTCCAAAATAACTACCACTGAATTTCAGATCTAAACCATGGTTAAGTCGGAAAATAATCCCTTCCATTAAAAAAAAGCAATATTGCAAATAAGTCTTTCTTCTAAAATAATTTAATTTTCATAGCAAATCACTTAGAAAAAACCCCCGAAAAATTTAAAAAAAATCACGTTAATCATGTTAACTAACGTATCAAAATTTCAGATCCGAATTCTCAATATAGTTTTCGAAATAAATTTATAAACGCTATTAACCCTACTTTCCTTTGAAATTTATAGTAATCTTTCTATAGCTAGGAAAATTATCAAAATTAAATCCCGACTCCAAAATCATGTTTTACATAAAATAAAATTTTCCATAGCATTTAAACATCAATATCAATCGGTTTTGCCCTAAAACTGCATATAATCTTATTTAAACATTTTGTTTAAATCAAACAAATTGTAATTCAAGCTTATCATCATTCAAATAATCATAGAATTGAATTTAATCTTAAATCCAAAAAATATATGTTCATAAACCAAAATAGAGATAGTATAAATTATTATTCACCTTGAATATGATAAGGAGATTAGATTGAGATTGAGATTTATTCCCCTTGCTTTAATTCTTTAGCTTGATTTGAATTCTCTTCTCTTTGATTATGGAGGGCTCCTCTTCTTATGTTTGTGTTTTTGTTTTCAAAATGACGTGAATGGGAATTGAAATGGTAGGGAGCAAGAATATATAAGGGTAAGGAGTTATGTGCAGCTAATTCTCATTTTACCCTTATGTAGATTAATTAACTTAAAAACCATTCTTTAGACCATTTAATTAATTAATTGAGCATGGCCTTAATTATATTTATTCAAATATCAATCCCCTTATCACTCAACATTTATATTATTCTACTTAATTTATCAAATTAAATCTCCTGAATAATGTTATCAAAAATTAGGGGTGTTACACTAACTTGCTAGCCAAAGATCATTGTTAGACCAATGCTTGACTGGTAAATGTCTAAATATTTTGTTTGGTATTTTCAGTTTGATATGTAAGATCCTAAAAATAATGTAGCAATTTGTACTGTAGCAGTATGCTAAAATAGCCTTTTTCTTTAGAATTATTTTACTGTATTATTGCGGAAAACCTAAATTTTGCTAGCGTTTTTAGATTTGGTATTAGAAGCCTACCAGAAAGTTTTATAACTGCCTTAAGGGATAGCGGAAACTTAGGTTGGAAAAAAATCATTAATGGGACTAATACAGTCTAGTTTTGCTCATAGTGTAGTTTATTTTAATGTTTATCCAAATTTACAACTTTCTTTATCTGATATTAATATTCTAGAAACTATTACTTTAAATGTTAAGACCCATGGATATATATATATATATATATATATATATATATATATATATATATATTGTATATATTTTTTACAAATACATATTTTGATAATAAAGGCTGTTTTGAGCCGGTTCATACATACATACAACCTACATATATGTATGTATGTTTTCTTCAAAAAAAATTATGTACTTATGTGTGGGTGTATATATTTTAAAAAAAATTGGATGAATAATCAATTATATGTGTGTGTGTATTATTTACTATATATTTCAAATTGCAATTATTAAAATTTAATTTTGAAGTTTGGAAATATTTAATTAGTGTATGTCATATATTGAATGTATACGTTGTAGATGCAAATCCCAACATGTATATACGTAGACATTGATTATGTACACTTTGATATATGTTGCACATGCATAACATACACCAATGAGTATATTTGATATACTCGCAAGTTATAAAAAATTCATTAATTAAATAAATCAGAAAATTAAATAAATTGGAACTTATTTAAAACATCTGGATTGGATCTACTATAGCCCTTACTTCATAGACCCTCTATAATTTAAAATAAGAATATATATTTTGAAATCGACTTATTTCATTTGCTACATACACGCATGGTTCCATCATATAAGTGCCGCGTGGCTTGGATTTTTACTTCGTAAAGTCTCTACCGGTTAAAAATCTTAGCCACATCTCACTTCTGCATAGTAAGGATTTTTACCTCGTAGAGCTACGTGGTTAAGACTTTTACCTCCATAGAGCTTCTACGAGGTAAAAACCCTACTGCATGGTCAACTGGCAGTTGCCAATATCAATTTGAGACACCCTAAATTATCATGTGGATACTGATATAATCATACAAAAATTTGAAAAGCTCATACCTCACCAGCCAATAATGAAGCGATGCTGATCCGACGTCGCTAATCTTAGTGATGAGAGTAAAGCCACCAATTTGAGTTAGGGTTTGCTTTTGGTTTTAATAAGTGGTGAAAAATCATTACTGAGTGGACAAGGGCATTAAAGGATCATATCTGAAATTTTATGGGGCTATTTAGAAAAAGGGAATATCAACTTATTTATATGTGTAGGTGATACTCAACAAATAATTGCATTAAATAAAATTAGCCAAAATTAAAGTCAAAGAAAGATAATGATATTTTTGAACAAAGTTTGATATTAGTTTCTATTGTTCATCTGACAATAAGAGAACATCTGTCCAAAAGTGAATACATGCTATCCATATAATTTATATCAAAAATTGTATCATAAGCAATAGCGCTACAAGGAATTAGTGCCACTAAGCTATGTGTCGAGGAGTAATTTTTCACTTCTTTGCTTCAACAACAACATATCTCTTCGAGACTAGAAATGTGCATCTTCGATGATGTATCGTACCGTCCCTCACTACTTCGACATGATCCTTCTTTGATGAAATATCACATCACTCGTTACCAACATCATATTCAAAGGACTTCGAAGATGTATGAAGTGAGATATGAGCATGACATCATCACTCAAAATAGGACTCCGCTCTTCAATCTCATCAAATAAAATGGATAACGTGGAAGATGTATAGTTGGCGAAGCACCTATAGTTCAAAGTCAAAGAGATAAGATATCATGCTCCATCAAGTGACAATATACATCAACACTTTGCAACCCATCAGCATCACCGCCCATCAGCTAAAAAAAAGCATTACATCCCGCAGCTACTTCGAATGTATTGTTCTTCAATAATGTCAAAAGGATACAAAGTTACACCACGCTTTAGTCATCACCGACAATACCTTTACATATCGACTCTGTATAGCACATCGAAATGTCGCGTTTCCATACACAAGTGATGACGATAGAGAACATTATCGATATACAAAGAGACATTGATACTAGTTTATAGCAATCATAGACGAAGTCAACACTAACTCATAAGAGGACTTCGATCGTTATTAATGATACCATCGTCGTCATAATCTATCAACACTGCATATCTACACTGAAGAAACAAAGAAGAGGCTTAGCACATCATAATTGCTAAAGACATTGATGAATCAATTGCCGAAGCCAATGATGAAGGCCACCAAAGGAAGTAGGATGATAATCAATACTACATTCCATTGAAGCCAAAGTGCAACGACATTGCACTTTGTCAATGATGATGTTGCTTTTTATCAACATGATAAGAAAGCCACATACCAAAAGTTATCGATCGAGGCCATATTTCACGATTATCGACTTTATGCAACATTCATGATGGAGGATGGAAAAGATCATGCAAAGGAAGGAAGAATGGGATTATTTACAAGGGTTAATTCAAGAGGATTTAGTTCATTTTTCTTAACATAGCTTCATAAGCCTTCATATTTAACAATATGTTCCATGGTGTTCAAAGTCCCACATTGCCAATTTTCACAAGCCATACTCCTTTCCACCACTATATATATATATACATATACCCCCTCATGGAAAGGGACCCTTAACTTTTTTCCCTCTCTTAATTTGTAGATTAGAACTTTTCTAAGCTCTCTTAAGAGGGTGAGAACTATTGTAATGGTATATGACCAATGAAAAAGAAGGATGTTGGATGTTTTTATATAAGGACTTGAACAATTGCATATTTGTACCTATTCATAATTGAATAAAAGGACATGTTTTGAGCATATTTGCATATTTGACTTATGAACGCGCATATATGACTTATGAACTTGCCTATGATACCCAAAGATATATGGACTTGCCTATTTTTTCTTTTTTTGAACTTATGAACTATGATTTAAACGGATTTGTGAATCTATATATGATAGGAATACTTCCCTTTTAAGCTTGTGAAGTTACCCAAATGCCCATATAGCATAATGTTGGGGCAAGGATTTTTTTATCAAATTACAAGCACTTCCTTTTTGTATCGTTTCTTACTCAATTTTCTTTATCTTTTCCAGTTGTCAGCTCTCACAGTAAACTTCAATTTCTTCACTCCTGCAACTTCCATGAGTTCAAAAGAAATCCATGCTATGGTTGAAGAAATAATCTAATGAAAAATCCTTCAACTTTATATTGGCAACAAGGACGAATATGTCTTTAATTTGGCATTCTTTTACTTATCTTCCATATATACACGATTTTTTTTTAAAAAGAAATCCTCCCAGCCAATACTGAGATTCATGACATTATTTCTACTCTTGCTGAATATGTCTACGGCTATTATTGAAATGACGGAAGTTTCTGTCGAGGCATTGATTACCAGTGCTGATCAAGTGTATTTGATTAGTGCTAAGAAAAATATTTTTCAATTCTTATTCTTTTATCATTTTTAACTCATCAATTAATAATCAGTCACATGTTTAAATCCTTGATCGTTAAATTTGGATGAACAATTTTTTGAACATATCACATAAGTTTTGAATATTTTGAAATATTTTTAGTTCAAAAAGGAGAAGCTTAGGTGAAAGTTGCTTTGGTTTAATTGCAAATAAGTTGTTTGTTGAAATGCGAAAGAGAAAAAAAAAATTCAGGCACTTTCAAATTGTGGAGTTTCTTTCTCTAGCTCCTTATTGCATTTTATTAGAAATGTTGAATACTTCCAAATGTTCTTGAATTTTGGGGTAGGTTAGTAACTTACGTATAATGTCATTAACTTACGTATAGTGTCATTTTATATTTATGGAACTGTTGAAATTCCCAAGAAGTAAAATTTGCTATACCTTGATTCATTTTTTTGTAATAGACCTGAAGAGTCAGGTTATTAAGTTGCAATCCCTTGAATGTTGATAAATAAATTATAGCTCAGCGTGTGGAAAGTCGTTTTCCTATTCTTCAAAATGGAAAATAATCAAATATGTGAGTTGTAAAAATTTAGCAAACATATAATTGTACGCAGGTCCTTGGTGTTAAATTTTGGTGATACAAAATCACAAATAGAAGGAAACAAATATGCAAAAGGGAAAGTAATCACGTTTGTTCATTATGGAAATGCATAAATAATTGGATTGCATTTGAATGAGATGGTAAGGAATATCTGCATGCGCATGTTGTGGAATAATATATATGCAAAATGATATGCATATTATTTCTTTCTTCGTAATCACGTTGCTTTGGGATTATTTTCTTCCATCTTTGGAATGAGTGAATTACTTGCTATGTTTGCGCGATTTGTTACAATTGTAATTTGCCTCCATTATCTCCTTACCATATTTTGGTAATTTGATTGATGATTCACATGAATTTATGTTGACTATATATTGAGGGTAGACTTCATTGTAAACCCATCCTGGTATTCAGCCAGTGATCCCCAAATGGTGTGTCTCTTCTTATTATCCCTAATTTAGGGCTTTGGTATGTAAACTCTTATCTTGTAATCTCTTGTAATTCTCTCAAGTGTAATAAAATCTCTCTCTTTTGGACTGGACGTACACTATCTAGATGATAGTGGAACCAGTATAAATATTGTGCGTCTCTTTTCCTTTTTTATAGTTATTTGCTATTTATTTGGAGTAATGGAATAATTGCTGCTAGATTGAGTGATGTTCAAATTGGCAAATCTAGATCCTGTTTATAGTCTTTCCGCATATGTGCAATTTTTGCACAACAGATTGGTATCAAAGCCAGGCGATTTGTTCAAATTTGTGCATCAATGGCTTTCAGAAAGAGCGGTAGATTCGGTGGTAATTATGTTATTACTCATTTGGACAAAAAAAGGAGATTTTATGCAATATAGAAGATAAAGACGGAGGAGATTATGTTGGGAGAGAAGAGCATTGTGGTCTTGGAAATTTGGTGATAAGGAGTTTACTGTGTTGAAGAGACATCTGGATTTGGGAACTTGATCTGCTTTATGGCTCGATGTTGATGTGAGAGTCTTATGTTGATTTCCATGGGAAATTTGTTGTTTGGCAGTTAAGGTATGTGGAAGGAGAGAGATTTTTCTTGTATACAGAGATTTGGATTAGCCTTGTTATGTTCATTGGTTTTTGTTTTTTTGGCTCTGTATTTGGATTGGTGATCGAGAGAATTTTTTGGCCTTGGTGGCTTTGAGATTATTTTGGTATCTACCTTCTTTTGATTTTGGATATTTGCAACATTTTGTTGGCGGACGGGGACATAGTCTGAGCTCGTTAGTAAGGTGTAATGGGGGGTGGCCTTGCCGGAACCCATTGGGAAAATATTCATTTTTCTTCTGTATCTCGTTAAGAGATTTTGGTTGAAGGTGTAGTTTGATTTGAAGAGTTTTACGTTGAAAAGAGAATTTGACTTCAGGTGGAGTGTTGGAAATATGTGATTTTGCATCAAGGTGGAGTGTTAAATTTTGGTGATACAAAATCACAAATAGAAGGAAACAAATATGCAAAAGGAAAAGTAATCACGTTTGTTCATTATGGAAATGCATAAATAATTGGATTGCATTTGAATGAGATGGTAAGGAATATCTGCATGCGCATGTTGTGGAATAATATATATGCAAAATGATATGCATATTATTTCTTTCTTCGTAATCACTTTGCTTTGGGATTATTTTCTTCCATCTTTGGAACGAGTGAATTACTTGCTATGTTTGCGCGATTTGTTACCATTGTAATTTGCCTCCATCATCTCCTTACCATATTTTGGTAATTTGATTGATGATTCACATGAATTTATGTTGGCTATATATTGAGGGTAGACTGCATTGTAAACTCATCCTGGTATTCAGCCAGTGATCCCCAAATGGTGTGTCTCTTCTTATTATCCCTAATTTAGGGCTTTGGTATGTAAACTCTTATCTTGTAATCTCTTATAATTCTCTCAAGTGTAATAAAATCTCTCTTTTGGACTGGACGTACACTATCTAGATGATAGTGGAACCAGTATAAATATTGTGCGTCTCTTTTCCTTTTTTTACAGTTATTTGCTATTTATTTGGAGTAATGGAATAATTGCTGCTAGATTGAGTGATGTTCAAATTGGCAAATCTAGATCCTGCTTATTGTCTTTCCGCATATGTGCAATTTTTGCACAACACTCGGTATGTTGCGCATGTAATATTAAACGCGTTGTTCCAGATAGCCTCAATAACAATGTTTGTATAATGTATAGAACTATACATTTTGTTTGGTGATTTTTATGCAAACTTAATTGCCTGAAATGAATATATTTGTTCCTGGATTTGCTATGTATCCATACACTTTTGGCTTGAAACTCTATTAAAATAATAGATGAATTACTCCAATGTTAACTAATTCTTACCCAATTTTTTATCCGTTCCTGCATGGGAAATACGACTTCCTGTTATCAATCTTTAGTTATCAATTCTTTACGTAAAGATATTGAAATTTATATTTCCACATAATATCAGTTGTTTCAGTTATATGGTTGATAGTGAAAGCCTATCTGCCAGAATTAGAGAATTAATCAAATCAAAGTACTTGAATTTAAAACTTCTTTTAATGTAAACAAATTATAATTTTTCATACTTGAAATTGATATGCATTGTTTCCGTCTATTTATTGGGCTGCTTATGTCTAAACTATACCAATATGTAAAAATGTTTTATTCTATTAGCTTCTGGATTATGTCTCACTAAATCTTACTAATTTGCACAATTTATGTTATAGTGGATCTTTTCCTTTAGTGTCCGTTCTTTACGAAGCTTACGAGGTATTTGAGCAGGAAAGTTGGTTAAAAGATGAATGAATTTGGTAATGCGAAAGTGGTATATGAACGGAGTATTCGAAATGTATAGAAGAATGAAGGAAATATATATAAGCATGGAGGGAGAATAAGTAGCCGTTATGGGTCAAACAACATTACGCATCAGATGCATCAGTTGGATCGGACGCAAACTCACTTTATTTTTCCATTTGTTCCAACAGCGTTTGGGAGAAATTGACCGTTTCTATGACGGAAGTGTCAGACATGTCTGACGAATTGTGAATGGAAGCGTGCTACGTACATGTGGCTAACGGGTGCCTTTAGCTGTTGTCTTATCTAGGAGTATATCTAAATATTGAATTTTTTTATATTATATACATGTATCATAAAATCTATCAATCTCAAATCAAGTTATACAACTATGTAAGAGCAAAAGAAATGCAAACATGTAATATTCTCCGTTATCTACTCATGGCATGTTAAATTTAACCAATAAAATAGACTTGCCTAAAAAAGATGGTGAAGTAGGACCTATGTGAAATGTTCTGTTGTATGTAATTTGTTTGATCCAATTAAAGATTAATCAACAACAATTGAAAAAATATTGAATCAGTCGAAATAATTGTTTAAACTTTGGCTTGAGATCGAAGCACATTCATGTTTAGAATATTGTTTTGGGTATTTGTAAGTATTTTATTTTTTTTATGGATCGGAGGAGTATGCCTTGGCATTCTTTTAAGTTAAAACGTAAAGGTTTCATAGAAGTTGCAGCTCCACTATGCTCTGTGTATGAATTTTCTCTCACTGTTGTGTTCTCATTAAACGAAGAATGCTTTTGTTTTAAAGTAAAAATCATATTGATTACTCCTTAGTACAATGCTTTCATTTAACAACTGTTAGTTTTAAAGCATCTCCACTACGTTTTTTTCTGTGAATTTTTGATATTTGTTGCAAATATGTTTAGTTGATATCAAATTTCGTGACATAATCCTTAATACTTAAACGTTAACATTGCTTATATGTTTTTAATTTTTTTAAAATATATTAATTAATTATTAAATCTGGAGCAGAGGTTTACGTCAAATATAATGAAGAATAATTTTAAAGTTTAATTATCACATCAACAACGATGTTTTTAACTTCATCATTTATTTTTCTTTACCTATTGATACAGGTCTTGAGCTATGAAGAGGAGAAAAAAGCCGATGAACAATTAGTATCGTGCTCGCCATTATAGCTTCGTCTCAGTTCATTAGTCAGTCGGTGTTTTTGACGATTGCCTTTAACTAATGCTCCAAATAATAAACTTTAGGCACAATAAACTTCTTTTCCTTCGGTGTACAATATTCAAATTTATACATAAAATGAGTACTTCGAGTTTGTGCACGTTTGTACATGCTATTTTGCAAGAAAAGAAATTTATGCATTTATTATAAACATGCCTTGTGTACATTTATACAAGTGTCTTTATCATTAACAATAGATATATATGTTGCGTTCTGAATTAACTCTTGAAGTTATTCAATAAGCAGATTTGTGATGTCGTTTAAGTCAATTTGGACATTCCCGAAGTCGTTCAATGAGGATTATAAAAGTTGTTGGATTCGATCAAGTATGAATAATGCCACTAATCGATCATATCGAAGGTATTGGGGACGGCGAGGTGATCGACGATGACCAAGCTTAGGGCTCATAATTGTGTTATAGTTTGTCAAAGATGTGCCTTCAAGGTATGGGACTTTGATTCCATTAAAAATTTATAGCTTTCAAAAATCGATTATAAAAGAAATTTTTTCAAGTGTTTTAGATCTTGAAAAAGGCAACACTTTAAACTTCAAAAATGATATTTCGAATTTTGGGAAGCATGTATCCTAGATTTCAAAAATAAAAATGATTTCAAAGGAAATTGATTCCAAAAGAATTTGATTTTGAGGATAGATTTCTGAAACTTTTAGTTTATCTATTCCAAAACTAAAAGATTTCAAGAATGAGGAATTAGACTTCATACACTACAAGGGGAGGGGGGATTTCCGACGGCTGAAAACCGTCGGCGGCCGTCGGAAGCCGTCGGCGGCCGTCGGAAAAAGCCGTCGGAAATGAAGGCGTCGGGGAGCAGTATTTCCGACGGCTACCGACGGGTGATGCCGTATACATTATCGACGGTTTCCGGCGGTTTCCGGCGGTTTCCGACGGCTTCCGACGGCCGTCGGAAACCGTCGGAAACCGTCGGAAATCAGGCCAATAAGCCGTCGGAACCCGTCGGAAACCGCCGGAAAATTTCGACCAATAAGCCGTCGAGAGCCGTCGGAAGCCGTCGGAAACCTGTTGTTTTTTTTTAAAATCTGCTGCAAATAGAGCCTTCCAACCACATTTCTCTTCCAAACACTACAATATCAATACTGCACAATCAAATAAACAATAATCCAACCAAACATGCAAACCAATACTCCAAAATATTCAATAGACACAGAAATAAACTAAATTAGAATAAAAATAAAATACAAAATATACATAACATTCCAACATTAACAATAATACTAACAATAACTGTTCTAATCATGCATATCCTGATACAGCTACAGAACCAAGTGTATTATACATAATTATACATATCAACAATTAATTGTTCCTTCTACCAAATCATTGTAAACTAAAACTAAACATACCTGCACGAACGAATTAGAAAGCAATGAATCAATCTGCCCCAGATCCAGAGCCAGCCGATGAAGGGAAGCGGCCACCAAACTGCTGCATGTACTCAAATAACTGTGCCGTCTGCATGGCCTGTTGGCGGTTCTGCTCCTCCAACTGCTGAACTCTAGTCTGTAATTCTTCTATACTTGCTAGCTCGCTCTGAGGTCTACTCCGCCGTCTCCTACTCTGACTACTGGACTGCAATAATTGAAAAATAAATAAAATCAAAGTTTATTGTTTTGAAAAGGTAAGAATATCATATTTTAAGTATTTTAAGAAAAATTAAATTATTTACCGCTAAATTGCCAAATCCGTATCGTCGACCATGCTCTGGTGGACTCATAACGGACTCAAAAATAATGTCCTCTTCATCGGTCGTCAGCTGCTCTCGACCCGTATCAGAAAGGAGTTTCTGTCGCTGCTCCATAAACATCTCCTGCATTGACAAATTAATAATATCATATCTTATTTCATAATAATTTGACAACTAAAACAATTACTAATACTGAATAAAATGAAATATGCTTACATGGCTTTTACTGGATTTATCGTCCTGCCATGTGTACGAAACAGTCCCGTCTGGATTAACATGCTCAACAGCATGCGTACGGGTGAACACGTCCATATAGCTGACAGGACCATGTGCCTCGGCTTCCTGAAGTTGATTGTTACATACAATTATTATACATTTAAAATCATATAGCATAAACTATTTACATTTATTATTCAGTAATTAAATTTACCAACTCCTGCCGATACTGCTGAAACGACTTCGATCCTCCGCGATGAGTAACGGGATTCTTATTTCTATTTGCAGAGTTTCTATCTGACTCTGCCTGTACATTCAAAATTTGATACATTATTTTTCAATCACGTTAAATTAATAATTGAAAAAAAATTAGTATACTTGCCTTCGCCTCGTCCGTCTCCCAGTAGCTCAACCAAGCTTGCCACACGCTCTCCCCCATCCACCGTGGTCTCTTCCCGGATTTCTTAACCTCAGATATCGTGTCTCTGTAGTTCTTTCGCATCTTCCTCATCCAGTATGCTCGTGCCAGCTGCATATCATCTGTCTGGATGTCTATCTCAGCCTGTGTTAAAAAAAGATTACACTTTAAACGATAAACGGTAGAAAAACGACAAAAACGAATTAAAAATGGAAAACATAAAAATTACACATACTAGGACATCCTGCCATATGCACTCTATGATGTGCGGAGGGATGGTATCCCACTTTGGCCAGCACGCACTCATCCTACTACGATATGCTGCTCTGGAGACGTCCAACACTACCTTAGTGGGTAGTAGCTCGAACCCCCTGTTTTTAAGTACGATACAGATAAGTACATACGTATAGTATAGAAAAAATAAGATGATGAATAAGATTTAATTTTTACCCATCTGCTTTGGGGGCTAACGTAACAACTGGACGGTGTGGCGCTTGCGATGGGCCACTGCCATCGCCTCCTGAAGAACGGGAAGAGCTCCTCCCTCTATGTGACATAATGATAAACCTGTGACGTTTACACATCATTATATAAGAGAATAAAAACATGATAATGA
The DNA here is from genome assembly GCA_030765085.1 of Allium cepa. Classification (NCBI taxonomy): domain Eukaryota; kingdom Viridiplantae; phylum Streptophyta; class Magnoliopsida; order Asparagales; family Amaryllidaceae; genus Allium; species Allium cepa. The sequence goes on along the minus strand of CM060938.1, from coordinate 22,692,381 downwards.
AATATATTTCATATGAACATGACATCAATGGTATAAATTGCTTAATTATAATGACTGAAATGTAAATAGACATGTAAGTTTGTTATACCTGATTCATGATGGGTGTACTCTTCCTACGATAAGCAGAGTTCATTGCATTTTTAATAAAAATTGCTAAATAAATGACAAATTGAAATAACATAAAACAATAGTAAACGGATTTAGTTTCATAGTTACATCAATTTCATAATACATCAAGAATTCAACATAGTTACATCAATTGCAAAAAAACAGATTCAAATTTATATCAGTCATCATCGTCTTCTGATTCAGATTCGGTCTCGTTTTCGACGATATTTTCCTCTGCACTGTCAAACGCTTCTACCAAAACATTTGATTCATCGATCAAAGGACCAAAATCTGTATGATCGTCTGTAATTATTATTTCGTTATTTTGCTCAAGATCTGCCTGATAAGCTTGTTCGTCCGGAATATTCTTCCCATCGAATGTGAATCTGGCCTTTGTTTTAAAAACTGCAGACCAATCTGCTTTATCTCTTTTTAGAGACGGATAAGGAGCGTAATAAACTTGCAATGCTTGTTTGGCTAGTACAAAAGGATCATACTTGTGATAGTGCGATGTATGCTTTATTTCGATAAGATTATAATCCTTATGCACATTAATTCCAGAACCTGGAACATTGCTAAACCAATTGCATCTAAATAGAAACACCTCCTCCGCGGGTCTTGAGAAATATGTCAGTTGCAAAATTTGTGTTAGAACGCCATAAAAATCATTTAAATGGTTTTCTGGATCGTCACTACCTTTAACAAATACACCAGTATTATTTGTTAATTTTTCTGCACCGTATTCTTTAGTGTTAAATTTGTATCCATTGACGAAATATATTGGATATGTCTTGACCACTCTTTTTGGTCCCATTGCAAGATGTTTCAACCCTTCGTCAACAACACAATTTTTCGGCTCATAAACGTAATTTGAAAACCAACGGGAAAATTCTTTACTGAGATCTCCGTTCGGATGTTCCCGTTCATAAACACTGTTTATATAAACAAATTATTACATTAGGTTATACACGCGCATGCATTACAGAAAAGAATAAAACAAAAATTATTATTTCAGATTACCTAACAAACGGTGCAACCTCGGCACAATTTAGAAGAATATAAGTGTGTGCTACACGAAGATCTCTATCGTCTAGCCATATTTCCACACATTTTCCAGAAGGCCGACCATGTTGTCTAAAAATAGATAACATTGCTTGAGAGGACTCTTGTTCGTCGCCTTCATCATTACGAGGAACACTTTGAAATGAAATATTCACATGGTCACTGAAATAGTGAGAGAAAAAGAACGAAGCTTCTTCTTCGATGTAAGATTTACATATCGAACCTTCAACTCGTGCTTTTTGTCTCACTTTTTTCTTCAGATGATTCAAATATCTATGCAACATTAATTTATATTAACTTCATCTTTCAAATGCAATTAAATTACGTTATAACATATTACATACCTCTCAAATGGATACATCCATCCGTATTGGACAGGACCTCGAAGTCGTGCTTCAGATGGAAGATGAACAGGTAAATGTTCCATCACATTAAAAAAACCTGGCGGAAATATTTTCTCTAATTTGCAAAGCAATATAGGAATGTCCACTTCAAGTTTACGTAAACGTTGCACTTTTAAAGTAGTCGAACAAAGCTCTTTGTAAAACATACTAAGCTCCGTTACTACCTTCCAAACTTTTAACGGCAGTAGTTCTTTAAACATAACGGGAAATAAATTTTCCATCATTATGTGACAGTCGTGAGTTTTCATTCCGCTCAATCTACTATTTTTAAAGTCAACACATCTACGAAGATTTGATGATATCCCATCAGGAAATCTTAACCCTTCCACCCATTTTAACACAGCTTTAACTTGATTATTATCTAATTCGTAACAAGCTTTTGGTTTTTTACTGTCATTTGGTTTCATATGAAGCTCGGGACGTTTGCATAATTCTTCTATATCACGTCTTGATTTCAAATCATCCTTCGTCTTCCCTTTCACATTCAAAATTGTGTTAAACACATTATCAAATACATTTTTCTCATTGTGCATCACATCTATGTTATGGCGAAGCAGAAGATGTTTCCAATACGGCAACTCCCAAAAAATAGTTTGTTTGCACCAGTTATGAACAACTGATTTGCCTTCAATTTCTGTTTGCTCCCCCGTTTCATATATCTTTGGATAGTCCTTAACAAGTTCATATATGTCTTCGCTTGACCATATCGTCGGTGGTTGTCTATTTTCTACTCTATTAGCTAAAAAGTTTTTCTTGTCTCCTCTGAAGGGATGATTTACATGGAGAAAATATCGATGACAGTCAAACCATGAAATTTTCTTACCATGAGGTAAAGAAAACGCTCGTGTTTCATCCATGCAATATGGACATGCTAGACGACCGGCAGTACTCCATCCCGAAAGCATTGCATAGGCAGGAAAATCACTTATAGTCCACAACAAAGAAGCAAACATACGAAAATTTTTCTTCTTTGACACATCGTATGTTTCTACTCCTTCGTTCCACAGTATTTTTAACTCCTCAATCAACGGTTGTAAATATACATCGATTCCTTGTGTCGGATCGTCGGGGCCAGGAACGACAACAGTAAGAAACATATATTGCGTTTTCATGCACATCCATGGAGGTAAATTATACGGTGTGACGATAATGGGCCAGGATGAATATTTAGAACCAAATTGAGAAAATGGAGAAAAACCGTCCGTACATAATCCTAATCTAACATTTCGACTCTCCGCTGCAAAATTTGGATACGTTTTATCGAAATGCTTCCATGCTTCTCCATCGGCCGGATGTGTCAACGTACCCTCTTCCTCCGTTCTCACGCTATGCCACCTCATATTAGACGCAGTTACAGAAGATGCGTATAATCTTTGAAGTCTTGGAGTTATGGGTAAGTAGTGCATACGCTTGTACGGAACTTCCTTACCCTTCTTTTTTCTTGGTTTGTATCTCTCCTGGTTACAAACTTTACAATTTCTAAGGTTTGCGTCTTCTTTCCAAAACAACATGCATCCTTTTAAACATGTATCTATTTTCTGATACGGTAAACCAAAAGCCGACATAAGTTTTTTAACTTCGTAGTGATTTTCACACATTAGATTATCGGGCGGCATATGTCTTTTTGCAGCTTGTACAACAGCCGTAAACCCAGCTTCAGTGATGTTGTATTTTGACTTCATCGCAATGTATTCTGCGATTACTGACAGCTGCGTGCCGCTTTTACAACCATCCCAAATAGGTTTTTTAGCTGCATCTAGTAAATCATAAATTTTCTTAGCTTCAATATTTGGTTCTTCAACATTTACATCATCGTCGTCAACTTCAACCATAGGAAACATTGATCGTGCTGCATCTTCGACCATATTTTCTATACGGGTCGTTGAAACTATTTCGTTAACGACACTTTCAGACTCTACAGAAGTATTTGCTACAACTTCTCCATGCCGATCCCAAACATAATATTCGGGTGTGAAACCGTGTTGGCACAAATGAACTTTCACAATATCTGGTAACAAAAACTTCAAATGTCTACACCTACTACACGGACAACGAATTTCTGGATCGTTTCCGTTATTACTTAAGGCGAATTCAACAAACACGTTTATACCGTTATAAAAATCTTCTTTTATTGAGCCCCTCATTCCTTTTCTTTGGTACATCCATCTCCTTCGATCAACAAAATAATCAATCATTTTTCCTATTTGACAAAATGAGAAGTTCAAAATTTAATATTTATTTTGAAGAATACACATTCGAAAAAGATTATTTTCATGTTCGTATAATATTTTGAATTTAAAGAACAACTTCACAAATTTAAAAATATTTTCAAATAGGGCACATTTCATTTTTTAACGTACGTAACGATTAAAAATATATAATTTTTTTTCATTGGTCAGACATCCTACCTCCCATTACAAACACAGTAAGCATTTACATTTCGTATATTACTTCGTCCCAAACGATTCAATAAAATTTCGGCAGCATTTCCCTTTTGTTCCCTGCATTGTACACAAATGCGTGTACGCAGGAAACAAAAAAGAAAAGTTAGGGCGAAATTTTATGAACCGTTTGAGACGAAGTAGTATACAAAATGTAAATTCTTACTGTGTTCATAACTTGTCCAATACAGGGACAAATCCGACAAACATTGTACCAGATGAATATAAATGGTCGTTTTTCGAAAAAAACGACTATTTATACAACGATCATGTACAACACTCGTCAGACGGGGCCAAAAACTCTCTAAGGGACATTTGTCGGTTAACATGCGCGCATTTTACTCAAAAATACAGTTTTACTCACTGTTCACATTTATATATTAATTTCACACATTTATTCGACGTATTACGCATCAACTTAGGGCTGGTTTAACATTTTGTCATTTTTCAATACACACAATTATAATTTAGAGTAATGCATTTTTTTTGTGTCATAAGTAAAAACGTGCACAATATAATACTCCTAGTTCATTCAATCATTTTATCTTATTCCAAATAACGTATACAATCGTCGAATCAAGGCATACACAACAAAATACATATACATGAACATGCACAAATTATACGTGTTTATCACAATTTCACGATAAAAGATGAAATTGGTATACCATGTGATGCTATAAACCGTTATTACGCTAGTGGAAACAATTGCAATCATTAATTCGCCCTAATTTATCAATTTATGCAAATCTATAATTAGGGTAAAAACTGAATTTTTCATAAAAATAAGAGATTATACCTGAGATTAAGAGTACTGAAGCTTGATTAGAGTGCGTTGGAAGATCCGGAAGCTAAAAATTAGGGATTGGAAGCTTAGGGGTTGAATTTGGGGGGTTTTTTGGGTTTTTTTCGTATGAAATGGAGGAGGAAGAAAGGGCTCGGCTGGCTGGTATAATCGCAAATTTGCGACGGCTTCCGACGGCCGCCGACGGCCCGTCGAAAGCCGTCGGAAAATGGCCGTCGGAAGCCGTCGGTCTTGGCTGTCGGTATTCTGCCTTTTTCTTGTAGTGATAGATCATTTAGCTTCGTCATGAGTTTTAGTTTTGGGATAATGTAGTTTTCTTTAGAAGCAATTGTGGATTCGAGTTTCAAAATGAAATTGGAAATATATAAGTTTAATGTAAATAAGATTTTCGAAGCACATCATATACATCAGATATATATATATATATATATGCACATTTGGTTTAAAATTTAAATGCATATATTCTGTACAAGCAAACTTAGGAAGAAATGTGTGCAGTAGTGGTTTCAAAAGAATTCAATTTCAATGGAATTTTGTAATACACGGGTTTACTGGAATCAAACTTTGAAGTATAAGATTTGCATAAGCATGAATATATGAAGTTTAATAGTCCAGATATATTTAATTTCAGACACGTATATCTTTGAATATAAATATGATCAAGGTTCAAGTTTAAGCAATTAAATATATATTCGGTTTTTAAGAAAACATATGATGGTTTTTAAATGTACTTAGTCTTAAATTAAAGAACAGCCTTGAAGACATAATTTTGAATGCATAAGGTTTGCTTCAAGTATAGTGTACATACTCAGTTCTAAACACATCAGTTTTCGAAAGCTTTTGGATTATGGATATCATATGATTGGAAATATTTAAGAATTGAATAAATATCGAATCCACATATTAGATTCAAATATATCAGCTTTTCAGGTGAATGTGATTTAATACATATCGGAGTTTCGAGAAAACTATTTTGATTCCGGCTTTTGAATATAAAAGCTTTCCATGTGTCAGGTCTATAAAAGTACCTTATATATATATTTGCTAGAGTCAAGTGCAAGCTGCTTCATGCATATATGCAGTCCATATGAATCCAAGTCTTGAATAAACTATCCAGTTTTAAACGTGAGAATTTATACAGTTTCGCATATATGTTTGTATATGTGTCAATTTTAAGTATATATAAAATTTTATGAATAGTTTTATATGTATAGATTTCAAGCACGTCAGTTTTGAATATATATATATATATATATATATATATATATATATATATATATATATATATATATATTCCATGTTTTATATAAGCAATATGATTTTAAATATGTAGTCCCTTGTTTATATAAAGATTTTCATTTCTATCTGGTTTAAATTTTGTTAACAGATTTCATATTTTTAATGCATAAGGTTTGCTTCAAGTATAGTGTTCTGGTTTAAAACTATGTTCCGGTATTTTTTGGATCAAAAGGAACTTCCACCGTGAAAACCAGTGCAATTCTGAGATTAATGCTTGACTTGTATTTCATGTTAGACTATCATTTTTTATGTAGGGGGCTTTTATTCGATTACTTTGTCGTAGTTGTACAATAGTAGTTTGAAGATTAGAACATGGATATCATATTTTTATTTATTTTTTCTACGTAGTTGTTCTGGTTTTCAGCAGAGGCAACATTGTTGGCTATGTTGAATTAGGAAACACAGCTGCGTGTTTGTGTATGCAGAAACTTATAGAATTGTGTTGTATACTTGAATACTAGGAAAGCCTGCTACCTGTCCCATTTGAAATATATATATATAATGCTATACGAATGTAGCATTATAGATGTGCAATGCTATATGAATGTAGCATTTTTGTCCTTCAGACTAAATTTTAAAACTTATGCCCCTTAAACTAAAATTGTTCTCAGGTTTTTCCTTCAAGCTAATTCCCTGTATCAGTTTCAAGCATGTATGAAATTTATTACACAAGGATTTGAATGCATATAGGTTTCAGAATACATTGATTTGAAATATAAGTTTCAAATAAATACAAACTCAAAGCATAGTAGGCTTTTTCAAGCATGCAGGTTTTAAATGCATATGCCTCTAAACAAGAATGTTATCCAGGTCCATGATTGGCTTTCCGGTGTGTGATAGTTCCAAGTGCATTGGGCGTACACAGTGTTAAATCTGTCCTATATAAGTGTCGAATTTAATAAAATAAAAACTGCAAGTATATGACTTTAGACACCTTTAAGCCCACTAAACCGTATGATGTATTCAACATCTAATATATTTTAGTTTTGCAGAAGAGCAGAACTTATTATATACATGGTTTTCAAGTGAATGAATTCCTTTAAGGTGTAATATGTAAGGGTTTTAGAACATGTTTAGTTTCGGTTTGAATAAGTAAATTTTTGGATATACATGTTTGCGCATATAAATATGTTTAGTGGATCACATATTTTGAACAAATAGAGGTATTCCTTTTATGAGTATGTACGCTTTTCAAAATGCTTACCAAGTGCATTTCAGAAAACTTTATGTATACCCCTGTTTTGAAATGTATATCCATGTATGGGTGGCTTCAGGTGTGAGCATTAAGTTTTCAGAGATATATTAATATTGATTATACATATATATAAGTATAATTTTCTAGGATTATGGGGTTTCTTGAAATATATTGAAGCCTGGAACATCACTGGGTTGTAGAGCAATTTTCTAATGTGTTGAAATATCCAGGCATCACTTTTAATTCAAGTGCATAGGTTGTGTCATTGGGCCTGTTCAATTCCTGTTCATATAAAGAGATTGGAGGTACATTTTAGTCCAGGACTTCATTAACAGATGGGCCACTATGTTGTTGTTATTATCTTGTAAACTTTTGTTGGTATTTTGATGAGAATATGGGAATTTCAGAGTAAATCATTTTAATGTCAAAATTTGAATCAATCGACGCTGGAATATTAAAATTATTGTTATTTTTCCTAAATCAGTTTTTGGGACCTTGTCCCTTAAGTTATTTGTCTCCATGTTTCGTACATGCCCCACTTCACGCTTCTATAGAAACTTCATCCGTTGTATTAAAGATTTTTGGTGAGCAGCTCATTCTTTACCGTTGTTGCCATATTTTCTAATATTTTATCTTGGAATCCAGGTCAATGTTTCTTGTTTACTATACTATTGGTTTTTAAAAGAAATTATACACAGGACTTCATGCATCTGGAGACAGGATATGTGAAGACATCAGACGCACTTATATGAATTTTCAAACATCTACAGCACTATATTTTTTAAATTATAATGTGTATAACATTGCGTATGTACATAAACTTTTGATAGAGACAGCATAAGTATATTGTTCAAATTATATTTTTTAAATTATATTTTTTAAATTATAATGTGTATAACCTTGCGTATGTACATAAACTTTTGATAGAGACAGCATAAGTATATTGTTCATATATAGCTTAAAATACATAATGTATGTGTATGAATTCGATTAAAATATGGCTTGAAGTAAATTAATCTCTCTAAGATACAAATTTTAATATGCATGGTTTCGAAAAGAATATGAAATGCTCCATATATGTAACGCCATAGAGTTTTGAAAATAACACATGTGACTTTTCACACACATTTTCAAGTATACAAATATTAACTTTTAAAATGAAGTTTTGTACGAGCATGATCTCAAACTGTAAAACTCTATAAGTCTGGCTTTCTTATATAATGAATTTTTTATATAAGTGAATTTTCTAAGGATAAGTATGATTCTGATTCTCTATTTAAAAACCAAGATTTATATAATGTAACTCTTTGTTATAGATAAAGGTGACGACGGTCTCCTCGACTCTCGAAAATCGAAACTAAAACATTCATGGTATTTACGTGCCATAATTAAGTACCGGAGAGACAGATTATCAGGGGTAAAAAATAAGAAGATAGAAACATAAATTTTCACATTGCATTTAATTATTTATGTAGGTAGTACATATAACCACATTTGCTGCTAGAAACAAACTAGACACAACGGAAAATAAAAAGATCGATATATCCCCACTCAAGATGCTCCAATCTCCATGCTCCAAAAACTCTTCTCAAAATGCTTCACCAAAATGCCCCTAAAATGATCCTGACTTCTTGGCTGGCCAGAAAAAAAGGGCATCCAAAATTTATGGAAAAAAAAATAAACTCCGGGTCAGTCATGAGACTAGTGTGAGAAAACATAAAAGTGCATATACTTCTGAAATCAAAGGTGTCTTATAAGACCACGTCATACGTAAACACGGATGAGGTTTTTCCCTTATGATAATCAAAACATTTGCTACGTAAAATCATTTGATATTATTTTTAATGACATTCTTTGAACACACTTTTCAAGTAAATATATATTCAAACAGCCTAAATTCTTACCATTATTAAATTTCAACATACTAAGCTCTACAATCATAATGGCAGACACATATTGGAGAATGGATTTCCAACAAATGACCAGGTAAGGGACCACCTTTCGATGGTACATCTCTAGAGGAATGTACCGAGGCCCAACTGATGGTCCTCTACCAACACAAGACCAGCCTACCTCTAATTAAAAGATAGTACCGAATATGTCATCTGTGATATCCTGAAATTTTTGGCAATATCAATTTAATAATTTGTATTTAAAATAAATTTGATTTGATAATTTTTGTAAATAAAATTTGAATTGATTTAATAATCTTACATTAATAAATATTTAATTAGTGAATTTATCTTTTAATAAGCTAATAAATTGTTTTCTATCTATAATGTATAAATATTTATATATATTTTAAATAGATGAGTTTGGTTTTAAATTTAATTAATAAAGCATATCTTCTAATTCCAATGTTTTGGTAATTGGGAAATTAAGATTTATTTAATGTTAAGCTTTTCAAATCTATTTAATAAAATAACTATATGATTTTAAATACATAAGATAAATGTTTTATTTGTTTAAAATATATTTTAACTTAAGTTTGAATATTAATTTAAATTAAAATAAAGTTATAAAAATGTTTGTTTTATTTCTTTTTAAAATATTGATTAATAAATATGATTTGTAAATTAGATGTGAAAGTTTAAATACAATTAAAATATGAAACATTTATTCATTTAAATAATAAGTAATTTACAATCTCTTTTATAAATTTATTTAAAATAATCAAAAATGTTATTTTCAAATAATAAATATATGTAGTGTTTTTATTTATAATTATACTTGGTTTTATTCTTTAAAATTATTTATCTATATAACTAAGTATTAAAAACTAATTAATTTAGTTAAAAGCTTTCATTAACACTTAATTATAAATACTAATTACTTTAGAGACAAGTGTAAGTATATAAAAGCCTCATTTAATATGTGTCAACAAATAAGGAAATTTACAAGTGCTAGTAATTTAAGACAAGTGTCATATTATTTTTATTTTTCTTTGATTTTTAAAAAAAATCATAAAATAAGTTATATAAACACACATCTTCCTTTTCTTTTTCTCATTTTTCATTTCATAACTAAGAAATATTTCAGCTGAAATATTCCACTCTAAAAACAATCTTCATTTCATTTCCTCCAAGATCTGTAACAATCCATATTTTCAAAATGCAAAAGCCTTTTTCATCAATCTGTAAATAACTTCCCAAACCCAGAATCCATCTGAAATCCCTGATCCATTTTCAAATTAAAATCAAACTCCTGTAATCGCTCTTCAAAATGCATATCAAATCCCTGTAAACCACTTACCCATAACCATCTTCAAAACATGCAAGTCTGCATTTTGTTTTCTGCAATCTGGAATAGTTACTGCATGCAACAATCTGTTTAAAAACCTGCATCCCTTTCTTCAAAATTTGGAAATTGGCCACTGCATTTTTCAATCTGTAGCCAGCATGCATGTAAGGTTGTAAATCAAGGGGCAAAGGCATTTTAAAGCAAGTTAAAAACATCAGCAATTCAAGTTTAAGGTTTATAAATCAATGACAAAAGCACTTCAGCAAAAACAAGTAAAAAGGTTTCAATGCCAATTCATAGATGTGTCATGTTCTTCATCTTCAAATCTGTGAGTAACTACACATTTTAAATTTATGTATATAATATGGTTGTTGATTTATCCATGGAAATAAGTAGGCTTGTATTTATATTGTTAAATACATTGCTGTGTATATATATGTATGAATGTGATGCATGTCTGTTTCACCCAGGTTATTGACTGTTTACAGTATTAGCCCAAGTGATAAAAATTCTTTTCTTTGATCTGGTTGTTGTTATGACTTAGTATTTGAATGAAACTTGTTTATTACATGATAAAGTAAAACTTAAAAATTTATATAAGTTAAATAAATTTTTGTATTGGTTCTGGGAATAAATAACAGAGCAAAATTAGTATAAGTGAAGAATTCAAACGTTATGATTCTATGTTTAAGGGTTACAAATCAAATCATCTTACCAAATCATGATTTTTAAAAGAAAAATAATAATTTCTAGGTTTAGATTTTGGGAGCAGTTATAGTTTTACTGTATTTTGCCTTTTGGGTTCTAACTGATGATCTATGGGTTCGGATGGGTCGAAATTCCTCCTGGAGGTGGGGAAGTGATCAGGGATGAGGGGAAAATTATCTGAATGATGATTAGAGGGATGTGGCGATGGTGGTTGTGATTTGCAGTCTAGAACCCTAGTTTTTATGGGTTTGAGAGTTTGCTTTGATTCGGCTTCCTCAGTTGATCGAGTTCAACAATATCTTGGGCATTGGAAGTTAGTGGGTTGACGAGGTCTTCGCCGGAGTTTCAGAGGCAACGGTGGTCGGAGGTGTTTGGGTGAGGCGTTGATAGGTTGTGGATTGTTTTGGTTCTGCCTGTTCCACGTTTGGGTGTGAGGCTTGATTTCGATTTCAGGTTTGGATGGATGTTGTGGTGGCCGGATTGTGGTGTGAGGGTGATCGCCTTTCTACTCGAGGGTGTGGAGTCGACATGAGTTGGTCGGCGGCACCGTGCATGTGCACGGTGCACTATTTTCAGATGAACTGTGTTGTTAGTTGGGTGGTTATAGGTTTTAGTGGACCCGTGATTGTCTCGGGTGATTCGAGTGTATGACTCGAAGCAGATAAGGTTGTGACTCGAAGTTATTTTAGGGTAGGCTCGGGTAACTTTTGTTCCAGGTTTTAAATAAAAACAGAAACTTGTTTCTGTTTTAAAAATTAAAAGTAAAGTTTAAAATGCAAACTGAAAATTTAAAATAAGTTAAACCTGAGTTTGAATTTGAATTCAAAGTAGTTTGAATATGAGATTTGAAATAATTTAAATTTTGAAATTTAAATTTGGATTTAAAAAAAATTAAGTGAAAAAGTATATTTAATTTTGATTTTAAACTGAAATGTTTAAATTGTAAAATAAAAATTTAAAAAAAGTTTAAATCTGAGTTTTGAAATCTGGAATTTGGTTTAAACTTCAGTTTTAAAATAATTAAACTTTTAAATTTAAATTGTTTAACTTCTTTTTTAAAATATGGTTAAATGATTTAAAATTTAAAATGAAGTTAAAAATGTAAGTAAGCTTTGAATATAAGTAATCTGGAATCAAATTTAATTTGTATTCCAGTTTGAAATAAATGGAAATTTTTAAATTTAAAATAATTTAAACCATCTTGTTTGTTTAAAGTGTATTTTTAAAATTAATTTGAATTTAAAAATGAATTGGGTTCTTCTTTAAACTTCTTTATAAATGGATATTTCTTTAACATATGAGATAAAAAAGTTTTAAATTGTTTTTAAACCTTGTTTAGATAAATTTGTATTCAATTTAAAATGAAATTTAAAATGGAATTTAAAGTAAATTTGAAAACAATTTGTTTTTTAATACTTTGATTAAGTAAGAAATGTTTTCTTAAATTAATTAGAATTTAATGATTTAGATTCATTAAATTATTAAGTTGGATAATTAATTAATTAATTAATTAATTAATTATATGGATGATTAATTAAGTAATTAAGAGTTTTTAAATTGATTAATTAAGGATTAAGATTAATTAATTAAGGTAAATTAATTTGTAATTAAGGATTATTAATTAGATTTTAATTAATGATTGAAGATTGATTAATCAAGTAATTAAGGATTAATTAAGTTACAGTTAACACTTAATTAATTAAATAATTAGAGATCAATTAATTTATAATTAAATATTAATTAATTTGTAATTAATAATGATTAATCTAAGTTAATTTCTTAAGAAAAGAAATTAAAGGATAGTTAATGAAGGTCATTAACTTAAGATTATTTAACAATTAATTAATGTGATTAATTCTGATAATTAATTAGATTAATCAATAATAATCATATTTTTGATATTGTTTAAGTTTAATTACTTAGTAGAAGTAATTAATGAATTAATTACTTAATGTAATTAATTAAGTTTAGTGTGATTAGTTTAAGTTAATTAATTGAGTTTTATTAATTTAAACACTTGATGATTTGATAGATAATTACTTAATGTAATTAATGAAATTTTAATTACTTAAGGAAGTAAATAATTGATAATTACTAGATGTAATCAAAGATGTTTTAATAATGGAAGCAATTTGGATTAAATTACTTTGTAATTAATCAAGGGATTAATTGAGATAATTAATTAATGATAATTAATTTATTTAATAAAGTAATTAAGAGTAGTTAATTACTAAATGTGATTAATCTAGGGTGATTAATATATGTGGTTTAACTGAAGATTAATTACTTAATGTAATTAATTTAATAGAGAGATTAATTGAAATGTAATTTAGAAATCATTAATTAATAAAATTAATGATGTAAATTTAGAATTGATTAATTAAGGAATAATTAATAAATGAAGTAATTCATCAATAAAGGATTATTGTAATTAATTTTAGTAGTTAAAAGTTAATTATTGTAAAGGGTTAAGTATAATTAACTTATGTAATTAATAGGCCAATTACTTATTGTAATTAGAGAATTGTTAATCAGTAATGATTAATTGAAATGAATAATGAGATGGTAATTAATTCATTTGTAATCAATTAATGGTTAAGTAAGCAAGATTTAAAATGATGAAGTAATTAATTTAATTTATTTTAAGTTAACTAAAGATAAAGTAATTAATTTAATTCATGTTAAATTAATTAGAGATAAAGTAATTAATTTAATTCACTTTAAATTAATTATAGATAGTTTAATCATTAAATCATTGCTTATGTACGAATGAATGATATTGGTTGTCTTCAATGGTTTGAAATCTCAACTATGAGATGAGTAATGCTGTGTGATATGGATGCTTTGGTTGCATTGGGATGATAATATGGATTATCTGTTTATAATGATGATATGGATTATTTGCTTATGATGATAATGTTGATTATCTATTGTGAATCTGTGAATTATCTAGCTGTGTGTATATAGATAACGAATTGAAATTGTTTTAAACTCTAAAACAACTTGGCCTTAAAAGATACGTTTTGGATTCGGTGAGACCGGGATCGGGTTTCCATATTTGGAAATCCGAAAACCACATCGATCCAAATTAACGATAGGTCGTGAATCTCAAGTGAAGATGAAGAGTCAGAGCACAAGGGTTATCGTCGTTAACTCTGAGGGTGATTCCAAAATGAGTGTAACGAGATAATGCCTTTGGTTTCGTTCGAACCCAGAACGAACTTGTATGGATTGAATGCTTTCAGAACATCGTCAGGTGGACGATAAGCATTCTAAGTGATGTGTTCTGATTAAGGTAATCATAGCCTCAAGCCTCATCGATCGGGAATGGCTAAAATAGGGGAGATGCAGCAAGGCTAAGTGGGTCATGCCCTAGTAGAACGAGATTTACTCCTGTCTAGATGTCCCTTTTATTTCGGCTGTGTGGTGTGGTTTCTGATCACAACTGCGGGGTGGTCTTGTTCGAGACTGTTCAGTAAGGAATGGTTCCGGCTTTGTGTTGCAGGGGATTGGGAGTGATCCTTGGTACGATGATCTAGGCCACGTACTGTGACGGGCGGTACCCCGGTAGCCCTGCCATTGTATGGAATCCAAAATCCAATAAGTGCCCTCGGTTTTGATTGTATTACCCCCTTTTGTGGCTAATAGCTGGAATTTAATCATGTAACAATTTCGGTTATTTCTTATTTACTCGAAAACCCTAGACCTATTATAATATCACTGGATTTCCTATCAAATGTTTTGGTTAGCGTAAGGTAAAAACTTTTCCATGTTTATATGTGAGAAGTCTTACGTGATACCTTTCTTTTCAAAGGTTTTTCAAAAGTTAAGCAACTTTAACCTGTTACTCACACCAGACCCATGTCTGACCCGGAGTTTATTTCTGTTTTTCTTAAACTCTTGGGCACTCAAATTTTTACGAGTAGCCAAGGGATTCAGGTCAGCTTTGACAAATTATGGAGGAGCAATGGAGCAGGAGGCTTCTACGTTATAGATATATATTGTTTCGCTGTGCTGGTATTTTTGAGTGGTTTCTTTGTATTGTATTGAGTTGTAATAACTAGACAGGTGTTTGTAACTGTCTAGTATGTGATGTATTGTCTGTGTAACTCTGGTAATTATTGTATACTATGTATTATTTATGTTATTAAAATAATTTATTCGTTCTGCTGTTGGGATTCTGTTGTTGTTTCTTCTTTCTCTTCTTTCTTTTCTCTTTTCTATCCCTTTCTTTCTTAAAGATGATACGACTTTCTGGTCGTTGAAAGTCAGGTCGTCTCAGTTGGTATCAAAGCGCAAGGTTGAGCGAATACCTAAGCTCTGGAGTGGTGTCTATCTTGAGAGATCGTATTTGTATTTTTAATATATATATATATATAATTATTTCTATCTATCTATTTGGGTTACCCGTATAGGTTTTCCAATATAAGTTATAAAAGTAGATAAGGTAGTGGCGTGTGTAACACAACTACCAATGATTGAAGTTTGAGTGACGAGGTTGGAAGTGGATCTGTCGAGACTGTAGATCTAATGTCGTCTCGAGCGAGCTTTTTTGTGGTGAAGGATTTCATCGATCTATGAAGGAAACTTGTTAATGTTTGGAGTCTATCTTTTGAAGTTGGATAAGTTGAGTTTGGATCTGTCGGTTTGGCAGAAGTAAGTGATGGTATGTTGGTACATCAGGAAGTAGTAGCTGCGTGATGAGATGCAGTGATTATGGATGTTTCCGTAGATGTTTCTTTGGAACAAGTTTAAGGAAGTATGTCTGTTTCGGTGTTGTAGCTGAGTCCAGCAGGGTGTTTCTGTTTTCTTGGAGGTCCGAGTTTCTCGAAGAGCTTTGGACTAGGAAGTTTTTGGCATCTGCGACAGCAGTGCAGCTCGGAGTGTTCTGTGTTGGCAGGAAGTCTTCTGGCTGAGTAGTTTTTAAAGGTGGAGTTCAGAAGCAGCAGTGTGAATCCTTTTCTTCGGTGAATTGGCTAGGCCAGCGTAAGCTGTTCTGGTTGGTAAAGAGAGAGCAGTTTCTTTGGAATTAGGCTGAGTTGATCGCAAAAGTGATTTGTGGTCATTGAGTGCTCTCTTGGGTTGTTGGAGATTTTCCGGATGTCTTCAGGGAAGTCAGAGGTTTGTCCGCATCTAGAGATCGAGTTTTCTTATCGGCTAGTATTCCAGGAGGGGAACTGGTGGTTCAGTTTAGTAGAAGGATGGTTCGTAGAGATAGAGTTTGGTGAAGCAACTCAGGTTTCAGAGGAACTTCTGAGTTTTTCTTTTATGGATCTGTTGAACCATATTTCTGAGATGGGTTGTCTAGTCTGTGCTCATGTTCTTCATCAGCATTTTCTTCTACTTCGGATCAGAGTTGTGCAGCGGAAGCAGTTTGGGAGTGTTTATGTTTTTCTTTTTCGGATAAGGAGAAGTAAGTTTAGTTTTCTGTTTTTGAGGTGTAGAGTTTGTCCCTGGTTTTGGATTGATCTTGAGGAGATCATTGTGTTGGGTTGTTTTGGTCTGGTTTGTTTCTAGTGGAATCAGCAAGGGTTGAGCTGATCAGGAAGGATCTAGTCAGACCTGGATCGTCCGAAGAGTTTTTGTGTATAAGGGATGGAAGAATTTGGATTCTGGAGTCGGAGATTTGGTTTTGGTTAAGTTTTTCTCCAGTCGAAGGAGCTATAAGTTTTGGTAAGTCTGGGAAGCTAGCTCTGAAGTATTTTGGATTTCTTCTGTGTTTTGGTAAGATAAGTGTTTGGCCTTCAGAATTGAATTGCCAGTGTGGATAACTGGGATTCAGTATGTTTCACGTATCTCTGAGGGAGTACGTTATGATATATTTCTGTTGTAGAACCAGCTGTCCAGAAGGTTGGTTGTTGAGTCAAACTCGTCTGTAGTCTGATATCTTGTTTAGTTTTGTAGATCTAGATAAGTTAGAGCTCTGTAGCTTAGTAGTATTGATTGTTTGGATTCTATAGAGCGAGTATCCTGATATTTATACCAGGGAAACTCGAGGAAGTTCTATCCAGAATTTTTCTGGATAGTTAGATTTGTTTTCATTGTGTGAATTGGTTGCTTTGGTTGTTAGCATATGATTAATATATGCTGTGTTTTAGAATTAAATCTTTAATAGATTATTAAATTACCTTTGTTTTAAATTTCGGGGACGAAATTCTTTTAAGGGGGGATGATTGTGATATCTCGGAATTTTTAGCAATATTAATTTAATAATCTGTATTTAAAATTAAATTGATTTGATAATTTTTGTAAATAAAATTTGAATTGATTTAATAATCTTACTTTAATAAATATTTAATTAGTGAATTTATCTTTTAATAAGCTAATAAATTGTTTTCTATTTATAATGTATAAATATTTATATATATTTTAAATAGATGAGTTTGGTTTTAAATTTAATTAATAAAGCATATCTTCTAATTCCAATATTTTGGTAATTGGGAAATTAGGGTTTATTTAATGTTAAGCTTTTCAAAGCTATTTAATAAAATAACTATAAAATTTTAAATACATAAGATAAATGTTTTATTTGTTCAAAATATATTTTAACTTAAGTTTGAATATTAATTTAGATTAAAATAAAGTTATAAAAATGTTTGTTTTATTTCTTTTTAAAATATTGCTTAATAAATATGATTTGTAAATACTAATTACTTAATTATAAATATTAATTACTTTAGAGACAAGTGTAAGTATATAAAAGCCTCATTTAACATGTGTTAAGTTAACAAATAAGGAAATTTACAAGTGTTAGTAATTTAAGACAAGTGTCATATTATTTATATTTTTCTTTGATTTTTTAAAAAAATCATAAAATAAGTTATATAAACACACATCTTCCTTTCCTTTTCTTTTTCTCATTTTCCATTTCATAACTAAGAAATTTTTCAGCTGAAATATTCCACTCTAAAAACAATCTTCATTTCATTTCATCCAAGATCTGTAACCATCCACATTTTCAAAATGCAAAAACCTTTTTCATCAATCCGTAAATAACTCCCTAAATCTAGAATCCATCTGAAATCCCTGATCCATTTTCAAATTAAAATCAAACTCCTGTAATCACTCTTCAAAAATGCATATCAACTCCCCGTAAACTACTTACCCATAACCATCTTCAAAACATGCAAGTCTGCATTTTGTTTTCTGCAATCTGGAATGGTTACTGCATGCAACAATCTGTTTAAAAACCTGCATCCCTTTCTTCAAAATCTGGAAATTGCCGACTGCATTCCTCAGTCTGTAGCCAGCATGCATGTAAGGTTGTAAATCAAGGGACAAAGGCATTTTAAAGCAAGTTAAAAACATCAGCAATTCAAGTTTAAGGTTTATAAATCAATGACAAAAGCACTTCAGCAAAAACAAGTAAAAGGGTTTCAATGCTAATTCATAGATGTGCTCTGTTCTTCATCTTCAAATCTGTGAGTAACTTCACATTTTAAATTTAAGTATATAATATGGTTGTTGATTTATCCATGGAAATAAGTAGGCTTATATTTATATTGTTAAATACATTGCTGTGTATATATATGTATGAATGTGATGCATGTCTGTTTCACCCAGGTTATTGACTGTTTACAGTATAAGCTCAAGTGATAAAAATTCTTTCTTTGATCTGGTTGTTGTTATGACTTAGTATTTGAATGAAATTTGTTTATTACATGATAAACTAAAACTTAAAAATTTATATAAGTTAAATAATATTTTGTATTGGCTCCGGGAATAAATAACAGAGCAAAATTAGTATAAGTGAAGAATTCAAACGTTATGATTCTATGTTTCAGGGTTACAAATCAAATCATCTTACCAAATCATCTTACCAAATCATGATTTTAAAAAGAAAAATCATAATTACTAGTGTTAGATTTTGGGAGCAGTTCTAGTTTTACTGTATTTTGCTTATTGGGTTTTAACTGATGATCTATGGGTTCAGATGGGTTGAAATTCCTCCTGGAGGTGGGGAAGTGATCAGTGATGAGGGGAAAATTATCTGAATGATGATTAGATGGTTGTGGCGATGGTGGTTGTGATTTGCAGTCTAAAACCCTAGTTTTTATGGGTTTGAGAGTTTGCTTTGGTTCGGCTTCCTCAGTTGATCGAGTTCAACAATATCTTGGGCATTGGAAGTTAGTGGGTTGACGAGGTCTTCGTCGGAGTTTCAGAGGCGACGGTGGTCGGAGGTGTTTGGGTGAGGCGTTGACAGGTTGTGGATTGTTTTGGTTCTGCCTGTTCCAGGTTTGGGCGTGAGGCTTGATTTCGATTTCAGATTTGGATGGATGTTGTGGTGGCCGGATTTTGGTGTGAGGGTGATCGCCATTCTGCTCGAGGGTGTGGAGTCGACAAGAGTTGGTCGGCGGCACCGTGCATGTGCACGGTGCACTATTTTCAGATGAACTATGTTGTTAGTTGGGTGGTTACAGGTTTTAGTGGACCCGTGATTGTCTCGGGTGATTCGAGTGTATGACTCAAAGCAGATAAGGTTGTGACTCGAAGTTATTTTAGGGTAGGCTCGGGTAACTTTTGTTCCAGGTTTTAAATAAAAACAGAAACCTGTTTCTCTTTAAAAAATTTAAAGTAAAGTTTAAAATGCAAACTGAAAATTTAAAATAAGTTAAAACCTAAGTTTGAATCTGAGATTTGAAATAATTTAAATTTTGAAATTCAATTACTGAATGGGAATAATCAAGGGCGATTAATATATGTGGTTTAATTCAAGATTAATTACTTAATGTAATTATTTTAATGGAGAGATTAATTAAAATGTAATATAGAAATCATTAATTAATAAAATTAATGATGTAAATTTAGAATTGATTAATTAAGGAATAATTAATAAATGAAGTAATTGATTAATAAAGGATTAATGTAATTAATTTTAGTAATTAAAAGTTAATTATTGTAAAGGGGTAAATATAATTAACTTATGTAATTAATAGGCCAATTACTTATTGTAATTAGAGAATTGTTAATCAGTAATGATTAATTGAAATGAATAATGAGATGGTAATTAATCGATCTGTGATCAATTAATGGTTAAGTAAGCAAGATTTAAAATGATGAAGTAATTAATTTAATTTATTTTAAGTTAATTAAAGATAAAGTAATTAATTTAATTCATGTTAAATTAATTAGAGATAAAGTAATTAATTTAATTCACTTTAAATTAATTATAGATAGTGTAATCATTAAATCATTGCTTATGTACGAATGGATGATATTGGTTGCCTTGAATGGTTTGAAACCTCGGCTATGAGCTGAGTAATGCTGTGTGATATGGATGCTTTAGTTGCATTGGGATGATAATATGGATTATCTGTTTATAATGATGATATGGATTATCTGCTTATGATGATAATGTTGATTATCTATTGTGAATCTGTGAATTATCTATCTGTGTGTATATAGATAATGAATTGAAATTGTTTTAAACTCTAAAACAACTTGGCCTTAAAAGATACGTTTTGGATTCGGTGAGACCGGGATCGGGTTTCCATATTTGGATATCCGAAAACCACATCGATCCAAATTAACGATAGGTCGTGAATCTCAAGTGAAGATGAAGATTCAGAGTGCAAGGGTTATCGTCGTTAACTCTGAGGGTGATTCCAAAATGAGTGTAACGAGATAATGCCTTCAGCTTCGTTCGAACTCGGAACGAACTTGTATGGATTGAATGCTTTCAGAACATCGTCAGGTGGACGATGAGCATTCTAAGTGATGTGTTCTGATTAAGATAATCATAGCCTCAAGCCTCATCAACCGGGAATGGCTAAAATAGGGGAGATGCAGCAAGGCTAAGTGGGTCATGCCCAAGTAGGACGAGATTTACCCCTGTCTAGATGTTCCTTTTATTTCGGCTGTGTGGTGCGGTTTCTGATCACAACTGCGGGGTGGTCTTGTTCGAGACTGTTCAGTAAGGAATGGTTCCGGCTTTGTGTTGCAGGGGATTGGGAGTGATCCTCGGTACGGTGATCTAGGCGACGTCTTGTGACGGGCGGTACCCCGGTTGCCCTGCCATTGTATGGAATCCAAAATCCAATAAGTGCCCTCGGTTTTGATTGTGTTACCCACTTTTGTGGCTAGTAGCTGAAATTTAATCACGTAACAATTTCGGATATTTCTTATTTACTTGAAAACCCTAGACCTATTATAATATCCTTGTATTTTCTATCAAATGTTTTGGTTAGCGTAAGTTAAAAACTTTTCCATGTTTTTGTGTGGAAAGTCTTACATGGTACCTTTCTTTTCAAAGGTTTTTCAAAAGTTAAGAAACTTTAACCTGTTACTCACACCAGACCCATGTCTGACCTAGAGTTTATTTTTGTTTTTCTTAAACTCTTGGGTACTCAAATTTTTACAAGTAGCCATGGGATTCAGGTCGGCTTTGACAAATTATGGAGGAGCAATGGAGCAGGAGGCTTCTACGTTATAGATATATAGTGTTCCACTGTGTTGGTATCTTTGAGTGGTTTCTTTGTATTGTATTGAGTTGTAATAGCTAGACAGGTGTTTGTAACTGTCTAGTATGTGATGTATTGTCTGTGTAGCTCTGATAATTGTTGTATACTATGTATTATTTATGTTATTAAAATAATTTATTCGTTCCGCTGTTGGGATTCTGTTGTTGTTTCTTCTTGCTCTTCTTTCTTTTCTCTTTTCTATCCATTTCTTTCTTAAAGATGATACGACTTTCTGGTCGTTGAAAGTCTGGTCGTCTCATCATCATCCTGGTCATTACCGACCAATCCAAGACATCTCTTAGCATACACCATAATAATTTAAACCTGAACGTTACAGCGGGTAGGAATATATCTAGAAGGGAATGATTATACCCTAATGGTTGCGAACCACATAGCGTTGCGACATCTACCATGTTTTAGTCATTCCGTGTGTGAGGCCTGAGGTAGCGATTACCTTTCATAGAACATCAACTTTCCACTTTGAATGTCACATTGCCATTCCATAATACAACCGATTTCTACAAACGTATAACTCTTGGACTTATATGTCTCAAGAAAGGGTGTGAGCTCTAAACTCATAACTCCTGAACTCCACATTGCCATTTCAAAATTCGTTGATAAGCAGTGGTGGAATAATGATTTTTGGAGCCCTGAAGCTCAAATTTTACTTTCTACATTTTTTAATTCAAAATTTATTATTTAAAACTCTTTTAATCTATTTAAAATAAAATTTTAGGAATTTATTCCTTATTTTTAAGAATTTAAAACAACCATTTAAAAGACTTAATTGAAAGTTATAGGATCTTTATAAATAATGCAACATATATATATATATATATATATATATATATATGTGTGTGTGTGTGTGTGTGTGTGTGTGTGTGTGTGTGTGTGTGTGTGTCTATTACTAACTTATGATAAGAAGAGTATAATAATTGAATGTAAGATAAATAATAGAAACGATCACACCATATATTTTATACTGGTTCGAACCTTCTGTACTATGTCCAGTCCCCAAGCTCCACTACGGTATATCCTTTAACCAACTGACCCTCGCTTCGTCCGGAGGAATAGGCTAATACAAAAGTATATCTTTGACAAATTTGTGTTTCAGATAGCATGGTTTTTGATTGATAGTACAAATCTTCCTATAATCTCCTTTGAGTATGTGAATGTAAATGCTTTGAGTTGTAGGAAGTGGTTTAGCCAAAATTGTATTTTGGTTATAATAGATTGAGAGTATGTAAGCAATGTATGCATAAGAGAGTGATAAGAAATCAAGCGAGAAAAGGTTCAATTAATCCAAGTTAGTTAATTTATACATCTCAATCAAGGTAGTATTTATAGATTCAAAATGATGCAAATGAAGAGTTGTTACTATTAGAAGTTCTATCCATTTTAATGGTTGCAACCTTTTGATGAAGGGTAATTTATTTTTATGCAACAGAAGCGTCTTTTCAAAAATTTACAGTTTTTCAAATGATAGACGTCTGTGGTAAAACCTCAGACGTCTATGACTTCTGAAAATAATTACTGGAGGATTGTCACAAACGTCTATGTTTTACCTCAGACGTCTGTGGCTTTAGAAATTTATTTTCCTTAGTATTCCCTCAGACGTCTATGAGTAGTAAAAGAAGTTTTTCAAATTAAGTCCAATGTGAAATCGTGTGTGATTGTTGTATGCATATCTACTCAAGGAGATCTTAACAATATTTTATCTAAGATTCTTTTACAGTAGAATACACTGCTAACTATAGTATGATCGATAGATCGTCGTTTGTCTTCTGGTCTTAATATCTTCAAGCATGATGTCTTCTTATAGTATATACCTGTACTCTTAAAATATGTATATATATATATGATTGTATAGTTGTTATTATTGAAACATAAACTAGAGGTTCTAACAATTTTCCCTTTTTTAATGCAATCAAAATGAAAGAATTATTATATTTGTCTCCCCTATATATAGGCATAAACCCCCCCCCCTTGTCATTATCAAAATGTAAAGAATGATATAAGATATATAAATGTTAAATTGTCATTTACTAACATGTTCTATATAAGATCAAGAACATGTAAGGCTAAATAAGGAAGTTCAAATTAAAATAGAGATTAATGTATAGTTTTAAATAGTTAAACACACAATCATAAGCATAGATAATGGAAAAATAGAAAAATAAAACTAAAATAAAATGCTAATTGTACTGGTTTGAAGAGTAAGGTAAGTCCAAATAATTCTTGTAGTATTCTTAGTAAGATGAAGGAATATGTTCGTATGTGCCTGACCATTGTGTTTGGTCATTGTACTCCTCATCTTCTTGAATGGATAGGCCTTGAAATGTCATGTACGATTGATGTTGAAAGTGCAAAGTATCAGATACGTACATATCATCACTGTCTTCTTCTTCTTCCTCAGGTTGCTCTTTCATAGAAATCTTCCTTCTGTCACCTCTATCATGAGAAGTTGCTTCGAGAGAAGCTTGAGAGTGATAAACTGGTGTATGAGCTCGAGGTGGCGGTGTAGATGAAGGCAAGGATGTTGAACGAGAAGACGATCCGCCACGTACTTTTTGCATAATCATCCCTAATGTGGAAACAACTTTGTCCGAAGTCTTTTCCATTTTTTGTCATCCTTGTCAAGAAAGAGCGTTCCAATCCAGACACTTTTTGTTTAAGGCCCGCTGGTTAGCCGTGATTAGCTTTTGATTTTTATGTGCTAAATCATGAAGAGGTTCATTTTGCATTGGTTCAATGTGAGCTTCTTGTATTTCAGTATTCGAATAGTATTTGGTAGCATGACTGGAGTATGTAGGTTGTTGTGAAGGATGAGATTAGTAAGTTTGCTGAGGAGTAGTAGTGGGAGGAGAACCATGATGCTGTTGTTGTCATCTCCGTTGCTCAAGGGAGATTATTGGAGGTGGTTATAGAGGAAGATGCATCAATGATAAAAGAAGATACTACTTTCTTTAATGGGGATTTGTTCAAAATGAGAGATATAGGAGGGTAACCCAAAAGCATTTAAGAGACGCATAATGTATGGAGCATAGATAACAGTGCGTCGATAATGAGACCAAAAGCTTTTGATTTCACTATGGATGAATTTAGCCCAATTTATTGTATTCCATAGAAGATAGCATAAAAGGCTTTGTGATCATTTTCATAGATTAGTTCATGACTACCTAGACGTGTTTGGTCATAAGTAGACGGATTTTCACTAGGGCATCCTATCTTCCCAAATAAGATGAGTTATTCCGTCCTATGGTAAGTTTTTATGATTGAGAATTTCTTCCAAATCGATCCCAGTTGAAAAGCAATTCAGTACACGTCCAATGGTGTTGATGCTAATTATTAAAACACGTCCATATACACTCGTCCATAACCATCCTTCATCATTCTCAAGATTCCAAATATTGTAGGATCTAGATTAACCCTAGAGGGGGGGGTGAATAGGGTTATAGCAAATTTTTCCGAATTAAACACAGAAACAAACTGCAGAAATAAATATGCTGAAAAATAAATCACACACAAAATTTACCCAGCTTCGGCAACCCCTGCCTACTGCTGCATTCCCAGATTTCTATTAGATTTAAACAGTTTCCCGCTTACAAACACTCTAACAGACTTGCAAACCCTGCTACCGCCTATAGAGTTTTGCAAACTCGCAAACCCTGCTAACTGGACTAACTCTAACTAGACAATCTGACAACACCTAAACCCTAGGTGATGATTTACCATGTTTTGTTTAAAACAAAAATCAGACAAATAAAACAACTTTTAAAAAAAAATAAACAACAAATAACCCCTTAAACCCTAATTAAAAAAATAAAGCCTCTTTATAAAACAAGCCGGCCCAATCTAGCCCATTATCTTCTTTTGTTTGTTTTGCTAAAAAAAACAGCCCGGTTCCTTTCATGACAATGGCGGCTTCCTTCTTTTCTTTACAAATTAGAGATTTGTCCCCTTACGAAAATAAGGGCTTTGAAATGAGCAGCCGATAGTTGATCGTATGATTGATTTGGCTTCTTCTTTGTCGATCGATCATTCCTCTGAGTTTCTCATTGCTGTTTGATTGAGTTCGTCATTTGTTTTGGTATGTATTTTCTCTTTTTGCTTTTCTGGTTTTGGCTTGTTCGAACTCGATTGTTCTGTTGTCTATGATGATTTCTTGGGGTGTATTTATAGGGTTGAAACCCTAATTAACCACTGTCAGATTTGATTTCTATACGTCGTTGATTATTTTCCTGAATTTGTTCTGGATTTGGAGTATTCCTTTCTTGATTTGATTTCGAATTATTGCTGTCCATATTTGTTTTCGAATTAATTAATTTGAAAATTTCTTGTTGTATTTGTTGTCTCGGTCCCCATTTGAATTAATACTGACCATATGTGACTTCGAGAAATTTTATGCAGAGATTTCTTTCCAAATTAGATTTTCTTTGACTTAATCAAAGACTTAATCAAAAGATACGAATTTTGTTCTTTAACTTCGGCTTGATTTCTGCACTGATTTGTACTTGCCATTGTCTTTGCATTCCCTACTGCACATTCACCTGTTTACTATATATGTGCATATATACAAATGTATGTGTGTATGCATATATTTTTGGGTTTGTACTTGGATTTGAACTGCTTCATGTTATGTTGATCTTGATTTTGGAGCTGCCACTGACTTCTTTTTTGTAACTTGAAACTGTTTTGACAATTCGAATTTCACTTGCATACTCCATGTTGCATTATCACTGTGTTGCATTGTAGCTCCATCTTGACTTGGACTTTTTCACTGTATCAGATGCTACACTTGTTCATGTATTCAACTGTTGCACTTGAGTTAGTTTCCACTGCTTCATCATGTTGTATTCATCCCTGTACATGTGCACAGAGTTTGTTGTTGCACTCGATGTTTGTAGCTTCACTGTGTTTACTGTTGCAGTGGTTTGTCTGACCTTGTATGCTTCAAGTTGCCTTGAGTTGAACCTATCTTGGGTTTGACCTTGTTTGTGACTTTTGTGCATTGTGCTATGTTGTTGTATTTGCATTGTGTTACTAATTTTGGTCGAGACTTTGTTTGTTGCAGTTTGTCACTGTAATTGCTGTTACATTACTTCACACTGTTGCATTTGTTCATGTAGCTCACTGTGTTGCATTGTACTACCTTTGTGTTGTTCACCATGTTGCATACCAGGTACACAGGAGACAGGACAAGAAGTGGAGCTGGATAATGCAGATAGATGTAGATGTGCAGACAGAGTGGAAAAAAAACTGAGTGTTGAGTGTTGTAGTGTAAAATGTATGAACTGGTGTATGTATATATAGAGAGAGCTGAAAACTTTGTATTGTTTAAGTGTTGTAATAAAATATTATATTGAATAAAAAAATACTGGTTGAATTATATAAATTCTGTGCAATAGTATAATTATTCAATATGAATATTTCTTCCTTTCTGTATATAGTCCAAACTGCAAACACATATATATATTGATATATATATTTTGTTATCATCAAACAAAAAATCACATCAAACAATCTCCCCATTTTGATGATGACAAACATATATATTAAAAATTTTGAAATGCTAATACATGTGTTTGAGCATGAAATGTTTTAGCTCCCCCTATTTGAATGCTCCCCCTACAACCAAGACCACTCCCTATTTAGAAGATAACAAAAATTACTGATGAATAAACGAACTAAGGAAAATTATCTAACAACATTAAACAAATATTGTTGAAGTATTCCAAAAAATATTTACTTCCTTATCAAAATCTAGTTCTTTTCTCCCCCTTTTGGCATTATCAAAAGACTGACAAACAACAATGGAACATTAGGAACAAAAAATAATATATCATAACGAGATAACAACTTCCACATTGTAGAGAATGGATCGATGATTGGTTTAAGAAGAGAGATATTTTAACATTAGTTTGACATTTTAAGCACAAAAAAAATAAGCACTGCATAACCACGCATAACCATAAGGACTTTTAAATGGAATTAGCAGTTACTTATTAGTCTAAGCATCCGGACTTTTAAGTGAGACCAGAATACTTAGTTACCATACTCCATCCATGCATAACCATAAGGACTTTTAAATGAGAATGGAGTAATGATAAAAATAATTCACTCACATGCTCCATCCATGCATAACCATAAGGACGTTTAAATGAGAATGGATGCATGAGAGTTATTATTATTTATTATTATAATTGTATATATATATATATATATATATTTTATTTTATTTTTTTTATTTTTTATACATAATTCATTCTTCTTATTTTACAAAACCATTATGAACGATAGAAAGATGGTAGAAATAGAAATGATCGTGGAATAAGTTACCAAGTTAATTATATTATGTAATATCCAGTACTGAATACCATATTCGAATCAGTCTTTGGATAATATCCAAAACTGGTTTGAATCCTAGAAATTTAAGTTGAAAGTATATATCCAAGAATATTTCAACAAAGAAAATGAAAAATGGTTAGTCAATTTCTATAATCCCCAAATCCAAACGTAATCTGGAAAATCTTTCTTCTGGGAGGGGTTTTGTGAAAATATCAGCAAGTTGAGTCTCAGTTGAAATATATTCAATGCAAATGTCTTCCTTAGCAATGTGATCTCTAAGAAAGTGGTGTCTCACATCAATGTGTTTTATGCGTGAATGATGAACAGGATTATTTGATAAGTCTATTGCACTTTTACTGTCACATTTTAATGGAACTTGTTTATAAACTAAGCCAAAATCAGAAAGAGTTTGCATCATCCATAAAATTTGAGCACAACAACTCCCTAAAGCAATATATTCTGCTTCAGTGGTGGATAATGCAACACAGTTTTGTTTTCGACTTGACCATGAAACTAACGAGTGTCCTAGCATAAAACATGTTCCACTAGTGCTTTTCCTGTCAACCAATGAACCAGCATAATCGGCATCAGAATAGCCAACTAAATCAAAATTTTCACAAGAAGGATACTATAACCCAAGTTTGTTTGTGTGTGAAAGATATCTCAAAATTCGTTTAGTGGCTTTCAAATGAGATTCTTTAGGATTAGATTGAAAACGTGCACACAAACACACAGAGAACATAATATCAGGTCTAGAAGCAGTAAGATAGAGAAGTGAACCAATTATCCCTCGATATTTCTTCTGATCAACAGCACTTCCTTTCTCGTCTTTGTCCAACTTTGTTGATGGGCTCATAGGAGTTCTCAATGGTTTGGAGTTCTCAACTCCAAATTTCTTCAACAGTTCCAACACATACTTGGATTGTGAAATGAAAATGCCATCACTGCTTTGCTTGATTTGAAATCCAAGAAAATATTTCAATTCTCCAACCAAGCTCATCTCGAATTTAGCCTGCATGACTTGTTCAAATTTCTCGCACAAGAGTTCATTAGTAGCACCATAAATGATATCATCTACATAAATCTGAACAATCAAAAAATCACTTCCTTTATGTAATAGAAACAGTGTTGTGTCAGCACTCCCCTTTTTAAAGCCATTTTCCAAAAGATATGTACAAAGGCAGTCATACCAAGCTCTAGGAGCTTGCTTAAGACCATATAATGCTTTTTCAAGTTTATACACATGATTTGGAAAATCGTGATTTTCAAAACCGGGGGGTTGTTCAACAAAAACCTCTTCTTTCAAATCACCATTTAGAAAAGCACTTTTTACATCCATTTGTTTAAGTTTGAAACCTTTATAACAAGCAAAGCTTAGCAAAATCCTAATGGCTTCTAACCTAGCAACTGGAGCAAATGTTTCATCAAAATCTATGCCTTCTATTTGGTTATATCCTTTTGCGACCAACCTAGCTTTGTTTCTAATTACATTTCCTGATTCATCAAGTTTGTTTTTGAACACCCATTTAGTTCCTACAATTGGATAGTCATTTGGCCTAGGAACTATTTTCCAAACTTTATTTCTCTCAAATTGATTAAGTTCATCTTGCATTGCTAGAATCCAACTTTCATCATTAAGAGCCATTTCAACAGAATCAGGTTCAATTTCAGAAATAAAACCACTATGACAACAAAACGCACACAAATTTTTATCAAATGAAGAGCGAGTGCGTATACCTTCCGTAGGATCTCCTATAACCAATTCAGGAGGATGATTGGTTTTGAACTTCAATCTATCAGCATCAACAGTCCTACTTTCACCTTGCTCACTAGATGTTCCTTCTTTAATGCCTTCATGATCTACCCCATCATCAATCGTTTTTTCAGTCGTCCTTTCCAGATCAGATTCATCAAATTTCACATTGATTGATTCAACAATTGTCTTTGTTCGTTTGTTGTATATCCTGTAAGCCTTGCTCCTGGTTGAATAGCCCATGAAAATTCCCTCATCGGCCTTTGATTCAAATTTTCCAAGTTGATCACCTGTGTTAAGAATGAAACAAGGGCATCCAAAAACACGAAAGTAAGAGATGTTAGGTTTCCTTTCATGCCACACTTCATAAGACGTTTTGCCAAGTATTGGTCTAATCATTACTCTATTCATTACGTAGCACGAAGTATTCACCGCCTCTGCCCAAAAAGTTAGAGGTAGTTTATACTCACTCAACATGGATCTAGCCAATTCTTGCAATGTACGATTTTTCCTTTCAACCACCCCATTTTGTTGAGGTGTTCGTGGAGCAGAAAATTCATGTTTTAAACCATTTTCTTCACAAAAGTTTTCAAATTCCGAATTTTCAAATTCGCCTCCATGATCACTTCTTAAAGTTTTAATCGAAACTCCTTTTTCATTTTGAACAAGTTTAGCAAATTTTGAAAAATAATCAAAAGATTCAGACTTTTTGGCTAAGAAATAAACCCATGTAAATCTAGAATAATCGTCAACCAATACATAACAATAACGTTTTCCATTCAAGCTTGCAATTTCATTTGGTCCAAATAAGTCCATATGAATTAATTCGAGGACCCTTGATGTGCTAACAATGTTTTTAGGGCGAAATGATGATCGACTAAGCTTGCCCAAGGAACATGCTTTACACACTTTGTTATCTTTAAATTTTTGATGTGGTAACCCTCTGACTAATTCTTTCATTTCAATATTTTTTAAGAGACTCATGCTAGCATGTCCAAGTCTCCTATGCCACAAAGATGCCTCTTCGTCAGT
The DNA here is from genome assembly GCA_030765085.1 of Allium cepa. NCBI lineage: Eukaryota > Viridiplantae > Streptophyta > Magnoliopsida > Asparagales > Amaryllidaceae > Allium > Allium cepa. Next base: position 22,661,526 of record CM060938.1, on the reverse strand, counting down.
GGCTACCAAACATCTGGAAAGATTTAGATTGTCAAACGAGAGCGAGTAGACATTTCCTTTTCTTTTGCCCATAAAAACTATGTTATTAGAAGTTTTATCAATGATCTTGCAAGTATCACTATCAAAAACCACATCCATACCTTTGTCACATAGTTGGCTAATAGAAATGAGATTGTGATGCAAATTATCAACGTATAAAACATTAGTCAATGAAAAAGTACCGTTACTTACTTCACCTTTCCCAATAATCTTACACTTGCTATTGTCTCCCATGATCACATTTCCACCTCTAAAATTCTCTAGGCTAAGGAACTTAGATTTATCACCTGTCATATGTCTAGAACAACCTGAGTCTAGAAACCATTCTTGTTGCTCCTTAGCCCGCCAACAGACCTACATAAAGAGAGAGAAGGATGACCTAGAGAAACTCTTAGGTCCAATGATATTAGTAACTGAAGCATTGTGAATAAACAATCCCTTTGGAACCCAAACTTGTTTTGTCCTTTCATTTTTGTTCCTATAGACATGAAATTTGTTTGTAGAATTCTTAGGAACCCAAACTTGTATAAATTTTGTGTTCTTGTTCCTATGACTACAATTTTCAACACGATGTCCAATTTCACTTCTAACAAAGATACTCTTACCTTTTGCACAGTCATCAACCTGTGTTTTCCCAAAACCTAGTCCTTTTCTGTTATTAGCAAAGAGTTGATTTCCCAATAACATGTTAAATGATTTTTCTCCTCTTGAAAAGTTATTCAGAGATTTCTCAAGATTTTGGACTTTGGTTTTTAGTGTTGTGTTTTCAGTTACAAGTGTGGTGCATCTATTTATAAAATCCTTTTTCCTAGTGTCAATGGTTTCCTTAAGACTTGAGTTTTCTTTTTCAAGATTGTCGAAGCTATTCTTAAGTCTTGATATCTCTGAATCTAAAATTTTACATTTTTTACAGTCTAGGTTCTGAATATTTTCAAGTTCAGTTTCTAACCTAGTATTCTCATGAACAAGTTCTCTCCTGTCAGACTTCAATTTTTCAATTTTAGTTTCAAGAGTATCAATTGTATTAGTAAGATCATAACACATCAAAACAAGTTCTTTATAAGAATAGTCACGTACCTCACTGGATTCCTCTGAACTTGTTTCTGAATCTGATTTTCCCATAAGACATAAGTTAGCCTCTTCTGAGCTATTATCCGAAACTTCTTCTCCTTCTTCATCATCCCAAGTTGCTGCAAAGGCCTTCTTCTTCTTTTTCTTTCCTTTGTTGTTTTTGAGAAGTGGACATTTTTGTTTGAAGTGGCCAGGTTTTTTGCAGTTAAAGCATGTCAATTCATTATCGGAATTGTCAGAATCTTTTGACCTATTACCACTTGTTTTCTTCTTGCGTGGCCTGAATTTTGACCATTTTCTAAGATTATTGACAGCCATCGCAAGCTCTTCAATTGGATCTTCTTCTTCTTCATCGCTTTCTTCTTTGCTCTTCAAGGCAATTGTCTTCTTTTTTGATTCGGAGTTGTTACGTTCCTCCTTTGCCTTTAGCTCAAGCTCATATGTCATCAAGTTTTCGATCAACTCCTCCATGCTTAGTTTACTCAGATCTTTCGATTCTTGTATTGCCGTGACTTTTGCCTCAAAGTTCATTGGTAAGACTCGCAGTATCTTCCGCACAAGCTCTACTTCAGTGAAGACCTTCCCAAGCGCTCTAGCATTGTACAGCAAAGTTGAAAATCGTCCAAACATATCCTTTATGCTCTCGCCTTTTTCCATCACAAAGTTTTCGTATTGATTGCTAAATAGAGCTAGACGTGACTCCTTGACTTGAGAAGTTCCTTCGTGTGTCACCTCCAAAGTGTGCCAAATTTCCTGTGCTGTTGTACAATGAGAAATTCTATTAAATTCATTTTTATCAAGAGCACAGATCAAAGCGTTCATTGCTTTGGCATTTGTAGTTTTTAGTTTCTTATCGTTAGCATCCCACCTATCCTTAGGTTTAGGAATCTCAGTATCACCAATAACTATAGTGGGAGATTTATAGCCAGTTTCAATAATATCCCAAACATCATAATCGACAGAACTAAGATAAATACCCATCCTAACTTTCCAATAAGCATAATCATTCCCATTAAACATGGGTGGCCTAGCAATAGACTGCCCCTCAGAAAAAGCATTATTTGGTGGATTCATGACTCTAGAGTTAAAGTAAAATACCTAGCTCTGATACCACTTGTAGGATCTAGATTAACCCTAGAGGGGGGGGTGAATAGGGTTATAGCAAATTTTTCCGAATTAAACACAGAAACAAACTGCAGAAATAAATATGCTGAAAAATAAATCACACACAAAATTTACCCAGCTTCGGCAACCCCTGCCTACTGCTGCATTCCCAGATTTCTATTAGATTTAAACAGTTTCCCGCTTACAAACACTCTAACAGACTTGCAAACCCTGCTACCGCCTATAGAGTTTTGCAAACTCGCAAACCCTGCTAACTGGACTAACTCTAACTAGACAATCTGACAACACCTAAACCCTAGGTGATGATTTACCATGTTTTGTTTAAAAAAAATCAGACAAATAAAACAACTTTTAAAAAAAATAAACAACAAATAACCCCTTAAACCCTAATTAAAAAAATAAAGCCTCTTTATAAAACAAGCCGGCCCAATCTAGCCCGTTATCTTCTTTTGTTTGTTTTGCTAAAAAAACAGCCCGGTTCCTTTCATGACAATGGCGGCTTCCTTCTTTTCTTTACAAATCAGAGATTTGTCCCCTTACGAAAATAAGGGCTTTGAAATGAGCAGCCGATAGTTGATCGTATGATTGATTTGGCTTCTTCTTTGTCGATCGATCATTCCTCTGAGTTGCTCATTGCTGTTTGATTGAGTTCGTCATTTGTTTTGGTATGTATTTTCTCTTTTTTCTTTTCTGGTTTTGGCTTGTTCGAACTCGATTGTTCTGTTGTCTATGATGATTTCTTGGGGTGTATTTATAGGGTTAAAACCCTAATTAACCACTGTCAGATTTGATTTCTATACGTCGTTGATTATTTTCCTGAATTTGTTCTGGATTTGGAGTATTCTTGATTTGATTTCGAATTATTGCTGTCCATATTTGTTTTCGAATTAATTAATTCGAAAATTTCTTGCTGTATTTGTTGTCTCGGTCCCCATTTGAATTAATACTGACCATATTTGACTTCGAGAAATTTTATGCAGAGATTTCTTTCCAAATTAGATTTTCTTTGACTTAATCAAAGACTTAATCAAAAGATACGAATTTTGTTCTTTAACTTCGGCTTGATTTCTGCACTGATTTGTACTTGCCATTGTCTTTGCATTCCCTACTGCACATTCACCTGTTTACTATATATGTGCATATATACAAATGTATGTGTGTATGCATATATTTTTTGGTTTGTACTTGGATTTGAACTGCTTCATGTTATGTTGATCTTGATTTTGGAGCTGCCACTGACTTCTTTGTTGTAACTTGAAACTGTTTTGACAATTCGAATTTCACTTGCATAGTCCATGTTGCATTATCACTGTGTTGCATTGTAGCTCCATCTTGACTTGGACTTTTTCACTGTATCAGATGCTACACTTGTTCATGTATTCAACTGTTGCACTTGAGTTTGTTTCCACTGCTTCATCATGTTGTATTCATCCCTGTACATGTGCACAGAGTTTGTTGTTGCACTCGATGTTTGTAGCTTCACTGTTTTTACTGTTGCAGTGGTTTGTCTGACCTTGTATGCTTCAAGTTGCCTTGAGTTGAACCTATCTTGGGTTTGACCTTGTTTGTGACTTTTGTGCATTGTGATATGTTGTCGTATTTGCATTGTGTTACTAATTTTGGTCGAGACTTTGTTTGTTGCAGTTTGTCACTGTAATTGCTGTTACATTACTTCACACTGTTGCATTTGTTCATGTAGCTCACTGTGTTGCATTGTACTGCCTTTGTGTTGTTCACCATGTTGCATACCTGTTTTTATGCTTTGTGACATTCGGGTTTGTTGTGTACTTGTCTACTGCAGTTTCATTGTGACTCGACTGTGTTGTTTTGTCTCTGTTTGCTTGGTAGCAGCTATGTAGTTGCTATGCATCACTATATATATATATATATATATATATTCTCTGTTTGGTATTGGTGCAGTTTCCATTACTGTTGTGCCTTCGGGAGTTTGCACTGCTTCATGTTGAATTCATTGAAGTGTTGATTGCTCTTGTTGATAACGCACACGAGTTGGCGAGGCAGTGCACACGTGTATACATGTACACGTGTGTATTGCAGCCACTCACGATTATCTGTAAGAACACTGATATGCACAGATATTACACAATCAAAGATGATGACAATAACCCATGTATCTGAGACACAAACAAATTTTTATTTTTGCAAATTCAAATTTGTTTGTTTTCAGATTAATGTTGTAGTTGCTAATTATACAGGTACACAGGAGACAGGACAAGAAGTGGAGCTGGATAATGCAGATAGATGTAGATGTGCAGACAGAGTGAAAAAAAAACTGAGTGTTGAGTGTTGTAGTGTAAAATGTATGAACTGGTGTATGTATATATAGAGAGAGCTGAAAACTTTGTATTGTTTAAGTGTTGTAATAAAATATTATATTGAATAAAAAAATACTGGTTGAATTATATAAATTCTGTGCAATAGTATAATTATTCAATATGAATATTTCTTCCTTTCTATATATAGTCCAAACTGCAAACACATATATATATTGATATATATTTTGTTATCATCAAACAAAAAATCACATCAAACAAATATCACTACTACATAAATTTGTGTAGAAAAGAAATATAGCTAATTTGTCGATTTGTGCCTCATTTTCGTCGAAATTAATTAAATCCTGACATTTGGAGGCGACGGTGTAACGACCCGCCATTTTGACCATCGAAATTCGACACCGAACACTACCACTATGTTCCAGTGTTGTGCATCTAATCGATAAAAGGGCAGATTGTTAGGGTAAATAAAAAGGAAAGAATAGATAATAGAGAAAAACAGAATCTCACAACGGAATCTACAACATATAATATAACAAGGACATTAGAAACTGTCACTCCAAACATACAGAGTACATCAGAGTTAAAAACAAACCTTATCAGCTGGACAATTATAAATCCTGACTTTACAAATGCCGATAGATATACTATATAATACAGTGGAAAATAAAATACTATGACAGGTAATCTTCAGCTTCCCTCCATGATCTCCATAACACCAAAGCCAACCTGGAAAAATACTCGGTCTGACCCGAGCATTACAAATAAATAACACAAAGATCAGTTTGGAAATACCAACGTGAGATAACTCTAATAATGAGGAATATATATAAAAATTTTGTGAGACCATGCCGCTAACGCAGAACGAGGTTTTACCTCACAAGAATAACATCCATATAAACAAGAACAAAAATAAGTATCAGGAAACAAATCCAAATATGATCGAGCATAAATAATATTAAACTAGACTTGAAAGAATGGAAATAATTCGAGTAAAATCCAAACTGAACAGAATGGATAGAACAAAGAAAACAGTCAACTTGATAGAATGGATTAAATAAGGTAGCAGTCCAAACTCGATAGAATGGGCTAAATAAAATAACAGTCCAAACTCGATAGAATGTGCTAAATAAAGTAACAGTCCAAACTCGATCGAATGAACTAAATAAACACTTAGATGTCGTAATGAGGAGTTGACTCTGCTCGTGGTAATTTAAAGCTAAAACAGATTCAGGGTTTTCGAATCAAATAAGGAAAGAAATTTTTCCAACAAATGATTAGGAGGGTGCGCCCCCTCACCAAAAGTATACCTCTATAAATATACTTGAGAACTCCAATGGCTCTCGGAAACCTACAAACTGGACCTCGCCAACTGTTACCGAGAATCCGAGCACTTCACATCTCAATGCGCAACACCGAATCCAATCTAGAGTGGATGTGATAATACGCTAATGGGAGCAACCCCACATAGCTTGGCTCCCGCTCGCTCTTTGGGTTTAGTCATTTTCGACAAAGGATAACAAAGCTCAAATGACCAACACATCATCTTAGAGTGAAGAAAATAAAGTGGCTAAAGTAATCGATAGCTGAAATACCCACTATCGAGGACATAAAACTATCGTATATGGAAATTAAGTCTTGTATACTTATCACCACTCATTGATTTCAAACTTGTACTATTTTTGGGTTCACAATGATAACGGACAAGTCAAGGTAGTGTTACCTCAAAATCATGTCACAAGATTATTCTTAACTTTCGAAATAGAGATAAGTCTACTTCTTCGATGTTTAGTGCTAATTATACAAATAAATGGTTTCTATATAAGTGATTAGCTTTACAGAATTAATTCATTTCCAAAAATGAATTAACTTTTTTCTCTTTTAAAAACGAATTGAACTTTTTGGCTGATTTCCGTATTGATAAAACACTTTTTGGCTGATTTCCGTTCTAGATTGTTAAAACGTTAAAAGAATGATTTTCCCCAAGTGCGCGACCCCGGAGGCCTAAACCCACATCAGACCGAACACTCAGAAGGTTATCCAACTTAACATCCCAATAATCGAGTTTTAATTCCTTTTTATAACTTTAAAAACAATATTAATTATCCCAAAAGATAATTAATCACATTTAAAATCCCTTTAAATAAACAATTCATTATCTATAGTAAAATAGATAATTATTTCCAAACACTTTTATAATATTGGTAAATTAACTTTAAAATCTTCATTAAATCATTTTATTAACTTTAAATCAGTTTATTAAAGCAATTTTTATTATATTAGTTAATTTACTTTAATCACCTTTATTAAATCAATTAATTAGAAAGATTAATTAAATTCAAATAGTCATTAATTAAATGAATAATTAATCTCAAACATCATTAATTAAAATGATAAGTAATTTTAAATTCCATTAGTTAAAACAATAAATTAAGTTCAAAATAATCATAAATCAATCGGATTAATTAAATCCGAACTTCATTAGTCAAAATGGTTAATTAAAACATCATTTGTTAAAATGATTTATTTAATTATAAAACATCATTAATTCGAATGATTTAACTAAAATCCATACATCGTTAGTTAAAACAATTAATTAAATTTAAAACAATCATTGATTAAGATGACCAATAAAATTCAAATATCATTATTTAAAATGATTTATTACTTTTAAATATCATTAATCAAAATGGTTATTAATTTCAATTACCATAAATTAATTAATTAATTAAACTCCATTATCATTAATTAAAATAAATAAATAATTAATTAAACTCAAATAATCATCAGTTAAAACGATTAAATAAGTATAAAACATCATTAGCAAAAATGATTAATTTAATCTAAAGATGAACCAATTTTAACCATCATTTATTAAAATTGTTAATTAATCTTAAATTAATTAATTTAAAATATTAATTAATTTAAATTATCATTAATCAAAATGATTAATAAATTTTCAATATTCTTTTTAGTGGAAACACAAGCTCAAGTTCAAACGATAGGGTTTTGGGGATGAATTTTAATAAACGACGGTATTGCGAAAATCGCTATAACGACATTTAAAACATTAAATGGAATATCAAAAATTAATTTTAATTTAACATCAATATTACAACATAATGATGTAAATAAATAATTTATAGTCAAGAAACCCCCTTTGGGTCTCCTTTCAGATTTTCCCTGCAAAACAAAGGTTATCGATAATATATAGATAATCATATGGATTTATAACGATCAAATTAATATGTCAGCCATTTTCCAAACAGAAATTCAATCAAACAAGCAATCCAACAATTTTAACTAATATCCAAACAATCAATAAACACGTATAACATCATTAATATGATATAAAATAATATTATGTGAGTTAAACTTACATCGATTCCAGTTTTCCATTGAATCGTTCTATTTTGAACTAAAATCGAACGGGCATTCGACTTTAGCTTGAAATTCTACATGCTCCAAAACCAACCAAACCAACTCCATGAAGATGATGTCCATACAAGTGTAACGCAACTCGTTTCACTTGAATCCGACCTCATATGAACAATTTACGAGTTAATGAATATTCAATTGATTAATTAACTAAATAAATTAATTAATTAACATTTAAACAATAGTTAACCTTAATTACAACCTAAACATCTCTCTCAACGACGCGTTCCTTCCTAATCGAAGAAAAACCCGACTGCCACCTTCTCATCGCCACTGCGCTTCCATCCTAACGCCGCCTGCCACGCGAGTCCACCCACGCGCACGCCCTCATCTCTGCTTCCGTCTCCACGAGCCACCTCACCTGAAAACGCCACCATCGCCGTCGAACCCACCCAAAACTACCGCATCTTCGATTGCCATTTGCCATCGGCCCTGACCACTAGCAACAACGACACCACCATCAATCGACTAGCCAGCCTCCCTCGCCTTCATCGCCACCAATCAAAACCTTCTAGTCGCGCCTCTAACCGGGAAAAACTCCAAAACATCGGCCGCCTTCATTGCCAAGCTACGGTGCCATCTGCCATTATCGCCCAATCCAACGGACCATCTCAATCGTGACGTCACCACGGTCAACTTCTCAGTTGACATCTTCGATCATAGATGCCCCTAGCGGCCTTAAAGACGATAGCCGTTGGATGAAGGCTGTTTTCTTTGTTTTGGTTACAGGATATCGGATAACAAAAATGTGAAGAGAGAGAAATTTGAAAAATGGAATATGGGCTAAGTGTTGAAGTGTGATTTTATAAAAATTTCTAACAAATAAAATGATTATATTTTTCTTTTTTTTCCATGTCTAATCAATTTCTTGAGCCAGCAAAATGTTTTTGAGCCTCCAAACCCAAACAAGGACAAACAATGAAAATGAATGTGTTGGTGTGTTATTGACTTATAATTTGTTACGCAATTTTCGGTATGTCGCTGCATAGAATTTCTTTTAAATACGAACCCCGAACGACAAAATGAAAATACGGTGGCGCTCAGAAATGCAACACAATTTCAAAACCATGATAAAACACATTGGCTAGTGCATTCCGTGAAATCTCAAAAATATCATCGTTTGCCGAAATATCGTCGAACAAAAATTTAATTATTTTCAAATTTAATTTTTTTGGAAAAATCCTACAAATTATTTTTAAAAATACGTTATCATAAATTAAGTTGTTTTGTTACAATTTGATTTCTTGTTAATTATTCAAACCTTTTGTTATTGTAATAAATTTACAAAATGATTCACCATTGTCATTTATTAATTCAAAGAAGTTAAATAACACCATTAAATCTATTTAATTCATATTTAGTTCACCATTTACATATTTATTTCTCAATTCAAATATTTAATCGATCGCCATTTTTGAATTCCAAGTTTTAAATTCCAAAATCCAATTATTTAAATATCTAAAATTAATTAAATATTCAAAGCCAAATGACCAGAATTTTAGGTTGTTACATATGGTGAGTTCTTGAATGCTATATTCTTCAAACTTACATAATCTATAGAAATGCCTGAAATGAAGCTTCTTTCTTTTTAACTCGTCAAAATGCTTGGTGGAAATTGTGCTATTGCGAAGCCATTCTTGGATGAGAGCATCAGTAACTACTGGATCGTGAGAAGAGGATGATTGACCTTTCTTGGCTCGTTTGTTAAATGGTGTTTTTTGTTTTGGAGCCATTAGTGAGCAAATGGGATTGAATAGATGCTAGGGTTTTAGATTTTGGAAGTAAATTTGAGGTATGAGTTCAAATTGGGGAAAACGGGTTCATATATGACCGCTGGAGGTAGCGTTTCGAAATAGCGACAGACGTCTTTGGGTGGAGCACATACATCTCTGCTTTCAATTAAAATAAAACAGAATGTTACTACAGATGTCTGTGATGTTTCAACAGACGTCTGTGGTAGTAGAAAAAATAAACATAGGGCATTGATAGACGTTTGAGGTTACAGGAAATTGTTTTTTTGTAACTTTTGACAGACGTACCTTACAGACATCTGTAGTTTAATTTTCTAAAACAATGGAAAGAAGTTATATATTAATCATTTTTTATTGAAATATAAATACAATAAAACAACATACATACCAAAAATTAAAAAATAAACTTATTTGAAGCATAGCATAAGTTTAGTTTTTCTTAGAGAATTTAGAATTTTTGATTTGTTGTATATCCCTTGAATTTGGTTTAACTTTTGTGTCGTCAATTAATGGCTTTTGTAGGGACCAACTCGGACGAGCTGGAGTGTCAATCTAAGCTATGTATGATGGTCCCATTTTGCACAAATTTCTCGGAGTAATGTTATACGCTTTTGTAGGAGTTTCTTGTAATCGAGGTGATTTTTGATGTATGCAATTTTTGTTGGCGAATGACCACAAATTGCTGGAATACATTTTTTAAGAAAATTTAGATGGGACGTATCCCCTTACTTGGAGGCCCAAACCTAACAGCTACGGATGCTGCAGTCATCCATAGTTATTAATCTTTGATGACCAAATACGACGGTGCTAGATTCATTGATACACATATCACAAGAGTATGGAAAAAATTTAACAATTCAAAAACATATTTCCACGTTCCATTCAAAACATTTCATGTTCATTACATGATCCCAAAATGTATCCACGTTCAGCAAAATATAATTGTTACAAATACGCCAAGAGCGACATATGAAGATGCCCCCTTGGTTGATCGAAGTATGTAGTAAGGGTAATAGATCTGCCTTTACAAACAAATACACAACAGAAAAGATATCTCTAAATAACTATATGCCTCATGCACGCCTCCAAAATCTTTATTCGTCTGAGAAGAGTGCTTGAAAACCTTAAATCTCGAAGTACTCAAAATCAATTGAGTGCCTGAGAGTTTAAGTGGAAAACAAAAACTTTGAGCCAGACATAAAGCCTGGTATGAATAATAATCTAACATCTCAATCCTTTTAGATATCTAGTGAGACCATGCCGCTTAGCGAAACAGGTTTTTCCTTCACTAGTATCCTAAACCCTTTTTAAAACCATAATTTATGCTACTGCATCCATAGCGGTTAAAACATACATTTTCAAAGTATTATGATGATATGCATACTTAAAACAATTAGGATTTCCCCTCCCTAGTTTAATCTAACACCCTATCATAATTATAGTTTCTAGGTTCACTGTTAACCTTTTAGTTTCTATAGGTTTAATAATAATCTATAGGCTCCTGCCAGTTAAATTAATTAATTTATGAGACCCGCTGAACCTATTAGTCCTTCTAATAACTAATCACCTTATCCTAGTTTTCATGGGTTGACTAGGAACCCATGGGTTTATCTAGTAACTCACTTCAGATCCTAGTTTTCATAGGTCGACTAGGAACCTACTGATACTTCCATTAACCACTTTTCCATAGTTTTCATGGGTTAACCAGGAATCTATTGACTGATGTCAATTCTTAATTCGGATATAGTTTTCATGGGTTAACTACAAACCAATTAGTCACTACTAACTGTCCTTAATACATAGTTTTCATGGGCTTACTATGAACCTTTTGGATACTTCCAATAACTACATAATCATAGTTTTCATGGGTTTACTATGAACCTTTTGGGTCATCTCCAATAACTACATAGTTTAGACATCCTATATTTTTGATCACCCTGACTCCTTGGATGCAATTCTACTCATTTAGGATTTTAAGCAATTTATATCCACTACTGAGTTAACCTAGCTAGTTCTTGTATCCTATTTTCCAAAAATACAGTTATGGATTATTATGTGAATATATTCATAATTGAAGAAGCAAAACAACACTTTAACAATACCACTCCTGTTGGTTTTAAGGTCCTTGAAAATATGTTTCATATAAAACATAGTTAACATCTTTAACTTATATTTTTATCAAGGCATTATTTTAAGGTCCTTTCTATAAGCTGTCGGTTTTCCTTTAAAAATTTGAGTTTGGATATTAAAATCTTTCGACAACGTCGAAGCTTCGGCTGTGACCCCTTCGAAAGCATAAATTATCTCCTTTAAAACAGTAGGCTCCAGCCTTTTTAATACTTTAAAATACTTCTTTCGAAATATCTCGACCATGTTAAAGTATTATTATACAATAGCAGAAGCATAATTTTGAAACCACTTGAAAGTATCTCTTTCGAAAGCATTACCCTTTGAAACCATTGAAAATCTACCCTTTCAAAAGAATTTGGTTTATACTTAAACATTAATTTGGGTCAAAGTGAAAATAGGTGAAAGCATTTCTTTCGAAAACATCTTTATTTTATAAAGTTTTGGAGAAGTTTGATGGTGTCGAAACCATCCTTCCGAAAGCATTGAAATATATGCGAAACAATCAAATCTTTCGACGACGTCAAAAGCTTCATCTTTCAGCCCCTTCGAAAGCTTTGGGAAGTGGCTTGTATATTTATAAAAACAATTGAACCTTTCGAAAACATTGATGCCATCAGAAGGTCACTAATTCTAAAAGGGTTTCAACCTGGTCGACAACTACCCCTTCGAAAGCTTTGAACAAAAACTAAGTAACTCATTCTAAAGCTACTTCTTTAAAACAAGGCGGCAACTCTCTTTCGAAAACATAGCTTTCAACTATGTTGAAAGCCCTATTTATAAATATCCTTTAGAAGTCATAGCTTTCGACCTTGTCGAAAGCTCTTTTAAAATCAAACATTTCGAAATCATAGCTTTCGACCTTGTCGAAAGCTCTTTAAAAACAGGCCAGTGATTTTCTTTTCAAACCAAAAGTAAACTAAGGAACCAATGTTAGTCCATGAGATGATGGTTTTGATGACAACAACCTTAGAATAGATTATAAAATATAAATACTAACATTATAAGTTTAGATATATATGTATATGCAGGTTTTAACCATGCAGGCACCAAGAATGAAGACTGTACAGTATAGAGATTCAAGATATCAAGATTGAAGACTCATGAGTATCAAGAATATCAAGAGTTCAAGAATTAAAATAATTTATTCTTTAATTAGAAATTTTGTTAAAACTCATAGAAAAGCACCGGCATCTTAAAATCCAATTTATTCGTGGAATGGAATACACTTCGAGCCTGTTAAAGGGATGGAACCCTAAGTAGGATGGAACCTACAAAAAATCTAGTGGAACATTGTTTTGTATCCACTAACTTTTTATTCAAAATGATTTTTCAAAATTATATCCTATTTTCAAAATGTTTTCAAAACCTTCCTTTTAAAAGCATCAAAAACCTCTGTCCTGATTTTAAATAATTTTAGCCTCAAAATTATCTTTAATTTCAAAGTCAAAATTACTCCTGATTTTAAACTATCTTTTAAAATAATATATTTAACTTTTAAATATTTATACTTAAGATTTAAATTTAAAATTATAGTTAAATTATATATATATATATTATTCTCTATATTTACTTATGAATTTTAACTATAGTCAAGTATATTAGAAAAGTTTAAAATAGTTTTAATATAAGATAAATGTTATTTTCAAAGAAAATCAAATCATTAAAAATTGCTTTGGAATGTCGACATGCCTATGGTGACCATGTCGACATGGTGTCAGTTGAGTTCAAAATTTAAATTTCAAAAGAAGTGTCTATTCGCCATAACTCTTCATGAATGGACATGGCTGTTGTTCTTCTATAAATAGGGGTTAGTTTCAACGAATTTTATATCAAATTTTCTGGTTTTTTCACTCCTCTTCTTCTTCCACATTTCTTAATACATACTCTTACCATTACTCTGCCAAAATCAATATTGAATCATACTCGATTACTTCTAGTTTGATTCTCTATCATTATCTCAACAAGGTTCTCAGTGCTATTCAGAGCTATAGACTTCTTTGTAATCTATTAAGTGAGAAAAGGTGTGATTGTGGCCTTGAAAATCAATCAAGCGAGAAAAGTGTGATTGTAACCTTGGTAAATCAATTGGGTAAACTTATGGCCCGAAAATCAAGTATCTCTACCCAGAGGATTGAAATTCTAGAGGGTGGACCTCGTAGCCTTGAAATCGAGGGTGTAATTGTACAATTGCTTTTGAAAGGAAATCCGTACTTATGTTGCGGGATTGGATGTTAGGTAACTCCGAACCAGTATAAAATCCGATGTGTTCTTTCCTTTACTGCTTTTGTTTTATTTCTGCATCTGTGTTTGTTTCTGTGATTATCCCTGTATCTTTAGATTGCATACATCTATGTCTAAATTAACATAAACTAAAAAAGATTTAGTAATTCTTTATAAACACTATTCACCCCCCCTCTAGTGTTAATCCTAGCCTTAAGATCCGTAATCTGCATTTCTTTCAGCCAACCCCTTCGAAAGCACCCCTTCGACAACCTACCTTTCACCTTTGTCTAATCCATTACATACCACCTGATTGATATCATGTGCACTGGCTTCGACTTTGTTGGATTCAATGAAATCGAAAGGTCAAGGTCGAAAGGTCTGTGTCGAAGGGTTTGCCAGAGATGGCGGAACCTTCTTCTTCTGAACAAAACCTGATTTTTACTAAATAAAGTAAACTTTTTGTAACAAACTTGCATACTAGTAAACATTTGATTGGCTTTCACTAACTTTTAAATAATTAGGATAATATTTGCCACATTTTCTCAGATCTAAAATCAAGTTAACTTTTAACAAACAAGCCTTTCCTCTTATCAAAACATTTAAATCATTTAAGTCCTCCTTTTTAAATAATTTAAATTCCATACTAAATCACTTAGTAAAAATCCCCAAAAATTCCAGATATTTGCTTTAATCATGCTATCTAACATATCAAAATTCCAGACCCAAAATAAATTTATAAACTCAAATAACCATATTTTCCTTTGAAAATTCATTCTCTACGGATTGGAAAATTATAAAAATTGAAACCCAACTCCAAAATCATGTTTTCCATAACATATAATTTTCAATGGCATTTAAAATTCAGTAAGTCTCGGTTTTACCCCAAAATCATATATATCTCCTTTAAATATCCATGTTTAAACATATAGAAATCATGAACTAATCATATCATCATTCAATATATCACAAAAACAGATTTATCCTTTAATCTGAAACCATATGATTATAAAACCAAAATAGAGATGTAGTAATTATTATTCACCTTAGAGTGGATAAGGAAATCGATGAGATTGATTTCTTCTAGCTTGATCCTAAGCTTTACTTTGATTTTTTTCTTCTCTTCTTCCAAATGGCCGGCCTTGCTTGCATCTTATGTGTATAAATTTTGTATGAGATAAAATGAAAGCGTATGACTAAGAAGAATAATATAAGAGTGGGAAATATGGGTGGCCATTTACCCTAATGCCCTTATGTTTAATTACTTAACTATGTATAAATTCATTTAGTTAAATAAGCACGGCCACTAAATTTTATTAATCAACCTCAATTTTCTTATCTACGTTATTCTATTTATTTTATTTTAATTAAATCACCTGAATAATGTTATCATCAAAATTAGTGGTGTTACATGAGATACTTGACGTCGTTGTTCCTAATACATTTCACGTTGAATTTCCATCATTGCTTGTTGATAATGATAAATTTCATTGACCCTGTCAATGAGAGATGTTGATTGCAGATCAATTGAACGTTTGGCTTTCTTTTCTTTATGGGAAAAGCCAGTGTGGTGCGTAGGTGATGCAACAACGTTTAAAGAGGCTCAGTGAATTGATGAAGGTGTGGATTTAGTTGGTGAAACATAAGTGCTATCTGGTGAAGGGGATTTATAGTCGATAGTTGAATAGGTGGCGTCGTGATCAGAAGACAATTTTTTGAGTAATATTTGTCTTAATAAACTATTTGTTTTTAGGAAGAAAATAAGCTTGATTTATAAGATAATTTTTTTACTTTACTTAGAGAATTGGTTGAGGAAAAGAAGTTCAACCATATAGATTTTAACAGAGAGTAGTTAGGTTTTATATAGTTAGTATTAGTTTAAATTTTATATGCTTTTTATTAATCTAAGTGAATAATTTTATCCTATGCAGTTTTATATGAGTTTTAATCAATTCACAGTACGAACATATTCCTAGATCTCATCTTAATTTAACAAAAGCTAGTTCACTTAATGATTTAGTAAAAATATCAGCTATTTGATTTTTGGTATTTACAAATTTTAGTGATATAATTTCTTTTTCCACACTATCTCATAGAAAATGCTGACGAATATTAATATATTTTGTTCGAGAATGGTTAATAGGATTTTTAACACATTTATAGCACAAGCATCATCACAATATATAAGTGATTTTGTTATAATTTTAATGAAATCTAGAAAAGTTTGTTGCATATAGATTACTTGTGTACATGCTAAAGCTGTTGAGATGTATTCGGCTTCACATGTCGAGAGTGAAAAACAGTTTTACGTTTTACTAAACCATGAAACTAAAGACCGCGCAATAAAATAACATGTGTTACTTATGCTTTTTCTATCTGTTTTACAACCGCTGAAATCAGCATCACTATATGACACGAGTTCGAACGAGCTTCCTTTTGGGTAAAAATGTCTGTAGTCTCTAATATTTGTTAAATATCTTAAGATTCATTTTACCGCGCGATGATTTGATTCTTTTGGTTGTGCTTGAGCACGTAAACATATACTCATCATAATATATGGTTTACAAGCTGTTAAGTGTAATAAATATCCTATCATACTTCAATATAATTTTTGGTTGAAATCTTTCCCATTTTCATCTTTATCTAAATGTAGGGTAGTACTCATTAGAGTTGGTTTACTTGATATATTTTCCTTTCCAAAACATTTTAATAAGTCTTGATAGTATTTTTCTTGATTTATAAAAATTCCATTTTCTAATTGTCTTATTTGTAATCCTAAGAAACAGTTTAATTCTCTCATACGTGACTTTTCAAATTCATCTTTAATTGTTTTAGAAAATTTAATGCATAATTTTTCATCGAAGGATCTAAATATAATGTCTTCAATATAAATTTGTATGGCTAAAATATTATTATTTTCTTGTTTTATGAATAAAGTGGAATCAGTTTTACCAATTTGAAAACCGGAACTTTGTAAATGAATTTTTAATCTTTCATACCTAGCACAAGGTGCTTGTTTTAATCCATATAAGGTCTTTTTTAGTTTAAATACATTGTCGAGATATTTCTCGTGAACAAATAAAAGAGGTTGGTCAACATACACTTTTTCTTTTATAAATCTAGTTCAAAATGCACTTTTTACGTCCATTTGAGAAAGTTTAAAATTATGATGACATGCAAAAGCCAGTAATGTTCGTATTACTTCGAGATGTGCTACAGGAGCAAATGTTTTTTCATAATCAATTACTTCTTCTTGATTATAACCTTGAGCTGCTAATCTTGCTTTATTTCGTACAGCATTTCCATTTTCATCTGCTTTATTCTTAAAACCCATTTTGTTCCAATTACAGATTGATTGCCTGGCTTGGTTTAAGTTCCTAAACATCATTTCTTTCAAATTGATTACGTTTTTCTTGCATTGCAGTAATCCAAAAATCATCTTGTGATGCTTATTTATAATTTTTTAGTTCAAAGTTTGATATAAATTCAACATGACTTAGTTGATTTAACTGGTTTCAAGTTGATACTCTCGTATTTAAATCTCCAATAATATTATTAATAGGATGGTATATTATTTTCTAGGTGATGATGTTATCATATTATCATTATGGTTATTGCCATTACTATTATTATTTTCATGTATAGGTATATTAGGTTTATTTATAATTTCTTCATCATCATTATTTAAAGTTTTCGTCAGATGAGAGATGAAGACTTTGTTCTATAATAGTTATTCGTTTATTAAAGATTCTATATGCTTTGCTTCGATATGAATAGCCAACAAAAATTCCTTCATCGGCTTTAGAATCAAATTTTCCTAGATTATTACAGTGGAAATTTCCTTTTTAGATTTAAGTAGCTTTTCCTTAATTTACCAAATTGACAAACGTCGCATAGGTTTTTAACCTTGTAGTAGATTTTTATAGTGGTTTGGATATTAGTGAAGCCTACACTACAACAAAACAGCAATTTTACGACGGACAATGCCCGCTGTAACATGGATTTCGCAACGGGCATGAGCCCGTTGTATTAGGCCTCGTTGTAATAGGTCAACCATATTTTACAGCGGGCAATGCCCATTGTAATACACCGTTTTACAGCGGGCAATGCCCATTGTAATACATGATATTGCAACGGTTTCTGATCGTTGCAAAATAAATGCAAATTTTTTAAAAAAATTACAGCAGCATCCATGCAGTACATCCGTACCAATAATGAATAATTTAACGAGTAATAAATATTATCATAAAATAACCAAAATCACATACGAAAAGACTAAAGGCTAGAGTCATAAAATTCCAACACATTCCAAAAAGTTAGATAAGTTTACATTGACATAGCTCTAATATACACATGACGACTAGTTTCATAGCAACCGTTAAGAATTTCAGTTGTCAACCTACACTGAGCTTTGACAATATCATGTGTAACATGAGTTAAACATAATTCTTTTGAGATGTGACAATATCATGTGTAACATGAGTTTTAGACAGTGCTACATGTTACAAAGTATAAGTTTACTTCTAAAATGCTAAATCTTAAGGAATCAGGATTTTTCTGAGCTGTGGCAATTTGTATTGTCCATTTGCTGATCACAAGGAGAGCAAGGCAAAGTCCTGTCAGTAGCTTTCCAAAATATTTCTACACGATAAAACCCATTTAATACCTTGAATTGTCAAATTTTGTTTGGATCATGAGGGTCAGTTGATGTAATCTGATTTTTGTAATAAAGCTGCAACTTTAAACGACATAGTATATTATCAACCATATTTTGCATCTTCTCTACCATGACATCAATTTGTTCTAGGACCCCAAGCACAGTTGCCCACTGATCATCCATATTTGGAGGCACTTTCAACTATAACATTCTGCATAAGTCATATATTAGTTTTGTTTCTGGTAGTTTAGTTAATAATATTAGCAGAAGGATCATAAGATTTTCGTTCAGTAAAAGTATAGAAATCAGTCGCTGTAGAGTAACAGATTCAACCAACTTCCAAATGAAATATATCAATATCGTCCACTCAAACTTCTTTCTGTATGGTCCTTTTGCTTGCTCAAATCAATGTTAAAACATCAAGTATTGAGCTTTGAAATAGATGAACATACATTATGCATTAAGAAATATAATTAACAATAAAAAATCTTCCTTTTTTTGGATGATCAAAATTCATTCATAAGGTATTTTTAAGTGGCAACCAGTCAAATAGTGGGTTCAAAGCATTTTAAAGGATTCTCTTGTTGAAGCCCATAAATATTAGTATTTGGAGAAACAAAACAAGAAATAATGAGGTCTATAGGATTCTCTAATATAGAGAATATCAATTTTTTTGTAGATATATAATATTTAGTTAGAACAGAAAATGAAAATATTTATAACCAAATGGAACAAAGAATTAGAAGTTGTATTACCGAGCGTTCATATCATATTCTACAACATATTTGCAATTAAAGAATAAATTTCCCTATTGTAAAAAATATATGCTTGTGGGTATATATTAACATGTGATGTATTCAAATTATTTAGCGATGTTATCTCAGGAGAATAAAAGCACGTTAATAATGTGACACTGTCTAAAACTCACCACACCATCCATTATGGTGGCATTGTCTAAAATTAGAAAACTCTTATAGATATGGGTGCTATACTATCGTCAACACAGTGTAAAAATATGTTAAATTCCCTCCTTACGCATATATTGCAGGTGCCTCTTTGCTAGCTTTACTGTTTTTTGAATATTTTCCACGATATTGTAGGCACCTCTTTGATATGCAAACTCTAAAGATTTCTTACCTTGCAATTTGTTAGTAACATAGTGCCTATTATAGTCAGCATGTTTATACCTTCTGTAAACAGAAGGGTGCAGCTTACTGACAAGCTCAGGCATAGGGCCCTTTTGATTGAACTCGCAACAGAGCTTGCTTAGTTCTTGTGCTAAAACTGGCGCTCCACAGTAGAAAACTCATGCATTGCGTTATGTATTAAAATGCATAATAGGACCGTGCAATTCAAATACAGATAAAAACCAAGTAAAATCAACTAACCAGTTTTTGCACAAGGATGCTTGGTGCTTAATCTTGATAGGACTTTCTTCCAGTTTGGTCTTGCAAAATGTGTACGCACCTACAAATAATTCACACAATAACATAAAGTGAACTTACCGTATTTTTTCAAAAGTTTAATATCACTATTTAAAATAGATAACAAATTTAAAATAGAATAGTATGTTATTAACAAAAAAGACAGTTTTTTACCCTATAATCTACTCAATATCTTAATTTTAATTGACAAGTAGACATTCTTCTCTAAGGCGAAGAAACTTATGTTCTGCTAAGACATGACAGTAACAGTGTTAGAGTCATCTTCTTACCTCTCACTCCTTTCCTCTCTTTCCTCCTCCTCCTTCATTTCCAGGGTAAGATGGCAACAATGATAAAATATGTTCAGGTCGCTCTTATTCTTATATGTTCTTCTACTCGGATGACAAATCATATTTTTGTATTCTTAAGGGGGTGGTTTGGAATTGCAAAAGTTGTTTCCATATAAAATATTTTCCAAATCAAATTGGTCAAACTAAAGGCAAACTTTATGCTGAAAACACATAAGAGTATGACATAAAATGACTTGAACATTGCAGGAGGTTTGCAGCGTGTAAGCAAAAACCACGAAGTTACTTCCATTTTATACAGTAACATCCAATTTTCAATAGAACACGCAAGTCATTTTTTGTACAAGTTATTTTCTTTTCAAATTCATCGACCACAAGCTAACTTTCTAAGAAGATGCACAAAAGCACCAATAGAATCGACTTGGACACTGCAAGTGGTTTCAACTGAGTATAGTACAAGTTTCTAAAAATGAGCAAGTGGCTTTAATTTTATTCAAAGCAAGCCAATACAACCCAAGCCAACTTTAAATAAAAAACTCCTTCTTCATCAAACACATCAAACTAAAGTCATCTTTCAACGTATTACAAAACTAAAACTCTAAAAAGGGGACAAATGAAATTCGATCGAACAGTAATATTCGAATCGAACAGTAATACTTAAATAGCTATCTACGATTTTAAAAATTATGTACCTAAGCATTAAAATACTCAAGCACGGCAGCCATATAGACCGGAGATCGGGCACCGACTGGAAACTGCAAACTGAAGCTCTACTTTTGACGATCGAGAAACCGATTTTAAACTAGATTTTGCCTTTCCTCTTCCTGCGGAACTCGTTTCTATTAATTTAGAGAGAGAGAAAACAAATCTTTTTGGGGTTTTAATTGTTAATTCGGTTTTTAGAAAATGGAGAAGTGCTGCAGAAACGTGGAAGGGGAAGGGTTTTATATGAGGTTTTAGACGTTCGTTTGATTTAAGAACAAGAAAGAGGAGATTTAAGAAGACGAGAGGAGGAACTCGATGAGGCGGTGAAGTTGTGGGGAGAAAAATGCCATGGAAATTGAAATTTAGGGTTAATAAAAAGGGAAAAGCGGGAAATGAAAATTTTGGAAGGCAAGGGGGCAAAAGTTGTTGTGAACCAAAATAAGAATAGTAACAACGGGGATTTGACCATTGTAAAATTGTCATCTATTACAACAGGCTTCTTGTGAACGTTGTAAAATTGACATGTATTACAACGGGCTTGAAAGGACTGTTGTAATAGCATTCTATTACAACGGGCTATCATCGTCCGTTGTAAAAAGGGAGTTGTATAGGGCATCTATTACAACGGGCCTGAATGGATCGTTGTAATAGCCTTCTATTACAACGGACGACCAATGCCCGTTGTAAAAAGGGCGTTGTAATAGGGTATAATAGGGTATTTTTGTTGTAGTGCTACGTCCACTTTATAGTTTTTATTGTTGACTGATTGTTGTTACAAAGTTAATTGGATTACAAAGTTCTTGAATATCCTTAGTTAGATTAAGTCCCCAATGTTTGAATTCATTGGAGAATCACAGTGAACTCTTTGGATGACTGTTGTTAGGAAGGAAAAGAGTTAAGGAAGCTTTCTGCAGAGTTTCAACAATAAGTCCGAAGGATCCTGTTTATATTGCAGATAGGATAGTACTTATAGAGATTGGAAAGCTACTGGGCCAAGCCTGTTTTCCAAATGCTTTCAATTGATCACATGAAGGCACACTGGAGATTGCATCGCGATCCGAGCCAAACAATGGATCGTCGGCGATCCATACCCTATGGATCGCCAGTGATCCTTAGGTTCGACTCGAAGGCAAGCCAATGCCTTAGCATTCTCCCTTTTTCTTGCTCTATGAAGAACACAGTTGATTGATGAAATAGTATGGATCGCTAGCGATCTATTTGCTTGGACTAATTTTGGACTTTTCCTTTTGGATAGCCTTTGTTGTCTTGTGTCGATGTTGTTCATATAGTTTCATAGTACGTTACCTTATTTTAATAACGGTTTGCTTATTGTTGTATTTGGCTGCTGATCGGACTAGAGAAACGCATGTCTCATGATTTTACTATCACGAAATCTCATCAAAGTTAGTCGTTGCTCCTATAGTATAGATTGGGTCATGATGCACAAAGGTCGATGAACTCACGAGTTAATACGATGGGTTGCTAGCAATCCATAGGCCATGGATCACTAGCGATCCATGTCCTTAGCCAAGTTTGCTTTCTTTTTTCTCTGACTTCCTTTGGCTCGCTGTTCTAGTCCTTTTGGGTAGCTTTTGAGCTGTTCTGACTCGATCGCATGGTTCCAACTTATTTTGGATTCTGTTGGGTTAAAAACCGGGATAACATTTGCCCCCCAGAGTATGTCTTCGTAGAAAATAAGACCTGCTCTGGAAGTAATCGCTTTTCAGTTTTTGCTCATCGAGTTCCAAGTAGTTAGTCCTTTTGGATAGCTTTATGCTGTTTTGACTCGATCGCGTGGTTTCGAATTCTTTTGGATTCTACTAGGTTAAAAACCTAGATTACATTTTCCATCTAGAATATGTCTTCGTAGAAAACAAGACGTGATCTAGAAATAATGCTATTCAGTTTCTGCTCGATGAGTTCCAAGTAGTCTTGTTAATGCCACACGATGGCTGTTTCGCTGCTTCTCAAGTTTTGACTTGGACTTCCATAACCTGTTGTAACAGACCAAATTTTAATCTATAGCTTCCCAACATGTCTTGAAGTAGTACATGGTTTTCGCTGGACAAGTTTGAAACCAAACATAGGCAACTCTATGGACGCTAGTGATCCAATGGCTTAAGATTTGTTTCTGCAATCCATTTGTTTCTATTTATACCCTTTAAGCTGACCCATTCCATTTTTATCATATGACCCGAGCTTCCACCTTCTTATGATTCAAGCCATCTTTTACGGTTCAATCCAACCCCGACCAAGTTTCCACTAACGCCGTGGATTTTGACTTGCCGCTGACTCTAGAACTTCGCCACTGCCTTGATTCTTGCCACGCCAAACCCTAGTTCCTTTGTTTTCTTCCTTGGATCGCCGTCGATCTATCATGTTTTGCCTGCTAATTTGAAAACTTCGACAAACTTTTCGTTTGGATCACTGATTGAGAAATCAGACAGTCTTTGTGTTGTCATCATTAATTCAAGGTAGATTTTCTAATTATAGTTTCTCATTTTGGCGATGGAGTTGTATTTGTGATGACAGTCATAGAAAGTCCGAGTTGATTGTCGTTTAATGGAGGAAGATAGTAAATCGAGTCTTGCATTCTTCACAGAACGACATTTAGGCCTTGCCTCCATGCATTATATGTTTCTATCTTCGTCCATTGAACTAGAATTGACTTGTGCAAAGTTCCATTACCGATACTGCATGACACATCGTGAATTTGTTTCACCCTTTTGGAGGATTCAGATTGGTTCACTTTCTTTTGCACGCACGGTGTACCTGTAGTGGGAGGAACTTTCCACATCGCTTTGGACAATGGATCCATTATCAATTGTTGATCGATAACGATAAGTGTAGAAGAATTAACTCCAAAAAGAAAATGATATGGAAAGTCCTTTTCCTTTTCCACTGTGAGCGTACTATCTACATGGGAAAGAGCGTTTGTAGTGTTCAGGACACCGAGCTAACCCTCCATAGACAATACACCGCACTTACCACCACACATTCTTGAAATCCGACATGTCAGCATGAATCAATATTACTTCGAAATTTAAGTGTGGTAGGGGGAATTCTTAGTTTTAGAGTAGAATTACCTGACAATTTTGGATGCAAGTCATGTTGTTTAGAATGAACTACCCGTCTTCTCTCTATAAGTCTAGGGAGGGAAGTCCTGCACTCTCGGAGGCCTAGTCGTTGTCTATCGCCCCTCTTCTTTTGCTTCACAAGTTGAATATAGCCAGCTAGATCCAATCGATCCGGTCTTGGATCGAACTCCTCCTAATTTTAGAGTTCTTCTCAATCTGCCGAGGGAGTCTCCTCCGTGATTTCTGCTAAAGTCTTGCACAACATCTGCCTAGAGCACGACATTCCGGAGGAAGACGCGCGCCTCTTAAAGAAGGATGAATTTGCTCATATGCCTTCAACGGGATATACTGCTTGTCATTGGTATATGTGCCTAAACAGAGCAGTGCCCTCTTTCAACGACATTTTAAGAGAAGCCCTCTCGAACTTGGGAATTTCTCCATTCCAGATTCACCCCAACGGATATGCTATTCTAATCTACCTGCACGTTCTTTTCATGCGGACACTCAACCATGTCCCGAGCTTCGACGAGTAGAGATATTTTCTCCCATTTAAAATAAGAGACGAATGTCCATCCTTGGTTGTGATTGAGGCTCAGAGAAACCATAAAATTGTATTGCAACTGCAAAGTAATCTCAATTTATGACTCAATACTTCTTTGCTAGACGTCCTGTGGTATTCAATCGTCTTTGGACAATGAAGGGTAAGTTCTCTTCCATATTTATTGAGTTTCGATATGTTTCTATAGGATTTCTAACAAGTCGAATACTTCCAACATTTATTCCGAGGCCAAACAAGGACTTGTCTCTTGATGAAACTTTCCGAACCCTAAAGGCTGTCGAAGTAGGGGAAAGATCAGTTAAATTCTTGTTTGCAGATGAAAAATTGCTTCGGTATGGACTTTTTCATCTAGAGAGATCTGTAGTCCGAGTTGAGGTTCCATCCCCTTCTTGATCCAGAGTACGTACACGATCCGCTTCTTCATCTCATGGTTCCGAAGAGGTTGTTTTTTCAAGAAAGGAAAGGATTTTCTGGTGAGTCTGCTGAAGAGATTCCTATGAGAAAAGACGCTACGACCGAGGCCATTTTCTCGGCTAGAATGCCGTCGATTATGGAAGAAGGGGAAGAAGAGTTTGATCAGAGAGAAGGCAAGGCCACGATAGATATAGAAAAGAAGGAGGGTGAAATTGTAATCAGTAGCAATGAGTCCTCCTCCAATGATGACGATGATTTCTATGTTGAACCGACGATGGAGATTCTGAATCATGCGATAAGACTCCTTGGATGAGTACCGTTGAGCTCGCCTCCCCCATAAATTCGCAATAAAGGTGATGCTCCAGAAGTTAGGCGATGTCGGGATTCCCCGATCAAAGATGTAGGCATAGACTTTGGAGATTTGAGCAATGTCTACGTCGATTTTGACACACTCATGGGGGAAGGCTTCAAATTTGAAGAGATGTCTCCTTGTTTGGGTCATGTTGTTCCCAAAATTAGTCTGATTCCTTCCATACGGCTGCATGATCTGGTTTGTGACGTCGTTTTAGGCCCTCTCGTAAACATATTACACGTTTCACTGGGGTTACACTCACTCAATACACATATTTTTCGTGCTTATTCTCCGTTACTAAGGCTCTTTATCTATTCTTCATGTCAGGTACCATGAGAGGACGCGGTCTCTACGATGATCTTGAGGAATTTACTGAATTCGAACGCTGGTTGAAACGATCCTTCAACCATCGTCAACCCCATGAAACAGAGGACGAATGGAGAAGAAGAAAAGATTTAGAGGCTTAAGCTTATCACCGAGAAAAGAGGGAATGAGGTCGAGTGTATAAAGGAAATTATGAGAAAAGAAAAACTTTCGATGAGTGAGATGAGCCGTCTAAAAAGTCAAATGTCGATCACGGTTCTCATTCTTCGGAACAACCAGCCTTCTCCAGCATCTGCTTCAAAACTTTTGATTTCTTCTATCTTCGTTCCACCTTCATCTCAAGTACCCTCATCGCATGTGGCGCTTGTCCCCGATTCTTCATGCCTGCATCTGAGATCTTCCTATGTTCTTCCGTTTGGTCCTCCAAGGCTTAAAGTAGCGCTCCCCGGGTGGTTTTTAAGGGGAGTTAAATTTGATCGCAATCTTCATCCGATTCGCAAAGATACATACATGCCCCACCTTCAGGCAATCCAGAATGATTTAAAGAAAGTAGAGGGGTAGGAAATTTTTTGCAAACAACTAGTGTACATGGACCGCAATAACTACCAAGAAATCCTCTCCTTTGAACTGGAGAAGGATGACTTTGAAAAAGCATCGGCGGAACGCGATGCCAGGGTCACTAGAAGAAGAAAGGGACGCGGCACTTTGAGAGAGAAAGAGTAATGTCGGCTTGCTAAAAGAGTTGGAAGAGGCCATTGAGACAATAGAGATCGTCTATAGGGATGAAATTATAAAGGCTCATGCAGAAGAAGCCAAGTTGAAAGAGGAGGTGGCAGCTTGCAGCACGACAATTGAGGCCCAAAAGAAGACCATTTATGACTATGACCAAATCGTAGAGGGGCATAAGAAAACAATTGTGGAATATGAGAAAGTCATGAAGTCACGTGATAACACCATCTTCGATCAAGCTGAGACGATGCCATGCTCTAGGAAAGAGTTGCGCAGCTTAAGTCGATAAAACTTGTGTTGAAGTCGAAAAGGCCGTCGTTACGGCGGATTATTTGGAGCTACAGAACACTTTTGAGAGGAAGATGGAGAAGATGGACGAGATCATCTTAAAATTTTATGTGAACTCCCTTTTGCATTAGGGAAGTTTCAATTACCTAGGCCCTAAGTTCCCACACACTCTTGCCGTGGTTTGGGAGGAAATTCTGACCCGTTTCCATAATGGCGGGGATGCCTACACCGAGCGGGAGCTGGAGAATGCCTATCTTAATGAACAATCGTAGAAAACGTTGATAGAAGGTCGGGAAATCTTGCGAATTGAAAGGGAAGAGGAGGCTTCCAATTTTGCTACAACATCGATCGCCACAACATTGCCAGAGCCCCTTGTTTTCGGACACAGTGAACCTTCGAGGCAGCTCCAAGATCCATCGACAAGTTCTGGGCTTAAAACTTCTCCGTGGGTTGAGGAACCGTCCAAGGAGGGAGAAGGCGGTGAATATGAGGTTGAAATTCTCGATCACTCCTCTGGTGCAGGTAATCTTCTTGTTTCTTTCGAGTTTGAGAATTTTCAACTCACGCCGCAAGAGTAGGACGAACTTGCAGCCGGGGCCGGAGTCCTAGAAAATCTTCGCATTATATGGCTTGGATGATCCTTATGTATTTTTGGAGGGTACTTCAAGGCGACCAAAGTTCGGGAGCAGGAGATTTAGATAGAGCAGCTGGGAAAATCTCAACAACAACTAGTTACCATCAAGAAGGAGAAACTTAAAGCGATTAAGTGCTCTAAGAGCTCTCGCAGATCTCGAAAGCGCAAGACGAAAGGGGAAACTTCCAAGAAAGTTAAAGAGCATAAGGAAGATATCAGCATCGAGAAATAGTTGACATCACTAGCAACGGCACTACTCCTGAGCTGAAGCAAAAACTTCAGATGAAAGGTGGGAAGGGAGTGGCGGAAAAAGGCGTTGAGAAGCTTGGATGTTAGTTAATCCGATTCTAAGCCATTTTGTGTTGTTTTGTTCAAGTGCAAAGTCTGCACTTACTGCTTTTGTTGCATTGTCGGTACTTTTTTCTTTTGTTGGCCGATATTGTGTGGGTCCGGCCTCCACATTTTGAATTTGTACAGAAAAAAGTTATAAGTAATACATTGCTGACATTTTGACTGTAACTTCACTTACCTGCTTACCTGTGTTCTGTGCAATTATGTCTACTTTGCTTACTTCTATATTATTTTATCTAGTCCTTTGATTACTGCCCAAATTCTTTGTTTTAAGCAACAGAACTTGTGAAGTGTTTTTTTAGCATTTCTATTTGAATACCGGTGTATGCCCTCAGTTCATAGGGTTGTTTACTTCGAACACTTGAAAATGACCAGTAACTTATGGTTTGAATAGTCTACATACAAAACTTGGAATAAAAATAAGTTATGATTTGATTTTTTTGTAAGTTTTACAACTTCACAACATAATTTACGTTTTTTATGCAATTCGGGAAAGTGTGTAACATATGCATGTTAGAAATGTGCATAAAAATGTAAACTAAGTGCATAATATATAATTATAAGATTAACTGTTAAAGAATTCGGAAACATTCGTGTAAAATGAATAAACTTTGCAAAAAATTTCTAAGTTAAACCATTTGTCACTTCTCATGAGCGTGAGTAAATATTTGTGAACATTATTTCTTAGGAATTTTGCAATCTTCAAGCACGTGCTTCATTGCATTGTGCATGCACATTGTATGTGTTAACTGTGGATAGTTAAATGTGGAATATTTAATCATTGGGTGTCAACAATTGGAGTTTTCTTCCAGTTCGTAGCACTTCGATTTTGTTGGATTCGTGCCCGGTACTCCAGATAATGGGAGTGGTTTGACATTATATATTCCTAAAATGGATAAGTTTCTCGATATTGTCGGGCAATTTCGGTACTTAAAAGTTTGCGCGGCTTTTGATACTTCTCAATGTTTCCTATCTTAGGGCAACGTGAGGAATTTATGTTTTAAGAGCATGATTTCACGGCTCGAAAAGTTAATGCACGGCTTATGGGATGCGCAACATTTTATACTTTTCAATGTTGCCTATCTTTAGGCAACGTGAGAAGTCTGTTTTAAGAGCATGATTTCATGACTCGAAAAGTTAGTTCGCGGTTTATGCGATGTGCGGCTTTTTCGAAGTATATGAGGCTTATGATATGCACGGCTTTTTTTAGCCTTCCTGATATTGCTGGGGCAACACTAGTTCTTAGAAGGCGGGGATCGGAATCCGCTGATCCAACAATTTGAGTTGATTTGCTTTCGTCGACCCGGCAGGTAAGTGGGGCGTACTTGAGCGTGATTCCACTTTCTCAAGTAGAAATTGAATGGTTTTGAGCCGATTTGACCCCGTCAACTCAGCAGATTACTATTATAAACATAAATTTGTTGGTTCAAAAAGTGAATTAATTTTATTAAGAAAAGTTGGACAATTTTTTGCCTATTTACAGTGCCCCGACATCTCAAGATGGCTTATTTGCTGAAAAATAGAAAGTATATAAGGTAGTTTTTAGGTGAAGTAAAGGTGCAGCGATTCGCTGTTTCATGCTCTGGGAATTTGGATTCCATCGACGGTTGTTAGTTTGAAAGTTCTGTCCCTTAGCTTTTGATTAATCACATATATCCCTTACCAAGTTGACCCGAAGGCCCCGGCATAGGATAGACTCATTTGAGGATGAGGTCTTCCACTTTGAAGGTTTGGTTGTGAACTTTGG
The DNA here is from genome assembly GCA_030765085.1 of Allium cepa. NCBI lineage: Eukaryota > Viridiplantae > Streptophyta > Magnoliopsida > Asparagales > Amaryllidaceae > Allium > Allium cepa. The sequence continues at coordinate 22,631,886 of CM060938.1, read as the reverse complement.
AGTTGAAGTATCACACGACCTATTTTTGGTGGGCGGCAGTCCGCAACTTGGCTTCATCCCTCCTTTCTTAATCATATCCAGTGATTTGAGTAGGAGCTGCTCGTTTTGCTTCTGATTAAAATTTTGCCTTCAATGAGAGGGGACTTCTAGTTCGACGAGAATCATTGCTTCCGAGCCATATGCTGAGGCAAACGGAGTATGACCAGTTGCTTCTTTGTGGGTTGTTCTATAATCCCGTAGCGCTAGCGGAAGTTCATCAACCCAGTTCCCTTTTGCTTTAGTCAGTCTCTTTTTGATAGTGGACTTGATGATCTTGTTTATTGCTTCCACCTATCTATTCGCTTGTGGATGAGAAACTGCGGGAAAGCTCTTCTCAATTTGGAAGCATTTGCAGAAATCTTTGAACTCCGCACTTTCGAATTGGGTCCCATTATCAGTGATGATTTTCTTGGGCATACTAAATCTGCAAATGATGCTTTTAGTAACAAAATTAATGACTTTCTTCATGGTAATTGTGGCCAACAGTTCTGCTTTGGCCCATTTCGTGAAATAGCCAATAGCAATTATAGCGTATTTGGTCCATCCTTTAGTTATTAGCAATAAGCCAATCAAGGCGATTCCCTATATTGCAAACGACCACAGGCTGACCATCTGCGTTAACTCCGCTAGGGGGTTCTTTTAATTTTGGCAAATCTTTAGCAACAATCACATCGTCTGGCATAGTCTACTGCGTCATGGTTTATTGTTGGCTAGAAGTAACCATACCGAAGAACTTTCTTTGCTATGGTTTTCCCCTTGTATGGTTTCTACATTCGCCATCGTGCACTTCCTTCAGGATCCATCAAGCTTTGTCATCGATCACACATCTAAGAAGGGGTAGAGAATCCCCTTCAATAGAGTATTCCACCCTGTATTATGAATCGCGGCACCTTCCAAAAAATCTTTTTTCATTGATTCTGATCGGTTAGAAGGGTCCCTGTAAGTAAGTAGTTATTGATCGGCATCATCCATGTTTCCGGTTCGACGATGGTCTTGAGAATCCAGTCGACATCCATTTCATCTATACCCGAGGGAGTCAGAGTTTCAATGAGGACTAGTCCCAACGGTTGAGCTTCTTTGGAGCTTTCCAGTTAGCTAAGTTGTCAGCCTTGATGTTTTGCTCCTGCGAAATATGAGTTCTGGTATAATGTTCGATGTCGCTCAGCAACTCTTGTACTTCAGATAGATACAAGGCAAGGTTCACTCCTTGAGCCTGGTACTTGCCTTTTACTTGGCAGACGACTAGCTAGGAGTCGCTATAGACGTGAATGGACTTCATTCTGAGTTCTTTCACAACTTTTAGCCCCGCTATCAATGCTTCATATTCCGCTTCATTATTTGTTGCAGGGAATTCCAAGCGTATGGCATAGCAAATGGCTCATCCTTCATGGGTTTCAAGCACTATCGTGGCCCCCAAACAGTGGTTGTTAAATGCGCCATCAAGAAAGAGTTTCCATTGTATCTACACTTCCAACGGCGTTTCGTCTTCGTCATCCAATATGGTAAACTAGGCAATGAAATATGCCAGCACTTTCCATTTATAGCCTTTCTCGAATGGTAAGTAATATCATATTGGCTCATTTCAATGTTCCACTTGAGAAGTCATTCGAAAGTTTTGGGTCGGTACAGTACTTGCTTCAGAGGCAGATCAGTCAGTACTTTGATTGGATGTGCTTGGAAATATGGTTGTAACTTCCTAGACACGATCAGGAGGTAATACGCTAGCTTTTCCAACTTTGGGTGATTTTTGTCGACTCTGATAAACCGCTTGCTTATATAGTATACGGGTCACTGGATTTTCGCTTCTTCATGAACAAGGGTAGCGCTCAACGCTTGAGGTGAGATTGCTAAGTAAATGAATAGGTCCTCTACGTCCACTGGAATTGACAAGATCGGCGTGGCTTCCATGTGTCGCAACAATTCTTCTATTGCAGTTTGACATGCCTCACTCCATTCAAAGTTTTTCTTTCCTTTCTTTAATGCATCAAATAATGGTTTGCACTTTTCGGTGGCTTTCGAGATAAATCCGCTTAGTGCTGCAAATTTTTCATTCAGGCTTTGTAATTCCTTCTTGTTCTTTGGGGTTTGGACTTTTCATAAGGCAATTATTTTCTCTGGATTTGCTTCAATGCCCCTCGCACTTACTATGAATCCTAAGAACTTTCTAGAGGCTACTCCGAAGTGATATTTGAGTGGATTAAGTTTCATTCCATACTTCCGGAGTATTTCAAACATTTCAGCGAGATTATCTAGGTGGTTGGCAGCTACTCATGGTTTGACCAACATGTCATCCACGTAAACCTCCATAGTTTTCTCGATTTGATGCATGAACATGGCATTTACCAATCGTTAGTAGGTTTTCCCAGCATTCTTTAAATCGAATGGCATCACCCAGTAGTAGTATAGTTCCAGATCGACGATGAAGATGGTGTTTTCTTGGTCAGGTTCGCGCATTAGGATCTAGTTGTATCCCGAGTATGCGTCCATTAATGATAGTTGTTCGTGTCCCACCGTCCCATCCATAAGCTGGTCAATTCTGGACTGAAGGAAGCTATCTTTCGGGCAAACTTTCTTTAAGTTCGAGTGGTCAATACAGGTTCGCCACTTCCCATTGGACTTTTGACTAAGACTGGATTAGATACCCACTCAGGGTAAGTTGTGTCACGGATAAAACCGTTGGCCATTAGCTTGTCCACCTCTTCTCTTAACGCCTTGGACCATTCAGGGCCCAGGCTGTGCCTCTTTTGTTTTACCGGTGTGAATTTGGGGTCAATGTTGAGCGCATGACATGCGATTTCTGGTGATACGCCATACATATCGAAAAGCATCCAAGCGAACACATCCAATTTTGCACGAAGAAATTTAGTAAGTTCCAATCGCATCTTATTTCTTAGGTGCGATCCAATTTTCAAGACCCTCGTTGGGTCATCCGTGTCGAATGGGACAGACATCATCAATTCTACCGGTGCTACCCGATCCTCTCCTGAACTCTTCTTTCTAGGGTCTAAAGCCTTGTTGAATCGGCTATGGTCCGTTAGCTAGGGGCGGCTCTGTAGTTACTATTCAGAAGGTTCATGAATATCGAGAGTTCTCCCTACATCCTTCCCCTTTTCCCTTCTTTTAGGTTCACGCAACTCTACAATGTAACATTATCCAACAACGCATTGATCTCCTTTGACCACCCTGATTCCTTTTGCCATTGGAAACTTCATGGTAAGGCACCATTGAGCTAGAGCGATTCTGAAATCTGCTAGGGCGGCCCATCCTAAGAAATCTTTATACGTGGAAGTTTCATCCACAATTATGAATGTCTGAATGAGGGTGACTCTTCGATCATCCTCTCCAAGTTCCACTGGCAAGTCAATTATCCCTATAGGTTGTTTGGGTTAGCCAGTAAACCTTTGATTTTTTTTGGCATGTGGACTTGCTTTTCATGTCGATCTTCATTTGGTTAAAGGTATGTTTAAAAAGAATATCGATAGAACTGTTGCTATCGACCAACACTCACCCGACCACAGCAGGCTCGATTCCTACAATCACCACCATTGGATCAAGAGTTGGAGCTTCAATCCCTTCGGTATCTTAATTTCTGAATATGATATCATCATTCAAAGTTTTTTGCTATTTGGTCGGAGCCCATCTTCGGTCGTGAGACATGATTCCTTCGGACAGTGTGCTTTAATGAACTTGCATATCGCTCTATCTCTCCCCAACCTCTATATGCGGTATATAGGCCTCCAGATACCACTATAATAACAAGTCTCTGGTTAGTTCGCTTTGATCCCTCTTCACTGGTTACAGCTTGGTTTCTTTGATCTCCAGGAGCTTGAGGAGCCATAGGCTGGTCATGATTCTATGATTATTGCTAAAGCTTGTTTTCTGAAATCAGCTATTTAATCAAGTTCTTTAGGTGGTGTTAACCAGAAAATTGGATCAACACCCTGATTTGAGTTTGAAAGCACCAGCCCTGTTCTGATTGAGCAATATCATAAATCAAAAATATAGAAATAGAACATTAAAAGAAAAAAGATAGAGAATTTTTATAGTGGCTCGGCTGTTAATGAAGCCAATGTCCACTTTATAGTTTTATTATGGACCGATTGTTGTTACAAGAAGTGCTTACAAGGCTTCGATTATCCTTAGGTTGATTGAATCCCTAGAATTGGTATCCACTGGAAAATCATAGTGAATCCCTTTGGAGATTGTTGTGAGGGAGGTAAAGAGTGAAGAATGTTTCCAGCAGAGCTTCAATGACCAGTCAGGAGAAGATCCAGTTTATATTAGGCAGGTCGGTATTTGCAGGGACAGAGAGCTTTTGTACCACGCCACTTCGTCAACTGCTCGTAGGTGGGTATAGAGCAACCTAGAGGATTTTGGCTTGCGATTCGAGCCAAAACCATTGATCGCTAGCAACCCATGGTCTATGGATCGCTAGCGAACCATAGACTTGGCTCGCTCGCTCGCTAACTGCATACTTGCTCTCTCCATCACTCCAATATGCTAAGTCACCTCCGATCAGAGTTCCATATGGGTCGTTGGTGATCCATCGTGTATGGATCAGCGATCCATACACTTGATATTTTTTGTTTTTGTCTTCTAGGCTTCTTTGCTTCCTTGTGCCTTAGCGATCCACTGTCTTGCATGAATCGCTAGCGATCCATAGGGTATGGATCACTGGAGATCCAAGCAATTAGCCTATTTTTGGAGTCTGAAGTGTGGGATGCTTCCATTACCTTGTATTGTTGTGGTTTGCACAGTCTCATTGCACGTCGCTCCGCTCTGATGACTATCTTCTAGCAGGGTATGCTTAGCCATTCATTAGGCTGGACTGATGCTGATTTCTTGGTTTAGTCAAATTGAGTTGCCGCTTTAGTAATATTGCTTGGCTCTTGTTAACTCCTCGTTTTAGCCTATTTTTGGTTAAGTTCTAAGCCATTTTGATGTCACGGAATTCTTCTGCTTTCTAGTGGGTCCTACTGGGCTAAAAAAGGGGATAACACTTGCCCTTCATAGTATATCTTCGTTGAAAATGAGGTGTGCTCTAAAAGTTATCGCTTTCAGTATCTGTTCATTGAATTCCAAGTAATCGTATTGGAGTTTTACGAATACATGGAAGGTCATGCTGTTGATCGCCTAGCTTTGGTCTTGAATGCTATCGCTTGTCATAACGAATCAAATTTCTTCTTATAGCTTCCCGTACGCTTCGAAATGACGAATTGGTGTTAGAGCTCGAGTTCAAGAAACCTTCTACTTCTTACACGACCCAAACTATCCTTTACGTGATTAGAAACCCTAGGCGATCCGACCCATCTTGCTCGACTTGATCCATTGCTTCCTTAGCTCCATCTCGTCCAAGCATTCTGTCATAATTCCTCTGGTCCCACCATCACTAGATCATCACTGCCTCCCCAATTCTCCATTAGCCAAAACCCTTGCCTTGACCTTTCCTTAAATCTCAAGCGACCTGATTCTTTAGCTCGATTTCTGTCTTCGATCCTTCTTCTGTTCTATAATTCAATCTCAGGTGGGTTTGCTAATTGGTTGGCTGATCATAGTGTTTTTTTGATGATGAGTCCATATCGTGATGTGGATCGAAAGAAATTAGAGTAGATTGCGGTTTAATGGAGGAAGATAGTAAATCGAGTCTTGAGTTTTCTTTCGGAACGGCTTTCGGGATGTTTTGTTATCTTCATCCAATAGACCAAAATTAACTTATGTCTAGATTCATAGCTGTTACTGCATGACACATCACCTGTCGATCCCGATTCCTCTAAAGAATTTGGACTTATCCTGCTTGCTTGTTGCACGCTGAGCCTCCTTGTAGTGAGAAGAGTTTTCCAAGTCGCTTCGAACAATAGATCCATTATCGATCATTAGTAAATGATGGGTAAGTGTACATGAAGTTAAAAAAATGGGAGTGATGTGGGAAATTCTTTTCCATTTCCACTGTGGACGGAGTATCTACACGGGATGAACATTTGTAGTGTTTCAGATATCGAGATCACCGCTATAGATAGTGCGTTGCACTTGCCCCGGTTCGCACATGAAGTCCATTGCATGGGCATGGATTGATATCTCTCTGGAATTCAAGTGTTGTAGGGGGAAATTATTAATTGAGAATAAAACCACCTGACCGTTTTGAATACGAGTTCCATTGTTTTAGAATGAAGCATCCATCTTCGTGTTGTAAATTGAGTAGAGGAAGCCCAACATTTTCCACAACCGAGTCATCATCCGTCGCTCTTTCTCCTACCATTTCATAACCAGAATACAGCCAGTTGCTTCCGATCGTGCCAAACGTGGATCGAACGCCTCCCAACTTTAAAGTTCTAGTCAATCCTCCTGAAAAGGATTCTTCGGTGGTTTCTTCTAAAGTTTGTCGTAACATCTATGCGCAACACGTTATTCCAAAGGAGGATGCGCGTCTACCAAAGAAGGGCTAGTTCGCTTATATGCCTCCTCCGGGGTACATCGCTTGCCACTAGTATATGTGTTTGAATGGAGCCATGCCTTTCCGATCTTTAATGCATTGCGGTAGTTTCTATCATTCAAACGGAAAGATTGCTACCCCTCCTTGATCGTAATCAAAGCCCAAAAAAATAGGAAAATCATCTTACACCTGCAGAGCAACTTGTCGCAATTCAAAGCACAATATTTCTTCATCGGATTCCCCGAGGGGCTCAATCATCGGTGGACGATGGAGGGTAAGTCCCATTTTTCGTCTATCGAGCTCCGATGCATAGTAATGGAGTTTCTAACCAGCCGTATGTCTGTTGCAGTAATTCTAATGCCAAATAAAGATGTGGCTCTTGATGAAGTTTTTCAGACTCTAAAGTCTATTGATGCCGAGGAGAGATGCATTAAAGTATTACTTATTGATTAAAACTTGCATCAATATGGATCACTATATCAGGGTAGATTCGCTACTCAAATCGAAGTCCCCTCTCTTGCCCAATCTAAAGTTCACACAGGATCTACTTCTTCTTTTCATAGTTCCGAAGATGGCGCTTCTCAAGAGAGAGAGAGCCTGGCCGAAGGATCAACCAATGAGACCCGCGAGGTAGGGGATGCTACGGTGACTGGTTTTAGCGGCCCAGTTAGAATGCCTCCAATTTCGGAGGAAAGAGAAGAAGAGTTTAAGCAAAGAGAAGGCATAGCCGCATTAGACTTAGAAAAGGAAGAGGAGGAGTTGGAGAGTAGTAGCGATGAGTCTACTACAAGTGATGATATCTATGCAGAATCTGAAGATGAAGACTCGGAATCGCGTGACGAAACTCCAGATTTGTGCCCCGTTCTTTCGAGCTCACCCCTTCTATATGCAGGTGATATAGACAATGCTCAAGAGAACAGAGAGCATCTGGACATCACAGATAAAGAGCTCGGTGCAGAGTTTGGATATTTAAGCGATGTCTACGTTGATTTTGACATGCTTATGAAAGAACATAATCAATTTGATGAGGTGCCTCCCCGCTTGAGCAGTATCGCACCAGGAGTTAGCCTAGTTCCGCCTATGATGGCCGAAATTAGTCCAGTTCCACCTAAGACGGCCGTCGGTTCCGGTTCGTGATGACATTTTAGGCCTACTTTAGAAACACACTACATGTCTCACTAGGATTTCACTCACTTCCATCCATTCCTTCATTTTTTGATTTTTTTATTCTATACTTCTGAAACCTTTTATCTATGCTTTACGCCAGATATGATGAGAGGACGAGGTTTCTACGATGCCTTTCAAGAATTCACTGACTCGCAGTGGTATTCCAAGCATACCTCCAACCGTCAACAACCCCGAGAAACGAAGGAGGAATATATAAGGAGGAAAGCACTAGAGATTGAAGTTCGCCGTCAAGAATAAAGAGATTGAGTCTGATTGTAGAAAGGTGGGTACGAGAAGAGGAGAACTTTTGAGGAAAGGGAGGAGCCATCGAAAATGTCAAAATTTGAGCATCGTCCCTATTCATCAGGGCTTGCCACAACACATTCTTCTACGGGCCAATCAATTCCCATTACTTCTGCCTCGATTCCACCTTCAACTCATATCTCATAATCTTCTATTGATACTACCTCCGGTGCTTCTCGCCCCCACCGAAGTGTGAGAAATGCGGATTAAGGATCTTAAGGCTAAGGATAAACACTAGAGGGGGGTGAATAGTGTTTTAGAGAATTGTTAAATCTTTTTGAATTTTTGTTAATTTGAACACAAATGTATGCAATATTCAGACACAGATATGATAACAGAATTAAATACAGATGCAAATATTAAGTAAAAGCAGTAAACGAAAGAACACAGCGGATTTTATACTGGTTCGGAGTTACCCTACATCCAGTCCCGCACACAAGTATGGATTTCCTTTCAAAAACAATCTTTATAATTACACCCTCGATTTCGAGGCAATGAGGTACACCCTCCAGGTTCACAATACTCTGGGTAGAGATACTGATTTCCCGGGCAACAAGTTCACCCAATTGATTTCCAAGGCTACAATCACACCTTATCTCACTTGATTGATTTCCAAGGCCACAATCACACCATTCCTCATTTAATTGATTATAAAGTTGCCTATAACTCTGAATAGCACCGAGGATCTTGTTGAGGTAGTGATAGAGAATCAAACCAGAGAGAATCTAGTTATATTCAATGTTGATTTCGGCAGAGTAATGGTAGGAATATGTATAAGAAACGTGGAAGAAGAAGAGGAGTGAAAAACCATAAAATCTGTATATAAATTCGTTGAAAACATCCCCTATTTATAGAAGAACAACAGTCATGTCCATTCGTGAAGAGATATGACAAATAGACACTTCTTTTGAAATTTAAATTTTAAAACCAACTGACACTATGTCGACATAGGTAGGTTGAGCATGTCGACATCCCAAAGGAATTTTTGGTGATTTGTTTTTCTTTGAAAATAACTTCTATTTTATATTAAAACTATTTTAAACTTTATAAATATACTTGTCTATAGTTAAAATACATAAGCAAATATATAGAATAAAATATACAAAATTTTACTATAATTTTATATTTAAATCTAAGTATAAATATTCAAAAATTAAATATATTACTATTAAAGATAGTTATAACCAGGGATAATTTGATTTTGAAATTAAATATTATTTTGAGGCTAAAAGTATTTGAAATCAGGATAGATGTTTTTGATGCTTTTAAAAGGAAGGTTTTGAAAACATCTTGAAAACAAGATATAATTTTGTGAAAATCATTTTGAATAAAAATTAGCGGATACAAAACAATGTTCTAGTAGATTTTTTGTAGGTTCCATCCTACTTAGGGTTCCATCCCTTTAACAGGCTCGAAGTGGATTCCATTCCACGAATAAATTGGACTTTAAGATGCCAGTGCTTTTCTAGGAGTTTTAACAAAATTTCTAATTAAATTAAAAGAAAAATTACTTGAACTCTTGAACCCTTAATAATCCTGATGCTCATGGGTCTTCAATCTTGATATCTTGAATCTCTATACTGTACATCTTCATTCTTGGTACCTGCATGGTTAAATCCTGCATATACATATATATCTAAACTTTTACTGTTAGTATTTATATTTTATAATCTATTCTAAGATTGTTGTCATCAAAACCATCATCTCAAGGACTAACAATCTCCCCTTTTTTGATGATGAGAACCTTTTTATAAAATATTACTTCTATCCTAATAACTCCCCCTTAATCTATGCCTAACTACACTATATTATATTTCTCCCCCTTTGTCATCAACAAAAACCATCTCCAAACTATATAACCCCCCTTATTCTTGGACTAAAATACCTGCATTAATAAACTATACAATGGAGTATATAATAGATATATTAAGAGATAATTTAAAATGATAGACATGACAATCAAACAAGGATCAAGTGTATATTTATACATGTTTTGTACAATCATCAATCCACTAAATATCAATCCATACAAAACCAAATTATAATAAATGAAATCAAGTCAATCAAAGCAAACAATTCAAACAAAGCAATAAAATTAAACATTACGAGGAACTTCCACCCATCCTTCTTCTCCTAAAATAGGGTCTGCTTTAATAGCATCCCAATTTTCAATGTCATTGGCGAGAGAGACTGGAGGATGTGCTTCGTTATCATCCTTTTGCAGGGAGGAAATCATCCATCGTATTGCATCGAAATGCCTTTCTTGCTCCTTGATCATCAGCATTTGACTCAATTCTAAGTGTCGTTGGTTACGAAGAATGAACGAGAGAATATTCTTGAACGAATTAAGAGTTTCTTCAAGATTCTCGGATAAATTATGAATTGGATTAGCCATATTTGGATTTGTGAGAAGAATGAGAGATAGAGTAGATAAGAAATAATATTCAGTAATGAATTCTGGAAGAAATAGGTATTTATAGGTGTAGAAATTCATTTGAAATGAATAGACATATGGTAGTTATTCAAAATGAAGTGTCATTTCTAACCAGTACATGTCGACATGGTCATAGGGGGTATGTCGACATGGGGAAGTGAATTTTTATGAATTATTTTGATTTTATGAATAATTGTGTATATATATTTATTTATATAATATACTAACATTTATTCTGGAGATAAGATAAGCTAGATAACAGAAAAGAAATTCCATTTCATTTCATGCTAAGACGATACAACGATAAATCATAAAGAACTACACGAACATTCAAATCAGAATAAACAAATATAACAAGATACGAAAAGGTAGAACTAGTTAGAGGATGATGATGATGAAGATAATCCAAGTTTCTTGCTGACTTTGGAAATAAACTGGTTCTTCTTGGACGAAATTTTGTCCAACTTCTTACTAACGGATCATTTAAGAATCTGTTGATTCTCAACAATAGTCTTTTGGTTTTTGAGAAGGGTTTTGTTGGATGGATTATATGGATAGTCGATGCTTTACAAAGAAGTTTCACCTTCTCTTCTTCTTCAATTCCCATTTCATCCCCTTCTTCTTCTTCTTCCTCCTCTTCCTCTTCTTCCATCTCCTCTTGAGCCAAACGCTCTTTCTTTTTTGGCAAGAGTCTCATAAGGTTGAAAAACAAATGGAATTTTCATAAGCGAAATGTTGAAATGATTGAAATTTTTTCTAGAAACAAATTCTTCTCCTTTGAAATCCACTCCAAAATAGTTAAAAATCCACGTGAGATAAATTCCATGATACAAAGTATTCTCACCCATTTCAAGATTTTTAGGACGAAGTTCGTCCAAAATAACTTACGCCCAATTAATGTCATAGATTCCAAAAATAGTAAAAAGTGCTTTGCAAACTTTTGAAGTAGGATTATTAAAATTCCTCGATCTTAGGGTCAAAGTATGTTGCAAAAGAAGATTGACAATTCTTTCTTTTGGTCGAAAATTTTGATTTTTGAATTCAAAATTATCATTCCCTTCGAAAATGTGATGAAATGTCTCACGATCATTTTCATCAATTTTAAAATTAGAAAGATCTATTTCCATACTCTTACAATTGAGAATGGTACCCAAAATATCACAATTAAAAACAATTCTAGTGCCTTTGACACTACTCCAAATTTCATCCTAATTTCCATTATAATATCCACGGTTTAAATTTGCATAGAAAATTTTGACAAGGTTTGGATAGCAAACAAAATCATTTTGAAAAGCATCAATAAGACTAAGAATTTGATTGTTTGCAAAAAGAGAATCAATTTCGTAAGAAGAAAAGTCTTGAAAGATAGAAAACTTTCCGGGATGGACTTTTGCATAGTTAGCATAATTGATATATGCTTTAATTGCTTCCGGATCATTGAAGAGTTGCTCTTTTATCTTTCTGAAAATTCTCATAGTGGAGGAGTTGCTTGAAAAAGCCATTAAAGTAGAAAGTAGAGAGCTTGAAGTTTTGAAGAGCGAGTTTGAATTTGAAAATGAGAGTGAAAAGATATGATAAAAGGTAGTGAATAAATAGATTCTCAAAAGACATGTTCTCTGGTCAAAAGATGCCTTTTCAGAGAATTTAATGAAGTGAAAAGATGGAACGAATTCAACCATTTGAATTCAAATTTTGAATTTCAAATTCTGGTATCCATGTCGACATCAAGGTAGGGACCATGTCGACATGTACTTATGAATTTCTATGATTTATTTTTTCCTAAGTACTCTAATATATATATATATACACTTATTATTTTTAATGTCCATATATCTCGAATATTATTAGAATTATAATATTTTCAATAATATATTATTATACTAATAAAAATAATAGTAAAAATAATAGTAAAAAAATTTAAAATTCAAATAACACGCCAATTCAAGATCAATCGATCAAGCAATTAAGCATCTAATTCTAAGCATGCAATTTCAACCAATTGTATTGTAAATTTATACCTTTTTCTGAGTCCGTTTCTCTGAATTCGTCGGAATCATGAACTGCCATAAAACACAAATTTGAATTATCTGTCTTCTGATCATCATCGCTTAAGGACGAGCCTGAGTCATCTAGAGTAGCAGTAATCCACGCTTCCGTTTCTCTACTGAATCATTGTTTATAGGAGGATTTTGCCTATCTGGATACGGACAGTCTCTTTTGATATGCCTGGTTCATCACAGTTGAAACATTTGACATTGTTTGGCACTACATTCTGATTTCCAGAATTCTTATAGTTATTTCTCTTGAGATTATTAATCTTTGGGTATTTCAGAAATTTTCGAAAATTCCTAGTCGTAAAGGCTATCTCTTTATCATTATCGCTGTTTGAGTCTGATCCATCAGTTAATGCATTAAATGCCATTGATTTCTTTTTCAGATGCTTTGCTTTCTCTTGTCCCGATCATTTGAACTTCAAACGACATTAGATTTCCAATTAATTCTTCTATCTTTAAAGTACTATTGTCATTTTCCTCTTCGATCGCAAGTGTCTTTTGATCCCATTCTAGAATAAGAAAATTTAGAATTTTTCTGACTTAATCTTCTTCCGAAAATTCCTTTCCCAAGGATATTGGAGAATGCACAATATCCTGAAATCTACTATACATATCTGAAATAGACCCATTAGAATTCATTTTAAATAATTGAAACTGATTTGTGAGCGTGCAAATTTTGGTCTGTTTAACTTTGCTTGTTCCCTCGTGAGTCACTTGCAAAGTTTTCCAGATTTCAATTGCAGACTTACAAACTGACACTCTATTAACTTCATTCCTATCAAGTGAACAAAACAGAATATTCATTGCTTTAGAATTATTTTGTGCAACAGTCTTTTGCTCAGCGGTCCACTGTGCAAATCAGTTGTGATTTCAGAATATTCAGTTTGTATGATATTCCAAGTATCTAATCCTATAGACTGTAAATATATTTTCATCCTACATTCCCAATATGCATAATTACTGCCATTAAAAAGGGGTAGTCTGATAGTAGACCGACCTTCTACAAATGAAATAGTGACAGGGATACCAGTGTTAGTAACAATACCAGTGTTGGTAGCCATTTTGAACACTTTTTCAAAATTCAGATTATGAAACTTTGAAAACCTTGCTCTGATACTAAATGTGAGAAATGCGGATTAAGGATCTTAAGGCTAAGGATAAACACTAGAGGGGTGAATAGTGTTTTAGAGAACTGTTAAATCTTTTTGAATTTTTGTTAATTTGAACACAAATTTATGTAATATTCAAACACAGATGTGATCATAGAATGAAACACATATGCAAATATAAAGTAAAAGTAGTAAAGGAAAGAACATGTCGGATTTTATACTGGTCTGGAGTAACCCTACATCCAGTCCCGCACACAAGTACGGATTTCCTTTCAAAAACAATTTTTACAATTACACCCTCGATTTCACGGCAATGAGGTACACCCTCCAGATTCACAATCCTCTGGGTAGAGATACTTGATTTCTTGGGCAACAAGTTCACCCAATTGATTTCCAAGGCTACAATCACACCTTATCTCGCTTGATTGATTTCCAAGGCCACAATCACATCTTTTCTCGTATAATTGATTATAAAGAAGCCTATAACTCTGAATAGCACTGAGGATCTTGTTGAGATAGTGAAGAGAATCAAACCAGAGAGAATCTAGTTAGATTCAATGTTGATTTCGTCAGAGTAATGGTAGGAATATGTATAAGAAATGTGGAAGAAGAAGAGGAGTGAAAAACCAGAAAATCTATATATAAATTCGTTGAAAACATCCCCTATTTATAGAAGAACAACAGCCATGTCCATTCGTGAAGGGATATGACAGATAGACACTTCTTTTGAAATTTAATTTTTGAAACCAAATGACACTATGTCGACGTGGTAGGTTGAGCATGTCGATATCCCAAAGGAATTTTTGGTGATTTGTTTTTCTTTGAAAATAACTTCTATTTTATATTAAAAATATTTTAAACTTTATAAGTATACTTGTCTATAGTTAAAATACATAAGTAAATATATAGAATAAAATATACAAAATTTTACTATATTTTTATATTTAAATCTAGGTATAAATATTTAAAAATTAAATATATTATTATTAAATATAGTTAAAACTACGGATAATTTGATTTTGAAATAAAATTATTTTGTGACTAAAAGTATTTGAAATCAGGATAAATGTTTTTGATGCTTTTAAAAGGAAGGTTTTGGAAACATTTTGAAAACAAGATATAATTTTGTGAAAATCATTTTGAATAAAAATTAGCGGATACAAAACAATGTTCCACTAGATTTTTCGTAGGTTCCATCCTACTTAGGGTTCCACCCCTTTAACAGGCTCGAAATGGATTCCATTCCACGAATAAATTCGATTTTAAGAGGTCAGTGCTTTCTAGGAGTTTTAACAAAATTTCTAATTAAATTAAAAGAAAAATTACTTGAACTCTAGATAATCTTGATACTCATGAGTCTTCAATCTTGATATCTTAAAACTCTATACTGTACATTCTTCATTCTTGGTACCTGCATGGTTAAATCCTGCATATATATATATATATATATAAACTTTTACTGTTAGTATTTATATTTTATAATCTATTCTATGGTTGTTGTCATCAAAACCATCATCTCAAGGACTAACATGAAGACCTTCCTATATCCTTCCTTCGCCCCCCTAAACTTGAGGCAGCGTTCCCTGGATGGTTCTTAAAGGGGATTAAGTTTGACCATGATCTGCACCCAGTTCGTAAAGATTCGTATATGCCACACCACTAGGCTATTCAGAGCGACTTAGAATAAGTCGAAGGATGGGAAAACTCTATAAACAACTGGCGGATATGAATCATAATAACTACTAGGAAATCCTCTCTTTCAAGCCAAAAAAGGATGATTTTGAGAAAGCGTTGTCGGAACGCGTCGCTAAAATCAAACTACTAGAGGAGGAGAAAGCGGCGGCACTGCAAGAGGGAAAGAGGAGCGGTGACTTGTTAAAAGAGGTGAAAGTGGCTCATGCCCATATAGAGATCATCTATAGAGATGAGAAAAAAGGCTCATGCAGAGGAAGAAAAATGAAAACAAGAAGTGACTTCCTAAAGCGCAACGATTGAGGCTCAACGGAAAACTATTGCCGATCACGACCTCATCGTTAAGGGGCACAATAAAACTATTTCTGACTAAGCCGAGACCATTGCTAAGTTATAGGCCCAGGTCGCATAGCTTAGTGCCGATAAATCTGTCGCTGAAGTTGAGAAACCTGTTGTTAGGGTAGACTATGTGGAACTCCAAGATGCTTTTGAAAGAAAAATGGAGAAGCTAGACGCGACCATTCTAAATTTTTTGTTAACTCCCTGTTGCACCAGGGGAGTCTCAGCTATTTGGCCCGAAGTTCCCGAGGACTCTTGCATTGGTATGGGAAAAATTCTTGTCCCGCTTTTCTGATAGCAGTGATGTTTACACCAAGCGGGAGTTAGAGGATGCTTATCTTAATGAAGCATCAAAGAAGCGTTGCTCGAGGGCTGGGAAAGTTTGCATACCGAGAGAGAGAGAGAGAGAGAGAGAGAGAGAGAGAGAGAGGCCATCGATGTTGCCTTGACGACTGCCGCAAAAGCACCCACCAAGCCTTTTATTTCTGATGTGGGTGAATCATCAATTTGACTCCATGTCCTTCCAATAAGTTCAGAGCTTGAGATTCTTCCTTGGGCAGTGGAGCTATCGAAAGAAGGCGAAGGTGGTGAGTTTGAAGTCGCTATTCCCGACCATTCATCTGGTGCAGGTAATGTTCTTGCTTCCTCCCCATTTGGGAGATTCCAACTAACACTGTAAGAGTTGGAAGAATTTAATACTTTCATTTTTTTAGATCCATCTACTTTTCCCGTTGACATGCTGAATCTTTGGCGCTCGGACACGCCATAATTTCCACATTCTTCGTGGTTATTTCTGTCCCTATTCTAGTTTCCGCTTCCACGTCTAGCTCACACCGGGGCCGGAGGCCGAAAAGATAGCCATGCTTCATGGCCTGGATGACCTTTCTATGTCTTTGGAAGGCGACATAACAACGACATAAGCCATGAAGCAGGAAACTTAGACGGAGTAACCCCAGAAGACTCAATACGATCTGGTCACTATCAAGAAGGAAAAGGTTGAAGAGATCAAGGCCTTAAAGAGCTTCCGTAAATCACGGAAACACAATGGGAAGGGAGACTCTTTTGAGAAGGCTGTAGAGGAAGAAGAGGACATTGCCATTGAAGTGTTCGTTGACATTACCGGTAGTGACAGCACTCCTGAGACGAGACAGAATTTGCTAACAAAGGCCGGAAAGGGAAGTAGTGGAAGGAAGTGTTGAGAGGCTTGTGTAAAGACCGATTTGATTTTTCGTTTGTTTTGAGTCATTTTGTTCAAGTGTGGACATTGCACTTAGTATTTTTGCTATGGAGTCTATATTTTCTTTTTTGTTGGCCGACATTGTGTGGGTACGACCACCACATTTTGACCATGTGTAAAGAAAATTATAAACAATATATTGATATTTTGACTCTATTCTCCTCTGTCTACTTATATATAATCTATGCGCTTGTGCTTATTTTATTTTATACTCATCTAGTCCTGTGATTACTACCAAAATCCTTCGTTTGAAGTAACCGAACTTAAAAATTAATATAACTTAAGAATTCTTTGTTTAGGATTTCTTTGTTTGGAGTGACAGAACTTGTGAACTTATTGTTTTCACGCGTTTTCGTTCAAGTACCATTGTATGCCCTCCAGTTCACAGGGCTGTATTCTTCAAACAATTTTCACATGACCGATAACTTAGGACTTAGATAATTTTCATATCAAATTCAAAATTTGGCTAAGTCATGGCTTGATTTTCCTTTTTTCGAAGTTTTGCAATTTTAGCATATAATCCCAGTCTCCTGTAATATTCCAGCAAGTATGCAATATGCGTATTTGAGAGGTGCACATTGCTTGGGTTAACCGATGGCAATTTTGATCGTTAAATGTCCTTAATTGAAACTTTTCTGTTGGTTTGTATAATTCCAATTTTGTTGGAGTTGTGCTCATTATTCCTGATTATAGAAGTAGTTGGCGCTGGTTATGGGATGCACAGTTTTTGGAATCGATATGATCCATTTGTTTGGAACGGTTTTAGTGCCGCCTGATGCTGCCTATCTTAGGGAAGCATGAGGGTGCGCATTTTTTCATACGCGAGAAGTTAGCTTTTGGTGCTCCTCGGTGCTACCCATCTCCGAGGGATGCGAGGAGTTAGCTTTCGGTACTCCTCGGCACTGCCTATCTCCGGAAAACGTGAGGAATTAGCTTTTTGTGCTCCTCCGTGTTGCTTATCTCCGGGCAACACGAGGAGTTTTTTTGATGATCCTCGGCGTTGCCTAACTCCAGGCAGCGGGAGGAGTTAGTTTTTGATGCTCCTCGACGTTGCCTATCTCGCTTCTCGGTGTTGCCTATCTCCAGGCAATGCGAGGAGTTAGTTTTTGATGCTCTTCGGCATTGCCTATCTCCGGGCAACATAACGAGTTAGTTTTTTTATGCTCCTCGGCATTGCCTATCTCCGGGAAATGTGAGGAGTCAGTTTTTGGGCCTTCCCGATGTTAAAGGGGAACATCGGATTTTAGAAAGCAAGGATCAGGTTCCGCAGATCCATCGGTTTGAGTCGATTTGCTTCCGTCGAACTGGCGGGTATTTATTATGGACACAATTTTATTGGTTTGAAAGAGCGATTCAAATTTTATTAACGAACATAGGGCAGATTCTTTGCCTATTTACAATGCCCCCACATTTTTGGGATGGCTTATTTTTTGAAAAATAGAGAATACATAAAGTAGTTTTCAAATGAAGTAACGGCGGAGTGATTTGCTATTCTAGGCTCTAGGATTCTGAATTCCGTTGACGGTTGTTAGCTTGAAAGTCACATCTCTGAGGTTTTGATTTATGATGAACGATCCTTCCTAGTTTGCTTTGAAGGCCCCTGGAATAGGGTAAACTCGCTTGAGCATAAGATCTCCACCTGGAAGGTTTGGTTGTATAGTTTGAAGTTGAAGTACCATGCTACCCGTTTTTGGTAGGCGACGGTTCTCAACTCTGCTTCTTCTCTTTTTTCTTCGATCATATCTAGCGACTCGAGTAGGAGCCGCTTGTTTTGGTTTTGGTTGAAATTATGCTTTGAGTGTGAGGGGACTTCTTATAGTGTCGTGATTTGTTCAGGATTTTCTTCGATGCCCCTGGCACTTACGATGAACCTTAGGAATTTCCCGGAGGCCACTCTGAAGTGCACTTGAGTGGATCGAGTTTCATCCCATACTTTCGGAGTATTTCGAACATTTTAGCGTGGTTGTCCAGGTAGTTAACGGCTGCCCGTGATCTGACTAACGTGTCGTCTACATAAACCTCCATCATTTTCCCAATCTGCCGCTTAAAAATGGCATTTACCAACCTTTGATAAGTTGCCTCCACATTCTTCAAACCAAATGGCATTACTCTATAGCAGTATAGGCCTAGGTCGGTGATAAAGTTGGTATTTTCTTAGTCCAGTTCGTTCATCAGGATTTGGTTGTACCCGGAGTATGTGTCCATGAATGATAGTAGCTCGTGCCTTGCAGTTACGTCCACAAGTTGGTCTATTCTGGAGAGAGGGAAACTGTCTTTTGTGCAAGCCTTGTTTAAATCTGAGTAATCGATATAGTTTCGCCATTTCCCATTAAACTTTTTGACCAAGATCGAATTAGATACCTACTCTAGGTAAGTAGCATCTAGATAAAACCATTAGTCATTAACTTGTCCACTTCTTCTCTTAGCGCATTGGATCATTCGGGACCTAAGCTGCGCCTTTTTTGCAATACTAGTGTGAACTTAGGGTTTATGTTGAGCGCATGGCGAGCGATTTCTAGGGACACCCCACACATATTGGAATGCGTCCATGCGAACACATCCAAATTGGCGTGGAGAAATTTGGTAAGCTCTATACGCATCTTATTTCCAAGATGCGACCCAATTTTCAAAACTTTAGTTGGGTTGTCCATGTCGACTAGGACAGACACCATTAATTCGGCCATTGCCGCCTGTTCCTCCCCTGAGCTCTTCTTCCTAGGGTCCAAAGCCTTGTCGAATCAGCTATGGTCCCCAAGCCAGGGCGGCTCTAAAGTTGCTATTCGAAGGGCTTATGGATATGGAGAGTTCTCCCCATGGCCTTCCTTTTTTCCTTTCTTCTGGATCTGCCTAACTCTACAATGTAACATTCTCTGGCAAGGCATTGATCTCCTTTCATCACTCCGATTCCAATTGCAGTAGGAACTTCATGGTCAGACACCATAGGGCTAGAGCTATTTTGAAATTTTCTAGAGCATGCCGCCCCAAGAAGGCGCTATATGCTGACATTTCATCCATAATTACAAAATTTCGGATGAGGGCGACTCTTCGATCACCCTCTCCGAGCTCCACTGGTAGGTCAATTATTCCCATAGGCTAATTGGGCTCGCCAGTGAACCCTTGGATCTTTGTTTGGCATGTAGGCACACTTTCATGCTGATTTTCATCTAGTCAAAAGTATGCTTGAAAAGTATGTTAAGCGAACTACCACTATCGACCAACACTCGTCAGACTATAGTAGGTCCAATTCCTACTATCACTACCATCGGATCGAGGGTTGGAGCTTCGATCCCTTCGGTATCCCGATTTTGGAACACTATGTCATCATTCAAGACCCTTTGCAGTTTGGGGAGTTTCATCCTCTACAGATAAACATGATTCCTTTGGAGCATGCTTCAACAAACTTGCATATCACTCCGTTTTCCTCCAACTTCTTTATGCAGGGTGTGGTTCCCTAGATATTGTTCCAATAATAAGCATTTGGTCGGTTCGTATTGAACCTTCTTCACTAGTTCCAGCTTGATTCCTTCATTCTGTAGGAGGCTAAGGGGCCGCAGGTTGATTGGGTTTCTGCGGCTTTTTCATATACTACTGAAGCATATTGTCTCGGATCAACCCTTTAGTGAGGTCTTTTAGGTGGTGGCTTTCGTTTGTATTGTGGCCATGTGTCTCGTGAAGTGACAGAATTTCCCCGAGCGCTTATGCTGCTCAGTTGCCTCTTTCCTGAGGGGGTTTCTTGTATTCTTCGGTTTCTTGTGTTGCAAGATTAATGTTTTTCCAAGTATCATTTAGAGGGGTGTACTCTTCCTATCTGAACTCCTTGAATTTCTTATTGCTTCCATTGCTATTTCTTCTATTAGAGTTTTGATTTTTCCTCTTTTGGTTCCTGTCTTTTCCCTCCGCTCCTTGAGTAGTTCTAGGATCATGCGTGTTTTGATTTGTCGCCACATCACTCTGTCTAATGTCCATCGGTTACACACCATCAGACTTTCTTTTCATCTCCCATGCTTCCTCCAATCTTAAGTATGGGAGGTAGGATGCTTCATTTTAATCCATTTCCCGAACTCAGCCTCCGGGTGAATGGTATGGAAACCATGTCCTCATTGGGGTTGCTTACTTCCTTCACTATGGAATTGAACTGGTCCATGAAATATTTCAGCGACTCATTGCGTCTCTGGAACACCCCGGATAGGGAAATGACATCCTTTGGTTGCATAGTATGGAGCCTGAACTGGTCAACGAATTTCATTGCAAGTTTGTCAAAGGTTGAAATAGATCTCGAGGGAAGTCTGGTGAACCACATAGATGCAGCTCCTTCTAAAAGATAGGGAAACATCGGCAGTGAATAGCCTTTGGAGCATTAGCTCCATTCATATACCAACTATACTGGTATAGATAAGGTTTTGGGTCCTTCGTCTCATCGTAGGAGGGGATAGCTGGTATAGTGAATTTTTGTGGGTACCTTTCATTCAAGATTTCATCAGTAAAGGGATTTCAACTTGGAGTAGATCCCCATTCATCATCCCTTCGGTTTTTGTTCTCATCCATCGATCGTTTAACTATGTCTGCTATGTATGCCTCCGATGTTCGGTAATCCTGGGGACACCAATCAGTCACTCGGCCAAGTGTTTGGCTCTATAAATGGTTTTGGCATGTGGGTTGAAGCCTAGGCTCTCCTGTCTTAGGGAAAGCCACTCCCGTTGGACTCCATTGTCTCGCAGTTGGCTTGATTGGGGACAGTTTGGTTGTTTCTAGCACCATCGAATGCGTTGGCATTTTCTTCCATTTGGTTGTCTTGCTCTCCATCTTCTGAGTCGAAGAGATGCATAGCTATGTCTTCTAACGAGGACTTTACCCCTAGATTCAAGTTTAGAATAGGTTGCCTTGTGGAAAACGAAGTACTTGTATTTCCATCCACGTTAAGTCCTGTTGTCATCCTTTTTTGTGGATGTTTCCCATTTCTTTTATGTAGACCAGAAATGGAAAAATTCTCTTGTTCTATAGTAGCCGCGGGTTCCGGCATAGTCATTGGAGCAAGATTTGACTATAGGGTTAGGAGAGTGTTAAGCTTATCCATTAGAGCCTTTTGACTACTCTCTACTTTTTGGTTGATCTCATCAACCATTTTATTTAACTCGTCCCTGGTGACAACTTCGTGTTGATTGGAGGATGTTGGCACTTGATTCCCTACGTTAGCACCATTTACTTCAGTTTGTTAGGGATTAACATCTTCTCTAGCTACTACTGCCCCTATAGATCTTCCTGAGGCCGTTCTTTTACTTCCAAGAGCCATTGATTCCCAAACAGTGGGTTCTTCAAGTTAGGATTGAGGATCTAACTTCTGGACCTATGGTATTCAAAGTAGATAGCTAGATCAGGATCCCGAGTTGGGGATTCTCAATGAAAGCACCAAAATGTTGACCCAAAAAATGGATCAACACACTGGTTTGAGTTTGAAAGCACCAGCCATGTTCTGACTGAGCGATATCACAGATCACAAATATAGAAAAAGAACAGTAAAGAAAGAATACAAAGAATATTTATAGTGGATCGGCTGTTAATGAAGCCTACGTCCAGTTTACAGTTTTATTATGGACTGACTACTGCTACAAGAAGTATTTGATTACAAGGCTTTGATTATCCTTAGGTAGATCGAATCCCCAGAATTGGAATCCACTGGAGAATAACAGTGAATCCCTTTGGAGATTGTTGTGAGGGAGGTAGAGAGTGAAGAATGTTTCTGTAACACCCCATATTTATATAACATTATTTAGGATATTTTATTAGTTAAAAAATAATGTGAGGATTAATAGATTGAGATTTGATTTATCTAAAGGTTTCTGTGCCATCTTAAATGAAAATCAGAATGAAATAACATGAATTAAGGTGTTAGGAATAGGCAAGGGTAAAATGCGAAATAGGAGAGACTTATACCCGAAATCCGTAGGAAATGAAACACACATTCATTTTCATCCTAACAAACTAAAATACATCAAGGATGGCCACCAATTCCATTCTCAAGAAGAAGATAAAGCTAGGATTCAATAGAAAGAAGTTAATCAACTTATTCAACATCAAATCCTACATCTTTTAATCTTAAAGCTAAGGTGAATGATTATTACATCCCATTTTCATTTGGTTAACGGTTTTAAGATTAGACCTGAATTTTTTTCTTCAAGTTTATGCCATGTTTTGGATGATTAAAGTTATATCTATTCTTGTTGATGAATTACACATGTTCATATTAGTTTTTATGATATGTTTGGTATGAAAACCCTACTAAATGACATCCAGATGCCTTGAAAATTTAAATATATGTCACAAATGATATTTTAGAGATGGGTTTCAATTTTCATAATTTTTTGAGTTAATGTTGGTTTTATACGAATTTTCTAGTGAAGAAAATGAATTATTGGGTTATAAATTATTTAAGGCTATATAAATAATTATTTGGGTTAAAAATTTTATATGCTGGAAAACAAATTAAAATAGATTTTCTAGGTTATTTTTAGATTTTTCCTAATAATTTTGATGAATATATAAATTATTAAAGGTATGGGACTTAAATGTTTTATATATTTAATTAAGAGAAGGGGAATTTATAAAATAAATCATTGATTATTTCTGAAATTATTGGCAGCACTTTTCTGAAAAATGTCATTAACAAATAAGAATTTGACAAACAAAGGCAGGTTACCTGAAAAGTTATCTTTTTAAGTTAAAACAACAAAATCATACTTCTAGCATGTTTCAGCCATTTATTGCGTTAAAGCTTCCGACCTAGACCTTTCGACATCATTTCTTTTGAAGCTAATGCATATGATATCAAGTTACTTGGTACGTAATGTGTTGGAGAAGGTCGAAGGTTACTTGGTCAAAACCTTAGTTGGAGTATGTTGTTTTACAAGCCAAAAATAATGCCAGCTTTGCTTTCGAAAAAGAGCTTTCGACTTGGTTTCTTTTGACCAGGTCAAATATTCAAAACAAAGGTTTAAAGCTTTCGACAAGGTCGAAAGGTAAACAAGCTTTCGAAGGGGTCAAAATCCCCTAGCTTCCGCCTTTCAACCCTTCAAGTTATGCTTTCGACAAGGTCGAAAGGTATACTTGTCTTTTAAAAACCAGCCCTTCTTCCATGCTTTGTAAAGGACGCTTTCAACTTAGATATTTTACCCTTTTTATTCTAGTTAAAGTATAACCCAAGGTTTTGAAAGAGGTGTTTTAAAGTATTAAAAAGGCCGGAGCCTATTATTTTAAAAGAAAGGCTTTTAAGCTTTCGAAGGGGTCGAAAGCAAAGCTTTCAAAGGGAAGCTTTCAAAGGGAAGCTTTCAAAGGGGTCAAAGGCTAAGCTTCCAAAGAGGTCGAAAGGTGTTAAAAAAGGATTTTCCACATGTTTTTAAATTGAGCCCAAAGAGCTTTCAGAAGGTTTATGTTTTAATGATTTATGCTTTCAAAAGGTACTTTTTCTGAATGGTTTCGAAGGGGTCGAAAGCCAAGCTTTCGAAGGGGTCGAAAGCAAAGCTTTCAATGGAGTCAAAAGTTAGATTTCAAAGGGGTCGAAAGGTAGCTTTCGATAGGGTCAAAAAGTCCTATTTTTGAGTAGTTTTGAAAGGGTTAAAATGGAATATTTTTCCAAGATTTTCTAAGGTAATGTTTTAAAGTGTTTTAAGATAAGATGTCTAAGGTTTTTAATGCTTTCGAAAGAAAGATTTTAAATGGTATTGGGTCACGCTACATTAGCTATTGGCCCTAGCTAATTGTTGTTCAAAATTCCAATGTATAGGACTTGGTCACTGGTAGACTAAAATTATGATTACACACCAAAAGGATTATATGTTTGTATGAAGATAGGTTATTAGTGAGCCTAAAAAACCATTAGGATCAAGAATACGAGGGAGTTGATTAAGTTAGGGATAGACCATCCAGAAGAGAAATATTTAACAGATAGTTAAGGACAGACCATCTAGAAGAGGAGTATCTAATGATGTTAGATTACTTTTGTTTATATTGTCTGGTAGGCCCGAGTCAACCGAAGTTTAAAAGTTTGCCAGACAAAACTTAAGTGTTGAACAGATAATTAATTTATTACCTCGTACTTATGTATGTTTACATAATGATGCTTTACAGTATTTAATTAATTTTGGTTGTAGGAAAAGTTTTGCATAGATATGTTTTAAAAGGACGTTAGCGAGGGGAAACCCATTCCGCTAAGTAGCATGGTCTCACTTAACATATTTAACCGGGATGTATAGTATTATTTACACCAGGCTTTATGTCTGACTCGAAGTTTATGTTTTTCCATTAAACTCTTGGGTGCTCAAAATTGATTTGAGTAGGCAGAGGGGATAAGGTCTTTTTCAAGTTTTAGTAGTGTTAACCAAATGTATTGCCGACACCCCAAAGAATCCTGGAAGATGGAGTAATTGGAAAATAGTGGAAAGTAGAATATCTAAGAAGATCAGTAAATGTCTTGTTAATAACCCAGAGCTACTCCAAATAGTGGGATTGAACCGGTCTATGTCAAAGGGTTGATAATCTCCGGAATTGTCCCTATATTTCTACTTGGAAATAAACTTCGAATCTGACCTTTCGCTGTGGTAAAAAAAAGGTACTAGTACATAAAGAAACCTTTCGGATTTGCTGAGTTAATGTATAATAACCATTGGTTTAGTTGAACCTTTATAAGATTTCCCACGAAATTTATCTTCTTGATTAGGGTGGAATTTCCTTGGTTTGTTCTATATAGAGAATTGATCTTGGTCCTTGCCAAAAGGTTAGGCAGATAATTGTTTGGGATTTGGAGGGTCATTAAGGTTGTTGGAATATGATAGGTTACGAACCTTATCGAAAGGTTTTATCCACGGCCCTTATGACTTCGGAAGGTTTTTAAGGATGTTCATTTAAATAAATTTCCCTGTGGTCGAAAGGTTTAGGTTGCAGGGTTGAGGCTTCCAAGGGGCGTAAGGATGGTCCTGAAAAGGAGAATTATTATCTTTTTTGATGAGGACCTTCTGAAGTGATTGAACCTAAAATTGAAGTCAAACCAGCAAAGATTTAAGTATCAGTAAAGTAAGTCACAAAGCTTTTGACTTCCCTCAATATCCAAGAAAAGACTTTAATTTATTTAGATTCTCCTAAATCAATACTCAATCAAGGTTACAAAGCTTTGATTAAGAAGCTACAATATTAGAATGAGAGAAGATTCACCCCATAAACAGGACCCTCTTGGGTATTATTTATAGATGCCAGCGGCTATGTTTCCATCCTCGTGCCTTCAACCGGGTCGACGGGTTTCCTTATTATATACATTTCTAACCTTTCGACATCGCCGAACGGTTTTCCGTTTACATGCCACCGTGGATCTTTGAGCATCACTGATGGGTCTTCTCCTCTATTTTCTTTTAGGGGCCTTTTTTCCTTATCGGAGGGCCTGTTATCTTTATAATATGTGAACCATTCAGCTGTGTCAGAGGGTTTCTCTCTTACTGGGATATTGTGAACCCTTCGGGTGTGTTAGAGGGTTGCTCTCTTACTTAGCTGTTGTGAACCCTTCGACCTTGTCGGAAGGTCACTTTTTACTTGAATGTTGATAAGTGTCGAGCTTTCCATGAATGTTGTTAAAAGGTTGTCTTTCATCCTTTGTCGACTTATGAATGTTTCCTTTATTATAAACCTTTCGACACCATCGAAATGTATTTAGTAGTGTTCCAACTGGACCGAAAGGCTTATTATGCTTTCGAAAAGGTTGTTATAGAGCCTCATGCCCTTGTCCCGACTTCATTTCCATCTTCAGAAGGTAAGAGCTTCCTGAACACCGTGGAATAAAACCCTTCATCCCATTCGAGTGGTTTTGAGATGCTTCATATTGTTGAATATATCCCTTCGATCTCTTCCGAAGGTCTGATCTGAACTCATTTCCTTTGGTCATTTGCTTAAGATAGTGGAAGGTGAATTTTTTGAGTAACATTTGCCCCCACCCCCAAATGCGAAGGGATGC
Organism: Allium cepa; assembly: GCA_030765085.1. NCBI lineage: Eukaryota > Viridiplantae > Streptophyta > Magnoliopsida > Asparagales > Amaryllidaceae > Allium > Allium cepa. Next base: position 22,605,091 of record CM060938.1, on the reverse strand, counting down.
TCTTGACTTTTCAAGTCATCTTCTCTAAAAGCTATAAATTTTCCAGCTTCTTTTTCCTGCAAACATAACCACTAAGTACAAGTAAAAGAATTCTCTCAAATAGCTTAACTTCTTTCAAAACAAGGACGTCACTTTCTTGATTCGATTCTAACTTTAGATTAACTTTCCTACTCAATCATTCTTCAGGTAGGATTTAAAAACTACATTTAGTATTGAGTTAATAGGTTCACCTGGAACCCATCTAACTCATTTCGGTAACCAAAAATGTTCCTTCTACTACTTCGAAGGGAATCAAGGCTGCAATGGTGAATTTGCCTTTTTGAACCTCTTAGCAAGATCAGAGGGTATTTTAACCTCAATTTTCCTTTCTTATCAGAAGATATAAATAATTTAGTGGTTAGATCCTTTGATAACAAGCTCTCTTCGGGGTCAAAGAGTTCTAAATCTTTCGACTCCTTTATTCTATGACCAAACAACGAAGATGATTAGCAAAATTGTTAAGATGATTTTTCCCTTTTATAGCTCATTTAGAAAAGGTGGCAGGTCTGGAGCAAAATCATATGAGTTGATGAAGATGCATTTAACCTAAATTGGTTGATAAACTGAATGTATTATCAACGCAAGGTCCTCTCCGGAAGCGTTCCAGATGGCTAAATCCATCCAGAACGTATTTGTAGCCAAATCAAAAAGCATGGAGTATGTTGTTATTATGTGAGGATTAAAGAGATTTGGTTGTAGATGAATCATGTTGCTGGACTATGCATTATTGACTTCCTATGCTTCTTGTGGTTGGTTCAATAATCCTAATTTTAAGCAGCAGCAACAATGTGGCGCTTCCGCATTGACAAAATCAGGGTGAATTTGGTGAAGGTTACAGGCTACCATTGATGTTTTTCTCTTTTGTTTTGTTTTTTAGAGACAAATGTTTATATAATAATGATTAGGGGAGAGAGAAGGGAGATGAGAAATGATTTTAACCAGGATTTTGGTGGGAAAATTGAGACATTCTCTCTCGTATTTCTAGAGATGGTCATCAAATGTTTTTGTCATTTTGCATAATTACAGTTTTCGTTTTGATTTAAAAGCAAACAATGGCTAGGAACTATCAAGTGGGCTTTACATAAGACAGCCTTGGTGCGATGCTTTTTTGGAAAAGAACGGTGAATTACTATCCCTACTATGGATGATAGGTAGAGAGAGATATTTTGGCTAATCATGTATAAGGTGCATTTTGACACTCAACCATGTAACTTTTATATTCGGGTAAACTTCAGGGAGGGTTTACTTAAGTGTTTATATATTTACGTAAATTAGGACCTGCCCTAAATCCTGATGCTTGTTGTAATTTTCTTTGAATCAGATTGATTTCTCAAAAAAAATCCTTAAATTGTTCAAGCATTATAGGAATAAATTTATTTTTCAATTTTTTTTCTAAGTCCATTGCATATGAACTGGGGAGTGATCACAAATAGGTAACAAGCAGCTATACTATGAGTATACGTTTCTCGTTACATATTTACGTTTAATTTGTTTGTAATACGTTATTCCAGACTATTTGTGCCTTAGATCGTGCCATCCTAGGATATCAACTAAGCAAATATGCTATATGGAGGAAGGCTCTCTTTAGAAATGGCTCAATATTGAAGATCTTGTGGTTAACGATTTTTATACATAGAAAACCCTCACTCCTTGTTCGGCTTCCTCAAAAAGTAGAGGGAAATTTCCTTTTAAAAAAAGTTAAAATATTTTATTCGACATTGATTAATGGCTATGTTACGATAGCCTTCTAGCCGAGAAATGGAATTATAGTAAATATGCACTAGGTATCATTTTGAACGACATTATTATATCTTATTATCAATAGCAAGTCTCAACAAGGAACACACTTTGATATTATTCTTATTATTGAAATAAAGAAATTTGATTTTCTATTTTATTTGTTAATACGGGAGACTCGAGCAAAACTAGTTTTATTTTCCAAATCCCTTTTTTCGGAATTTGCAATGATCATGGATAGATTAAGAGAAGAGCTCAAACAAAGTTGATTTCACAAAGATCTATTTATTTCTAAGATCTTTTATAACCTTGTCGTAAAGGAGTAGAATAAAAAGTATCCCTTCCACTGCTACATTACTTAAGAACTCTCCAAGGAAATTGAGAAATTAAAGTTAAAATTTTAAGAACAGGGGACTGAGGTATTGAAGTTTCAAAGCATTTCGTTCATGAAGATACTTGTATCAATCTCGACACGGATGACCAAGTTTTATGAGAGGATAAATGTCTTGGAAAGAAAATTAAAAGGTAGTCAGGAACTATGCAAGTCTTCCGAGTCCATATTTGGGAACCCAGTTTCGAGCACGGTTCCTACAATATATATGGGTTTTACAAGAATGGTCAATCAAGTTATAAGCATCTCAATATATATAGGATATTTTCCATACCTTAGTAATGCTATATAGCATGATGCAATGCAATATTTTATGATATTGTAAATATTACCTATTTTGTTGCTTTTGTTTGCACCTTGTTTTCTTCGATTTGGATGTGCCTCTTGGAGATTGATTCGTTTCTCGACTTTCCGTTTTAGTTCATAACTCCTTTCTTGATTAAGTGAATCTAGATTCCTTGTCATTCCAACTTTTTTGAGAAACATGTAGCACAAAATAATATTAATCTAGCTCGGAATTGACATATTAATTTAAATATATAGCCTAGATTAGCAAATTATTTCGCTAGTTGTACGAAAAGTAATCCATTTAAAATGTTGAGATCTTATCTTTCTCCCAGACGTGGGACGATTGCAGATTTGCTTCTTCCACTTGTTTGGTGTGCCTAAAATTAGTTAGTAATAAATTTCACATAGCTATCGAAATTAACATTTACTCGATAAAGAACCTGATGTGATATCAGTGTTTGAAATTTTGATATGGTAGTTCCCTGACCCATTCTTCATTATCAAGAGAATCTAAGAATAAAAAGTCTAAAATTCTCATTCGGAGATTCTTTTAGCAACGATCTTCTTCTTATAATATTCCTTGACTCGGGTCAAATAACTTGAGATGAATAGAAGTCCAAAGATTTTGTACCCAGATTTCAATAAACATTAGTCTTGACATCTAAACTCTGGTATTAATGATAGTATTTTACGAGATGTCATCGGACTAGGATTCGAGAATTAGAAAATATCAAGTAAGTCGAAAATCACCTTTCAGTACTTTTTGATAATAAGCGATGTAGAGTTAGAATATCGATTTTAGCAAAAGGGAATAATAGAATATCGAAATGCCTATCCTTGCTGATAAGCAATAGAAGCCCACTGTATCATTTTCGATGATAGACGTCATAAGGACAAAAATTCATGTCTGTTGATAGGACATCTAATCTTTAATCTAGAATTAATAATAAAAGTTCGAAAAGACGCATGCGGTAATTAAGTAATAGAGGATCAAAATCTCATTTTTCGATGATCAATAATAGAGGACCAGAGCACCACTCTAGCAATTGGTAATAGGGGGCCAGAATTCCATTTCTGATAATAAATAATAGAGACCAGAAATCCAATTTGGCATTGATAATGGAAATCTAGAAAACTATTTCTGGTAATGTGTAATAGATGACCAGAATATCCTTTCCTGATATTTGGTAGTAGAAGTCCAAAACATTTTTTAGATAACTAATGATATAAATCCAGGATGCCACTTTCATAGCATCATTTCTAATAATCAACAATAGAAGACCAAAATAACATTTCTAGTAATCAATAATAGAAGACCAGATACCATTTCTGGGAAGTAATGACAGAAGACTAGAATACCATTTATGGTAATTAATAATAGAGGACCAGAACACCCATTTGGTAGATGTTCGCAAAGGGATGCAAGAGAATTCTTTCTGATTTTGTTTGTTGAATGTGCCATCTTCAGGCTTTGAGGATGTTTTGCATGCTTTTGCTTTCTCGGGCCCGAGTTTTCTTTTTCATTTGTTTTGACCTATTTCAAGCGGGGACTTTTTAGTCCAATTTTGTGCTTATTTAAGCAGTGCCCATTTAAGGTTGTTTGTTACTTCGAACATTGCCAATCTTTTGGCAGTTGCCACTATAGGAGATGCCGATTTTTGGCGGTGCCCAATTCAAGCATGGAATTTTCTTAGTCCACCGGACATTTCATCCATGTTTCCAATGCGCTCGACTAGCATATTGTGAAGCAAGGTCCGAGGACTTACCCCACCTCCCTCTAGGAGGCGCCTTAACCTGGCTATAGCATGATGCGGTTAAGGGCTTGTTTAGTACCTTGGCCAGGCTATAACATAGGGGGACCAAGGGATTACCTGTCCTTCCTCCAGGAAGTGCCTTATCCTGGCCATAGCGTGATGCGAATAAGGACTGGTGCTACTTTAACCTGGCCATTTCTGATTTTGGGGCAGATAAAGGCTTACAGCCTCCCTCGAGGAGGTGTCATGACCAGGCTATCTTGGCGTGACCAAGGGCTTTCTACCATTATTGGTAGCCTACCATTTTAGGTAGTCCAAGATTAAGGAGTGTTTCACTCGATACCATGTAGACTTCTTATTTTTTGAATAGAATACTTATTCCTTAATTTGTTCAATCCTTTACAAATTGCTTCAGTTTTCCCTGGCTTAGAAAGTGTAGGACCATTTCCTTAAATACTTTGCATTGATTGGTATCATGTCCATTTATGAGATGAAAGTTTCAATACAATCCTTTAGATCTTCTTTCAAACCCTGGTTTTTTTAGAAGGCCAATAATTCAGTTCCTCTTTTGTCCTAATATAAATGTTTTCGATTGCTGTTCCTAATATAAATGTTTTCAATTGATGTTATAAGATTATATTCCCCAAGAAGTCTTGACGTTTGAGCCATCTTTGACTGGTGTCTAATTCTTTTATAGCTTGGTTCAAATACCTCTTTTTGAGGAGCAGGTTTCCTTTTCGTCATCCATTGATCTTCTTCAAGGGAACTTCTTTCAGTCTCAAGGTTTCGGTTGGAAATTTCTTAGTAATTTTTATGTTTCCACTGGGTAGTTCTTTTATTAGCCTTATTTCTTCAATTGCGGATTTTTTGAAGTGTCCATTGTTTTCCCTTGAATAGAAAGCCTCCTTTATAATCTTACTCCATTTGTTTGTGAAACTACCATAGTCCTTTATTATACCCTTTTCAAACATAGTCCCCTGGGAATATGACTGGATAGTTCTTCTCATCTGATTAAAAAAATTTCACTTCCACTTATTCTTTTTCTAAGTGCAAAAACCGGCCCTACATGAAAGGGGTTTAAGCTCTAATTCTCGGGATCATAAGATTCTGCCTTCTTTTTGTTTATGATCTTCAAGGCCTCGAGCCTTAATTTTTGTTCCCTATCCTAACTGGAATGTTTAATATTTTCTAGGGGTATTTTATCAAGTGTGGTTCGAAAGACCCTTGTTTAGACCTCTAAAATCTTTTGGCCATGATCAAACCAAAATAAGTGAATTTGTTGTGAAATTTATCCAATAGGAATTAGAGAATTGTAGTGTTAGGGAATCAATCAAGTTGGAGGTTCAAGCCCTTCTTCTAGAGCCAAAAATGTTAGCCAAATTTATGGTCAACACCCCAAAGTATCCAGGTAGATGGAGTTATTGGAAAATGGTGGAAAGTAGAATCTCTAAGAAGATCAGTAAATGCCTTGTTGATAACCCAGAGTTACTCCAAATAGTGGGATTGTACTGGTTTATACTGAAGGGTTAATAATCTCCAGAATTGTCTCTGTATTTCTACTTGGAAATAAACATCGAATCTGACCTTTCGACGTTGTAAAAAGGTCCTGGTACAAGATTAAAGAAACCTTTCGGCTTTGCTGAGTTAAAGTATAATGACCACTGGTTTAGTTGAACCTTTGTAAGATTTCCCATGAAAGTTATCTTCTTGATTAGAATGGAATTTACTTGGTTTGTTCTATATAGAGAGTTGATCTTGGTCCTTGTTGAAAGGTTAGGCAAATAACTGTTTAGGATTCGTAGGGTTATTAAGGTTGACAGAATATTATAGGTTACGAACCTTATCGATAGGTTTTATCCACATCCCTTATGACTTCGGATGGTTTTTAAGGATGTTGATTTAGACAAGTTTTCCCTGTAGTCGAAGAGTTTAGGTTGCAGGGTAGAAGCCTCCGAAGGGATGCAAGGATTGATCCAAAAAGGAGAATTGTTATCATTGTTGACGAGGACCTTCCAGAGGGATTGAACTTGAATATTTAAGTCGAACAAGCAAAGATTTAAGTAAAGAGTAAAGTTATTCACAAATTTTATGACTTCCCTCATTATCCAAGAAAAGACTTCACCTTTTTAAATACTCCCAAATCAATACCTATTTAGGGTTACAAAGGTGTGATTAAGAAGTTACAAGATTAGATGAGAGAAGATTTTCCCTCATAAACAGGATCCCTTGGGTCTTATTTATAGAGGCCTGTAGCTGTGCTTCCGTCCTCGTGCCTTCGACTGTGTGGAAGGGTTTCCTTATTATATATACAGTTGCTAACCTTTCGACTTCGCTGAAAGGTTTTCCTTTCACGTGCCACCGTGGATCCTTGAGCATTGCCGATGGGTCTTCTCCTATATTTTCTTTTAGGGGCCTTTTGTCCTTGTTGGAGGGCCTGTCATCTTTATAATATGTGAACCATTCGGCATTGTCGGAGGGTTTCTCTTTTACTCGGCTATTGTGAACCCTTCGATCTTGTCGGGAGGTCACTTTTTACTTAAATGTTGACAAGAGTCAAGCTTTCTATGAATGTTGTTAAAGGTTGTCTTTCGTTCTTTGTCGACTTATGAATGTTGCCTTTATCATAAACCTTTCAACATCATCGAAAGGTATCTAGAAGGTGTTCCAATCGGCCTGAAAGGCTTATTATGCTTTCAAAAAGGTAGTTATAGAGCCACATGCCCTTGTCCTGACTTCTTTGCCTCCTTTGGAAGATATGAGCTTCTTGAATACTATAGAATTAAACCCTCCGTCCCCTCCGAATGGTATTGAGCTACTTCATATTGTTGACTGCATCCCTTCAATCTCTTCGGAAGGTCTGATCTGAACTCTTTTCCTTTTGTCCTTTGATTAAGACCTTCTGACTTAAGCGGAAGGTAAATTTTTTAGTAACAAGTAGGACGATGAATTAGGCTACCGGACGCATGCAGGTGGCAAACAGATCGCTATTAAGGAGTTGTAGTTTTATGTTTGTTGTATTTCCACTGTATTTGTATTAAGTCTATTATGACTATATACTTTGATTATCCATGGGGGTATCTTCATATATCGCTCTTGGCATATTTTGTAACAAGTTTATTTTATCCATGCCCGGGAACGTATTAGGATTATGTATTAAGAATATAGAACATCTATTTTGAAATTTAATGAAGCGATGTTGTTTTGAATTTTGTGTTTGTTTCATGTTCAAGTGCTTCTGATATTATAGATATCATTAACATAGTCGTATTTGGTCACCGAAAGCTAATACTATAGATGACTATAACATCCGTAGTGCTTAGTTTTAGGCCATTAGATAGGGGATGTTACAGCTTGGTGTCAAAGCATGGTTTATGAAATACTTTAACTAAAAATGATTCTTGAAAACATAATCCTTAGTAATTAGAGTTAAGATCGGGGTATGGGATAATGCTATAGTGACGTACTTGTATTTGTTATATATAAGTATAAGCTATATCTCTAGACTCCTATCTTAGTTAGGCTATTCATTTGTATCTCATGAGGCTTGAATAAAGATATGAAAGGAAGAAGAAGCAGAGTTAATCTTGGAGGAGAGAGCACTACCACTAATGGAAATGCCCGACCAAATGCTAGAAGAGGTCCAGGCCAGGCTCATGCTGAAAATGTTGGTGTTGGGGTTCTCTAAGTGAACATGGGAGCCATATATCAGTGTTTTGTAAACATGACGCCAGTTGGAATTACAGATGGAGTTGTCGGAGGGAATGCTTCTAGAGGAGGAGTTTAGGAAGCTTAGATAGTCAACCACTATTCTAATGTGAGTAGAGACTATATTAGGCTTCGAGGGAAGCTGTTCATTGGAACTGAAGATGCGATTGAGGTAGAAATCTGGCTGTTGCACTGCGAGAGGATTTTCATTGACTTAGGATTGAACGATGAGTAGAAAATGAGATTAGCTTCAAGACAGCTTCAGGGCGCTGCTCTATTTTGGTGGAATATCGTTGTAGCTGGTGTTGATAAGGAAACCATGACTTGGGCAGAGTTTAAGAGAAGGTTTCAAGAAAGGCTTATGTAAGTGATGGCATAGTCGGTATTGGTTGGGAAGTTCGCTCAACTGTAGCAAGGAGAGATGTTTGTTCTAGAGTGCGCAAGCAGATTTGAAGAGTTAGCCTGGTACGGGTATGATTGATACAGTGATAAGGAGAAACGAGAAGTTTATAAGGAGTTTGAAGCTGGAGTTGGCATGGGCTATCTTACCGCACATAAGAGATCCAAGTGATGTAGTGGTAGAAATGACACTAAGGAAGGAAATGGCATTAGCTTGTTTGAAGAAGAAGAAAGAGAAGAAGGTTCATAGTGGGCGAGGCCAGAAAAGAAAGTTTTTCCATGAGAAGAATGCTCAGAAGGGATGAGCATAGGGGAAAGGAAAATCTAAAGTGGTCTGTTATAAATTTTAAAAGAAGGGGCACTATGCTTATGAGTGTCGTACTAGAAAAGGAGAAAGGAAAGAAGCAATTGAAAAGAAGAATAGCTGATGCTTTAATTGTGATTAGATCACCCATTATACGTACAATGGCAAAGAGCTTGCTAGAGAAGGAAGGGGACATATGTATGCATTGGAGCCTGCAACTTCAAGGCCGGTTGTGCAGGAGAAAGGGAATGCTATTCTGGGACGCTCGCTACACAGTCACGGTATGCCTGTTAGCATTCTGTTTGATACTGGTGCATCGCATTCTTTTGTTTCTCGATGTTTGGCAGATAAGCTTAACCTAGAGCCCTTATATTTAGTTATTTCCTTAAGGGTTGCAAATCCGATAGGAGGGTATGCGACACTGGGATGAGGGGTGACCATTTAGAGTTTGATTTGCTAAATCATACTTTCGATTGCTGTTTACATGTATATGATTTTATGGGGTTTGGTATTATCTATTGGATGGATTGGTTAATTAAATATGATGCTAGGATATTTTTCCATGATAGAAAGATAGCTCTTAGACACCCGAATTATAGTGATCGATAGTTCATATCATAGAAAACTATAGTTGTGAGGTAAATGCTTTATTGGGTGTCATGGAGATAGAGGATGAGTTGCATCGAGTATTTGTGGTTAGAGAATTTGCTGATGTGTTTGAGTCGGTATTTGGGTTGCCATCGAAAAGAGCTATTAAGTTTCGGATTGATTTAGTGCTTGGAGCAGCACCAGTGAGTTGGCCACCAAGTAAATTGACACCTATAGAGATGAAAGAGCTGAAGGTGCAGCTGGTGGAGTTGGAAGGCAAGAGTTTTATTTGACCAAGTAGTTCACCTTGGGAAGCTGTTGTAGTGTTTGCTAAGAAGCCGAACGGATCGTTAAGGCTATGTATCGATTATCGTAAGTTGAATGAGAAGACAATAAGGAACCGATATCCATTGCCGAGAATTAATGATTTGTTTGATCAGTTTAGTGGACCCAAGGTATTCTCTCAACTTGATTTGGTGATGGGATTTCATCAACTTAGAGTGGCAGAGGATAGTATTCCTTTGAGGCAATTTAGGATGAGGTATGGATTGGTACAAATGGTTAGTTATGCCATTCGAACTAACTAATGCGTCGACATTCTTTGTAGATTTAATGAATCGAATTTTCGAAGAGCACTTAGATAAATTTGTGTTGGTCTTCATAGATGACATTTTGATATACTCTAAGGATGATAAGGAGCATGAAGTTCATCTTAGAGTTATGCTTGAGACATTTAGGGAGCATCGGTTGAAGGCTAAGTTTTCAAAGTTCCATTTTTGTAAGAAGGAAGTGAAGTTCCTTGGTCATGTAGTCTCAGAAAAAGCGTTGTTTATAGATCCGACTAAGATCGAGGTAGTGAATAATCAAAAGAGACCCGATATAAAGAGATTTTTGGATTGGCTGGATATTATCGAAGGTTTATAAAGGTTTTTCGCATATAGCTGCACCGATAACTAAGCTTACGTGAAAGGATGTGAAGTTTGTATGGACTGAGGAGCGTGAGAAAGCATTTGAGAGCTTGAAACACTTATTGACCCATGCACTGGTGTTGGTGGTTCCAAGAGGGGAATCAGGATTTAGTTATCTATACTGATGCTTGTGGAGCTGGATTGGGAGCTGTGTTGATGCAAAGATGTAAAGTGATTGCTTTTGCTTCTAGATAGCTTAGACCGCATGAAGTTAGGTATCGAACGCATGATTTGTAATTAGCTACCGTTATATTTTCTTTGAAGGTATGGAGGCATTATCTTTTGGGAGAGTGATTTAATATTTATACGGATCATAAGTCACTGAAGTATATGTTCTCTCAGAAGGAGTTGAACACGAGACAGCAAAGATGGTTAGAGTTTATTGCTGCTTATGATTTTGGAATTGAGTACTCATCCGGAAAAGGAAACAAAGTAGTGGATGCATTTAGCAGGAAACATCAGAATGCAGTACTGGCTATGATTACTGACTGGAAAGATTTGGAAATTTTTTCAGCTTGTAGAGTGCAGTACAGATCCAAGACAGGTTCTAGTGTAGGAAGTGCTATATTGTCTTGTATAGAAGTTTGACCGGTAAGATTGAGAAGATAGCTTCTAAATAGAAAGAGGATCCATTTTTAGCTAAATGGATCGGAAGGCTAAGGGAAGGAACAGAGAGCGATGACTTAAAAGATTTTAGTCTTGACCAGAATGAGTGGTTGAGAAAGAAGGAAAGGTTGTGTGTTTCGAATGTAGGAGACATGAAGAAAGATATTTTGGATGAGTGCCATTGTTTAAAGTTCACTATCCATCCAGAAGAAATGAAACGTATCAAGATGTGAAGAGAAGTTTCTTTAGGGAACGTATGAAACGGGACATTAGTTTATGTTTTAAGCAGTGCTTTAATTGCAAGTAGGCAAAGGCTGAACACTGGAAGCCAAGTGGATTGCTTCAATCGCTGGATGTTCCGATGTGGAAATGGGATTCTATCTCTATGGATTTTATTGATGGGTTTCCAAGATCTAGTAGAGGAACATAAAGTATATGGGTTATAGTGGATAGACTAACTAAGAGTGCCCATTTCATTCCGGTAAAGTCAACTAGGACGACACCTATTTTGGTGAAGTTGTTTATCAAGAATGTAGTTAAACTACATAGGATTCCTAGTAGTATTATCAGTGATAGAGATTCTTTGTTTACTAGTGAGTTCTAAAGGAGTTTACAGGAAGCTTTAGGAACCAAGCTCAACACAAGTACCATTTACCATCCATAGACTGATGGGAAAACGGAAAGAGCTAACAAAGTCTTGGAGGATTTGCTAAGAGCTTGTGTATTGGATTACGGGGGATCATGGGAAGACCATCTTCATCTAGTTGAGTTTTCATATAATAATAGTTATTAGACTAGTGTTGGGATGGCACCGTTTGAAGCTTTGCATGGAAGGCCATGCAAATCTCCCCTATGTTGGTTAGAGACCGGGATAGATTGGTTCTTGGTCCAGATTTGGTGAAATAAGCCGTTGAGAAGATTGAGTTGATCCGAGCTAGGACAAAGGAAGCTCAGTCTAGGCAGAAAAGTTATGCAGATAGAAGAAGGAAAGACTTGGAATTTTTTGTTGATACTATGTATTTATTAAGATTTCACCTATGAAGAGTGTGATTAGATTTGGAAAATCGGGAAAGTTAGCACCTAGATTCATCGGGCCTTTTCGCATTGTTAAGATGATCGAGAAACTCACTTATAGTGTAGAGTTACCGAATAGTTTGGTAGAAGTCCATGTTGTTTTCTATAATTCACATCTTAGAAAATGTGTTAGAGACCTGGAGACTACTATAGAACCTACAGTGCTAGAAGATTTACTAGTAGAGCCGTATTTGACTATTGTTAGGAAGCCGATTCGGGTAATCAAGAGAGATGAAAAGAGGCTAAGGAATAAGACAGGTAGATTAGTAAAGGTTCAATGGAGTGACGATGATAGAGATTGTACTTGAGAGAATGAGAGCAGGATTAGAGAAGCTTATCCTGATTTGTTTTGATGGTATGTTTTACCTTTTTACTTGGTTGTGAATCTTATAGTAATTATAAGGACGAAATTCTTTAAGGAGGGGAGTCTGTAACACCTCATATTTTTATAACATTATTTAGGATATTTAATTAGTAAAATTAAATAAAACAATGTGAGGATTAATAGATTGAGATTTGATTTATCTAAAGGTAGTTGTTCCATGTTAAATGAAAATCAAAATGAAATAACATGAATCAAGGTGTTAGGAAAGGTAAGGGTAAAATGGGAAATAGGAGAGACTTATATCCTACACCCATAGGAAATGAAATATACGTTCATTTTCATTCTATCAAACTGAAATACATCAAGGCCAACCACCATTTCCATTCTCCAGAAGAAGATAAAGCTAGGATTCAAAAGAAACAAGTTAATCAACTTATTCAACATCAAATCTCACATCTTTTAATCTCAAAGCTAAGGTGAATGATTTCTACATTCCATTTTCTTTTGGTCTTCAGTTTCAAGATTTGACCCGAATTTTTTTGCAAATTTATGCCATGTTTTGGATGATAAAAGTTATATATATGCTTGTTGATGAATTACACATGTTCATATTAGTTTTTATGATATGTTTGATATGAAAACCCTATTAAATGACATCCAAATTACTTGAAAATTTAAATATATGTTATAAATGATATTTTAGAGATGGGTTTAAATTTTCATAATTTTCTGAGTTAATGTGGATTTTATATAAATTTTCTAGTGAAGAAAATGAAGTATTGGGTTATAAATTATTTACGGCTAAATATATAATTATTTGGGGTTGAAATTTTTGTATGTTGGAAAACATATTAAAACAGATTTTCTATGATTTTTCTAGTTTTTCCTAAGTGTTTTGATGAATATATAATATTATTTAAGGTATGAGACTTAAAAATTTTATATATTTAATTAAGGAGAATGAGCATTTTATAAAATAAAATCATTGTTTATTTTTGAAATTATTGGCAGCACTTTTCTAAAAAAATATCTATCAACCAATAAAAATTTGACAAACAAAGGCATGTTAGTTAGAATGTTATCTCTTTTAAGTTAAAAATAAGAAAATCGTACTTTTAGCAAGTTTCAACCATTTACGACATTAAAGCTTCCAACCAAAACCTTCCGACATCATTGCTTTTGAAGCCAATGCATATGGTATCAAGTTACTTGGTACGTAATGCATTGGACAAGGTCGAAGGATACTTGGTCAAAACCTTAGTTGCCGAAGAGGTTGGAGTATGTTATTTTATAAGCCAGAAGTAAAGCTTGCTTTGTTTTCGAAAAGGAGCTTTCGACTTGATTGCTTTCGACCAAGTCAAATATTCAAAAAAAAGGTTTAAAGCTTTCGAAGAGGTCGAAAGGTAAAAAAGCTTTCGACGAGGTCGAAAGGTAAACAAGATTTCGAAGGAGACGAAATCCCCTAGCTGCCGCCTTTCAACCTTTTGAAGTCATGCTTTCGACGTGGTCAAAAGATATACCTGCCTTTTAAAAACCAGCTGCTTCTCCCATGCTTTCAAAAGGAAGCTTTTGACTCAGATGTTTTGCCCTTTTTATTCTAATTAAAGTATAACCCAAGGTTTTGAAAGAGGCGTTTTAAAGCATTAAAAAGGCTGGATCCTATTATTTTAAAAGAAAGGTTTTTAAGCTTTTGAAGGGGTCAAAGGCTAAGCTTACGAAGAGGTCAAAAGGTTTTAAAAGAAGACTTCCACATGTTTTTAAATTAATACCAAAGAGATTTGAAAAGTTTTATGTTTTAAAGGCTTAATGCTTTCGAAAGGTACTATTTTTTGATGGTTTCGAAGGGATTGAAAGGTAGCTTTCGACAGGGTCGAAAGGTCCTATTTTCTAAATGGTTTTGAAAGGGTTGAAATGGAAGGTTTTTCCAAGGTTTTCTAAGGCAATGTTTCAAAGTGTCTTAAGATAGAATGTCTAAGGTTTTTAATGCTTTCGAAAGGAAGATTTTCAATGGTTTCGAAAGGTTTGAAGTATGAGTTCAAAAGGAAAGGTTTTGGCATTTGGCCTAGATAAATAAAGTTTTTTACTTGGTTTCGAAAGAGATGCTTTCAAAGGAATCAGAAGGGGTACTTTTTGAAAGGGACAGTGGATTAAGGATCTTGTGGCTAATTTAACACCAGAGGGGGGTGAATAGTGTTTAATGAATTCTAAGACTTACATGAACTAATTTAAAATTATGACAAAAATAAATGCAGAATTTAATCATAGGACAATCATAGAATCAAACACAGATGCAGAAATTAAATAAAAACAGCAAAGGAAAAGAACACACCGGATTTTATACTGGTTCGGTGTTACCCTACATCCAGTCCTGTACCAAGGCAAACCACCTCATATAGATTTTTATTATATCAATGTCGAGATTACATTCCTCAATTTCTAAAGGCCTGAGGTACCCTCCCGTCTCACGAGTCCGGGCAAAATCTTGATTTACGGTTACAAGATTACCCAATTGATTTCGACGCACAACCACACCTTATAGAGAGACTTGATAAACTTTTGATTACAAACTGATCCTATAACTCTGAATAGCACTTTGATCTTCGAGAGAGGGCAGAGAATCAAACAAGAATGAGATTCTAATTTGATTCACCTGAGAATTCGACAGAATTTCGGCATGATCTTAAAACTATGAAAATTTTAGAATATGGATTTGTGGAGAAGAAGAAGGGAAGAAAATATGAAATTAGTCGGTTAAAAAATTCGTTTGTGAAAGCTATGTATGAAGCACAAACGGTCATAACCATTTGTGAAGAGATTTGAATGAATAGACACTTCTTTTGAAAATTGAAACTTTTGAATTCAATGGCTACCATGTCGACATGGGGCATCCCATGATGTCGACATCCCTATGTAAAATACTGTGTAAATTTTGTTTTGTAAATGGTAAAGAAAGGAAAACAAGATAAAATGATTCTGGAGTAAAAAAGAAGTTGAAAACAAGAGTTTATTTAAAAACAAAAACAAAGAATATTTTAAGGCTAAAACATCCTTTTGAAAATTATTGGAAAAGATAACTTTTATGGCTAAAAAATTTTGAAAAACAGTTTTAAAAATCATTTTGAAAAACCATTTTGAAGTAGTTTTGCAAGCTTCTTCCTACAGAATATCTCATCACAACAGGACTCGAGAACTTGTACAAAACCAGGATGTTTATGGGTTTGTAAGCCACTTGTCGTAGGTTTGTAAGCTACTTGTCGTGGGTTTGTAAGCCACTAAGAAGGTAGAAATGGGTTCCATCCCAAATGAAATTCAGAATGATGATTTCCATCCTATTATGAAGTTTTAACAAAAACTAGACATGAAATCTTGATTTTGATACTCATGAGTCTTCAAACTTGATTTATTCATTCCTGATCTTTATACTGTATAGTCTTTAATAATCAGTGCATGTCGTATATATCCTGCATAATAATATTCATATATATCTAGACAATAGTTTTGGTATATAAGTTATAATATAATATTTTACAAAGGTTATTGTCATCAAACCACTATCTCCAATTCCTAACACTTTCAATGGAATTTAAAGGGATACTTTCAAATGTTTAAATGTTTTCATTAACAAAGCTTTGAGTAAAGTATTTATATATTTAACATGGCAATGTGATTTTGAGTAAAGCATAAGGATTATATATTTTCCTTGTGTTAGTTTGATTTAATGGTTTCAAATCATTTTGAAAAGGTTTTCAAGAAAAATTATGGGAGGGGATCCCTAAGTAAAATGACTCAAATATTAGAATACCAGATGCGCCTGGTATAGGGTCGCGCCCTATACATTAGCTACTGGTCCAAGCTAATTATTGTCCAAAATTCCAATGTGCAGGGCTTGGTCACAAGTAGACTAATTAAGATCACACACCAAAAGGAATACATATTTGTATACAGATAGGTTATTGGTGAGCCCGAAAAACCATTAGGATCGGGAAGACCTGAGAGATGATTAAGTTAGGGACAGACCGTCCAGAAGAGAAGTATTTAACATATAGTTAAGGACAGATCGTTTAGAAGAGAAGTATATAACAGATGTAAGATTAATTTTGTTTATATTGCCTGGTAGGCCCAAGTCAGCCAAAGGTTAAAAGTTAGCGAAACAAAACTTATGTGTTGAGTAGATAATTCATTTATTACCGATACTTATGTGTGTTTACATAATGATGCTTTACAGTATTTAACCAGTTTTGGTTGCAGGAAAAGGTTATGCAAAGATACATTTTAAAAGGATGTTAGCGAGGGGAAATCATTCCACTAAGCGGCATGGTCTCTCCTAACATATTTAACTAGGATGTATAGTATTATTCGTGCTGGGCTTTATGTCTAACTCGAAGTTTATGTTTTCTCCCTTAACCTCGGGTGCTCAAAATTGATTTGAGTAGGCTGAGGGGTTAAGGTCTTTTTCAGGTTAATAAGGCTACCGGAGGCAAACAGATAGCTATTTAGGAGTTCCAGTTTTATGTTTGTTGCATTTTCGTTGCGTTTGTATTAAGTCTATTGTGACTATATGACTCTGATCATCCAAGTGGGTATCTTCATATACCGCTCTTAGCGTATTTTGTAACAAGTATGTTTTATCTATGCTTGGGAACGTATTGGGATTATGTATTAAGAGTATGGAACATCTGTTTTGAAATTTAGTGAAGCAATGTTGTTTTGAAATCTGTGTTTGTTTCATGTTCAAGTGCTTCTGATATTATAGATACCATTAACATAGCCGTATTTAGTCGCCGAAAGCTAATACTATAGATGACTGCAGCATCTGTAGTGCTTAGTTTTAGGCCTCTAGATAAGGGATGTTACAATTTCCAGTAGAGCTTCAGTGACCATTCCAGAGAAGATCCAGTTTATGTTGCAGGCAGTTCGATTTTTATAGGGATCGGAGTGCTTCTAGACCAGGCCACTTCAACAACTTCTCGTATGTAGGTACAAAGCAACCTAGAGGAGCTTGGCTCGCATCCAAACCAAAACCATGGATCAGTAGCGATCCACGGTCAATTGATCGCTAGCAATCCATAGAATTGGCTCGCTCGCTCATTTACTACTTAGATGCTCTCTCCGTCACTCCAATATGCTAAGTCGCCTCCAATCAGAGTTCCATATAGGACGCTGGTGATCCATCGTGTATGGATCACTAGCGATCCATACACTTGATATTTTTTGTTTATGTCTTCTAATCTTATTTGCTTCCTTTGTGCCTTAGCAATCCACTATCTTGTATGGATCGCTAGCAATCCATAGGGTATGGATCGCTGGCGATCCAAGCACTTAGCCTATTTTTGAGTCTAAAGTTTGGGATGCTTCCATGACTTTGTATTGTTATTGTTTGCATAGTCTCGTTGTATGTTTCTCCGTTCCGATGACTATCTTCTAGCTGGATATGCTTAACCATTGATTATGCTGGATAGACGTTGATTTCTTGGTTTAGTCAAATTGAGTCGTTGTTTCAGTAATATGGCTTGGCTCACGTTAACTCCTCGTTTTAGCCTTTTTTGGTTAAGTTCTAAGCCATTCTGATGTCATGGGATTGTTCTGTATTTTAGTGGATCCTGCTAGTTAAAAACTCGATTAACAAGAGGCGGCATTCGTTTGTGTTGTGACTATGCGTCTCGAGGAAGCGGCAGAACTTCTCTGAGAGCTTTTGTTGTTCGCTTGCTTCCTTCTTAGGGTTTTTTATATTCCTTAGTCCCCTATGTTGCGAGATATATGTTTTCCAGAGTAACGTTGAGAGGGGTGTAATATTCAGACCTAAAGCCTTTTAAGTCGTTTATTGTTTCCATTTCTATTATTGGGATTTTGATTTTTTCCTTTTTTGATTTCAATCTTTCCTCATGATTCCTTCAGCAGTCCTGGAAGCGTTTGTATTTTGATTCATTTCCATACCACTATGCCCGACATTCATCGGTTGCATGCCAGTAGACTTCCTTTTTAGCTCCTTTGCCTCCCTCAATCTCAAGTATTGACTTGCTTTACAATTGAAGTCCTTCCTTGTAGTGTGTTCCTTTGTTTTTATCCACTTTTCAATTCTATTTCGAAGTGAATGGCACGGACCAAAGCCATGAAAACCATTCCCTCATTTGGATTGCTTATCTCTGTCACTGCGGTATTGAATCGATTCATGAAAGGCTTCAGCGATTCATTTTGTCCTCGGAATATTCCAGACAGGGACACCACATCTTTAAGTTGCATGGTACGAAGCCTGAATTGATCGAGGAATCTTGTTGCTAGTTGGTCAAAAGTAGCGATGGATCTCGGTGGAAGCCTAGTGAACCACATGGAAACAATTCCTTCCAGAAAAATGGGATATCATCTACACCGAACAGCCTACGAAGCATTTGCTCCGTCCATGTACCAATTATACTTATAAAAATGGGGTTTTGGGTCTTTTGTCCCTTTGAACTTTTTCGGATATCGCACATCCAAAGTCTTATTTGTAAAGGGAGCCCGACTTAGTGCGAATCCCCATTCATCATCTCTCCTATTTTTATTCTCATCCATCAATCGCTTAACCATATCCACAATAAATACCTCTGATGTCCGTTAGTCGTGGGGACGGCTGTTATTCACTACACCAAGTGTTTGGCTTTGCAAACGGTCTTGGTAAGTGGGCTAAAGCCTTGGCTCTCCTGTCTTTGGGAGAACCACTCCTTTGGGATCGTGTTGGCTTGCGGTTGGCCTGACTGAGGCAGTCTGGACATTTATGGCATTATTGAATGCATTGGCATTTTCTTCCAACTTATCATTGTTAAATTGTTCTCCATCTTCTGAGTTGGAGATGTCCATGGTTACATCCTATCATGGGGTTTTCACCCCTTGGTTCAAGTTCAAAGTTGGTTGTCTTACGATGAGCGGAGTACTTGCATTTCCTACTGCGTTGATTTCCATAGTTCCTGTTGTCACCCTTCTTTGCGGCTGCTTTCCGTTTCTTTTGTTTATGCAAGGAACGGAAGAATTTTCTTGTTCTATGACAGCTGTGGGTTCAACCATATTTCTTGGAGCAGGATTTAACTGTAAGGTTAAGAGAGCATTGAGCTTATCCATCAGAGCTCTCTGACCGCTTTGCATTTTTTGGTTGATTTCGTCAACCATTTTGTTCAACTCGTCTCTTGTAACGACTTCACGCTAATTGGAGGATGCTGGCACCTAATCTCCTACATTGGCACCATTTACTTCAGTTTGCATATGATTCATATCTTCTCCATCTATTACTGCCCCTATAGACCTTCCAAAGGTAGTTCTCTTCCTTCCCGGAGCCAATGATTCCAAGAAATAGATTTTCAAGCAAAGATTGAGGATCTAATTCTTGGACCTATCTAATCCAAAGTAGATAGCTAGATCTAAACCCTGAGGTGACCTCTTTAATGAAAGCACCAAAATGTTTACCTAAAAAATGGATCAACTTCCTAGATTGAGTGTGAAAGCACCAACCCTGTTCATATGGAGCAATAATATAGAATAAATGTAAAAAGAAAAAAAATAAAAAGAAGACAAGAAGATTTTTATAGTGGTTCGGCTTTTAATGAAGCCTACGTCCTCTTTGCAGTTTTTATTATTGATCGATTTTTCTTACAAAGTTAATTAGATTACAAAGTTCTTGACTATCATTAGTTAGATTAAGTCCCCAATGTTAGAGTTCACTGAAGAATCACAACGAACCCTTTGGATGACCATTGTGAGGAAGGAAAAGAGTGAAGAAAGCTTTCTGTAGAGTTTCAGCAACCAGTCTGGATCATCCTGTTTATGTTGTAGATGAAGAGTATTTATAGGGATTGGAGAGCTACTGGGCCAAGCCTGTTTTCCTGATGCTTGCAAATGTTCACAGGAAGGCGTATTAGAGACTGTATCATGATCCAAGCCAAAACAATGGATCACCATCAATCCATAGCCTATGGACCGCTAGCGATCCATAGGTTAGGCTCGAAGGCGAGAAAATACCTTAGCATTCTTCCCTTGCCTTGCTCGTTGAAAAACGCAGCTGATTGATGAAATAGCATGGATCACTAGCGATCCCTATACTTAGCCTAATTTTGGATTTTGCCTTCTGGATAGCCTTCGTTGTTTTGTGTCGACGTTGTTCATGTAGTCTCGTAGTACGTTGCCTTGTTTTGATGATGGTTTGCTTACTAGTTGTATTTAGTTGCTGATCGCACCAGACAAATGCTTGTCTCTTGATTTTACTAGCTCAGAACCTCTTCAAACCTAGCCATTGCTCCTAAGTATAGATGGAAACATGATGCACAAAGGTCGATGAACCCACGAGTTAATACGATGGATTGCGATCGATCCATAGGCCATGGATCGCTGGCGATCTATGTCCTTAGCCAACTTTGCTTTCTATTTCCTCTGACTTCCTTAGGCTCGCCATTCTAATTCTTTTGGGTAGCTTTTTAGCTGTTCCGACTCAATCAAGTTGTTCCAACTTCTTTGGGATTCTGTTGGGTTAAAAACACGGATAACACTAACTAATTCAATTTTAGCTAGTTTGTTGATATTCTTAAGATTTACCGTTTATGCCATAACCATGGATCATCATGATTCGCGGCTAAGCATAAATTTTTGTAGTTTTTGACATTCATGTTTGAAACATATATGTTTTGATTTCTAAATCCTTCAAAAATTAAAATTTTATTTTGATAAAAAATATTGCATTTATTTTTTCTCGAAATCAATTTTAAATCCTTTACCACATAATTGACTTATATTTAATAAGTTATGTTTTAAATTTTCTACCAATAAAACACTAGTAATTATAGGAGAATTAGAAATACCGATATTTATGACTTCTCCAATACCGATGACATCCTCTTGAGTTATCTCCGAATGTTACGTTTCCATTATATGGTATATTTGATAACATATTAGCATTTCCAGTCATATGCTTAGAAAAACCACTATCGAGTATCCATTTCTCTTTATTTTTTATTTTAATTTTGGGTACCTGCAAAATAAGAAAATTTTAATTGGTACCTATCTTCTTGATTAAGGTCCTACATGTTAGTGGATGTAGGTAGCCATATCCATGAAGATTTGGTTCCCTTAGTGATGTAACTTTTGTTATATACAACTTTTTGTAAATATTCGTCAATATATTTTTGCCTAGTTAGTTTTTATTTGTTTTTGGAATCCATTCCTTGACCATGTTTGTATATGAATTCTTAAACTTAGTTTTTAACTCTGGCCTTTTGAATTTTGTGTATAAAGTGCTATATTGCTTTAGCCATTGTTTTTTTATAACCTAATCCATTTTGATTTCCAGGTGGTTTAAATGTCACAATCAAATTTTCTAAGTTTTGTTTTTTCTTTATTGAATTTTGTCACATTATTTCTTATTTTTCTAATAAACTTTTAAGATCGCAAATTTCAATATTTCTAGAATCAAAGTTTTCTTATAATTATAATTTTTCTTTTTTATATTAACTTTTTCTAAATCATTTAATAATTTTTCATTCTGAGATAATAGTGTTGCATATTTCTTTTGAACAATTTCTATTTCTTCTTTTAAGATAATTTTTTCATCTTTTAACAATCCGATTTCTAATTCTGATATAGTTAACTTACCTACATATTCCTTATTTAATTTTTTTGTTTCTCTCTATTTATCATCTAGTTCAATACTTATTTCCATTAATTCATCATAAGTAAGTTCAGGACGTACCAAATCTGTGTTAGCCATAAAACACACTTGCTTGTTCCGAGTCACTTTCACTATCACTATCACTGTCTGATAAGAAGACGAATCTGAATCATCCTATGTTACTTGAAAAGCTCTTTTCTTTTTCTTGAATTCCTCGAATTTGATTTTCTTTTTATCACTTTTGAGCTATGGACAATCCTTCTTCATGTGGCCAAAATTTTCATATTCACAACATTTAATCGACGTTTGATTTGAAGAGTTTGGTTTACCGTCAGCTTGAAATTTTGTCATCCTTTTGAACTTCTTGAATTTGCTATAGTTTTTGACAATAAAGACAATCTTCACTTCATCTAAGTCTGAATCTTCATTACTTGCTTAAAGTGCTATGTTTTTCTTTTCATGATTTTGATCCTTTCTAGCCTACAAATTAGCTTTGTATGACATCAAATTTCCTATTAGCTCTTCGACTTTAAGTTGAGAAAGATCATTAACTTCTTCGATGGCTAAAACTTTTCTTTACCAGTCATTTGTCAAAGAGTTTAAAATTTTTGTGAATAAATCAAGATCTATGAATTTGAATCCAAGTGCCATGAGATCGTGTTGAATGGTTCGAAATCTAGCATACATATCAATCATTAACTCACTTGTTTTCATTTTGAAATATGATAATTGGTTTTGTAAAATTGAAATTTTAGTTTGCTTGACTCTATTTGTGACTTCATGTATGACTTGTAAAGCGTGCCATATATCATATGCCGTCTTGCAGAGCATGACATGTGAAAACTCATTTTTGCCAAGTGAGCAAAACAATACATTCATAGCTTTGGTATTGTTAGATGCCTCTGCTTTTTGTGCATTATTCCATGTGCTAATATTAGTGTCAAGTGCTTTATATTTGCTTTGAGTTGCTAGCCATATTTCTAAGCCATTGGCTTCCATAAAAATTCACATACGTGTTAACCAATAAGCATAATTAGAACCAGTAAATAGTGGAGGATGAGCAGTTAATTGACCTTCTCGAAATGTGTTTGCCATTTTAATGATTTTTTCAATTACGTGTTACTATAGATTGAAATAACCTTTGCTTTGATACCAATTGAAAGTCTATAGAATCTTTGCAAATAATGCAACTTATGCACACACACATATGTGTATGTGTGTGTATTACTAACTATGATCAGTAGAGTATAATAATTGAATGTAAGATAAATAATAGAATCGATCACACTAGATATTTTATACTAGTTTGGACCTCCCGTCCTACGTCCAGTCCTGAAGCTCCCCTTTGGTATTTCCTTTAACCAATCGACCCTCGCTTTTCCCGGAGGAATAGGCTAATACAGAAGTATACCTCTGACAATCTAATGTTCCAAATAACGTAGATTTTAATGGTAGTACAAATCTTCCTATGATCTCCTTTTAGCATGCAAATGTGAATGCTTTGAGTTGGCGGAAGTGGTTTAACCAAAATTATATTTTGGTTATAATAGATTGAGAGTATGTAAGAAATGTATGCATAGAAGACTGATAAAAAATTAAGAGAGAAAATATTCGATGAATTCAAGTTAGTTAATTTATTCATCTCAATCAAGGTAGTATTTATAGATTCAAAAGGATGATGCAGATGAAGAGTTGTTACTATTAGATAAGTTCTATTCGTTTTAGTGGTTGCAACCTTTTGATGAAGGGTAATTTCTTTTTGTTCAACAGAAGTGTCTTTTTAAAAATTTACTATTTTCCAAATGACAGACATCTGCGGTAAAACTGCAAACGCTTGTGACTTTAGAAAATAATTTCCGAGAATTGTCACATACATCTGTGTTTTACCTCAGACGTCTGTGGTTTCAAAAATTTATTTTCCTAAGTATTTCATTAGACGTATTTGGTTTTACCTCAAACGTCTGTGAATAGTGAACGAGGTTTTTCAAATTAAGTCAGGTGAATATGAAATCATGTGTGATTGTTGTATGGATATATACTCAAGGAGATCTTAATAATATTTTATATAAGACTTTTTTACAATAGAATAAACTTACTAACTATAGTATGATTGATTGACCGTTGTTTGTCTTCGAGGCTTAATATCTTCGAGCATGATGTCTTTTTGTAGTATATACTTGTAATCTTAAAGTGTGTGTATATATATTTTTATATAGTTGTTGTTACTGAAATATAAACTGGAGGTTCTAACATTTGGTCATTTAACTATCAAAGCACGATTTTTTGAGAAAATTGATTTGTACATAATTTAAATTCTTTTAAATGAAACCTTGATTTTACTTTTGCATTTGAAAAATATAGTGGGAAAAGTCCAAAAAATTCTTATTTCAAAGAACTCCAATTTTGAATCCATCGTATAAATGGATTTAACTTTTAAGGTGCAAAATCATGAACTGTCGTTACGTGACGCGTTTATTTCTAGTTGATTTTAAACACTTTTCAAATTTTTTCCGAAATCATGTTAAATATTTAAAAAAATTCTAGTTCATTCAAAATAATTTTCTATCGTTTTAAAAAGAGGTTAACAAATCGTATACACTTTTAAATTTAAATAAGAAAGTGATTCCATTTGTGATTTTTCGACATGTAATTTATCATGACTACTTATGATATCAACCAAACAATCATTCAACATCCTTGTAGAATTCAAATATAATATCAAGCAACACAACAAGTACAAAATCATGTCATAATATCATAGAAAATTAGAGTAGAGATGCGATAGAGTTTTCTCACTAAAATTTGCTTTTCGATCTAACTTTGTTACTATGGATTTGACTATAGCTTCGTTACTACTTCCCGAAACTTCTTGAAATCTGCTAAAGGTCAGCTATCCAAGAAGTTAAGACTAAAAAGTGTTAGAGATGATTGTTAATGGGCTCGGCCTTGGGTGAAGAGACGGATGGAGCTCACTAACTTGAACTTGAACTTAAGTGGCATATATTGTTTTTGAGTTATGCTTTTGGAGGTAGGCCATGGAAGCCATTAGAACTCTAAGCAAAAAGAATGAGAAAGCTTAGAAAAGAGTGGAACGAAGTGTGAAGAAATGAGAAGGAAGCTTGATATTTATAGCCTTGAATTACTTAAGGATTAATCTTTGCATTTTACACGTTTGCCTCTTCTCATCACATCATTTTGCATGGCCCAAGGTAGTGCCATGTGCTTCCATCACTCCATTTCCACTTTTCTTACTTAGCTCTTAGGGGATGTATATGGATGGAATCTTGGCTTAAAGTGAAGATTACGCTAGTTTTGGTGAGGTTTTGTTGACCTTTACCAAAATATCTTACTTTTCTTACTTTAAATTTTTTTAAAGTAATTATTTATATATGTTATTTATATGTATTACTAAGTGTATTAGTATGTTTTAAAGTGTTTTAACTTCCAATGTTGCATACTTGAATATAACTTTTGACCGTTATGCCATTTTGAATCCGAAATCTGATTTCCGGTAACATTTTTACGTTTTTGTTAAACTATTTACATTTGTAAAAAAAATTGAAAATAAATTTGTATATTGTTATTTAATAATGAAAAGGCCCTATTTAATAATTAGCATAATTTATTCGTTCGTTAAAACTTAAATTTGCCAAAAACTGACTTTTGTCACTTTTTCCGGTATAAGCAAAAGTTCCTATTTTTGTGTATAAATAAATCTTAAAATATTACATAATATTTTTTGTGTTATATAAACTAATATTTGGATATTAAAAGTCCATTAACATTATATCTTGGTATGATCGAATCTTAGCCGTTACATTCTTCCCCCTTAAAAGAATTTCGTCCTTTAAATTTAAGAAAGAAGAAGATAGCTAAAAGGGAAACATATTCGATATGATGAGTTTGTACAATAGTATTGAGAAGTGACTACACCATCGGTAGTGAGTACATTATGACAATATGATCAATATAGTTTATATGTCCATCCTAAACTCAGGATATGCCTTCCTCATTCTATCCTCCATTTCATAATTGCAATCCTCAGCATCTCAACTCCATTGAACTTTGACTAACCTTACCACCTTCCTCCTTAATCATTTCTCATAACGATCAATGATTCGAATATACCGTATAATAACTGCCAATTTGGTTTCACCTCTAAGTCTTCTTGAGCATCCGTTTCTATGATTTGTTCTAGGTCATGCATATGTTTCTGCAAATGAGATATGTGAAAAACATTGTGCACTCATACGACCTAGCTCACAAGACCTTGCGAGTTATAAACACCAGCTACTACCACTAAGTCGCTAACCCACTGTTCTTACTAACTCGCTAACTCGTTAGGTCGTTCCATACGAGTTAACTCGTAACCCTAAACTCGTTAGCTCCTAAGGTCATACAACTTGCTAACCCTTAGGTCGCTTACCCCTACTCACGACCTAACCTCCAAACGACATAACCCCCTAGGTCGCCAACCCCACTAACTCGATAACCACTAACTCGATAACCACTAACTCGTCCATCCCCTAAGTCGATATCTAAACACTAACCCGTAACTCGCAAAGACACTAACTCGTTAACTCGTTTTAACACTAACTCGAGTTAACTTTTCAACCTAACTTCCTTGCGATTCAAACAACATACGGGTTATCTTTCCCTATGACTTAGGTTATGGACGACATATCAACACTGACGACCTAGAATTCTATGGTATATCGACACGTAAAATACGGGTCGTTACATCTACCAAATTTAAATGATTTTCCCATGAGCCACTAAAGTCTAGAATACATGCTTTCAGAAGATCTTCCCAAACACGGTTGACTTTTTCAGTTTATCCATCAATTCGAGGATGATATGAAGTGCTTATACTCGACTTCGTTCCCAAAGCTGTCTGTAATGTTTCCCATAACCAACTAGTAAATATTGGATCCCAATCGCTTACGATACTACTTGAAACTCCATGCAGTTGGACATTCTCCCTCATATATATCTCCGTAAGGCTTGTAACGGTCCTTGTTTGCTATACTGGAATAAAGTGTGCACTCTGGTTAATCGTCCAATGATAACCCAAATATCTTCATTTTCCCTCCTCATTCGAGGTAAGCCATCAATGAAATCCATTGATGTTTGATCCCCTTTCAAAGCTGGAATCTCTAGAGGTTGAAGTAACCCTACAATTTTCTGTTGGTCGCTCTAAACTTGTTGACAATTGACGAATCTGTTAACATAAGTGGATATGTTCCTCTTTATGTTTTTCCACAAAAATGTGCCCTTCATTTCTTGTACATTTTGTGAATTCCCGGATGAATGTTAAGTTTGGATTTATGGCATTTAGTTAATACCTTTTGCCTATCTTCTCTCTGCTTACTGGCAATTCTTTCTAGAAAAGTTGGAGTTATTTCCAGATAAGCAGTAACAGCATACTTCCTACTTAGTGCATCAGCTACTACGTAGGCTTTTCTCGGTGTGTACAGATATTTGGATCATACGATGCGAGAAATTCTAACCAACATTTCTGCCTCATGTTTAAATCTTTCCGAGTGAAAAGATATTTCAAAGATTTGTGATCCGTGAAGAGATCAAACTTTCATGTAGTGAGTAATGCCTCCATTTTTTTAATGCAAACACAATGGCCAGTACCTCCAAGTCGTGTGTTGCATATTTTCGCTTGTGCAGCTTTAGCTGCCTATCCGCATAAGCGATCACCTTACCTTCCTACATTAGAACTACACCAACTCCTTCCCCATAAGCATCCGTATAAATAGTCAATCCACTATTTCCTTTTTTAATTAGTAGGATTAGAGCGGTGGTTAACCTATTCTTAAGTTCCTAGAATGTTTCTTCACACTTAGGAGTCCAAATAAATTTAGCATCTTTCATGGTCAACTTCGTTAGGTGATAAGAATTCTTTGAGAAGTCTTGAATGATTCTTCTGTAATATCCTGCCAAATCTAAGAAGCAATGAATCTCTTTAGGAGTTTGTGGCTACTTTCAAGCTTGAATAGTTGCGACCTTTATAGGATCTACTGAAATCCTGTTTCTTGGCACTATATTCCCAAGGAATCTTAACTCCTTTTCCTAGAAGTGGCATTTTGAGAATTGGATCTAAGCACATTATTGCCCAATATCTCTAACACAATTTCTAGATGCCTTATGTGTTCTTCTTTTGTCTTAGAATAGATAAGGATATCATCGATAAAGACTAACAAGAATTTGTTGATTACATCTCTAAATACCCTATTCATAAGGTCTACAAAATAAGTGGGTGCATTAGTCAGCCCAAAAGGCATAACCAACCAGTTGAAGATAGAATTCAGACCTTTAAATGCAGTTAAATGGATGCAATCTTCCGCGGTCGTTAGTTAATGGAATCCTTGGCTAGATGCATTTTTTAGAATAACCGAGCACCATGAAACAAATCAAACAAGTCATCTATTCAAGGTAGGGGATACTTGTTCTTAATCGTTTGTTTATTTAGGTCTCGATAGTCTACATTAAGCCTCAAAGAGACATCCAACTTTGAAATAAGAACTATCGTCGATCCCCAACTTGAATGACTAAGTCTTATTAATCTTTCTTCAATAGCTCCTATGTTAGTATATTTAGCTCATCCCTCTTCTTTGGAGCCACCCTTCGATCAAATTGTTAACCTACCTTACACCAGGAATCAAGTTGATACGAAACTTGATTTCCTAATGTGGGGGTTAACTCTTCACTTCTTCAAAAACGTCCGAAAACTCTTTAATAATAGGTATTGTTTCTAGTCCCGTCTAGGATGATTATAATATATAAAGAAAACTATCCCTCCTTGGACTGGGTTCTTCACAAGATATTTCTATAAACTTCCCAAAGCTGGTCCAAAAAGATATTGTCCTTCTATCGAAATCGAGAACTACATTATACTTAATTAACCAATCCATACTGAGTAAAATTTCAAATCCAATAAAATTTAGACAAATCAGTCACAAGGAAATTTACGGGAAGAATGGGAAATTTGGGCCTTTTCATAATTAATACAAATGTTAGTGTACCATTAATAGGATTCGTTACGCAGATAGGGGTATTAACTAATTTAGGGATAAGTTTTAATTCATCTACTGATTCTTTAGCAACAAAACTGCGAGAAGCTCTTGTATCAAATAATACTCTAACTAAAACATCTTTGATAAAAAATTACCTTACAGAACTCCTTTTCCCTTCACATCCTGAGAGGTTGAAGGTTCATCCTTTATAGCATAAACTTTGGCTTGTTCTTCCTTCTTCATAATTGGATAATCCTTTATTAGATGCCTTGACTGATGACAATTATAATTGTTTGTTGGTGGTGGCCTCTAAATCTTAGGGTTCTTGCAATAGTTGCTAGGTGGCCCTTTTCTTGGCAATTATAACATGTAGCATCCTTCAAATAATTATCTTTCCATCATCCTCTAGATTTTCCTTGCCCTGGCTTTTTCCCACTGTGATTGAACTTCCTCTTCTTTCGGTTGTTGTTATTGTTGGCCTGAGCTACCTCCCGATTCTTCTTATCTAATGTTTCATAACAAAAACCCATATCCACCAAGTCCACAAACTATCCTTTTACATGAGTAGTCATCCTACTCTGGTACTTCTCGTACATCCTGAAAATAAAATTCTCAATTTTATTTAAAGGCATGTAATTCAGACCTGGCCCAAAACAAGACAATTCATTGAACTTATTTGCATACTCCTCAACAGTCATTTTGTCCTGATTCAGGTCCATAAAGCTTCTGTAAAGACAAGATTTTCCTACTGCTGGCATATACTGTTCCTCCAAAACTTCCTTACACCTTCCTATGAAAAATTGTCTTCTGATTCATTTAGGGTAATGGACTCCCACCAAGCCAAAGCCTCTTCTTATAGTTGCCAGGTGGTCAAGAACCTCTTATGCTCATTACTTATATCCAATGCCTTAAAGATTCTTTTGCATGATTTGATCCAAGCCTAAGCCTCAATGATATTCCATGCCATTGAATGGTTTTCCCCTAAGCTGGTATAATTTTTGCACAAGGTGGCAAAGTTAACCTAGGGTGGTATGGAGCTACTTCTTCTACCACAGCAGCGGTTGGATCTCGACCTTAGGTGTTGTGGTGCTACCATTTCCCCGTCTTCATCCTCTATGAGTACTCATATGTTACTATCTAAATATAGTGAGATAACTTTAGAATATAAAGACGAAATTATCTTAGGGAATGAGTATTTAAGCATAACACGACTTGGATTTATCTATATAAGTGTTTTAAACACATACTCTCATAGATAAACTCATTCCATGGTATTGCTAACCATATCTCTAATGAGTCATGCCCCACAAAATCCAAAGTCTCGCTTAACCTTCAACTCTGATACCAAATGGGACGAGCCAACTCCTCGATCATCAAAAATCGACATTAATATATCCACGATATTCACGTGCCGTAATTCCAAGTACCAAGGAGGTAGATTACCAGGGGTAAAAAATAAAGGTAGACGATGGAAGCATAAATTCTTACATTGCATTTAATTGTATAGATAGATATTACATACAACCACTCTCACAATGGTACATCAAAGTTATGGTATGAACTAACCCAGCTAGGAACAGTTTTAACTGCTCGTCCCCATATTTGTTGGTACAAACAAACTAGACACCGTAGAAAATAAGAAGACAGATATATGTCCAACCAAGATGCTCCAACTCCATGCACCAAAAATTCCTCCCAAAATGCTTTGCCATAATTCTCTTTAAATGATCCTGACTACTTGGCTGCCCAGAAAAAAAGGCACCCAAAGTTAAAGGAAAAGAAAATAAACTATGAGTCAGTCATGGTACTGGTGTGAGAAAACTTAAAAGAGCATATACTTTTGATATCAAAGATATCTCATAAGATCACGCCGCACATAAACACGGACGAGGTTTTTCTCTTATGATAACCAAAACATTTGCTATGTAAAATCATTTGAAATTATTTTTAATGCAATTCTTTGAAAAACTTTTCAAGTAAATATATTCAAATAGTCAAAATTGCTACCATTATTAAATTCCAACATAGTAGGCTCTACTACCAAAATGCCAGGCACATATTGGAGAATGGATTTCAAACAAATGACCAGGTAAGGGACTACCTTTTGATATTACATGTCTAGAGGAATGTACCAAAGCCCAGCTGATGGTCTTTTACCAACGCAAGGCTGGCCTACCTCTAACTGGATAGTATCGAATATGTCATCACTCTAGTTGGTACTGACCTATCCGAGACATCTTAGCATACACCATAATAATTTAAACCCGAGCCTTATAGCGGGTAGAAATATATCTAGAAGAGGATAATTATACCCTAATGATTGCGAACCACAAAGCCTTGCCGCATTTATTTTGTTTTAGTTATTTCCAGGTGTTAGGGCTGAGGTAGTGATTACCTTTCATAGAACATCAAATTTCCACTTTGAATGCTACATTGCCATTCCATAATCACACAATCGATTTCTACTAACATATAACTCCTGAGCTCGTGTGTCAGAGGAAAGGGTGTTAAGCTAAGAGAAGTTGCCATCTCCGCCACCAAATAGATGATACGTTTATAGAGATCAATAAATTTGATTTAAAATGCAACGTCAGATATACATCCATACAAGTTGTCTAGGATAGGACAAACCGAAGGCACTCCTCCTACCACTTCCTTTTTGGGAATCACCCTTAAGATCAATAGTAATTATTTCTTGCAATCCGAAGATTTGCATAACATAGCACTACTTCCACATAATATATGTCATGGAAATTTGCCAGAAGGTCCAGTGGCATCTAGCCATATATCATGAAGATCTTTGTTTTCAATGATCTTTGTCCTATACATGTCTTACCTCGAAAACGCAAATTGGTTTAAAGTGATTTTCGGATTGAAACCTCTCAAATCCGATCCCGGTTTCATCGAAATCCAATTAGTACTAAAAAAGATGTTAAGCGTGTGTGATTAGTAAAAAAAATTCATTCAACACTATCTTTGGGGATATACATCTCTAAATTCATTTCAGCGTATATCGTTTTATTAAACCTCTCTTTAAATCAATCTCTTTTATTTTTTGGAAATTATTTCTAAAGGTTATCTTTTCTTTTGGAAAAACTTAAATAGTATCTTTTTAGAGCATCAGGGCTTTCCTTTCGGTCTATTCCTCCCCTCTCCTTGAAAAAGAAAATAGAGGTCGGAAAAGTTCAAGGCACTGGTTGCTCCATCCCTAACCTTAGTCACACACATTGTTATAACTTTCTAGATCTCATAGTTGGGACAAACATACTAGTTGTTTCCGCATTTCCCTTAAATTATTAAAAAAAAATTCAAAAAAAAAATTGGAAAGAAAATTAAGTTTAAAAATAATTTGGCAAAATTCATTGTTAAATAGTGGAGGAATAGTTATTTTGGAGCCTTGAAGCTCAAATTTTACTTTTTACATCTTTTAATTCAAAATTTATTATTTAAAACTCTTTTAACATATGTAAAATAATTTTTTAGGGATTATTCCTTATTTTTAAGAATTTAAAACAACCATTTAAAAGACTTAACCACTTTAGCCGTTTAACTGTCAAAGCATGATTTTTCAAAAAATTTGATTTGAACATAATTTAAATTCTTTTAAATGAAACCCTGACTTTTCTTTTGCATTTGAAAACTATAGTGGGAAGAGTTTAGAAAATTCTTATTTCAAAGAATTCCAATTTCGAATCCATTGTGTAAATGGATTTAATTTTTGCGGTGCGAAATCACGAACTACCGTTTGGTGACGCGCTTATTTCTAGTTGATTTTCAAATCTTCTCAAATTTTTGTCAAAATCATGTTAATACTTTTAAAACATTTCAAAGTCATTTAAAACCATTTTCTCATGTTTTTAAAAGAGGTTAACAAATCATATACACTTTTGAATTTAAATAGGGAAGTGATTCCTTTTGCGATTTGTCAACGTGTAATTTATCGTGATTTGTTATGATATCAACCAAAAAAATCATTCAACGTCCAAATAGAATTCTAACATGATATCGAGAAACACAACAAGTACAAAAACATGTCATAATATCATGGAAAATAATAGTAGAGAAGCGGAAGAGTTTTCTCACTAAAATTTTCTTTCCGATCTAACTTTGTTACTATGGATTGGACTATAGGTTCGCTACTACTTCCCGAAACTTCCTAAAATCTGCTTTAGCTCTACTATCCTAAAAGTTTATATGAAAAAGAGTTGAAGATGATTCTTAATGGGCTTGGCACTGGGTGAAGAGACGAATGGAGCTCACTAACTTGAACTTGAAGTTAAGTGATATATTTCTGTTGATTATTTTGCAATAACTTTGTTACGCTTTTGTAATTTTTTCGAGAGTCATGAAAGCCATTGAAAATCTAAGAAGAAGAAGGTGAAAGCTTAGAAAAGAATGGAATGTAGTGCGAAGAAATGAGAAGGAAGCATGGGTAATTATAGCTTTGAATTATTTAAGGATTAAGCTTTGTATTATACACTTTTGTCCTTTCCCATCACCTCATTTTGCACGTCCCAATGTAGTGCCATGTGATTCCTTCACTTCATGTCCTCTTTTCTTACTTTCTTAGCTCTTAAGGGATGTATTTGGATGGAATCTTGCCTTAATGTGAAGATTACATTGGTTTTGGTGAGATTTTGTTGACTTTTATCAAAATATCTTACTTTTCTTACTTTAAAATTTGTTAAAGTAATTATATATATATATATATATATATATATCTGTTATATGTGTTACAAAGTTTATCAGTATGTTTTAAAGTTTTAAATTTCGTTGTGATATTTGAATACAACTTTTGACCGTTAAGCCATTTTGAATCCGATTTTCGGTTACATCATTACGTTTTTGTTAAATTATTTATATTTTCAAACAAAACTTAAAAATAAATTTGTATATTGTTTTAATAATAAAAATTCCCTATTTAATAATTATAATAATATTTTTAGTCATTAAAACTTAATTTTAATGAAAATCAACATTTGTCACTTATAGTGGTATAAGCAAAAGTTCCTATTGTTGTGTACAAACACATCTTAAAATCTTACATAATATTATTTGTGTTATAAAAACTTATGTTTGGATATTAAAAATCCATTAATTATTATATCTTGATGTAATCGAATCTTGTGTCATTAGAACGATTTTCAAAATAAGAGTTATGTTAACCCAAAAAATAGATCAACACCCTGGATTGGATGTGAAAGTACCAGCCCTATCGTTACAGAGAAATAATATAGAAAATAAATGTAAAAAGAGCAAAAATAATAAAAGGACAAGAAGGTTTTTATAGTGGTTCGACTGTTAATGAAGCCTACATCCACTTTATAACTTTTTATTAACCGACTACTGTTACAAGTTGAATCGGATTACAATATGATTGAATCTTCTAAATTAGATCCAGTCACAAGTACAAGAGTTTACTGGAGAATCATAGTGAACCCCTAGATGACTATTGTGTGGGAGGAGAAGAATGAAGAATACTCTCTCCAGAATTCCAGCAGCCAGTCCAAAAGATCCTCTTTGTGTTGCAGATAGGTGAGTATTTCTAAGAGAATCCAATGAGTATTGGGCCAAAATTTCAAGTGCAGAAGAGTCAAGTTGTTATGCCAAGTCATCACTGAAAATCTCAAATCAGTATGCGTCATTTCTATGGATCGCTAGCTATCCATAGGGATGTATCACTAGCTATCCACTGGGGATGGATCATTAGCTATCCATCAACTTAGCATATTTTTCTACCAGAAGACATTAATTAGTGCTAAGAAGGAGCTTTGTAACAACTTGGGATGATTTATTGTTGTTAAATTACAATGCACAACTGCTCTTGTAGAGTTGTGGTTGAAGTTTGATCAGGCATAGTTTCAGCCTTCGGAAACTAGCTCATTGTTCGATTGCAATTATCCTTTCTTTGCATTTTGTGGAATTCAACCTACACACCAGCCTCTGTCTCCGAGGACTATTGGTTTAATTGCTCGATTCCAAGCATTACGTTTGCTCATTGTTGAACCTCTTGTTTTCATGTGCAACATACTCATTTACTGTAATTCTACATATGTAAGTATTACTTCTGCGGTCATTTCGCCATATTTTATTTCATAGCTTTGTTCATAATTATTAGCTAGCTTGGTCTAGCCAGTTGTGTAGCTGATCCTTACTTATGCCTAATTGAGTTTGTTCCAACAAAGTGTTGGTGTATCTGCCCTAATAAATAGGGTTGATTTCTCTTAATACTTAGTCTATATGTTTTTGGGAGACTAGATCTGCTGGTAATATGTTCGATTACCCCGGTTTTATTGACACGATAGCTCCTATCTCCAGGAACTAGTGACTTTGCTGCTTGATTCCAAGCTCTAATTTTTCCAATGATGTTTATTTCCTGGCTGTAATTGAATTCCTCCAAGCTGACATCGTCATCTAATATCATTCTAGCTACATGTTGAAAGAAGCTATGCGGTAGGATTGTATAATATGGAATAGTGGATGGTATAGGTAAATAACAATAAGCAATAAGTAAAGTGGACACAAGGATTTTATACCGGTTTGGACCTCTAGTCCTACGTCCAGTCCCTAAGCTTCACTTAGGAATTCTACTAACTAAAACCCTCTCTTAACCCGGAGGAATAGGTTTACAACTTACCCGAACAACCGAATGGGATTTCTTGCCTCAACTACCGAAGAGGACTTCAACTCAATTACTAAAAATAATTATTCGACTTGTTGTGTTCTTGTCAACACTAATGAGTCCAATGTATTACAATATGCCTATAATCTTATCCTCGAGAGTATGCAATGTGTTTGTGAAGATTTAGGAAATG
Organism: Allium cepa; assembly: GCA_030765085.1. NCBI lineage: Eukaryota > Viridiplantae > Streptophyta > Magnoliopsida > Asparagales > Amaryllidaceae > Allium > Allium cepa. The sequence goes on along the minus strand of CM060938.1, from coordinate 22,569,448 downwards.
TGAATTGCTATGAATCAAAAGAATGTTATAAACAAAGCAGAGATTCAAGCAATAGATTGGTTATTGCTTTGAAAACTTTTAGAAAATATAAAATATGTTCAAGAAAGTAGTGAGATTAAAGCATAAGAAAAATTGGTAAATTGAAGATGTTAGAACCATGTATATATAGGTGTAGAAGAGATGCATTTGTTGGCTAGAGATGCAGACAAGAGATGCTTCCATTTCCATTGGAGAATGGTTGCAACTCTTGGGAGGAAGAAGGTGTCCATTCAGAGAAAATTCGCAGGTTTAAATTCAGTCGACTGAGCAACGATTTCAGTCGACTGGAAATGTAAAGAAAAAAAATTTCAGGAATAGATTCAGTCGACTGAGCAGGTTGTTTCAGTCGACTGGAACTATGCCTGTTTGTATATGTGTTACAGGTTTAGTCGACTGGGCTTACCTATTCAGTCGACTGAACTATTGGTTTTGCATAGGGAATGTTTATCTAGAAAATAAAGTTTATAAAACGTGTTCTAGTGTTTGTGCAAGCCTATTGAGGATAGATTTTAATAATAAATCTAAACTAAGACCTATATTTAAATTATACTCATGCTACCATCGGTCTTCATCGTTCTTCCTTTAGCTTTGCACATATCTCTTCCTTTTTGTTGAAGCACATTGTCATTGATCAAAAATATAGCGTATCAACATATGTGCTGGAAAGACGCGTCGTTGTCATCATTTGCTAGAGTGAATTCTTCCAAGTCTAGTATTGAAACCCTAATCATGTATCAGTTTCTATCTCTAGAAACTCATGCGCAGATAACTCAACTCTATGTATTTTTCCTTGATGTTGTGAATCTTCAGATAGCATGAGATGCCAGAAGATAGGGCTGATAATTCAATCAAACTCTTACTTCTGTTTCGAAAAGCCAATGTATTGATAGTTTCATTCTGGTGGTTTCTTCTTAGCATCACCAAACTTCAAGTAATGGAATAAACCTACAAGTTGGAACCAAATGATCTAGTTAGATTGTAAGTAGGTCATCGATCCTTCTTATCATTACCAGACCGAGAGTGATGGCCGATTTCTGAATGTTAAATTCTTCATTTCCGTTGTTGGCGATTTGCTTGCCAGAATCCCCTATTTTGTAGTATAGTATCACTATCTAACCAACCTTACAGTTATTAGTGTTTGTACTTTGCAACATTTCTTTCATCAATTATCGATATGTCTATCCCTGCTCGAGGGACTAGCTATTTCGAACGCCTATATTTGGGCGATTGTGGGAGATGGAGAGGTTTGGGACAAATGATTTGACTGCCCATGATCTGGCTCTCAGTCCTATTCTAGGAGTGAGGAAGTATGATGATTTTAATTTCTACCTTCCATGATTGTCCCTACGTGACCTTAGTTGTGCTTGCTTTGCATGATTATTGTCGTCACAGAAATTCTATTCATATGCCAATTCCCGTCTTTAGGATTACTAATCTAGCTGCTTGGTTCCAAGCAACATTTCCTTGAGGCTGCCTATCTTTTGACTGTATCCAAATTCTTTCTAAGTTGAATTCTAGAAATTTGGTTGTGCCCTAGCTTTCATCCCTAGAAATTAGCACATGAGCAATTCCATCCTGGGATTTTCATTCAGTGCTACTTTATTCTTGTGCATGGTTAATTGCTGTGATGGAAGGTCGAGCCATCAGCTAACCTATAAAACGTTATGTCTTGTTGTTGTTGCCCATTTTCGAGCAACGGTAGTTTTCTGAAGACAATGCTAGAATCTTACTTGAGGACCAACTTCTATCTCCGAAAGTAAGTGCATTGATGGTTTACAACAATGAATATTTCTCATCGAACCTGTAGATTAAAGTTTTCTTGGCATTGCCGAGGAAAAACTAGTACAAAGTGAATAGCAAATTTCCTGGCATTGCCAGGGCAATGTTGGTACTTAAGAAATAGAGGGTTTCCCGGCGTTGCTAGGGGAACAATGACACTTATGAAATAGAAATTTTCTCAATTTTTCCGGGGTAACATTGGTACATAGGAAATGAGAAAAGGTCTTAGCATTACAGGGACAACACCGACACTTAGAGGTTAGGATGGATTTCTCCCACCGATCCGGTAATGCTTTAAATCCAGGTGGGCACTAGTTACGGTCTTCGAAAACTTGCACTTCGATGAGTGTATTGTAGAAGACTTTTGTTAGTGCTGCTTTTCTTCGGTCAATGTTAAAGTCATGTTGGTTAGGATTGAATCATCCATCAGATCCTGTATAGTTGAATAGATCCCTTTCAACCTAATGTGGTTGTTTTTATCTGTCTTGCTTAACTCCGGGATACGCCATGTTCTGAAAGGATGGCAGTCCCAGGAATTTCCATTGCCTAGCCTTGTTTATCACCGTCTAGTGTTACCCTTGGAAATGCAGGGTTGTTGCTCAACCAATTCCATGGTTATTCTTATTTATGAAGATCAAATTTCCATCAATCGGTTTTTGTTATGATCTGACTTCTATCTATGGAACTCTTCATTTCTAGGCGGAACCCTTCATTTCTAGTTGTCAAATTCCAGGTTCTTATAGAAAATTAGAAATTATGGAGAGATTCATCACATTTCCCCCGTTACGATCGCGCTCATTCCTATCTTGATCACGGACCAGTAGATTTCATTAGTGTTTGTCATGAATCTGTGACACTTAACCTTGCTTATTTTAAGCCATATGCATTATGATAGGATGACAACATTATTGTGGATATCAAGTTATCAACCTTATTCATTGGTTTCAATCTTCGAGAATCAATGTTTTAGCTGCTCGATTTTGAGCGTCCTCTCCTTGCCATTTTCTATCTTCAGATAACAGCTGGCTTTCTTCATGTTGGGGTTTGAAACCTCAGTCAACAACCAGCTTCTATCTTTGGAAACTGGTGTATTGATGATTTGATTCTAGAAATGCCTTCCATCGTCGTCTATCTCCGACAACGGTAAGTTCCCCTTCTATTGCAAGTTAGAGCCATTTTTTTATCCTGACCAAGTATTAATGCATTATGTGCCCCTCGGTCCACAGGTTGATTATTCTGAACAATTGATGTAAGACTTGATGTTCTAGGTGACTCCTTGGATGCCCTCAATCAAAGGTGCATCGTAGCTCCTATCTCTGGGAACTTGTGACTTGGATGTCTTGAATTTAGACATTTTGTACATTAACTTTGATAAAAGATTAGAATCATTTGTCGACTTCTTAATTTTTGAACTTTGCGGCACTATCAGAGTAATGTCAGTTCTTTCGGGCAGTGGTAGTTGGTCCTTGTTAATCCTGCAATAGACAAGTTTCCCAATGTTGTCAGGATAATACCGGTACTTAGAAAATGTTAACGGTTTGCTGATGATGGCAGAGAAGCATCAAGAAGTGCTTGCATGGCTTATGAAATGCACGAACTTCAAGAGTGCATGGTTTACAAAATGTGCAGCTTTTAAGAGTGCACAGTTTATGAAATGCATGGCTTTTAAGAGTGCACGACTTACAAAATGCGCCACTTTTAAGAGTGCATGACTTATGAAATGCATGGCTTATGGGATCGATACAACCTATCGTTCCGAAATGGTTTGGAACTTCACCATTTTTCCAATATTCAAGTAATTTAAGGTGTTCATGCTTCAATAACATGGTTCCGTGGCTCAAGAAGTGATGCATGGCTTATGTGAGTGCGCGGCTTATGTGAGTGCGCAGCTTATGAGATCGATACGACCCATAGATCCAGAATAGTTTGGAACTTCTCGACGTTGCCAATCTTTGGGTAACATGAGGAATTCATGCTTCAAAAGTGTGGTTTCACGGCTCAAGAAGTGATGTGTGGCTTATGGGAGTGCGCAACTTATGAGATCGATACGCCCTGTCGATCCGAAATGGTGTGGAACTTCTCGACGTTACCAATCTTCGGGTAATGTGAGTTGTTCATGCTTTAAGAGCGTGGTTCCATGGCTTAAGAATTGATGTGTAGCTTATGGGATGCGTATAGTGGTTTGGGCCTTCTCGTGCTGGAGAAGCGATACCATTTGTTAGAAGGTAAGGATCGATTTTTCCCATTAGTCTGGCGAATTGACTTCCTGAAACGCAATTTCATCAATTTTAAGAGATAAGTGGTTTTTGGATCGGCTAACCACGGCTTGGACGATCCTCCTGTATTTTGGGAAATTGTGCATGGCCCAAAAAATAAGATTGCCATGGCGAAGAAATCTACAACCAACTACATGGAGATGGTTATGAAGAAAGAGCTTGTGGGAGTTCAGAGCAAGGCTCTCAGTTTTTTGGTCCAAATCGCCTTCAGAGAATTGGTCTTCAACTAGCATACAGTCTTATAGGAAAAGGAACTAGTCAGCAAGGGTGGTAAAGGAGGAGTTGGGAAGAAGTAAGCAAGTATTTTTCTTCTATTTCCTTTGTTGCGCTAGCTAGGTCGTTAAGTCCGTAGTTGTCAAAATGCCAAAATTTAAGATCGGCCTTTGCAAAATGTGGCATGATTAGTCTTAACTTTCCTTATAGCTATCCAAGTATGTGTGGTGCCCCCATGCCATGGGGATGTTCGCATGCTTAAACTGTATTTGGGGTTTCACCATAACCTGTTTGGTTGCATGCAGTCCAATGGATACAACTGTGTCTTCTAGGTGATTAAATCATGGGAAACCTCTATCTTCAGAGATTTATATATTAGGGATTTGAGTCACTTGGTTCTCCCAAGTGTTGAATCTTGAATTGATTCGAGTTGGCCTCCGATTAATCACAAGATCGGTTTAGTTTTGGCTTAGCATCTTTGAACGACTTTGAAGCTCTGGAATTCAGCGCAATTTGTCTCATTGGTCATTGGAAATGATTCTGTTAATTTTTCAGAGTGACTGATGTGATTGTCAGTTCGTGGCCTGAAGCATGACTTCACTGACTTCGGGCAGTTTTGGATGAGATGACTGTTGATCTTCCAGTTGGCCTTCATGATTTTTTAGCTCATGAGGGATTATGGATCAGATAACTACTGATTTACCTATTCTCCTTCACGACACTTTAGTTGTGAAGGACCTTGATAATGCTTAATTCGTGGAGGAGATTTTGTGGTCGGTCGTTCGGCGACTAGACGGCCTTGGAATGATAATTTATCGATTCTGTGAGGAATATTGGTCAGATGTCTGGCGACCAGACGTCCCTAGAGCGATTATTCATCGACTCCAAGAAGAGTTTTGGGTTGTGTATCTGACAGTTCAGCGGTTAATGCGATGATTCATTGAATTCAAGAGGAATTTTGGTCGGATGTCCAACGATTAGACGACCTTGGAGCGATAATTCATCAACTCTAAGAAGAGATTTGGGTCGTGTGTCCGACGTCCGATCGTCTTAAATCGATGATTCATCGACTTTAAAAGGATTTTAATCAGATGTCCAATGACCAGACTACCTTGGAGGGATAATTCATTGACTCCAAGAAGATTTTTGGGTCGCGTGTCAAACAGCCTGGCGGTCTTAAAGCGATGATTCATCGACTTCAAGAGAAACTTTGGTCGAATGTCCGACGATGAGGCGGCCTTAGAGCGATAATTCATCGACTCCAAGAAGACTTTTAGGTCGTATGTTTGATGGCCAGCAGTCTTAAAGCAATGATTTATAGACTTCAAGAGAAATTTTGGTTGGATGTCCGATGACCAGACGACCTTGGAGCGATAATTCATCGACTTCAAGAAGAGTTTTAGGTCGTGTGTCCGATGGCTCGGCGATCATAAAGCGATGATTCATCGACTTCAAGAGAAATTTTGCTCGGATGCCCGGCGGCCAGGCAGCATTGGGGCAATATTTTGTCAATTCCAAGAAGATTTTGGGTAGTGTGTCCAATGACCAGGCGGTCTTAAAGCGATAATTCATCGACTTGAGAAGAAATTTTGGTCGGAAGTCCTGCGACCAGGAGGCCTTGAAGCGATAATTTATTGACTCCATGACGAGTTTTGGGTCGTGTGTCCGACTACCCGGTTGTCCTAAAGCGACGATTCATCAACTTCATTAGAAATTTTGGTTGGATGTCCGATGACTAGATGGTCTTGGAACGATAATTCATCGACTCCAGAAAGAGTTCTGGGTCATGTATCTGATGGCTCAATGGTATTAAAGTGATGATTCATCGACTTCAAGGAGAATTTTTGGGATTTATCTTGCGAGAACGCAGTTTTATCAGTTCCTAGAGACTATGGGGTTGGATCTGTTTATTCGACGATCCTTTGGACAAGCCTTCTTGATGCTACTAGAGCAACGCCAGTTCTCAAAAGAAGGATCAACATGACTCGTCGAGGGCACATAAGATTTCCTTCGCCATGCTATCAGCATTGCCTTAGTGTCCCGATACGGCTCATTTGAAAAAGGAAAGTAGACAAGGATGGATAAGAGGGCATCTCGTTAGGTTGCTGCCACATTCCTTGGCAGCGAGCTAACGAGAGTGTTATTTGATAATCATCCTTCCGTCTGATTTCGTCAGTTGGCCGGGTTGCTTTTCTACTGGGTCTTAGTGGCCTTGCTTGGGAGAAGGTCTCTAAGATCCTATAGCTCCTGCACTGTTAGGTATGTTCTTTAGCAAATTGCAGGGTTTTCCTTCTGCCAATTGCACCACCTCTAGTCTCGAGAACCGGTTTGTCTTCCTATAGTATTCTTCTAGGGTAGTAGGTTGTTTCATCCTTTAATGATTCCCAAGGTCCTTGCAGTAGACTACATCCATCGCCCTTACTCCATCCATATGCTAGTCATACTTTGGATATTCTTCATGTACAATGGCTTCGATGAAAGGTTTTGATTGGAAAGGATGTTCTAATCGATGCCGGTTCGGTTCATTTTCAACTTATGGTTGTATATAATGCTGGAGAATGATATGTGCATGATATTCCTAAGCTTGAATAATTGGGAATGTCGGTTGAATGGAAAATCACTTAGGATGGGGGTCATGGATCAATGACGATCCCCAAAAAATTTCAAACTAGGTGAGATCAGTCTGGGGCCACAAGGATGGCCCCATAAAGTTGCATTCCAAAATTCAAGGAATTTGGATTTCGCATGTTCGAGTTATGGGGAAAAGAAGATGGATCAGTAAAATTTTACTTGGAGTTCGGCCCGAGAAAATTTGCCATTTTCTTGGAGTCAATACATGGATTGCTTGGAGTCACAAAATTTAAAGTGCTGGGTTGGTAAAAAACGGTGCTTGGAATCATTTGCATGTTCGCTTGGAGAAAATTTGGTTTTAACGAAGTCTGATTTCAGGCCAGAATTTCCTACATTTGCTTCGAGTTAAATGGGTGATTATTCGAGTTCGACTTCGAGTTGGGCTTCTAGAATCTGCTTCGAGTCAAATAGGCGATTACCTGAGTTCTTCTTCGAATCAACCTTGAAGTGAGTTTTTCAACGACTATTTTGACGATTTTTGATGATTTTCGACGATGGTTATTCATGATTCGATGATCAGAGCTCCATGATGGGATTAGAGGTTGGTCAGTTTAGAGTGGGCATAATACACCATGGGAGCATGTCCTTGTAATAGATCCTGGTTTGTGTCATATCTTCTTGGTTCTCCCGCCTTTGGAAGTACTATTTGAGTAGTAATTATTCGTCTATTGCTTGGCATTGTGATGCGGCATGGGTTTTAGAGCTTCTTTTAGCATTTTGCATGTTAGCATTTTCATCTAATTTTCCTTCCTCGAATTCTTTATCATCTTTAGAGCCAGAGAGAGCCATCTTTATATCTTCCTGTGGGGTTTACACCCCTAAGTTCGGGTTTGTAGCAGGTGCATTAGCAGTGGGTGGAATGTCAACGTTTTCTTCCGTCGTGATTCTTGGAGCTCCGCCTACTACTTTCTTTTCTATTGCCTTTTGTTTCTTTCGTTCAAGCCAGACACAAAAGAATTCTCGTGCTCCATAATAGCCACTGCTTCGAGAACCGTTCTAGGGGTAGTTAATGATTGAAGCGCTAAGAGAGCATCAATCTTTTCCATAAGAACCTTTTGACTATTTGCCATTTTGTGGTTAATTTCATCAATGAACTTGTTCAATTCTCCCATAGTCACAACTTCATACTATGTGGAGGATCCTGGAACCTAATATCCAGAGTTAGCTCCTAATAGCATGTTGTTGATTTCAATTTGCTGAGAGTTTGTTTCTTCTCTTGTAGTGGTAGCTCCTATGGATCTTCCAGAGGTAGTTCTCTTTCTTCTTGGTGCCATTGATTCTCAGCAGCAAATCTTCTAAGTAGAAATTGAGGATCTAACTTATAAACCTATCTCATCTAAAGTAGATAGCTAGATCTAAGCCTAAGTTGGGTTCTTAGTGAAAGCACCAAAATATTTACCCAAAAATGGATTAACACCCTGGATTCAGTGTGAAAGCACTAGCCCCATTCATACAGAGCAATAATATAGAAAATAAATGTAAAAAGAGCATACATAATAAAAATACAAGAAGACTTTTATAGTGGTTCGGCTATTAACGAAGTCTACATCCACTTTATAACTTTCTATTAATAGACTACCATTACAAGTTGAATCAGATTACAATAGGATTGAATCTTCTATGTCAGTTCTAGTCACAAGTACAAGAGTTCACTGGAGAATCATATCGAACCCCTAGATGACTATTGTGTAGAGGAGACGGGTGAAGAATAATTTCTACAGAGTTCCAACAGCAAGTCCACAAGATCCTCTTTATGTTGCAGATAGGTGAGTATTTATAGGGGAATTCAGTGAGTAAAGGGCCCGAAGTCCAAGTGCAGAAGAGTCTAGTTGTTATGCCAAGTCATCACCGAAATTCTCAAGTCAATCTAAGTCATTTCTATGGATCATTAGCTATCCATCAACTTAGCATATTTTCTACCAGAAGCCTTTACTCGGTATTATGAAGGAGCTTTGTAACGGCTCGGGATTTTCGAATGACAGAAAACCCAATTGTTAGGGGAAAAGAAAGAAGGAAGAAGAAAGAATAGATAAAGAAAACAAATAACATAAAATCTTACAGCGGAATGAATAATCTATAATATACAACAATTCTTTACATAAAGAAAAAATGTAATACACATACATCAATCAAGAACCATATTTCAGCCCGGACAGTTATAACATCCCGTCCTCACAATTGTTGATAAACACAACCAATACACACCACAGTGGAAAATAATGAAATACATATATACATCTTGGGCCTCTAACTCATCTCATGTGCTCCAATGCATTCAAAACAATCTGTAAATTTGCACGGTCTGACCTGAGCTTTATAATAAAACAACATCCAAGTTAGTTTGGAAAACAAACATGAGAAAACACACCTAACTGAATTTTAAAGTTATATAAAACCTTTGTGATTATCTCATAAGACCATGTTGCATATAAACACGGATGGGTTTTTACCCTACGATATCCAAAACGTTTCATATGAAATTTTCTAATATTATAATAGTGTCTAAGATACAAATAATTATTAATCTTAGCTGAAATTGGTAAATTAATTAAATTCTAGCATAATAAGTATATAAGCAAAACCGTAAAGGCTCGTATTTGAGAATGAATTCCATAAAATGACTGAGCTACTAGGTTACCGCCCATCATGGTGCATCTCTAGATAAAATAACACTAGGATCTCACCAAGATCCTCTGCCAACACAGAACCGGCCTGCCATTTACTAGTGGTACCGAATATGATCACCACTCCGTTAATGTGTCCCAAAGCATACTTTGAGACATAATATCGACTCTAGATAGGAATTATCATATCCTACTTGGGAGCGACCCATTTAGCCCTACCGCATCTCCCATGTATTAATCATTCCCGGATGGTGAGGCTTGAGGCTACGTTTTACCATTTATATAGCACTTCCCGCTTGGAATTCTAACATTGCCCTCAAGACAGTAATATAATGCCAACATTAATCCATATAAGTTCATTCTAGGACTAAACGAAATGGTTAAGAGCTCCTTCTTTAGTATTCCATCATCTTCATGACGTCTTTACTTCGAAATGCATGAGTTGGATCAAAGTGGTTTTCAGGTAACATATCTGATCCCTGTCTCTTCAAAACAACTTTCGATAATTCTTGGTAAACTCAACCCCAGTTCTTTAGGAAATACATAGTCAAAGATAAGAGAATTGATCACCTCCTAACTGATAGTGGGCGGATTTCCTTATCATTTGTCATCGGAGAATGAAATGAGATTTATATGCACAGTACAACATCATCGGATATCACTGTGCCATATAACTCATAGGTTTCTCCTTCATATTTCCACAGTTATGTTTGGATCCATATTTGATAGTTGGTTATTTAAAATTGAATAAACAAACATCCAATTCAGTGATTTATTTCCGTAGGGAAAACCAACATTGGTTAAGCGCATAAACAACCACTAGCCTCCTTAGTAAGTCTTTTCATTTATTAAATTCATCTTCTAAATACTTGTATCAATATACTTTTACAAAGATATATTCACAAATTTCTATATTTCCAACACTTTGAAAAATATTCATATACTTATCTCAGCGCAATAAGTATATTTATAAAACGAGAAAGATTTCATTTTTATACAATTCTCGAATCATTTATATGTTCCTCGTATAATTCTATAAACACATTCTAAATATTTTTTAAATATCTAACCACTTATAAAACTCCTTTACCTCATAAATAATCCCATTTTAACATTTCATAAAACTTCCCCCATAAACCCAAGTTTGTTAATAAAACTCTGTTTATAAATCTTGAAACATTTATAAATAAATAATGATCATTTACTTCGAAAACACTATTATATAATAATATTTAAGAATAATAGACATTTTAAATAAATGAATAACAATTATTAACCTTTAAACATCTTAAAATAATAATTAACAATTTCAAAGCAATGTTAAGTAAGCAATAATAACTAATCTTTATCCCTATTACAAATAGTAATAAATTATTTCCAAATCGTTAATAATAATAATAATCCTTATTGTTAATTTCAAGCCATATTTATTTTTAAAATAATTAACTTTTCAAACTATTAAAATTATTGGTAAATAACTTTTAAACAGTATTTAATATAAATAAATAACCTTCAAACGATATTAAATATAAACAAATAAATTTTAAAAACAATATTAAATATAAATAAATTATTTTAAAAACAATAATAAATACAAATAATCTTAAACAATATTAAATAAATACTTAGAAAGGACAAATGAAAAGGTTGGAGTAAAATATGAATTAAATCCTTTTAAACAAAATATTTCCAAAACCCAAATTCAGATCTTAAAATTGTCTCCTGTCTCAAAATTTAATTCCTACTCTAATGGCAATTTAAAGTATTTTTAAAGTACTAAATTGAGGCCAATAGCTAACAAACACTTAACCAATAGCTAACAAACACTTAACCAATATCGATATTGATTTTCTATTGCCATTGGGCTACAGTTTTGAACATAAACATTGCCATAACCAATAGTGTCCATACATCCGATTTCATATCCAGTAATTCATATAACAGGAATTTTATTTAAAATTAATCAACAATAGCGAGAAATCTCATTGAATCCCTCCAATCTGTCCCCCTGCAATATAACTTATATATAGTAGCGCACACACATATATAATTCAATAGTAGTAAGGAATTCTGTTGGATCCCTCCAACCTATTCCACTGCATCACAAACTTATATAACTATATAATATCGGCCATCTACTCTAGAAGCGGGAATAAATCCAAACCAACTGATAAAATAGTAAATCACCCAAATGTTCAATCATTAATTTTTATCAACTATATATTATTACTAGTTAACTAAAATGGTGAATTTAACTCACTGAAATCTCTGTTGCCGCCGAGGCGTTCCAATTTGGATTAAAAACGAGCAGACGTTCAATTTTAACCCAATTTTCTTCTAGCTCCATTCTCTACCAAGCTAATTCCATATCGTAGTATTTGATGATACGATTGTAACGCAACTCATTGCGTTCAATTTTGGACCTAAAACGAATTAGATATTTAACAACTAATATTTTATCAATATTTTATACTTCGTCAAAATGTTAATAACTTTATACTAGTGTGTTCTATTCATTAATCTAATGTCGAAAACCGCAAGTAAAATGGACTTCGTATGAATGAGTTATTCATTTTTAAAGTTTAAAAACTATTTAAACTTCACCAAATTAACTAGTTAAATTATTAAAGTACTTCTACCCATTCTAAAACCCAACAGCCCACTAACATGAGTATTTACCCAAAGCTATTTATGTTACTAATTAAACTAATCTAAACTATTTAATTAAATAACACTATTTAAATTTATTAACTGACTAAATAATAAAATAATTCAAATTTTTATTTCTTACCCACTTCCCAAGTGCAAAGCCCAGTATCCACATCTTCATTTCTTCTCTAGCTTGAACATACTTTCCTCCCCTTCTTTCTCTTCTTCTTACTACACATAATATACACGGCCCTTCATTCCGCTACTTCATGAAACAAATGCATGCAACCCTCCATATCTATAGTATAATATTATTATTGAGTTAGGTTTCAAGGGCACATAGGCCTCCTTCATATTTTGGGAAATGAACAGTCACGTTTTTAATTTCTTTCTATTTCAAACTTTGACATGTATAACTTTTTCTACATTAATTGGATTTAAGAATCGATCTCACTATTAAATCTCAAATTTAATATGCTCTTCAATGATATCCATTGTTGATAGCTAAAAATAAATTCAATCATAATTTTTCGGATTATTCATATTATTAAAGTTATTAAATCTGTTTGACTTTATTTCTTTTAACTAATCTATGTCGTTGATAGTTTTGAAAATTTCCAGCCACTGATTCTACTTTCACAAATTGCAGTCAAGTTTGGTGAAATCCAACATTAGCAAAATACAGCAACAATGTTAGATGGAATTAGAAATGGAACCAGAAAGCTCAAAAGCATTAAATACAATTTTATGCTTCTTGTTATATTGAATTTGCTTTGACTGTAAAAGAAATACAATGATATTCTTCACATTAAAATAAATGTTGTTGAATAATGGTTGTTAGTTCCAACACTTCAGACATAAAATATGCAAGCTTTAGATTTAGCATATTTTTCACAAGAATCATTCAAAACAGAAATAAATCTCTTTATCCTCTAATCTTATCATCTATAATCATAATATTATTATTGAGTTAGATTTCAAGAGCGCACAGACCTCCTTCATATTTTGAGAAATGAACAGTCACGTTTTTAATTTCTTTCTATTTCAAACTGTGAAATGTAATTACTTTTTCTACATTAATTGGATTTAAGAATCGATTTCACTATTAAATCTCAAATTTAATATGCTCTCCAATGATATCCATTGTTAATAGCTAAAAATAATTTTTTTAAAATCATAGTTTTTCGGATTATTCATATTATTAAAGTTATTAAATCTGTTTGACTTTATTTTTTTTTAACTAATCTATGTCGTTGATAGTTTTGAAAATTTCCAGCCACTGATTCTACTTTCACAAATTGCAGTCAAGTCTGGTAAAATCCAACATTACCAAAATACAGCAATAATGTTAGATGGAATTAGAAATGGAACCAGAAAGCTCAAAAGCATTAAATACAATTATATGCTTCTTATTATATTGAATTTGCTTTGACTGTAAAAGAAATACAATGATATTCTTCACATTAAAATAAATATTATTGAATAATGGTTGTTAGTTCCAACACTTCAGACATAAAATATGTACGCTTTAGATTTAGGATATTTTTCACAAGAATCGTTCAAAACGGAAATAAATCTCTTTATCCTCTAATCCTATCATTCTACAATAATATGATGCTGCATAATGTGTTCCTAGACATAGTCAGTTATAGGATCATCATCAACACTTGCGTTCTCATGAATCATGTCAACATTGCTTTTGGCATTTTTGGATCAATGGTCAAATGTAAACCAAATATTGTTACCTGCACTGCTCTTATAGATAGTTGTTACCGAAGCAGCAAATGGGATCAACGACATCAAGTACTAAAGGAAATGATAGATAAAGGTATCTCACCAAATGAAGTTACATATAATACAGCTGATGCATGGAGCAATAGTTGGTGCACACAATAAATTTGTATGTGTATAATCTATATGTGTATTGTGTGGAAATTTTATCTTTGAAATCATTTTTGCTCGTTATTTTGCAATTGTTTATCAAGCACCAGTACTATCTGCGTTACTGTTTGCAAAGATTTATACATAAGTTTTAGACAAAATGCAAACTTGTTTAAACACTACAAGAACGGCAACAGTTAGCGACGGCTATAAGCCGTAGCCGGCCGTCGCTAGTCGACGCTAAAAGCCGTCGCTATATTTGTCGTCGCCCAATAGTGTAGCGACGGCTTTAGCAACGGCTCTGTCACCAAAATAGCGACTGCAGATGTGCCACGTGGAAATTTTTCCAACGTCTAAATGTCGTCGCTAGTCGTAGCTCGCCGTCGCTAATCTGTGCAATTTGGCCGTCGCAAGCAGTCGCTAATCTGTGCAATTTGGCCGTCGCTAGCCGTCGCAAACCTGGGTAAATTTTCAGTGCACATGCACAGCCCATACACACCTCAACCAATCTGAACCAAACAACCACTATACACAATAATCATCAAGTATAACCATCAGATATCCATCATATATCCATCATATAACATAACTATATATTCAAACAATATAAAATCCAACCAAATCTAATTTTCAAATCTACTACTCGGAATATGTAAATAGTAAACCGAAATTTCTACATAATATCCCGATATATATATATACATAATATCCAACCAAATCCAGCAACTAGAAGTCATCAAAATATATGTACATAATATCCTGAAATATATATACACCATACCAACCAAAATGTGTATATACCAAACTATCAGCAAACAAACATACCTACTCCTCGCCATCGCTGCCGTCCTCTCCAGGCATCCTCCCATGCTGTTGCAAATAGGCCGCAATCCGCTCATCCAGCTGTTGCTCAAAAAAACTCTTCCTCCAATCATTTATTTCTTCAACTGTCGCCCTCAACTGAGCAATCTCCGCCTCTTGCTGCGACCTCCTGTATGCACTCTGCATTCTCGTGGCCTATAAAATAATTCATAATTATTTATATATTAGTATATATATATAATATTATTAAAATTGTTAAACTATTCATATGCATGATTAAATTTATATATTAGTACATGTCAAAATTTACCTCCACATTTCCATAGTTATACCGTCGACTGGTCCGAGAAGGCGGGTCAATAATAGCATCCCAAATATGGTTCTCCTCCTCCAACGTAAGCTCTTCCCGACCAGTGGACTGTGCTACACGAGCCCGCTCTGCTTCGTACCTCTCCTGCGATTACAAACAATTGTTTTACACGATAAAAACCGAATTTCAAAATGTTGAAAATAAAATAAGAGAAATATTGTTATTAACGGTAAATTAATTTACCATTACGGATTGTGATTTGTCATCCGTCCACTCGTACGAAACATTGCCCTCTTCGTCAGTCCTCTCCACGGCATGTGTGGCCTTAAACAGCTCGGCCATAGTGGGCTCGCGGTTGTATCTTGCGGCCTGAAAATATATAAATATTATTGCTAATCTGATTATAAAATATTGTAATAAAATATAAACACAGTTTATAAATTTAATTACCAGCCCTCTCTTGTGCTCCTGAAAGGATTTGGAGCCACCACGGTGCAATGCAGGATTTTTATTCCTGTTTGCCCGGTTCCGCGCAGATAGCTCCTACAAATTAAGATAAATTATCACGTATACATCTTGCGAGATTTATATTAGATTTAAATAACAAAGCAAACATATATTACTTACTCTTGCTGTCGGACTGCCCCAAAGCTGAAGAAAATCATTCCATACACCCTCGCCCATCCAGTTCGGCTTTTTCCCTGAATTTTTGGCCTTGGACAGTGTATCCCTGTAATTTTTTCTCATTCGTTTGTTCCAATGATTTAAAAAAATGTCCAAGTCATCAGGGTCGACGCGGACTGCAGCCTGTAAATTTTAAGTTATAAAGATTATATTAATTTACAACTGAAATTCAAACTACTACTTACAAGTAAATCCGCTTGTATGGCGTTCTTGACATGAGGGGGGATGTCGTCCCAGCGAGGCCAACAACCATGCATCCGGCTCTGAAAAGCCTTCCTCGAAACCTGTAAAATATAATCTGATGGCTCCACCTCAAAGCCACTGCAAAAGTTATGATATACATGTTTAGTGGATTTTAAAACTTAAACTTTAAATAAAATTGATACTTACCCAGCACTTCTAGGAACAACTTCTGCAATCGGACGTAAGTCCGGTGCAGTGCCACTACCACCTGCACCGGGAGATGGGGATGGCGTGCCACCACCACCTCCACTCCGTCTCCTGCCAGACATATCTGCTATAGAAAAACAATATCATCACAGAACAATTATAGAAATTCACTACTACATATCATGTTTCAATCACTTTCACAGAAACAATTATAAAAATTTACTAGTACAAAACATGGATAAAAATTATATAAATAATCATCACAGAACCGTAATAGAAATTCACTACTACATAGCATGCTTCAATCACTTTCACAGAACAATTATAAAAAATTACTAGTACAAAACATGGATAAAAATTAACTAAATGATCATCATAGAACAATTACAGAAATTTACTATTACATCGAATGTTTCAATCACTATCACATAACAATTAACTCAATAACGATCAGTCTTCATCGTTTTCTGATTCAGATTCAGTCTCGTATTCTATCTCATTTTCTTCGGTACTTTCAAATGCATCAAATAGGAGGTTCGATTCATCATTCAAAGGCCCTACATCAATATCATCAGTTATTATTATTTCTGTATTTGATTCAAGATCGGCTTGATATGCTGCTTCATCTGGAATATTATTTCCATCAATCGTAAACCTTGGTTTCGTTTTGAAAACAGCGGACCAATCCGCTTTATCTTTTTTCAAAGATGGATACGAAGCAAAATATACTTGTAATGCTTGCTTGGCTAACACAAAAGGATCGTACTTATAGTAGTGTGATGTATGCCTTATTTCAATAAGTTTGTACTCTTTATGCACGTTGATTCCGGAACCAGGAACGTTACTGAACCAATTGCACTTAAATAAAAAAACCTTTTCTAAAGGTTCAACATAATATGTCAATTCTAGAATCTGTGTTAAGACGCCGTAAAAATCTTTTAAATGCTCATCTAGATCATCACTGCCTTTGACAAATACCCCGCTGTTATATGTTAATTTTTCAGCACCGTAATCTTTTTTGTTGAACTTAAACCCGTTGACGAAAAATATTGGATAAATCTTCACATTTCTTTTCGGTCCAATCGCAAGATGTCTTAAGCCTTCATCAACGACACACTTTCTTGGCTCATAAACATAGTTCAAAAACCATTTGGCAAATTCTTTACTAAGATCGCCAGATGGATACTGTGATTCGTAGATACTGCATATATGTAATATGTGTTATTATTATTATGTACGTACAAGTAAATTACAAGTGAATTAACTATTACCTGACAAATGGTGCGACTTCGACACAATTTAAAAGAACATACGTGTGCGCTACATGGTGGTCTCTATCGTCCAACCATATTTCCACACATTTTCCACCAGCTCTACCATGTTGTCTAAAAACAGATAACATTGTTTGAGAAGAATTTTGTTCAACGAATTCCTCATTTCGAGGAACAGTTACAAACGATAAGTTCACATCGTCCTTAAAGTAGTGAGAGAAAAAAAATGAGGCTTCTTCTTCAAGATACGATTTGCATATCGAACCCTCAACTCGGGCTTTTTGTCGAATCTTCTTCTTCAGATGATTTAAGTACCTATTAAGATATGTATTACATATTTAGATATATAAATTTAAATTTGAAATTGACATGAACATTGCATATGTTAATTTACCTCTCAAATGGATACATCCATCCATATTGCACAGGACCTCGAAGAAGTGCTTCGGATGGAAGATGAATAGGTAAATGCTCCATTACGTTAAAGAAACCAGGCGGAAGTATTTTCTCCAGTTTGCATAGCAATATGGGTATTTCTACTTCAAGTTTACGTATACGGTCCACCTTTAATGTTGTCGAACATAGCTGTTTATAAAACAAACATAACTCTGTTATGACGTTCCATACTTTTACGGGCAACATTTCTTTGAAAGCCACGGGGAGTAAATATTCCATCATGATATGACAATCGTGACTTTTCATCCCACTCAATTTACTATTTTTGAAGTCAACACATCTACGAAGATTGGAAGAAATCCCATCGGGAAATCTTAATTCTTCCACCCACTTTAGCACGACTTTTACTTGCTTATTGTCTAGCTCATAGCATGCTTTCGGTTTTTTATTGTCATTAGGCTTCATATGAAGTTCCGGGCGCTTACAATAGTTTGCTATATCAAGCCTCGAATTCAAATCGTCCTTGGTTTTGCCCTTTAGATTCAAAATTGTATTAAACAGATTATCAAACACGTTCTTTTCGTTGTGCATCACGTCAATATTATGTCGGAGTAAGAGATCTTTCCAATATGGTAACTCTCAAAATATGCTTTGTTTGCACCAATTATGAATGTCTGACTTTCCTGGGATTTCAGTCTGGACTCCAGTTTCATGTATCTTTAGATAGTCTCTTACAATTTCGTATATTTCCTCGCCTGACCAAACCTTAGGTGGTTTCAGATTCTCTTCTCTGTTAGCTATGAAATTTTTCTTATCCCTTCTAAAACTATGATCGGGATGAAGAAAACACCGATGACAATCAAACCACGAAACTTTCTTTCCATATCGTAACGAAAATGCTCGTATTTCTTCCATACAATAAGGGCATGCTAGACGGCCAGCCGTACTCCAACCAGAAAGCATCCCGTATGCAGGAAAATCATTAATCGTCCATAACAAAGAAGCGAATAACCGAATTTTTTTTTCGTTGATACATCGTAAGTTTCAACTCCTTCATTCCACAGTTTCTTCAACTCTTCGATCAATGGTTGTAAATAAACATCAATTCCTTGAGTTGGATCATGAGGGCCGGGAACGACAGTGGTGAGAAACATATATGGTGTTTTCATACACATCCATGGAGGTAAATTATACGGAGTAACGATAATTGGTCAGGATGAATATTTACTACCAAACTGTGAAAATGGTGAAAATTCATCCGTATATAAACCAAGTCTGACATTACGACTTTCCGCAGCAAATGCGGGATAAGTCTTATCGAAATGTTTTCATGCTTCACCGTCGGATGGATGTATCAAAGTTCCTTCTTCCGCTGTTCTCACACTATGCCATCGCATATGACAGGCCGTAGCAGAAGACGCATATAATCTTTGAAGTTTGGGAGTGATGGGTAAATAATGCATTCTCTTGTACGGGACTTCTTTCCCTTTCTTCTTTCTTGGTTTGTATCTTTCTTCGTTACATATTTTGCATTTTCTGAGGTCGACGTCGTCTTTCCAATACAACATGCAACCTTTCACACATGCATCTATCTTCTCGTACGGTAGACCGAAAGCAGACATCAATTTTTTTTACTTATAATGACTATCGCACATTAGATTGTTGGGTGGCATGTGTCGTTTTGCAGCTTGTACAACTGCTGTAAATGCAGCTTCCGTAAGGTTGAATTTTGATTTCATAGTTATGTATTCGGCGGTTACTGAAAGTTCGGTTCCGCTTTTACATCCATCCCACAACGGCCTCTTAGCAGAATCCAACAAATCGTATATTTTTTTAGCTCCCGCAGTCGGTTCTTCTTCGACATTTTCGTCTTCATCGACAGCTTCCGTTGTAGGAAACATTGATCGTGCTGCATCATCCACCATATTTTCTATCGGATTCGTCATCATATTACCGTCCTCTAAAACTTCAGTATTAGGTGTAGGTTCAACAAGTTCTCCATGACGATCGTAGAAATAATAATCAGGCACGAAACCATATTGATACAAATGTACTTCAACTATATCCGGTTTCCCATGCTTCAAATATTGACACTTACTACACGGGCAACGAATTTCTGTATAGTTTCGGTTATTAGATTTAGCAAATCTAATAAATTCCTGTACACCGCTGTAGAAATGTTGCTTTATTGATCCTTTCTTTCCAGTTCTGACTTCATACATCCACGTACGGTCGAGAAAATAATTGAACATTTTTCCTGATTTGAAAATGTATGTTAGACAATTTAAATGATTAATTTACAACCATTCTCCATTGTAAAAAGTTCATCGTTCCAGGAAAATCAAAATATAAACTTCACTTTATTTTTTTATTTTTGGGTATTTTGATTTTCACTTCGGTGGTCAGTCATCCTACTTCCCATTGCAAACACAATAATGTAATTACATTTTATAAATCATTTCAGATTAAACGGTTCAACAAAATTTCGGCAGCACTTCCCATATGTTCCATGTATCGTACACAAATACGTGTACACAGGGAACGTAAAGGAAGTGCTGTCGAAATTTTGTAACCGTTTAAAATGAATTGATTTATAATATGTAATTACTTTATTGTGTTTGTAACTTGTCCAATACAGGGACAAATCCGACAAATATTGTATCAGATGAATATAAATGTCCGTTCCGTTACAATACGAACATCCATATAACGATCATATACAACACTTGCCAGACGGGGCCAAAGACAATCTAAGGGATAAAGAAATTTCTTTAAATTTTATCAAATATTATTGTTCTTTTCAAATTTTGACAATGTTTCAACTATTTATATATTTTATTTCAAAATTTTGTGTATTTAAATTTGTAAGTTTTAAATTTGTTTCAACTATTGTTCTTTTAAATTTGTGTATTTAAATTTTAATTTTTTGTACAAACTTTATTTTTTACAATATATACAACCTTTTGCATTTTGTCTGCGCTAGCCGTCGCGATTCATCGCTAAAATTATCAAAATGGCAATCGCTAACCGTCGCTAGCCGTCACTCAATCAACATGGTAAATAAAACAATTATCAACGAATATACTTAGAAAACAACAAATTCTAATTATCAAATAGATAATTAGAAAACGATAAAAAACTAATTATTTAATAAAAATTTGTCAATTTAAATTTACTTCACAACTTAAATTTGTAATTTATCAATTTCATAAACTATGAAATACTTTCATGTAAATTTATCAATAACCAAGTTAATCATTAATATACACTATTTATTCAGCTAAAACAACTAACCATGTTAATCGCCAACACTATTTATCTACATCAACCATTTAATCAACTTCATTATGATGAAATAATTAATATGTACTCAATTCAAGTTCATGATAATAAACTAATTAATCTACCAAATCAACATACAACACAATTAAAATCTAATTTAACAACACTACTAATACTCAAATTAACAACAAATTTAAATTTTATAACAAATCATAATTGAATTAGGGTTTAAATTAAACCTAAAAACATCAAATTTACATTCAAACAAGAGAGTAGAAGCATACCGACACAAATTTGGGTGATTTGGAGGCTTTGAAGGGTTGGGCGCCGGCTGGGGTGACGGGGGGCGACGGAGTTGGGGGAGGAGGAAAAGATTTGGGGAAGGAGGAGAATGAAATCTAAGCTCTCGGATAGGACCTGTATACTGCGATTTGCGACGGCTAGCGACGGCCGCTTTTTTTAGCCGTCGCAAGCCGTCGCCCCTTTTCGTCGCAAATCGAAGCCTTTCTTGTAGTGAAAAAATTGATAAAAAAGATCGTTATTTCTTAATCAATGAGCCGTATGAATCATTTAAACATGTTATGATGATAAATATGATTTAGGCTATCTTCTTCTACCTGTTGAATATGTTATGAGACGTAGATAAACCGCTTACAGCTATTTCGGATTGGTTTTCGGTTTACTAATTAATTTGAATTTTATGGTATGCTGTCAGTATAGGAATTAGTCGTTTGTTTTTATATTCAGTTTCTCCTTCAAGTTTTTTTATTACTTCCCTTTGCAGCAAACAATTAATTATCCTATCAACAAAGATTTTCCTTTGAATACTCATGCTCATCAACGTTCAAAACTGATAATAATATGTCATGGGAATTGGATGAAAAAAATTATATTAAAATTATGTGTATATATGCTAGAACATTATATGTTATACTAACTTTGTCTTTTAAACTTTTTAAGTTACTTTTAAGCTATGATTGAACCCTAGCTGGATGAACCTTCAATGATAAAACTACTGATCCTTACGAAAAATCTGCCAACTATGTAACACTTGCCAGGAATTGTAACGTTTATATTTGTTTTTGCTATTTCTGTAGCCAAGGATTGTTTATTGCATGACTGTTGCATTCTTCTGTCCCTAATAATCGAAACCTAGGTTAGGTTAGTTGGTATTTTTATTTATTTTTGGTTTGTTTATACGTAAGGAAGATAAATTATAATGAAGTTTCTTTCTTTTATCAACCTTGATTATGTCCATATTTTATAAGGTTCACTCTTTCTGAACTTCGGCTCCATCAGCAATTTTTGATCCTTTATTTTTAAATTCCATGTTTGAATAAGAGTGCATGTCTTAATCTAGATAATTTATGAAATTTTCGTTCCTTGATTGTCAATCATTCATGAACTTAAATATAATTGAACTTCTAAATGGTTTTATTACACTTTTATTATATTATTTATTACTAGTACATAATATATAACTTTTTTTCAAATGTTTTTAAACTATAGACATTTCAACCCTAAATCTTTGCCTCAATCAGTTTAGAATCATGCTTTGGTTATTAATAGTGAGCCTTATGTTTCCATTGAGTTTTATGTTTTGAGATAAACATAAATCCATTCCATATTGGTCACCTTTTAATATATTTTTTACTATTTGTACATAATATATAACCTTTTTGTAAATATTTTTAAACTGTGGACATTTCAACCCTAAATCTTTGCCTCCCCTCTACACGCCTATGTAATTACCTTATGATTATAAACTTTATGTAACATACATACACAAATGTAAAATTCTGAAAGTAGTTGGGAATCATGCTTTGGTTATCAATGGTGAGCCTTAGGTATCCATTGAGTTTTATGTTGTGAGATAAATGTAAATCTATTCCATATAGGACAAGATAACATAAATGTAGATTTGGATTTATCTCTTATAACCTTAGTGTTCCATAGGAGAAAATAACGTTCTCTGACTAGTCCCCATGGTATCAAAATCATTAGTATGTCATTTTTTTTCCTTTTGTGCATATATACAGGACACTCTTCATTAAATTAATTATATATTCTTTGCATATGTATAATGTAATCGATCTTATATATCAAAATAGGTGGAAGCTGAGTTGCTGATTGGCAAGTGAGCACTGCAGTAGTCAACGGATAGGTAATAAATTTTATTCAGCTGCTCTTTTAGTGCAGCAATGAAGAACAATGTAAACTAGAGGGTCCCATATTATAAACTTTACCGCATTAGTAAAAATGTTCTTGCGTGGCCCACTATTATAATTTTATTGGAATATATTTGATTCCAATGATTGTACTGTTTAAATGTCTGTTTCTTTAACCTACATATTCTTGAAATTAGCCTTTGCATTATGCATTAATGATTTAGGCTAAACTGTAAAAATTTAAAGTTCCTAATGAAATAGTGGATATAAGGAAAGTGCTAGAAATATACTACTTCTTTAGCCATGATTTTAGCTTTGTAGACAAATTTGTTTACTGGAGTAGGATATAGTAAATACATCATTGTTGTGTTTAAAATGTCTAGGCTTTTCTGAACCTACATTTTGAACCTATCCTTTTGCATTGTGCATTAACGATTTAGACCAAACTGTCAAATTTTAAAGTTTCTAACGAAATAATGCATGTAAAGAAAGTGCTAGAAAGTTTATTATTTGTTTACCCATGACTTTAGCTTTGCATGTATATTTTTTTACAATAGGAGATAATAAATATACCATTGTAGTATTTAAAATGTCAACATAGCCTTAGCACTGTGCATTAATGATTTAGGCTAAATGTCAAATTTTAATGTTCCCAATGGAATAGTGGATATAAGGAAGTGCTAAAAATATGCTATTTCTTTAGCAATGGTTTTAGCTTAGCATACAAATTTGTTTACTGAAGTAGGAGATAATAAATGCATCACTGTTATGTTTAAAATGTCAATGGTTTTCTAAACCTAAATATTGAATCAAGCCTTTTGTATTCTGCATTAATGATTTAGACCAAAGTTCGAATTTTAATGTTTCTAACGAAATAGTGCATGTAAGGAAAGTGCTAGAAATCTATTATTTGTTTACCCATTACTTTAGCTTTGCATGTATATTTTTTTAATAGGAGATAATAAATATATCATTGTAGCATTTAAAAAGTCAGCTCATTTTTTTAACCTATAGTTTCTAAAATCTAGCCTTTTGCATTAATGATTTACACTAAATTGTCAAAATTTGAAGTTTCTAATGAAATAGTGCATGTACGGGAAGTGCTAGAAATCTATTATTGTTTAGCCATGTATGTTTATTTCATCAAAGTGTTTGAAACGTTAATGCATTACACGTTCTTGAAGCTAGCTCTTTACATTTTACGTTAATGATTTAAACTAAACTGTTAAAATTTTAAGTTTCTAATGGAATAGTTCACACAAGGAAAGTGCTAGAAAACATTGTATATTGAAAAGCAATAGAATGATAGAACAAAGTTACACAACATGGAACCATTTACATGGACTATAGCAATGTTATTCAAAAGGGATGAGATGTACCCCTTTGGGAAAATTGTGCATCCATCCTGATTGGAAAACATCCCAGTCTAATAAATCTAAAAAAATTGCCTTTAACTAACTACTTTACATGGGTTCAAATTAATTAGCCACTGCAGGTATATAGATGCCTTGCTATCAGTGAAGCAATATACCATCATATTTTACTTCATTGAAATCCTTGTAGTCATAGCTTCTTAGGCATATTCAGTTTATACCTTACCCTTAACTCATATTTACTGGTTTGAATGCATAGTCTTGATACACCAATCGAAGCACTATGCTTTGAGTCTTGGTTCTCTTGCTTTCTAGTGAAAACATTATGTCAAAAATCATACTTTTTATTATATAAATCACTTGATTTTATAATATTGCTCAACGATTGCTGAAACGATTGGTGGAATCGTCTATATATCTATGCACAATTATTGGCCTTCGAAATTTGGTGAAAAATGCTATGCACGATTCAAGGTAGCTTATAAATAATATTAAAGTAACCGCTCTTACCTTTTTGTATATTCTCCAATTTATAATGAATTTCCATTATGTGCATTCTCAAATTAATATAATTGACCAAATTTCTTTAGATTATAATGAATTTCCAGTACTTGCATTCTCAAATCTGTACTATATTATTAATACAAAATAGGAAATAGTTGTGGATTATCTTTTCAATAGTCTACATATAGGATCAACTACACTATTTGATAGCTTTATTTATCTATTTTATGATGATATATCAGATTGGTACATATTAATTTGATCAATCTATGGTATCTTAGCGTTATGAAAAAAAAAATTCTTCACTACCTCCTGCATTAGTCATCTAGGAAATCATCTCCTTTATTCTTCTGTTTCTTAAAGACTTTGAATTTTTAGGATGAAGATATAAATTACTGATGAAGATGCATATGTACTCAATATTTCCATCTTTTTATGCTTATACTTGGATATACTTTAGCTATTCCTACGGATTCTTATCTACACACAACAATTGTAACGCCCTGCCTTTCCGTGCGGTTTGAATCGACGATAAACCACACACGTCAGACTTAAACCATACAAAAGGGTGGATTGTTATGGGGTAAATAAGAAAAAGCAGGAAAGAAATAAAAACAAAACAAAATCTCACAGCGGAAGGATAAAATATAATAACAGCTCATGAAGCTGCTTTACAAAATATTTGATTATACTTACACAAAACTTATCAGAGTTACACATACCAGCGAACAATAAATAATAATGCAGCGGAACAATGTGATGTAGAGGAATATAATAAATAATAGTAATATAAATCTTCGTCTTCGTCCTCCAGAATAAAATCTTCACATCCTGAAATGCTCGGACTGACCCGAGCGAATTGAAAAGACAAAACACTCGAGTACCAGAACTAAAATATCTTATGTGAGTTAAACACTACTAGAAAAGGCTTCAATTCCGACAGCATAGACCGACGGCTACCGACGGCCTTTTTCCGACGGCTTCCGACGGGCCGTCGGCGGCCGTCGGAAGCCGTCGGAAAACTGCGATTATACCTTCAGCCGAGAGCTCTTCTTCTTCTCCAAACCATACGAAAATTATTTCCAAAATCCCCCATTTTCCCTCTTCAAGCTTCCAATCCTTGATTTCGAGCTTCCGGATCCTCCACGGCTGCCTAATCAAACTCCATTACTCTTCATCTCAGGCATAATCTCTTATTTTTGTAAAAAATTCAGTTTTTACCTTATTTCTAGATTTGCATAAATTGATAAATTAGAGCGAATTAGCGATTGCAATTGTTTCCAATAGCGTAATAGTGGTTTATAGCATCACATGGTATACCGTTTTCATCTTTTATCGTGAAATTGTGAAAAACACCTATAATTTGGGGTTGTTCATGTATATGTAAATTGTTGTGTATGCCTTGATTCGGCGATTGTATACGTTATTTGGAATAAGATAAAATGATTGAATGAACTAGGAGTATTATATTGTGCACATATTTACTTATGAAACAAAAAAAATGCATTACTCTAAATTACAATTGTGTGTATTGAAAAATGATAAAAATGTTAAAACAGCCTTAAGTTGATGCGTAATACGTCGAATAACTGTGTTAAATTAATATATATTTTTGTAAATGTGAACAGTGAGTAAAACTGTATTTTTTCATAAAATGAATGCATGTAACTGACAAATGTCCCTTAGAGAGTTTTTGGCTCCGTCTGACGAGTGTTGTACATGATCGTTGTATAAATAGTCGTTTTTTCCAAAAAACGACTATTTATATTCATCTGGTACAATGTTTGTTAGATTTGTCCATGTATTGGACAAGTTATGAACACAGTAAGAATTTACATTTTGTATACTACTTCGTCTCAAACGGTTCATAAAATTTCGGCCTAACTTTTCTTTTTTGTTTCCTGCGTACACGCATTTGTGTACAATGCAGGGAACAAAAGGGGAATGCTGCCGAAATTTTGTTGAATCGTTTGAGACGAAGTAATATACGAAATGTAAATGCTTACTGTGTTTGTAATGGGAAGTAGGATGCTTGACCAATGAAAAAAAAAATTATATATATATTTAAATCGTTACGTTAAAAAATGAAATGTGCCCTATTTGAAAATATTTTAAATTTGTGAAGTTGTTCTTTAAATTCAAAATATTATACGAACATGAAAATAATCTTTTTCGAATATGTATTCTTCAAAATAAATATTGAATTTTGAACTTCTCATTTTGTCAAATAGGAAAAATGATTGATTATTTTGTTGATCGAAGGAGATGGATGTACCAAAGAAAAGGACTGAGGGGCTCAATAAAAGAAGATTTTTATAATGGTATAAAAGTGTTTGTTGAATTCGCCTTAAGTAATATCGGAAACGATCCAGAAATTCGTTGTCCGTGTAGTAGGTGTAGACATTTGAAGTTTTTGTTACCAGATATTGTGAAAGTTCATTTGTGCCAACACGGTTTCACACCCGAATATTATGTTTGGGATCGGCATGGAGAAGTTGTAGCAAATACTTCTGTAGAGTCTGAAAGTGTCGTTAACGAAATAGCTTCAACGACCCGTATAGAAAATATGGTCGAAGATGCAGCACGATCAATGTTTCCTATGGTTGAAGTTGACGACGATGATGGAAATGTTGAAGAACCAAATATTGAAGCTAAGAAAATTTATGATTTACTAGATGCAGCTAAGAAACCTATTTGGGATGGTTGTAAAAGCGGCACGCAGCTGTCAGTAATCGCAGAATACATTGCGATGAAGTCAAAATACAACATCACTGAAGCTGGGTTTACGGCTGTTGTACAAGCTGCAAAAAGACATATGCCGCCCGATAATCTAATGTGTGAAAATCACTACGAAGTTAAAAAACTTATGTCGGCTTTTGGTTTACCGTATCAGAAAATAGATACATGTTTAAAAGGATGCATGTTGTTTTGGAAAGAATACGCAAACCTTAGAAATTGTAAAGTTTGTAATCAGGAGAGATACAAACCAAGAAAAAAGAAGGGTAAGGAAGTTCCGTACAAGCGTATGCACTACTTACCCATAACTCCAAGACTTCAAAGATTATATGCATCTTCTGTAACTGCGTCTAATATGAGGTGGCATAGCGTGAGAACGGAGGAAGAGGGTACGTTGACACATCCGGCCGATGGAGAAGCATGGAAGCATTTCGATAAAACGTATCCAAATTTTGCAGCGGAGAGTCGAAATGTTAGATTAGGATTATGCACGGACGGTTTTTCTCCATTTTCTCATTTTGGTTCTAAATATTCATCCTGGCCCATTATCGTCACACCGTATAATTTACCTCCATGGATGTGCATGAAAACGCAATATATGTTTCTTACTGTTGTCGTTCCTGGCCCCGACGATCCGACACAAGGAATTGATGTATATTTACAACCGTTGATTGAGGAGTTAAAAATACTGTGGAACGAAGGAGTAGAAACATACGATGTGTCAAAGAAGAAAAATTTTCGTATGTTTGCTTCTTTGTTGTGGACTATAAGTGATTTTTCTGCCTATGCAATGCTTTCGGGATGGAGTACTGCCGGTCGTCTAGCATGTCCATATTGCATGGATGAAACACGAGCGTTTTCTTTACCACATGGTAAGAAAATTTCATGGTTTGACTGTCATCGATATTTTCTCCATGTAAATCATCCCTTCAGAGGAGACAAGAAAAACTTTTTAGCTAATACAGTAGAAACCAGACAACCACCGACGATATGGTCAAGCGAAGACATATATGAACTTATTAAGGACTATCCGAAGATATATGAAACGGGGGAGCAAACAGAAAATGAAGGCAAATCAGTTGTTCATAACTGGTGCAAACAAACTATTTTTTGGGAGTTGCCTTATTGGAAACATCTTCTGCTTCGCCATAACATAGATGTGATGCACAATGTGAAAAATGTATTTGATAATGTGTTTAACACAATTTTGAATGTGAAAGGGAAGACGAAGGATGATTTGAAATCAAGACGTGATATAGAAGAATTATGCAAACGTCCCGAGCTTCATATGAAACTAAATGACAGTAAAAAACCAAAAGCTTGTTACGAATTAGATAATAATCAAGTTAAAGCTGTGTTAAAATGGGTGGAAGGGTTAAGATTTCCTGATGGGATATCATCAAATCTTCGTAGATGTGTTGACTTTAAAACTGGTAGATTGAGCGGAATGAAAAGTCACGACTGTCACATAATGATGGAAAATTTATTTCCCGTTATGTTCAAAGAACTACTGCCGTTAAAAGTTTGGAAGGTAGTAACGGAGCTTAGTATGTTTTACAAAGAGCTTTGTTCGACTACTTTAAAAGTGCAACGTTTACGTAAACTTGAAGTGGACATTCCTATATTGCTTTGCAAATTAGAGAAAATATTTCCGCCAGGTTTTTTTAATGTGATGGAACATTTACCTGTTCATCTTCCATCTGAAGCACGACTTCGAGGTCCTGTCCAATACGGATGGATGTATCCATTTGAGAGGTATGTAATATGTTATAACGTAATTTAATTGCATTTGAAAGATGAAGTTAATATAAATTAATTTTGCATAGATATTTGAATCATCTGAAGAAAAAAGTGAGACAAAAAGCACGAGTTGAAAGTTCGATATGTAAATCTTACATCGAAGAAGAAGCTTCGTTTTTTTCTCTCACTATTTCAGTGACCATGTGAATATTTCATTTCAAAGTGTTCCTCGTAATGATGAAGGCGACGAACAAGAGTCCTCTCAAGCAATGTTATCTATTTTTAGACAACATGGTCGGCCTTCTGGAAAATATATGGAAATATGGCTAGACGATAGAGATCTTCGTGTAGCACACACTTATATTCTTCTAAATTGTGCCGAGGTTGCACCTTTTGTTAGGTAATCTGAAATAATAATTTTCGTTTTATTCTTTTCTGTAATGCATGCGCGTGTATAACCTAATGTAATAATTTGTTTATATAAACAGTGTTTATGAACGGGAACATCCGAACGGAGATCTCAGTAAAGAATTTTCCCGTTGGTTTTCAAATTACGTTTATGAGCCGAAAAATTGTGTTGTTGACGAAGGGTTGAAACATCTTGCAACGGGACCAAAAAGAGTGGTCAAGACATATCCAATATATTTCGTCAATGGATACAAATTTAACACCAAAGAATACGGTGCAGAAAAATTAACAAATAACACTGGTGTATTTGTTAAAGGTAGTGACGATCCAGAAAACCATTTAAATGATTTTTATGGCGTTCTAACACAAATTTTGCAACTGACATATTTCTCAAGACCCGCGGAGGTGTTTCTATTTAGATGCAATTGGTTTAGCAATGTTCCAGGTTTTGGAATTAATGTCCACAAGGATTATAATCTTATCGAAATAAAGCATACATCGCACTATCACAAGTATGATCCTTTTGTACTAGCCAAACAAGCATTGCAAGTTTATTACACTCCTTATCCGTCTCTAAAAAGAGATAAAGCAGATTGGTCTGCAATTTTTAAAACAAAGGCCAGATTCACATTCGATGGGAAGAATATTCCGGACGAACAAGCTTTTCAGGCAGATCTTGAGCAAAATAACGAAATAATAATTACAGACGATCATACAGATTTTGGTCCTTTGATCGATGAATCAAATGTTTTGGTAGAAGCGTTTGACAGTGCAGAGGAAAATATCGTCGAAAACGAGACCGAATCTGAATCAGAAGACGATGATGACTGATATAAATTTGAATCTGTTTTTTTGCAATTTATGTAACTATGTTGAATTCTTGATGTATTATGAAATTGATGTAACTATGAAACTAAATCCATTTACTATTGTTTTATGTTATTTCAATTTGTCATTTATTTAGCAATTTTTATTAAAAATGCAATGAACTCTGCTTATCGTAGGAAGAGTACACCGATTATGAATTAGGTATAACAAACTTACATTTCTATTTCCATTTCAGTCATTATAATTAAGCAATTTATACCGTTGTTGTCATTTTCATATGAAATATATTTCATTATCATGTTTTTATTCTCTTATATAATGATGTGTAAACGTCACAGGTTTATCATTATGTCACATAGAGGGAGGAGCTCTTCCCGTTCTTCAGGAGGCGATGGCAGTAGCCCATTGCAAGCGCCACAGCGTCCAGTTGTATCGTTAGTCCCCAAAGCAGATGGGTAAAAATTAAATTTTATTCATCATCTTATTTTTTCTACACTATACGTACGTACTTATCTGTATCGTACTTAAAAACAGGGGGTTCGAGCTACTACCCACTAAGGTAGTGCTGGACGTCTCCAGAGCAGCATATCGTAGTAGGATGAGTGCATGCTGGCCGAAGTGGGATACCATCCCTCCGCACATCATAGAGTGCATATGGCAGGATGTCCTAGTATGTGTAATTTTTATGTTTTCCATTTTTAATTCGTTTTTGTCGTTTTTCTACCGTTTATCGTTTAAAGTGTAATCTTTTTTTAACACAGGCTGAGATAGACATCCAGACAGATGATATGCAGCTGGCACGAGCATACTGGATGAGGAAGATGCGAAAGAACTACAGGGACACGATATCTGAGGTTAATAAATCCGGGAAGAGACCACGGTGGATGGGGGAGAGCGTGTGGCAAGCTTGGTTGAGCTACTGGGAGACGGACGAGGCGAAGGCAAGTATACTAATTTTTTTTGAATTATTAATTTAACGTGATTGGAAAATAACGTATCAAATTTTGAATGTACAGGCAGAGTCGGATAAAAACTCTGCAAATAGAAATAAGAATCCCGTCACTCATCGCGGAGGATCGAAGTCGTTTCAGCAGTATCGGCAGGAGTTGGTAAATTTACTGAATAATAAATGTAAATAGTTTATGCTATATGATTTTAAATGTATAATAATTGTATGTAACAATCAACTTCAGGAAGCCGAGGCACATGGTCCTGTCAGCTATATGGACGTGTTCACCCGTACGCATGCTGTCGAGCATGTTAATCCAGACGGGACTGTTTCGTACACATGGCAGGACGATAAATCCAGTAAAAGCCATGTAAGCATATTTCAGTTTATTCAGTATTAGTAATTGTTTTAGTTGTCAAATTATTATGAAATAAGATATGATATTATTAATTTGTCAATGCAGGAGATGTTTATGGAGCAGCGACAGAAACTCTTTTCTGATACGGGTCGAGAGCAGCTGACGACCGATGAAGAGGACGTTATTTTTGAGTCCGTTATGAGTCCACCAGAGCATGGTCGACAATACGGATTTGGCAATTTAGCGGTAAATAATTTACTTTTTCTTAAAATACTTAAAATATGATATTTTTACCTTTTCAAAACAATAAACTTTGATTTTATTTATTTTTCAATTATTGCAGTCCAGTAGTCAGAGTAGGGGACGGCGGAGTAGACCTCAGAGCGAGCTAGCACGTATAGAAGAATTGAAGACCAGAGTTCAGCAGTTGGAGGAGCAGAACCGCCAACAGGCCATGCAGACGGCACAGTTATTTGAGTATATGCAGCAGTTTGGTGGCCGCTTCCCTTCATCAGCTGGCTCTGGCTCTGGAGCAGATTGATTCATTGCTTTCTGATTCGTTCATGCAGGTATGTTTTGTTTTAGTTTAGAATGATTTGGTAGATGGAACAATTAATTGTTGATATGTATAATTATGTATAATACACTTGGTTCTGTAGTTGTATCAGGATATGCATGATTGATAGAACAGTTATTGTTAGGATTATTGTTAATGTTGGAATGTTATGTATATTTTGTATTTTATTTTTATTCTAATTTTGTTTATTTCTGTGTTTATTGAATATTTTGGAGTATTGGTTTGCATGTTTGGTTGGATTATTTTTTATTGGATTGTGCAGTATTGATATTGTAGTGTTTGGAAGAGAAATGTGGTTGGAAGGCTCTATTTGCAGCAGATTTTAAAAAAAAAATAGCAGATTTCCGACGGCTCCCGACGGCTTCCGACGGCTTACAGGTCGAAATTTCTGTCGGCTACCGACGATTCCCGGCGGTCTGTAGCTTCAGATTTCCGGCGGTTTCCGACGGCTTTCGACGGGCGACAGAAGCCGTCGGAAACCGCCGGAAGTTGTCGGAAGCCGTCGGTAATCTGTACGGCAGCCCCCGTCGGTAGCCGTCGGGAGTACTGCTCACCGACGCCGTCATTTCCGACGGCTTCCGACGGCCCCCGAAGGTTTTCAGCCGTCGGAAATCACGTTTCCCCTTGCAGTGAAATCAACAGAAATAAATATGAGTGCAGTAACTTAAGAGATGTTCGGGATTCACATCTCCTAAGAATCCATTAAACTATCTACTATGTGGTAATATACGCTATTATAATAGTATCTAAAGTAAAATATAATATACTGAAAATAGCGTTAAGGGGTTACCCATATAGCCCTTAACACACTTTTATATTCCCATATTTTATGCAGTACCGTAATCTCCCCCGTACTGGGCGTCATCAGAGGACACTCCATAGGTTTGGTACAAAACAAAATCGTATAAGGCGCGCTAGGGTAGGTGACATGGCACAACTAGACAATGTTAGGGTAGGTATATCAATTGCTATCCGGACTGGTGGTAACGCATAGCCGCAGCCACCGTCCATGTAACATCCCAAAGCTTTTAAATTTAACTCGGTAACTTATTTAAGATTTTGTGATTTAAATTGGAAATCTTCAAAACAAAAATAAAATATTATTAATATTACAAAGATATATGAATATTACGAAGATAGTTTAAGTTTTAAGTAAGTAATAATAATAAATATCTATGTTAGGAATTTTCTTAAACCATAAATAAAATTTAAATAAAAATAAAAATATGTTTGTGATAAGATTTTATAGTTATAACATGACATATGGGATACACACAAGTGCATAAGGATTTTACAAAACCAGGAAACAATTAAGCAAAAGGATTGTTTGCAAAAACAAGAAAAAATTAGGTTACAAAATATCTTTAAATAAAACAAAATAGTACTTACAAAGAAATCAAATAGAGTTATATGTTAACTAAGAGGGAAACATAAGCATTTAATTCTATCTTCTCAAGCTGGAATCAAAGTTTGCTTAGCCACCAAAACAAGATCTTATCATCCCCCAAACAAAGTTTTATCTGGTCAAAGATTGTAGGCAAAGAAGAAAATCTGAGTAAATAAGAAAAAAAACCAGAAAAAACAGCTTAACCAGATAAGCCTCCCCTGTAAAATCTTCTTTTATATATGCAATACAATCTAGTTTTATTTGTTCAAAACCATAACTTTGCAAACCTGAAAAATAAAAGCATCATTATTTTACAAACTTAAGCTAATCATTCCAGATCAAAACAGGGAGAAAGAAAACAAATTGCAGTTTTTCAAAGACAAATTTAGAGTACTCTCTGTTCCAAGAAATCCTTTCAGTTGAGTGAAATTTCCTAAGCTCTGATGTTGATGTGTTGTTTGAATATAGAATTTAAACAAATTGAACATTGTTGTATGCACAGAATCCATGAATTTGTACACAAGCCTGTGCCTGTTAATTTAAGTTTGAATCATCTTGTTTCCAGGTTATAGAAACTTGTAATCCTGTATAAAATCCAACTCCCCTACCTCTGATTCTTGTTTGATCTCATAATTCAAACAAAAGTTGTTTGTTTTGACATGTCTTAAATTGTAAAAATAAATTTAAGCATAATAAACTAAAGTTTCTTTGGAAAAATTTGAAAATGCAGTCATAATGCAAACCCCGTAGAAATTCAAATGTTATAAACCTTAGTTTCGAGAATACTATCTGAAAGCTTGTCAAATTTAATGATTTTTGAAAGCAAATTCATAATTATTAATTCAGTATTCACTGAGATAAGCTAAAATGGTCAATTATGGGGTTTATGTCCTTTGCCGATCATCGATGCGATGGTTAGGGTCGGGGTTGCTCGTGAAGGTGGAGGAAGACTCAGGGATTAATGGAAAAATGCCCATCAATTTTATAATCAGTTGAGGGTGGTTGTCGAGATCAAACTACGGTTTTAGCTTATGCTTCTGTATAATCGAATTTTGACTAATTTCATGGTCTAGGCCGCATCGGACTGGACGAGGTCATTTGGAGTAGGTGCGTGGTCGACAAGGGAAGCTCGTGGCGGAGGTGCGTTACCTCCGGTGACCTTTGGCGTCGGAGCGAGGTGGATTTGTGGGTCAAGCTTCGACTCAGTTTTGAGTCAAATGACTCTTTTGCAAATTTACTGTCATTATGGATTTCTAGGTGGTGAGAATGTTTGACGAGATGATCGTCGACTCGATGGAGGCCGGAGCAATGACCGGAGGTGGCGATTTCAGTTGTGCATATGCACGGCGAATTAATGGTGTCAGTAGTTGATAAAATGAAGGAGCAGGGTTAAACTCGAAGGAGGCTTCGGGATAATCATGTTGTGGCTCGAGTTTGGTCTTGAGTAGATTCTGTGGTGCACCGGGTCGAAATTACTTAGGAAATTTTTTAAGTTGAAACAGGGGGCACTCGGGTTGAATTCCTGATAAACCCGAAGCAAACGAGTAAAGCTCTCGGGTGTGACTCGAAGCGAGTCCCGTGATTAATATGTAAAAAGTTTTTTTTTAACTTTTAAACAATGTTAACCATGTTTCAAATTTATATCTTTGACTTATGTTGAATAAATCAAGGATTTAAGTGAGATGTTTTTTTAAAAGTAATTAAATTTTAATTTATTTAATTTTTGGTACATCATTTTATAAAGTCATTTATAACAAATAATGTAATTTAAAAGATAATCAAACCAATTCAATTATCTTTTGGTTTGTTTAAACGACTAATGGTTTGTTAGTATAATTTCTTAAGAAATAATTATTTAATTAATTAAAATTGAAGTTTAAATTAATCGATAATTAAGATTTAATTAATTAATAATTAAGATTAATTAATTAAGATAATTAATTTGAAATTAATTAAGATAATTAATTAGGAGGTAATTAATTAATGGGGATGATTAAGATCTAATCAACTGTAATTAATGATAATTAGTCATTGATTAAATATTTCAAATGAGAGTAACTATGTGATTAATAAATTTAAACTACATGATTTATTTATCTGAATTAAAGGTGTTTTGATCGTTCTTGAATACTGTGTGTTGAATTGATATTCCTGTTATGTGATGTGATGCTATGTAATATTGAATGCTTTGTTTTGAGCTGTGATATTGGTATTGAGTATACTGCTGTGTGATTGTGAAACCCATTGGCCCGTAAAACGACAATTGAATTTCGATGCGACAGGGAGTCGGATTTCAGTTAGTTATATGAAACCCGCATCATACCCTGAATATGAATATTTGTGATTGATACATCCACGTGTTTTTAAAATTGATGCCCACTTTTCAATTTAGCAGGGAGAGGACCTTTGTGTCGTATCACCCATTCCGAATATGTGATTCGATGTTATGGATAGCATTTGAAGACTGGCGGTGAAGACCTGGTATCTTCAAAAACGATAGGACAACCTATCGATTGTCTCTGCACTGAGTTGCTCCGATATAGAGATTCCCTAAGTGATGGGAAGTCCGATCGGGATTATGGATGCCCGGATTGCAAGGACTTCTTCGGAAATGCCTTCGGTTCTGTTCAAACCCGGAACAGACTTGTATGGTTGTATGTCTAACATTACAAATTGAGATACAAAGCTGATTTCTTTCAAACATGTATCTTTTAGTGGCAGAGAATTTATTCTCTTAGCTTAACACCCTTCTCTGAGACGTACGAGCTCAGAGGTTATGTAGTTGAAGGTTATTAGTGATATACTCCCAATTTGGTAGTGTGGCATGCTGAGTGCTGCTGATCATTTGTTGATCGAAGCATGGATTTGTGAAAAAGCGTAGCTTTGTGGATGAGACTTCTCGAACCTCACAACCCGGTTATGGTTAAAACATGAATCGTGGCAGCAAGGTTATTTTAGGGTAGCTCCCCTAAGGGTATGTCCATTTCCTTCTGGATTATGGGTGGTATCATGGTATGGAGCCCAGATACTTACTGTGTGGTTGCTGCAAACTTATTGCTTTGTGGTTGTCGGTTGTGAAGCGCTTCGGATAAAGGTTGGTAACGACCGAGAGGTGCGTACTCGTGTCAGTTGTTACCTAGTTACAGAGGTAACCCGGCCTTGTGTAGCAGAGATCCGGTTAGGTTCTCGGGGACGTCCCTCTAGAGGTGTTCCATTTATATGGGAAGTTCCTTTGCCGGACCATTTGTTGGAAATCCAATCATCCAATACGAGCCCTTTATGGTTTTAGTTGTAGAACCTGTCATTTAACATGGTAGCTATAATAGGCATACTATAATGGTACATATGCTATCTAAGATTTATATTATACCTTCGAAAATGTTTTCACACTATGCACTAATAATCATATTTAAAAGTATTTTCTCGTATTAAGCATTTTTGACTATCATAAGGAGAAATCTCCTCCAAGTTTACGCTTGCATTGTGTGTGTGGTGGGAGGCCTTATGGCAGTTTCATTTTCAAAAAGCATTGCGGATTTCTTTAAAATTCTTTTGTTGGCTTTTTATAAGAATAAATTGCTTTTATTTCAAACAACCATTTTGTTTACTCACACCAGTCCCATGACCGACCCGGAGTTTATTGTTCCTTTCCTAAACTCTGGGTGCCCATAATTTTCCACACGGGCAGCCTAGAAGCAGGTTATCCGTGTTTTGGAGTTAGCTTGGATTTGAAGTCTTCTGGAAGCTTTGGATTTGGAAATCTTTTGAAGTGTTGGAGTTTTGAAGACCATGTCGAAGTTGAAGTATGTTGGAAACTTGTTGAAGTTTCTGTTGTCGTATTATAGTTGTATCATTTTTGTATCACTCTGATAGCTGGGATAGATATTGTATTGGATATTGTATCATGTTGTATCTGTGTTGTTATATAATATTCATTCTGTTTCCGCTGTTTATATTCATCTAATGTTGTTATAAGCTCCATCCGACTAGAGTTCGATGTTTGAATTTTTGACAGTCGAATACAAGTGAGGTATTTAGTGTCAATTTTTGAACTTTGGATTTCAAATCGTGACAAAGTGGTATCAGAGATGAAGGTTGAGTAAGAACTTTAGCTACAGAGTATAACACATTAGATGGCTCATTAGAGATAGGGTGAAGTATACCCTAGAATAAGTATAAACCGAGAGGACCGAAACCCCAAATTTCCTTAGTCTATTCCTTTTAAACCCCCACATCAACCCTGCTGCTCCCTAGGCCTTCAATTCTCACGTCCATGCACATACATATGCACATTAACTCACACACATCCCCATCATATCTCTCTCTCTGTTTCACTAAATCATGTGCCATCTTCACCGTTGAACTCAGCATCGCGGGATGCTTCACCCAATACTTTCAACTCCAACCACCATCATTCACCACCGACCGTCGGTACATCCACAAGCTACCATTTCGAAAATGATGAGAACGAAAAACGTAGCCCATTCGATCCTCTGCAACTTCCATATTGACAACTTTTGCTATTGAGGAGTTATTTGAATTATTAAATGAAAGGGGAATATGAATTCAAAATGATGGTAGTTGCCATGACTTTCTTTCTTTGCATGCGTGAAGTAGAACGGACCATGTTTCCTCCTTTTTATCACATGCGTGCCTTTTTTCATGAAGCATTTGAAAGTGAAAATGGAAAAAGTGTCCAACTCTTTTTGTTTCAGTGAAGAAAGAATGAAAAATCATTATGAAAATGTGCGTCCACTTATATAAAAGCCAAACAAACAAAGTTGAGATTCATTATTTAAGCTTAAAATGAAGGCACGAAACAAGCAACTAAAATTAACAAGGCATGGGGTGCGTGCATGCATAGGTAAGGTGAAAATAAATGGTGATGTGTGCATTGCATGTCCCATTTATGTACATCCGTTCATGCATATATATATATGTATGTATGTATGTATGTATGTATGTATGTATGTATGTATGTATGTATGTATGTATGTATGTATGTATGTATACTCTTAACAACTTCAAGAGTAAGCAATTAAAAAAACCAAAGTCAACAAGCCGATACATGTGCATGTAAGGTAAAACATATGGGATAAAAGCTATGTGCGCACGCACACCTCTTATGATGTTTTAATTTCAGGAAAAGAATGTTTATCGTACCCAACTACACAAAATCACGTTTGCGTATGGACCGTGAATTACAGAAATAAAAATATGATCGTGCATGGTAATGTAAGATGATCATAAAGCGATAAAAAAATAGACAAATTAACTCATTCTGTGAAGTTTCAAAAGTATCGACGTTTGCCCAAAAAGCATCAAATGAAAATTTAATTATTTTCCAAATTAAAATTTATGGAAAAGTCCTATAAATTAAATAAAAAACATGTCATCAAAAATTAGGTCTTGAATTGAAACATAGATTTTACTATAATTAAAATTCGAATTCGAATATTTAAACAAATAAATATTCAAATTTAAAAATCAAAAAATACGGGTCGTTATCTTCTCCTTCTTAAAAGAATTTCATCGCCGAAATTTCCAAGGTAAGTATAATGCCCAAACCCATTTACCTTTCAAAACCATTTAGTTAAACTTGTTATAAAATTTTCTAACTCTTAAATTTACGGAAAATTTCGATAGTGTCTTCTTTGCATGGTTTGATCGGAAAAATTTATGATATATAAATAATCACGATATACATCTCATCTTCAAGTATGAGGCACCCTACAGGGAAAAATATAAAAGTATGGCATGCAATCTGAGATGTGTGCCTTTTCTTAATATTAGCTAGCATATTTGATTGCGAAAGCGAGCTCCAAATGTGAAACGTACGCCATTCACACCTGCTAATCACTCAACAACAGATAAGAACTAGTATAGGGAAAATTTACCAATATATAACATAAACTATACAATAACCATATGCAAATGTAACCGGAGAAACCATCAAACAAATCATATTCATTCAATTAATTGATAATCATACCAATTTGCATTTTCCAGTATCAATATTTAATTTATTTAAGCCCGTACGATGTACATATATCATCCGTACGCAATGTCAAATCTGACTGCTCGATCGATCACATAAGTTCACTTCCGAACTTGTATCATTCACACGACTATCTAGTGCGGACTTTGATTCGGTGCCTTGATTAGAAACCGGCATTCTCCTTACACAGCCATATACTATGATAGAGAAAATTAGAATGAATCAAAAATGCATATCCAGTGTTCGCCGTCAAGAATCGAGTGAAAATTTCTAACTTGAACCGATATAAATCATCTTGAAATCGTGTACTCGAATCTGGATCAAACAGTTATGCACATAAAATAAAATACGTACAACTTACGTATTTGTTTCAATTGGTTTCTCATTATCCAAATTCTTTTACTTATATCCATTTATTTACAATCATTATTCACATATCTCTATGCATATTCATTTTTTCTTAGTATATTTCTTTCGATTCTAAGTCATTTAAGAACCATTACATCAACCTTTACTTAAGTTTATTACAAAATTTACTTTAATGCTACTAATGTTTATTATCACTTTGATACTTAAGCTCATGTCCATTTTAAATCAAATTCAATTTCATTTAACACAATCCATTGTTCAATCTAAATATTCAGTTCCATTGAACAACGTCCCAAACCATATTCAATTCACTAATTTATTTAATTAGTTCATTCATTAATTCATTTCAAATCACAATCAATTCCACTTCCAAAATTATTGCATCCAACCAAACTTAATTAAATTTCTTTTCAAAATTCATTTTATTTAACTTAACTTAAGTTTAATTTCATTTCATAGTCAAATTTCAAATTTTCCCTTCTTAGTATTTATATTCAACAAATTTAAAATTTTGTTTTAACTTGTTAATTCTAAAAATTTATAAGTTATAAAACTTATTTTTCTCATATTTTCATAAAACATTCAAATAAAAAATTTCAGAATTTAAACATCCTGTTCTTATTTCAGACTATCCTGGAGCAATACTATAAATAATTTCTTTGTATCTCAAATCATACTTTTGAATTTTAAAATCAAATTAGTTCTACCATAACAAAACTCCAATGGTAGCAATTCCTCTTGGAAACACTAAAATGAACTTCGATGATGTTGTAGTCGTCATCGAAATTATTTTCCAACGATCAAAGTGAGTTTAGTGCTTTTTACCTCTTTTAAGTCGCATTTTAAAATATTTCCATTCAAATATTTTTCGAATTGTAATATTATTATCTCCTAAAACCTTGAAAAAAATTTCCAAAATCAACGGGACTAAAATTCTAAAATTCTCAAATTCTCTGCTTTTAAATCCTTTTTATGTATAAATAATATTTATCAATTTTCCTCATATATATAATTTCAGCATGGTTGTATAAAACCGTTTCTAAATTGTTAATATTTGTTTTTATTATTAATAATACAAATTTCTATTAGAACACAAACAACCAACAACAGATGATAATAATCAAATATTATCATTCACTAACAACCGAACACATTATATATTTGCAACTTAATTGGTCATAAACACCCAAAAATAGTTTTTTTGTAGAGAAGTAGGTGAAGAAGAAAAATTAATTAGATAAA
Organism: Allium cepa; assembly: GCA_030765085.1. Classification (NCBI taxonomy): domain Eukaryota; kingdom Viridiplantae; phylum Streptophyta; class Magnoliopsida; order Asparagales; family Amaryllidaceae; genus Allium; species Allium cepa. The sequence goes on along the minus strand of CM060938.1, from coordinate 22,527,564 downwards.
TCAACAACTAACAGAGAATCAACTATAATTAGAGACACAAAGATTATAGTGGCTCGGCGTTATATGCCTACGTCTACATTGAAGATTATCCTTTATTAGTCACTTATTAATTTGTTTATAGCAGTAGAAAATAGAAAAACACTTGATTGCAATAGAGTCTAGAGTAATAAGCAGCGTAAAGATCCTTAGAATGATCCACCAGGCCAGTATTTATAAGTAAAGACGACTATCAATCTCTCTTAAATGTCGACCGAAGGACCTTCTAATCCATATGGGCTCATTAGAGGGATCGCTAGGCCCAATTATCAATAAAGATGGACCAGTGCAGAGCCCTTAATCGGTCGATTTTTAGGCAGAAACCCCTATGGTGGCTTCCCCATGCAAAACTATGTTTTGCCTTAAATTTTCATGTCATTTAGACCAATGGAAATCGAGTTACTGTTTGATCATTAATTTAATATTACTTTGTTTGCTACCGAGTCCTCTATATCGATGTATGGCGATCCCTCCCATTATGTCCTTTTGATACGTGAACCCCAGGATAGGTTTCCTAGGGTCCATATACCTAGCTCTCCACATTTCATAGGGCTTTGACTTGTAGATCTCATGAAATTGAACATTGTATGCAAGAAGGCACTTGGACCTTGATGCATGCCGACCATTCTTCAATGATGCCTGCAGATCCCTCTCGATTAAGCATGACGATCCCTCTTTTATGAGCCAAATTATATCAATCCCTTCTATTTACTAAGTTATATGCCATGCTTTGGGCACTCTACATTATTCACACGTAAAATCCATCCAACCCTGACTTTATACGATCATTTGTACTTTGATTCTGGGTCCTATAATCATCGTTTCAGAATCATCGGCCTTGATAGCAGTCGGATCTAACTCGTGCGATCGGCTTGATGTAGCTAGGCTAGAATATTGGATAACACTTGGCTCCTTAAATACGTCTTGTGAGGAACATGACGTGCTTTGATTCAAATAAAATTAGAGTCATCGACAAGAAATCCGTCCAGCTTTCTAAATAGTTGCTACCAATCTACTAAACTATTCCTTCAAGGCGTTTCTTTCTCATTGATCGCCATGACGCTTGGTCGATTTCTAATAGTATAAATCCAAGTCTACACTCCAATAGTTAATACTCATGAGTTTGGTCCCACAAGGCTAACAAGTTTTGTTATCTTGTCCAACCTCGAACTCGAAGGTTTCAGGTATGATTTCAATTTCTATCAATTTCAAAAAATTGGACCTTTGGGCTTCATATTTGCACACTTATGTACGCGTTCTTCTTGCTAACTCTCGAATGTGCTCACAAGTTCACATGTTGTTCTCATGCATTTTATATGTACATGTTTACAGCTGAACCCTCATAATCATTTTCTCTTCATTTATTATTATTATTATTATTTATTATTATATTTTGTGTATATGGATCGACGTGTGTTTAGCCGATTCCTTTCCCTCTTTTCATTTTTTTCCCATGTTTCTTCTTCCCTTTTTTATATTAATGCATTTGTAGGGATTAACATATATGTATGCCAATCCCTTTCCTCATGCTTCATGCTAAGGACTTAGGTTGATCCCTCCATCCGTATTTGTAAAGCAGCCTTCCCATTCCTTCACTTTTACTTACTTCATTTTCTTATTTCCCTCTTAAGCGTCGAATCCTCCCACTCTATTAAAAAAACATACCTTCTCTTCTCCTCCCCTCAATTTCGAAACAAAATTCTTCCATGATTCAAATCGTGTTTACAAACTAACTTCTTATACTTTCCATTTCGATTGCCTTCGAACTTCTTGCGAATTTCCTTTACATATTCACAAGTAGGTGAACTTTCTCGACTCTTTCCTTTGATTTCATGGTGAGATAAAGGATTTTTGTTGTTAGTAATTTTGATGGAGTCAATGTTATAATGACATAGTGATTGAAGCGGCCTGGAGAAGATGAATCATTAGTGGATAGGGTTCGGTTAAATATATAAGGAGATGGAAGAAGGGAGGAAGGAAGAAGGTAGAATGGAGGAGGGGGTCGGTATTGGATGTTTGGTTCTATGCCAATTCCTCGACGTAGTGGCTCGATGAGTTGAGGACAATGTTGAAGGGGTCGGTATGTTTTGGGTTTGGTAACGTTTGTTGTGAAACAGTGATTGGTGGAATATATGAGAGTAGTGGAATCAGTGGGAGTGGCAAAAAGAAAGGGATCAGCGGTTTTTAGGTTGAAGAGAGGGATCGGTATAACCATAGGGATCAATATAAAGTTAAGGATTTGTTTGATGTGATTTTTTGTTTGATGATAACAAAATATATATCAATATATATATGTGTTTGCAGTTTGGACTATATACAGAAAGGAAGAAATATTCATATTGAATAATTATACTATTGCACAGAATTTATATAATTCAACCAGTTTTTTTATTCAATATAATATTTTATTACAACACTTAAACAATACAAAGTTTTCACCTCTCTCTATATATACATACACCAGTTCATACATTTTACACTACAACACTCAACACTCAGTTTTTTTCACTCTGTCTGCACATCTACATCTATCTGCATTATCCAGCTCCACTTCTTGTCCTGTCTCCTGTGTACCTGTATAATTAGCAACTACAACAGTAATCTGAAAACAAACAAATTTGAATTTGCAAAAATAAAAATTTGTTTGTGTCTCAGATACATGGGTTATTGTCATCATCTTTGATTGTGTAATATCTGTGCATATCAGTGTTCTTACAGATAATCGTGAGTGGCTGCAATACACACGTGTACATGTATACACGTGTGCACTGCCTCGCCAACTCGTGTGCGTCATCAACAAGAGCAATCAATACTTCAATGAATTCAACATGAAGCAGTGCAAACTCCCGAAGGCACAACAGTAATGGAAACTGCACCAATACCAAACAGAGAATATATATAGCACCTACATAGCTGCTACCAAGCAAACAGAGACAAAACAACACAGTCGAGTCAAAATGAAACTGCAGTAGACAAGTACACAACAAACCCGAATGTCACAAAGCATAAAAACATGTATGCAACATGGTGAACAACACAAAGGCAGTACAATGCAACACAGTGAGCTACATGAACAAATGCAACAGTGTGAAGTAATGTAACAGCAATTACAGTGACAAACTGCAACAAACAAAGTCTCGACCAAAATCAGTAACACAATGCAAATACAACAACATAGCACAATGCACAAAAGTCACAAACAAGGTCAAACCCAAGATAGGTTCAACTCAAGGCAACTTGAAGCATACAAGGTCAGACAAACCACTGCAACAGTAAACACAGTGAAGCTACAAACATCGAGTGCAACAACAAACTCTGTGCACATGTACAGGGATGAATACAACATGATGAAGCAGTGGAAACAAACTCAAGTGCAACAGTTGAATACATGAACAAGTGTAGCATCTGATACAGTGAAAAAGTCCAAGTCAAGATGGAGCTACAATGCAACACAGTGATAATGCAACATGGAGTATGCAAGTGAAATTCGAATTGTCAAAACAGTTTCAAGTTACAACAAAGAAGTCAGTGGCAGCTCCAAAATCAAGATCAACATAACATGAAGCAGTTCAAATCCAAGTACAAACCCAAAAATATATGCATACACACATACATTTGTATATATGCACATATATAGTAAACAGGTGAATGTGCAGTAGGGAATGCAAAGACAATGGCAAGTACAAATCAGTGCAGAAATCAAGCCGAAGTTAAAGAACAAATTCGTATCTTTTGATTAAGTCAAAGAAAATCTAATTTGGAAAGAAATCTCTGCATAAAATTTCTCGAAGTCACATATGGTCAGTATTAATTCAAATGGGGACCGAGACAACAAATACAGGAAGAAATTTTCGAATTAATTAATTCGAAAACAAATATGGACAGCAATAATTCGAAATCAAATCAAGAAAGGAATACTCCAAATCCAGAACAAATTCAAGAAAATAATCAACGATGTATAGAAATCAAATCTGACAGTGGTTAATTAGGGTTTCAACCCTATAAATACACCCCAAGAAATCATCATAGACAACACAGAACAATCGAGTTCGAACAAGCCAAAACCAGAAAAGCAAAAAGAGAAAATACATACCAAAACAAATGACGAACTCAATCAAACAGCAATGAGCAACTCAGAGGAATGATCGATCGACAAAGAAGAAGCCAAATCAATCATACGATCAACTATCGGCTGCTCATTTCAAATCCCTAATTTTCGTAAGGGGACAAATCCCTGATTTGTAAAGAAAAGAAGGAAGCCGCCATTGTCATGAAAGGAACCGGGCTATTTTTTTTGAGCAAAACAAACAAAAGAAGATAACGGGCTAGATTGGGCCGGCTTGTTTTATAAAGAGGCTTTATTTTTTTAATTAGGGTTTAAGGAGTTATTTGTTGTTTAATTTTTTCTTTAAAAGTTGTTTTATTTGTCTGATTTTTTTTTCTAAAACAAAACATGGTAAATCATCACTTAGAGTTTAGGTGTTGTCAGATTGTCTAGTTAGAGTTAGTCCAGTTAGCAGGGTTTGCGAGTTTGCAAAACTCTATAGGCGGTAGCAGGGTTTGCAAGTCTGTTAGAGTGTTTGTAAGCGGGAAACTGTTTAAATCTAATAGAAATCTGGGAATGCAGCAGTAGGCAGGGGTTGCCGAAGCTGGGTAAATTTTGTGTGTGATTTATTTTTCAGCATATTTATTTCTGCAGTTTGTTTCTGTGTTTAATTAGGAAAAATTTGCTATAACCCTATTCACCCCCCCTCTAGGGTTAATCTAGATCCTACAAGTGGTATCAGAGCTAGGTTTTTTACTTTAACTCTAGAGTCATGAATCCACCAAATAATGCTTTTTCTGAGGGGCAGTCTATTGCTAGGCCACCCATGTTTAATGGGAATGATTATGCTTATTGGAAAGTTAGGATGAGTATTTATCTTAGTTCTGTCGATTATGATGTTTGGGATATTATTGAAACTGGCTATAAATCTCCCACTATAGTTATTGGTGATACTGAGATTCCTAAACCTAAGGATAGGTGGGATGCTAACGATAAGAAACTAAAAACTACAAATGCCAAAGCAATGAACGCTTTGATCTGTGCTCTTGATAAAAATGAATTTAATAGAATTTCTCATTGTACAACAGCACATGAAATTTGGCACACTTTGGAGGTGACACACGAAGGAACTTCTCAAGTCAAGGAGTCACGTCTAGCTATATTTAGCAATGAATACGAAAACTTTGTGATGGAAAAAGGCGAGAGCATAAAGGATATGTTTGGACGATTTTCAACTTTGGTGTACAATGCTAGAGCGCTTGGGAAGGTCTTCACTGAAGTAGAGCTTGTGCGGAAGATACTGCGAGTCTTACCAATGAACTTTGAGGCAAAAGTCACGGCAATACAAGAATCGAAAGATCTGAGTAAACTAAGCATGGAGGAGTTGATCGGAAACTTGATGACATATGAGCTTGAGCTAAAGGCAAAGGAGGAACGTAACAACTCAGAATCAAAAATGAAGACAATTGCCTTGAAGAGCAAAGAAGAAAGCGATGAAGAAGAAGAAGATCCAATTGAAGAGCTTGCGATGGCTGTCAATAATCTTAGAAAATGGTCAAAATTCAGGCCACGCAAGAAGAAAACAAGTGGTAATAGGTCAAAAGATTCTGACAATTCCGATAATGAATTGACATGCTTTAACTGCAAAAAGCCTGGCCACTTCAAACAAAAATGTCCACTTCTCAAAAACAACAAAGGAAAGAAAAAGAAGAAGAAGGCCTTTGCAGCAACTTGGGATGATGAAGAAGGAGAAGAAGTTTCGGATAATAGCTCAGAAGAGGCTAACTTATGCCTTATGGCAAAATCAGATTCAGAAACAAGTTCAGAGGAATCCAGTGAGGTACGTGACTATTCTTATAAAGAACTTGTTTTGATGTGTTATGATTTTACTAATACAATTGATACTCTTGAAACTAAAATTGAAAAATTGAAGTCTGACAGGAGAGAACTTGTTCATGAGAATACTAGGTTAGAAACTGAACTTGAAAATATTCAAAACCTAGACTGTAAAAAATGTGAAATTTTAGATTCAGAGATATCAAGACTTAAGAATAGCTTTGACAATCTTGAAAAAGAAAACTTAAGTCTTAAGGAAACCATTGACACTAGGAAAAATGATTTTATAAATAGATGCACCACACTTGTAACTGAAAACACAACACTAAAAACCAAAGTCCAAAATCTTGAGAAATCTCTGAATAATTTTTCAAGAGGAGAAAAACCATTTAACATGTTATTGGGAAATCAACTCTTTGCTAATAACAGAAAAGGACTAGGTTTTGGGAAAACACAGGTTGATGATTATGCAAAAGGTAAGAGTGTCTTTGTTAGAAGTGAAATTGGACATCGTGTTGAAAATTGTAGTCATAGGAACAAGAACACAAAATTTATACAAGTTTGGGTTCCTAAGAATTCTACAAACAAATTTCATGTCTATAGGAACAAAAATGAAAGGACAAAACAAGTTTGGGTTCCAAAGGGATTGTTTATTCACAATGCTTCAGTTACTAATATCATTGGACCTAAGAGTTTCTCTAGGTCATCCTTCTCTCTCTTTATGTAGGTCTGTTGGCGGGCTAAGGAGCAACAAGAATGGTTTCTAGACTCAGGTTGTTCTAGACATATGACAGGTGATAAATCTAAGTTCCTTAGCCTAGAGAATTTTAGAGGTGGAAATGTGATCATGGGAGACAATAGCAAGTGTAAGATTATTGGGAAAGGTGAAGTAAGTAACGGTACTTTTTCATTGACTAATGTTTTATACGTTGATAATTTGCATCACAATCTCATTTCTATTAGCCAACTATGTGACAAAGGTATGAATGTGGTTTTTGATAGTGATACTTGCAAGATCATTGATAAAACTTCTAATAACATAGTTTTTATGGGCAAAAGAAAAGGAAATGTTTACTCGCTTTCGTTTGACAATCTAAATCTTTCCAGATGTTTGGTAGCCACTGACGAAGAGGCATCTTTATGGCATAGGAGACTTGGACATGCTAGCATGAGTCTCTTAAAAAATCTTGAAATGAAAGAATTAGTCAGAGGGTTACCACATCAGAAATTTAAAGATAACAAAGTGTGTAAAGCATGTTCCTTGGGCAAGCTTAGTCGATCATCATTTCGCCCTAAAAACATTGTTAGCACATCAAGGGTCCTCAAATTAATTCATATGGACTTATTTGGACCAAATGAAATTGCAAGCTTGAATGGAAAACGTTATTGTTATGTATTGGTTGACGATTATTCTAGATTTACATGGGTTTGTTTCTTAGCCAAAAAGTCTGAATCTTTTGATTATTTTTCAAAATTTGCTAAACTTGTTCAAAATGAAAAAGGAGTTTCAATTAAAACTTTAAGAAGTGATCATGGAGGCGAATTTGAAAATTCGGAATTTGAAAATTCGGAATTTGAAAACTTTTGTGAAGAAAATGGTTTAAAACATGAATTTTCTGCTCCACGAACACCTCAACAAAATGGGGTGGTTGAAAGGAAAAATCGTACATTGCAAGAATTGGCTAGATCCATGTTGAGTGAATATAAACTACCTCTAACTTTTTGGGCAGAGGCGGTGAATACTTCGTGCTACGTAATGAATAGAGTAATGATTAGACCAATACTTGGCAAAACGTCTTATGAAGTGTGGCATGAAAGAAAACCTAACATCTCTTACTTTCGTGTTTTTGGATGCCCTTGTTTCATTCTTAACACAGGTGATCAACTTGGAAAATTTGAATCAAAGGCCGATGAGGGAATTTTCATGGGCTATTCAACCAGGAGCAAGGCTTACAGGATATACAACAAACGAACAAAGACAATTGTTGAATCAATCAATGTGAAATTTGATGAATCTGATCTGGAAAGGACGACTGAAAAAACGATTGATGATGGGGTAGATCATGAAGGCATTAAAGAAGGGACATCTAGTGAGAAAGATGAAAGTAGGACTGTTGATGCTGATAGATTGAAGTTCAAAACCAATCATCCTCCTGAATTGGTTATAGGAGATCCTACGGAAGGTATACGCACTCGCTCTTCATTTGATAAAAATTTGTGTGTGTTTTGTTGTCATAGTGGTTTTATTTCTGAAATTGAACCTGATTCTGTTGAAATGGCTCTTAATGATGAAAGTTGGATTCTAGCAATGCAAGATGAACTTAATCAATTTGAGAGAAAAAAAGTTTGGAAATTAGTTCCTAGGCCAAATGACTATCCAATTGTAGGAACTAAATGGGTGTTCAAAAACAAACTTGATGAATCAGGAAATGTAATTAGAAACAAAGCTAGGTTGGTCGCAAAAGGATATAACCAAATAGAAGGCATAGATTTTGATGAAACATTTGCTCCAGTTGCTAGGTTAGAAGCCATTAGGATTTTGCTAAGCTTTGCTTGTTATAAAGGTTTCAAACTTAAACAAATGGATGTAAAAAGTGCTTTTCTAAATGGTGATTTGAAAGAAGAGGTTTTTGTTGAACAACCCCCCGGTTTTGAAAATCATGATTTTCCAAATCATGTGTATAAACTTGAAAAAGCATTATATGGTCTTAAGCAAGCTCCTAGAGCTTGGTATGACTGCCTTTGTACATATCTTTTGGAAAATGGCTTTAAAAAGGGGAGTGCTGACACAATACTGTTTCTATTACATAAAGGAAGTGATTTTTTGATTGTTCAGATTTATGTAGATGATATCATTTATGGTGCTACTAATGAACTCTTGTGCGAGAAATTTGAACAAGTCATGCAGGCTAAATTCGAGATGAGCTTGGTTGGAGAATTGAAATATTTTCTTGGATTTCAAATCAAGCAAAGCAGTGATGGCATTTTCATTTCACAATCCAAGTATGTGTTGGAACCGTTGAAGAAATTTGGAGTTGAGAACTCCAAACCATTGAGAACTCCTATGAGCCCATCAACAAAGTTGGACAAAGACGAGAAAGGAAGTGCTGTTGATCAGAAGAAATATCGAGGGATAATTGGTTCACTTCTCTATCTTACTGCTTCTAGACCTGATATTATGTTCTCTGTGTGTCTGTGTGCACGTTTTCAATCTAATCCTAAAGAATCTCATTTGAAAGCCACTAAACGAATTTTGAGATATCTTTCACACACAAACAAACTTGGGTTATGGTATCCTTCTTGTGAAAATTTTGATTTAGTTGGCTATTCTGATGCTGATTATGCTGGTTCATTGGTTGACAGGAAAAGCACAAGTGGAACATGTTTTATGCTAGGACACTCGTTAGTTTCATGGTCAAGTCGAAAACAAAACTGTGTTGCATTATCCACCACTGAAGCAGAATATATTGCTTTAGGGAGTTGTTGTGCTCAAATTTTATGGATGATGCAAACTCTTTCTGATTTTGGCTTAGTTTATAAACAAGTTCCATTAAAATGTGACAGTAAAAGTGCAATAGACTTATCAAATAATCCTGTTCATCATTCACGCACAAAACACATTGATGTGAGACACCACTTTCTTAGAGATCACATTGCTAAGGAAGACATTTGCATTGAATATATTTCAACTGAGACTCAACTTGCTGATATTTTCACAAAACCCCTCCCAGAAGAAAGATTTTCCAGATTACGTTTGGATTTGGGGATTATAGAAATTGACTAACCATTTTTCATTTTCTTTGTTGAAATATTCTTGGATATATACTTTCAACTTAAATTTCTAGGATTCAAACCAGTTTTGGATATTATCCAAAGATTGATTCGAATATGGTATTCAGTACTAGATATTACATAATATAATTAACTTGGTAACTTATTCCACGATCATTTCTATTTCTACCATCTTTCTATCGTTCATAATGGTTTTGTAAAATAAGAAGAGTGAATTATTTTCAAATAAAAAAATAATAAAAAATATATATATACAATTATAATAATAAATAATAATAACTCTCATGCATCCATTCTCATTTAAACGTCCTTATGGTTATGCATGGATGGAGCATGTGAGTGAATTATTTTTATCATTACTCCATTCTCATTTAAAAGTCCTTATGGTTATGCATGGATGGAGTATGGTAACTAAGTATTCTGGTCTCACTTAAAAGTCCGGATGCTTAGACTAATAAGTAACTGCTAATCCCATTTAAAAGTCCTTATGGTTATGCGTGGTTAGTAAGTGCTTATTTATTTTTTTTGCTTAAATGTCAAATCAATGTTAAAATATCTCTCTTCTTAAACCAATCATCGATCCATTCTCTACAATGTGGAAGTTGTTATCTCGTTATGATATATTATTTTTTGTTCCTAATGTTCCATTGTTGTTTGTCAGTCTTTTGATAATGCCAAAAGGGGGAGAAAAGAACTAGATTTTGATAAGGAAGTAAATATTTTCTGGAATACTTCAACAATATTTGTTTAATGTTGTTAGATAATTTTCCTTAGTTTGTTTATTCATCAGTAATTTTTGTTATCTTCTAAATAGGGAGTGGTCTTGGTTGTAGGGGGAGCATTCAAATAGGGGGAGCTAAAACATTTCATGCTCAAACACATGTATTAGCATTTCAAAATCTTTAATATATATGTTTGTCATCATCAAAAGGGGGAGATTGTTTGATGTGATTTTTTGTTTGATGATAACAAAATATATATCAATATATATATGTGTTTGCAGTTTGGACTATATACAGAAAGGAAGAAATATTCATATTGAATAATTATACTATTGCACAGAATTTATATAATTCAACCAGTTTTTTTATTCAATATAATATTTTATTACAACACTTAAACAATACAAAGTTTTCACCTCTCTCTATATATACATACACCAGTTCATACATTTTACACTACAACACTCAACACTCAGTTTTTTTCACTCTGTCTGCACATCTACATCTATCTGCATTATCCAACTCCACTTCTTGTCCTGTCTCCTGTGTACCTGTATAATTAGCAACTACAACAGTAATCTGAAAACAAACAAATTTGAATTTGCAAAAATAAAAATTTGTTTGTGTCTCAGATACATGGGTTATTGTCATCATCTTTGATTGTGTAATATCTGTGCATATCAGTGTTCTTACAGATAATCGTGAGTGGCTGCAATACACACGTGTACATGTATACACGTGTGCACTGCCTCGCCAACTCGTGTGCGTTATCAACAAGAGCAATCAATACTTCAATGAATTCAACATGAAGCAGTGCAAACTCCCGAAGGCACAACAGTAATGGAAACTGCACCAATACCAAACAGAGAATATATATAGCAACTACATAGCTGCTACCAAGCAAACAGAGACAAAACAACACAGTCGAGTCAAAATGAAACTGCAGTAGACAAGTACACAACAAACCCGAATGTCACAAAGCATAAAAACATGTATGCAACATGGTGAACAACACAAAGGCAGTACAATGCAACACAGTGAGCTACATGAACAAATGCAACAGTGTGAAGTAATGTAACAGCAATTACAGTGACAAACTGCAACAAACAAAGTCTCGACCAAAATCAGTAACACAATGCAAATACAACAACATAGCACAATGCACAAAAGTCACAAACAAGGTCAAACCCAAGATAGGTTCAACTCAAGGCAACTTGAAGCATACAAGGTCAGACAAACCACTGCAATAGTAAACACAGTGAAGCTACAAACATCGAGTGCAACAACAAACTCTGTGCACATGTACAGGGATGAATACAACATGATGAAGCAGTGGAAACAAACTCAAGTGCAACAGTTGAATACATGAACAAGTGTAGCATCTGATACAGTGAAAAAGTCCAAGTCAAGATGGAGCTACAATGCAACACAGTGATAATGCAACATGGAGTATGCAAGTGAAATTCGAATTGTCAAAACAGTTTCAAGTTACAACAAAGAAGTCAGTGGCAGCTCCAAAATCAAGATCAACATAACATGAAGCAGTTCAAATCCAAGTACAAACCCAAAAATATATGCATACACACATACATTTGTATATATGCACATATATAGTAAACAGGTGAATGTGCAGTAGGGAATGCAAAGACAATGGCAAGTACAAATCAGTGCAGAAATCAAGCCGAAGTTAAAGAACAAATTCGTATCTTTTGATTAAGTCTTTGATTAAGTCAAAGAAAATCTAATTTGGAAAGAAATCTCTGCATAAAATTTCTCGAAGTCACATATGGTCAGTATTAATTCAAATGGGGACCGAGACAACAAATACAGGAAGAAATTTTCGAATTAATTAATTCGAAAACAAATATGGACAGCAATAATTCGAAATCAAATCAAGAAAGGAATACTCCAAATCCAGAACAAATTCAGGAAAATAATCAACGACGTATAGAAATCAAATCTGACAGTGGTTAATTAGGGTTTCAACCCTATAAATACACCCCAAGAAATCATCATAGACAACACAGAACAATCGAGTTCGAACAAGCCAAAACCAGAAAAGCAAAAAGAGAAAATACATACCAAAACAAATGACGAACTCAATCAAACAGCAATGAGCAACTCAGAGGAATGATCGATCGACAAAGAAGAAGCCAAATCAATCATACGATCAACTATCGGCTGCTCATTTCAAAGCCCTAATTTTCGTAAGGGGACAAATCCCTGATTTGTAAAGAAAAGAAGGAAGCCGCCATTGTCATGAAAGGAACCGGGCTATTTTTTTTTGAGCAAAACAAACAAAAGAAGATAACGGGCTAGATTGGGCCGGCTTGTTTTATAAAGAGGCTTTATTTTTTTAATTAGGGTTTAAGGAGTTATTTGTTGTTTAATTTTTTCTTTAAAAGTTGTTTTATTTGTCTGATTTTTTTTTCTAAAACAAAACATGGTAAATCATCACCTAGAGTTTAGGTGTTGTCAGATTGTCTAGTTAGAGTTAGTCCAGTTAGCAGGGTTTGCAAGTTTGCAAAACTCTATAGGCGGTAGCAGGGTTTGCAAGTCTGTTAGAGTGTTTGTAAGCGGGAAACTGTTTAAATCTAATAGAAACCTGGGAATGCAGCAGTAGGCAGGGGTTGCCGAAGCTGGGTAAATTTTGTGTGTGATTTATTTTTCAGCATATTTGTTTCTGCAGTTTGTTTCTGTGTTTAATTCGGAAAAATTTGCTATAACCCTATTCACCCCCCCCCCCCCTCTAGGGTTAATCTAGATCCTACAGGATTGGCATAAACATAGGGATCAACGTTAAAATAGGGATCGACATAAAGAAGCCTTTGAACTTGCAATCTAATCCAACCTTACTTGTTCTGACAATCATCACTTGTTCACCTTAATGACCTTGAAGATACGATGATAAAATAAAACTTGCATATTCGCCACTGAACTTAAGATTGAACAATCAAATCCTTGGAACTTTTAACATATACTAAAAACCTTCATATGAACTTGAACAACAAACTTTACACTTTGATAAGCCGATAGTCGATCCCAAAGCTTTCGCAACTAATCAATCTTTTTGCCAATTGAGACGATCAGTGATGACGGTCACTCTATTCGAAATCCAAAATTTTCTTATTTAACTTCATTTTCTGATTCAAGCCGTTTATTTTGCTAAACGCTTCACTACACTGCACTAGCTCACACTTAACATAGGGGGGATAGGGAAAATTTTTAAACCTCGATTATCTACTGAGTATACCTAATATGGACTCCAAACGCTCAGAGCATTTAGCTGCTATGTCTTCAGAATTGGCTATGCAGCATATCGATCCTGAAGCATAATCAAGCTCTACTACTATATCCCCTAGGCTTTCTCCTAATCATTAACCCGAGCAAACAGAAGTTTATGGTCTATCGGCCAACCTTTTTTCAAATGTTCTGAACCTCCCGGCATAGGATATAAGCTCTGCTCTTGACGTAGTAGAAGGTGTTATTCTCCTAGATAACCCAATAGATTCTCAAGCTTCTTGAATTGGCAAGGCTGCCCTTCGCAGACTGTTTTCCATACATGGAATTCCACTCATAGATGTCTTGTTTCCTTCAATAAACGATAGGCCTCACTTGCCCTTAGAAGGGTACACGACGTGTAAAAAATTTATTTGCTAGGCCGGATGCGTACTGTCCTTTAATTCGCCTATTCGAGAGATGTTATGATGTTTTGGCATAGCTCCCACTCAACTCTATCCGAACAGTTACGCCTTCCTACATGGAACCTTTTTTATATTCGTGAGTGTTCTTTTTCATCTGACGAATCTCGAGGACATAAGATTCATTTACACTTTTAAACGTTCATCAGGAAGTCCTTCCTATGTTTTTCTTGCACCTACAACTAACTACCAAGTCTTAACAGGCACCTGGAATAAACTCTCTCTTTTCAAGCATGAGTTGTTCTATGTTAGATGTCCACCTGGCTTCGCATGGTGATGGTTAGAAGGACATAAGTGTTATTTCCACTTCACTCCTAAGGCCGTTAATCCAATTCATATTTTTGAATCTATTTACATCCGGTATTCCTATAGGTGTTCGCCCACGTCCTAAAGGCATTAGTTTTTCAAGAGCGGTCACCGTTACTCGTGCCATCCTTGTCCCATACAGGGACATCAAACTTCTTACAACTGATGAGTTACTATCTTTATTTGGGCTGTTAGAAGAGGGTCATAACATTGGGCTCCCTGAAAGTGCAGCATTGCCAATAAACGTCACTAAACAAGAAAGGGATGTCATCAATCCTATCGTGCCCTCAACCGAGGGGACTAGAGATGACATTGAAGAAGGCGAGATTAAGGATTTTCAGGCAAATAAATTTGGCGATGCTAATGCAGGCCCAAGCAAAGCGCCTGTAGTCGAACTGCCACAAGGCGCGCAATCTCAAACACCTGCCAAAAGAAAGAAGAAGCTAGCATATAAACTTCGGAAGAAAAAATGCCACAGATCTACAATTCGTCATCACTTCTATTGAAGAAGAATCATCTTCCCAAAATTCTGGAAGTTCACTGAAGGGATTATCACATCTCCAAATTCCCAATGATATTATAACCTGCAACTTTTCGAATATCAACATCGAAGGGCTCAATTCTCCTACTGGGAGAGGTGAAGGCATTCTCCCTACTGATAAAGGAGAAAGAACACCCATAAGCAATGGAACAGCCATCGGTCTATCGGAGGGACACTAGGACTCTCACGACCACGTGCACTTCACTACATGCTCTTCATCAATCCTTTGCACAATAGTTACTCACATGTTCTCATTTGTTCTTTGCAGGTACAATGACTCAGTTCCGAGCCTTCGATCGCTTAAGGGGCTCTTCGACGCATTATCAATCCAGCTGCGGCTCAGAGTCTGGCAGGTGTAGGGAAAAAGATGATGGATGGGAAACAAGCTAACATTCAAGAGAATCCTCCTCTTCCAAGCACGAGTCCCAGTCTTATACATCTCGCCAAGGAGATCATCCCAATTTTCCTATGTATAATGGAGACCAGCCTCCCTTCCATAACCCTCAAATTGCCACATCACATGAGCAACACTTTGGTTCTTCTAGCTCTAAGCAACCTCGCGACTGTAGATCGACGAAGCATCTGATTCTCGCTTTTGATCCATCCTTGCCGGTCGCTGCTCCTGATACTTCTACAGTGGAGAAATTAGCCAAACTTTAGGCCATTTTCCTGAAAATCTATTTCGATGGGCTTAATTTCCTTCCCACAGTATACGTGATCCCAGGGCAAGCCAGAGCAAGTTCTCTCCAATGTGTTAATGACGTGTTCGTGCAGCATGAATCATTTTAACACTTAGTGGAAAAAATCTTTGAAGTTTCAATCAAGTGATAATATCAAATAGATCGTCTCAGGCTAGAGGCAATACATGATAAAGGCATAATTAAATACCAAGATGATGAACCACCAGAGTTGACAACAAAACTAACTGAGGATAAAAAGTGTGTTAAGGAAACATCAAAGTCAGTGAGCTATTTAGAATCTTCCCATTAGAAAGAATTCGATGCTACCCTCAATTGCAGTGCGAAACTTGCTTTGGAAAAGGATTCCTTGCAAAAGGAAACAGATACCATGGCCCTCCACATCGACGAACTTGACGAGATTCTCAAGAAAGAGAGGGATGATAAGGTTGAGGCTCAAGAAGAATCACGAAGGTACTGCAAAGAGGTTGTTGAAGATAGAAGCTTAAAGTTAAACTCGATGAGCAATTTGCCAAAATAGAAGCCCTTAAAGTGGATGTGGGAGAAAAAGCCGCAAGGAGATGATGGAACAAATTGAAACCCAAGTAGAAGATGCTAAGATGTCCGATCGAAATAAAATCAAGGACATGTTTGATCCATTTATCATCAAATACAATGCCAAAGTCCTCATCCACCATGACTTGAATTTTCTTGGTGAAGGTTATCTCGAGTCACTTGCAGAATCCTAGGAGCACATCATTGGGATGAAAAGGAGGGAGTTAGGTGGAGCTGAGTTTGATGAAGAGAAATTAATGCAGGAGATGCTCCACGGAAAGGAATCCCTAGATATTGTCACCATGAGACTTCGATATTTTAACGTTTCAGTACCTTCCAACAAACGGGAACATATTGCTAGATCCTCGAAAGCCGATCCTAACAGCCCCTCTTCTTTCCAAGTGGTTAGAGTATTGGTTTCCTTTGGCCTAGAGTAGGACTTGAGCCATGATCCAGATAAGCCTAGTTATCAATCTAAAGTGTTATCCCCTATTTTGGAAGAGGGCACTTCAATAACCACCGAGAGCTAGCCGGATATGGGTATTCCATATTACTCTCCAAGTTATGAGAGTTTTGTTCTTCACGCCCAACGATTTTAGGCTTATCTCCCTGTTTTAACAAATTTGTAGGTTTTCTAGGTCTCGGTCAAACTCCTGAAAGTGATGTTGCTGCAGAGCAACAAGAGAAACCAACAGAGATTCCGGCGGCCACTGATATACCGAGGCCCGATGCTCAAGTCATCGGAGCTCTCGACAATGATAAGGTTGAAAATCCACTCCCGGTGGATGATCTCGATGATGTTGCGACAACTGGCACCTTCAAACATACTGATGAGATTATCCTGAAGGAATGCATCGAGAAGGAGGATTTGTTGAAGAAAAAGGCTAAATCTAAGCCAGACAAGGTGGACATCGATGATCCACACCTTGTCCCACTATAAGTTATTCCACTTGGCAGGTCGATTCCTAACGAACTCCCTCCTACCTTTGAAATATCTCTTGCAAAAGTTGGCAAAGGATCTAGAAAGAGAAACATCGAGGGCTAAAGTGGCACCACTCCCAAAAAATCCAAAAAGGAGAGGAGATCGAAGAAATAGCTGTCACTTTGGCTCGGTGTGTATATAATTTGCATAGCTGTTTGTTCGTTGTCCCTATTATTAGTTGTGGTTGTATGAGTATGATTCCCGGTTTTTAGAAATAACTTGTACCACAATCCTGAAACCAATCATATGAATAAAAGTTTTTGTTTTCTGTTGAGCTTTAGTGTGAATTGCTATTAATAGTTGAACTATTACATTCCATTCAATGTACTCATTATTCGTCGTTCACCAATTCTGGTAACCATCACTAGCTCTATCCCAAGGCCTCCATGTGGTCATGGCCTTGATTCGTGTCAAACGTCGGGCTCAAGCTTTAGTATTATGTCGTCAAATTGAGCAGTTTTTGAGTAATTTTACTCCTGCCCCCAGTCTTAGGTTATCGAGGTCACACATGGATGGTCGAACTCCATCCCTAGCAGGTTTATACTCTTTCTGTCTATTTTTGGCCGGAGTTCATAAAATAGTGAATGGTCAAACCTCACTCATCTATCCGTTTATGCTCATATCCACACCTTGGGGCAAGAGTTAATTGACAGGTGGTCGAATCACACCCAATCTATGTTTATACTCTAGTTCGCACTTTGGAGACTTAGAGTTATTTCATGAGTGGCCGATTCACAAAGATTTATGTTTATACTCCAATACGCACTCTAGGGACTTAGAGTTATTTCGAAGGGTAGTCGACTCGTACTCTCCTTAATTGATTGATTTGCCCCCCAAAGTTTGGGGTTTGATTTAGTGAGCGATCGATCATGTCATGGTCGCTCTTATTTTATTTTAGTTCCATAGTATGGTAGGATTTGTTCGATTGTCGGATGGTCGATCCACATTTATTCTTCATTGTGTATCACGTCCGTTGGATTATGAATGGGAATTATCAAATGAACAAGTGGACCAAGCTCATCTTGTTTAGTCCCACTGAGAACTAGCATAATTGATTGGTTTCAAACTTTGGGAGCCTATTCGGACATATCGTCATCAATCAGTTTCGTTATGGAACTAATATATAATGCTACAACAAACATATATATAAAGCAAGTCTGAAACTTTGTTCGCTAAATGGAAAGGAATAACATAACATGTATTATTACATTTCTAGAAAATAAAATGCTAAAGCATATTTTGAAAGAAAATACAACTGAAATGAAAAAGAAATAAGCTGAGTGAATAGCGTCGTAAATGCTCCCTACTCCATGCCCTTGGAAGTGTGATGCCATCGACAATCGCTAGCTTGAAAGTTCCCTCTCCAAGCCTCTATTCAATGACATATGGTCCTTCCCGGATTGGATTCATGTACCATAGGGTAGGAAAAACCCGTTTGAAGATGAGATCGTCGATTTTAATGGTTCTAGGTTGGACTTTAATGTTGTAATACCGGGTGACTCGGTGTCGATGCGCAGCTATCCTTAGATCGGCTTTCTCATGCTTCTCATCTATAAAGTCAAGATATTCCAAAAAGAGGTCTTTATTTGTTTTGGGATCGTTGTAAGTCACTCGATGAGATGGAACCTCGAGCTCAACAGGATGATGGCTTTAGAACTATAAGCAAGGGTGAATGGAGTATGGCCAATCCCAGATTTGTGGGTGGTCCAGTAAGCCCACAATATTGTCTGGTGTTCATCCACCCACTTGCCTCCATCCTTCTCTAAATACTTCTTCAGAATTGACTTTATGATTTTGTTTACAGCTTCAAACTGTCCATTTGCCTAAGGGTGAGCAACACTGCAAATCTCTTTCCAACACGATGCCTCCGACAGAAGTCTATGAATTCAATTCTGTCAAACTGAGTCCCATTATGTGTTATAATAGTTTGCGGAAGACCGAAATGACATATGATGTTTCGAACAATAAAGTTGATTATGTTCTTGGTTATGATCGTGCTAAAGGTTCTTCTTCGACCCATTTGGTGAAGTAATCAACTATGACGGTATCATACATTGCGCCACCTTTAGGGATCGGTAAATAACCGGTAGTGTCTATTCTCCACATGGAAAATAACCATGGGTTGACCATTTGCATGATTTCCGTCGGCGAAGATCTTGGAACTTTTGCATATATTTGGCACTTATCATATCGTCTTATATATTCAGCGGCGTCCCAATTGACAATTGGCCAATAATACCCGTAACAGAGCATTTTCTTTTTCAGAGTTTGACCCTTAGTGTGTTCGCCACATTCCCCTACATGAACTTCTTTTAGGACATGTTTTATCCCATTATGAGCAACATACCAGAGTAGGGAAACTAAAAAACCTTTTCTGTATATAATTCCTTCTTGTATGACATATCACGAAGCTTTACGGAGTACTTATTGCTTTTCATTTCTTTGATCTGGTAGGACTCCGTATAGCACATGGTCTTTGATCGAGCCATCCATGATTCCCTCTCAGGCTCTGCCTCCATCATTTGGTCGATTTCTATCATGATTATACTTGTGGCATTTAATATTTCGACCGAAACCAAGCCCAACTACTGTGCGTCACCGGTGCTAGCAAACTTTTCTAATGAATCAGCCTTTCTGTTTCTATCCTATGGTATATACGAAATGTCATAGTACTCAAATTCTGATAAAAACTCTTTCACTTAGGTAAGGTAAGGGGCAAGCCATTGCCCTTTAGCTTGATAATCTCCCCTAACTTGATCACTACCAACTGCAATTGCAAAAGATTTCAAGAGATTTTATTCCGAGTTTTCTAACAAGTATAAGCCCAGCAATCATAGCTTCATACTCATCTTCGTTGTTTATCACTGGGAAATCAAGATTTAAGGCATAGCGGATTGACCGATCTTTTGGAGTTAGAAGCACAATTCCAGCTCTAGAACAATGATCATTGGATGCTCCATCAGTATACAATTTCCATCATACGATACGGATTTCGCTGCCCTCTAAGGAATCATCTTGCATAGTGAAATCTACTATAAAATCTGCTAGTGTCTAACCCTAGATAGCCCTACAAGGGACAGAAGTAATATCGAACTGAGAGAGCTCGATATTCCACTTGAGTAACCTTCTAGATGTCTTAGGTCAATGTAGGACTTGGCGTAAAGAAAGGTCAGTGTAAACATTGATCGAGTGTGCCTGAAAGTATGAATAAAGCTTTTGTGATGCAATTAGCAAGTAGTATGCTAGTTTTTCTATTTTTGGATAGTTCCTTTCATCTCCCGTTAATCGTTTGCTGACGTAATACACTGGCCTTTGGATTAAATACACCTCGTGAAGCAACACAGCGCTTATGGCGTGTGCTGATATGACCAAATAAATGTACAAATCTTCATGATCCACCGGCTTTGAGAAGATGGTGGGTCTCTCTAAATGAATCATCAAAGCTCGAAACACATCTTTGCAGTCCTATGTCCATTCAAAGTTTCATTTCCCTTTCCTGATCAAATCAAAGAAAGGAATGCAATTGTCTGTAGCCCTAGAAATAAATTGACCTAAGGCAACAACTTTGCCATTCAGACTCTGTACTTGTTTAATAGTCCTTGGCCCTTGGATATCGTGGATAGCCTAAATCTTCTCGAGATTAGCTTCTATTCCACCGGAGTTAACAATAAAGCTAAAAATTTCCCTAATGTAATAACAAAAGAACATTTCAAAGGATTAATTTTCATCATGTAATGTCGAAGGATGTTGAACATTTTTGCCAAGTCACCAATGTAGTCGTTTGACCATCGTGACTTCACGAGCATTCATCCACATACACTTCCATCATTTTTCCAATCCGATCTTTAGACATCATGTTGACTAAGCGTTGATAAGTCGCTCCTGCACTACTTAATCTAAACGACATTACTACATAGTTGTAAATCCAACATGGGTAATGAAATTGGTGTGCCCTTAATCGAGATTATGCATCGGGGTTATGTTATATCCCAAGTATGCATCCATGAAAGATACCAATTCGTGTCCCGCAGTTGAATTCGCCAGCTAGTCGATCCTCAGAAGGGGAAAATAGTCTTTTGGACATGCCTTGTTCAAATCTGAGTAATCAATGCATGTTCTCCATTTCCCATTCACTTTTTTCACAAGTACGAGATTTGATACCCATTTAGCGTACAGGGCGTCGCGGATAAACCCGTTGTCTTTGAGTCTATCCACCTCCTCTTTGAGAGCGGCAGATCTCTTCGGATCCATGTCGAGTCTTTTCTGTTTCACAGCGGTGATGCCTTAGGTTGATATTCAGTGCATGGCTTGCAACGGTAGACAAGATCCCACACATGTTAGAGTGGGTCCAAGAAAACACGTCTAGATTCGCTCGGAAAAAACCAGCAAGTTCTTCCATTATCGGAGGGCTAAGCAGTGGTCCAATCTTTAGGACTCGTGACGGGTCATTGTGGCTGACCGTGATATCAATTATCAGTTCAACCGATGCAGCCTTTGTCTCTTTAGGCTCTACTTCATCATCTCTCAGATCTATATCTCTATAGAATAGACTATGTCGCCCGAGCCAAAGCTCAGGCGCTAGTTGTCAATCTTCGGTAGCTTGGATGCATACAGTCTTGTCCACACCCTTACTTTTTTCTTTGCGTCGAGTTTCCCTCGGCTATATAACAGGCATGTCCAGTTGCCTGATCGCCATGAACAACCCCAACACCATTATATATCTGAAACTTCAAAGTCAAACACCATGGGACAAGAGCTGCCCGGGATTCGGCAAGGGCCGGTTTACCCAGAAAAACATTGTATGGAGTGTCAACATCCAAAACAACAAACGGCAAGGTCCGCACTCTCCTTCATTCACTTTCTTCCAATTCCACGAATAGCCGACATAACCAACAGCTTTAGTTACAACGCTATTAAAACCGTGTATACGAGCTTTAGACGGTTTTAAATCTTTGGCTTCCATCCTCATCTGATCATATGCTTTTTTGAAAATTATATTTACTGAACTTCCATAATCAATCATTATCCTTCTCACAAAAGCGGGGCAAATCATGGCTGAAATGACCATTGGGATGATTGTTGGAGCCTCTATTTGTTTACATCTCTGAATCTAAATGCAATAATGTCCGCCACCATACGTTGCTATTTTGTTGGAGCTCCATCTTCCATATTCGAATAGCATTAAAAATCCATACGCCTAGTGGCGCTAGCATAGCGCTACATCTCTTGCCAACTCTTATCTGCTAGGTGCGGTCCTCCGATTATCGTATTTATCACCAATCTTCCACCAGTCCGCGTAGGCTCGTTTACCCTTCGCAGCGCTTGTCCTCGATTTGGGTTAGATGTCTCCTGCTCGCCATCTTGTGAGACTTGCATTCATTTGTATTGTGCCCATATCACTTGTGAAACCGATAGTATTTCCCGGTTTGTTCCTGCTTCTCTATTGATACTTTTAGAGGCAGCTTCCTATACTACATGGAATTGCAAGTAGACGGATAAATATTCTCCAAGGACATATTTAATGGCATGTAAGTATTATACATTAGAATCCTTGGCTTTCCTCGTCCAGAATCCCTCTTTTGTTCTCGATTCCTATCTTCGCTCTGTTTTGTTGATTTTTTTTTATTCTAGACATTCGCTTAGGCTTTCCCAGAACTGTCATCAAACTATTTTATTGTAATGTTACTCTGTGATCCCTCTCCACTTGGTCCTACAACATTCTTTTTTCTAAAGGACCTGGCTTCTTCCTTTCTCAAATACTTGGTCGCCTTTGCGTAAATGCATTTCAACATTGCGGGCGGCTTACCGACTAATCAATCGCTAAATTTAGACTCTGGATCAATCTGTCTCGTCATGGCCATAAGTATCGTATGGTCATTCGAATTACTGACCTCCATAACAGCTGTATGAAATCTCTGCAAATAATCTTTTAACGACTCTCTTGGAGCCTGAATCACGTTGGACAGGGACATCACATCTTTGGAACGAGTAGCGTGCATCCGGAACTGCTCCACAAACTTAGTTGCCAAATCATCGAATCTAGAAATTGATCGTGAGGGTTGCCTCGTGAACCACATCGTCGCTATTCCACAGAGAGTTATGGTAAAGCTTCTACACTTTGTTACATCATCCTCTTGCGCAGAATCCATCAGGCATTCATATATCATGATATGCTGTCTGGGATCGTTTTTTCCCTCATAGGCGGGCATTGATGGCATGTTGAACCTCCTCGGATATTCCACATGTAAAATATCATCAGTAAATGGTGTATGGCTTCTCAAAATTCCCAAGTTATCACTAGTCAAGCCCTGGATCTCTCTCTCACCAACTGTTTAACCATTGCCGATAAGTCCAGTGTTTTGATGGTCGATGCCAAGCTGTGGTTGTGTTCTATCTCACGTGAACGGTCCGGTCGATGTCTGCAGACTGTTTCACGCCTTCTGGGTTCACCATCTTCCTGATGTGCATTTTGTACATTCATTTCATCATCATTCCTGGTAGGTACTTGATTAGCATTCAATCGAACTCCATCACCTAAACCAACATAAACAGTTCCGCCTCGATTCCCAAGATGGATAGGAGGAATCCCTCCTCTGGGGAAGGGATCGGCATCGACCAATCCCGGCAGACCACGATGGTCTGCCAGGTGATGCTTTGAAGTTTCTACATGATATTCTTCAATCATGCGATGCATATGCTTGTGATATTCGTTAGATGAGTTAGAACTTTTCGATACCACGTAAGGAGTGGATCCCTCTTAGCTTTCCCCTGCCGTTGCTAATTGGTTTGGTTCATCACGTTGATATTAGTCTAACTTTATTGATTTATTTTTCAACGACTCTCCATCAACTCTCTCATTAAATTATGAAATTCAGATCTCGTAATAGAATCATTGGGATTCTGAACTTCAACCGGATCTGCATTCATGTTTAAGGGTTGATTGCTTGGGTCTCCTTGCTGAATAATAGTATTCTCATTTGTTCCACATTCTGAGAAGTAGATCTAGTTTGTCTCACCATCATTAACAGCCTTGCTTATATCTCTACAAACCTGAGTAGTATTAGCAGCTTCTTGAAGATAACTACTGATCTCCTTGGGGAGATTTATCCAATCCAATAACAACAAAGGGATCATAGTAAGCTGAGAATCGATTTTCTCAGTGAAAACACCAAAATATTTGCAACTAAATTGGTCAAAAACACCCAAGAATACTTTTTTCTAAGAAGTAAGTGAAGAAAAACAAAACTAAACTGGTTAGATAAATCAATAAGTAACAGAGAATCAACTATAACTAGAGATACAAAGATTTATAGTGGTTCGGCGTTGTATGACTATGTCCACTTTAAAGATTATCCTTTATTAATAACCTGTAAATCTGATTATAGTACTGTAAAATAACAAAAGACTTGATTACAAAAGAGTCTAGAGTAACAAGAAGCATAAAGATCCTTAGAATGAACCATCAGGCCAGTACTAATAGTGAAGACGACCACCAATCTCTCTGAAATCGATCGAAGGACCTTCTAATCGACATGGGCCCACAAAAGGGATCACTGGACCCAATTCCCAATGAAGAGGGATCAGTACCGAGCACTTAATTGATAGATTTTGGGCAGCGACCCCTATGGCGGCTTCTCTATGCAAAAATATGTTTTGCCTCCAATTTTCTTGTAATTTGGACCAGTGGAACTCGAGTTATTGTTTGATCTTTGATTTAATATTACTTATGCTATACTTGCAGTCGAACCCTCTACAGGGATGTATGCCGATCCCACCCATTCTATCCTTTTGATATGCGAACCCTAGGTAGGTTCCCTAGGGTCTATACCTAGCTCTCCACATTTCGTAGGATTTGACTTGTAGATCTCGTGATATTAATCATTGTGTGCAAGAATGCACTTGAACCTTGATGCATGCCGACCCCTCTTCAGTGAAGCCTGCCGATTCCTCTCGATTAAGCATGGCGATCCCTCTTTTATGAGCTAATCTATACCTATCCTTTCTATTTACTGAGCTATATTCCATGCTTCGAGCACTCTACATTGTATATCCTTCAAATCCATCCAACTTTGACTTTATATGATCATTTGTACTTGGCTTTTGGGTTTCACAATCATCGTTCCAGAATTATCGGTCTTGAAGGTAGTCAGATCTAACTCATGCAATCAGCTTGATATAATTGAGCTAGAATGTCGGATAACACCATAGATACTATAATAATTTCTGAAATATTATTTCTTTATAAAAAATTAATCAAGGTAAATTATTTCATTTACTCAATTTCAAAACAATACTGTGTCGAATTTTTCTATTCAAGTGTTAAGAGATCCCTATCAATGACGTTAATTACTTGTATTGACTATAATCCATAAACCACTCAACAGATCAATCAATACAATAAAAAAATTATATCACTAACAAATAGCGCTCATATATACACACACTCAAACTCATAATATGGCATTTCGTAACCTTATCTCTTAATGAGTTACCCCACTAAAGCCAAGATTCTCGCTTAACCTTTAGCTCTAATACCATATTTAACAACTCGTGAATTTTGACCCCCGACCCTAATACGTCCCACGAATTACGTGCCGAGCAATCAGATGCCAAAAAACCCAATTGTTAGGCAAAAAGAAAGAAAAAAGAAGGAAGAAGAAAGAAGAGAGAAAGAAAACAAACAACATAATCTCATTCGCGGAATAAATAATCTATAATATACAACAAATCTTTGCACAAAGAAGAAATGTAATACACATCTATCAATCAGAGTAAACTTTCCTATTTTAGCCCGGACAGTTATAATAACATATCCTCACAATTACTGATAAATACAACTAATACACAACACATCGAAACATAATGAAATACGTATATATCTTAGGCCTCCAACTCGTCTCCTGAGCTCCAATGCATCCGTAGCAGTATACAAATATGCTTGATCTGACCGAAGCATTATAATAAAATAATAACCAAGTCAGTCTGGAAAACCAGCGCGAGAAAGCATGCCCAATTGGATTCTAAAGTTATAAAAAAACCTTTGAAATCAAAAGTATCTCATAAGACCACGCTGCACAGAAACACGGACGGGTTTTCACCTTACGATAACCAAAACGTTTCATATGAAATTCTTTGAAATTATAATACTGTCTAAGATACAAATACTTATTAATCTTAACCAAAACTGACACATTAATTAAATTCCAACATAATAGGTATACCACAAAAACCGTAAGGCTCGTATTGAAGAATAGATTCCACACAATGACAGTGCTACTGGGATACCGCCCATCACAGTGATAAAATAACACTGAGGACCTTGCCAGGATCCCCTGCCAACATAGAACCGACCTATCACTTAATTAGTAGTACTGAATATGATCACTCCTTTTTTAATGAGTCCCGAAGCATACAATCTGAGATAATATCGGCTCTAGATGGAAATGATCATGCCCTACTTAGGAGCGACCCACTTAGCCCTGATGCATCTCCCATGTTTTAGTCATTCCCGGTCGATGAGGCTTGAGGCTACGTTTTACTTTTTATATAGCACTTCCAACATGGAATGCTAACACTGCCCTCAAGGCAACAATGCAATGCCAGCATTCATCCATACAAGTTCGTTCTAGGACTGAACGAAACGCTTGAGAGCTCCGTCTTCAATTCCATCATCTTTAAGATGTCTTCACTTCGAAATGCTAGAATTAGATCGAAGTGGTTTTTAGATAACATATTTGATCTTGGTATCTTCGAAAACAACTTCCAATAATTTTCGATAAACTCAACCCTAGATCTTCAGAAAATACATAGTCAAAAATAAGAGCGAAGATCACCTCCTAATCGTTGTGATACGAATGGAAATATGCAATTACCAGAGGCATCAAGCTTCCCTTCATTCGCTTCGCGGGAGTCACACTCATGTCCTCTCGAACCAGTATATTAATTAGATTTGTTGGTGGGACAATTTTCCTTATCGTTTGTCCTAGGAGAATGAAACAAGATTTATACGCACGGTACAACATCATCGGAGATGACTGTGCCATATAACTCGCATATTTCTCCTAGATATTTTCAAAGTTACGTTTGGGTCCATATTTGATAGTCAGTTATTTAACTATCGAATAAACAAACATCCAAATCAGGGATTTATTTCCATAGGGAAAACCAACATTGGTTAAGCGCATAAGCAACCACTAGCCTCCTTAATATACTTTTACAAAAATATATTCACTAATTCCCATATTTTCAACACTTGGAAAAAAATCCATATACTTATCTCAATGGCATATGTAT
Organism: Allium cepa; assembly: GCA_030765085.1. NCBI lineage: Eukaryota > Viridiplantae > Streptophyta > Magnoliopsida > Asparagales > Amaryllidaceae > Allium > Allium cepa. The sequence continues at coordinate 22,500,078 of CM060938.1, read as the reverse complement.
ATTTATAAAACAGGGAAAGATTTCCTTTTTATTCAATTCTCAAATCATTTATAAATTCCTCTATAAACCTCTAAAATCATTTATAAACTATTTACAAATACCAAAACCATTTATAACCTATTTATAAATTATTTGTTAAGTCATTTATAAAACCCTTTATAAATCCATGCAACTATTCATAAAATTCCCCTTATAATTCTATAAATCCAATTCTAAAGTACATTTATAAATATCTACCCATTTATAAAACTCCTTCACCTCATAAGTAATCCCACTTTATGTCTTCAAACCATTTCATAAAACTTCCCACATTAACCCAAGTCTGTTAACAAAACTCTATTTATAAATCTTGAAACAATTATAAATAAGTAATGATCATTTACTTCAAAACCACAATCATATAATAATTTAAGAATACTATACGTTTAAAATAAATGAATAATAATTATTAACCTTAAAACATCTTAAAATAATAATTAATAATTTCAAACCATTGTTAAATAAGCAATAATAGTTAATCCTTACCCCTATTATAAATATTAATAATTTATTTCCAAAACATTAATAATAATCCTTATTATTAATTTCAAGCCATATTTATTTTTAAAGTAATTAACTTTTCAAAATACTAAAAATATTGGTAAATAACTTTTAAACAACATTAAATATAAATAAATAACCTTAAAATGATATTAAATATAAGTAAATAAATTTTAAAACAATATTATATGTAAATAAATAATATTAAATAAAAATAATCGTAAACAATATTAAATAAATTACTTAGAATAGACGGATAAAAAGGTTGGTGTAAATTATAAATTAAATACTTTGAAATAAAATATTTCCGAAACTCACATTCGGATCTTAAAATCACCTCCTGTCTCAAAATTTAACTCTTACTCGAATGGTAATTTATAGTATTTTTAAAATACTAATTTGAGGCCAATAGCTAATAAATGCTTAACTATTATCGATACTGATTTCTATTGACACTAGATTCCAATTTTGAACATAAACAATGTCATAACCAATAGTGCCCATACATCAGGTTTCATATCCCATAATTCATACAACATGAATTTTATTGGAAATAAATCAACAATAGTGAGGAATCCCGTTGGCTCCCTCCAACCTGTCCCCCAGCATCACAGCTTATATACATACATATATATATATATATATATATATATATCAACATACATATATATATATATAAATAAATTTCAATAGTGGTGATGAATCCTGCTGGATCCCTCTAACATGTTCCCTTACATCACAAACTTATATAATTATATAATATGTGTCATCCGCTCTAGGGGTGAGAATAAATCCAAACCAACTGATAAAATAGTAAATCACCCATATGTCCAATCAACAACTTTTATCAAATATATAATATTACCAGTTACCCAAAAAGGTAAGTTTAACTCACCAAAATCTCTATTGTCACCGAGACGTTCCGATTTGGATTAAAATCGCGTTTAATTTTAACTCAAATTTCTACTAGCTTCAGTCTCTACCAAACAAATTTCATATCGTAGTATTCGTTGATATAATCGCAACGCAACTCGTCGCATTCAATTTAGGACATAAAACAAATTATTTATTTAATAACTAATATTTTATCAATATTTTATACTTCGTCAAATATGTGAATAACTTTATTCTAGTGTGTTCTATTCGTTAATATGAATATAACGTCAAAAACAGCGAATAAAATGGACTTCGTATGAAAAAGTTATTCATTTTTAAGTTTAAAAACTACTTAAACTTAACCAAATTAACTAGTTAAATTATTAAAATACATTCCCATTCTTAAGCCCGACATCCCACTAACGTGCCTATTTACCTAAAGCTGTTTTTGTTACTAATTAAACTAATCTAAACTATTTAATTACATCGCACTATTCAAATTTATTAACTAACTAAATAATAAAATAAATCAACTTATTATTTCTCACGCAATTCCCAAGTGCAAAGCCCAAAAAAGCCCACTATCCACATCTTCATTTCTTCTCTTGCCTGTACATATCCTAACCTTCTCTCTCTTCTTCTTACTGGACATAATATACACGGCCCTTCATTCCATTACTTCATGCAACAAATGCATGCAACCCTTTTTTTTTTTTTTGAAAAAACGGTACAAGCCCAAGGCCCAATCAAAAGGATATACAAACAGGGTAAATACCCAAACACAAATCACAACACAAAGAACACAAGGGTTTCCACCGACAGAAGCAAACCCTAAAAAAACCCCAAAACCACAAAATTGGCGGAAACACGAACGCTTCAACCATATTCTTTAGCACCGCTCTTTTCTCCTCTTTCCTAGAAAGATAACGTACTCATAAACTCATTTCTCTTCTCAGCCAGAACACTGTCATGATGATTAGTGTTGTTGAAATCACTTTGATTGTAAGATCTGATCTCGCAATTGCCTAGAAATGCAGAGTCGTTCCAGGAAATAGTGTTTTGAGCTTTGGAAGAGCGAAAGTTGTCAGCTTTATCAGAATTAATCTGGTAAAGCTCCAACGTGTTCGAATTGCCTTTCGAGTTCTACAAATAGCATTCCATATGCTTGTTTCCCGCTTCTCCATTCCACTGCTCAGCAAGGAGGGAGTATTTGGTTTGAATTTTTAACTTTTTTCTTTGATTTTCGAAGAGTGATTCTACTGTCCGATTCTATCAGTAACCATCTTTGCTCTTTAGTAAGTTTAGCATTGTTGTGAATGCGATTGTTTCTTTCTTTCCAAATGTGATAAATAGCAGTAGTAAGAAGGATAGTTGCAAAGTCTTTCTCTAACGAACTGCCCCTGAAATTACTATTGATATGCTGCACAGCCTGCTTAATATCCATATGCACATTGTTCTTAATTTTCAATGTTGTTTGAATAAAATTCCAGATATAGTAGGAATATCTGCATTCAAAAAATAGATGATTAATATTCTCATCTTCACTGTTGCATAAAGAACAAAGTGATTTAGACTTTTTGTCCCATTTTTTGATTTTATCCCAAGTAGGCAACCTGTTGCTTATAGCAAAGTATGAACAAATTTCCATCTTGGGATTGTTCACTTTGTTCCAGATGCAATGATACCAATCTACAGTAACCTGCTTATTTCTAATATACTCCTAGGTTTTTTTGAAAGAAAACTTCCCATTATAGCTGGCAATCCATTCCCAGTAGTCGTTTTCAGCATTAGGGTCAATAGGAATATTTCTGATAATATTCTTATGTGGATTAGTAATGGGATGCAGATGGGGATGCCAGATATTATCTTTAATAATCATAGAAACATTTGCATTAGCATCACCAAAAATAACTAGATTGTCCCATCCAATTCTATTGACAAAAGAATCATGCTGAAACCATGGGTCAAACCAAAAATTGGTGTTATTTCCAGATTTAAAAATCCTCTGTAAAAGAGGTTTACCAATACTTCTACATTTTAATATCTGTTTCCAAGCATTAGATTGGTTATCTTTAGGTATAATGTTCCAAAAATTACCTTTCTTGAGGTACTTGCCCTTCAACCATTTAGCCCATAATGAGTCAGAACTCAGAAATCTCCAAAACATTTTAAAATGGCATGTAATACTTAAATCATTTAAATTTCTGATACCCATACCTCCCTCTGATTTGGGTTTACAAATATTCTCCCAACTGATTTTATGATACCCCCCTTTCCACAGGAAATCAGCACATCTACTTTCTAATTTTTTAATAGATGCAATTGGGATATTAAATGTTTGGAGCCAATATAAAATAATGGCATAGATAACAGTTTTAATCAGCTCCATTCTTCCAGCTATGGAAAGGAGTTTACATGACCAGGTCTCCATTCTATCTTGTATTTTCCCAATAAGCATAGAGCAATCCTTATCTTTTATTTGATTAACTGAAAGAGGTAAACCTAAATATTTAATAGGAAGCTCACCCTCAGAAACATGCTGAATATTTAACGTATTAATTTTATGCTTACTGCCTTTACTAAAATATGCTTTGCTTTTAAGTTCATTCACCTGCAAACCAGCATACTTATGCAAATTCCTGAGAATTTGAGAAATAGCATAGCCATTCTGTTCATTTGCTTTTGTAAAGATCATTAAGTCATCATCATATATTAGATGAGAAATAATAGGTTGTACTCTATTAATAGGAGAAATTTGACCTTTTAACAATTCTATCTTTGTCAGAATAGAGAAATATTCCATTACAATAGTGAAAAGATAGGGTGATAATGGGTCACCTTGACGTATACCCCTATTACTTTTGAAAAAACCCGCAGGTTTACCTTGAATTAAGATAGAAAAAGTGGGGGTACTAATACATTCATATATCAAATCACAAAATTTAATGGGAAAACCCAAACTCAGCATCATATGGTAAATGAATTGTCTATTTACTTTATCATATGCCTTACGTAAATCTATTTTGAGGCACATATTTTCTCCATTTTTAGTGTTAAAGTTCCTAACCATCTCATGTGCTAGCATAGAATTTTCATATATCAATCTGCCAGGAACAAAAGCACTCTGATTTTCAGAAATAAGAAAGGGTAGAAACACCTTTATCCTATTGCTGAGAACACTTGCAATGATCTTATAAATAACATTACAACAAGAAATAGGTCTATAGTCTCCAATGCAAGATGGATTTTTATTTTTTGGGATTAAAGTAATAAAAGTATGATTTAAACTTTTAAGAAGCTTGCCTTTTTCAAAAAATTCATTAACAACATCAACCACCTGACCTTTCAAGCTGTCCCAATGTTTTTTATAGAATTTAGCATTAAAACCATCTGGGCCAGGGCTTTTATTATCCCCAGCATTAAAAATTATTGCTTTAATATCAGTTTCTAACACAGGGGCAAGAAGAATTTCTTCTGCCACATTATTCAGCATATGTTTACAAATAATTTTTGAAAAATTATAATTTTGATTCTCAGAAAAGTAGAGATCATTATAAAATTTCAAAGCATCTTCAACAAAAGAGGTATAGGAATTGGAGGCCTTGCCAGATCTGTCAATGATATTACCAATATTATTAAAATGTTTTCTAGTAGACATCTTAGCATGAAAAAATTTGGTGCAGTCATCCCCCAAAGTAAGCCAGTCTACTTTAGCTTTTTGTTTGGCATTGACAGAGTTAATATACATTTCTTTAGATAAATTTTGTTGATTCTCAAAAAACAATTTAACAGAATTTAAATCCTTAGGATTTTTATCAACAAGATCTTGAAGATATTTTCCTTTTGCCTTCAGATTATTAAGAATGTTTTTATCCTGAAATTGAGTTTTATTCCAGAATTTTAGGTTATGTTTAGTATGTTTTAGAAACATACTAAACTGAAACTGCTTATTACCCTCACAAGAGAAATTAAGGCATTCTTTAAATAAATCATCATATTTATCATCACAAATCCAACCATTTTTGAATCTAAAAGGCATATTTTTATTATCAGAATTATCCGTCTCATTTAGGAGCTTTATGAAAATAGGAGTATGATCACTTGTATTCTGTTCTAGGGTACTACATTTGAAATTTGGGAAAGTTAAATTAAATTCATTATTAATTAGCACACTATCAAGTTTGCAGTGGATATTTTTCTCCATCCCAGATTTCCAAGTAAATTTATTTCCAGAGACACTGGCTTCTATTAAACCAGTTTCTATCATAAATTTATTAATTCTATCAAGTTTACTTTGGGGTATATGACTACCCCCAAATTTTTCATAAGAATGAAGAACTGTATTAAAATCCCCCATTATAATCCAAGGAAAATCAATGATCTGATTAATAGCTTTAAGTCTACACCATAGCCCATTTCTCTCACTTTCAAAATTACTACCATAAATACATGTGACTTGAATTGTACATCCACCTATATTTTTAAATCTGCTATCTATAAACTGCAGATCTTTGGTAATATTATCTATAGACCAAAAGTTAGAGTCCCAGATTAACATGATTCTACCCTTACAACCACAGTCATTATTATTAATATACCTCCAATTTCTATCTAGTTTCATACCAAATTTATCCATACTATCATTATTCATTTTATTTTCAATAAGAGTAATAATAGTGGGTTTATAAATCCTAATCATTTGTAAAATATCAACCTGCTTAGCTGGGGAATTCATACCCCTAACATTCCATGCAAAAAGCTTCATAATGAGATAATATAAGAAAGAGGGATTTAAATTGTACCTGTCACATTGGCACTCTTACCTTTCCTCTTACACTCATTACTCTTTGTCTTTAATCTGGTTGACATTTCTGTCCATTCTGGATTGCTAGATATATATTTCTGCTTAAAATCAGATTTTTCTTTATTCTTACCTCTATTGTTTTTCTTTGGAATATGCAGTTGAGCAATATCAAATTGCTCAGATATTTGAGGCAGAACTCCGTCATTACTTCCCATGTCCACTGGTTCTGGAATTTGGATTAAGGAAATATCAAATTCAGGAGATGAGCGAGGCAAGGCTGAGCCAGGTTTAATAATCTCCTCAGTCTCTGCAGCCTTCTCTGGTGGAGGATCGACCTCTATAGACATAGTTTCGAAGAGATTAGCATTATGTAAAATACTATCAATATTTGCATTGCTAATATTGTCTGTAATTAAACAAAATTCTGGAGCTGGAGGGGTTCCAGGGTCTAAGACCATTATGTTTGCCTCTCCCTCCTTTTCTTTTGTTTGGCTGCTTTTCAAACTGTTCTTTTTTGATTTTTCTATATGATGAACTCCCTCTGCAATGATCTGATTATCTTGATCAGTGAGCATCAATTCTTGATTGGAGATGACTCCTTTTAGGATGATCCGCTTTTCATTACTATTAGATGCACCAATTCTAACATTTTCAATATTGACATTGCTGACTACCATTGCTGTATCACCCATTTCTTGAAGATTATTATCTTGATGTTCTTGAGTATTTTCCTTCGGGACCCAAACTTTTTTTGAATTGCATTGCTCCCTAACATGCCCAAAACATTTACATGCATTACATTTTGGTGGGATCCATTCGTATTCCACCTTCTGTGTTATATTTTCTCCATTATACATTGTAACCGTAATTTCATTTGGGAGTTCATCTTCTGCAGCAACTTCTATCAGAAGACGAGCAAAATTCAATCTCGTTTTCAAAGTGGTTGCTGCATCCATTTTGATGGGTTTGCCGATTGAACTAGCCATGACACTGAAAGCCTCTTTGTCCCATAGCCTAAGATTCATATTGGGTAATTTTACCCAAACTGGCATCGTTGTTAAAAGATCTCTATCTAGTTTTAATGACTCAGACCATCTTTTCATGATGATGAGCTTGCCATTATAGAAATATGGTCCATTTTTCAACACTGTTTCAACATCTTTCTGAATCTCAAATTTGACGAGGAAGAAACCGTTCTCTCTCGTAAATACTTCAAAAGGCCCAGTTGGATTCCACACACGTTGAATGTAAGATTTAAAAAATAAGTAGTATGGTTTGGAACTTACCACATAAACAAGAACAGAATTGTTCCAGCAATCTCTGGTTCTTTTACATACAGATTCTTTAATCACTCCATACTTCTTGTTATTGATCATAATATGAGCTATTGCTTCAAGATTACATTCTTCCTCTGGTGGATCATCTGACTCGGCCGCCACTATGTCTGCCCATGATTTCAGACCTTGCTCTTTATTTAGTGAGAAGGCTACCGGTTTTTGAATTTCTTGATAAGTTTTGCGATTTTGCAGAACTTGCGTTTCTTTACCTCTTGTAAAGCTGGAATTCATGGCCGGTGGCAACTCCTGTTTATTCTTGATCTCTCTCCTCCTCTGACATCTAGATTGAACGGTTTGGAAACCTTCTTCATCAACAAAGTTGACTCCTAATGGCTTTCTGATATGAGATGAATGATTTTTATCCGGTGGTCTGCCCATTAAAACTGTTGTAGAGATCTTATTTGCTGTTGTTTGAGGAAAATTTGATTTCTCCATGGCTGAATTGGAAACCCTAGATATGCATGCAACCCTCCATTTACACACTACACAAGCCACACCCCCTATCCTACAAATCCCCATATCAATGCCTGCTGCTCCCCAGGCCTTCATTTCTCACGTCCATGCACATCCACATGCACGTTAACTCACACACCCAAACACACACATCCTTCCTCATATCTCTCTCCCTCTCTGTTTCAGTAAATCACACACCGTCTTCACCGTTGAACTCAGCATCAAGGGATGCTTCACCCGGTACTTTCAACTCCAACCACCATCATTCACCTCCGACCGTCAGGACTTCCATAAGCCACCATTTCAAAAATGAGGGAACGAAAAATGTATGCCATGCGATCCTCTACAACTTCCATGTTGACAACTTTTGCTAATTCTGAGTGTTTGAGGAGTTATTTGAGTTGTTAAATGAAGGGGGAATATGAGTTTAAAATGATAATGGTTGCCGTGACTTCCTCTCTTTGCATGCATGAAAGAGAATGGACCATGCTTCCTCCTTTTTATCACATGTATGCCTTTGTTTTCATGAAGTATTTGAAAGTGAAAATGGAAGCAATGTCCAACTCATTTTGTTTCAGAGAAAGAATGTAAAATCATTGAGAAAATGTGCGTCCACCTATATATAACTAAGCAAGTAAAGCAAAGATCCATTATTTAAGCCTAAAATGAAGGCATGAAACAAGCAAGTAAAATTAAAAAGGCATGGGTGCATGCATGCAAAGGTAAGGTGAAAATAAATGGTGATGTGTGTATTGCGGGTCCGCCCTATGTACATGCATTCATCCATAAATATGTAATACTCTTAACAACTGAAGACTAAGAAAAAAAAGAAAAAAAACTCCAAGTCAACAAGCAGATACATCATTACAAGAAATTGCAGATTTACCTATGCCAAAATGGCGTACCAAGGGCAGGGCTAAACGCATTACCCAATGTTTTCATAAGCCGACCGTAAATCAAACCGTGAGGACTCAAGGTTCGAGGTTTCGAGGGTTCGACCGGTCGAACCGTAAAGAACCGTACATAGTTTTTTTAAAAATTAATACATTTAGATGCAACGTATTAACCATAAGTACACAATAAATCAACATCTTCAATAAATATATATGATATTAATTTATAATCCACACAATAATTCAAATATGAAAAATTAAACAAAATTTATTACACTAGCTGCACTGATTACGAACATAAAACGAACGGAGATTTAAAAATATATTTTGAAACGAAGAAATTGCACATATGAGAGGGTTCAACCGCGTTCAAATGAAGGGTTAAACAGCCAATTCAAAGGTCGAACCAAGCTTCTTGCATGAAGCAGGTTTGATTGAGTTCCCGATCTTTGACCATCAAGGTCGGGGTTATTCGCGGTTCAACCGCGGCAGAGTCGGGTTATGAAAACTATGGTGTTACCTACATTATGCCTACGCTATTTATGGTTTAAGTAAAACCTGCGTAGATAAAAAAATACCCACATCATACCTATGCCAAACGTCGGATTGTTTCCTACGCCATACTTACGTCCATTTTTCTACGTGTTTGTTGCCTACGTTTTTCCTACGTCATCCACACGACTTTCTTCACTATAGTAAAATTGACTTTAGCTAAGCCTTCTCTGAAGCATTTTTGACATATTATTATTGCATTTTTTTTCATCAAACACGATGTTAATTGGCAGCCCCCTATCAATATCAAACAAGCACCGATATCGACTTGTTCAAGAAAAAAGATATAATATCAAATCATGTTTTCTCTTGCACTGCAATTTATGCTTTTATTTTAACAAAAATCCGCATAGAAATTGGAATTGTTTACAACAAAAGGTTAAAAGAAAAGTGCATCAAGACCGAAAATTAAGACTTCTCGTCATTTACAAAGTTAATGAATATTTATTCAAACTGACTTGTTCTTTGTATCCCTTATTAATTCAACTTTAAACTCTCGTCTTAGTGAAGTTGTATCACTTTATCAGATTCTAGTTAGTACATAGAAACAGCTGTACAATGTTCCCACGAACCATAATAAGAGCCGAAAGTACGGCCACCTACTTCTTTCAGTACTTTGCATTTAAAATGGTTTCTCCAGCACAAGCGCCCCATGTATTTGCCAAATCTTTTACCAATATCGGTTCTGAAAGACAGCCAGCAGACCTATCAAACCATGATCTTGCCTTCCCATAAATAGCTCCATGCTCCAAGTTGTATATATACAAACGAGGGACAAAAAAATTGAAATTATATTCAAAATTATGCACGTCGTTTATATGTCTAAAGAAGATATTATATTCACACTCTTTACACGTTTGAGACAACACTCTCCAGTAGAAACATTGCAAGTAGAAAATCCATTTCTATTTGTAAACATTAAAAATAGAATAACCTAAGATTCAGTTATATATAGTCATAGTTTTTAATGACTGGCAAAATCGTTGAGCATGAGAATGGAAGGTAATTTCATTCTACATGCTGAACGTTAAGAAAATGTTTTAATTTTTCAATGGTTTTTTGCTTTTCTACTTATTTTGAGGTTGTATAATTTGCATGTTTTCTAAACCAAAGTTCTTTCTCTGCTGTATGTTCCAAAAAAGACATAATATTTGGAAGAACGTTTCACATTTATATAGCTTTCTTATTCACATGAAGGTGGTAATTAAATATATTTTTCAATTTTCACATAATATTTAAATGCAATAGTTTTTTTCCTACGACATACTGGAATAGTTGAATAATCTCAAGAGGAATTACGCATATATCAACTTTTTCCAACGGCTCTAATGGCTTCTACAGATTAGCAATTGCGATTTTCTCTCATCTGGTTTTTATTTCTTCTTAATCATTCTCTTACCTCTGAATTAATCTGCGGACCTTCTTCTCTATTACTAGTGGTTTATGGCTTCATTGTCGCTTTCGTATGAGGGAGAGTTCTTCCTCTCTGGATCGTTTGTGCGAAATTGTCCTACCTTCGCCGCTATTGGCGCTGCCTTATTGGCAGAGATCTCTGGGCCTTGCTCGGTGATTTTTACCGGTGCTTGCTCGATCGAGGTTAGGGTTTATTGTTTGGCTAATTTTAGGGATCTTTGTAGATCTCGGTTTATCTTGGTCGATGATTGTTTTATGGAGCTTCTGCCCGTATCGGGAGATGGTATTCAATCTCGTTTGCCGTCCCGTCTTCGCCTCGATATGGCTCCTGGTTTGTCGGTGGATGCGTGTTCTTTTGGTGGGATAGGTGATGTTTCGAAAAGGGATTTCATCCCCCATTTCAAACCGTTGCTATCCTTCTCTGTCTCAAGTGGGTTGTTGCCTCGGGGGGATGTGCCTCTGATGGTGGGGTCGGTGGATTGTGGTATTGGTGTTATGGGTGCTGGTGTGACTGAAGAGGAGTTCACCGCCTCTTCGAGTCCATCAGGAGTGACTTGCGGGCCTGACACTGTCCTGGCGGTTTGCGACTCACGTGTGAGAATGCTCGATAAGGATCTGAGTTGCCTTGCTCTTTTGGCTAGTTGTTGGGGCGGCAGGCAGCGTCGTACAACGACAATGCATGCTTCTGTTGTCTCATCGGTTGTCTTTTTGGCTGAAGGGGATTTCATCGCCTCTTCCAGTCAAGTTGTTTTGGGTTGTTCGCCTATGTCAGTGCAGTTGGTTTGCTTTTCTCGGTTTGGGCTGTTCGAAGTGGATTTGGGTTGCTTTGATCCGGTTGTTGATTTGCGTGGCTCTGTTAGATTTTATCCTACTTTTGCTGGAGTGCAGTTTCTGGGTGATTGCCTGGGGAATCACCTTGCTTTGTTGCTGCAAGATAGTGGATACTTGCCCTGTCAGGTGAGTCTCTTTTATTTTCCACCTAGCTTGGTCTTTGTTGTTGGTTTTGAACGGCTTGTTGGGTTATGTCTGATGGTTTATGTATCATGTTTTTGAGCCATGACACATTTTGGTGTGTGCTCCCTGACTATGCTACCCGGTTGTCGTTTGGTGGCGTGTCAGGTCCTCTAGATTCTGTACGCTCCATTTGGAGCGGACAGTTTGGGTCTTTCAGTTGGTTTTTTGTTCCAAGCCATAGCGAGGCCTGGTCTTTGTCGTTTGTGGCTTGTATTCGTCTTTATTTGCTGGCAGACCTCCTGTGGTTTCTTCGGAGATTGTTCCTTTGATGGATCGATTGGTTAGGGCGATATTCCAGTCCTGGTCGCATAGTGACCACTTACTCGGTCCACTATGCGGGCAGCCGGGAATATTGCCGGCTTTTATCGAACCTACGGGCGATCACTCTGCAAGGACCATATTGCGAACCTCACTTGCTTCGCAGGGCTGTCTCACTAGTGATAGTCCGGCTTGGGTAAGGTTCCTACAGCAAAGAGGGATGCGTCTTATCTGCTCCCCTACATACTTTAGATCTGCTCAGTTTGATCTGGCTTCTCCAGATCCTCCATCATTTGTTGCTCTTCTCTTTGTTCTCTCCCTACATCTTCTTGTGCCTTATCGATCTCTATTCCGATGCTTAGTTTAGAGGAGATTGCGATCATTAATGATCGCCTAGCTCGTCTAACTAAAAATTCGGCGCCTTCCAGATATTCAGCTAGGCGGTCAGGTTCGCTGAAGCCGATTCGGGCATCGGCGGAGTTCGAGCCTCGTATCGACGTTGCGCATCAGTCTCGACCCTTTAGACGCAGATCGAGAGGAGCCCCGACCATACTTCGCACTATCCGTACTCGCTCTATAGCGGCGACAGAGCAGATCGATCGATCGGCTCAGCACTCTCTATATAGCTCCTGAGTTGGGATTGTTGGCTCCTCTAGTCTAGGTTTATTTCTCTCCGTTGATTCAGCATTCATGTCGAACTTTCTCTTCTGGAACATTCGTGGTATCGGCAATGAAGCCTCTTCAGCTAGGCTTAAGCGTATTGTCCGAAAGCACTCTATTTGCTTGGTGGCTCTTTTAGAACCATTCCTGGGCTCTGGAGAGGTAACCAAGGCGGTGCTATCGCTTGGGTTTGGTGGTGCTTTGGCTAACGTCTCGGGTAAGATCTGGATTCTCTGGTCCAAGGACTGTGTTGTTCGTCCTGTTTTCGATTCTTGCCATCTTTTCTCTGTTATGTGTTCCTCCTCTCTCTTTCCTCACCCGTTCCTTTTTTCGGCGGTGTACGCCAAATGTGATCGGATTGAGAGATTATCTCTTTGGGATGACATTCTGTCCCTCACTGACATGGGTTTCGTGTACTCTGTGTTGGGTGGGGATTTCAATGTTGTTGCTAGTCAGGCCGAAAAATTAGGGGGGTTGGCCGTCAATCGGCAATCGGTTTCTGACTTCAATTCCTTCATTGTTTGTTCCGGGTTGATCGAAATCCCATTCGTTGGTTCTGCTTACTCGTGGTCCAACAATCAGGAGGGGCCGAATCGGATTCTATCCCGGCTGGATAGAATTTTTGGGTCTGCTGAATGGTTTAATCTACCATTCTCATTTTCTACTTCTCATCTTCATCGCTCTTGTTCTGATCATGCGCCTCTGGTTTTGCGCTGTTCTTCTCGTTCTTTGTCGGGGCGTCTTCTTTTCGCTTCCTTAGTATGTGGAGTTCTCACCACTCCTTCCTGCAAGTGGTGGAGGAATCGTGGATAGCTCCTATTGATGCTCCTCCTATGGGGGCTTTCTTTCTAAAATTGAAGCGGCTTAAGGCTTGCCTAAAGACGTGTAATATCCAAGTTTTCAGGAATATTTTCGACCGTGTTCGAGCGGCAGAAGAGGCTCTCATCGTTGCCGAATCTGTGTACGACGAGACTCCTTCGGCTAAAAACAAGGAAATTTGGGCTTGTGCCCAGCTGGCCTTTTCCTCGAAGCTTCGTGTCGAAAACTCCTATCTTCACCAAATGGCGCGGGTCAAATGGGTGGTGGAAGGGGATTCGAATTCCAAATTTTTCCATTCATCCATTCGTAAGAAAGCCAATTTGCTATCTATTCGTGAAATTTTGAGATCGGATCTTTCAGTTGCTTCAACTCCTTCTGAAGTTAGAGAGGTCATTGTGTCTCACTTCCAGTCCTACCTGGGTTCTCCTTCTGTGTCAGACCCGGATTCGGACCTCCTCTCTTTCATTCCTCGGCTAATCTCTTCGGAGGAAAGTGCTGATTTAGCTATTCCGCCTTCGTCGGATGAGATTCGTGACTGCTTCTTTGCTCTTAGCAAGGATAGTGCCAGCGGGCCGGATGGCTTCAACGGATCCTTCTGTCGGAGAGCTTGGTCTATCATCCAAACAGACTTCTGTCTGGCTATTCAATAATTTTTTTCCGGCTCCTCTCTTCCCATTAGTTGGTCTTCCACTAATTTGGTCCTCATCCCCAAATGTGATACCCCTCGCGTTTGCGTGGATTTCCGCCCGATCAGCCTTTGTAATTTCTCGAACAAAGTAATTTCAAAGGTATTGGCCAAGCGCTTGGCTCCGTACCTGGATCGCATTATCTCATCTTCTCAGGCGGGTTTTGTAAAAGGTCGTCTGATCACTGAAAACGTCCTGTTAGCCCAGGAGCTGATTTCCCAGATTGACAGGAAAGTCAGAGGTTCAAATATTGTTTTCAAACTTGATATGGAAAAGGCCTATGATCGTATGTCGTGGTTTTTCGTAATCAAGGTTCTCTGTACTTTCGGGTTTCCTGAAACACTGATCGATTTGGTGTGTAGGCTCATTTCCAATTGCTGGTTTTCTGTTCTCATTAACGGGTCGGCTAATGGTTTTTTCAAGGCGGGTCGAGGCCTTCGTCAAGGTGATCCTCTATCTCCATCTCTTTTCGTGATTGCGGCTGAGGCTTTCATCCGAGGGATCCACATCTTAACGATGTTTGGCCAAATTCACCGTTTTGGACTCCCCAGCGGTTGTCCGCTCGTCTCTTCCCTATCCTTTGCGGACGACATTGTCATTTTCTCCAATGGCAATCGGTCTTCTATTAGGCGGTTCATTCGGTTCATCCACCTTTACGAGAGGTGCTCGGGCCAATTAGTCAACTCCTCCAAGAGTTGTTTCGTCCATGCGAAGGACATGGACTCTTCTAGGGTTTCTTGGATCGCATCCTTTACCGGCTTCAGGAAGGCATCCCTTCCTCTTCCTTATTTGGGTATTACTCTTTACAGAGGTAGGAAACTTAACGCTCTTTTCGACCCTCTGACGGACAAAGTAAGGGGTAAGATCATCCGTTGGAATGGGTCTCTTCTATCTCTTGCTGGTCGTTTGGTTCTAATCAAATCTGTTTTAGGATCTTTGGGCACTCATGTCTTCGCCGCAATGACCCCTACGTCCTCCTTTTTTCGGTCTTTCCAATCCTTGGCTTCCTCCTTCTTCTGGGGATCGAAGGTTGACAATCACCGCCATCACTGGGTATCTTGGGACGCTGTATGTCGTCCAAAGATTGAGGGCGGTCTTGGCTTGCGAAATCCAAAGGACATTTGCTTGGCTTTTGCTTGCAAGTTGTGGTACAGCTTTGGTACTAACGACTCGTTATGGGCGTCGTTCCTTCATGCCAAATACCGGAGGCTAGCTTCTAATGGCTACTCTGGATCTCCGTCATTTGCCAGTGAGACTTGAAAGCATATGCAAGTGGTCAAATTGTTTTCTGATTCTCATGGAGGGCAATCCGGTTGGGACGGAGGTCCGTTTTCTATTCGTCAGGTCTGGCTATCTTCTCGCTCCCCCGTCCCTGCTATCCCCATATTCTCCTACATATGGGACACTAGGATCCCCCCTAAAGTGTCTCTTTTCATGTGGCGAACCCTCCATAATGGATTGCCAGTTGATGCGAACCTACAGCGGATTGGCATTTGTTTTGTTTCCCGTTGTAGATGTTGTGGCAACGGTGAAACGGAATCGGTGGACCATTTGCTTTTTGTTGGGTCCACTGCCAGATCCTGTTGGATTTACTTCGGTAATTTGTTGGGTATTCGCAGAAGCGTTTCCTCGTAACAAGATCTTCTGGGTATCTGGTGGAACGGTAGAAATGGAAAATCTCTTCGATCTATCACCAGTCGATTGATTCCCTGTCTGATTTGTTGGCACATCTGGTGTGCGCGGAATAAGGCTATATTTGAGGAGACTCCTATGGATCCTTCCTCTGTTATTCAGCGGGTTAGGAATGATGTCTTAATGGCTTTTCGCGGTAGACCTTTCAAGGGTTCAGTCAATTCTCGTACTGCTCTCCTTGTGGCCCTGCTTTCTATTACCTGCTCTCAGTCCTCCATTAGATCGGGTATTGGTTGATCTCCGATCTCGAGACTTGTGTCTTTGCTTGTTGTTTTCCTTGTAGCATCTCCCGCTTAACCCCCCCCCCCTTTTTTTATTTTCGGCTTTTTTCTGGCAACTGTTTTCAGGATCTGGATTTTCTGGCATGATTGGAGCTCTTTTCCTTTCTTGGGTGGAGCTTGGCTGTCGGTTTTTTGGATTTTATCGGCTCTTGATTCTGCTGTTCTTTGGATGTTGGGCGCTTTGTTTGGTATTTTATTTATTTGAGACTAGCCCTCTATCTTGCTGTTGTATTGCACGGTTGTCATCCGACATCGTCGTTGGGCGGTGGCATTGCCGGAGCTCGATGACGATGTTTGATGGGCGGTGGTTTTTCCTGAGCTCATCAACCATGTTCCGTGTCTGTTTCTTGCAGCAGTTGTCCGTTCTGATTCGCCTGCCTATGGGGGCCTTTTGCCTTTTTTTTTTTTTTTGTAATGGTGTTTTTCGTTCGGTTTGTTGTTCTTTTTCGCTTTTGGGTTACCTGTCAGGCATGTTGATAGCTTTTGGTGATCGTTAATAAAATTTGTTTCTTGTTGAAAAAAAAACAAGAGGAATTACGCTGAAAATCTTATGCACCTCAACTAAAGGTGTCGCCTAGAGTGAGTTTGGTGGAGTTGATTATGGCTCATAACTGACTTTAGGATATTCACTCAAACTGAATATCAAAAATAGCATGTAACTAGTATGCCAATTGCATAAAAGTAAAATCAAATGCTTCACGCAATACCCCGTGACAACGGGATCAGTCAAATGCTTCTTATATTCTTCATCTGTATACTTAAAAAAAAAATCCACTTTCTGCATTTATAGGATAGCAAATGATTATATTTTCTTGAATTTCTTTAGAAAAGCTACTCTTTTTAGTCAAACTAGAATATGTGATCTCTGAATTACGTACCTTGTTGTACTTGGCAAATGAGAAATCCTCAGTCGAAGTAACGCCATTGACAACCTCACCCAATGACAAAGCTGCAAATTATCTTTCCTGGCCGATGAAGTAAAAGGAAGCCACTTCCAAGTAATCTGCAACAACACAAACTCATCAACTGACAATTTCGGAAACCACAGTCATTCACTCATTAATATCTTTCATAATTAAATTGATCATAATCAACTCATCTTGAATTTTGGTTCAGGAATTAACGCAAAAATGGAATGTGAAAGCCATGCCAACCATGAATTATTGCAAGTGAAATTGGTGATAATGGCGTAGCAAATTCTTAATATGCTAGTGTTCGTCGACGAAATTCTATCGGTTTAGAAAACCGTCGAACGAATTTAAATTTAAAAATAACCGCAAGCGCACGGTGTACGAATGTAGCACGCGGCGAATACGGGTCGATCCATAGGGAATTGATGATTTTAAAAATCTATTCAATCAAATTAAAGCAAGGTTGAAGAGAATCTTAAACTAGAAAAGAAGAAAAACAAGCAAAAGAAAATTGATAAAAAAATATGGGGTTAAGACAATTAGAGGCAATTTCCACTCTCTAGATCACATAAATCAACAAAATGAAGTTATGATCTCTCTTTTCTTGTCATTAGTGAATTAGTTGATGTGCTTATCATAAGTATGGTATAATTATGCTATTAATTAGCTCAATATAAACCATCAAACTATAACACAACTACTAATACACTTTTAAATCTCATAAAATATGACAACAAAGTTGAAAGAAAAATCTATTTTAAGCATGGCCTATTAACTATTAATTAGAAATATAAGCCATTAAATTTTAATTTCAACAATCACTTCTTTGCCATAATCATATGTAGACGAAGAGGCAATTTGTGTTTTGTTTGTTTAAGCATAGCCTATTTGTTATGAACAACATAGACTATCAAATTCAAAGCTAAACAACATCATTAAACTACTTCAATCATTCTCATTAAGCAAAAAAAAGAGCATAAACATCAAATTAAGTTGAAGCTACATGATTAGAGAGCTTCATTACCCCTAAATTGAAGGGGTTTAGCCTCTCATATTTGTTATCATGTGAACAAATGTAGCTTGCAACATGAAAGAAAAAGAAAAGGAAAAGAGAGCAAAGTGAAATGAAAAACTATTCTACTTGCATGAAAAATAAATCTACACTACAACATGAAAGTAAATAAGCATGAAAAGGAAAAGAACATGTATTGAAGTTGCATAAAAATTACATAAAAGAAATGGCTAAGTAGCCATGAAAAGAAAGAAGAGAACTTGGTTTTATTTTGAACCTAAAACTAACTAAAAAGAGACTAAGGAAGAGACTAAGTAAGAGAGGGGAGAGATTACATGAAACATGTGGGTATTTATACATGTATGAAACCCTAATTCATATTTTTGGGAAATGCCCAAAATGCCCTTGAGAAAGTGTGGAGGTCAAGTAATCATTAGCTTCTACTATTCATCATTTAAGTGTACATGAAGCCATTAACTCCATAAGCATGTGCATTAGCCTCTAATTTGTACATAAAGGTGGTGGGTAGATGGGGTCCTCCATTATCTTCCCTTTGAATTATTTCCATCTTCATTCCTTTATATTCATGTTGTGCATGCATGTGTCTTCATGAAACCACTCCTATTTTGAGACCAAATTCCTACAAAAATATATATAAATTTCCAATTAATTTTTCTCAAATAAATGTATGCACATAAATGACTGTTTCGCCCCTATATGAAGATGGATATGTGACAATTTGGAATTAATATGGATTTTGGTTAAAACAAGTTAAAATACCCAATATGATCATTTATTTAATTTAAAAAGAATAAATATGGTGGTAAAAATATGCATATTTACGTGCACATCTGCTAGGAAATAACCATTTTTAAGATATTGCTAAAAATAAGCGAATCTGATTTGTTTTCATGTGCTCAATAGAAAATAACAGAGAACATAACAGACAGAAATACTTACCGCCACTAAAATTATAGCAAGTATATATATATAAGTAGTAGGATTAGGGCAAGCAACTTGAACTGTTTTTCAATAAAAGAATTACGCATATATGGGCGGTTGAGGCTCCGACGGTAGCTGAGGCGGGGCACGATCTGCGACGGAGGAGTTCTCGAATTCCATTTTACGACGCATTTGGATCCGAATGCACTCTTCTTCATCATCGGTGTCTATGAGTGGAGCGGCGGTACATGTTTCGGCAGCCATTGATGCTGGGGTTAGGGTTTGGGAGCTACTTGGAAGATGATTTGTTTCGGCAAAATCTTTTCGTGTTTCTTTCCGTAGATATGTACGCTGGATCCATGAGCCAAAAGCATGTCAGCCCAAAATCCACTTTTGGACCTGGTTTTTTTGTAGGGATGGTGCAAAAAATTTTATACGCTTTTCCTATGTCTGTTTAACGTTGATATTGATATGTTTTAGAAGATTGTTGTCTTTCCTAGGACCCAGCTCAATGAATATAGTGCCCCAGCCCAAAAAGCAAATCTATCGTAAAAAAAATTTATACATAAAAATATTGCCCCAAAGGTTTTGATCTCAGCACTCTTCAGTATAAACCGCACATGTTACCATAAGCTAAATCACCAAACAATAAAAGTTTGCAACTATTGTTTGATATTTAAAGAATTTTACAACCCAAATTTTAAATAATTTTACCCGGTCCAGTGGGTTGCCCTAGCCCACGGGCTTGGTGAGCTGCCCTCTGGGGGCCCTGTCTTTCCTACACCAAAAATTGTAGCGTAGAAGATTTTCACGCCATTCCCACGGCTTAGTTATTTTTTTACATATTTAAGTAGGCGGAGGAAAGACGTAGAAAAGTTAATTTTCTATGTCTTTTCTACGCCTTTATCTCTTCCTACTTATTTCCTTCATCTTCCCTACACTCCATCTTATGGCGTAGGAAAGACGTATGAAATTTTATGTAGGAAACTGCAGTGTTTTCTTGTGGTGCATGCACATGTAAGGTAAAAAGTATGGGATAAAATCTACGTGCGCACGCACATGTCTTATGATGTTTTAATTTCAAAAAGAAAGTTTAGTGTACCTTGCTACACAAAATCACGTTCGCGTATGGAACGTGAATGACAAAAATAAAAGTACGATCGTGCACAGTAATGTGAAACGATCATAAAGAAGTTATAAAATAGACAAGTTAACATATTTTGTGAAGTTTCAAAAGTACCAACGTTTTCCGCAAAAAGCGTCAAACAAAAATTTAATTATTTTCCAAATTAAAAATTATGAAAAAATCCTATAAATTAAATAAAAAATACATCATCAAAAGTCAAGTCTTAAATTGAAGCATACATTTCATTATAATTTAAACTCGAACTCGAACATTTAGACAAATTAATATTCAAATTCAAAAACCTAAAAATACGGGTCGTTGCAAGCTTGGACAGTTTAAGGGCGAGCTGATCCATAGGGGATGAATCGCTAGCTATCCATAGGGGATGGATCGCCAGCTATCCATCCACGTAGCATGTTTTTAAGTGATCTTAGTTTGGTTGTCTACCTATCTTTTATTTAAGTGTCAAAATATCAAGTCGTTTGGAGTTCGTTTGATCGTCCATCTTCATGGGTCATCCAGTCTAGAAGAATCATCCATAACTCGCTCAGTGCTTAACCAAATCACATGAAACTTCACATACGCAATGTAGATGAGCAGGCGATCTTTCCTTATGGATTATAGGTCATGGGGCCCATTCCTTATGGTTCGGACCTGATGGATCAAACTGGCCTAAGTTGGAGAAGAATCAGCCATAACATGATCAAAACTTAACAAAATCAGACGAAACTTTGAAGGTACTCTCTCTAGGGTGAGTGGGACCTACATGATAAATTTCAGGTTCTACGGCCCAAACTACATGGATTGGTAGCGATCCATCTAGTTAGGTCACTAGCGATCCATCAAACGAACTCCAAATGATCCCACTTTTACTGTAAGGCTTCTTTTATATCTTTTAAGTGTTCTTCCAAAATTCAACTCAATTCGACTCGTATGAGTTCTCTAGGTCCATTTTAAATTAGCTGCTTTTGGTCAAACAGCTTGAATCAGATAAATCTTCACTTCTCGAGCTAGATTATTTGGCATGCTATGAAACAAGGCAAGTATTCTTAGAATAGGTAATAGATCATGATGCAAGAGGCTCCGAATACTCATGATGCTTTCTTTTGCATCTCTAGTGATCCATGGATAATGGATCGCCAACAATCCATCTACTTAGTGGATTTTTGGTTTGTTTCTCTTAAGTTCCATTGACTTGTTATTTTTGATCCCTTATTCAAGTTTCAAGTTATTCTTGCTTAGTCGGGAGGTTCTAACTCCTGTTGAATTCTGTTGTATTAGAAACTCGGTTAACAAGTTATTTCAAATGAAGAGATTCTTATAGAGAAGCATATTCCTGTTTATAGAGTCTGTTTATTTGTGAATCATGACCTTTCGGACCTACAAACAAAATATTTTTTCGCTAAGAAAAGTTTGAAGTGCTACAATTTACAAAGCTATAATAATATTTATATTAGCAAGCAATTTTACTTATAGAATTTTTCCATACATACTTCTAAGGGAAATATTCTCTGAAAATCGAAAAGGCCATTATTTATTATTTCATATGTTCATCTACTTCGAAAAAGGAATTCGCGAAGTCCTTAGAAATATATATTATTGAGAACTGCGAAAAGTTTTCAAAACTATTATGATCTATTTTCCAAACTCTAATTAAGAGTCTATTCACAATTAAAGGACTATTGATTCATGCATCATAATCTTTCGGTCTCCTATTCGAGATTTACGCTGCTATTATGAGATTACAAGTTCTACAAAATCTCATTCAAACTTTAACATTGGGAATGAAGCCTCTTTCCAAACCATTTGTAACGACCCATATTTTTTTGCCATTCGAATTCGACAAAATATAATAATTGACGAGCTGGAATAGTTCAAAACAATAGATTGTAAATATAGCTAAGGAACAAATGAAACCAAATACACAGAATCACAGACACAGATATCAGAATCTCACAACGGAATATAAAATAATACAGTGGTTCATGAAGCCACTGAAAACCATTACCAACAGAAATACATTGTTTACAATCTTTAGTACAATTTTTAAGCCATAAGCAAAAATAGTTCCCAAATGTCTTGAATTACAAAATAGATAAAGACGAAGAAGCTTCCAACTAGCAAGAGTGATCTAGTCCTAGCTCCAGAAAGAAAAGCTTAATCTGCAACTCAGGCTGACCCGAGCGTACAATAAAACAAAACACTCGAGTCAGGACATACATACTTATATAATGTAAGCTAAATCAAGTGTACTGTAATGTAAAGAGCAAGTAACTTCAAGGATGCTTGGGATCGCCCATCCTCTAAGGATCCGTTAAACTATTTACTATGTAGTATATTTACGCTATTATAATAGTGTCTATAGTAAAATAAACATACTTTTAAATAGCGTTAAGGCTTTACATTTTCCACCTTAACACGTAATAGTCCCAGTAGTCCATCCAATATCATAGCTCCTCCTGATCGGGAAGCAACTAGAGGATACCACACGGGCTACGGGAGAAAACCAAACTCGTACAAGGCTCGATATGGTAGGTGACACGGCACAACTAGGCAATGCCAGGGTAGATATACCAATTGCTATCCGGACCGGTGGTAACGCGAAGCTGCAGCAACCGCCCACCTCGAACAACACTCCCAAATCAAAGGTGCGCACCAAACAATCACAAAAGTAATAGAATGGAAAACGAAGAAGTGCGTTCGATCAGAGGAGCTACCTCATTAATCCGAGAATCGCTCCTGTTTTAGCCACCTTATGCCAACTCACGGGAGTCGGGTCCACGTATATACCTTTCAAGAAACCGCCACCACCATCCTACTTCATTCTGGAATCTCCACCGCGTACACGGTTGTCAAAGTGGTTTTCGGTATCGACAGAGAGTATGTCCATATCCGATCCCGGTCTCTTTGCCAACCAACCGTTATTATAACCCGTGGTTATAGTTTGAAAAATGGTATTTATATTTTTCAAATCAATATATATATTTCAAATACCTTTAATTTCAAATCCTTGATTTAAAACATTTCCTTTGAAAATATACCATTTCAATTTATCCAATTAAATTTGGAATTTATTTCTTTTATTAACAATAGAAATCAAATTTTTCTTTTAAATCTATCCAAACTCAATTTCTAAATTCCTTTATTTATTACATATTTAAATTCCAAAGTTTAACTTATTCCCAAATAAATTTCCATAGATTTTCAGATAAATCAATTTCAATTTCTACAGCATCTAGGAAATGCTGTCTAAAGTTATGAGTTTAACCTAGTCTAATTTCAAAAAGGTAGCATTTAAATGCTGTTGTAGACTTTTAGCTAAAATCAAATTTCAAATATAACTTATTATTTATTATTTCTTTATTGAAATCTTACCCTTTTCAAAACATAGGATTTCTAAACAAGTTATATTCCAAAATTTTAACTCAACATTTATTTATTTAACCCCATTTAAATCATTATAAATTTTATAAAAATCCTTTATATAATTTAAATTAAAAGGTAATCAATTTCTAAATTTAAATAATTTAAATAATTTCAGAAAATAATATATAACCACGGGCCTGTATAAGATTTTCTAGCCTAAGTCAAGTGAAACGGATTTATATCATTTCAATCCGATATTTATACAAACCCCGGGTTCTATCATTTCGAACCCGCAATCCCAAGATAATTTACAGCAGTTAACAGAACAAGTGAACAATAATCAATTTGGCCTATCATTCCAGCCCATACCATCTATAATAACAGGGAACTTGCAGTGTGATTTAAACAGTAAATAAACAATAACATAACTGCAGAAATAGTATAACAGATAATACTGATGAGGTGTCAATTTAAATAGGGTCCATCATTCTATATTACACTACAGACAGATGATAGTGAAATACAAATTTACACATACACTTGTAATAATTTACAAAATATAAATACGTATGTCTGGTGAGAAATACTCACCTGAATGTTGCAGCAAATTTGAATTCAAAATTGAAAATTCACTGGTATAGACCGACAGAGAATAACCGTCAAATTTTCCGGGCGTCGCCTAGATTTAGATCTAGAACAAGTTTCAGAATATAGGAACGCGACTTAGATTTTAGTCAACGAAAAAAATTAAAGATAGGAAAAGAAATTTGACTTGCTCGACCAAATTTTCTAAAACCCGATTGCAAAATGAATACGAGTGCACCCCTAACTTGTTCATGCCTACCCTATACATATGCACTGCCTACCCCTTCATTTTTTTTTCTCCTTTTTTTTCATTTTTTTTTTTCACAATGGTTTCCACCATTTCTCCAAAATCACTTCAGATCACACTTTACAACAGACTCAAAAATTTGCACTGAACCCGAGTCTCCCCTTCTCTGCTTCGAGACAAAACAGGGTTTTCTTCGGGTCAAAATTTAGTCTGCTTCGGGTTAAATAAGTATCTGCTTCGAGTCATTTGTGGAAGTGTTGAAACACTTCAATTTCCAGAAATCTAGCCTTCCTCTGGCCATCACTGCCACTGCTTCCTCCTACCTCTGCCTTCACTAGTCCATCCCCCTCCTATACACCAAGCTAATGTGTCAGACCCTTCAGTGCCTGGATTTTTTTTTTTGAGTGCCCTGATGTGTGCACAGACCTTTGTGCACGTGCACCCTTGGATATGCAACTGTGGCACTTCCACTGCTAACCATATCTCAAAATTTGCTGAGCAAATCAAAGATACATCACTGTATCAACAATCTACCCCCTCATCACTTATCCTTCAGATCTGCCACCAATGTCTGCTTTACCTTCCAGATCTGCCTGCCTCTTCACTTACCATCTGCCTGACCTGCCAAACTCCACCAACATCAACTATTTTCATCTACGTTTCAGTCGCACATGCTCCTATCTCTCATGTCCTAAGCACTGCTATCATCTAGTGTATATATGCAGACTGAATTATGAAGCAGATCTGAACACTATACATATGCAAACTGAAACCATGTCTCCTATGATACTTGTAACATGCTTACATGATGCAAACTAAAATCATATTCATATGCACTGACTCCTACCATGATGCAGACACACTCCTATACCAATTTATAGTCTACCTCTTCCACTGCAGGCTTCATCAAAAGAACACACCCCTAGATCTACATGTCTCCTACTACTGATATTATGCTAACAACAGATCTGGCTATCACTTATAGATTTGCCTAGGTTTCACAACATCCTATATGTCACTCAGTAAAGCTATAGACAGTATACATACAGATCTCCTACCAAAGAAGGCATGGCCGAGCAAGACACACAAATGACAGAGAAAAGCTTAGAATAGGAAGGAAGAAATAAGAGAGACTATTACCTGATTTGAGCAAAAGACTGACTGGAATTTGCAGAGGAAAATGTAGAGGAAGGTGAAAGATACATATAGGCCGAGGCTTGATATTCTAGAGGAAATCAAGGCAGTTTCTCTTATGTAATGACTCTGGGAAGATTTTGAGCAAATTAAGCTATCAGTTTCAAAGTAAATGTCTGATGCGTGATCATAGCCATTGATGGTGTGATGGAGGGATAAGGTAAAGGCAGAGTTTTTCTATTCCTAAACAAACGTTCAGCCCTTTTTTTTTTCATCAATTCATATTAAGGCCGAGCAGTTTCCAATATTTGAAGTTTATCTGATGCTTTGCTTTGGAAAGCAATCAATGGCTGTTTAAATTTAAGAAACTGATCAAAGAATTATGCGAGATCAAAGCTTGATATTGAAACTGAAGTTGAAGTTAGGGGAAAGATTGATATGTTGATGCACGATTTCAGTTATAAAATTTTTTTTTCCAGTGCATATTTACTTTTGAGCATAATCAGTGGTTACTTGATTCACTCGTATATGGTTATGAATCTAGCCTGGCACTGTTGAATGTGCATGCTACAGTTTGAATATGAGGAAGTGTACAAGTGAAATTGAAACGGCCGAGAGAATGTGAAACAAAAGTTTGAACGTGTTGAATTTAAATGTTGGTTTTAAATTTTTGTTAAACTTCCTCTGATTTAGTTTGACGTTTTCAAATGTTAACGTTACGTTTATATGTAGTCAGTTTAAAATTTGAACGTACATCAAAATATATAAAATCAGCTGACAGTTTAAAATACGTACGTTAGTTAAAACGCTGACTGATATTTTATGTTCAAAATTATTTAAAACTTGATTTTTACCCTACGCTAGACAGACGCAGTTAAAAACTTCAGAAATTTTTGTAAAATTATTATTTTAAAAACACACGTTTTATAACGTCACTTTAACCCTTTAAATCACGCGTCTTTCAAACGCGAAATTTAACGGTTCAAACCTAGCTTAAAATTTTACAGTTATTATTTAAGTTTATTGACATAAAAAAAATTCCAAAATATATCTCAAATTTTAAATATTTAACTATATTGTTAAACCCAATTTTATAAAATATATTATTTAAAATTAAAAATAAATTAAATAAATTAAATAAAATAACAAGCTGAACTAGGGTTGTTACACTCTCCCCCACTTAAGAACTTTTCGTCCTCGAAAAGGAACGAGAGAAAAAGAAACAAAGGAAGAATAAGCTAGATAGATAAGTACCTTAAACGAATAGTTCTGGGTTTGAAGCACGGATGCTCTCCTCCGTTTCCCATGTGCAATCTCGCCCATCAGTGCTCCACTGCACTTTGACCAACGGGACTGATTTTCTTCTGAGCTGTTTCGTACCTTGATCGACGATACGAAGCGGCTTCCTTTCCATAGTCAAATCAGGCTCGATGTCCAGACCATCGAGAGCAGTAGGCTGGATGACTAAAGATGGGTCGTGAAGACAGCGGCGAAGGTGGGATACATGGAAGACATTGTGGATTCCGGCAAACTTCTCTGGTAGATCTAGTCGATAAGCCAGAGATCCAATCCTCTCCAGAATATGGAATGGACCGATGAATCTAGGGGCTAGCTTTCCCCTTCGACCAAACCGGACTACATTCTTTAAAGGAGAGATCTTTAGAAACACCAAATCACCAACATCAAATTCTAACTTCCTTCTACGCCGATCAGCGTACTTCTTTTGTCTATCTTGAGCAACCTTTAATCTCCTCTTAATCTCCTCTACCTTCTCTGAAGCTTCTAGAATCATCTCAGGACCAAGAACTAGACGATTACCAGACTCAATCCAGCACGAAGGAGATCTACACGGTCTCCCGTATAGAGCAGCAAAAGGAGACATCTTAAGACTAGCCTGATAACTATTGTTATAGGTGAATTCCACAAGATGAAGATGGTCTTCCCAAGATCCTCCATAGTCCAAGATGCAAGCACGAAGAAGGTCTTCTAGAATCTGATTTACCCTTTCAGTCTGACCGTCAGTTTGTGGGTGATAAGCGG
This sequence comes from Allium cepa, assembly GCA_030765085.1. Lineage (NCBI taxonomy): Eukaryota > Viridiplantae > Streptophyta > Magnoliopsida > Asparagales > Amaryllidaceae > Allium > Allium cepa. Next base: position 22,472,437 of record CM060938.1, on the reverse strand, counting down.
TGCTCAGGTTCAAACGAGTACCCAAGGACTCTTGGAACGCTTTCCAAAACTGACTAGTGAAAATAGGGTCTCGATCGCAAACAATGCTAAGAGGAACGCCATGGAGACGAACAATCTCCCTCATATAAATCTCAGATAAACTCGAAGCTGTGCGGGTAGATCTGACGGGAATGAAATGAGCAGACTTAGTCAGTCTATCCACAATAACCCAGATGCTTTCATTTCCTCTCCGGGATCTCGGCAATCCATCAATAAAATCCATAGAAACTTGTTCCCACTTCCAGTTTGGAATCTCCAAAGGCTGCAACAAACCGGGTGTTTTCTGATGGTCTGCCTTAACTTGCTGACAAGTCGCACATCTACTGACAAAGATAGAGACATCTCGCTTCATACCTCTCCACCAATATAGTTTCTTCAAATCCTGGTACATCTTAGCTACGCCAGGATGAATGGAGAGTCGGGACTGGTGATGCTCCCGAAGTAATTCCTGCCTCAACCCATCAACATTTGGCACACAAATCCTTCCATTTATCCTTAAAACTCCTCTATCATCAATCTGAGCTCCTTTTCCATCAGAATTATTGCTAGCTCTGCTTCGAACATTCTCCTTAATCAATCTGATGATCCTATCCTCATCTTGTTTAGCTACGATCCGGTCCACCAAAGGAGAAGAGGCAAAAATCTGACATAACAAAGATTTCTTCCTGCTCAGCGCATCTGCCACTACATTAGCTTTCCCGGGAGTATAGTTGATGTCGAGATCATATGCAGCAAGGAACTCGAGCCATCGCACTTGTCTTTGATTTAGATCTTTCTGGGTAAAGATATATTTCAAAGATTTGTGATCGGTGAACAGATCAAACTTATCTCCCAAGAGATGGTGTCTCCAAAGCTTCAAGGCAAATACAACAGCCAACAACTCTAAATCGTGGGCAGCATAGTTAGCTTCATGTGTCTTCAGCTGACGACTAGCATAAGCAATTACTCTCCCATCTTGCATTAGCACTGCTCCCAATCCTTCTCGACAAGCATCGGTGAAAACCGTTAATCTTTCACTTCCATTTGGTACAGTAAGTACTGGTGCGGAGGTGAGCTTATCTTTTAATTCTTGGAAAGCAGCTTTACACTTACTGCTCCATACAAACTTGACATTCTTCCGAGTTAGAGCAGTCAGAGGTGCCGAAATCCGAGCAAAATTCTCGATGAATCTTCGGTAGTAGCCGGCAAGGCCTAGGAAACTACGGATATCGGTAGGAGTCTTAGGTTCTTCCCAATCTTGGATTGTAGCAATCTTGACTGGATCAACAGAAACTCCTTCTTTAGAGACAATATGCCCAAGGAATCGGACTTCTTCTTCCCAGAAATGGCATTTAGAGAACTTAGCCTTCAATTGGTGGTTCCGAAGAGTCTCTAAAACATACTTCAAATGAACTCTATGTTCTTCCTCAGACTTGGAGAAAACAAGGATGTCATCAATAAAGACAAGGACAAATTTATTGAGCACATCGCGGAAAACCCGGTTCATCAAGTCGACGAAGAAAGCAGGGGCATTTGTCAAGCCAAAAGGCATAACTAGCCATTCAAAGAAACCATTCTCCGTTCTGAAAGCAGTTTTGGGAATGCTTTCCTCAGCAATTCTGAGCTGATGGAAACCTGTAGCTAAATCAAGCTGAGAGAAAACAGTTGCTCCATAGAGTTGGTCGAACATATCATTTATGCGGGGCATAGGATATCTGTTCTTCATGGTAAGCTTGTTGAGTTCTCTATAATCAACACACATCCTGAGAGAACCATCAGATTTTGTGACAAAGACAACAGCTGCTCCCCATTCAGAGAAGCTAGGTCTAATCAGACCTTTGGAAGATAAGTCTTGAATCTGATTCCTTAATTCGCTCTTCTCTCGTGGTGCCATTCTTCTGGGTGGAAGGACTACAGGTCGTGCTCCGGGGATAAGGTCGATACGGAAATCAATTTCCCGTTTTGGAGGTAAAGAAGTGACTTCACCAAACACGTCGGGAAAAAGTTTGACTACAGGGGTTGAATGGATATCATCCGGAAAAGTGTCAGGAGAATAGATGAAACTACCAGCAAACTCTTGAGGCAATTTACACTGGATCTCTAATGGATTCCCCAAATCATCTTTAAGAGCAACAGTACGAGAACTACAAGAGATTTCTGCACCATGCCTATCTAACCAATCGCCTCCGAGTAGAAGATCGAAAGCGTCGAAACCCAAAACATAAAAGTCTCCAGTGAAACGGTAATTCCCAAGGAACAGTTTCACGTCCTTACAAACTTTGTTAAGGTTCGCAGGACCACCGATAGGGTTTGAGACACATAATGGTATAGAAGAAAGTTCAGGAGAAAGGCGATGTTCAAATCTATTACAGAGATCGGATGAAATGAAGCTGTGGGAAGCTCCGGTATCGAATAAAACTCGAACAGGTAATTTGAACAAAGTAAAAGATCCCTGAAGAGTACCTTGAGAATCATCTGGAGCTGGAGCTGGTGCAGGTGCAGGCTGCGGAGCTGTAGAAGATGCAGCAGTTACTGCAAAGACTCCGGATGTTGTGCCCCTCTTCTGAGTGGGACAATCCTTCTTGTAATGTCCTGGCTGGAGGCAGATATGACAAAGATCTCTCCTAGCAAACTGAGCTGGTGGTGGAATGGCAGCACCCAAAGTAGGGCAACTACTAGCGTAGTGTCCCTTTTTGTCGCATCGGTAGCAAGTAATGGTAGACAGATCTACAGGTGGCCTTGCAGATGCAGAAGATGATGATGAACCTAGCCCTTGAGTCTTGTTCCTCTTATTGCGGTAGAAATTTGACTTCCTCTTCCTTGAATTTCCAGAGGACTGGGCTGATGCAGAAGAAACAGCAGGAGTGGCCTTAGAGGTAGGGTTCTCATACCTGAGAGCCATATCCATCAATGCCGTGAATGACCCATGCACATGAGTAATGAGTCGATCGTAGAACTCGGGTCGAGCTCCAGCGATAAACTTCTCGTTCAACTTGAGCGGGGTGTCAATCAGGTTCAGGCCATACTGTGAGAGTTCATTAAACTTCCTCTCATATTCTGTGAAGGTCATACTGCCTTGCTTTAGATCCATGAAGTCTCGATAGAGCTGAGACTTGCCTGCTTCGGGCATCCACTTGGCCAAAAAGGCCTCCCTAAAGCACGATAAGAGTTTAAAAGATATATTCAAAAATGGAATTTCAAATCCGAATTTTGACAACCAAAAGATACCTAAATTGCTCCCAAGTGAGGTCGGCCTCATTTGTTTGAGCTGTAATAGATAGCCACCAATTCAAAGCAGCGCCCTTCATTTGCCAAGCTGCGAGTTGCCTCTGCTGGGCATTAGTAATCTCGAGACAGGTGAAGATCCTTTCTAAGTCCCCAAGCCATTGTTGAGCTTCTATGATGGTTTCTGTTCCCATAAATTTTGTGCCACCTAGCTCAACATAGTCCTTGCACAATTTAGTGAATCGGACTGGGGCAACAGGAGGAGGAACAGCTTGCCCTAGGCCTCGGTTATTTCTTCTATTCATCCTGAAAGATTAAGGGTGGATACTAAGGATAGAGAAAAGTATCAAGATGTTCTAGGATAAGATAAAATTAAGAAACTAACAAGAGCTCGAATATAACGATGGAGAGAAAGAAGAAGTGTTGGAAACTTATTTTAAAATAGGAAATTTTATACTAAAATACTTCCTTTAAAATCTTTTTGAAATCCTTTTATATTTTTAAAATACGTTCTCTCACAAGAAAAGATTCCGGAATTTGACTTCACTCATTCTAGAGTATTGCTACTCTATCTCTAATGAGTTTTTTTTTTGTTCCTTAGGCTATGGTTTAAACCTGGCTCTGATACCAACTGTAACGACCCACTATTTTTTTGCCATTCGAATTCGACAAAATATAATAATTGACGAGCTGGAATAGTTCAAAACAATAGATTGTAAATATAGCTAAGGAACAAATGAAACCAAATACACAGAATCACAGACACAGATATCAGAATCTCACAGCGGAATATAAAATAATACAGTGGTTCATGAAGCCACTGAAAACCATTACCAACAGAAATACATTGTTTACAATCTTTAGTACAATTTTTAAGCCATAAGCAAAAATAGTTCCCAAATGTCTTGAATTACAAAATAGATAAAGACGAAGAAGCTTCCAACTAGCAAGAGTGATCTAGTCCTAGCTCCAGAAAGAAAAGCTGAATCTGCAACTCAGGCTGACCCGAGCGTACAATAAAACAAAACACTCGAGTCAGGACATACATACTTATATAATGTAAGCTAAATCAAGTGTACTGTAATGTAAAGAGCAAGTAACTTCAAGGATGCTTGGGATCGCCCATCCTCTAAGGATCCGTTAAACTATTTACTATGTAGTATATTTACGCTATTATAATAGTGTCTATAGTAAAATAAACATACTTTTAAATAGCGTTAAGGCTTTACATTTTCCACCTTAACACGTAATAGTCCCAGTAGTCCATCCAATATCATAGCTCCTCCTGATCGGGAAGCAACTAGAGGATACCACACGGGCTACGGGAGAAAACCAAACTCGTACAAGGCTCGATATGGTAGGTGACACGGCACAACTAGGCAATGCCAGGGTAGATATACCAATTGCTATCCGGACCGGTGGTAACGCGAAGCCGCAGCAACCGCCCACCTCGAACAACACTCCCAAATCAAAGGTGCGCACCAAACAATCACAAAAGTAATAGAATGGCAAACGAAGAAGTGCGTTCGATCAGAGGAGCTACCTCATTAATCCGAGAATCGCTCCTGTTTTAGCCACCTTATGCCAACTCACGGGAGTCGGGTCCACGTATATACCTTTCAAGAAACCGCCACCACCATCCTACTTCATTCTGGAATCTCCACCGCGTACACGGTTGTCAAAGTGGTTTTCGGTATCGACAGAGAGTATGTCCATATCCGATCCCGGTCTCTTTGCCAACCAACCGTTATTATAACCCGTGGTTATAGTTTGAAAAATGGTATTTATATTTTTCAAATCAATATATATATTTCAAATACCTTTAATTTCAAATCCTTGATTTAAAACATTTCCTTTGAAAATATACCATTTCAATTTATCCAATTAAATTTGGAATTTATTTCTTTTATTAACAATAGAAATCAAATTTTTCTTTTAAATCTATCCAAACTCAATTTCTAAATTCCTTTATTTATTACATATTTAAATTCCAAAGTTTAACTTATTCCCAAATAAATTTCCATAGATTTTCAGATAAATCAATTTCAATTTCTACAGCATCTAGGAAATGCTGTCTAAAGTTATGAGTTTAACCTAGTCTAATTTCAAAAAGGTAGCATTTAAATGCTGTTGTAGACTTTTAGCTAAAATCAAATTTCAAATATAACTTATTATTTATTATTTCTTTATTGAAATCTTACCCTTTTCAAAACATAGGATTTCTAAACAAGTTATATTCCAAAATTTTAACTCAACATTTATTTATTTAACCCCTTTTAAATCATTATAAATTTTATAAAAATCCTTTATATAATTTAAATTAAAAGGTAATCAATTTCTAAATTTAAATAATTTAAATAATTTCAGAAAATAATATATAACCACGGGCCTGTATAAGATTTTCTAGCCTAAGTCAAGTGAAACGGATTTATATCATTTCAATCCGATATTTATACAAACCCCGGGTTCTATCATTTCGAACCCGCAATCCCAAGATAATTTACAGCAGTTAACAGAACAAGTGAACAATAATCAATTTGGCCTATCATTCCAGCCCATACCATCTATAATAACAGGGAACTTGCAGTGTGATTTAAACAGTAAATAAACAATAACATAACTGCAGAAATAGTATAACAGATAATACTGATGAGGTGTCAATTTAAATAGGGTCCATCATTCTATATTACACTACAGACAGATGATAGTGAAATACAAATTTACACATACACTTGTAATAATTTACAAAATATAAATACGTATGTCTGGTGAGAAATACTCACCTGAATGTTGCAGCAAATTTGAATTCAAAATTGAAAATTCACTGGTATAGACCGACAGAGAATAACCGTCAAATTTTCCGGGCGTCGCCTAGATTTAGATCTAGAACAAGTTTCAGAATATAGGAACGCGACTTAGATTTTAGTCAACGAAAAAAATTAAAGATAGGAAAAGAAATTTGACTTGCTCGACCAAATTTTCTAAAACCCGATTGCAAAATGAATACGAGTGCACCCCTAACTTGTTCATGCCTACCCTATACATATGCACTGCCTACCCCTTCATTTTTTTTTCTCCTTTTTTTTCATTTTTTTTTCTTTCACAATGGTTTCCACCATTTCTCCAAAATCACTTCAGATCACACTTTACAACAGACTCAAAAATTTGCACTGAACCCGAGTCTCCCCTTCTCTGCTTCGAGACAAAACAGGGTTTTCTTCGGGTCAAAATTTAGTCTGCTTCGGGTTAAATAAGTATCTGCTTCGAGTCATTTGTGGAAGTGTTGAAACACTTCAATTTCCAGAAATCTAGCCTTCCTCTGGCCATCACTGCCACTGCTTCCTCCTACCTCTGCCTTCACTAGTCCATCCCCTTCCTATACACCAAGCTAATGTGTCAGACCCTTCAGTGCCTGGATTTTTTTTTTGAGTGCCCTGATGTGTGCACAGACCTTTGTGCACGTGCACCCTTGGATATGCAACTGTGGCACTTCCACTGCTAACCATATCTCAAAATTTGCTGAGCAAATCAAAGATACATCACTGTATCAACAATCTACCCCCTCATCACTTATCCTTCAGATCTGCCACCAATGTCTGCTTTACCTTCCAGATCTGCCTGCCTCTTCACTTACCATCTGCCTGACCTGCCAAACTCCACCAACATCAACTATTTTCATCTACGTTTCAGTCACACATGCTCCTATCTCTCATGTCCTAAGCACTGCTATCATCTAGTGTATATATGCAGACTGAATTATGAAGCAGATCTGAACACTATACATATGCAAACTGAAACCATGTCTCCTATGATACTTGTAACATGCTTACATGATGCAAACTAAAATCATATTCATATGCACTGACTCCTACCATGATGCAGACACACTCCTATACCAATTTATAGTCTACCTCTTCCACTGCAGGCTTCATCAAAAGAACACACCCCTAGATCTACATGTCTCCTACTACTGATATTATGCTAACAACAGATCTGGCTATCACTTATAGATTTGCCTAGGTTTCACAACATCCTATATGTCACTCAGTAAAGCTATAGACAGTATACATACAGATCTCCTACCAAAGAAGGCATGGCCGAGCAAGACACACAAATGACAGAGAAAAGCTTAGAATAGGAAGGAAGAAATAAGAGAGACTATTACCTGATTTGAGCAAAAGACTGACTGGAATTTGCAGAGGAAAATGTAGAGGAAGGTGAAAGATACATATAGGCCGAGGCTTGATATTCTAGAGGAAATCAAGGCAGTTTCTCTTATGTAATGACTCTGGGAAGATTTTGAGCAAATTAAGCTATCAGTTTCAAAGTAAATGTCTGATGCGTGATCATAGCCATTGATGGTGTGATGGAGGGATAAGGTAAAGGCAGAGTTTTTCTATTCCTAAACAAACGTTCAGCCCTTTTTTTTTTCATCAATTCATATTAAGGCCGAGCAGTTTCCAATATTTGAAGTTTATCTGATGCTTTGCTTTGGAAAGCAATCAATGGCTGTTTAAATTTAAGAAACTGATCAAAGAATTATGCGAGATCAAAGCTTGATATTGAAACTGAAGTTGAAGTTAGGGGAAAGATTGATATGTTGATGCACGATTTCAGTTATAAATTTTTTTTTTCCAGTGCATATTTACTTTTGAGCATAATCAGTGGTTACTTGATTCACTCGTATATGGTTATGAATCTAGCCTGGCACTATTGAATGTGCATGCTACAGTTTGAATATGAGGAAGTGTACAAGTGAAATTGAAACGGCCGAGAGAATGTGAAACAAAAGTTTGAACGTGTTGAATTTAAATGTTGGTTTTAAATTTTTGTTAAACTTCCTCTGATTTAGTTTGACGTTTTCAAATGTTAACGTTACGTTTATATGTAGTCAGTTTAAAATTTGAACGTACGTCAAAATATATAAAATCAGCTGACAGTTTAAAATACGTACGTTAGTTAAAACGCTGACTGATATTTTATGTTCAAAATTATTTAAAACTTGATTTTTACCCTACGCTAGACAGACGCAGTTAAAAACTTCAGAAATTTTTGTAAAATTATTATTTTAAAAACACACGTTTTATAACGTCACTTTAACCCTTTAAATCACGCGTCTTTCAAACGCGAAATTTAACGGTTCAAACCTAGCTTAAAATTTTACAGTTATTATTTAAGTTTATTGACATAAAAAAAATTCCAAAATATATCTCAAATTTTAAATATTTAACTATATTGTTAAACCCAATTTTATAAAATATATTATTTAAAATTAAAAATAAATTAAATAAATTAAATAAAATAACAAGCTGAACTAGGGTTGTTACACCATTGGAACACACCAAGTAACTTTTGAAAAGCTAATAAATGGAAGGGCATCTATCAAGAGAAATGATTACGAGTAGCCGAAAGGGATGAATTAACCAGACAAATAATTGATCCAAAGAGGAAGGAAAGTCTTAAAAGGAGATACCTATCTCAAACAAAGAAAGGTTTAAGGAAGAATTATCATGGATCATCTTAGCCAGGAAAAACAAGACAAAAGTTAAGGAATCGTTGTCAAAATGATTGCTACATCAAAACAAAGTAAGGGAAAGAAATTCAATCAAATCTACAATTCAAAAGTCAAATTTTTCTCTGATACTGCGATCTTCAAGCTATGAAATTCAGACTAGATCTACAAGGATTATCCAAAGATAAGATAGTAAGATTACAAAGGGGAAAAACATAGGTCATATTATAGCCTACTTTGAATTCCAAAACACTCATAGTCCCAATTCCCACTTAGATAATTTATTCTACATGGATTAGCTTCGAGACCGCACGACTTTGACATTACTAAAATTTCCATTGAATCTTAAAAATATTGGTGATCCCTACCTCAATATGAATTCAGCATGGGATCAAAGCGATTGAATGCAAAGTATGCAGAATAATTATGGATTTTCATATACAAGAACAAGACTGTCAACAACCAATGAAGTCATAAAGTATAACGAAGAGGAAATTACCCCCTAAAATGCATAGATTCGTCAAAGGGTTACATATATGTAAAGAAAACTCCCCATCTCTCAAAGCAAGTTAGATAAGGTGATTACCACTCACTTTGGACATATCAAACCATGACAGGATAAATTCCCTATATATGATAAGTTGAGTTTTCGATCAAAGTCAATATTAAATCTAATCAAAGGGTTAAGAGTAGAAAGAAACTTCCAGATTGGATCAATGGATTAAAAAGGTTAAGTAAAATCCCGGACATCAAAGAATAATATCTAAGTATCACAAATCTAAAAATAAAAAGAAGGTCATTTTAAAAGGAGATTTAATACTCCAAAATTTATGGAAAATACTGAGAATCAAGAGGATGGACCATTCAGGCCAAATTGGGAAGGATCCCCAATCATATACAAAGTAATCCTGCTTGGGATCAATGAAATATGATGACTGGATTACATTGTCATAATAGGAACCATGAATGTCGTACATTTACGGCCATATTTCTCAATAATGGATGAATGAGATAAAATTTTATCATCTCAGTCATGAAAAGGAGTAGGACACTCCTAAAATAAAAGATTCAGCCATCAAGAGCTTGACCGTTAGTGGTCCCGGCCATCAAAGTCCCCAGCCATAAAAGGCTTGACCGCAAGAGGTTCTGTCCATCAAAGGCTTGACCGCAATAGGTCTCGACCATTAAAGGCCCCAGCCATTAAAGGCTTGACCGCAAGAGGTCCCAACCATCAAAGGCCTTAAGCCTTCAGTGTCATCATCAAAGGCCTCATTGAAGTGCCTCATAGAGGAGGTCAGGTAAGTCTTTAGTGTCTTCCATTATATGGCCTCACTAAAGCACCGGAAAAAGCCTTCAATGCCTATTATCAAAGGCACTCATTGGAGCTCCTCCTAGAGGGAGGCCAGTAAGCCTTTAGTGCCATCACCAAAGGCCTCACTAAAGCACCAGGAAAGCCTTTGACCCCTGCCTGCATGGCCTGGTTAAAGCGCCTCCCAGAGGAAGGATGGAGTAAGCCTTGAGTGCCGTCATCAAAGGCCTCACTAGAGCACTGAAATATTCAAAAGGAAGATCAATCAAAATCAAGAGCCAAGCAGTGCTCCCAAATCAATTAAGAGTCTGTAGTGCTCCCAAATTAATCAAGATCGAGAGCCAAGTAAAGCTCACAAGACTAATAAAATCCAAGCCAAGTAGTGCATCAAATCAAATCAAGTTTTCTAAAGGAAGATTCATCAGATATGGATTTTTGGTCTTCTATCGTTACCAAACTTAGAGCTTCAGTCTACTTATGTTATCACCAGATATGGATTCATGTTCTTTCTATATTATTATTGGATGTGGATTTCTAGATTTATATTATTCTCCAAAGAGGGATTTTTTGGTCTTTCTTTATTATTTCCAAATAGGATTTCTTCACTTCTTATATTATTTTCAGAAAAGAATTTCCGAACTTCTATTATTATTTTCAAACATGGATTTCTAAACTTCTAAGGATTTCTAGTCTTCTACTGTCATTGTTGCCAGATGAGGATTTTTGGTTTTCTATTACTATTATCAGATGTATTTCTCATCTTTTACTATTATTAGAAGGATTTTTGGACATATGTTACTATGGTCGTACCAATTTTCTATTATTCAAATGGATTTATGATCTTTTATAATTGTCAGATGAATTTCTGATCTTCTATTATTATTTCCAAATTTGATTTCCTGGTTTTTTTTTATTATTATTATCAAATTGGGGTTTCTAGTTTTCCTCTATTATTTCCAAATATGGATCTCTAGTCTTTTATAATTAATACCATATACGAGTTTCTGGTCTTTTATCACTATTTCCAGATATGGATCTATGGTTTTCTGTTATTATTCCCAGATAAAGGTTTCCGTACCTTGTTATTATTGCCAAATGAATATTTTTTGAACTTTTACTATTGCCAAAAGATGAATTTTCGGTCTTCTACTATTATTAAATGGACTCCTGGTCTACCATTATTACAAAACGATTCTCTGGACTTCTATTTGGGATATTTTATCTTATGCTTAAAATGAATTGCCAGTCTTCCTTTATATAATTTTATCAGACAATTTTCCAATTTAGTTATTCAAGAGATTAAGTTCACCACATAATCTCCTAAGCTTATATTCGGGAAATTTTTAATATTCAATAATATAGTTAAAATAATCCATACTCATGCAATACGGGAAATTCCCCAACTACATGTCGATTCATAACTTGATAAAATCTGAAGAGGGTCATCGATATTAAGTTATAAAGAAAATTGTTGTTTGTTTTGTTTTGTGTGTAGGAAAATAGGAAGGAAAGTTTCACGAAGAATTGAAAATGCAAAAAAAAATCTTGGTTTTATCCTAAAGAATAAAAACTTTCGTCACAAAAGGGGGATGGGCTAAATGTTTCCATATAATTTCAATACCAAAAATGTGGCCATAAGTAATAGCGCTACAAAGGAATTGGTGCTACTAAGCTATGTGTCGAGGAGTAATTTTACATTTCTTCACTTCGACAACAACATATCTCTTCGAGTTTGGAAACATACATCTTTGATGATGTAATGCACCTCCCCTCACTACTTTGACATGATCCTTCTTCGATGAAATATCACACCACTCGTTACCAACATCAGATTCAAAGGACTTTAAAGATGATTGAACTGAGATATGGGCATGAGATCTTCACTCACAGAAGGACTCTTCTCTTTAATCACATCAACTAAAACGGATAATGTCGAAGAATATAGCCGGCGATGCACCTATAGATCAGAGTCGAAGAGATAAGGTATCATGCTCCATCAAATGATAGTATACATCACTACTTCACAACCCATCAACATCGCCGGCCATCAGCTAGAAAGAAAGAGCATTACATTCCACAGCTACTTCGACGATGTCAAAAGGATACAAAGTTACCCCACATTTTAGTCACCGGCAATCACTTTGCTAATTGACTCTGTATAGCACATCGAAGATGTCGCATTTCCATATATAAGCGTGTCGTTAGCAAACGGTATCAATATTAAAAGTGACCTTGATACTGTTTTATAGCAATCATAGCCGATGTTGTCACCAACTCATAAGAGGACTTCGATTCTTATGAAAGATACCATCGGTGTCATAATCTATCACTATTGCATATCTAAATTGATAAAACAATGTAGAGGCTTAGCACATCATAATCGTTGAAGACGTTGATGACTCCATTGTCGAAGTCAATGGTAAAGGCCACTAAAGCAAGTGGGATGATAATCAATACCACATTCCATTGAAGACGAAGTGCAACGACATTGCACTTTGACAATGTTGATGTTGCACTTTATCAACAAATAAGAAAGCCACGTACCAAAAGCTATCGATTGAGGCCATATTTCATGATTATTGACTTTATGCAGCGTTTATGATGGAGCATGGTGAAGATCATACAAAGGAGGGAAGAATGAGATTATTTACAAGAGTTAATTCAAGATGATCTAGTGCATTTTTCTTCATAAAACTTCACAAGCCTTCATATTTCACTACATATTCCACGGTGCTACAAGTCCCACATTGCCAATTTGCAAAAGCCAAACTCCTTTCCACCATTATATATATATATATATATACACACACACACACACACACACACCCCCTTATGGAAAGGGACCCTTAACTTCTTTCCCTCTCTTAATTTGTAGATTAGAAGTTTTCTAAGTTCCCTTAAGAGCATGAGAACTATTGTGATGGCATATGACCACGGAAGAAGAAGGACATTGGACATTTGCATATAAGTACTTGAACGATTTCATATTTGCACCTATTCTTGATTGAATAAAAGGACTTGTTTTAAGCCTATTTGCATATTTGACTTATGGACTCGTATATGTGACTTATGAACTTGCCTATTTTACCCAATGACCTATGAACTTGCCTATTCTTTCTTTTTCTGAACTTACAAACTATGATTTAAACGAACTTATGAATTATTAAAAAACCAAGGGGTATATTTTAAACTTCTTTGAATATGCCACTTCGTACAATTATTTAGGTGTTGGAAAATTTTATCATTAACATTTTGGCGCTAGAAGGTGGGATCGAACCTCCAAACGTTCGAAAATGACCAAATTGCCCTAGAATACGAATTTCATATTTTTGAATTTAAATTTTATAATTTACTGCTATAGGTAAAAGCCATTACCATGGGTCAGCCTATTGAACGCTCAACAAAACTCAGCTTAACGTCCTTTACTCACGGGGTCAAATACATGCCTAGGGCTGTCAAAATGGGTTGCAACCCGTTTACCTGACCCAATAACCTAAAAAATAAGCGGGTTAAGTAAAACCCATTAGAATAAATTAGTTTATTGGGTTAAACCATTTAACCTAGTTAATTAAATGGGTTAGGTGGGTCTAGCCTGTTTGTACGCTAATATCCATTTAACCAAAAGAAATTCACGTTATCCTCTCTCAAGTTATTACCTTAAAAACTAAGGCTTCTCACTTTCTTAAATTCACTCATCTATTTATTCTCATCCACTAATCTTCTCCCTAGTATTAGGATTCGACGTCTTCCGTCTTTTCATCAACTTTCGGGTTGCAGTAATCAAGTTATAATCAACCTTCCATCTAATCAAGCTGGTGCGTTATTTCGTGGTGTGTGTGTGTGTGTATGACCACTTTAAAGCTAAGGATGATGTGACTTGAAAGAAGCAAGCACGAACGCAAGTTGTCATCTTCGCTTTGAAGTATAACTTGTCAATTGAATAACATAGTAAGAGATTTGGATATGTCATGTTAAAATTCTAAAACCGTAGATGGTAGAAGTACAAATAAAATTTATTCTCAAGCACAGTCCTTTGAGTAGTTTTGTTCCTACAAAACATATCATGTTTGTGCATAATTTTAACTCATCAATGGAGTAGTACATAGTTAGAACTTGGCTAACATTGTAACTCTAATTTTTGAGTTCAATAGAATACATATATTCTAGTTCCAATCCTTTTTAGCTTAATATATCTTGGAAAATAGATATTCTACAGTTGATTACTTTGCTTTGATATAGTATAAAAACTTAAATTTTATTTGCTTGTTTGGTATGTATCAACACATAACACATACCCTAAATATATCTTTTGAAATTACCCTATTTTCTACATATATGAATCCTACTTAACTGAAAACAAAACATCAATACTTGCTGCAAGTCAGAACAAGGACAAGACTAGCTTCAGTGACATATTTGTATTTGATGATATAATAAGAAAAGGACCTGAACCATTATCTAAAGCCATTAACTATACTCAAGGTACTACTACATCAGCCTCAGACACTAAATTCGCTTCATTGCTTCAAGCTAATTGGAGTTTTGTGGAAGGAAAGTACAGTGGAAGCTGGAATACTATGTTTGGATTAAAAACTCCTGGTAATTTTTCTTGAGTGGTTAATGATATTAGGGGCATTATAAAGTTTAGACTTGCTAGATATTTACTTATTCCCCTTCACTTCAACAGTAGGTTAACAAAATTACACACCATGTGAAATGCTACTGTTTTATGAATTGAATGCTTTCCAACGATAGAAACATCATACTAATCAGTATGCACAAAACAACAATGTGAATATAATTGATGTTTTATTTTTGTATTTGGAAGCTCGCTTATAAAGTTCACCATTTGTACAGAACTACCAATGAAAACCATGTTGTACTTCAAAATAAAAAATTTACTTTGTAATTCAACAGTTAGTCAATCATATATTAAATAGTCAGTGACTCATTTACCATTTCATAGTTGAATGTCAATATAAATTCATATTTTTATATATTTACACGGTAGTTTAAATTCATAATTTTATATATTTATGCAGTATTTATAATTTCTATGTTGAAGAGGCTAATGTTGGATGACAGAAAATCTATGTCATAACATGTTGCTTCTGAAGAACCGAAATTTAATTTCTTATTTGTTGTAGCTTTTGATTAAATGCTAAAACTAATGAATAAACAATGATTGAACCCTGCAAACTAATATTTATTATAACGTTGGTTACCATTAGACTAATAGTACTGTAGCCATTTATGCATTTATTTCTCTTGTTTAGCAGTTTTTTGTTTTCAACAATGGGTTTAACGGGGTGATATTCCATTTAGAACAATGATTAAAATATTACATTTAGAATAAAGATTGAGTTTATTGAAGCAATACCACTTGATATTCCATTTCTTATGATGGATTTCCTTGCTTTGAATTGGTATAATCACTGGGTCATTCGAACAGGATAACTTGTCGATTGTCATTAACTAGAGCTCAATTTTAAACAAATAATATTGTTTTAACTCTTTTTTCTTTGTAGTTGTCTTGGCAGATGATCAAAACCGGTAGAACCAGATCGGTTTTCTTAATTAAAGCTACCATTGGAACATGGAACTTGAAACTCTACTTACCAGACTGTAGGTTATTACTTCGCACACCTTCTTACCTGAATGCTCTAATAGTCATTAAATGTTGAATGTTGATGCAATCATATATTCATATATGATATTGAATGTTGATGTGTTTCCCATAAATTATGACTTGCTTCCACACTATTCAGGAAGGTTGTTTTTTATAGTAAAGTTATCAGCTAAAAGCAAGGTGCTTTTGAATATTTTCATAATATTTTCAAAAATATTTGCATACCTTTTGAAAAAATTTCTTTACTTATATTATAACATTTATATAATTTGATTCAAATATGAAAATTAATAGTTTTGAAACTTTTGTAACGTATCCTTTTTCAAAATTTTCAAATGTACTTAAAGAATATCCATACATAAGGCTATAATTTTGTAAAGAATGGTAACGTATCCTTCTTTAGCATTTCAAATACATTTTTTTCCACATGAAAGATGATAAGTGCTAAATTATTTCAACTAAAAGAATTTTGAGTGAAAATAGATAGCATTGATTGTATTAGGCAAAACTCATATATATATATATATATATATATATATATATATATATATAATTTGTTTGTACTACCTGCATGCTAATTCTTATTAATATTTGATATTGTAGAACATGAGTTCAACTGCACATATAAATATTGAAACAGAAGATTTGATTGTATTGTAAGATTCATTGAGTAGTTCGGTTGAAAAAAAAACGTTGCAGAATCACACATTCAGAAGTTGGAACTATTTTCAGAAAAATGAAACTGTTTAAGGAAAAATACCAATGTGCTTTTACAAGGGACGTAAGAAAATATATTTTTGGGGAGAAAAACAAGGAACATCTAATATGTTAAAAAATATTCCAAAATGTCAACACATTACCAAAAAAGCGTAGGCTTAATGAGATAAGTAAGTTCGATCAAAGAAAATATAGAGAATTATTGACTAAGGCCGTCATTAGGCATAACTTGCCCTTTATATTTGTCCATTATGAAGTAGTTCGAGAGCTACATTTTTATTTGAACAACGAACTGCAACATATATCGAGAAATATAGTACAATCGGATGTCATAAAACTTTATGAGAAAGAAAAAGTTGATCGTAAACATTTTTTAAAATCACGTTGGGGAAAAGTAAGCTTAATGTTTAACGACTAGTTTTCTATCGGTTTAGAAAATAGTCGAGAAATTTCAAATTAAATTTTAACCGCAAGCGCACGGCGTACAAAAGTTAGTATGTGGCGAGTACGGGTCGATCCATAGAGAATTGTTAGAGTTTAGAAATCTATTCAATCAAATTATACCAAGTGGAGGGGAAATTGTTAACTAGAAGGAAAGTGGTGCTAAAACTAGAATTAAAGTGAGATTAAAAACTGTGAGATTAGAGAACAATTTAGAGGCAAATCCACTCTCATATTTTTGTAAATCTACAAACAACTAATTTATGATCCCTAATTTTGGAAATAAGTGAAATAATTATTACATTTATCATAAGTATGGTTTATTTATGTTATTAATTAACATAACTTAAACCATCAAACTATAATGCAACAAATAAACCACTCATAGATTCTCATGAAAATGAAACCAAAGCAAAAGCCATTTTAAGTATGATCTATTTACTACTGTAATTAGTAATATAGATCATCAGATTTTGTTTTTTACTTTCTTTTCAAAATCAAAAATCAATTGGCAAATGATGATGTAAATTGTGTTTATGTTGAATAAGAATATCTCATTTGCAAATACAACATAAGCTATCAAACCCACTTGTATAAACTTACATGAAAATCTACTCTAATGAAGCATAAATAAAAAAGACCATAAATCATAGAAATGTTGAATTTACATAATATTTGAGAGCCTCATTACCCCTAAATTGAAAGGGTTTAGCTACTCATTTGTGCTACCAAATCAACACATATAAATTTTAGCATTGGAAAGCAAAGAGAAGTAGAAATTAAACAAAGGAAATGAGAGTAACTACTTGCATGAAATAACATCAAATTAATTGTGTGAATGTAAATCTAAGCTATGAACATAAAAATAAAGAGAGTATAGAAATAAACATTAACCAAAAAGAAAAGAAAAGCATGTAGAAAAAAATAGAGAAAGAGGCTTGGAAGACATTTTTATTTCATGATAGATTGAGCTTACAATTTGGTTGCTTAATTTTCTAAGTAAAATAAAAGGGGTATTTACATATACATAAGAGGACTATTTATACATGCATAAAACCCTAATTTCATTTTTAGGGTGCTTCCCAAAATTCCCTTTAGGAAGTGTGACCACCAAGTAACCATTAGCCACTAATTAATCCATCATTTAATATACATGAAGCTTTAACCTCCACTTAGTTGTCCATTAGCTTCTAATTGTAGATTTAGTTAAGTGGGAGGGGTCCTCCATAATCATGAACTTGAATTATTTCCTCTTCATTCCTTTATGCATGCATGTATCTCTATGAATCCCTCTTCCATATGCATCATAATTTCCTATAAAAATCATAAAAAATGTCCAAGTAAAATTCTCAAATTGACACATGCACAAAAATGACCATTTTGCCCCTGGATGAAGATGAATATATAATGATTTGAAAACAATTGAATTTTGATTTCAAACATGTTAAAATGCCCAAATATGATATTTATTTAAGTAAAAATAGATAAAATATGGATGTATATATATGCACATTTACGTGCACATCACTTAACATCCGATCTATGGACATTGATTAAAAAAGATGGTTTTATATCTAGAGAGGTTGAGGTTGTTTTTCGTTGTCTTTTTTGAGGTCTAAGAGCCATGACGTTAAACGATTTGGATAATTTTTGATTTAGAAATGCTTTGGAATGTTTTAGGGTTTTGAAAATTTTGGGTTTGGAAGAGTTTACGAGAGAAAATGAATGTGATTGGTTTATAAAATAGGGTTTTCTTTCGTCTCTCTTGCATCTTTTAGTCGACTGAACTAAAAATTTCAGTCAACTGAACCCTTTTCCTGAAGCTATTTGCTCTAGAAATGAGTTCAGTCGAACGAACCCTTATCCTAAAGCTATTTGGTCTGAAAATGAGTTCAATCAATTGGACATTTTGGTCCAGTCGACTGACTTCTATCAGTGACTTTTACTTGCTTTATATTGCAACTAATTTTATACGATAATTTCATATAATATAATGATAATTTTACAAAATACAATACCAATTAAAAATTTTATTTATATTTTTATTGATGATTTCATGAAGATATGCATTAATAATAAAATTTCAAAAATAAACTGATCATCAACAAATATGATTTATTTTGAAGGTGATTTCTTTGGAGTCTTAGATTTCTTCTTATCATCCTTCATTGATGACGTGATCGCTGGTGATAATTTGGGATCCCATGAGTTTGGAGTTTGAGGAGAGTATCATGGAGAAGGATCCCACGGATTTCGATATCCAGCTGATGGGTCGAGCGATGAACAAGGCTTTGGTAAATTTTCATATGCGTCTATCGGTTAAGAGTTGCAAATTTTGAATGCAATTTGTTCCAAAAAATTTAAGCGTCTTGCCATCACTTTTTTTCAAAATATAATTCATGTTGTAGGACTTTGTTGTTGTTGGTTGTTATTGTCGATCTTCTCTTTAGTCGATGGCGAGATAAACGTATCTTGTTTTCCCTTCTTACTATAAAAATGTTCAAAAGCTTCATTTTCGAATTCTCCTCCATGATCACTTCTAATATTTTTTTAATTTTTAAATCTTTAATATTTTTTCTATTCTTTTGACAAATATTTTAAAGTTTTCAAAAGTATCACTTTTATTTTTCATGAATATAGTCCATGTATATCTAGAAAAATCATCTACAATAATAAATACATATATATTATGATTGATTGAATCCGAGTAGGTCCAAAAAGAGCCATATGTAATAGTTCAAGTGGTTGTTCTGTAGAATATTACTTTCATAGATTTAAGAGAAAATTTTGTCAATTTTCCTAATTGACATACATCACAGATGTTGTCAATTTTAAATTTTATATCGGGTAAACCATTTACTAGTTTATTTTTGGCTAATTTATTCATAGTTTTAATATTTATATGAAAAAATCGTTTGTGCCATAGCCAAGAATCATTTTCTTCTGCTGCTAGACACATATTAGAGTTATTATTTATATTCATATTTAAAATATAAATATTTCTATCTCGTGTACCTTCAACGATTAACTCTTGATTTTTATTAGTAATATTGCACTTATTTTAGGAAAACGATAGATTAAAACCTTTATCGCATAATTAACTTATACTTAGTAAATTATATTTTAAATTTTTAACTAATAAAACTTCAGTAATGAGAGATAACTTAAAGGTATCGTTGCTGTTGACATCGCCTTTGTCGATGATATCTCCAAATGTAACTGATCCTCCATTCGAGTAGATAATGTTAGTCGGCATATCTTTATTGTCAGTCATGTGTTTAGAGCAGCCGCTGTCTAATATCCATTTTCCTCTCTTTTTACGTGGTACATCATCTTTTGTGGCCATGAAGCATACATTAGCTTATTCATTGGCGATGTCGCTGTCAACATCACTATCTGATGAGTCTGATTTGTCCCAAGTGACTGAAAAAGCTTTCTTTCTGAATTTGTCCTTTTTGAATTTGTTCTTTTTACGTTCTCCTAGTCCTAATAATAAGTGATAAATATCTTGGAATCTGGAATACATATCATTAACGGACTCATTTTCTTTCATTCTAAAATTTTGAAATTGATTCTTAAGCATAGATATCCTGCTTTTTTAACCTTGTTAGTATCTTCATGAGTATTTTCAGTGTTCACCATATTTCATATGTAGTATTGTACATGCTAACATGATTAAAAAAATTCTTATCAAAGGCACAAATCAACATATTCATAGCTTTTGCATTTGCAGTAGCATCTAATTTTTATGTGTTTGACCATGTAGAAAATTCAGTTGTGGGTATATGATATTCAGATTGTGTGATATTCCATAAATCAAAATCACTTGCTTGCATATAAATTCTCATACGTATAGACCAATAAGTGTAATTCATGCCATTGAATAGTGGTGGTCGTGCAGTGGATTGGCCTTCTATAAAACTGTTATTAGTGTTATTTTCCATATTACTAGAATATATCAAATAATTATGTAACAGTTATTAGATGACCATGCTCTGATACTAATTGAAAGTCCGTATATTGTATAGCTAACATTTAGGATCGTGTAGTATGGAATGTATTATAATCTAAATGCGAAAATAGATAATAATAGTAAAGTAAATAGGAATAAGCACACCAGGAGTTTTTATACTGGTTCGAACTACCCGTTCTACGTCCAGTCCCAAACTTCCCTCTGGAATTTCACTCAATAACTCCTCACTTTACCCGGAGGAATAGGTATACAATACCTGAGCAGCCGAACAGGATTTTTATGCCTCAGCAGCCGAAGTGGACTTTTCCGCCTGATACAAACTAACAGGACTTCTACAATTTTGATAAAGTTGTTGATGCTTTATGTTCTTGGTGATACTGATTTGTCTTTGATAGTACACCCTTCCTATAATCAAATCCTCAAGTATATATTATGTGTGTGAAGATTAGAAAGGAACATATTGCTTTGAATCGAAGTATATAATAATTAACACTGAGATTCAAGCAATATATCTTTGATTAGAAAGCTTTTAGAATTCAGAAATATAGTCAAGAAATATAGATTAGAAAATAGAATAGATTGAAGTAAATTGGATGATTACAATCATGGATTTAGATATATATATATATAGTATATAAGGTTGCTACTGTTCACGAAGAGTTTTAATCAAGAGTTGCATCTGTAACTCTTCAAATTGGATCGTTACTCTTCGCAAAGAGAAGCAACCCTTTAGGAAATATGGTAGTTGCGTACGGTCAGTCGACTGGTCAAAAATATCTGGTTGATTGAATATTCAAAGTGGTGTGCATGTGTGCATGTCTGTGCAAAGAACATAGATTCAGTCGACTGGTGAATTCAATCCAGTCGACTGAACTGTGCTTTTTTTCACAGTGAGCACTTGTGCACACTATTTTGTATGTATGTATGTATGTATGTATGTATGTATGTATGTATATATATATATATATATATTTGAAGCTTTTGTTTAGTGTGTGTAAACTAATTGAGGAGTGATTTTGACAATTATAAACTATAACTTCGACTCAAACAATAAAGATTTTATGTAGTACTCGAGTTTGAAGTCAAGTTTCCTTTGTAGTTCACCGCGTGTGTATAGGTTTCTCCTTTCTGTCGCTTTGGTCGTCTAATCTCATTATTGATAATTGAAGCTTGTCATGAATCAAAACTCATGATTCAACAATGTACTTATGCCTATTTCTAGCCATAGTAAGGCGTTTCGTCGAGCTTTCTTTACACTAACTGTAACATCCCCCTACTTGAAGGCCCAAAGCTAACGGCTACGGATGCTGCAGTTATTCATAGTTATTAATTCTCGGTGACCAAATACGGTTGTAATATCCCCCTACATGGAGACCCAAAACTAATGGCTACGGGTGCTGCATTCATCCATAGTTATTAATCCTCGGCGACCAAATACGGCGGTGTTAGATACATTGATTCACAAATCACAAGAACATGGAAAAATTTAACAATTAAAAACATAATTCCACATTCCATTTGAAACATTTCATGTCCGTTACATAATCCAAAAATGTTAACCACGTTCAGCAAAATATAATTATTACACATACGCCAAAAGTGACATATGAAGATGCTCCCTTGGTTGATCAGAATATATAATAAGGCTAATAAATATGTCTTTACATCCAAATATACAGTGGAAAATAACAATACTAAATAACTAACTACCTTCTACACGCCTCAAGAAGCTTTATTCATCTAAGAAGAGAACTTGAAAACCCTAAACCTCAAACTACTCAAAATCAATTGAGTGCCCGAGAGTTTAAGGTGAAAATAAAAAATTCGAGTCAGACATAAAGCCTGGTATGAATTAATCTAATATCTTAATTCTTTTAGATATCTAGTGAGATCTCGCCGCTTAGCGTAATCGGTTTTCCCCTCATTAATTTCAAAAAACCTTTATAAAATCATATACTGTGCTCCTGCATCCACAATGGTTAAAACATACATTTCAAAATATTATGATGATATGCATATATAAAAACATTTAGGATTTCCTATCCCCCAGTATAAATTGACACTCTGTCATCTAGGGTCAATATTAACCTATTAGTTTTCATGGGTTTACTAATAACCATTATCATTACAATGGACTCCCTGTCTTATTTCATAGTTTTTACGGAATCACTAAGAACTTATAGGCTCCTGCCAATTAACTTAATTAATTCATAGGTTACCCTGAACCTATTAGTCATTCCAATAACTAATCCCTTTATCCTAGTTTTCATGGGTTGAATAGGAAACTATGGATTTATCCAGTAACTCATTTCTCATCCTATTTTTCATGGATTGACCAAGAACCTACTAATGCATCTATTAACTTCTTCCTTATCCTTTCACTAGATGACAAGGAACCTATCGACCGATGTCAATTCTTAATCTGGATATAGTTTTCATGGGTTCACTGCAAACAAATTAACCCCTGCTAACCTACATTAATACATAGTTTTCAAGAGTTTACTATAAACCTGTTGGCTACCCCCAATAACTACATAATCATAGTTTTCATGAGTTTACTATGAACCTATCTTCCGGACAACTTCAAGGTTTAGGCATCCTATATTTTTGTCTTTCTGACTCCTTGGATGCAATTCTATTCATTTAAGAGTTTAATCAATTTACATTCACTACTGGGTTAACCTAGCTGGTTCCCCTACCCCTTTATCTCCAAAACACGGTTATCGGTTTTTTATCAAGTGAATATATTCATATTTGAAGAAGCAAACATAACAATTTAACAATACCACTCATGTGGGTTTGAGGTCCTTGAAATACATTTCTTATAAAGGATAGTTAATTCTTATAACTTATATTTTTATTAAGGCCATACCTCTTCAAATTTATACGCTTAAAGTCATTTCAAAACTCCTTTATTTCGCCATGGTTTTTTTCTTTTAAAATTTGAGTTTGGGTTGTAAAACCTTTCGACTCTTTTGAAATCTTGCTTTTGACCTTATAGGATGACCTCCTTCGAAAGCATAAAAATATGTCTTTAAAACATTAGGCTCCTTCCTTTTGATTACATTACAACATTTCATTTGAAACCTTTTGACCATGTTAAAATATTGTTATATAAGTATAGAAGCATGGCTTCGAATCCATTTGAAAGTACCCTTTCGAAACCAATGAAAGTCACCCTTTCGAAAGCATTGGGTTTATACTTAAAACATCATTTTGGATCAAAGTGAACATAGTCAAAAGCATGTCTTTCGAAACCATTCTTTATTTCAAAAGGTACTGAGGAAGTTTGATTATGTAAAAACCATCTTTTCGATGGCATTAAAACATCCGGGTAAAATAATTGAAGGTTAGCTTCGAAACCTCTTCCTAAACCATTGCCTTCGAAACCCCTAACCCCATTCGAAACCCCTAACCCCTTTCGAAAGCATTAGAAAGCGGCTTCTGGTAAAAACAACAGCACCTTTCGGCAGCATTAATGTCTTCATTACCATCGAAAGGTCATCAAATCTTAGAAGGGTTTCGACTTGTCGAAACTACCCCTTCCAAAAGCTTCAAACAAAACCTAAGTAACTCCTTCGGAAGCTACTTCTTTAAAACAAAGGCGGCAACTCTCTTTCGAAAGCTTCTTTTGAAATTCCTTCGCAACCATAGGTTTCGACTAAGCCAAAACCTTTTTGTATAAACAGCGAGTGCTTTTCTTTCAAAACCACATAAAACAAAGGAACCATCCCTTTCGAAAGCTACCCTTTGACACCCTATCTTCCGCCTTTCTCCAATCCATTACGTACCATTAGAATGATACCATGTTTATTGGTTTAATGGTTTCGGCCTAGAAGGTTTCGACTAGGTTGGAGGAGGAAGGTCTGAGTTGAAAGGTCCAACTAAGGCAGAACCCCTTTTTCTGAACAAAAAGCTATTTTTAACAAATAAAGTAAACTTTTTTAACAAACTTGCTGCTTGTAAGCATTTGATTAGATGTCATGAACTTTTAAATAATTTGGATAATATTTGCCGTATTTTCTCAGATCTAAAATCATGATTACTTTTAACAATTAAGCCCTTCCTATTAACAAAACGATTAAATCTTTTAGGTCCTCCTTTTAAACTAATTCAATTCCCATACTAAATCACTTAATAAACATCACAAAAAATTCCAAAAATTCACTTTAATCATGTTGTCTATCATATCAAAATTTCAGACCTAATTCCTTAATATATTTTTCAAAATAAATTTATAAACCTAATTAACCATATTTTCCTTTGGAAATTTATAATTAATTCTCCACGGCTTAGAAAATTATAAAAGTTTAAACCCAACTCCAAAATCATGTTTTCCATAACATAAAATTTTCCTACGGAATTTAAAAATCATTTGATCACGGATTTACCCTAAAACCATGCATATATCCTTTGAACAACCTTGTTTCAACCAAGTAAATCATAAATCAAGCATATCATCATCCATTATATCACAAAAAGAAATTTACCCTTAAATCCAAAACCATATGATTTTAAAACCAAAATAGAGATGTAGTGATTATTATTCACCTTAGATTGGATAGGAAATTGATGATTGATTGAGACTGATTTCTTCTAGCTTGAATCCTAAGCTTTACTTGAATTTCTCTTCTCTTCTTTCTTCCTAATGGTCGCCTCCTTTTCTTCTTACGGTTATAATTTTTGCTTACGATAAATGAACACGTACGACTAAGGGAAATTGGTACAAGGGTGGGAAATATTGACAGCTATTTACCATAATGCTCTTACGTTTATTTAGTTAACAATTTATAAGTCCAATTTGTTAATAAGCATGACCACTACATGTTTGTTAATCAATCTCAATCTCCTTAACTGCATTATTCTATTTAATTTATTCTAATTAAATCTTATGAAAAATGATAAACAATATCGATGTTAGATACATTGATACAAAGAAATATGTGAATATGGAAAAAAATTTAAAACATCAACAAGATCACATTCCATTTCAAAACATTTCCAATTTATTACATAATCCCACAATCGTTAACCACGTTAAGAGAAAATAATTTATTACAACATATGCCAAGAGCGACATATTAAGATGTCCCCTTGGATGATCTGAGTATATATAGGTAATTTGACAACTTTTCCATTATAAACAACACAGTGGAATCAAAATAAGTGAGAACTCTAGATAACTATCATGCCTCCTGCACATCTCTGGAAGCATTATTCGTCTAATGAGGTATCTGAAAACCTCAACTCTCAAACTACTCAAACTCAATTGAGTACCCAAGAGTTTAAAGGGAAAACATAAACTTCGATTCAGACATAAATCCTTGTACGAATAATAATCTATCATCTCAAACCATTTAGATATCTAGTGAGACCACGCCGCTTAGAGGAACAGGTTTTTCCCTCGCTCGTATCTTAAAACCTTCATAAAACCATATATCATTCTCCTGCATCCACAATGGTTAATAAAATTCAAAACAATATGATATGATGATTTGTAAAATAAATGAATCAATTCTAGATGACCCATCCCCATTCATTTTCTACTGTCTGCCATAGTTATAGTTTCTAAGGTTACTATTAACCTAATATTTTTCATGGGCTGACTAATAACCGGTAAAATAATTATGGACTCCCTATCCAGTTACTTAGTTTTCATGGGATTTCTAAGAACCTATTTTTAACTCTAACATCTTTACTCTTATCCTTATTTTCATGGGCTGACTAAGAACCTATTGGTAACTCCAATATCTTTTCTTCATATCCTAGTTTCTGTGGGCTAAATAGGAACATACTGACATCTGTCAATATCTGAATCGGATATAGTTTTCATGGGCTAACTACAAATGTATTGTCCCCTGCCAATATCAAATCACAGTTTTCATGGGCTAACTATGAACCTATGTTTTTGACATCTTCATTTATACATAGTTTTCATGGGCTTAGTATGAAAATATTGGCCCATGCCAATATCTTTTCCTATACTCATTTTCATAGGCTTACTGAGAACCTATTGGCCCTTGCCAATATCTTCCTTTAATATTTTAGCATCATATATTCTGGTCTTCCTGACCTCTTGATGCAATTATGCTCATCCAGGATTTAACTTAATTTATATTCGACTTAGTGGGTTTCGACTTGATTGAAGGCGGAAGATCTGAGTCGAAAGGCACTTCTATTAGAGGCGGGACCTGCTTATATGAATAAAAGCAGATTAATGCCATATAAGGCAAATTTTTATCCAACCAACCTTCCACGTGTAAACCTTTAATTGGTTGCCTTAACCTTTTAAATTCTTTACCAAAATAACTGCCGCTTAATTTCAGATCTAAACCATGGTTAAGTTAGCAAATAAGCCCTTTCATTAAACAAAATCAATATTGCAAACAAGTCCTTCTTCTAAAATAATTTAATTTGCATAGAAAACCACTTAGGAAAAATCCCCAAAAATTACAGAAATTCACTTTAATCATGTTATTTAATATATCAAAATTTCAAACCCAAACCCTCTATATAATTTCCGAAATATATACATAAACCTAACTAACCCTATTTTCCTTTGAAAATTCATAGTAATCTTTCCATATCTTGGAAATTATCAAAGTTAAAACCTAACTCCAAAATCATATTTTACATAGCATAAAAATTTTCTATGACATTTGAACAACTTCATATAATCTTATTTAAACATTCTTGTTTAAATCAAACAAATTGTAATTCAAGCATATCATCATCCAAATCATCGTAGAATAGAATTTAATCTTAAATCCGAAAAACATATGTTCATAAACCGAAATATAGATGGTATAAATTATTATTCACCTTGAATATGATAAAGGAGATTGGATTGAGATTGAGATTTATTCTCCTTGCTTTAATTCTTTAGCTTAATTTAAATTCTCTTTTCTCTTTGATTATGAAGGGCTCGTCTTCTTACATTTTTGTTTTCAAAATGAGGTGAATGGGAAATGAAATGGTAAGGAAAGAGAATATACAAGGGTAAGGGGTTATGTGCAGCTAATTCCCATTATACCCTTATGTAGATTAATTAACTTTAGAACTATTTTTTTAGCCCATTTAATTAATTAATTGATCATGGCTTAATTATATTTATTCAAATCTCAATCCCTTTATCACTTAACATTTACATTATTCTATTTAGTATATGTAATTTAATCTCCTGAATAATGTTATCAAAAATTAGGGGTGTTACAGGCTCCCCTCCTTAAAGAATTTTGTCCTCAAAATTCAGTATGGACTAAATACTAATCATAGTAATCATTTGTAACAACTCCTAGCAACCATACTAGTCTACCTAACTAGAAATAATCTATATAAATCTAGTATAGACATACCCTCAAAGTAGATCAAGCTAAGTATCTTTAATCTTGTCTTCTATCTTCCAAGTACAGTCCTTCTCGTTGTCGCTCCATTGAACTTTCACCAACTTGACTATCTTGTTCCTCAATCTTTTCTCATCACTCGCCACAACCCAAACTGGTTGTCTAAAAGAAGTCAAATCAGACTCTACTACTTTCTAACCCCGATGAAGGAATAGTAGTCCCTAGATCATGAACATACTTGCAAAAATGAGATACATGAAATACATTATGGACATCTGTCATACTGCTCGGTAACTCAACTCTGTATGCGAGCTTTCCAATCCTCTCTACCATATGGAATGGATCAACATATCTCAGTGCTAGTTTCCTTGACTTTCCAAACCATAAAACACCCTTCATCGGTGATACCTTAATGAAAACCCTATCTCCAGTTGAGAAATCTAGGTCTTTATGGGTTTTTTCTACGTAACTTTTCTGTCTGGATTGAGCTTTCTTCATCCTTTCTCGGATCAACTCAGTTTTCTCTGACGCCTCCTTAACCAATCTGGTCCTAAGACTGATCTGTCTCCAGTCTCCAACCCACATGCTAGTGATTTGCATGGCCTCTCGTACAAAGCTTCAAAAGGCGTAATTCCTATACTAGTCTGATAAATAGGAAAACTCAACAAAATGCAGGTGATCCTCCCAAGATCCACCAAAGTCCAACACACAAGCTTCCAACATATCCTTGAGTACCTTATTGAATCTCTCTGTCTGCCCATCCGTCTTTGGGTGACATGCAGTACTCATCTAGAGCTTAGTGCCTAATACATCATGTAGACTCTTCTTGCATTTGCTAGTGAACAAAGCATCTCTATTACTGACTATGCTACTAGGAGCTCTATGTAGTCTAACAATATTCTTCATGAAAAACTTAGATAAAATAGGTGTCGTCCTTGCTGACTTTACTGGAATGAAATGGTAACTCTTGGTCAACCTGTCCACTATAACCATATACTTTAATTTCCTTTATTTGGCCATGGAAACCTGTCTATAAAATTCATGTATATCAAATTCAATTTCCAAACTAGAATCTCTAGAGGCTAAAGCAACCCACTCGGCTTATGATGTTCGGCATTCACTTGTTGACAGTTTGCACACCGCCTAACCCACAAGCCAACATCCCTCTTCGTAACTTCCCAATAGAAGCTCATATTCATATCTTGATACATCTTGGTACCTCCAGGATGAATCATAAACTTGGACCGATAACATTCCCTAAGAACTTCTTTCCTCAAGTTCTCAACATCTAGAACACATAATCGTCCCTTCTTTCTCAACCATCCTCTCTGGTTAAGACAAAAAATTTTCAGATCATCAATCTCAGTTCCAACCTCAAGGCTTCTAATCTTCGTGGCTAATAATGGATCCCCCTTTTGCTTAGAAGCAATTTTCTCGATCAACACTGGCCGAACTTCCAAACATGACAACATGGTAGTACTCTGATTAGAACTAGAAGTCGATCTTAACTGCACACTACAAGTAGTCAAAGCTTCTAAATCTTTCCGCTCTGCCAACATAGCCAACACTACATTCTGATGTCTTCTACTAAGAGCATCTGCTACTTTATTACCTTTCCCTGGTGTATATTCTGTACCAAAATCATAAGAAGCTAAAAACTCCAACCACCTCTGTTGTCACATATTTAACTCCTTCTAAAAGAATAAGTATCCTAAAGACTTATGATCTGTGTATAGCTCAAATCTCTCCCCTAAGAGACAACACCTCCAAATCATCAATGTGAAGATCACCGCAGCCAACTCCAAATCATGAATAGAGTATTTCACTTCATGCGGTCTAAGTTGTCGTGAAGCGTAGGCAATAACTTTACCCTTTTGCATCAGCACAGTTTCCAATCCAGTTCCACATGCATCAGTATACACCACTAACCATTGGTTTTCGTTTGGAACTACTAACATTGGTGCATTGGTCAACAAATACTTTAACTTAAGGAATGCTTCCTCACATTTGTCGGACCTAACAAACTTCACCTCCTCCGGGTTAGCATAATCAAAGGTGCTGCTATCCATGAGAAATCTTTGATAAATCTCCGATAATAGTCAACCAGCCCAAGAAAACCTCTAATTACAGTCACCGTCTGTGGTCTTTTCTAATTATTAACAGCTTCGATCTTATCTGGATCAATTGACAAACCTTTCTCTGAAACCACATGACCAAGAAACTTAATCTCTTTCTTCAAAAAATGACACTTGTAAAACTTTTCCTTTAGCTGATGCTGCCTTAGCGTCGCAAGCACAACTTTAAGATGATCTTCATGCCCTATTTCATCTCTAGAGTATACTAAAATGACATCTATATACACTAATACGAATTTTTCTTAATACTCTTAGAAGACTCGGTTCATCAATTCTACGAAGAAAGCAAGTGCATTTGTTAACTCGAATGGCATTACTAACCACTCATACAAACCATATCCAGTTCGAAATGCTATCAAAGGAATGATTTCCTCTACCACCCAAAATTGATGAAATCCTGTCGCCAAATCTAATTGGAAAAACACTGGCTGCACACAACTGATCAAATAGATCATCAATTCTCGTTAAAGGATACTTTTTCTTTATTGTCCTCTTCTTCAGCTTATGTTAGTCGTTACACATCCTCAACGACCCATCCGGTTTCTTCACGAATACTGCAGCCGCTGCCTAAGGAAACTGCTTAGTTTGATAAAATTCCTTCCTTTTAGGTCCACTAGATGCATCTTCAATTCCTTCACCTCAGTAAGTGTCATCCTGCTAGGTGATCTACTCACAGGTTCAGCTCCTGCACAAGATATATCCAAAACTCAACAGCTCATTTCGGCGGTAGTCCTGTGTGTAGCTCAAAGACACTGTAAACTCTCTTGCTACTCGAACCTGACTTAACTCTTCTCCCACTTCCATTGCACTTAACCAAGCACAACTACTCCGGTTAGAATCATCCACTGAGAATATGATTTGGTTATGAATATCAGGGTGTCTTAGTGATATCTCCCCATCCTGGTAAATATTCTAGCCTCATACTTGCTCAACAAATCCATACCTAAAATGATTCCGAAATCTACGAAATCGAAAACATACAAACTGCATGTAAACTTTTGACCTAGCAAATCAAGTTCTAATTGGTCACATCTCATCCCGAAAGTTGCATACCCTCCTATTGGATTCACAACCCTTAAGGAAATAATAAGGTATGTAGTTTTAAGCATAACCTACCAACCAAACACCGGGATATAAATGAATGTGATGCATAGGTATCAAACAGTATCCTAACTAGTATACTCTAAATCAAAAACGTACCTTCCGTCATAGTCTTCCATTCGTCCGCTGCAGTAGGCTTAGAAGATGATGGTCCAACAGCAAAACCTTTCCCTTGTCCGCCCTAGCCGATTTAGGACAGTGGTTCTTATAATGCTCAACTCGATCATAGTTGAAGCACTTCACATTCTTCTTGTTTGTAGCCTTCTTCCCCTTGCCTGACCAACACTCGTTAGCATAATGACCCTTCTTGTCACACTTATAGCAAACTAAATCGGCCTTTTTCTTCTTGGCAGTATCTCCTTCTAGGCTCCCTTCTTCTTAAAGAACTTTCTTTTCTTTATTTGAGGAACCTGCGATTCAACTGGCTTTTCACTAGCACAAACAGCAAGCATCTCCTCATAGCGAACTGCCATCTCCACAACCACATTACAAGGATTGCGGACATGTTTCATGGTCTCCCTAGCAAGCTCAGGTCTCAATCCCCGAATAAATCTCTCATTCCTTTTGATGTCATTGTCTATAGTAGCATACCTATATCGAGCAATCTCACTAAACTTAGTAGCATACTCGATTATTGACATCTCTCCCTGAACTAGATCCACAAACTTCCTCATCAACGCCGAGTTAGTAACTTCAAATAAGAACCGCTGGTCAAATCTCCTTCTGAATTCAGCCCGTGTCATCTCTTCCACCGGAACTCCGGTAGTAATACTATTCCACTAATGAAGTGATGACCCTTGCAACTATCTAGAGGCCAAGCTTCTCTTTTGTTAATCATCTAAACCAAAATCAACAAAGATAAGACATAATGCAACAACCAATTCTCTACCTCTATGGTACCCTCCATTCCCGTAAACGGCTTCCCACCAAGACTGGTGTAATCTCTACTCAACTTAGCGTAGTTATTCCCAACTAGAGCCACATGATTTTCTCCTCCAACATTTCCTGCAACTCCTACTTGCATCACACTGACGAAGAATTAATATATCATCCCCATATCTACTGGTGAAATTTCTAGCACCCACATTGACATCAGCATTTTGGTTAGCATCACCCTGCCGACCTTAATTCCTCCTCGTTTTAGGTCGAGCATTTTCATTAGTTGTGGTGCTTCCTCCACCATGATTTCATCTTCTATTTTCTGCTTTCATATCTTCTTTCTCTTAAATCTACATATAAGCCTTAGTAAGATATAGAAAGAGAGAGGGGAATACGTACTTATGTATATATCTATCAAATACAAGTACGTAACTACAGCATTATCCCAAACCCCGATCACATTTTTGATTCTTTGGATTATGTTTCAAAAAGCTTTTAGGTTTAACTTTTACTTTAAATTTTCATAAATCTATGCTCGGATACCAACTTGTAACATCCCTCTACTTGGAGGCCCAAAACTAACAACAACGAATGCTGCAGTCATCCATAGTTATTAATCTTCGACGACCAAATACGGTGGTGTTAAATACATTGATACACAGAAACACATGAATATGGAAAAATAAATCAAAACATCAACAAGATCACATTCCATTTCAAAAAAAATCCAGTTTATTACATAATCCCATAATCGTTAGCCACGATCAGATAAAATATATTTATTACAACATACGCCAAAAGCGACATATGAAGATGCCCCCATGAATCATCAAAGTATACATAGGCAATCCGACAATTTTTTCATTACAAACAACACAACATAATCAAAATAAAGGAGAATTTTAGACAGCTATCATGCCTCCGCATGTCTCCGGAAACTTTATTCATCTAATGAGGTACTCGAAAACCTCAACTCTCAAACTACTAAAATTCAATTGAGTATCCGAAAGTTTAAGAGGAAAACATAAAATTCGAGTCAGATATATAGCTTGGTATGAACAATGATCTACCATCTTAAACCATTAAGATATCTAGTGAGACCACGTCGCTTAGTGGAACGGGTTTTCCCCTCACTAGAATCTAAAAATTTATAAAACCATATACTGTGCTCCTGCATCCACAATGGTAAAAAGAATTGAAAACAATATAACATGATGATATGTAAAAAAATGAATCAATTATGGATTACCCATCGTCATTCATTTTGGCTATCTGCCATAGTTATAGTCTCTAGGTTACTTTTAACCTAATAGTTTTCATGGGCTGACTAATAACTGGTAAAATAGTTATGGACTTCCTGTCCAGTTATATAGTTTTCATGTGATAACTAAGAACCTATTGGTAACTCCAATATTTTACTCTTATCCTAGTTTTCATGGGATGACTACTAATTTATTGGTAACTCTAAACCTTTTCTTCATATTCTAGCTTTCATGGGCTAACTAGGAACCTATTGACATCTGTCAATACCTTAATCTGAATATAGTTTTCATGGGCTAACTACAAACGTATTGGCCCCTGCCAATATCAAATCATAGTTTTTATGGGCTAACTATGAACCTATCTTTCTAACATCTTCATTTATACATAGTTTTCATGGGCTTACTATGAATCAATTGGCCCCTGCCAATATCTTTTCTATACTCAGTTTTCTCGGGCTTACTGAGAACCTATTGGCCTCAGCCAATATCTTCCTTTAATATTTTAGCATCCTATATTCTGGTCTTCCTGACCTCCTGGATGTAATTCTACTCATTCAGGAGCTAACTTAATTTGTATTCACTACTAAGTCAACATAGCTGGTAATTCTGCCATTTCCTAAAATACTATTATGGGTCCATTACAATGTGAATATGTACAGATATGAAGAAGAAAACACAATAATTTGGTTAACCCTTAGACCTTTTAATCAAAGAAAAAATCTTCAAAAATTCATTTTTAAAACACTTTTTTTATTTATGCCATGGTTTTCTTTTAAAATGAGATTGGGTTATTTGTTTTGAAAAACTAAGGCTTTCGAAACCTTTAAAACCTTGCTTTCGACCTCACTGGATAACCTCCTCCGAAAGCATAAAAATTCTCTTTTCAAAACATTAGGCCCTTGCCTTTTGAACACTTTAAAACTTCTCTTTCAAAACCTTTCAAATGCAATTAAGTTTTACCTATTAACTTTTAGAATTATAGCTTCAAAACCAATGAAAGTACCGCTTTCGAAACCTTTGGAAGTATCCCTTCCGAAACAATTGAAAGTCCCCCTTTTGAAACCCTTGGGTTTATGCTTAAAATATCATTTGGGTCAAAGTGAATATAAACGAAAGTATCCCTTTCAAAACCATCCTTTATCATATAAAAATATTGAGGAAAAATTGATGGCATCAACACCATCCCTTTCGAAAGCTTCAAATCATTTAAACAAAACACTGAAGGATAACGTTGAAACCCTCTTTCGAAGCCATTGCCTTCAGAACCTTTGGACCCTTTCGAAAACATTTAGGAAGTGGCTTAAAACATCTTTAAAACAAAACTACCCTTTGAAGGAATTGATGACTTCAATATACTCGAAAGGCGAGTGAACGACAACAAGGATTCGACTAGGTCAGAACACCTTCTTTCGAAAGCATTATTTTACAGCTAAAAGAACTCATTCAAAATCACATACTTGCAAAACATCAAATGGCAACCACTTCGAAAGCTTTTATAAAACTCCTTTCAAAACATATTTTTCGACTACGTCGGAAGCTTTAGTAAAACAAAGGTAGACGCTTAACATTTTAAAACAAACAAAGGTATCGACCCCATCGAAAGCAATGCTTTCGACACCATGTCTTCCACCTTTTCTCTAATCCACTACGTATCATCTAAGTGATACCTTGTGGATTGTTTTTGGCTTGGTATGGTTTTGACTTGATTGAATGTGGAAGCTCTAAGTCAAAAAGTACTTTTACTAGAGGCGAAACCTGATTTTCTGAGTAAAAGATTATTAATGCCACTTAAAGCAAATTTTTATCTAACCAACCTGCAACATGTAAACCTGTAATTGGTTGCCTCAACTTTTCAAATTCTCTAAAATAACTACCACTGAATTTCAGATCTAAAGCATGGTTAAGTCAGAAAATAATCCCTTTCATTAAACAAACCAATATTGCAAATAAGTCCTTCTTCTAAAATAATTTAATTTTCATAGCAAATCACTTAGAAAAAACCCCTAAAAAATTACAAAAATTCACGTTAATCATGTTAACTAACGTATCAAAATTTCAGACCCGAATTCTCAATATAATTTTCAAAATAAATTTATAAACCCAATTAACCCTATTTTCCTTTGAAATTCATAGCAATCTTTCTATAGCTAGGAAAATTATCAAAATTAAAACCCAACTCCAAAATCATGTTTTACATAAAATAAAATTTTTCCATAGCATTTAAACATCAATATCAATCGATTTTGCCCTGAAAATGCATATAATTTTATTTAAACATTTTGTTTAAATCAAACAAATTGTAATTCAAGCTTATCATCATTCAAATCATCATAGAATCGAATTTAACCTTAAATCCAAAAAATATATGTTCATAAACCAAAATAGAGATAGTATAAATTATTATTCACCTTGAATATGATAAGTAGATTAGATTAAGATGAGATTTATTCCCCTTGCTTTAATTATTTAGCTTGATTTAAGTTCTCTTCTCTTTTCTCTTTGATTATGTAGGGCTCCTCTTCTTATGTTTGTGTTTTTTTTTCAAAATGACGTGAATGGGAAATGAAATGGTAGGGAACAAGAATATATAAGGGTAAGGGGTTATGTGCAGCTAATTCACATTTTATCCTTATTTAGATTAATTAACTTAAAAACCATTCTTTAGCCCATTTAATTAATTAATTGAGCACGGCCTTAATTATATTTATTCAAATCCCAATCCCCTTATCACTCAACATTTATGTTATTCTATTTAATTTATCAAATTAAATCTCCTGAATAATGTAATCAAAAATTAGGGGTGTTACACTAACTTGCTAGCCAAAGATCATTATTAGACCAATGCTTGACTTGTAAAATGTCCAAATATTTTTTTTGGTATTTTCAGTTTGATATGTAAGATCCTAAAAATAATGTACCAATTTGTACTGTAGCAGTATGCTAAAATAGCCTTTTTCTTTAGAATTATTTTACTGTATTATTGCGGAAAACCTAAATTTTGCTAGTGTTTTTAGATTTGGTATTAGAAGCCTACCAGAAAGTTTTATAACTGCCTTAAGGGATGGCAGAAACTTAGGTTGGAAAAAAATCATTAATGGGACTAATACAGTCTACTTTTGCTCATAGTGTAGTTTATTCTAATGTTTATCCAAATTTACAACTTTTTTTTATCTGATATTAATATTCTAGAAACTATTACTTTAAATGTTAAGACCCATGGATATATATATTGTGTATATTTTTTACAAATATATATTTTGATAATAAAGGCTGTTTTGAGCTGGTTCATACATACATACATAAGTACAATATACATTTATGTATGTATGTTTTCTTCAAAAAAAACTATGTACTTATGTGTGGGTATATATATTTAAAAAAATTTGGACGAATAATTAATTATATGTGTGTGTGTATTATTTACTATATATTTCAAATTACAATTGTTAAAAGTTAATTTTGAATTTTGAAAATATTTAATTAGTGTATGTCATATATTGAATGTATACGTTGTAGATGCAAATCCCAACATGTAAATACGTTGACATTGATTATGTGCACTTTGATATATGTTGCACATGCATAACATACACCAGTGAGTATATTTGATATACTCGCAAGTTATACAAAATTCATTAATTAAATAAATCAGAAAATTAAGTAAATTGGATCTTATTTAAAATATATGGATTAGATCTACTATAGCCCTTACTTCATAGACCCTCCATAATTTAAAATAAGAATATATATTTGAAATCTACTTATTTCATTTGCTACATACCGGCATGGTTCCATCATATAAGTGCCGCATGGCTTGGATTTTTACTTCGTAGAGTCTCTACCAGTAAAAAATCTTAGCCACATCTCACTTCTGCATAGTAAGGATTTTTACCTCGTGGAGCTACGTGGTTAAGACTTTTACCTCCATAGAGCTTCTACGAGGTAAAAACCCTACTGCAAGGTCAACGGGCAGTTTCCAGTATCAATTTGAGACACCCTAAATTATCATGTGGATACTGATATAATCATACATAAATTTGAAAAGCTCATACCTCACCAGCCAATAATGAAGCGATGCTGATCCGACGTCGCTAATCTTAGTGATGAGAGTAAACCCACCAATTTGAGTTAGGGTTTGCTTTTGGCTTTAATAAGTGGTGAAAAATCATTATTGAGTGGATAAGGGCATTAAAGGAACATATCTGAAATTTTATGGGGCTATTTAGAAAAAGGGAATATCAACTTATTTATATGTGTGGGGGATACTCAACAAATAATTGCATTAAATAAAATTAGCCAAAATTAAAGTCATAGAAAGATAATGATATTTTTGAACAAAGTTTGATGTTAGTTTCCATTGTTCATCTGACAATAAGAGAACATCTGTCCAAAAGTGAATACATGCTAACCATATAATTTTAATATCAGAAATGGTATCATAAGCAATAACGCTGCAAGGAATTAGTGTTACTAAGCTATGTGTCGAGAAATAATTTTTCACTTCTTTGCTTCGACAACAACATATCTCTTCGAGACTAGAAATGCGCATCTTCGATGATGTACTGCACCGTCCCTCACTACTTCGACATGATCCTTCTTTGATGAAATATCACATCACTCGTTACCAACATCATATTCAAAGGACTTCGAAGATGTATGAAGTGAGATATGGGCATGACATCATCACTCAAAATAGGACTCCGCTCTTCAATCTCATCAAATAAAATGGATAATGTGGAAGATGTATAGTCGGTGAAGCACCTATAGTTTAAAGTCAAAGAGAAAAAATATCATGCTTCATCAAATGACAATGTACATCAACACTTTGCAACCCATCAGCATCACCGCCCATCAGCTAAAAAAAAGAATTACATCCCGCAGCTACTTCGAATGTGTTGCTCTTCGATAATGTCAAAAGGATACAAAGTTACACCACACTTTAGTCATCACCGACAATAAATTTACATATCGACTCTGTATAGCACATCGAAATGTCGCGTTTCCATATTCAAGCGATGTCGATAGAGAACGTTATTGATATACAAAGAGACGTTGATACTAGTTTATAGCAATCATAGCCGAAGTCATCACCAACTCATAAGAGGATTTCAATCGTTATTAATGATACCTTCGTCGCCCTAATCTATCACCACTGCATATCTACACTGAAGAAACAAAGAAGAGGCTTAGCACATCATAATTGCCAAAGACATTGATGAATCAATTACCGAAGCCAATGATGAAGGCCACCAAAGCAAGTAGGATGATAATCAATACTACATTCCATTGAAGCCAAAGTGCAACGACATTGCACTTCGTCAATGATGATGTTGCTTTTTATCAACATGATAAGAAAGCCACATACAAAAAGCTATCGATCGAGGCCATATTTCACTATTATCGACTTTATGCAACGTTCATGATGGAGGATGGCAAAGATCATGCAAAGGAAGGAAGAATGAGATTATTTACAAGGGTTAATTCAAGAGGATTTAGTTCATTTTTCTTCACATAGCTTCATAAGCCTTCATATTTAACAATATGTTCCATGGTGTTAAAAGTCCCACATTGCCAATTTTCACAAGCCATACTCCATTCCACCACTATATATATATATATACATATACCCCCTCATGGAAAGGGGCCCTTAACTTTTTTCCCTCTCTTAATTTGTAGATTAGAACTTTTCTAAGCTCTCTAAGAGGGTGAGAACTATTGTAATGGTATATGACCAATGAAACAGAAGGATGTTGGACGTTTTTATATAAGGACTTGAACAATTGCATATTTGTACCAATTCGTAATTGAATAAAAGGACATGTTTTGAGCCTATTTGCATATTTGACTTATGAACGCACATATATGACTTATAACTTGCCTATGATACCCAAAGATATATGGACTTGCCTATTTTTTTTTGAACTTATGAACTATGATTTAAACGGATTTGTGAATCTATATATAATAGGAATACTTCCCTTTTAAGCTTGTGAAGTTACGCAAATGCCCATATAACATAATGTTGGGGCAAGGATTTTTTTATCAAATTACAAGCATTTCCTTTTCGTATCGTTTCTTAGTCAATTTTCTTTATCGTTTCCAGTTGTCGGCTCTCACAGTAAACTTCGATTTCTTCACTCTGCAACTTCCATGAGTTCAAAAGAAATCCATGCTATGGTTGAAGAAACAATCTAATGAAAAATCCTTCAACTTTATATTTGCACCAAAGACGAATATGTCTTAATTTGGCATTCATTTACTTATCTTCCATATTTACACGATTTTTCAAAAAAAGAATATCCGCCCAGCCAATACTGAGATTCATGACATTATTTCCACTCTTGCTGAATGTGCCTACGACTATTATTGAAATGACGGAAGTTTCTATCGAGGCGTTGATTACCAGTGCTGATTAAGTGTATTTGATTAGTGCTAAGAAAAATATTTTTCAATTCTTATTCTTTTATCATTTTTAACTCATCAATTTATAATCAGTCACATGTTTAAATCCTTGATCGTTAAATTTGGATAAACAATTTTTTGATCATATCACATAAGTTTTGAATATTTTGAAATATTTTTAGTTCAAAAAGGAGAAGCTTAGATGAAAGTTTCTTTGGTTTAATTGCAAAAAGTTGTTTGTTGAAATGCGAAAGAGAAAAAAAATTCAGGCACTTTCAAACTGTAGAGTTTCTTTCTCTAGCTCCTTATTGCATTTTATTAGAAATGTTGAGCACTTCCGAATGTCCTTGAATTTTGAGGTAGGTTAGTGACTTACGTATAGTGTCATTAACTTACGTATAGTGTCATTTTATATTTATGGAACTGTTGAAATTCCCAAGAAGTAAAATTTGCTATACCTTGATTCATTTTTTTGTAATAGACCTGAAGAGTCAGGTTATTAGTTGCAATCCCTTGAACGTTGATAAATAATTTATAGCTCAGCGTGTGGAAAGTCTTTTTCCTATTCTTCAAAATGGAAAATAATCAAATATGTGAGTTGTAAAAATTTAGCAAACATATAATTGTACGTAGGTCCTCGGTTCATGTTATGCTTGTGAATGTAATATTAAACGCGTTGTCCCAGATAACCTCAATAACAATGTTTGTATAATGTATACAACTATACATTTTGTTTGGTGATTTTTATGCAAACTTAATTGCCTGAAATGAAAATATTTGTTCCTGGCTTTGCTATGTATCATACACTTTTGGCTTGAAACTCTATTAAACTAATAGATGAATTACTCCAATGTTAACTAATTCTTACCCAATTTTTTATCCGTTCCTGCATGGGAAATACGACTTTCTGTTATCAATCTTTAGTTATCAATTCTTTACATAAAATATTGAAATTTATATTTCCACATAATATCAGTTGTTTCAGTTGTATGATTGATAGTGAAAGCCAATCTGCCAGAATTAGAGAATTAATCAAATCAAAGTACTTGAATTTAAACCTTCTTTTATCATAAACAAATTATAATTTTTCATACTTGAATTTGATATGCATTGTTTCCATCTATTTATTGGGCTGCTTATATCTAAACTATACCAATATGTAAAAACGTTTTATTCTATCAGCTTCTGGATTATATGTCTCATTAAATCTTACTAATTTGCATAATTTATGTTATAGTGGATCTTTTCCTTCAGTGTCCGTTCTTTACGAAGCTTACGAGGTATTTGAGCAGGAAAGTTGGTTAAAAGATGAATGTATTTGATAATGCGAAAGTGGTATATGAATGGAGTGTTTGAAATGTATAGAAGAATGAAGTATATAAGCGAGGAGGGAGAATAAGTAGCCGTTATGGGTCAAACAACATTACGCATCAGATGCATCCGATGGATCGGACGCAAACTCGCTATTTTTTTCCATTTGTTCCAATGGCATTTGGGAGAAATTGACCGTTTCTGTGACGGAAGCGTCAGACACGTCTGACGAATTGTGAATGGAAGCGTGCCACATGCATGCGGCTAACGGTGCCTTTGACTGTTTGTCTTATCTAGGAGTATATCTAATTATTGAAATTTGTTATATTATATACATGTATCATAAAATCTATCAATCTCAAATCAAGTTATACAACTATGTAAGAGCAAAAGAAAATGCAAACATGTAATATTTTCCGTTATCTACTCATGGCGTGTTAAATTTAACCAATAAAATAGACTTGCCTAAAAAAGATGGTGAAGTAGGACCTATGTGAAATGTTCTGTTGTATGTAAGTTGTTTGATCCAATTAAAGATTAACCAACAACAATTGAAAAAATATTGAATCAGTCAGAATAATTGTTTAAACTTTGGCTTGAGATCAAAGCACATTCATGTTTAGAATATTGTTTTGGGTATTTGTAAGTATTTTAATTTTTTTATGGATCGGCGGAGTATGCCTTGGCATTCTTTTAAGTTAAAACGTAAAGGTTTCATAGAAGTTGCAGCTCTACTATGGTATGTGTATGAATTTTCTCTCACTGTTGTGTTCTCAATAAACAAAGAATGCTTTTGTTTTAAAGTAAAAATCATATTGATTACTCCTTAGTACAATGCTTTCATTCAACAACTGTAAGTTTTAAAGCATCTCCACTACGTTTTTGTGTGAATTTTTTATATTTGTTGCAAATTTGTTTAGTTGATATCAAATTTCGTGACATAATCCTTAATACTTAAACGTTAACATTGCTTATATGTTTTTTATTTTTTAAAAATATATTAATTAATTATTAAATCCGGAGCAGAGGTAGAATATTTTTAAAGTTTAATTATCACATCAACAGCGATGATTTTAACTTCATCATTTATTTTTCTTTACCTATTGATACGGGTCTATTTTGCAAGAAAAGAAATTTATGTATTTTGTAAACGTGCCTTGTGTACATTTATACAAGTGTCCTTATCATTAACAATAGATATACTATGTTGCATTCTGAATCAACTCTTGAAGTTATTCAATAAGCAGATTTGTGATGTCGTTTAAGTCAATTTGGACATTCCCGAAGTCGTTTAATGAGGATTATCAAAGTTGTTGGATTCGATCAAGTATGAATGATTCCACTAATCGATCATATCGAGGTATTGGGGACGACGAGGCGATTGACGACGACCAAGCTTAGGGCTCACAATTGCGTCATAGTTTGTCAAAGATGCGCCTCCAAGGTATGGGACTCTGATTCCATTAAAAATTTATAGCTTTCAAAAATCGATTATAAAAGATAAATTTTCAAGTGTTTCAGATCTTGAAAAAGGCAACACTTTAAACTTCAAAAATGATATTTCGAATTTTGGGAAGCATGTATCCTAGATTTCAAAAATAAAAATGATTTCAAGGGAAATTGATTCCAAAAGAATATGATTTTGAGGATTGATTTCAAGAACTTTTAGTTTATCTATTCCAAAATTAGAAGATTTCAAGAATGTGGAATTAGACTTCATAGATCATTTAGCTTCGTCATGAGTTTTAGTTCTGGGATAATGTAGTTTTCTTTAGAAGCATATGTGGATTCGAGTTTCAAAATGAAATTGGAAATATAAAAGTTTAATGTAAATAAGATTTTCGAAGCATATCATATACATCAGATATATACGCACATTTGGTTTAAATGCATATATTCTGTACAAGCAAACTGAGGAAGAAATGTGTGCAGTAGCGGTTTCAAAAGAATTCAATTTCAATGGGATTTTGAAATACACGGGTTTACTGGAATCAAACTTTGAAGTATAAGATTTGCATAAGCATGAATATATGAAGTTTAATACTCCACGTATATCTTCGAATATAAATGTGATCAAGGTTCAAGTTTAAGCAATTAAATATATATTCAGTTTTTAAGCCAACATATGATGGTTTTTAAATGTACTAAGTCTTAAATTAATGAACAACCTTGAAGACATATATAATTTTGAATGCATAAGGTTTGCTTCAAGTATAGTGTACATACTCAGTTCTAAATACACCAGTTTCCGAAAGCTTTTGGATTATGGATATCATATGATTGGAAATGTTTAAGAATTGAATAAATATCGAATCAGCATATCAGATTCAAATCTATCAGCTTTTCATAAATGTGATTTAATACATATAGGAGTTTGGAGAAAACTATTTTGATTCCGGCTTTTGAATATAAAAGCTTTCCATGTGTCAGGTCTATAAAAGTATATTGTCTATATATTTGCTAGAGTCAAGTGCAAGCTGCTTCATGAACATATGCAGTCCATATGAATCCAAGTCTTGAATAAACTATCCAGTTTTAAACGTGAGAATTTATACGGTTTGGCATATATGTTTGTATATGTGTCAATTTTAAGTATATATAAAATTTTATGAATAGTTTTATATGTATAGATTTCAAGCACTTCAGTTTTGAATATATTGTTATTTGTCTAGTGTACTAAAACAGATAGCACGCTACAATAAACTCGTTGCACAAGTTTATAACTCAGATTTCCACTACACTGGAATTCTATAGTAATTATTATAACAATATAAATGTCGTAAATAAATTACAACAACAGCGTTATACTATTTTGAATAAATAGTATAACCAGAATAACGTATAGAATGTCGAATAATGTATATAAATATACAATCAGACTAGAATTCTAGCTGGATTATGTCTGAGGCTCGTCGTAACGATTTCCTTAAGAATTTTGTTTCAAAATTCTCCCAAGATACAAT
This sequence comes from Allium cepa, assembly GCA_030765085.1. Classification (NCBI taxonomy): domain Eukaryota; kingdom Viridiplantae; phylum Streptophyta; class Magnoliopsida; order Asparagales; family Amaryllidaceae; genus Allium; species Allium cepa. The sequence goes on along the minus strand of CM060938.1, from coordinate 22,428,217 downwards.
AGACGTATTCCGCTCGAGATTGTAATGAGTATATCACTCTGTGATTTAAAGTATAGTAGCAGAAGAGAAGAAGAAGATTCGGATTCTTAAATCAGTTCGGAAAGTGATCAGTTTTCCTTCTTATTTATAGTTGGTCAGTATCTCTTCCGAACGGTCGTGCCTGCACCCGTTCGCTCAAACAGTCGCGTCTGTACCTCTTCGTACAGTCACATCTGTTCACCCGCTACTGTTTCGCACGCGCCTCTTCAGTCGGGTCACACCCGCTCGCGCAGCATCTGTTCTCCCACGTCTGCTTCAGTCGGGTCGCACCCGCCTGTGTTCGCGCTTATTCAACCCGCGTCCGCTTCAGAATTCACACCTCCTCAGCAATCCGCGTCCGCTTATGAACAGTCGCGTCCGTTCGTATAGCCTACAACTGTTAAAAAAGCCCGGTCCAGTTGTAGTAAAAATACGAGTATCATATTAGACCCAAACCCAAACCCAAATCCGAGCCCGATTCGGTCGGTCGGTCGGACGGACGGCGGCGGCGCACGCGCGTGTGTGGTGGAGATGCATGATCTCCCTCCTCACAACGAAGCATGCATTTGGGAGCCCCAGGCCCCCAACCTCCTCATGAGAAAGCCATATATAAACCAATATAGCTTCAATAATTTGGCGATGTGGGACTTCGTATATTTCATTCATTTTATTTGTTAAGGAATTCCAACAATCCCCTACATGAATGATAATATACATATCCCCCACACAAAGCGAAATATCAAAGAGTATATATGGAATAATGCTTTATCGTGGATAAGTAGATATTTCACTTTGAACTTTCCCTAGTTAAAACTTATCGGATCTACTTGGCTAATCGGTGAATTATTTCATCTTGAACCGTCGGCCTTTTATTGTATATCCAGACAATAAGTTTTACGAAGCATTGATTCCCTTCTCATCCAATCTCTTGGTTGTGTTTATTTTGGTCCTGAACAATTTTTGGTTCTGCGAGTGTTGTAGAGAATAAAAGCCTTTTAATATTCTCATAGAGCCGACCCAGCTCACACTAACATAGGTGATCGCAACCATTAAGAGTATCCTACATATACCCCACTTGTTATTTCCAAGATATGGTCATCATTAAAAAACATAGTTTTAACCTTTAAATACTTCTGTAGGCATGCATTTATGTTGTGCACCATAGGAATGGAGTTGGACTATGTCCATGCAAATGCATTACGTCTTGAGTTATTCAGAACTGGTTTGCCTATTGATCCTAGTCCGTGGGATCTCCAGTCGCTAGGATAGGTTTCCGTATAAGATAACTCTTTGTGGTTTAGGCTTTTAAACACATTCCCCTCGATGCGCAGTCAATTTTCTCTCTTGATAAACTTTTAGTAAATGGATCAGATAGGTTATCATTTGTTCTCACATAATCTATGAAAATAGTTCCATTTGAGAGTAACTGCCTAACTGTGTTGTGGCGTCGACGAATATGTCGTGACTTTCCATTATACACAAAGTTGTGCGCTCTGCTTAGCGCAGCTTGGTTATCACAATGTATGCATATGGCCGGTACAGGTTTAGGCCAAAATGGAATATCTTCTAAAAAGTGAAGAAGCCTTTCTGCTTCTTCGCCTGCTTTATCTAATGCAATGAACTCTGATTTCATAGTGGATCGAGCTATGCATGTTTGTTTAGTAGATTTCCATGACACTGCTACCCCTGCTAGGGTAAAGACATAACCACTTGTTGATTTTGATTCCTCTGAATCTGCAATCCAGTTTGCATCACTATATCCTTCTAAGACGGCAGGATATTTTCCATAATGTAGGGAATAGGTAGTGGTATTTTTTAAATATCCAAGCACTCTCATAAGTGCTTTCCAGTGTTCCTTTCCTGGATTGCTCGTATACCTGCTCAATCGACTTACTGCATAAGCTATATATGGTCTTGTGCAATTCATGAGATACATGAGACATCCTATTACACGAGAATAATCCAGTTGTATTACACTCTCATCAGTGTTTTTATGCAGCACTTCTGATGGATTAAAAGGTGTATTTACTCCTTTAATTCTAAAATTTTGAAATCTTTCAGTCACTTTTTCTACATAATGTGATTGAGATAACTCAATTCCATTAGGTGTTCTTATTATTTTTATTCCCAAAACAACATCTGCAACACCCAAGTCTTTCATGTCAAAATTGTTGATCAACATTTTCTTTATTGTCTCAATTACCTGAGTATTTGGACCGAATATTAGCATATTGTCCACATATAGACAGATCATCACATATGATTGTCCAAGTTGTTTATAATAAACACATTTGTCACATTCATTTATACGAAAACAATTTCTCATCATGACACTATCAAATTTTGCGTGCCATTGCTTTGGAGTTTGTTTTAGTCCGTATAATGATTTGACTAATCTACAGACTTTGTTTTCATTTCGTTTGGAAATAAATCCCTCAGGTTGCTCCATGTAAATCTTCTCATCGAGATTTCCATTTAAGAATGTTGTTTTTACATCCATTTGATGAATCTCTAGATTATAGATGGATGCAATTGCTATTAACATTCTTATAGAGGTTATTTATGTTACCGGCGAATATGTATCAAAGAAGTCTAATCCTTCTTTTTGACGATATCCTTTGGCTACTAATCTGGCTTTATACTTGTCGATAGAGCCATCTTCTTTCATTTTCTTCTTGAAAATCCATTTGCAGCCAATTGGTTTTATTCCTGGTGGAATATCAACAATTTTCCAAGTTTTATTGCTTAGAATTGAATCAATCTCACTTTGAATTGCTTCTTTCCAACATGAGGATTCAGAAGATGACATTGCTTCCTTGTACGTTTGAGGTTCGTGCTCTAATACATATGTAAAAAAGTCCGAACCAAATGTTATGGAAGTTCTAGCCCTTACGCTTCTTCTTGGTTCAGCATCCTCAATTTCATGATGAGTTTCATCTTCATGTGAATCGTTTGATTCTTCCCTTGTCCTTTTTGGGACATTATTTCCTTCATTCCTTTTGTGCGGAAACACATCTTCAAAGAATGAGCCATCTCTTGATTCCATGATTGTATTTACATGAATATCAGTTACGTCAGACTTGAATACCAAAAATCTGTAGGCACTACTATTTTGGACTGGCCCAAGATAATAACAATCTACTGTTTTTGGTCCAAGTTTGACTCTCTTGGGAGGCGGAACTGGAACTTTTGCCAAGCACCCCCACATTTTGAGGTATTTGAGGCTTGGTTCGTGTCCTTTCCATATCTCATATGGAATTGTTCCTGTTTTATTGTGAGGGACTTTGTTTAATATGTGATTAGACATATTTAATGCTTCCCCCCACAAGTTCGTCGGTAGACCAGAAGTTAAAAGTACGGCATTAATCATGTCTTTTAACATTATGTTCTTCCTCTCGGCTACACCATTTTGTTGTGATGAATATGGAGCTGTTGTTTGATGAATTATACCATTTTCGACACAGAACTGCTCAATTGGTGATTCATATTCTCCACCTCGATCAGATCTTAGTATCTTGATCTTTTTATTTAACTGATTTCTACCTCATCCTTGTATTTTATAAACGCTGTTATTGCTTCATCTTTACTATTTAAAAGATATACGTAGCAATATTGCGTATAATCGTCAATAAAAGTAACGAAATACTTTTTCCCACCTCTTGTAGATAATGATTTAAAATCACATAAATCTGTATGAACCAAACCTAGTGGTTCGGTGCTTCTATCAATAGATTGAAATGGTTTTTTAACAGTTTTTGCTTCTACACATGTCTCACATATTTAGTTTTTATGTACTTGGAATTTTGGAATTAATCCCAAGTTTGATCATGTTTTCATTTTGCGGAAATTTATGTGTCCCAATCTATCATGCCAAAGTAAAATTTCATGCTCAAGCAAATAAGAAACTTCAATTTTATTAATAGCACAATCAAAATACATATTCTTTAAAAATTCAACTGCTGCCATCTCTGTTTTAATAAGAAAACAGTAAAATTCTTAAGATGTTATTTGTCTAGTGTACTAAAACAGATAGCACGTACAATAAACTCGTCGCCTAAGTTTATAACTCAGATTTCCACTACACTGGAATTCTGTAGTAATTATTATAACAATATAAATGTCGTAAATAAATTACAACAACAATGTTATACTATTTTGAATAGATAGTATAACCAGAATAACAGATAGAATGTAGAATAATGTATATAAATATACAATCAGACTAGAATTCTAATCGGATTATGTTTGAGGCTCGTCGTAACGATTTCGTTAAGAATTTTATTTCAAAATTCTCCCAAGATACAACAGACGTATTCTGCTCGATATTGTAATGAGTATATCACTATGTGATTTAGAGTATAGTAGCAGAAGAGAAGAAGAAGATTCAGATTCTTAAATCAGTTCGGAAAGTGACCAGTTTTCCTTCTTATTTATAGTTGGTCCGTATCTCTTCCAAACGGTCGTGTCTGCACCCGTTCGCTCAAACAGTCGCGTCTGTACCTCTTCGTACAGTCATATCTGTTCACCCGCTACTGTTTCGCACGTGCCTCTTCAGTCGGGTCGCACCCGCTCGCGCCGCATCTGTTCTTCCGCGTCTGCTTCAGTCGGGTTGCACCCGCCTGTGTTCGCGCCTATTCAACCCATGTCCGCTTCAGAAGTCGCACCTCCTCAGCAATCCGCGTCCGCATATGAACAGTCGCGTCCGTTCGTATAGCCTGCAACTGTTAAAAAAGTCCGGTCCAGTTGCAGTAAAAATACGAGTATCATATTAGACCCAAACCCAAACCCGAGCCCGGCCCGGTTCGGTCGGTCGGACGGCGGTGGCGCGCGCGCGTGTGGTGGAGATGCATGATCTCCCTCCTCACAACGAAGCATACATTTGGGAGCCCCAGGCTCCTAACCTCCTCATGAGAAAGCCATATATAAACCAATATAGCTTCAATAATTTGGCGATGTGGGACTTTGTATATTTCATTCTTTATTTGTTAAGGAATTCCAACATATATATATATATTCCATGTTTTATATAAGCAATATGATTTTAAAAATGTAGTCCCTTGTTTATATAAAGATTTTACTTCTATCTGGTTTAAATTTTGTTAACAGATTTCATATTTTGAATGCATAAGGTTTGCTTCAAGTATAGTGTTCTGGTTTAAACCTATGTTCCGGTATTTTTTGGATCAGAAGGAACTTCCACCATGAAAACCAGTGCAATTCTGAGATTAATGCTTGACTTGTATTTTATGTTAGACTATCATTTTTTTTATGTAGGGGGCTTTTATTCGATTACTTTTTCATAGTTGTACAATAGTAGTTTGAAGATTAGAACATGAGTATCATATTTTTTTATTTTTTCTACGTAGTTGTTTTGGTTTTCAGCAGAGGCAACATTGTTGGTTGTGTTGAATTAGGAAACACAGCTGCGTGTATGTGTATGCAGAAACTTATAGAATTGTGTTGTATACTTGATGTAACAACCCGCATATTTATCGAGTTTATATTTAAATATTTTATTTAAATATTAAATCGTTAATAGGATTTTGGTCTAAAAAGCTACTTTTTGCAAACGGTCAAATTAGGACTCGAGACCACTTCCATTGAGTTCGAAATGCCGTTTACAACTTTTTTAAGTATAAACATCGACAGGTTTGGAGTTAGTGAAATTTCACTAACTTTTCCCGCTTTGGACTTTGGGTTAGTTTAGCCTATTAAGCCCAAGTTCCAACCCTCTTCTCCTCACTCTTCATAAATTTCCTAACTAATCAAGCTTTGGCATTAATGGTGAAGAGAATGGGAAATTAAAACTCGAAGCTCAAATTCAATTGCAACTCCAACGTTCAACTCCAAATTCAAGTAGAAGATATTGGATTCAAGCTTTGGATTGCTTCTCCTTGCTTTCAAGCTTCATCTTCATAAATTTTAGTGCAAAGGTGAGATTTTTATCTCACAATTCTAGCCTATAACTATATTGGACTGTTGGGAATGATTCCCCATCACTTTAGCATGTACATTTGCATTTGGTTTGGATTGGATTGGCGAAAAACTCTAATTTTTAGCATTTTTGGTGAAATTCTGCACTTAGGTCGTTCTACCTATGCTAGGTCGTTCGCTGTTGAAAAGTCACCCAGAGAATAGCTCGTTTCTGGCCTTAAACTCGTTCGTATGCCTTAGGTCGTTCGCCTCGGAATTAGGTCGTTCGGCACTAGGTCGTAGGTCGTAGGTCGTGCAGCTTTAGGTCGTAGGTCGCTCGGCCATGCTTATTTCGTTAAGTCGCTCGGCATTTAGTGGTTAGGCCGTTGAACCCTTAAGTCGTTACACCACTAGGTTGTTAGGTCGTTTGGCTTTTATATTATTAGGTCGCTCGACCTGTTTTATTTTAACCCCCTTAGCTCGCGCTCCTTTAGGTCGCAGGACCCTTAGGTCGCATCACTATTAGGTCGCATGACCTTATAAACCGATAGGTCGTAAGTCCTTATATCCCGTTAGGTCGCGTGACCTATATACCATTAGGTCGTTAGACCATATTCTGCAGTAGGTCGCTCGCCCCTTTACTTCGATAGGTCGCTCGGCCTTGTCTTTCATTTTTTTAGGTCGCGTGTTTCGCTAGGTCGTTAGGCCTTTACCTCGTTAGGTCGTAGGTCGCTCGACCTTATTACCTTGTTAGGTCGCGAGTCCCTTAAGTCGCTCGCCTCTGTTAGGTCGCTCGCCTCTGCTAACTCGCGAAGACCCCTAGGTCGCAACCATTAGGTCGCTTGGCCATTTCAGTTAGGTCGCATGACCACAGGGTTGCTCCATTTAGGTCGCTCGACCCTATCCCCCTCTGTGATTGGTCACTTTAAAATATAAAGGTTTCAAAACTAGTAGTAAATATCAAAACTCTTTGAATAAAAGGATTTCAACTCTATTTTTAATAACAAAGCTCTTTTCTTAACCCGTTTTCCAATCTATTAGTATATACAAACCTTTACCTCACTCGATGAGAAATCTAATTAAACGACTTAGTAAAACAAGTGGTATGAAACGCTTGCGTTTACTTCGTCGGTTAATTCTTGGACTTGTTCGATTGAATCTCTTGTGACAATTTTCTAGTGGAGATCTACAGTTTGTTAGTAAATATTTGAGTTAAGCAAGTGGTTATGGGACATGAAGCTAAACTTTTATATTTACTAACTTAGTGTAATTGACACTTCTTGATGATCATGACGATCATTTTTGTGTTTTAGACTAGCAACTGTGCGATGTCTCTTTGTCTGCGAGGGAGACTAGGCCCCGCTCTTGTGATGTTTCGCCATCGCATTTGTGTGATGTTTCACCATCACATATGTGGGGTAGCGACCCACGGTCTTCGGGCCATTCGTGTGTCAAAATTAATGGCTTGCAACCATGAGATAGCTTCTCGCTTTGTGTTATACGTGTAGGTGAGTTTTCATGCTCCCATTTTGTGAGTTTTCATGCTCCCATTTTGTGAGTTTTCATGCTCCTATATTGTAATTTCTGGATTTCTTGTGTAGTCTTCTGGAATTTGTGCTTCACCTATTTTCATGATTTTCTTTGTTATGATTTTCCAACTTTTATGTTTAGGTGAATTTGGATCTTTTAGAAGATTCTTTTGATATTGTTTGATCTCTTGATGATCTTCATTTACATGCTTATCATAGTATGTCTTTATGGATACTATATGTTCTTGCCATATCTATTGTTTATATCATGTTATCTGATATTTATAGCTAGACTGATCTGTTTATTATTTTCTTATAAATAATACTCGGGTCAGACCGAGATGTTACAGGTGCTTCTGCTTGACTTCTCCCCAGGGATTTACTACTCTTACTTTTGGCTGACCTTTTAGATTAGCAGTTTTTGTCGTTTACACTTGAGATATAGACTCATAGATGTATTCTTTTGTATAGCACGTGTTGCTATTCTTTTGTATTATTGTGGATCTTTTTGACCACTACTCTGGTGTACACTTTCATGTGTTAGTTATATATTCATATCTTCTTCCGCCTTTGTGATATGGATGTCTGTGACTGATTTGTGTTATGCTTATTTCTATGTTTGTTTCCGAAGATTATTATAGCCACCGTGTGATAAGAAATCACGTGGATGGTCGCTCCTCAACAGCCTTATTCTCCGTGCTAGTTGACAACTCTACACCGCAGTGTTCTTGTCTAGTGTGGGTATAGAGGTGGGGCGTCACAGCTTGAATACTAGGAAAGCCTGCTACCTGTCCAATTTGAAATATATATATACACACACACATTCATATAATGCTATATGAATGTAGCATTATAGATGTGCAATGCTATATGAATGTAGCATTTTTTGTCATTCAGACTAAATTTTAAAACTTATGCCCCTTAAACTAAAATTGTTCTCAGGTTTTTTCTTCAGCCTAATTCCCTGTATCAGTTTTAAGCATGTATGAAATTTATTACACAAGGATTTAAATGCATATAGGTTTCAAAATACATTGATTTGAAATATGAATATAAGTTTCAAATAAATACAAACTCAAAGCATAGTAGGCTTTTTCAAGCATGCAGGTTTTAAATGCATATGCCCCTAAACAAGAATGTTATCCAGGTCCATGATTGGCTTTCCGGTGTGTGTGATAGTTCCAAGTGCAGTGGGCGTACACGGTGTTAAATCTGTGCTATATAAATGTCGAATTTAATAAAATAAAAACTGCAAGTATACGACTTTAGACACCTTTGTTATACGTCTAGTATACCAAAACAGACAATAATCAATTATAAACTCGTCGAACAAGTTTATAACTCAGATTTCCACTACACTGGAATTCTGTATAAATTATTATAACAGTATGAATGTTGTAAATAAGTTACAACAACAGCGATATAGTATTTTGAACAAATAGTATAATCAGAATAAAAAATAGAATATAGAATAATGTATATAAATATACAAATAGTCTAGAATTCTAACCGGATTATGTCTGAGGCTCGTCGTAACGATCTCCTTAAGAATTTTATTTCAAAATTCTCCCAAGATACAACAGACGTATTCTGCTCGAGATTGTAATGAGTATATCACTCTGTGATTTAGAGTATGGTAGCAGAAGAGAAGAAAAAGATTCGGATTCTAAAAATGAGCTAGGAAAGTGATCAGTTTTCCTTCTTATTTATAGTTGGTCTGTATCTCTTCTGAACGGTCGTGTCCGCACCCGTTCGCTCAAACAGTCGCGTCTGTACCTCTTCGTACAGACACATCTGTTCATCTGCTCGTACCAACCTGGTACTGTTTCGCCTGCGCCTCTTCAGTCGGGTCGCACCCGCTCGCGCCACATCTGTTCGCCCACGTCCGCTTCAATCGGCTCGCACCTGTTTGCTTCTAAAGGGCCGCACCCGCTCGCTTTAGAAGTCGCACCTCCTCAGCAATCCGCGTCCGCTTATGAACGGTCGCGTCCATTCTTATAGCCTGCAACTGTTAAAAAGCCCGGTCTAGTTGCAGTAAAAATACGAGTATCATATTAGACCCAAACCCAAACCCGACCCGGCCCGGTTCGGTCGGACGGAGGGCGGCGGCGGCGCACGCGCGCGTGTGTGGTGGAGATGCATGATCTCCCTCCTCACAACGAAGCATACATTTGGGTGCCCCTAGGCCCCAACACCTTCATTGCAAAGCCATATATATATTGGAATGGCTTTGCAAATTTGGCGATGTGGGACAAGTGTATTTCATTTACACTAGGAATTCCATCAATCCCCCACATAAATGATGATATACTTTTCCCCCACACAAAGCGAAATATCACAGAGTACATATGGAATAATGCTTTATCGTGGATAAGTACATATTTCACTTTGAACTTTCCCTAGTTAAAAGTTATCGGATCTACTTGGCTAATCGGTGAATTATTTCATCTTGAACCGTCGGCCTTTATTGTATATCCAGACAATAAGCTTTACGAAGCATTGATTCCCTTCTCATCCAATCTCTTGGTTGTGTTCATTTTGGTCCTGAATAATTTTTTGGTTCTGCGAGTGTTTTAGAGAATAAAAGCCTTTTAATATTCTCATAGAGCCGACCCAGCTCACACTAACATAGGTGATCGCAACCATTAAGAGTATCCTACATATACCCCACTTGTTATTTCCAAGATATGGTCATCATTAAAAAACATAGTTTTAACCCTTAAATACTTCTGTAGGCATGCATTTATATTGTGCACCATAGAAATGGAGTTGGACTATGTCCATGCAAATGCATTACGTCATGAGTTATTCAGAACTGGTTTGCCTATTGATCCTAGTCCGTGGGATCTCCAGTCGCTAGGATAGGTTTCCGTATAAGATAACTCTTTGTGGTTTAGGCTTTTAAACCCATTCCCCTCGATGCGCAGTCAATTTTCTCTCTTGATAAACCTTTAGTAAATGGATCCGCTAGGTTATCATTTGTTCTCACATAATCAATGGAAGTAGTTCCATTAGAGAGTAATTGCCTAACTGTTGTTATGGAGACGACGTATGTGTCGTGATTTGCCATTATACACAAAGTTTTTTGCTCTACTCAGCGCTGCTTGATTATCGCAGTGACTACATATGGCCGTCACAGTTTTGGGCAAAAATGGAAAACTCAAATTCCATGACACTACTGCTCCTGCAAGGGTAAAAACATAAACATTGTGGATTTTGATTCCTCTGAATCTGCAATCCAGTTTGCATCACTATATCCTTCTAATACTGCAGGATATTTTCCATAATGTAAGAAAAAGTTAGTGGTATTCTTTAAATATCCCAACACTCTCATTAGTGCTTTCTTAGGAGACGGAACTGGAACTTTGCCAAGCACCCCCACACTTTGAGGTATTTAAACTTGGTTTGTGTCCTTTCCATAACTCATATGGAATTGTAACCATTTTAATTGTGGTGAATATGGTGATGTTGTTTGATGAATTATTCTATTTTCTGCACAGAACTGTTCAAACAGTGATGCATATTCTCCACCTCGATCAGAGCTCAATATCTTGATCTTTCTATTCAACTGATTTTCTACCTCAGTTTTGTATTCTTCAATTTTGGGAAATTTATGTATCCTAATCTATCATGCCATAGTAAAATATCGTGTTCAAGCACATAAGAAACTTCAATTTTATTAACATCACAATCAGAATACATAGTTTTATTGCCAACAACGGCTACAATTGCCTTAAATAAGCCATCATGCTGAGAAATCGGACTCGTCCATTTCCATGTTGTCAACTATATTCGCCTCTGAGTTGCGTTCCTTCTTGTGTCTGCAATCTCTAGCGGCATGTCCCATTTTGCCACAAACCTAACATTCACCATTAAACTTCTTGGTTTGTTTGTTGTCTTCGGATTTGTTTTCAGGAGCTATCCTTTTCTTCTGGAAATTCCTCTTTTTATTTTTGGTCTTCGACCATTTGCCTCATCGCTTTGTTTTGTTATTCCACGGTTATCTGCCTCAATTTTCAATCGGACTATGAGATCCTATAAAGAGATTTCCTTCTTTTTATGCTTTAGATAATAGCGGTAATCTCTCCATGACGGCGGCAGTTTTCCCGTGATGGCTTCAACCAAAAACGATTCTCCAACCATATGACCTTCCACTTCGAGTTCATGAATGATGATTTACAATTCATGCAGTTGAGCAGTCACCGGTTTGGAGTCAACCATCTTGTAGTCCATGAATTTGTCTACAATGAATTTCTTAAGACTGATATTCTGCGTCTTATACTTCGTGGTAAGTGCAGTCCAGAGTTCTTTTGATGTCTTTAAAGGCTGATATACTTTGTATAGCACCTTGTCGAGACAATTCAGAATATAGTTTCTGCATCAAAAATCGGAATGCTTCAACGTATTCACCTCTGCTTCCTTGCCTAGTGCAGGAATCGGTTCATCCACCTCGAGGTACTTTTGCAGACCGAGTGTGGTGAGATAAAACAACATCTGATTCTGCCATGTCAAGAAATCATCACCATCTCCCTTGAACGGTTCAGGTCTGTTGTGAGCAGTATTCTTTGAGAATTCTACTGTTGTCATCTCTGTTTTAGTAAGAAAACAGTAAAATTCTTAAGAAGTTATTCCTCTAGTATACCAAAACAGACAATAATCAATTATAAACTCGTCGAACAAGTTTATAACTCAGATTTCCACTACACTGGAATTCTGTATAAATTATTATAACAGTTTGAATGTTGTAAATAAGTTACAACAACAGTGTTATAGTTTTTTAAACAAATAGTATAACCAGAATAAAAAACAGTATATAGAATAATGTATATAAATATACAAATAGTCTAGAATTCTAACCGGATTATGTCTGAGGCTCGTCGTAACGATCTCCTTAAGAATTTTATTTCAAAATTCTCCCAAGATACAACAGACGTATTCTGCTCGAGATTGTAATGAGTATATCACTCTGTGATTTAGAGTATGGTAGCAGAAGAGAAGAAGAAGATTCGGATTCTAAAAACGAGTTAGGAAAGTGATCAGTTTTCCTTCTTATTTATATTTGGTCCGTATCTCTTCCGAACGGTCGTGTCCGCACCCGTTCGCTTAAACAGTCGCGTCTGTACCTCTTCGTACAGTCACATCTGTTCATCTGCTCGTACCACCTGGTACTGTTTCGCCCGCGCCTTTTCAGTCGGGTCGCACCTGCTCGTGCCACATCTATTCGCCCACGTCGCACCTACTTAGCAATCCGCGTCCGTTCGTATAGCCTGCAACTGTTAAAAAGCCCGATCCAGTTGCAGTAAAAATACAAGTATCATATTAGACCCAAATCCAAACCTGACCCGGCCCGGTTCGGTTCAGTCGGACGGACGGCGGCGGCGGCACACGCGCGCGTGTGTGGTGGAGATGCATGATCTCCCTCCTCACAACGAAGCATACATTTGGGTGCCCTTAGGCCCCAAAACCTTCATTGCAAAGCCATATATATATTGGGATGGCTTTGCATAGCCATATACTATACTCTGTGATTTAGAGTATAGTAGCAGAAGAGAAGAAGAAGATTCGGATTCTTAAATCAGTTCAGAAAGTGATCAGTTTTCCTTCTTATTTATAGTTGGTCCGTATCTCTTCCGAACGGTCGTGTCTGCACCCGTTCGCTCAAACAGTCGCATCTGTACCTCTTCGTACAGTCACATCTGTTCACCCGCTGCTGTTTCGCACGCGCCTCTTCAGTCGGGATGCACCCGCTCGCGCCGCATCTATTCTCCCGCGTCTGCTTCAGTCGGGTTGCACCCGCCTGTGTTCGCGCCTATTCAACCCGCGTCCGCTTCAGAAGTCGCACCTCCTCAGCAATCCGCGTCCGCTTATGAACAGTCGCGTCCGTTCGTATAGCCTGCAGCTGTTAAAAAAGCCCGGTCCAGTTGCAGTAAAATACGAGTATCAGATTAGACCCAAACCCGAACCCGAACCCGAGCCCGGCCCGGCCGGCCGGTCGGACGGCGGCGGCGCGCGCGCGTGTGGTGGAGATGCATGATCTCCCTCCTCACAACGAAGCATACATTTGGGAGCCCCAGGCCCCCAACCTCCTCATGAGAAAGCCATATATAAACCAATATAGCTTCAATAATTTGGCGATGTGGGACTTTGTATATTTCATTCATTTTATTTGTTAAGAAATTCCAACATATATATATATATATTCCATGTTTTATATAAGCAATATGATTTTAAATATGTAGTCCCTTGTTTATATAAAGATTTTACTTCTATCTGGTTTAAATTTTGTTAACAGATTTCATATTTTGAATGCATAAGGTTTGCTTCAAATATAGTGTTCTGGTTTAAACCTATGTTTCGGTATTTTTTGGATCAGAAGGAACTTCCACCATGAAAACCAGTGCAATTCTGAGATTAATGCTTGACTTGTATTTCATGTTAGACTATCATTTTTTTTATGTAGGGGGCTTTTATTCGATTACTTTGTCGTAGTTGCACAATAGTAGTTTGAAGATTAGAACATGGGTATCATATTTTTTTATTTTTTCTACGTAGTTTTTCTGGTTTTCAGCAGAGGCAACATTGTTGGTTGTGTTGAATTAGGAAACACAGCTGCGTGTTTGTGTATGCAGAAACTTATAGAATTGTGTTGTATACTTGAATACTAGGAAAGCCTGCTACCTGTCTAATTTGAAATATATATATATATATATATATATATATACACACACACATTCATATAATGCTATATGAATGTAGCATTATAGATGTGCAATGCTATATGAATGTAGCATTTTTTGTCCTTCAGACTAAATTTTAAAACTTATGCCCCTTAAACTAAAATTGTTCTCAGGTTTTTTCTTCAGCCTAATTCCCTGTATCAGTTTCAAGCATGTATGAAATTTATTACACAAGGATTTAAATGCATATAGGTTTCAAAATACATTGATTTGAAATATGAATATAAGTTTCAAATAAATACAAACTCAAAGCATAGTAGGCCTTTTCAAGCATGTAGGTTTTAAATGCATATGCCCCTAAACAAGAATGTTATCCAGGTCCATGATTGGCTTTATGGTGTGTGTGATAGTTCCAAGTGCAGTGGGCGTACACGGTGTTAAATCTGTGCTATATAAGTGTCGAATTTAATGAAATAAAAACTGCAAGTATACGACTTTAGACACCTTTGTTATTCGTCTAGTATACCAAAACAGACAATAATCAATTATAAACTCATCGCACAAGTTTATAACTCAGATTTCCACTACACTGGAATTCTGTATAAATTATTATAACAGTATGAATGTTGTAAATAAGTTACAACAATAGCGTTATAGTATTTTGAACAAATAGTATAATCAAAATAAAAAATAGAATATAGAATAATGTATATAAATATACAAATAGTCTAGAATTCTAACCGGATTATGTCTGAGGCTCGTCGTAACGATCTCCTTAAGAATTTTATTTCAAAATTCTTCCAAGATACAACAGACGTATTCTGCTCGTGACTATAATGAGTATATCACTCTGTGATTTAGAGTATGGTAGCAGAAGAGAAGAAGAAGATTCGGATTCTAAAAACGAGTTAGGAAAGTGATCAATTTTCCTTCTTATTTATAGTTGGTCCGTATCTCTTCCGAACGGTCGTGTCTGCACCCGTCCGCTCAAACAGTCGCGTCTGTACCTCTTTGTACAGTCACATCTGTTCATCTGCTCGTACCACCTGGTACTGTTTCGCCCGTGCCTCTTCAGTCGGGTCGCACTAGCTCGCGTCTGTAACTCTTCGTACAGTCACAACTTTTCATCCGCTTCAATCGGCTCACACCTGTTTGCTTCTAAAGGGTCGCACCAGCTCGCTTCAGAAGTTGCACCTCCTCAGCAATCCGTGTCCGCATATGAATAGTCGCGTCCGTTCGTATAGCCTGCAGCTGTTAAAAAGCCCGGTCCAGTTGCAGTAAAAATACGAGTATCATATTAGATCCAAACCCAAACCGGTCGGATGGCGACGGCGGCGCATGCACGCATGTGGTGGAGATGCATGATCTCCCTCCTCACAACGAAGCATACATTAGGGTGCCCCTAGGCCCCAACACCTTCATTGCAAAGCCATATATATTGGAATGGCTTTGCAAATTTGGCAATGTGGGACAAGTGCATTTCATTTACACTAGGAATTCCAACAACCTTTAAGCCCACTAAACCGTATGATGTATTCAACATCCAATATATTTTAGTTTTATAGAAGAGCAGAACTTATTATATACATGGTTTTCAAGTGAATGAATTTTAAAGGTTTAATATGTAAGGGTTTTAGAACATGTTTAGTTTCGGTATTGTATAAGTAAATTTTGGATATACATGTTTGCACATATAAATATGTTTAGTGGATCACATATTTTGAACAAACAGAGGTTTTCCTTTTGTGAGTATGTACGCTTTTCAAAATGCTTACCAAGTGCATTTCAGAAAACTTTATGTATACCCCTGTTTTGAAATGTATACCCATGTGTGGGTGGCTTCAGGTGTGAGCATTAAGTTTTTAGAGATATATTAGTATTGATTATACATATATATAAGTATAATTTTCTAGGATTACGGGGTTTCTTGAAATATATTGAAGCCTGGAACGTCACTTGGTTGTAGAGCAATTTTCTAATGTGTTGAAATATCCAGGTATCACTTTTAATTCAAGTGCATAGGTTGTGTCATTGGGCTTGTTCAATTCTTGTTCATATAAAGAGATTGGAGGTACATTTTAGTCCAGGACTTCATTACAGATGGGTAGCTATGTTGTTGTTATTATCTTCCAAAATTTTGTTGGTATTTTGATGGGAATATGGGAATTTCAGAGTATATCATTTTAGTGTCAAAATTTGAATCAATCGATGCTGGAATATTAAAATTATTGTTATTTTTCCAAAATCAGTTTTTGGGACCTTATCCCTTAAGTTATTTGTCTCCATGTTTCGTACATGCCCCACTTCACGCTTTTGTAGAAACTTCATCCGCTGTATTAAAGATTTTTAGTGAGCAACTCATTCTTTACTGTTATCGCCATATTTTCTAATATTTTATCTTGGAATCCAGGTCAACGTTTCTTGTTTACTATACTATTGGTTTTTAAAAGAAATTATACACAGGACTTTATGCATCTGGAGACAGGATATGTGAAGACATCAGACGCACTTATATGAATTTTCAAACATCTACAGCACTATATTTTTTAAATTATAATGTGTATACCTTGCGTATGTACATAAACTTTTGATAGCGACAGCATAAGTATATTGTTCATATATAGCTTAAAATACATAATCTATGTGTATGGATTCCATAAAAATATGGCTTGAAGTAAATTAATCTCTCTAGGATACAAATTTTAATATTCATGGTTTCAAAAAGAATATGAAATAGTTTCGAAAGCTTCTATAATGGCTTCTGATAATCCCTCCCGTCCTCCCGTCCCCTTTTCTCCTTCCCTTTCACTCTTTGGAATAGCATTCGTCCCTCCTAAGTATCTCCGTCAAACCCAACACCCACCCCACCCCAGCCCTGTCCCCATATCCTCATCCAGTGGCAACTCAGCTCGAGCCACTTCTCCTAACTCACGGCCTGGCTCTGGCAAGGCACGCTCCTACGCATAGGTGGCTGCCACTCCCAAACAAAAGCCTATCCTTCCGACTCCCCAGCATTTCAACCGTAGGCGACTTCTCCCGGTGTTTGCCTCTTACCGCCAAACTCTAGAATTTTTAAAATCTAGAAAAAGATGCTTCCGCTGTGCCGGCTTGGGCCACGTGGCGCTCAACTGTAGGGAGCCAAAGATTTGTTTCTGCTGTGGCTTTTTTGGTCATAATTACTCCAGCTGTCCCTCCAGATTTGCTGCATCGGGACCTATCAAAAACTCTTCAATTCCACCAAGTACTCATTTCGCCTGCAGTTATAAATTAAATCCGCTTCCAGCAGATTCTAATCATAATACAGCACGTGCCAATCCACCTACTCAATTTATTCCTTCTCATCCCGACCCTACCTCTAAAATTCCCAAATCCAATTGCATTACTCTCCCTCCGCACACATACCGAGACTCTCTTTCATTTCTCCCTCCTCCTTCTATTCCCTCTCAAAATTTTGCAATGAGCGACCTCTCCCCCTACATCGCCGCAACCATCTTTGACGGTGCCTGGTCAGTTGACTCTCTGAGCAGAGTGCTTCAAGCAGCTTTCATCCATGCAGAGTGGTCGATCTGGTTCTTAGACGACAACCGTTTCCTAGTTGCCTGCCCCTCCCCATCCGTCAGATTTATGGCCCTTACACGTAAAATTATTTCCAAAGCGGGAGGATCCATCTTTCTGGAGGCATGGCCAGAGTACGAACGGCCGGCCCAGATCGCCCTAGAACCTCCTTCCTGGGCAACAGTTAAAGGTATACCGGAGACCCTCAGACACAATCCTGACGCTGTACGTGCGGCCATCAACCCAGTAGGAAGATTTACTGAATATGATTGTTGTGATTGAGTGGAATTTAACCGGCGACTTATTTATATCAAAATGCAGTTTCTCGTGGGCGTCCCCTCCGCATCTTCTTATAGAGTTCGCCTGAATAATGCGGACTACCTCATCACAGTATCAAGATGGGACCATGCCCACCTTCGCACCAGACCAGAGAACCATCTTTTGGGTCTGGATTACGAAAGAGATTTGAAGTGTTTTAATGACCCCCTTGGCATACCATCATCTGACCTTTCCTCGGACGAACGCTTTGATGCTATGAACTATGAACCCACCTCGCCGTCTTTTCACCCTCCTGTGCAAGCCAATTTGGAAGATGAAGCCACTAATATCCTCGACCCCAACGCTGATCCTGCTCCCCAAGGGTGGGACCCCCTTCTTGGTCTGGACCACTCTTCACCTCTACACAGTCAAGCCACTTCCTTGGAGCCTGCTCACCCTGATGCCTATCACCCCGCCCCACCCCACTCCTATCCTCGACTTCAGTACATTGCTTGATCCTAATAGGGCCTCTCCCTCGTCCCCGTTGTCGGTGCTCCCAAACAGGTCCGACTTCACTCCAGCGCAAGTCAGAAGAAGTGCAAGGAACTCTAGATCCTTGCCTGGCCACACAGGTTGTTTTTACAAAACTGTAGTTTTTTCTTCTACTAATTCTAAATTAAAAAGAAAATTTGCACGTTGCATGGGAGTAACCATATCGGATGAACAATATGCTGCCATGCAAACCCTAGAACATGAGAGAATTTCTTTATCCCAATGAAAATTGTATTGTGGAATGTTCGTGGGCTAGGGGACCCCTCTAAAAGACATTCAATCTACCTGTCCTTATCCCCCATTAATTTAGATATCCTTTTGCTTCAAGAAACCAAACTATCTGACCCAACTCCTTCCCAAATCAGACAACTAGGTGGTCCCAATCTCACAGGCTGTGCTCATTCCAACTCTATCGGCTCTAAGGGTGGATTAATCACCATGTGGAATGAATCCATCTAGGCCCTCTATCAAATCATTTCATATCCCTCCGTCCTTCATGTTGCACTCAAACACGTGCAGTCAGACACTATTTATTTTATTTCAAATATTTATGGCCCCCTTTCACCTCGAGATAGACTAGACCCATGGAAAAGCTGCTCGGACTTCGCGTCTTTTTTGCATGGTCCGTGGGTTATTGGTGGAGATTTTAACACAACCAGATTTCCAGACGAAAGAAGCTCAGGAAACCTCTCTAGCGACTCAGAAGATTTCAATACTTTCATCAATTCCTGTTCTCTTATTGAGCCCCCAATCAACAACCGCCACTTTACTTGGACCAATAAACGACATTCACCTTCCCTTGCTAAACTAGATCGTTTCCTGTTCAACCCCTCCTGGGAGGACCTTCATCCTCTTTCCAGTTGTATTGGCCTTGCCATGATTTTATCGGATCACTGTCCTATCTGTCTAGATACTGGCTCTCTCCCCGTATCCAAGCGCCCCTTTAGATTTGAACGACTCTGGCTGCTGGAATCGTCTTTTGAAGACTTTATCAAGAAAGCATGGGACCAACCAATCAGATCTTCCTCGGCCACGGCTCGCATAGTTTGTAAACTAAGATCCTTGAGAAAGCTGCTCAAACCTTGGGCGAAATCTATCTGGGGCTCTCTACGTAGACGTATAACTGGCATTCAAAATGACATCCTAACTCTAAACATCCAGGAAGAAGCTTTCCCCCTCAGTAACAATGACAAAACTAAACTCTTAAACCTTGAAGCAGAGCTTGAACGCTTAATGAAACAAGAAGAGATTGGCTGGAAACAAAGATCCAAAGCCAAGTGGTTAAAAGAAGGGGACAAGAACTCGACTTATTTTCACAAATGTGCCAACGGCCGCTGTAGATCCCTTTTTATCCCGGAAATTGTTCAGGATAACATCCCATTCACCAACCCTTCCGATATTTCGAATTTGTTCACTAACTACTACCGTTCCATCCTTGGCAAACCCTCCACCCCCTTCCCCCGATAGACTGGAACCTCCTATATCCCAACCCTCAGCGATTCCTATTGACTCACCCTTTTCAGAAGAAGAGATATTGGCCGCCCTTATGGATATGGATGATAACAAATCTCCTGGGCCGGATGGTTTTGGTCTATTCTTTTTTAAACACTTCTGGAGTGTGGTTAAGAGTGATATTCTTGAAATGTGTGCAGGGTTCAGTTCCAATCCACAGTCCATAGCTCGCCTAAATTATGCCAACATTATTCTCCTCCCTAAAACCGCCGGAGCCAATGCCCTTTCAGCATTCCGACCTATCAGCCTGCTCAATACCACGTTTAAAATTATCACCAAGGTCCTTGCTAACCGACTTCAAACCTTTATGGAATCGCTAGTCGGGGTAGAACAGTCAGCTTTCATTCATGGTAGGAATATTCTAGACTGCGTGGCTGCGACTCAAGAAGTAATCTCATCTTGTCATTCGAATAATATCCCTGGTGTCCTGCTTAAACTGGATTTTTCCAAGGCGTTTGACTCAGTAAATTGGAACTTCATTTTGGAACTCCTTAGGCACAGAGGCTTTCCTCCCACGTGGTGTAACTGGATCCATAGTATCCTTTTTTCGAGCCTTTTATCGATTCAGATCGGAGGAGTTTCTGGAGGGCACATAAAATCATCTCGAGGGCTAAGGCAGGGAGATCCTCTCTCGCCTCTAATTTTTGTCCTTGTGGTTGATGTTTTCAATCGCATGATCAAACTGGGTACTTCTAATAATATCCTAGCTGGCATCCATCCCCCAATCTCTCACCACAATTCCAGCCCTATCCCTATGATCTCCAATCTTCAGTTCGCAGATGACACAATTCTCTTTGTTTCACGTTTCCCTGATCACATTCACTGTCTCAAGGTCATTCTCTACTCCTTTGAACTTATTTCCGGCTTGTCCATCAATTTTAACAAAAGCTCCATTATTATGCTCGGAAATGCTGATCTCTTCGGTCCCCCCATTTGGTCCGCCCTCAACTGCCGCCTTGACACCTTTCCATTAACCTACCTCGGTATTACCCTGCGGCCCACCAAGCTTCACCGATCAGATTGGACTCCTCTTATAGCCAAAATCGAATCTAGACTCACTGGATGGAAAGCTAACACCCTATCGTCTTCTGGGAGGCTGGTTCTGGTCCAAGCAGTTCTCTCAGCCCTCCCCACTTACTGGCTCTCATTCCACAAGCTTCCTATCTGGGTATCCAAGAAAATCGACGCCATTAGACGTACCTTCCTCTGGAATGGAGGTAAAATCAAATGTCTTGTTAAATGGAAAATCGTGTGCATGCATGAAAATCATGGGGGTCTTGGTGTCCCCAATCTGAACTCTTTCAATCAAGCTCTGCTAGCAAAATGGCTCTGGCGTCTACTCTCACCGGGACAGTACATTTGGAAACAGTGGATTCTAGCTTCTCACTATAACGCGGACCCTTTCCTCATCCTCCATTTCGCTCCTCACCGCAGGCCCTCCCCCTTTTGGACTGGTGTTCTAGCCTCTGTTGACCGCTTCAAATCCATTATCCGGATTAATATTGGCAATGGCGCCAACTGTCTCTTCTGGTTCGACGCCTGGCACAGCCTCTCCCCCCTACACAGATCCTTCCCTCTTCTCTTTTCTCACTCCAACCTTCCCCTCCTGACAGTGGCGGAGGCAGTTTCCCTCAGTCTTCCTTGCTTTTGCCCCTCAACCCTCTTTACCCCTGACACCCTCTCGGAGCTTTTTTCTGTCCTGCGCCCGCTCCAACACGTTTCACTCGATCCTCTTGTGAAGGACAGCCATGCATGGTCTCTCTCTCCCTTGCATGGTTTCTCCGTTTCTCAGTACTCTTCGTTCTTTAATCATCCTGGCCGCCTCTTCGCATTCGCTCGTGTTTGGAAATGCCACATCCCTCCCCGTATCAAATTTTTTCAATGGTGCCTCATCCATGGACGCATTAACACCAAGACCGTCTCGTTCGTTTGAACATCTCATCTGACCAGTTTTGTGTCCTGTGTAATACCGAAGCTGAATCAATCCGCCATCTCTTCCTCGAATGCGACATATCCTACTACATATGGGTCTCAGTTTGTATTCACATCTTGGGACAAATTCACTTGATCACTGACTTTTTTGACCATTGGCAATACGGTGTACCGAATCGTCTCCTGGATTCTCTTCTAGCCATCTACAGCTGGGTCATCTGGAACGAAAGAAATGCCTTCATATTCAACAAACCAACCAACACTCTTTTTAGCTTATGCAGCAAAATTGCTTATATTTTTGCGTACTGGACAGGTTCTTCTTCCTCAGCAACATTCAGGTTTCGTCTTCCTGCAGTTCGATCCCCTTCTGATGAATCTGATGGCAGTGCTTCGTCGGCGTCACCAGGGGGCAGCTAAGACCTGAGTTTTTTCGCCTTCAGTCTCTGAATCGCTCTTAGTAGTAGTTTTTTCTCGCTTCTGATTTTACTGGGTCCATCAATGTAATATTCAAATTTGCTGGGATGATACTTTTTGTTCTCAAACGGTGGTTGTAAGTTTAAGCTCGGATTATGCTGTTTTGGCTATCGACCAGGCTTGTTGGTCGAACTACTTATATATTTATATCACTATAATCGGCTGTGTAGTTCCACGCTGCACACCCGTTCACATAAAAAAAAGAATATGAAATGCTCCATATATGTAACGCCATAGAGTTTTGAAAATAACACATGTGACTTTTCACACACACATTTTCAAGTTTACAAATATTAACTTTTAAAATGAAGTTTTGTACGAGCATGATATCAAACTGTAAAACTCTATAAGTCTGGCTTTCTTATATAAGTGAATTTTTTATATAAGTGAATTTTCTAAGGATAAGTATAATTCTGATTCTCTATTTAAAAATCAAGATTTATATAATGTAACTCTTTGTCATAGATAAATGTGACGAACGTCTCCTCGACTCTCAAAATTCGAAACTAATACATCCATGGTATTTACGTGCCGTGATTAAGTACCGGAGAGGCAGATTATCAGGGGTAAAAAATAAGAAGATAGAAACATAAATTTTCACATTGCATTTAATTATTTATATAGGTAGTACATATAACCACTCTCACAATGCTACATCAAAGTTATGGTATGAACTAACCCAGCCAGGAACAGTTATAACTGCACGTCTCCACATTTGTTGGTAGAAACAAACTAGACACAACGAAAAATAAAAAGATCGATGTATATCTACCCAAGATGCTCCAATCTCCATGCTCCAAAAACTCTTCCCAAAATGCTTCACCAAACTGCCCCTAAAATGATTCTGACTACTTGGCTGGCCTGAAAAACAGGGCATCCAGAATTTATGGGGAAAAAATAAACTCCGGGTCAGTCATGGGACTAGTGTTAGAAAATATAAAAGAGCATATACTTCTGAAATCAAAGGTATCCTATAAGACCACGCCGTACGTAAACACGGATGAGGTTTTTCCCATATGATAACCAAAAAATTTGCTATGTAAAATCATTTGATATTATTTTTAATGTCATTCTTTGAACACACTTTTCAAGTAAATATATATTCAAACAGCCTAAATTCTTACCATTATTAAATTTCAACATACTAAGCTCTACAATCAAAATGGCAGACACATATTAGAGAATGGATTTCCAACAAATGACCAGGTAAGGGACCACCTTTCGATGGTACATCTCTAGAGGAATGTACCGAGGCCTAACTGATAGTCCTCTACCAACACAAGACCAACCTACCTCTAATTAGAAGATAGTACCGAATATGTCATCATCCTGGTCATTACCGACCAATCCAAAACATCTCTTAGCATACACCATAATCATTTAAACCTGAACGTTACAGCGGGTAGGAATATACCTAGAAGGGGATGATTATACCCTAATGGTTGCGAACCATATAGCGTTGCCACATCTACCATGTTTTAGTCATTCCGTGTGTAAGGCCTGAGGTAGCGATTACCTTTCATAGAACATCAACTTTCCACTTTGAATGTCACATTGCCATTGCATAATACAACCGATTTGTACAAACGTATAACTCCTGAACTTATATGTCTCAAGAAAGGGTGTGAGCTCTAAACTCATAAATCCTGAACTCCACATTGCCATTTCAAAATTCGTTGATAAACAGTGGAGGAATAATGATTTTTGGAGCCCTGAAGCTCAAATTTTACTTTCTACATTTTTTAATTCAAAATTTATTATTTAAAACTCTTTTACTATATTTAAAATAAATTTTTAGGAATTTATTCCTTATTTTTAAGAATTTAAAACAACATTTAAAAGATTTAACTGAAAGTTTATAGGATCTTTATAAATAATGCAACTTATATATGTGTGTATATTACTAACTTATGATAAGAAGAGTATAATAATTGAATGTAAGATAAATAATAGAAACGATCACACCATATATTTTATACTGGTTCGAACCTTCTGTACTATGTCTAGTCCCCAAGCTCCCCTTCGGTATATCCTTTAACCAACTGAGCCTCACTTCGTCCGAAGGAATAGGCTAATACAAATTATATCTTTGACAAACTTGTGTTTCAGATAACATGGTTTTTGACGGATAGTACAAATCTTCCTATGATCTCCTTTGAGTATGTGAATGTGAATACTTTGAATTGTAGGAAGTGGTTTAACCAAAATTGTATTTTGGTTATAATAGATTGAGAGTATGTAAGCAATGTATGCACAAGAGAGTGATAAGAAATCAAGCGAGAAAAGATTCAATTAATTCAAGTTAGTTAATTTATACATCTCAATCAAGGTAGTATTTATAGATTCAAAATGATGTAGATGAAGAGTTGTTACTATTAGAAGTTCTATCTAATGGTTGCAACCTTTTGATGAAGGGTAATTTATTTTTATTCAACAGAAGTGTCTTTTCAAAAATTTATAGTTTTTCAAATGATAGACATCTGTGGTAAAACCTCAAACGTCTGTGATTTATGAAAATAATTACTGGAGGATTGTCACAAATGTCTGTGTTTTACCACAGACGTCTGTGGCTTCAGAAATTTATTTTCCTTAGTATTCCTTCAGACGTCTATGAGTAGAAAAAGAAGTTTTTCAAATTAAGTCCAGTGAATGTGAAATCGTGTGTAATTGTTGTATGCATATCTACTCAAGGAGATCTTAACAATATTTTATCTAAGATTCTTTTACAGTAGAATATACTACTAACTATAGTATGATCGATAGATCGTCGTTTGTCTTCTAGTCTTAATATCTTCAAGCATGATGTCTTCTTATAGTATATACTTGTATTCTTAAAATGTGTATATATATATGATTGTATAGTTGTTATTATTGAAACATAAACTGGAGGTTCAACAATTTCCCCTCTTTTAATGCAATCAAAATGAAAGAATTATTATATTTGTCTCCCCCTATATATATGCATAAATCCCCCTTATCATTATCAAAATGTAAGGAATGATATAAGATATATAAATGTTAAATTGGCATTTACTAACATGTTCTATATAAGATCAACAACATGTAAGGATAAATAAGGAAGTTCAAATTAAAAATAGAGATTAATGTAGCAAAAGTTTCAAATAGTTAAACACACAATCATAAGCATAGATAATGGAAAAATAGTACAAAGATAACTAAAATAAAATGCTAATTATACTGGTTTGAGGAGTAAGATAAGTCCCCATAATTCTTGTAGTATTCTTAGTAAGATGAAGGAACATGTTCGTATGTGCCTGGCCATTGTGTTTGGTCATTGTACTCCTCATCTTCTTGAATGGAGAGGCCTTGAAATGCCATGTACGATTGATGTTGAAAGTGCAGAGTATTAGATACGTACATGTCATCACTGTCTTTTTCCTCTTCCTCGGTTTGCTTTTTGCATAGAAATCT
Organism: Allium cepa; assembly: GCA_030765085.1. Lineage (NCBI taxonomy): Eukaryota > Viridiplantae > Streptophyta > Magnoliopsida > Asparagales > Amaryllidaceae > Allium > Allium cepa. The sequence continues at coordinate 22,402,365 of CM060938.1, read as the reverse complement.
TCCTTCTGTCACCTCTATCGTGAGAAGTTGCTTCAAGAGAAGCTTGAGAGTGATAAACTGGTTTATGAGCTCGAGGTGGCGGTGTAGATGAAGGCGAGGATGTTGAACGAGAAGACGATCTGCCACGTACTTTTTGCATAATCATCCCTAATGTGAAAATAGCTTCATCCAAAGTCTTTTCCATTTTTTGTCATCCTTGTCAAGAAAGAGCGTTCCAATCCAGACACTTTTTGTTTGAGGCCCGATGGTTAGACGCGATTAGCTTTTGATTTTTAAGTGCAAAATCATGAAGATATTCATTTTGCATTGGTTCAATGCGAGCTTCTTGTATTTCAGTATTCCAATAGTATTCGGTAGCATGACTGGAGTATGTAGGTTATTGTGAAGGATGAGATGGGTAAGTTTGCTGAGGAGTAGTAATGGGAGGAGAACCATGATGTTGTTGTTGTTGTCATCTCCATTGCTCAAGGGAGATTATTGGAGGTGGTCATGGAGGAAGATGCATCAATGATAAAAACAGATACCACTTTCTTTAGTGGGGATTTCTTTAAAATGAGAGATATAGGAGGGTAACCCAAAAGCATTTAAGAGACGTGTATTGTACGGAGCATAGATAATAGTGTGTCGATAATGATACCAAAAGCTTTTGATTTCATTATGGATGAATGTAGCCCTTGTATTCCACAGAAGATAGCATAAAAGGCTTTGTAATCATTTTCATAGATTAGTTCATGACTACCTAGATGTGGGATAATCGTACTTATAATCATACTATTTAACAATCTAGCTTTTGGTCATAAGTAGACGGATTTTCACTAGGGCATCCTATCTTCCCAAATAAGATGAGTTATTCCGTCCCATGGTAAGTTTCTATGATCGAGAATTTCTTCCAAATCGATCCTGGTTGAAGAGCAATTCAGTACACGTCCAATGGTGTTGATGCTAATTTTTAAAACACGTCCATACACACTCGTCCATAACCATCCTTCATCATTCTCAAGATTCCAAATATCCCTACTACATAAATTTGTGTAGAAAAGAAATATAGCTAATTTTTCGATTTGTGCCTCATTTTCGTCGAAATTAATTAAATACTGACATTTGGAGGAGATGGTGTAACGACCCACCATTTTGACCATCAAAATTCGACACCGAACACTACCACTATGTTCCAATGTCGTGCATCTAATCGATAAAAGGACAGATTGTTAGGGTAAATAAAAAGGAAAGAACAGATAATAGAGAAAAACAGAATCTCACAACGGAATCGACAACATATAGTATAACAAGGACAGTAGAAACTGTCACTCCAAACATGCAGAGTACATCAGAGTTAAAAACAACCTTATCAGCTGGACAGTTATAAATCCCGACCTTACAAATGTCGATAGGTATACTATATAATACAACGGAAAATAAAATACTATGACAGGTAATCTTCAGCTTCCCTCCATGATCTCCATAAGACCAAAGCCAACCAGGAAAAATAATCGGTCTGACCCGAGCATTACAAATAGATAACACCAAGATCAGTTTGGAAACAGCGTGAGATAACTCGAATAATGAGGAATATATATATATAAATTGTGAGACCATGCCACTAACGCAGAACGAGGTTTTACCTCACAAGAATAACATCCATACAGACAAGAATAGAAATGAGTATCAGGAAACAAATCCAAATATGATTGAGCATAAATAATATTAAACTAGACTTGAAAGAATGGAGATAATTCGAGTAAAATCCAAGCTGAACAGAATGGATAACAAAGAAAACAGTCCAACATGATAGAATGGATTAAATAAGGTAACAGTCCAAACTCGATAGAATGGGCTAAATAAAATAACAGTCGAAACACGGTAGAATGTGCTAAATAAAGTAACAGTCCAAACTCGATCGAATGAACTAAATAAATACTTAGATGTCGTAAAAAGGAGTTGACTCTACTCGTGGTAATTTAAAGCTAAAAAGATTCAGGGTTTTCGAATCAAATAAGGAAAGAAATTTTTCCAAGAAATGGTTAGAAGGGTGTGCCCCCCTCACCAAAAGTATACCTCTAGAAATATACTTGAGAACTCCGATGGCTCTCGGAAACCTCCAAGCTGGACCTCGCCAACTGTTACCGAGAATCCGTGTACTTCACATCTCAATGTGCAACACCGAATCCAATCTAGAGTGGATGTGAGAATACGCTAATGGGAGAAACCCCACATAGCTTGGCCCCCGCTCGCTCTTTAGGTTTAGTCATTTCCGACGAAGGATAACAAAGCTCAAATGAGCAACACATCGTCTTAGAGTGAAGAAAATAAAGTGGCTGAAGTAACCGATAGCGGAAATACCCACTATCGAGGACATAAAACTATCGTATATGGAAATTAAGTCTTGTATACTTATCACCACTCATTCATTTCAAACTTGTACCATTTCTAGGTTCACAATGATAACGAACAAGTCAAGGTAGTGTTACCTCAAAATCATGTCACATGATTATTCTTAACTTTCGAAATAGAGATAAGTCTACTTCTTCGATGTTTAGTGCTAATTATACAAATAAATCGTTTCCATATAAGTGATTTGCTTTATAGAATTAATTCATTTCCATAAATGAATCAGCTTTTTTCTCTTTTAAAAACGAATTGAACTTTTTGGCTGATTTCCGTATTGATAAAACACTTTTAGAATTAGTTCTAGATTGTTAAAACGTTAAAAGAATAATTTTCCCCAAGTGCGCGACCCCGAAGGCCTAAACCAACATCAGACCGAACACTAATCGAGTTTTAATTCCTTTTTATAACTTTAAAAACAATATTAATTATCCCAAAAGATAATTAATCACATTTAAAATCCCTTTAAATAAATAATTCATTATTTATAATAAAATAGATAATTATTTCCAAACACTTTTATAATATTGGTAAATTAACTTTAAAAACTTCATTAAATCATTTTATTAACTTTAAATCAGTTTATTAAAGCAATTTTTATTATATTAGTTAATTTACTTTAATCACTTTTATTAAATCAATTAATTAAAAAGATTAATTAAATTCAAATAGTCATTAATTAAATGAATAATTAATCTCAAACATCATTAATTAAAATGATAAGTAATTTTAAATTCCATTAGTTAAAATAATAAATTAAGTTCAAAATAATCATAAATCAATCGGATTAATTAAATCCGAACTTCATTAGTCAAAATGGTTAATTAAAACATCATTTGTTAAAATGATTTATTTAATTATAAACATCATTAATTCGAATGATTTAACTAAAATCCAAATACCATTATTTAAAACAATTAATTAAATTTAAAACAATCATTGATTAAATTGATCAATAAAATTAAAATATCATTATTTAAAATGAAATATCATTAATCAAAATGGTTATTAATTTCAATTACCATTAATTAATTAATTAATTAAACTCCATTATCATTAATTAAAATAATTAATTAATTAATTAAACTTAAATAATCATTAGTTAAAACGATTAAATAAGTATAAAACATCGTTAGCAAAAATGATTAATTTAATCTAAAGATGAACCAATTTTGACCATCATTTATTAAATTGGTTAATTAATCTCAAATTAATTAATTTAAATTATTAATTAATTTAAATTATCATTAATAAAAATGATTTATAAATTTTCAATATTCTTTTTAGTGGAAATACAAGCTCAAGTTCAAACGATAGGGTTTTGGGGATGAAATTTAATAAACGACGGTATTGCGAAAATCGCTATAACGACATTTAAACTATTAAATGGAATATCATAAATTAATTTTAATTAACCATCAATACTACAACATAATGACGTAAATTAGTAATTCATTGTCGAGAAACCCCCTTTGGGTTTCCTTTTAGATTTTCCCTGCAAAACAAAGGTTATCGATAACATATAGATAATCATATGGATTTATAACGATCAAATTAATATGTCAGCCATTTTTCAAACGGAAATTCAACCAAACAAGCAATCCAACAATTTTAACTAATATCCAAAAAAATCAATAAACATGTATAACATCATTAATATGGTATAAAATAATATTATGTGAGTTAAACTTACATCGATTCCAGTTTTCCATTGAATCGTTCTGTGTTGAACTAAAATCGAACGGGCATTCGATTTTAGCTTGAAATTCTACATGCTCCAAAATCGACCAAACCAACTCCACGAAGATGATGTCCATACAAGTGTAACGCAACTCGTTTCACTCGAATCTGACCTCATATGAACAACTTACGAGTTAATGAATATTCAATCGATTAATTAACTAAATAGATTAATTAACATTTAAACAATAATTAATTTTAATTACAACCTAAAACATCTCTCTCAACGACGCGCCCTTCCTGATCGAAGAAAAACCTGACTGCGACCTTCTCATTGCCACTGCGCCTCCATCCTAACGTCGCCTGCCACATGAGTCCACCCACGCACGCCCTCATCTCCGCTTCCATCTCCACGAGCCACCTCACCCAAAAATGCCACCATCACCGTCGAACCCACCCAAAACTACCGCATCTTCGATCGCCATTTGCCATCGCCCCAGACCACTAGCAACGGCGGCACTACCATCAATCGACTAGCCAGCCTCCCTCGCCTTCATCGCCACCAATCACAACCTTTTAGTCGTGCCTCCAACCGGGAAAAACTCCAAAACGTCGGCCGCCTTCATTGCCCAAGCTGCGGTGCCATGGGCCAGTATCGCCCAATCCAACCGACCATCTCAATCGTGACGTCACCACGATCAACTTCTCAGTTGACATCTTCGTTCAAAGATGCCCTTAGCGCCCTGAACGACGATAGCCGTTTTCTTTGTTTTGGTTACTAGAAATCGAATAACAAAAACGTGAAGAGAGAGAAATTTGAAAATGGAATATGGGCTAAGTGTTGAAGTGTGATTTTATAAAAATTTCTAACCAAAAAAATGATTATATTTTTCTTTTTTTTCCATGTCTAATCAAATTCTTGAGCCAGCAAAATGTTTTTGAGCCTCCAAAATGTCCAAACAAGGACAAACAATGAAAACGAATGTGTTGGTGTGTTGTTGACTTATAATTTGTTACGCAATTTTTGGTATGTCGCCGCACAGAATTTCTTTTAATTACGAACCCCGAACGACAAAATGAAAATACGGTGGTGCTCAGAAATGCGACACGATTTCAAAACCATGATAAAAAACACTGGCTAGTGCATTCCGTGAAATCTCAAAAATATCATCGTTTGGCGAAATATTGTCAAACAAAAATTTAATTATTTTCTAATTTAATTTTTTTGGAAAAATCCTATAAATTATTTTAAAAATACGTTATAATGAATTAAGTCGTTTTATTACAATTTGATTTCTTGTTAATTATTCGAACCATTTGTTATTGTAATAAATTTACAAAATAATTCAACATTGTCATTTATTAATTAAAAGAAGTTAAATAACACCATTAAATCTATTTAATTCATATTTAGTTCACCATTTACATATTTATTTCTCATTTCAAATATTTAATCGATCACTATTGTTGAATTCCAAGTATTAAATTCCGAAATCCAATTATTTAAATATCTAAAATTAATTAAATATTCAAAACCAAATGACCAAAATTTTAGGTTGTTGCATATGGTGAGTTCTTGAATGCTATATTCTTCAAACTTGCATAATCTATAGAAATGCCCGAAATGAAGCTTCTTTCTTTTTAACTCGTCAAAATGCTTGTTGGCAATTGTGCTATTGTGAAGCCATTCTTGGATGAGAGCATCAATAACTGCTGGATTGCGAGAAGAGGATGATTGACCTTTCTTGGCTCGTTTGTTAAATGGTTTTTTGTTTTGGAGCCATTAGTGAGAAAATGAAATTAAATAGATGCTAGGGTTTTAGATTTTGGAAGTAAATTTGAGGTATGAGTTCAAATTGGGGAAAACTGATTCATATATGACCGCTGGAGGTAGTTTTTCGGAATAACGACAGACGTCTTTGGATGGAGAACATACATCTGTGCTTTCAATTAAAATAAAACAGAATGTTACTACAGACGCCTGTGATGTTTCCACAGACGTCTGTGGTTGTAGAAAAAATAAACAGAGGCATTGATAGACGTCTGAGGTTACAGGAAATTGTTTTTTTGCAACTTTTGACAGACGTACCTTACAGACATCTGTAGTTTAATTTTCTAAAACAATGGAAAGAAGTTATATATTAATCAATTTTTATTGAAATATAAATACAATAAAACAACATACATACCAAAAATTAAAAAATGAACTTATTTGATGCATAGCATAAGTTTAGTTTTTCTTAGAGAATTTATCATTTTTGATTTGTTGTATATCCCATGAATTTGGTTTAACTTTTATGTCGTCAATTAATGGCTTTAGTAGGACAAACTCGGACGAGCTGGAGTGTCAATCTAAGCTAGATATGATGGTCCTAGTTTGCACAAATTTCTCAGAGTAATGTTATAAGCTTTTGTAGGAGTTTCTTATAATCGAGGTGATTTTTGATGTATGCAATTTTTGTTTGTGAATGATCACAAATTGCTGGAATACATTTTTTAAGAAAATTTAGATGAGATGTAACATCCCCTTACTTGGAGGCCCAAAACTAATAGCTACGGATGCCGCAGTCATCCATAGTTATTAATCTTTAACGACCAAATACGGCGGTGCTAGATTCATTGATACATAGATCACAAGAGTATGGAAAAATTTTAACAATTCAAAAACATATTTCCACGTTCCATTCAAAACATTTCATGTTCATTACATAATCCCAAAATGTATCCACGTTCAACAAAATATAATTGTTACAAATACGCCAATAGCGACATATGAAGATGCCCCCTTAGTTGATCGAAGTATATAGTAAGGCTAATAGATCTGCCTTTACAAACAAATACACAACGGAAAAGATATCTTTAAATAACTATATGCCTCATGCACGCCTCCAAAAGCTTTATTCGTCTAAGAAGAGTGCTTGAAAACCTTAAATCTCGGACTACTCAAAATCAATTGAGTGCCTGAGAGTTTAAGAGGAAAACAATAACTTTGAGTCAGACATAAAGCCTGGTATGAATAATAATCTAACATCTCAATCCTTTTAGATATCTAGTGAGACCACGTCGCTTAGCGAAACGGGTTTTTCGTTCACTAGTATCCTAAACCCTTTTTAAAACCATAATTTATGCTACTACATCCATAGTGGTTAAAACATACATTTTCAAAGTATTATGATGATATGAATACTTAAAACAATTAGGATTTCCCCTCCCTAGTTTAATATGACATCCTGTCATAATTATAGTTTCTAGGTTCACCGTTAACCTTTTAGTTTCTATAGGTTTACTAATAACCTATAGGCTCATGCTAGTTAACTTAATTAATTTATGAGTCCCCCTGAACCTATTAGTCCTTCTAATAACTAATCACCTTATCCTAGTTTTCGTAGGTTGACTAGGAACCCATGGGTTTATCCAGTAACTCACTTCAGATCCCAATTTTCATAGGTTGACTAGGAACCTACTGATACTTCCATTAACCACTTTCTTATCCTAGTTTTCATGGGTTAATCAGGAATCTATTGAAATGTCAATTCTTAATCCGGATATAGTTTTCATGGGTTAACTACAAACCAATTAGTCCCTACTAACTGTCCTTAATACATAGTTTTCATGGGCTTACTATGAACCTGTTGGTTACTTCCAATAACTACATAATCATAGTTTTCATGGGTTTACTATGAACCTTTTGGGTCATCTCCAATAACTACATAGTTTAGACATCCTATATTTTTAATCACCCTGACTCCTTGGATGCAATTCTACTCATTCAGGATTTTAAGCAATTTATATTCACTACTGAGTTAAGCTAGCTAGTTCTTCTATCCTTATTTCCAAAAATACAGTTATGGATTATTATGTCAATATATTCGTAATTGAAGAAGCAAAACAACACTTTAGCAATACCACTCCTGTTGGTTTTAAGGTCCTTGAAAATATGTTTCACATAAAACATAGTTAACACCTTTAACTTATATTTTTATCAAGGCAATAACTTAAGGTCCTTTCTATAAGCTGTCGGTTTTCCTTTAAAAATTTGAGTTTAGGTTTTAAAACCTTTCGACAACGTTGAAAGCTTCGGCTGTGACCCCTTCGAAAGCATAAATTATATCCTTTAAAACAATAGGCTCCGGCCTTTTTAATACTTTAAAATACTTCTTTTGAAACATTTCGACCATGTTAAAGTATTATTATACAAGAGTAGAAGCATAATTTCAAAACCACTTGAAAGTATCTCTTTCAAAAGCATTGAAGGTTACCCTTCGAAACCATTGAAAATCTACCCTTTCAAAGGAATTTGGTTTATACTTAAACATTAATTTGGGTCAAAGTGAAAATAGATGAAAGCATCTCTTTCGAAAACATCTTTATTTTATAAAGTTTTGGAGAAGTTTGATGGTGTCGAAACCATCCTTCCGAAAGCATTGAAATATATGCGAAACAATCAAATCTTTCGACAACGTCGAAAGCTTATGCTTTCAGCCCCTTCGAAAGCTTTGGGAAGTGGCTTGTATATTTATAAAATAATTGAACCTTTCGAAAACATTGATGCCATCAGAAGGTCACGAATTCTAAAAGAGTTTCAACCTATTCGACAACTACCCTTTCGAAAGCTTTGAACAAAAACTAAGTAACTCCTTCTAAAGCTACTTCTTTAAAACAAGGCGGCAGCTCTCTTTCGAAAACAAAGCTTTCAACTATGTCGAAAGCCCTATTTATAAATATCCTTTGGAAGCCATAGCTTTCGACCTTGTCGAAAGCTCTTTTAAAATCAAACCTTTCAAAATCATAGCTTTCGACCTTGTCGAAAGCTCTTTAAAAACAGGCTAGTGATTTTCTTTTCAAACCAAAAGTAAACTAAGGAACCGACCCCTTTGAAAGCACCCCTTTAACAACCTACCTTTCACCTTTGACCAATTCATTACATGCCACTTGATTGACATCATGTGCGCTGGCTTCGACTTTGTTGGATTCAATGAAATCGAAAGGTCAAGGTCGAAAGGTCTGTGTCGAAGGGTTTGCCAGAGATGGCGGAACCTTTTTCTTCTGAACAAAACCTGATTTTTACTAAATAAAGTAAACTTTTTGTAACAAGCTTGCCTACTGTAAACATTTGATTGACTTTCACTAACTTTTAAATAATTAGGATAATATTTGCCACATTTTCTCAGATCTAAAATCAAGTTAACTTTTAACAAATAAGCCCTTCCTCTTATCAAAACAATTAAATCATTTAAGTCCTCCTTTTGAAATAATTTAAATTCCATACTAAATCACTTAGTAAAAATCCCCAAAAATTCTAGAAATTCACTTTAATCATGCTATCTAACATATCAAAATTCCAGACCCATAATAAATTTATAAACTCAAATAACCATATTTTCCTTTGAAAATTCATATCTAATCTCCACGGATTGGAAAATTATAAAAATTGAAACCCAACTTCAAAATCATGTTTTGCATAACATATAATTTTTCATGGCATTTAAAAACCATTAATTCTCGGTTTTACCCCAAAACCGTATATATCTCCTTTAAACACCCATGTTTAAACATATATAAACCGTGAACCAATCGTATCATCATTCAATATATCACAAAAACAGATTTATCCTTTAATCCGAAACCATATGATTATAAAACCAAAATAGAGATGTAGAAATTATTATTCACCTTAGATTGGATAAGGAAATTGATAAGATTGATTTCTTCTAGCTTGATCTTAAGCTTTACTTTGATTTTTTTCTTCTCTTCTTCCTAATGGCCGGCCTTGCTTGCTTCTTATGTGTATAAATTTTGTATAAGATAAAATGAAAGCGTATGACTAAGAAGAATAAAATAAGAGTGGGAAATATAGGTGGCCATTTACCCTAACGCCCTTATGTTTAATTACTTAACAATTTGTAAGTTCATTTAGTTAAATAAGCACGGCCACTAAATTTTATTAATCAACATCAATCTCCTTATCTACGTTATTCTATTTAATTTATTTTAATTAAATCTCCTAAATAATGTTATCATTAAAATTAGTGGTGTTACATGAGATACTTGACGTCGTTGTCCCTAATACATTTCATGTTCAATTTCCATCATTGCTTGTTGATAATGATAAATTTCACTGACCTTGTCAGTGAGAGATGTTGATTGCAGATCAATTGAATGTTTGGCTTTCTTTTCTTTAGGGGAAAAACCAGTGTGGTGCGTAGGTGATGCAACAATGTTTAAAGAGGCTCAGTGAATTGATGAAGGTGTGGATTTAGTTGGTGAAACGTAAGTGCTATATGATGAGGGGGGTTTATAGTCGATAGTTGAATAGGTGGCGTCGTGATCGGAAGATAATTTTTTGAGTAATATTTGTCTTAATAAACTATTTGTTTTTAGGTAGAAAATAAGCTTGATTTATAAGATATTTTTTTACTTTACTTAGAGAATTGGTTGAGGAAAAGAAGTTCAACCATATAGCTTTCAACAGAGAGTAGTTAGGTTTTATATAGTTGTATTAGTTTAAATTTTATATGCTTTTTATTAATCTAAGTGAATAAATTTTATCCTGTGCAGTTTTATATGAGTTTTGAAAAAAAAAATGTACAAAAACCAATTCTACAAATTTAGGTAATCAATTCGTTGTACGAACATATTCCTAGATCTCATCTTAATTTAATAAAAGTTAGTTCACTTAATGATTTAGTAAAAATATTAGCTATTTGATTTTCGTTATCTACAAATTTTAGTGATATAATTCCTTTTTCCACACCATCTCATAGAAAATTGTAACGAATATCAATATATTTTGTTCGAGAATGGTTAATAGGATTTTTGGCAAATTTATAGCACTAGCATCATCACAATATATAAGAGATTTTGTTATAATTTTAATGAAATGTAGAAAAGTTTGTTGCATATAGATTACTTGTGTACATGCTAAAGCTGTTGAGATGTATTCGGCTTCACATGTCGAGAGTGAAAAACAGTTTTTCCTTTTACTAAACCATGAAACTAAAGACTGCGCAATAAAATAACATGTGTTACTTATGCTTTTTCTATCTGTTTTACAGCCGCTGAAAGAAGCATCACTATATGACACGAGTTCGAACGAGCTTCCTTTTGGGTAAAAATGTCCGTAGTCTCTAGCATTTGTTAAATATCTTAAGATTCGTTTTACCGCACGATGATTTGATTCTTTTGGTTGTGCTTGAGCACGTAAACATATACTCATCATAATATCTGGTTTACAAGCTATTAAGTGTAACAGAGATCCTATCATACTTCGATATAATTTTTGGTCGAAATCTTTCCCATTTCATCTTTATCTAAATGTAGGGTAGTACTCATCGGACTTGGTTTACTTGATATATTTTCCTTTCCAAAACGTTTTAATAAGTATTGACAGTATTTTTCTTGATTTATAAAAATTCCATTTTCTAATTATCTTATTTGTAATCCTAAGAAACAGTTTAATTCTCTCATACATGACTTTTCAAATTCATCTTTAATTATTTTAGAAAATTTAATGCATAATTTTTCATCGAAGGATCTCAATATAATGTCGTCAACATAAATTTGAATGGCTAAAATATTATTATTTTCTTATTTTATGAATAAAGTGGAACCAGTTTTACAAATTTGAAAACCAGAACTTTGTAAATGAATTTTTAATCCTTCATACCTAGCACAAGATGCTTGTTTTAATCCATATAAGGTCTTTTTTTAGTTTAAATACATTATCGAGATATTTCTCGTGAACAAATAAAAGAGGTTGGTCAACATACACTTTTTCTTTTATAAATCTGGTTAAAAATGCACTTTTTACGTCCATTTGAGAAAGTTTAAAATTATGATGACATGCAAGAGCTAGTAATGTTCGTATTACTTCGTGATGTGCTACAGGAGAAAATGTTTTGTCATAATCAATTCCTTCTTCTTGATTATACCCTTGAGCTGCTAATCTTGCTTTATTTCATACAATATTTCCATTTTCATCTGCTTTATTCTTAAAAACTCATTTTGTTCCAATTACAGATTGATTGCCTGGCTTGGTTTAAGTTCCCAAACATCATTTCTTTCAAATTGATTAAGTTCTTCTTGCATTGCAATAATCCATAAAACATCTTTTGATGCTTCTTTATAATTTTTCAGTTCAAAGTTTGATATAAATTCAACATGACTCAGTTGATTTAATTAGTTTCTAGTTGATTCTCTTGTATTTAAATCTCTAATAATATTATTAATAGGATGCTATATTATTTTCTAGGTGATGATGTTATCATATCATCATTATGGTTATTGCCATTACTATTAATATTTTCTTGTATAGGTATATTAGGTTTATTTATAATTTCTTCATCATCATTATTTAAAGTTTTCGTCAAATGAGAGATGAAGACTTTGTTCTATAATAGTTGTTCGTTTATTAAAGATTCTATATGCTTTGCTTCGATATGAGTAGCCAACAAAAATTCCTTCATCGGCTTTAGAATCAAATTTTCCTAGATTATTTTTAGTATATAATATGAAGCATTTTGACTCAAATACACGAAAATATGACACTTTTGGTTTCTTATTAAAAAATATTTCGTAGCATGTGTTTTCGGTCATTGGTCTAAGTGTTACATGATTTAACATATAACAAGCAGTAGCAACAGCTTCAGCCAAAAATTCTTTGGTAAATTAGTACTAATTAGTAGTGTACGTGCACATTCTTGTAAAGTTAGATTTTTCCTTTCTACAATACCATTTTGTTGTGATGTTCAAGGAAATGAAAAATTATGACTAATTCCCTTTTTGTTACAAAAGTTGGTAAATAGTTCATTTTCAAATTCATCTCCACGATTACTTCATACATTTTAAATTTTAAAATTCATTAAAATTTTCATTCGTTGAGCAAAATTTTTGAACATTTCAAAAGTGTCACTTTTTGTTTTAAAAATAATGTCCACACATATCTTGTAAAATCATGAATAATTACAAAAACGTATTTATTATGACTTTTTAAGCGTACTTGAATTGGTCTGAATAAATTTAGACGGAGTAATTCGAGAGGTCGTTTTGTGGAAATTTCCTTTTTAGATTTAAAGTAGCTTTTCCTTAATTTACCAAATTGAGAAACGTCACATAGGTTTTTAACCTTGTAGTTGATTTTAGGTAATCCTCTAATTGTTAACCCAAAAAATGGATCAACACCCTGGATCGAGTGTGAAAGCATCAGCTCTATTCTTAAAGAGCAATAATATAGAGAATAAATGTAAAAAGAGCAGAGACAGAAACAAGACAAGAAGATTTTTATAGTGGTTCGGCTATTAGTGAAGCCTACACTACAACAAAATAGCCATTTTACGACGGAAAATACCCGTTGTAATATGGATTTCACAACGGGCATGAGCCCGTTGTATTAGGCCTCGTTGTAATAGGTCGACCATATTTTACAACGGGCAATGCCCGTTGTAATACACCTTTTTACAACGGGCAATACCCGTTGTAATACACATTTTTACAATGGGCAATGCCCGTTGTAATACATGATATTGCAACGGTTTCTGATCGTTGCTAAATAAATGCAAATTTAAAAAAATTACAGCAGCATCCATGCAGTACATCCATACCAATAATGAATAATTTAACGAGTAACAAATATTATCATAAAATAACCAAAATCACGTACGAAAAGACTAAAAGCTAGAGTCATAAAATTCCAACACATTCCAAAAAGTTAGATAAGTTTACATTGACATAGTTCTAATATACACATGACGACTAGTTTCATAACAATCATTGAGAATTTCAGTTGTCAACCTACACTGAGCTTTGACAATATCATGTGTAACATGAGTTAAACATAATTCTTCTGAGCTGTGACAATATCATGTGTAACATGAGTTTTAGACAGTGTTACATGTTACAAGGTATAAGTTTACTTCTAAAATGCTAAATCTTAAGGAATCGAGATTTTTTTGAGCTGTGGCGATTTGTGTTGTCCATTTTCTGATCATAAGGAGAGCAAGGCAAAGTCCTCTTCAGTAGCTTTCCAAAATATTTCTACATGATAAAACAATTTAATACCTTGAATTGTCCAAATTTTGTTTGGATCATGAGGGTCAGTTGATGTCACCTGATTTTTGCAATAAAGCTGCAACTTTAAACGACATGGCATATTATCAACCATATTTTGCATCTTTTTTGCTGTGGCATCAATTTGTTCTAGGACCGCAAGCACAGTTGCCCACTGATCATCCATATTTGGAGGCACTTTCAACTATAACATTTTGCATAAGTCAGATATTAGTTTTGTTTCTGGTAGGTTAGTTAATAATATTAGCAGAAGGATCATAAGATTTTCGTTCAGTAAAAGTATAGAAATCAGTCGCTGTAGAGTAACAAATCAACCAACTTCCAAATGAAATATACCAATACCGTCCACTGAAACTTCTTTCTGTATGGTCCTTTTGCTTACTCAAATTAATGTTAAAACTTCAAGTTTTGAGCTTCGAAATAGATGAACATACATTATGCATTAAGAAATATAATTAACAATAAAAAATCTTCCTTTTTTTTGGGAGAGCAAAATTCATTCAAAAGGTACTTTTAAGTGGCAACCAGTCAAATAGTGGGTTCAAAGCATTTTAAAGGATTTTCTTGCTGAAGCCCATAAATATTAGTATTTGGAGAAACAAAACAAGAAATAATGAGGTCTATAGGATTCTCTAACATAGAGAATATCAATTTTTTTTGTAGACATATAATATTTAGTTAGAACAGAAAACGAAAATATTTATAACCAAACGGAACAAAGAATTAGAAGTTGTATTACCAAGCGTTCATATCATATTCTACAACATATTTGCAATTAAAGAATAAATTTCCCTATTTTAAAAAAATATATGCTTGTGGGTATATATTAACATGTGATGTATTCAAATTATTTAGCGATGTTATCTCAGGAGAATAAAAGCATGTTAATAATGTGACATTGTCTAAAACTCACCACACCATCCATTATGGTGACACTGTCTAAAACTCGAAAACTCTTATAAATATGGGTGCTATACTATCGTCAACACAGTGTAAAAATATGTTAAATTCCCTCCTTACGCATATATTGCAGGTACCTCTTCGCTAGCTTTACTGTTTTTTGAATATTTTCCACGATATTGTAGGTACCTCTTTGATATGCAAACTCCAAAGATTTCTTACCTTGCAATTTGTTAGTAACATAGTGCCTATTGTAGTCAGCATGTTTATACCTTCTGTAAACAGAAGGCTGCAGCTTACCGACAAGCTCAGGCACAAGGCCCCTTTGATTGAACTCGCAGCAGAGCTTGCTTAATCCTTGTGCTAAAACTGGCGCTCCACGGTTGAAAACTCATGCATTGCGTTATGTATTAAAATGCATAATAGGACCGTGCAATCCAAATACAAATAAAAACCAAGTAAAATCAACTAACAAATTTTTGTACAAGGATGCTTGGTGCTTGACTTTCTTCCAGCTTGGTCTTGCAAAATGTGTACGCATCTACAAATAATTCACACAATAACATAAAGTGAACTTACTGTATTATTTCAAAAGTTTACAATCACTATTTAAAATAGATAACAATTTTAAAATAGAATAGTGTGTTATTAACAAAAAAGATAGTTGTTTACCCTATAATCCACCCAACATCTTAATTTTAATTGACAAGTAGACATTCTTCTCTAAGGTAAAGAAACTTATGTTCTGCTAAGACATGATAGTACCAATGTTAGAGTCATCTTCTTACCTCTCACTCCTTTCCTCTCTTTCCTCCTCCTCTTTCATTTCCAGGGTAAGATGGCAACAATGATAAAATATGTTTAGGTCGCTCTTATTCTTATATGTTCTTCTACTCGGATGACAAATCATATTTTTGTGTTCTTAAGGAGTTGGTTTGGAATTGCAAAAGTTGTTTCTATACAAAATATTTTCCAAATCAAACTGGTCAAACTAAAGGCAAACTTTATGCTGAAAACACATAAGAATATGACATAAATGTAGGATCAATTTCACCCTAGAGGGGGGGTGAATAGGGTGATAGTGATAATTATAAGAATTAATTACGAAAGCTTATAAACTAATATTAACTCAGATCACAGAATATTACCAGCACGGAAAAAAATAGCAGAATAATAAAATACGGAACAGAACAACACAGAATTTACCCAGCTTCGGCAAAAACCTGCCTACGTGCTGCCTCCAAGGTTTCTACTAGAAATTAGAAAGACCCTCGCTTACACACGTAAACTCGCTATACCCTCTATTGACTATCCTAACTCTACGCTCAAAACCCTGGCCACAACTCAACCACCGAGTTGCGAATTCCCAAACTACAACACGTAGTTTGTACCCTAGTCACACGACTAGAAAAATTAAATAGTTTAAAATATAAATTTAAAAAACAATTAAAATTAAACCCTAATTATAAATTTAAAGCCCCTTAAAACAAACTCCTTTAGAAAATAGGCCGGCCTCCTTTACTATTCGACCCGTCACTTTTATTTCTTCGTTCGTAATGGCGGCCGTTCCTTTTTAGGGCTTCGTCCTTGATCAAATTAGGGCTTTCGAAGTGCCGATAATTTGTTGATTGATTCAATGATTCTTCGCGTGTACTGTTTATCGATTCTTGCTCACTTCGGCTGCTTCGTTGATCAAATTCTCTCCTTGAATCGGTATTATTTGCTTTTTGCTTTATTGATTTTTGCTTTCTGGAATTCGATGGGATAATTGCCGATGATGATTAGGGTTTTTATAGGAGTCAATTTCCTAAAATCTCGTTCGTCTGATTTCTTAAATTTTATGCTATCGGCCCTCTGATATTTGTTGAACGATGATGATTTATTTGAC
The DNA here is from genome assembly GCA_030765085.1 of Allium cepa. NCBI lineage: Eukaryota > Viridiplantae > Streptophyta > Magnoliopsida > Asparagales > Amaryllidaceae > Allium > Allium cepa. The sequence continues at coordinate 22,385,447 of CM060938.1, read as the reverse complement.
TCTGTCAATTGCGTATTATCGTTGCTTGATGGTCACGTTGTTGATTCGTGACTTGGTCAATTACATTTGCTACCACGGTTTGAATCTGACTTTAATTTGTGACATCTGAATTGCCGTGCTCATCATGGTGTTGATTTTTGACTTCGTCAATACTTCATACGTACTTGAAATTTTTATCACTGCGTTGATTTGCTTTGACTATGTTGATTTCGTGAAATTTTTACTGCTGGCTTTTGGCTTTGAATCATTTCGTCTCTGGCCATTTCAAAGATACGTACTTTTTTCATTTTTATACTGCATTGATAGTTTGCGTCTGCATTGTTATTCTTCGACTTGTCTACTGTCACTTCTTCGAGCTAAATTGTTGTTTGTGGTCAATTGCTTCGAGTTGGTCTTCTAGCTGGTGCCAGTTTGCTGTGACATTGTGCCTTTCATTCTCGTGTGTTCATTTGAGTTGTCTGCACTTAGACTTGAGCTTTCATTGTCATGTTGCATTGACCTGAATCAATCCATATTATTGCTTTGATATAGCAGTTTGGTCTTGACGCAGTTGCTCTTTGTTGCACTGCATAGTGGTCTTCTGTCCATGACACTGTTCATGTTGAGTTGATATCTGCTTGTAGTTGATGCATATGCTCTCTGATACATTGTTGTAACTGGTTTATTGATGCCTTCATTGTAGCTTGTTTTGTTTGCATATCTATGCACATTATAGCCTTGATCTTCGTTGCTGTAGCATTCACTCGAGTCATGGCAGCATTTGCTGTGTATTGCATTTATGATTTTGGTTACTCTGTTGCTTCATCATGTATACCCTTGATAATCATGTGCCACTGCATCACCACTGTTGCAAGTGTTCTTGTTGAGCATGATTTGTCATCTCTGGTATTTCATCTTGGCCATGTTGCATTCTGGTCTGGACATTTGGGTTTGTTGATATTGTGTTATACTTGAGCTTTAGTAGTTGTACTCTGGTTGGTCATTGTTGCATTACTGTACTTGGTTAAATTCATTGCTGAGTTGATCATGTTTCTGGTTTTGTTTGATGGTCTTGTGCCACTGCTGAGTCTTTGGTGCTGTCTTGAATTTTGTGCAGTCCATGTTGCTTGATGTTGCACTTGGTCATTTTGTTCATCTGTATATTGCTGCAATCTTCATTGAGCTTGTATGCTTCAAGTTGCCTTGAGTTGATCCCGTGTGTTATTTGGGTTTGACCTTGTGCTGAATTGTTAGCAGTGCTTTTGTTTGATTTGTGCACACGAGTTGGCGAGGCAGTGCACACGTGTACAAATGTATACGTGTGTACTGCAGCCACTTATGTACAACCTGTCCCTGATAAAATGCTGATATGCACAGATACAATCAAAAATGATGACGAACAACCCAAATAACTGAGGCAAACAATGTTTTCAAAAAAATCTTTTATTTTTGAATTGCCAAAATATTTCTTTTTCAATTTTACTGCGTTAGTTTATATTTTTGCAGATATCTCAGATGTTGGATTCAAACTGGAATGCAGTTGAAAATAGAAATATGAGTGTGAGTGATATGTAGTGAGGTGAACTGTAAATATGAAATGTAATGAAATTGTAATCAAAGTTGTAAAGTTATAGTGGGAGTTTGAAATTGTACTATTCAAAGTTGTAATAAATATTAGTTTGAATAAAATATTCGTTTGAATTCAAATTCTGTGATATTTAATTTTATTCAACAAATATTTATTTAATCTGTGAAAAACAAAATAGTACATTACCAAATACATTTAAATGAATGTATATAAGTTTATTATCATCAAACAAAAATCATATGAGCGCAAAGCGCGTATTCAACAATCTCCCCCTTTTGATGATAACAAACATATATTTAAGATTTTGAATGTATTAAATGTATTTGATCGTTCAATTTGCTCCCCCTATTTAAATGCTTCCTATCTATACAATACTCCCCCTACATATATGCATTGAGAATAAAAATATGCATATGAAAATATATGAATTTTATTTGCTAAAATCTTAACTTTTCTCTCCCCCTTTTAGTATCAGCAAAAGAATAATAGTGTTAGGGAAAATAGAGATAAAGTGATCGATATTGATCTAATATTAAGACTCAATCGAATATAAATATTAAATTTAAAAAAAATCAAACAAAAAATCATAAATATTTTGTTTAGGCGCATATTCCACTTTTAGAATGATGGAAATATTGTCATCATATAAAACCATATAGTTATATCTATTTGTGGTATATTTATATCAGGAATTTGAATATCTACTAACCATGCATAACCGTTAGGACTTTTAAATGAGATTAGTAGTATTCCAATTTTATTAAAAAAAATGAATTTAAGTATCTTCTAACCACGCATAACCGTGAGGACTTTTAAATGGGATTAGAATCAACTTGTTTATTTTAAAAACCAACTTTTGATATGCGTTCCATACATGCATAACCGTGAGGACTTTTAAATGCGCATGGAAGCACATAACAAATTCCAAGTAATTCACCCATGCATAACCATGAGGACTTTTAAATGAGAGTGAATACATTGGTAATTTTTTTTAAGTAAAAAAAAACCGAATGATTCCTGTTTAAAATACCACATATCGACAAACTATATTGAATTTTGATGAGTGATGGTTGTTTGAAATATGATAGAAATAGAGATGGTCATGGAATTTTTACCAACAAAAGTTTTATGACTCTTGTTTAATTTGAAAAATTTACTAATTATACCGTCTCGAGTAATAATGTATGATAAATATCAATACTCATCACTTTTTCAATCACTATTTATCTCTTCGATGATTTGTAGGGAGAAAAAAAATGTTAAATATTCAGCAAATTTCTAAAACACCTAAGCTGAGTCGTAGTTTACAAAAACTATTTTCTGGTAGGGGTTTTGTAAAAATGTCTGCCAATTGAGAATCAGTTGAAATAAAATTTATGCAGATATTTTCTTTGGAAATATGACCTCTAATAAAATGATGTCTAACATCTATATGTTTTGTTCGTGAGTGATGTACAGGATTATTTGTGAGATCGATTGCGCTTTTGCTATCACACATTAGTGGTACACGTTTAAAATTTAGGCCATAGTCATGCAAAGTTTGTATCATCCATAAGATTTGAGCAGAGCAACCACTCAAAGCAATATACTCTGCCTCTGTTGTGGATAATGCAATACAATTCTGTTTTCTACTTGACCATGCAACTAATGAATGTCCTAACATAAAACATGCTCCACTAGTACTTTTTCTATCAACTAAATTTCCAGCATAATCAGCATCTGAAAAACCTTTCAATTCAAAAATATCGTTTGATGGATACCAAAGACCAAACCGTGGGGTGTGCAACAAATATCTTATAATTCTTTTAACAGCTTTTAAATGAGATTCTTTTGGGTTGGATTGAAAACGAGCACATAAGCAGACAGAAAACATGATGTCAGGTCTAGAGGCGGTAAGATAAAGGAGTGATCCAATCATACCTCTGTACTGCTTTTGATCAACTGTCTTACCTTTTTCATCCTTGTCAAGTTTAAGTGTTGTACTCATGGGAGTTCTTGCTGGTTTAGCATCTTTCAATCCAAATTTGTTGACAAGTTCCCTAATATATTTTGTTTGAGAAATGAATGTGCCTTTATCGCTTTGTTGGATTTGAAATCCTAAAAAGAATTTTAACTCTCCAACCAAACTCATTTCAAATTTTTCCTGCATGACTTTTTCAAATTTCTCATACAATAACTTGTTAGTAGCACCATAAATGATGTCATCAACATATATTTGAACAATCAAAAGATCATCGTTTTCATGCAACAGAAATAGTGTGGTGTCTACACATCCCTTTTTGAACCCATTTTCAAGGAGATAAGAACTAAGACATTCATACCAAGCTCTGGAAGCTTGTTTTAATCCATATAATGCCTTTTTCAGTTTGTATACATGGTTTGGATATTCATGACTTTCAAAACCTTCTGGTTGTTCAACAAACACATCTTCTTTTAAAATTCCGTTAAGAAAAGCACTCTTAATGTCCATTTGTCTTAGTTTAAATCCTTTGTAACAAGCAAAAGCTAAAAATATTCTAATTGATTCTAGTCTAGCTACAGGCGCAAAAGTTTCATCAAAGTCAACTCCTTCAATTTGATTGTATCCTTTAGCAACTAGTCTAGCTTTATTTCTAATTATATTTCCAGATTCATCATATTTATTTTTAAAAATCCATTTTGTTCCTATAATTGGATAATCCTTAGGTCTAGGTGCTAGACTCCAAACATTATTTCGTTCAAACTGATTTAGCTCTTCTTGCATGGCCATGAACCAGTTTTCATCATTAAGGGCTGAATCTATGTTATTTGGTTCTATTTCTGAAATAAATCCACTATATAAGCACAGATCACATAGATTTTTAAAGGATGAACGAGTTTGTATACCTGCTATAGGGTTTCCAATTACCAATTCTGGTGGATGGTCTGTTTTGTATTTCAGTTTTTCTGGATCCAGATTTCTTCGGACTTCTTGAGTTGCGGTAGTTTCTCTAGCATCAGCAGTTTCTTTTAGTTTTTCAAGCTCATCTTTTTCTTTCTCCTCTTCAACGTTGCTTTTGGATGTTTCCTGATCGTCAATGCCTTCATCAAATTTCACATTGATTGGCTCCACGATTGTTTTAGTCTTTTTGTTGTAGACTCTATAAGCTTTGCTTCTCGAAGAGTAACCCATGAAGATGCCTTCATCAGCCTTTGCTTCAAATTTTCCTAACTGATCACCTGTATTAAGAATATAGCAAGGACATCCAAACACTTTGAAGTAAGCGATGTTTGGTTTTTTGTTGAACCATAGCTCATAGGGGGTTTTGTTAAGAATCGGTCTAATCATAACTCTATTCATTACATAACATGCTGTATTTACTGCTTCTGCCCAGAGATGCAGAGGTAGTTCATATTCATTTAACATAGACCTAGCCAATTCTTGCAAAGTTCGATTCTTTCTCTCAACTACCCCATTTTGTTGTGGAGTACGTGGTGCAGAGAACTCATGTTTGATTCCGTTTTCATCACAGAAAGTTTCAAATTCATAGTTTTCAAATTCTCCACCATGATCACTTCTTAACGAAACAATAGAGACTTCTTTTTCATTTTGCACAAATTTTGCGAATTTTGTGAAGTATGAAAAAGTTCCTGATTTTTTAGCTAAGAAATATACCCATGTATATCTTGAGTAATCATCAACTATCACAAAGCAATATTTCTTACCTCCTAAGCTAGCAATGTCATTAGGTCCGAATAGATCCATATGAACTAGTTCAAGAACTCTAGAAGTGCTTACATTGTTTTTGGCATGAAACGATGATTTTTTAAGTTTTCCCAAAGTACATGCTTTACAAATGTTTTCAGTTTCAAACTCATGTGATGGCAACCCTCTTACCAAACTTTTCCTTTTTAATTTGTTTAATAAGTTCATACTAGCATGCCCTGAACGTCTATGCCATAAATTCACTTCTATATCCTTAGCTACCAAACATTTAGAGAGGGTGAGATCATCAAAAGATAGAGAATATATATTACCTTTCCTTTTTCCTGAAAATAAGATTTCTTTTAATGATTTGTCAACAATTTTGCACAAGCCAGAATCAAAGATAACATTCATACCTTTATCACATAGCTGGCTGATTGATATCAAATTGTGGTGCAGATTTTCAACATATAGTACGTCATTCAAGGTAAATGTATTGTTACCTACTTTACCTTTACCGACAATTTTACACTTGTCATTGTTCCCCATTGTGACTCTGCCACCTTTGTACTTTTCTAGGCTAAGGAACTTCGATTTATCGCCTGTCATGTGCCTGGAACAGCCAGAATCCAAGTACCATTGCTGTTGTTCCTTAGCCTGCCAGCATACCTACACGAGAAGAGAGTTTAGTGACCTATTTGTTTTTATAGGTCCATGATTGTTAGTGGCAAAATATTTAGAACGATAATTTTGTGGAGACCCAAAACTATTTATAATTGTTCCCTTTGGCACCCAAATTTGTTTAACTTTGAGAGTTTTTGTATTTGTGCCTTTTGGAAGCCAAATCGGTATAGTTTTCACATGTTTGGGTCTATACCAACAATTATTGTGATTGTGTCCATATTTTCTACAAATTGTGCACATAGAATTATGATTAATATTGCTTTCAATAGTTTTCGATTTACTATATCCAAGTCCTTGTCTAACCATATTAACAGTTTGCTTTCCTAATAGCATATTCAACGATTTTTCACTTTTTGAAAATTTATCTAAGGTCGTTGACAATTGTTGGACTTGTGTTTTGAGAGATTCATTTTCGTTTAACAACTGTGTGTACTTTTTAATAGAATTCTCTCTCCTAGTATTTTCATTCTCTTTTAAAATCAGGATTTCATTTTCAAGTGATTTTATATTGATTTTCGATTTTTTAATTTCTTCTTCGAATGTTGGACACTTATCACACTTAGGGATCCTACTTTGATAGTTCTTAACTAATTGATCAAGTTGTTTATTACATTCTATCAAAGTATCCTTTTGAGATTCAAGTTTGGCGTATTTTTCCCTAGGTCGTTCATAAAAGCCATTTACTTCATGGAAATAAATAAGTAATTCAGAATGAGTGAGTTTTGATACCTCGCTTGGCTCGTCGTCATCACTGTCTGTAACTTCACCATGAAGGCACATGTTTGCTTTTTCACTCTCACTCTCGGTGCTATCACTTTCATCTTCGTCAGTTTCATCCCGAGTAGACGCAAAGCTTTTCTTCTTTAGTTTCTTTCCTTGGTTTAATCGTTTTTGAGGACATTGTGGCTTGATATGACCGGGTTTGTTGCATTTGTAACAGATGATTTTCTGTTCTTCTGGGTTGTCTAGTGCTTTGCCTATTCTGCTTTTCAATTCATGATTTCGAGCTGGATTTCCGTATTTGCGATTCCACCTTTTGAATTTCTTTATTAGTAGCGCCAGCTCTGCTGCTCCATCATCATCATCATCGTTATCATCATCACTTTTGGTTGTTCCTTTGAGAGCTATCGATTTCTTTCGAGTATCTCCTCCTTCACGCTCTTCTTTGAATTTTATCTCTAGCTCATATGTGGTGAGATTTCCGATGAGTTCTTCAACTTTGAGTTGTTTTAAATCTTTCGATTCTTGAATGGCAGTTACTTTCGCTTCAAAGCTTCGTGGAAGAACTCTGAGGATTTTCCGGACTATTTCCAATTCGGTGTATGTTTTTCCGAGAGCTTTTGATTTGTATACGATATTGGAAAGTCGTCCGTACATCTCTTTGACATTCTCTTCTTTCGCCATTGTAAAGTTCTCGTATTCGCTGCTTAGCATGGAAAGGCGAGATTCTTTGACTTGAGATGTTCCTTCGTGAGTCACTTCTAGTATGTGCCATATTTCCTGCGCAGTTAGACAATGTGAGACACGATTAAATTCAAATTGATCTAATGAACAGATAATAGAATTCATAGCTTTGGCATTAGTATTCTGTAATTTATTTTCTAGTTCTGTCCATTGTTCCTATGGTTTCTCTATTTCCTGATTATCTACAGTTATAGTTGGAGTTCTGTAACCTGTCTCAACAATATCCCAAGCGTCGATGGTTTTCAGAAAAAATTTCATCCTATTTTTCCAAAAAGTATATTCACCATTGAACATTGGTGGTCTAACTATCGACTGACCCTCTGCAAAAGCATTATTAAAAGAAGCCATTTTAAAAATTCAAATTTTTAAAACAAAAATTGATTTTTTCAAAAAATCGAATTTTTAAAACAAATGTTGACTTCTATTCCTAGCTCTGATACCACTTGTAGGATCGATTTCACCCTAGAGGGGGGGTGAATAGGGTGATAGTGATAATTATAAGAATTAATTACGGAAGCTTATAAACTAATATTAACTCAGATCACAGAATATTACTAGCACGGAAATAAATAGCAGAATAATAAAATACGGAACAGAACAACACAGAATTTACCCAGCTTCGGCAAAAACCTGCCTACGTGCTGCCTCCAAGGTTTCTACTAGAAATTAGAAAGTCCCTCGCTTACACACGTAAACTCGCTATACCCGCTATTGACTATCCTAACTCTACGCTCAAAACCCTGGCCACAACTCAACCACCGAGTTGCGAATTCCCAAACTACAACACGTAGTTTGTACCCTAGTCACACGACTAGAAAAATTAAACAGTTTAAAATATAAATTTAAAAAACAATTAAAATTAAACCCTAATTATAAATTTAAAGCCCCTTAAAACAAACTCCTTTAGAAAATAGGCCGGCCTCCTTTGCTATTCGACCCGTCTCTTTTATTTCTTCGTTCGTAATGGCGGCCGTTCCTTTTTAGGGCTTCGTCCTTGATCAAATTAGGGCTTTCGAAGTGCCGATAATTTGTTGATTGATTCAATGATTCTTCGCGTGTACTGTTTATCGATTCTTGCTCACTTCGGCTGCTTCGTTGATCAAATTCTCTCCTTGAATCGGTATTATTTGCTTTTTGCTTTATTGATTTTTGCTTTCTGGAATTCGATGGGATAATTGCCGATGATGATTAGTGTTTTTATAGGAGTCAATTTCCTAAAATCTCGTTCGTCTGATTTCTTCAATTTTATGCTATCGGCCCTCTGATATTTGTTGAACGATGATGATTTATTTGACTCTGTCAATTGCGTATTATCGTTGCTTGATGGTCACGTTGTTGATTCGTGACTTGGTCAATTACATTTGCTACCACGGTTTGAATCTGACTTTAATTTGTGACATCTGAATTGCCGTGCTCATCACGGTGTTGATTTTTGACTTCGTCAATACTTCATACTTACTTGACATTTTTATCACTGCGTTGATTTGCTTTGACTATGTTGATTTCGTGAAATTTTTACTGCTGGCTTTTGGCTTTGAATCATTTCGTCTCTGGCCATTTCAAAGATACGCACTTTTTTCATTTTTATACTGCGTTGATAATTTGCGTCTGCATTGTTATTCTTCGACTTGTCTACTGTCACTTCTTCGAGCTAAATTGTTGTTTGTGGTCAATTGCTTCGAGTTGATCTTCTAGCTGGTGCCAATTTGCTGTGACATTGTGCATTTCATTCTCGTGTGTTCATTTGAGTTGTCTGCACTTAGACTTGAGCTTTCATTGTCATGTTACATTGACCTGAATCAATCCATATTATTGCTTTGATATAGCAGTTTGGTCTTGACGCAGTTGCTCTTTGTTGCACTGCATAGTGGTCTTCTGTCCATGGCACTGTTCATGTTGAGTTGATATCTGCTTGTAGTTGATGCATATGCTCTCTGATACATTGTTGTAACTGGTTTATTGATGCCTTCATTGTAGCTTGTTTTGTTTGCATATCTATGCACATTGTAGCCTTGATCTTCGTTGCTGTAGCATTCACTCGAGTCATGGCAGCATTTGCTGTGTATTGCATTTATGATTTTGTTTACTCTGTTGCTTCATCATGTATACCCTTGATAATCATGTGCCACTGCATCACCACTGTTGCAAGTGTTCTTGTTGAGCATGATTTGTCATCTCTGGTATTTCATCTTGGCCATGTTGCATTCTAGTCTGGACATTTGGGTTTGTTGATATTGTGGTATACTTGAGCTTTAGTAGTTGTACTCTGGTTGGTCATTGTTACATTACTGTACTTGGTTAAATTCATTGCTGAGTTGATCATGTTTCTGGTTTTGTTTGATGGTCTTGTGCCACTGCTGAGTCTTTGGTGCTGTCTTGAATTTTGTGCAGTCCATGTTGTTTGATGTTGCACTTGGTCATTTTGTTCATCTGTATATTGCTGCAATCTTCATTGAGCTTGTATGCTTCAAGTTGCCTTGAGTTGATCCCGTGTGTTATTTGGGTTTGACCTTGTGCTGAATTGTTAGCAGTGCTTTTGTTTGATTTGTGCACACGAGTTGGCGAGGCAGTGCACACGTGTACAAATGTATACGTGTGTACTGCAGCCACTTATGTACAACCTGTCCCTGATAAAATGCTGATATGCACAGATACAATCAAAAATGATGACGAACAACCCAAATAACTGAGGCAAACAATGTTTTCAGAAAAAAAATCTTTTATTTTTGAATTGCAAAAATATTTCTTTTTCAATTTTACTGCGTTAGTTTATATTTTTGCAGATCTCTCAGATGCTGGATTCAAACTGGAATGCAGTTGAAAATAGAAATATGAGTATGAGTGATATGTAGTGAGGTGAACTGTAAATATGAAATGTAATGAAATTGTAATCAAAGTTGTAAAGTTATAGTGGGAGTTTGAAATTGTACTATTCAAAGTTGTAATAAATATTAGTTTGAATAAAATATTCGTTTGAATTCAAATTCTGTGATATTTAATTTTATTCAACAAATATTTATTTAATCTGTGAAAAACAAAATAGTACATTACCAAATACATTTAAATGAATGTATATATGTTTATTATCATCAAACAAAAATCATATAAGCGCAAAGCGCATATTCAACAATAAACTGACTTGAACATTGCAGGAGGTTTCAATAGAACACGCAAGTCATTTTTTGTACAAAATTATTTTCTTGTCAAATTCATCGACCACAGGCTAACTTTCTAAGAAGATGCACAAAACCACCAACAGAATCGACTTGGACACTGCATGTGGTTTCAACCAAGTATATTACAAGTTTCTAAAAATGAGCAAGTGGCTTTAGGTTTATTCAAAGCAAGCCAATACAACCCAAGCCAACTTTAAATAAGAATTCCTTTTTCATCAAATACATCAAACTAAAGTCATCTTTTAACGCATTACAAAACTAAAACTCTAAAAAGGGGACAAACGAAATTTGAATCGAACAGTAATATTCGAATCGAAAAGTAATATTCGAATCGAACAGTAATATTTAAATAGCTACCTACGATTTTAAAAATCATGTACCTCAATAGTTAAATACTCAAGCACGGCAGCCATATAGACCGGTGCTCCGGCACCGACTGGAAACTGAAGCTCTGCTTTTGACGATCTAGAAACCGATTTTAAACTGGATTTTGCCTTTCCTCTTCCTACGGAACTCATTTCTATTAATTTAGAGATAGAGAAAAAAAATCTTTTTTGGGGTTTAATTGTTAATTCAGTTTATAGAGAATGGAGAAGTAGTGCTGCAAAAACGTGGAAGGGGAAGGGTTTCATATGAGATTTTAGACGTTCGTTTGATTCAAGAACAAGAAAGAGGAGATTTAAGAAGACGAGAGGAGGAACTCGATGAGGCGGTGAAGTTGTGGGGAGAAAAACGCCATGGAAATTGAAATTTAGGGTTAATAAAAAGGGGAAAGCGAGAAATGAAAATTTTGGAAGGCAAGGGAGCAAAAGTGGCTGCGAACCAAAATAAGAACAGTAACAACGGGCATTTGACCGTTGTAAAATTGTCATCTATTACAACGGGCATCTTGTGAACGTTGTAAAATTGACATGTATTACAACGGGCATGAAAGGACCATTGTAATAGCATTCTATTACAACGGGCAATCATTGTTCGTTGTAAAAAGAGCGTTGTATAGGGCATCTATTACAACGGGCCTGAATGGACCGTTGTAATAGCCTTCTATTACAACGGGCAGCCAATGCCCGTTGTAAAAAGGGCGTTGTAATAAGGTATTTTTGTTGTAGTGCTACGTCCACTTTATAGTTTTTATTGTTGACTGATTGTTGTTACAAAGTTAATTGGATTACAAAGTTCTTGAATATCCTTAGTTAGATTAAGTCCCCAATGTTAGAGTTCATTGGAGAATCACAGTGAACTCTTTGGATGACTGTTGTTAGGAAGGAAAAGAGTTAAGAAAGCTTTCTGCAGCGTTTGAACAATAAGTCTGTAGGATCTTGTTTATGTTGCAGATAAGATAGTACTTATAGAGATTGGAAAGCTACTGGGCCAAGCCTATTTTCCAAATGCTTTCAAATGATCACATGAAGGCACACTGGATATTGCATCGCGATCCGAGCCAAACAATGGATCGTCGGCGATCCATACCCTATGGATTGCCATCGATCCATAGGTTAGACTCGAAGGCGAGCCAATGCCTTAGCATTCTCCCCTTTTCTTGCTCCATGAAGAACACGGTTGATTGATGAAATAGTATGGATCGCTAGCGATCTATTTGCTTGGACTAATTTTGGACTGTTCCTTTTGGATAACCTTTGTTGTCTTGTGTCGATGTTGTTTATATAGTTTCATAGTACGTTACCTTGTTTTGATAATGGTTTGATTTTTGTTGTATTTGGCTGCTGATCGGACCAGAGAAATGCATGTCTCTTGATTTTACTATCACGAAATCTCATCAAAGTTAGTCATTGCTCCTGTAGTATAGATTGGGTCGTGATGCACAAAGGTCGATGAACCCACGAGTTAATACGATGGGTTGCTAGCAATCCATAGGCCATGGATCACTAGCGATCCATGTCCTTATCCAAGTTTGCTTTCTTTTTTCTCTGACTTCCTTTGGCTCGCTGTTCTAGTCCTTTTGGGTAGCTTTTGAGCTGTTCTGACTCGATCGCATGGTTCCAACTTCTTTTGGATTCTATTGGGTTAAAAACCTGGATAACATTTGCCCCCTAGAGTATGTCTTCATAGAAAATAAGACCTGCTCTGGAAGTTATCGCTTTTCAGTTTTTTCTCTTTGAGTTCCACGTAGTTAGTCCTTTTGGGTAGCTTTTATGTTGTTCTGACTCGATCACGTGGTTTCGAATTCTCTTGGATTCTGCTAGGTTAAAAACCTAGATAACATTTTCCATCCAGAATATGTCTTCGTAGAAAAAAAGATGTGATCTAGAAGTAATCGCTTTTCAGTTTCTGCTCGTCGAGTTCCAAGTTGTCTTTTTAACGCCACACGACGGCTATTCCACTGCTTCTTAAGTTTTGACCTGGACTTCCATAACCTGTTGTAATAGACCAAATTTTAATCTATAGCTTCCCAACATGTCTTGAAGTAGTACATGGTTTTCGCTAGACAAGTTTGAAACCAAACATAGGCAACTCTATGGACGGTAATGATCCAATGACTTAAGATTTGTTTCTGCATTCCATTTGCTCCTATTTATACCCTTTAAGCTGACCCATTCCAGTTTTATCATATGACCCGAGCTTCCACCTTCTTACGATTCAAGCCATCTTTTACGATTCAATCCAACCTCGACCAAGTTTCCAGTAACGCCGCAGATTTTGCCTTGCTGTTGACTCTAGAACTACGCCACTGCCTTGATTCTTGCCACGCCGAACCCTAGTTCCTTTAATTTCTTCCTTGGATCACCGTCGATCTATCGTGTTTAGCCCACTGATTTGAAAACTTCGACAAACTTTTCGTTTGGATCACTGATTGAGAAATCAGACAGTCTTTGTGTTGTCATCACTAATTCAAGGTAGATTTGCTGGTTATAGTTTCTCATTTTGGCAATGGAGTTGTATTTGTGACGACAGTCATAGAAAGTTCGAGTTGATTGTTGTATAATGGAGGAAAATAATAAATCGAGTCTTGGGTTCTTCATAGAACGAAATTTAGGCCTTGCCCCCATGCATTATATGTTGCTATCTTCATCCATTGAACTAGAATTGACTTGTACAAAGTTCCATTACCGATACTGCACGACATATCGTGAATTGGTTTCACCTTTCCGGAGGATTCAGATTGGTTTTGCTTTCTTTTGCATGCATGGTGTACCTATAGTGGGAGGAACTTTCCACATCGTTTTGGACAACGGATCCATTATCGATTGTTGATCGATAACGATAAGTATAGAAGAAATAACTCCAAAAATAAAATGGTATAGAAAGTCCTTTTTCTTTTCCACTGTGAGCTTACTATCTACATGGGAAAGAGCGTTTGTAATGTTCAGGACACCGAGCTAACTCACCATAGACAATACACCGCACTTACCTCGGTACATTCTTGAAATCCGACATGTCAGCATAAATCAATATTCCTTCAAAATTTAAGTGTGGTAGGGGGAATTCTTAGTTTTAGAGTAGAATTACCTCACATTTTCGGATGCAAGTCATGTTGTTTTGAATGAACTACTCGTCTTCTCTCTATAAGTCTAGCGAGGGAAGTCCTGCACTCTCGAAGGCCTAGTCGTTGTCTGTCGCCCCTCTTCTTTTGCTTCACAAGTTGCATATAGCCAGCTAGATCCAATTGATCCGGTCTTGGATCGAACTCCTCCTAACTTTAGAGTTCTTCTCAATCTGCCGAGAGAGTCTCCTCCATGATTTCTGCTAAAGTCTTGCACAACATTTGCCTAGAGCATGACATTACGGAGGAAGACGCACACCTCTTAGAGAAGGATGAATTTGCTCATATGCCGCCAACAGTATATACTGCTTGTCATTGGTATATGTGCCTAAACAGAGCAGTGCCCTCCTTCAACGACATTTTAAGAGAAACCCTCTTGAACTTGGGAATTTCTCCATTCCAGAATCATCCCAACGGATACGCCATTCTAATATGTCTACACGTTCTTTTCATGTGGACTCTCAACCATGCCCTTAGCTTCGACGAGTAGAGATATTTTCTCCCATTTAAAATAAGAGACGAGTGTCCATCCTTGGTTGTGATTGAGGCTCAGAGAAACCGTAAAATTGTATTGCAACTGCAGAGTAATTTATCTCAATTCATGACTCAATACTTCTTTGCTACATGTACTGAGGTATTCAATCGTCTTTGGACAATGAAGGGTAAGTTCTCTTCCATATTTATTGAGTTTCGATATGTTGCTATAGGATTTCTAACAAGTCGAATACTTCTATCATTTATTATGAGGCCAAACAAGGACTTGTCTCTTGATGAAACTTTCCGAACCCTAAAGGTTGTCGATGCAGGGGAAAGATCAGTTAAATTCTTGTTTGCAGATGAAAACTTGCTTCGGTATGGAGTGTTGCATCTAGGGAGATCTGTAGTCCGAGTTGAGGTTCCATCCCCTTCTCGATCCAGAGTACATACACGATCCACTTCTTCATCTCATGGTTTCGAAGAGGTTGTTTTTTCAAGAAAGGAAAGGATTTTCCGGTGAGTCTGCTGAAGATACCCCTATGAGAAAAGACGCTACGACCGAGGCCATTTTCGCGGCTAGAATGCCGTCGATTATGAAAGAAGGGGAAGAAGAGTTTGATCAGAGAGAAGGCAAGGCCGTGATAGATATAGAAAAGAAGGAGGATGAAATTGAAATCAGTAGCAATGAGTCCTCCTCCAATGACGACGATGATTTCTATGTTGAATCCGACGATGGAGATTCTAAATCATGCGATAAGAGTCCTGGGATGAGTCCCATTGAGCTTGCCTCCCCCATAATTTCACAATAAAGGTGATGCTCCAGAAGTTAGGCGATGTCGGGATTCCCCGATCAAAGATGTTGGCATAGACTTTGGAGATTTGAGCAATGTCTACATCGATTTTGGCACACTCATGGGGGAAGACTTCAAATTTGAAGAGATGTCTCCTCGTCTGGGACATGCTGTGCCCAAAATTAGTCTGATTCCTTCAGATGGCTGCATGATCTGGTTTGTGACGTTGTTTTAGGCCCTCCCGTAAACACATTACACGTTTCATTGGGGTTACACTCTCTCAATACACATATTTTTCATGCTTATTCTCCGTTACTAAAGCTCTTTATCTATTTTTCATGTCAGGTACCATGAGAGGACGTGGTCTCTATGATGATCTTGAGGAATTTACTGAATCTGAACGCTGGTCGAAACGACCCTTCAGCCATCGTCAACCCTGTGAAACAGAGGATGAATGGAGAAGAAGAAAAGATTTAGAGGCTTAAGCTTATCGACGAGATGAGAGGGAATGAGATCAAGTGTTCAAAGGAAATTACGAGAAAAAAAAGACTTTTGATGAGCGAGATGAGCCGTCTAAAATGTCAAATGTCGATCGCGGCTCTCATTCTTCAGAACAACCAGCCTTCGCTCCAGCATTTACTTCAAAATGTTCGTTTTCTTCCATCTTCGTTCCACCTTCATCTCAAGTACCCTAATCGCATGTGGCGCTTGTCCCTGATTCTTCATGCTTGCATCTGACATCTTTCTATGTTCTTCCGTTTGGTCCTCCAAGGCTTAAAGTAGCGCTCCTCGGGTGGTTTTTATAGGGAGTTAAATCTGATCACGATCTTCATCCAATTCGCAAAGATACATACATGCCCCACCTTCAGGCAATCCAGAATGAGTTAAAGAAAGTAGAGGGGTGGGAAATTTTTTGCGAACAACTAGTGTACATGGACCGCAATAACTACCAAGAAATCCTCTCCTTTGAACCGAAGAAGGATGACTTCGAAAAAGCGTTGGCGGAACGCTATGCCAGGGTCACTAAAAGAAGAAAGGGACGCGGCGCTTTGAAAGAGCAAGAGTAATGTCGGCTTGCTAAAAGAGTTGGAAGAGGCCCATGAGAGAATATAAATCGTCTATAGGGATGAAATTAAGAAGGCTCATGCAGAAGAAGCCAAGTTGAAAGAGGAGGTGACAGCTTGCAGCACGACAATTGAGGCCCAAAAGAAGACCATTTCTGACTATGACCAGATCGTAGAGGGGCATAAGAAAACAATCATGGAATATGAGGAAGTCATGAAGTCACGTGATAATACCATCTTCAATAAAGCTGAGACGATGCCATGCTCTAGGAAAGAGTTGCGCAGCTTAAGTCGATAAAACTCGTGTTGAAGTCGAAAAGGCCGCCGTTACGGCGGATTATTTGGAGCTACAGAACACTTTTGAGAGGAATATGGAGAAGATGGACGATATCATCTTAAAATTTTATGTTAACTCCCTTTTGCATTAGGGAAGTTTTAATTTCCTAGGCCCTAAGTTCCCACGCACTCTTGCCGTGGCTTGGGAGAAAATTTTGACCTGTTTCCATAATGGCGGGGATGCCTACACTGAGCGGGAGATGGAGAACGCCTATCTTAATGAAGAATCATAGAAAGTGTTGATAAAAGGTCGAGAAATCTTGCGAATTGAAAGGGAAGAGGAGGCTGTCAATTTTTCTACAACATCGATAGCCACAACATTGCCGGAGCCCCTTGTTTTCGGACCCGGTGAACCTTCGAGGCATCTCCAAGATCCATCGACAAGTTCTGGGCTTAAAAGCTTCTCCGTGGGTTGAGGAACCATCCAAGGAGGGAGAAGGCGGTGAATATGAGGTTGAAATTCTCGATCGCTCCTCTGGTGCATCTAATCTTCTTGTTTCTTCCGATTTTGAGAATTTTCAACTCACGCCTCAAGAGTAGGACGAACTTAATGCTTTCAATTTTGAGCTTATAGGTCCATCTTCCTTATCCGTCGATCCACCGGTTTCCTCGATGCCTGGACCTGTCACTATTTAAACCGTTTCCATGTTCGTCTCTATAGTTGCTTCGATTGCTGTGTCCGTGTCCGACTTGCAGCCGGGGCCGGAGTCCTAGAAAATCGTCGCATTATATGGCTTGGATGATCCTTCTGTATCTTTGGAGGGTAATGTCAAGGCGATCAAAGTTCTGGAGCAGAAGATTTAGATAGAGCAGCCGGGCAAATCTCAACAACAACTAGTTACCATCAAGAAGGAGAAAGTTAAAGCGATTAAGTGCTCTAAGAGCTCTCGCAGATCTCGAAAGCGCAAGACGAAAGGGGAAACTTCCGAGAAAGTTAAAGAGCATAAGGAAGATATCAGCACCGAGAAATAGTTGACATCACTAGTAACGACAGTACTCCTGAGGTGAAGCAAAAACTTCAGACGAAAGGTGGGAAGGGGAGTGGCGGAAAAAGGCGTTGAGAAGCTTGGATGGTAGTTAATCCGATTCTAAGTCATTTTGTGTCGTTTTGTTCAAATGCGAAGTCTGCACTTACTGCTTTTGTTGCATTGTTGGTACTTTTTTCTTTTTTTGGCCGATATTGTGTGGGTCCGGTCCCCACATTTTGAATTTGTACAGAAAAAGGTTCTAAGTAATACATTGCAGACATTTTGACTGTAACTTCACTTACCTGCTTACATGTGTTCTGTGCAGTTATGTCTACTTTGCTTACTTCTATTTTATTTTATCTAGTCCTATGATTACTGCCCGAATTCTTTTTTTTAAGTAGCAGAACTTGTGAAGTGTTTTTTTAGCATTTCTATTTGAATACCGGCGTATGCCCCTCAGTTCATAGGGTTGTTTACTTCGAACACTTGAAAATGACCGGTAACTTATGATTTGAATAGTCTACATACCAAACTTGGAATAAAAATAAGTTACGATTTGATTATTTTTAAGTTTTACAACTTCACCATATAATTTACGTTTTTATGCAATTCGAGAAAGTGTGTAACATATGCATGTTAGAAATGTGCATAAAAATGTAAACTAAGTGCATAATATATAATTATAAGATCAACTGTTAAAGAATTCGGAAACATTCGTGTAAAATGAATAATCTATGCAAAAAATTTCTAAGTTAAACCGCGTATCACTTCTCATGAGCATGAGTAAATATTTATGAACGTTATTTCTTAGGAATTTTGCAAACTTAAAGCACGTGCTTCATTGCTTAGTTCATGCACATTGTATGTGTTAACTGTGGATAGTTAAATGTTATCCACATTAAATGTCATATTTAATCATTGGGTGTCAACAATTGGAGTTTTCTGCCAATTCGTAGCACTTCGATTTTGTTGGATTCGTACCCGGTACTCCTGATAATGGGAGTGGTTTGATCTTCGTTATTCCTAAAATAGATAAGTTTCTCGACATTGCCGGGGCAATTTCGGTTCTTAAAAGTGTGCGTGGCTTTTGATACTTCTCAATGTTGCCTATCTTAGGGCAACGTGAGGAATTTATGTTTTAAGAGCATGATTTCACGGCTTGAAAAGTTAATGCACGACTTATGGGATGTGCAACATTTATACTTTTCAATGTTCCTATCTTTAGGCAACGTGAGGAGTCTGTTTTAAGAGCATGATTTCACGACTCGAAAAGTTAGTGCGCGATTTATGCGATGTGCGGCTTTTTAGAAGTATGCGAGGCTTATGATATGCATGGCTTTTTTTCTAAGCCATCCCGATATTGCTGGGGCAACACTAGTTCTTAGAAGGCAGGGATCAGATTCTACTGATCCAACAATTTGAGTCGATTTGCTTTCGTTGACCCGGCAGGTAAGTGGGGCGTACTTGAGCATGATTCCACTTTCTCAAGTAGAAATTGAATGGTTTTAAGCCGATTTGACCCCGTCAACTCAGCAGCTTACTATTATGAACATAAATTTGTTGGTTCAAAAAGTGAATTAATTTTATTAAGAAAAGTTGGACAATTTTTTACCTATTTACAATGCCCCGACATTTCAGGATGGCTTATTTTCTTAAAAATAGAAAGTACATAAGGTAGTTTTCAGGTGAAGTAACGGTGCAGCGATTTGCTGTTTCATGCTCTGGGAATTTGGATTCCATCGACGGTTGGTAGTTTGAAAGTTCTGTCCCTTAGCTTTTGATTGATTACACACGCCCTTACCAAGTTGACCCGAAGGCCCCGCCATAGGATAGACTCGTTTGAGGATGAGGTCTTCCACTTTGAAGGTTTGGTTGTGAACTTTGGAGTTGAAGTATCACGCGACTTATTTTTGGTGGGCGGTAGTCCTCAACTTGGCTTCATCCCTCCTTTCTTAATCATATCCAGTGATTTGAGTAGGAGCTGCTCATTTTTCTTCTGATTAAAAATTTTCCTTCGATGAGAGGGGACTTCTAGTTCGATGAGAATCATTGCTTCCGAGCCATATGCCGAGGTAGATGGAGTGTGACCAGTTGCCTCTTTGTGGGTTGTTCTATAATCCCGTAGCGCTGGTGGAAGTTCATCAACCCAGTTCCCCTTTGCTTTAGTTAGTCTCTTTTTGATAGTGGACTTGATGATCTTGTTTATTGCTTCCATCTATCTATTCGCTTACGGATGAGCAACTGCGTGAAAGCTCTTCTTAATTCGGAAGCATTTGCAGAAGTCTTTGAACTCCGTGCTTTCGAATTGGGTCCCATTATCAGTGATGATTTTCTTGGGCACACCAAATCTGCAAATGATGTTTT
Source organism: Allium cepa (assembly GCA_030765085.1). Lineage (NCBI taxonomy): Eukaryota > Viridiplantae > Streptophyta > Magnoliopsida > Asparagales > Amaryllidaceae > Allium > Allium cepa. The sequence goes on along the minus strand of CM060938.1, from coordinate 22,365,390 downwards.
TAGTAACAAAATTAATGACTTTCTTCATGGAATGGTGGCCAACGGTTCTGCTTTGGCCCATTTCGTGAAATAGCCAATAGCAACTATAGCGTATTTGGTCCATCCTTTAGTTATTGGCAATAAGACAATCGAGGCGATTCCCTATATTGCAAACGACCACGGGCTGACCATCTGCGTTAACTCCGCCGAGGGGGTTATTTTAATTTTGGCAAACCTTTAGCAACAATCACATCGTTTGGCATAGTCTACTGCGTCGCAGTTTATTGTTGGCTAGAAGTACCCATACTGAAGAACTTTCTTTGCTATGGTTTTCCCCCTTGTATGGTTTCCGCAGTCACCGTCGTGCACTTCCTTCAGGATCCATCAAGCTTCGTCATCAATCACACATCTAAGAAGGGGGTAGAGAATCCCCTTCAGTAGAGTATTCTACCCTGTATTATGAATCACGGCGCCTTCCAAAAAATCTTTTTCCATTGATTCCGATCGGTTGGAAGGGTCCCTGTAAGTAAATAGTTATTGATTGGCATCGTCTATGTTTCTGATTCGACGATGGTCTCGAGAATCCAGTCGACATCCATTTCATCTATACCCAAGAGAGTCAGAGTTTCAATGAGGACTACTCCCAACGATTGAGCTTCTTTGGAGCTTTCTAGTTAGCTAAGTTGTCAGCCTTGATGTTTTGCTCCCGCGAAATGTGAGTTCTGGTATAATGTTCGATGTCGCTCAGCAACTCTTGTACTTTAGATAGATACAGGGCAAGGTTCACTCCTTGAGCCGGGTACTTGCCTTTTACTTGGCAGACCACTAGCTAGGAGTCGCTATAGATGTGAATGGACTTCATTCTAAGTTCTTTCACAACTTTTAGCCCCGCTATCAATGCTTCGTATTCCACTTCATTATTTCTTACAGGGAATTCCAAGCGTATGACATAGCAAATGGCTCGTCCTTCATGGGTTTCAAGCACTATCGTGTCCCCCAAACGGAGGTTGTTAAATGCACCATCAAGAAAGAGTTTCCATTGCATCTACACTTCCAATGGCGTTTCGTCTTCATCATCCCATATGGTAAAAAAGGCGATGAAATCTGCCAGCACTTGCCATTTATAGCCTTTCTCGAATGGTAAGTAATATCATATTGGCTAAGTTCGATGTTCCACTTGAGAAGTCATCCGAAAATTTTGGGTCTGTACAGTACTTGCTTCAGAGGCTGATCAGTCAGTACTTTGATTGGATGTGCTTGGAAATATGGTTGTAACTTCCTAGACACGATCAGGAGGTAATACGCTAGCTTTTCCAACTTCGGGAGATTTTTCTCGGCTCTGATAAACCGCTTGCTAATGTAGTATACGGGTCATTGGATTTTCGCTTCTTCATGCACAAGGACAACACTCAACGCGTGAGGTGAGATTGCTAAGTAAATGAATAGGTCCTCTGCGTCCACTGGCTTTGACAAGATCGGCATGGCTTCCATGTGTCGCAACAATTCTTCTAATGCAGTTTGACATGCCTCACTCCATTCAAAGTTTTTCTTTCCTTTCTTTAATGCATCAAATAATGGTTTGCACTTTGCGGTGGCTTTCGAGATAAATCAGCTTAGTGCTGCAAAATTTTCATTCAGGCTTTGTAATTCCTTCTTGTTCTTTGGGGTTTGGACTTCTCATAGGGCAATTATTTTCTCTGGATTTTCTTCAATGCCCCTGGCACTTACTATGAATCCTAAGAACTTTTTGGAGGCTACTCTGAAGTGATATTTGAGTGGATTAAGTTTCATTACGTACTTTCAGAGTATTTCAAACGTTCCAACGAGATTATCAAGGTGGTTGGCAGCTACTCGTGGTTTGACCAACATGTCATCCACGTAAACCTCCATAGTTTTCTCAATTTGAAGCATGAACATGGCATTTACCAATCGTTAGTAGGTTTCCCCAGCATTCTTTAAATCGAATGGCATCACCCAGTAGTATAGTTCCAGATCGACGATGAAGATGGTGTTTTCTTGATCAGGTTCACGCATTAGGATCTGGTTGTATCCCGAGTATGCGCCCATTAATGATAGTTGTTCGTGTCCCACCATCCCATCCATAAGCTGGTCAATTCTAGGCTAGGGAAGCTATCTTTTGGGCAAACTTTCTTTAAGTCCGAGTAGTCAATATAGGTTCACCACTTCCCATTGGACTTTTTGACTAAGACTGGAATAGATACCCACTCAGGGTAAGTTGTGTCACGGATAAAACCGTTGGCCATTAGCTTGTCGACCTCTTCTCTTAACGCCTTGTACCATTCAGGGCCCAGACTGCGCCTCTTTTGCTTTACCTGTGTGAATTTTGGGTCAATGTTGAGTGCATGACATGCGATTTCTGGTGATACCCCATACATATCGGAATGCATCCAAGCGAACACATCCAAGTTTGCACGAAGAAATTTAGTAAGTTCCAATCGCATCTTATTTCTAAGACGCGATCCAATTTTCAAGGCCCTCGTTGGGTCATCCATGTCGAATGGGACAGACATCATCAATTCTATCGGTGCTGCCCAATCCTCTCCTGAACTCTTTATTCTAGGGTCTAAAGCCTTGTTGAATCGGCTATGGTCCGCTAGCCAGGGGCGGCTCTGTAGTTACTATTCAGAAGGTTCACGAATATCGAGAGTTCTCCCTAAATCCTTCCCCTTTTCCCTTCTTTTAGGTTCACGTAACTCTATAATGTAACATTCTCCAACAACGCATTAATCTCCTTTGACCACCCCGATTCCTTTTGCCATTGGAAACTTCATGGTAAGGCACCATTGAGCTAGAGCTATTCTGAAATCTTCTAGGGAGGGCCATCCCAAGAAATCTTTATACGTGGAAGTTTCATCCATAATTATGAATGTCTGAATGAGGGTGACACTTCGATCGTCCTCTCCAAGTTCCACTGGCAAGTCAATCATCCCTACAAGTTGTTTGGGTTAGCCAGTAAACCTTTGATTTTTTTTGGCATGCGGACTTGCTTTTCATGCCGATCTTCATTTGGTCAAAGGTAAGTTTAAAAAGAATATCGATAGAACTGTCGCTATCGACCAGCACTCACCCGACCACAGCAGGCTCGATTCCTACAGTCACCACGTTGGATCGAGAGTTGGAGCTTCAATCCCTTTGGTATCTTAATTTCTGAATATGTTATCGTCATTCAAAGTTTTTGCTATTTGGTTGGAGCCCATCTTCGGTCATGAGATATGATTCATTCGGAGTATGCTTTAACGAACTTGCATATCGCTCTATCTCTCCCCAACCTCTATATGTGGTACATAGGCCTCCAGATACCACTCTAATAACAAGTCTCTGGTCAGCTCGCTTTGATCCCACTTCACTGGTTACAGCTTGGTTTCTTTGATCTCTAGGAGCTTGAGGAGCCATGGGCTGGTCATGATTCTGTGATTTTCCGATGTATTGCTATGGCTTGTTTTCCAAGATCAGCTATTTAATCAAGTTCTTTAGGTGGTGTTAACCCGAAAATTGGATCAACACCCTAATTTGAGTTTGAAAGCACCAGCCCTGTTTTGATTAAGCAATATCATAAATCAAAAATATAGAAATAGAACATTAAAAGAAAAAAAGATAGAGAATTTTTATAGTGGCTCGGCTGTTAATGAAGCCAACGTCCACTTTATAGTTTTATTATGGACCGATTGTTGTTACAAGAAGTGCTTGATTACAAGGCTTTGATTATCCTTAGGTTGATTGAATCCCTAGAATTGGAATCCACTAGAAAATCATAGTGAATCCCTTTGGAGATTGTTGTGAGGGAGGTAAAGAGTGAAGAATGTTTCCAGCGGAGCTTCAATGACCAGTCAGGAGAAGATCCAGTTTAAATTGCAGGCAGGTCAGTATTTGCAGGGATCAGAGAGCTTTTGTACCAGGCCACTTCGTCAACTGCTCGTAGGTGGGTATGGAGCAACCTAGAGGAGTTTAGCTCACGATTCGAGCCAAAACCATTGATCGCTAGCAATCCATGGTCTATGGATCGCTAGCGATCCATAGACTTGGCTCGCTCGCTCGCTAACTGCATAGTTGCTCTCTCCATCACTCTAATATGCTAAGTCACCTCCGATCAGAGTTCCATATGGGTCGTTGATGATCCATCATGTATGGATCAACGATCATACACTTGATATTTTTTGTTTTTGTCTTCTAGGCTTCTTGGCTTCCTTGTGACTTAGTGATCCACTGTCTTGCATGGATCGCTAGCGATCCATAGGATATGGATCACTGGCGATCCAAGCACTTAGCTATTTTTGGAGTCTGAAGTGTGGGATGCTTCCATGACCTTGTATTGTTGTTGTTTGCATAGTCTCATTGCATGTTGCTCTGTTTTGATGACTATCTTCTAGCTGGGTATGCTTAGCCATTGATTAGGCTGGACTGATGCTGGTTTCTTGGTTTAGTCAAATTGAGTTGCCACTTTAGTAATATGGCTTGGCTCTTGTTAACTCCTCGTTTTAGCCTTTTTTGTTAAGTTCTAAGCCATTCTGATCTCACGGAATTCTTCTGCTTTCTAGTGGGTCCTACTGGGCTAAAAAATCGGATAACACTTGCCCTTCATAGTATGTCTTCGTTGAAAACGAGGTGTGCTCTAAAAGTTATAGCTTTCAGTATCTGTTCGTTGAATTCCAAGTAATCGCATTGGAGTTTTACGGGTATGTGGCAGGTCATGCTGTTGATCGCCTAGCTTTGGTCTTGAATGCTATCGCTTGTTGTAACGTATCAAATTCTTCTTATAGCTTCCCGTACGCTTCGAAATGATGAATAGGTGTTGGAGCTCGAGTGTGAGAAACCTTCTACTTCTTACACGACCCAAACCAGCCTTTATGTGATTAGAAACCCTAGGCGATCTGACCCATCTTGCTCGACTTGATCCATTGCTTCCTTAGCTCCATCTCGTCCAAGCATTCCGTCGTAATTCCTCTAGTTCCACCATCACCAGATCATCACTGCCTCCCCAGTTCTCCATTAACCAAAACCCTTGCCTTGAGAATCATTTGCGACCTTTCCTTAGATCTCAAGCAACCTGATTCTTTAGCTTGATTTCAGTCTTCGATCCTTCCCCTGTTCTAGAATTCAATCTTAGGTGGGTTTGTTTATTGGTTGGCTGATCATAGTGTTTTTTTGATGACGAGTCCATATCGCGATGTGGATCGTAAGAAGTTAGAGTAGATTGCGGTTTAATGGAGGAAGATAGGAAATCGAATCTTGAGTTTTCTTTCGAAACGGCTCTTAGGCTTACGCCCAATGCTAGACACGTTTTGTTATCTTCGTCCATTAGACCAAAATTAACTTATGCCTAGTTTCATAGCTGTTACTGCATGACACATCACCTGTCGATCCCGATTCCTCCAAAGAATTTGGACTTATCATGCTTGCTTGTTGCATGTTGAGCGTCCTTGTAGTGAGAAGAGTTTTCCATGTCCCTTCGAACAACAGATCCATTATCGATCATTGATAAATAATGGATAAGTGTACAGGAAGTTAAAAAAATGGGGGTGATGTGGGAAATTATTTTCCATTTCCACTGTGGACGGAGTATCTACAAGGGATAGAACATTTGTAGTGTTTCGGATATCGAGATCACCCATATAGATAGTACGCTGCACTTGCCCCGGTTCGCACTTGAAGTCCGTTGCATGGGCATGGATTTATATCTCTCTAGAATTCAAGTGTTGTAGGGGGAAATTATTAATTGAGAATAAAATCACCTGACCGTTTTGAATACGAGTTCCATTGTTTTAGAATGAAGCATCCATCTTCGTGCTGTAAATTGAGTAGAGGAAGCCCAACATTTTCCGCAATCGAGTCATCATCCGTCGCTCTTTCTCCTGCTACTTCATAAGCGGAATACGGTCAGTTGCTCCCGGTCGTGCCAAACGTGGATCGAACGCCTCCCAACTTTAGAGTTCTAGTCAATCCTCCTGAGAGGGATTCTTCAGTGGTTTCTCTAAAGTTCGTCGTAACATCTATATGCAACACGGTATTCCAAAGGAGGATGTGCGTCTACCAAAGAAGGACAAGTTTGCTTATATGCCTCCTTCGAGGTACATCGCTTGCCACTAGTATATGTGTTTGAATGGAGCCATGCCTTCCTTTAATAACTTTCTGCACGAGACTCTTTTGAAGTTAGGTATTGCCCCATTCTAGATTCATCTTAACGGCTATGTCATCTTGACTTGTCTACATGTTACTTTCATGCGGATGTTCAACTGCTTTCCGAGCTTTATTGCGTTGCGGTAGTTTCTATCATTCAAACGGAAAGATTACTACCCCTCCTTGATCGTAATCGAAGCCCAAAGAAATAGGAAAATCGTCTTACGCCTGCAGAACAACTTGTTGCAATTCAAAGCATAATATTTCTTCATCAGATTCCTCGAGGGGCTCAATCGTCGGTGGATGACGGAGGGTAAGTTCCATTTTCCGTCTATCGAGCTCCGATGCATTGTAATGGAGTTTCTAACAAGCCGTATGCCTGCTGTAGTAATTCTAATGCCAAATAGAGATGTGGCTCTTGATGAAGTTTTTCAGACTCTAAAGTCTATTGATGTCGAGGAGAGATGCATTAAAGTATTACTTACAGATTAAAACTTGCATCAGTATGGATCACTATATCTGAGTAGATTCGCTGCACAATTTGAAGTCCCCTCTCCTGCCCGATCTAAAGTTCACACAAGGTCTACTTCTTCTTTTCATAGTTTCGAAGATGGCGCTTCTCAAGAGAGAGAGAGCCTGGTCGAAGGATCAACCGATGAAACCCGCGAGGGAGGGGATGCTACAACGACAGGTTTTAGCGGCCCAGTTAGAATGCCTCCAATTTCGGAGGAAAGAGAAGAAGAGTTTAAGCAGAGAGAAGGCAAGGCCGCATTAGACCTAGAAAAGGAAGAGGAGGAGTTGGAGAGTAGTAGCGATGAGTCTACTACAAGTGATGATCTCTATGCAGAATCTGACAACGAAGGCTCAAAATCGTGTGACAAAACTCCGAGTTTGTGCCCCATTCTTTCGAGCTCACCCCTTCTTTATGCAGGTGATATAGACAACGCTCTAGAGAACAGAGAGCATCTGGACATCATAGATAAAGACCTCGGTGCAAAGTTTGGAGATTTAAGCGATGTCTGCGTTGATTTTGACATGCTTATGAAAGAAAATTTTCAATTTGATGAGGTGCCTCCCCGCTCGAGTAGTATCGCACCAGGAGTTAGCCTGGTTCCGCCTATGATGGCCAAAATTAGTCCGATTTCACCTAAGACGACCGTCGGTTCCGGTTCGTGATGACATTATAGGCTTACTTTAGAAACACACTACATGTCTCACTAGGATTTCACTCACTTCCATCCATTCCTTCATTTTTTGATTTGTTTTTTCTATACTTCTGAAACATTTTATCTATGCTTTATGCCCGATATGATGAGAGGACGAGGTTTCTACGATGACTTTCAAGAATTCACTGACTCGCAGCAGTATTCCAAGCATACCTCCGACCTTCAACAACCTCGAGAAACGAAGGAGGAATATATAAGGAGGAAAGTACTAGAGGTCGAAGTCTGCCGTCAAGAAGAAAGAGACTGAGTCCGATCGTACAAAGGTGGTTACGAGAAGAGGAGAACTTTTGAGGAAAGTAAGGAGCCATCGAAAATGTCAAAATTTGAGCATCGCCCCTATTCATCAGGGCTTGCCACAACACACTCTTCAGCAGGCCAATAAATTCCTGTTACTTCTGCCTCGATTCCACCTTCAACTCATATCTCGTAATCTTCTATTGATACTGCCCCCGGTGCTTCTCGCCCCCACCGAAGTGTGAGAAATGCGGATTAAGGATCTTAAGGCTAAGGATAAACACTAGAGGGGGGTGAATAGTGTTTTAGAGAATTGTTAAATATTTTTGAGTTTTTATTAATTTGAACACAAATGTATGCAATATTCAAACACAAATATGATCACAGAATCAAATGCAAATGCAAATATAAAGTAAAAGTAGTAAAGGAAAGAACACAATGGATTTTATACTAGTTCAGAGTTACCCTACGTCTATTCCCGCACACAAGTATGGATTTCCTTTCAAAAACAATCTTTACAATTACACCCTCGATTTCAAGGCAACGAGGTACACCCTCCAGATCCACAATCCTAGATTCACAATCCTAGATTCACAATCCTCTGGGTAGAGATACTTGATTTCCCGGCAACAAGTTCACCCAATTGATTTCTAAGGCTACAATCACACCTTATCTCGCTTGATTGATTTCCAAGGCCACAATCACACCTTTTCTCGTTTAATTGATTACAAAGTAGCCTATAACTCTGAATAGTACTGAGGATCTTGTTGAGATAGTGATAGAGAATCAAACCAGAGAGAATCTAGTTAGATTCAATATTGATTTCGGCAGAGTAATGGTAGGAATATGTATAAGAAATGTGGAAGAATAAGAGGAGTGAAAAACCAGAAAATCTGTATACAAATTCGTTGAAAACATCCCCTATTTATAGAAGAACAACATCCATGTCCATTCGTGAAGAGATATGACGAATAGACACTTCTTTTGAAATGTAAATTTTAAAACCAACTGACACTATGTCGACATGGGTAGGTTAAGCATGTCGACGTGCCAAAGGAATTTTTGGTGATTTGTTTTTCTTTGAAAATAACTTCTATTTTATATTAAAACTATTTTAAACTTTATAAATATACTTGTCTTTAGTTAAAATACATAAGTAAATACATAGAATAAAATATACAAAATTTTACTATAATTTTATATTTAAATCTAAGTATAAATATGTAACATCCCGCCTTTTCGCACACTTTAAACAGACACACATGCCGATTTAAACCATACAGAAGGGCGGATTGTTATGGGGTAAACAAGAAAAACAAAGAAGAAATAAACAAAATAGAATCTCACAGCGGAAGGATAAAATATAATAATAAAATATACAGTTTATAAAACTGTTTACAAACATTTATATAATACATATCAGAGTTACACATACCAATAACAATGCAGCGGAACAGTGTGTAGTGCACTAGTATAAATAATAATAGTAATACTACAAATCTTCGTCTTCGTCCTCCAGAGCTAAAACTTCAAATACTGAAACGCTCGGACTGACCCGAGCGAATTGAAAAGACAAAACACTCGAGTCAGAACTAAAAGATCTTATGTGAGTTAAATTAACAGAAATAAATATGAGTGCAGTAACTCAAGAGATGCTCGGGATTTACATCTCCTAAGGATCCGTTAAACTATTTACTATGTAGTATATTGCGCTATTATAATAGTGTCTATTTGTAAAATAAACTTACTTTTTAATAGCGTTAAGAGGTTACCCATATAGCCCTTAACACAGAATATATTCCCATAGTCTATACAGTACCGTAATCTCCCCCGTACTGGGCGTCGTCAGAGGGCACTCCATAGGTATGGTACAAAACAAAACTCGTAGTAAAGGCTCGATATGGTAGGTGACACGGCACAACTAGGCAATGCCAGGGTAGATATACCAATTGCTATCCGGGCTGGTGGAAACGCGTAGCCGCAGTTACCGCCCACCTCGAACAAACTCCACCAAAATCAAAAATAGAAGTGGCCACTGAATCAATCCAAAGTCAAAGTATAATATCGAAGAGGAGCGTCCGATCAGAGGTATGACCTCATTGGCCCGAGAATCACTCCTGTTTTAGCCACCTTATGCCAACTCACGGGAGTCGGGTCCACGTATTTACCTTACAGGAAACGTCGCCACCACCTACTTCATTCTGGAATCTCCACCGCGTACACGGTTAGTCAAAGTGGTTTTCGGTATCGACAGAGAGTATGTCCATATCCGATCCTGGTCTCTTTGCCAACCCATCGTTATTATAACACCGCGGTCATTTAAAATAGTTTATACTTTAAAACCAGAATAAAAATTCCATTTCAAAACTATGAATACGATATCATCTTAAAACCCAAAACAATATGATATCATTTTGTCCAAATATATTTCTTTTCCAAAATCATACTGCTTTAAAATTTAAAATATCTGAAAACCAAATATTTGACTTATACTTTCAAAGCATAATATTTCGAAATTCAAAATTTTAAAACCTTAACTTCTAAACTTGAATGGTTTGGATATTCAACGAATGTAAAATAAATGGTTTAACTTTAAAGTTACTTTGTAAAGAAAAATAATTTCCATGGCTTTTCAAATATTTTTCTTTATTTAAAGTTTAAACCATAATTTAAATATCACTTCAAGTTCCAAAAACCCCTTCAATTTCTATATATATATATATATATATATATATATATATATATATATACATATCCATTTGGAGTATTAATATTTCAAAACTAAAGTTGGATTTTCTTCTTTCAACAATTAATATTCTATTATTTAGTCTTGAATATTCATATAAATTCCATAAATAAAACTCCAATTTCTAGCAATTAAATATTTTCACAAATTTACTTTATACTAGAATTTTCATTTTTAAAAATCCAGTTATAAATATCATACCTTAAAATTTCCAAACTTAAACATATAAGATAAATTTCCAAATTCCATTTTCTCAATTTTTCATTTTTATTCAACAGGTTTATACACAACTTAATTTTCAAATTTTTAACTTCATATGTATATATATCGAAGAATAATATTTTATAAAATATCAAAATCAAATTTTTTATAAACCGTAACCCATCCAAACCATAGAAATCACTTTAAAATAATTTATATATAGACCACAGTGCCTGTATATAATTTTCTATCCTATGGTCAAGTGATACGGATATTTATCATTTCAATCCGCAATTTAAAAATAAAAGTTTGCGGTTGTATATCATTTCAAACCACAATCCCGAATGAAACGAAAAATGCATGATAACTTGTAGTTTATACAATATAATTATAGCATTCATTCATCCAAATATCAATCATCAATCATCAATTGCAATCATCATCCAAATTTAAACAATCATTGATACATAGCATATGAATTATACAGGAATTAATAACAGATTATTAACTAACAGTTTCTATTCCAAAATAAATTTAATGACTGTTAACTAGCAGTTTATGTGCAAAAATAAATTCTACCTGTCAAATTTTATGCAATAAATAAACTAAATTAACAGTTAAGTTAAATAAATGCGATTTAACAGATATGCTGAATAAAACACGCCAATAGTCATAAATAAATTTCTACTCATATTTAAAATAAATTTAACAAACATAAAAACTTTTAGAAGTTGTGAGTGGGTTAAAACATTCACCTTTTGAATTTAAATCGAATTTAAATCCGATTTAAACCCAAAAATTCGACGGTCTCTGAATTGGTCCAAACTAGTTCCAAACTGTCCGGAATTTAATTACAATCCTAAGAAAAAAAGTTTCGCGTGAATCCGAGGTCGTATGAAAAAGTTATGCGATTTAAACGATTTGAAAATCAAAATAAATTATAAAACAAAACAAACCTTAATTAAATACTCGCCACGTCACTATCGTCTTCCACGTGCTTTGGCTACAGGAGCACGTGAATATGTTTCCAGACCGAACCCAAAACAGAAAACGAACACCACCAGTAGATTGCGTATTCTGAGAACTCCAACATATAATTTTTCTGGAATTTTTAGAGGAGTTTGAATTTTGACTTTTATTTGGATTGAAACTGGATCTAGAAATTGTCTGTTGCCATTGAAGAAGAGAAGAAGTTGAAGAAGAGACTATACAGAGGAATGAAGATGGAGGCTAGGGTTTCACCGCCTATTTATAGATAGATCGCAAAAGAATAGGTGTGCACGAATTTTAACGTGCAAACAGAGATGGTCCCAAAAGATAAATAATATTAATTACACACGTTATGGATTTAGGAAATAAATAAATTCCTTATCATTTACATTTTATTTTAAACGTATTTACAAATGTAAATCTAGATGTTTCGTTTACGTTTCAAAATATATCCACAATTTTATTAATTTCCAAATTGATCTAAACAAATTTAGATGTAAATTAAAAGCTGATAAGTCTATCCATTGCAGTGTTAATTTCTCCACTTTCTTATATTTAGAATGGAAATGTTCACTTTATTTCCTCAACATTCTTTTATTTTCCTTAAAATGCTTATTTGTTACTTGCAATTCATAGTGTAAACATTCTTATATTCTAAAATGATCAACTTATACAATATTAAATCAATTCTTATATTTCCAAGTAATGTACATTCATAATGAAAACATTCTTACATAAATTTTATTAATTGCACTTTGTTTCTTTTCCTTTTTCAATTGAAAGATTTTAATAAATTTATTTCCAATTAATTTTAATCTTCCACTTCAAAACAGATCCTAATTGATGAAATCAATTAAATAAATACGTGAACATTGTAATCCTTATTTATAGTCAAGAAAACATGTTTATAAAATTACAGTTTTCAACAAGCATTAAATTACATACTAAATAAATCTTTTTCTCTATTCAATTAAATAATCAAATGTTTATTCCATCTAAAAATTTTAAGTAGAAGGATTCCATGTTGGGTTCAAAATCTATTATTTTAATATCCTTGAATTTTAGTTTAATCTCTATAAACGAAATATTTAAATGTTAATTTCATTTATTTTGCAATACTTAATTAAACCAAAATATCGTTTTCTAAACTTAAATCTATGCTCCCATTGATTCATTTAATTTGCACTTATTATGTATTATTTTAACAACTCATTTATAACTTTGAATCTATTCCCCAAATTTCACATTTCTATCGTTATATACATTTGAATTCCATCCTATTTAATATTTAAAATATTACGTCATTATCATTAATGAAATAAATATATTGTTAATTATTGCAATTGATTTTCCGTTATAACTTAATATACTAAATAGGTGGTAAATCTTAAATACTTGTTCTCATTAACGATTTATTTCTACTTACAAATTAATGCAATTATTACCTATTTCCATCTTTATCTCCAATTAATGTAAAATGTTATATTCAAATTCCATAAATTTCAATAGATTCAAATTATCATATCTATGAAGAACATTTACGTTATTATCCATTTATCACCTTAACTTATTCAACATAACATTTAATTTATGTTTAATGCAATGATTTCCAAATCAACTGATTTGAATTAAATATATATGTATCAATCATAATAACTTGTGGTCACAACTCTTGATCACCATTAATAAGTTTATTATTTACAATCCAATAATCGACATTCTATATATATTTATATACACGAATTAACTAATTCAATATTTCCATTTCGTTTTCCTATCCTAAATTTATTACTAAGTGTATTTACTCCATCCCAACAAGTTGGAATTCCATTTTCACTATACAATCATTTCCCTATTCACTTTTATTACTAACCCATCACCATTGCATTTATTGTCTTTTATTGATTTAATCAGTTTACCCCATATTCCCTTAAACTCATACTAACGAAACATTCAATTCTATTTATCTCATAAACTCCATTTCATAAATCTACCTGCAATTTCTACCTAGAAATAAGGTTACATTTCCGTTGAAAATACATTTACATCTTACGTTACTACGTTAATAGTTAGTAACCTTTATATCATCAACCATCACTTATGAATAATTAGCGTTTCCTATTTATTTTGTTACATTCACTTATATTCATTTATGAATAAATTGTTATTCCCTTTAACCTATTAATTACTAACTTTAATTATTGCAATTCATTTATCTAACATAAATTTTGAATCTATTTCCAAATTTTCATATTTCAATTAATTAACACCTTACAATAGTTTACAAAAAAGGGATTGTACTAATTACATTATTTATTTTCTTGCATTACTTTATTACCTCCGTTTATATTCAATTTCCGTAAATCAATATTTTATTCCATTGACAAATTCAATACTTGCAACAATTTCCACTATTACTATTAATTGCAATATATAATTTAATTTGCAAATTTTAATTACCTTTGATACATCAAATTTCAATATTTTCTTTCATATAAATTAATAAGATTTTTATTTCTTTCTAAATTTTAAAATAAAATCCTATTAATTTAATTCATTTCAAACATCGAATTTACGCGGGTCATTACACTCTCCCCCACTCAAAACTTTTCGTCCTCGAAAAGGAAAAGAAGGGAAAAATTAAATACAATACATCTTATCCAAAATATTTAACTTATAAACAATCAAATTTACAAAATTAATCACTTTAAATAAGATATCCTATTTATAACTATTTAATCCTTTATATTTAAATTATTAAAGTTTGGAAAAACATTTCCAAAATATTTCCAAGATACTGCATTTTCTTATATAATCCAAAGGTTTACAATTTATATAAAGTGAAATATTTAAGCGGTTTCAACCATTAATCAACCAATCAATACAACAACCATCAACTTTACAAACTGCATACATACACAAGACAAAGCAACCATTTAATCCAACAAACAAATAGTTGTTCGGGTTCAAAACTTGAAATTGTATGAAAATAACTATCAAGTGCATCCTTTACTCAACAGTCTTAGATGGAATAACGATAGATTATTTATTCATCCAACAACTTCAAATTCTCTTGTCCAACCAACCATAAGTCAAACAATAACAATTCAAACCAACAACCAAATTAACTTATTATACATTTATTTCATGCTTTAGTTGTTTAATTTCTTTTCTTTCATTTATTGAGTGATTCCTTCATTACTTACAATTTTCATTTTTCATTTATTACAATATTCATTATATTTGCATTCCGTTTTATTTACTTAAGTTTATAATCATCTATTTATAATACTTAAAATTTCCATTTTAACTTAAGTCTATACATTTAATTCTCATTTTGTAACAGCAAATTCATTGAATACCTTTATTACCTCAAGCTTCACCTATAAGATTTCCCCTTACATTTTCTTACTAACATTGCAACTTTTATTATATGGTAAGTTATATATATGCTTTAAGAATGTAAGTGAAAATTATACAAGTTTCTTCTCAATTACTTTAATTAATTAATGGTTCAATAATTATATATATTCGTTTTATAAATTACAATTTCAACTTACTTTTAATTTCATTTATTTATTTAATGCTTACATTTCTATTATATTTAATAATGGTAACAATTTAACTACACTAAATTTGCAACTTTATACATCAATTCTTATAAATAAAGAAGTTCATTAATTCATTTAATAATGTTTACAATCGTTTATTTACACTACTTATCTTCCTATTGTATTAAATTTTTACTTTAATTAAAGGTTCCAATTTCTACACTTAATTGAACTATTAATTAACTGGAACTTAAGAACCAAATACCGGGTTTAATTTTTAAATCATTTAAAATAATAGGCAGATATCTATTCTTAACATATATATATATATATCCAATTATAATTAAAACGACAAAAATTTCTTAAACAATTCTGCAGTAAATTTCTACAGTGGCCTTCCCACTTCGAAACTCGAAAATGAAAAGTCGATGATGCGTGCACTCATCACCGAAATTATTTTCCAGCAACAGGGAGGAAAGTACAAAACTTATTTTTTCCGAAATCTTCTTTAAAACAATTTTCCCGAATTATATTGAAATATTTATATCAGAAAATACTTATAAATAATATTATTATATTCCAAAATTTATTCGAAAGAAATTTCAAAACCCCGGAACTTAAGTTCTAAATTTCCAAATTTCATCAATCTTATTTTCCAATCTAACTTATATTATTAATTATACACTTTATCACCTAACAACCAATCTATTGCAGCCAAATATAGATATAGATTGAAAAATTTATTTTATATATAGAAAATACAATAGGAAAAATTATTTCATTCACCTATATTAAAACAGATATTATGTCGGTCTGTCCTATTTAGTGTTTAGAAACCCCTATTGATGTCACAGCGTCCCATGCATCAACCAGAATTTATAAATACAAAACGGAACAGATTAACACAATATTAAAACCTTTTTATAACACTAACAAGTACGCTCTCTCATATATATACACTCAGCGACTCCCATAGGGTATTACTACCCTATTAACAAAGAGTCAAACCCCACAAAGCCAAGGTTTATCGCTAAACCAAAGCTCTGATACCAACTGTAACATCCCACCTTTTCGCACACTTTAAACAGACACACATGCCGATTTAAACCATACGGAAGGGCGGATTGTTATGGGGTAAATAAGAAAAACAGAGAAGAAATAAACAAAATAGAATCTCACAGCGGAAGGATAAAATATAATAATAAAATATACAGTTTATAAAACTGTTTACAAACATTTATATAATACATATCAGAGTTACACATACCAATAACAATGCAGCGGAACAGTGTGTAGTGCACTAGTATAAATAATAATAGTAATACTACAAATCTTCGTCTTCGTCCTCCAGAGCTAAAACTTCAAATCCTGAAACGCTCGGACTGACCCGAGCGAATTGAAAAGACAAAACACTCGAGTCAGAACTAAAAGATCTTATGTGAGTTAAATTAACAGAAATAAATATAAGTGCAATAACTCAAGAGATACTCGGGATTTACATCTCCTAAGGATCCGTTAAACTATTTACTATGTAGTATATTGCGCTATTATAATAGTGTCTATTTGTAAAATAAACTTACTTTTTAATAGCGTTAAGGGGTTACCCATATAGCCCTTAACACAGAATATATTCCCATAGTCTATACAGTACTGTAATCTCCCCCGTACTGGGCGTCGTCAGAGGGCACTCCATAGGTATGGTACAAAACAAAACTCGTAGTAAAGGGTCGGTATGGTAGGTGACACGGCACAACTAGGCAATGCCAGGGTAGATATACCAATTGCTATCCGTGCTGGTGGAAACGCGTAGCCGCAGTTACCGCCCACCTCGAACAAACTCCCCCAAAATCAAAAATAGAAGTGGCCACTGAATCAATCCAAAGTCAAAGTATAATATCGAAGAGGAGCGTCCGATCAGAGGTATGACCTCATTGGCCCGAGAATCACTCCTGTTTTAGCCACCTTATGCCAACTCACGGGAGTCGGGTCCACGTATTTACCTTACAGGAAACGTCGCCACCACCTACTTCATTCTGGAATCTCCACCGCGTACACGGTTAGTCAAAGTGGTTTTCGGTATCGACAGAGAGTATGTCCATATCCGATCCCAGTCTCTTTGCCAACCCATCGTTATTATAACACTGCGGTCATTTAAAATAGTTTATACTTTAAAACCAGAATAAAAATTCCATTTCAAAACTATGAATACGATATCATCTTAAAACCCAAAACAATATGATATCATTTTATCCAAATATATTTCTTTTCCAAAATCGTACTGCTTAAAATTTAAAATATCTGGAAACCAAATATTTGACTTATACTTTCAAAGCATAATATTTCGAAATTCAAAATTTTAAAACCATAACTTCTAAACTTGAATGGTTTGGATATTCAACGAATGTAAAATAAATGGTTTAACTTTAAAGTTACTTTGTAAAGAAAAATAATTTCCATGGCTTTTCAAATATATTTCTTTATTTAAAGTTTAAACCATAATTTAAATATCACTTCAAGTTCCAAAAACCCCTTCAATTTCTATATATATATATATATATATATATATCCATTTGGAGTATTAATATTTCAAAACTAAAGTTGGATTTTCTTCTTTCAACAATTAATATTCTATTATTTAGTCTTGAATATTCATATAAATTCCATAAATAAAACTCCAATTTCTAGCAATTAAATATTTTCTCAAATTTACTTTATACTAGAATTTTCATTTTTAAAAATCCAGTTATAAATATCATACCTTAAAATTTCCAAACTTAAACATATAAGATAAATTTCCAAATTCCATTTTCTCAATTTTTCATTTTTATTCAACAGGTTTATACACAACTTAATTTTCAAAATTTTAACTTCATATGTATATATATCGAAGAATAATATTTTATAAAATATCAAAATCAAATTTTTTATAAACCGTATCCCATCCAAACCATAGAAATCACTTTAAAATAATTTATATATAGACCACGGTGTCTGTATATAATTTTCTATCCTATGGTCAAGTGATACGGATATTTATCATTTCAATCCGCAATTTAAAAATAAAATTTTGCGGTTGTATATCATTTCAAACCACAATCCCGAATGAAACGAAAAATGCATGATAACTTGCAGTTTATACAATATAATTATAGAATTCATTCATCCAAATATCAATCATCAATTGCAATCATCATCCAATTTTAAACAATCATTGATACATAGCATATGAATTATACAGGAATTAATAACAGATTATTAACTAACAGTTTCTATTCCAAAATAAATTTAATGACTGTTAACTAGCAGTTTATGTGCAAAAATAAATTCTACCTGTCAAATTTTATGCAATAAATAAACTAAATTAACAGTTAAGTTAAATAAATGCGATTTAACAGATATGCTGAATAAAACACGCCAACAGTCATAAATAAATTTCTACTCATATTTAAAATAAATTTAACAAACATAAAAACTTTTAGAAGTTGTGAGTGGGTTAAAACACTCACCTTTTGAATTTAAATCGAATTTATATCCGATTTAAACCCAAAAATTCGATGGTCTTCAAATTGGTACAAACTAGTTCCAAACTGTCTGGAATTTAATTACGATCCTAACAAAAAAAGTTTCGCGTGAATCCGAGGTCGTATGAAAAAGTTATGCGATTTAAAAGATTTGAAAATCAAAATAAATTATAAAACAAAACAAACCTTAATTAAATACTCGCCACGTCACTATCGTCTTCCACGCGCTTTGGCTACAGGAGCACGTGAATATGTTTCCAGACCGAACCCAAAACGGAAAACGAACACCACAAGTAGATTGCGTATTCTGAGAACTCCAACATATAATTTTTCTAGAATTTTTAGAGGAGTTTGAATTTTGACATTTATTTGGATTGAAACTGGATCTAGAAATTGTCTGTTGCCATTGAAGAAGAGAAGAAGCTGAAGAAGAGACTATACAGAGGAATGAAGATGGAGGCTAGGGTTTCACCGCCTATTTATAGATAGATCGCAAAAGAATAGGTGTGCACGAATTTTAACGTGCAAACGGAGGTGGTCCCAAAAGATAAATAATATTAATTACACACGTTATGGATTTAGGAAATAAATAAATTCCTTATCATTTACATTTTATTTTAAACGTATTTACAAATGTAAATCTAGATGTTTCGTTTACGTTTCAAAATATATCCACAATTTTATTAATTTCCAAATTTATCTAAACAAATTTAGATGTAAATTAAAAGCTGATAAGTCTATCCATTGCAGTGTTAATTTCTACACTTCCTTATATTTAGAATGGAAACGTTCACTTTATTTCCTCAACATTCTTTTATTTTCCTTAAAATGCTTATTTGTTACTTGCAATTCATAATGTAAACATTCTTATATTCTAAAATGATCAACTTATACAATATTAAATCAATTCTTATATTTCCAAATAATGTACATTCATAAAGAAAACATTCTTACATAAATTTTATTAATTGCACTTTGTTTCTTTTCCTTTTTCAATTGAAAGATTTTAATAAATTTATTTCCAATTAATTTTAATCTTCCACTTCAAAACAGACCCTAATTGATGAAATCAATTAAATAAATACGTGAACATTGTAATCCTTATTTATAGTCAAGCAAACATGTTTATAAAATTACAGTTTTCAACAAGCATTAAATTACATACTAAATAAATCTTTTTCTCTATTCAATTAAATAATCAAATGTTTATTCCATCTAAAAATTTTAAGTAGAAGGATTCCATGTTGGGTTCAAAATCTATTATTTTAATATCCTTGAATTTTAGTTTAATCTCTATAAACGAAATATTTAAACGTTAATTTCATTTATTTTGCAATACTTAATTAAACCAAAATATCGTTTTATAAACTTAAATCTATGCTCCCATTGATTCATTCAATTTGCACTTATTATGTATTATTTTAATAACTCATTTACAACTTTGAATCTATTCCCCAAATTTCACATTTCTATCGTTATATACATTTGAATTCCATCCTATTTAATATTTCAAATATTACGTCATTATCATTAATGAAATAAATATATTGTTAATTATTGCAATTGATTTTCCGTTATAACTTAATATACTAAATAGGTGGTAAATATTAAATACTTGTTCTCATTAACGATTTATTTCTACTTACAAATTAATGCAATTATTACCTATTTCCATCTTTATCTCCAATTAACGTAAAATGTTATATTCAAATTCCATAAATTTCAATAGATTCAAATTATCATATCTATGAAGAACATTTACGTTATTATCCATTTATTACCTTAACTTATTCAACGTAACATTTAATTTATATTTAATGCAATGATTTCCAAATCAATTGAATTGAATTAAATATATATGTATCACTCATAATAACTTATGGTCACAACTCTTGATCACCATTAATAAGTTTATTATTTACAATCCAATAATCGCCATTCTATATATATATATATATACGAATTAACTAATTCAATATTTCCATTTCGTTTTCCTATCCTAAATTTATTACTAAGTGTATTTACTCCATTCCAACAAGCTGGAATTCCATTTTTACTATACAATCATTTCCCTATTCACTTTTATTACTAACCCATCATCATTGCATTTATTGTCTTTTATTGATTTAATCAATTTACCCCATATTCCCTTAAACTCATACTAACGAAACATTCAATTCTATTTATCTCATAAACTCCATTTCATAAATCTACCTGCAATTTCTACCTAGAAATAAGGTTACATTTCCGTTGAAAATACATTTACATCTTACGTTACTACATTAATAGTTAGTAACGTTTATATCATCAACCATCACTTATGAATAATTACCGTTTCCTATTTATTTTGTTATATTCACTTATATTCATTTATCAATAAATTGTTATTCCCTTTAACCTATTAATTACTAACTTTAATTATTGCAATTCATTTATCTAACATAAATTTTGAATCTATTTCCAAATTTTCATATTTCAATTAATTAACACCTTACAATAGTTTACAAATAAAAGGGATTGTACTTATTACATTATTTATTTTCTTGCATTACTTTACTACCTCCGTTTATATTCAATTTCCGTAAATCAATATTTTATTCCATTGGCAAATTCAATACTTGCAACAATTTCCACTATTACTATTAAGTGCAATATATAATTTAATTTGCAAATTTTAATTACCTTTGATACATCAAATTTCAATATTTTCTTTCATATAAATTAATAAGATTTTTATTTCTTTCTAAATTTTAAAATAAAATCCTATTAATTTAATTCATTTCAAACATCGAATTTACGCGGGTCGTTACAAAATATTTAAAAATTAAATATATTATTACTAAAGATAGTTAAAACTATGGATAATTTGATTTTGAAATTAAAGATTATTTTGAGGCTAAAAGTATTTGAAATCAGGATAGACGTTTTTGATGCTTTTAAAAGGAAGGTTTTGAAAATATTTTGAAAATAAGATATAATTTTGTGAAATTCATTTTGAATAAAAATTAGCGGATACAAAACAATGTTCCAGTAGACTTTTCGTAGGTTCCATCCTACGTAGGGTTCCGTCCCTTTAACAGGCTCGAAGTAGATTCCATTCCACGAATAAATTGGATTTTAAGATGCCAGTGCTTTTCTAGTAGTTTTAACAAAATTTCTAATTAAATAAAAATAAAAATTACTTGAACTCTTGAACTTTTGATAATCTTGATACTCATGAGTCTTCAATCTTGATACCTTGAATCTCTATACTGCACAGTCTTCATTCTGGGTACCTGTATGGTTAAATCCTGCATATACATATATATCTAAACTTTTACTATTAGTATTTATATTTTATAATCTATTCTAAGGTTGTTGTCATCAAAACCATCATCTCAAGGACTAACAATCTCCCCCTTTTTGATGATGACAACCTTTTTATAAAATATTACTTCTATCTTAATAACTTCCCCTTAATCTATGCCTAACTACACTATTTTTATATTTCTCCCCTTTTGTCATCAACAAAAACCATCTCCAGACTATATAACTCCCCCTTATTCTTGGACTAAAATACCTGCATTAATAAACTATACAATGGAGTATATAATAGATATATTAAGAGATAATTTAAACTGATAGACATGATAAATAAACAAGGATCAAATGTATATTTATACATGTTTTGTACAATCATCAATCCACACTAAATATCAATCCATATAAAACCAAATTAAAGTAAATGAAATCAAATCAATCAAATCAAACAATTCAAACAAAGCAATAAAATTAAACATTACGAGGAACTTCCACCCATCCTTCTTCTCCAAAAATAGGGTCAGCTTTAATAGCATCCCAATTTTCATTGTCATTGGCGAGAGAGACTGGAGGATGTGCTTCGTTATCATCCTTGTGCAGGGAGGAAATCATCCATCATATTGCATCAAAATGCCTTTCTTGCTCCTTGATCATCTGCATTTGACTCAATTCTAAGTGTCGCTGGTTACGAAGAATGAACGAGAGAATATTCATAAACGAATTAAGAGTTTCTTTAAGATTCTCGGATAAATTATGAATTGGATTAGCCATATTTGAATTTGTGAGAAGAATGAGAGATATAATAGATAAGAAATAATATTCAGTAATGAATTCTGGAAGAATAGGTATTTATAGGTGTAAAAATTCGTTTGAAATGAATAGACATATGGTAGTTATTCAAATTTCAAATTCAAAATGAAGTGTCATTTCTGACCAGTACATGTCGACATGGTCATTGGGGTATGTCGACATGGGGAAGTGAATTTTTATGACTTATTTTGATTTTATGGATAATTGTGTATATATATTTATTTATATAATATACTAACATTTATACTGGAGATAAGATAAGCTAGATAACAGAAAAGAAATTCCATTTCATTTCATACTAAGACGATACAATGATTAATCATAAAGAACTACACGAACATTCAAATCAAAATAAACAAATATAACGAGATACGAAAAGGTAGAACTAGTTAGAGGATGATGAAGATAATCCAAGTTTCTTGCTGACTTTGGAAATAAACTTGTTCTTCTTCGACGAAATTTTGTCCAACTTCTTAATAACGGATCATTTAAGAATCCGTTGATTCTCAACAATAGTCTTTTGGTTTTTGAGAAGGGTTTGTTGGATGGATTAGGTGGATAGTCGATGCTTTCCAAAGAAGTTTCACCTTCTTCTTATTCTTCAATTTCCATTTCATCACCTTCTACTTCTTCTTCCTCTTCCTCTTCCTCTTCTTCCATCTCCGCATGAGCCAAACGCTCTTCCTTTTCGGCAAGAGTCTCATAAGGTTGAAAAATAAATGGAACTTTCATAAGCGAAATGTTGGAATGATTGAAAACTTTTCTAGAAACAAATTCTTCTCCTTTAAAATCCACTCCAAAATAGTTAAAAATCCGAGTGAGATAAATTCCAAGGTACAAAGTATTCTCACCCATTTCAAGATTTTTAGGACGAAGTTCGTCCAAAATAACTTACGCCCAATTAATGTCATAGTTTCCAAAAATAGCAAAAAGTGCTTTGCAAACTTTTGAAGTAGGATTATTAAAATTCCCTGATCTTGGGGTCAAATTATGTTTCAAAAGAAGATTGGAAATTCTTGCTTTTGGTCGAAAATTTCGATTTTTGAATTCAAAATTATCATTCGCTTCGAAAATGTGATGAAATGTCTCACGATCATTTTCATCAATTTTAAAATTAGAAAGATCAATTTCCATACTCTTGCAATTGAGAATGGTACCCAAAATATCATAATTAAAAACAATTCTAGTGCCTTTGACACTACTCCAAATTTCATTCATTTCTATTATAAAATCCACGATTTAAATTTGCATAGAAAATTTTGATAAGGTTTGGATTGCAAACAAAATCATTTTGAGAAGCATCAATAAGACTAAGAATTTGGTTGTTTGCAAAAAGAGATCAATTTCATAAGAAGAAAAATCTTGAAGGATAGCAAACTTTCCGAGATGGACTTTTGCATAGTTAGCATAATTGATATATGCTTTAATTGCCTCCGGATCATTGAAGAGTTGCTCTTTTATCTTTCTAGAAATTCTCATGGTGGAGGGGTTGCTTGAAGAAGCCATTAAAGTAGAGAGTAGAGAGCTTGAAGTTTTGAAGAGCGAGTTTGAATTTGAAAATGAGAGTGAAATGATATGATAAAAGATAGTGAATAAATAGATTCTCAAAGGACATGTTCTCGGGTCAAAAGGTGTCTTTTCAGAGAATTGAATGAAGTGAAAAGATGAAGGGAAATTCAACCATTTGAATTCAAATTTTGAATTTCAAATTATGGTACCCATGTCGACATCATGGTAGAGACCATGTCGACATATACCTATGAATTTTTATGATTTATTTTGTCCTAAGTACTCTAATATATATATATATACACACACTTTTTATTTTTAATGTCTATATATCTGGAATATTATTAGAATTATAATAATTTCAATAATATATTATTATACTAATAAAAATAATAATAAAAGTAATAATAAAAGTAAAAAAATAATAGTAAAAAAATTTAAAATACAAATAACACGCAATTCAAAACCAATCAATCAAGCAATTAAGCATCTAATTCTAGGCATGCAATTTCAACCCATTGTATTGTAAATGTATACCTTTTTCTGAGTCCATTTCTCTGAATTCGTCGGAATCGTGAACTGCCATAAAACACAAATTTGAATTATCTGTCTTCTGATCATCATCGCTTGAGGACGAGTCTGAGTCATCTAGAGTAGCAGTAAATGCACGCTTTCGTATCTCTACCGAATCATTGTTTATAGGAGGATTTTTCCTATCTGGATACGGACAATCTCTTTTGATATTCCCTGGTTCATCACAGTTGAAACATTTGACATTGTTTGGCACTATATTCTGATATCCAGAGTTCTTATAGTTATTTCTCTTGAGATTATTCATCTTTCTGTATTTCAGAAATTTTTGAAAATCCTGGTCATAAAGGCTATCTCTTCATCATTATCGCTTTTTGAGTCTGATCCATCAGTTAATGCATTAAATGCCATTGATTTATTTTTAGATGCTTTGCTTTCTCTTCTCCCGATCATTTGAACTTCAAACGACATTAGATTTCCAATCAATTCTTCTATCTTTGAAGTACTGATGTCATTTTCCTCTTCGATCGCAAGTGTCTTTTGATCCCATTCTGGAGTAAGAGAATTTAGAATTTTTCTGACTTGATCTTCTTCTGAAAATTCCTTTCCCAAGGATATTAGAGAATGCACAATATCATGAATACATATCTGAAATAGACTCATTAGAATCCATTTTAAATAGCTGAAACTGATTTGTGAGCATGGAAATTTTGGTCTGTTTAACTTTGCTTGTTCCCTCGTGAGTCACTTGCAAAGTTTTCCAAATTCCATATGCAGACTTATAAACTGACACTCTATTAAATTCATTCCTATCAAGTGAACAAAACATAATATTCATTGCTTTAGAATTATTTTGTGCAACAGTCTTTTGCACAGCGGTCCACTGTGCAAAATCAGTTGTGGTTTCAGAATATTCAGTTTGTGTGATATTCCAAGTATCTAATCCTACAGACTGTAAATATATTTTCATCCTACATGCCCCATATGCATAATTACTGCAATTAAAAAGGAGTGGTCTGACAGTAGACCGACCTTCTACAAATGAACTAGTGACAGGGATACCAGTGTTAATAACAATACCAGTGTTGGTAGCCATTTTGAAAACTTTTTCAAAAATCAGATTATGAAACTTTGAAAACCTTGCTCTGATACCAAATGTGAGAAATGCGGATTAAAGATCTTAAGGCTAAGGATAAACACTAGAGGGGGGTGAATAGTATTTTAGAGAATTGTTAAATCTTTTTTAGTTTTTGTTAATTTGAACACAAATGTATGCAATATTTAGACACAGATATGATCACAGAATCAAACACAGATGCAAATATAAAGTAAAAAAGGAAGGAACACACCGGATTTTATACTGGTTTGGAGTTACCCTACATCCAGTCCCGCACACAAGTACGGATTTCCTTTCAAAAACAACCTTTACAATTACACCCTCGATTTCAAGGCAACGAGGTACACCCTCCAGATTCACAATCCTCTGGGTAGAGATACTTGATTTCTCGGACAACAAGTTCACCCAATTGATTTCCAAGGCTACAATCACACCTTATCTCGCTTGATTGATTTCCAAGGCCACAATCACACCTTTTCTCGTTTAATTGATTACAAAGAAGCCTATAACTCTGAATAGCACTGAGGATCTTGTTGAGTTAGTGATAGAGAATCAAACCAGAGACAATCTAGTTAGATTCAATGTTGATTTCGGTAGAGTAATGGTAGGAATATGTATAAGCCATGTGGAAGAAGAAGAGGAGTGAAAAACCAGAAAATCTATATATAAATTCGTTGAAAACATTTCTTATTTATAGAATAACTACAGCCATGTCCATTCGTGAAGAGATATGAGGAATAGACACTTCTTTTGAAATTTAGATTTTGAAACCAACTGACACTATGTCGACATCGGTAGGTTGAGCATGTCGACATCCCAAAGGAATTTTTTGTGATTTGTTTTTCTTTGAAGATAACTTCTATTTCATATTAAAAATATTTTAAACTTTATAAATATACTTGCTATAGTTAAAATACATAAGTAAATATATATAATAAAATACACAAAATTTTACTACAATTTTATATTTAAATCTAAGTATAAATATTTAAAAATTAAATATATTATTATTAAAGATAGTCAAAACTACGGATAACTTGATTTTGAAATTAAAGATTATTTTGAGGCTAAAAGTATTTGAAATCAGGATAGATGTTTTTGATGCTTTTAAAAGGAAGGTTTTGTAAACATTTTGAAAATAAGATATAATTTTGTGAAAATCATTTTGAATAAAAATTAGCGGATACAAAACAATATTCCACTAGATTTTTCGTAGGTTCCATCCTAGTTAGGGTTCCATCCCTTTAACAGGCTCAAAGTGGATTCCATTACACGAATAAATTGGATTTTAAGATGTCAGTGCTTTTCTAGGAGTTTTAACAAAATTTCTAATTAAATTAAAAGAAAAATTACTTGAACTCTAGATAATCTTGATACTCATGAGTCTTCAATCTTGATATCTTAAAAATCTATACCGTACAGTCTTCATTCTTGGTACGTGCATTGTTAAATCCTGCATATACATATATATCTAAACTTTTACTGTTAGTATTTATATTTTATAATCTATTCTAAGGTTATTGTCATTAAAACCATCATCTCAAGGACTAACACGAAGACCTTCCTATATCCTTCTTTCACCCCCCTAAACTTGAGGCAGCGTTCCCTAGATGGTTCTTGAAGGGGGTTAAGTTTGACCATGATCTGCACCAAGTTCGTAAAGATTCGTATATGCCACACCTCCAGGCTATTTAGAGCGACTTAGAATAAGCTGACGGATGGGAAAACTCTATAAACAACTGGCGGATACAAATCATAATAACTACTAGGAAATCCTCTCTTTCAAGTCAAAAAAGGATGATTTTGAGAAAGCGTTGTCGGAACGCGTTGCTAAAATCAAACTGCTAGAGGAGGAGAAAGAGGCGGCACGGCAAGAGGGCAAGAGGAGCGCTGACTTGTTAAAAGAGGTGAAAGAGGATCATGGCCATAGAGAGATCATCTACAGAGACGAGAAAAAAAGGCTCATGCAGAGGAAGAAAAATTAAAACAATAAGTGACTTCCTGCAGCGTAACGATAGAGGATCAACGGAAAACTATTGCTGATCACGACCTCATCGTTGAGGGGCACAATAAAACTATTTCTGACTAAGCCAGGCCGCATAGCTCAGTGCCGATAAATCTGTTGCTGAAGTTGAGAAAGCTGTTGTTAGGGTAGACTATGTGGAGCTCCAAGATGCTTTTGAAAGAAAAATGGAGAAGCTAGATGCGACCATTCTAAATTTTTTTCTTAACTCCCTGTTGCACCAGGGGAATCTCAGCTATTTGGGCCTGAAGTTCCCGCGGACTCTTGCTTTGGTATGGGAAAAATTCTTGTCCCACTTTTCTGATAGCGGTGATGTTTACACCAAGCGGGAATTAGAGGATGCTTATCTTAATGAAGCATCAAAGAAGCATTGCCTGAGGGCTGGGAAATTTTGCATACCGAGAGAGAGAGAGAGAGAGAGAGAGAGAGAGAGAGAGAGAGAAAGAGGCCAACGATGCTGCCTTGACGACTGCCGCAAAAGCACCCACCAAGCCTTTTATTTCTGATGTGGGTGAATCATCAATTTGACTCCATGACCTTCCAATAAGTTCAGAGCTTGAGATTCTTCCCTAGGTAGTGGAGCTATCGATAGAAGGCAAAGGTGGTGAGTTTGAAGTCGCTATTCCCGACCATTCATCAAGTGCAGGTAATGTTCTTGCTTCCACCGAATTTGGGAGATTCTAACTAACACTGTAAGAGTAGGAAGAATTTAATACTTCCATTTTTTTTAGATCCATCTACTTTTCCCATTGATGTGCTAGCTTCTTTAGCGCTCGGACACGCCATAACTTCCACATTTTCCGTGGTTGTTTCCGTCCCTATTCTAGTTTCCACTTCCACGTTTAGCTCACAGCCGGAGCCGGAGGCCGAAAAGATGGCCATGCTTCATGGCCTGGATGACCCTTCTATGTCTTTGGAAGGCGACATAACAGTGGCAGAGGCCATGAAGCAGGAAACTTAGATGGAGTAACCCTAGAAGACTCAATACGATCTGGTCACTATCAAGAAGGAAAAGGTTGAAGAGATGAAGGCCTCAAAGAGCTTCCATAAGTCATGGAAACACAATGGGAAGGGAGACTCTTTTGAGAAGGCTGTAGAGGAAGAAGAGGACATTGCCATTGAAGTGTTCGTTGACATTACCGGCAGTGACAACACTCCTGAGACGAGACAGAAGTAGCTAAAAAAGGGCGGAAAGGGAAGTAGTGGATGGAAGTGTTGAGAGGCTTGTGTAAAACTGATTTGATTTTTCGTTCCTTTTGAGTCATTTTGCTCAAGTATGGACACTGCACTTAGTATTTTTGCTGTGGACTTTTTTGTTAGCCGGTGTTGTGTGGGTACGACCACCACATTTTGACCCTGTGTAAAGAAAATTATAAACAATATATTGATATTTTGACTGTATTCTCCTCTGTCTACTTACATATAATCTATGCACTTGTGCTTATTTTATTTTATACTCATCAAGTCCTGTGACTACTGCCAAAATCCTTCGTTTGAAGTAACCGAACTTAAGAATTAATATAACTTAAGAATTCTTTGTTTAGGAATTCTTTATTTGGAGTGACAGAACTTGTGAACTTATTGTTTTCACGCGTTTTTGTTCAAGCACCATTGTATGCCCCCCAGTTCACAGGACTGTATTCTTCAAACAATTTTTACATGACCGATAACTTAGGACTTAGATGATTTTCATATCAAATTCAAAATTTTGCTAAGTCATGGATTGATTTTCCTTTTTTCGAAAGTTTTGCAATTTTAGCATATAATCCAAGTCTCCTGTAATATTCCAGCAAGTATGCAGTATGCGTGTTTGAGAGGTGCACATTGCTTGGGTTAACCGATGGCAATTTTGATCGTTAATTGTCCTTAGTTGAAACTTTTCTGTTGGTTTGTATCATTCCAATTTTGTTGGAGTTGTGCTCATTATTCCTGATTATAGAAGTAGTTGGCGCTGGTTATGGGATGCGCAGTTTTTGGAATCGATATAATCCGTTTGTTTGGAACGGTTTTAGTGCCGCCTGATGCTGCCTATCTTAGGACAGCATGAGGGTGCGCATTTTTTCATACTTCTTGGTGTTGCCTTTCTTCGAACGATGCGAGAAGTTAGCTTTTGGTGCTCCTCGGTGCTACCTATCTCCGAGAGATGCGAGGAGTTAGCTTTTGGTGCTCCTCGGCGCTGTCTATCTCCGGAAAACGTGAGGAATTAGCTTTTTGGGCTCCTCCGCGTTGCTTATCTCCGGGCAACACGAGGGGTTTTATTGATGATCCTCAGCGTTGCCTAACTCCAAGCAGCGGAACGGCTAGTTTTTGATGCTCCTGGGCGTTGCCTATCTCGCTCCTCGGTGTTGCCTATCTCCGAGCAATGCGAGGAGTTAGTTTTTGATGTTCTTGGGCATTGCCTATCTTCGAGCAACACAACGAGTTAGTTTTTTTTATGCTCCTCGGCATTTCCTATCTCTAGGAAACATGAGGAGTCAGTTTTTGGGCCTTCCCGATGTTGCAGGGCCAACAGCAGATTTTAGAAAGCAAGGATCGGGTTTCGCAGATCCATCGGTTTGAGTCGATTTGCTTCCGTCGAACTGGCGGGTATTTCTTATGGACACAATTTTGTCGGTTCGAAAGAGCGAATCAAATTTTATAAACGAACATAGGGCAGATTCTTTGCCAATTTACAATGCCCCTGGCATTTTTGGGATGGCTTATTTTCTAAAAAATAGAGAATACATAAAGTAGTTTTCAAATGAAGTAACGGCAGAGTGATTTGCTATTCTAGGCTCTAGGATTCTGAATTCCGTCGACGGTTGTTAGCTTGAAAGTCCCATTTCTGAGGTTTTGATTTACCAGTTTGGTCTGAAGGCCCCTGGAGTAGGGTAAACTCGCTTGAGCATAAGATCTCCACCTGAAAGGTTTGGTTGTGTAGTTTAAAGTTGAAGTACCATGCTACCCGTTTTTGGTAGGCAGCGGTTCTCAACTCTACTTCTTCTCTTTTTTCTTCGATCATATCTAGCGACTCGAGTAGGAGCTGCTTGTTTTGTTTTTTGTTGAAATTATGCTTTCATTGTAAAGGGACTTCTTATAGTGTCGTGATTTGTTCAGGATTTCTTCGATGCCCCTGGCACTTACGATGAACCTTAGGAATTTCCCGAAGGCCAATCTGAAGTGCACTTGAGTGGATCGAGTTTCATCCCATACTTTCAGAGTATTTCGAATATTTCAGCGTGGTTGTCCAGGTGGTTAGCAACTGCTCGTGATCTGACTAACGTGTCGTCTACATAAACCTCCATCGTTTTCCCAATCTGCCGCTTGAACATGGTATTTACCAACCTTTGATAAGTTGCCTCTACATTCTTCAAACCCAATGGCATTACTCTATAGCAGTATAGGCCTAGGTCGGTGATAAAGTTGGTATTTTCTTGGTCCGGTTCATGCATCAGGATTTCGTTGTACCCGGAGTATGTCTCCATGAATGATAGCAGCTCGTGCCTTGCAGTTCCGTCCACAAGTTGGTCTATTCTAGAGAGAGGGAAACTGTCTTTTGTGCAAGCCTTGTTTAATTCTAAGTAATCGGTATAGTTTTGCCACTTCCCATTAAACTTTTTGACTAAGACCAAATTAGATACCCACTCTAGGTAAGTAGCATCTCAGATAAAACCATTAGCCATTAACTTGTCCACTTCTTCTCTTAGCGCATTAGATCGTTCGGGACCTAGGCTGCGCCTTTTTTGCAATACTAGTGTGAACTTAGGGTTTATGTTTAGCGCATGGCAAGAAATTTCTGGGGACACTCCACACATATTGGAACGCGTCCATGCGAACACATCCAAATGGGCGTGGAGAAATTTGGTAAGCTCTATACGCATCTTGTTTCCAAGATGCGACCCAATTTTCAAAACTTAAGTTGGGTTGTCCATGTCGATTAGGACAGACACCATTAATTCTGCCATTGCCGCATGTTCCTCCCCTGAGCTCTTCTTCCTAAGGTCCAAAGCCTTATCGAATCAGCTATGGTCCCCAAGCCAGGGGCGGCTCTAAAGTTGATATTCGAAGGGCTTATGGATATGGAGAGTTCTCCCCACGGCCTTCCTTTTTTCCTTTCTTCTAGATCTGCCTAACTCTACAATGTAACATTCTCTGGCAGGGCATTGATCTCCTTTCATCACTCCGATTCCATTGCAATAGGAACTTCATGGTCAGACACCACAGGGCTAGAGCTATTTTGAAATTTGCTAGAGCAGGCCGCCCCAAGAAGGCGTTATATGCTGACATTTCATCCATAATTACAAAATTTCGGATGAGGGCGACTCTTCGATCACCCTCTCCGAGCTCCACTGGCAGGTCAATTATTCCCATAGGCTAATTGGGCTCGCCAGCGAACCCTTGGATTTTTGTTTGGCATGTAAGCACACTTTCATGCTGATTTTCATCTAGTCAAAAGTACACTTGAAAAGTATGTTAAGAGAACTTCCACTATCGGCCAACACTCGTCGGACTATAGCAGGTCCAATTCCTACTATCACTACCATCGGATCGAGGGTTGGAGCTTCGATCCCTACGGTATCCCGATTTTGGAACATTATGTCATCATTCAAGACCCTTTGCAGTTTGGGGAGTTTCATCCTCTATAGATAAATATGATTCCTTTGGAGCGTGCTTCAACAAACTTGCATATCACTCCATTTTCCTCCAACTTCTTTATGCAGGGTGTGGTTCCCCAGATATTGTTCCAATAATAAGCCTTTGGTCGGTTCGTATTGAACCTTCTTCACTAGTTCCAGCTTGATTCCTTCATTCTGTAGGAGGCTAAGGGGCCGCAGGTTGATTGGGTTTCTGTGGCTTTTTCACATACTACTGAAGCATATTGTCTCGGATCAACCCTTTAGTGAGGTTTTATAGGTGGTGGCTTTCATTTGTATTGTGGCCATGTGTCTCGTGAAGCGACAGAATTTTCCCAAGCGCTTCTGTTTCTCAGTTGCCTCTATCCTGGAGGGGTTTATTGTATTCTTCAGTTTCTTGTGTTGCAAGATTAATGTTTTTCCGAGTATCATTTAGAGGGGTGTACTCTTCCTATCTGAACTCCTTAAATTTATTGTTGCTTCCATTGCTATTTCTTCTATTAGAGTTTTGATTTTTCATCTTTTGATTCCCGTCTTTTCCCGTCGCTCCTTGAGTAGTTCTACGATCATGCGTGTTTTGATTCGTCGCCACATCGCTCTGTCCAATGTCCATCGGTTGCACACCATCAGACTTTCTTTTCATCTCCCGTGCTTCCTCCAATCTTAAGTATTGGATTTCTTTACGATTGAAGTCATTCCTGGTGGTAGGATACTTCATTTTAATCAATTTCTCGAACTTAGCCTCCGGGTGAATGGTATGGAAATCATGTCCTCGTTGGGGTTGCTTACTTCCTTCACCGTGGAATTAAACTGGTTCATGAAATATTTCAGCGACTCGTTGCGTCTCTAGAACAATCCGGATAGGGAAATGACATCCTTTGGTTGCACAGTATAGAGCCTGAACTGGTCAAGGAATTTCATTGCAAGCTTGTCAAAGGTTGAAATAGATCTCGAGGGATGTCTGGTGAACCACATATATGCAGCTCCTTCCAAAAGATAGGGAAACATCGGCAGTGAATAGCCTTTGGAGCATTAGCTCCATTCATATACCAACTATACTTGTATAGATAAGGTTTTGGGTCCTTCGTCCCATCGTAGGCGGGGATAGCTGGTATAGTGAATTTTTGTGGATATCTTTCATTCAAGATTTCATCGGTAAAGGGAGTTCGACTTGGAGCAGATCCCCATTCATCATCTCTTCGGTTTTTATTCTCATCCATAAATCATTTAACTATGTCTGCTATGTATGCCTCCGATGTTCGGTAATCCTGGGGGCAACAATCAGTCACCCGGCCAAGTGGCTCTATAAATGGTCTTGGCATGTGGGTTAAAGCCTAAGCTCTCCTGTTTTAGGGAAAACCACTCCCGCTGGACTCCATTGGCTCGCAGTTGGCCTGATTGGGGGCAGTTTGGATGTTTCTAGCATCATCAAACGCGTTGGCATTTTCTTCCATTTGGTTGTCTTGCTCTCCATCTTCTGAGTCGAAGAGACACATGCTATGTCTTCTAACGAGGACTTTACCCCTAGATTCAAGTTTAGAATAGGTTGCCTTGTGGAAAACGGAATACTTGTATTTCCATCCACGTTAAGTCTTGTTGTCACCCTTTTTTGTGGGTGTTTCCCATTTCTTTTATGTAGACCGGAAATGGAAAAATTCTCTTGTTCTATAGTAGCGGCGGGTTCCGGCATAGTTATAAGAGCAAGATTTGTCTATAGGGCTTGGGGAGTGTTAAGCTTATCCATTAGATCCTTTTGACTACTCTCTATTTTTTGGTTGATCTCATCAACTATTTTATTTAACTCGTCCCTGGTGACAACTTCGTGTTGACTGAAGGATGTTGGCACTTGATTCCCTACGTTAGCACCATTTACTTCAATTTGTTAGGGATTAACATCTTCTCTAGCTACTACTGCCCCTATAGATCTTCTAGAGGCGGTTCTTTTACTTCCAAGAGCCATTGATTCCCAATCAGTGGGATATTCAAGCAAGGATTGAGGATCTAACTTCCGGACCTATGGGATTCAAAGTAGATAGCTAGATCAGGATCCTAAGTTGGGGATTCTCAACGAAAGCACCAAAATGTTGACCCGAAAAATGGATCAACACACTGGTTTGAGTTTGAAAGCACCAGCCATGTTCTGATTGAGCGATATCACAGATCACAAATATAGAAAAAGAACAGTAAAGAAAGAAGACAAAGAATTTTTATAGTGGATCGACAGTTAATGAAGCCTATGTCCACTTTATAGTTTTATTATGGACTGATTGCTGCTACAAGAAGCATTTGATTACAAGGCTTTGATTATCCTTAGGTAGATCGAATCTCCAGAATTGGAATCCACTGGAGAATAACAGTGAATCCCTTTGGAGATTGTTGTGAGGGAGGTAGAGAGTGAAGAATGTTTCTATAACACCCCATATTTATATAACATTATTTAGGATATTTAATTAGTTAAAAAAATAATGTGAGGATTAATAGATTGAGATTTGATTTATCTAAAGGTTTCCATGCCATGTTAAATGAAAATCAGAATGAAATAACATGAATTAAGGTGTTAGGAAATAGGCAAGGGTAAAATGGGAAATAGGAGAGACTTATACCCGAAATCCGTAGGAAATGAAACACACGTTCATTTTCATTCTAACAAACTAAAATACACCAAGGATGGCCACCAATTCCATTCTTAAGAAGAAGATAAAGCTAGGATTCAATAGAAAGAAGTTAATCAACTTATTCAACATCAAATCCTACATCTTTTAATCTTAAAGCCAAGGTGAATGATTACTACCTCCCATTTTCATTTGGTTTTCGGTTTTAAGATTAGACCTGAATTTTTTTTTGCAAGTTTATGCCATGTTTTGGATGATTAAAGTTATATCTATTCTTGTTGATGAATTACACATGTTCATATTATTTTTTATAATATGTTTGATATGAAAACCCTACTAAATGACATCCAGATGCCTTGAAAATTTAAATATATGTCACAAATGATATTTTAGAGATGGATTTCAATTTTCATAACTTTCTGAGTTAATGTTGATTTTATATGAATTTTCTAGTGAAGAAAATGAATTATTGGGTTATAAATTATTTACGGCTAAATAAATAATTATTTGGGGTGAAAAAGTTTATATGTTGGAAAACAAATTAAAATAAATTTTCTAGGTTATTTTCAGATTTTTCCTAAGCATTTTGATGAATATATAAATTATTAAAGGTATGGGACTTAAATGTTTTATATATTCGATTAAGGAGAAGGGGCGTTTTATAAAATAAATCATTGATTATTTCTGAAATTATTGGCAGAATTTTTCTGAAAAATGTCTACTAACCAATAAGATTTTGACAAACAAAGGCAGGTTACCTGAAAAGTTATCTTTTTAAGTTAAAAACAAGAAAATCATACTTCTAGCATGTTTCAGCCATTTATTGCATTAAAGCTTCTGACCTAGACCTTCCAACA
Source organism: Allium cepa (assembly GCA_030765085.1). Classification (NCBI taxonomy): domain Eukaryota; kingdom Viridiplantae; phylum Streptophyta; class Magnoliopsida; order Asparagales; family Amaryllidaceae; genus Allium; species Allium cepa. The sequence continues at coordinate 22,329,435 of CM060938.1, read as the reverse complement.
TCATTATTTTTGAAGCTAATGCATATGGTATCAAGTTATTTGGTACGTAATGTATTGGAGAAGGTCGAAGGGTACTTGGTCGAAACCTTAGTTGGAGTATGTTGTTTTACAAGCCAAAAATAATGCCTTCTTTGCTTTCGAAAAAGAGCTTTCGACTTGGTTGCTTTCGACCAGGTCAAATATCCAAAACAAAGGTTTAAAGCTTTGGACAAGGTCGAAAGGTAAACAGGCTTTCGAAAAGGTCGAAATCCCCTAGCTTCCGCCTTTCAACCCTTCAAGTCATGCTTTCGACAAGGTCGAAAGGTATACTTGTCTTTTAAAAACCAGCCCTTCTCCCATGCTTTGTAAAGGAAGCTTTCAACTTAGATATTTAGATATTTTACCCTTTTTATTCTAGTTGAAGTATAACCCAAGGTTTCGAAAGAGGTGTTTTAAAGTATTAAAAAGGCCGGAGCCTAATATTTTAAAAGAAGATTCGTAGGGTTATTAAGGTTGACAGAATATTATAGGTTACGAACCTTATCGAAAGGTTTTATCCACATCCCTTATGACTTCGGATTGTTTTTAAGGATGTTGATTTAGATAAGTTTTCCCTGTAGTCGAAGAGTTTAGGTTGTGGGGTAGAAGCCTCTGAAGGGATGCAAGGATTGACCCAAAAAGGAGAATTGTTATCATTGTTGACAAGGACCTTCCAGAAGGATTGAACCTGAATATTTAAGTCGAACAAGCAAAGATTTAGTAAAGAGTAAAGTTATTCACAAATCTTACGACTTCCCTCATTATCCAAGAAAAGACTTCACCTTTTTAAATACTCCCAAATCAATACCTATTTAGGGTTACAAAGTTGTGATTAAGAAGTTACAAGATTAGACGAGAGAAGATTTTCCCTCATAAGCAGGATCCCTTAGGTCTTATTTATAGATGCCGGTGGCTGTGCTTCCATCCTCGTTCCTTCGACCGTGTCGAAGGGTTTCCTTATTATATATACAGTTGCTAACCTTTCGACTTCGCTGAAAGATTTTCCTTTCACGTGCCACCGTGGATCCTTGAGCATTGCCGATGGGTCTTCTCCTTTATTTTCTTTTAGGGGCCCTTTGTCCTTGTTGGAGGGCCTGTCATCTTTATAATATGTGAACCCTTCGGCATCGTCGGAGGGTTTCTCTCTTACTCGGCTATTGTGAACCCTTCGACCTTGTCGGGAGGTCACTTTTTACTTAAATGTTGACAGGAGCCGAGCTTTCCATGAATGTTATTGAAGGTTGTCTTTCATTCTTTGTCGACTTATGAATGTTGCCTTTGTCATAAACCTTTCGACATCATCGAAACGTATCTAGAAGGTGTTCCAACCGGCCTAAAAGGCTTATTATGCTTTCAAAAAGGTTGTTATAGAGCCGCATGCCCTTGTCCTGACTTCTTTGCCTTCTTCGGAAGATATGAGTTTCTTGAATACTATAGAATTAAACCCTCCGTCCCCTCCAAAGGTATTGAGCTATTTCATATTGTTGACTGCATCCCTTCAATCTCTTCGGAAGGTTTGATCTAAACTCTTTTCCTTTCGTCCTTTGATTAAGACCTACTGACTTAAGCGGAAGGTGAATTTTTGAGTAACAATTAGGACGACGAATAAGGCTACCGGACGCATGCAGGTGGCAAACAGATCGCTATTAAGGAGTTGTAGTTTTATGTTTGTTGTATTTCCACTGTGTTTGTATTAAGTGTATTATGACTATATACTTTGATCGTCCATGAGAGTATCTTCATATATCGCTCTTAGCATATTTTGTAACAAGTTTATTTTATCCATGCCTGGGAACGTATTAGGATTATGTATTAAGAATATAGAACATCTGCTTTGAAATTTAATGAAGCGATGTTGTTTTGAAATCTGTGTTTGTTTCATGTTCAAGTGCTTCTGTTATTATAGATATCATTAACATAGCCGTATTTGGTCACCGAAAGCTAATACTATAGATGACTACAACATCCGTAGTGGTTAGTTTTAGGCCATTGGATAGGGAATGTTACAGCTTGGTGTCAAAGCATGGTTTATGAAATACTTTAACAAAAAATGATTCTTGAAAACATAATCCTTAGTAATTAGAGTTAAGATCGGGGTATGGGATAACGCTATAGTGACGTACTTGTATTTGTTATATATAAGTATAAGCTATATCTCTAGACTCCTATCTTAGTTAGGCTATTCATCTGTATCTTATGAGGCTTGAATAAAGATATGGAAGGAAGAAGAAGCAGCGTTAATCTTGGAGAAGAGAGCACTACCACTAATGGAAATGCCCGACCAAATGCTAGAAGAGGTCCAGGTCAGGCTCATGCTGAAAATGTTGGTGCTTGGGTTCTCTAAGTGAACATGGGAGCCATATATCAGTGTTTTGTAAACATGATGCAAGTTGGAATTGCAGATGGAGTTGTCGGAGGGAATGCTTCTAAAGGAGGAGTTTAGGAAGCTTCGATAGTCAACCACTATGCAAATTTGAGTAGAGACTATATTAGGCTTCGAGGGAAGCTATCATTGAAACTGAAGATGTGATTGAGGTAGAAATCTGGTTGTTGCACTGTGAGAGGATGTTCGCTGACTTAGGATCGAATGACGAGCAGAAAATGAGATTAGCTTCAAGACAGCTTCAGGGAGCTGCTCTATTTTGGTGGAATACCGTTGTAGCTGGTGTTGATAAGGAAACCATGACTTGGGCCGAGTTTAGAGCAGGCTTCAAGAAACGCTTATGTAAGTGATGGCATAGTCGGTATTGGTTGAGAAGTTCGCTCAACTGTAGCAAGGATAGATGTTTGTTCTAGAGTACGCAAGCAGATTTGAAGTGTTAGCCTGATACGTTATGCTATGATTGATACGGTGATAAGGAGAAACGAGAAGTTTATAAGGGGTTTGAAGCTGGAGTAGGCATGGGCTACCTTACCACACATAAGAGATCCAAGTGATGTAGTGGTAGAAATGACGCTAAGGCAGGAAAAGGCATTAGCTTGTTTGGAGAAGAAGAAAGAGAAGGAGGTTCAGAGTGGGCGAGGCCAGAAAAGAAAGTTTTTCCATTAGAAGAATGCTCAGAAGGGATGAGCATAGAGGAAAGGAAAATCTAAAGTGGTCTGTTATAACTGTTAAAAGAAGGGGCACTATGCTTATGAGTGTCGTATTAGAAAAGGAGAAAGGAAAGAAGTAATTGAAAAGAAGAATAGCCGATGCTTTAATTGTGATCAGATCAGCCATTATTAGAACCAATGCAAAGAGCATGCTAGAGAAGGAAGGGGACATATGTATGCATTGGAGCCCGCAACTTCAAGTCCAGTTGTGCAGGAGAAGGGAATGCTGTTCTGGGAGGCTCGCTATAGAGTCACAGTATGCCTGTTAGAATTCTGTTTAATACTGGTGTATCGCATTCTTTTATTTCTCGATGTTTGGTAGATAAGCTTAACCTAGAGCCCTCATATTTAGTTATTTCCTTAAGGGTTGTGAATCCGGTAGGAGGGTATGCGACACTTGGGATGAGGTGTGACCATTTAGAGTTTGATTTGCTAAATCATACTTTCGATTGCTGTTTACATGTATATGATTTTATGGGGTTTGGTATTATCTATTGGATGGATTGGTTAATTAAATATGATGCTAGGATATTTTTCCATGATAGAAAGATAGCTCTTAAACACCCGAATTATAGTGATCGGAAAGTTCATACCATAGAAGACTATAGTTGTGAGGTAAATTCTTTATTGGGTGTCATGGAGATAGAGGATGAGTTGCATCGAGTCTTTGTGGTTAGAGAATTTGTTGATGTGTTTGAGTCGGTAGTTGGGTTGTCATCGAAAAGAGCTATTAAGTTTCGGATTGATTTAGCGCTTGGAGCAGAACTGTTGAGTTGGCCGCCAAGTAGATTGACACCTACAAAGATGAAAGAGCTGAAGGTGCAGCTGGTGGAGTTGGAAGGCAAGATTTTTATTCGACCAAGTAGTTCACCTTAGGAAGCTGTTGTAGTGTTTGCTAAGAAGCCGAACGGATCATTGAGGCTATGTATCGATTATCATAAGTTAAATGAGAAGACAATAAGGAACCGATATCCATTGCCGAGAATTAACGATTTGTTTGATTAGTTTAGTGGACCCAAGGTATTCTCTCAACTTGATTTGGTGATGGTATTTCATCAACTTAGAGTGGCAGATGATAGTATTCCTTTGAGGGAATTTAGGATGAGGTATGGATCGTACAAATGGTTAGTTATGCCATTCGGACAACTTAATGCGTCGACATTCTTTGTAGATTTAATGAATCTAATTTTAGAAGAGCACTTAGATAGATTTGTGTTGGTCTTCATAGATGACATTTTGATATACTCTAAGGATGATAAGGAGCATGAAGTTCGTCTTAGAGTTGTGCTTGAGACATTGAGGGAGCATCGGTTGAAGGCTAAGTTTTCGAAGTTCCATTTTTGGAAGAAGGAAGTGAAGTTCCTTGGTCATGTAGTCTCATAAAAATGGTTGTTTATAGATCCAACTAAGATTGAGGTGGTGAATAATCAAAAGAGACCCGATTTAAAGAGGTTTTTTGGATTTTTTGGATATTATCGAAGGTTTATAAAGGTTTTTCGCAAATAGCTGCACCGATAACTAAGCTTACGTGAAAGGATGTGAAGTTTGTATGGACTGAGAAGCGTGAGAAAGCATTTCAGAGCTTGAAACACTTATTGACCCATGCACTGGTGTTGGTGGTTCCAAGAGGGGAATCAGGATTTAGTTGTCTATAGTGATGTTTGTGGAGCTGGATTGGGAGCTGTGTTGATGCAAAGAGGTAAAGTGATTGCTTTTGCTTCTAGATAGCTTAGACCGCATGAAGTTAGGTATCCAATGCATGATTTGGAATTAGCCGCCGTTATATTTTCTTTGAAGGTATGGAGGCGTTATCTTTTAGGAGAGTGATTTAACATTTATATGGATCATACGTGACTGAAGTATTTGTTCTCTCAAAAGGAGTTGAACATGAGACAGCAAAGATGGTTAGAGTTTATTGTTGCTTATGATTTTGGAATTGAGTACACATCCGGAAAAGGAAACAAAGTAGTGGATGCATTTAGCATGAAACATCAGAACGCGGTACTGGCTATGATTACTGAGTGGAAGGATTTGGAAGTTTTTTCAGCTTGTAGAGTGCAGTACAGATCCAAAACAGGTTCTAGTATAGGAAGTGCTATATTGTCTTGTATAGTAGTTTGACCGGTAAGATTGAGAAGATAGCTTCTAAATAGAAAGAGGATCCATTTTTGGCTAAACGGATCAGAAGGCTAAGGGAAGGAACAAAGAGCGATGACTTAAAAGATTTTAGTCTTGACCAAAATGAGTGGTTGAGAAAGAAGGAAAGGTTGCACGTTTCGAATGCAGGAGACATGAGGAAAGATATTTTGGATGAGTGCCATCGTTTGAAGTTCACTATCCATCTAGAAGAAACAAAACGTATCAAGATATGACGAGAAGTTTCTTTTGGGAACGTATGAAACGGGACATTAGTTTATGTGTTAATCAGCGCTTGAATTGCAAGCAGGCAAAGGCTGAACACTAGAAGCCAAGTGGATTGCTTCAATAGTTGGATGTTCCAATGTGGAAATGGGATTCTATCTCTATGAATTTTATTGATGGGTTTCCAAGATCTAGTAGAGGAACATAAAATATATGGGTTATAGTGGATAGACTAATTAAGAGTGCCAATTTCATTCCGGTAAAGTCAACTAGGACGACACCTATTTTGGCGAAGTTGTTTATGAAGAATGTAGTTAAACTGCATGGGATTCCTAGTAGTATTATCAGCGATAGAGATTCTTTGTTTACTAGTGAGTTCTAGAGGAGTTTACAAGAAGCTTTAGGAACCAAGATCAACACAAGTACCGCTTACCATCCATAGACTGATGGGAAAACGGAAAGAGTTAACAAAGTCTTGGAGCATTTGCTAAGAGCTTATGTATTGGATTACGGGGGATCATGGGAAGACCATCTTCGTCTAGTTGAGTTTTCGTATAACAATAGTTATTAGACTTGTATTGGGATGGCACCATTTAAAGCTTTGCATGGAAGGCCATGCAAATCTCCTCTATGTTGGTTAGAGACCGGGATAGATTGGTTCTTGGTCCAGATTTGGTGAAAGAAGCCGTTGAGAAGATTGAGTCGATCTGAGCTAGGACGAAGGAAGCTCAGTCTAGGCAGAAAAGTTATGCAGATAGAAGAAGGAAAGACTTGGAATTTTCTGTTGAGACTATGTATTTATTAAGATTTCACCGATGAAGGGTGTGATTAGATTCGGAAAATCGGGAAAGTTAGCACCTAGATTCATCCGGCCTTTTCGCATTGTTAAGATGATCGAGAAACTCGCTTATAGTGTAGAGTTACTGAATAGTTTGGTAGGAGTCCATGTTGTTTTATATAATTCTCATGTTAGAAAATGTTTAGAGACCCGGAGACTACTACAGAACTTACAGTGCTAGAAGATTTACTAGTTAGAGCCGTATTTGACTTTTGTTAGGAAGTTGATTCGGATAATCAAGAGAGATGAGAAGAGGCTAAGGAATAAGATAGACAGATTAGTAAAGGTTTAGTGGAGTGACGATGATAGAGATTGTACTTGAGAGAATGAGAGCGGGATTAGAGAAGCTTATCCTGATTTGTTTTGATGGTACGTTTTACCTTTTTACTTGATTATGAACCTTATAGTAATTTTGAGGATGAAATTCTTTAAGGAGGGAAGTCTGTAACACCTCATATTTTTATAACATTATTTAGGATATTTAATTAGTAAAATTAAATTAAATAATGTGAGGATTAATAGATTGAGATTTGATTTATGTAAAGGTAGTTGTGCCATGTTAAATGAAAATCAAAATGAAATAACATGAATCAAGGTGTTAGGAAAGGTAAGGGTAAAATGGGAAATATGGGAGACTTAAATCCTAAACCCATAGGAAATGAAATATACGTTCGTTTTCATTCTTCAAACTGAAATACATCAACGCCAACCACCTTTTCCATTCTCAAGAAGAAGATAAAGCTAGGATTCAAAAGAAATAAGTTAATCAACTTATTCAACATCAAATCTCACATCTTTTAATCTCAAAGCTAAGGCGAATGATTTCTACATTCCATTTTCATTTGATCTTCAGTTTCAAGATTTGACCCGAATTTTTTTTGCAAATTTATGCCATGTTTTGGATGATTAAAGTTATATATATGCTTGTTGATGGATTACACATGTTCATATTAGTTTTTATGATATGTTTGATATGAAAACCCTATTAAATGACATCAAAATTACTTGAAAATTTAAATATAGGTTATAAATGATATTATAGAGATGCGTTTAAATTTTCATAATTTTCTGAGTTAATGTCGATTTTATATAAATTTTCTAGTGAAGAAACTGAAGTATTGGGTTATAAATTATTTACGGCTAAATAAATAATTATTTGGGTTGAAACTTTTGTATGTTGGAAAAAATATTAAAACAGATTTTCTGGGATTTTTCTAGTTTTTCCTAGGTGTTTTGATGAATATATAAAATTATTTAAGGTATGGGACTTAAAAGTTTTATATATTCAATTAAGGAGAATGGGCATTTTATAAAATAAAATCATTGTTTATTTTTGAAATTATTGACAGCACTTTTCTAAAAATATCTATCAACCAATAAGAATTTGACAAACAAAGGAAGGTTAGTCGGAATGATATCTCTTTTAAGTTAAAAATAAGAAAATCATACTTTTAGCATGTTTCAGCCATTTACGACATTAAAGCTTCCAACCAAAACCTTCCGACATCATTGCTTTTGAAGCCAATGCATATGGTATCAAGTTACTTGGTACGTAATGCATTGGACAAGGTCGAAGGATACTTGGTCGAAACCTTAGTTGCCGAAGAGGTTGGAGTATGTTATTTTATAAGCCAGAAGTAAAGCTTGCTTTGCTTTCGAAACGAAGCTTTCGACTTGGTTGCTTTCGACTAAGTCAAATATTCAAAAAAAGGTTTAAAGCTTTCGACGAGGTCGAAAGGTAAACAAGCTTTCGAAGAAAACGAAATCTCCTAGCTGCCGCCTTTCAACCTTTTGAAGTCATGCTTTTGACGTGGTCGGAAGATATACTTGCCTTTTAAAAACCAGCTGCTTCTCTCATGCTTTCAAAAGGAAGCTTTTGACTTAGATGTTTTGCCCTTTTTATTCTAATTGAAGTATAACCCAAGGTTTTGAAAGAGGCGTTTTGAAGCATTAAAAAGGCTGGATCCTATTATTTTAAAAGAAAGGTTTTTAAGCTTTCGAAGGGGTCAAAGGCTAAGCTTTCGAAGAGGTCGAAAGGTTTTAAAAGAGGATTTCCATATGTTTTTAAATTAAGACCAAAGAGCTTTCGAAAGGTTTATGTTTTAAAGGCTTAATGCTTTTGAAAGGTACTATTTTCTGATGGTTTCGAAGGGGTCGAAAGGTAGCTTTCGAAGGGGTCGAAAGGTAGCTTTCGACAGGGTAGAAAGGTCCTATTTTCTGAATGGTTTTGAAAGGGTTGAAATGGAAGGTTTTTCCAAGTTTTTCTAAGGCAATGTTTCAAAGTGTCTTAAGATAGGATGTCTAAGGTTTTTAATCCTTTGGAAAGGAAGATTTTCAATGGTTTCGAAAGGTTGGAAGTATGGGTTCAAAAGGAAAGGTTTTGGCCATTTGGCCTAGATAAATAAAGTTTTTTACTTGGTTTCGAAAGAGATGCTTTCAAAGGAATCGGAAGGGGTACTTTCTGAAAGGGACAGTGGACTAAGGATCTTGTGGCTAATTTAACACTAGGGGGTGAATAGTGTTTAATGGATTCTAAGACTTACGTGAACTAATTTAAAATTATGACACAAATAAATGCAGAAATTAATCACATGACAATCATAGAATCAAACACAGATGCACAAATTAAATAAAAAACAGCAAAGGGAAAGAACACACCGGATTTTATACTGGTTTAGTGTTACCCTACATCCAGTCCTGTACCAAGGCAAACCACCTCATACAGATTTTATTATATCAATATCGAGATTACATTCCTTAATTTCTAAAGGCCTTGAGGTACCCTCCTGTCTCACAAGTCCGGGGCAAACTCTTGATTTACGGCCACAAGATTACCCAATTGATTTCCACGCACAACCACACCTTATAGAGAGACATGATAAACTTTTCATTACAAATTGATCCTATAACTCTGAATAGCACTTTGATCTTCGAGAGAGGGCAGAGAATCAAACAAGAATGAGGTTTTAATTTGATTCACTTGAGAATTCGGCAGAATTTCGACATGATCTTAAAACTATGAAAATTTTAGAATATGGATTTGTTGAGAAGAAGAAGTGAAGAAAATATGAAATTAGTTGGTTAAAAAATTCGTTTGTGAAGGCTATTTATGAAGCACCAACGGTCATAACCATTCGTGAAGAGATTTAAACGAATAGACACTTCTTTTAAAAATTGAAACTTTTGATTTCAACGGCCACCATGTTGACATAGGGTATCCCATGATGTCGACATGCCTATGTAAAATACAATGTAAAATTTGTTTTGTAAATGGTATAGAAAGGAAAACAAGATAAAATGATTCTGGAGTAAAAAAGAAGTTTAAAAGAAGAGTTTATTTAAAAACAAAAACAAAGAATATTTTAAGGCTAAAATATCCTTTTGAAAATTATTGGAAAAGATAACTTTTATGGCTAAAATATTTTGAAAAACGGTTTTAAAAATCATTTTGAAAAACCATTTTGAAGTAGTTTTGCAAGCTTCTTCCTACAGAATATCTCATCACATCAGGACTCGAGAACCTGTACAAAACCAGGATGTTTATGGGTTTGTAAGCCACTTTTCATAGGTTTGTAAGCTACTTGTCGTGAGTTTGTAAGCCACTAAGAAGGTAGAAATGGGTTCCATCCCAAATGAAATTCAGAATGATGATTTCGATGCTATTATGAAGTTTTAACAAAAACTAGACATGAAATCTTGATCTTGATCTCGATACTCTTGAGTCTTCAAACTTGATTTATTCATTCTTAATCTTTATACAGTACAATCTTCAATAATCAGTGCCTGCCTTATATATCCTGCATAATAATACTCATATATATCTAGACAATAGTGTTAGTATGTAAGTTATAATAAAATATTTTACAAAGGTTATTGTCATCAAAACCACTATCTCCAATTCCTAACACTTTCAATGGAATCGAAAGGGATACTTTCAAATGTTTATATGTTTTCATTAACAAAGCTTTGAGTAAAGTATTTATATATTTAACATGGCAATGTGATTTTGAGTAAAGCATAAGGATTACATATTTTCCTTGTGTTATTTTGATTTAATGGTTTCAAATCATTTTGAAAAGGTTTTCAAGGAAAATTATGGGAGGGGATCCTTAAGTAAAATGACTCAAATATTAGAATACCATATGCGACTTGTATAGGGTCGCGCCCTATACATTATCTACTGGCCCCAGCTAAATATTGTCCAAAATTCCAATGTGCAGGGCTTGGTCACAAGTAGACTAAAATTAAGATTACACACTGAAAGGAATATATATTTGTATACAGATAGGTTATTAGTGAGCCCGAAAAACCATTTGGATCAGGAAGACCTGAGAGATGATTAAGTTAGGGACAGACCGTCCAGAAGAGAAGTATTTAACAGATAGTTAAGGACAGATCGTCCAGAAAAGGAGTATCTAACCAATGTAAGATTAATTTTGTTTATATTGTCTGGTAGGCCCAAGTCAGCCAAAGGTTAAAAGTTAGCCAAACAAAACTTATGTGTTGAGTAGATAATTCATTTATTACCGATACTTATGTGTGTTTACATAATGATGCTTTATAGTATTTAACCAGTTTTGGTTGCAGGAAAAGGTTATGCAAAGATACATTTTAAAAGGATGTTAGTGAGGGGAAATTCATTCCGCTAAGCGGCATGGTCTCACCTAACATATTTAACTAGGATGTATAGTATTATTCGCACTGGGCTTTCTGTCTAACTCGAAGTTTACGTTTTCTCCTTTAACTCTTGGATGCTCAAAATTGATTTGAGTAGGCTGAGGGGTTAAGGTATTTTTCAGGTTAATAAGGCTACCGGAGGCAAACAGATAGCTATTTAGGAGTTCCAGTTTTATGTTTGTTGTATTTTCGTTGTGTTTGTATTAAGTCTATTGTGACTATATGACTCTGATCATCCAAGTGGGTATCTTCATATACCGCTCTTAGCGCATTTTGTAACAAGTATTTTTTATCTATGCTTGGGAATGCAATGGGATTATGTATTAAGAATATGGAACATCTATTTTGAAATTTAGTGAAGCAATGTCGTTTTGAAATCTGTGTTTGTTTCATGTTCAAGTGCTTCTAATATTATAGATACCACTAACATAGCCGTATTTAGTTGCCGAAAGCTAATACTATAGATGACTGCAACATCTATAGCACTTAGTTTTGGGCCTCTAGATAAGGGATGTTACAATTTCCAGTAGAGCGTCAGTGACCATTCCAGAGAAGATCCAGTTTATGTTGTAGGCAGTTTGATATTTATAGGGATCGGAGAGCTTCTAGACCAGGCCACTTCTTCAACTTCTCGTATGTGGGTACAAAGCAACCTAGAGGAGTTTGGCTTGCGATCCAAGCCAAAACCATGGATCAGTAGCGATCCACGGTCTATGGATCGCTAACGATCCATATAATTGGCTCACTCGCTCGTTTACTACTTAGATGCTCTCTCCATCACTCCAATATGCTAAGTCGCCTCCAATCAGAGTTCCATATAGGACGCTGGCGATCCATTGTGTATGGATCACTAGCGATCCATACACTTAATATTTTTTTGTTTATGTCTTCTAATCTTCTTTGCTTCCTTTATGCCTTAGTGGTCCACTATCTTGTATGGATCGCTAGCAATCCATAGGGTATGGATCGCTGGCGATCCAAGCACTTAGCCTATTTTTGGAGTCTAAAGTTTGGGATGCTTCCATGACCTTGTATTGTTATTGTTTGCATAGTCTCGTTGTATGTTGCTCCATTCCGGTGACTATCTTCTAGCTGGATATGCTTAGCCATTGATTAGGCTGGACAGACGCTGATTTCTTGGTTTAGTCAAATTGAGTTGTTGTTTCAGTAATATGGCTTGGATCTCGTTAACTCCTCGTTTTAGCCTTTTTTGGTTAAGTTCTAAGCCATTCTGATGTCATGGAATTGTTATGTATTTTAGTGGATCCTACTAGGTTAAAAACTCGATTAACAGGAGGCGGCATTCATTTGTGTTGTGACTATGCGTCTCGAGGAAGCGGTAGAACTTCCCCGGGCGCTTTTGTTGTTTAGTTGCTTCCTTCTTAGGGTTTTTTATATTCCTCAGTCCGTTGTGTTGCGAGATAGATGTTTTCCAGAGTAACGTTGAGAGGGGTGTAATATTCAGGCCTAAAGCCTTTAAGTCGTTTATTGTTTCCATTTCTATTACTGGGATTTTGATTTTTCCTTTTTTGATTTCAATCTTTCCTCATGATTCCTTCAGCAGTCTCGGAAGCATTTGTATTTTGATTCATTTCCACATCACTCTGCCCGACATTCATCGGTTGCATGCCAGTTGACTTCCTTTCTAGCTCCTTTACCTCCCCCAATATCAAGTATTGACTTGCTTTACAATTGAAGTCCTTCCTTGTAGTGTGTTCCTTAATTTTTATCTACTTTTCAAATTCTGTTTCGGGGTGAATGGCATGGACCAAAGCCATGAAAACCATTCCCTCATTTAGATTGCTCATATCTGTCACTGCGGTGTTGAATCGATTCATGGAAGACTTCAGTGATTCGTTTTGTCCTCGGAATATTCCAGATAGGGACACCACATCTTTAAGTTGCATGGTACGAAGCCTGAACTAATCGAGGAATCTTGTTGCTAGTTGGTCAAAAGTTGAGATGGATCTTGGTGGAAGCCTAGTGAACCACATGGAAACAATTCCTTCCAGAAAAATGGGATATCATCTACACCGAACAGCCTACGAATCATTTGCTCCGTCCATGTACCAATTATACTTATACAAATAGGGTTTTGGGTCTTTTGTCGCATCAATGGATGTAATAGTTAGCATCTTTGAACTTTTTCGGATATCGAACATTCAAGGCCTCATTTGTAAAGGGAGTCCGACTTAGTGCGGATCCCCATTCATCATCTCTCGTATTTTTATTCTCGTCCATCAATCGCTTAACCATATCCACGATAAATACCTCTGATTCTGTTAGTCGTGGGGACGGGTGTTAGTCACTACACCAAGTGTTTGGCTTTGCAAACGGTCTTAGTGAGTGGACTGAAGCCTAGGCTCTCCTGTCTTCGGGAGAACCACTCCTTTGGGATCGCGTTGGCTTGCGGTTGGCCTGACTGAGGCAGTCTGGACATTTCTGACATTATTGAATGCATTGGCATTTTCTTCCAACTTATCATCGTTAAATTGTTCTCCATCTTCTGAGTCGGAGATGTTCATGGCTACATCCTATCATGGGGTTTTCACCCCTTGGTTCAAGTTCAAAGTTGGTTGTCTTACATGAGCGGAGTACTTGCGTTTCCCTCTGCGTTGATTCCCATAGTTCCTGTTGTCACCCTTCTTTGCGGCTGCTTTCCGTTTCTTCTGTTTATGCCAGAAATGGAAGATTTTTCTTGTTCTATGACAGCTATGGGTTCAACCATAGTTCTTGGCGCAGGATTTGACTGTAAGGTTAAGAGAGCATTGAGCTTATCCATCAGAGCTCTCTGATTGCTTTGCATTTTTGGTTGATTTCGTCAACCATTTTGTTCAACTCGTATCTTGTAACGACTTCACGCTAATTGGAGGATGCTGGCACCTGATCTCCTAAATTGGCACCATTTACTTCTGTTTGCTGATGATTCATATCTTCTCCATCTATTACTGCCCCTATGGACCTTCCAAAGGTAGTTCTCCTCCTTCCCGAAGCCAATGATTCCAAGAAATAGATTTTCAAGCAAAGATTGAGGATCTAATTTATGGACCTATCTAATCCAAAGTAGATAGCTAGATCTAAAACCTGAGGTCAACCCTTTCAATGAAAGAACCAAAATGTTTACCCAAAAAATGGATCAACATCCTAGATTGAGTGTGAAAGGACCAACCTTGTTCTTACGGAGCAATAATATAGAGAATGAATGTAAAAAGAACAAAAATAAAAAGAAGACAAGAAGATTTTTATAGTGGTTCGGCTTTTAATGAAGCCTACGTCCTCTTTGTAGTTTTTATTATTGATCGATTTTTCTTACAAAGTTAATTAGATTACAAAGTTCTTGACTACCATTAGTTAGATTAAGTCCCCAATGTTAGATTTCACTAAAGAATCGCAACAAACCCTTTGGATGAACATTGTGAAGAAGGAAAAGAGTGAAGAGAGATTTCTGCAGAGTTTCAGCAACCAGTGCGGATCATCCTGTTTATGTTGTAGATAGAAGAGTATTTATAGAGACTGGAGAGCTACAGGGCCAAGCCTGTTTTCCTGATGCTTGCAAATGTTTACAGGAAGGCGAATTAGAGATTGTATCGTGATCCAAGCCAAAACAATGGATCACCATCAATCCATAGCATATGGACCGCTAGCGATCCATAGGTTAGGCTCGAAGGCGAGCAAATGCCTTAGCATTCCTCCCTTGCCTTGCTCCATGAAAAACGCAGCTGATTGATGAAATAGCATGGGTCACTAGCGATCCCTATACTTAGCCTAATTTTGGATTTTTCCTTCTGGATAGCCTTCGTTGTCTTGTGTCGACGTTATTCATGTAGTCTCGAAGTACGTTGCCTTGTTTTGATGATGGTTTGCTTACTAGTTGTATTTGGTTGCTGATCGGACCAGAAAAATGCTCGTCTCTTGATTTTACTAGCTTGGAACCTCTTCAAACCTAGCCATTGCTCCTAAGTATAGATTGAAGCATGATGCACAAAGGTCGATGAACCCACGAGTTAATATGATGGATCACGATCGATCCATAGGCCATGGATCACTGGCGATCCATGTCCTTAGCGAACTTTGCTTTCTATTTCCTCTGACTTCCTTAGGCTCGACATTCTAATTCTTTTAGGTAGCTTTTGAGCTGTTCCGACTCAATCAAGTGGTTCCAACTTCTTTTGGATTCTTTTGGGTTAAAAACCCGGATAACACAAACTAATTCATTTTTAGCTAGTTTGTTGGTACTCTTAAGATTTATCGTTTATGCCATAACCTTGGATCATCATGGTTCGCGGCTAAGCATAAATTTTTGTAGTTTTTGTCATGTTTGAAACATATATGTTTTGATTTCTAAATCCTTCAAAAATTAAAATTTTATTTTGATAAAAAATATTGCATTTATTTTTTCTCGAAATCAATTTTAAATCAATTACCAAATAATTGACTTATATTTAATAAGTTATGTTTTAAATTTTCTACCAATAAAACATTAGTAATTATAGGAGAATTAGAAATAGCGATATTGATGACTTCTCCAATACCGATGAAAAATCCTTTTGAGTTATGTCCGAATGTTACGTTGCCACCATTGATATATGGTATATTTGATAACATATTAGCATTTCCAGTCATATGCTTAGAACAACCACTATCGAGTATCCATTTCTCTTTATTTTTTATTTTAATTTTAGGTACCTGCAAAATAAGAAAAATTTAATTGGTACCCATCTTCTTTGATTAGGGTCCTACATGTTAGTGGATGTAGGTAGCCATATCCATGAAGATTTTGTTCCCTTAGTGATGTAATTTTTGTTATATACAACTTTTTGTAAATATTCATCAATATATTTTTGTCCAGTCAGTTTTTATTTGTTTTTGGAATCCATATCTTGACCATGTTTGTATATGAATTCTTAAAATTAGTTTTTAACTCTGGCCTTTTGAATTTTTGTATAAAGTGCTATATTGCTTTAGCCATTGTTTTTTTATAACCTAATCCATTTCGATTTCCAGGTGGTTTAAATATCACAATCAAATTTTCTAAGTTTTTTTTTTCTTTATTGAATTTTGTCACATTATTTCTTATTTTATCTAATAAACTTTTAAGATCGCAAATTTCAATATTTCTAGAATCTAAGTTTGCTTATAATTCTAGTTTTTCTTTTTCCAGATTAACTTTTTCTAACATAAAATTTTCTAAATCATTTAATAATTTATCATTCTGAGATAATAGTACATATTCCTTATTTAATTTTTTTGTTTCTCTCTATTTATCATCTAGTTCAGTACTTATTTCCATTAATTCATCATAAGTAAGTTTAGGACGTACCTCATCTGTGTTAGCCATAAAACACACATTTGCTTGTTCTGAGTCACTTTCACTATCACTGTATGATAAGAAGACGAATCTGAATCATCCTATGTTACTTGAAAAGCTCTTTTCTTTTTCTTTAATTCCTCGAATTTGATTTTCTTTTTATCACTTTTGAGCTGTGGATAATCCTTCTTCATGTGGTCAAAATTTTCATATCCATAGCATTTAATCGATGTTTGATTTGAAGACCGTCAGCTTGAAATTTGGTCATCCTTTTAAACTTCTTGAATTTGCTATATTTTTTGACAATAAAGACAATCTCCTCTTCGTCTAAGTCCGAATCTTGGTTACTTTCTTGAAGTGCTATGCTTTTCTTTTCATGATTTTGATCCTTTCCAGCCTACAAATTAGCTTTGTATGACATCAAATTTCCTATTAGCTCTTTGACTTTAAGTTGAGAAAGATCATTAACTTCTTCGATGGCTAAAATTTTCTTTACCAGTCATTTGTCAAAGAGTTTAAAATTTGTGTGAATAAATCAAGATCTATGAATTTGAATCCAAGTGCCATGAGATCGTGTTGAATGGTTTGAAATCTAGCATACATATCAATCACTGACTCACTTGTCTTCATTTTGAAAGATGATAATTGGTTTTGTAAAATTGAAATTTTAGTTTGCTTGACTTTATTTGTGCCTTCATGTATGACTTGTAAAGTGTGCCATATATCATATGCAGTCTTGCAGAGCATGACACGTGAAAACTCATTTTTGCCAAGTGAGCAAAACAATACATTCATAGCTTTGGCATTGTTAGATGCCTCTGCTTTTTGTGCATCATTCCATGTGCTAATATTAGTGTCAAGTGCTTTCTATTTGCTTTGAGTTGCTAGCCACATTTCTAAGACATTGGCTTCCATAAAAATTCACATACTTGTTAACCAAAAAGCATAATTAGAACCAGTAAATAGTGGAGGATGAGCAGTTAATTGACCTTCTTGAAATGTATTTGCCATTTTAATGATTTTTTCAATTACGTGTTACTATAGATTGAAATAACCGTTGCTTTGATACCAATTGAAAGTCTATAGAATCTTCGCAAATAATGCATATTACACACACACATGTGTATGTGTGTGTATTACTAACTATGATAAGTAGAGTATAATAATTGAATGTAAGATAAATAATAGAAACGATCACACTAGATATTTTATACTAGTTTGGACCTCCTGTCCTACGTCCAGTCCTGAAGCTCCCCTTCGGTATTTCCTTTAACCAACCGACCCTTGCTTTTTCCGGAGGAATAGGCTAATACAAAAGTATACCTCTGACAATCTAATGTTCCAAATAACATAGTTTTTGACTGGTAGTATAAACCTTCCTATGGTCTCCTTTTAGCATGTAAATGTGAATGCTTTGAGTTGGCGGAAGTGGTTTAACCAAAATTATATTTTGGTTATAATAGATTGAGAGTATTTAAGAAAAGTATGCACAGGAGAGTGATAAAAAATCAAGAGAGAAAAGATTCAATTAATTCAAGTTAGTTAATTTATTCATCTCAATCAAGGTAGTATTTATAGATTTAAAAGGATGCAGATGAAGAGTTGTTACTATTAGATAAGTTCTATTCATTTTAATGGTTGCAACCTTTTTATGAAGGGTAATTTCTTTTTGTTCAACAGAAGTGTCTTTTTAAAAATTTACTATTTTTCAAATGATAGACGTCTGTGGTAAAACCTCAAACGCTTGTGACTTTAAAAAATAATTACCAAAGAATTGTCACAGACATCTGTGTTTTACCTCATACGTCTGTGGTTTCAGAAATTTATTTTCCTAAGTATTTCATTAGACGTCTATGGTTTTACCTCAAACGTCTGTAAGTAGTGAACGCGGTTTTTCAAATTAAGTCAGGTGAATATGAAATCATGTGTGATTGTTGTACGGATATATACTCAAGGAGATCTTAATAATATTTTATATAAGACTTTTTTACAATAGAATAAACTTACTAACTATAGTATGATCGATTGATCGTTGTTTGTCTTTGAGGCTTAACATCTTCGAGCATGATGTCTTTTTGTAGTATATACTTGTAATCTTAAAGTGTGTGTGTATATATATTTTTGTATAGATATTGTTACTGAAACATAAACTGGAGGTTCTAACATTAGCCACTTTGGTCATTTAACTATCAAAGCACGATTTTTTAAGAAAATTGATTTAGACATAATTTAAATTCTTTTAAATGAAGCCTTGATTTTTCTTTTACATTTGAAAAATACAGTGGGAAGAGTCCAAAAAATTCTTATTTCAAAGAAGTCCAATTTCGAACCCATCGTATAAATGGATTTAACTTTTAACGTGCGAAATCACGAACTGTCGTTACGTGACGCGCTTATTTCTAGTTGATTTTAACACTTTTCAAATTTTTGCCGAAATCATGTTAAATATTTAAAAAAATTCTAAGTCATTTTCCGTCGTTTTTAAAAGAGGTTAACAAATCGTACACACTTTTAAATTTAAATAAGGAAGTGATTCCATTTTTGATTTTTTGACATATAATTTATCGTGACTATTTATGATATCAACCAAACAATCATTCAACATCCATGTAGCATTCAAACATAATATCAAGCAACACAACAAGTACAAAATCATGTCATAATATCATAGAAAATTATAGTAGAGAAGCAATAGAGTTTTCTCACTAAAATTTGCTTTTCGATCTAACTTTGTTACTATGGATTTAACTATAGCTTCGCTACTACTTCCCGAAACTTCTTGAAATCTACTAAAGGTAAGCTATCCAAGAAGTTGAGATTAAAAAGTGTTAGAGATGATTGTTAATGGGCTCGGCCTTGGGTGAAGAGACGAATGGAGCTCACTAACTTGAACATGAACTTAAGTGGCCTATATTGTTTTTGAGTTATGCTTTTGTAGGTAGGCCATGGAAGCCATTAGAACTCTAAGCAAAAATAATAAGAAAGCTTAGAAATGAGAAGGAAGCTTGATATTTATAGCCTTGAATTACTTAAGGATTAAGCTTTGTATTTTACACGTTTGCCTCTTCCCATCACATCATTTTGCATGGCCCAAGGTAGTACCATGTGCTTCCATCACTCCATTTCTACTTTTCTTACTTTCTTAGCTCTTAGGGGATGTATTTGGATGGAATCTTGGCTTAAAGTGAAGATTACGTTAGTTTTGGTGAGGTTTTGTTGATTTTACCAAAATATCTTACTTTTCTTGCTTTAAATTTTTTTAAAGTAATTATTTATATATATATTTTATTTATATGTATTACTAAGTGTATTAGTATGTTTTAAAGTGTTTTAACTTCCAATGTTGCGATATTTGAATATAACTTTTGACCGTTATGCCATTTTGAATCCGAAATCTGATTTCCGGTAACATTTTTACGTTTTTGTTAAACTATTTACATTTGTAAACAAAACTTGAAAATAAATTTGTATATTGTTATTTAATAATGAAAAGGCCCTATTTATTAATTAGCATAATTTATTTACTCATTAAAACTTAATTTACCAAAAACTGACTTTTGTCACTTTTACCGGTATAAGAAAAAGTTCTTATTTTTGTGTATAAATAAATCTTAAAATATTAAATAATATTTTTTGTGTTATATAAACTAATATTTGGATATTAAAAATCCATTAAACATTATATCTTGGTATGATCGAATCTTAGGCCGTTACCATTCTCCCCCCCCCCCCCCCTAAAAGAATTTCGTCCTTTAAATTTAAGAAAGAAGAAGATAGCTAAAAGGGAAATATATTCGATATGATGAGTTTATTCAATAGTATTGAGAAGTGACTACACCATAGGTATTGAGTACATTATGACAATATGATCTATATAGTTTATACGTCAATCCTAAACTCAGGATATGCCTTCCTCATTCTATCCTCCTCCGTTTCATAAGTGCAATCCTCAGCATCTCCACTCCATTGAACTTTGACTAACCTTACCATATTCCTCCTTAATCATTTCTCATATTGACCAATGATTCGAATATACTGTATAATAACTGCCAAATTTGGTTTCACCTCTAAGTCTTCTTGAGCAGCCGTTTCTTTGATTTGTTCTAGGTCAGGCATATGTTTCTGCAAATGAGATACGTGAAAAACATTATGCACTTCTGACAACCTTTCTGGCAGGTGCACTTGATAAGCTAGTGGGCCGGTTTGTTACAGAATGTAAAAAGGTCCAATGTATCGAGGTGTTAACTTTTTAGCCCTTCCAAACCTTACCCCTCCTCTCATCGGAGAGACTTTCAGAAAGACAGAATCTCCAACTTAGAATTCCATATTTCTACGCCTTTGATATTCATAATTCTTCAGCCTGCTTTGGGCTTCCTTTAACTTCTTTCTAATCATATCAACTTTCTTTGAGGCTTCTTTTATCATGTCTGGATCAAGTATTAACAGATCTCTGGTTTCTATCCAACACGCTGGTGACTTGCATGGAATACCATATAAAGCTTCATAAGTGTCATGCCAATACTGGCTTGATAGTTGTTGTTATAGGAGAACTCTACCAAATTTAAATGATTTTCCCATAAGCCACTAAAGTCTAGAATACATGCTTTCAGAAGATCTTCCCAAACACGGTTGACTTTTTCAGCTTGTCCATCAGTTTGAGCATGATATGTAGTGCTTATACTCGACTTCATTCCCAAAGGTCTGTAATGCTTCCCAGAACCAACTAGTAAATATTGGATCCCAATCGCTTACTATACTGCTTGGAACTCCATGCAATCGGAATTCTCCCTTATATATATCTCCGTAAGGCTTGTAACGGTCCTTGTTGGCTATAATGGAATAAAGTTTGCACTCTTGGTTAATCAACCAATGATAACCCAAGCATCTTCATTTTCCCTCCTCGTTTGAGGTAAGCCATCAATGAAATCCATTAATGTTTGGTCCCATTTCAAAGATGGAACCTCTAAAGGTTGAAGTGACCCTACAATCTTCTGTTGGTCGCTCTAGACTTGTTGACAATTGACGAATCTGTTAACATAAATGGATATGTCCCTCTTTATGTTTTTCCATAAAAATGTGCCCTTCATGTCTTTGTACATTTTGTGAATTCCCGGATGAATGTTAAGTTTGGATTTATGGCATTTAGTTAATACCGTCTGCCTATCTTCTCTCTTCTTACGGCAATTCTTTCTAGAAAAGTTGGTGTTATTTCCAGATAAGCAGTAAGAACATACTTCCTACTCAGTGCATCAGCTACTACGTAGGCTTTTCCGGGTGTATACAGAATATGTGGATCATACGATGCGAGAAATTCTAACCAACATTTCTGCCTCATGTTTAAATCTTTCTGAGTGAAAAGATATTTCAAAGATTTGTGATCCGTGAAGAGATCAAACTTTCATGTAGTAAGTAATGCCTCCATTTTTTTAATGCAAACACAATGGCTAGTAGCTCCAAGTCGTGTGTTGCATATTTTCACTCGTGAAGCTTTAGCTGCCTACCCGCGTAAGCGATCACCTTACCTTCCTACATTAGAACTACACCAACTCCTTCCCCATACGCATCCGTATAAATAGTCAATCCACTATTTCCTTTTTTAATTACTAGGATTAGAGCAGTGGTTAACCAGTTCTTAAGTTCCTGGAATATTTCTTCACATTTAGGAGTCCAAATAAATTTAACATCCTTCATGGTCAACTTTGTTAGGTGATAAGAATTCTTTGAGAAGTCTTGAATGAATCTTCTATAATATCCTGCCAAACCTCAGAAGCTATGAATCTCTTTAGGAGTTTGTGGCTACTTTCAAGTTTGAATAGCTGCATCCTTTATAGGATCTACTGAAATCCCGTTTCTTGGCATTATATTCCCAAGGAATCTTAACTCCTTTTCCCAGCAGTGGCATTTTGAGAATTGGCTCTAAGCACGTTATTGCCTAATATCTCTAACACAATTTCTAGATGCCTTTTGTGTTCTTCTTCTGTCTTAGAATAGATAAGAATATCATCGATAAAGACTAACAAGAATTTATTGATTACATCTCTAAATACCCTATTCATAAGGTCTACAAAATAAGCGGGTGCATTAGTCAGCCCAAAAGGCATAACCAACCAGTCGAAGAAATTATTCAGACCTTTAAATGCAGTTAAATGGATGCAATCTTCCACGATCGTTAGTTAATGGAATCCTTGGCTAGATGCATTTTTGAGAATAACCGAGCACCATGAAACAAATCAAACAAGTCATCTATTCAAGGTAGGGTATACTTATTCTTAATCGTTTGTTTATATAAGTCTCGATAGTTTACACTAAGCCTCAAAGAGCCATCCAACTTCGAAACAAGAACTATCGTCGATCCCCAACTTGAATGACTAGGTCTTATTAATCTTTCTTTAATAGCTCCTATGTTAGTATATCTAGCTCATCCCTCTCCTTTGGAGCCATCCTTCGATCAAATTGTTAACCTACCTTGCACCAGGAATCAAGTTGATACGAAACTTGATTTCCCAATGTGGGGGTAAACTCTTCACTTCTTCAAAAACGTACGGAAACTCTTTAATAATAGGTATTGTTTCTAGTCCTTTCTGGGATGATTCTAACATATAAAGAAAACTATCCCTCCTTGGACTGGGTTCTTCACAAGATATTTCTATAAACTTCCTGAAGCTGGTCAAAAAAGATATTGTCCTTCTATCAAAATCGAGACCAACATTATACCTAATTAACCAATCCATTCCGAGTAAAATTTCAAATCCAATAAAATTTAGACAAACCAGTCATAAGGAAATTTACGGGAAGAATGGGAAATTTAGGCCTTTTCATAATTAATACAAATGTTAGTGGTACAATTAATAGGATTCGTTACGCAGATAGGGGTATTAACTAATTTAGGGGTAAGTTTTAATTCATCTACTGATTCTTTAGCAACAAAACTGCGAGAAGCTCTTGTATCAAATAATAATCTAACTAAAACATTTTTGATACAAAATTACCTTACAGAACTCCTTTTCCCTTCACATTCTGAGAGGTTGAAGGTTCATCCTTTATAGCGTAAACTCTGGCTTGTTCTCCCTTCTTCATAATTGGATAATCCTTTACGATATGCCTTGATTGATGACAATTATAATAATTTGTTGGTGCTGGCCTCTAAACCTTAGGGTTCTTGCAATAGTTGCTAGGTGGCCCTTTTCTTGGCAATTATAACATGTAGCATCCTTCAAATAATTATCTTGCGATCCTCCTCTAGATTTTCCTTGGCCTGGCTTTTTCCCACTGTGATTGAACTTCCTCTTCTTCCGGTTGTTGTTATTGTTGGCCTGAGCTACCACCCGATTCTTCTTATCTAATGTTTCACAACAAAATCCCATATCCACCAAGTCCACAAACTATCCTTTTACATGAGTAGTCATCCTACTCTGGTACTTCTCGTTCATCTTGAAAATAAAATTCTCATTTTTATTTAAAGGCATGTAATTCAGACCTGGCCTAAAACAAGACAATTCATTGAAATTATTTGCATTCTCCTCAACGGTCATTTTGTCTTGATTCAGGTCTATAAAGCTTCTGTAAAGATGAGATTTTCCTACAGTTGGCATATACTATTCCTCCAAAACTTCCTTACACCTTCCTATGAAAAATTGTCTTCTGATTCATTTAGGGTAATGGACTCCCACTAAGCCAAAGCCCCTTCTTATAGTTGCCAGGAGCTCAAGAACCTCTTCTGCTCATTACTGATATCCAATGCCTTAAAGATTCTTTTGCATGATTTGACCCAAGCCTAAGCCTCAATTATAGTTTCCATGCCTTTGAATGGTTTTCCCCTAAGCTGGTATAATTTTTGCATAAGGTGGCGAAGTTAATCTAGGGTGGTATGGGAGCTACTTCTTCTACCACAGCAGCGGTTGGATCACGACCTTGGGTGTTGTGGTGCTACCATTTCCCCATCTTCATCCTCTATGAGTACTCATATGTTACTATCTAAATATAGTGAGATAACTTTAGAATACAAAGACGAAATTATCTCGGGGAATGAGTATTTAAGCATAACACGACTTGGGTTTATCTATATAAGTGTTTTAAACACACACTCTCATAGATTAAACTATGGGTCAGTCATGGGACTGGTGTGAGAAAACTTAAAAGAGCATATACTTTTGATATCAAAGGTATCTCATAAGATCACGCCGCACATAAATACGGATGAGTTTTTCTCTTATGATAACCAAAATATTTTCAATGTAAAATCATTTGAAATTATTTTTAAAGACATTCTTTGAAAAACTTTTCAAGTAAATATATTCAAATAGTCAAAATTGTTACCATTATTAAATTCCAACATAGTAGGCTCTACTATCAAAATGGCAGGCACGTATTGGAGAATGGATTTCCAACAAATGACCAGGTAAGGGACCACCTTTCGATAGTACATCTCTAGAGGAATGTACCAAAGCCCAGCTGATGGTCTTTTACCAACACAAGGCTGGCCTACCTCTAACTGGATAGTATCGAATATGTCATCACTCCAGTTGGTACTAACCTATCCGAGACATCTTAACATACACCATAATAATTTAAACCCAAGTGTTATAGTAGGTAGAAATATATCTAGAAGAGGATAATCATACCCTAATGATTGCAAATCACAAAGCCTTACCGCATTTATTTTGTTTTAGTCATTTCCAGGTGTAAGGGCGGAGGTAGTGATTACCTTTCATAGAACATCAACTTTTCACTTTGAATGCTACATTGCCATTCCATAATCACACAATCGATTTCTACTAACATATAACTCCTGAGCTCGTGTGTCAGAGGAAAGGGTGTTAAGCTAAGAGAAGTTGCCATCTCCGCCACCAAACATATGATGCGTTTATAGAGATCAATAAATTTGATTTAAAATGCAATGTCAGACATACATCCATATAAGTTGTCTAGGACAGGACAAATCGAAGGCACTCCTCCTACCACATCTTATTTGGGAATCACCCTTAAAGTCAATAGTAATTATTCCTTACAATCTAAAGATTTTCATAACAGAGCACTACTTCCACATAATATATGTCATGGAAATTTACCAGAAGGTCTAGTGGCATGTAGCCATATATCATGAAGATCTTTGTCTTCAGTGATCTTTGTCTTATACATGTTTTACCTCGAAAACGCAAATTGGTTTAAAGTGATTTTCGGATTGAAACCTCTCAAATCCGATCCCGGTTTCTTCGAAATCCAATCAGTAATAAAAAAGATGTTAAGCGTGTGTGATTAGTAAAAAAATTTCATTCAGCACTATCTTTAGGGATATACATCTCTAAATTCATTTCAGCGTATATTGTTTTATTAAACCTCTCTTTAAATCATTCTCTTTTATTTTTTGGAAATTATTTCTAAAGGTTATCTTTTCTTTTGGAAAAACTTAAATAGGATCTTTTTAGAGCATTATGGCTTTCCTTTCGGTCTATTAATCCCCTCTCCTTGAAAAAGAAAACAAAGGTCAGAAAAGTTGAAGACACTGGTTGCTCCATCCCTAACCTTAGTTACACACATTGTTATAACTTTCTAGATCTCATAGTTGGGACAAATGTACTGGTTGCTTCCGCATTCCCCTTTCATTATTAAAAATAATTTCAAAAAAAATGGAAAGAAAATTAAGTTTAAAAATAATTTTCCAAAATTCATTGTTAAATAGTGGAGGAATAGTGATTTTGGAGCCCTGAAGCTCAAATTTTACTTTCTACGTCTTTTAATTCAAAATTTATTATTTAAAACTCTTTTAACGTATGTAACATAAATTTTTAGGGATTTATTCCCTATTTTTAAGAATTTAAAACAACCATTTAAAAGACTTAACCACTTTAGGCGTTTAACTGTCAAAGCATGATTTTTTGGAAAATTTGATTTGAACATAATTTAAATTCTTTTAAATGAAACCTTGACTTTTCTTTTGCATTTGAAAACTATAGTGGGAAGAGTCTGGAAAATTCTTATTTCAAAGAATTCCAATTTCAAATCCATTGTATAAATGGATTTAACTTTTGCGGCGCGAAATCACGAACTGCCGTTTCGTGACGCACTTTTTGCTAGTTGATTTCCAAATCTTTTCAAATTTTTGCCAAAATCATGTTAAATACTTTTAAAACATTTCAAAGTCATTTAAAACCGTTTTCTCATGTTTTTAAAAGAGGTTAACAAATCATATACACTTTTGAATTTAAATAGGGAAGTGATTCTTTTTGTGATTTTTCAACGTGTAATTTATCGTGATTTGTTATGATATCAACCAAAAAATCATTCAACGTCCATATAGAATTCTAACATGATATCGAGAAACACAAAAAGTACAAAAACATGTCATAATATCATGGAAAATAAAGTAGAGAAGCGGTAGAGTTTTCTCACCATAATTTTCTTTCCGATCTAACTTTGTTACTATGGATTGGACTATAGCTTCGCTACTACTTTCCGAAACTTCTTGAAATCTGCTTTAGCTCTACTATCCTAAAAGTTTAGATGAAAAAGAGTTGAAGATGATTCTTAATGGGCTTGGCACTGGGTGAAGAGACGAATGGAGCTCACTAACTTGAACTTAAAGTTAAGTGGTATATTTCTGTTGGTTATTTTACAATAACTTTGTTACGCTTTTGGAATTTTGTCGAGAGTCATGAAAGCCATTGAAAATCTAAGAAGAAGAAGGTGAAAGCTTAGAAAATAATGGAAGGTAGTGCGAAGAAATGAGAAGGAAGCATGGGTAATTATAGCCTTGAATTATTTAAGGATTAAGCTTTGTATTATACACTTTTGTCCTTTCCCATCACATCATTTTGCACGTCCTAATGTAGTACCATGTGATTCCTTCTCTTCATGTCCTCTTTTCTTACTTTCTTAGCTCTTAAGGGATGTATTTGAATGGAATCTTGCCTTAATGTAAGATTACATTGGTTTTGATGAGATTTTGTTGACTTTAATCAAAATATCTTACTTTTCTTACTTTAAAATTTGTTAAAGTAATTATATATATATATATATATTATATGTATTACAAAGTTTATTAGTATGTTTTAAAGTTTTAAATTTCGATGTTGTGATATTTGAATACAACTTTTGACCGTTAAGCCATTTTGAATCCGATTTCCGGTTACATCATTACGTTTTTGTTAAATTATTTATATTTTCAAACAAAACTTAAAAATAAATTTGTATATTGTTTTAATAATAAAAATTCCCTATTTAATAGTTATAACAATATATTTAGTCATTAAAACTTAATTTTAATGAAAATCAACATTTGCCACATTTACTGGTATAAGCAAAAGTTCCTATTTTTGTGTACAAATATATCTTAAAATCTTACATAATATTATTTGTGTTATAAAAACTTATGTTTGGATATTAAAAATCCATTAATAATTATATCTCGATGTAATCGAATCTTGTGTCATCAGAACAATTTTCCAAATAATAGTTATGTTAACCCAAGAAATAGATCAACACTCTGAATTGGATGTGAAAGTACCCGCCCTATTGTTACAGAGAAATAATATAGAAAATAAATGTAAAAAGAGCAAAAATAATAAAAGGACAAGAAGGGTTTTATAGTGGTTCGGTTGTTAATGAAGCCTACATCCACTTTATAACTTTTTATTAACTTACTACTGTTAAAAGTTGAATCGGATTACAATATGATTGAATCTTCTAAATTAGATCAAGTCACAAGTACAAGTTTTTACTGGAGAATCATAGTGAACCCCTAGATGACTATTGTGTGGAAGGACAGGAATGAAGAATAATCAATACAGAGTTCCAACAGCCAGTCCAAAAGATCCTCTTTGTGTTGCAGATAGATGAGTATTTATAAGAGAATCCAACGAGTATTGGGCCAGAAGTTCAAGTGTATAAGAGTCAAGTTGTTATGCCAAGTCATCACTGAAAATCTCAAATCAGTACGAGTCATTTCTATGGATCGCTAGCTATCCATTGGGAATGGATCACTAGCTATCCACTGGGAATGGATCATTAGCTATCCATCAACTTAGCATATTTTTCTACCAGAAGAGATTAATTAGTGCTAAGAAGGAGCTTTGTAACAACTTAGGATGATTGATTATTGTTAAATTACAAGGCACAACTGCTCTTGTAGAGTTGTAGTTGAAGTTTGATAAGGCATAGTTTCAGCCTTCGGAAACTAGCTCATTGTTCGATTGCAATTATCCTTCCTTTGCATTTTTTGGAATTCAACCTACACACCAGCCTCTGTCTCCGAGGAATATTAGTTTGATTGCTCGATTCCATGCATTATGTTTGCTCATTGTTGTATCTCTTGTTTTCATGTGCATCATACTCATTTACTGTAATTTTACACATGTAAGTATTACCTCTGCGGTCATTTCGCCATATTTTATTTCATAGCTTTGTTCATAATTATTAGCTAGCTTGGTCTAGCCAGTTGTGTAGCTGATCCATACTTATGCCTAATTGAGTTTGGTCCAACAAAGTGTTGGTGTATCTACCCTTATATATAGGGTTGATTTCTCTTAATACTTAGTCTATATGTTTTCGGGAGACTAGGTCTGCTGGTAATATGTTCGATTGCCTCGGTTTTATTGACACGATAGCTCCTATCTCTAGGAACTAGTGACTTTGCTGCTTGATTCCAAGCTCTAATTTTTCCAATGGTGTTTATTTCCTGACTGTAATTAAATTCCTCCAAGCTGACATCGTCATCTAATATCATTCTAGGTACATGTGCTTGAAAGACGCGTCGTTGTCATCATTTGCTAGAGTGAATTCTTCCAAGTCTGGTGTTGAAACCCAAATCATGTATCAGTTTCTATCTCCAGAAACTCATGCGCAGATGACTCAACTCTATGGATTTTTCCTTAATGTGAATCTTCAGATAGCATGAGATGCCAGAAGATAGGGTTGATAATTCAATCAAACTCTTACATCTGTTTCGAAAAGCCAATGTATTGATAGTTTCATTCTGGTGGTTTCTTCTTAGCATCACCAAACTTCGAGTAATGGCATAAACCTACAGGTTGGAACCAAATGATCTAGTTAGATTGTAAGTAGGTAATCGATCCTTCTTATCATTACCAGACCGAGAGCGATGGCCGATTTCTGAATGTTAAATTCTTCATTTCCATTATTGGCGATTTGCTTGCCAGAATCCCTATTTTGCAATATAGTATCAATATCTAACCAACCTTACAGTTATTAGTGTTTGTACTTTGCAACATTTCTTTCATCAATTATCGGTATGTCTATCCCTACTCGAGGGACTAGCTATTTCGAATGCCTATATTTGGGCGATTGTGGGAGATGGAGTGGTTTGGGACAAATGATTTGACTGCCCATGATCTGGCTCTCAGTCCTATTCTAGGAGTGAGGAAGTATGATGGTTTTAATTTCTACCTCCCATGATTGTCCCTACATGACCTTAGTTGTGCTTGCTTTGCTTGATTATTGTCGTCATAGAAATTCTATTCATATGCCAATTCCCGTCTTTAGGATTACTAATCTAGCTGCTTGGTTCCAAGCAACATTTCCTTGAGGCTGCCTATCTTTTGGCTGTATCCAAATTCTTTCTAAATTGAATTCTAGAAATTTGGTTGTGCCCCAGCTTTCATCCCTAGAAATTAGCACATGAGCAATTCCATCCTGGGATTTCCTTTCAACGCTGCTTTATTATTGTGCATGGTTAATTGCTGTGGTGGAAGGTCGAGCCATCGGCTAACCTATAAAACGTTACATGTTATTGTTTTTGCCCATTTTCGGGCAACGGTAGTTTTCTAAAGACAATGCTAGAATCTTAGTTGAGGACCAACTTCTTTCTCCGAAAGTAAGTGCATTGATGGTTTACAATAATGAGTATTTCTCATCGAACGTGTAGATTAAAGTTTTCTTGGCATTGCCGAGGAAAAATTGGTACACAGTGAATAGCAAATTTCCTGGCATTGCCAAGGAAATGTTGGTACTTAAGAAATAGAGGGTTTCTTGGCGTTGCTGGGGAAACAACAACACTTATGAAATAGAAATTTTCTCAATTTTGCCGGGGTAACATCGGTACATAGGAAATGAGAAAAGGTCTTAGCATTGCCGGGACAACACCGACACTTAAGAGGTTAGGATGGATTTTTCCCACCGATCTGGTAATGCTTTAAATCCAGGTGGGCACTAGTTACAATATTCGAAAACTTGTACTTAGATGAGTGGATTGTAGAAGACTTTTGTTAGTGCTGCTTTTCTTCGGTCAATGTTAAGTCATGTTGGTTAGGATTGAATCATCCATCATATCCTGTATAGTTGAATAGATCCCTTTCAACCTAATGTGGTTGTTTTTCTCAATCTTGCTTAACTTCGGGATACGCCATGTTCTGAAAGGATGGGAGTCCCAGGAATTTCCATTGCCTAGCCTTGTTTATCACCGTCTAGTGTTACCCTTGGAAATGCAGGGTTGTTGCTCAACCAATTCCATGGTTATTCTCATTTATTTATGAAGATCAAATTTCCATCAATCGGTTTTTGTTATGATCTGACTTCTATCTGTAGAACTCTTCATTTCTAAGCAGAACCCTTCATTTCTAGGTGTCAAATTCCATGTTCTTGTAGAAAATTAGAAATTATAGAGAGATTCATCACATTTCCCCCAGTACGATCACGCTCATTCCTATCTTGATCACGGACCAGTAGATTTTGTAATGTTTGTCATGAATCTGTGACACTTAACCTTGCTTATTGTATGCCATATGCATTATGATGGGATGATAGCATTGTTGTGGATATCAAGTTATCAACCTTATTCATTGGTTTCAATCTTCGAGAATCAATGTTTTAGCTGCTCAATTTTGAGCGTTCTCTCATTGCCATTTTCTATCTTCAGATAACAGCTGGCTTTCTTCAAGTTGGGGTTTGAAACCTCAGTCAACAATCAGCTTCTATCTTTGGAAACTGGTGCATTGATGATTTGATTCTAGAAATGCCTTCCATCGTCGTCTATCTTTGGACAACGGTAAGTTCCCTTTTTATTGCAAGTTAGAGCCATTTTTTATCCTGACCAAGTGTTAATGCATTATGTACCCCTCGGTCCACGGTTTGATTATTCTAAACAATTGATGTAAGACTTGATGTTCTAGGCAGCTCCTTGGATGCCCTCAGTCAAAGGTGCATCGTAGCTCCTATCTCTGGGAACTTATGACTTGGATGTCTTGAACTTAGACATTTTGTACATTAACTTTGATCAAAGATTAGAATCATTTGTCGACTTCTTAATTTTTGAACTTTGCGGCACTATCAGAGTAATGTCGGTTCTTTCGGGCAGCGGTAGTTGATCCTTGTTAATCCTGCAATAGACAAGTTTCCCAGTGTTGTCAGGATAATACCGGTACTTAGAAAATGTTAATGGTTTGCTTATGATGGCGGAGCAACATCAAAAAGTGCTTGCATGGCTTATGAAATGCACGAACTTCAAGAGTGCATGGTTTACAAAATGTGCGGCTTTTAAGAGTGCACAGCGTATGAAATGCGTGGCTTTTAAGAGTGCACGGCTTATAAAATGCGCCACTTTTAAGAGTGCATGACATATGAAATGCGTGGCTTATGGGATCGATACGACCCATCGTTCCGAAATGGTTTGGAACTTCACCACTTTTCCAATATTCGAGTAATGTAAGGTGTTCGTGCTTCAATAGCATGGTTCCGTGGCTCAAGAAGTGATGCATGGCTTATGTGCGTGCGCAGCTTATGAGATTGATAGACCTGTAGATCCGAAATAGTTTGAAACTTCTCGACGTTGCCAATCTTTGGGTAACATGAAGAGTTCATGCTTCAAAATGTGGTTTCACGGCTCAAGAAGTGATGTGTGGCTTTATGGGAGTGCGTAGCTTATGAGATCTATACGACCCGTCGATCCGAAATGGTGTGGAACTTCTCGACGTTACCAATCTTCGGGTAATGTGAGTTGTTCATGCTTCAAGAGCGTGGTTCCACAGCTCAAGAAGTATTGTGCGGCTTATGGAATGCGTACAGCGGTTTGGGCCTTCCCATGCTGGAGAAGCGATACCATTTCTTAGAAGGTAAGGATCGAGTTTTCCCATTAATCTGGCTAATTGACTTCGCCGGAACGCAATTTCGTCAATTCTAAGAGATAAGTGGTTTTTGGATCGGCTAATCGTGGCTTGGACGATCCTCCTATATTTTGGGAAGTTGTGCATGGCCCAAAAAATAAGATTGCCATGGTGAAGAAATCTACAACCAACTACATGGTGATGGTTATGAAGAAAGAGCTTGTGGGAGTTCAGAGCAAGGCTCTCAGTTTTTTGGTCCAAATCGCATTCAGAGAATTGGTCTTCAACTAGCATACAGTCTAAGAGGAAAAGGAAGTAGTCACCAAGGGTGGTTAAGGAGGAGTTGGGAAGAAGTAAGCAAGTATTTTGCTTCTATTTCATTTGTTGCGCTAGCTAGGTCGTTAAGTCCGTAGTTGTCAAAATGCCAAAATTTATGATCGGGCATTGCAAAAATGTGGTCTTCAACTAGCATACAGTCTAAGAGGAAAAGGAAGTAGTCACCAAGGGTGGTTAAGGAGGAGTTGGGAAGAAGTAAGCAAGTATTTTGCTTCTATTTCATTTGTTGCGCTAGCTAGGTCGTTAAGTCCGTAGTTGTCAAAATGCCAAAATTTATGATCGGGCATTGCAAAAATGTGGTATGATTAGTCTTAACTTTCCTTATAGCTATCCAAGTGTGTGTGGTTCCCCCACGCCATGGGGATGTTCGCATGCTTAAACTGTATTTGGTGTTTCACCATAACCTGTTTGGTTGCATGCAGTCCAGTGGATACAATTGTGTCTTCTAGGTGATTAAAGCATGGGAAAGCATCTATCTTCAGAGATTTATATATTAGGGCTTTGAGTCACTTGGTTCTACCAAGTTCTAAATCTTGAATTGATTCGAGTTGGCCTCCGATTAATCACAAGGTAAGTTTAGTTTTGTCTTAGCTTCTTTGAACGACTTTGAAGCTCTAGAATTCAGCACAATTTGTCTTATTGGTCACTGAAAATGATTCTGTTAATTTTGCAGAGGGACTGATGGGATTGTCGGTTCGTGTCCTAAAGCATGACTTCACTGACTTCGAGCAGTTCTGGATGAGATGACTGATGATCTTCCAGTTGGCCTTCACGATTTTTTAGTTCATAAGGGATTACGGATCAAATAGCTACAGATTTACCTATTCTCCTTCACGACACTTTAGTTGTGAAGGACCGTCATAATGCTTAATTCATGGAGGAGATTTTGTGGTCGGTCGTTCGGCGACTAGACGGCCTTGGAATGATAATTTGTCGATTCCGTGAGGAATTTTGGTCAGATTTCCAGTGAGCAGACGTCCCTAGAGTAATTATTCATCGACTCCAAGAATAGTTTTAGGTTGTGTGTCTGACGGTTCAGCGGTTAATGCGATGATTCATTGAATTCAATAGGAATTTTGGTCGGATGTCCAACGATTAGAGACCTTGGAGCGATAATTCATCAACTCTAAGAAGAGATTTGGGTCATGTGTTCGACGTCCGATCGTCTTAAATCGATGATTCATCGACTTTAATAGGATTTTAGTCAGATGTCCAATGACCAGACGACCTTGGAGGATAATTCATTGAGTCCAAGAAGAGTTTTGGGTCGCGTGTCAAACAACCCGGCGGTCTTAAATCGATGATTCATCGAGTTCAAGAGAAATTTTGGTCTGATGTCCGACGATGAGGCGGCATTAGAGCGATAATTCATATCGACTCCAAGAAGAGTTTTAGGTTGTATGTCTGATGGTCGGCAGTCTTAAAGCAATGATTTATAGACTTCAAGAGAAATTTTGGTTGGATGTCCGAAGACCAGACGGCCTTGGAGCGATAATTCATCGACTTCAAGAAGATTTTTAGGTCGTGTGTCCGATGGCTCGACGATCATAAAGCAATGATTCATCCACTTCAAGATAAATTTTGGCCGGATGCCCGGCGACCAGGCAGCGTTGGAGCGATATTTTGTCAATTCCAAGAAGAGTTTGGGTAGTGTGTCCAATGACCTGGCGGTCTTAAAGCAATAATTCATCGACTTGAGAAGAAATTTTGGTCGGATATCCAACGATCAGGAGGCCTTGAAGCGATAATTTATTGACTCCAAGACGAGTTTTGTGTCGTGTGTCCGATGACCCAGTTGTCCTAAAGCGACGATTCATCAAGTTCATTAGAAATTTTGGTTGGATGTCCGACGACTAGATGGTCTTGGAACGATAATTCATCGACTCCAGAAAGAGTTCTGGGTCATGTATCTGATGGCCCAATGGTATTAAAGTGATGATTCATCGACTTCAAGGAGAATTTTTGGGATTCAGCTCGCGGGAACGCAGTTTTATCAGTTCCTGGAGACTACGGGGTTGGATCTGTTTATTCGACGATCCTTTGGACAAGCCTTCTCGATGCTACTAGAGCAACGCCAGTTCTCAAAAGAAGGATAAACATGACTCATCGATGGCATATAAGCATTTCCTTCGCCATGTTATCAGCATTGCCTTAGTGTCCCAATATGGCTCATTTGGAAAAGGAAAGTAGACAAGGATGGATAAGAGGGCATCTCGTTAGGTTGCTGCCATATTCCTTAGCAGCGAGCTAAGGAGAGTGTTATTTGATAATCATCCTTCCGTCTGATTTCGTCACTTGGCCGGGTTGCTTTTCTACTGGGTCTTAGTGGCCTTGCTTGGGGAGAAGGTCTCTAAGATCCTATAGCTCCTTCACTGTTAGGTATGTCCTTTAGCAAATTGTCGGGTTTTCCTTCTGCCAATTGCACCACCTCTAGTCTCTAGAACCGGTTTGCCTTCCTATAGAATTCTTCTAGGGTAGTAGGTTGTTTCATCCTTTAATGATTCCCAAGGGCCTTGCAGTAGACTACATCCATCGCCCTTGCTCCATCCATATGCTAGTCATACTTTGGACATTCTTCATGTAGAATGGCTTCGATGAATGGTTTTGATTAGAAAGGATGCCCTAATCGCTGTCGATTCGGTCCATTTTCAAGTTATGGTTGTATATAATGCTTGAGAATGGTATGTGCATGATTTTCCTAACATGAATAATTGGAAATGTCGGTTGAATGGAAAATCACTTAGGATGGGGGTCATGGATCAATGACGATCCCCAAAAAATTTCAAACTAGGTGAGATCAATCTGGGGCGACAAGGAAGGCCCTATAAAGTTGCATTCCAAAATTCAAGGAATTTGGATTTCGCATGTTCGAGTTATGGGGAAAAGAAGACGGATCGGTAGAATTTTACTTGGAGTCCGACCTGAGAAAATTTGCCATTTTGTTGGAGTCAATACATGGATTGCTTGGAGTCACAAAATTTGAAGTGCTGGGTTGGTAAAAAATGGTGCTTGGAATCATTTGCATGTTTGCTTGGAGAAAATTTGGTTTTAACGAAGTCTGATTTCAGGCCACAATTTCCTATATTTCCTTCGAGTTAAATGGGTGATTATTCGAGTTCGACTTTAAGTTAGGACTTCTAGAATCTGCTTCGAGTCAAATAGGTGATTACCCAAGTTCTTCTTCGAGTCAACCCTGAAGTGAGATTTTCAACGACTATTTTGATGGTTTTTGATGGTTTTCGACGATGACTATTCATGATTCGATGATCAGAGCTCCATGATGGGATTAGAGGCTGGTTAGTTAAGAGTGGGCATAATATACCATGGGAGCATGTCCTTGTAATAAGATTTGTGTCATATCTTCTTGGTTCTCCCGCCGTTGGAAGTACTATTTGAGTAGTAGTTATTCGTCTTTTGCTTGGCATTGTGCTGCAGCATGGGTTTTAGAGCTTCTTTTAGCGTTTTGCATGCTAGCATTTTCATCTAATTTTCCTTCCTCAAATTCTTTATCATCTTCAGATCCAGAGAGAGCCATCTTTATATCTTCCTATGGGGTTTTCACCCCTTAGTTTGGGTTTGTAGCAGGTGCATTAGCAGTGGGTGGAATGTCAATGTTTTATTCCATCGTGATTCTTAGAGCTCCGCCCACTACTTTCTTTTCTATTGCCTTTTGTTTCTTCCGTTCAAGCCATACACAAAAGAATGCTCGTGCTCCATAATAGCCACTGCTTCGGGCACCGTTCTAGGGGTAGTTAATGATTGAAGCGCTAAGAGAGCATCAATCTTTTCCATAAGAGCCTTTTGACCGTTTTCCATTTTGTGGTTAATTTCATCAATCAACTTGTTCAATTCTCCCATAGTCATAACTTCATACTATATGGAGGATCCTGGAACCTAATATCCAAAGTTAGCTCCTAATAGCATGTTGTTGATTTCAATTTACTGAGAGTTTGTTTCTTCTCCTGCAGTGGTATCTCCTATGGATCTTCTGGAGGTAGTTCTCTTTCTTCTTGGTGCCATTGATTCTCAACAGCAAATCTTCTAAGTAGACATTGAGGATCTAACTTCTAAACCTATATTATCTAAAGTAGATAGCTAGACCTAAGCCTAAGTTGGGTTCTTAGTGAAAGCACCAAAATGTTTAACCGAAAAATGGATCAACACCCTGGATTCAGTGTGAAAGCACTAGCCTCATTCATACAGAGCAATAATATAGAAAATAAATGTAAAAAGAGCGTACATAATAAAAATACAAAAAGATCTTTATAGTGGTTCGGCTATTAACGAAGCCTACATCCACTTTATAACTTTCTATTAATAGACTACCGTTACAAGTTAAATCAGATTATAATATGATTGGACCTTCTACGTCAGATCTAGTCACAAGTATAAGAGTTCACCGAAGAATCATAGTAAACCCCTAGTTGACTATTGTGTGGAGGAGACGAGTGGAGAATAATTTCTATAGAGTTCCAACATCAAGTCCACAAGATCCTCTTTATGTTGCAGATAGGTGAGTATTTATAGGGGAATTCAGTGAGTATAGGGCCCGAAGTCCAAGTGCAGAAGAGTCTAGTTGTTATGCCAAGTCATCACCTAAGTCATTTCTATGGATCGTTAGCTATCCATCAACTTAGCATATTTTTCTACCAGAAGCCTTTACTCAGTATTACGAAGGAGCTTTGTAACAGCTCGGGATTTTCGATCCTCGAAAATCAACCCTAATACATCTACTTAATCGCATGTCAAGCAATCGAATGACAGAAAACCCAATTGTTAGGGGAAAAGAAAGAAGAAAGAAGGAAGAAGAAAGAATAGATAAAGAAAACAAATAACATAAATCTTATGGCGGAACGAATAATCTATAATATATAACAAATCTTTACATAAAGAAGAAATGTAATACACATACATCAATCAAGAACTATATTTCAGCCCGGACAGTTATAACAGCCTGTCCTTACAATTGTTGATAAACACAACCAATACACACCACAGTGGAAAATAATGAAATACGTATGTACATCTTGGGCCTCTAACTCATCTCATGCGCTCCAATGCATCCAAAACAATCTGCAAATTTGCACGGTCTGACCTGAGCTTTATAATAAAACAACATCCAAGTTAGTTTGGAAAAAAAACATGAGAAAACACACCTAACTGAATCTTAAAGTTATATAAAACCTTTGTGATTATCTCATAAGACCACGTCGCATATAAACACGGATGGGTTTTTACCCTACGATAACCAAACGTTTCATATGAAATTCTCTAATATTATAATAGTGTCTAAGATACAAATAATTATTAATCTTAGCTGAAATTGGTAAATTAATTAAATTCTAGCATAGTAAGTATACAAGTAAAACCGTAAAGGCTCGTATTTGAGAATGAATTCCATAAAATGACTGGGCTACTAGGTTACCGCCTATCATGGTGCATCTCTAGATAAAATAACACTGGGACCTCACCAAGATCCTCTGCCAACACAGAACCAGCTTGCCATTTACTAGTGGTACCGAATATGATCACCACTCCGTTAATGTGTCCCAAAGCATACTTTGAGACATAATATCGACTCTAGATAGGAATTATAATACCCGACTTGAGAGCGACCCATTTAGCCCTACTGCATCTCCCATGTATTAATCATTCCCGATTGGTGAGGCTTGAGGCTACGTTTTACCATTTATATAGCACTTCCCACTTGGAATGCTAACATTGCCCTCAAGGCAATAATATAATGCCAACATTAATCCATATAAGTTCATTCTAGGACTAAACGAAATGGTTGAGAGCTCCTTCTTTAATATTCCATCATCTTCAAGACGTCTTCACTTCGAAATGCTTGAGTTGGATCAAAGTGGTTTCTAGGTAACATATCTGATCCCAGTCTCTTCAAAACAACTTTCAATAAGTCTTGGTAAACTCAACCCCGGTTCTTTAAGAAATACATAGTCAAAGATAAGAGAAGTGATCACCTCCTAACTGATAGTGGGAGGATTTCCTTATCATTTGTCCTCGGAGAATGAAATGAGATTTATATGCACAGTACAACATCATCGGATATCACTGTGCCATATAACTCATAGGTTTCTCCTTGATATTTCCACAGTAACATTTGGATCCATATTTGAAGTTGGTTATTTAAAATCGAATAAACAAACATCCAATTCAGTGATTTATTTCCGTAGGGAAAACCAACATTGGTTAAGCGCATAAGCAACCACTAGCCTCCTTAATAAATCTTTTCATTTATTAAATTCATCTTGTAAATACTTGTATCGATATATTTTTACAAAGATATATTCACAAATTTCTATATTTCCAACACTTTGAAAAATATCCATATACTTATCTCAGTGGTATAAGTATATTTATAAAACGAGAAAGATTTCATTTTCATACAATTCTCGAATGATTTATATGTTCCTCGTATAATTCTATAAACACATTCTAAACATTTTTTAAATATCTAGCCACTTATAAAACTCCTTCACCTCATAAATAATCCCATTTTAAGTCTTCAAATCATTTCATAAAACTTCCCCCATAAACCCAAGTCTGTTAATAAAACTTTGTTTATAAATCTTGAAACATTTATAAATAAATAATGATCATTTACTTCGAAAACACTATTATATAATAATATTTAAGAATAATAAACATTTTAAATAAATGAATAACAATTATTAACCTTTAAACATCTTAAAATAATAATTAATAATTTCAAAGCATTATTAAGTAAGCAATAATAACTAATCTTTATCCTTATTACAAATAGTAATAAATTATTTCCAAATTGTTAATAATAATAATAATCCTTATTATTAATTTCAAGCCATATTTATTTTTAAAATAATTAACTTTTTAAACTATTAAAAATATTGGTAAATAACTTTTAAACAGTATTTAATATAAATAAATAACCTTCAAACGATATTAAATATAAACAAATAAATTTTAAAAACAATATTAAATATAAATAAATTATTTTAAAAACAATATTAAATAAAAATAATCTTAAACAATATTAAATAAATACTTAGAAAAGACAAATGAAAAGGTTGGAGTAAAATATGAATTAAATCCTTTTAAACAAAATATTTCCAAAACCCAAATTCAGATCTTAAAATTATCTCCTGTCTCAAAATTTAATTCCTACTCTAGTGGCAATTTATAGTATTTTTAAAGTACTAAATTGAGGCCAATAGCTAACAAATGCTTAACCAATATCGATATTGATTTTCTATTGCTATTGGGTTACAGTTTTGAACATAAATATTGTCATAACCAATAGTGTCCATACATCCGATTTCATATCCAGTAATTCAAATAACAGGAATTTTATTTAAAATTAATCAACAATAGCGAGGAATCTCATTGAATCCCTCCAATTTGTCCCCCCTGCAACATAACTTATATATATTAGCACATATAAATAAAATTCAATAGTAGTAAAGAATTCTGTTGGATCCCTCCAACCTATTCCACTGCATCGCAAACTTATATAACTATATAATATTGGTCATCTACTCTAGGAGCGGGAATAAATCCAAACCAACTAATAAAATAGTAAATCACCCAAATGTTCAATCGATAATTTTTATCAACTATATAATATTACTAGTTAGCCAAATGGTGAATTTAACTCACTGAAATCTCTGTTGCTGCCGAGGCGTTCCGGTTTGGATTAAAAATGAACAGACGTTCAATTTTAACCCAATTTTCTTCTAGCTCCATTCTCTACCAAGCTAATTCCATATCGTAGTATTTGATGATACGATTGTAACGCAACTCGTTGCGTTCAATTTGGACCTAAAACGAATTAGATATTTAACAACTAATATTTTATCAATATTTTATACTTCATCAAAAATGTTAATAACTTTATACTAGTGTGTTCTATTCGTTAATCTAATGTCGAAAACGCGAGTAAAATGGACTTCGTATGAATGAGTTATTCATTTTTAAAGTTTAAAAACTATTTAAACTTAACCAAATTAACTAGTTAAATGTTATAATATATGTAAATATTTAAGTGAATATGCTTTTGTGTTTTTCTATTTAGTCCCACATTATGGGATATGTTCCATCTCATGCTCTAAGGCCTGTATATAAAGAAGCCTATGTAATGTAATTGTATGACTACTCTCCGAATGAATAAAATTGTTCTCTCTCTAATGGCTTCCACTTTCTTCATTTCATAACACGTTATCAGCACGATCTTTTCTCGAATGTATTGGATATTCTAATCCAGAAGATTAGATCCCTTTTTTTTCATGTAGGTACATCTCTTTCTCTTATTCAGTTATTGAAATCGGATCTATCTCTTCCTCTTATTCAAGCATTGAAATCAGGTTTGAAATTTTCTACATATGCTTTTCTAGATTTATTTTGCGATTAATTTAGATCAAGATTTATGTATTCTTGTTTCACAATTCTATACCTATTTTCTAATTTTTCAGATTTGGATTTAAGTTTTAATCTATCCTAACTTTTCAAGATCTTATTTGTCATAGATCTAAATTTATAGATCTTATTCCACTGTACATGTACTTTTGTCATTATATTTCAGATCTCATCCTACAATAGATCCATTTTTTGTTCTTATTTTTATGATCTCATTATATTGTAGATCTCAAAATCACACCCAAATAATATACCTTTGAGATTTGTACATTGTTTAAAAAAAAATGTTGTGATTTTGTTGAATTTGGATTTGTATTGATTTCAAACTTGCTTATTATTGCATGTTTTCTTTGAGTTCATTATTTTGGAAAGCAAGTTTTGAATTTGACAATTTCTATCGTTGATTCAAAAATATTTATTAATCTTGATTACGTTTTGGTTTGTGATATAAATCTAAGTAATATATACATGTTTGATAAATGAAGTTTTCATTTTGAAAACTCTTTGATTTGGATTTTGATTTTGGAAATTATTTTTATATATATCGTTTATATTTCCAGAAGATATATTTTATTATTTCTTAGAGAAACATATACAAGAATAATGCATATTTAGAAGATCATATTAGTTTAGATCCAATATTAATATTGATTTAGTACACCAGAAGTGAATGGAAATGTTAATGAAAACATATGCGGTAAACTTAATTTCTAGCATTTGAAATAAAAGTTGAGAACCTGCGGTTCCTACAATGCTAAAAGCTTGAGTTTCCACAAATTATTAAATTTCTAGTTTTCTTATAACAAAGAACCAGAAGTTTCAATAAAAGAGCAGAAAATTGAATTATAAAAAAAAGATATATATATATATATGTATATACATATACATATATATATATATAAGAGTTATTTTAGTTATTTTAGAAATTTTGACTATTAAGAAATAAAGTTTCTCTTATGGTATTCATTTAGTTTTATTATTGAGTATGTTAAACTTAGCTTTGAGATTAAATTTTGCTAACTAAAGTTAGTTAGATTGATTTATTTTGTTTGTAAAGAAATCAATTCGTTGTGATAATATTTTATATTTTATGCCACAATAATGGTAAATTACATTCATTTTTTTAATCATAAATGCATAAAATGTTGTCGTCATGGTAATAAATTAAATTACCATATCATCATAAATGCACTGGCTACAGTAAATT
Organism: Allium cepa; assembly: GCA_030765085.1. Taxonomy (NCBI): domain Eukaryota; kingdom Viridiplantae; phylum Streptophyta; class Magnoliopsida; order Asparagales; family Amaryllidaceae; genus Allium; species Allium cepa. The sequence goes on along the minus strand of CM060938.1, from coordinate 22,287,133 downwards.
AAATGATATTGTAATTTTATGTTTGGAATAAGAATAGACATATGGTTCATTATATGGTGTATTCATTTTGGCAAACAATGCTTGATATAATGAAAGAAATAAGTTTGAACAACAACCTGAAGTTGTGCAAAGATTTTTTTTTCAACCAGAAGTTGTATAACTCAAAGTCCAAGACATAGGTCTTGAATTATGAAAAGATTTTCTGATAAACTTTACAAGCTCGAATTCTTGTCAGTATTTTTTTTAATTTGTCAAAATGTACAAGTCTTGAAATAAGAATAGACTTTTATTTTGTAACAATATGGTACAAAAAAATGGGGAGAAGTTTACACAAAATTTAAGAACCTGAAGTTCATAACAAATTGATGAACTTGAAGTTCATAAATTAGAAGCCTGAAGCTCTATTGAAATTATGTAAAATGATAAGGTTATACTTCCCGAAGAAGTTAAAGAAAATTAATAAATAATCATATGAGAAAATGATGCTGCATTCAAGAGATTACCAAAATCTCCAAATGAGTTATACATTACCTTATATCATAACATTTACACTATATTAACCAAATATCCTGAAGATATTATGTTATATGATATTTCAAACATCATTGGATGTGTATGTGTATATATTAATCTCTTGAAAAGATGTTTTCGAGATTTATTTATAATTATATTGCAAAATCTAACATCCGAGAAGCGATGTTATAGGAATTTTATTTTTGTTACATTGCAATTCCTTAAAAGGAAATACTATATTCCCTGAAGGAATAATGATATAATTTTTTTTTGAGTTATAACAATAATTTATCCAAAAACAAATGATATTGTATACCAATGTTACCTCCAGAAGTAGTGGTTTTATATCTTCGCATCTTACTTTCGTTTGGTGTATCTAATTTTGTTACTGTATTTAAAGTTTGATATGTCATTTCAAAGATAGTTACAACAAAAATCTCCAGTAGGGATATTTTGTGTTATTGTAAAGGTATAAATTATGTAATTTCTACAAATAGAAACATTGTACATTGATATGATATTCCAATAGTACATATATATATCTCTAGAAGAGATAAATTCACTCCGGAAGTAGTGATAATAATATATCCCTAAAAAAGACTAATAAATTAGGAAATGATAACATATCTCTAGAAGAGATTTGCTTATATATTTGGTAATTTTATTAAACCAAATAAATGCATAGAAATTTGATTATAAAGGATCCTAATTTAGTTTAGATTAGATCCTAAAAGTTTGAGAACTATACATACGGTCCTGAGGAAATCTGTATCTGTAACATTCCAAGTATCCAAAAGATACTATTATTATTTTTGCTGTAATTTTTTTACAGAACTCTCAATAGAGATGTGTAGAAATGTCTATATGCAATTAAAAATTATTCCTTGATAAGTAATCATAATTAGTATTCAAAACTGATATTTGAGATATAATTGAGGAATAAAACTTAACAACTTGAAGTTGTGTGTATATTTTGTTCGAACCAGAAGTTCGATATGGTTTCAAACCAAATGTTTTGAACATTATCATGCGGTTTTGACAGGTTTGCATTGACATTGATTTATAAATAGAAATTAATAGTTTGGATCCTTGTAATAGTTTGTTCTAAAAATCACTAATTCAAATGAGAAAGAATATGAAAATTTTATAATATATATGTGATACGTGGACGCACGTATACATCCATATATGTAAATATTTAGCTAACAACCTGAAGTTTGTTATAAGCTCATCTTATAGGTTATGCATAGATATTATTTAGTGATTTAAAATTCAATCAATATAAATATTGAATGAACTGAAGTCATGTATGTGTTCAAATGATCTACACAATAAGTAAATTCCTCCAATTGCTTAGATCAATGAATGAGAACAAACTCTAATAATCAACATCAGTTGAATGCATCTTATCAACTAATAAAAGAATTATCCTTCTATTATTAATATGTATGATGTATTTGCTAGTAGCAATATCATAATGAATCAAAATGAGAGTCCATAGATGATTATTATTTAATGTGACAATGTTTGTCAACATTGAGGCGGCGGATAAAGGGATACAAGCTCATTTTGATCATCAGTGTTAAATATTTGTTAAAGTATACAATGATGCAAGATATTAAGTAACTTGAATAAATTATCAATAATATCCCTAGTAGACTTTCTCCAATATAGATTTGAATCCATGAAGGATCAAAATTTGTAAATCGCATTTGAAATATGGTTCAAAAGTCAGTTCAAAATATTTTTGGAGTAAGTAATAAAGATGCCAAATAACGGAGATGAGTGTTCTTGAAGAAACGCTTAAGGGTGCTCTTTAAGAGACCAATGACATGATTGTCAAATTACCCAGAAGTGGTTTAGGTATTTAAAACATAATTAAAGAGATCTCAATAAATCATGTCTAGAACTAAAAAGAAATAATCATCGATGATAAATTTGTAAATAATAAAGCGCTTATATTTATAAATAGATTAAGAATCTTGAATTAGGGGAAAACATGACTGGCTATCATGAATCCTTTAATAGTAGAGAAATATGGACATGTAGTCCGCAAAGTACCGAAAGTACTTGAAATGCTTAATATACCCTGAAGGTATAAATGTGGTTTAAAATCATATTAAATAATGAAAGTATACAAATTCCTGAAGAATATAAATAACTTTCATTGTTATAAAGAATGCAAAGAACAAGGAGAGTAGATTTCAACCTACTTTTAAGTATTATTGTAATGAAAATCTTGATATAATTCATGATGAGTAGATTACTTTCTATTTTTAAGTATCGTTGTAATGAAACCCTTAATATCCATTGAAGTGATAGTTGCGATATGCAAATACTTATTAAAGTTTACAAATTTCTAAAGAATATATATGACTTTTGTAGTTATAAAGAATGAAAAAGACATGAAGTGTAGATTACAAATTTCTTCTAAGTATTGTTGTAATGAAACTCTTGATACATCAAGATGAGTAGATTACTTCCCTCTTTCTAGTAATGTTGTAATGAAAATTTTGATATTCATGAAAGATGTATAGTTGCAACGCGCAAAACTAATTTGAAGCACAAAAATGAAAGCACATGAAGTGTTTTTCATAAAAGTAGCATACAAATGCATAAAATGCAAACCATATTTGAAGAAACAATCTTAGAAAATTTGATTATATCAAAGGAAACTATTAATAAATTGTATTATTAATGAGATACATATTTATGGATCCAGAAGTATCTATAACCAATTTAAGTTATCGAAAGACGAATACGAATTCAGAGGAAACTTTAAATCAGGGGGAGCATCCATAAGTATTTTATAATGCACTCATTTTCCTTAACTAAGATTTTTTCCACTGGGTTTTTATTAGTAAGGTTTTAATGAGGCATTATCTTGATCCAGAAATATCAACTCCCCAGTAACATTTGAAAATAAGTTACAATGTACTATTTTCCCTTATTTAAGATTTTTTCCACTGGGTTTTTCTTACTAAGGTTTTAACGAGACATTGTCTTGATCTAGAAAAATCAAACGTCTTTTCAAGAAATAACATCTCAAATACGTTATTTAAGTTAAATTGTATTTTTATCCTTGACTAAGGCTTTTCCCATTGTGTTTTCCTTTGTAAGGATTTTAATGAAGTATTATATTGATCCAGAAGTATCAAACTCTATTTGATTCTGTAAATTATTGAAAAATCTCATACTATATTGTACTCTTTTTCCTTCACTAAGATTTTTCCTATAGGGTTTTGCTTAGTAAGGTTTTAACGAGGCATTAGTTTGATCCAGAAGTATCAAACTTCATTTGAAGAAATAAGAAAATAAAATATGTCATTGTACTCTTTTTCCTTCACTAAGATTTTTCTCATTGGGTTTTTCTTAATAAGGTTTTAATGAGGCATTGTTTTGATCCCGAAGTATCAAACCTTTAGAAAGAATATCATTTTTAATATGATTTTACAAGTTGCACTCTTTTCCTCGTTCAAGGTTTTTTCCCACTGGGTTTTCCTAACAGAGGTTTTTAATGAGGCAACAGACAATATTTATAACGACTGAATGGATGTATGAAAGCAAGATAATAATGAGGGGGAGCAATTGTCATGGACGTTTTAAAAGAAACAATTTCTAGCAACCATATGAGTATCCAAGATTTCGAAGATGCATATTCAAGGGGGAGTGTTATAATATATATAAATATATAAGTGAATATGTTTTTGTGTTTTTCTATTTAGTCCCACATCCTTGGATATGTTCCATCTCATGCTCCAAGGCCTATATATAAAGGAGCCTATGTAATGTAATTGTATGACTATTCTCTGAATGAATAAAATTGTTTTCTCTCTAATGACTTCCACTTTCTTCGTTTCATAACATTAAATTATTAAAGTACTTCTACCCATTCTTAAACCCAACAGCCCACTAACATGACTATTTACCCAAAGCTATTTATGTTACTAATTAAACTAATCTAAACTATTTAATTAAATAACACTATTTAAATTTATTAACTGAATAAATAATAGAATAATTCAACTTTTTATTTCTTACCCACTTCCCAAGTGCAAAGCCCGGTATCCACATCTTCATTTCTTCTCTTGCTTGAACGTACTTTCCTCCCCTTCTCTCTCTTCTTCATACTGCACATAATATACACGGCCCTTCATTCCGCTACTTCATGAAACAAATGCATGCAACCCTCCATATACACACTATACAAGCTACACCGCCATCCTACCAATCCCCGCACCAACCCTGCTACTCCCCAGGCCTTCAATTCTCACGTCCATGCACGTACACATGCACATTAACTCACACACACATCCCCATTCATATCTCTCTCTCTCTTTCACTAAATCACGTGCCGTCTTCACCGTTGAACTCAGCGTCACGGGATGCTTCACCCAGCATTTTCAACTCCAACCACCATCATTCACCACCAACCATCGGCACATCCACAAGCTACCATTTTGAAAATGATGAGAACGAAAAACGTAGCCCATTCGATCCTCTCCATATTGACAACTTCTGCTAATTCTTAGTATTTGAGGAGTTATTTGAATTATTAAATGAAAGGGGAATATGAATTCAAAATGATAGTAGTTGCCATGACTTTCTTTCTTTGCATGCGTGAAGTAGAATGGACCATGTTTCCTCCTTTTTATCACATGTGTGCCTTTTTTTCATGAAGTATTTGAAAGTGAAAACGGAAAAAGTGTCCAACCCTTTTTGTTTCAGTGAAGAAAGAATGAAAAATCATTATGAAAATGTGCGTCCGCTTATATATAAGCCAAACAAACAAAGTTCGAGATTCATTATTTAAGCTTAAAATGAAGGCACGAAACAAGCAACTAAAATTAAAAAGGCATAGGGTGCGTGCATGCAAAGGTAAGGTGAAAATAAATGGTGATGTGTGCATTGCATGTCCCCCCTTATGTACATCCGTTCATGCATATATATATACATGTAATACTCTTAACAACTTCAAGAGTAAGCAATTAAAAAAACCAAAGTCAACAAGCCGATACATGTGCATGTAAGGTAAAACATATGGGATAAGAACTATGTGCGCACGCACACATTTTATGATGTTTTAATTTCAAAAAAAGAATGTTTATCGTACCCAACTACACAAAATCACGTTCGCGTATGGACCGTGAATTACAGAAATAAAAATATGATCACGCATGGTAATGTAAGATGATCATAAAGCGATAATAAAATAGACAAGTTAACTCATTCTGTGAAGTTTCAAAAGTATCGACGTTTGCCGAAAAAGCGTCAAATGAAAATTTAATTATTTTTCAAATTAAAATTTATGGAAATATCCTATAAATTAAATTAAAAACATGTCATCAAAAATTAGGACTTAAATTAAAACATAGATTTTACAATAATTCAAATTCGAATTCGAATATTTAAACAAATAAATATTCAAATTTGAAAATAAAAAAATACGGGCCGTTATCTTCTCCTTCTTAAAAGAATTTAGTCCCCGAAATTTCCGAGGTAAGTATAATGCCCAAACCCATTTACCTTTCAAAATCATTTAATTGAACTTGTTATAAAATTTTCTAACTCTTAAATTTACGGAAAATTTCGACAGTGTCTCCTTTGCACGGTTCGATTGAAAAAATTTATGATATATATATAATCACGATACACATCTCATCTTCAAGTACGAGGCACCCTACAGGGAAAAATATAAAAATATGGCATGCAATCCGAGATATGTGCCTTTTTTTAATATTAGCTAGCATATTTGATTGCGAAAGCAAGCTCCAAATGTGAAGCGTACGCCATTCACACCTGCTAATCACTCAACAACAGATGAGAACTACTATAGGGAAAATTTACCAATATACAACATAAATTATACAATAACCATATGCAAATGTAACCGGAGAAATCATCAAACAAATACACTACAACAAAACAGCCTTTTTACAACGGGCAATCCCCTTGTAATATGGTTTTCGCAACGACCATGTGCTCGTTGTATATGTCTCGTTGTAATAGATCCACCACATTTTACAACGGGCAAAGCCCATTGTAAAAACCGTTGTAGTATATCTTTTTACAATGGGTTATGATCGTTATAATCACTCAACAACAGATGAGAACTACTATAGGGAAAATTTACCAATATACAACATAAATTATACAATAACCATATGCAAATGTAACCGGAGAAATCATCAAACAAATACACTACAACAAAACAGCCCTTTTACAACGGGCAATCCCCTTGTAATATGGTTTTCGCAACGACCATGTGCCCGTTGTATAGGTCTCGTTGTAATAGATCCACCACATTTTACAACGGGCAAAGCCCGTTGTAAAAACCGTTGTAGTATACCTTTTTACAACGGGTTATGATCGTTGTAATAAACTCTAATACAACGGTCGTAGCCCGTTGCAATAGACAAACTATACTAGTTGCATAGCCTTTTTCACAACATGCATTGACCGTTGTAAAAAGCATATTTAACAACTTGTTTTGCCCGTTGCAGTATACCTTTTTACAACCTGTTATGACCGTTGTAATAAACTCTAATACAACGGTCATAGCCTGTTGCAATAGACTAACTATACTAGTTGCATAACTTTTTTCACAACATGCATTGACCGTTGTAAAAAGCATATTTAACAACTTGTTTTGCCCGTTGCAATAAACTATATAACAACAGCCATAACCCGTTGCAATAGCCTATGTCACAACATGTATTGACCGTTGTAAAATACCTATTTAACAACGTTCATTGACCGTTGTAATAAGCTCATATAACAACGCACATTGCCCGTTGCAAAATAAATGCAAATTTAAAAAAAAATTACAACAGCATCCATGCAATACATTCATGCAAATACTAAATATTGTCGTAAAATAATTAAAATCACATACGAAAAGACTAAAAGTTAGAGTCATAAAATTTTAACACTCCAAAAAGTTAGATAAGTTTACATGCCAAATACATAAAGCGTTAACACATAACAGTCCGCTACAAATATCACGTTCTAAGTACAATCGCACTATACCACAGAGATGAAGTCTTTATGCCACACGACGGTTGATCCAACAGCCTCTTTGATAGTCTGCATCTCTGAATTTGGCCTAAATAAAAAGGCTTCTGGTTACACCGCTACACCAACTCATACTTTCCAAGCATTCGCTCCAAGCTTTACAAAATGTACTGAAGCATCAGGATCAGTGCTTGCTATCGTCCCCTCTGCAAATACGTTCTTCTGCCAACCCAATAGCTTGCACTTTTTTCACCAAACAATCAACAGTAAGCTGATCTTGAACCTGCATATTGTTACTCTCACGGTGTGACTGCAAGCAAAAAACCATGGAACAAGATTATATAAAAATACTGAGATTCAAAAGGTAAGTATGGAACTTACTGTTGCAGTGTCACCTAAAGTTTTTTTCCTTTTTTTCTAAAAATAAATGAAATGTGAACTAATTAAACTAATTGAACTACTGCCATGATTTATGAACAACAATTTTTCTAAGCAAAAAAACCAAAATTTCATGTACTAATTTCAAATTATTTATATATTCTAACCTGAGATGTATGAGCCTCAGCGATCTCCAAATCCGCCACATTAACATTTCTTCTCTGTAAAAGTACAAGAGATGACTTGGTAATTCATAAGCACATATCACATATTTATTAACAATAGCTAATTAAATATAAACTTACTGTCACGACCAAATTAGTCAACTCTTCTACTTTAGCCGCCAAATGAGTTAGTTGATTTTCCAATGCAATCACCTTTTTTGAATTAGTTGAATAAACACCCATTTGAGATGGTACTACACCAAAACCCAGCCCTTTCACCCTTCCCCTATGTTCATTTCCAAAAACATGTGACACCCCATCTCCACTTACCGATGTTGTTTCATGAGAGCTCTGAGCACTACTGTGCTCTTTTATCTTAGCCTACAAATCAAAATAGACCATTTCAAGAAAAATGAAATATGAACAAACTATCATCCCTCGATGTTCAGTTCAATGTATTTAATATTTGTAGTGAAATGTTGATCACAGAAAATATATATGAGCTGATATATGACTGAATCGCCGAAATATTGATCCCTCAATGTTAAGTACATATGAGTTTTGAATAAATATCTACACTCATATCTCAAAAGAAAAGAAAAATTACGATGCAATCGGCAACAACGGAATTCGGTGGGTCTCCATTTTTCTTTGTATGGGCTTTGCACCATAGGTCGTCTCTGCTAATATTTGATATTCTAGTTTCCTTTTTCTGCAAATAATAATTGTAAGAAGACGAACCAAAGAAAAAAAATATTATTGATGTAATTGTACATGCATTTCTTACCATATCTTCAGCTAATCTCGCATAACCCTTTCTGCTTATTGTATGTGGAAGTTTATTTTTATCTCTCAATGCTTTGAATTTTTTGCTAGTTTCCTACATAGGAGAAATTCATTAATAAACTATTATTTAATTTTTAATTTATACTGAATAAAATACAACTTATTAACTCAAATTTCTCCGACAACTTTTCCTTAACAAAGTCGTTCCACTCTTGAACATTTTCTATAAATCCGGTTTTAGCATCGCTAATCTAGAGGAAGCGTCGGGGCAAGTAGAAGCTACTTTAATAGCCGAAACTAATCTTGACTTTGCCTCTCTCCATCATACTCCTAACATCTTAAGCAATAAACCCTTGTATGCTTCATCCACCATGAATCTTGACTGCACAAGAAAAATCATTTCGTAATCAATACAAACAAAAACATGAATTTGTAGATATTCGTCAACTATAGTCTTTTAAATAACCAATCTCATTAAAATTATTATTATTCAGAGCTACCATGTAATTTTGGGTAAAAATCTCATTTTGTTGTTCGTTTGTTCCTAGTGTTTATCTCTCTGCAGCACTAAAGTCAGGTAAATAAGAAGCTGAAAACCAAAGGCACAAAATTGTATATGTGGAGGAAATCAAAATATTACAGCAACATAAACTATCACTTTAGTTATAACACTGCATTCACCTCTACCCACTCAGTCACACAATACATTTGTGTTATCACTTTCTAGCCTAATCCACTTTCACCATAACCACCATCTACAATTCTTCCCCTACCTTACAACAGTTTCTACATTCAATACCACAACATCAATACCTCCCATAACTCATCATAGTATCATTATCGACAGACAAACCACTCCAAAACCCACTGTCGACAGCCAAACAACAACTTCACTGCTTTGTGCAAAGATACTACCATCACAATTCACCACAACTGCCTTCACAACAAACTTCACAACAAAATTTCTTCACTGCCTTAACCTCTGCTTACTGACTTCAAGCCTACAGTAGATCCACAAACGAGCCACACTACATGCTCTAAACTTCACTGCAAACCACAGTTCCATCCAAAGCATCCTCTTCCACCAACGAATATCTTCACTGCCTTAACCTCAGAATATCTTTCAAAATCAATTCAGCTGATTTGAATCTTCCAAATTTAGTCAAAATGTGGAGAATCAAGACATGGGAATCCACTGATGAAGCATCAGGGTTTTCAGAAAGGGCGAAGTTGTAAAACTGGAAGGACACAACTGGGTCTTTCTGGAGTTTAACTAATAAGTGATTTAACTCTCAATGGTGTCAACTTGTGAGCAAAAGAATTGAGCTTTTGCCACTCTGCATTGATAATATGGCTATATGCAACCGTTATGAAATCATGATCGATTCCTTGGGGTTGTTCAATTGTTTTATGAGGAATTGGGATTGACTTCGAATAAGGTTTGTGTTCCTGCGATTAAGCAGAGTTGTGAAGTTGCGAATAACTAAACTTAGGCTTTCAAGCATTTGAAATTTGAGTTTGAACTTCATTAATGTAAAGAGTAGTAGGACAAATTCGAATTGAAAAGAATTGAAAATCGCTGACCTTGTTGGTAATTTATGATGCTGTAATTAAACTCTAAAGGAAAAAAAATCAAGAAGTAATTAAGCGAAGGAGATGCAGGGAGGTGATGGAGAGGAGCTCCCACTAGACCACGTTGCCGTTGACTTCGTCATTCAGGATTATGGCTTAAAAAACATGATACAAGTGGAGGTTTTATGTACATTTCAATTATTGCCTCAAGAGAAGCACCACACACTGAAGGATCCGCAAATACGATTTTCGTTGGAGTATTCTCGATCGAGGATACAAGAGTGGTTAAACCTGATCTATTTGCTGCTGAATCCAAATCTGAATAATACAAGCTTGTGAAGTTACATAACCTCTGATTTTTGCAGTTAAAATTAACACCAAATTCTAGCAAAAGCCTAATAAAGGTCATTGGCAATACAGGTGGGGTCAAACTTGTTCCTTTTTAAGCATAGCATTTTACTATAAAAATGATTACTCATCAACTATTGCAGATGTCGAGGTATATTGGGTTTCAAAAGGTTTGTTACTTGTTACACCTTTTATTATTGATGGTTTTGACATTGACAGAGTTAAAGAATACAAGGTAATTTGTCATCTATTTTAGTAAATTTATACGTTATATTATGACTTCTGTAGTCTGTTCCTAACGCTTTCCTTGCTTTCGGCTGAAGCATTGAAAGAAACAAAATTCACAGATAAACTGGTTATTGTGCTTCCTACAACTGGTACTTCATCCACCCACAGTTTTTGTTTTTGTTTTTTTAACAGATAAAAGCAAATAAAGTTAATTTAATCTTAAAGTTTCAATCATCTTGGTTCCATTATATAAAAAAGTAGTTCATCCACTTACAGTCAATTGCCAGCTACCCGCTCCACTGCACAACCATCCTGCACACTCCAGAAAATCTACTTCTCTGCCTCTCTTCTACAACAAACCACAACATCCCACAGTTCACACAACATACTGCCTATAAAATACTGTTGCCTTTCCTCTTTAACAAACCAACATCCACAGCCACTACACATTGCAACTCCATCATCAGTTCAACTGCAACCACCATCCCTCTACCCACAACACCTTCAAACAACATACAACCTCCCCCACTACTCACTGTCACACTAACACCCTCCTCTGCATACTGCTGCTACCAACCTGTACATCTCAAAAACCACCAACTTGCACAAAACTGCTGCATACTTTCATACATACTATCTCTCAACAATCAACCAACCTCCAGTTTAGCACTTCCAATCACATAACACTGCCATACCATCCCATACATACGCTACAACCTTCTGCCCAAAATCCAACACTTCCATTAACATATATACTTCACATTCACATACAACTTGCCACTACTGCATTCACATCTTTCTACCATCCATCTTACTTTAATTCCCCCCCCCCCCCATAGCACACTAGAAACGACATCCCTTTCATAAACATCACCTGAAACTAAATTATTCCCACAGTTCTTCCTTACTGTTCAATTACATCTACTTCATTTTACCACCTCTGCCTTGTACCATCTCCTCTGGTCACTTCAAACTGCCCTACAAATACCCCCTCCATCTATTCACCCCAAACAGTCACTGCCAAATCCCCATACCCCCATGACCATCCACCCATACAACACTGCATCTCTCAAACAATAGTGAACTTCATTTCACAACATACCATCACTGCCTTGCACTGCTCAACTACACATGTTTAGTACGTAAATTCCACCATTTCTTTTAACCGTCGAAACCATGCCTTTTTTATTTTTTGAAAAATCATACATTTAAATACAAGTTATACTCAAAAATATTGAAAGAAGTATGGCTACATAGATGACACTGATATGCACACATCAATTTTGCATTTTATATTTAATAATGCTTTCGAGAAGTCTGAAGCTACTGTAATGTCTGAAAGTGATGTGTGCATGCATGGAGGTGAGTTGATATGTGTATATAAGGTTAGTGAACTGTTGGATATGAATAAGGCACAAAAAGAATCGAAACATGATGAAGTATGGCTACATGACAGAATACACATGGCTATTACAGTGGTAATGGCAGATAAAGGCAACAATAAAACAAATCTACCTATAATTGTGTATACTGATATTAAACGTTAATGTTTGAAGAGCTTATGACACACAGTATTCCTTTTTTCTGAGAGTTTAGGGTATTAACTTTAAGTCAAAAATGATTATGATTATGTTTCTTGGATGTGATGCTGATTATAAAAACTGAAAGAGATACCGAATTAGGTATGTGTGCACTTCAAATTACAGTAATTAATTTATGGGAGGAGCTACAGAATTAGGCATGAGTGCCCTCTGAAGTAGAGTGATTTGTTTATGAGCTTACCGGAAAAAAATGATATCACTATTTTGGTCAAGTGATATATCCCAGTGGAAAATGTAAGAGCTAACCAATGAATGTATAAATGTTGTGTTACTGAAGACATTATATATTATATATGATTTCATGCATATATTTTCAAAGTTTACCAGTCAAGTTAGGTTCATTGGCATTAAAATATAAACCTTATAAAGGTTAATTAACTTCTGTAATTTGATTGTCAAAGTATGTGTTAAAGCTTCAACATCAAAATTGGTTTTGGAGTCAAAACCCAATGCTGTTTCCACTGAATGAAAGTTGTATTTCTCATTTCCAGTTAAAAAGTGATTGAATTTTGTTGGTGAAACTAAAACTTGAAAACAGATAGTGTGGCAAATTTAGACACACAATCTCTTATACAAATTAAATTATATTTATAAATGTCACCTATGCTAAAATATTTTAATAAATATTCGCCCTCGAATTACTTTGTACCCTACTAATTTCCAGCAAAGTTTACATATAAATAAAGGATGTCCAAAAATTGTATTCGAGTTTACAGCTTATTTCATACCTGAATACAAGTCCATAAATCTTTCTTTAAATTTGCGTCGACTTTTTTCCACTCTGAAATGGTTGATAAGGTACCGAGATAGGATGATAAGTGCTTAGAGTTGGAGCCTATTGGTTGACCTCGATCGTTGAATTCAATTTTGGCCTTCTCATTCGGCATACAAGAAAACGTTTTCATCATCGTCTTCCCTCTTTTTTTCCTTGATGTCTCTTATTGAATACCATCATTATAATCTGGGTTGTTCAAGGCATCCACGGCATTGATTGGGTCTGTGTTTATGGGAGTGATATTTGGAGATTCGGTTGAATTAGGGCCAGGATTGAGATTTGAAGACTGGACTTGAACGGGTGGAGGCTGCATTTCAGTACGCTTCCTAGGGGATCTTCTAGCATTGCTGTTTAAACTTTGAAGAGGATGAGCTACATCAACACGGCTTGTTTCATTGGTTTGCACACCAGCAGTCTTATCTTTTGCACATAAAGCTGCAACTACAGCTAGAGATTGCCTCTTTGAATATCTCGTTGCTACTTTTGACATCTGAAATTAGCATACACAGTCAAAATAAATTCTAGTACAGTCTGAAATATCACTACTAGATCATTTCATAAAAAATACAATTAGAAAATATAGTCTCTAATCTACATAATTTTCGGTCATTTCATAAAAAATACATATATGTAGTGCCTTTGTGGTTCATCCTTGATATAATAAAAGTTTTTAAAAAAAAAATATGCATATGCAGAAAACTATGTGTGGAAATAAAAAATTTATGTCATGATATAAGAAATGTCTATTTAAAAAAAAATAGAAGTGCATATTAAAATTTTAATATTTTACCTCTCCTTGACCTTACTCCATTTTACCTATTGATGCTTCAAGTTCAACTATCTTCCGTTAAGAGAGGAACCTAGAAATAAACAAAATATATATATATATATATAAACAACAAGAACATCACACTAATTAATCATTATTGTAAAGTATGAAACTCTTAACATAAAATAGCAATACTTTGCAAAAGAAACATTTTTTTTTTCAACTTTACAAATCAAAGTTCATGGTTGATAATTCATGATTAATTAATATAACTATGCATAAACTATGTATAATTACACTCTTTACGAATATAACTACGTGTAACACAAATATCAATAAAAGATGCTTATATCATACTAAAGTACTATCACAATCCTTCCTTATATAACTTTCATCCCCATCATCGACATCTCTATCATCAAGTAGCGACTTATCTACCGATTTGCTAGTTAACTCATCCTCCTCATCATAGCTTTCCAACTCATGAAAACCTATAGGGGGTGCTCTTAGCACAACATACCAATTTGAAAAACTACTTTCTCTACAAAAAAAATACTTGTATGGCTTGCGTTGCCAAGATGAAAGGGTCTCTTGCAAATTGATTTCGGAATTGATGTAAATTGACTAACGTAAATCCATCTTCGACCTTAACTCCATGATCAATATTTGCCCAATCACACTTAAACAAGGCAATTTGAAACTGATGGTAGTCAAACAACAAAATCTCACGCAAAACACCATAATATATTACTTTCTCAACGGATCCATCTATGCGAACAGTACTTGCCTCAATGGAAACACCACTATTTTGTATAGATTTATCATTGTCTTTAGTATGAAAACAGCGGCCATTAATTATATAACCAGTATAAGAAATTACTTGATGGCGAGGTCATATGAAAGCCACTTTATTAGTTCACTAACATCAGATGTATTTCTATCACCTTTGACCTGGAAAAACATAATGTTATATATAAAGACTAATCACAATAACATATACTTCTATGTTGAACTTATCCATCTTAAAAGATATAACATTGTCAACCTTTTTTTTAAACCAATGACTAAAAGTCTCTGAATGCAGCTTTGAGAGTTTCAAATCATCTCGTGAAAGCTGGGGATGCAAACGCTTCAACTCCTCATTGTGCATCCTATATACGTAAACATACAAGTCAAAATCTAATTTATTTCACAAAAAATAATTAAACTGAACTTATGCTTACTATATATAAGGCTCCACTTCCTCAGTATTAAACAACACATACCGATGAGCGGCATCAATCACCTCCTTAGTGACTACCTTAGGTTTTCCTTTGGAAATAGGATGCCCCTCCAGTATGGGATCACTTTGTTCCACTTCATTTCTATTTTTCCTTTGTCCAATTTCTAATGCACCATTAATATATCCAGCACAATACTTCATGCATTCATCAGCAGAATAGCGCTCAACTATGCACCCTTCAGGCCGTGCTTGATTTTTAACATACCTCTTCAGTTTTCTCATATATCTATAATCAAGATGCATAAGTAAAATATTTTCATAAGAACATGTATTATTAACTACTATAAGTACTAATGCTGAATTTTACCTCTCAAACGGATACATCCACCGATATTGTACTGGCCCGCAATGCTTCCCTCGCTAAATGTATTGTCAAATGAATCATGATGTCAAAAAAAGAAGGAGGAAAAAATCTCTCATGATCGCATAGTGTTAATGCGACCTGATTCTTGATGGATTCTAATTTATCTTTATCAAGCACTCTTTGGCAAATGTCATTGTAAAAAGAACATAGTCGTAGTAATGCATTCCTTGTCCCTTTGGGTAAAAGTCCTCTCAGTGATACAGACAATAGTTGTATCATCAAAACATGATAATCATGGGACTTCAGACTTGAAATTTTGTTTTGTTTTGCAAAACATTTTCCAATATTTGAGCTATACCTATCGGGTACTTTCAAATTCCTCATTCTATTGTAAAAGATCTCCTTTTCTGGATCAGTAAGGTGCATGGGGCGGCTGGAAGTAATGCTTTGCTTCCCATGTCTATAGGATGTAACTTTTTCCTAATACCCAGTACTTCTAGATCTTTACGTGAATTAATGTCATCTTTTGATTTTTCTTTAATATCAAGTAACGTCCCAAGAATACTTTCACCAATATTTTTTTCAACATGCATTACATCTAGATTGTGACGTAAAGGAAGTACCTAAGAAAATCAAAAATAGACTACAACTAATTAATAATAAAGTATTGATTACGTAGATAGAAAAGAAGAAGCAATTTTGTTTCTGATTAAACTTTACCTGCCAATAAGGCAAATCAAAGAAAATAGACTTCTTCTTCCACATTTGACTTTCTTTTTTCTTCTTATCTCCCCTTTTTCTTTTCCTTTTTTCTTTCTCTTTATCTTTCTCTTCCTCCTTTGATTTTTTCCCCTAATTATTGCAAATATCTTTAATAATATCAAAGACTTGAGCACCGGTTTGTATTGGAGGTCTTTGCCTAGTCTCGTTGGTTCCATCAAACAAGTTTTTTCGTTGGCGATAGTCATGATTGGGATCAAGGAATCGCCTATGGCCTAAATATGCACACTTCTTACTAAATGGTAACCATATTGAACATGTATTAATGCCACAAACAGGACATGCCCTCTTACCCTTTACGGTGCAACCTGCTAAATTTCCATAAGCTGGAAAATCTTTTATCGTCCACATTAAAACTGCATTTAATCTAAATTCATTGCGAGTGTATGCATCATACGCCTTCACCCCTTTATCCCATAATTTTTTCAAGATCTTCAATAAGTGGTTGTGGATACACATAAATATCATTCCCTGGTTGTCGTGATCCAGGAATTAATAATGATAACATCGTATTATCTTCGTGCATACAAAGCCACGGAGCAAAGTTGTACGCAACAAGAAATACTGGCCAACAACTATAGGCAGAGTTCCAATCCCCAAAGGGATTAAAGCCATCACTTGCAAGACCAAGCCTTATATTTCGTGGATCGGATGCAAAGGAAGGATAAATCCTATCAATTGTAACCCATTGAGAAGAATCTACTAGATGACGTAATTTACCATCTTCACTCTTATGATTGCTATGCCATCTTAATTGCTCTGATGTTTCTGCGGACATAAACATTCTTTTCAGTCTTGGTATTATTGGAAAGTATCTCAAGACCTTTGCGGGTACTTTGGTTTGCTTTCCATCTTCCTTCGTCTTGTTTTTTTCCAACAAGATTTTCCACATTTTGGACAAAAATCACTATCTGCAAGCTCTTTCCTAAAAAGACAACAATCATTTACACATGCATGTATTTGTCTATAGCCTAAACCATATGATTTAAGCAGCTTTTTTGTTGCGTATGTCGAATCAGGAAGCGTGTTTTCCATAGGCAGCATATCTTTGAGAAGTTTAAGAAGTTCCGTAAATGCTATGTCTGATACACCATTTCGAGCCTTGTGCTTGTAAAGAAGTAATGTAGCTGACAACTTTGTATGGCTTGCACAACCAGGGTACAAAGGAATTTCAGAATTTTCTATCATCTCCTTAATCTCTACCCCATGTACCTCATGTCTTACATTAGAATGATCTTCCACCTCGTCATTACATATTTGTGTGTCTAAGTACATTCTATATTTATTTGTCACTTCATCGCCTTCATTTTCTAAAAGGCGTGCTTCCCCGTAAAAAATCCATACATCATACGTTGGATCAATTACAAAACGAACCAAGTGTGATACAACTTCCCTTTATGGATGGCGGATAAAATTCCTACATTTTGAACAAGGGCAAATGATTTTTTCTGGATTTCCCTTCCTTTCTGCATGCTCATATACAAAATTCCGAACAGCTTTCCTGTATTCTTCAGTCATTCTATGACACATAAAGGGATCAATGATAAACCATAATAATTACAAGTATAAAACTAATAATCAAAATTGACAAAATCTTGGTAGGTGGATCCATGCTTTGTCTATCTTGATAATCCTTTGATGTTAGAACCTAACGAAAAGGCGTTATGCCAACAAAAATATGAGTTTTTCTCATGACGGAATTGCACAATTACCTCCCAATGAAAACTATATAGTAATGTCATAGTTTTAAATCTCATTTTGTTTTCAGTGAATTCGGCAGTTTTCTAATGGATAGAAAATCCATTCCGAACAAGTTTTTGGCATCGTTGCCCAAGAAAGTAATTTAATTTCAGTTTTATTCTTCGAATAATTTTTATAGTCGTTTTATTTTGTTTTATGTTATTATAAAAAAAAAGAGGTTTTATTGCATTTCATTCGTGCATTTCAACTCAAAACTGTTTGCTATCTTTGTTCTTTGTTAGCGGTTTTTGTGCTATTTTCAATTTGCATTTATTTTCAAAAAGGGAGAAAAAATTCATTTCATTTTGTCATTAGTTTCATTTGTTTTAGTTATGTCCATGAGTTTGTTATAGTTTTTGGATATTATTGTGTAATAGTTTGCATTTCTCCGACTATATGCGTTTTTTCGTGTGCGTGTTTTTTATGTTTTCTGATATATTGTTAAAAACTTGAAATAATGTATTAAACATCATTATTCCTAATATAACGGTTTGCATAAAGTACATCATTACAACTTGAATAAATTTTTGTTTGTATTACTGCAATAATTCAAACATCGCCTGAACACATCCATAGTCTAAGCACATATGTGCATTGTTCAAACTCACCAAAACATTCTTCAAACCAAATCAAATATTGTCAGAACTCATCCAACATGGCCTAAACTCGTACATACACATTCGAATACATCCGACGATGTGCAAAAAAATTGAACTTGCTCGAATGTCATCTAAACACTTTCAAACATTGTGTAAACTAATTTGAACACGTTTGTACATCGTTCAAGCTCGTATTCAAATACAATATGTTCGGATTAGAAGAAGGTCGCAACACACTCAAGCTGAAAGAGGCTAAAGTCCATTTGTGTATGTATAAACAGGTTTGCGAGCAACCCATACATATGCATGTATGTGTGTGTGTGTATATATGTGTATGTATGCATGTTGTAAGGTCGCTATGGCTATATGGGTTGCTCGCAAACCTGTTTATACATATATAGATATCCACATACATACATACACATCTATATAGACATACATACATACATACATATACATATATACATACACACATGCAAATATATATATATATATATATATATATATATTCATACAAATATACAACCATTATAAACAATCAAAACCATTCAACAATTCTAATTACAATACAACACTTGCATTGATTATCATATAACTTCGAATTTACGTATATGTATACCTCTTCATACACACACACACACATACATACATACAATTATAGTTAAATAAGTATTTTAATTATTACTTAAATCAGATCTTACTTATATTTACTATATCTTTACAATAAAAGTCCAATTGCTTTCTACTATTTTACAAATCGTTCCATAGTTTTATAAAATACAATACTAGCTTATTAATCATTTAAGCCTTAACACATCATTTCTTCCATAAAATTAGGCATTCACCTCATAATTTTTTTATAAAACCTTACAACCATTTTATAAAATAATTCCTTCATACCTTTTATAAAATCTCATACTTTTATAAAATATCTCTTTAATTTTATTTTACTCTTCGGATTATTTTACAATTGTCTTATTTTATTTTGTGTTATTATGTGCATTTGTTGTTGTATTTTGTGTTTTGTTCATTTATGCATTTATGTTCTATTCTTCATTAAAAAAAACAATCATATTGCCTTCTTTACTTTGCATTTGTTTACATATGTTCTTTCAGTTATGTTTGTGACATTTTGTTACAGTTCATTCTCTGTGCATTTCTATTTTAAGTTCTACATTGCATTTTGTGAATTTTTGTTTAGCATTCTATACTTCTATTGCTCAAACCTTTCATTCCATTCCACTGTTTTTCTTCTTCTTTTTTTAACACCTCATTTTCTACATTGCATATGTTCATATTCACTGTTACATTTTGTGTAGGCATTTCAGTTTGCATTCTTTCATTTACATTGCATTTTACATTTCTCTATAATTCAAACTTTCTCCTGTGTAGCCTACCATCACTTCCACTGCCCCAACATCTACTCTTCAATTCCTTCCAGCATCAAAACTTCAAACTGCCTTCAACTAAAACACTTCACCCATAACTTCCATTTCCATTCATTCTACCTTCATCTATATCTCTGCTATCTTCAAACCTTTGTCATCTCCTCCATCACACTGCCTTCTCCTACTACCTCACTTCATAACCACTAACTCACTTCAACACTGCAACTTGTATACTATAGAGCAGCCACCCACATCAAATGCCATATCTGACCACTTCCTACCACTGACAAATCAGAACCTCCCTCCACTGCAACAGCATCTCCCAAGTTTCACCACACTTCCACCACTCTACCTCTGCCATAATCAAACTACATAACAAAACAGCATTTCTCCATCCAGTATCATCACCATCTCCCCAAACTCAACACGCCACCTTCAACAACCCCTCCTCCTTCAACTTGCCTAAACCAGAAACCATCGAACAAACTTCATCACACTGAACCAATCCTTAACCAAAAAATTCGGATTTTATTTCATATTTGTTAAAATTTGTTTGGAATTTTTGAGGGATTTATTTACTGTATTGAAATTCATTTGTGAAAATTTTATGAAATTATATATATCTTGAGTTCAAGAATATCTACCAGAAAAGAAAAAGGAAAATAAAATCGATCGAGTTCAGCAATATCTACCAAAAAAACAAAAGGAATCATCGATCGAGTTCAAGAACATGTACCTGAAAAGAAAAAGGAAAATAACATACCAATACAAGTCGAACTCGATCAAGAAGCAGCCGGCTTCGACTCAAAGTGACAAAGCAAATAACCGTATATAATTCGCGGCTTCAACAAATTCGAAAGCCCTAATTTTTCGAGCAAAGTAAAGAGGAAAAGAGGAACGAGAGTATTGCTACACGGAAAAGAAGAAAAGAGGGCCGGTGTGATATCCCGGAAATTTGGGACAATATCAATTTAATAATCTACATTAAAAATTAAATTGATTTGATGATATTTGTCAATAATTTAATAATCTTCTTTTAAATAAATATTTAACTGATAAATTATCTTTTAGAAGTTAATCAAATTGCCTTCTATTTATAATATATATATATATATATATATATATATATATATATATATATATCTGTATATATATTGTAAATAGAAAATCTTTGTTTTAATTTAATAAATAGATATGTTTTCTAATTCTAATATTCTTGTAAATTTAGGAATTTGATATTTAAGCTATTTAATAAATGATTATATGATTTTAAATTACTCAAGATTTAAGTTTAGTTGTTTAAAATAATTTTAGCCTACATTTAAACTTAGCAAAAAGGTTTGTTTAATTTGTTTTAAATTTATCTTGATGAAAATAAACAGTTTATTAATAGATAAATACTTTTATAAATCATTGGACTTAATAATGAGCTCTATTAATTATGTAAATGTTTACAAATGAATTTTTAATAATGTCAACTTTATTTATATGTGTATTTGAATAAAATTCATGATTTGGAAATTTAAAATAAAGGTTTCAAAATATTTAAATTAAAATAAACATTTATTAATATTAATATAAGTATAAAGTAAAATAATAATTAATAATCAAATATTTATGAGTTTATGTTTAAAAATTAAAGAAAATAAAAATAAAAGTAAACACACATGTTAGAAAATAGAATTAAATACTAAGACTAAATTCATAAGCAAAGACTATAAAGTTTAGACATAAGTAAATTCTACATATCCTATAAAATAAAGGTGCAAAGTTAAAAACTAAATATAAAAGTAATAGATTATGTAACTTGTATGTAATGTATACAAGCAAGGTTAGAACAGAAGTGCAAAGTTTAAAAATAATAATAATAATAATAAATTTATGCAGGTAGCTTACAAGGTAGGATGCAGGCTGTACAATAAAAAAAAAACAAGAAGAAGAAGAAAGAAACAAGTATGCAACATAACAAAATATCTACATAAGTAATGATGTAATTAGCTAAGTAGGGAACACAAGTACTTAAACATTTAATGCTGGCATAAACTTAAGTCATTTCGAGTTGTATTTAAGCCTCCTAATACAAATATCTTGCCTAATAAGACAATTTTAGTCCCTGCAAAGAAATAGCTTGTCTCAGATGCCACTTTCCCCTATAAGTTTATTTTTATACATGCTTTCTAATTCGTTCAGCATAGTATTGCATAGCAAACACTTATATTTTAATAACTGAAGCATCAATGCAAAGTCAAAACAAAAATATTGTACAACAGTTTCAGTTTAAAGAATTAGCAGTTGCAAAGCAAAAATGCTCTGTCTCTTCCAAATGCAATGGTGAGTAACACTTTTAAATTACTTAAGTTTTTAAACCTGTTAAATGCAAATATTTGAATGCCTGAATATATTGAATGAGTATTTAGATATTCATTTTTACTCTGGATTATTGTGAAATGGAAATTACTGTATGTTAAAGCCTGCAAATCCAAATTGATTCACTATAAACTTGCTTTGTTTTCCCATTGCTGTGAGTAACTTATTTTAGTTTTATGAAGAATAGGTAGAGATGCCTGATTATATACACATTGCATTATATCATGATGAAATGAAGCCTGCATGTTATCTGGAGTTTGCCTTTATTTAAAATTTTCAAAAGCCCGAGTTAATTCAAAAAAAAAATGTTTATTGATCATCCTATAGATTGTTAGGACAAAACATCTAAATAAAATATGTTTTGTTGATTATAAAGTAACTTTTAAAATTTAACCCATGCTAAACAAAATTGATTTGCTCTGTAAAACTTTAGGAGCAGTCTAAATCTTATACAAGTGAAAATTTCGAATGTCTTAAATTATCCTTTCAAACTTATGAACTGATTACTAAATCAAAATTAGGGTTTTTGAAACTAAAATTTTATTTTTTAGTTAAGGGTTGGTGGTGTAGTCATAAGTTGTACTGTTTTTGGTTTCTGGGCAATTTCTGGTGGTCTAGGTGGCTAGAGGAGTTGGGGTTCTTCAGATCGATGGAGGAGTGATTGATGATGCCGGGGAAAATAGGTGGTGGTGATGAAGTTCATCAGGGGAGATGCGGTTGTGGTTTTTCTCCTACAACCCTAAAGTTTTGCTGTGTATAAGAATTGATCGCCACGGCCCATGCTGGTGATCGAGTGTAGGGAAACTCTGGGGAATGGTTGCGGGGACATAGTAGAGGCAGTAGCCGGAGGGATTGACTTTCTGGTGGTCGAGGCAGCGTGTATAGGCCGTTGACAGGTTTGGTGGTGGTGGAAGCATTGTTGTTCCAGGTTTCGATTTCGAGTTCGTTTTCGAATTCGAGACGAAGTAAGGCTCTGGCAACCGAGGGAAGGAGTAAGGGTGATCGTTGACTTGGTCGGCATCGTGGCAACGCTGGAAGGTGATCGGAGATGCCGTGCACGTGAACGTGCACGAGTTGTTGAACCTGAAGAGTTTGTTGGGTGCAGGGTATTTTGCCTCGGGAATCACTCGAGTCATACGAGTGCGTGACTCGAAGCACTGAAGTGGTTTGGTATTGTGATGGTTTCAGGTTTGTTTGTCACGGTTATTTTTAGTGGGCAAGGTTTGGACTCGGGAAAGTCTCGAGTAAATTACATTTTTGCTCGAAGCACAGAAGTAGATGACCCGAAGCATTTTGTTTGGTCTCAGGTGGAAGTTAATTTCTACAGGCTATATAAACAACCTGTATATGTAAAGTTAAACTAAAATTTAAAGCAAAATTAAATGGTAAGTTAGTTGAAATCTTGACGTAATTGAATTTAAGTTGTCAACTAAGATTTAACAAAGCCTAAATCTAAATATAAGTATGAATTCAAATCTATAGTTTGAATCTAAAATGCAGTTTTGTAATATTTAAATGAGTTTCAATTTTAAAACTTGATAAATTTCCAGATTTTAAATTTAGATCAGAAACAAAATGTTACTGCAGTTAATATGATTTTTGTTAAAGTTTTGATTCAAATGGATATTTGAATTTTAAAGTTAATATGAATTTGGATTTAAAAATCAAGTTTCTGACTCTAGTTGTTAAAAGGAAAGTTAAATCGAAGTTTAAAAATCAAAATAAATTGAGAAATTCAAGTTTGCTTAGAATTCAAAATCTGAAAATTTAAATCAGTTTAAATATGAATATTTTAAGAATGAGTTCAAAATAAAATAGTGACAAGTAATTTGTTTCAATAAAAAAATTAACTTGTTTTTGAGAATTTTTGATTAAAGATTTTTGAATGAAAATGAATAAATTGTTTAACTTGAGGTTTGCAAGTTAAATATTAATGTAATTTAGAAATTTAAATTTGAATTAAAAATTCAAATAGTTTAATTTAAAAGATTTTAATTTGAATGTTAATTGTAATCATTTTGAATCTTCAATTCAAGTGATATTTAAATTTAAAAGGTAATGTTAATGAAGTCATTAATTAAAGAATGAATTATCTTAAGGATAATAGGGTAATTAAAGAATGACCCGTGAATTAAAGTTAATTAATAAAGATCAATTAAGAAGTAAAAGAAATGATATTAAATGTAGACAATTAACTAAGGATTATTAATTAGTTAATATATAGGATTAATTTTGAATAATTAATTAGATTAATTGGACAATCTATTGTAAATTGTTAAATGCAATTACTTGATAAAAGTAATTAAGAGATTAATTACTGATTGTAATTAATTTTGATAAATGATTAATTTAAGTTAATTAATTTAGTTTAATTAATTTAAAAAGAATCATTTGATAAATTGATAAGTGTAATTACTTAGTGTATGCAATGGAGCACAATTACTTAAGAAAGTAATTAATGTTAATTACTGAATGTAATTAGTGAAAGATGATATATTAAATAAGTAATTTGGATGATTACTTTTGAAATTAATCAGAGGATTAATTAATGGAGATAATTAATTAGGGGATAATTAATTTAAGTAATTAATGATAGTTAATTACTGGTTGGTATTAACCAAGGATGATTAATAATTGTGTTTAATTAAGGATTAATTGCTTAATGTAATCGATTTAAATAAATGTAATTAATTATAAATGAAGTAATTAAAAGTTAATTACTGGGAATAATTTATAAGAATTAATTTGTAAAATTTATTAAAGACTAATTACTTATTGTAATTAGAAAATGATTAATTAGAGGAGTTAATCAAGATAAATATCTAGAGATTAATTAATTAGTTTGTACAAATTTAATAATTGGTTGTATAAGCAGGATTTATGAATGAAATAATTAATTTAATTTATTTTAAATTAATTAAAGATAGAAGTAGTTAATTTAATTCATTTTAAATTAATTACAAATGGTATGATTATAAATCATTGCTTATAAATGAAGGATATTGATATTTCATTTGATATGAGATGGGTAATATCTTGTGATATGGATGCTTGGTTTAAGTAGAATAATATTTAATTATCTGATGGATGATAATTTTGATTATCTGTTTATGATGATGGTATGATTATCTGTTGTGATATTATGAATTATCTATTTGTGTGTACATTGATTATGTTGAATTAAACTGTTAGAACTAAATAGACAACTAGGCCCTAAAAGACACGTTTTGGATTTCGATGAGACCGGGATCGGGTTTCCGCATTAGGAATATCCGAAAACCACATCGTTTCCAAATTAACGTTAGGTCGTGAATCTGAAGTGAAGTTGAAGATTCAGAATGCAAGGGTTGTCGTCGTTAACTCTGAGGGTGATTCCAAAATGAGTGTAACGAGATAATGCCTTCGGTTTCGTTCGAACCCGGAACGAACTTGTATGGATTGAATGCTTTCAACACATCGTCAGGTGGGCGATGAGCATTCTAAGAAATGTATTCTATAAAGGTAATCGCAGCCTCAAGCCTCATCAACCGGGAATGGCTAAAACAGGGGAGGTGCAGCAAGGTTAGGTGGGTCATGCCCAAGCAGGACAAGATTTTCCCCTGTCTAGATGTCCCTTTTTATTCGGCTTTGTGGGCGGTTGGATGTACACCAACTGCGGGGTTATCTTGTTCGGGGCTGTTCAGTAAGGAATGGTTTCGGCCTTGTATTGCAGGGGATGAAGGGAGTAATCCTCGGTACGTTGATCTAGGCCACGTACTGTGACGGGCGGTACCCCAGTAGCCCTGCCATTGTATGGAATCCACAATCCAATAAGTGCCCACGGTTTTGATTGTATTACCCACTTTTATGGCTAGTAGCTGGAATTTAATGAATGTAACAATTTCGGCTATTTTCTATTTACTTGAAAACCCTAGACCTATTATAATATCACAGAATTTCCTATCAAATGTTTTGGTTAGCGTAAGGTAAAAACTTTTCCATGTTTATGTGTGGGAAGTCTTACGTGATACCCTTTTGTTTTCAAAAGATTTTCAAAGTTAAACAACTTTAACCTGTTACTCATACCAGACCCATGTCTGACCCGGAGTTTATTTTTGTTTTTTTTCATAAACTCTCGGGTACCCAAATTTTTACGGGTAGCCAAGGGATTCAGGATAGCTTTGACGCAATCTGGAGGAGCAATGGAGCAGGAGGCTTCCGCGTTGTAGATATATATAGTTCCGCTGTGTTGGTATCTCTGAGTCATTTTGTTTGAGTTGAGTTGTATTAACTAGATAGGTGTTTATAACTGTCTAGTATGTGATGTATTATCTGTATGACTCTGATTGATGTTGTATATTATGTAAATACTTATGTGATTATTATAATTTATTCGTTCCGCTGTGAGATTCTGATGATGTTGTTCTTTCTTCTCTATCTTTTCTATTTTCTCACCTCTTTCTTTTCTTATTAACGATACTTCTTCCTGGGCGTAGGAAGTTGGGTCGTTACAGTGGTATCAGAGCGCTAGGTTGAGTGAATACCTAGGCTCGTAGGTGATTTCTTCTTGAGAGAGCGTATTTGTAATTTTGATATGTATATTTATATATTTAGTTCTACCTATTTGTTGGGTTACCTGTCCGGGTTATCCAATATATGTTATAAAGGTAGATGGGTAGTGGTGTGTGTAACACAACTACCAATGGTTGGAAGTGTAATTGTCAAGACTGTAGGCCTAATACTGTCTTGAGTAAGTTTTGGATGGTGTAAGGATTTCATTGATCTCTGAAGGAAATCTGTTAAGGTTCAGAGTTCATCTTTGAAGTGTTAGAGTTTAGCTAGAATCTGAATCTGTCGGGTAGACAGAAGTAAGTCAAGATATTTTGCTACATCAAGGTGTAGTAGCTGTGTGATGAGACACAGTGACTATGGATATCTCCGACAATATTTCTTTGGAACATGTAAGGTGAAGTGTGTCTGCTTCGGTCATGTGGCTGAGTTCAGCTGGGTGTCTTGTTTGTTTTGAGGTCCGAGTTTCTCGAAGAGCTTTGGATAGGAAATCTTAGCATCTGTGGCAGCAATTCAGCTTGGAATGTTTTTGGTGTTGGCAAGGGATCTTCTGGCTTAGCAGTTTTTCTGTAATGGAATTCAGAAGCAGCAGTGTGGTTCCATTTCTTCGATGGATTGGTGTAGGCTGTTCTGTTTGATAAAGAGAGAGCAGTTTTTCTTTGGAATTAGGCTGGGTTGATCGCAAAAGTGACTTGCGATAGCTGAGTGTTCTCTTGGGTTGTCAGAGATTTTTTCAAGATGTCTTCTGGAAGTTAGAGTTTGTCAACATCTGGAAATTGAGTTTGGTGAAACAGCTCAGAATTTTGGTGGAACTTCTGAGTTTTATTTTTGAAGGTGTTGACCAGTCTGTGCTTGAGATCATCATCAGCATTTTCCTCTGTTCAGTCAGAGTGGCGCAGTGGAAGCATGGTGGTAGCTGTTTTAGTTTGGAAGCAATTGGATATTGCAGTGTTTGGATTAGAGAGTTATACGGGAAATTTTTCAGGATTTGAGGCCAGTTTGGAGTGCTCATGTTCTATCTTTTCTAGATGCGGGACAAGTGAGTTCTGTTTTCTGATTTTGGAATAGAGTTGTATTCTGAGTTTTGGTTGATCTTAGAAGGATCAATTTGTTGGATTGTCTTTGGTTCAGTTTGTTTATAGGGCATCAGCAAGATTGAGCAGATCAGGATAGATGAAGGAAGCCCAGGATCGTCTGAAGAGTTTTGTGGATTAGAGACGAAGGAATTTGGAGTCCGAAATCGGGGATTTGATTTTGGATAAGTGCTTGGTCTTCAGGATTGAATTGACAGTTTGGATAACTGGAATTCGGAGTTTTTCACGTATCTCTGAGGGAGTACGTGTAAGATCTATCTTTGATTTTAGAATCAGCAGTTCAGGGAGTTGTAGTGTTGGGTCAGATTTGAGTTTGGTCTGATTTCCTGTTTTGTTTTGTAGATTTAGATGAGTGAGAACTTTGTAGTTTAGTGGTAGTATTGCTTGTTTGGATTCTATAGGACGAGTAACCCGGTATTTATACCTGGGGAAACTCGAGAAAATTCTATTTAGAATTTTGTCTAGATAGTTAGATTTGTTTGTTTGAATGAATTGGTTGCTATGATTGTTAGTTTATATTGATTTATGCTTGTGTTTCGTATTTAAATTTTTAATTGGATTATTAAATTACCTTTGTTTTAAATTTCGGGGACGAAATTCTTTTAAGGGGGGAAGAATGTGATATCCCGGAAATTTGGGACAATATCAATTTAATAATCTACATTAAAAATTAAATTGATTTGATAATATTTGTCAATAATTTAATAATCTCCTTTTAAATAAATATTTAACTGATAAATTATCTTTTAGAAGTTAATCAAATTGCCTTCTATTTATAATATATATATATATATATATATCTGTATATATATTGTAAATAGAAAATCTTTGTTTTAATTTAATAAATAGATATGTTTTCTAATTCTAATATTCTTGTAAATTTAGGAATTTGATATTTAAGCTATTTAATAAATGATTATATGATTTTAAATTACTCAAGATTTAAGTTTAGTTGTTTAAAATAATTTTAGCCTACATTTAAACTTAGCAAAAAGGTTTGTTTAATTTGTTTTAAATTTATCTTGATGAAAATAAACAGTTTATTAATAGATAAATACTTTTATAAATCATTTGACTTAATAATGAGCTCTATTTATCATGTAAATGTTTACAAATGAATTTTTAATAATGTCAATTTATTTATATGTGTATTTGAATAAAATTCATGATTTGGAAATTTAAAATAAAGGTTTCAAAATATTTAAATTAAAATAAACATTTATTAATATTAATATAAGTATAAAGTAAAATAATAATTAATAATCAAATATTTGTGAGTTTATGTTTAAAAATTAAAGAAAATAAAAATAAAAGTAAACACACATGTTAGAAAATAGAATTAAATACTAAGACTAAATTCATAAGCAAAGACTATAAAGTTTAGACATAAGTAAATTCTACATATCCTATAAAATAAAGGTGCAAAGTTAAAAACTAAATGTAAAAGTAATAGATTATGTAACTTGTATGTAATGTATACAAGCAAGGTTAGAACAGAAGTGCAAAGTTTAAAAATAATAATAATAATAATAAATTTATGCAGGTAGCTTACAAGGTAGGATGCAGGCTGTACAATAAAAAAAAAAAAAAAAAAACAAGAAGAAGAAGAAAGAAACAAGTATGCAACATAACAAAATATCTACATAAGTAATGATGTAATTAGCTAAGTAGGGAACACAAGTACTTAAACATTTAATGCTGGCATAAACTTAAGTCATTTCGAGTTGTATTTAAGCCTCCTAATACAAATATCTTGCCTAATAAGACAATTTTAGTCCCTGCAAAGAAATAGCTTGTCTCAGATGCCACTTTCCCCTATAAGTTTATTTTTATACATGCTTTCTAATTCGTTCAGCATAGTATTGCATAGCAAACACTTATATTTTAATAACTGAAGCATCAATGCAAAGTCAAAACAAAAATATTGTACAACAGTTTCAGTTTAAAGAATTAGCAGTTGCAAAGCAAAAATGCTCTGTCTCTTCCAAATGCAATGGTGAGTAACACTTTTAAATTACTTAAGTTTTTAAACCTGTTAAATGCAAATATTTGAATGCCTGAATATGTTGAATGAGTATTTAGATATTCATTTTTACTCTGGATTATTGTGAAATGGAAATTACTGTATGTTAAAGCCTGCAAATCCAAATTGATTCACTATAAACTTGCTTTGTTTTCCCATTGCTGTGAGTAACTTATTTTAGTTTTATGAAGAATAGGTAGAGATGCCTGATTATATACGCATTGCATTATATCATGATGAAATGAAGCCTGCATGTTATCTGGAGTTTGCCTCTGTTTAAAATTTTCAAAAGCCCGAGTTAATTCAAAAAAAAAATGTTCATTGATCATCCTATTGATTTTTAGGACAAAACATCAAAATAAAATATGTTTTGTTGATTATAAAGTAACTTTTAAAATTTAACCCATGCTAAACAAAATTGATTTGCTCTGTAAAACTTTAGGAGCAGTCTAAATCTTATACAAGTGAAAATTTCGAATGTCTTAAATTATCCTTTCAAACTTATGAACTGATTACTAAATCAAAATTAGGGTTTTTGAAACTAAAATTTTATTTTTTAGTTAAGGGTTGGTGGTGTAGTCATAAGTTGTACTGTTTTTGGTTTCTGGGCAATTTCTGGTGGTCTAGGCGGCAAGAGGAGTTGGGGTTCTTCAGATCGATGGAGGAGTGATTGATGATGCCGGGAAAAATAGGTGGCGGTGATGAAGTTCATCAGGGGAGATGCGGTTGTGGTTTTTCTCCTAGAACCCTAAAGTTTTGCTGTGTATAAGAATTGATCGCCACGGCCCATGCTGGTGATCGAGTGTAGGGAAACTCTGGGGAATGGTTGCGGGGACATAGTAGAGGCAGTAGCCGGAGGGATTGACTTTCTGGTGGTCGAGGCAGCGTGTATAGGCCGTTGACAGGTTTGGTGGTAGTGGAAGCATTGTTGTTCCAGGTTTCGATTTCGAGTTCGTTTTCGAATTCGAGACGAAGATAAGGCTCAAGCAACTGAGGGAAGGAGTAAGGGTGATCGTTGACTTGGTCGGCATCGTGGCAACGCTGGAATGTGATCAGAGATGCCATGCACGTGAACGTGCACGAGTTGTTGAACCTGAAGAGTTTGTTGGGTGCAGGGTATTTTGCCTCGGGAATCACTCGAGTCATACGAGTGCATGACTCGAAGCACTGAAGTGGTTTGGTATTGTGATGGTTTCACGTTTGTTTGTCACAGTTCTTTTTAGTGGGCAAGGTTTGGACTCGGGAAAGTCTCGAGTAAATTACATTTTTACTCGAAGCACAGAAGTAGATGACCCGAAGCATTTTGTTTGGTCTCAGGTGGAAGTTAATTTCTACAGGCTGTATAAACAACCTGTATATGTAAAGTTAAACTAAAATTTAAAGCAAAATTAAATGGTAAGTTAGTTGAAATCTTGACGTAATTGAATTTAAGTTGTCAACTAAGATTTAACAAAGCCTAAATCTAAATATAAGTATGAATTCAAATCTATAGTTTGAATCTAAAATGCAGTTTTGTAATATTTAAATGAGTTTCAGTTTTAAAACTTGATAAATTTCCAGATTTTAAATTTAGATCAGAAACAAAATGTTACTGCAGTTAATATGATTTTTGTTAAAGTTTTGATTCAAATGGATATTTGAATTTTAAAGTTTAAAATGAATTTGGATTTAAAAATCAAGTTTCTGACTCTAGTTGTTAAAAGGAAAGTTAAATCGAAGTTTAAAAATCAAAATAAATTGAGAAATTCAAGTTTGCTTAGAATTCAAAATGTAAAAATTTAAATCAGTTTAAATATGAATATTTTAAGAATGAGTTCAAAATAAAATAGTGACAAGTAATTTGTTTCAATAAAAAAATTAACTTGTTTTTGAGAATTTTTGATTAAAGATTTTTGAATGAAAATGAATAAATTGTTTAACTTGAGGTTTGCAAGTTAAATATTAATGTAATTTAGAAATTTAAATTTGAATTAAAAATTCAAATAGTTTAATTTAAAAGATTTTAATTTGAATGTTAATTGTAATCATTTTGAATCTTCAATTCAAATGATATTCAAATTTAAAAGGTAATGTTAATGAAGTCATTAATTAAAGAATGAATTATCTTAAGGATAATAGGGTAATTAAAGAATGACCCGTGTATTAAAGTTAATTAATAAAGATCAATTAAGAAGTAAAAGAAATGATATTAAATGTAGACAATTGACTAAGGATTATTAATGAGTTAATATATAGGATTAATTTTGAATAATTAATTAGATTAATTGGATAATCTATTGTAAATTGTTAAATGCAATTATTTGATAAAAGTAATTAAGAGATTAATTACTGATTGTAATTAATTTTGATAAATGATTAATTTAAGTTAATTAATTTAGTTTAATTAATTTAAAAAGAATCATTTGATAAATTGATAAGTGTAATTACTTAGTGTATGCAATGGAGCACAATTACTTAAGAAAGTAATTAATCTTAATTACTGAATGTAATTAGTGAAAGATGATATATTAAATAAGTAATTTGGATGATTACTTTTGAAATTAATCAGAGGATTAATTAATGGAGATAATTAATTAGGGGATAATTAATTTAAGTAATTAATGATAGTTAATTACTGGTTGATATTAATCAAGGATGATTAATAATTGTGTTTAATTAAGGATTAATTGCTTAATGTAATCGATTTAAATAAATGTAATTAATTATAAATGAAGTAATTAAAAGTTAATTACTGGGAATAATTTATAAGAATTAATTTGTAAAATTTATTAAAGACTAATTACTTATTGTAATTAGAAAATGATTAATTAGAGGAGTTAATCAAGATAAATATCTAGAGATTAATTAATTAGTTTGTATAAATTTAATAATTGGTTGTATAAGCAGGATTTATGAATGAAATAATTAATTTATTTTATTTTAAATTAATTAGAGATAGAAGTAGTTAATTTAATTCATTTTAAATTAATTACAAATGGTATGATTATAAATCATTGCTTATAAATGAAGGATATTGATATTTCATTTGATATGAGATGGGTAATATCTTGTGATATGGATGCTTGGTTTAAGTAGAATAATATTTAATTATCTGATGGATGATAATTTTGATTATCTGTTTATGATGATGGTATGATTATCTGTTGTGATATTATGAATTATCTATTTGTGTGTACATTGATTATGTTGAATTAAACTGTTAAGACTAAATAGACAACTTGGCCCTAAAAGACACGTTTTGGATTTCGATGAGACCGGGATCGGGTTTCCGCATTAGGAATATCTGAAAACCACATCGTTTCCAAATTAACGTTAGGTCGTGAATCTGAAGTGAAGTTGAAGATTCAGAATGCAAGGGTTGTCATCGTTAACTCTGAGGGTGATTCCAAAATGAGTGTAACGAGATAATGCCTTCGGTTTCGTTCGAACCCGGAACGAACTTGTATGGATTGAATGCTTTCAACACATCGTCAGGTGGGCGATGAGCATTCTAAGAAATGTATTCTATAAAGGTAATCGCAGCCTCAAGCCTCATCAACCGGGAATGGCTAAAACAGGGGAGGTGCAGCAAGGTTAGGTGGGTCATGCCCAAGCAGGACAAGATTTTCCCCTGTCTAGATGTCCCTTTTTATTCGGCTTTGTGGGCGGTTGGATGTACACCAACTGCGGGGTTATCTTGTTCGGGACTGTTCAGTAAGGAATGGTTCCGGCCTTGTATTGCAGGGGATGAAGGGAGTAATCCTCGGTACGTTGATCTAGGCCACGTACTGTGACGGGCGGTAACCCAGTAGCCCTGCCATTGTATGGAATCCACAATCCAATAAGTGCCCACGGTTTTGATTGTATTACCCACTTTTGTAGCTAGTAGCTGGAATTTAATGAATGTAACAATTTCGGCTATTTTCTATTTACTTGAAAACCCTAAACCTATTATAATATCACAGAATTTCCTATCAAATGTTTTGGTTAGCGTAAGGTAAAAACTTTTCCATGTTTATGTGTGGGAAGTCTTACGTGATACCCTTTTGTTTTCAAAAGATTTTCAAAGTTAAACAACTTTAACCTGTTACTCATACCAGACCCATGTCTGACCCGGAGTTTGTTTTTGTTTTTTTTCATAAACTCTCGGGTACCAAAATTTTTACGGGTAGCCAAGGGATTCAGGATAGCTTTGACGCAATCTGGAGGAGCAATGGAGCAGGAGGCTTCCGCGTTGTAGATATATATAGTTCCGCTGTGTTGGTATCTCTGAGTCATTTTTTTTGAGTTGAGTTGTATTAACTAGACAGGTGTTTATAACTGTCTAGTATGTGATGTATTATCTGTAAGACTCTGATTGATGTTGTATATTATGTAAATACTTATGTGATTATTATAATTTATTCGTTCCGCTGTGAGATTCTGATGATGTTGTTCTTTCTTCTCTATCTTTTCTATCTTCTCACCTCTTTCTTTTCTTATTAACGATACTTCTTCCTGGGCGTAGGAAGTTGGGTCGTTACAGCCGGCTTCTACAATTTTTGTTTGGGGTGGCATAGTTTAAAAATTAGGGTTACCTATTACAATGGCCATTTTAAGTACGTTGTAAAATTGTCACCTATTACAACCGGCAGTTTTAGACCGTTGTAAAATTGGCACCTCTATTACAACGGGCATTTTGTGAACGTTGTAAAATTGACATCTATTACAACGGGCATAAAAGGACTGTTGTAATAGTATTCTATTACAACGGGCAAAGACTGCCCGTTGTAAAAAAGGCATTATATAAGACATCTATTACAACGGGCCTGAATGGACCGTTGCAGTAGCATACTATTACAACGGGCAGCAAATGCCCGTTGTAAAAAGGACGTTGTAATAGAGTATTTTTGTTGTAGTGTCAATATGTAGAAGGATGTCGAATGTCATCAGTATGACAAAGAATGTCGAATATTAGAAATATAAAGAGATATCGAATATCAGCAATTCACACAACATATCGAAGGACATGTGGCAGCAATACCACCTACTGCTACCGCATATAAATACGGACCCCATGGAAACATAGAGGGATTTTGTCATCGCATTTCTTACATTTTCAGGTTGTAAACCCTAAATTGAATTAGGGATTTTATACAGCCGATTGTACATCTTTGACTTTTGTACATAAGGACTTAGGCAATAAACACTGCATAGCATACTTCAATCGAATAAAGCTATTTAGAAAATTGCTAAATTTTCGAGCATATGACTTCTAACACTTGACTCGGGCTATGAACATGCATACTTTGTTCTATTGTAATTGGGCTAGAACCTTCATTTGCATATTTCTCTAGTGCTTTGACTATGTCTACTTAAGCCCTTATCTGATCTTGGCTTGCTTTATCTTGCATATTTGAGTTAACAAAAAAATTTGTTAACGTTTTGGCGCTAGAAGGAAGGCTCGAACCTTTGATTCCCTACATATCCCAGTAACAAACTTTCCTTAGCCTGCATATAAAGGATATAAAAGATTTTCCCAACCTACATATTTCCCTTAAAGTACTTTCTAAACCTTGCGTAATGACCATTTTGAAACAAGGATCCACCAAGCCTCACTTGGACAAACCAATTTATCAATTCACCCATAGTTTGCAATTCCATGAAGAACAAGTATTGAGGTTTTTGGCACTAAAAATCACAGAAGAAAAGAGATAGGTAATCCAGATAAGTGGAGCGTATATTCATTCCAAATAGGCTCTACCCAATCCATGCCAATTATTCTAATCCGAGAAAGGAGAGCACAAAAAAGGATGGACTGTTCTTAAGAATGGGGAGGGCCATACTACTCCAATCTAAGGGAACTATTTTTGAAAAAAAATAACAAAAGACTTCGACAAGTTTGCACAGAAGTGGGAAGGAATAGTTGATCACTATTCTACACCAGTTGAAACTTGAGACTCTTTAAAGAGAAAGTTTATGGACAATGCTAATGCGCCAATCCAATGTTACAAAATAGTCAAGTGGGAGCAAAAGCACAATACATTAGGAATTCCCAATCCTCTAAGATTCGTTCCCTTGCCATCTCTTATGAGAATACCTATCTCTTAACTAAAGAGAGATTGAACTATTGGCCTTCTAATAAAAAAGAACCAGCAAATGAAAGGAACCTTGGAGGCACTTATTGCCCGTACCACCTCACAAATAGGCATGAAACTAACCAATGCTGAGCCTTAAAGAGAGTGGTTTAGAATTTTTAGGAAAAAGAGAACTTTAAGAGTTCGTTAAACAAGATTTAGGTGAAAAGCAAATGTATCTACAAAGATCAAGTGATCAATAAAGAGGAATGCTTCATAAAAAGGATTTATAAAATAAATGGAAAAGCCTTTGATCCTGCCAAGACGGCATGATCAAAGCACCTTCTAGAGAGAGGTCAGAGTAAGCCTCTGGTCCAGCCGATAAGGCCTAGCAAAAGCACTGCAAGCCTTCAGCTCCATGTACGTGGCCTGGCCGAAGATATTCCCAGAGGGAGGACAGAGTAACCCTTTGGTACTGCCTAGCCAAAAACTATCTATTATCTAGAATCGAGGAATTTTAATGTGAGATATGGACATCTGAGAAATTATGATTTATCGCTTAGGACCAGGGCTTCATTCTTCGAAATATCGAATTAGCTTCGTTATTTCTAATTGGAATTTGAATTATTAAATTACAAGAATCTCCATTAATGGTTGGATTTCTGACCCTCTGACCAAATGGTATTCTAGTCTTATTATCAAACGGGTTTCTGGTCTTCTTACCAGGCAAACTTCTAGTATTATTATCAAATGAATCACTGATGGAATTTTGGTCCTATTGTCAGATGGATTTCTGGTCTTCTTATCAAATTAAATCTATGTATTCTTGCCAGACAAATTTTTGGTCTTTTATCAAAGCTAATTAGGGATTGTCTATGCTTATGCGGCATAAAGAAGTCATCAAATAGACATTTACCCCAAGAAACTAGCTAAGATAATGATATTTGAAAGCAACCATGATTTGTTCATAAAAGAGAAATGAGGAAGCTAATTGATTAGACTTATCTAAAGTTTTGTTGTTAATTATTATGGAAAATGAATTTCAAAACCAAGATTTCAAAGTTTCACATATTAGCAGGACAACTTTTTCAAAAAATATTCTTCGACATTTACAAAGAAAAATAACCAATTTAAGACAGAAATAATTTCTCAATGTTACGAAAGCTATAATTATTTACTATGTATTTTTCTAGAAGGAGAAGAGAGAACAAGAAAGGCCGATATAAAGCATTATGTATGGGAATAAGAAGAAAGCAAATCCGCGCTTGATTAAAGACCACAGATCATATAGAATCAGACTAAAGCCCTGAAGTAAGTTCCAAACCTTAAACAATGCAACAAGTTTAAATACATGAAAAAAATAAGGGAGAAAATACAAAGTCTATTCAGGGTATTAACTATTCAGTTACAATTTTATTTGCTATTTTACATTTTACACATCACATACAAAAGTTGCAGATAAGAAGGAAGATTAATCAAAAAGAGAATCCAGTCAAAAGTTACCAAATAACGCCACTTCAGTTATTCTCCATTAAGAATCAAGGTCTAGCACTTTTCCTTCAAGTCTTCAATAGCCGGGGAAGGTTCGGCGATTTGACTAATCGCCATATCCAAAAATTCCTTGTGCTTCTTCTCCTTCTTTTAGATAATGTCTATATCATCAATAGAGCTAATTGGAACCTTGAACGTATGATCAAGCATCTTATTGACTCCTTTGAGAGTATTGAACTTGCTTTATAATTCTTTATTTTTTGCTTAAGAGCATATTTTGCACATCCAGATTCCTCAACCCAACTTTAATACTTGTTGAGATATTCTAAGACTTTTTTATCCCACTTTCCTTTTAAAAATTGGATGCATTCATACCTAACTCTTTGGCACCATCTGAAGCATAATCCATACCCGATGGTGGATTCCACAAGGTAAAAAACTATTCTTTGCCAGTAGAAAGGGTAGGAGTAGGAAGGCTGAATTCACCTCCACTCGTAAGGAGTTCTAAAGATTGATAGAATGCTTAGTACTTTAACGAGTCCGGTTCAAGATCCATTACCCTTTGATGTATTCGGGAAATTTCTGTATCGACCTCAATTCTTTCGACTGAAGGTCCAAATCGGCCAGCCACACACATATTCCCTCTCAACTATTGGATTTCTTTGTCTTTCTCTTTGATTTTTTCTTCTAAACTAGAAGTCATTTCCTTCATGCTGCTTAATGTAGATCTCAACTGATAATATTTGTTGTGCTATTTTTGCGCATTCGGGTTAACCGAAAATGATAAAGTTGAAGCATCTTGATAAAAGCGTTTGTTTTCATGATTGATTTCATCTTGGCTTTAATATTGCCCAATTGAGAAAGGATATTTTGACTGCTAAGTGCAAGCATTAATTGTTTTTCCTAATGAAAATAAGTAAACATGAAAAAGAAATTAGTACATAAGAAAATGCATTCTTTATTAGCAACAAGAAGGTTTACAAGCACAAACAAACAAATTTAAATTACATTAACAACAGAATTTTATATATTGTTAAAGTCTATAGGTTGGGCCTTTTTGAGTGAACCTATGGACATAGAAAGGGTAGAGTAAAAAGGAACATTAAACCCTATATGGGTATTAACTGGTTAGAATTGATGGTAGTCCCACCTCCTGGTCGGAGGATCGGTTTTACCACAAAACAATTTGGCGTAATTAGTTCTCATCACTTTAAGTAAATCGTCCATTTCATTACCTAAGAAATCTAAATGAAAGTATGGAAGCCATACGTAAACTTCTTAGAGATCCCTAAGGAAGAAATATTTTGCTCGTCGACAATATTTTGCTATTCCTTCTCTGAATCCTTCCCTTTATCTCCTGTAAACTTGTCCAGTCCATATCTAAATCTCAGGCCAACAAAGAATATCCAGCTCTTTACTCCAAAGCTGTGCTCTCCTCCAACTACTTCTCTTTTGAAGGAAAAGCTAGTTTTTTATACCCATGGCTCCAGTAGTAGCAAAGAGAAAAATAGAAGGAAGAAAAATAAGAAAAATAAAAAAGGAAGGTTATCAATCTCATATGAAGAAGACATGAATTTTGATGAGGAGTTTACAAACCTTCAAATACTTCTTTGGAATATAGCCGAAAGAAGTAATAACAGCATGAATGCTAGCAACTCAAGGGTGACAAGGCAGTTTGCCACAAAAAATAAATCCGATCAATGATATATAATTTGAGGTGCACACTTAGAATCTAATGTTCATGAAACAAAGCATCTCATCAAGCTACATAGCATCGGTCTTATATCAGTAAGTGAACCTAAACTCAATGTCGAGCTAACAGCTAAAACTACTAAAATGATAAACCTTAATTGGTTACTTGCGAATAATTTGCCTCATG
This sequence comes from Allium cepa, assembly GCA_030765085.1. Lineage (NCBI taxonomy): Eukaryota > Viridiplantae > Streptophyta > Magnoliopsida > Asparagales > Amaryllidaceae > Allium > Allium cepa. The sequence continues at coordinate 22,247,455 of CM060938.1, read as the reverse complement.
CACATTATGGCCACATTCTTATTCTATAGAATCCTCAAAAATTTTATCTTACCATTATTAATTCGACTAGATAATTCATATATTCTTCAGCTATTCATCTTCCAACCAAAAATTCCTTTGATCTTGCAAAAGTTTATGCTGATAATTCAAAAGCCTCTAGGAAATCCCTATTTGATTTTCTTCCCACGCTTCATTCCTCTACCTAATCACCTTGGATATCTTATGTTGATTTCAATAACATGCAATCATATTCAGAAAATTATGGAGGGAATCCTCTTTATTTAAATGACATTCAGCCTCTTAATAACTCTATCATACAATCTTCTCTATATCATTTGTTTGTTATTACACTTGGAACAATGGTAGGACCTTATGTAAGTTGGATAGAGGTTACATTAATACAGCTGCCTTTTCAACATTAGCTAACCTTGTAGCTAATCTCCCTCCTCCAAATCTTTCGGATCTCAGCCTAATCATCCTTTCTGGGGAATGGCAAACATAAAGGAACCCTTAATTTTCAATTTTTTAATTGTTGAACTAATGACATTGATTTTTTACCTATTATTCAACAAGTTTAGAGAACAGAAGTGCTTGGAAACTCGATATTTGTACTTCAAGTCAAACTTAAGCTTGTTAAAAATGCTCTTAAGGAATGGTCAAGAGGTAAATTTGGTTCTGGTACTACTCAATCATCAGCAGCTAGGGAAAAACTATAAATTCATCAATAAATAGTGCAGAGTCATCCAAATGATCAACTTCTATTTATTGAAGAACAAAAGCTCAGGAGAGACTTATCCACTACAAAATACACACTGTTTAGCGACGGCAAAAAGCCGTTGGCGGTCGTCGCTAGCCGTCGCTAATTGCTGTTGCAAATTACCACGTTGCAATTAAAGAAAGCGACGGCCTTAGCGACGGCTCCGTTGCTCATTTTGCAACGGCTCATAATGGCTAATTGTCCACGTGGAAGCAACAGTTGGGTTGTTGGTTTCCCGGGTTGTCGCTGCAAACCGTCGCAATTCGTTGCAATTTAGCCGTCACCAACCGTCGCTTATTTTGACCAAATGGCCGTCGCTAGCCGTTGCAAACCTGAAAAAAATTTCCATCCAAATTGCAGCACTTACAACCCTCAATCTCAATCAATCCAAATAATATAATTCCATTCACACATATAATACCATTCCATCGTACCATATAATCAATATCAACACAACCAAATCCTCAAATATTGCATATTCTATTTACAAAATCGTATAAGAAAATCAACATAACCAAATACGAAAATCCACCAAACCAAACCACATTGTTCAAATATCAATCATAACAACCAAAATATCAAACCCACCAAAACACTAAGTATCAATCACAACATCCATATATATACACATCATAATATGTACACAAATATATATAAAGCATACCCATGTCCAAATCAAATCAGCTAAGCATCATCATCACCCGCACCTCCTTCCCCGGGCATTGACCCATGCTCCTGATAGAACGCAACAATATGCTCATCTATCTGCATTGCCAACTGACTCTTCCACCAATCATTGAGCTCATCCAATTTAGTTTGCATCCGAGCAATCTCTTCCTCATCTATGGATCTCTTATATGACCTTTGGAAATTAAGAGCCTGTGAAATAATTCAAGTGAATAAGAAGTTCATGGCATACAATAACAATACGATAACTCAAGTTATTGGTAATAAACTCAAGTGAATAAGAAGTTCATGGCATACAGGTTTCTACCGTGTAAATGTTGAGTACATACCATATTACCGAAACTGTAACGCCTGTTTTGACTTGCCGGTTCAATGATTGAATCCCATATCCGATTACACTCATCAACCGTAAGCGACTCCCGCACTCGCTTGTATCGCTCGTCCATACTCTGCGTTATATCTCTCCTACAATTACAAACAGATACACAATTGCTATACAATTTACTTATTTACTGTGAAATAAACGAATATGAAATATTTTCATTACAGAAATAAACATATTTACCATTACAGAAGCAGCCTTATCGTCCGACCAATCATATGAAACATTCCCATCCTCATCTGTATGCTCCACTACATGCGTGACTCTGAAAACCTCATCCGTTGTGGGCTCCCTACCATACTTTGCCCACTGAATATATACAAGAATAGGTTATGTTGATAATTTGCATGAGTACATACAAGAGTACATTATATACAAGAATAGAACATATGGTAAAGAGAAACTAGTAAATATATACATGCATAACATAAATATTGGTTAATTTATTTTCCAATCCCCTCCTATGTTGTTGGAAGGATTTCGAGCCACCACGATGTAAAGCGGGATTTTTGTTCCGATTAGCCTTGTTTCTTTTCGATAATTCCTATTAATTTATACACACTATTAAGTAAAATAATTCAACACATTTAAATGTAAAAATATAGTGACAATATAACTTACTCTGAATGCTCCAGATTCCCAATATTGTTGGAATCTAGCCCAAACATCATCCCCCATCCAACTTGGCTTTTTCCCTGAACTCTTAGCCCGCGACAGAGTCTCTCTGTAATTTTTCCGCATCTTTTTATTCCAATGATTTACAAAAACATCCATATCATGTGGATCCACACGTACGCTGCCTGCATATTGAATTATCATACGTGTTATGCAGAAGAGATTGTATAATTAAAAAACAATCAGCAAAACAGAATACGTAAAACTGATATCAAAAGGCATGATGGCATATTGTTTTTGTTTTGGTAAACGAAAATTAGATGTTAGCACTTGTAATAAACTATAATAATTTAATTTTATACTAACAACTAATACTTAGAATGCACATACGCTAATTAAATAAAAATATTACTTCTGTTTAACTGTACCAATCTAGCAGCATATTAATTAACAATTGTACACTAATGTTTGCACAAACTATAATAAACATTATTCTAATTAACTATAACAAATATTCGCGTAAACTTAATTATATATCCACATCAATCAGTAATCTACACTAATTTTTGGATTATAAATAAACCCTAATTTTTAATTACGAATTAAACAATCAAACCACTAATTAATATCACCAACTCAACAAATACAATATTATCATTAACTACTACATAATAACAAACCCATAATTAACTAATTTGTCGAATTAGGGTTCTTAACATATCCCTAAATCAATCAATACGCTACTATGAACAACTATTAACACGAACTCATCAATTTCTATCACATATAATCAATAAATTTTCAAAATTAGGATTTTGATTAAACCTAGATTAATCTGAAATTAGAAGCAATAGCATGCCTTAGAGTTTTGGAGCATTTTGGCTTTTACGACGGGAAGATCGGCAGCTTGCGTCGAGGGGCGGCGGCTGGGGCGTCGGCAGTGGAGGAGGGGAGCTGAAGTGATTTGGTGAAAGATGAATTGTGTTTTGGTTCTCCGGTTGCATGTATATCACGTAATGCGACGGCTAGCGACGACCGCCTTTTTTAGCCATCGCTAGCCGTCGCTAGTACCGGTCGCTAAACGAAGCTTGTTTTGTAGTGATCTGATGTAATCAATACTGAGCTTGCAATGCAGAAACAAAAGAGTAGGGAGCAGTGAGAAGCTTTTGGAGATAAGAATACAAAACTATTTCAAAATTCTCTCAAATATATCAAAGCCAAGAAAGTCATTCATGCTATCAAGGATCAAAATGGAATCACTCAAGACACTCCTACCTCTATAAACCATGCATTTATGTCCTACTATACGGACCTATTTTCAAACATAAGGAGCCCTAATCTTAACATAAATCTGCTAGTAGAATTGAACATTCCGCATATATCCCAGGCTTAATCTGGTGACTTAATCCACCAAGTAAGTTCTGAAAAAATCAGTGATGCAATACTTAGTATGAAAGCATCAAGTACTCCTTGTCCAAATGGCTTTGCTGCTCTTTTCTTCCAAAATGTGTGGAGTGTTGTAGGTATTGATTATATTAAAGGCATTCTATACTTTTTCAAAACATGAGTTCTATTAAAAGGTGTTAATCAAACCAAGATATGCTTGATTGCCAAAATAGATATGCCCTAAGATGTAACACAATTAGACTGATTGTGTATTACAATGTTGTCTTAAGTGTATTTCTAAAATAATGGCAACTAGAATGAAGGAGTGTTTGTCCAGTATTATATCAAAAAATCAGGCTGCATTTCTTCATAAAAGATCTATTACAAAGAATATTATACTAGCTAATGAGCAAAGAAGGGGTATTATAGAAGTCATATATCTCCAAGGTGTGCATTGAAATTAGATATACAAAAAGCCTATGATACTATCAATTGGGAACCTGTAATATCAGTCTTAGCCAAAACGAACTTTCCTCTGTCGTTCCTATCGTGGATTATTCATGCATTTCCACTACCAAAATCTCTATTATCATTAATGGTTTATGCCTAGGTAACTTCTCTTCGGAAAGGGGGATCAGACAAAATGATCTGATGTCTTTGTAACTCCTTATATGTGTGACGGAATGTTTCACTACTGTAATCAATCGGAGGATAAATAATAGAAAGATTGATAGACACGCTAAGTGCCTAAAGCAACATATATCAACCCTGATGTTTGCAGATGACTTGATATTATTCACAAAACCGTCTTGATTCTTTTATCAATGCAGTTGTAACGACCCAAAATTTCGATCCTGAAATTTCCAAATAGTTAAGAAAAGAAGAAAAGAGAAAGAAGAAGAAAATAGAAACAAGTCACAAAACCCTCACATTCGCAGCGGATCAATATATAATATCACATAATAATAGTTATACAAAGGAAAACTGTACTTGTCAAATTACAGTTTAATATATATATCAGAGTTACAACATATTTACAACCATAGAACAGATAAATCAATCTGTTTCAGAAACTATAATATATCATAGCAGAAACTCTCCATACGTTCCTGCTCTCCAGCTCGCCTCCTGAGCTCCAGAACGTCCTTACCTGTAAATCTGTAATACTCGGTCTAACTCGAGCATTACATCAAAGTAACACCCAGGTCAGGCTGGAAACCAGCGTGAGTAAACCCATCTAGCATAGAATACAAAAGCATACAACTTATATAAACCCTGGGTAGCTTATCAATTTACAACTTCTCATGCAGTTATAAACATTACTTACATCACACCTTAATTTCTAAGTACCAAACTTAGATTAAATGGTCCAATTCACTTTAATCATTACATTTCATTCTATTGACTCCATACATCAAATTATAAAGAATCGAAGTGGTTTCGGGTATTTACTAATACCTGACTCCGGTCTCTTCGAATCCAATGTCATCTAATTCCAAGTTATCCAATTAAATACAATTCAACTTTAATTGTCGAATAACACTTTTTCACAGCAATTCATAATAGATAGATAACCACATTATCATCGTCCATCCAATAAAGCAATTCATATCAGAGATATCATCCAATTCAAGCACTCATCATTTTCAATTATTCACAAGCAAGATTGATCACTTCCATTAATTACATAAATTAATAATTCTCTAATTACCTTCATTAGTTAATTATTCTTAGATTTCATTAAATAATTAACTTTTAACTTAATTACATTCATTAATCAACCTTGATTAATCACAATCAGAAATTAACTTCCCAAAATTTCTTCATCAATTAAACCAACTCCTTAGTTCATTAATCCTTTAATTACACTGAGTAATCATTCCTAAATTCCTTCCACCAAGTAATTATCCTTTAATTACTTCCCATCCAGTAATTTCCTTTTAATTAATTATATTCAGTAATTATCCACTCATTATTTCACTAAGTAATTACACCTCATTAATTACCTTAAGTAACTATACTTAATCTTTAATTAATTACATTTATTAATTACCCTTGATTAGTTCCATTCTGTAATTAATTACCTTTAATTAATTACATCACTTAATTAACTTCCCATAACTTCGATTAGTCAATTCTTAGATTACTTATACTAAGAAATTAATTATTAATCACTTTAACTAAGTAATAATTCTTCATATTAATTACACCAGGTAATTAACCAAAACTACTTTCAATCTTTTAATTAATTACACCCTATAATTATCATTACTAATTATTTCACTAAGTAATTACTCTTTATAAAACTCATTGAGTAATTATACTCAATCCCATCATCAACTGATTATTTAAATTAATTAAACAAATTAATTAACTTAAAATAATCATATTAATTAATTACATAGAGTAATTAATTCCTTTAATTAGTTACACTAAGTAATAAGTCCTTAATTACTTCTCTTAAGAAATTTTCCTTTTTGTTGATTACTTCTAGAGATTACTCTTATAATTATACTCAATCGATTTCTTTTAATGATTATCTTTAATTAGTTAAGTGATTATACTCTTATTACTCATTAATAAGACTAAATTAATGTGAATAAACCATTACTTTAATTAAACACTTAAATCCTAATTAACTACGTAATTAATTAAGATTTAAAACATCTTAAATATTAACTTCATTAATCAAAGCTTAAAATAAATTCTTAACTTAAACTAACAACTTCAATTAATTAATTAATCATTACTTAAATAGTTCTAAAGGTAATTAGTTTTTTTTAAACAAGATTTCATTAAATTCCAAAAATTTGTTAATATCAGATTATAACCTGAGACAATCCCACGTTCTCCCGATCCAAATCCTGAGTTCGCAGCCCCTTTTCTCATGTTCCCATTATTTCGTATATATATTTTTAAACGTGCTAAATTCCAAATCTGTTAGATAAACACTTCTAACATGATGACAAAACTAAGTAAACCACCCTCTACCCCGAGGCTAGTCCCGAGAAAAAAAACACGTCTCCCCTCACAAAAAAAAAATCAACGCAGATTCGCCAGTAACCTCGTGCACATGCACGAGAGTTCTGGCCATCCCCGACCGGCGCCACGATCCTCAAACCACCGGTGACACCACCGTCGACTCTTCAGGCAACCAAGAACCCCGAAATTTTAGCCCACTCGAAATCGAGCAAGACAACCACATCTGAATTTCGTCGATCATCCCAAATTCATCTCGACTTCGATGATTTGATCACCTAAAGCCTTGAAATTCGGGCCTCTGCTCCTCCGTGAATCCTTGCATCCTTTTCCCCATGACCGATCATCTCCAGCTTCCCCTTGTTGATGAATTCATCACTTCTTCATCGAGGACCAAAAAAAGTTGTTAAACCCTAAAGTCAACTCGTCGCGCCACCACAGCGACAGTTATCACCTCCGACTATTTTACCGCTATCATCCATCCCCAAACTTGCTTCAGTACCGACCCCGAGGCGACATGAAGTCTGACCATTGGAATTTGACAGTTTTCCAATTCTTGATCATCCCTTAAATCCCCTTCAATTTCAAGCTTAAAAATTTAGATTTTCCCTTTAAAAATCATTTTTTCCATTATTGAATCAGATCATATAAACAAAACTTGAGATTAAACTACTTTCAATTTCGATTTAATATGACTTACCCTGTAAATTTCAATTCTTTTCATCGTTACTTTATGGATACGCTTGAAACTATTTTTGAAAAATCAAATCTGACAATTACAAACCATGTCTTTCAAAGATCCTAACATAAAAGTAATTACACAAGGGGTTATTGATTTTTTTTAGATTTTGTCTGTAAACTAAGAACGGAGCAAAAAAAATGTTGGCATGCACATAAATACATTCTTATACTTATATACTGATAATCAGGAGTTTAACATGCAAACTATTATCTCCAATTCAAACCCAAGACTGAATCAGAGTTTAAACCAATTTAAAACTTTTTAAAAAAAATCAAAATTGTTTGCTCACCGATTTAAAAGTAGTGACAGACTGAATTGAAAAACTGAAGGCTGCTTTTGATTTTACTTTGCTTCTGATTTTCAGATTTGCCTTTGCTGGATTTTGAAATCTTATCTCTATATGCTGACTTAAACCATGAATCTTCATGCTAGCCCCTTTTTTTTTAAAAAAATTCTGCTCAGATTTCTTTTATTTCCAAGTTTCAATTTTACTATCTTTGGACTTTCTTGTTTCTTTGAAAATGAGAAAGAGTAGAGATCTATGTACCTTATTCATATCTTATTTATCATTTATTTTTATTAAAAAAAAGATACTTGTTAGTTTTAATCACTCTAGGTTTACAAATGTCACATATGTTGTTATTATTATACAAATGTCATAAACTTCATTTAAATAATCCAAATGTTTATATCCATTTTCATATAAATTATTCTAGCTTTTCTATTAATATGATATGTTAATATATATTCATTATCACATTTCCTCTTCGCTTGTAATTATACCTTTAAAGAAAATTTTAAGATATTACTTTGAATTTCAAAATTGACACAACACCAGAAAGGCAATTTCCTCACGGTTATAAGCGTGACAAAACTAATTTGTCACGGTTATAACCGTGAAAATAGGTACCCTGGGCAAATTCAGTCAAAATTTTGCTCACGGTTATAACCATGACAAAATAGTAATTTCTCACGCTTATAACCATGATAGAATAGTATTTACTCACAGTTATAACTGTGACAAAATAGTAATTTCTAACACTTATAACCGTGACAGAATAGTATTTACTCACGGTTATAACCGTGACAAAATAGTAATTTCTCACACTTATAACCGTGACAGAATGGTATTCACTCACGGTTATAACCGTGACAAAATAGTAATTTAAAATAGCAAAATTACTAACACTTATAAGGGTTACAAATTTGCTATAGCTGAACCATATCTTATTCAGCATCTAATAGTATTTCATTCAACTATATCTATTCGAATTTATAACAATAGTAAACACAAGACTAAATTTCAAAACTAACATATCATCAAATCATTAAAAAACATCAAACGTACGAAATAGAACTTATCAAATTCTACAAAGTTCATTGTGACAACTTTAAATTTCAATACTACAACATACCTAGAAGCTTACAAACAATGAATATGACATATGTACTGAGATGATTAGATAACTCTACAGATTATTGTGTCAATTAATACAACTTTAGATAATTCGGAAAACTCCAAAGCTTGAGCAAGCGATAACCTTCGATTTCTCCATGCTGACTCGACCCAGTTCTTCAAGTTTTCACCTTCTCCCTTCCTATTCTGTTGAATGCACAATATGTCGGCATACCCACCTTCACATTTGGTTAAAAAAAGATTGAAACTTACGTAAAATAATCAGTATAAGTAAAAAAAATTGTATTTTCACATTTGTTGTTTTATAAGTGTCAAATTTGTATACCCACCTTCACAATTTCACATTTTCACCTTCATATTTGAATGCATAGTATGTCTGCATACCCACCTTCACATTTGTTGATAGCACAAAGTTTGTATTATGTAAAATTCATGATAACGACAATACAAGTGTCAGACATATAATTACAATTCACCATCAATACATATATATAATAAGTCAACCACTTATAAACCCTAAACTACATTGACCATATACCCTAAAGTTACATTGCATATTTTGTTGAGTGTATTTAGCTTAAGTACATACCCTTAACTTATTTTTAGTGAAACTTGTCTATACCACACATCTAGGAAACATGGATATTCCAAAGCTCTTGTTTAGGAATGATATAGGCTGACAGCCCATCGAACTTGGGTTCCCATTAGATTTTAGCGGTTATTAGCAACAAATGCCTATTGTAGATGTCATCCCATAAATGCTCATTTATCCACAAAATACACTCAAATATAGTCCAAATCACAAATCATCTTTTAACTTTTACAGATAACTAAGTTGCTGAAATTTCGCACTGCATCATAAAAGGAAATAAGAAAGCTTAGTGTGATACCTCTTGCAAGTGCAATTACATCTCTTTTGGCTACTTGCACATCAGCAACTGAAGAACACCAAACCAACCTTAAATTAGCAAACCAATAAAGTTAGCTTGTGTAGTAGAGAATGCCTTCATTTTCTAAAGCTAAGGCCTTCAGCAAATCTATTGTCTTTCGATAAAGTCCCTGCCAATGAACATTTAAGAGGTTAAAGAGTATTTCCATGCAAATCTATTACCGTTACAAATTGAAAGCGGAAGTTACAAAATGAGCTGTTTGGTGTTGTGTAAAAAAACTAAGAGATTAGTTAATGAGAAGTTACAAACACACATATATATACATATACAAACACATATACGTACATGCATGCACGCACACACATTACATACATATATAATGCATGTGTACTATCATATTTTGTTAAAGAGTGCAAAGTGTTAAAGCATTTAGTCATAGTACCCCTTGAAAAATAAAAGATAGAATGCTCAGGAACACAAAACAGACTATTCAAAACAACTTAACTATAAAAATTTACATGGCGTAGAGATATATTAAAATTTCTTTAAATGTTTCTATAAACTAAAATATGAAGGTAATAAATTAAAATATGAAGGTACTGATAGAATGCAAGTTACAGTGACATACTGATGTCAACTATCAAAACAATGAGAAGGATGGAAAAATTAGCACTCTCTGTTGCGTACAACCAAACATCATCAAGACTGGAGAACAGTCGATTGTCACCTAATAACTGAGTTAACATCAATTCATCAGAAATCTATGACTCAAGTCTATATGAATATGTATTGTATAGTTGTTTGTGATGTTACTAACCTATTTTGAAGCAACTGCTTATTCTGATAAACATAATAAATCATCCACTGGCCTCTTACAGAGATATGCACATGATTAGATTATAGACCTAGTATTAATATTGTTATCTGAATATGATTAAGGCAAAGGTGTAAAGTAAGAACTTACAGAGATTCAAGTGACATGCATTAGCACCTACCTGAATAAAGAATATATAAACTAAAAATGGTTAGCAAGCTTACAACTGCAATAATAGCGATTAATTTTATCTGATCAACCTTGAAGGTGATAAAGTATTCAGCTAAATTTTGTTCCATGTTGAAAATTTTATGATATATTACCTGAGTGTGGATTATGCATAGCCGTTCAAGTTACTATACGTGGAAAATGTGTTCCAAAGATATGCACATATAAGTTTAGACATATTAGTTTACAACAGTAGTCGTTGGAGCAATATATGTTAGTGGATCCAAAAAGCTAATTCTAATTTTATTTTTGTAGTGTGTAAATGAACTATATAAAATAATATTTCGACATGATTTTTTTCATTCTCATCCATTTAAAAAATTTACAATTGAGAAATGCGTAAAAGATGATCAATGATATAACATTTCAAAATCAAATGTATCCACCAGAATTTATGTGTATTAAACAAAGAAAGCTATAAAAGAATAAGAATTGATATGGCAACATAAGAGTGGTTGTAACCGTCAACCCACCTTTAATGGCACCAATTTAAGTACCGTGTTTTATCTGTTGTATACTGTGCAAAGCTCTTTAATCATACATCAATACAGGTCATCCTGAAAAAAATGTGAATATACTCATGAGTATTTTGGATGAGAATTGCGTATAAGATAAAAATTATAATTAATCTTGAACAATAAACTTATTCGCGGTATAATATTCATCCAGAACTCATTGCTTAAGTACATTAACAACATTTTTTTTAGTAACATAGTTAAGCAACAAGACCAAAATCAAAGCACGCACTGACGTATCACATATTGGTATGCAGACCCACGTTTTCACTGAAATGCACTCACACTGTTGCTACTACACACGCATGCAAGAAAAAGAAAGCACGCACACTAAAGGCAGTAGGTAACAAATACATCACACCCTAATCATAACACATGCAACCCATTTATAAACCCTGCAGCACTTACACATGAACGCTTAAAGAAAATGGGTCAGGAGCAAGAGAATGTGCACACACACAAGGATACAACCCAAGCACTAAGATGGAAGCCAGCTTTAAATGACGTGCAGCAAACAGGGAGAACTACCTATACAAATGACCAAGCTTGCATATATGTATCAGATGCTACAAATATCAAGGCTTTGGCCTACAAAACAAAGCAAGTACATGGAAATATACGAGTGCATGTATACAAACTAGTAGCAGGGATATAAATTAAATCCACTAATTGGTTTAGGCAATCAATTCTGGTGCATACAGGGGCAACTCGACAGCAAGGCAGAAGTGCACAAGCACAGGGTTTCAGCAAGGACATAACAACTCAAGACAAGACCAGGGTGGTCAAGTGCACTACCGTATAAGGTGCAAGGGACAGGTGCAATAGCAAAGAGATGAACATGTACAAGGTCAGGCAGGGACAACATCATTTCAATTAACTAGGGAACATGGAAGGACTATTGGAGAAGACTTAGATGACGAGTCAAGGATGGTGTGCTATTTTTGGTGAGGCAACTTCTTCTCACCAGTTATAATTAACATGACACAATTGTTCCAGACTTAAACCCAAAAGAAAAAAGTGCAAAGACAATACACTGACCAACCCAACATATGATAAAGGTCACGAAAAAAGATATCAAATAGCAGTTCGTTCAAGATCAATCACAATAGTTTATTATTGTGAACTCAGTTACCTAATATTCCCAATCAAGGTCAGAATTATTTTTGTGAAAAAAGAGAAAAAAAAAAGATATTATATTACCCATACAGTGATTTCCATAAGAAATCCTCCTCCTCTTCTTGATGTTTGGCAGTGATTTCCATAAGCGTAGCTTGGAGAGCTCGCCTCTTCTCCTCCATTACCATCCCATACTGATCCAAGGTCATAGTCTATTTTTATAAGACAATGTAGAACGTTTGCAAATTAATCAATATCATATAAACAAGGTAAGGAGAAACAAATAGACATTGCTAGCAAGCCAACTGTCACGATTGTTAATGCAAAACTACAAATAAAAAATGAAGAAAGATGACATGCCAGCATGATCTTGAAAACAAGTACATGCATCATGAACATTTTTCCATCACAAAAACAGGTATATGCATCAAGCACTCACATCATGTACATCTACAAAATACTCATATTTCGGCTTAAAATTCCTCATTTAACGGAAATTTTTCTTAATAATACGATACAAAAAAACGGAAAGACACAGAACTAAGTATGTGCATTTAAGCAATCAAGATATTCAAGGCAGCAAGACTATATTCATTGTCTACTAATCTATTAGTAGCGCTATGAAGCTTCAGTATAAAAGATATGCAAATAGTTATTAGTCCTATATGCTTATATACATGGTGCATAAAGCTATGTCTTTATTATATGCTTCTTAAACTACTATCGTATTCTTTCCTTTTTTGCTTCTAACAAAGGAGAAATTAAAGGATATCAATTTTATGGTGGATATTTTTGAAAATCCATTAAAAAGAAAAGTAATAATGACTTCAGGTGCTAGTAATATTTGACTACACTAAACTGAATATGATATTCCTACCTTAACAACTGTAAGAAACAGTTTTGAAGTAATGACAAAATTCAAAACCTACGTTAACATGAAAGTGAAAGCAACCGTATGCCTTTCAATACTATTAAATCTATAGTTCAAATTTTATTACTTTTTGAATGTCAAATAAAGGCCTTTATTTCAGGTGTGAGGAAACTCTATTGTTTCATAACATTTCCAATATCCCATGTTGGTATAAATGTCTTGTGATGATGTCAAAATTCATTTCATGTCACAAAATTAGTTAGCTCCTTCAACTAAAATCCTTACGCATGCTCTGAAGGCTTACACAGTTGCTATGACTAATACAAATGTTGAATTTATCATAACCCCCCCCCCACACACACACACACACACACAAAAAAAAAAAATAGACGCTATTAAGGAATTTGACTAAAATAAAAAAATAAAAAATATTATAGTCATAATATCGGTTGAACAATTATTGTCAGATGAAATTATACACCAAACGAGAGTTAAGTCACTGGTTGACGATATACCGAGATTATGCCACTCAAATTATTAACACAAGAATAACTTACAAAGAACATACCAGCGATTTTTCTTGGTAAATCAGATCTTGGAGTTACCATACAATATCAGTAGATTGTTGTGTAGCTTTTGGTGAATCTCATGAGCAACAACTCCTCCAAATTTCCATCCATCTCCTCTACAAAATACTCATACTTTAGCTTAAAATTCCTCTCCACGCTAAACGTAAACAAGCCCGGACACCTCAAAACCATCTCCACCGCGTCATCTCTCGTCATGCCCAGCCCAATCAAAAACTCAAGCTTCGGCATCAATGTGCTCTCCACATCAGAAACCAAAAGAATCACATCTCGATAAGAAAGCGCCTTCACATCGCTAAACCCCAACCTCCGCAAATAAATAAGTGCAGGCCGAAGTTGGTTGCTGGAGACCAAAAGCCTAGGGCACTTGTTGATGACCTTACGGACGTTGGAATCGAAGACGTGGCGCTCGTTGGAGAGGAAGGAGAAGACAGGTGCGAGCTCTGACTTGACGTCGGAGGTTAGGAGTTTAGGGCACATGCCGAAGATGCGTGGGAGGTCCTTGTGGTGGATGCCTTTGGAGAGGAGGAACGAGATGACGCGATGGATGGTGTCCGGGGAGGTTTCGCATAGGGTGGTTTTTGGGTTAGGGTGCGGTAGGCGAAAGAGAGGAGCGACACGCTGGATCGAAGGAGGCTTTCAAATAGAACGGCTTAAACCTAATTTGATTTAGGGGAAGAATGCTAGAAGCAGAAGTGTGACAATCAACTGAAGTGACAATTGAAACTTAAATGACGACTCTATCCAACGTCTTTGAGTTATTTACGAAAAGCCCAAATTTTATCACGAAAATAACCGTGATGACATAATGTAACAGTAATAACCGTTACAAATTTCCAACAATAATAACCGTGACAAAATGAAACGAAAAAAGTGTGACAAAATGGCCTGTTTGGTGTAGTGTGAGTTCTATTACAATCAACTTACAAATACAAGAAATCAAATATATATTTATTTGTAAAGGATGAATTTTGCCAATTTAAATAACTATATAAATATGTTTACTGTGATTGTATATCCACAATGTATTTGTATATGCACTAACATCAGATTTCAATATCATAGAGTTTCCACATATCTATTTATATATTTAATAATTTACTATAAGATTCATCATTTATATATACATCCAGACATCTTAATTATCAAATTTTTTTGTTCAATCCCAATAAAATCAGTACTTTAATAGTTTAAAATCAGTTAATTATCAAATTATCAGCTGTTAAAAAATCCAGGTTATCACATTCCTCCCCCCCTTTGAATCTTTTCGTCCTCGAAAAGGAACGAAGACATAATTTATTAAATATTTTAAAACCAGTTAAAATATTCTTTAATCATTTTAAAACACTTTTAAAATCTGTAATACTACCAAAATAATTTTATAAAAATACTTTTTATAACTCAATGTTTCAATAAGTCCATCCTCGTTGTCGTAGAAATTTAGTCATACGTTGATCAGGCGTACGATTGAAAATCTATAAATATTTATCTCTACAATGGATATATTATCACAATCCATTTCTTCATTTTATTTAAACAAATCAATTTACATTTCATAAATTATTTGTAACAATGGAATGATATCAGGATAAATAAACATCCAAATTTATCCAACACCAATTATTTAAATTTTCAGATCTCAAATCCATTTTGAGATCACTCAAATTTCTTAATTCAAATCAACGATTTAATCTTCCCTAGTTAAATCTTAATTTCATCCTGAAATTTTCAAATCAGGTTGATCATTCCAACTTATTTAACTTTCCTAAGTTAAACTCAATTCACTTAATCCAGTCAACCTTACCCAGTTTGAACTTCCATTTCAAGTTTTGAACTTCTCATAAATAATCTTCCCACTTATAAAGTTCAATAACTTATCAGTTTGGGTATCATATCTCCTTCCCAATTTAAAATTCAATATTTAGAGTTTATTTCAAACCATCTTTGATATTATGTATATCCACACATATACATATTTACTTCTTGGCTCACCAAGCCAAATTTTAAAATTTAAACCATCCTTGGTTTTAATTCAAAACAAAATTCCTTTAAAGTTTAGAAACAACTTCTAATTCTAAAACACTTCTTCCAATTCAAAATTTTAATTTCAGTTTGAATCCATTTCAAACTTGTCTTTATTTAGTTTCAGTTTGGTTGTGTTCTATTACTTCTCAATTTAATTCCAATAATTTTAACAACCAATTCCCTTAATATTTATTAGAAAGAAATATTACTTTATATATATCAAAATATATTCCTATATAAATTCATTTAAAATCTTTATATTAAAGAATTAACAAGTACGCTCTCATAAATATATATACTCAACTCATCCTAGGGTACCACTTACCCTATCCATAATGAGTAATCCCACCAGAGCCAAATTTCTCGCTTAACCTTCTGCTTTGATACCAAATGCAACGACCCGGAAATTTCGATCCCGAAATTTCCAAATAGTTAAGAAAAGAAGAAAAGAGAAAGAAGAAGAAAATAGAAATAAGTCACAGAACCCTCACATTCGCAGCGGATCAAGATATAATATCACAAAATAATAGTTATACAAAGGAAAACTGTACTTGTCAAATTAATGTTTAATATATATATCAGAGTTACAACATATTTACAACCACAGAACAGATAAATTAATCTGTTTCAGAAACTATAATATATCATAGCAGAAACTCTCCATACGTTCCTGCTCTCCAGCTCGCCTCCTGAGCTTCAGAACGTCCTTACCTGTAAATCTGTAATACTCGGTCTAACCCGAGAATTACATCAAAGTAACACCTGGGTCAGGCTGGAAACCAGCGTGAGTAAACCCATCTAGCATAGAATACAAAAGCATACAACTTATGTAAACCCTGGGTAACTTATCAGTTTACAACTTCTCAAGCAGTTATAAACATTACTTACATCACACCTTAATTTCTAAGTACCAAACTTAGATTAAATGGTCCAATTCACTTTAATCATTACATTTTATTCTATTGACTCCACACATCAAATTATAAAGAATCGAAGTGGTTTCGGGTATTTACTAATACCCGGACCCGGTCTCTTCGAATCCAATGTCATCTAATTCTAAGTTATCCAATTAAATACAATTCAACTTTAATTGTCGAATAACACTTTTTCACAGCAATTCATAATAGATAGATAAGCACATTATCATCGTCCATCCAACAAAGCAATTCATATCAGAGATATCACCCAATTCAAGCACTCATCATTTTCAATTATTCATAAGCAAGATTGATCACTTCCATTAATTACATAAATTAATAATTCTCCAATTACCTTCATTAGTTAATTATTCTTAGATTTCATTAAATAATTAACTTTTAACTTAATTGCATTCATTAATCAACCTTGATTAATCACAATCAGAAATTAACTTCCCAAAATTTCTTCATCAATTAAACCAACTCCTTAGTTAATTATATAATTAATCCTTTAATTACACTGAGTAATTATTCCTAAGTTCCTTCCACCAAGTAATTATCCTTTAATTACTTCCCATCCAGTAATTTCCTTTTAATTAATTATATTCAATAATTATCCACTCATTATTTCACTACGTAATTACACCTCATTAATTACCTTAAGTAACTATACTTAATATTTAATTAATTATATTTATTAATTGCCCTTGAATAATTCTATTCTGTAATTAATTACCTTTAATTAATTACATCACTTAATTAACTTCCCGTAACTTTGATTAGTCATTTCTTAGATTACTTATACTAAGAAATTAATTATTAATCACCTCAACTAAGTAATAATTCTTCATATTAATTACACCAGGTAATTAACCCAAACTACTTTCAATCTTTTAATTAATTACACCCTATAATTACCATTACTACTTATTTCACTAAGTAATTACTCTTTATAAAACTCATTAAGTAATTACACTCAATCCCATCGTCAAGTGATTATTTAAATTAATTAAACCGATTAATTAACTTAAACTAATCATATTAATTAATTACATAGAGTAATTAATTCCTTTAATTAGTTACACTAAGTAATAAATCCTTAATTACTTCTCTTAAGAAATTTTCCTTTTTGTTAATTACTTCCATATATTACTCTTTAATTACTCACCCTACTTTATAAATTACAATAAGTAATTATACTCAATCGATTTCTTTTAATGATTATCTTTAATTAGTTAAGTGATTATACTCTTATTACTTTTTAATAAGACTAAATTAATGTGAATAAACCATTACTTTAATTAAACACTTAAATCCTAATTAATTAAGATTTAAAACTTCTTAATTATTAACTTCATTAATTAAAGCTTAAAATAAATTCTTAACTTAAACTAACAAATTTAATTAATTAATTAATCATTACTTAAATAGTTCTAAAGGTAATTAGTTGTTTTTTAAACAAGATTTTCATTAAATTCCAAAAATTTGTTAATATCATATTATAACCTGAGACAATCCCACGTTCTCCCGATCCAAATCCTGAGTTCGCAACCCCTTTCTCGAGTTCCTTTTATTTTGTATATATATTTTTAAACTTGCTAAATTCCAAATCTGTTAGATAAACACTTCTAACATGATGACAAAACCGAGTAAACCACCCTCCACCCCGAGGCTAGTCCCGAGGAAAAAAAACACGTCTTCCCTCACAAAAAACATAAAATCAACGCTGATTCGCCAGTAACCTCATGCACGTGCACGAGCATTCTGGCCATCCCTGAACGGCGTCACGATCCTCAAACCACCGGTGACATCACCGTCGACTCTTCAGGCAACCAAGAACCCCAAAATTTTATCCCACTCAAAATCGAGCAAGACAACCTCATCTGAATTTCGTCGATCGTCCCAAATTCATCTCGACTTCGATGATTTGATCACCTTAAGCCTTGAAATTTGGGCCTCTGCTCCTCCATGAATCCTTGCATCCTTTTCCCCACGACCGATCACCTCCAGCTTCCCCTTGTTGACGAATTCATCACTTGTTCATCGAGGACCAAAAAAGTTGTTAAACCCTAAAGTCAACTCGTCGCGCCACCACAGCGACAGTTATCACCTCCGACTATTTTTGCCGCTATCATCCATCCCCAAACTTGCTTCAGTACCGACCCCGAGGCGACATGATGTCGTGACCATTGGAATTTGACAGTTTTCCAATTCCTGATCATCCCTTAAATCCCCTTCAATTTCAAGCTTAAAAATTTAGATTTTCCCTTTAAAAATCATTTTTTCCATTATAGAATCAGATCATATAAACAAAACTTGAGATTAAACTACTTTCAATTTCGATTTAATATGACTTACCCTGTAAATTTCGATTCTTTTCATCTTTACTTTATGGATACGCTTGAAACTATTTTTGAAAAATCAAATCTGACAATTACAAACCATTGTCTTTCAAAGATCCTAACATAAAAGTTTTTACACAAGGGGTAGTTGATTTTTTTTAGATTTTGTCCGTAAACTAAGAACAGGGAAAAAAAATGTTGGCATGCACACAAATACATTCTTATACTTTTATACAGATAATCAGGAGTTTAACATGCAAACTAATATCTCCAATTCAAACCCAAGATTGAATCAGAGTTTAAACAAATTTAAAATTTTTAAAAAAAAAATCAAAATTGTTTGCTCACCGATTTAAAAGTAGTGACAGGCTGAATTGAAAAACTGAAGGCTGCTTTTGATTTTACTTTGCTTCTGATTTTCAGTTTTGCCTTTGCTGGATTTTGAAATCTTATCTTTATATGCTGGATTAAACCATGAATCTTCATGCTAGCCCTTTTTTTTAAAAAAAAATTCTGCTTAAATTTCTTTTATTTCCAAGTTTCAATTTTACTATCTTTGGGCTTTCTTGTTTCTTTTAAAATGAGAAAGAGTAGAGATGTATGTACCTTGTTCATATCTTATTTATCATTTATTTTTATTTAAAAAAAAGACACTTGTTAGTTTTAATCACTCTAGGTTTACAAATGTCACATATGTTATTATTATACAAATGTCATAAACTTCATTTAAATATTCCAAATGTTTATATCCATTTTCATATAAATTATTCTAGCTTTTCTATTAATATGATATGTTAATATATATTCATTAACACATTTTCTCTTCGCTTGTAATTATACCTTTAAAGAAAATTTTAAGATATTACTTTGAATTTCAAAACTGAGTTTTATTACAATCAACTTACATATACAAGAAATCAAATATATATTTTGTTTGTAAAGGATGAATTTTGCAATTTAAATAATTATATAAATATGTTTACTGTGATTGTATATCCACAATGGATTTGTATATGCACTAACATGAGATTTCAATATCAAAGAGTTTCCATATATCTATTTGTATATTTAATAATTTACTATAAGATTCATCATTTATATATACATCCAGACATCTTAATTATCAAATTTGTTTCTTCAATCCCAATAAAATCAGTACTTTAATAGTTTAAAATCACTTAATTATCAAATTATCAGCTGTTAAAAAATCCGGGTTATCACAGCAGTCATGCAAAGCTTATCAGATTTCACTATGATTATTGGATTGATGATAAATAAAACTAAGTCTCACATCATGATAGCAGGTTTGTCGCAAAGTAATGCTGATAGAATCTATCAAGCTTCTAGTCTACTCCCATTCCTTGTCTCTGCGATATATCTAGAAGCTCCAATTATGGATTCAGGACTGTCAACAGCACATTGCCTACCTTCATATGAAAACATTATCAGCAGATGGGATGGTTGGTCCAATCTATGTTATCTATTGTTGGGAGGATATTTATCATCAAAGTCATAGCTTTATCAATGACTACTCACTACTTACGTGTGTGTGTGTGTTTTGGCTAACAAGTTAATATCCATGCTGAATTTTACTTTTAGTAAACTCATTTGGCCTGCTAATCCTTACTTTATAAAAATAATACCAATGGCTACATTTAACATACAAAGAGCTATAAAATGTGGTGGCCTTGGTATTCTAGATATTAGAATATGGAATATAGCTGCAGCGTTGCATTATATAAACTTCATTCCCAACAAATCTGATAGTCTTTAGGCTTTGTGGAACATACAATATAACTTAAAGGGGTAAAACTTTAGGACCATGGAGATACCTATTGATGCAGCTTGGTTTTGGCAAAGTTTTCTTACCTTGCATAAAATCCTTCTACCAATAGTCAGGTGCTCACCATCTCATCCTTTTTGGCTCTCTCCTTGGTGCGGTCAGGGTATGATTCTTTCATAGAATATTGATTATAATCATTTTGCTCTTATAGGGATTCCTGAGCATGCCCTGGTTGTGAATTATATAGTAGAGAGGAAGCTATCTCTCCCTAATACTAGCTCAGTTATTATAAGGGAGGCATTGGAGAATAAGAGGTGGTAGTTTAGTAAGCATGTAGAGGAAAATATAGTTTGGAACTCCAAAAGCACTCATACTATTTAGTCTGCGTATATGGCACTATGTAGGAATCATCAACAGCACGCCTTCCCTTGGTACAAAAGAGCATGGAGTGGTATTTTTCCTAAACATAATGTTATGCTTTGGAGGGTGCTTAACGATGCATTGCTAACTCAGGATAGACTCATAAGAATGGGTATTTTAAATAGCTCCAAATGTGGGCCGTGTAGCAGAGGTATTGAAAATATTGCACATTTACACTTCTCTTGCATATATGTGCATAACCTTTGGAAAAGAATATTAGCATTTCAAGATTTCTCATAGACCGAGTAGAGATCTTGCTGCTGAATGGCTAATGATATTTAAAGCAACTAGATGGAAGAATGAGAGAACTAGGCTGCTGCTTAAATATGAAACAAGACAATATATATAGTTTGGGAAGAAAGAAATAGAAGGCAAATCCAAGGGGTTAAAAGGAAAGTAGTGGATTTGCTTCAGATCATTCTTCATAGAATTTATTGTTAGGCATGTTTTGAAATTTGCTACCCTTTCATGGGCTGTTTAATTTCTCCACAAGCCTTCTGCTCTTGATTCTTGTGTGTGTTTTGTATTGTATTCTTTGTTTGTTTTCTTTTGCCTCTTGTACTTCTCCGCTTTTGTTGTTAATAATAAAGCGGCATGGATCACTATAAAAATTAGCTAGCCTTGCTAAAAAAAATTGCTAGCCGAAAGGTCTTAAGAATGATTTGTCTTTAAGGTCCCTCTTTAATTAGATAAAATTAGTTAACAGTTCCTTGGAAACAGGACTACACGGTGATTCCTTAATCTATATGATTTAAAAAAAGCTAAGATGCAAAGAAGTAGATACTTGAATTTATAACATTGTCTGAATTACATATTACAATAATAAAATTACTTGGGTTCGTATTACAATAATAAAATTACTTGGGTTCGTACAATTCGATCCTTTGTAAAACTCGCAAATGAATCTCTCTTTAGCGAACTTAACTTTCTCAGGGGAAGAGTGTTAGGGGAAAGTGGAATGGTCACAACCCTTGAAAGATTCCAGCATTCCTGTGGATGGGGATTGGTCCCATGCTCGTTTAAAAATCTGTTATTGAGACGTCTAATTAAACCTCAAATTTTCTCCCCTAAAGAAAAAAGTCAACAACAAAACTCCTAGAATAAATTTTATAAAGAAACTCTACTAAAGCATCTGTACCTTCGGTAAGCATCAAGAAGAGTGTAGTTAACTC
Source organism: Allium cepa (assembly GCA_030765085.1). Classification (NCBI taxonomy): domain Eukaryota; kingdom Viridiplantae; phylum Streptophyta; class Magnoliopsida; order Asparagales; family Amaryllidaceae; genus Allium; species Allium cepa. Next base: position 22,224,810 of record CM060938.1, on the reverse strand, counting down.
TGTATTTTCTTTTAGAAATCTTTCTCTATGAAAACGAGTCCATTTTAGGAGTCGAGAAGCTCAGTTTTCCCTGAGGTCTTATAATCATTTGGCATGAAGGCAAAGGTGCCTGTACTTGCCAGATAACTCATAATGCTCTCCAATTAGCCTTTTGATCTTTCTATTTAATAAAAGAACCTCTCTCTAGCTTTTCTCTACAGAGTCTCAAAATAATATTTGGATTGTTTCCATAACTAAAGTAGTGAGATTATTAACAAAAAGCTAATAGAAAAATTCGGACATTTAAAATAATTTATTCCCAGGTTATAGGAACATGAGAACTTGGAGCTTCAGCCTTTTCCATCATCTTTTGACCGGGGGAAGTAGCATCTTTTGAAGGGATGTCTTCCTGCGAAGCGCCCTGAGGCTGTGGTAGATTAGGAAAGTCCGTGTTATGGGAAGACGAGTCTAAGTCGTAGCCGCCGAATCCATTATCCCCATCTCTTGGACTTTCAGACTCTTACCGCCATTATCCCTGCCTTGACCATCAACATTGTCATCCTCATTGTCATCTTCCCTTTCATTAAAATCTTCATCTCCTCTAAGTGGGGGATCATCGAAAGATAATAATTCCTTAGGATTAATAGACTCATCTTTAGGAAATTAATCTTGGAGCAATCCCTAAACTCTCCCCTGAATAAGATCGAACTTCCTCTTGAATGCGGTATTTAGATTTAGAAGGGAAGGAAAGTCCAGGTCAAGACATTTTCCGATGTTGTCATTATACTATATAAAAATGGCATCTTCGGAGCACTTCTCTGTTATTTTGGTAAAAGCCTGATTAAGGAAGATAGAGGATTTCTTCTTAGCATGCTTTATAAGGTTATTAGCATAAACCAAGGTAGCATCTTTAGTTTCTAGCCGGCTTTCAGGAGACTTTATCTTATCGGCCATTTCGGCCTTCTCTGTCCCAAAAGTCTTTAAACTCTCTTCAAGTAACAATTTAGCTTTCTACTCCTCATCAAGGGAGGAGGAAAGTTTGTCCTTATCAAGAATGTCCTCATCCTTCTCGATTGCAGCATCAATCATTTAACTCTATAGAAGCCCGGCTTTAGTCCTTAGTGAGGAAACTTGCTCCTTAAGCTCTGCAACTTGATTAACGGGTCCCTGTGAGGCCTATTGAAGAAAAAAACATATGCTTGGCTGCTTGAAACATATAGCAGATGTAAGCTAAGTAAGGATGTATCAAATTTGAGTCTAGATTAGCCAAACTACTAAAAGATGCATACCAACAAAAGCTGTTAATAAAGAACATAAAGATGATCAATTGAGAAAGTTGATGGAGCAGCATAAGAGAAGCCATAGTTAGAGATTGGAAAGATGAACAAATAAGGTCATTAAAGTCCATAGGCATACGTAACATCCCCCATTTTGAGGCCTGAACTAAGTGTTAGGATGTTGTAGTCATCCATAGTATTAATTTTCGGTGACAAGATATGACTATGTTAATCATATCAAAAATCAGAAGCGCATGAGTATGAAAATTTCAAACACAATTCAATAACAATTTTTCGCATTTAATTTTCACAAATAAGGTTTTATATTCATTACGTAATATCATTCAATCCCACGTTCAAAAAAAATATAAGTACTACAAAATACACCAAGAGCGACATATGAAGATGCCCTCCTTAGTTGATCAGAGTCTACGACTACTTGATAGTTATAATTTTTGTCATTACATCCATTCAAACTAAATGAACTACGCAGTGGATTAAATAAAACTCCTAAAATAGCTAGCTTGCCTCATGTACCTCTCTGAAAGCTTATTCGTCTAACTATAAACCTGAAATCCCTTACTCCCGGCTTACTCAAATGAGTACCCGAGAGTTTAAGGGGGGGACAAAAACTTTGGGTTAGACAAACAGTCTGGTGTGAATAATAACCTATCATCTTGAACCAAAATAGATATCTAGCAAGGCCACGTCGCTCAGCAAAAGGGGTTTTCCCCTTACTAGTATCTTAACCAAAACAAATCAACTATATATTGCGCTCCTGTATCACAATGGATAGAACATAATAAATAATCATTTGCAAACATGCAACATATAGTGGACTGTCTATCCCAATTTATTTGACTATCTGTCCTAATTTCATCTAACTACCTATCTTAACTTTAAATAAATGACCATCTTACATTTATGTGGACTACCCATCTTACATATAAATATTATATGGATTATTTATCCCTTACCATATAAACTACCTATCACACATGGTTTCATTATTTAAATAATGTGGACTATCCATCACACATGTTCCATTTATCTAAAATAATGTGGATTATCCATCATAAATCTCATAGTATTCTTAGGATGACTATGAACCATTCATTAACCATATAGAGACTATCTATCTCTGGCATCATGCGGACTATCCATCACACATTCTATAATTTTCATGGAATGACTATGAACCCATAAAACCTAAATTTATAATTAGGTTATAACTTTATTTTCCCAATTTCTTAACCTATGTCGATTGGTATCCTCAATTAGGTCGTATAACTTTATAACATCTCAAAGTGATATGCATTGGTATCCCTGATGATTAATGCCGAAATTATAAAATAATACACATTGGTGTCCCAAATGAATAATGTCAAATTCACAAACTTATGGCATATAAAATTATAAAACATTGGTATCCCTAATGAATAATGTTGAAATCATAAGCATATGGCTCTACACCACTAATATAGTAATATAAAGGACTTATGGAATTCATGCCGCAATAACAATATCGAAACTCTATCCAAGGTTTGAAAACAAAATTTTAAATTTGTATTATAAGGCTAATTAACGAAACTATAATATTATTGACCTTCTTAAAACATAGGCTATCACGCCATTTAAAGTTTCCCTTTAGTTTACATAAAACAAGACCTCGTCGGCATTAAAGTAAAGAGATGCGACATCGATATCGCACGGCATAGATTACTTATGCATTAACACTATATGTCGAAAACATAGTACTTCGGCAATTATGCTGCATGCATAGGAAAATTTATAGCATCATCGCCATAAAACAATTTATACCGAAATTGATGACATGCAGCATAAATCTTTGACGCTTTAATATTGGCTTCATAAAACAATGTCGTTGCTGAAGAGTTATCGGCATGCGGCATTACTGCCAAAATATAGTTAACACCAAAATAATTGACATTGAAAATAATGATGTGTTGCATTAGTGACATGCAGCAGTATTTAAACCATCAGGAAGACTTGCGGCATAAGTTTAAGAATGCTAAAAATTATTGGCATTGATAACTCACGACATCAATGTATCATATACCCATGATATGCGGTATTCCCATAACATCAATGGCGAATGCATGACTCAATGCATCGCATACTTACGACATAAGTACCACATGCATTGCTTCATGTCTATGTCACCTATTTTCGATATCACTTAGAATTGTAAAGTTGTAAAGTGATACCGCCTATTATCAATGACATAGGCCATGGCAATGCCGCATTTTGGTGGCATTGTCGTGATTATCATAAAAACTATTTTATTTCTATTAGAAGCAATTTCTTTTTTCCAACTTTTATTCTTTGTCAAATTTCTATTAGTTGAAAACAAATTTTACCAATTTCTTTTCAGAAAGTTGCCGCAAATCAGTTTTACACTTCCAAAAACATTAATTAATTAAAATAATTAATACCCTTAATTGCTATTAATCTATATACTTTCTAGCATAATAAATTCGTAGAAATTCGTAATCACTTGGGGAAACTTCCCAAAATTCATTAAAATTAGAATCAACATATTCTTTCATATATAAGAATATCAATTATTTTTAATAATTAAAACTTGAAATAAACCCTATTTCTTTCTTAGGAAATTCATAAAATATTCATTTAACTTAAAAAATTATGAAATTAAAAATTTGTCTCCGAAACAATGTTTTACGACACACCAAAAAATCAAATTGATTGGAGATCAAAAACTTATGTTTTACCCATAAAACCTATCAACATAATTTTATAAGAATCCATTAATCATTCTTCTATCCAAACAATGATCGTACATCAATAATATGGCAAAAACAACCAAAATAATGCAAAAATTATCCATAATCGAATTTAAACACAGAATAATAGAGATAGTCTCATGAAGGAGTTGAAGGAGGTGCATGGAAAGGTTGAGATTTTGTTGAGAGATGAAATTAAAAATACTCATGTGGAGGAGGTGAAGCTAAAAGAAGAAGTGGTCGCTTGTAATGCCATCACTGAAGCTCAAAGAAAAACCATCGAGGACCATGATTTAATTGTTGAAGGGTACAACAACACTATCTCTAACCAAGATGAGACCATTGCCAAGCTACAGGCTCAGGTCGCACAAGTTAGTGCCGACAAGGCTATCGCTGAAATTGAGAAGGCTATGGTAAAATCGGATTACTTGGACCTCCAACATGTCTTCGACAGGAAAATGGAGAAGCTTGATGCGACCGCTCTGAACTTTTATGTTAACTCTTGGTTGCATCAGGGGAGCCTCAACTATATCGGCCCGAAGTATCCATGCACTCTTTCCCTTGTTTGGGAGGAAGTCTTATCTTGCTTTGGTGAGAGTGGCAGCGCTTATTTAGATCAAGAGTTGCTGGGCGCTTATCTTAAAGATGAAACCAATAAAACGCTACTCAAGGGCTAGGAGATCCTTTGAGTTGAGCGAGAGAAGGAGGCCACTGATGCTGCCCTGCTGACAGCCACCGATGTGCTTACTAGGCCTTATATCTCCGGCAAGGACGAACCATCAGAGCAGCTCCACGACCAGCCAATGAGTTTAGGACTTGATATTATTCCTCATGTGGTGGAGCCCTCAAAAGAAGGAGAAGGTGGTGAGTTTGATTTGCCATTCATGATCATTCCTCTGGTGTAGGTAACGTCCATGCTTTTCCCGAATTCAGGAGCTTTCAACTTACGGCACAAGAGCAAGAGGAGTTTAATGCTTTCATTTTTGATATTATAAGTCCATCCACTTTTCCTTTTGACATGCTACCTACTTCGGCACCCGTGCCCACTGCCATTTTGACATCCTCTATGGTTGTGTCTATTCTTGCTCAGTTCCTACACCCGTGTCTAGCTCGCAACCGGGGCCAGAATCCAAGAAAATAGCTGCGCTCTATGGCCTGGATGACCTTTCGGTGTCTTTGAAAGGTGATATAACCGCAATAGAAACCAAGGAGCGGGAGATGCAGAGGGAGTAGCCAAAAGAGACTCAACACGAGTTGATTGCCATTAAGAAGTAAAAAATAGAGGCAATCAATGCTTTGAAGAGTTTCCAACAATCAGGAAAACACAAATGGAGGGGAGGCTCTTCCAAGAAAGTCTCGAAGGAAGAGGAGAACATTACCACCGAAGTGTTCGTTGATGTTACCGACAGCGACACTCGGCCAAAGGTGGAAAGGGTAGCAGTGGCAAGTTGAGTGCCCGTATGAGGATGGAATTGATTTTGTCTTATAGCTTGTAGGAAAGCTGGCTCTTTTTCATTTCTTTTTGAGTCATTTTGCTCAAGTACAGAGTCTGAACATTGCGTCTTTACTGTAGAGTCTGTATTTTCTTTTTGTTGGTTGTTTTGTGTGGGTATGGCCCCCACATTTTGACCCTGTGTACAGAAAACTACAAGGAATACATTGATATTTTGACTATACTTTTATCTATCTGTTCATATATGTTCTATGTACTTGTGCTTGTTTAATTTCATACTTCTCTAGTTCTGTGATTATAGTCAAATCCCTTCATTCGAAATGATAAAACTTAGAGGTTATCAGCACTTTAGAAGTTAACAGAACTTCAAAAATTAACAGAACTTAGAAATTTTTGTTTAGAAATTCATGAAACTTCTAAAAACTCTAAAACTTTGAAATTTTTGTTTAGAATTTTGAAACAGGTATAAACTATAAGACAGAACTAGAGGACATGTTGCTATTTGGAGTAACGGAACTTGTGAACTTATTGTTTTCATGTGTTTCTATCTCCGTACAGGTGTATGCCCCCCAGTTTACAGGGATGTTTACTTCAAAAAATTCAAGTAGTTGATAACTTAGGTTTTAGATAATCTTCATTGAAAATTTGGCTAAGTTACAACTTGATTCTCCTTTTTGATTTTTGATTTTTTATTTTAGGGAGTTTTGCAACTTCAGCGTGTAACCTGAGCTTCTTGTGATATTTCAACGATTATGCGATGTACACGTATTTTAAATGCGCACAGTGCATAGGTTAATGCTAGGCAGTTTTAACCCTTAAGCATCCATCGTCGAGGCTTTTCGTTTGGTTTGTAGCATTCCAATTTTGTTGGAATTGTGTTCATTATTCCTGACCATGGGAGCAGTTGGCGCTGATTGTGAAGTGCACGATTTCTTGCACTCCTCTATGTTGCCTACCTTGGAGTAACATGAGGAGTTTGTATTATGGTGCGCGGCTCATGAGGTGCGTGGTTTTTTGTTTCTTTTCTGCATTGCCTATCTTTGGGTAAAACGAGGAGTTGGAATTTTGGTGTGTGGCTCATGAGATGCGTGGCTTTTGTTTTTCCTCCACATTGCCTATCTTCGAGCAACACGAGGATTTGTTATTTTGATGCGTAGCATATGAGATGCGTGGCTTTTGTTTTTTCTCGGTGTTGCCTATCTTTAGATTACACGAGTAGTTGTTATTTTGGTGTGCAGCTTATGAGATGCACAACTTTTGTTTTTCCACGGTGTTGCCTATCTTCGGGTAACACGAGATGTTGTTATTTTGGTGCGCAGCTTATAAGATGCATGGCTTTTGTTTTTCCTCGGTGTTGCCTATCTTCACGTAACACGAGGAGTTATTATTTTGGTGCATGGCTTATGAGACGCGCGGCTTTTGTTTTTCCTTGGTGTTGCCTATCTTCGGGCAACACGAGGAGTTATTAGTTTGGTGTGCGGCTTATGAGATGCGCGGCTTTGGGTTTTTCTTGGTATTGCCTATCTTCGAGCAATACGAGGAGTTATTTGTTTGGTGTGTGGATTTTGTTTTTCCTCAGTGTTTCCTATATTTGGTTAACACGAGGAGATATAATTCAGGCCCTCTCGATGCTGCAAGAGCAGCATCGATTTTCAAAGGGCAAAGACCGGGTTCCGTCGATCTAACAGTTTGAGTCAATTTGCTTCCGTCGACTAAGCGGGTAATTATTATGAACATGGTTTGATTGGTTCAAGAAGCAAACTTTATTAGAGAAAGCATGGCAGATTTTTTGCCGATTTATAATGCTCCAACATTTCGGGACGGCCTATTTGCTGAAAATAGAAAACACATAAAGTGGTTTTCAAATGAGATAACAATAGAGCAATTTGCTATTCCAGGCTCTGGGAATTGCGACTTCGTCCTCGGTTGTCAGCTTGAAAGTCCCATCCTTGAGCTTTTGGTTAAAGATATATGGTCCTTCCTAGTTTAGTCCGAAGTCCCCCAAAGCAGGGTAAACTCTCTTGAGCATAAGATCTCCAACTTCGAAAGTATGACTATAAACTTTGGAGTTATAGTATCATGCGACCCTTTTCTGTTGGATAGCAGTTCTCAACTCTACTTCTTCTCTTTTTCCATCAACCATGTCTAGTGATTCAAGTAGAAGCTACTTGTTTTGCTTTTGACTGAAATTCTGCCTTTGGTGTGAGGGGACTGCTAATTCGACGGGATTCGTTACCTCTGAACCATACGCTAAGGCAAACGGAGTGTAGCCGATTGCTGCTTTGTGTGTTGTCCTGTATGCCCATGGTGCAAGTGGAAGTTCGTCAACCCAGTTTCCTTTTGCTTTTGTTAATGCTTTATGATGGTGGATTTGATGGTCTTTCTTATTGCTTCCACTTGCCCGTTTTCTTACGGAAAAGCCACCGTGGAAAAGCTTTTTTCAATTCATAAGCGCCTACAGAAATCTTTAAAGTCGACATTTTCGAATTGGGTTCCATTGTCAGTGATCATTTTTTGCGGCACACTAAACCTGCAAATGATGTTTTTAGTAACAAAGTAAATAACTTTCTTTGTAATTAGGGCGACCAGCAGTTCTTCTTCGGCCCATTTTGTGAAATAGTCTGCGGCAACTATAGCATATTTGGCTCCTCCTTTTTCTATCGGAAGGACAACAATCAAATCGATACCCCATATCACAAACGACCATGGTCTAACCATCTGTGTCAGTTCTGTTAAAGGAGCTCTCTTAATTTTGTTGAACATTTGACAGCGATGGCATCTTCTGGTGTGATCTATGGCATTATGATTTATTGTTGCAAAAAGTATCCGTATCAAAGGACTTTCTTTGCCCAGGTCTATCCCCCGGTGTAGTCTCTAAAATAACCTTCATGTACCTCCTTCAGGATTCGTCGTGCCTCATCAATGTTCACACACCTAAGAAGAGGGGTTGAGAATCCCCTTCGATGTAGTATCCCATCCTGTATTATGAACCGTGGCACCTTCCAAAGGAGCTTCTTCCATTGATTTTAGTTAGTTGGTAGAGTTCCCGCAAGTAGATAGTCCTTTATCGGTGTCATCCATGTATCCAGCTTGACGGCGGTCTCTAGAATCCAGTCGACAGACATTTCTTCTATGCTTGGGTTGGTTAGTGTTTCAACCGGACCAATCCCACTGATTGGGCTTCTCCAGAGCTTGCCAGCTTGGACAAATTATCTGGCTTGGTATTTTGCTCCCGTAAGATGTGAGTTATGGTGTAGTGTTCGATATCGCTTAACAACTCTTGTACTTTGGACAGGTATGGGGTGAGATTTTCTTAACGCGCTTGGTACTCACCTTTCACTTGACAAATGACCAGTTGGGAATCGTTGTATATGTGATTAGATTTTATCTCGATTCCCTTCTCAACCATTAGTCCATCGATCAACGCTTCATACTCCGCTCCTTTATTTGTTGTTGGGATTTCTAAGCATAAAGCATAGCTAATGGCTCGCCCCTCGGATGTTTCAAGCACTAGACGTGCTCCCAAACAGAAGATTTTTGATTCACCGTTGATGAAGAGCTTCCATTGCATGCCTATTTCCGTCTGAACTTCCTCATCGTCGTCCATTACGGTAATTTTGGCAATGAAATTGGCTAACGCTTGCTCAATGATTGCTTTTCTTGGATGGCATGTGATATCGTATTCAACACTATATTCCACTTGAGTAGTTTTATGGAATTTTCTAGCCGGTATAAAACATGCTACAGGGGCTGGTCAATCAATACTTTAATCAGATGAGTTGGAAGTATTGTCGTAATTTCCGGGAGGCGATCAGAAGGCAATATGCTAGCTTCTCTAGTTTTGCGTAATTCTTCTCATCTCTGGTGGATTGTTTGCTAAAGTAGTACACAGGTCACTGAGTTCTTACTTCTTCTTGCACAAGAGTGGCACTGAGTGCATGAAGGGAAACTACTAAATAAATGAAGTCTTCTTCATCGACTGGTTTCGATAAGATTGGGGGAGTTTTCATATGCCGTGAAATTTCTCGAAAGTTGTTTTATAAGCTTCACTCTATTCAAAGTTTTTCTTTCCCTTCTTTAGCATATCAAAGAATGATATAACTTGTTTTTATCTTTTGAGATGAATCAACTCAGTGCTATGACTTTTCCATTCAAGATTTGAAGTTCCTTCTTATTTTTAGGGGCTTGGACTTCCCACAATGCTGTTATTTGATATGGATTTGCTTTAATGCCCTTGGCACTTACTATGAATCCTAAAAATTTCCCAGAGGCTACTACGGAGTGGCACTTGACTGGATTAAGTTTCATTCCATACTTCTAAAGTATTTCGAACATTTCAGTGAGGTTGTTAAGATGGTTAGCAGCTACTCAGAATTGGACTAACATAGCATCCACGTTAACTTCCATAGTCTTCCCGATCCGACGTTTGAACATAGTATTCACTAGCCATTGATGAAGGTCTACAGGGTGGATCATGTAGTGTATATGCAAGTATATGTGACAAAATATATGAGGCAATTAAAAGTAATATTAATCTAAGTAAATATAGAAGAAGCATACCAGGATTTTATAATGGTTCGGATCTCCCATCCTACGTCCAGTCCCAAAGCTCCCCTTCGGAATTTGACTATCAAACACCCTCTCTTCGCCCGGAGGAATAGGCTTGGTTACAATGAATTGTTCTTGTCAAATGTGTGTTCCATAACATGGATATTGACTAATTAGTACAAATGCATCCAATATATATCTAGAGAGTTTTGTTTATGAAGAACTGAATATTTGAAAGAGTGAAATACAAGTATAGATTACTGCAGATCAAGAATATATGATAAAGTATGTAAATAGAGAGCGTAAGTAAGGTGAGTTTGTTCTTTTGATTCTTGATGCTATATATAGTTGTAGATAGGTATCTTGAGTAATTGCATCCATTAACGAACACTCTGAAGTTGCTTCTATTGATGATGAAGAGTTATGGCGAAGAGAAGCGGAGATGTCCATTCATATATGGCAGTTGAAGTTCATATTTGAAATCTGAGTTTGAATTTAGACGTCTGGTATTTGTATCAGACGTCTGATACTATTTTTTTTACATAGTAGATTTTCAAACATTTGAGTGCTATTACCAGGTGTCTGGTTTAGTCTGTTTGTTGTTCCAGAGGACTTTTCCAGACGTCTGGCTTGTGCACCAGGACGTCTGATACTTGTGCATGTTTGTTTTGCGCATCTTTTCTGTTGCTTTTTTGTACCTATCGACTTGTAGTCTCTTATAGTGTTCTTTGAGCCTTGTTCTTGTCTTTCTAGTGATTTTGTTCTAGCAAGTACTTGTATATATGGAAATAAATATATATGCATATTTGATTTTCATTGTGTAGTTGTTGTCATTGAAACCATAGATTTGATTTCCTAACAATCTCCCCCTTTTTGATGATGACAACTATACAGTGTACTTATGTATATTTTTATAAATCTCCCCCTAAATATGTGATTTCCATCATTTATTGTGATTTTTATTATTTCTTCCCCTTTGGTATTATCAAAAAGTATTTATAACTGTTTAAATTATAGACATTATTTCCATTCCATTAAGCATTTATCAATTGTTGTAAGATAAAAAAAAATATACAGAAATACCACACCAAAAAGGAAATTTCATTAATCACATTAATCGATTACATTCATAGATTATCATTTTATACAAAAGACGGAATCCTAAGAAATGTAAGGATCTTTTCGGGAAGCGTTTTCTTGATCATCTCCTTTATCTTCATCCTTGGAAGAACTCGCTTGTTTTTTAGGAGATGTCGAAGTTTGTTCGAAAGGTTCTTTCTCCTCGTTAAAAAGTTTGGAACGTTTTGAAGGAGGAGGAGCAAGCACTGGAGTTGGCCAATCTTCTGAAGGCGGTGTAGGTCCATGAACCCTTTGAGGAACCTCCTTTAGAACGGATAATACAGTTGAAAGTAATGTTTCAACCATGGCTAGGCGAGAAGCAAGAGATGTTTCAAAACTATCAATTCACTTAGCTTGTAATTTTTGGTTCCGAGATAAAATAAGCTAATTTTAGAGAGTTAAGTCATGAATACTCTCATTTGGATTCGTCTCAGTGCAAAGTCTCCAAAATATTATCCTGACATGTATAATCAAATGGTACAGGAGGAGGAGGAGTAGTCTCATGATGTTGCTCTACCTCTTTTGATGTTCAGGTTGTGTTTGCGGTGGAGGCCCAGTTTGTCTGGCTTTACGACGTTGCGTCCACTCTTCAAATGATATAAAATCCAGAGGATTTTCCATTAAGTGCATTAAGGAGAAATTTTTTACAGATGCATATTTCTAAGAAATCTCTTCAAAAATGGATAAATATGAGGGAATGTTGTGAGCTCATGGAAGTCTCATGATATATGTAGCATAGATGATGGATGGACGTGATCGAGTCCAAAAATGTTTGAGCTCATCAAATATAAATTTTGCCCAATTGACCCTTATTCCATTGAATATAGCATTTAGGGCCTTGTGCTCTAGTTCCGTGATTTGCTCATGACTACCAAGGCGAGGAATGGCAGTATTGATAATCATTCTAGTGAGAAGTCACGCCTTAGGTCTAAGGTATTTTGATGCAAATCTAGGCATTTCATCTTTCCATATTTGATGTGTTATATTATCTTTTGGTTTCAGATGCATATCCGGAATATTATATAAATCTTCTTCGACGTTGGAACATCCGAGAGTTCGGCCTATGATCCCTGTGGTAAGCCTAATTGTGTTGCCGTAAACACTTTACCATAGCCATTTATCATCTTGTCAGTGTTCCACACTGCTATGCTATCCAAATTAGCATAGAAGAGAAATATGGCTAACTGATCAATTTGTATGTTATTGGGATTAAAGGATATAAATGTTTCCAAACCAACACTTTCACACATTTCGTCTAAATCATACATTGAAAACTTTAGCAAATTATAAAATGGACCTGTATGGAGTTTCTAATTTTGAATATCCTCGTACCTCTTGAGTGAATACAGTACACGATTCATCCATCGTTCAATTTGATCGTCAGAGCAAACTTGGGGGTTGGATGAAGTTGCTTGGTCTTGTTTTCGCTTGGAGATCTTAGGATTTTTTGTTTTAGGAGCCATCAAATTTGACTGAGATTGAAGAGAAGATTAATTTGAGAAATAAGGAATCGATTTTGTAGTGGAAAAGAAATGAAACTAAAGTGGGAAAAGTTTAAAAAAGGTGTTATCTGGGCACTTAAGAGTGTCGATTTAATTTTAGATGTCTGGAAGACGAATTAGATGTTTGATTTAACCTAGTTTGAAGATAGTAAATAGAATCAGACGTCTGGTTGTTGGTGGAAGACGTCTGGAATTGCTCGAGTTGTAAATTTTGAAATGCAGAGAGAATTATCAGACATCTGGTTATAGAATCAAAGTCTGGAATAGGTCGAATGTTATTTTTATAAGACAGATAGTTTTCTCAGACGTTTGGATATAATATCAAACGTTTGAAAATGATCTGAGTTTTGATCTTATGGAGGCAGAGACTTTATTCAGACATCTGGTCAATAGTTCAGGCGTCTGAAATAGACTAGTTTGTATATTTTATGAAGCAGAGTTAATTTACAGACGTTTGGAAGGTTATATTAGACATCTGATACATGCACGGTGGCTAAAAATTTATGTGACACCAGAATGTCAGACGTCTGATGGCAAAGTTCAGACGTCTGAAATGACCAATTTGTCTTAAAATGGCCTAATTTTGAAGGGTTTTGCTTATTTTTCGAGAGTTTGATTTTAATAAGACATGGTATTATTATTTTTGAAACCGAATACAAATAGACATAGATAAAAATACAGTGAGAATAATTAAATTTATTTAGATGACGAAGGATCATTGCGATCTTCAGACTTGTCATCCCTCCATGGCTTGAGTGGAGACCATATATTTCCACGCATGTGGATTCTTGGGGAACCAAAGTACTGCCTAGGTGAAGGATCCAAAGGTGTACGATACGAGGCAGTGGGATCCAAATGATTGCAAGGAATCGAAAGTGGTTCATGTACATCCTTCTTTCGTGAATTACAAAATCTTATCGCTACTTGCTCCAGAAAACTTATTCGTCGCGTAGTCGCCTTTTGCTCAAAGTATAATTCTCGTTGTAAATCTATTTGTTGCTTTTGATAATGATGTACCTCATCGATTTTCTCCTTGGTATTAGGAGAGACAAATAGAGATTGTTTGGACTTCTTTTTATCGGGAGTGAATCCCGTATGGTAGTAAGACCACCTATATGTTGGTTCCTGATTTGGTGTAGGAGTAGGAAAGCGATGAGGTGTATCCGCTGAGCTATCCCTTGTTGGTGTCGAGAAATAGAGACGAGAGTTGTCGGAAGACATGCTTATATTTTATGTAAAAATATGAAATCTATATATTCTTTACCTTTTGGTTTGTAAAAAGTTATTTATATATGATTTTAAAGGTTATTCATAGGTAAAAAAACACCTAAAAAACTTTAAGGTGAAGGAGTTAACAATTTTAATTTGTGGATAAAAAAAATAGCTAAAAATAGAATAAATGAAAATTGTAGTATTAGTTTAGAAGATCATTAAGTGGTTTTGTGAAAATATCTGCTATTTGATTCTCGGTATTTACGTATTCAAATGTAATAATTCATTTTTCTACATTGTCACGTAAAATGATGTCATATATCTATATGTTTAGTACGCGAGTGATTTACAGGGTTTTTGATAGATTTATTGCACTCATATTATCGCAATATATTGGTGATTTATTGATAACTTCGTCGAAATCCGTAAGAGTTTGTTGCATATATATCACTTATGCATAGGCTAGAGCTGCTGAAATATATTCGGCTTCGCAAGTAGATAAGGAGACACAATTTTGCTTTTTGCTAAACCATGAGACTAATTGTTGTCCGATAAAGTGACACGTTCCGCTAGTACTCTTACGATCTGTTTTACATCCACCGAAATCCGCGTCACTATATGAAACTAGTTTAAACGATGATCACTTAGGGTAAAACAAACCGTTATCTCTAGTACTCGATAGATATCGTAAGATACGTTCAACAGCTCTTTGGTGAGTTTCTTTTGGTTTTGCTTCAAATCGGGCACAAAGACGCACGCTCATCATAATGTCGGGTCGACTAGCCATTAAATAAAGTATCATACTATGATATAATTTTTCATCAAAATCTTTCCCGTTATCGTCTTTCTCCAAGTGAACACTAGTACTCGTCGGTGTTGGTTTGCTTCAATTTTTATCCATTTCAAAACGACGTAATAGATCATTACAATATATTTTTTGACGAATAAAGTTACTATTTTCAAGTTGTTTTATTTGTAAACCTAAAAAGAAATTTAATTCTCCCATGTGAGACATTTCAAATTCGTTTTTCATAACATTTGAAAATTGATTACAAAGATTTTCGTTAGTTAATCCAAAAACAACATTGTCTACGTAAATTTATACAACTAAAATGTCGTTATTTTCTCATTTTATAAATAAAGTCGTATCGATTTTACCAATTTGGAAACCAGATGTAATTAAATGATTTTTAAGACGTTTGTACCAGGAACGAGGGGTTGTTTTAAACCATATAATGCTTTTTGTAATTTAAAAACATGATCGGGATATTTTTCATGGACAAACAATGAAGGTTGTTCAACATATATGTTTTCTTTAATAAAACCATTTAAAAAACACTTTTGACATCCATTTGAAATAATTTAAAATTGTGATGATTTGCAAAAGCAAGTAATGTACGTGTGGCTTCGAATCTTGCTACTGGAGCAAAAGTTTCGTCGTAGTCGATACCTTCTTCTTGATTATAACCTTGAGTGACTAGATGTGCTTTATTTCTAACTATATTTCCTTTTTCATCTGCTTTGTTTTTAAATATCCATTTTTTTCCAATAACCGATTTATTTTCTGATCTTGGTACTAATTCCCAAACATTATTGCGTTCAAATTGATTTAATTCTTCTTGCATGGCTATTGTCCAAAAATTATCGTTTGAAGCTTCTTTATAATTTTTTAGTTCAAAATTTGACACAAATGCAATATGACTTATTTGGTTAAGTTGATTTCTAGTTACTCTTGAATTGAGATCTCCAATAATATTATCTTTTGGGTGATCTTTTAGTATTCTTGGAGATCATACTAAATTATTACTTTGTGCATCTATCTCATTATTAAAATAATTTGTTTTATTTGTTATTGGAATTATTTCTTCATTGTCAGTAGTATGGTGGTTAAGAAAATTTTCATCAAATGAAACATGTAAAATTTCTTCAATTGTGTTAGTTCATTTATTAAAAGTTCTATACACCTTACTACGATTCGAATATCCAACAAAGATTCCTTCATCGGCCTTCGGGTCGAATTCTCCTAAATTATATTTTGCATTTAGTATAAAACATTTTGATCCGAAAGTTTTAAAGTATGATACTTTAGGTTTTTCTTCCAATTTTTTTTCAAAACAAGCATGTTTAGTCATAGGTCGTATGGTTACTCGATTCAAAACATAACAAGCCGTTGCAATAGCTTCTAACCAAAAATGTTTTGGTAGACCACTACTATTTAATAGTGTTCATGCACATTCTTGTAATGTACGAATTTTTCATTCTGCTACACCATTTTGTTGAGGTGTGCGGGGAAAAGAAAATGTGTGACTTATGCTTTTTTATTACAAAAATTGATAAAAAGATCATTTTCGAATTCTCCACCGTGATCACTTCGAATATTTTTAATTTTCAAATCCATTTGAGTATTAATTCTTTTAGCAAAAATTTTAACATGCCAAAGGTGTCACTTTTATGTTTCAAAGAATAAAGTCCATGTATATCTTGAAAAATCATCAACTATTACGAAAACATATTTGTTGTGATTTATAGATCGTACTTGGGTTGGACCAAATAAATCTAAGTCTAATAATCCTAATAGTTGTTTTGTAGAAATGTTATTTTTAGATTTAAAAGAGCTTTTCTTTAGTTTTTCAATTTGACAATCGTCGCATAAATTTTCTACTTTGTAATTTATTTTAGGTAAAGCTCTAACTAGCTCATATTTTGCTAATTTATTAATATATTTAAAATTAACATCGTAAAATCGTCATAACCGTGGATCTTCATGTTCGGCGGTTAAACATAAATTTGAATTTCGATTTATATTCATATTTGAGACATACATATTTTTGTTTCTAAAACCCTCAAAGATAAGTTGTTTGTTACTGTCGAAAATAATACATCTATCTTTTTCGAAATTAATTTGAAAATCTTTATCGCATAATTGACTAATGCTAAGTAGGTTGTGTTTTAAAGTTTCTACTAACAAAACATTTGTAATAATAGGAGAGTTAGAAATATCAGGGTTGATGGCTACTCCAATGCCGACAACGTATCCTTTTGAGTTATCTACAAAGTTACCGATCCACCATCGATGTATAATATATCTGATAACATTTTTGAGTTTCTGGTCATATGTTAGAGCATCCACTATCAAGTATAAATTTCTCCTTATTTTTTATTTTGGGTACCTACAAAACAAAAGATGATTTAATTGGTACCCATATACTTTGTTAACGTCCTAGACGTTAGGAGGAGCAGGTAGCCATACCCAAGATAGTTTGGTGCCTTTATGAATATAATTTTTATTATAGACTACATTGTCTAAAAAAATTATTAATATGTTTTTGTCTAATCAAATTATTATTTGTCTTAGGAATCCAAATTTTTATATTTATGGTATTCATAATAGACTTAGGTGATCTTCTAGTCTTTTGATAAATACAACTATATTTCTTAACATTATCCCTTTTCTGTTTAGGAATATTTTTCAATCCTATTCCATTTCTATTACCTAAAGGTTTTGAAGTTTTGATAAGATTTTTCAAATCTTATTTTCCTTTATTAAATTTTGAAACATTATTTGTAATTTTATCTAATTTTTCTTTTAATTCTAAATTTCAATTTTCAATGCTTCTATATTACTCTTCAAGTTGAAATTTTCTTTTAAAAGTTATCTTTTTCTAGTCTAGTTTTTTCAAAATCAATAGCCATAGTCTCATTTTCAAACAAACTATTTTTAGTTTTTCTAAGATAATTCTAGTTCCTCTTCTAAAATAATTTTTCATCTTTTAACATTCCTACTTCGAGTTCTAATCTATTTATTTTGGCTATATGTTCTTTATTCAATTTTTTAATTTGTCTAAATTTATCATCTAATTCCATGCTGAGTTCTAATAATTCGTCATAGCTAAGTTCGGGACATAGCTCATCAGTTTGTGCTATAAAGTGTACATTAGCTTGTTCTCCGTTGCTATCGCTATCACTGTCTGATGATGATGATGAAGAATCTCAGTCGTCCCATGTTACTTTGAAAGCTTTCTTCTTTTTGAATTTTTAAAATTTGTTCTTCTTTTTATCATTATTGAGCTTAGGACAATCTTTCTTCATATGTCCAAATTGGTCACATTCATAGCATCTGATTGATGTTTGATTTGTAGAGTTTGATTTTCCTCCTTTCTGAAATCTGGTTATTTCCCTAAATTTATTGAATTTGTTGTAGTTTTTGGCAATAAATATGATTTCTTCTTTGTCTAAGTCAGAGTCTTCATTTGTTGCTGGGAATGCTATGCTTTTCATCTCTGAATTTTGTTCTTTTCTTGCGTGCAAATTAGCTTCATGGGACATTAAATTTCCTATCAATTCTTCAACTAAGAGTGTTGAGAAATAATTAGATTCTTCGGTAGCTAATATTTTTCTTTCCTACTCTAGAGTTAAAGAATTGAATATTTAAGATATTAAATCAAAATTTGTGAATTTGACTCTAAGTGCCATTAAATCGTGTTGAATTGTTTGGAATCTAGAGTACAAGTCTACTATAGATTCATTTTGCTTCATTTTAAATGATGAAAATTGATTTTGTAAAATTGAAATCTTAGTTTGTTTAACTGTTTGTGCCTTCATGTATAACTTGTAAGGTATGCCAAATATCATATGCAGTATTACATAACATGACACGTGAAAACTAATTTTTATCTAATGAACAAAATAAAACATTCATAGCTTTGGCATTATTAGAGGCTATGGTTTTTTGTGCATCATTCCATGTGTCCATTTTAGTGTCAGGTGCTTCATATTTATTTTGAGTGGCTGACCAAATATCTAATCCATTAGCTTCCATAAAGATTCTCATACGTGTTGACCAATATGCATAGTTAGAACCATTAAAAACCTGTGGTCGTGCTGTGGATTGACCTTCTTGAAAAATACTCTCCATATTAAAGTGATTCAAAAATGTGTTACGGTACTTTGATCAAACCTTGCTCTGATACCGATTGAAAGTCTACAGGGTGGATCGTGTAGTGTATATGCAAGTATATGTGACAAAATATATGATGCAACTAAAAACAATATTAATCTAAGTAAATACAGAACAAGATCATCAGGATTTTATACTTGTTCGGACCTTCTGTCCTACGTCCAGCCCCGAAGCTCCCCTTTGGAATTCGACTATCAAACACCCTCGCTTCGCCCGGAGGAATAGGCTTGGTTACAATGAATTGTTCTTGTCAAATGTGTGTTCTATAACACAGATATTAACTAATTAATACAAATGCTTCCAATAAATATCTAGAAAGTTTTATCTATGAAGAACTGAATATTTGGGAGAGTGAAATACAAGTACAGATTGCTAGAGATCAAGAATATATGATAGGGTATGTAAATAGAGAGCGTAAGTAAGGTGAGTTTGTTCTTTTGATTCTTGATGCTATATAGAGTTATAGATAGGTATCTTGAGTAGTTGCATCCATTAACGAACACTCTGAAGTTTCTTTTGTTGATGATGAAGAGTTGCGGTGAAGAGAAGCGAGATGTCCATTCATATGTGGTAGTTGAAGTTCATATCTGAAATCCGAGTTTGAATTCAGACGTCTATTATTTTAATCAGACGTCTGATACTATATATTTCTTTGTACATAGTAGATTTTCAAACATCTGAGTGTTATTACTAGACATCTGGTTTAGTCTATTTGTTGTTCCAAAGGACTTTTCCATACGTCTGACTTGAGCACCCAGACGTCTGATACTTGTACATGTCTGTTTTATGCATCTTTTCTATTGCTTCTTTGTACTTATCGACTTGTAGTCTCTTGTAGTGTTCTTTGAGCCTTGTTCTTGTCTTTCTTGTGATGTTGGTCTAGTAAGTACTTGTATATATAGAAATATATATGCATATTCGATTTCCATTGCATAGTTGTTGTCATCGAAACCGTAGATTTGATTTCCTAACATTTGGTACATTGCAACTGCATTTTTCAAACCGAATGGCATTACTCAGTAGTAGTACAAATACCAAATCAGTGATGAAGCTGGTGTTTTCTTAGTCTGGTTCATGCATCAGGATCTGGTTATAGCCCAAGTACGCATCCATAAATTACAGTAGCTCATGTCCCGCCGTTCCATCCACTAGTTGATCAATCCTAGGGAGTAGGAAGCTATCCTCGGACAGGCTTTGTTAAGGTTCGAGAGATCAATACAAGTTTGCCATTTTCCATTGAACTTCTTGACTAGGACTTGGTTCGATACCCACTCAGGGTAGTTGCATCTTGAATCAAGCCATTAGCCATCAATTTATCTACTTCTTCTCTCAATGCCTTAGACCATTCGAGGCCCAAGCTACGCCTTTTTGCTTTACCGTTGTGAATTTGGAGTCAATATTGAGAGTGTGGCAGGCAATTTCAGGTGATACCCCATACATATCGGAGTGTGTCCATGAAAATACATCCAAATTCGTGTGAAGGAATTTAGTTAGATCTGACTGCATCTTGTTCCCAAGCTGCGAACCAATTTTCAAGACCCGTGTTGGGTCATACATATAGACTGTGACAGACACCATCAATTTAGCCGGTGCTGCCCGATCCTCCCCTGAGCTCTTCTTTCTAGGGTCCAAAGCCTTATCGAATTGGCTATGGTCCCTAAGCCAGGGATTGGTTCTGTAGTTGCTATTCGAAATGTTCACGGATGGAGGGTTTTCCCTGCATCCTTTTCTTTTTCCTTTCTTCTTGACTCACGCAATTCTGCCATGTAGCATTCCCAGATGGCGCTTTGGTCTCCTTTCACAATTCCGACTCAATGTTCTATAGGAAACTTTGTTGTAAGGCACCATTGGACCAGTGCTATTATGAAATCGGCTAATGTGGGCCGTTCAAAAAAGGCATTATATGCTGACAATTCAACCACGATCACAAAAGTCTGAATGCGGGTGACCCTTTGCTCACCTTCTCCAAGTTCCATGGGTAGGTCAATTGTTCCCACCGGTTGTTGGGTTCACCGGTAAGCCCCTGAATCTTTGTTTGGCACACACACACATGTTTTATAACAATCTTCATTTGATTGAAACTGCATTTAAAGATAATGTTAATGGAGCCGCCGCTGTAAACCAACACCCGTTGAACTACAACAGGTCCAATTCCTTTTGTCACCACCATCGGATTGAGAGTTAGAGCTTCAATCCCTTCAGTGTCCCGATTTCAAAACATAATATCATCATTCAAGATCCTTTGCATCTTAACTGGAGTTTCGTCTTCACAGCCAAATATTATTCCTTCGGAGCATGCTTCAACGAACTTTCATATTTCTCCATTTCTCCCCAACTTCTTTGTGTAGGATGTGGTCCCCGGATATTATTCTGATAATAAGCCTTTGGTCAGTTTGTTTCGACCCTTCTTTACTGTTTCCAGCTTGATTCCTTTGTCCAATTGGGTGATGAGGAGTCGTAGATTGATCAAGGTTTTGTGCATGTTCATGTACTATTGGAGTTTGTTGTTCTGGATCAGTTCCTTGATGAGATTTTTTAGGTGGTGGCATTCGTTCACACTGTGGCCATGTGTCTCGTGGAAGCGGCAAAACTTTCCTGAGCACTTCTGCTGCTCGGTCGCCTCCTTTCGAGGTGGCTCTTCGCATTCCTCGGTTCCTTGAATTGCAAGAAAAATGTTTTCGGTGTGTCGCTCAAGGGAGTGTAGCCTTTCGGCCTAAAACCTATCAGTTTTTTATTACTGCCGTTACCATTCTTCTTATTGGAGTTTTGGCCTTTTCTCTTTGAACTCCCATCTTTCCCAGTAGTTCCTTTAGTAGTTCGAGAAGTATGCGTATTTTGATTCATTGCTACATCACTTTGCTTGGCATTTGTCGGTTGCACACTAGTAGACTTCCCTTCTAATTCCTACGCTTCCTCCAACCTTAGGTACTGACTTGCTTTGCGATTGAAATCTTTCCTGATGGTAGGTTGCTTCATTTTAATCCACTTTTCGAATTCAGTTTCCAAGTGAATGGCATGAGCTAATGCTATAAAAACCATGTCTTCATTAGGGTTGCTTACTTACGTCACCATGGAGTTAAACCTGTTCATGAAAGACTTTAGTGATTCGTTACGCCCTTGGAACAACCCAGATAGGGACATGATATCTTTTGGCTGCACAGTATGGAGTCTGAACTGATCAAGGAACCTTGTTGCTAGTTGATTAAAAGTAGAGATAGATCTTGGTGAAAGCCTTGTGAACCACATTGATGCAACCCCTTTGAAAGGTAGGGAAGCATCTGCATCGAACAGCTTCAAAGGCGTTTGCTCCGTCCATATACCAATCATATCTGTACAAGTGAGGCTTCGGGTCCTTCATTTCATCATAGGATGAAATATTGGCATTTTGAACATTTTTCTGGGTATCTCTCGTTTAGGATTTCATCGGTGAAGGGAGTTCGGCTTGGCGCAGATCCCCACTCATCATCTCTTCCATCTTTACGCTCATCCATTAATGGTTTAACCATGTCCACTGTGTGTGCCTCTAATGTTCGGCAGTCCTGACGACGACGATCAGTCACTGTGCCAAGTGTTTGACTTTGCAAATGGTCTTGGTGAGTGAGCTAAGGCCTGGGCTCTCCTGTCTTCGGGAGCGCCACTCCTATAGGGTCCCATTGGCTTGCGGTTGGTCTCACAGGAGCATTCTGGGTATTCCTTACACTATCAAATGCATTGGCGCCTTCTTCCAGTTTGTCGTCTGGCTCTCCGTCCTCTGAGTCGGAAAGATCTATGCATATAACTTTTGCGGGGTTCTTATCCCCTTGACTCAAATCATAATAGGTTGCCCTGTGGCATATGGAATACTTGCATTTCCGTTCATGTTAACCCCTGCTGTCACCCTTTTTTGTAGTTGTTTTCCGTTTCTTCTATATAGACCAAAAATGGAGGAATTCTCTTATTCCATAAAAGCCACGGGTTCAGCAATAGTTCTTGGAGCGGGATTTGTCTGTAGGGTTAGGAGAGTGTTTGTAACATCCCCCTACTTGGTTTTCTAAAACTAACGGCTACGGATGTTGCAGCCATCAACAGTTATTAATTCTCGATGACCAAATATGGCAGTGCTAGATATATTGATAAACAGATCACAACAATATGGAAAAAAATAACAATTCATAAACATATTTCCATATTCACATTAAAACATTTGATGTTCATTACATAATACCAAAGTACGTTAAACACGTTCAGCAAAATATAATTATTACAATTACGCCAAGAGCGACTATAAAGATGCCCCCTTAGTTGATCAGAGTACATAGTAAGGCTAATAAATCTTCCTTTACAACAAAACACACAACGGAAAGAAAACTCTAAATATCTATCTGCCTCCTGCAAGCCTCCAAAAGCTTTATTCATCTAAGAAGAGAAACTGAAAACCATAAACATCAAACTACTCAAAATCAAGTGAGCACCCGAGAGTTTAAGGGAAAAACAAAAACTTCGAGTCAGACATAAAGCCTGGTATGACTAATAATCTAACATCTCAATCCTTTTAGATATCTATTGAGACACGCCGCTTAGCGGAACGGGTTTTCCCCTTACTAGAATCCTAAAACCTTTATAAAACCATATATTGTGCTCCTGCATCCATAATGGTTAAAACCGACATTTTCAAAATATTATGATGATATGCATACTTGAAGATAAATAGGATTTCCCATTCCTAATTTCGTCTGACACCGTATCATAATTATAGTTTCTAGGTTCACTATTAACCTTTTTAGTTTTCATGGGTTTACTAATAATCTTGGTATAACTAATAGACAACCTAATCATATTTTTCATGGGATCACTAAGAACCTATGAGATTATGCTCGTTAACTAAATCAATTCATGGGTCCTCCTGAACCTATTATTCCTTCCAATAACTAATCACCTTATCCTGGTTTTCATGGGTTTACTAGGAACCTATGGATTTATCCAGTAACTCACTTCACATCCTAGTTTCACGGGTTGGCTAGGAACCTACTGATACTTCCATTAGCCACTTTCTTATCCCATTTTTCATGGGTTTACTAGGAACCTATTGACTGAGGATAATTTTTAATCCGGATATAGTTTTCATGGGTTCACTACAAACTAATTAGCCCATGCCAACTGTCCTTAATACATAGTTCATTGGTTAACTATGAACCTGTTGATTTCTGCCATTAACTACTTAATCATAGTTTTCATGGGTTTATTATGAACCTTTTGATTTACATTAATAAATACTTAATCAAAATTTTCATGGGTTTACTATGAATGTTTTGGTTTACACAAGCTACTTTATCATAGTTTTCATGGGTTTATTATGACCTTTTGGTCACCTCCAATAACTACAAAGTTTAAGCATCCAATATTTTTGGTCACCCTGACTCCTTGGATGCAATTCTATAAATTCAAGAGTTTAAGCAATTTATACTCACTATTGAATTAAGCTAGCTGGTTCTTCTATCCCTTTTTCCCCAAATTTAGCTATGGGTTATCATGTGAATATATTCATGTTTGAAGAAGCAATACAACAATTTAACAATACCACTCCTATGGGTTAAGGTCTTTGAAATATATTACATAAAACATAGTTAACCCCTTTAACATATATTTTTATCAAGGCAAATTCTTCTTCAAAATTACATACTTAAAGCAATCACAAACTCCTTTATATAAGCCGTGGGTTTTCCTTTAAAATTAGAGTATGGGTTTTCAAACCTTTCGACGACGTCGAAAGGTTACACTTTCAACCTCTTCGAAAGGTTTAATCATCTGCTTTTAAAAACAATAAGCTTCAGCGCTTTTAATACTTTAAAACTCTTCTTCGAAACCTTTCGATCTTGATAAAGCATTATTATACATAAGAGTAGAACCTTTCAAAACCATTGAAAAGCAAACCTTTCGAAAAATCATTGGGTTTGATTTAAAACATATGGAGAACCTTCTTTGAAAAAATTTTGATTTTATCAAAAGCTCTGCTTTGAAAGTGTTATCCTGCCTTTTGGTAAGGTCGTGATACCAAGGAACTGACTAGAAATCAAAGACAGATCATCCCGAAGAACGGCTTTGCACAGGTTCGCTATGGATACTGGTAAATTTTGCCCGAGTCCGGATTGAGCTATGATTGATACGGCATGACAAACAAAGCCATAAAAGTCAACGCTCCAAGTTTCATGTTAATTAGAATTCATGTGCTCAAGATATGATCGATAAAAATCAAGTGATAATCTTATTCGCATCCATAAAGCCCTCATCATTTTATATCCATCCTCCACTTCGACCCATCAAAGAGCAGCCTCCTTTGCATCGATCTAGTTCGAATCCATCGAATGCTCATGACTTCGTATCAATCAGATGAGTACTAGTTCATATCCATCGAGTATATTACTTCGTATCCATCATATGCGCTACAGTTCGAATCCATCTAATTATTTCATATCCATCAACGAGTTGTCTTCGTATCAATCTCCATCGTGCCATCTTACATATCGGTTGGCTAAAATAATCGATACGAAGAACAACACCTACGGCGATCGATTCGAAAAAAATTAACACCTCATGATCGATACGAATAGAGCCATACCTATGGATACGAAGCATTGAACAAAAGAAGTGATACGAAGCAATGTATGAGGGAAGTGATATGAAGCGATGAATGAAAGGAACGATACGAAGTAAAGCGTAGGTGCGATATGAAGGAGCTCACAATGATGGATGACTCGGTCACTTGGCATGTAAAGTGGATCTCCCATGTATTCTTGAGCCATGTCATAGATATGAATTGCACGGATACAAAAAACGATGAATATTGAGCTTTGGATCTATACGAAGGTGACCGCCAACATACAAACACGAACTTGCATCGATCATATCTCAAAATCTACAAGCCCAAATGCTACCAAATTTTCACAGAAGCTTGCGTACAACCCCAAGAATGTACTTGCTCGATCTCAACTCGATTGGGCATGATCTTGATCGATAAGAATTCCATTTGTACCGATCATGGATCAAGTCCAAATCACTCGGGATGGTTCAAGTAGGCCCACCCATGTGAGAGAAGGAGGCCTCTGGGATCTAGGCAGTATATTTGCAGCCTATACCTATAAACAGCAGTCCAAGAGCTTCAGAAAAAGGACAATCTTCTGGTTCTTTTATGCCGCTATTCTGCCGAACTCCATTGTAACTTAATTATTATCAATTTTACTCTTGTAACCAACGAGTGATAATCAATAAATTAGCAACTCTTTAAAGTGGACGTTCGCTGGAGATAGCCGAACCACTATAAATCTTGTGTCTTTACTGCATTCCTTTGAATTTTCTAAGTGTTCATCATATTTATATTCTCTACACATTTGCTATCTATGATCTGTGATTGTAAATTGGTGCTTTCATAGGCAATTGGGTGTTTGCGACCAATTTTGGCGCAAACATTTTGGTGCTTTCACTAAGGAGGCTAGAACTCAGGGAACCTATAGCTTAGACTTTGGATTTGTAGACTTAAAGACTTGGATCTGGAAAGCTATGGCAAGGCAATCAACAATAAGACCAAGGATTGAAAGGAGCCAACATGAAGGGAGTCAAGAGGCTTCCTTTGGGGTGAATCAGGCATCAATCTTCATCACCAGAGCTGAGATGGAAACAATGCTCAAGAGACAACAGGAGATGACGCAGAACCTACTTCGACAAGTTAGACAAGTTAGAGTGCAGAGTCAATGGAACGCAACTACAAGAGATGCTGGAGATTGGGATCGGGAGCATGGAGCAACCATAATTCAAAATGGAGCAAGGCCATCCAACGCAGCACCGGAACTAGGGGCACTCACCCAGAGCATGTTGATCCAATCTCGGGCAGAGTACCAGGTGGAGCTGAGCAACACATCATTGGTAAAGGAATGGATACTCGTCCAGGGGAACAGAATCCAGGAATCCCTCGTGAACTCGGGGAGCAGATTGGAGACAATGGACAAGGACTACAACATGGTGAGAGTGAAAGATTGGCAGGGATGATTAGGCGAGCCATGAGAGACAGATTGGTGAATAGGGACATGGAGGATGTGAATTGGAGTCCCTTTGCTCTAATGATCAAGCAAGCTAGGAACCCGTCAGATTTCAAACTACCAACACTGGAGATGTATGACGAGGGAATAGAACCCGATGTTCACTTGACAAGGTACGTGAGGCATATGGAGGTACTGGGGGCATCGGAAGAGGGCATGGCACGGTGCTTCTCTTTGTATTTGATGAATATAGCAGCATTATGATTTAGATAGTTGGAGAGTGACTCTATGGGTATATGGACGAGGCTGATCGAAATGTTTATGAGGAAGTTTTGGATCCACATAGTCCGAACCAAGAATGTGGTGACTCTGACATCGATGAAACAATGGAAAGGAGAGTCGCCCAGGGATTTCCTAACCAGATTTAGTGCGGCATAGCTTTGATGGATCGACCTGATTCATCAATGGTTTGATGGCAGCAATTTCAGGAATTGTAGACAATTCGGATTTCAATATTTCGTTGGAAGGGGACCCACCGATGGATCTCGGGGAGTTCTACCATAAAGCAGAAAGGTTTCTAAGGCAATAAGATGTGTAAGCTAAGAGAGAAGGGAAAGAGGCTAAAGCTTATGTAGTAAAGGGTAGAGGTCCACCTAGGGAGGATCCAAACAAAGATAATAGAGGAAAAAGGAAAATGAACGATAATGCTGACACTTGAAAAAGGACATGGACGAATTCAAAGTTTACTTCATACAAGGATTTAATTGAGACTTTGGAAAGGATTTACTTGGATACTCAAGGATGCCTCCAGTATCAAAGGCCGATAAGAAGGGACACTTCTGAATATGAGCAGGCATCGAGAAAGCATTTCCTATTCATGAGCTAGATGGGCACAACACGAACAACTGCTGGCATTTGAAACATATCGTCAAGGATCATGTAAGGAATGATCATTTATAATAATATGTAAGGAATCAAGCTGTGGCAGTGGAACAGGAGTGACCACTACCCACCTCGAACGAGGATGGATCTGGATCTAGGAATTGTCTGCTTATCATCAAATAAATGGATTTATGACTTTGAATAAGTAATAAAACTCAAATTAATACGGCTAAGTCACTTACACATGTACAAGATCGAGGATGGTCCCTGGGCATGCTTTGAGATGATGATAATATATGTTGCTTGAGTCTATGAAATCTCGTTTTTCTTTTCGTTTTCCTAAAAACTTTGGTTTCTCCCTTGGATGTACAGACATTTATTTGGTTTTCCTTGGATGTAAAAACTTTTATTTTGATGATTGGATTTGTATTAATGTAATAAATAAAATAGGTCCCGCGATCATGGTCCCGCTTGAAGAGACGGGGCAATGATCGTAGATTATGAGTATCTTCGCTGGAGAGGAATGGAATGGGCTCAAACACTATATAAAGGTCCTCGGTCGGAGAATATAAAAGTCCTCGGCCGGAGTGCCAAGGCCGAAGAACATAAAAAATCCTCGACTAGAGAGCCTATGCCAAAGAATATAAAAGTCCTCGACAGGAGAGCCGAGGCCAGAGAATACGGCAGGAGAGCCGAGGCCGGAGAATACAAAAGTCCTTGGCTGGTGAGCCAAGGCTGGAGAACATAAAAAGTCCTTGGCCGGAGAGCTAAGGCCGAAGAATATAAAAAGTCCTTGGCCAGAGAGCCGAGGCCAGAGAACGTAAAAGCCCTTGACCGGAGAGTCTGGGTCAGAATAGGATAACGTGATTCGGCAAGGTATATAGATTTAAAGTTAAACCCGAAGAGGTCATGGATTCAAATTTCGGCTTGGGACAAATGGACCCAGAGCGGTCCTGAAATTGGAAAAGGGCCCGGTGCGGTTCCGAATTTCGATATCAACCCAGAAAGGTTATGGATATGGTTATCAGTCATTGGATATGGATAGATTAAAGCTCGATTGACAGATTCGGATAGCTACGTAGTTGGCTAAGGTTGTGGTCACAGAACTTTGAATTTGACATCGACTTGGAGCGGTCGCGGACATATATAAATGGCTATGACACTTGGATAGGATGTCTTGGTAATAGATTGGATTATGGATCAGATGGTATGGCTATGAACGGAATATGAACCTTAGATGTTGGATTTAAAGCTATTCAAAACACACCTTCTCACCATAAGGAATATTTTAGGGAGGGGGGGACAAATGTTATCCCGTCTTTTGGTAAGGCCGTGACACCAAGGAACTGATTGGAAATCAAAGATAGATCACCATAAAAAAAAGGTCATGTACAGGTTCGCTATGGATGTTGGTAAATTTTGCCCGGGTCTGGATCGAGCTATGATTGATACGACATGACAAACAAAGCCATGAAAGTCAATGCTCCAAGTTTCATGTCAATTGGAGTTCATATGCTCAGGATATGATCGACACAAATCAAGCGATAATCTCGTTCGCATCCATTAAGCCCTCATCATTTCGTATCCATCCTCCACTTCATACCCATCAAAGGGCAGCCTCCTTAATATCGATCTTGTTCGAATCCATCGAATGCTCATGACTTCGTATCGATTAGTTGAATACTAGTTCGTATCCATCGAGTATATTGCTCGTATCCATCATATGCGCTACAGTTCATATCCATCTAATTATGTCGTATCCGTCAACGAGCTGTGTTTCGTATTGATCTCCATCCTGCGATATTTCATATCGATTGGCTAAAATAATTGATACAAAGAACAACACCCAAGGCGATCAATACGAAACACCTTCAAACCATCGAAACGAATTAACACCTCGTGATCGATATGAATTGAGCCATACCTATGGATACGAAGCAGTGAACAAAAGAAGCGATACGAAGCGTTGAATGAAAGGAACGATATGAAGTAAAGCGTAGGAGCGATACGAAGGAGACTCACAAAGATGGATGACTCAGTCACTAGGCAAGAAAAGTGGATCTCCCTTGGATTCTCGAGCCACGCCATCGATACGAATTGCATGGATACGAAAACAGTGAATATTGAGCTTTGGATCGATATGAAAGTGAAAGCCAACTTAGAAACTAGAAATTGCATCAATCATATCTCACAATCTATAGTTCTAAATACTACCAAATTTTCACAGGAGCTTGCGTACAACCCTAAGACTGTCCATGCTCGATCTCGACTCGATCGGGCAAGATCTTGATCGATACAAATTCCATTCGTATCGATCATGGATCGAGTCAAAATCGCTGGGGATTGATCACATGGGCCAACCCATGTGAGAGAAGGAGTCCTTCGAGATCTGAGCGGGATATTTACAGCTTACACCTATAAATAGCAGTCCAAGGCTTCAGAAAAAGGTTGATCTTCTGGTTCTTTGACCTCGTTATTCTTTCGAACTCCATTGTAAATCAATTATTATCAATTGTACTCTTGTAACCAACGAGTGATAATCAATAAAATAGCAACATTCCAAAGTGGACGTAGGGCGGTGATAGCCGAACGACTATAAACCTTGTGTCTTTACTGCATTCCTTTGAATTTTCTAAGTGTTCTTCATATATATTCTCTACACGTTTGCTACCTGTGATCTATGATTGTAGAAGGGTGCTTTCATAGGCAGTTGGGCGTTTGCGACCAATTTTGGCACAAACAGAAAGCTTTAAAACATATCATTTAAAACAATAGGCCTTTGCCTTTTAAAACAACTCCTTCGAAAGCTTTGGGTTATACTTCAGTTATAAAACAAGGGTAATCATCTAAGTAGAAAGCTTTGATACCTTTCGAAAGCATTGGAGAAGCGGCTGGTTTTAAAGCAAGTAAACCTTTCGACTCAAAGACTTTGAAAGTTTGGAAAAAGCAGCAATAACCTTACTACCGTGTCGGAAGGTTCAAAAAATAACAATGATAAAGCGGCAGTAACCTTTCAACCGTGTCGAAAGGTTTAAAACCTTTAATTTAATCATTTAACCTAGTCGGAAGCAACCAAGTCGAAAGCTTTTATTCGAAAGCAAAGAAGGCTATCTTCCGTTTATAAAACAAACATACTTCATTCTCTTTGGCAACCAACCTTTCGACTAAGTACCCTTCGACTTTGTTCAATTCATTGCGTACCAAGTAACTTGATACCATATTCATTGGTTCGACCTTATTGAAAGCTATAACCTTTCGATTGTGTTGGAAGGTCTAGGTTGGAAGGTTTGATGCCCAAAATTTCCGAAACATGCTAAAATCAAGATTTTCTTGTTTTTAACTTATAGAAGATAACTTTTCAGGTAACGTGCCTTGGTTTATTAATTTCTTATTGGTTAACAGTTACTTTTCAAAAAAATGCAGCCACTAATTTCAGAAATTAATAATAATTTTATTTAATAAAATGCCTCTTCTCCTTAATAAAATATATAAAACATTTAAGTCTCATAACTTAAATAATTTTATATATTCATCAAATCACTTAGGAAAAATTTGGAAAATTTCCAAAAAATCTATATTAATATGTTTTCCAACATATAAAAATTTCAAACCCAAACAATAATTATTTTAGCCATCAATAATTTATAACCCAATAAATCATTGTCTTCACTAGAAAATTAACATAAACTCCACATGAATTCATAAAATAATGAAAATTGGAACCCATCTGTAGAATCATGTTTTCTGTAACATTTAATTTTCCTATGGCATTTAAAAATCATTGCATCTCGGTCTTGCCCTAAAACCGTGTATATTCCTTTTTAAACAACCTTGTTTAAACATATATAAATCAAAATCAAGCATATCGTCATTCAATATCATAAAAATAGATTTATGTTTAAATCCGAAACCATATAATGTTAAAATAAAAATAGAGGTGTAGACATTATTATTTACCTTAGATTGGATAAGGAATTTGAAGTTTGATTGAGATTGGTTTTCCTAGCTTGAATCCTAAGCTTTAAGTTGATTTTTCTCTTATCTTCTTTCTTCCTAGTGGTTGGCCTTGCTTGTCACGGTTTTAAATTTTTGTTTTGATAGAATGAACGCATATGACCTTATGAGAATAGTATAAAGGTGGGAAGTATGGTTATTCACCCTAATGCCCTTATGTTTAATTTCCTAATCATTTATACAAGTTCATTAGAACTTAAATAAACACGGCCACCTAGTTTATTAAACAACATCAATCTCCTTAGCTACATTATTCTATTTAATTTATTCAAATTAAATATGCTAAATAATGTCAATAAAATTAGGAATGTTACAGGCTCCCCTCCTTAAAGAATTTGATCCTTGAAATTCAGTAAGGACTAACTAGCAAACATAGCAATCATCTTTAACATATCCTAACAACCATACTAGCCTATCTGACTAGCAACTAATCTATATAGATCTAATATAGACATACCATCAAAGCATATCCGGATAAGCCTCTCTAATCCTATCCTTTATCTCCCAAGTACAGTCTTTCTCATCGTTGCTCCACTGAACTTTCACCAACTTGATTGTCTTGATCCTCAATCTCTTCCTATTTCTCGCTACAACCTGAAATGGTTCTATAACAAAAGTCAAATCAGACACCACTACTAAATCCTCCAACTTTATCTGAGGAATAGTAGCCTCTAGATCATGCACATACTTACGAATATGAGACACATGGAATATATTATGGATACCTGCCAAAATGCTTGGCAAATCTACTCTGTAAGCGAGCTTTCCAATCCTTTCTATAATCTGAAATGGACCAACTTATCTTGGGGCCAACTTTCTCGACTTCCCAAATTGTACCACACTCTTTATCGGTGATACTTTAATAAAAAAAACCATATCTCCTACTGAGAACTCTAATTCTTTACGCTTCTTATATGTGTAACTCTTTTTCTTGGATTAAGCTTCCCTCATCCATCCTTGGATTAACTCAATCTTCTCTGACGCCTCCCTAACCAAATCCGGACCTAAGACCAATCTATCTCCTGTCTCTAACCAACATGCTGACGATTTTCATGATCTTCCATATAAAGCTTCAAAAGTCACCATTCCTATACTAGTCTGATAACTATTATTATAGGAAAACTCAAAGATGTAGGTGATCTTCCCAAGATCCACCAAAATCTAACACACAAGCCCTCAATAAATCGTCAAGTATCTTGTTGACCCCCTCTGTCTGCCCATCCATCTATGGGTGATATGTTGTACTCATCTTGAGCTTGGTACCTAATACCTCTTATAGTCTCCTCTAAAATTTGCTGGTGAATAATGCATCACTATCGCTGACTATGCTACTAGGAATCCAAGAAGGTATAACTATGTTCTTTATAAACAACTTAGCTAAAACAGGTGACGTCCTTGTTGACTTTACCAGAATGAAATGGGCACTCTTGGTCAGTCTGTCCACAACAACCCATATACTCTTATTTCCTCTATTTGACCTTGGTAACCCGTCGATAAAATCCATCGATATCGAATCCCATTTTCATATTGGGATATCTAAAGGCTGAAGCAACCTACTTGAATTTTGATGTTCGGCTTTCACTTGTTGACAGTTTACATACTGTCTAACCCATAAGCCAACATCCCTCTGTATGCCTTCCCAATAAAAGCTTCTTTTCATATCTTGGTACATCTTGGTTCCTCTAGGATGAATCGTAAACTTCGATCGATGACATTCCACTAGAACTTCCCTCCTTAAGTTCTCTATATTCGAAACGCAGAGCCGTCCCTTCTTTCCCAACCATCCTCTTTGGTCAAGACTAAAATCTTTTAGGTCATCAAGTTCTGATCCGACCTTAAGGCTTCTAGTCCTCTAGGCTAAAACTAGATCTTCTCTTTGCTTAGAAGATATCCTCTTGATCATCATTGGTCGAACTTCTAAACAAGATAACATGGCAGTATCTTGACTAGAACTAGCAGTAGATCTCAACTACACCCCACAACTAGCTAAAGCTTCTAGATCCCTCCATTCTTCCAACATTGCTAACACCATATTCTGGTGTTTTCTACTAAGAGCATCTGCTACCTTATTTCTTTCCCAAAAGTATACTCCATACTGAAATCATAAACAGCCAAAAACTCTAGCCATTTCTGCTGCCTCATGTTCAACTCCTTTTGAGATAATAAATACTTTAACGACTTATGATTGATTTACAACTCAAATCTCTTTCCCAAAAGATAATGCCTCCAAATATTCAAGGCAAAGATTACCATAGCCAACTCCAAGTAATGAGTAGGATATCTTACTTCGTGCGGTCTAAGTTACCTAGATAAGCAATAACATTACCCTTCTGCATCAATAGTGCTCCAAATCTAGTGCGACAAGCATCAGTGTATATTACTAATCCTTGGTAACCATCGGGAACCTCTAACACTGGCGCATTGATTAGTAAATGCTTTAACTTAAGGAATCCTTTCTCACATTTGTCAAACCAAACAAACTTCACGTCCTTCCTGGTCAACTTAGTCAAAGGTGCTGTTATCCGCGAGAAATCCTTGATGAATCTTCGGTAATAGCCAGCAAGCCCAAGAAAACTCCTGATCTGGGTTACCTTCCTGGTCTCTTCCAATTATTGACTACCTCAATCTTAACTGGATCAACTAACAATCCTTTCTTTGAAACCACATGACTAAGAAACTTAAATTCTCTCTTCCAAAAATGACACTTAGAAAATTTCGCCTTCAGCGGATTCTTCCTTAGCATCTCCAACACCACTTTAAGATGAATCTCATGCTCCTTTTCGTCTTTCGAGTATACCAAAATGTCATTTATGAACACCAACACAAACTTATCCAAGTGCTCTTGAAAAACCTGATTCATCAAATCACCGAAGAAAGCAGGCGCACTCGTCAATCCGAATGGCATTACTAACTACTCATATAAACCATACCTAGTTCGAAATGTCGCCATAGGGATGTTATCCTCTGCCACTCTCAATTGATGGAACCCCATCGTCAAATCCAATTAAGAAAATACTCTAGCTCCACTCAACTAATCAAAAAGATCATCTATCCTCGGTAGAGGGTACCTATTCTTGATCGTCCTTTCGTTTAACTTACGTTAGTCGATGCACATCCTTAACGACCCATCTTATTTCTTCACAAGCACTACAGCTACTCCCCAAGGCAAACTGTTTGGTCTAATAAAATTCCATCCCTCAAGATCCACTAGCTGCACCTTCAATTCCTTCATCACTGTCGGTGTCGTTCTACTAGGTGGTCTACTAATAGGTCCAGCTCCTGGTACAAGGACTATCCGAACTCAACGGCTCGTTTCAGGGGTAATCTAGTAACTGGCTTAAAGACATCTACAAACTCTCTAGCTACACGAACCTGACTAAGCTCTTCTCTAACCTCCATAGTACTCAACAAAGCACAAACACTTCTACTAGAATTCTCCACTAAGAAAATGATTCGGTTATGACTATAGGGTGTCTCAGTGATATTTTTCAATCTTGGAAAAATATCCTAGCTTCATACTTACCCAACAAATCCATGGCTAAGATGATCCCAAAATCTACAAAATCATAAACATACAAACTGCATGAACTTATAACCTAACAAGTGAAGTTCTAACTGGTCACATCTCATCCCAAGTGTTGCAACCCTCCTATTCGGTTCGCAACCCTTAAGGGAGTAAAAAGGTATGTGGATTCTATACATAACCTATAAATCAAATACTGTGACATAAATGAATGTGATGCACGGGTATCAAAAAGTACCCTAACCGGTATACTCTATATCATAAGTGTACCTTCCATCACAGTCTTTCCTTTCTCTACTACAGTAAGTCTAGAAGAAGGCGGAGGTCCAATAGCAAACACCTTCCCTTTGTCCGCCATGACAAGCTCTGGACACTGGTTCTTATAATGCCTAATCTGGTCACAGTTGAAGCATTTTACTTTCTTCTTTTCCACGGGCTTCTTCCCTTTACCAGTTCTGCACTCGTGGGCATAATGGCCCTTCTTATCACGTTTATAATACACCAAATAAGCCTTCACCTTCTTAGCAGCATCCACTTTTTGGGCTCCTTTCTTCTTAAGGAATTTCCTTTTTCTTCCCTAAGAACCCTGGGACTATACTGGCTTCTCCCTAGTTGAAACAGCAAGCGTTTCTTCATGGCGGACAGTCATCTCCACCATCACATGATAAGGTTATCTAATATGAGTCAAAGCCATCCTGCCTAACTCTGGCCTCAACCCTCTAATGAATCTCTTATTCCTTCTGACATCAGTGTCAAGCAAATCATAACCGTATTAAGATTTCTCATCAAACTTAGCAGCATACTTGATCATAGACATCTGTCCTAGGACAAGATCCATGAACTTCCTCATCAATGCCGATTTGGCAACTTTAGACAAGAACCTCTGCTCAAACCTCCTCCTGAAGTTAGCCCAAGTCAACTCTTCCTTTGGCACTCCGACCGTCATATTGTTCCACCAATGAAGCGTTAACCCCTACAACTGTCTAGAGGCCAGTCTTCTCTTCTCTCCATCATCCAAGCCTAAATCGGTAAAGATCCTTTTACAGTTCAACAACCAATTCATTACTGCAATGCATCTTTCGTTCTAACAAACGGCTTTCCTCCCAGACTGATATAGTCTCTACTCGGCTTAGCATAGTTATATCCAACTGGAACTACAGGATTAGCCCCTTCAACATTACCAGCAGCTCATGCTTGCAAAAGATTAGCCAACAACTAATACACCATCCCCGCATCTATTGGTAGATTTTCAGCACCAACATTGGCCTCAACATTTTGGTTAACATTAGCCTGTCGACCTTGGTTTCTTCGAGTATTAAGTCGAGAATTTCCATTAGTAATGGTGCTTCTTCCATGCAGATTTCCTCTTCCGTTCCCTGCCTCCATATCCTCTTTCCTATATACCTACATACGAGCCCTAGTAAGATATAGAAGAACGGTCTAAGAGAGTAAGGAATATGTGCTTAGATATATACCTATATATAAAATACAAGTACGTTACTATAGAGTTAACCTAAACTCGGATCTTATTTTTAAATTCATTGGATTATGTTTCAAAAAGCTTTTAGATTTACTTTTTTTTTAAGTTTCATAAACCTATGCTCTGATTCCAATTTGTAACATCTCCCTACTTAGAGGCCCAAAACTAATAGCTTTGGATGTTGCAGTCATCCAAAGTTATTAATTCTCGACGACCAAATACGGCGGTGCTAGATACATTGATAAAGAGATCACAGATATATGGAAGAAAATAAAAAATTCAAAAACATATTTCCACATTTATATTAAAACATTGGATGCTCATTACATAATCCCAAAGTACGTTAACCACGTTCAGCAAAATATAATTATTACAATTACGCCAAGAGTGACATATGAAGATGCCCCTTTGGTTGATCAGATTTTATAGTAAGGCTGATAAATCTTTCTTTACAAACAAAACACACAGTGGAAAGACAACTCTAAATATCTATCTCTTGCATGCCTCCGAAAGTTTATTCGTCTAAGAAGAGAACCTGAAAACCTTAAACATCAAACTACTCAAAATCAACTGAGCAACTGAGAGTTTAAAGGGAAAACAAAAGCTTCAAGTCAGACATAAAGCCTGGTATGAATACTAATCTAACATCTCTATCCTTTTAGATATCTAGTGAGACCATGCTACTTAGCAGAACGGGTTTTCTCCTCACTAATATCCTAAAACCTTTATAAAACCATATACTGTGCTCATGCATCCACAATGGTTAAAACAGACATTTTCAATATACTATGATGATATGCATACTTGAAGATAAATAGGATTTCCCATTCCTAGTTTAGTCTGACACCCAGTCACAATTATAGTTTCTAGGGTCACTATTAACCTTTTTAGTTTCACGGGTTTACTAATAACCTTGTTATAATTAATAGACACCCTGTCCTAATAAGAGTTTTCATGGGATCACTAAGAACCTATACGCTCCTACCAGTTAAATTAATCAATTCATGGGTCCTCTTGAATCTATTAGTCCTTCCAATAACTATTCACCTTATCCTAGTTTTTATAGGTTTACTAGGAACCTATGGATTTATCCAGTAACCCACTTCACATCCTAGTTTTCATGGGTTGACCAGAAAATTACTGATACTTCCATTAGCCACTTTCTTATCCTAGTTTTCACAAGTTTATTAGGAATCTATTGACTAATGTTAATTCTTAATCAGAATATAGTTTCATGGGTTCAATACAAACTAATTAGCCCCGGCCAACTATTCTTAATACATAGTTCTCATTAACTATGAACCTGTTGGTTTCCTCAAATAACTACTCAATCATAATTTTCATGGGTTTGCTATGAACCTTTTGGTTTACACCAATAACTACTTAATCATAGTGTAAACCAATAACTACTTAATAATAGTTTTCATAGGTTTACTATGAACCTTTTTGTTTACACCAGTAACTACTTTATCATAGTTTTCATGGGTTTACTATGAACCTTTTGGTCACCTCATTTACACCAGTAACTACTTTATCATAGTTTTCATGGGTTTACTATGAACCTTTTGGTCACCTCCAATAACTACAAAGTTTAAGCATCTTATATTTTTGGTCACCCTGACTCCTCGGATGCAATTCTACTCATTCAAGAGTTTGAGCAATCTGTATTCACCATTGAGTTAACTTAGCTGGTTCTTCTACCCCTTTTTCCTCAAAATTTAGTTATGGGTTATCATGTGAATATATTCATGTTTGAAGAAGCAAAAAAACAACTTAACAATACCACTCATGTGGGTTAATGTCCTTGAAATATTACATATGACATAGTTAACCCCTTTAATATATATTTTTATCAAGGCAAATTCTTCTTCAAAATTACACACTTAAAGTCTTTACAAACTCCTTTATATAAGCCATGGGTTTTCCTCTAAAAATTAGAGAATGGGTTTTCAAACCTTTCGACAACGTCGGAATGTTACACTTTCAACCTCTTCTAAAGGTTTAATCATCTGCTTTTAAAAACAATAGGCTTCGGCCCTTTTAATACTTTAAAACTCTTCTTCAAATCCTTTCAACCTTGATAAAGCATTACTATATATAAGAGTAGAACCATTCAAAACCATTGAAAAGCGAACCTTTCGAAAACTCACTGGGTTCAATTTAAAACATGTGGAGAACCTTCTTTGAAAACTTTCGACTTTGTCAAAAGGTCTGCTTCGAAAGCTTTAAAACATATCATTTAAAACAATAGGCTTTTGCCTCTTGAAACAACTCCTTCGAAAGCTTTGGTTTATATTTCAATTATAAAACAAGGGAAAATCATCTAAGTCGAATGCATTGATACCTTTCGAAAGCATTGGAGCAGCGGTTGGTTTATTTTATAAAATTCTTATTGGTTAATAAATTCTTTTCAAAAAAGTGCTGCCAATAATTTCAGAATTAAATAATAATTTTATTTTATAGAATGCCCCTTTTCCTTAATAAAATATATAAAACATTGAAGTCTCATACCTTAAATAATTTTATATATTCAATCATTTAGAAAAAATATGGGAAAATTCCAAAAAATCTATTTCAATATGTTTTCCAACATAAAAAAATTTCAAACCCAAATAATTTTTATTTTAGCCGTAAATAATTTATAACCCAATAAATCATTTTTTCACTAGAAAATTAATATAAACTCCACATAAGTTCAGAAAATTATGAAAACTGGATCTCATCCCTAGAATCATGTTTTTTATAACATATAATTTATTTATGGCATTTAAAAATCATTATATCTCTGTTTTTCCTTAAAACCATGTATATCCCTTTTTAAACAACCTCGTTTAAACATATATAAATCAAAATCAAGCATATCATCATTCAACAAGTCATAAAAACAGATTTATCTTTAAATCTAAAACCATATGATGTTAAAATCAAAATAGAGATGTAGAAATTATTATTCACCTTAGATTGGATAAGGATTTTGAAGTTTGATTGAGATTGAATTCTCTAGCTTGAATCATATGTTTTAAGATGATTTTTATCTTCTCTTCTTTCTTCCAAATGGCTGAACTTGCTTTTTAAATTTTTGTTTTGATAGAATGAATGTGTATGACCTGATGATAATAGTATAAAGGTGGGAAGTATGGTTATTTACCCTAATGCCCTTATGTTTAATTTCCTAACCAGTTATACAAGTTCATTAGATTTTAAATAAGTATGGCCACCTAGTTTATTAATCAACCCCAATCTCCTTATCTACATTATTCTATTTAATTTGTTCTAATTAAATCTCCTGAATAATGTCAATAAAATTAGGGGTGTTATAGCGTTAAGCTTACCCATTAGAAGCTTTTGGCTACTCTCCATTTTTTGGTTGATCTCATCAACCATTTTATTTAACTTATCCCTGGTAACAAATTCATGTTGACTGGAGGAGGCAGGCGCCTAATTCCTTAAGTTAGCTCCATTCACTTCAATTTGTTGGGGATTAACATCTTCTCCAGCTACTGCTGCCCCTATAGACCTTCCAGAGGTAGTTCTTCTTCTTCTAGGAGCCATTGATCCCAAACAGTGGATTCTTCAAGAAAAGATAAGGATCTAACCTCTGGACCTATGAGATCCAATGTAAATAGCTAGATCTGGATCCAGAGTTGGATCTCTTAGTGAAAGCACCAAAATGTTGACCTAAAAAATGGACCAACATCCTAGTTTGGATTTGAAAGCACCAGCCATGTCCTGACAGAGCAATATCACAGTCACAAATATACAGAAAGAACAGCAAAAGAAAGTAGACAGAGAATTTTTATAGTGGTTCGGCTGTTAATGAAGCCTACATCCACTTTATGTTTTATTATAGACTGATTGCTATTACAAAAAATGTTTGGTTATAAGCTTTGATTATTTTCTAGTTAGATTGAATATCTATATTTGAATCCACTAGAGAATCATGGCGTATTCCTTTGGAGATTGTTATAAGGGAGGAAGAGAATGAAGAATAATTCCAATAAAGCCTCAGGAACCAGTCTAGAGAAAATGCCATTTGTGTTATAGTATGATGGTATTTTTATGGGTCGGAGAGCTACAGGGCCAGGCTACGTCTTCATCAGCTCACGGGTAGGTAGGAAATGACCCTGGGAAAGTTTGGCTTGCAAAATGAAGCAAAGCCACGGGTCGTTGGCGACCCATAGACTTGGCTCGTTTGGAAGCCAAGGTCTTGGCCTCCTTTCGTAGCATTATTTGGCTAGTTTGTTGGAAGGTTTATGGAGAGGTATGGGTTGCTGATGATCCACCACTTTGGATTTTTCTAGAGTTTGAAACTGGGGGTGTTTCCATAGCCTTTTATCGTAGTTGCTATGTTTTGATGGCAATTCACTACTTGTTTATGTTCAGCTGCTGATTGGACAAAAAGAATGTTGATCTCTCGGCTTCGTTGGTCCTAGTCGTTGTCTTAGCCATATAGCTTGGCCCTTGTCTCTGGTTTTCTGGTTTAGTCCTGATCCACCTTGTTTGCACGAGGTTGCTATGTTTCTTATTAGTTCCTACTGGGTTGAAAACCCGAATAACAGATCTATTTATATTTTGCCCTTC
This sequence comes from Allium cepa, assembly GCA_030765085.1. Taxonomy (NCBI): domain Eukaryota; kingdom Viridiplantae; phylum Streptophyta; class Magnoliopsida; order Asparagales; family Amaryllidaceae; genus Allium; species Allium cepa. The sequence goes on along the minus strand of CM060938.1, from coordinate 22,183,509 downwards.
TTATTTATTCTTTCTTATGTTAAGTTTAAAACAATCTTATTACTTAATTAGTTAAGGCCCGACCTTGTTAATTATCAAATCTCATTATCAAGGCCCACTACATTATTTTATTTAATATATCCGATTAAATTGTTAAACTAAAATTAGGGCTATTACAGGCTCCTCTCCTTAAATAATTTCGCCTCAAAATTCAATAAGGATTGCATAAAAATTATATCAAACAAGCAAACAAATGTAACAAAACATGCTAGTATATCCTACCGGCTACAAAGTCTATATAACAATATAGAACAAACTATTATTATAACTCAGAGTAAGTATCTCTGATCCTGCCATTTGTCTCCCAAGTACAACCTTTCTCGTTGTCACTCCATTGGACTTTCACCAATTTGACTGTCTTGTTCTTTAGCTTCTTTTCTTCTCTCATAACAACACGAACTGGTTACCTAACAAAAATTAGATCTAGTTCTACTACTAAATCTTTCAAAGCGGTTGGAGCAATAGTAGTATCTTGATAATGCACATATTTTCTAAGATGAGAAACATTATGGGCTCCTGCCAAACTACTCAGTAACTTTACTCGGTACGTGAGTTTCTCGAACCTCTCTATAATAGGGAATGATCCAATATATCTGGTGCTAGTTTCCTTGACTTTTCAAATTATATCACACCTTTCATTGTGATACCTTAATGAAAACATAATCTCCAACTGAGAACTCTAGATCCTTACGCCTTTTATTTCCATAACTTTTCTGCCTAGACCGAGCTTCCTTCATCTCAGATCAACTCAGTCTTTTCAGTGGCTTCTCTTATCATATTTGGACTAAGAACCAATATGTCTTCTATCTCTAATCAACATGTTGGTGATTTGCATGGCCTTACATATAAAACTTTGAAAGGCACCATTCCTACACTAGTTTGAGAAATATTATTATAGGAAAACTCAAATAATTGCAAATGGTCTTTCCATAACCCACGAAAATCTAGTACACAAGCTCTCATTAAATATTTAAGTACCTTATCGACTCTCTTTGTCTGCTCATCCATTTGTGGATGATAAGAAGTACTCATCTTCACCTTGGTACCTAAAATCTCTTATAGACTCTTTTAGAATTCACAAGTGAACAAAGTATCTCTGTCACTAACTATATTACTAGGAATCTCATGCAGTCTAATAATATTCTTCATAAATAACTTAGCCAATATAGGTGTCATCCTTGTCGACCTAATGGGAATGAAGTGTGCACTCTTGGTCAGTACATCTATTATAATCCAAATACTTATATTCAACTCCTTTCATATCTTGCCATGCTGGCAATTCGAACATTGTTTTACCCATAAGCCTATATCTTTTTTCATATATTCCCAGAAGAAACTTCTCTTCATATTCTGATACATCTTATTTCCTCCAAGATGAATAGTAAACTTCGATCGATGACATTCTCTAAGAACTTTCTTCCTTTGGTCACTAACATCTAGAACACACAATCATCTCTTCTTTCTTAACCATTCATTTTAATCAAGACTAAAATCCTTTAAATCATCAATCTAAGTTCCACCTTCTAATCTTATAATCCTCTCGGCTAATAATGGATCATCTCTCTATTTAAAAGCAATCTTTTTGGTCAATACTGGCCGAACTTCTAAACATGCCAATACGGCGGCACTTTAAATAGAACTAGCAGTTGATCTTAACTTCACACTATAAGTAATCAATGCTTCTAAATCTTTCCATTCTGCTAACATAGCTAGCACCACACTCTGATATTTTATGCTAAGTGCATCAACAACTTTATTTCATTTCCGTGGCGTATACTCAATACCGAAATCATATGCTGCTACAAACTCCAACCATATCTTCTGTGCCATATTTAACTCCTTATGAGAGAATAAATACCACAAGGACTTATGATCCATATACAACTTGAATCTTTCTCCCACAAGATAATATCTCTACACTTTCAAAGCAAAGATTACAGCTGCCAGCTCTAAATTGTGAGTCGAATACCTAACTTCATGTGGTTTGAGCTAACAAGAAGTGTAGGCAATCACTTTACTGTTTTGCATCAACGCAGCTCTAATCCTATTCCATAAGCATTTATATACACTACCAAATCCTAATTACCATTTGGTACAACTAACATGGGTGCATTCGTCAATAAATGCTTTGACTTAAGGAATGCCTCCTCACATTTACTTGACAAAATAAACTTTACGCCCTTCCTGATTAGTTTAATCAAAGTCACTACTATCTGTGAGAAATCCTTGATGGGTCTCCACAACTGATTACTTTAAATAAAACTTCATATCTTTCTTCAGTGGAGTATTAATAAAAGATAAAGTGTTCTTTGAAAGCATCTCAAATTTAGCCACTTACTCTGAAACAGTCATCTCCCCCTGCTTTAAGGCCGCAAAATTTCTGAACGACAACGACTTTTGAGCAGTCAGGATTAACTTCTCCTTAAATCAGACTTTGAACTGCTCCTAAGTAAACTGATCCATAAAAGTAGCAATCTTAACTTCATTCCACGATCCCATAGCCCATCCCTGGTGTTTCCTAGAGATCAACTTACTCTTCATCAATATTCTAACTCTAAGTCCTCGAAGATACATTTAAAGGTGTCCAAACAATCCTACAGGTCCACAACCGATTCCTTCCAAAAAATGGTTTGCCACCAAGACTACAGTAATCTTTGGTTAACTTAGCAAATTTGGCTCTGTGCGCTTTCACTTGAACACCACACCAATAGCATTAGGAGCACTGACCTGGGCATTTTGCAACATGCCCATTATCTCATCCAACATAGTCTGCATATCAAGGTTAGCAGCCACCGCCTGGGCCTGCTTCATTCTCTTGTCCATACATAAAGATCCTTGTAGCATTTCTTGTTTTCCACCTCATGCTTACAATCGATAATAAGAATGACCAATAGATCAAAAAAAAGTTGTATAAGTGGTGCTCGTGCACGCAATACAACTTATAATATAAATTTTGTTGTATATAGTGAAAACCAAAATATATAACAAGTATGTTATCTTATATATCACTTGATCCATTCTAAGGTGATAACCCCTCCTTATGTCTAATGGATCTCATATTATCTTAGGTCATATCTCAACCTAATCTCTAATACCGACTGTGATAATCACCCTACACCTTGGGTACCCAATATACTTATATAGTGAGTTATAGTACTATATGACCGATGTAGAGTGATAGTCAAGGGTAAAGTAGTGGTAGCCTAAGTAGAACTTATTGTGTATCTCGTAGCGCATAGAATAATATATAATAATTACATAGATATAAAACAACCAAGATAATAATATAACTAAAATAGACTAAAAAACCAGAGCACAATAGGTTCATCATAATTATACAAAACAAAATATATTTTATATAACAAATAATAAACTCAAACGAAAGCCATCTCTAGATAAATAATAGCATATCATGGATAAACCTTAGTGCTACACAGTGGAAAAGCTCCTAAAGTAGATATATGAACTCCTACTCATCCTCTGTACAGCTCCATGCATTATTGCATACCTGATATCTAGTCTACTCATTTAGAGTACCAGAGATAATAAGAAGTAAAGCATAAAACCTCGAGTCAAAAAACAATGTTATATGAGTGATCTGAAATATTAAAATACTATAATAGTCGATATAGTGAATAGGAACACTATGTATGGGGAAGTCATACCCACCCTATCCTTGCATCCAACAACTTAGCACATAACATAATATACGTTATACAAACATCAAATGGGTGTGCCACACTAAGTAAAATATGGGTGTTAGGGTATCAAGCATAGTAATACCTATATTATATGACATTCATCCAACTCACACAGTAACCAGAGCAAACATAATAGTCATGGCATGCATAACAATCAAAGAAACTGCAACAACCATCACTAAGGTCTAGCCTAACCACTAAGATTCATTCAAATATATGGTAATCCATAAGACCATCACGAAGGTCAGTGACACACTATATCATAATCAGATTTGGTGCTTGATCACATATCATCACATAGGTACTGCCCTCACTAAGGCCAGTCGGACCATCACATAGGTCCAGGGTACACAAATGAGCATCCTTACATACCCTTTCCCCACGAAACATATATCGCATCAAAAGCTATCAACGTCCACTTCAGCACACGACTCAATAGCATAATATAATATGTTTCACCCCATTGCTTCACATTGTCAAGCATGCCCCTCGGGACCATCACTAAGTCCTACAAACACTTCTCACCTGAAGTACTCAACCTAAATGATTTAGATTATCGATTCATCGAAGCTTGGAATATCTTAACTAGCCCCTAGGATTTCCCTGCATTTGGCCAGAAGCAAGCTATCACCGTTTGCATGCCTAGCCCAAAGTCGACCTGGAAAATCCTTGTGTCCTTACCAAAGCATCACGTCAATCGTCCAAATTCGAGCACTTCTCATTAATAGGTCTAATCACCTAGCAATCAATCGCCAGAGCTCCCTTTGATGCCATAACCTCCATTAGTTGATTGCAGCTCCATACAATCACTCAAAGCACCATCGATCTATTCCAAACCATTTTGGGTTTGGGACTTAGCCATATTTAGGCTAAGTCTAACTACACCTATAATAACCCGCTCTGAAACAAAACTAAGTTCCGACCAGAAAAGGCTCATCGAAACTTACACCTGTTCCAAAACTGGTTGTTGGTTGATATAAAGAACAGTATAGAGTTGTTTATTTACACATTTAGAACTCACAGGGAAGAAAAATATAATAACAGAAACAGTGTCCATTTTATTTAAAATTCAAATGTCATAAAATCCATAACACAATATCAATAACAACCATTACAGAACCGAGATACAACCTATTCAAAATACATTATCATTGTTAAATGATTACACCATAAAATAATATAAATAGATAAATAGATTACTACCACAAGCTCCTCTCATTGTCATCTCCATCTGGATCATCGTCTCATTTCTCAATCTATGTTGTAATGAGGAGGAAGTCAGAATAACAATGTTTGGTGAATGAAAATCTTGAGCCTTTCTATATTAGTACTTGGGCGATATAATTTAAATAAGGAAATGTCTTATGCATTTTAGTTATATTCAAAGACTTTCCAATTATACTCCATACGGCTTATCTAATTCCATAACCATTTTCAACTGAATAACCCATAATCATTGTTATTAATGTCCTAGCAATGCAAAAGATAATACCCAAGCCACTTAATAGATTTTTAACAAGAATTAGGCAGACTCTGGCCATTTAAGACCTCATTTGAGGTAGGTCCCCATCATTTAATACCTGACCCCAAGGTGGACTCCTCATATGTGGCTATGCTTACGTTGCATGGAAATCTCTTCGGACACTTAATATTTTCTATTGAAGCGGACCTTTATGAGATATCCCCTACCGAATCCCGACCATTAAATACTTCATGTAACAACCAGCTATTTTGAGCCATTCAAATCGACAATCATCCATTCATGTCAGACTTGAATTGCTCAAAACAATAGATTGTTAATTTATATTTGGCAAAACTTAGCATATACAGTAAATAAATCAATCATAGAATTGCAGACACAGAGTAATACGGCAATAAGCAGCGGAATAGATAAATAGTAGTTCATGAAGCTACTATATAAACATCAGAGTTTAAAGTAAAATACAACAGATATCTCGAATACACAGAAGTTACTAGTACAAATGCCAATGACAAGTCATAACAAACAACTGGGATAAACTGAAGTAACTGAAAAGCCGAATTGAAAAAGACCGATCTTCAAGCGCAGCTTCGAACTCTAAAAGTAAGTCTCAAATGTTGTGACACTGCGTCTGACCCAATTATAAAGCAAAACACAAAACACTCGAGTTAGGATTAACATTCTTATACTAGTAAATACTCAAGTGAAACGTCCAAATGAATATAATATAACTTAAAGGGTGCTTGGGATTTCCATCCTCTAAGGATCCGTGGAACAATTTATCATGTAATAATATACGCTACTATAATATGTCTATCAGTAAAGTGAAGTATTAAAATAGCATTAAGGCGTTACCCATATCCCCCTTAACACATTTTATATATTCCCGTAGCCTATACAATACCGTAAGCTCCACCAAACCAGTGGTTTATTCAGAGGTCACTCCATAGGTACGGTACAAAACAAACTCGTAGAGGGCGCAATAAGGCATGTGATAAGGCACGCAAGACAATGCCTAGTGTAGGAAACTACCGTTTTGCGAATCTGAACTGGTGGTAATGCATAGTAGCTACTACCGCTCACCTCAAGACACACTCCCAAAATCAAAGGTGCACCCAAACAAATCACAAAGTAATAGAATGGTATTGAAGAAATGTACTCGATCGGAGGTGGGACCTCACTTGGCCTGGCATGGCTCTTGTTTTAGCCACATCAAGCTGACTCGTGGAGTCAGGACTCCGTAAATACCTTATATAGAATCATTCGACAAACCATCCTACTTCATTCTGGAATTCCACCACGTATACAGTTGTTAAAGTGGTTTTCGGTATTGGCAGAGAGTATGACAATGTCCGATCCCAGTCTCTTGAACAACCAGATGCTTATTTCACACGTTGGTCATTTTATAAAATTACTTTCATAATCATTTCAAAACAGCTCAAGCTTCCTATCAAAATATCATATTCATTTCAAAATCATATCACTTTCTAAATTATATTCACTTCGAAAACGTATTCACTATCGAAATCATATCACTTTAAATCATATTTACTTCAAAATCATAACTATAAAATAGGGTAAACTATCATACCAAAATATTCGCATTTAAATCCATTTAATCTAAATCATATTGGTTCCAACTTAAACAATTTAAATAGTGTGTGTGTGTGTGTATATATATATATATATATATTAAAATAGGTTATAGATTTAAAATAGTTTATTTATTTAAAATAGTTTATATACTAAAACAGTTTGTATATATAAATTATTTCTCTAGATTTCAAAATCAATTCAAATCACTTTAGCCCTAAAATTCAATTTAACCCAATCTCAGTTCGAAAATTTCAAATTAAATTCTAATTCTCAATAAAACAATTTTTAATTTATCGATTTCAAATCCAAATTTTAACTTCAAATTTAAACCACTTCACATTCAATAGGTTTCAAAGTTTAATTATTCAAACACTTACAATAACCAATTTATCAAATTTCATTTATATTTCAAAATTCAACTTTAGTCCTATTAAATCTTTAAAATATTCACTTAATCATTAGTAACATTTGCATAAAATCTCATATCACAAATTTAAGTTAATATTAAATCTTAAATTTATTTAAAGTTGAAATTATTCGTTTAATCACTTTTTATCAAACCAATTTATAAAATCATACCTTTCAAAATATCAAAATCAACAAGCTATTTGAATCTGATTCTAAACTAATTTAAATATAAATCAATTTTTATTCAAGTTCAATTCTTAACAATTTAAATTACAAATTAATTCTTAGTTAATTTATCTTTCCCACCTCTAAAGTTATTATAAATCTATTTAAATATTAATATAAAATTTAAATAAACATTTAAAACATATTACATATATACTAATTAAATTAAATTTTCATTGAATTAAATTATATTAAATTAAATCTTATTATTAAATTTGAATTTATATTAAATCTTATTTTTATATATTTAAAAATTATAAAATCATAAGTAAAATCTTAAAATTTATATAATTCAAAACATAACTTGTAAATTTAAAATTCCAAACATATAATTAAAAAATTTAATAAGCTATTGGAGAATCTTTATTATGTCCTTTGTCCATTAAAAAATCTAGTTCTCCCTGTCCACCACGCTTGCGAGCGCACTCTGATTGAAAAATATGGTAATTTGTGGGTAAGGTGTAATTTTGTTTACTAAATGTGATACTGTTTCTAGAGATAGAAATACTACCTCTGTAATTTAAGATGAAGTTTAATCCAAGCAAAAATTCATTACTTTTAATTTATGCTGGTGTAATTGTACACTGTCCTAATTAATACTTCGAACTATGGTTTCCTGCAAAGTCTTTGAATTGGATCATAGATTCTTCGGGTAACTTATGTGTTAGTGTCATAAAACTTTGATTCGCTGTTTTAGAAGTAATTGTACAGTTTAATGGTATTCTATATTGGGGTGGAACTAAGGAACAGGCTATCAAACTTTTGGTACTTCCTGTGTCAATTATTGCAACTGTATCTATAATTTTGTTATTATCGAGCCATATTCGACAATTAAGCGTTAATAACGATGTATTGTATTTGTTAATATTAACAGAAAATTCTGTATTTTCTGTTAAACTATTTTCTAAATTTTCTGTTTGTTCATTTTCTGTAGAATGATTTCCTTGTTCTATTTGACTAAAATCTTTTTCTTTAGCTTTTAGCTGTGTAATATCATTTTGTAGCATAGTTACTTGTATTTGTAATAATTTAATCTCTGCGTCGTGTTTTTCTAATGTTTCTTGGAAAATATTTTTACTATCTGGTCCATTCTGTTCATAAATAAGTTCTAAATTAAATTGTTGTTTTGCACAAAGAAAGAAATTTTCGATAAAACATTTGTCATATTGAAGACTTTTTTTTCGATGATGATCGCTCAAAGTGTCAAGATAAACGAAGAATTTAGAATAGCATGAGAGGAATGAAACGGAAATTTAGTTCGCCATTAAAGTAATGAAGAGCTTACAATATTTTGTGGATGACTTGTATGTTCTGATCGAAGCAGAAACATACCTATATATACAATACATAGCCGGTTATTCCGGTAAATAAAAAACACACCCGGCCACAAGATTCAGCTACACACTATTATTAATAATTATATAAAAGTAAGCACTACAAAAAGCTATGGTTGGAGGGATGCCAGCACAAAAGTTTTCTGGAATTTTTTTCTGTGAGCCGGAAAAGTTTGTTGGAGTTTATCAAAGTGAATCTTACACCTGTTTTTGCTTTGTCAAAGTGGAAGGATACGTTGTTTTGTAGATAACAATGAATCTGTTCTGCTTTAGGTTATGATCAGTCGGTGTCGGCCATCTGATCATATTCTGGAGAATGTATAGTTCTGGCTAGCTCGACTATGCTAGGACTGCCGTCTTCCATTTCTTCTTCGAAAAGTTTTGATCATATAACAGAACATCGTTAATCGTGGAAGAGTGGGGGAAACATGATTTTTAGTTCTAGTTCTCCCCATATTTGGTTGCGAGAACTTTCGGACTGTAAAACAAGTTCTTTCCGTCCTAGTGGTGCCACTAGGTTGCTTTTATTATAATGAAATTCCCATGGTTTATGTGCTTCAAACCATATTGGAGAACCTTCAAATAGTTGGTAGTAACACTTGAGACTTTTGGATGCATGTTCACAAGTGTATCAATTATGCTTGAATATCGCAATGCGATGAAAAGCTGGAACAATCTAGTGATTCTGTCCGTAATGATAGCTTAGGGTTGTAGAATTAATACATACTACAATACCTGGTACTAATTTTAGGTATTATATTGCCACCATCGCAAAACGTTTTCCAAATCGTTCAAGGATTTCTGGTTTTTTAGATCTAGAAAATGTAATACGAGATAACATCCCATGATCAAAAAGATCAATAATATGATCAATGCTGTAGGGTAGAAGTGATTCGTCTACTCTTGCTTTTAGCATATTTGATCTTCGATCCTGTATGACTTTAAACTAGTGACCTTCAGCAGTATTTTTATACATTTGTGCTAGGCTTTTCTGAAGTTCTATTAGATGCTAGTTCCATCGTTCTTCAGCCATTTTTTCAATCTTTAGCTGGATATATGTACCAGTGAGTTCGTAAAGATCTTGAAGAATCGGATATGGCCTTAGTTTGAGATGGTTTGACGGCTTGATTTTGTTGTAGATCGTTTCTTTCTGCAACTAGCTGCTGGATTCATTTTTCTAGTTGATTTGTATTTTGAGTGTATGAGGTTTGTTGTTGTTGAGTTTTGAGGAACTGGTCTTCTTGGATTAACTGGCTAAGCTGAGATTGAGATTTTTGGTATAGGTTTTGAAGATCGTTTAACTAGATTGCTTGGGTTTGAAGAAGATCATTAGGAGTAGGTGGAGGAGAAGAAGTAGTCTGAGCATATGACTGATGGCATTCTTGATCAACATAGTAGTTTGGCCCAAAAAAGTTCAAGGACTCCTTTAAAGCATCGTTTAGATTGTAGAAACCTTTGAAAATGGGATTATAAAAATTATTTGTAGCCATTTGAACCTGGCTATATTGTTTGAAAATTCCTGTGAAATTTCCCTTAAAAACAATATAACAAAAGAAATTTTTGGAAAGAGGTTTTTGCTGTATTCTTAAGAAGTAGAAGGCTAAACAATTGCCCAATTTCTGTTTATTTTTCCTTTCTTTGTCTATGGTTCGTAAGTTCCATAGGTGATCAAGAAGGCACTGTTAAGACTGATCATTTATGCGAATCAGGGGTTTAAACCTCCTAGGATCATCATTTTTGTAGATAGTCAGAGAATTCTGACTAAGTGTCATGCATAGAATTTGACTGTTTGTTCTGTTTGAAGATGATGTTTCTGTTTTTGCTTCTGTTTGTACTGATGGGGTTTGCACTTCCACTTAAAAAGCAATATTTATTAAAATCCTTATATTTCCTTTCAAACTTGGAAATCATTTCAAAAATAAACCGATGGTGTCCATATATTATTTTCTATCCTATGATCAAGTGATACGGATACTTATCATTTCAATCAGCAATATATATTTAATATTTACGGGTATATATCATTTCAACCCGCAATCACAAAATTCTAAAATTAATGAAATTCGCTTGGGTTTATCATTTTAACCCATAACGATTCTCTCCTAATGTATTTTATCATTTGGGTATGCATCATTTCAACCCATAAGCATTCTAGATTAATAAGGAACTTGTAGAGTAAGAACAAATACGATAATAATAATAATATATTAACAATAAGCATATATCATCAATAAGAAATTTAAATATAATATATACAATAGGTTATGGTATCATATGTCGCAGATAAACAATTATAGATAATGGCATATCATATTTAACAATTAAATAACTTAACAATTCAAATTTAACAGCATATTTCAATTGTCATTTCATGTGAATTAAATTTACTATATATAAGAATGTTAATCGTGGGTGATTGCTCACCTTTCGAGGTTAGAGAGATTTGACAATGAAATGAGCTACAAATCTAAGCATGAATTCCAAAGCAAAGCACGATGGACATGAATTGACGAAACAATGTATATATGTATGTATGTATGAAATAAACTATATAAATTTTATATAAAAATCAATATTTAACTTAAAATACATATTAAAGATGAAATCTTTATATATATATATATATATATATATATATATATATATAAATCATTATTTCTAAAACTCATATTAAAAATAAAATAAAACCTATAGTTTACAGAATTCTTCAAATAAATATTTTACCATAATATATATATATCAAAGTTATTTCAAAATACATTTCAAAACATTCACATAAATTTTAAACAAATACTTTCACATATTATATATATATATATATATATATATATATTCCTTTTAAAAATATTATATAATATTCCAATATATACATATGTCTATATATAATAAAAGATAAAAGGGACAGACAAGTGGCTACCGAAGGAAGTGCTCGGTTTGGAAAATAGAGTTGCTCAGCGAGGGGTGCTGCGAGCTGAAATGGAGAAGTGGGCGTGGAGGAAGTGTGGTGCAGGTCAGGTTTGGTTGTGGTGCTTGGGTCTGGCATATGTGGTCGGCTAAGAGGAGGAAAGGAAGTGGTGGTGTGCGGGGGTTGTGATGGCGGAGGCTGGGTTGTTCGGAGGGCTAGCGTTGTGGTGGATGTGGGGAGGACAGTGAAGATGGAGAGGTTGGTAGCCGGGTTGATGGTGGATTGGAAGAATGGCTGCTGATCTGGGTTGGAGGTCAGAATGGGTGGTGGTGGCTGGTTCAGGAGGCATGGCAGAGAGTGGAGGTGGCAGGCTGGGAAGGCTCTGTGGAGTGGCTGTTACATTGATGGCGAGGGTTGTGATGGTGGCAGGGACAAGGTAGAAAGAGTATGTGAGAGGGAGAGGTGGTGCTCGGGTGTTGCTTGCATAGAGTTGGTGGAGGAGGTGGCACTAGCATTGGAGGGTGGTCTCGGATTTGGGTTGCAAAGCTATGGGAAGACGAGCAACTTTCTCTTGCTATACAAAACTTTAGTTATATACATTATTACATAAAATTTCATGAATGAATCAGAATGGAAGAAAGGAGGGAGAGAGAAAGAAAGGAACCAACCAGAGATATATATTGAACAGGTGGGAATAAAAAAGGCCAAGAGTTTAATTCAAGTAATAAAACAAATGGTTGCTTGATTTACACGGTGGATAATGAATGGACAGAAGAAATTCAAAAGGCTCAAAACGGACCAATACTATGAACCGTTTCACGGATTTCGCAGTCCACCGAACGCCAAAACACACAAGTGAATATACTATAGAGATCAGCACGACGAGACGAACATAATGGTACACATATATGAGTAATATATGAGTGATACAATCATCCTATCAAAACTCGACTTTCGCTAACAAACTACTGCTAAAACGTCGAAAATAAGATAATCAGAGCAAGAGCAGTCCAAATTCAGCGAAACGAACTATAATGTCTCATTAGAAAATGATTTACATTTTTCTTATGTAAAAATATTCCGGTTCCACAAATTTTTTGTTTCCATCAAATATAACTTATATTATATTAAAATTTCACAATAGAACAAACGTACATACTTTCGATGAAAATCTGCCACTTGCTATGCTTCAATAGACGCATATCAAATATCAATTTTCATTTCTAAATTTAATTGTTTAAATTCAACAAAAATTTAGTTAATTACGTTATTTAAAAATCGTTAAAATTTTCGGGTAGTTACACTTCATAAATAAGGAAGAGGCGGGCCCTTAAACAACCACTTAATACCTTCAACCCCCTTGAAGTAAGTCCTTCTTATTATGACCCATACCCCATGAAGATGTCTTACATTAGTCCGACTATTTGTAGATACTGGTGGCCGGATTGGTTAAGCAGATTTTCCCTGCAGAATTTGGAACTAACCTCGCATCATCTGTAGTTACTTATTATAGGCAATGTCTTACATCAGTCCCAAAGTCATACTGTTGGTAGCCAGATTAGCTGGACAGATTTCTGTGTGCTTTTTACTGACTTCGCATCCATATAACTTAGTCATAATTCATTACACTTTCAAAATATATTATCACACATCTCACTGTATTCATTATTAAAGCCTCATAAGAAATCCTTCCTATTTCGCATCTATGATTAATTACTTTCCTAAGGAGATTTCATGAAATTTATTAACCTAATTAACTACGCAATTAATACGTTATAATCATATGTTGTTTACGCTAGAGAGTGTGTGTGTGTACACATGCACTTATTGAATTCTGTGCATGCAAAGATTACGCTCTAAACTAACGTTTAAATGTCCAATGTTCCAAAATTATACAAGTCCTATTTCTACAATAACATATATGCTATAAATCCAATATCCCGAGATCAAATCGATAGACTTGTATATAGAATCCAAATCCAACTTATTTTATATTAAAAGATGGAATATAAATAATAGAATTCTACAATTCAATTAATTTTACGCTCTATTCAACTTCTTTTACATGAAATTAGACAAGGAAAATTCCACTCAATTTGCGGAAATTGGCGGTGGAGCTATGAGTAGGAATTCGTACATTACACAGTATTTTCTAATCAAATCCCTTAATCAGTCCAAAGAAAAAGAATAAGAAGTGGAATAGAAGGTAAAACACTTAAGTTGCAAAATCCACACAAACTCCATTATGTCAATACAAAATAATTATGATTCCAATATAAGAATTGACGTTTCGCCTTAGAGAAACTTTGGAGGTTTTAATGTGGTGTTTTCATAAATCAAACTACCCCAAGGCATATATCAAATCCAGATTACACTATTAAATTACAGAAATAGAAAAACTAAGATTTCCACGCATGGAGGGTCCTTCGCTCTTTCTCTTTTTGGATTTGTCACTCCTTCAGTAATCTCTTTAAGATCTCCACATTTAGATATATATATACATAAGATTTACATATAAATTAGATTCAGAAATTGAGAGATTGGAGGAGAATAGAATTTAAAAAAATAAAGTAATAAACTTCTAGAATTTGTTACCTGAAACTCAAAAGAATATTTTTCTAAATCTGAAGAGAGACACTGATAGAGCTTCGCTAAACCCCAAAAATAATTTGTGAATAAAAATGAGGGTGCTAGACTCCTATTTATAATGGTTGAAATGTGCCAGAACTGTCGGATTTAAGTCGATTTAAAATTATAAAATCTGGAACGTTCGTTGCTACCAAATCCTTGCAGCCACCATTGCTCACCGGTCGACCGCCGCTACCCACCGGTGGACTGCTTCTGCTGCTTTGGAAAGGATTTGCGCCATTGTTTTATATTTATTCTTCCCAAATTGCAATTTAACGTTACCGTTAATTTTAACATTTACTTAACCTCCAAGTTTAATTACTGTCAACTTTGAAATTTCAATTTAAGAATTATTTAATTTTTTAATTCTTTCTAAATTATTTTAAATTTTAAAATTTCAAACGTACATAACTTTTTCATTTGGGCTCCATTTTCAGAACATTACACATGGAAATTGATTAGAATTTTGTCATGAAGTCAATGGGATAACCACCATGCTTAAGTTATGACTTATACAAAATTTCTATTGTCAGGCTTATCTTATTTAATTAATTTATCTATTTTATTTGTTCCTTATTAATTTTATGGGGAGTTACAACTCCTCCATTCTAGGATGTGTCCCTCAACTTGGTCCCAAAGCCACCCTCTTACAAGCCTAAAGTTCACCACTCAAAACTCTACAATTTCTTTCAACGACTCCAAGAACCCTCGAACAATCCTCTTTAGGCTATATCGCTCAATCTCTTGGCCCAAACTTCATGGAATGATAATGTAGCATTCCTAGAGCATCACATATCCCCTTATTAATCGCATGTCATTTCCAGCATTTTTGAACAGTCAGTGATGATTTATCGTCCATAAAACTTGTCTTCTTTTCTACATTTTCTGATTCAAATGCTCCTCTAATCCAAATTCCTTGACTCCTTATACAATTTGTTTATGTTGATTTGATCCCAAACATTCTAAAACCAATCGATATTCCAAAAATGCATATCGATACACCATATCAAAACCTAAGCAAATGAACATACAAAAACTACCTGATATGCATCATAGCAATATAGTACGCACAACACAATCGTCATATCATCAAAAGTCAAGCCAAACCACAAAATGGAACTTCCACAAGAACACATATGCAATCTTCGATCTAAATCCATCTTTAATCATTTAAATTCGTTTTGAAAACATGGATAAGTTTAGATTTGGTAAAAATCACGTTTTTAACTTTAAAACTTGTTTCAAATATAGTTTGAAAATATATGAGCAATAATAATATAGTGAGAGATATAAATCACTCATCTAGATCCCAAAAATGCACTAAAACCAAGGTAGATTCGAGATGAATAGTAAATGGCCCGAATTCCAAAGCATCCAAATAATATTTAGCTGATCTCCTTTATAATTTCTCTTTGATTAGTTGATTAGGCCTTAAATAGTAAGGATTTAGGCTGTTTTTGGTTGGGAAGATGGTTAAGACGGTTTAGAATAGTTCTTGAAAAATGAGAAAGTGATTAAGGGATGTCCCATGAGCTCTTATTAGCTCAAATCTCGAAAAGGGTTAATGGGATAAGTATGAGCTTCGTCTAATTACCTGCTAATCTGTCCAAAAGCTATCTAATTTAAAATGGGCATATTTTCTAAATCTTAAGATTAAAAATCTATTATGACTAATCTACGGAAAGAAAGACCACCGTATCCTTCATTTGGAATTGATTTCAGGCCATTATCCAATAGTTATAAAAAATTACAGCCCTTGCAATGTTCAAGGTCAAAACTATCTAATAAAATTTCTAAGAATTTAATACAACTGTTTCAGATCAACATTTTAATGAAAGCCACTACCCAAGGGTTTAGAAAGTTTGCAATCCTAATAGTATCATAAGAAGTTCCTTGACCTACAAACATGTAAGAAAAACTGTGCTATCAAATCACATTTACGTATACACCTTAACTAGTACATCTTTACTTTACATGTACCATTTCTTTATAATTTAAGCTTACGCAAAACTGTAGACAATCAAAGTCCTCTAACTTATTATTTGTTTACAGCACATCATAAAAGCTGGGTTCAAGATTATTTCCCATGCCTGTGTAAAAAAATGAAATAAATCATAGTTTATATGTTAAGTTATTTGCCATATTTTTATGTTTGTGAACACGCTCTAATATGTAATGAAAAATTTGATGAACCGTCATGGTTCAGTCACCTGCCACCTTACGTTTTCATGTCTAAACTTTTTTGTATCATTTAATAGATACTTCTATTCATTAATATTCAAGATATCATCAATTTTTACACAAAACAAATTCCATGAATACTATGTATCGAAAAATAACTATAGCTAAAGAAGTAAAACACACTAGAAAATCCAACAAATATCTTATATTGATTTCTGCATGTCCCGTCCATGCTCCATAGATTACAAGCATTGAAGCATTACTCTCCGGGACAGCATCACAAAATTATTAACATAACTTTATTACACCATTCAATCAAAAATAGAAAACAAGTTAAAATTTACCATGCAAGAACAATGTGAACTTTAATAGACATCGAATCTTGTATTTCACCAATGATTAAATCATTCGAACAAAAGAAAATAATAATTCATTTACTACTTTAAGGCGGCACAAATGGGAGCCCACCACCAAGAGATATATAAAAAATAAAAAGCTATTACAATGTATTCTATGATCCATTTAAGGCTTGAAGGAAAAACTATAGTACTAATTTATAATCTGTTCCAACATGTACTCTACTTTTTTTTTTCTCTTTTTTTTTTCTTGTCCATCTTAATCTCACTTCAAAACAATCCCTAATATAAACCAATGCTTACAATTACCATATAGGCTAGATAAAATTCAAACCAAATTACATACACATTGATCCAGTCCAACTTGTGATGTATAAACTATGGAAAAGTTTGTGGATGTGCTGATATAATTTTTATGTGTCAAATACATGGGTTTGATTCTTTGTAGGCAGTATCTTTGTTGATGATCTCTACATGCCAATTATTCATAGCCTTGTCCAATGAATTAAACTTTGTTATGCCAATTTTACTAGTCATAAAATCTAATTTCAAAATTTTAGAGATAATTGAGTAATATTCCATGTTCACCAAATCTAGTACGCAATAATTTAATCATCGGTAGCATTATTAACTTCTGAGTGTATACTTAAAGAAGGTTTTCATACAACTCGCTGTGATAAATAAGGGGAAAACATTCTTGAAAGACAACGATTATTTCGTGTTTTGAAGTGATTAGTCTTATATTACTCTAAGCTGTTCAATACTACATCCAATTGTTTTCAAGTAAACAACATCATGTCTGATGTTGTTCCAACCATAATCTAACCGCTGCTAGCTATACCTAATTGAATTTCATACGGGCCCCTAAATTTTTTTTAAAATAGCCCTTGGTTGGTATTTGATGTTGAGAAAAATGATTATAATACACGACTCATATGGGCCGGTATCTATGTGGGTCTGAAATCAGAGATTTAGAGACAGCACTGTCTCATATTTCCTTGTCACCTCGCTAGATCTACTTCAATGTCACCGGACCTGTCCATATCCACCTCCACTTCATAAGACCGGTGTCGCCTTCCCAATTGAAACTCAACCTGAAACCCACCATCTACCTCCACTTCATCAGATCGACATCCCCCTCATCAGATCGGTGCCAACTTCACACCTAAAATCCAACTCGAAACCTGTCACTTTCCACGTAAACAAGATCGCGACCTCTTGTTGGGACTCAAGAGATTAAGTCGAACAAGTTGGAGAAGAGAGAAGATGAAGCGAACAAATCATTGAACACTTGGCAGCTTCAAATAGATGCAGGCAAAAATGCAAACACCTTTTTACCAGTGTCTTCCGCCACCGTCGATGGACTAGGACGAGAGGTGACTAACTGTCCACACAAACCTGATGAACTAGACAAGGTGATTACTGCACCAGACACTAGCCTCCTGGATAGCTAGAGTGGTTGTGCACGTGCACAAGATGTACACATGTGCACATGACCATAAGGAATGAAGTTAATCTGAGTTGTTGGGCTTTTAATTCAAAATCTGCTGCTTATATCCATGATGTAATTACTGTATTGGTTGAAATTTCTTTTCTTAATTTTTGAAAATCTGTTGCTTCCTCACGCAAACTTTTTATCTTTTCTATCAAGACCACTTCCTTATTTCTTTAAACTTCCGTCATCCTCTTCAATGCACAACTCTCCTCTCAAAGCATTCCCTCAAACCCATCAAGAACACTCTTGAACCACAAATTCCATCCTCAGTTTCCAACATAACAAGTTGTATGTTAACCAGATCTATGGCAAAGCTAAAGGGCCGTAACACATTGGTATTAGAGCCAACAAATACATATATTCAACCAGACTTATCTGATGAAGAGGATCTTGCAGATCAAAGTGGTACTACCTTGAATGAGGATCTTGAAGGGACCAGGCAGGACCAAATCAATTCCAAAACCGTGCTAGCCATCAGAGAACTGCAAACATCCAATCTGAATCTACAAAAAACTACTAAAGATCTCAATGTAAAAATGGATAGCATAAGTGAAGCTCTCAACAATGTTGTGAACAAGTTGAAGGAACTCAAGAACCAGTCCAGAATACACTATGTACCTCCTGTCCAAAGAAATCTTACAAGAAATAACCAAGAATTCCCCATGTCCGATACACACCACCAAAGCCACCATACTTTCCCAAGAAACAATCACTTTCCTCCTAATGATGGCTCAAGAAACACTGCTGGCATTACATCATGCTCACCAGGGCGCACTACTCCAAACTCCAATCAATCACCAAAACTGCTACAAAATACTGTCATTGAACTAGAGTTTCCCGCCTACAATGGGGACAATGGAGTGATACAATGGATTAGCCAAGTAGAACATCGTTATCAATATCACAACACACCAGAAATAGAATGGGTACCCACTTGTTCTGTCCATCTAAAGGGAGAAGCTCATTTATTGTTCGGTTGGCTTACAATAAAAGTGAAAAATTATGATCAGCGGATAATATTTGAAGAAGAGTTATTAGTAAGATTTGCTCCAGAGGATATACAGAGGCCTTATGGGGCAATATCCAACCTCAACAAAACATCCACTGTCAGAGCTTATCTTACCAAGTTTGAGGAACTGCAGGGGATGTGTGAAGCCTTACCAGATCAATTCTTTCTCGAGAAATTCATTGATGGTCTCAAAGAAGAAATAAAATATGATGTCTTAGCCTTTCATCCAGTGGATTTCAGAGAGGCTGTAAGCTTGGCTAAGGTGTTTGAGTGTAAAAGGACAAGCAAAAAGAAAAACAAGCTTAGCAGTTCATCAAGGAACAAACCCCAAAACAAAGATAAGTATCCAGAAAAGAACTTCAAAGAAGCTTTTGCCAATGGTAAAGCACTGACCCCACAAGAAATAATTGATAGAAGAAGGAAAAATTTATGCTATGGATGTAATGAAAAATGGCATCCTGGCCATGTATGTAAAAATAAACAAGTACATATTATTGAAGGCCTCATGTCGCTTCATGAAGAAAGTATGGTGATTCCAGAGGATGACACAATGACAGACAATAAAGAATTAAGTGAAATATCCACTCTACCAGAGGAAAACAAGGAGGATACTTATGCCATAACTCTCAATGCCATATGCAGCATCCCTACTCTTTATACTACAAGAGTACAAGGCCTAATTAATGGCAAAACAATCACAGTTCTTGTAGATTCGGTGTCCACTCATAGCTTTATAAACACTGAACTATCAAAAAGACTACATCTGAATGTTCAAGACTCGTTTAGAATACTCAGTGCAAATAGCCAACGGGGACAAATCCAAGGCAAGGGTATATGCAGGGGTGTCATTTTCAAGTGTCAGGGATGTACTATACCTATTGATTTGCTGGTGATACCATTAGAAGGATGTCAGAGTGTTCTTGGTGCACAGTGGATGAAAGAGCTAGGAGATGTATCCTTTACCTTTGCAAAATTACAAATTAAGATACCATTCTTTTGCTGAAATAGACAGTTGGCGTCTGCGTCCGACACGTCAAACACGTCAAGTAAGGGCCACATATTGCTGCCCAGTTCAAAGCAACGGTTGAAAACGAATCATTCGCGTCGGACGTCATCTGACGCGAACGGTTCATCCCCAACCGCCATATTTTCCTTCATTCTCCATATATATTGAACTATTTCTCAACCAAATCGTCAAAAAAGAAACCAAACAATCCGAAAATTCAGCAATTTCTACAAGCTTCGTCGTCGATTTTTTGGATAAATTTTTTTATATTTGCGTTTTTCGTTTTATTGTCTACCATATATTTTTTTTCCATATTTTTTTGAATTATTTTTTGAATTGTTTTTTCAGAATGTCTAGTCACTCTGCTGCTTCTTCTACCAGTATCATCGTCGACTGGAATGCCGACAGGACAAACGCGTTCATCGATGTTTGTTTCGAAAACATTGATACGCATGCCCACCATGTTGCACAATGGTATGAAAATATCACAGTCAAGTTCAACGAAGACCTGGTCTGGATTAGAATGCTGGGCAAATGAAAAACAAGTTCGATAATCTGAAACGTGAGTGAAACCCATGGAACAAGCTGCTATTGATTCCAGATAGCTATTGAAATGAAGAACAGGACACGGTCGGTGGATCCGACGAGTGGTGGGATACAGCTGCAGCAAGGTCCTCAAATACAAACATGTCTCGTTTGCTCATTTTAGGCAGTTGGACGTGATTTTTGATGGCTGCATCCGAATTAACAAATGTCAGTTCATAATTCCACAAAATCCACATGTTCAACTACAGGTTCGACACACAGCTTTATGGAGACATCTAATTGAAATTTGTAATGAAGAGATTCAATATGAAAAGAAGAAATGAAGCAGAGTTTTTATAACTCAAGAATTTCTGATACAAACTTTGATACAGATACAAACTTGAAATATGAAAAGTATATATTACAACTTGTTTCGGTCTGCAATATATATAGCATATTTATGCTAATGGACTGTACATGGTCCATGGCCCAAAAGACATATGTGATGAAGACCTTGTTGTAATATCCTTTGATCTGTAATTGAATGGCTGAGGTTGAATAAGACTTCTTCATAATGTAATCCAGATCGATGTTTCCTGAATCATTTCGTTACTCTCCCTCAAACCCTACCTCATCTAGGGTTTGCGGCGATTTACTTGCTCATCCTTAATTGTTCAAATGATATGATCTTCTACACGAATTTCTTCTGAGAATTGAGGGAAAAAATGAGATCTGAAAGGATTCTGCTTTGCAGACAAAATTTTATGCAAAAATTACGATTTATCAACTCTTTGCTCGATTATCATGGTTGAAACTTGAGTGTCCTCAGAAAGTTGTGCCTCGGTTGTTTTTCTGATGGAGAATGAGTGAACAAGCGTCAAAGTCTTCAACTTGAAGCTTCTTCATGTACTGAGTTGGCTTCTTCGTGATAGAGTGAAAGTCTTCAACTTTATCATTTTTTTGACTGATGACTTAAGTGTTGTTGTCAAAGTTTTCAACTTTGAGCCTCTGTCTAAACCAGGTGAAGTTTTTCTTTGACAAGGCCTTTGTCAAATTGTCTGCAATTTGGTAAGTACAAGGAATATGGTTAACACTTAATTTTCGTTTACTCACATGTTCTCGAACAAAGTATAAATCCAATTCGATATGCTTTGTTCTTGCATGTAAGATAGGATTGGCAGTAAGATGTGTTGTGCTTAAATTGCCACACCATATGATTGTTTTGCTCTCTGTCTTAACTTGCAACTCACTTAATAGTGATTGTATCTACATAATTTCGGCAGTAGCATTTGCTACACTTCTGAACTCCGCCTCTGTGCTCGATCTCGACACGGTTGGTTGTTTCTTAGAACACCAGAAACTGGATTCTGACCTAAGTAAATACAATAACCTGTAGTTGATCTTCTGTCATCTGGGTCGGAGGCCCAGTCAGCATCAGCATACCTTGTGATATTTATGACTTTGCTTGATTCTAATGTTAGACCAAAGTTTAGTGTGGCTTGAAGATATCTTAAGATCCTTTTTACTGCCTTCCAGTGGATATCTGTTGGACTTTGCATGTATTGACTTGCCTTATTGACACTAACAAATATCTGGCCTGGTAATTGTTGCATACTGAAGAGCACCAACTGTGCTTCTATACTGACTGTCATTTGAACGGTTTCACCTTTATATTTGGACAAATGATCATTGCTTATCATTGGTGTAGAGATTGAGTTCGCTTGGTTCATTTTTGCTTTGTCCAGTATTTCAGTGATATACTTTTTCTGATTTAGTTGAATGGTTGTGTCAGATATCTTTTTGACTTCTATGCCCAAAAAGTAATTCAGATCACATAGATTGTGAACATTTGATTTAGATGCTTTGTAAGGTTGTTGATCTCTTGCTTGCTATTTACCTGTAATAATGAAATCATCAACATATATTAGCACATACACTATTATGTTACTACTGAATTTAATAAATAATGAATTATCAGATTTTGTTGGATGATATCCCAATCTGATCATTGTATCCTTTAGCTTCTCGAACCACACTCTTGATGCTTGCTTTAGACCATATATTGCTTTATGCAGTTTGCAGACATAGTCTTCTTTTCCTTTCTGCCTGAAGCCATGTGGTTGTTCCATATATACTTCTTCCTGTAAAACACCATTCAAAAAAGCATTGTTAACATCCAATTGTTTGATGCTCCAATTTCTGCTCAAGGAAATTGTAATAACAATTCTGATAGTAGTAGGTTTCACAAGAGGAGAAAATGTCTCATGAAAATCAAAACCATGTTGTTGTGAATAACCTTTAGCTACTAGCCTTGCCTTGTGCTTAGAAATTGAACCATCGGCATTTCTTTTTAACTTATAAGTCCACTTGCAGCCTATAATGTTCTTATTTTTTGGCTTGGGAACAAGATTCCAAGTCTTGTTCCTCATTAGTGCCTCATATTCATTGAGAATTGCTGCTTTCCAGTTTTTATTTTGCATGGCTTGTTCATGTGTACTTGGTTCCACTGTATCTAGAACTGCATTGAAAACTTTTGCTTTGAATATACCACTTTTTGATCTTGTAATCATATGATGCCTGATATCATCTGGTCTTTGCTGATGACCGGGCCTCTCTATTTCTGCTTGAGTATCAGTATCATTGATTTATGAATTGACTTGAGTTTGATGTGATATGAGTTGTGCATTTGTTCCTTGTTGAGATGATTGATCAGGTACAGGCACTGACTCAGTTTGAGTATCATCTGATTCATGTATGGATTCATGACTCTGGAAGTCAGGAAACAAGCTTCCTATCTCCAATTCTGATAAGCAGCTTCTTTCTAAGGCTGTATTACTACAAGTGATGGACAGGATATTGGTGGTAATGACTCTTTTGTATTATACACTTTACATGTGGTTTTGATATTCTCTTCTCTAAAAGAAAAAGTCTTTTCATTGAATACCACATGTCTAGAAATGAAAATCTTACCATCTTACCATTACTATCTATGCACTTGTATCCCTTTTTATTTGATGCATATCCTAGAAATATACATGGTGATGATCTAAAGTTTAACTTGTATGCATTATAGGGTCTGATGTAAGGAAAACATAGACACCCAAACACCTTAAGACTTGGATAATCTGGGTTAATATTAAACAACACTTCAACAGGACATTTAAAGTGTAGAACTTTTGATGGCAGTCTATTAATTAAGTAAATTGCAGTAGCAAAAGCATCTGGTCAAATTTTTAAAGGCATAGATGCTTGTGCTAATAAAGTAAGCCCCGTTTCAACAATTTGTCTGTGTCTCCTTTCAATGAGACCATTCTGTTCAGATGTATAGGGACATATTGTCCTATGATTAATTCCCATGTTTTGAAAGAACTCCTTTAAAGGGAGATACTCTGTTCCACCATCAGACTGAAAGTTTTTAACTTTGCAGTTCGTTTGATTTTCTGCAAGAGCTATAAATTGTAAAACTGCATTATGAGTTTCAGATTCTGACTTTAGGAAATATATCCACACATATCTAGAATAAGCATCAACAAAAGATATATAATACTTATAGCCATAATCTGTGTGTATAGGAGCAGGGCCCCATAGGTCAGTAGCTACCAATTCAAGTGGTTTGTTGTATTGGGTTGTTGAGTCTATGAATGGTAGCTTATGACTCTTGCCCATTTGACAATATGTGCATATGTATGGCAGAGATATATTATCAAAAGAAATATTACTTTTATTCAGTACATGCTTAACAATTATGACATTTGGATGTCCAAGTTTACAGTGCCATCTATCAAATGTTTCACTATTTTCAAACTTCCTGACTTCTGAGTTATTACACCAATTTCTTTTAAAACCTGATTTTCTTGAATTATCCACACTGAACTTGTACAGTCCCCTACACTGTTTACCCTGCAAAAGTATTTCCTTAGTTAGGATATCCCTAACTAAACAGTGATGAGGGTAAAATTCAAAATAGACATTGTTATCTCTTGCAAATTGGGACACACTTAGTAAGTTCTTTTTGATAAGTGGTACCCTCAATAAATTATTAAGATATATTTGTCTTTTACCCATGATATAAGACCTACCAGTGTGTGTAATTGCAACAGATTTGCCATTACCCATGTGTATTGTATTCATACCTTTGTACTCCTTGTTTTCAAGATTAAGGTTGGTCAGATTGTTGGTGATATGATTGGTTGCTCCTGAATCAGGATACCAATCTTCATCCTGAACATGTTCTGCTCTTGCTATTTCAGTTTGTGATGCTTTCATATCTGATAAGTTACCTGTGTCTTGTTGCATGTGATCTATATTAACACTGTGATTTGAATTTCTTTGATTATTTGATCCTTGACCTGGAACATAATTGAGATTCAGTCTAAAGTAACACTTTGCTGCCGTGTGGCCAAGTTTTTCACAAAACTGACATTTGGGTCTGTTTTTGTTGTTCGCTCTCCCTCTTCCTCTTGATCTGTTTAAATATGCTCCTCTTTGTATAGGCTGATCATTTTTATTGTTATTCTGGCCTTTACTCTTGTAATTTGCAGCAAAATTGGTAGATAGATCAGAATCTTGTGGTTTCTTTATGTCTATTCTTGCCTCATGTGATAACAAGATAGCATGCACATCATCTATTGATGGTAAACTTCTTTGAGATGTTATAATAGCCACCACAGCTTTATATTCATCGCTTAGACCATTTAGTATGGTCATGATCTGCTCTGAATCAGATACTTTCTGGTTGGCTGCTTCTAATGTGTCACATATAGACTTGATCTTGAATAGATACTCCCTCATACTTTGATTATCTTTCTTGATATTGTGAAGTTGTCTTTTATGAAACAACACCTTTGTTGCTGATTGAGAAATAAAGACCTTTTCAATAGTTGACCATATATCACTTGCTGTTTTACAACCTATAATATATGGCAACAAATTTGCATTGATTGAGGATAATAGCCATGAACATATTAATCTGTCTTGTCTATGATGTTGAACAAAATCTTTATTACTGACAATCTTGTTTTCTTGGTCAGTAACACATTTTGGAGGAATTGGAAGGGTTTCAAGAATGAATCCTTCAAGACCATATCCTTCGATAGTTGTTTCCACTTGCAGTTTCCACAAAAGATAGTTTTCATCATTCAGATGCACAGTAATTAGTTGACTTTGGGGGACTAATCACAGTTTTAACCAGTTGCTCCACATTATTGGTGATATGATGTTATGCACTTCCACTGATCGGGGTTTCTGAGTGTTCTTCTGACATGATGATTACAGATAGTCACAAAAGACAGAATAGAGGGATAGAAATAGGATTTTCTTGACAGAGGCCAGAATCAAGACTGAGAAACGAATCACAAACAGGTTTGTTGCACCCAAAAAACTCAAGTGATGAGGCTCTTCTGATGAGTTTTTTATGGAATGGCACTTTCTTTGATTTGTGTTGATGAGTTTTGAATTCTTGACTCTGATTTCTTGATTTTTTATTCTGTTTCAAAACTTTGATTCACTGATGAATACTATTGCAGCCAGATAATGAAACTGACGAGGCTATGGTATTTGTTGGATGAATCCTCTTCTCAAATGATAAGAATTAACCTGATGAGAAGAAATCAAAAAAAATTATTCTGCTGATGATTTTCTTTTTTCTCTCTTCTGGGATCTTCTTGATGCTGTTAAGCTTTCAATTGCTCTGATACCAAATTGAAATTTGTAATAAAGAGATTCAATATGAAAAGAAGAAATGAAGCAGAGTTTTTATTACTCAAGAATTTTTGATACAAACTTTGATACAGATACAAACTTGAAATATGAAAAGTATATATTACAACTTGTTTCGGTCTGCAATATATATATATATATATATATATATAGCATATTTATGCTAATGGGATGTACATGGTCCAAGGCCCAAAACACATATGTGATGAAGACCTTGTTGTGATATCCTTTGATCTGTAATTGAATGGCTGAGATTGAATAAGACTTCTTCATAATGTAATCCAGATCAATGTTTCCTGAATCATTTCGTTATATCTTAAGGGTGATACTGGAGAGATCTCCAGTCGTAGAGCGTCTAGACAGTAACGGCCCACTGGTGGTCCTTGTAGGTCTGTTGGCAGTTTTTCGTATGATTTGACTCTAACTAGGTGTATGGAAGAGAAGTAGGAGGATGACGATTATGAAGAATGGGAGGTCGTGATTTGTTTGGCTGAGTATGATAGCAGAGGTTTCAATCCTTTACATGCCCTGTTGGACAACCCCGAGCAGCTCAGGAAGGCTGTTAGTTATCTTGTTGGGCAGTTGAGAAGGAGAAACTAGTTTATTTTATCTGTATTTTATTTTCTGCATTTTTATTCAGTACTTTTATTTTTTCATTTGTATTGTGAATTCTGAACTATGAATTTTTATTTCTGCATTTGTATTCTGTATTATAGTATTTAAAAATAATTAACGTAAACAAAATAATAACATAAAAAACAATAAAATAGTAACTTTGCAACTTTCGCGTCCTTTTGTAAAAAGAATGCATTTCCCTTTTGTTAACTTACCCCCTTCCATGCCCCTTTCGTTTTCCCCTTTCGTTTGCCTTTTTCGGTTCGTAAAAGAACACACCCTAAGTTTCATTTTCAAGGTCATACATATATTTGGTAAGGAATTAAAGATGACAGCAAGATAGTGAATGAAAAAGACATATAAAGGAATGTACAAAAGGAAAGCTCACGTTACTCTTAAACTCTAAAGAATGGCATGCTCCTACGGCCTGTGGTCCCACTCAAAAGTTACACCTTGAAGTTCAAGCCATGGTACAACAATTTTCGTCTGTTACCAGTGCTACCCCACCACTACCACCAAAAACAAATTGTGACCACTGAATACCACTCATACCTAATGCAAAGACTATTTGCCTTAGACCTTAGAGGCACTTCTATTATATAAAAAATGAATTAGAAAGACTTATCAAGGAAATGTTGGAATCTGGGATTATCCAGCGTAGCACCAGTGAATACTCATCATCAGTAGCCAAGGTCGGAAGAACGATGGAAGATGAAGAATGCGTGTGGATTACAGGTCACTCAATAGCCAAACAATTAAAGATAAGTTTCCAATTCCTTTAGTTCATGATTTACTAGATGAATTACATGGTTCAAATTATTATACTAAACTTGATTTAAAATCTGACTATCACCAAATTCGTATGCACATCTCTGATGTTCACAAGACAACTTTTAAAACATGCAAAGGACATTATGAATTTATTGTAATGCACTTTGGTCTTTCAAATCACCATCCACTTTCCAGGTTTTGATGAATGATATATTTAAGCCATATTAAAGAAAACTTATGCTTGTATTTTTTTTTATGATATCCTAATCTATAGCCAAACCTGGTCTGAGCATATGTGGCATATTAGGCTTACCTTGCAGGTGCTAGAAAGTGATCAGTTGGTCATCAAACTTTCAAAGTGTACATTTGCTGAGAGTCAAGTAACATACTTGGGACATGTCATTTCAAAGAATGGTATAACTGTAGAACCATATAAGATTATGGAAATCAAACAATGGTCACAGCCAAAGAACCTTAGTTGAAAGGCTTTCTTGGACTCACAGGATGTTATAGGAAATTTATTAAAAATTATAGAACCGTTGCCATGCCAATGACAGACTTAATCAAGAAGAATGCATACAAATGGAATGAACAAGCCACAGAAGCCTTCAACAAACTCAATTAATGTTTGATGGAGCCACCAGTACTTAGTATGCCAGACTTTAATAAGGATTTTATAATTGAATGTGATGCAAGTGGTGTGGGAATTGGAGCTATTCTAACACAGGATGGCATAACTATAGCTTATTATTATTCTCATCTAAACAGAATTTGAATAAGCTCTCAAAATTATTTTTATTTGAATCAAATCCAAGATTCAATTGTTAAATAATTCCAATATTTGAAATTTAAGCTATTTAACTTATAAAAACAATAATTCAATATATAAAATTGATTAAATATTCAAAATCAATTGACTAAAATTCTAAATCGTTACATAGATAGTACCATTGAAGAGCACGCTCCTAGAAATAATCCTTAAATAACTAGGTCTGCCTATTTTCCACTAGAAAATATTAAGTGGTTTGTATACCATCTCTTACATTACTAGCTATTTATGATGTATGATTGGGATATTGGACCTACTCCTGGAATGGAAGGTATTAAGTGGTTAGACCCACCTCCTTTCCTTATAAAGAAGTACTAATTGATTTTAATAGTTTTATGTTCGTAGACATATTGTTATTTTGAAATATACTACCCAAGTACTAAAAAGGTAAGACTCGAGGTTTTTATTCACCAGACCTTATTGGCATGTTTATGCTTACATGATAGGAGGTTCTCGCATTGTGAATGGTGAGAAGCTTTGTCTCTTTCTCTTACACATACCAGCAATGTAGGTTGGTTGACAGTCGAGAGGCTGGCCGTAAAACAAGAATGCATAGGGTTACCATTTGTAGCCATGCCCTTTAAGGGTTGATCAATTGGATCATTACGTTTGGTATCAGAGCTCTAGGTTACTCGATCAATGGGGAAAAGACTACGTATGAGAGATGTATTTGTTATTTTGAAAAAGAATTTTCAAAAGAATTCTTACTATATATATATACATATACATGTACCCTCTCTTCTTGAACATACGAACGTACACTAGGCAAACATTTTTTTTCTTTCAGCATGTAAATGCTA
The DNA here is from genome assembly GCA_030765085.1 of Allium cepa. Taxonomy (NCBI): domain Eukaryota; kingdom Viridiplantae; phylum Streptophyta; class Magnoliopsida; order Asparagales; family Amaryllidaceae; genus Allium; species Allium cepa. Next base: position 22,153,888 of record CM060938.1, on the reverse strand, counting down.
TATTAGAAAATCATCACTAAAGGTTTAACCTATAGATAGTTGATATGGCTGATAATCAATCTTCTTCCAAATAAGGGAACCCTACCCGTGGAAGACCACCCATTCACATAATGCCTAAATAGTTTAAATAATATCATAGGACTGTCGGATAGATTCATATTCCTCCGACTGCACCAGTAGCACCCACTGCCTCGGCCGTTGATGCAGCACCCCTCCTGCCAACTTTCCTATGCTATGTAGGAACTTTCTCAATATGGGAGGGAAGACATATGTGACGACCCGGGATTTTGAGCAATATCAATTTAATAATATTTGTTAATAATTAAATTGATTTGATCATTTTATGTTATAAATTGACAAGTTAAATCTATTTTAAAGGTTAATGATAATAATTTGTTAATATCTATTCATATTTTTCTTTGCAATATGAATAGGCAAGATTAAATTCTTTTGAAAGCTAATAATAATTTGATTTTGGAATTATTTATTTTGGTAAATAAGATGTTTTAATGTAATAAAACTTTGTATTCAAATTATAATATATATGAATGTGTATATTGTGATTTGATATTTGTTTTAAAATTTAATTTGGAAATTAATAAATTTAATGTTAGAATGTTCTATTTGAAATGTGTATATATATTTGTATATATATATTTGAAATAGGAATTGCATTAATTTGAATTTAATAATAGTTTTCAAACTTGAATATATTTAGTTTTGAAAATTTAAAATGATAATTTGATTTAAATGACTTTAAATTGATAATTGAGATTTAAATTTAAAATATCAAAGTTAATTCCTTATTTATGATAAATATGTACTTTAAGTTTTTAAATAAGATTTAAATTTAAAATAGATGTTTCAAAAATATAAACATGATTGAATTAAAAATGTAAATTACTTGTTTCATATGAATATCTATTAAAATATAAGTATGTACATTTTATATTACATAAATATATGTATATAAGGATTTAATAAATTATTAAAGATAAATACATTTAAAGAAAAACATTAATAAAACATATAAATAATACTTATATAACACATGTAAGAATATTAATTTACATTAAAGACATTTGTAAATTATTAGGCATAGGTGTAAGTAAATTAGATCTTGAAGGTGACAAATGTCATTTTCTTTAATAATTATTTAAAATTAAATTGTAGATAGAGATAGTTTACTTCCAGCTAAAAACATTTTTTTTTCTCTTCAAACTTAAAACTGAATACAAAAGGAAAATACAAAGATCATAAAAGTACAAATCAAATCAAAGTTCAAATAACCAAAATCTGTAAATCTGAAACAAGAAGGAGTTGAGAGGCATTTGCAAATCTGGAAAATCAACATGCAATACTGGAATCAAGAAGTAAAACATTATCATACAGATGGAATTCACAAGCATACAAATTTATTCAAGCAATTCAAGATTAAAATCAACATGCAGATGAATTCAAATGCCTGGAAACAATCATGCAGATCTATTCTCTGTTTTCTGAAAAAATCCTAGGTGAGTAAAACGAATTTTAAAAACAGTTTTAACTTGATTTCATCTCTGTTTATGTATGAAAATGTTATGTTTCTTTGAATTCTTGGATTTTGAATGAATGCATGCTCTGGAAGTTAAAATAGTGAATGCCTGAGAAGTAAAATCATTTGCTCTGTCTTCTGTTTGAATCTAGTGAGTAAATAAATCTTTTAAAACTGTTTGAGCATTTGATTCATCTTGTTTCTATGATTTAATAACATGATGTTGATGGAATATTAGATTTTAAATTTGATTGCATGTTTAAACTTTGTATATGAGTTGTCTGTAACATCACAAGGAAATGTCACTGTGTTTATAACACAGTTTCAATATTTCAGAATTAAATTCAATATCAAAATTTTTGATTTGAATTAGCATGTAAGTTGTAAACTATAGTTGTGTGGAATCATGCTATCTTTCTTCTAAAATAATTATAGGTTTTAAAATTGGATAATTAGCTTTAAAACTTTGAGTTTACAGTAAAACTTTAATTTTGGGTCAAATTTGATGAATTCAATTGCAAGTTTTGATTTCATGATTGAATTGCAAATGGAGAATTATGATTTTTAATACCAGAATCATAATTTTTAATGAGCTAATTTGTGGGCATTTTGGGATTCTTTGATTTGGGGTTTTTGGCCAAATCACGGCGAACGGCGGCGAATTGATCGCCGTGGGTGAACTCGAAGATGGAGTAGGCTGTAGGGAGCGCGCGAAAAATGGTCCAC